>OW569420.2:18843993-21633764 GCA_937662695.2 Halyzia sedecimguttata | reverse complement strand
ATCAAAATAAAATCCTTCAAATTTTAATTATATAATGGAATATTTTACGAAAAACGAATTGAACCAAGTTTGAAGCCGCTTTAACTTTATGCTGAATTTCCTCCATATCAACCGAAGAAGCTTAGATAAGCTTATTTTAACAAATTTTCTCTTTAAAGGGTTCTGTTAAAGTGCGTTACGCTGACATAGCTGCCAAACCAGACTTTTTAGAAATTTCCTTTGAAAGCATTTAAAAAATCACTCATTTGTTGAATAATTTTATTTGGGAACACCCTGTATATTAGAAAATAATTTCCTGAGATACAGAATTGAAACTACAAAGGGCGTGCTTTCAAACGAAATTTCTAAAAGGTCGGGTTTGGCAGCTATGGAAGCGTAACGCACTATTGCAGGACCCTGTATACCTCGAGAACAACTCTCCATGTGCATCTTGGAATTTGTATACAAGGTGTTAAAAACAACTGTAAAAGAGCTCAAATACGTCTAGTTTGTTATATAAAACTTTTTCGAATTCACACCCTAGCTGAGTTATAAACCCTTGAAAGGATGAATTGATTTTTCGGTTTTCAATTTTAATGTACCGACCCAAAATATTCAGACACATTCATTTTAAAAAGTATTAATATACGATACGTGGTATTAGTACCACTAATTTTTAAACCCGCTACTATATTTACTTGGGGTTGAAACAAACAAGCCCTTCTATAAATTATTCCATAACTTCTCAGACATTCGTGAAATTAGAAAAGTGAATATATTTTCCGAAAGAAAATGCAATTATGGAAATGTTTTGTCTCTCGTATTTAATTCGTAACTTCGGTAGTTTCGGAGGCAATTATTGAAATGTAAGATCAATTTTTCTACGGTTGATACCAGGACCCCGAGATATCTGTAACTTTTAACAACTTACCCCCCTTAACGGGGTGTGCAAGTCGGAATATTAAACTCATGAAACTGGGGAAGTTTCCGAAGATCCAGAAACATTTAATCTTGTAGGTAAAGTAAAATTAGCGAACAAACAAGATAAAAATTATTAAAACTTTGTGTGGGTCTGTGTAGGAAACTAGGATAGAATCCTAGAAAGCTGAGATTTGGTACCTAGGCTAGAACAAGCATACAAACAACAACAAAAAATGAGAAATTTATAATTTTCTCCCTCTATTCCATTATTAAGGGGAGTGTAGTTTTGTATATAATTTTTATTAAATTCAATTACATTTGATGTAAATCCGGATGCAAAGATTCACAAGAAGCTTTTACAGTTAAAAAGCTATCAGATCACATAAATATGGAAGCCTCTAGCTATACAAGCAGTTTTTCTAGAAGGTCGAAAAATAGGGCTAGGCTAATTCATAGAACTATTGCATGACACACCTTTCTAACAGTGAAAGCTTCTTGTGAGACTTGGCAACCATCAGTTTTACATAAAATATTTTTGGTGCTAAAAGTATATCTGTAAGATAGTAAGTTTTTGAAAATATAATTTTTTGATGTACAATCATTTTCATTGAAATTCAATTGATACCACTTAAGGACTCAAAATGAGATAGCAGTTCACAAATGACTTATTAATTTTTTTCACAGGAAGGATAATGAAAAAATATACTAATAGATGTATAAACATATTTCAACTGTATCCGCTTTGTATCCGCTTTGTGTGAGCTTTGTATCCGCTTTGAATCCGCTTTGTGTGAGCTTTGTATCCGCTTTGAATCCTCTTTGTATCAGCTTTGTATGAGCTTTGTATGAGCTTTGTATGAGCTTTGTATGAGCTTTGTATGAGCTTTGTATGCGCTTTGTATGAGCTTTGTATCCGCTTTGTATGCGCTTTGTATCAGCTTTGAATCCGCTTTGTATCAGTTTTGTATGAGCTTTGTATGAGCTTTGTATCCGCTTTGAATCCGCTTTGAATCCGCTTTGTATCAGCTTCGTATGAGCTTTGTATGAGCTTTGTATGAGCTTTGTATGAGCTTTGTATGCGCTTTGTATGAGCTTTGTATCCGCTTTGTATGCGCTTTGTATGAGCTTTGAATATGCTTTGTATCAGTTTTGTATGAGCTTTGTATGAGCTTTGTATCCGTTTTGGCGCGCCAAAATAGTTGCTGTATCCTTCAGGTAGCTTAGGCACAGCACTGTTAATTGTAGTCATGACAAAAATAACTATATACCTACTAAGCAAACTTCTGGTCAACCAGTCTCTCACATCAAATATTTTGTAAATTCTTTCTTAATTTCTATAAATAAAGCAACTGAATTAATTGAAGCAATTTCGAACTTCGAATATCCAAAATTTGACAACGCCTGTCAAACCAACATCTCAGATCAAGCAGGCATTCTTAGCACTACACACAAAAATATATTAGGGATGGCAAGTTTATTTCCAGGTGTGACATTATTATGTTTTAAGATGAAGAGGAACGTGATTCTGAATTGGGCTCAAGCTTGTCCGATAACTCATTCTAATGCTGGGATCCAGACGAGTGTAATGTAACGCGTAATGTAAGGCGAAATGTCCGTGTGGACGGGTCTACGAGCATTGCATGTAACGCTCGTCTGCCGCCCCAAACGGAGAATTCGCCTTACAAAAGTAAACTTACAACGGATGAGAGGATACAAAGCTCATACAAAGCGGATACAAAGCTCATACAAAGCGGATACAAAGCTCATACAAAGCGCATACAAAGCTCATACAAAGCGGATACAAAGCTCATACAAAGCTCATACAAAACTGATACAAAGCATATTCAAAGCTCATACAAAGCGCATACAAAGCGGATACAAAGCTCATACAAAGCGCATACAAAGCTCATACAAAGCTCATACAAAGCTCATACAAAGCTCATACGAAGCTGATACAAAGCGGATTCAAAGCGGATTCAAAGCGGATACAAAGCTCATACAAAGCTCATACAAAACTGATACAAAGCGGATTCAAAGCTGATACAAAGCGCATACAAAGCGGATACAAAGCTCATACAAAGCGCATACAAAGCTCATACAAAGCTCATACAAAGCTCATACAAAGCTCATACAAAGCTCATACAAAGCTGATACAAAGAGGATTCAAAGCGGATACAAAGCTCACACAAAGCGGATTCAAAGCGGATACAAAGCTCACACAAAGCGGATACAAAGCGGATACAGTTGAAATATGTTTATACATCTATTAGTATATTTTTTCATTATCCTTCCTGTGAAAAAAATTAATAAGTCATTTGTGAACTGCTATCTCATTTTGAGTCCTTAAGTGGTATCAATTGAATTTCAATGAAAATGATTGTACATCAAAAAATTATATTTTCAAAAACTTACTATCTTACAGATATACTTTTAGCACCAAAAATATTTTATGTAAAACTGATGGTTGCCAAGTCTCACAAGAAGCTTTCACTGTTAGAAAGGTGTGTCATGCAATAGTTCTATGAATTAGCCTAGCCCTATTTTTCGACCTTCTAGAAAAACTGCTTGTATAGCTAGAGGCTTCCATATTTATGTGATCTGATAGCTTTTTAACTGTAAAAGCTTCTTGTGAATCTTTGCATCCGGATTTACATCAAATGTAATTGAATTTAATAAAAATTATATACAAAACTACACTCCCCTTAATAATGGAATAGAGGGAGAAAATTATAAATTTCTCATTTTTTGTTGTTGTTTGTATGCTTGTTCTAGCCTAGGTACCAAATCTCAGCTTTCTAGGATTCTATCCTAGTTTCCTACACAGACCCACACAAAGTTTTAATAATTTTTATCTTGTTTGTTCGCTAATTTTACTTTACCTACAAGATTAAATGTTTCTGGATCTTCGGAAACTTCCCCAGTTTCATGAGTTTAATATTCCGACTTGCACACCCCGTTAAGGGGGGTAAGTTGTTAAAAGTTACAGATATCTCGGGGTCCTGGTATCAACCGTAGAAAAATTGATCTTACATTTCAATAATTGCCTCCGAAACTACCGAAGTTACGAATTAAATACGAGAGACAAAACATTTCCATAATTGCATTTTCTTTCGGAAAATATATTCACTTTTCTAATTTCACGAATGTCTGAGAAGTTATGGAATAATTTATAGAAGGGCTTGTTTGTTTCAACCCCAAGTAAATATAGTAGCGGGTTTAAAAATTAGTGGTACTAATACCACGTATCGTATATTAATACTTTTTAAAATGAATGTGTCTGAATATTTTGGGTCGGTACATTAAAATTGAAAACCGAAAAATCAATTCATCCTTTCAAGGGTTTATAACTCAGCTAGGGTGTGAATTCGAAAAAGTTTTATATAACAAACTAGACGTATTTGAGCTCTTTTACAGTTGTTTTTAACACCTTGTATACAAATTCCAAGATGCACATGGAGAGTTGTTCTCGAGGTATACAGGGTCCTGCAATAGTGCGTTACGCTTCCATAGCTGCCAAACCCGACCTTTTAGAAATTTCGTTTGAAAGCACGCCCTTTGTAGTTTCAATTCTGTATCTCAGGAAATTATTTTCTAATATACAGGGTGTTCCCAAATAAAATTATTCAACAAATGAGTGATTTTTTAAATGCTTTCAAAGGAAATTTCTAAAAAGTCTGGTTTGGCAGCTATGTCAGCGTAACGCACTTTAACAGAACCCTTTAAAGAGAAAATTTGTTAAAATAAGCTTATCTAAGCTTCTTCGGTTGATATGGAGGAAATTCAGCATAAAGTTAAAGCGGCTTCAAACTTGGTTCAATTCGTTTTTCGTAAAATATTCCATTATATAATTAAAATTTGAAGGATTTTATTTTGATACCTACTGGGTACATCATGCCCAGCTATGCAGTTAGTAACTAAGTAATTTCTAAAGTTACAGTGCGTACAAACGGTCCCACGGATGGACATTATCAAATTTGTCGTTAAATTAACTATCAGTCCTCCAACGTAATCGTCCATTATAGGTGTGGTATTCGATATATACAGGGTGTTTCACGAATGATTGTGCAGGCTTTCAGTACAGGTGCAGGACATTTTGGTGAGTCTAAATCAGTGCTCGCAATGTGTCCTAACTATATTCGTTTAAGAGATACATGATGTATTTCATCAAAAATTTTCATTCGGCATAATCCTTGAAAGCCTGCATGGATCTTGATGACAATTTCAGGGAATGAGTATAGGCCTATGCCTAATATTTACTCATAATGACTTGTTGATAGCGCTGGTCTAGACTGAGAAAATTATTTTCTGTATTCCACATCTTGTAAAACATCCTGTACATACAATTTTCAAGAATTGCTAAAAATACTCTTGTTGTATCCTGATTAGTTTATCTTGACTGTTATGGTTTCGAAGGACAATATGTGAGTCCTGATGCTTTTATCAGGATATAATTATTTTCGAAGGACCCGAATTATACACCCTGATTGTTTTATCAGGGTGATGCTTGAAGGGGGGTATACTTAACATTAAGCACACAGTAGTAATCTCATTGATTACTGCGTAAGTTGTTACTTGTAATAAAGTAACAATTACGAGGATAGGAAGTGGTGAAATATTCGAACGCACTTTTAATAAACAATTAACTGTATTTTGTTGTTACCGTTACTTCGATAACAAGCACGAATTATTGTACAATGCACTATTGATACAATATAAAATCTCCCTTCTATAGGAAAAGGGACAGAAGTGACTACTAAGTTGCCAACGAAGACAAGACAATGTTATTGTTTCGCGACAGATCAAGAATAGTTATGTCTCTTGCACTAAGAGATGTAATAGTTACAATGGTATTTGTAGTAGTGAGTTGTTTCAGTCTCAAAATGTATATCAAAGCCCAGATAGAAGGAAATATAGGAGGTTCATTCATCTGGGTAAAAAAGTGGAAATATTAACAATTATTGGGTGTTTCGATCTTAAAACCACCCCAGATATGTTTCAACAATACTCTCATTTGTCGAATGCTAAAAAGTAGTGGTAATGCATACTATGCCTGACATATGTAAAGTGGTTTGTTAAATAAGAGCTCATTCTTATTAAGTTTGATTGCCATCAAATCTTCACCGAAAATTGTGCGACTATGGAATCTTGGCGAACTAATCCAATGCTTTGCCCCGTACCTGGTTTCATATTTGGATACCAGGCGTACAACTCTGTGCAATCTAATATTTTCCATCGTTTTACCGAAAATTGGATTATTTGCAAATTTAAATTGATTTTTTTCCGAATGTTGTTGTTGATTTTGCTCGCAATTCCGTGTTAAGGTCAATATAGGGTTTTAGCCAGGGAGACTGCTTAAATTTCAAAACTTGTTTAATCTGTGTTACTTTCAAACCTAATTCTAAAACAGTTTTCAAATTCCGATAATGAATTATATAGTCTTTCTTATCAGAGAGTGTGCAGAGTAATTTGGAAAACTTTGAGCCCTGGGGGATGCTGTGCTCCGGACACAGCGGGAGGTCTTTATGCAGATCATGTAGGTGGTGAGGATATTCCAGGTCTACTTGAAGAATATATCCTTCAGGAGAATCGTCAGGCATGATGCTCACATCTACAGATATGTCTACCCATTCAAAACCCCCAAATGGTGAATATTGACTCATTGCCCAGCCATACAAATTATTAACATCAAGATAAAGCAGATATGACTCGGGCCAAGATGCATAGAATAACAAGGTGTGGACACTCCCTACTAATTCCTGCTAAAATTTTCGGCCGAAAAACTTACCAAGAACTGTCAAATCACGTACTTTATGTACTACTTCACTTTATTAACGATGGTGCCGCTAGGGTCGATTTCGAAGATTCTGACAAGCGAATAAATGAAAACTGACAAGCGGCAAAGTTCACTTTTCACCGTTGCTAGTTCGTAAATTCAAATTAAAAGAATATAATGAAGCAGTTTATTGAAAAATCAATCCATTTTTTGATTAATCAGATATCTGTTCGGAGATAATATGTAAACCACATTGGTTTGGAACAGAAATTTCATCTTGCCAAGACATAATGAGGTCAAATAAGGGATTTTTTATTCAAAGGATTTATCAGTAAAGGAGTTTCTTTGGAACATTTTGAATGGAACTGTAAATGAAGAAATCTGTGAAATCATTATTTTTCCATTACGAAAGATCACATCCAACGTCATTAGAGTACAAGCATTTAATTTATGTATTTTGAAATACATTGAATGATGCAGAATTTTCTGTAATACCTCTACATACAATATCTTTCGATATCATATTATTATTCAAATGTAGTAATTCCTTTATCATGTAAGGCTCTTTTAAATTGAGCATTTTACTTATTATATTATATGTATAATTTGAAATTTCATCAAAACATTCTCATGTATACAGCATTTTTTCAGTCACCCAATACCCCTTGACAACTTTTCATGTTCTCAGCAATTAGATTACCGAATATAGATATTTAATTCGATAGCTATTATTCAGAAATAAGTATATACTGATGAAATATCGAAAAATGATTCATTAAATTGATAAACTAACCAAATAGAGGGTAGTACGTTTCAATCTTTTATTCAATATACATATATTCGCTAGAAAAATATTTTGAACAAACAAATGTTCTAATTTTCGATACCCTACCTCTAGCACAAGCCAGTTGCCATTCTTGTCGTTTAACAATATCCTTGAAACAAATAATATTATAGTATAAGAGCGCCAAAAAGAATGACGCCTTAGGAAAGCTATTCAAATTGATGAAATCACACTGTGTGGTTGCTCTGAACTTTGTTCTCTGATAGTCCTTTCATCGTTCACAAATAATATTGTTAGTTTTCATAACATAAGTGGGCTAAGTCTTACGTTCTCCTATGTTGATTTATTAACAATTAACGGTATCAGCGATCTTTCAATATTATTAATATTAAAATTAATAACTATCTTGATACTAGAAATCTGCCCCTGATCCTGTAAGAATATACAATTGTTAAAAAAATATATTCGCATAAAAACGAAGTATTTTCGAAATGAAAATAGTATTTGATTAAAATGGTTCTGGATACTCGTTCAGAGTTCACACAGCAAACATTTGACTTACTTTCGGCGCGGCAAACGACTTTCCACAAGAAACTGGAATGAGCAAAGATTCAAATTTAATTTGACATGTCGGTAATTTAGTCCATAAAATTTCTACTGCCGGCATCTATCGGCGAAAATTTAAGTAAAACAAAATCCTTGTATTTTGATAGTATTTGGAACGCAAATCGGCAGAAAATATGTCAAAGAGTGTCTTCACCATGTATTCTATGCATCTATACTTGGGCTTTGAGACGTCATAATTAGACATCTGGGGATTATTGGCTTCAGACAATCTGTTCATGCAGCAGCTCATATCCCCTCGTATACCCTTTTCCACGAACATGATCATATCGATATCTTTAAGTAATTGCAGTTTACATTTAGTATAATTTAACATACAGTCCCAGCTGTACCCAGGCATAGTATAATGCCATGCTGGGTCAAGTTTGTATGTCATTAATGCTGTTTGCCTAAAATTTTCCATCACGTCAGCGAGCAAAAGTCTATCTGTTTTCATGTATAGGTCACTGTATTCACCCAATGATTTTATACCGAATTTTTGCCAAACGTTTTGAGCATGACGATATCTTTTCACGTCAATGTGCGCATCGTTCAATTTATTATAAAATTTGTCTATTGATGGTAGTGTTGTTTCATTCAACTTGTCCCAGTCCGTCATGTAATCATAACAAAAAATACCCTTCCTTGTTAGGAGTTCAAAGTCGTCATCACAAAAACTTGCAAATTCTTTTTTTAAATTTTGAAAATTGTCAAGAATTAATGTCGACGCTAATTCTTCCAAACTAGCTCCCAATCTGACACCGGATTCGTGATCAGGGAGTCCGAATTAGTCTATTAGCCAATTTTCAGCTCGAAATTCGAAAATTACAGACATTTGGACGAAATGATAGGACGATGTTCCCCTAGAACATGCGCCCAAAAATACTTAATGCCTTTAAAATTGTTTTTGATTTTACCCAATAATGTCGAACTTATTCACGATATTAATTTCTCAAATATACTCAAATATACTGAAAATTATATAATCATAGCTGATTACGTTATTTCATTGGTCAATTTGCATTCAATCATAACTAGTATATAGGAATATGTTATTGAATGATTCCGATAACAGGCATTTCACAATGAAAATACTCGACCCCACCCACAATGTCTATTCAAACATGCTAATTAGTTCTAGAATGTTCCTCTGAAAAAGCTCCACCTGCTCGATCTCTATATGTAGTTCCAAGACGGTTCCATAACGTCGACTTGAAAATAAAAAAGATACACAAAATTCGTTATTTCGTAATGGGTCTGCTGAAAAGAAATTATTCTATCCCGATAATCCCAGGTATTCCATTTCATATAAACGATAAATGCCCCCCCAATTCGAAAAAAGGATCCTCATGCATCAAACTTCATATGACTGATAGAATAATTCCAATCCCCCCATATTAATTACCTGAAAAAGGCCCCCCCTGAGACGCACAATGCAAAGGGATATACCCGCGATTGATGTGGGACCAAAAAGGTACCTCTTAAGGTTAGTGGTTGTGGCCGATCGGTTAACACACCGGTCTCATAGTAAAATATTCCGGGTTCGAATCCAGTCATTTCCGAGAACTTTTTCATTAATTCCTACAAAGCGGTCACCCAAAATGTGACGTCATGATTTCTATTGTTTGGTCGGGAAACCCTGTAGTATTACTACTAAAATGTTATTACTAGAAAGAGCCAGACCGGACAGAATTGATTTCGACTACGGATTCTTGATTGGTGAGTCGAACCAAATCGTTTAAGACCATTTTCAGCCAAAAATTCGAAAATTACAGACATTTGGGCAAATTGATAAGCTCTCTGTTCCGAGGACAGCGCCAAAAAATATCTATCTCATCGAATAAAAATTGGTTCAAGCACTGTGAACAGGAGCTCTGGCGCTCTTGTTCAAACTTTGACAAATCATATGTCTGCAATTATGGGTCTCAGGGAATGATGTAAATGGTTTCTTATGATAGATCTGCATCATGAAAGAAATTGAATTCAAACAACCGATTCTCCCCAATAACGAACTTATCCGAGATATTCATTCCTCAAATTTGCTCTGAAAATTATATTATATCAATTAAACTTAGACAATATTGCAGTTTTGTTTTTACTGGAGATATTCTGAACCCAATTTGATTATGTATCTTACCAAAGAATATATTTCCGTCATCATATTATCCACGAGCTTTATATTGTCACCTTAAAAGTAGGTATAATATCATATCATCCACATAATTTAGCTGAGGTTATTTAAATGTTCATTTTGCATTCAATCATAATTTGTTTTCTAGATCAGAAGGTGTATTTTATATCAAGAATAACGAACCAGAAATAATTTTGACATTTAGCTCTCATAGGACATGTAAGAACACAGATCATATAATAATTCATTCAGCATTCTGTGAAAACATAGAAGTACGATTCATTATTGAAATTTCGAAAAATCATATCTCCGAAAGTATTAGCTTGTTAGAGTTGAAAATGATATCAATGGATTTTTATGGTGAAACTGCATTTCAAAAAGAATTGAATTTTGAATTTGTAATGTAAAAAAAAATTTTTTTTTCCTTACTCCGAAACTATTTGGCCTATTTTGCCCAATAATGAACTCAACTGAGATATTTATCTCCCAAACCTACCTTGAAAATTTCAACTGCCTAGCTCATTTTGTTCGAGAGTTATTATAGAAACAATATTTTTAAATTTAAAATTTTTTTTTCACACTTTTCGGCAACTCGATCAATACAAAACTTCGCATGCATATAGAAGTCGTTATTCTACAATTTGATGCTCAATTTCAGAGAGTAATCGGTTTCGAAAATACTCATAAAACATGTTTTTACTAAAAACAGCCATTACTCCGAAACCGCTTGATCGACTTCGCCCGTTAACGAACTCGTCCGAGATATTTACGCTTCAAACCTATCCTGCAAATTTCAATCCTCTAACTCCTTTCGTTCGAGAGTTATCGTGTTAACGGACGGACGGCCGGACGGAACGGCCAGCCGGACAGAATCGGTTTCGACCACGGATTCTTGATCAGTGAGTCGAACCAAATCGTTTTAGACCATTTTCAGCCAAAAATTCGAGAAATACAGACATTTGGGCAAATTGATAAGCACTCTGTTCCGAGGAACAAGAGCGCCAAAAATAGTAATTAGTTGAACAATGCCGACGCACAATTTCGTGAGGATCGTGTGACTAGAAAATTAAAAAATAATATTAAAAAAATATCTATATCTTGGAGACCATTCGTCAGATATTGCTGACATTTTGCGATAGCCTTGAAATCCCGATTATACAGCCAATTACTACATTCAAACTAGATCAGATCCATATTATATAACTGACAAAGGAACTGCAACACCCAGAAGGAACTGTTTAAATTTAATTTTTTTTTGGTAAAACATAAATAATATAGCAAGGGGTAAATGATTAAAATTTGGAGTGAAAAATCGTGAAGGTTTTTGCATGTAAATATTCTTTGTTACTCAAATATTGTATTCGTCATTTGCAATTTTTTTAATTTCACAACAAACCAGCTGTTCGAGGAGATCCAAAGTTGATGTTCAGTTGTGCCGAGAGCACCTGTACGCGGAATTTATCGCCAGCTAAGTGAATTTGAAAGAGGTCGAATTATTGGTCTACGGGAGGCGAGGTAGTCATTTCGAGAAATCGCTAACCGTACGAACAGAAATCCAACTACTGTTATGAGATGTTGTCAAGCGTGGTTTGATAATGCCCAAAATCGAAGAAGAGTAGGCACCGGACGTCGAAGGGGCACAAATGAAGTTCAAGATCGACGTCCAAGACTTATGGCCATTAGAGACCGATTTGCGACAACTCGATCTTTGGCTGATGAGTGTCTAGGAGAACAAGGCCATCCTGTAACTGTCCGCATGGTTTACCGCCGGATAAGGTCTTTGGGACTGCAGCATTATCGACCCCATCTTGTGTTACCTCTGACGGTTGAGCATCGCCGGCAACGATTACAGTGGTGCAGATAACGTCAACATTGGAATGTGGAATGGCATCAGGTCGTCTTTTCTGATGAATCTCGATTCTCCTTGGGTGCACATGATGGCCGAAGAAGGGTAAGACGACGTCGGGGAGAAAGACGTGAACCTCAGTTTGATATTGAGCGTCATGTACACCGGACAGTAGGCGTTAGGGTACGTTATGTTATGGTTTGCTATTGCATATGCAAGTAGGTCACCTTTAGTCTTTATTCGAGGTAACATGAAAGCGCTGCATTAACTTCAAGAAATAGTTGAGCCATATGTTCTTCCTTGCCTTAACCGGCTCGAGAATTCATTTCAGCAAGATAATGGTTGACCTCATGTTGCCAGAGTTAGTTTAAACTTTTTTAAGTGACCTATGTGAATCTTTTGCCATGGCCGCCCAGCTCCCCTGATATTTCGCCCATGGATCATGTTTTGGACATCATGGGTAGAAGGCTTGGAAATTTACCCCAGCCGCCACGGACTTTGGCGGCTCTGATACATAAACAGGTTGCTTGGGATAGTATCCCTCAAGAAGAAATAGAACATCTTATTGCATCAATGCCAAGACGTGTTGGGGAGTGTATAGATAATCGCGGTGGAAAAATGTATTATTAACAAATTCATTAAAAAAAATTGTAAACCCTTCATTTTTGTTCTTCAAATTTCAATTATTTACTCCTTGCTGTGTTATCTATGTTTTACCAAAAAACAATTTAAATTTAAACACCTCCTTCTGGTTGTTGCAGTTTCTTTGTCAGTCAGTATATATTCCCGAAAAATCAATTACAGTGTGTACTTACTAGTTCAATGTTTTACAGTCGAACAGCAAAATTGACGATTTATACATTTTTGACGCGGTTGCCAAGG
Source organism: Halyzia sedecimguttata (assembly GCA_937662695.2). Taxonomy (NCBI): domain Eukaryota; kingdom Metazoa; phylum Arthropoda; class Insecta; order Coleoptera; family Coccinellidae; genus Halyzia; species Halyzia sedecimguttata. Next base: position 21,620,845 of record OW569420.2, on the reverse strand, counting down.
ATATCCGAAGTCGAGCTAATTTCATGATGCAGTTTGAATTGATAGAATTAGAAGTGTCATGTCAATGGTCATGTCATTTGTACAAGGAAACAGTAATTTGTTTGAATTATGATTTTAAATCAATATTTAATATCTATCGCGGGTCGAGACGAGTTAAATAGGCTACTCCTGGATTTATTCTAAACAATTGGGAACCATATATTTAGGTTTATTCAAAGTTAAACGATATCCCAATCGATAGAAAATTAGACTCCACAGACAAATTCTCAATTTAAAAACTTTTTGTTATTTCAATACCTTTTGGGTAGTCTCTCCTGCGCAATTTCAATCCTTCCAACTGCAGTGGGACTTATTCAAGGAAAAGCTTCGGGTTTTCTGAAAACGCAATAATATACTAAAGTGAACAGCACGAGTCTTGCTTCGTTAGGTAAATTACAGACGTTTCCAAGATCGTACTAATTTTAGCTTGAATGTAATGTCAAGTTTGTTGTTGCAGATATTATGCATCTTTTGTTTGGATAAACTTTGAATGTTTCATTCTGATGAGTTCTTCTTCCGCTTGAAAAAAAATTGACCTCGGCGTGTCTCATCTTCTGAAAGGACATATTATGTTTAATACTGTACTACGAACTACCACCTGCATTTATGAATTTATTCATGTTTATTGGGGAAAATCAATATTCTCCATTATAGAAATGGTTGGACAATTCTCGGCTAGAAGTCTACCTAGAAATATCCATAAACCGTTCTTCGATTGAAAATCCATATCGCTCAAATTCTTGTATTATTCAGTGGTGTATTGCTCAGTGAAGTCTGAAATCCCAAACCTTTTCAGGCGAAGTAACGATCTTTTATAATATGGTAGATGCTGCAGATCATGCAGACGACTTTCGTTTGAGCTTCCAACTATAAATCTGCCAATTTCATTCTACTGATATATTATTTTTGAGGTTCTCTGCTCTCTCAACCGTTCTCATGGCATTTTCAAATATCAGTTTTACATCAGTCGAGTTGGGAATAATGAAAATAAAAGTGTTTACTGTTTGTATCGGAACTCATTCAATGTTATGTTGGATTATTTATTTTTGGAATCCTGTGGCATGAAATGCTGGGAATACTATTTTTTTTGCACTTGCATCACTATTGTTCGAAAAATTGAAACAACGTGACATTTTATGGAAACAAAAATAGAAAAAAAACATCACTAAATACAGATATTTAGTGATGTTTTTGTTTGTTTTTTTGTGTCCATAAAATGTCATGTTGTTTCAATTTTTCATTTCTTTATTGATTTTGTGCAGCACGTTCGAATGAATTTAGTGATGTTCTAGCGTGAGCGTCAAAGTATTAAATAATCGATTTATTTTCTTCTCAGTCATAGTATAAGATCTGAACCTAAATGGACCTTCACCGAGCTGATAATAGAATTAAACATATATTATAATAAATTTTGTATGTTAGAAAATATACAAAAAATGGGTTGGCTGAAAAAATCATGGACAGACTATTTTTAATTATTTATTAAAAAATAATTTTAAATTTGATTTTGCAACATCAAGATGATGAGAAAATGTTTACACTGACTAAAAGTATAAAACGTGTAGAATGTGCAGCTGTTAAGTTGCCTATTATTTACCTGGACGAACAACTGAGTTGCCAGGTACAAACCGGTATGTCGATGGCACTTACTTTCACTTGATCGGATAATAGAAAAAAATTTATATCATCATAAGAGCTGTTTTATTGCGAACACGTCGATATAGGGTTGTCTGCAAAATTTTTTGTCCTTATAGGGGTTTGCAAATTTTAAATATTTAAATTTCAACGCGAGTGGAATTGTGTGACAGAGAGATCCGAGGTATACCGAAGTATACCGTATAATAATAAAGGACCCAACATTGCAGTCGCACCTGATGGGACCTCAAATATAAGAAAGTGCGCATGCTCGGTATTTATACTGTAGTAAACAGTGAGCATTATTTTGGAGCAACTGACATTTGAGTTAAGTTATTAAACTCATAAAAATGTAATATAATACTAAATTATGAAACAATACAACATCAATTAAATCAATATGCATATATATTGAATTAGAATTATAATAAGATATCTATAATAGAAAATTTTTTGTACCTCAAAATATGATAACATAAATAATAAAAATATTAATTACTTACTTTGAATTTTTTTTTATGCTCTTTCTGGAAAAAAATATGGAGAAACAAAGTGGATAGTCCAAAATTAAAATTAAAAAATAACCAAAAAATAGTATTGCGATTAAATTTTAATACAAAACAGCATAAATACAAAAATAATATTCATGAAAAATATATTCTGATAATTATTTTCTATTCCATATCTGATTCATCAGACGTGTAATTGAGACTCTCGAATTCATGTGATTCATTACATTCGTTCTCATTTTCTTCCATTTCGACAATGTCTTGGATTTTAAAAGGATCTCCGATGAAACCTGTTGGTTTTGAAGAATTATCCAAATGCCAACCGTAGTTTTCAGGGTTTAACTTCGCACATATAGAATCAGTTGCATTAAGCCACATAGAATTTACATATATTGTCCCATCAGGTGCGACTGCAATGTTGGGTCCTTTATTATTACACGGTATACTTACCTCGGAACTCTCTGTCACACATTTCCCCTCGCGTTGAAATTTAAATATTTAAAATTCGTAAACCCCTATAAGGATCAAACATTTTGCAGACAACCCTATATCGATGTGTTCGCAATAAAACAGCGCTTATGATGATATTAATTTGTTTCTATTATCCGTTCAAGTGAAAGTAACTGCCATCGACATACCTGTTTGTATCTGGCAACCCAGTAGTTCGTCCAGGTAAATAATAGGCTAATAATAATGAAAAATGGCGATACCGTTGTTAATAAATCAACAAGTCCAGAGATTTCCTGCCAATAGGGTCCTTCATAAATGGCTTCGTATAATTAATATACTTATGCATATATTTCACAAGTCAAATAGACCCCAGGGGGTTCATTAATTTGTCGAGAAAGCCAGAGCAGACGCGTTTCTGGCTTCTTGGCCTTCATCAGTACTATTAATCAATTAATTAATATCGAGTGAATGGTGGCATATGATTTCACGCTTCAAATATTCACTGGTGGGGAAAGGCTGATTTCCGTGTTTTGTCCCATAGGTGGCGTGGGCGATTAGGTATGATCGACCAAGCCGGCTCTGAGAGGCTTAACCCGGGTCAGTTTATTGAATTTGTTGAGAAGCTACAGAGTACTGATGAAGGCCAAGAAGCCAGAAACGCGTCTGCTCCTGCGTTCTCGACGAATCAATGAACCCCTTGGGGTTTATTTGACTTGTGAAATATATGTATAAGTATATTAATTATACGAAGCCATTTATGAAGGACCCTATTGGCAGGAATGCTCTGGACGTGTTGATTTAAATAATAGGCAACTCAACGGCTGCACATTCTATACGTTTTATACTATAAGTCATTTTTTTAAATAATTAAAAATAGTCTGTCCAGGATTTTTTCAGCTAACCCATTTTTAGTATATTATCTAATATACTAAATTTATTATAAAATATGTTTCATTCTATTATCAGCTCGGTGAAGGCCGATTCAGGTTCGGATCTTCTACTATCAGAAATATGGAAAATGATTTCATAGGTCAAATTAATTTTATTTTTCAAGGAAAATTTTCGTGCAATTCTTATTTTTCTACCACTTCCCTTTACCAATCAGTAACGTCATCGATATTCTTCTTCTTGACAAGGATAGATCATAAAATTCTGAATTCATGAATGCACATGTAACGCCATTTGATTCAATAATTCTCGAGATATTAATTTCTTAAAGTTGAAAAACCTGTGGTGAAAATCTTCAAAATGAGTCTATATAATAATAATAATAAACTACATATGTTTGAATGTATGATATTGTTAATAAAAAAAAAAGCACTGACGTGTAGTCAGTACTCTTTGGCGCGCGTGTTCACGGTGGCTAATTTGAATTGAATGATGAGTACTTCAAGCTCAGTAGATAGAGCGAGCCGAAGATCTACCCAAAGGATAGTGGACACCATTCACTGTCGGTTCAAAAATTAAGAGTGCTGTATCTAAGCTGCCATCAGGATAGATTAACAAAGTTGGAAAAGAACACAAGTGACTCTCCTTAGTCGCACAAGCTCCTAGAAGATTTGGGAGGGCCAGTATAATCCTAATCATGTTAATCGCACGCGCGCCAAAGCAGATTGATTTTTTACACTTTTTCTTTCATTGTTAAGTCAATCTGCTTTTGCGCGCGTGCGATTAACATGATTAGGATTATACTGGCCCTCCCAAATCTTCTAGGAGCTTGTGCGACTAAGGAGAGTCACTTGTGTTCTTTTCCAACTTTGTTAATCTATCCTGATGGCAGCTTAGATACAGCACTCTTAATTTTTGAACCGACAGTGAATGGTGTCCACTATCCTTTGGGTAGATCTTCGGCTCGCTCTATCTACTGAGCTTGAAGTACTCATCATTCAATTCAAATTAGCCACCGTGAACACGCGCGCCAAAGAGTACTGACTACACGTCAGTGCTTTTTTTTTTTTTCAAGTTCCTTTAACAAATATAGCTATCAATACAGTTTGGCTGTTAGCTTTACCGTAGATCGAAAAAAAATGCGGTTGTGGGACCTCCGTTTGGAACGCAATTGCCTCTTCTCCAAATCCGAACGTATTTTAATATAGATCTACCGAATATAGTTATTTATAAATTCGCCTCAGGGCCACCATACAGACATTTCAACTCGGAAACAACGCTATTTCCCCCAAACTGACTTGTGTCCGTGCACTGAATTGACATGAATATTCTTTTAAAACCTCACAATATCGGCTCATTGCTTCCAACATAACCCAAACAACCCAAAACCATTCACTTCTCATCTGCGCAAGCGCAATATACTCGTGCCTGCAAGTCCTCCCAAAATTACACACCTCACAAAAAACTCCGATTCTCCAACACTAGTGGTTCAGGAGATATCGCTTCTCGAATCCACGCATGCGCAGACCCTCACCAGGGGATTCTATAGAGGAATAGCATCCGCCACCCCAAAATCCCAATCCTCTCTGACGAAAGCACCAGCAGTTAAATCACTGATGGTCTGCTCATGCGCATAACGAAAAATGCCCGTAAGGGGTAACATCAATTTCGAAATTAGCCCCAGGGCCACGATACGGACACTTTAACTCAGAAACAACGCTACATCCCCCAATCTGACTTGTCCTTGCACTGAATTGCCATGAATATTCTTTTAAAACCTCACAATATCGGGTCAGCACTCCCAACATAACCCATACAACCCAAAAACAGTCACTTCTCTTCTGCGCATGCGCAATCTACTTGCGGCTGAAGGTCCTCCCAAAATCACACACCATACAGAATACTCCGTTTCTCCAACACTAGTGGTTCAGGAGATATCGCCTCTTGAATCCACGCATGCGCAGACCCTCACCAGGGGATTCTGTAGAGGAATAGCATCCGCCACCCCAAAACCCCAATCCTCTCTGACGAAAACTTCAGCAGTTAAATCACTGATGGTCTGCTCATGCGCATAACGAAAAATGCCCGTAAGGAGTAACATCAATTTCAAAATTGGCCCCAGGGCCACGGTGTGCACACTTCAACTCGGAAACAACGGTATTTCCCCCAAACTGACTAGTGTCCGAGCACTGAATTGCTATGAATATTCTTTTAAAACCTCACAATATCGACTCAGCACTCCCAACATAACCCATCCAACCCAAAAACAGACACTTCTCTTCTGTGCATGCGCAATCTACTCGCGGCTAAAAGTCCTTTCAAAATAACACACCTTACAAAAAACTCCGATTCTCCAACACTAGTGGTTCGGAAGATATCACATCTTTAATCTACGCATGCGCAGACCCTCATCAGGGATCTGGATTCTATGGAGGAATAGCATCCGCCACCCCAAAACCCCAATCCTCTCTGACGAAAACTACAGCAGTTAAATGACTTCTCATCTGCGCATGCGCACAACGAAAAATGTCCGGAAAGGGCAGCATGAACCTCAAAAAAATAGGTTTCGGCATTTTAAGCAAAGTATTTCGCAAAATAGTAGTAATTTTTTTATTTTTTTCATGTCACGTGATCTTCACGAAATTTTGCAAAAGTGTTTGCATTGGTCTTTTGCATCTAACTACTGAGTTTCAATTTAATCAGATCAGTATTTTTCGAGTTATCCTGAAAACAAAATTTTAAAATTTTTGAAATTTTTTTTTGCTACTTTAGGGCCGTCTGATCAAAACAAAACTTCGCTGGCATATAAAGGTCATGATTCTACAATTTGCTGCCAAATTTCAGAAAGATCGAGTGATTGGTTCCGGAAATATTCATTAAAAACGTTTTGACTAAAAACGGCCTTAACTCCGAAACCGCTCTGTGGATTTCGCCCGTTAACGAACTTGTCCGAGATATTTACGCTACAAAGCTACCCTGCAAATTTCAACGCTCTAAGTCGTTCCGTTCGAGAGTTATCGTGCTAACGGCCGGCCGGCCGGCCGGACCGGACGGACAGAATTGAATTTGACCTCGAATTCTTCATCAGGAAGTCGAACCTAATCGTTTGAGACCATTTTCGAAAAAAAATTCGAAAAATACAGACATTGTGACGAAATGATAGCACGCTGTTCCTTGCGGAACACGCGCGCAAAAAGTATCAAAGTAAGTGTTGGAATTGGTAGCTGTTCACGTCTGTAGAGTACACCAATCGATCTTGAAACTCGGAATAAACATTTTGGTTGGAATTTCAGTCTGTATTGCTCTTATTTCGTCACCAATCCTCTGTTTCATCTCCTCGATGTTGTTTGGACGATTGAGGTGAACTTTGCTTTTGATATAACCCCATAACAAAAACTCTAACGGAGCCAGATCTGGGAACCGAGCCGGCCATTCGATTTACTTCGCAAAATAAATCCATTATTCTATACTTCTGACGGTCATTTTATAATACTGGTAGAAATGTAAGTTCAGATTTGTACGATTCATAAAAGGGGAGTATAACACCATTTGATTATTTTCTATATCTCTCTTCTCATGTTTCTGAGTAATATATAATTGAGTTTGGGTGCCACCACGTATATAATTTTGGTGATTTAATCTTTGAGGAAATCGACGTTCTGGAGAAACACCGATTTTGCACCTTTGAAGGAACTAACTTGAATTTTTTTAATATCTTAAGTCTTCAGCGGCTTTTATTGAATCGACATGAACGTCGAAAAGTTAAAACACTTTTTAATTTGATAAACTGTCATTTTAATCAAGTAATGTAAATGAGGCAATTTGAGAACGAAGTTTCTCTTCGTTCGGTATCATTCAAGATTTGTTTTCATTTCCTCTGGCTAAATTCATGACCATCCTGCATGCGGAAGTCATCAGATTGTTTTTCGAGAACAATAGCATTCTGGAATCAAGCTGTTTTCATCCGATGCAGCGAAAAATATTTATAAACCCCTATGAAAATTTCACAATGCACGTTCCACGTAGTATTCGAATATCGAATGAAAAATCTGCCCCCTGTCGATCGGCGTTTTGGCGCTCTTGTTTCACTTAACTATTGTATGGAAATTCATGAAATTTGATACAAAATTTGAGTATGATTCTACTCAGCTCAAGTTGCATACAGAATTATTCCACATTTTTGCGCGTATGTTCTGGAGAACATTGCGTTATCATTTTGCCCAAATGTCTGTTAATTTTCGATTTTTTTGCCGAGAATGGTCTCAAACGACTAGGTTCAACTGATGAAGAATTCGAGGTCAATTTCATTCTGTCCGGCCAGCCGTTGCCACGACAACTTGAGAACGGAAAGAGATAACGACTTGAATTTTTTAGGATAGGTGTCCCAGTACTACGGACAAGTTCGTTAATGGGCATAATCGGCCCTACGGTTTCCGAGTGCCTAATAATTTTGTCATCAACCAATACAGATTCGATCCAATTGTAACTTGGTAGCAAGTTGTAGAATACAAATATGTTTGTGAAAGTTTGTGAGAATCGCGTCGCTAGATAATTTTGAAAAAATTATTAAAAACTATTGTTTAGGTAACGATAACCTGAGAACGGAAAGAGATAGTGCTTGCAATTTGTAGGGTAGGTTATGCATCTGAAAGCGACATTTGTGTGTGTTAATAGGCATAATCGGCTTATTTCCTCAATAACTCGAAAAATACAGAACCGATACAATTTAAACTTGGTTAATAGTTGTAAAATGTCATCTCGAAAATTCTTGCCTAATTTCGCACGAATCGTATCTCTAGAAAATTCTAAAGAAATAATTGAAAATCATTGAAAAAAATTCTATATATTAGAAACTATTCTACATTATTTACATTTTGGAAAAGCCTTCAAAACCTAATTCGACTGCCAAATTCCAAGTGTAATTCCGTCCCAACGGTTTCGGAGTTATAACCATCTGGAATATTATTTTCTCGATAACTCAAATAATACAGACCCGATCGAATTGAAACTTGGTATCTAAGTTGTAGAATATCGACATGAAGACGTGTGTGGAATTTTGTGAGGATTGAACCACTAATAAATTTTGAAAAAATTACGAAAACATATTATGTATCTCACGATAACTTCAGAAAAGAAAGAGATAGCGATTTACAGTTTTCAGAGCAGGTTGCGCAACTGAATGCGACATTTGATTTTGATCAAAGGCATAATCGGCCAAATGGTTTTGGAGTTTTACCTATCTGAACTTTGATTGTAATTTCCTCAATAACTCAAAACCGATCCAATTCAAACAAAGTTATTAGTTGTAGAATGCCAACGCAAAAATTTTTTTTAAATTTTGTGAGGATCGTATAGATAGAAATTTAAAAAAATCACTGAAAATCATTGAACAAAATTCTAAATATCAGAAACCATTCCTCCGATATCACTAAAATTTTACGAGAGCCTTCAAGACCTACTGCCAAGTTTCTTGTTTGAACACGATCGGATCTATATTGTTGGAGATCCGAGCAGCCTTGTGTGAGTTCAGTAGCTGGATGAATGACCGTTGCCTCGATAACTTTCGAACGAAAGAAAATAAGGACTTGCAATTTTCAGGGTAGGTTGCGTATCCCAATTTTGGGCATAATCGGTCCAACGGTTTCGTAGTTATACCCACCTGGACTTTTATTTCCTCGATAACTCAAATAGACCTGGTCGCATTGAAGCTTGGTAACTAGTTGAAGAATATCGACATAAAGACGGGTGTGACATTTTGTAAGAACGGTACCCCTAGAGAATTTATAAAAAATTACGAAAAAAAAATGGTTCAAGCACTGACGTGAAGTCAGGAGCTTTTGCGCGTATGTTCTTTTGTTACTTAGTAGTGTTGTTTTCATCAGCGTTGAATTGTGCTCCACTGATGATTCCTAATAAGGATGAAACCGCGGTATGTAGCTATTCAACTTTGATGAAATCATACACACTCTGTGGATTGCTCCAAAAGTTTGGTCTCTACTAGTCCTTTCATCTTCGATTAGTGGTTAGCTTTCCTAAAAGCGTTATTCTCTTCTTATGGCTCCGTATTGCGCATTGCGTATTAACCAGGGCGTTTTCGCTCCCCATTGGTCAATTGCATGAGACTCGAATCCGAGTACTTGCTGATTACCACATAGGGGAAAAGAATGTACGTAGAGATCTGTAGTTTTGGGTAGTCACAGCGAGGAGCTTGGTTGATTGAATTCCAGGTGTCACTTGTGTCTAAATTCTACTCACAAGAGATTGCTCCTGACTTTCACGTCAGTGCTTGAAATATGAGATATAAACTATTCATTTATCATACTTTTCATTCTGCAAGTCCCAATTATGGTTAGGCAAATCATAAGAGCTCAATCTGGTAAATAATTAATTTTGGTCGTATAGCGTAAAAGTCGAGTGCGGTTAAGAGTGAAGTAATTGGTGAACATGCAATATAGAGGGTGTCCCAAAATTGAGTTGAAAAAATTTGGTGGTATGAATATCAGAAGGATGTGAACATTTTCACTAGCTTTCCCTCATAATTTTCGAAAAAAAAATTCTTCAGGGAATGCAATTCAACATCGGTATTACTAAAGCAGAGCCTTTCCGGATATAATTATGTCAATATGAAATCTTCGGCCTTTTTTTCGACGTAGAATATACCACTAAATTTCTTAAAATTAGTTTCGTGACTCCCTGCATATAGAAAACGTTCATTTCAACATAGAAGTAACGGAGCTTTATGTGAAATTTGCAACTGAACGTTTTATGTACATTGAGAATTCAGATAATTAATCAGAGATCGATGCATTCAAATCGTAATCTGTTACCTTTAATTAGCGGTCACAAATTGACATTTATCCTGATTTACTATGCATGCGTCTTTACATATCAATTAGATCTCATGAGATACGACCAGAATATTTGCAGTTCCATACGAGGCATAGGAATTATTGGTCATAAATAGTTCTTTGATGCAAAGAACTATGAACTATGGGTAATGAGAAAAACACACGTTTTATTGACAGAATGTTGATATTCCTGTGATTTGACTGCAAATATATACCTACAGATAAATTGCATAGAATATGGAAATGAATTCGTATTTGAAAAAAACATTTAATCATGAAAAATCTCTATATTTGTTCTTGTATTTGTCAGGAGCAATATATTGAACCCTCCTAAGACAATGCAGAATTATTCGTTGTTGAACACTTTTTCTGAAATTTGTGACACATGGGACGGGCCGAAGCCAAATTTTTAGGAGGGGGGGGGGAAAGCATTCAAAATTTTCCAGCTGTGTATAAAAAAACAGATGGCGAGGGGGGTAAGTATGAACTCCGTTCAACATTGGGGAGATCCCTCACCCTCCCTCCCTTAAGGGGAGCTTAAGGGCCCGTCCCTGGGAATGGTTATTCCGTCCATGGAACTACCCATTTGCAAGAAACCCAGATCATCAAAACTTGTTTTCGGAAATTCAAACTTATCTATTTCTATTATTAAAAAATGGGTTCAAGCCCTGTGGACAGGAGCTATCGGGCGCATGTTCATTCTGGAACACAAATTTTCCATTACAATAATCTTCATCTAGCTTCTATTTAGTATCAATTCCTGTAGAATGTGATCATAATAATTGTTTTTCATTTTCCAACTGCCCGATCCCAACAATACTTAGATAATATTATATCCATAAATTAAGCATTTCATTATTGCATTTCTTGAAATAGGTACCTTTTCAAGTCGATCAACATCGTCCTTCTTTCGACGTCTAAACTATGACTTGATTCTTTATGTTTATGTCTTTGAATTTGTTTTCGGTGGAATTCAAAGAGTTCATAGAATAATCGATGAAAATACTGAGAGAGACCCAGGAAATTTGATCATTTTGTCTTATATCTCCAGAAATTGGAATCGTATAGAGCCAAAATTTTGCACAATGTTGCAAAATACTACAATTGACGTTAGTACAAGTTTTTGTTGCAATCTGATGAATAGTTCACGAAAAAAAAATTTTCTTTTCGAAAAAATTAAAAGAAATATTTTTTTAAAAATTACCAACATTTCGATCATAACAGAATTTTGCCAAAAGTTGCGCGTTTATAACCTCGAACTGACTAGTAAGTTTCGATTCAACATCTTCTTTAGTTCCTGAAATATCAGGGAAATAACCTCAAAATTTTAAATGTCTGTAACTCCTAAACCGTCCGGCCGATTTTGCCCGTTAACGAACTTAACCGTCGCATTTTGATCAGAAGCCTACCCTGAAAGTTTGAAGTCGATAGGACCTTCGGTGCTCCTGTTATCGTGCCTACGGCCGGAAGTACGGCCGGCCGGCCGGACGGCACCCAAAAATCTGACACCGGATTCGTGATCAGGGAGTCCGAATTAGTCTATTAGCCAATTTTCAGCTCGAAATTCGAAAATTACAGACATTTGGACGAAATGATAGGACGATGTTCCCCTAGAACATGCGCCCAAAAAAGGAGTAAACTGCGTACGTACTCACATATTTAAGTTGCTGCGAATTCAAAAGAAATAGAAGCTTTTCGAAATGCCGCTCGACAGTGAGAAACAGCTGAAATTGGTACCAGATGGTTTGTTTTATGACATACTTGCCGGCTACACACATTGTGCCGAAAACTATTGAATATTGAATTTACGGCAACAGGAATGTGTACAAGGGTATATATACATGGTGTTATTCCATGTTATCCCGTCTCTATTATCTGCCTGCTTTGCATTTTTTCGGTCAGGCGGACAAATTCCTTCACATTTTATAATATTTTTTTCGGAAATATTCAAACTCCATTGGGGGGGAGGGTCATCCCCCGTCTGAATTCTTTGGATTTTTCTGTTGGAAGTTTCTGAGCTGTGCTTACAATATATATAATAATTAGTGTCCGACCGAAACTGGTATTTCAGCCGAAACCGAAACCGAAACCGAAACTTTATATTTCATACTGAAATCTACTGTATTTTTTACAATTCTATTCGCATATACATAAAAATAGTGTTAGGAGTGTTAAATAAAATAAAAAGACATTTTTTTTGAGATCTTTATTTATTATTTTGGTATTACCAAGTTATCAAAATAATCAGTCGAAGTATACAGGGTGATTCCAAATCAGACGTGAACCTTAGAGGAGGTGTTAGTAAGGATCATTTGCTGTGGTTTGAGCCATTTTTATTGAGGCCAAAAATCAACGGTTTCCGAGAACATTTGAGTACCGGTTCTGTTGAAAAAGAATTAGTATGATTTGAAAGGGGATATAAGAAGCAAATAGAGGAAAATAACGAATTCAATATTTTTTTGTTGCAATTAAGCTCCAAATTACATTTGAAAATGTATTCATAAATTATGTTCCACCATTCCATAGGCTAGCACGTGCCGTCTTTCTGATGTCCTCAGTTGTTATTTTCCGCCTGAATTTTACTCACGCTGTCTTTTGATACACATTCACTATATTAAATGCCGGACACTCAAAAGGTTGCTTATAAAAAATCTGCTGAAACAAAACTAGTTAAGCAATCTAACGAAATCTTTTAGAGAATGAAGAAGGAATTTGGCAAGTTTTTAAAATAATTTTGGTTTACAAAATTGTGAAATTCGAAAGTTGCAGACAAATTGATATTAGAAATTGATTTTTCATTTATTCATATACCACATTTCAAATCATACTAATTCTTTTTCAACCTCTTCTAAAGCATAGTTTTGCTTTTTTCGTGCATATCATATTCTTTCTGATGAAAATAAACCAAAATTATGACCAAATTTGGTCAACGTAGAAAAAATTGGCGAAATATGTACTATAAGTTCAGAAATCTTTTAAAAATCACCCGAACTCCAAAAACCGTTGATTTTCGGTTATTAATAAATATGGATTAAACAACAGCTAATGAGTCATACTCCAAGTTTCACGTAATATTTAGAATCACCCAATGTAATCTAATTAAATAATCATTAAAGTGAATTCTCATGAATTCTCAGTCTTAACAAAGATAGATCACAATAACTCGTACAACAATTATCTTATAACTCCTGGCCAAACGACCAGGATAATTCAAGAACATTCAAGTTTCGGCCTGGCCGAAAGTTTCGGCCACTTTGGGCCGAAACCGAAACTAAGGCCGAAACTAGATTTCTTGGCCGAAACTGGCCGAAACCGAAACCGAACTTTCGGTTAATAATAATGTACCAGTATTGTAACATTGCTTTTTGTAACTGCAAAATTCAGTTCCTTTGATAATATTATTTTTTCACTAACATTCAAACTCCTTGAGAATCAATTTAGAACCGTTTTATTCATGAAGTTATAATTAAATACATTATCGCTGGATTAACTTTGTTTCTCACCTACCAAAGTATCCTTTAATGATTACTTAAAAATTTCATGTTGAAAATGAAATTAACACGAAAGAAGCCCGATTGAAAATAATTTTATAATCTAGTTCTGTTGCGTGGAAGTAGGAAAATTAAATATCCGTTTCTCGAAAATTGTATGATCATGTACAGTCATGTCCTATTAATCATTGTCAACAACGGAGATCCATCTTTGGCTGTAACCTGTCCTTTTGAATGCTAAAAGGCCGCTCTTTGGAGATATCTTCGGATGAGTGCGCCCTATATACAGGTGATGTGCCGGAGAATCGATTATATTATAGGTAGCGAAAAATATATAAGTATCGCGATACTGAAAACGAAGTTTTCCGCTGCAATGCTCTCCGATGGGTGATTCGCGAATTGAAAAGAAATGGGAAACCGTGAAAATTGATGCTTTTTTTCTCATCCAACGCCAAAAAAAATCTTCGATAATTGTCATATTCACACTACCCACAACATTTTTGGGCGCATGTTCTAGGGGAACATCGTCCTATCATTTCGTCCAAATGTCTGTAATTTTAGAATTTCGAGCTGAAAATTGGCTAATAGACTAATTGGGACTCCCTGATCACGAATCCGGTGTCAGATTTTTGGGTGCCGTACGGCCGGCCGGCCGGCCGTACTTCCGGCCGTAGGCACGATAACAGGAGCACCGAAGGTCCTATTGACTTCAAACTTCCAGGGTAGGTTTCTGATCAAAATGCGACGGTTAAGTTCGTTAACGGGCAAAATCGGCCGGACGGTTTAGGAGTAATAGACATTTAAAATTTTGAGGATATTTCCCTGATATTTCAGGAACTAAAGAAGATGTTGAATCGAAACTTGGTAGTCAGTTCGAGGATATAAACGCGCAACTTTTGGCAAAATTCTGTTATGATCGAAATGTTGGTAATTTTTAAAAAAATATTTCTTTTAATTTTTTCGAAAAAAAAATTTTTTTTTCGTGAACTATTCATCAGATTGCAACAAAAACTTGTACTAACGTCAATTGTAGTATTTTGCAACATTGTGCAAAATTTTGGCTCTATACGATTCCAATTTCTGGAGATATAAGACAAAATGTGTCAAATTTCCTGGGTCTCTCTCAGTATTTTCATCGATTATTCTATGAACTCTTTGAATTCCACCGAAAACAAATTCAAAGACATAAACATAAAGAATCAAGTCATAGTTTAGACGTCGAAAGAAGGACGGTGTTGATCGACTTGAAAAGGTACCTATTTCAAGAAATGCAATAATGAAATGCTTAATTTATGGATATAATATTATCTAAGTATTGTTGGGATCGGGCAGTTGGAAAATTTTTTAATAAAAAAATTTGTACCGACTTTAAATCAAGCATTCTACACGAGTGTGCAAAATTTCAGTTCGATACGATCTCAATTCCAGAAGATATTGCTTAAAATTCACATTCCAGCGTGTTTTGACGTTCTATGGTCACAGAAAATCGTCACAAAAATCTATTTACCTCATTTGACGGCTGTTTGTCAAATCAATTAATTCCAATAATTGATGTCAGATTTCCTACATACCAAGTTCAAACACATTTTATTATATGGAAAACACTTATTATGATCACGTTCTACAGGAATTGATACTAAATAGAAGCTAGATGAAGATTATTGTAATGGAAAATTTGTGTTCCAGAATAATATTAAGGTATTCAACATGATACTGCTTTTTTTCTTTACTGGTCAGTACGGGCCACAAGAAAGATGAACATGCGCCCAATAGCTCCTGTCCACAGGGCTTGAACCAATTTTTTTATAAACTGGGGTAATCCGTATTCGTAGAAAATGTATATCTATCATTTTATCTTGAGTTGCTATTTGACACCTGCCTGAATTCCACGACTGTGCGACCTGTATCGTCAACCTTTTTGTTTTGTGAATTTCATATGAATATGAAGAGATTGTATAGCATTCATCAGGACAGATAATAAAAAAACGTTTCTAGTACAAAAACATTGAACAAGGAGAAATGGAGATCTGGCTGGCGATAGCTGGCATACTGTTTTTAGAATTGAATAATGTATGACTTTTATTTTTAGATAACGTTTCATTGATCGCGTTCAGTACAATTATGCGAGTGAATGTTTGTTATTATTCTTGAAATTCCAACTTTAATTATATTTTAAAATAGATTCTATTATTCTTAATATTAATTCCGAAAATTCAGGATATCATATGTCCGTTTCTTCCCATATCTCTATCGGGAGATCTGAGTAGTATCGTTACCCGATTGAAGTTGATCCACTCCTTCTGATTGACATAATATGCATAAAATTGATTCAAGCCATGTTAGAAATTCAATTCAAATATTAGTTTATTTATCAAGATTAAATGAGCAATCTGAGAATGAGAACTGCACCATGGAAGAAATCAAATTAAAATACCTGAAATTAATTTGACTCTCTCTTATAGAACAGGATGACATATACGAGTATGAACACAGATCATATAATTAATCGTAGATAGAATACTTATAGCATTCTGTGAAAACATAGAAGTACGATTCATTATTGAAATTTCGAAAAGTCATATCTCCGAAAGTTTTAGCTTGTTGGAGTTGGAAATGATATCAATGGATTTTTAGGGTCAAGCTGCATCTTAAAAAAAAATAATTTTGAAATTTGTAAGTTAAAAAAAAATTTTTTTTCGTTACTCCAAAACCATCTCGCCTATTTTGGCCAGTAGTGAACTTACCCGAGATATTTATCCCCCTAACCTACTCTGAAAATTTCAACTGCCTAGCTCATTCCGTTCGAGAATTATTGTAGAAACAAAATTTAAAAAATTTCAAATTTTTTTTTTGACACTTTACGTTAACCCGATCAATACAAAACTTCACATACGTCTAAAGGTCGTGATTCTACAATTTGATGCTAAATTTCAGTTAGATCGAATGATCGGGTTTGGAAATATTCATAAAAAACGTTTTTAGTAAAAACGCCAATAACTCCGAAACCGCTTGATGTCGCCCGTTAACGAACTCGTTCGAGATATTTATGCTCCAAACCTACCCTCCAAATTTCAATCCTCTAACTCTTTTCGTTCGAGAGTTATCATGTTAACGGACGGCCGGCCGGCCGGACAGAATCGATTTCAACCACGGATTCTTGATCAGTGAGTCGAACCAAATCGTTTGATACCATTTTCAGCCAAAAATTCGAAAATTACAGACATTTGGGCAAATTGATAAGCACTCTTTTCCGAGGAACAAGAGCGCCAAAAAAAGTTCGGAAACTTGTCGCTACTGTTTCGACAAATATATCATCATTAGGATGAATATATTATTACGGTCTAAACGACTATTGTTGAATAATTCCGAGGCTAAGGTCTATCAGATAATGATCGATCACGTGTGTATTACGTGGATAGGTTCATGAACAAATGCAATTTGTTTCAGTCCATAGGGAATGGGAAGTTCCTCGACTGAAATAGTTATAATGTGAAACAAAAATTTGAGTGCTCGATTCTTAAGGATTATTATTTTAATATTTTTGTTTTTCTGTATTTTTCTTTGAACGGTAAACTTTTGAATGAATCGAGTTCATAACGATGACCATCTCACTTTTTCTTTGAAATACACTGCGCAAAAAAATTAACGCACATTCTGAAAATCTCAATTTTAATGAAAGTTAACTCTACATTGACTTTATAACTTATTTTTTATGTTCTCTCGGGAAGGTTTTGAACGAAACAAGACACATTAAATGGAAGAAAATTTCAGGATTTCACCGATTCTTATGTGAAAGAAGAGAAATAAACAATTTTCAAAATACTGGAATGCTGATAAGTGATTTAATACTTGGTATTTCCACCTCTTGCGTTAATTACAGCTCGGCAACGACGGTTCATACTCAAAATGAGTGATCTTAAAATGTTCTGATCTAATCCTTTCCAGATTTCTCTGAGTTGGATTCCTAAGTCATTAAGAGTAGCTGGATGATTTTCTGAACTTCTCAGCCTATTAAGGTTGTCCCAAACCTGCTCAATCGGATTGAGATCTGGACTTCTTGCTGGCCATTCCATTCGAGAGACTTCAACCTCTTCAAGGTACTCCTGAACGATGTGCGCACGATGGGGTCTGGCATTATCGTCCATAAAAATGAAATTTTCACCAATGTATGGGGCAAATGGCACTACATGCTCTTCAAGAATGTTCCTTATATACCTATCAGCATTCATAGCTCCATTATCAACCACCACTAGGTCTGTGCGGGCAGTCAAAGATATTCCACCCCATACCATAATCGATCCTCCTCCGAAACCAGTAGTATTCAGGAAATTGCACTGAGCATATCTTTCATGTAGACGTCTGTATACAAGGGAACGTCGATCACAATGGTAGAGGCAGAATCTAGACTCATCTGTGAAGAGAACTCTTTCCCAATCAGCCTCTTCCCAATTGATATGCTCTCTCGCAAAATCCAAACGCGCCCTTCGATGGGCTGGGGTAAGAGCTGGGCCTCTTGCCCTGACACGAGGCCTTAAATCATATTCTCTGAGGCGATTTCTTATTGTCTGAGTGCTAATTTGCACCCCATGAGTTTGTTCAAGCTGATTTTGAAGGAAGCGAGCAGTTGCAAACCGTTGTCTCAACGAAGAAACTCTCAAGTAACGTTCTTGAATGGCAGATGATACCCGTGGTCTACCCTGTCCTGGTCTTCGGACATTCATACCTGTCTCCCTGAATCGCTGCAACATTCTGGACACACTTGTATGGGAAACTCCAAACGTTTCTACAATTCTTGTGTATGTCCACCCTTCTTCTCGCAAAACCACCGCTTCGGCACATTCCTCTTGGGTCAAATTGCGTGTTTCGCGGTGCATAGCGATCGAGTGTAGAAAATCAAACGAAAGAAAAACTATTCATCACTAGAATTGATCGAGAACAACCGATTTCAGAATGGAGCCAATACATTCAAAATCTGATAATCTCATCTTTTTTTATTCCTGCTGGGAAAAAACATCTGTATTGAAGAAAAACGTTGAAAGTGGATAACATATGCATGCATAATTCAGATAAAAATAATTATCATTGAGAACACCTTCAGTTATAGAATAAATTTGAGATTTCCATAATGTGCGTTAATTTTTTTGCGCAGAATATTTTTACGCGAATCGATGAAAATTGGGAATAGAAATCAGAAAAAAATATTCATGGAGAACGAATTGACGCATCTGTCAAAGCTTGGAAGGGGTCACAAGAAGTGGGGATGGAAATGTAAAGATGAATAGATACGGAACCATTGAATTCATTTATTCATCAGAAACCCCAACAGGTGATGTTTCCCAATACAGGGTGATTCACGAAAACCGTTCGTTAGAATATTTCGAAGAAAGACTCTAGATAGACACTTGGAATTTTATTGTTAAGCTTTGTTAGGAGAGATGAATTCTTGGAAAAAATTTCAGATTCGTTCGACTTCCGGTTTCACCGGAAATGATACAACCAACTTTCGTTTTGTAAATGTTATACCCAGTTTTTTCAATGATAATCAGATTGCTCATTGAATTCTACATTGTTTTAATGTATCCCTTAGGGCTTCACGCGAGAGCGAGATTTTTCTCGTCTCGTCTCGTTCTCGTCTCGGAAAAGCGAGACGAGACGAGACGTTTTCGAGAATATTATAGTCGATACCGAGAACACATACAGCGCAACACGAGAGTCTCGTTTTTGGTCTCGTTAAATTTTTTGTATGAAGTTTTATATACGAATTGACTCTTTTCAACACCCACAGAAAACAATTGAAAATGAAAAGTTTCCACTATAATTACCAATATATTTTGTCTATATTATACATCGATCGTTCAAGAAATACACGAATTTTTAGAAGATTATTAATTCGTTATGCGATAATTGAGATTATTTTTCAAGAAAAAATAGAATTCACAACCATTAAAACTGATGCCATTATGAATTCAATACTTATCGGACAACTTTTATTGCCCCTAAATCCCAATGCTTTGAAAATTTCGTCTCTATCTGAACGTCTGGAGAAATTTATTGTCTTGTGCTTCTTGTAGTGAAGATGTGAACAATTATTGTATACATCTGTGGAACTACGTATAATAAAACTGGTAAAGAAATGAAGCTATTCAATGGTTTGAAAAGTGTTATCAGGAATAAGCCAAGAAAACCCTCAATGGTCTACCCATTGGAAAGGTTTTCTTTGAAAACTATACCAAATTGTTCAATTCTATTAAAAAATATATTGACATCGATAGCCTCTTTGAAACATCAACGAAACTTACGAAATATTGGAAAGCAGAGTTTGAAGAATATTTGCTGTTAGAAAGAGCAAATAGGAATCAAAATATTCTACAGTGGTGGAGAGTGATGAAAAAGTTCTTCCTGCACTTTCCAAGATGGCCGATGATTCATTAATGGCTACATCCGTACCTGTTGAAAGATTATTTTCCACAGCAGGTATGATCATGGCAAAAACACGTACATCATTGAAAGATGATATGATGCAAGCGTGATTATGTTTGAATTCTTAGTCATCGAGTAATTTGAAAGATGAAATTATTAGTGTTTAAAATTAAAAATAATATGAACATGTACAAATATTTTTGTATAAGTATGAATATAGCTTTACAAAATTATTCATTATTATATACCATTTCGTTTATATATTATAATATTCATTATCGTTATTCAGAATTAACGAGACGAGAACGAGACTTAATTTTTTGGGAATTGGCGTGACCGAGACGAGAGTTTTTATACTCTCGTCTCGTGAGCAGCCCTAGTATCACTTACCTAGGGCTTTATTCCTATATTATTCATGTTAATAAGTTGTAGATTTATGTTAATAACTTGTAGATTTCAGCATGGACATTCCTAAATTTCTAGCTTCCATCAGAAGACGTACCAATGCTTCTCCTTCGTTAATTTAAAATACAATTGAACATACAGGGTGTTTCTATTTCAATGTCAAAGTCAGTCATGACAAAAAACAATTTTTTTTCAAATGAGAACCCATTTTTTTTATTGGTCAGCTGGAATCTATGTTAAGCCCTATTTGAGAAAATGTAAATGTTTTTTTTTCAGATTTCACACGAATTTTTCCGTATATTATTGGATATTTAATGAATTTCAATTTCGATAGAATACAATCGTTGTTCGCGCTGATTTTCGAGAAATTTTTTGATAATCGCACTATTCTTACTTAAAATTTATTGAACAGTATTTTCTACTTTTTATTTGTAGTCGCCCTGGGCTCCAAACTAAGAAGGCCACACTGCTTCAAATTGTTCTCGTTTACCTATAATTCAATTTCTGATTAATATTTCCTGTCCTCTCTCGATTCTTTAAATACGAGTATAGCCATTTACAAAAATATGGTCACCATAATGGAGTACAATTACTAAGTACATACATGATGAGAAAAAAATTCTTATATGCAAAATTTGTTGAGTGTTTGGCGTTCTTGTTCCTCGGAACAGAGTGCTTATCAATTTGCCCAAATGTCTGTAATTTTCGAATTTTTGGCTGAAAATGTCCTTAAACGATTTGGTT
The DNA here is from genome assembly GCA_937662695.2 of Halyzia sedecimguttata. Classification (NCBI taxonomy): domain Eukaryota; kingdom Metazoa; phylum Arthropoda; class Insecta; order Coleoptera; family Coccinellidae; genus Halyzia; species Halyzia sedecimguttata. The sequence continues at coordinate 21,599,416 of OW569420.2, read as the reverse complement.
CGACTCACTGATCAAGAATCCGTGGTCGAAATGGATTATTTCCGGCCGTCCGTTAACACGATAACTCTCGAATGGAATGACCTAGATAGTTGAAATTTTCAGAATAGGTTTGGGATATAAATATCTCGGTTAAGTTCGTTATTGGGCAAAAGCGGCCGGATAGTTTTGGAGTAACAAAAAAAAAATTCCTACATTACAAATTTTGAATTCAATTTTTTTAAGATGCAGTTTCATCATAAGAATCCATTGTTATTATTCTCAACCTTAACAAGCACATATACTTTCGGAGATATGATTTTCTATTGTTCTATCTGTTTGCGGCCCAGTTTGAAAGATAAACGTCATTAATGTCAAACGGAACTGAAAGTGTATTTCTGGAGAGTTTCGTTGATGTAAGCATGTAAATAATTTGAAATTTGGATTCGCTAAGTTCATAGGCAGAGTATTTTGCTTAGTGAGTCGAAAATGAATGATGCAAGGAAGTCGAGCATAATTTACTAGTCATTCTCTAATTCTTGAAGATTCAGAATATCCAACTAATGTACAGGTAGTTATTCCTTTGTAACACTATTTAAGATTTCCTACATGAGTATTCAGGTTTGAGGTCTCTCTGGACTGATTACATTAGATTCGCTTCATAAATAAAATTGGCTATTTCGTTTACTCAATTTTTCAGAATGACTCCTGATAGGTTTGAAACACTTGTAGCCAAAATTGGACCGTCATCTAAAGATAAGGCGCAAAGGGATTTTAATTCCGTTCATGATTTAGTTCTATCATAATAATCCATTGATATCATTCCCAACTCTGAGAAACCAATACTTTCGGAGATATGGTTCGACAAAGATTGGACAAGAGGTCGTGCGATTCAATCGGGAGCGGATCTGAAATTTCAATCGGATAATTGGGGCAAATATTTTGATCCCGAAGAGTCAACCCTCGTACGAAATTCGCAGAACGTCATAACACTGGCATGAATGCAGCAAAAGCCGATATGGAAAGGGTGGGATCGATGAGATCCGCCATTTCACGAGTATGAAACGGTTTCGAATTAATTTCAGTTATTGCAGCATACGGAAGGAATATATCACCTCGTGCGATCCTTCGTTTCTAAGGATTCTGCCGGGTGAAGTTCCATTCGCAACACCTAGTTGGCGTCGCAATCGGTATACTTGAAGCGTGAAAGTGGAAAAGTTTAATCAGAAATCATTCATTCATAAAACCATGGAATGAAATAGATATCTAAGAGTTCGTTTCTCTAACTTTTAAAATTCAGTCCATTTGAATTCTTAGGAGTAACTTTGGAATGCGATTGAGAGAGGGTTCCTCTAAAGGTGGGTTTAAACCACAGAACATATAATATAAGAAGTGCTAACCATAGACAAGATTTACTATAGATGGGCCACTCTAACCTTATTTCTGTTCCTTGCAACACTAGCGGTACGGCACTGGGATTATTTGAAGCTCGAACGAGCGGGAAATTCAAATACATATATTTCCCATATATCCTATATTCTATTATATTGTTTTGTTTTCCAAAACACTGCCAAACACCAAGTTGACGATAATTCGTCAAAAACCTGGCATTTCACAATGTTTTTGGAACAATGGTTTTCGCTGTAATCGAAAGAAAACAAATGAAATCCCAAAACTCTCTTAAAAAATAAAATTATGCCAGATTCATGAATTTAAGTTCAACATTTCATGTGAACTAATGTACATGTATATTAGAAAAAGAAAGAATATCAAAATTAAAAAATACATTTGGCATGAAAATAAAATTTAGTGTGACATCTTTAAAAAAATAATGATACAGCATATGCGGTAAAAACTTTTTACAATGAAATTATCCTTATATACCTTCAAATTTGAAGGATCAGTTGAATGAATGGCTGCCTTAATTCCAATATTCATTTACAAGGACAAAATCCAATGTGAGGTATCGTACAAAAAATGGATATCATTATGCGAGTACAACACAATGTGGAAGTATATTCTACTCCAATATACATTTAGAAGGACATAATCAAATGAGAAATATAATATAAACAATGGATATCATTATGCACAACATAATGTGAAAAACATTTTGTACTTGAAAATCACCCAGTGGTTTCTCTATATAGCCTATTTATAGCAGCTACATTTGCAAAACCTTGATCACAAACAAGTGCCACGACATGAGGCCCATGATCTAACAATATCTTCAAGTAATTTGGAAAAATCATCACGTTTCATTCCACCATGATTGAAGAAATAAGCTAGGGTTGTTTGTTTGTATTTATGAAAAACTCCCCTAGCCATGAAGACCATAACCTTTCTGCAATATTACGATAACACTTAATCACTTTACTTGTATTCTTAAAGTTTTTTACCGAACATCAAACAGTGATATTCGAAAAAGTTTATTTTACAACACACAGATTTCACCAAAACTATGTAAAATGTAAAAGTACAAACAAGCAAGCCGGTAGCGGACAGCTGATAAAGCATCACGTGGTATCATCACGTGATCCACAAATCGCGAAGGCAGAGACATCCTCAAATTTGTGTGGGATTACTCGAACTATTCCACGGACCAGTCTTTAGTAAGGAAGTTACCACCCCATGGTGCTACCTGCCTTGTAAACTGTGCGGAACAGTAGGGACATTTACATACCATAGATTAGAGAGAGATGGGGTGAAAAAGTTGGGGATATTCCATTATGGTTCTAGGGGGTGTCCGCTTGTTGAATTATATGTGACACTAAAATGACATATACAAGCGGACACCCCCTAGAACCATAATGGAATGTCCCCACCTTTTTTTATTATTATATTCGAAATTTAAAATGATTCGAAAGGAAAGATGCTTCAAAATGAAACAAAGCTTTATAAACAATAATTTCTTTATTAACATCATTTTTACAATTATATATACATCTATTATAGAATTAAACAAGTAAATGATATTTGTCGAATTTTTCGAATGTGAATATAATTTAGTTTGCAGTTTTCTGAAACGAATAAGTTCAATTTGCTTCTGGAGCATGGTTTCTCAAACTTTTGGCTCAACGAACCCCTTTACAAGTTTCCAAATGACAGCGAACCGCTTAACTAACACATGGTGGTGAGCCCATGCAACCATGTTTGTCACATGTGCCCCCTAGTCATCAAGCCACCTTTACTTGAATCTTATTGCGAACCCCCTACCGTCGAATGGCGAACCCCTAGGGGTTCGCGTACCCCACTTTGAGAAACCATGTTCTAGAGCAACTAAAAACCATGACACAATTCAATGAAACAAACAAAATTTTTGACCAACCATGGGTCTTTTTGGAAGTTGCTGAGTTATTACAAGTTCTTAGGGGTATAACTACCAAATTTCAATACAAATATCTGAATAAAATGTCAAAATAACACTAGTATATAGAGTTAGGGATAAATTATGCGTGGGTCAACACTCATTCACAATGGTCTTTCAGTTTCATTATGATCAGAATTGTCACTTCACTAAATCACAATAACACTGATTCATCTAGGAAGGAGAGGAAACTACCACCAGTCACAATTGACAGTCAAAATCCGGTGAATCCATCAATCTAGTTGATGACGGTCACCATCACTATTTTCTGAAAAAAAAAATTATTTTTACATATTAAGTGATAGAAGATGAATATTGAAATATATTTTAAATATAAATATTCGTGATCAAGATGTCAGGATAGATCTAAATGGGTTGATTCTATCAGAATTAAGTTAATAAGGTATATCCTTTGTCGTTCCCAAAAATAGTAGCGTTAATCACACTATAACTAATATCTCAGTTAATAGACTACTATTATAACAATAAAAATAATAAAATATTCAACAGTTAATACAATCATAGTGTTCAGTGAGTGCATGTATCAGGTACGAATGTCTGAAATCAGGTACATTCAGGCAGTCAGAAATATTTTTGCTAGGACTTATTTTACAAATATCATTCCAAATTTTGAAGGTGGAAGGGTCTTTAGGGAAACGAAAAAACTTCTGTTTCTGCAAACAAGTGAGGAATGGCTGATATATGAATTTTTGCAAGAATACTTAACATCTTTCGCAACAATGAAGTGGCAGAACCTGAAGCCATTTTCTTAATTCAAAATTTTCATCAATAATTGCAAATATGTCATCTTCGTATCTAGGCCAAAATTTTGGAAAATATTAGTGTTCTTTTTTATTCCTAGTTTTGATTTGCTGAGGACCACAATAGACAAAAAGGGGGATGGGGGGTTACCCATGGCCGTACCCAAAGTTTGTTTATAATATTTACCAGTAAAAGAAGAGATATTTTGCTCCATGTAAAGCGAGGTTAACATCAAGTACTCATTAATTTCTATGTGAGGAATATCTAAACTAGAAAGCCAGTCTTTCAAATTTTCTATTGCGATTTTAATAGTGGTGTTTGGAAATATTGAAACTACGTCCCACGAAATGAAGTGGTTTTTATCATTGATTTTGGAATTTTTCAACTAATTCGTACGAATTTTTTATTGCCAATGTCTGCGGAGTTTGGAAGCTATTTAATCGATTTACCAACCATTTGGCAAAATCGTAGGTAAGCGAATTTGAATTCGAGACGATCGCTCATTTGTTTTCCGGGTTTTGTGAATTTTGGGTAGACAATACATTTTCGGTACATTTAGATTTTTAATTTGTATTTGTCCTGTTCAATCAATGTAGTTGTGCATTTTTTCAATGAATCTCTAAAGGGTGTAACGCATTTATTCAAAGGGATTGGATTTTAGTTCCTGATAAGGCTCTTCACTAATGAGTTTATTCACGTCGAATGTTGAGCTAGTAGACACTTTCAGAAAACTGAGGGATATGAGATATTTGACCACCTTCAGTTTTCCAAAGCATATCATGGCCATAATTTAGTACTAATTTTGTACCTTATTTAAAAGTTTGATTCCGAGAAAACACTGGGTTTTGCTAGCCTTGATATAAAAGTATATGAAGAAATTAATGTGCCACAATTTAGTACTAATTTTGTGTCCAGGTGAGAAAATTCAAAAATTGCATTTCTTCTTGCCCTATTTCTCTCATTCAAATAATTAATATCTATAACGTGATGTTAATTTCCATAACGGAATAACACCACTTTTTCAATCAAATATGACTAAGTACCGCTCATAAATTCCGTTCGAAATATTCTTATTGAAATATCCGTAAATTTGAGCATACCATCCACCAAAGTATCCACTACAAATTCATAATCGCAAACAGCAATAATACTTTTGGGTGAATGATTTATTCGGGCATTTATATTCGATTTAGCGCACAAACTACAGAAATCGTCCATCTGAATATAGGATCAAATATTCATTCCTAAATTCGGTTATTGCAAAAGCTCATAATTTGGTTCACGACGAAATTATTTTCCGTTGAGCTTCAACCCGAGTATTTCATGAATAATTTCCAGCTGTTGAAGCTCATGCGTTACGTATTATCTTTGATATGAATTATAAAGTTGTTTTGACGCCGTTTATATATTAAGTTCAGTTATCCTGAAATTCAAATCGATAGACCTGTCATTTCATGACCTAGGCATAGCTGATGGAAACAGACGAATAATTTACACCTTCAAGGCTAGATATCTGGGTGTTATCCTGGATAGAAAGCTGAACTGGAACTCACACCTGGATAGGGTGATCCATAAGGCTAGGCACTCTCTCTGGGCGTGCCAGCGGACTTGTGGAAAGAGGTGGGGACTGGCTCCGAAACAGCTCCACTGGTTGTACGTGATGGTGGTGAGACCACAAATCACTTACGGCAGCATTGCTTGGTGGGAGTGTACTGTAAAAGTGCAGTCTCAGCTGAAGCTTGCAAAAATTCAGAGATCTGCGTGCTTGATGGTGACAGGGGCTTTTCGCTCCACCCCCACCGCAGCCATGGAACGCCTAATGGACCTCGCCCCTCTTCACCTGGTGATCAGGAGCGTGGCCCGGATGGCGACATACAGACTTCTGCATACGGCTCACAATGAGCCAGATGCGATCGGCTACGTGCCTAGTTCTCTGCAGGCTGAATTGGAGGCCAATGAGATAATGGGCATGCGATCGGACGTATCTAAAACCAGAACCTACACAGAGTGGCCCTACCGAGTCGTTTTTCCCAGCAGAGACGACTGGGCCGTCTCTGAGACCCCACTGCTTGAGGGTCCCTGCTGGTTCACAGATGGCTCCGCTACTACCCAAGGGGTGGGAGCGGGAGTCAGCGGTTGCAGAATTGCCAGGGGTGAATTCCTCAGCCTGGGTAGTTTTGCGACTGTCTTTCAAGCAGAAATTCTTGCCATTGATTACTGTGCGAAGCTCATACTTGAGAAAGGTTGGGCTCACGGATCAATCAAGATCCTATCGGACAGCCAAGCTGCCTTGAAGGCCTTGACTTCATACAACTGCAAATCCCTGCTTGTGCAGGATTGCCGGACCACACTCGCTGAACTTGGAGGGCGCTGCAGGCTGCAGCTCTTGTGGGTCCCGGGCCACTCGGGCATAAAGGGCAATGAGTTGGCGGACTCATTGGCGGCACGGGGGGCTTCCATGGGGCTCATTGGGCCTGAACCTGCCTGCGGTATCTCTCTCAGAGCAGCGGCGAAGGAAAACAACAGATGGGTGGATCAAAAGGTCCAAGAAATCTGGAGCAGCATACCTGGACACAGACATGCTCGCTCAACAATTACTGGCCCATGAGCTGAAAGAGCCAGAAAATGGCTAAAATTCTCTAGGGCGGACCTGAGAATTCTTACAGCTGTATACACGGGCCATTGTGGCCTCAGGAAACACCTCAATACACTGGGGTTGACTGAAGACTCCGAGTGCAGACTTTGCCTGGAGGACGACGAATCTATCGAACACATCATGTGTGACTGCCCTGCTGGGGACAGGATCAGATTGGAGGAACTAGGAGTCCACAAGCTGACACTGAGGGAACTGGACAAGTTCTCACCCACTAGACTCATATCCCTCATCAAGAGACTTGAACTTGTGGGTGAAGTATAGGTTATATACTATAGGTGTGCCACAATAGACCGATTGGTCGCAGTGGAGGGGCGGGTTTTGTCTGCCCAGCACAACCCATATAATAATAATAATACACCTTCAAGACATACTTGCAAGAATATAGAATGAGGTGAACTGCTGTTGAGTGCTAATAACTAGAAGCCACAAGTTGAAATATTCATCGATTTTAACTATCAACGAATATTCTCTCGTGATCCAGGATAGCCACATCATCGCTCAGTGTTCCCCAAAAAGGAAACTGTCATTCAGGACAGTCCCCCCCCCCTCCGTCAGAACTGTCGATGCCATTACCATCTACAGGTCGCCTTCCAGTTCCAGAGTTCTGATGAACTCCAGTATCTGGGATGGCTTCAATGAGACTACGTCTTCGCTCCTGCAAATTTCTTGCCCAAAGCATTCCTTGCGTTGGTTTGAGATGGCGCGGCATTCCGTTATCAGGTGATCAGGAGTTTCATCCTCCTCCCAACAGAATCGGCACTCGTCAGTTTCTGCTAGCCCTAATCTCATCATATAATAATAATAATAATGTTTATTAGCAGCAAAGCATACAGTTTACATAATATGGACATTTTGTAATATTCAATAATTGCGTCTAAATAAACAATAAGTTATTCGCCCATTATAACATTTCTGTTGTGCATGGGCATCACTCTTTTATATTATGACGCATATACAAACTAGACAAAGGTATGCTTCCTAAGGCCGCAGTGCCCTGTGAGGAAACCAGTGAGGAGGTGCAGCGTGTTCTTACTGAGGTCCAAGTATTTCTTGGATCTGACAGTATCAAAGTTCCGCAGGAATTTCTTGGAGTGAATCATTCCGGGGAGAGATCTCCAGAAAATACCTCTTTCAGTTTCTTCTTTCATCCGAAATTCACTTTTGTAGGTGTATCTTCCAACCCCACAGTAGGGTTCCGGACCAATAAAGGGGGTTTGTGCTCCTTTCTTGGCAAGTGTGTTGGCCCCCTCATATCTTGTGATTCCCGCGGAATTCCCAGGAACCCAGACCAATGAGACCATGTTGTTCTTGCCTACTTCATTGAGTTTTCTTCGGCATTCTCAGATTAGCTTGGATTCTATAACATGGGAGCTCAGAGCTCCAATAGCAGCTTGACTGTCAGAGTGGATCGCTATATAACATCTCTGATAGTTTATTTCTAGGTTCATTTCCACGCATCTTTCTATTGCAAGTACTTCTGCCTGAAAGATGCCCGGTGCCCGGTCCATATACTCCAGCGCCAGCTCCTGTAGTGATTTTTGAACAGTCTGTGCACCATTTAATGGCATATTTTTAAGAACTTGGGTGGTGGGTTCCCTGTCCCAGTCTTTTTTCCTACCAAGCATCTTAGTGAAGCTCTTGTCGATGCTTACTTTTGTAACGTTACAAAACGCTCCACCATTGATTACCGTTTCAATCGCAAAAAACTGTCTACGGGTAGCTTCGATTCACACTCAAAAACGCCTTGCCTAGATTCTATGTATCGCCCAGCGCGTTGATAGGGTTTATGTTTCGCATGCGCACGATACGCCGCAATCTCAAGCGGACATCTTTGTCTTTCTTTCGAGAATGAAAATGAAAGCGTTAACATCTCGCCAGAGAGTTTAGCAAATTAAAGTACTACCGTAATCCATTATAATCGTGTGAATTGGAAATTTATTTGTTTCTTACGAGACGTCTATTTAAAAGGCGTCTTAATTCCGGAGACGACTTTCTTAGTTCTGGAGATAACTTTCTTAGTTCCGGAGTGAACCTTTGGATTACGACTTTCTTAGTTCCGGAGACAACTTTCTTAGTTCCGGAGTGAACATTTGGATTACGACTTTCTTAGTTCCGGATTGAACAATTGGAGAGAACTTTCTTGGTACCGGAGCATAAACTGGTGGAATATCTCAATACCTCAACACAAATCTGGTGGAATATATTAATACCTGAGCATAAATCTGGTGGAATATCTAATAGGAACAACCTAGTCCTGGAATAACAGTTGAAGACAACTCCCTTACTACCGAAGTACCTTTGTTCCGGAGAGAACGTACATCTACATGTGACATTTTGGACGGCCCTACCTCATCCATCGAACCCAGACTGCAAAGATAAGTGCCTCATCGCAGACTTACCATTGATCCCTGTATATATTACTGAAATATTTATTTGTAAAGTTGGAATATATAGATAGGGAATAAGAGGTTTTATCTTTACCATCAGATCAACGATTTGGGATACATTCAGGAGTAGTATACTTTTTACTTAGGCGCTCTATGAGGCATTTTACTTAGGTAAGGTGTTTCCTAGGCGGACGAACAAACTTGCTAGCATAAGTCACTGAGCTAGTAACGGGCAAGCTAGTAAGTTTGATTTCACTTTCTTGATCATTTAGTCACTAGGAAGATTGGCTTATGAAATGTACCTGGTAAGAGAGGACCAGGCTTTCTGGTTATTAAAACGGAGAATAGCCTCTTGGTCATTATCTCCATCACTAGATGAAGTGGTGTGAGATTTGTGATAATCTCAAGTGCCCTTGTAGGACAGGTTCCCATAGCTCTAGTGATACACACACAGGCCAGCCTTTGACCTTTGTAGAGGGTTTTTCTCGTACTATTCTGGCTTGTTTTTGAGCACCAGGCTACTGTCCCATACGTAATTATGGGTCTCACGTTCATGACGTATATCCATAGCAGTATCTTAGGGTTTGAACCCCCAAGTCTTACCGGCTAGATTCCTGGATGCCATTGAAGCCTTTGTTGCTTTGGTAGCAGTGATTTCAACATGCCTATTCCACAGAAGCTTACTAGCTAATGCTACCCCTAGATATTCAGACTTCAGACCATTCTATAATATCTCCGTTCGAAAAGAAGGAGCTCACAGCTGGAAGTTTCCTTCTCCGAGTAAACAGAATCACTGTAGTCTTGTTCGGGTTTATGCTGAGCCCCACTGATAAGCACCACTGCTCGATAATTCTAAGGCCCTCCTGTAGTAAGTTACACAAGGTCGGCATAGCCTATACACCCGAAGCCGAGCTCTGTTAGCCTGTGGCGGAGCTCGCCCACTACTAGGCTCCACAGAAGGGGAGATGTTACTCCCCCTTGAGGTATTCCACGAGTGGCATTGACAGAAGTGGTCTTATTGTCCACCTGTGCCTCGGCTATCGAATAAAATGAGCTCTAGCTAATTGCGAATAACTGAAAGATCGTGGGGTACATAAGAATTTACCTAGGTGGCACTGGTGAAATATACTTTCCAGTAGTTTGCAACAATAGGGCCTAAGTCTCCTAGAGCCGTGTGTCTTTTAGGTATTAGGAAAAATCGTAGACGATAATACTGCCCTGATAAGAATAAATGTCGTATCTACATTCATGGAGTCGCAATTCAATTGAGATAGATATTGGTATTTTCGCGACAGCTCCTTCATTTCAAAAGCTATTTTAAAAAAATATAATCAAGTGATTAATTATAATATTTCCTCGAATATTCCCAAATCTTATTACAATAATACTAAACTTATTTGCCTTCAAGATGTGATAGAAGGAAAATGATCACTCCTGAGATCTTGAATAATGTTGGAAGAAATTAATTCCTGGCTACGCCCTTGATTCCGACTATGATTCTTTTGCGTTCATTTACCCTAATATTTATAGAATGTCCATTGAGCTGTGTAGGGCATTCATTACAATATGATTTGTAAATAGGTACCCCTTATTTTCCCAATATCAAGACAATTTTTATTATTAATCAAGAGTGAATCAAGGGCACTCAGAAACCATCAAAAGGAATAAAAGATTGCAATTGCTAAGTTTATTGTACTCAGTATTTGGAATGGGATTAAATCCGAAACATACATGTCAACAACATATTATTATGAAACTTAAGCCATATTGTTTTTTGGCGCTCTAGTTCCTCGGAACTGAGTGCTTATCAATTTGCCCAAATGTCTGTAATTTTCGGATTTTTCGATGAAAATGGTCTTAAACGATTTGGTTCGACTCACTGATCAAGAATCCGTGGTCGACATTCATTCTGTCCGGCCGTACGGCCGGTCCGGCCGGCTGGCCGTAGGCACGATAACTCTCGAACGGAATGAGCTAGACAGTTGAAATTTTCAGAGTAGGTTTGGGAGATAAATATCTCAGCTAAGTTCGTTATTGGGCAAAAATCGGACCGATGGTTTCGGAGTAACAACAACAAAAAAATTTTTTACAAAGCAAATTCCAAATTAAATTTTTTTCAATAAGCAGTTTTACCATAAGAATCCAATGATATCATTTTTAACTCTAACAAGCTAATACTTTCGGAGATATGTTTTTCAAAATTTCAATAATAAATCGTATTGCAACGTTGTCACAGAATGATATAATTATTCTATGTATGAATTGTCATAATGTCAACTTATTTTCCTGAGACATGACATCAAAGAATATACCCTATATATATCGAAGAATTGTGAGCGAAGTGAGATAAATCTCAGTTGTTTGCCCCGAAATTTAGTTTTTCTCAGAAAAGTCTTACATTCCGGAATGGAACATGAAGTAAGAGATCTGAGAGTAGTGAGACTGCTTTTCATCCATAGACGTAGATATAACTCTCGAACGGAATGAGGTAGTTAGTTGAAATTTTCAGAGTAGGTTAGGGAGATGAATATCTCGGTTAAGTTCGTTATTGGGCAAAATTGGCCAGATTTAATTTGATTTCTTCCATGGTGCAGTTTTCATACTCATGATTGCTCATTTAATCTTGATAAATAAACTTTTATTTGAATTGAATTTCCTTTATGATGCAGTTCTATCATATGAATACATTGATATAATTCCCAACTCTGAGAAACCAATACTTTCGGAGATATAATTTGTCTGTTTGAACTAGAGCGCCAAAAAGCTCCTGTCCACAGGGCTTGAACCCATTTTTTTTATATATAACAGAATTTTTTTTTGTGAAATGATACTCGCTAGGGAATATTCTGGACAAATGTTTCTTCGTTAAATGAATCGGGGAGAAAAGCTAAATTTCCCAAGGTGAAACAAAACGTCGGTTCTTCTTTCATAGGATCTTCCTTCATTTAACCCTTCTCAGCCTTCCAGTTTGTCACAATGGTGCAGCTTCTTCCAGACCTACATCCATGTTTTCCTTACGTGATAGAAAAGATCGTCCAGAATTTCCGTCGGACCTTTACCGGACATGAATTAGGCCGCAGTCAGGAATTTCCCGGAATTGAGTTTATGATACCAATTGATATTTCAAATCCGGAGGCAAATCGGTATGGAAGACCACCATTTGGAAATCTGCAGAGGCGAATTCGCCCCAAAGCGTAAGCAACGTGCGTTATACATAGTAATCCCGTAAATGGCGTTGGCCTATTTCTGAATATTTCGGAGGGCTTGCGGTTCTATATTTCAAGGAATGCCACCGAGGTTGAATTTCGGTTGAGAATTGGATATTCGGGTATACGGTAAACCAGCAGCGAAGGGCGAGCTGCTGGAGGATCTGTCTGGCATCAAGAGCTCGTGAACGGTTTCTACGAAATATTGCATGCAGCCAACATTTTAAACGTATCTGAATGTTTTCGTGAATGCTAACAATGAAGCCTCTTTCAACTAGGACTCGGGAGTGCATTCGAATAAGTCGAATATTAATATAATAATATTATATATACGTTTATTTAGCTCAATGAAAAATTATATACGATTTAAACTTATTTATTCAATATTGTGACGCGTTTCGGTCGACACAGCGACTTCATCAGACTACATCATACTAAATTCTTAACAAGTTATTATCTCCCTATACCTAGATGACATGGACACAAAATCATTTAAAACTAGTTACATGAGAAACTTATTTAAAACAAATTACATAATAGACTTATTTAAAACTAATTACATGAGATTTCACTGCTGGTTTCTTTGTACGCAGATTCGCACGAGTGCTTGCTCCTGAAACCTAACTGTCCATCGTACAGAAGGTTTCTTAATTGTTCACACACTATTGTTTCCAGAATTTTATCGACTACTGGTAGTAAGTTAACTGGAAAAAATCTGCAGGCGTCCTTGGTGTTAACACTTTAGGTATGGGCAATATGACACTTGGCTTTAGTTTATCGGGGACTTTTCCGGCACTCAAAGATGCATTCACCAAGTACAACAACTGGTACCCTATCACACAAAATAAATCATTCAGAATTCTGACACTACGAAGAGAATCGCTGGTGCTCCTAATTTTTAGGTTGATTTCAATTTTCTCAAGCTGTGATATCCCTATTCTTTTTAAGCTAGGAAATCTAGCAGATCTTACGCAACTAACCGATTCCCATTACTTTTTTTCAATACTTTCTACTATTTCATTCAGGCTGTCGGCATAAAAATTATTCATATTTTCTTCTACATTGTTGTTATACGATCCAAAGTCAATGTTGGTGAAATCGGCGCATTTTCTTCCACTTCCAACAAGCCCCTTTAATGTCTACCACATTTTCTTTCCATTTCACTTGCAATCATCAATATTTTGGTTATAATATTTTTCTTTCTCTTTTCTGATCACTGAAATAACGTTATTTCGCTGTCTTTTGTATTCTTTCCAGTCTTCTTCGCTCTTGGTATAATTGAATTTCTTATAAGCTGTATCTCTAGCATGTTGTGTCTGTTTTACAATCGGTTTCAGCCACATATATCTCTTAGGTTGGGTCTTGGATAACGGAGCTATATTATCAACCACCCCCAGTATAATCTCTATAAAGTCCGAATATACTTTGTTTACATCTGTGGAAGTGTAACTCCAATGTTGTCCAATAAGTGCTTCTCTTATTTTGTCCATATTTTGAGGATTCAAATTCCTGACATAAACATCTCTTTTTACCAGTTATCTGCTTAGACACTCCAGTTGAACGCCTACTGCCTCTTGGTCGCTGAGCATAGGAAAGTTTCTTGGGATCTCTACTGCATTGAAGTCGTTTGTTATTATGTGATCGATTAGTGTATCGGATCTTATGGTTACTCGTGTAGCCTTAGTTATTATTTGCGTAAAACCAGCGGAATTTACAATTGATTTTAGTTTCCTGTAGTCACAGCTATTCTTCAAATAATCAATATTCAAGTGTCCCAAGAAATATGTTCTCTGTTTAAGATCGCTTAAGTTTTCCTAAAGATAGTCCAAGAACCCGTGCACAGAGCTATTATATATTATATTCGACTATTCCTGGTTCGAAATTTCTTATTAATAATACTAAAAGAAATCTAGACATAAGGACCGACCACCGAGGCAGATCAAGGAAACTTTTTTCGGAAAAGGCTTTCTTTTGAAGATTTTTCCCGTTTAGGTACGTGAAAATGGGACGAAAACGGAGGTTCTGTCGGAGAGAGAAAGGGCGGTTCTATGCGGGACTTTCTTCCGTCTTGGCCGGAAAACGGCAAAAACGTCGTTTTTTGCTGAAGGTGAAAAAAGAAGCCTTTATGCGTGGCCGGGTCGGCGAAGGTCGGAAGGATATTTGAGTTGGAACGGAAAGACCAAAGAATAAACGATGCTGTCGTTCGTTTCCGTTGCTCACCGGAGTCAAATTTGACAAATCGAGAGCCTTTGAAGACAATGTCAAAAATCGTTTTAAAGGAATATTCTTTTCGAATATATTTGAACAACAAGTAGATTCGCTTGGAGATGGTTAAATCATGGATTCCGTATCAGTTTGACAACATATTAGGTGATATTTTGCCAGTTATTCAGACCAATTCCATTCCCGGAGGAATTCCAAACGATGGAAGAAATATCTGAACGGTAAGATCGGAATAAGATATAAAGATTACGCGGTAGGTAATATAGCCATGCGAAAATATATATTACTTTTCAGAAAGAAACCCACAATATTTTGTCCCCACATTACTTCGGAGGTTATGTGTGAGAACATTCAGAAGATGGCATTTGAGAAAAATATGCTATTATTATATTCAGGAAGAAAGACCTGCTTATGAAGACAATGCGATCCAAAACCCAAGCATAGGTTTAGAATAAAAAATCTGAAGTATTTATGCCGAGAAACACGATATTTCTCCAAAGACATTCATGAATACCGTATAATAGCTCAATTCCCACTACAAGGCATTTCATAGTAGGTATTCTACGTACCCATTTATTCTCTGATAGTTTTTGCTTTTGCAAATTAAACAATGCAATAATGGAATTCTTGAGGATTATCATACGTTGCATTGAATTGTTTCATTTGAAATTGAAGTACATTTTTGCACAAGCTGGATAGTTCTCCATAGATAGAATTCTTGAAGAAATGTATCACTGATTATTATTTCACGATTTTCATAGTAAAATTATGATCATAATTTAACGAATTCAATCTCTTGTTGTTGTGTTGTTGAAAAATCTGTGGATTCTGCCTGGTGAATAGATTCCGATAAGTTTCTTGAAGAGTACAACAATTCTAACAATTGGATTACTGCTCAGGGCTTACTCAGTGGAAATTGCGGTATAATATACAAATATTTTTAACGCCAGAAGAGTTGATTATAACTGAATTAACGATTTTAGTGTTGATATTGAACATTGAAAATAAAATTGATAATTTGACTGGTTATATTTGGATGGCCTGGCTAGGTATATTTATCTTTATCGGATGGGTAGATCTACGGCCTAATAAATGTATCTGCTATTTGGATCTACTGGTTACGTAGATCTGTTAGCAATGTGGAATCCCTGTCACGTGGATCTGCTGGCTATGTAGATCTACCGGTTCATTGATATGCTGTCTATGTAGATCTACCAGTTACGTAGATCTGCCGGCTATGTAGTTCTACCGGTTCATTGATATTCTGGCTACGTAGATCAGCTGGCTATGTGGATCCGCTGGCTAAGTAGATCTACCAGCTAAGTAGATCAGCTGGCTATGCACATCTACCGGTTAATTGATCGGCTGGCTAGGTAGATCTGCTGGCTCACTAGTATATTCAACTATTCGAATAGTCGGATATTTGACTTATACCTATTATTTAGTCTCTTGTATCTGAATGATTGTTCTGCTCCTCGTTTGATAACTTTATCAGTTTCAGGCAAGTTCTTGTCGTATGCGTTTCTGAAAATGTTGGATCAGTTATTGTTGTACGTTCTTACAATCAGCTTAGATTTAAAATCTGAAAATTTGTTTTGCGCTAATGCCTAAACGACGCAGGACGTAATCAGAGAGATGTTGCGAATTTCTTTCAAATTACCCAAAGCGTAATTTCCTGGCTCGTCGATCGATATCGTGGAAACGTGACTGAAAGACTGAGAAGTGGACACCCAAAATCTAAAGGACCTGCACAAGATTGGCTTCTGACTGTGTCTTCCCGTAGAGAGCCTTTGAATACTTGCCGAATCATGCAGCAGCGCCATTTGAACGCTACTGTTGTTTTGGTTTCGTTTTGAACAGTTCGTCGAGTACTTCGAGACCGTACTCTATATTCTCGACTTTTGAGGAGGATTCCACTGACTCAAAACCATATGCGACTTCGATTGGAATGGGCAAATGAGCACGTGAATTGTAACGACCAATGCAGGTCTGTATTTTTCACAGATGAGTCGACGGTTTTCAGATAGTCGGCGTGTTCGGGTATGGACCTATCCTCTGGTCCCCCAGAAATTGCAGATTATTTCAGAAATTTCATCCGTCCAGAGGTGGTACAGTTACTGTTTGGGACGCATTTGTTCCAATGGACGTACATAATAATTGTGGGTGCTTCATGCTACCATGAATACGCTGATTTATATACGCAAAGTCAATAACAATATAATTCCTTTGTTTCATGCAACTATTGGGCCAAGTTTCTTATTTTTGGTCGATAATGCACCACACCATCGTGCGAGAATAGTCAATGAAGCTCTGGAAATCCATGGTATTTCACCTCGGTCGCCAGACCACAATTCCGTTGAATACGCTTGGGATCAGCAACAAAGAGCATTCGATTCTCATCAACCACCTCCACATATACTGTTTACTCAACTTAATTTTTTCAATTTTTTGAGTGAACTGATTTTGCACTAAAATAAATGTTCATATGAAACTGTGAAACTTACAAATAAATGGGCGAAAGAAGGAGTTAGATCAGTGAGTAAACAATTAGATTTGTCCTATTCAAAAAATTGGCGAAAAAAATGGTAACTTTTGGAATAATCTCTCTGGATTTCCTTAACTTTTGTGGATCAGTATATAATTGTAGGTAATTCATTATTGGAATATTCGCATATTCGAATAAAATACCAAGTATTCGAATACCTATATCTGAAAAATTCTGAGCAAACTTCGAAGTTGGGTTCGGACTGTATTAGAATAAATGGAATATTCGACTATTCTAAATTAGAATTTTGTGTCAGTAAAAAGATTCGACAATTCGACTATTTAACTCTTCAAATATTCGAATATTCGACCATTTCATTTCTTGTACACCGGTTCAAATTAAACTTAAAAATTCCTAAAAAGTGTAGACATAAGGTCAGTAGGGAGCTTTGGCGTGAATGTTCTGTCGTCTATCCACGCCTCGCACACCCTCACGAAATATTGCATGAAACTTTAAGCCGTTTTTTTTCAACTGATTACTAGATCTCAATTCGATCGGATTTTTGAAGATATTTGAAAAATGAAATTCGGCTTGAAGTTTTCGGAGAAATTTCAACCGAATTTTTTTTTCAAGAAATATGTTTTTAGAGATACGATTCTCACGAAAGTTTGCTCCAATTTGCGAGTCAACATTCAACAACTAATTACCAAGTACAGATCTATATTTTTCGAGTTATTGAGGAAATAACAACAACATTTCAGATGGGTGTAACGAATCCTTTCTGTCGATTATGCCCATTAACGAACGTCACCGGTTGGTGGGAAGTTTTGTATATGGATGACACATATTCTGCAATTGCCATGGTTTTCCTACTTCCACTGGTTTCTTAGTTGTAGACTCGCGGATTCATACTCTTAAATTAAATTAGCATTAAGAAAGCAAATGCACTTTTCCTTGAGTCATTTTAAGAAGATGAGCAGAATCTGAAAAAATGCTCAATGAAAAAGTGTGTTATTTGATGAGAGAAATCTATGGTTGAAATTTCAATGTAACACTCGAAAACTCCCTCTATAAATTAATTAATATTTTAAAGATTTTCTTCGTTCCCTTAGTTGAAGTTCGCGGAATTTTCTAAGGAGAAAAAATCGTTGAAAAATCGGATTTTCCCGACAGCGACTATTTTCTTTGTCTTTATTCTTCGCTCTGAGCAGTGAAAGAGTCTCATTCCTCTCGCCAAGATGAGCCTTGGGATTATTTTTCACTTTCAAAGGGTCAAAGCGAAATGTGAAATGAAAAAAAATAGGAAAAGCTTTCGCGCACTTGTTTCTAGTTAAACTGCGGAAATAGCATTCACCTGACTCTCGTTACCACGAAAAGGTTATTTCCGTTCACGTATAAAATGCCAGGAAGACATAGAGTAATTGGTACTGAAAAAAAAACTTTGCTGATTTCACTGGAGCGAATTGAATGCCTTGATATGCTTTCTGTGATTTATATTCACGCAAGTTCAAGGGATTCATTCTGTTTCACTTTCGTTGTGTGTCGAGAAGACACTGTTCGCTTTTTCGGCTTCGATCTATTTCCCTGATGTGACTCTATTGCTGCAAATGGTCTATATATTTCGTGGAGAGAATGAACTTTTCGATTTACAGAATTTCTTTTTTGGGGCTCGCTGGTAGAAGAGGAATTGCATCATTTACTTGCTGAAAATCAGGTGTGGGGAGGAATAAATAATCTTCTTATAAAGATATCGACCTCAGGCACATACAGTGTGAAAAAACCAAATGGAATAAATTCATTATCTTGGTTACTGTACATATTTATGGAAAATCCCGAAACACGTCGAATTTAAATTTTAAATTGTCGTTCTTCTTTGTAAAAATGTGAACCCTACCTTCCACCCCCTTCGAAAGACAGGCACAACCCCCAATTTTTCAAATAGGAAGTATGGGCTTGGGATACATGAAAGATCGCGTCATTCTCTATTCAGAAATGTTATCACTTTCATGTTTATCGCGAAACTCAAAATAGAAAAAAAATAAAATCAAGTTATTAGTGAAACTTGGTACAATAACAAAAATGAAAATGTAGCATGTTGAAAGTGTCCACCGCGAACGCCTTGGCATCATCCTAACCTCAAATAAAAATTTCTTCCAACATTATTCAACATCTCAGGAGTGATCATTTTCTTTCTATCACATCTTGATGGCAAATAAGTTTGGAATTCGTGTAATAAGATTTGGAAATATTCGAGGGAATATTATAATGAATTTCGGTAATCACATGATTTTATTTCTTTCTAATTTATTATTATTACTATTGTAATATATTTCCTAAGCCATGTGTCATATGAATCTACAGAAACATATTGAAAATGCCATCTGAAGTTAAAGGGCAATCGCAAAAAGGCAAATCAGTTTAGGATTAGCGAAATAAGATTTGGAAATATTCGAGGGAATATTATAATTAATTTCGGTAATCACATATTCTATTTCTTTCTAATTTATTGTTATTACTATTGTACTATATTTCCTAAGCCATGTGTCATATGAATCTACAAAAAAATATTGAAAACGGCTTCTGAAGTGAAAGGGCTATCGCAAAAAGGCAAATATGTTTATAGGATTAGTGTAATAAGATTTGGAAAGAATCGAGGGAATATTATAATGAAATTCGGTAATCACATAATTAAATTTTTTTCTATTTGATTTCTGCAATAAACATGAAAGTGATTCAGAATTAATTGGTGAAAAATTGTAATAATCTGGAAAATTCTTAAAGATTATAAGTAACTTACGTTTTTTCATTGTTTGTTGTTTTTTATCCAATCTTGGGTGACCTATAAATCATGTGTATGAAAAACATGACCATAGGCAACACATTTCTAATTCTACCATTTCAAACTGCATCATGAAATTCGTTCTACTTCGGATATCCTCGGCAAGTGCGTCAAAATGTATTTCTTGAAAATGTTGCCGTTCGATCGTAACTAAAATTATATAACTGTAATAATTATAAAATAACGATTTTGTCGAAATTTACAGAAATAATAAAGATCCAATAGCGATTAAATGCAGGACTTGTAAAATTAGATCTTGAAAGATATCGCAAATTTCAGCGACATCTGACAGATTGTTGCTGAAATACAGAATATTTTTAGATATTTTTTTTATAATTTCTATTCATAAGATCCTCATGAAATTGCGATTGCGTTTCGACATTGTTCAACTAACCACCAAGTCTCAATTCGATCAGATCAGTATTACAGAGTTTAGCGCAAATTGATATGCATTTTGTTCAGGGTAACAAGCGCGCCGTAAACTGGGGGATTACATCCACTAGTTTTTGGAATTTGTGCATATAAGTAGGTCACAAGTGTATCAATATATCAGTATCAGTGTATCAACGTCAAATTGCATCATCATCAGATAACACTGATGATGATGTAATCCGACGAAACTCATTAGTGTAAATCAACATAATATGTTTTATTTCAGTCGATATGGTTTCACAGCAAGTGGAAGCCTTTAAAATTCGAAATTAGAGGGCAAATAATTCAAGTTGTAAACTTTTTTCTATACGTCATCTGTCACTGATGGTTCGGCTTCATGGTCAGGTTTGGGAAGTTTTCTTGAACAAGCGGTGTAGGGGTAAAATATTGGCGAAGTTTCTCTCAAACTTTCTTGTTTTTCACACCAATTTTCGCAAATCGACGGAAACATTTGCTATCAATTCCATGTTATCAATTCACTACTTGTTATGCTATCGTGATCGCCATTTAAATTCCTAGCAAGTTGGGAGCCCCGTCTGATATTTTCATTAATCGGAAGTACCTACTGGGGCTTCTCATTAAATCGATAAGTTTATACCTGCAAATTGTCTGCATGTTGATGGTGTAAGATTAAGTCTTCAGAGAGAACGTTGCACCTCATTACATTGTACTAGCCGTTATACTTGATGCGAAATCCATTATAAACTGATAAATATTTAAGGAACATCTACATCTATAACCAGTGAAATATTTGACTCTCGGTCGATAATATTGTTGTAAAAATTTCATCATACTTAGTTATAAAATATAAGGTACTTTCAGAGGAGACTTTACTTTTTCAACAGAAAATTACTCATCTTTAAAGGATACTGTGGGAGGTATACTCATTATTAAAAGGTTTCTTTCTGGGTTTTCTCTTCCAAAATCTGAATAATATCTAATATCTCTAAAATAAAAATTAATAATTTTGTGATTTGCTTGTGCGTAAGAAACACACTATTTGTCAGAACCAATCAATCGAACAATGTTGCCTAACAAACAACAACGAAACAACATCAACGAAGAAACAACTATATCGTAACGTTTCGGAGTCTATATCAGACTCCTTCGTCGGACACTTAACGAAAATCTTCAGAATTATTTTGTTGATAGTTGGAGTCTGATACAGACTCCGAAACGTTACGGTATAGTTGATTCTTCGTTGATGTTGTTTCGTTGTTGTTTGTTAGGCAACATTGTTCGATTGATTGCTTCTGAAAAATAGCTTGTGTTTCTTACGCAGAAGGAAATCACAAAAAAATTAATTTTTATTTTATAGATATTTTTCAGTTTTTGGGATAGAAATCCCAGAATGAAACCTTTTAATAGAAAATTACTCATCAGAAAAAAAAAATTAAAAAAATGTCTACCCTGCATGTTGCAAAGTAAAGATGTTTACGACCAGGGTGTCCCAGAAGTTGACGTTAAGCCAGGAATGGGTGATAGACCAAGTCGTAATAGTTATTAGAAAAATATAAGAAAAATTCAACTATTTTCAAAATTAGAGGCATTTCAAAAAAATCGAGAACATCCTCACCTTGTGATGGTGTTCTCAAGCTACTACAAATCTCCATTTCGATTTCAATTTAATTTTTATTATTTATCCTGAATATTGCCTCTCGAAATTGATGCCAACTGCACCAGCTTCAAAGAAACTGTCACTTTTCGTTCAACTAAGTATTCAAAATTAATAGTTGGCCTAATTTTAACTGTCTGTACTGAAATAACCTGTACACGCTAGCTTGGTAAGTAGCTTTAAAAGTTGGCGCATTCAAAATTCAAGTATTTCAAAAAAGTATAACATTTGCTAGTAATTGAGCCAATTTCTTGAATGTCTATTTTCGGAAGGAACCCCAGTTTTGATTAAATATTTCTTGAACTGTTTCAGGAAAGTTTCAAAAGAAACATCAATTTCAATCAAATTAATTATTTAAAATATGTATTACGCATTATATTATTACACTTATTTTTATTATTTAGTATTTTTTGTTTTATATATGTTTTGCCACAATTACAGGGTGTCCCAACGAAAATTTGACCCCCTCAGAACTCAGAAACGAAGAATTTCCTAAGATTAAAAAAAAACAGGTCAACTTCTGTTTTGAGGGGGACGAACTTCCATCATTTGTAACGAAAAATCCACCCCCATGAAGGTGGCATCAACCCACAACATTTTTTGAATAGGGGAGAGGGGGAGAGATGTCGAGTTTTGGTTAGTTTGGAAGTTATTTATGTTCTGCACAAAACCCAGGTAAAATTCCAAATCGGTTCATTATTCACGAAATAATGTAATAATTGAACTTACCGTCAAAAGGTGATGTTGAACAGACAGTTGAACCGCCCAAACTGAAGAACCTATGAGTTTTGACTCTATTCATCAAATACTTAACATATTGGTCACTTATATTTCTTTCAGGATGATTGTTATTAAAATACCTTGCAGTTAATCTAGAAATTTCGTCATTCCGATAGTATAATTTTTGAATTTTCATTCTTTCTTCTATAGAATAGACCATTATCGCCTACGTAAGTATGCCTCAAACCGAATTTTGATGCAGAAACGAAAGACTGAAACACATTTGAGATTTAGTCTTCAAATAAATAGTATAATGTAATGAATTGTCTCACGTATTTTCGGATAATGAAAGTTTGAAAATTTGCGATGTTCAGGTAACAGGAAAAACTTTTTAACTGAACCACATCCAACATCTCCTCCCTATTAAAAAAGTGTTGGGGGTTGTTGCCACCCTCAGGTGGTTCTTTCGGAACAATTTTGTCATAGGAATTCTTTCTTCCTAATACAGAATTTGAAAATAATTTTTGGATTCTTCAGAACTCTTAGGTTCTTGAGTTTGGCGGTTCAACTGTCTATTGAACACGTTTTGACGGTAAGTTTAATTATTACATTATTCCGTGAATAATGACCGATTTTCAAAATTTTAACTGGGTTGTGAACATAACATAAATAACCTTCAAACTAACAAACACTCGACATCTCTTCCCTATTCAAAAAATGTTGGGGGTTGATGCCACCTTCATGGGGGTGTTTTTTCGGAACATACTCATGATGGAAATTCGCCCCCCTCATAACATAAGTTGACGTGAGTTATTAAAATTTTCGAAAATTCTTTGTTTCTGAGTTCTGGGGGGGTCAAATTATTTTCGTTGGGACAGTCTGTATATCGCACATCTGGAATTACACATTTATTTATTCAATTCACTTTATTCTGAACAGTTTGAATATAAGGAATTACACTTCCATTTTCCATTAAATAGGTTTAGATTTAATCCTATATGTTTTGAGGCTGGATCTTTTTTTTTTTTTTTTTTATTTTTATTTATTTATTATCAACATACATACAACTCAATATTATTGTATGCATGGCATACGGGAAACCCCCATTTAGAGAAAATATCTTAACAACTAAATGATACAACTAAATTGTAGAAAGAGAAAAAATACTGAAAGAAAAAACGAAACAAGCTAATACAATTTAAAGCATCGGTGTTAACCTCGCAAGCCTACGCTTAAACGAACTGAAAGAATTCGAGAAAAAGTCGATATCAACTTGATTGGCATATCTTGAGACACGGTTAAAGAAAAAGTTATAGCTGTAATTATATCGTTGTGTGGTTGATGTGAATATAGGTGTATGTCTAGTCAATCGCAGGGGTGAATTGAAATTAATTATGTTCAAAATCTGCGAGCAGTTTACTTGGCCATTTACGATCTTAAAAAACCAGAGAAGATCTGACATTCTCCTTCTGCTTGCCAACGAGAAAAGATTAAATTGAGCATATAATGCATTTAGGTTACTAGGTTGAATTCGTAACTTGAATGCCAGATGGCGGAGAAACCTACGCTGAACCTTCTCCAAGGAATCAATGTCACAGTTGTAGTAAGGCGACCATACACATGAGCCATACTCCAATACTGAACGCACAAGTGAACAGAACAGAAGTTTGAGGGTGTAGACCGAAAATTCGGGACAACTACGTATAATAAAACCCAGCAACCGAAATGCTCTAGATTTCACACTAACTATATGTTCCTTGAAATTCAGTTTACTGTCCAAGATTACACCCAGATCGGTTACAGTATCCACACGAGCCAATTCCACGTTATCTAGTGTATAACCAAAGCTGACAACCGACTTGGACCGAGAAAACGTTATTACTTTACACTTATTTATATTAAGAGGGAGATGATTTGAGATCGACCAATTGTAAAAAGCATCCAGCTGCACTTGAAGGTTACGTGAGCAATTTCCATTCTCAACACAAGCATAAATCTTCACATCGTCGGCAAAAACCGAAAATTTACAAAATAGTTGATTCCTGACATCGTTTATGAAGATGTTAAACAGTAAAGGTCCCAAGTGTGAGCCCTGTGGTACACCAGAAGCTACAGATATTTCCTTCGATATAAAATTTTTATATCTTACCATCTGAGTTCGACCACAAAGGAAACCTCTAAGCCACGATAAGAGAGACCCACAAACACCATAGGCTTCCAGCTTTGATAACAACAGATTATGATTTACCTGGTCGAACGCCTTTGCAAAATCCGTATAAATAGAGTCCATTTGGTGCCCTGCCTCGAAGCAGTTAATGATGTCATTGGTATAAAGCAACAAGTTAGAAACTGTTGACCGACCTTTCGTAAATCCATGTTGTTCATCCATCACTATCGGCCCAAAGTGCCACGACATATAGCTGCACACCAAGGAATCAAGGAGTTTGGGAAGCACCGACTGTATAGAGACACCTCTATAATTATTAATCAAATGTTTAGGACCTGCTTTGTGAATGGGTGTGATATAACTGTTCCTCCAAAATTTGGGGAATTTACCTAAGGAGAGAGAGATGTTAAATAAATTACAAATTGGTGGCGCTAAGGAGTTAACACATTTCTTCAAAACAAAATTTGGGATGCCATCAGGTCCCGCGCTTAGGCTCTGTTTGCAACCACTGATCACCTCTGACACTTCAGTAACTGAGAAAATACACCCACTGAGATTTAAGGGGCTATTAAAATCAACCTTGGAAACTACAACCTCCTCCGTACTATAGATACCACCGAAAAAGCGTGCAAATAGGTTAACTACGTCCCTACCATCAGTTACTACAACATTATTCAGTTCCATAGTGCCAGGCAGGTCTGTGCTCTCATTTTTAGAGCCGATATACCTCCAAAAGGCTCTTGGGTTGGTCGTAATATTCTGTTCCACCCTATGTACGTAATTTGCATACAACATACTGTTCAAGAATTGACATCTACGCCTCAGGTCAGAGAACTTATTATAATTCTCAGCAGTTCTATTTCTCTTAAATGATCTATGAGCCCGCCTCTTCAAACCAATCAGTTCAATCAGATCTTTGGAAAACCAACGGGGATATTGCGAAGAACCTCTGACCCTAACTGGAATACAGAGTGACATGCCCTCATATAGGTTATTATAAAATTTAGCCAGTGAATGTTCAATGTTAGAATCGTCTAACTGCCAATCGCAATCAGCAAAAAAATTCTCGAGACCTAAATAGTCTCCCTTGTTATAGTCAAACTGTGTTTCTACATAAGCCAATTGATCGTCTTTTGAAACAGAGAAAGAAACTTCAAACTGCAGACCACTATGATGTAAGCTGTTGTCTTGCAGAAGGTCATAGGCTTGCGTTACATTTAGTGAACTATCATTAGAAAAAATTAAATCCAAGAATGTATCACGACTATTAGCAAGTTCTTGTTACAATTATTGTTACTTCATAACAAGATAGAGCTCTGGAAAATATCACAAAGCCGTGCAGTGTGCAGCTCATCGCATCTTCTGGGTTTCTCAAGAGAAGAATGTAGAAATACACTGAACCTGTGTAAAGACTTAAAATATTATGATATTCGCACTTCAAAAATGATTGTCCTTATTACTTTAAATACATTAATCTGGAATTTGCTTCGAGCGTGATCTCAAAGTGCTTGCTGTGGGTGAAACTTTTACAATTTTGACTTGGTTTCCGATGTATGATAAAATATTGTAGGTATTTTTCTTCCTAAATCGTACCTTTCTGGGTTTTCTGTCCCAAACTCTGAAAAACAAGGTCAACGATGTAACAACTATTCTGTAACGTTTTCGGAGACTATTATTATTATTATGGTTAGAATGTAGGGCTTCACACGAAACGAGAGCAGGCGAGAGTATAAAAAATCTCGTCTCGCTCTCGCCAATTCCCAAAAAATTAAGTCTCGTTCTCAGTTGTCTCGTCTCGTCTCGCTTAATTCTGAATAACGATAATAAATATTATAATATATAAACGAAATGGTATACAATTATGAATGATTTTGTAAAGCTATATTTATTACGCTCTGCTACAAAAATATTTGTACATGTACATATTATTTTTATTTTTAAACACTGATAATTTCAACTTTTAAATTACTCGATGACCAAGAATTCAAACATAATCACGCTTGCATCACATCATTTTTCTATGATGTACGTGTTCTTGCCATGATCATACCTGCTGTGGAAAATAATCTTTCAACAAGTACGGATGTAGCCATTAATAAATCATCGGCCATCTTGGAAATTGTAGGAAGAACTTTTTCATCACTCTCCACCACTGTAGAATATTTTTATTCCTATTTGCTCTTTCTAACAGCAAATATTCTCCAAACTCAGCTTTCCAATATTTCGAAAGTATTGTTGATGTTTTAAATAAGCTATTGAACATTTTTTAATAGAATTGAACAATTTGGTATAGTTTTCAAAGAATACCTTCCCAGTGGGTAGATCATTAAGGGTGTTCTTGGCGTATTCCCCATAACACTTTTCGAAACATTGAATAGTTTCATTTCTTTACTAGTTTTATCACTTTCCACCACTGTAAAATATTTTGATTCCTATTTGCTATTTCGAACAGCAAATATTCTTCAAACTCCGCTTTCCAATATTTCGGAAGTTCTGTTGATGTTTTAAATTGGCTAACGATGTTGATACATTATTTAATAGAATTAAACAATTTGGTATAGTTTTCAAAGAATACCTTCCCAGTGGGTAGATCAGTGAGGGTGTTCTTGGCGTATTCCTCATAACACTTTTCGAAACATTGAATAGCTTCATTTCTTTAACAGTTTTATTATACGTAGTTCCACAGATGTATACAATAATTGTTCACCTCTTCACTACAAGGAGCACAAGAGAATAAATTTCGCCAGATGTTCTGATAGAGACGAAATTTTCAAAGCATTGGGATTTAGGGCAATAAAAGTTGTCCGTTAAGTATTTGATTCATAATGGCATCCGTTTTCATGGTTGTGAATTCTATTTTTTCTTGAAAAATAATCTCAATTATCGCAAGGTCACGAATTAATAATCTACTAAAAAATCGTGTATTTTTAGAACGATCGATGCATAATATAGACAAAATATATTGGTAATTATAGAGGAAACTCTTCATATTCAATTGTTTTCTGTGGGTGTTGAAAAAAGTCATTTGATGGTGAAAATTCCACAGAACAATATTTT
This sequence comes from Halyzia sedecimguttata, assembly GCA_937662695.2. Taxonomy (NCBI): domain Eukaryota; kingdom Metazoa; phylum Arthropoda; class Insecta; order Coleoptera; family Coccinellidae; genus Halyzia; species Halyzia sedecimguttata. The sequence continues at coordinate 21,571,524 of OW569420.2, read as the reverse complement.
TGGGTACAATATCTACAGTTCCATATGCATCTAATACACGAACATCTCAAAGTTTGACACTGACAGAGATATCTTGCTGCTACCTGCTATGAGTATTTGTTTTCTGCCCACTCATAGAGGTAGACTGTAATCATAGTTTTCCGAGCAGTCTTTATTGTGTTAACTCCAGATACAGGTGGAAGTATATAAATAACCCTTCTCGAAGTCATTGTACTTCGCAGGCAATCTATCGCTTCCAGCATTTCCAATTCAATCGTGATCGATGAATGACCTGCATTGAAAATAGATAAGGCAGTATTATTTCAAATGAAAAAAGTTCGCCTTTTTCGTTGAGAAGGCCCATTATATCTCGATTCGAAGCAGGGACGGTAGGGGCGAAATGATCGATGGCCCCCCAAGAACGTGCCATCATTGTTAGATGCCCCTAATGACGTATTAACAGCTGCGCATATTATTCCAGAGATCCTTATTGGTGCTCTAGTTCCTCGGAACAGAGTGCTTATCAATTTGCCCATATGTCTGTAGTTTTCGAATTTTTGGCTGAAAATGGTCTCAAACGATTTGGTTCGACTCACTGATCAAGAATCCGAGGTCGAAACCGATTCTGTCCGGCCGGTCCGGCCGTAGGCACGATAACTCTCGAACGAAAGGAGCTAGAGGATTGAAATTTGCAAGGTGGGTTTGGAGCGTAAATATCTCGAACGAGTTCGTTAACAGGCGAAATCCATCCAGCGGTTTCAGAGTTATGGCCGATTTTACTAAAAATATTTTTTATGAGTATTTCCGAAACTGATCACTCGATCTATCTGAAATGTAACATCAAATTGTAGAATCATGACCTTCATACGCATGTGAAGTTTTGTATTGATCAGGTTACCGCAGTGTAAAAAATTTTTTGAAAATTAAAAAAAAAATTTTCTGCGATAACTCTCGGACGGAATAAGCTAGGCAGTTCAAATTTTCAGAGTAGGTGAGGGAGATAAATATCTCGGTTAAGTTTGTTATTGGGCAAAATAGGCCAGATGGTTTCGGAGTAACGAAAAAAAAATTTTTTTAAGTAACAAATTTCAAATTAATTTTTTATTTAAGATGCAGTTTCACCATAAAAATCCATTGATATCATTTTCAACTTCAACATGCTAATACTTTCGGAGATATGATTTTTCGAAATTTCAATAATGAATCGTACTTCTATGTTTAAACAGAATGCTATAATTAATCTATCCATGCTTTACTATATGTTCATACTCGTACATGTCATCCTGTTCTATAAGAGAGAGTCAAATTCATTTCAGCTATTTTAATTTGATTTTTTACATGGTGCAGTTCTCATTCTCAGATTGCTCATTTAATCTTGATAAATAAACTATTATCTGAATTAAATTTCCTTTATGATGCAGTTCTATCATAAGAATACATTGATATAATTCCCAACTCTGAGAAACCAATACTCTCGGAGATATAATTCGTCTGTTTGAACAAGAGCGCCAGAAAGCTCCTGTCCACAGGGCTTGAACCAATTTTTTTTTACGTGTTCCGATTTTCCTACGATAGGTAATTTCAAACCACCGATGCAGAATTAGAGATCAAATTTAATTCTGTCCGCCCGTTGCCACGATAACTTTAGATCGAAAAGTGATAACGACTCGTAATTTTCAGTTTAGGGTGCGCATCTCAATGCGACGGTTACGTTCGTCAATGGGCATAATCGGCTGAGATGATAGTGATGTTAGATATTTCCAAAAATACAATTCCGAATTGAAATCTAGTACTAGATTGGAAAACGACAGCTTGAAACTTCATGCAGGGTTTCGTGAGGGTGTGCAAGGCTTGAGTAGATGATAGAACATGCGCGCAAAAGCACCTGACTTCACGTCAGCGCTTTTCTCGAAATGTTAAATGACGCATTATAAAAAGTCTAGCACATTATTCTTCCTACCAGACAAAAACACTCTTTGATTTTTTGCCTATGTTCTAGGAATAAAAATGCTCTCATTTTGCTTTCTCGATTTTGTTGGCGGGCATAATCGACCAAACGGTTTCGGAGTTAGACCCAATCAAATAAAAATCTGATTAAATTGAAACTTAGAAATTAGTTGTAGAATAACGACGTGAAAATATTCACTGCACTTCGTGAAGATCGTATCACTAAGAAAAATGTTTTTCTTGAAAAAAAAAATCATCAAGAAAAAATGAAAAAATCTGTTATTCCAGAAACTGTCTGTCAGATTCAGCTGAAATGTACGCAAAAATAGCAGAACATGTATGTACAATCAGTGTTGGGGGTTGAGGCCACCTTCATGGGGGTGGTTCGTCCCCCTCAAAACAGAAGTTGACCTATTTTTTTTAAATCCTCGAAAATTCGTTTCTGAGTTCTGGAGAAGGTCGAATTTACGTTGGGACACCCTGTATATTGCTATTGACAAAAATCGTGTGTTTTTATCGCAGGAGCAATTCCCAAATAATGATTGTCTTATTTTACAGATATTTCAGATTGACAATCTGAGTAATCTAGTAAAAACTAAATTGGTATCATAAAAAAAGGGGGAAACCCTGTGGACAGGAGCTTTCGCGCTGTCCAAATTTATAGACAGAACTATCACCCATCCAGGTACTGAACTCGCCCAAAGCTGCTTAGCTCTAGAAAACAAAAATACCGATATTTCAAAGAATATAAATTCGACACTAAAAACAAACGTCAAAAAAAAAACTGATCATCTTATTTTGGCGGATAAGGGTCTCAAACGTATAGTTTCCACCCAGATACATACACTCACTGTTGGTTCGAAAATAAACAGTGCTCTAAGTATATTATATTATAGTATACTTTGGGAGTTACATTCATTATTGAATGGTTCCTTTATGGGTTTTCTGTCAAACTCTGAAAAATATCTATAAAATAAAAATTTATTATTTTGTGAATTTCTTCTGAGTTAGAAACACAAGATATTTGTCAGTAGCAATTTATCATTGTTGCCAAGCAAACAATTATGAAACAACATCAACGATAAAACAAATATTTCATAAAGTTTCGGAGACTATATCAGGCTCCTTCGTCAGACACCAAACAGAAGTCTTCAGAATTATTTTTTGTTGGTAGCTATTCTGAAGTTCGAAAATTGACACCATTTTCGGGGTTGCCTTATCCCTGAGCACAAGGTGCTTTCTTTAGACGTCGTCTTCTTATTTACTAATATTTCTATGAAGGAAGTCCCCGATACCATGGATGAAAATTGTCTGACTTAAGTAATTGTACAGATATTCCAAGAGAAATATTAATACAGTTGATAGAGTTTGTTTTCAAGGTGAACTACCCAACTTAAGTAAAAAACTGAACTCCACTACATATGCTCTTAGAAGTATTTCCTTCCATATGGATGAGACGACATTGAAAGCTTTCTATTACACGTGTTTTGGGGACCCTGACTGGTCAGTTCTATATATGGTCTCTTGTGAAATAAACTTTTTGAACATTTGCAGAAAACGGCCAAATGAAATACCTGCTCAGTGTGAATATATTTGCTGCAGTGCTAAGCCACAAATGAGCTAACTAAGATTTTTATTTGTGTAAAGCGTTCAAGTAGTTTGAATGGCTCCTATGAAAAATATACGTTGGCTAATAATAAATGGTTGAACAGTCTAAATTGGGTTGGATCAATAATTGTACTAATAAAATTTCATGAAAAATCGTATAACTACTCATATGCTTCAAGTTGAAATTCCTCAAAACTGCAATTTGTGGATTGGATTATTTCTGCTTAACTACATTAATATGCCCTTTACATCTACGAGTGCTTGATGTTCTTGTTCTGGAACATTGACTACTTTCAAGCAGAAAGATATCACAGTTGCCCAAGACGATTTAATGACATCTTATATGTTATATATAGACTGTCACTTACGGAAAAAGGAACATATTATGGCTGCATGAGATTCTTCAACAAGATACCAAATCGGCTACAACATGTAAGAATACAGAATTGCTTCAACAAGGAAATTAAACATATTCAATTGGTTTGGAACCCTATAGTTAAAAGGACTATTTAGGAATGTAACTCATTTTGAAATAAACAATATTGTTATTAACATGTTGAGCTGAACGTTTTGTATAGGTATATATCTTCAATACTGTAATCATATTGAATCATACGTGATTCAAGAAACCTCCACATCAAGTCTTGCATTGGACTTGAATTTTTTTAACATTTAAATTTCATTCAGTTCAAATAGATTCAAAATGCACAACAGTTACCACAGAACTGCACGACCACAAAACTCAATCTCTTTTAGCACTGCAGTCTGTTGCGTTCAAGAATCCCATATGAACATGTAAAAACACTGGCAAAATGGCTACAAAATCAATTTTTTTCGTAGAATACATAATTTATCACTCAAATGTTACCCTTATCTTTGCATTCATGTTTTGGTCGTGGGAGGTTAAAAAAAAATAGAATAGGGACAGTCCACGTGTTAACTATTTTTGGTTCAAAGGATACCATTATAAACAAATTTTTGATTGTACGATGGGTTGGGAAGTAGTCCTGTCCTAGCCAATGTGGTTTCGACATAGATTATACTGTGTGCTTTACCTGAATTATCCTATGGAGTTATTATTTCAATAGAAATGAAAATAACTGGTTAAAATTGATTCGAACTGGTAGTGTTTTCTTGAATGGCTATGGAACTTGTTTTCTACGGTAACTGATACACATATTGGTTATGATTTATCTACTGGATGAAATGGTAGTATTTTGTCTAGATACTTCTTTCTACATGAATTGGGGTTGTACGGTCAACAGATACTTTGAATAGGATAGGCTTGAGGTATTAAAACTTCTATCTTAACTGGGGATTTTACGGGATTACTGAAAAGTAAATATCTTTATAATCCCCTTCTATTAATAGAAAAACAACTTCGGTAGTTCGTTTTGTTGCTCCACATTATTATTTTATTATTTTAACAAAATGAAATATTGTCAGTTGTCACAGACAAGTGTAATATGAGGATCATAGAGGAACATAAAATTCTTGAAAGACAGATATTTGAAGTACGTTACCAACTTCAGAATATAATTGAAAGTCGAAAATCAGAAACTGTTGGCTACTTGTTTGGTCGAATATAAATACAGTTGACCAGTTGACTCCAATTGTTGGAATATTTGGATATTTCGGCAATATCTTCACCAATATAGAGCCGATCTAGTTGAAATCTAGGGCTTTACTGTAAAATAAGCTTTCGAAGGCTCTCGTTGAATTTCAACGATATCTGACGGATGGTTTCTGAGTTTTTTTTAAATATTTTTTTTCAATTTTGCAGGCATGCGATCCTAACAAAATTTTGCATGAGTCATTGTGTCTGTATTTTTCAACTAATGACAGTGCTTTGATTCGATCAGATTAGTATTTTTCGAGTTATTGGGAAAAAAAAATTTCAAATGGATATAATTCTGAAACCCCTCGATAGATTTTGCCCATTAACAAACTTAGCCGGACTATAAAAGCTGCCCTGAAAATTTCAACTCTCTACCTCATTGCGTTCGAGCGTAATCGTGCTGACGGCCGGATGGCCGGCCGGACAGAATCAATTCTGACCTCGGATTCTCGATCAGTGAGTCGAAACTAATCGTTTGAGACCATTCTCAGCTAAATATTCGAAAATTACAGACATTTGGACGAATTGATAGACACTCCGTTCATAGAACAGCGCGCCAAAAAAATCTTGAATATAATGAATATCAGGGACAGAAGAGCAATAGATCAGGTACAACAACAACATTTCCAGCAAGAACAACAACTCAACCTATTGAATGTTCGCGACCTTTCAGAAAACAAAACTTAGAAAGCACTGACGTGAAATCAGGAGCTTTTGCTCGTATGTTTTTTTTTGTCTACTCACGCCTTACACACCCTTATGAAATACTGCATGAACCTTCAAGCCCTATTTTTACCACCAATTACCTACTGGATTTCAAATCGATCAGGTCTGTATTTTTGGAAATATTTAGAAAATAACACGCGGGTCTAAAGGTTTGTGCGGAATAGCCACCGGCATTCAATATTAGGAGAATATCATGTTCGGGTTAAGGTTGAACAGCTAATCATAGGGTATACCGGGTCCTCCTTGAGTGGGGGGAACAACCTAAGACATTGATTATATCAGGCGTTAGAGAATACAAACAAGATTACTTTTGAAAAACATAACTTATGCACGTGGGATCTACGTTGGTGAATTCAAAACAGGAATAGAAAAGACAGGTTTCGTGAATGGGCCAAATTTGCTCAGCGACTCCGGAAATATGTTTTCTTGAAATCTCGAGTACTCATTTTGAGCACCGAATGAACATCATTTTACAGCGAAGGAGGTCACGTATCCCGAAAAAGCGGTCTAATAATTATTTCATTCTTCGCCCGCTCAGAACATACATATTTTCATCATTTGATAACGTTTTCTGTAGAGATAACTCATTCCAAAATGGGTAACACTCACCTCAGAAATATTAATATAATTCCTCCCTTCTCCCACATACAAAAAATGAAATCGCTCCACAATCAAAATATACGGATGGACGTCCAGATGAAAGAAGAGTTCAAGTTCTATATATGTTGTTTTTAATGTTGCTGAATATTGATTAAATATACTAAATCATATCAGGCACATGATTCCTTTCATGTGATGGGCGATATTTTTCTCCAAAAATGAAGATAAATATGGCAGTCAATGATTCCACATAACATCCCGAAATAAGGTTATTAATAATTCAAAACGTAAAGCATCAGAGCAGGGCAACTTTAATTTCGCTTGAGGGAAATATTTTCGACAAGAATTGAATTTGCTCCTTCTGATGTACCTTTTCCGAGGTTTCCCCGTTTATGTGCAGTTTTCGCAGGACATTGATTCTTATCAAATATACAGTGCGCGTCAAAATTATGGAACAAATTCATTTTCTCAAAAGAAAAGTATTTGGCAACAAAATCCTGAAACAGGTCAAATTTTGTTTCACTTTTACCAAATTTTTATGCATTTTTGAAGGATTTTTGTTGCACCCTGTGTCATCAACCCTCTAAATTTTTTGAATAGGGAAAGTGGGACATGTGGTACTTTTTTGGCAAGGTCTTTGTATCTTCTTTACAGGCGTACAGAAATTTTCAAGAAAACAAGTTTCTTTTTTGAAAAATAGTTAGTTCAAAGAGGTTTTCAGTATGCGCACTTTATCATGGCTCATTTACTTTGAGACGATGGTACCTGATGAAATTTTTCACCGAATGAAAGTCGACCATTACAGTTTTGTTCATGCACTCACCCTCACGTGAAAAATTATAATGTGTGAATCACTGCGCGTCAGTTATGATCTTAAGTAGGTATGTTATTAGTACGTTTCTACTGAAGTACTAGTACGTTCTACTGAATTTTTTCTTGAAAATTTCTGCACGCCTGTAAAGAAGATACAAAGACCTTGCCAAAAAAGTACTACATGACCCACTTTCCCTATTCAAAAAATTTAGAGGGTTGATGGGGATGGCACAAGCTGCAACAACAATCCTTCAAAAATGCATAAAAATTTGGTATTTAGAAGTGAAACAAAATATGACCTGTTCCAGGATTTTGTTGCCAAATATTTTTCTTCTGAGAAAATGAATTTGTTGCATAATTTTGACGCGAACTGTATATATTATACAGGGTGAGTCTTTGACCACTGCATTAATTTTAACCAAAGATTCCTCTCATCAAATGAAACACTTTTTTCATTTACCATTTTCCCAGATTCGGCTCAGGTAGAAAGTTACAAGCGTTTAAAGATTTCACAATGTGCTAATACACTCCCGCATATAAATTATCTATGACATTGTTGGCGGACGAGAATAAGGCATGGTAACGTAGTTTACAGCTTGATTCAGGATTCCAACGCTCAGGGACGGATCCATAAGAGTAGTGAAATTTCTGGAGTTTTCCATTTTAAAACATTCAATGAAGAATATCTCGAAAACGGTGCGTTTAAGGAGAAATGATGAAGAATAATATAATGTTCTAAAATGATGGAATATTCTTGAAATGACTCAAGAAAAACTTTATATGCTTTCTTTATGCTAATTTCGTTTAGTTTTATGAATCCACGAGTCCATAACTAGAAAACCAGTAGAAGTAGAAAATAACTAATATTTGGAAAATATGTATCATAGTTATAGGAAACATTACGCCAACATTCATTTTATTCGAAAAAAAGATGTCAAAGCTACAAAATAAAAACTGATTTTTTTTCAAAATTTCAACAGCCTGTATCTTTTTACCTGAGCTGAATTTGGAAAAATTTTAAATGAAAAAAGTGTTTCATTTGACGAGAGGAATCTTTGGTTAAAATTAATGCAGTAGTCAAAGACTCACCCTGTATATGTTATCTATAGGATACTTTGGGAGATTAAATCATCACTAAATGGTACCTTTCTGGGTTTTCTCTCACAAACCCTGAAAAATTTCTTTAAAATAAAAAAATTATTATTTTGTGAAATAATAGTAGCTTCATCGTTGATGTTGTTTCTTTATTGTTAGTTTTGCATATATTTAATTAAATGTTAACGGCAAATTTACTTGACTATTTAGATATCAGACATCCATTGCTTGAATTTTATATACAAACTAGCTGGCCCGGCAGACTTCGTACTGCCCTCCAACTCCAACTCCAACTCCAACTCGAACTCGAACTCTAACTCTAACTCTAACTCTAACTCTAACTCTAACTCTAACTCCAACTCCAACTCCAACTCCAACTCCAACTCCAACTCCAACTCCAACTCCAACTCCAACTCCAACTCCAACTCCAACTCCAACTCCAACTCCAACTCCAACTCCAACTCCAACTCCAACTCCAACTCCAACTCCAACTCCAACTCCAACTCCAACTCCAACTCCAACTCCAACTCCAACTCCAACTCTTACTCCAACTCCAACTCCAACTCCAACTCCAACTCCAACTCCAACTCTTACTCCAACTCCAACTCCAACTCCAACTCCAACTCCAACTCCAACTCCAACTCCAACTCCAACTCCAACTCCAACTCCAACTCCAACTCCAACTCCAACTCCAACTCCAACTCCAACTCCAACTCCAACTCCAACTCCAACTCCAACTCCAACTCCAACTCCAACTCCAACTCCAACTCCAACTCCAACTCCAACTCCAACTCCAACTCCAACTCTTACTCCAACTCCAACTCCAACTCCAACTCCAACTCCAACTCCAACTCCAACTCCAACTCTTACTCCAACTCCAACTCCAACTCCAACTCCAACTCCAACTCTTACTCCAACTCCAACTCCAACTCCAACTCCAACTCCAACTCCAACTCCAACTCCAACTCCAACTCCAACTCCAACTCCAACTCCAACTCCAACTCCAACTCCAACTCTTACTCCAACTCCAACTCCAACTCCAACTCCAACTCCAACTCCAACTCCAACTCCAACTCCAACTCCAACTCCAACTCAAACTCAAACTCAAACTCCAACTCCAACTACAACTCGAACTCCAACTCCAACGTGAACTCCAACTCCAACGTCAATGCAAACCTCAACGCCAACGACAACTCCAACCCTAACGCCAACTCCAATTCAAATTGATCGTAGCACTATCTGTCGGGACAAACTAAAATTAAAATAGAATAATATTGAATGCGATGATAGCGCCATCCGTCGAATCTGATGTAAAACATTCTAAAATCAAAAACTCCTTACAAAAAAAAACATCTGAATTCACAAAATTATTTATACACACTTCAAAACTATTTAAAAAATAATTACATTTAATATTTTAATCAGCACATGAATTTAATAACAAATTAATCGTAGCACCACCTGTCGGGACAAACTAAAATTGAATGCGATGATAGCGCCGTCCGCCGGATCTAATGTAAAACATTCCAAAATCAACAACTCCTTATAAATAAGAAATTAATTGAAAAAACATTTTCCAGTAGACCAAATTGTAAATCTAAACCATTCTCGAATCTCCACGAACACACACAAAAAATTTCATCAAAATCGGTCTAGTCGAAGTTACACATCGCGTTGCAAATTGGCGGAGGTGCCAGGTATACCATCAAAGAAAGGATAATTATGATGAGCAATGAAAACTTTGGTTTTTTAGTAAATCTAAACCATTCTCGAATCTCCACGAACACACACAAAAAATTTCATCAAAATCGGTCCAGTCGTTTAGGAGGAGTTCAGTCACATACACACGCACCAAGAAATATATATATTAAGATATCTGAAAATGAACAAAATGCGCACAAACATTCTGTCACAGAAACAATTATTATGGATTGAATTTGAAACCAGAAATATTGAGTATAATTAAAATCGTAAAATATTGAGGTGATTTATATGTATATATATTTACATTTTTTTCATTTAGAGCTTTATATGTGTTAGCAGGTGTTAGTGTAACGGGGCACCATACAATTTGACGTATGATACTAGAGATTAGGGAAAAACCTCAGCAAAAAACCCTGTTTCCCCGTGAGTGTTGTGATTTGTAAAAATTTGTTCACAAAGTTCGCTGAAATTTAAAAATATTGATCGGGCATTTCTTTCTTCAATATGGATTCCTTCGTCAAAAACCGGAGAGATTTCTCCAAGGTACCCGAAACTCATCAAATATACTCCTCTGTAGCTGCATAAATCTCTTGAAGAAGAATTAAAATAACAACAATAATATAACAATAAATGTTGTTTACTGCACGATGTTTCGGTCAGTACTGTATCTCTGTATCGTATTTATAAAAAAAATGTGTCTTTAAAAAATTTTATATTTCAGAAAGTATCTGTAAGAATCCGCTGAAATTCCGCACATACCTTTGAGCCGCTATTTTACAATCGAGTTTCAAATTTCCGCCCGATCGGCTTCGTATGAGGCGTGAATAGACAATGAAACATGTGCACAAATGCTCCTGACTTCACGTCAGCGCTTTTTAATAATTTTTATTTTTAGGAATTTGTGTATGAAATTCGGGCAATGGATGTCCTTTATCTAAATAATATACAGGGTGACTCTTTAAGTTGTACATTAATCTTAACCATTGTACTGGGTTGCCGGGATGAAATAATTAATTTCGTCCTTTTTCACTAAGCTTTTATTTCGGTGAAAAAATGCCATAGTTTGCCAGTTGATTGTGAAAACTAAATCAATCTACAACAAAATAAACGAACAATAACCTAGAGAAAAACATAAATATTAATTATAATTGTTTCTTACCTACACCAAGAAACACAAGTTTTTCAAAATTAACGAAAACTTTGCTATATTCTAATATGGCTGTAGCGAATCAGAAATTGACAACCACCGACAAAGATCTCTCAAGAATGAATGTGCGCGAGTACGACATTCCCGCGGAACCATCCTGAAGCAATATACACTGCTCAACACATTTACTCGCTGGGAACAATCAACGTTCTGCTACAACTTGCCTCCTCCCAGTATGGATCGAAAAATTGAGATCATATACTTAAAGCCTTCCATGAAAAAACTAAATCAAAAAAATAGAACTGCCAAATGATATAAATTCACGAAGTAAATCTTCTACTGTTACCTGTTACCTCCCTGAACACCGTAAGAATTATTGTTGTTAGTCCTATTTGTATTAGGCGCATTCCTATTCATGCTCGAGACGCGGTCCATATAATAATCCGCTTGTCTCAATCTTTCCATAGCTTCTGCCAAACATTGTGTACCCATTAGAGTAGAAGAAATATTCGGCGGAAAATGCCTAGCAATTGTCTTAATGAGCAGTAATTCACTATACGGAGGGACTAAATATTTAGCCATCCCCACATTTTTCATAAAATAGTTTACTAATGAACCCTGATATTCTTTATAACATCCTGACTGAAGATCAAGTTTTATTTGCAATTGTTTCGTTTCGGACCAAAATTGATCTTTGAACCCCGACTTGAAAGATTCAAAATCAGCGAAACTATGAAGAAATGCCTGTGACCACAAAGCTGCGGTTCCCTTAAATTGATCTTTGATAATAAAATTAAAATTTTCGAAAGGTATGTTTTCTGAGATCACAAAATATTCTACTAATTCCAAAAATTCCATAGGATGGAGAGTTTCTGTGTTATCAAAAACTGGCAGTTTTTTGCTTGCTTCAAAATAGTTTACATTATTGCGTAAAATATTATCTCTATCTTGTGGATTATTCCTATTTCTATTTATACTCAAATTGATTTGATTCATATTAGATACAACCTGCGTTAACAACTGTTCTAAACTGTCATTATTGTGTACCTGATTTTCGTTTTTATTTTCGTTATCTAATGAGTGAACATGTAATCTCTTTTTCAGTCTATTCATTTTATCATGATTATTATGCATTGAATCATCCAATGACCGGCCCTTTGACGAAACCTTGGGCATAGTATAAAGAGTGTAATTAAACATTCTATCATGACTATCTCCAATGTTATTGTGTCGAATAAAATTTTCGTCAGATATCGATTTATCTCTCGCAGAAAATGTGGAAATTCCTGAAATTTAAAACTATCTAATTTATCTTGCGTCTTCAGCGGTTTTTGTTTATGTAGATTATTTTCACTCGCATCACAGACATATGCGAGAGATAAATCCGTATCACATATTATCTTATCATCATTTAATAATGCATTCATTTCTTCGTCTTGTGAAAATGTACTAATATTAGACAAAACCTGTATGTCTCTTCTCTGTCTTGCACATGTAGAACTGCCTTTCTCTTGTTCCATTGCGTTTTCTGGGTTTCCGATGCTGGATGAAACCACCCTTGTTTTCCTCACTGCCCCTGTCTTCTTTTCTTCCAAAATACCGTTGAAACTTTTCGAACGATTCCTCAAATAATATCCCTTCTTTTCATTCTCCTGTTTTTGGGGTGAATGTTGAAGTGGCATTTTTTCTTTTATAAGCTTAGCCCCTAGTTGAGCGCCAAGTTGTACTGGGTTGCCGGGATGAAATAATTAATTTCGTCCTTTTCCACTAAGCTTTTATTTCGGTGAAAAAATACCATAGTTTGCCAGTTGATTGTGAAAACTAAATCAATCTACAACAAAATAAACGAACAATAACCTAGAGAAAAACATAAATATTAATTATAATTGTTTCTTACCTACACCAAGAAACACAAGTTTTTCAAAATTAACGAAAACTTTGCTATATTCTAATATGGCTGTAGCGAATCAGAAATTGACAACCACCGACAAAGATCTCTCAAGAATGAATGTGCGCGAGTACGACATTCCCGCGGAACCATCCTGAAGCAATATACACTGCTCAACACATTTACTCGCTGGGAACAATCAACGTTCTGCTACACCATGGATACCTCTCATCAGATGGAACAACTTTTTCATTTGCCATTTTTCCAGATTCAGCTGAAGTAAACAGTTATAAGCATTTGAAGATTTTACAATGAGCAAAGCCACCCCTGAACTGTATTTAAGTGTTGAAACCAGAAACACTTCCTGGATTCAATATCGCATAATAAAATGAAAGCATCATCATCTGATGCTCGGAATAATTCAACGAAATTATCTGAGAAATCTTATTTACTCACTGAAGTCTATAATGAAATGGTTTTAAATGATCTTCAAGCTGCACTATAAGATTATCCACAATATCTTCTTCGCCTATTGTCACATTCCTTACATATTTTAATTCACATCATATATCAATATCCAACTAACAACATTTATTATAATCTCTACTCTATTGAATCGAGAAAAATAATCTGTTCACAGATCGCATATGTGTGTGTATCTATAATTACTTTATGAATCTGTTCTCAATGCAAGTGACGACCTAGTTTAGACACAGTAAAATAATGTTTCATTACACTGCGACAGAAGCAGGCACAGAAATGTAATTATCTTAACCTGTTCTATGTTTTAACCTTAGAATATTACGCCGGTGGTTCTTTATGTTTGCATAATTGTGAATTCCGTAGATCCAGAATCCAGATGAAGAATTTCTCTTGAAGAATAATTGGGATGAATAGGTGAAATGATATTTATTTATGCATACTAATATACTACAAACTGATAAGATTAACTATGTAGTGACGTGAGTTATATCTGTTGAAAATTAAGTTGATGAAATTATGTGGCATATATTAGAGAAATCCTTAGAATGATTGTGCAGAATCGTTGCAGTATGAAAATTAAGGTTTAGATGGCATGGATAACAGATAATTTATAAGTTTCATATTCACTATTGAGGATACATAGATGAATACAGATCATACATATTTATCTATTTTCCAAAAGACAACTACCCTGCGAACTATTTGAATAAGTTGTTATTAACTTTTCCTGTTTTAAGATGGTAATTATAACCAATCAATTTGGAAACAAGCGAGATTGAATTGCATTTCTACAAGTATCAACTTTGAAATCAATACTCAGTCTATGCCTTTATTCGAGCAGATTATCTGTGATTGTTTTCTAGGTTCGGATTGATAAAAGCAGGTAAATTTCAGTAATTTTATTCATATTTTATGACATTCCACGAAGAATATCTCGAAAAAGGTACGTTTAGGAGAAATGATGAAGAATAATTTAATTTTCTGAAAGGATAGAGTATTTAGAAAATCACGCAAGATAACCGTCATCTGCTTTCATTATGCTAATTTCTCATAGGAATTCGCGAGTCTGTATAACGAAGAAACCAGTAGAAGCAGGGAAAAACTGTTAATCGGAGATTATGTGCCATAGTTATAGAAAATCTCATACCAAAATTCATTCAATTCTGAATAACCATGTCAAAGCTACAAAAGAAAAACTGATTTTTCTTCAAAAATTGGATCAAAAATCTTTGAAAAATGTTAAATGAAAAAAGTGTTTTATTTGATGAGAGGAATCTATGTTTAAATGAAATGTACAACTTAAAGACTCAGCCTGTATATCATTTCCGGTTTGCTGTTAGAAATTGAACGTAAAATAATACACCTTCGTTTTTGTGGTATAGTTATGTGCACCTAATTCTTCATTCAAGCGAAGAAATTGAGATTTACAAGTCCTGCGGAACTAGATGAGCGGAACATTTGAGGCATAATTCCGACCATATTGCGTGGAATTGGCCCTTTTTTCACCACCATAATAGTCTTAGCCAGTTTCGAAACAGGAAGCTCGTTAAATTAGCCATTCACCGATCTGCAAAATTAATTTCGGTGGTATGGGGAAAGAAGTTTTATTTATTCCCCAAGGCGGTGACTGAAATAATAAATATTTCATGTAGATGTCTAATTTAGGGCTATTGTTATATTTCGCAATGCAGATAGGACGTGCTTTCTTAGTTCACCTTCCGCATTTCGGCCAGTCACCGCCTACTTCGTTTAACATACGATGTTGTCCTGCCTCGAGAGCGAGGGGATCCTGCGGCCCAGCATCTTTTATTTAACCACTTCGTGGTTTTTATGGTTCTTGTTCGTCTCGAGATTCGCGCAGCAGAGACCGCATTGCACACGAAACTATTAGAGTTCATTTTGGGGGTAACGAATCAGGGCCCTCACGAGTATGGACGGTTATCGAACAGCTAATTTAGTTAAACTTTTAACAAAGTTGAATGGATAAGATTTTGGGTTTTCGTTCCTTGAGAACACATGTCTGGTCCCTTAATTTCCAGGAAACTTTAGTAATGTTGTTAGCATTGGCGTTACATTACTGTTGGTGTATTTACTTTATAATTTACAGTTAAATCTGGTGAGTTGATTTCGAGTTATCGGATTTCTGTTGGAAATATATTTGCTATACTTCTAGCGATAGTTATCGTATTTATGGACGGATGATGGATTGGCTTGTGAGCCGGGCTCGTTTGAATAATGTACCGCTTCTCAGATCTGCGACCACTAGGATATTTTGTCCTATTACCCTACTCAGTTAATCCCTAGAGAAGTGACGGATCTCCAACAATATAGATCCGATCATATTCAAATTTGAAACTTGGCTGTACAGTATTTGTTCAATGATTTTTCAAAAATGTTGTAGCAATAGGATCCTACGAAGGCGTAGAAGGGCCACAAGTAAAAGAGAAATATTTTTCTGTATAAATCCGACATATGCATATGTTCGAAATGTTGACCATCTGCTTTTACACATCTTTCAGCTCGGTTGATTAGTTCACTCGAAGTAACACTTCACAACACCTCAGCATTAGGGGCTCTTTATGCATTCCTTATTATGTTTTTTAGATCTTCCAAAGTCGATAGGGGGAGTCTGCTACACACGATCTTTCAAATATTCCCAAAGGAAGAGATCTGGCTGTGTTAAATCTAGAGATCTTGCAGGCCATCTTATCGGTCCATTTGAAGATAAATGGATCGGCACACATGGATTATTATAAGTCAAAATCAAGATTACACGAAATATCGTAGCCTACTGCAATTCTTTCAATTTGAAATTTCTATTGACGTTTTCTCCCTCAAATCAAATGTAAAATACAAAGTGTGATATATCGTTCGAGAGGTAATTTTGAGTAGAATCAAAAAAATTCCAAAAATATATAGGGTGCTATTTCAATATTTGTTTTTCCCAGTTGAAGGTTCCTTGAACGAATTGAAAATAAAAAAATTTTCAAATTTTCATCTTTTGAAATGGCGGAGATAATACACTTCCTGACTTGAACTATTATGTTGTTGATATGTTGTTTCATTTCGAGAGACAATATGGGGGCCATAAATTTTGAGGATGCGTGTAATTTTCGCGGTCTCGCGATAAGAATTCGAGAATCCAACCTAAGAAAAACTAATTGGATCTTAACGAAATTCATTCGATGAGAAGTGGGTTTCTTCTTTGAGTTTTTCCTCTCGATCTCGGTCGGTTCAGCATCAGGAATTGATGTTCAGTAATCATTACATTCATCCAATAGCAACTGAGCCGTATATAACTTGACAGGTGAACGAAATAAGTGGCTGGAACAGAGCGATGTTCATCTCCCTGAAACAGCGCAACAACTGGGGGGGAAAACTCCTTTGAAATTGTTTTGAGACTGTTGCCTCGTGGTTCGTCATTGAACATCAGAGGATCCGTAGGATTTTGTTTCCATGAATTTGAATTACAATCGCTTCAATCTATCGCTGCGAAACCAAACGTGATGTGACAAGGAATAAATCCCAACGAAAATTTAGGCATTTAATATTTCCACCGAAATATTCGTTTCAACAGTACGTTTTCGCTATGTTCACTCCGGTGATTCATTTACTTATATTGAGGATTTTGGGGATCTTTTGGGATTCGAGCTGGTTGTATGACTAAGCGGTAAGTTCGACAAGGATTGGATGGAATGTTCCGGAAGGAAACAGCTCCAAAGAATTCTTCTTTTTCGGACTGCATCTGCTTGGAGATGACACTTTTTTGATCAGCTCTCTGGGGATATTGCATTAGTGCATGAAACATGACTGTTGGATGGAAATCATAGATATTTGGTCCAGGTAACGCACATTTCAATAACTAAATGGTTTCTTTCAAAGTTTTTCCTCCCAAACTATGAAAAATATCTGTGAAATGAAAAAAACTTTACGAACTAGCACGTAGATGGCACCACATATGCAATATTGATTACGGCATTCGATAGCGCCATTCTTCATAAGGTTATGTGTCAAAATTTCATGATAATCGGACCACGGGTTCTCAATTTATAGCTGTTTGTGTCAATAAGCAACTTTAGTGTTTTTGTTAAATGATGGATAACAGAAAATTTAAGCATTCAAGGATTAATCATTAAAGGATACTGTGGGTGGTATATTCATTACTAAATGGTTTCCTTCTGGGTTTTCTCTCCCAAACTCTGAAAATATCTATAAAATAAAAAAATTGGTTCAAGCCCTGTGGACAGGAGCTTTGGCGCTCTTGTTCAAAATTTGACAAATCATATCTCCGAAAAGATTGGTTTCTCAGAGTTGGGATCTATATCAATGAATTCTTATGACAGAACTATATCATAAATATAATTGCAGACGGACATAATCGATTTTGAACATGGATTCTTGATCAGTGAGTCCAACCAAATCGTTCGAAAATTACAGACATTTGGGCAAATTGATAAGTACTCTGTTCCGAGGAAAAAGAGATCCAAAAAATATTATTTTGTGAATTGTTTCTGCGTAAGAAACACAAAATATTTGTCGGAAGCAATCAATCGAACAATGTTGCCTAACAAACAATAACGAAATGAACATCAACGATGAAATAACTATTTCGTAACGTTTCGGAGTCTATATCAGACTCTCAACGAAAATTTTCAGAATGATTTTTTGTTGATTGTCACATTGACAGTATTTGAAAATCATAATAAAATAGTTATACTTACTTTGCATAGAAATTTCCAAGTTACAACTCCTTTTTTAATAAATTCAGCCAAATATGGTCAATACCAATTGAGCAATTTGAGAATTTGCATTCTCTGTTCAAAAAAATACAAGTTGACTCCTTAAGTTTCAATATAATCAGGTTCTGTCATCGGAATATTTGTATTACTCCAATCCATCATGTGGATTGATTTCCTTGGATTGTACAATGTACATACCTACATGTTCTGCTATTTATGATTTCTGTATGTCTCTATTTCTCAAGTACTTCTTATGTTCTGACTTTCTTACTTCTAGTGGTCTTGATGTCTCTCCTGTGTACGATTTACCATAAATACAAGGAATATTATATACACAGTTTTTTATTTTTGTTCTTCATTAATGGGTTTTGTCTTTGTTATTAAAGACCTAAGGTCATTTTGTGTTTCGAAGATGGTTCTTGTATTGAACTTAAAACCGATTCTTCTGATTTTTTCAGAAAGGGCCTGAACATAAGGGATTACATTTGACAGATTGGGTTGCTGTTCTTGTTGATTATTCTGTTGTACTTGATTATTTGCCCTTCTTTCTAAATTCATGATACATATATTTATGAATTGCCTATGATATCCATTATCTTCAAGAAATTTTTTGATATTATTTCGAATTTCAAGAGCAGAACGAATTATTGAAAGGTTTTTTTCTGGGTTTTCTCTCCCAAACTCTGAAAAATATCTATGAAATAAAAATGAATTATTTTGTGATTTGCTTCTGCGTAAGAAACACAAGTCAGAAGCAATCAATTGAACAATGTTGCCTAACAAACAACAACGAAACAACATCAACGAAGAACCAACTATAACGTAACGTTTCGGAGTTTAAATCAGACTCCTTCGTCAGAGGCTTAATGAAAGTCTTTAGAACCCATTGCCATTTCAAAATTTTGTCGATAAAAATATCTCCTAGTTGGAAAAAGGTGGTATTCAAACATACATCAAGCATTTCCATAATTTCATTAGCCTTAAATTTTGAATCTTTGATCACCGAGTAATCATTTTCTTATTTTGTTCGAACTATTTGAAGCGACTTATCGACAGGAACATTGGGGAACAAACTATAACAACATCAAAACTAACTAGAATGTCATTTTGGTTCAAATTTGAATCTTTTAGTTTTTCAAGAAAGTGTCTGCTGTTCTTCAAAAAACTTTCTATCTTTCCTGTTATTGGGTTTAAAAATTAAAGTAAATAATTTTCTACATTTTGACACGAAAATTCAATAGAACTTACTATTGGTCTCAGTGGAATCAGAGGCTTGAATATTTTCGGAGACCATATAAATGTGGTGTCTTACTGTAAGATGGCGTGAGGTGTTTATTTTGTCATTATTAACTCTTTAAGTTTCTTTCTAATGTAATCAGATTCTGTCATCAGAATCTTTTTTATTATTCCAATCCATCATGTGGTCTCCTTTAGATATTTCGGCAATATCTTCACCAATAAAGATCCGTTCGAGTTCAAATCAAGAACTTTACTGTAAAATAAGGTTTTGAAGGATCTCGCAGAATTTCAACGATATCTGACGGATAGTTTCCGAGTTTTTTTTTCATATTCCAGTCATGCGATCCTCACAAAAGTCTTCGTGAAGGCATTTTGCAACTTAACTATCGTGCTTTAATCCGATCAGATCAGTATGTTTCGAGTTATTGGGAAAACAAAACTTCAGATGGCTAAAATTCTGAAACCCCTCAGTGGATTTTGCCCATTAACAAACTAAGCCGGCGCATTTGGACTTCAAGACTACTCTGGACATTTCAACTGTATAACTCATTGCGTTCGAGCGTAATCAATTTTGATCTCGGATTATTCACCAGTGAGTCGAAGTTAATCATTTGAGACCAGCCTCGGCCAAAAATTCGCAAAAATTTGCTGAATTTTTTTCACAACAATCCTGATATATTCTTCAATTCTCAAATAAACACGTTGACTAATTCTCGGGAAAAAAATTCTGTTAAATTTTATATTGTTACCAATAACATTCGGTGACATTTATTGCAGGTCATGACATCCGTTAAAAATTATATGAGAACTGCCCATCTATCCGCTGAATCCTCGGGTTAAACTTTTATGGGTTCCAAGTTTTTTTACGACAGTCCAACTTTTTGCGCGCTTTTTCACTTCCATATCACCATGGCAATTTAATCTTCCCTTCCTTCGTCGTTATCTATTATTTCACTCTTCCTCCCTGTATTCCGATTACAGTTTCATGAAACCGTTATATTCTGATGAATTCCTTTTTTATAACTAGGGCGGACCATGAAGACTGAGCCGTAGGTTCGAACAAATTATTCATGATCCTGCTTCTTTTCTTGATGGCCCATGCAAAGTTTGTCTCCAACGGAAGGCTTTCATTAGCCATGAGAAAATGTCCGTGTTTTTTATGTGGCAACATTTTCCTTCGAATTATTTGAGATGCTTCCTCGGGAGTTTTCAGGTACGTTTCATTTTCTCACGACTTATTTAGAGGTCGGACGATTGAAATGCATTGTTTTATACAGGATGTTTTTGAATTAAATCTCTTTTTCTCAACAGGAGGTTGATCTTATCACCCTGAATCACCTATATAAAAGTTGCGGAAAACCAAAGTACAAGAACTCACCGATCAGTCCTTAGAAGGGTCCGCTATATTTGGAAGTATAATATTTTCATCTATATGTATGTATTTTCTCAATAATTCAAAAAATAAGAATCCGATCCAGTTCAGATACGGTTATCAGTTGTAGAATGTCGACGCGAAAATTTTTGCAATATTCCGTGAGGATCGTATCACTAAAAAATTCTAAAAAAAACCATTGAATATCAAACAATTCTATACAGAGTGGAAAAATCAAATGCTTAAATTCATTATCTCGGTTATTGTACATGTTTATGGAAAATCCCGAAAACTTCAAATCTAAATTTTGAATTGTCATTCGTCTTCGTAAAAATGCGAACCCTACCTTCAATCCCTTTCGAAAGACAGGTACCACCACCAAATTTTTCAAATAGGAAGTATGGGCTTGTGATACATCGTTTGAAAGTTCTCTTCATTCTCTATTCAGAAATGTTATGACTTTCATTTTCATTGCAAAAATTTAAAAAGAATATAATTAGTTGAAGTGTGTTGTTGGTATACATTTGTGAATTTTAAAAGTTGTTCACTTATTCCTTATAATATTGCAGATTTTTCACCATTGAATAGATTGATGATTGTATTTTAAGTTTTGTACTAGACAACCAGCAAAAAAATTTTGTTAACTATAACTGATTGACAGTTCATTTTACTATTTTCGCTTGTTCTCATTAAATTGTCTATCAATTCATTAAAAATTCAATGCTTGTGGCTTTTACTTGATGCAAATCCATATTAACTCAATGAAAAATTATATACGATTTACACTTATTTATTCAATATTGTGACGCGTTCCGTCGACAGAGCGACTTCATCAGACTACATCATACTATCAATTCATTATTAGAAATCCCTGAAACCGATCGAACTTCTATATATAAAACAAAGATCCATTATTCAAGGGAATATATAATCAAGAGTTGGAAATTAGATAACGAGCAACGAAAGTTTAACCATTGAAATTTCAATATATTTTTCATGCTTGTTCTTCTTTATTGGTCGGTTAATTTATTATTAGGATTCCGGGAAATTGATAGAATGTGTATATTTTGATCAAATATCCTTATACAAGAAAATATTTGACCTAGAGTTGGGCATGAGACAATGAGAATTTTTTTTTATACATATAAATGTTCAAATCTTATCCCCATTTTGGACTGTTCTTATTCAGTTGCTGGTTAATTTACTATTTGGAATACTGCATATTGATCTAACCTTTATATTCCAACGGAAGATTATTCATTCAAGTAAATATTAAACCAAGAGTTGGGCATTTGACCAAGGGCAAATAAGTTGATAGCTATAACTCATAGAAATTTCATTTTACTATTCTCGCCTGTTCTTATTGAATTGTCGGTCATTTTATAGGTCCAAATACGATTATTATGTCAGTAGGAAAAACAGCAATTTGCTTCAGAATTTCAAATTACGCGGGATTTTGTGTCAATAATTCCTGCTAACTCCGCTTACCTTAAATTCGTCGCCGAATACCAGCTACCTACCAGACATCGACACAAAATATCGATGTTAACTTCGAAAGCGAACATCATCATGTCGTGAAAACATCGGTTGTGATCGATGATTCCTAAACATTGAGGTTAAAATTGAAAGGTTAATATTTTTTTTTTAAATAAATATTCTCGAGCCAGAAAAAATAGAAATTTCACCAATATTTGGCTTTTTATATTATGAAGCTATTTAAAAAAACTTAGAGAGCACCAACGTGAAGTTGGGAGTATTTTGCGCACATGTTCTTTTGTCTATTTGCGTCTCACATACCCTCACGAAATACTGTCGTCTTTTTTCAACCGAGTACTAGATTTCAATTCAATCAGAACGATATTTCTGGAAATATTTGCTAAATAAAATGTGGCTTGATCGTTTGTGTGGAATCTGACAGTTAGTTTCGAAAATATAAAATATTCGAAGAAAAGGTTTTATTAATCTTTGAAGGATACTGTGAGAGGTGTATTCATTATTAAAAGGTTTCTTTCTGGGTTTCCCCTCCCACACTCTGAAAAATATCTATAAAATAAAAAAAAATATTATTTTGGGAATTGTTGCCGCCTAAGAAACACAAGATATTAGTCGGAAGCAAACTATCGAACAATGTTGCCTAACAAACAATAACGAAAAATAATTATTATTAGTTTTTGTTGATAGCTATTCTTAAATTCGAGAATAGCTATCAACAAAAGATAATTCTGAAGATTTTCGTTATGTGTCTGATATAGATTCCGAAACGTTTCGAAATTCACAATCTATATACCTGGGGGAGGCAGAAGTGACTGTGTTAACGTGTAGAGATTACCTCTAATGTGGAGCCTGGTCATGAATGCACTTCTGTAAAGGATTTCGTCGAGCGGTTTCAATGCCCAGGCATAGTTGTTTTATCGTTTATGTTGTTTCGTTATTGTTTGTTAGACAACATTGTTCTATAGATTGCTTCTGACAAATATCTTGTGTTTCTTACGCAGAAGCAATTCATAAAATAATAAAGTTTTCAATTTTCATTTTATAGATATTTTTCAGAGTTTGGGAGAAAAACCCAGAAAGAAACCATTTAATAGCAAAAGTTTTTGTTTTTTTAAAGAATTTTTTTTTATAGCTTTACGATCCCCACGAAATTTTACAAAAGTTTGCGCATCTGCAGTCTACAATTATATACCAAGTTTCAACTAAATCGGAGCTGTATTTTTTGAGTTATTGCTGAAAATTTGGTTTCAATGAAAAGCTGCTCTCCTTAAATTGGAGGCTTTGAAACTTTTTTTAAAAAGCAAAAACCTGCTGACTCGTATTTTTCAGTGCAAAAATACTAATACGACCTATTTTGTACATTCATTTATAGTTGAATATCTAAAAAATGGTTTCTTGTAAATTTAAGACAAATTTTCAGTAGAAACGTGGTGATATCAATTTCTGCGCAGTTGAAATACTCTACTGGA
The DNA here is from genome assembly GCA_937662695.2 of Halyzia sedecimguttata. Lineage (NCBI taxonomy): Eukaryota > Metazoa > Arthropoda > Insecta > Coleoptera > Coccinellidae > Halyzia > Halyzia sedecimguttata. The sequence goes on along the minus strand of OW569420.2, from coordinate 21,547,603 downwards.
AAATTGTGCTGAATGGAGCAGGTTAACACTTTTCACTGACGATATGATAAATTTAATATTCCTAACCATAACTCAGTGAAATTTTATCACCATCCTAGCTTGTTCTTTGTCAATTGCCGTTTAATTCATTATTAGGAATACCGAATATTGATCGAACATATTTCAACCGAAGATTCATTATTCAAGTAAATAAGTTTGATAACTATAGATCATTGAAATTGGATTACTATCCTGGCATGTCGTCATTTAATGGTCGATTAATTTATTATTAGGAATACCGAAACCATTTCAGGTATTCCCTTTATATAGACGTCGGGTCCATATCCGACGTCTATATTTCACCAATTCCGTGGATTAAAAGTGCAATGCACGAGTATTTCATTCTAATAAGTTGAGCAATTCAACATAAAGCGTTCCTATTGATTTTGCCTAACATTCTCTGCCTTTATCTCGATTCAGAAACGGAACTAAAATGAACAATTCCGAATTGACGTGGTTCTGTTTGCGTTTCATATTTTCAATTTTATTACACGTCAGATTTCCGAATAGAAAATAACTTGGCCGAGTGAGAAGGTGCCGGTAACAAGCCAATATTTTCGATGGGGGTTGATTTTCTTCCGCCTTCCTATCGCTCGGATTGGCTAATTCGAAGAGAGACCGGGGGTTTATTTATACATAATCGTATTAAGGGCGATACACACGATTTCACTTATCTACGGTAAAACCGAACGCATGTATCTGAAAAGCTATCCATATGGGGGAGCCTTGGAACTGATTAGTTAATTCTTCATTTTCATTTGTCCACCCGTATAACCACCCCTGGAATAAATTGCATTAACGTAATTATTCCCATCGATCCACGATTTCCTTAATTATGATTCGGTAACATGCAATTTATAACTGGAAACATCCATTTCTTTCACAATTACCTACATATATTATTTGATATTGGGTGGATTATATTGACGTTCGAAACGCAACATAAAATTATCGTTACGACTCTTTAATGATTTATGACTGTAGATTTACTTCTCAACGAAGTTGTGTCATGTTGGGAGTCAATGTCAATATTGATATGCTTCCTTCGAATTCGAACTCGACATACGCTAATATTCGATGGAATTTTTGTTCATCGACTGCTTCATTTTTGACCCACCAGTGTTAGTGTTTGCATACAGGTTGAAAAGACTCGATTATTATTCAAAAATAAAAAAACTAAACATTTATATTGAAAATAAAATGAAAAATCTATCCATCCTTCGTACATCGTACGCCAAAGTTTTTTCATACATATTATCATTCTATTTTAATATAAAAATGAAAGTACGAAAAGATTTTCCTACTAAACTATGAAATATTCAAAATGTAAATAAAATTTTTCGTCAATTTAAGAAACTTTGACGTATTTCGAGGAATCACGACAGTAGTAATTTGTATGGTCATTTGACGTTTCTGGGAAATTAATAGTTATAACTCCCAAGTCCAACAACCTTCTTATATGCAAATCCCGACCGTCTGAATTTCTGTCTAGGGGATACGTACACAAACTCCCCTTGAAATCGTCAAAATCAAGTAACAAGTAATTACTCATATTCTTATTATTTTCTATTCACATGGTAATGATTGCCACGGTACTGATATTTTAAGTTGAAATAGTAACTGTAATTTTTTTTGTTATGAATTTGGCAATATCCAATTTTGTGAAAAATAAAAATTTCATTTTCTATTATATCAAAAAATATTAATTTAGTTTACCAACACTACGGTACTGACATGTAAATTTATGAACTACATTTCGAAAAATTGAGTTCTACTGTTCGTTGTACTATTCCATCTGGTCGATATTCGTGAACATTTTTAGTTGACGTACATTCAATAAAGCTTACTAGTTATTTCATTAATATCAATATCAGTAGATGGCTCTGGAGTCAAATATAGTTAAATTTAAAAACTTGTTAAAAATCCAAGGGCAGGAGATTAAGCCCGAGTTAACCTTCAATTGATTTTAAAATTTTATCCGTTTCTGTTAAGTTTAATTATGTAAATTAGAATTTATCAAATTAACAAGTCCAGAGCGTTATGCCAATGAGGTCTTCAAAATGGGTTCGTATAATTAATATACTTATGCATAGTTTTCACAAATCAAATTAACCCTAGAGGATTTCATTGATTTGTCTAGAATCAAGAACACACGCTTTTTTGGCTACTGGGGCCTCGTTAGAGCTCTGTAACTCTCAACAAATTCAACTAGACTGAGCCGTGTTGAGCCTCCCATAGCCGGCCCGAGCGGATATACAGTGCGGAAAATCCAAATGGAATAGAGTCATTAGCTTGGTTATTGTACATATTCATGGAAAATCCCGCAACATGTCAAATTCAAATAATAAATTGTCATTCATCTTCGTGAAAATGCGAACCCTGCCTTGAATCCCCTTCGAAAGACAGGTACGACCCACAAGTTTTCAAAGTTTAAAGATTGGCTTGTAATACATCTTTTGAAATTTAAAAAGAATTTAATCAGTTGAAGTGCGTTGTAAACATTTGTTAATTTCAAAACTTGTTCTCTTATTCCTTATAATATTGCAGATTTTTCACCATTGAATAGAGCGATGAATGTATTATAAGTTTTGCACTAGACAACAACCAAAAAAATATTGTTAACTATAACTGATTGATTCATTATACTATTTTCGCTTGTTCTCATTAAATTGTCGGTTAATTCATTATTAGAAATCCCTGATTTTTTTTTTCGTTTATTAACTATAGCGTTATTCGTTATATGGCGTATAGACCCATTACCCTCTCATCCTTTACTTTAAAGGCACTGGAGAAATTGATGGGGATATATGGCCGATGAGGTACGCTGCCTGGGCGTTATGCTTGCTACCAAGCTGACCTGGAACGCCCAACTCTTGCCAAGGGAAATAAAACCCTCATGATTGCTTGCAGGGCAATTGGCAAAACATGGGGCTTGAGCCCGGGAATCACTAAGTTGATTTACACTGCTATAGTGAGGCCCTCGCTGACAAATTCTAGTGCTGTGTGGTGAACAAAAATGAACCAGAGCAGGGCTGTCAACGAGCTGGAGAAGGTTCTGAGACTCGAATCGCTTTGTGTTACTGGAGCAAATAAAAGTACTCCAACTGTGACTATGAAGGTTCTCATGGGACTCCCTCCCCTTCACCTTCTAGTGAGGGCCGAGGAGAGGCTGGGGGTGGAAGGGGAGAAAAGGGGGTGAACTAACATAGTTCACGGATGGTTTAGTGATGGGCAGACGCTCTGGAGCTGGAGTGTATGGGGCAGCAATCAATATGAGCATTTCGATGTCGCTTGCACCACTATATTCCAGGCGGAAGTGGTAGCCATCACGACATGTGTCGTGGAGAATATTCGTATGGACTATTCCAATAGGAACATACGAATTCTCTGGGACAGTCAGGCAGCACTTAAGGCAATAGCCAGCTGGAGAATTAACTCCAGGCTTGTCCTGGAATGCCGACAGCACCTGGAAACCATGGCTGCTAGAAACCGAGTTGAGCTCGGGTGAGTGCCGAGGCACAAAAGGGTTGAAGGGAATGAAAGAGCTGACGCACTCGCTAGAGAGGGCTCGACTATCGCCCTCTTCGGGCCAGAACCGGTAGTATGGGTGACCAAATCGGCTGTGAAAAGCATAATTGAAAAACAGATCCTTGCACAGTACACTAGGGACTGGAACAAAACTACAGGCCAGCAGCATAGTAAGTTAATGATTGGGCAGCCCTGCCCTGCACTAACTAAAAAAGTATTAGTACTGAGTAGGAGTAAGTTCAGGGCAGTAACTGGCCTACTAACCGGACACTGTACCCTGAGAAAGCACCTGAATAGCATGGGAATTCTCCGAGAAAACCCTGTTTGTAGGAAATGTGGGGGCAGACGAAACTGCCTCACTTCTCATATTTGACTGTCCAGCACACACAATGGAGACTTCACTATGGTGGCGACAACACGACCCTGAGTGAAGGAAACCGTGCGAGGTACCTAGTCAAGGGCCTAATCCCACTTGCTAGAAAAATGGAACTTATGTAGGTAGTACACCGACAAGGCAGTGGGGATGTTACATGAGATTCATGTGATGTCGGTGGTGCAGGACTTAGCTTGGTTAAGTAAACCTGAGCTTCAGGGGATGAACTAAAAGACCCCTATGGCGGCGAGCAACCCGAGCTGAGGGAGATCAACCATGAGACCCTGTCAGCTAATAGGAGACCGAGCAAGGTGCAATAAGCCTCCCTAGGCTGCAGCTTGGGCTACTAGCTCGATCGGAATCGGTCTAGCACAAACAAACAAACAAATAGCGGTATTTGATCAACTAACAAAATGCAGATCCTAATCAGGATCACACGGATATACTTTCGTCGAAACGAAATGCTCAAGAGCGGCCTTCTTGATTTTATGACATTGTACACGAACCGGGATGTTCAGTACAATTAGTCCCTAATCCTCTTTGAAGGTGTCCATACTCCCAATGATTCGGATTCCTCCGATTCCATCAATCCCCTGGTATTTCGAATACACAACGGCACGTCGCTGTAGGATTCGGAACAATGTGTGATTAAAAGAGATGAAAAAAGAGCTCAACAATAGATAGATCGTCGTTCCGTAGCAAGTTTCCAATAACAAATCGTCAGCATTGTACCGGGACAATATTCGTCACCCCCTCGAATTCCTTCGATAACCATAATTCGACTATATTCAGTTCGTACCTTTTATGTTTTCAATTCGTCCCAAATGACACACAAAACTCGTTATTCGGTATATGAATTGCCGAGGATGAGAACAATCGACATCCAATTGTAGGAATTGTAATTATCTACATTTATTTCTGTGATATTCATAAGCCTACTGATATATATTTTGTGTCCTCCCTGCCACGACTGTCATTACGTTGAAATGTCTGTATACAGAGTGATTCACAAAGACCGTTCGTTAGAATATTATAAGGAGTTAGGTGTAGTCAGCTTTTTCAAGAAATCTTTTTTTGGCGCTCTCGTTCCTCGGAACAGAGTGCTTATCAATTTGCCCAAATGTCTGTTATTTTCGAATGTTGGGCTGAAAGTCGTCTCAAACGATTTGGTTCGACTCACTGATCAAGGATCCGTGGTCGAAATCGATTCTGTCCGTCTGTCCGTTAACACGATAACTCTCGAACGGAAGGAGTTAGAAGATTGAAATCTACAGGGTAGGTTTGGAGCGTAAATATATCAGACGAGTTTGTTAACGGGCAAAATCCAACAAGCGGTTTCGGAGTTATGGCTGTTTTTAGTTAAAACATTTTTTATGAATATTTCCGAAACCGTTCACTCGATCTATCTGAAATTTAGCATCAGGTTGTAGAATAATGACCTTTATACGCATGCGTTTTGTATTGATCGGATTGCCGTAAAGTGTCAAGAAAAACAAATTTAAATTTAAATTTTATTTTCTACAATAACTATCGAACAGAAGGAGCTAGGCAGTTGAAATTTTCAGAGTAGGTTTGAGAAATAAATATCGCGGTTATGTTCGTTATTGGGCAAAATAGGCCAGATGGTTTCGGAGTAACGAAAAAAAAATATTTTCTAACTTACAAATTTCAAATTAAATTTTTTTCAAGATGCAGTTTCTCCACAAAAATCCGTTGATACAATTTTCAACTCTAACAAGTTAATACTTTCGGAGATATGATTTTTCGAAGTTTCAATAATGAATCGTATGTCTATGTTTTCATAGAATGCTATAATTATTCTATCTATGAATTATTATATGATCTGTGTTCATACTCTTACATTTCATCCTGTTCTATAAGAGAGAGTCAAATTCATTTCAGCTATTTTAATTTGATTTCTTCCATGGTCCTCATTCTCATATTGCTCATTTAATCTTGATAAATAACAACAAATCTTGTCAAAGTTTGAACAAGAGCGCCAAAGCTCCTGCCACAGGGCTTGAACCAATTTTCTTTTTTTTTGCATTTTCTTAAAGCATAATATCTCTGAAATATTCTCTGAAAATTTGAAGTAAATCCGACAAATACTTTTCGAGTAATTCGATAATTAGCAACGGGCTCTCGGGTCCTCTGGGCGAGAGCAGGTAGCTAACAGTAGGTAGCTAGCAGCTAACGTGTAAACGACAACACTCCAGAAGGTAGAATGATATGTAGAGAACATCAAATAGATATTTTGAAGGTGCCACAACGGCTGAAGAACTATAATATGGTGACCACTGTAGCTCGAAAACCGCTTGGTAGATTCCAATGAAATTTATACAGCTTTTCGAAAACATGCGAGACTCGTGCCTCATCGAAGAATTTTCTTTTTTCTTTTGATTTCGAATTCTTATGAACAAATAACTGTTGGTTTTTTCCCGAAAATATGGAAAAAATTTTCCTGAGGCTGCCAATTAGTTAATTTAAAAGAAAAGTTTCAATCAGGCACAAGATTACCCATTAATGAAATTAATTTTTTTTGTCCGATTGATTTTTGATGAATCTCCGAGGATAAGTGATGGTCACTGCAAGGAGCTTCGGCCGGAGCTAGATAAACACAAACAGCCATTCATTTCTAAATTATTAATATTTTTTTTCTGAAATTTCAACTTTTATAAAATAAAATAATTTACTGGCAAAAAAAAAATTATTTAAAATTGTCATGTTTTGACGCTTCTGACTACACCTGACCCCTTCAAGAAAGACTCAAGATGTACACTTGAAATTTTATAGTTAAGCTTTGTTATAGGAGAGATGAATTCTTGTAGAACGTTTCAGATTCCTTCGACTTCCAGTTTCACATTAAATGTAAACAGGTATTTATACATTAATTTACTCTACATGTCAATAACATTCATCATGTTTGCTTAATACTTCATAGAGGTATTGCAAATTTCAATAAAAAGTAAAAAAAAAATATGTAAAATTGAATTATTGGCATAGAATTAAGTTCAACTTGTTCGAGATTGGGCATCGTTCAGAAGATATTGAATAAAATAAGTTGACATTGAATACTCTGTATTCAATTGATCTAAAGGAATAATCATTAAGTGCATCAAGTGGTCGAGTTCTGATTAGTTCATGACTCCATGTGAACCTGGCCTCATAATTTGGAATTATTTCCAAATTTCGAGGAAAATGTACAAGGGGATATCCCTAGAAGTTTTATGCATTTATTCAAACTGCTGTAAATCAGATAAAAATGGTCGGATTGGGTTGAAATTGAGGAAAGATGATGATATGGTATTGTTATTCCCATGTGCGAAATTTGGAGTCTTTCCAAGAACTTTTAACATCTTCGACGAAAATGGACAAGGGGATATCCTTAGAAGTTTTGTGCGTTTATTCGGACTGTTGTAAACAGGTCCGAATTAACCATGTGCGGGGCCCATAGGCAGTGCAATTTGCGGGGCCCCCTTTTCAACTGTCATTATATTATTTCAAGTGCGTGACCGGGGCCCCTAGCTTTTGCGGGGCCCCTAGACAGTCACCTATACTCTGCGTAAAGGTTAATCCGGCTCTGAGCATAAACAAATATTTTTAAATGTCTTGGGATCATGGGGTCATGGGATCATGTGAACGGGACCACGTCCTTCACATTATTATATTAATTATAAAAAAAAACATTATATCAATGTATTCTTATGCTAGAACTGCATCATAAAGGAATTCAAATCAAATAATAGTTCATTTATCAAGATTAAATGAGCAATCTGAGAATGAGAACTGCACCATGGAAGAAATCAAATTAAAATAGCTGAAATTTATTTGATTCTCTCTTATAGAACAGGATGACATGTACGAGTATGAACATAGATCATATAATAAATCATAGATAGAATAATTATATTATGTGAAAACTTATAGAAGCACGATTCATTATTGAGATTTCGAAAAATCATATCTCCGAAAGTATTAGCATTAGTTGAAAATGATATCAATGGATTTTATGGTGTTAAAAAAAATATGTAAATTTGTAAGTAAAAAAAAAATTGTTTTTATTTTGTTACTCCGAAACCATCTGTCCGATTTTGCCCAATAGCGAACTTAGCCGACATAATTATCTCCCTAACCTACTCTGAAAATTTCAACCGCCTAGCTCATTCCGTTCGAGAGTTATTGTAGAAACAAAATTGAAAAATTTTTAAAATTTTTTTTTGACACTTTACGGTAACCCGATCAATACAAAACTTCACATGCGTCTTAAAGTCATAATTCTACAGTTTGATGCTAAATTTCAGATAGATCGAGTGATCGGTTTCGGAAATATTCATAAAAAATGTTTTTACTAAAAACGACCATAACTCCGAAACCGCTAGATGGATTTCGCCCGAGATATTTACGCTCCAAACCTACCCTGCAAATCTCAATCCCCTAGCTCCTTTCGTTCGAGAGTTACCGTGTTAACGGACGGACGGCCGGACAGAATCGATTTCGACCAAGGATTCTTGATCAGTGAGTCGAACCAAATTGTTTGATACCATTTTCAGCCAAAAAATCGAAAATTACAGACATTTGGGCAAATTGATAAGCACTCTGTTCCGAGGAACAAGAGCGCCAAAAATGGTTCGTCGTTCTGACTCAGACAGAATAGAAATTCTGATTATTAGGTATTGTGGAGCTGGAACACTTACCCATCAAGAAGTTTGTGATTATTTCAGTGAAAAATATCCTAATGCTGAAACTGCAACTCAAGGAGCTGTTAGTAAAGTAATCAGAAAGTATGAGGAGTGGTTTTCCGGCAATTCCAGAGGAGGTAGAATTGAAAATATCATTAGCGTTGGTCTTTTGTCTTCGACAACTATGGCGGTTATTAATAATATGTTGCAAAAATCAGTTTTGAGAAAATTAAAATAACATAAATGGCACCCGTTCAAGATTGAATTAGTGCACGAATAGAATCATGAAAAATCATCAAAAAACTAATCCTCACAATTGCACCAATCAAATTATTAAACTACCTTCCATCAAAAAATGCCAGCTCACTTCACTAAAATCTAATTTTCTCACAAACTCATATTTGTAACATAACTCCTTCTTCCACTTGCCCCTTCAATTCTGCAAGATAGGTGTGGTTATTTCATTGGTCATTTTGTATTCACTCATACTTTGTTTTCTAGAACACGAGGTGTATTTTATATCAAGAATAACGAACGAGAAATAATTTTGGCATTTATCTCTGATAGAAAAATAAGATGACATGTAAGAACACAGATCATATTATAATTCATAGATAGAATAATTAAGTAGGTACAGCATTCGGTGGAAACATAGAAGTACGATTCATTATTGAATTTTCGGAAAATCATTTCTCAGAGAGTATTAGCTTGTTAGAGTTTAAAATAATAACAATGAATTTCTATGGTGAAACTGCATCTTAAAAAAAAATGAAATCTGTGAAGAAAAAAATTTTTTTTTGTTTACTCCTAAACCATTTTGCCCAATAACGAATTTCGCCGAGATATTTATCTCCCAAACCTACTATGAAATTTTAACCTGCCTAGCTGATTCTGTTCGAGAGTTATTTTAAAAACAACATTTAAAAATTTTTTAATTTTTTTTTTGACACTTTACCGCAACCCGACCGATACAAAACCTCGCATGCATATTGAGGTTACTATTCTACAATTTGATGCCAAATTTCAGACCGAACAAGTGATCGGTTTCGGAAATATTCATAAAAAATGTTTTTACTAAAAACGGCCATAACTCCGAAATCGCTTGATTGATTTTGCCCATTAACGAACGTGTCCGAGATATTTATGCTCCAAACCTACCCTGTAAATTTCAATCATCTAACTCCTTTCGTTCGAGAGTTATCGTGTTAACGGCCGGCCGGACGGCCGGACAGAATCGATTTCGACCACGGATTCTTGATCAGTGAGTCGAACCAAATCGTTTGAGACCATTCTCAGCCAAAAACTCGAAAATTACAGACATTTGGGCAAATTGATAAGCACTCTGTTCCGCGGAACAAGAGCGCCAAAAATAAATTGATTGGACCTATCAAACTAATTTTCGATATTCCTGAAAGGGGATAAAATAATTGTTCAATACTTTTGACGCTCACTGTGATTAATGTAATCGGATTTGACCCAAATTGTGTTTTCTTCATTAGACCGGGGACTTATCGGCCGACGGTTAGAATCGGTACATTCAAAATAGCAAATCATGAACCTTCTTTGTAGAACTTGCAATGTTTTTCCAAAGATGCGATTACATTGATTAAACGCACGATCTTCCAGACCCCAAGATTTCCAAGTCCGGAAAAACCTAATTTAGATTTATTGTGATCTCCAATTATTTGATTAACTTCAGATTTATAGGTACCTCTCGCTTGCCACGCTAAAACGAACCTTTATATGATTTGCCTCGAGAATATCTGAAGCTCTTCCCCAACCTCTGGGTTGTATCTTTACATAATTACTATCATTTTGTATTGTCTGCTGCATCATCAATTATCTATTATCCCATTGTTGGCTACCAGAAGCCAATGTTCCGACTTCAGAACAACAATTCACCACAGTCAGAATTCGAACTTTCATTTCAGTTGCACTGTTAGACTCTTTTAGATTCATCAACAATATCACAAGACATACAGTGTGAGTCCCTAACTGGGGACTCACAGTAAATCAAAGACAGTTCTTTTGTTGTAAATATTCTCGGTATTCTAGGTATTTTTTTACAGACGTTGAAAAATAATAATTTTTTTACGACGTTGTTTAACAAACACTGACGTGAAGTCAGAAGCTTTTGCGCGTATGTTCTCTTGTCCATTCTCCTGTATTGGACACTCTTAATCAAATTTGCCATGGTAAATTCGATTATTCGATTCAAATACAGGGGAAAAGAAAATAGAATTCACAATGGTAAATTCGATTAAGAGTGGCCAATACAGGAGAACAGACAATAGAATTCACCATGGTAAATTCTATTAAGAGTGTCCAATACAGGAGAACAGACAATAGAATTCACCATGGTAAATTCGATTAAGAGTGTCCAAAACAGGAGAATGGACAAGAGAACATACGCGCAAAAGCTTCTGACTTAACGTCAGTGCTTGAACTTATTTTTTTTTCAATGATTTTTTGAAAATGTTCTAGTGCTACGATCCTCACTAAGTTTTGCAAGAATTTTCGCGTTGGCATTCTACAAACTAATAACCCTGATTGAATTGGATCGAATTTGTATTTTTTGAGTTATTGAGGAAATAACAACCAAATTTCAGATTGATATAACTCCAAAACCATTTGGCCGATTATGCTAGTTAACGAATTCAAATGTTGCATTCAGATGCGCAATCTACCCGGAAAACTGCAAGTCTCTATTTCTCTACGTTCTCAAGGAATCATGAGATACATCATATTTTTTCGTAATATTTTTGAAATTTTCTAGTGGTACGGTCCACACAAAATTTAACACACGTCTTCATGTCGATATTCTACAACTAGTTACCAAGCTGCAATTCGATAAAGTCCATATTTTTTGAGTTATCGGAGAAATAATATTGCAGATGGGTATAACTCCGAAACCGTTGGGTCGATTATGGCCAACAGCGAACTTAACTCACCCATTCATATGTGCAACCTATCCTGAAAATTGCAAGTCCCTATATCTTTTTGTTCGAGAGTTGTCGAGGCAACGGTCACCCATCCAGCAACTGAACTCACACAAGGCTGCTCGGATCTGCAACAATTTAGATCCGATCATGTTCAAACTTGAAACTTGGTAGTAGAGTTAGGTTCTGAAGGCTCTCGCAAAATTCCAGCGATTTCGGAGGAATAGTTTCTGATATATAGAATTTTTTTCAATAATGTTCTATGATTTTTTGAAAATTTTCTAGTGTTACGATCCTCATCAAATTTTGCAAGAATTTTCGCGTTGCCATTCTACAACTAATAACAATGTTTGAATTGGATCGGTTTTGTACTTTTCGAGTTATTGAGGAAATACCAACCAAATTTCAGATGGGTATAACTCCAAAACCATTTTGCCAATTATGCCTATAAACAATCTCAAATGGCGCATTCAGATTCTCAACCCAACCTGAAAATTTGGAGTCGCTATCTCTTTCCGTTCTTAGGTTATCGTGACGTAAATAATATTTTTTAATAATTTTTAAAAATTTTCTTGCGATACGATTCCTACAAAATTTCACAAACGTTCTTATGTTTATATTCTACAACTACTCACCAAGTTTCAATTCGATCGGATTAGTATTGGTTGTAGACAAAATTATTACTCGGACACCATTGGGCTGATTATGCCCATTAACGAACCAGTCCGTCGTATTGGGATGCGCCACCTACCCTGAAAATATCAAGTCACTATCTCTTTCCGTTTTCAAGTTATCGTGGCAACGGCCGGCTGGACAGAATGCACTTTGACCTCGAATTCTTGATCAGGGAGTCCAAAACCCAATCGATCGAGAACATTTTCAGCGAAAAATTCGAAAATTACAGATATTTGGGCAAAATGATAACGCGATGTTCCCCAGAACATACAACGCAAAAATGGTAAATTTAAAAAGAAGAAGAAAAGCCTAAAGGAGACCAATGATATAATATCCCTATTTCATTATTGCTCCGAATATTTTTCATACTCAATAATATTATTAATAATGAATTCGAAATTGAATTCCCAATGCACTCATGTGTTCAGATACATAATGAATATAGCATTCTCGAATGAGGATTTCCAACTTAAGTTAATGGTCTAATAATAGTTATTGTTTTCGAATGATCATTTCAAATCATTTTATTGTTTCAGGTGAGTGGCTCTTTCTCCTTTGAGTAACATCGATGTCGTTTTACCAATGGTGAGTTAAATTGAGTATCCATAACATTACAACTACATTACCAAATTAATGGATTATGAAAATTATTTCGGAATTAATCATTACGATTAAAAAAACTAGGGTGAATAAAGAATTATGAGTTCTATCGATTATTCATAATTTCCATATGAAGTTGCACAGATGTAGAAAAATCGAATTCACGTTAAATATTCAATAGGATATTCGACATTCGATAGATGATGGCTGTTATGATGTACATTATTATTTCTTTGTCTTGTGAACTTTGTCATTTTCTACAATTTACGAGTAAACTCACTTGTGATTAATCATTTATCAGAATAACTCAGTCAAGCAATTTATTGAATAATTCAGAGAGATAGTGAATGCTAAAATATCTTTTTCGATGACAATTCGGCGCAAAATTATATCGATTTAATTCTTTCGAAAATTGTACTGTGTAAGTGCTCAATGTACATCATCAACACAGAACATGGTTGTTGCGTTACAAGTTGCATACGACAAACTAATACAGTTATATAACCTGAAAAGATAATAGTTTCAAAAATTAAAAAAATACGCTTTAATGATAGATCAAGCTAAAAAGTATAAAATAATTTTTTAGCTTTTAAACAAAATGATGAACGAAAATTGCATAAGTATTACTCAGAGAAAAGCGTGGGGTGCTCTGTGCCAAATTTCTTATGCGTTTCGCACGATTTTTTATTTAATATTTCATCAATCGCACATTTTTGGGTTTCTTAACTATTTTTTCACTGATTGTACCTATCGAATATTTTCAAGAACTGATATTATTGAGCACCCAACAATTTTCTCTAAATAATACTTATATATTTCGTCCATCATTCTGTTTAAATGCTGAAAAATTATTTTATATTTTTAGTCCGACTTATCGTGTTGTTTAGTTTTTTAAACTATTATTTATTCTATAGTTTTTAGTTCGATTTATTGCATGCATAGATCGTGCGCTCCCTCTAACACCCTTACTCTCATGCAGAGGAACCCGAAAGAAATGTATTCATCCTGGCGATCCTAGTCAGGATAATGGGATACTCTTATCAAATTATTTTAATGTCATCAGCTCCTGAAAAGTCTGCAGAGTTTTAATAAAATCTGAACGTCTGAAGTGGCTCAAAATCGCGTTCAAAGAAGTCAGTTACAAACAAGCAAGCAAACATACAGGTGAAGCGTATATAAGCGTGTTAGGGATCCTCTGCGTGCGAGTAACCGACTTTTTTGAACGCGATTTTGACCCACTTTAGAAACATGATGGCATATGATTAATTTTAATTATTATTTTTTCAGAGGAAAGCATGATTGTTCAGGGTTGATAAAGATGCATAAAACGAAAAAATGTATTTTTTAATGAGTATCCTGGATATTTAAAATTTTATGAAAACAATAGTTATGCCAGAAAAAAAAGAAAAAAACAAGTTATAATTTTATTCTATTTTGAGTTCACTGTGGACTCATTATGAACACTATAAAAGTATCGACACTCTTGTCCACTACAGTTTTCTGTCGTCTGACATGTTTCGGAAACAAAGTTTCCATCTTCAAAGACGAAGCGTTACTGAACGCTTCGTCTTTGAAGATGGAAACTTTGTTTCCGAAAGATATGTCAGACGACAAAAAACTGTAGTGGACAAGAGTGTAGGTACTTTTGAAGTTTTAATTAAATTAAAAAAATAATAAGGGTTTTACAATATAGTATCGTCAACTGCTGAGATTTGAATCCATCAGATCATTTTTTTTCGAGTTATTAGTAAAACAAAATTTGAGATGGCTATATCTCCGAAACCCTCCTTCAAGCCATCCCAGATACTGGAGTTCATCAGAACTCTGGAACTGGAAGGCGAGCTGTAGATGGTAATGACATCGACAGCTCTGATAGGGGGTCACAATAGACCTTAAGGTAGCAGGGCAACGTTACCCCCTACCACAATATACAACTCCGAAACCACTTGGCAGATTTTGCCCATTAGCGAACCTAACTGACACATTTGGACTCCAAACCCAACCTAATTGATAGGCGCTCTTTTCAGATAAACAAACGCGCCAAAAAGCAATGGTAAATTGTAGAAAACCTTCGTTGTTGAAGTTCGATAAAGTAGTGATTGTAGTACTAAAATGGAGTATGGCCTTTGGACAGTATTCAAGGCGAGGATTCAGAGGCTCGATTTTATTTGCCTATACTCGCAAACAGATTGTACCATCTGGACAACGAAGCTTTTTTCCGCTGAGT
Organism: Halyzia sedecimguttata; assembly: GCA_937662695.2. NCBI lineage: Eukaryota > Metazoa > Arthropoda > Insecta > Coleoptera > Coccinellidae > Halyzia > Halyzia sedecimguttata. The sequence continues at coordinate 21,532,543 of OW569420.2, read as the reverse complement.
TCCCTACGATGTGCGTGAACTTGATATATGCTTCTATCAACACTGCATATCATTTAGAACCTAGATAATTTGGCCATTTCCCAGATAACTGGACACCATAGTTCTTGCATATCGGAGCCAGGCATCAAGATGGATGGTGAATATCAATTTTTTATAGTAATCTGGCACACAAACTCCCGAATTCATCTAGATTATAGGGCGAGATAACATGGAACTCCCTGAGCGTTACGGTTGTAATGTTTTGCATGTAAACAACCAACTTTGTTGTTAAAACGAACTAAATGATTCAGTCATAATGTTTGATTTGCCTAGCAAACAATTGAATTCTGTAACTTTGACACCGAATCAGTTTGTGTCCTGTAGGTACGGTAAAATTTAGAAATTTATGGAACAACTGAACAGTGGAAGCATTAATTCAATTGATCTAATTTGGAAGTGGAGGATTTTGATTGCAGTTGGAAGGATTTTCTGCATTCGATGCCATTTCCTATACAGGGTTGGGATTAAGTATGCAACCAAGTAAATATCCTTTAAACGAAAGGAACGATATTTATCCAAATTTGCAGGTACGTGCAATGGAACAAAATGCACATGATGTACATTTTTTTGTTAATAATATACTTCCGGTTTAATCGGAAATGCCATCAACTTCTTTAATTTAAATGGGACACCCTATATATTTTTACAGATTATGGAAGAGCTTGTTATTTTGAATTCACACATTCTGTGTTGAGTGTAAAAAAAAGGAAAAACGAGGAATAACTCACTGTAAGTTGTACAATAGGTCTACATTTCATTATTTTAGAATAATGAGAAACAAAATTACTTCAAATGTTCAAAATGCTCGCCGTTTACTTGCTGACAATATGCCATCCTATGAACAAATTCTTGAGTCACTCTTTCCAAGACTTCTCCACGTATTAATTCACATTCATCAATAATTCTTTGTGTCAATTCCTGTAAGTTTGTCGGTCGTCTAACGAAACACGTGATTTTAGATAACCCCAAAGCAAAAAACCTAACGGGCTAAGATCCGGAGAACGAGCAGGCCACTCTATGAATCATCTATGTCCAATCCATCGATTTGGAAAATTCGCATCTAGAAAATCCATAACCCGTCTATCATAGTGGGGAGGTGCTCCATCTTGTTGAAACCAAACATTTTGTGGTAATTGCCCATTCTGTTGGAGTGCAGGAATCATTTCGTTATTCAGAAGATCCAAATACTTGTAACCATTCAAGTTTCCGTCGATAAAAAATGGGCCTATGAGCCTATTTTCGACAATGCCTATCCAAACATTCAATTTCTGTGGATGCTGGGTATGTGCTTCATAATACCAAGGAGGATTCTCATTTGACCAATACCTTGAGTTATGGCTATTAACTATTCCATTTAAACAAAAAGTTGCCTCATCCGAAAAAACTATGTTGGAAGCAAAATTTTCGTCGACAGAACGTCGACTGATACCATGGTTTAGTGCAAAATTTGTGGTGGAAGTTTGAGGTGATTCTTCTAATTCGATTGCAATATTTTGTTTAACAGTTTCGTTAGTTGCAGTCCGCGGTCTTCCAGGTTTTAGCAAATTTTTGACCATCCCAGTTGTGTTAGTTACTGTTGAGCGTGTTATGGGATTTCTCTCCGGATGCAGATTATTAAAAATATGACACACTTCTTCATGAGTTCTAGCACGATCACTATAACCGATCATCATTAAAATTTCAACACGCTCTTTTCACTTAATTGAACCATTCTAAATTGTAAAATTTATTTCCGTCAATTAGAATTTGACACTTGGAGAACAAAAGAGGTACTAAACAGTACTCGTTTATTTATCACTATACTATACAAACAACATCAAGTAGTTTATCTAAATAGTTTTTTGCTCTAATGCAAAAAACTCAAAGGAGGTTGTTTTTCTACACTAAACTCAGTATGTATGAATTCAAAATAACAAGCTCTTTCAAAATCTGTAAACATATATAGGGGGTCGCATTTAAATTGAAGAAGTTGATGGCATTTCCGGTTAAACCGGAAGTATATTACTAGCAAAAAAATGTAAATCAGATGTATTTTGCTCCATTGGACTTACTTGCAAATTTTCATAAATATCGTTCTTTTCGTTTAAAAGTTATTTACTTGGTTCCATACTTTATCCCAACCCTGTATAAAACATTGGTGTAAAATCTTCTTCTACTTTCATATACATGATATGAAATTAAATGTCGCAATTAGAGGATTAGAAGATTTGTATAAACTACGTCATTAATGAAAATGAAACGATTTATATTGCAACAACACTGCAATGGTTAATATTCACTACAAAAAATGGTGAGAATTTTGCTAAAACAGTTCGTAAAGTAAAAAGGTTTCTGGGACGAAGAACCTTCTCTTATTGGAAAACCCTGTGATTATATTCTGACTGTAATTTTGTTTATGAAAAATTATATTACCAAACTTTTTGTTTTTTTATATATTTCTTATTATATAAATTAAAGTAGGAAAGAATTTTGCTACAGTGATAACATATCGCAAATCACATGAAATTTGTTCAAGCACTGACGTGAAGTCAGGAGCCTTTGCGAGTATGTTCTATTATCCAGTATCATATATGGTGTAAAAGCTCCTGACTTCACGTCAGTGCTTGGACAAATTTTTTTTTCGTAATTTTTTAAAGATTTTCTTGGGGTATGGTTCTCACAAAATTTTATATGCGTCCTTATGTCGATATTCTACAACTAGTTACCAAGCTTCAATTCGATCGCGTCTATATTTCTTGAGTTATCGAGTAAATAATATTCCAGGTGGGTATAACTCCAAAATCATTCGACCGATTATGCCGAAAAACGAACTTAATTCCACCATTCGGATGCGCAACCTACCCTGAAAATTGGTCCCTATTTCCTTTCGTTCGAATGTTATCGAGGCAACGGTCACCCACTCAGCTACTGAACGCACACAAGGCTGCTCGGATCTCCGACAATATAGATCCGATCGTGCTCAAACTTGGAACTTGGCAGTAGAGTTAGCTTCTGAAGGCTCTCGCGAAATTTCCGCGATGTTGGAGGAATAGGATATATGGAATTTTTTTCAATGATTTTTAAAAATGTTTCTTGTGACACGATTCTCAAAAAATTTTGCATGAATTTTTGCGTCGGCATTTTACAACTAATTACCATGCGTGAATTGAATCGGTTTCGTATTTTTCGAATTATTGAGGAAATAAGAACCAAATTTCAGAAGGGTGTAAATCCAAAACCGTTTGGCTGATTATGCCCACTAACAAACTCAAATGTCGCATTCAGATGTGCAACGGAACCTAAAAATTGCAACTCGCTATTTCTTTCTGTTCTCAGGTTCTCGAGACGAAAAAGTAAGGGACGTATACAGACTGATATTCTGGATAAAACGTAGAAGAAATTTTTTGCCGACAAGGCTTCGTTTCCGAGTTTTTAGACTTTGAAATTTCTGTATGCGGCCAATTATAACGGGTGTTTTTAAGTGTTTAAGACCTTTCGGATTCGATTTGAGAAAAAAACACATAAAATTAAGAAAAATGTATGAAATGTTTATTTGAGTCGATAGAACAATTCATATAATTTAATGTTTGAAGTTAATTTCATGTAAATGTTGGCCGCGGCTGCGCTTCACATGGTCCATACGCCGGGTCCAATTTTGGCATGCTCTCTCCAACATATCGGCCGGTACCTCAGGATTAAATTCTTCAATATTGGCTTCCAGTACGTCAATCGTTGCGGTCTTCTCGCTATAGACATGAGCCTTAACATAGCCCTACAAAAAATAATTTAGAGGCGTTAAATCACACGATCTGGACCGCGACATAATTATGCGATAAAAAAGTGGATCTTCATCCAACTTTGCCAGCGCTCATTCATTAAAAGTTATCCGTTGTGGTAGGTCATGCTGCTTCAATTCTTGCCCCAGCTGTATTTTAAAAGGTTTCACAGCTGGATCCTTCCGCAAAATTTCCCAGGTAGTGGAGTAACAAAAGCCCAATTGCTGCGAATGGTGCCGAATCGACAATTTACTGTCATCACTAACACTGGCGGCTACAGCTGCGATATTTTTCTCTGTCCGCACTCTACGTATGCGTGTTGATGGTTTAATACCCAATAATGTAAATTTTGTACGAAATTTAGTCACAAGATTCCGAAAAGCCGCCTGAGAAGGTCGACCAAACTGACCATAAAATGGAAGAAATGCACAATACACTTTTTTAACCGAGCATAAATTTTGGTAATAAAATTCAATCATTTGCAATTGTTTTTCGTTTGTAAGTCGATTCATAGTTAAATTATAGACCACACTGAACAAGTTTGACAGTCACACAAGGCACGACCCCGTCAGCTGTAAAAAACAGGGTTGCCAAAAAGAAAGTTTTTAAAAAATCACTTCATAAATTGCAGTTTTTGTCATGGCAACGAACTAAGAGCTTGTCGGGAGTACAACAGGAGATTCCCTAATAGACCATCTCGCCGGGTATTTTCCGACACTTATCAAAGGCTACGACTGTTTGAAATTGGCAATTCCAAACAGTGGTGCTACCCGAAATAATGACTATGAGAGAAGGAGAAGTGATTGATTGTGTGCTCGATAATCCAGAAATTAGTACTAGATGCATTGCTGCTCGTCTTAATGTGTCCCAAAGATTTGCTTGGAGAACCTTAAAAACCGAAGTTTTACATCCAATGATCCAATTCATAAACACAAATGGGTTCAAGCCCTGTGGACAGGAGCTTTCTGGCGCTCTTGTTCAAACAGACAAATTATATCTCCGAAAGTATTGGTTTCTCAGAGTTGGGAATTATATCAATGTATTCTTATGATAGAACTGCACCATAAAGGAAATTCAATTCAAATAATAGTTCATTTATCAAGATTAAATGAGCAATCTGAGAATGAGAACTGCACCATGGAAGGAATCAAATCAAAATAGCTGAAATGAATTTGACTCTCTCTTATAGAACAGAATGAAATGTACGAGTATGAACACAGATTATATAATAAATCATAGATAGAATAATTATAGCATTCTGTGAAAACAAATAGAAGTACCATTCATTATTGAATTTTCGAAAAATCATATCTCCGAAAATATTAGCTTGTTGGAGTTGAAAATGATATCAATGGATTTTTAGGGTGAATCTGCATCTTAAAATAAAATTATTTTGAAATTTGTAATTTAAAAAAAATGTTTTTTCGTTAGTCCGAAATCATCTCGCCTATTATGTCCAATAGCGAACTCAACGGAGATATTTATCCCCCTGACCCAATCTGAAAATTTCAACTGCCTAGCTCATTCCGTTCGAGAGTTATTGTAGAAACAAAATTTAAAAATTTTCAAAATTTTTTTTTGACACTTTATGGTAACCCGTCTAAAGGTCATGATTCTACAATTTGATGCTAAATTTCAGATAGATCGAGTGATCACTTTCGAAAATATTCATAAAAAACGTTTTCAGTAAAACGGCTATAATTCCGAAACCGCTTGATGGATTTCGCTTGTTAACGAACTCGTCCGAGATATTTACGTTCCAAACCTACCCATTCAAATTTCAATCGTCTAACTCCTTTCGTTCGAGAGTTATCGTGTTAACGGACGGTCGGACAGAATCGATTTCGACCACGGATTCTTGATCAGTAAATCGAACCAAATCGTTTGATACCATTTCCAGCCAAAAATTCGAAAATTACAGACATTTGGGCAAATTGATGAGCACTCTGTTCCGAGGAACAAGAGCGCCAAAAATGCTTCCTAGGCGTTGAATGCCGATGAGTACTTGCAATTTTCAGAAAACGATCTCGCAAATTTGCTAGAAGATTTTCCTGTGGATTTGGTATACAATCGTATGTGGTATCAGAACGACGTAACACCACCGCATGTTGGACGAAATGCTGTCACCTGGTTAAATCAAACTTCGAATACGAGATCTATTGGTCGGCATGGTCAGGTGAAATGGTCTGCTAGATTACCCGACTTGAATCCTTTGGATTATATTGTACGGGGGCATTTAAAACGACAAGTTAAACGCAGTGGAAATCAGTAATCAAGAACAATTAATGCAGTCGAATATACTCAAAGATGCAAAACATGCAATTAGTATAAGATTCCCTTATTTTGCGTTGCCATCAATGCTAATGGTGGTTTAAACATTTGATTTAATTATTTTTGTATTTTCATATTATGTATTAAAGTTGAACATCGATGACATGCAGAAACTTTGAAGTCTAATATCTCGGAATCAAAATCATATCCAAGAATCTTATTTCAAATTTCTTATCAGGAATATCAGCCGGTATACGTTCCTTACAATTTTGGCTAACCTTCTACGTTTCTACGCGGATCCCGACCATCTAAATTGCTGGAGGAGATACGTACTCAAATTGAAGACATGGATCCTCTCAAGTGGAGATAATCGAACCTTTCTATTATTGAGACCTCTCGACATGTTTGGAGTTGTCCTATCGAAGTATAACTGAAGCAGCTGACGCGAAAAGGACCGAGTCGAGAACCGAGCGATTAATATCTCGAAAGATCATTCGATTATGGAAACCTCTCCAGAACCTATATATCGATTATTGATGAAATCATTCGATTATGCCCAATTCTAAGTCAAATTCCCCTTGAAATCGTCAGAATCCATGATATTAATTTAAATTAGAATTTCGAGTATTTGTTCATATTTTCATTATCTTTTTGGCGCTCTTGTTCCTTGAAACAGAGTGCTTATCAGTTTGCCCAAATGTCTGTTATTTTCGAATTTTTTGAAGAAAATGGTCTTGAAAGATTTGGTTGGACTCACTGATCAAGAATCCGTGTAGAATATCGATTCTGTCCGGCCGGCCCTCCGTTAACACGATAACTCTCGAACTGATTGAGCTAGGCAGTTGAAAATTCAGAGTAGGTTTAGGAGATAAATATCTCAGCTGAGTTCGTTATTGGGCAGAATCAGCAAGTTGGTTTCGGAGTTACGAAAACAAATTTTTGTTACATTACAAATTTCAAATTAAATTTTTTTCAGGATGCTGTTTCATCATAAGAAACCATCGATATCATTTTCAACTCTAACGAGGCAACACTTTCAGAGATATAATTTTTCAAAATTTCTATGTTTTCATAGAATGCGGTACTCATAGAACTCTATACTACCTTAGTATTGAGCTCATTGGCTGTATTTAATTATTCTATCTATGAATTATTATATGATCTATCTTAATTCATCTGATTTTGCTTTAAGTGACATTTCAAATGTGAATTGCTTCTGCGTAATGAATGCAAGATATTTATCAGAAGCAATAAATCAAAAAATGTTGCCTAACAAACAATAACGACACAACATCAACGATGAAGCAACTACATTTCGTAACGTTTCAGAGTCTAAATCAGACTCCTTCGCATACACTTAACGAAAATCTTCAGAATTATTTTCTGTTGATGTAGCTATTCTGAAGATTTTCGACAAGTTTCTGACGAAGGAGTCGGATTTAGACTCTGAAACGTTACGAAATTTAGTTGTTTCATCGTTGATGTTGTGTCGTTATTGTTTGTTAGGCAATATTGATTGATTTATTGCTTCTGGCAAATATCTTGTGTTTATTACTCAGAAGCAATTCACAAAATAATACATTTTTATTTAACAGATATTTTTTGAGTTAGGGAGAGAAAACCCAGAAAGAAACCATTTAATAATACACATTTACATACTCATCAACGCCTCTGAACTGGAGTATACCTCGTCCATTTGGCAACTAATTTATTAGCATCGGGAACAATGTTCGGATTCAGTTCAGCGCTATTTTTCAAGTACATTGCGTACACAGAGAATGGTGTTTACTTGCCCTACGATAGGTTTCAACCTGGTTGAACTGCTGAGCTGTTCTGAATAGATTTGCTGAGGTTTACTTAGCGCTTTCTAGTCGATTTGCCTTCGCTCCAATCTTGTTTATTCAGTTGGGTTATCCATATCCACTGGAAAAATTAAAATTTTCCGTAACAATGTGGAAAGTGAGAGCTATACCATCACGTTCCACGTTCCAGTAAATGAATTGCGCCCAGGTATGGGCGCCCAAATCCTCAGATCTTATTATTCTGTCTGTTCTCTCTGACGGAGAAATGCCCAGCATGTTCGCTTGGCCGAAAAAGGAATCAAATTAGAGATAGGAATGCAATAAAATGCATCTGGCCATAAAATAAAACTTTCCGTGAACTATAAAACGCTGCAGTAAATAGGTAGGACGTAGAAACCGATACAAAGGCACTAAAAATATCCTGGATGAGCGGATATCGTGTAATTCTAACTCTGTATTTTTCAAATGGATTTCCCCTGAATAGTTTAGACGGTGATAAAATATTCACCAAAATATTAAATCATTGACTCCCTCGCGTTTTCCCTCTCTAAAATATTTTCATGTTCCCTTAGATCAGGGTTTCTTGAAGTGGGGTCCATGGACCCCTTGGTAGTCCGTGGCATGAGTGTCACGGGTCCGCGGTAGGTCAGTTAACTCTCAACATTTATTGAATAGAAAATTGTGTAGTACTCAAAAAGTGCAGTGCTTCTTATGCGGTAAAGTGCTTACTAATGGAAGTATGAAGCCAGCAAAGTCGTCAGAACATTTTAAAATTGTTCACCCTGGGAATATATCTGACAGCACTGATGATTTTCGTGCTAAGAGGGCCTGTACTTTATCTAAGATTGGATTCAGCCCGACACAAAAACCATGTCTGTTGGAAGAGTTGATGTTACAAGGTGGCGACAACACGACAAAAATTACATCAAAAACGGTACAAGAAGAGGTGTCTACTCACCTTGAATATTGCAGACGTCTTTTGAAGGTTATTTCAACTCAGAACAGCGTGGGTGCGGAGTCGATTTTTGATTGATATGGATAATATCAGCGATGAAGATCGTAGTGAAGATGACTCAATCCACCAAACAGTTATTATTTCCTCAATAACTCGAAAAATAGGAATCCGATCCAATTCAAACATGGTATAATTAATTGTAGATTGCCGACGCAACAGTTCTTGCCAGATTTCGTGAGGTTCGTATCACTAGAAATTTTTTTAAAAAATCATTGAAAAATATTATATATATCAGAAACTATTCGTCCGACATGGCTGAAATTTTGCGAGTGCCTTCAAAACCTAATTCTACTGCCAAATTCCAAGTTTGAATACTATCGCATCTATTTTGTTCGAGATCTTGCAAATTGCAAATTTCAGGGTAGGTTGGGCATCTGAATGGGAGAGTTAAGTTCGTTGTTGGACATAATCGGCCCAACGGTTTCGGAGTTATACCCATCTGGAATATTATTTTCTCGACGACTCAAAAAATATAGACCCGTTCGAATTGAAACTTTGTAATTAGTTTCAGAATATCGACATGAATTTTGTGAGGATCGTACCACTAGAATTTAAAAAAAAATACGAAAAAAAACTATGTATCTCACGATATTTTGAGAACGGAAAGAGCCAGCGACTTGCAATTCTTACGGTAGGTTGTGCATCCGGATACGAATTTGAGTTCCTTAATTGGCATAATCGGCCAAATGGTTTCGGAGTAATACTCATCTGAATTGTTTTTGTTATTTCCTCTATAACTCAAAATATACAGATCTGATCCAATTTAAACTCGGTGATTACTTGTAGAATGCCGACCAAACTAATTTTCAAGGAATTTCGTGAATATCGCATTCTATAGAGTTACTTTTCATATTTCAATTCCAATAGAATACATATGTCAGAATTGAACATTCTGTGAACATTTTTTATAGAAAAAAGTCATGTTTTTTCCTCACCAAAAATATTCTTTGATAGGGGTCCATGCATCCGTTTAATTTGTGAAAGGGGTCCGTGACTGCTATAAGTTCAAGAAACCCTGCCTTAGATGTTCTATCCTTCCTGATGATTGGCTGACTGCCTCCTCAACCCCGGTTCTAGAAAAAGGAGATAAACTATCACCCCACAATTTCAGACCTATTAGTATAATATCGACAGCTTCGAAAGTCTTAGAAAGAATCGTGTCAGATCATATTACCCAGTTTGCTGTGTCTAGTGGCGCTATTCCTACTGAACAACATGGATTCTTGTCAGGTCGCTCTACAATAACCAACCCCATATTATGTATTGATGAATGGACTAAGGCGTGGGACCGGGGGGTGCCCGTGGATGATGCTTTATCTTGATTTCTCCAGGGCTTTTGATAAGGTCCTCCACCGTCGGCTGCTTGCTAAGCTCTCTCATTTTGGAATCAGGGGAAGTGTTCTTGCTTGGATTAATGTAATAAAACCGTACATTTCGAGTAAGAGTTAATAATTACTTCTCCTATCCAGATAGGCCGATGATATCTGGTGTCCCCCAGGGTTCCGTTCTAGGCCCTATCTTATTTTTGTTATACACCTCCGATCTCCCAAAATTGCTCCATTCAACTTACTCAATGTTTGCGGATGACACTAAAATCTACAATTTTCCGATATCCTACTTCGATACGCTCCAACAGTACCTCCATGAGATTAGTGTTTGGTGTGATAACAGGCTACTTCCTCTGAACGTGGATAAATGCTGTATACTACAATTGGTAGAAATAACCCGAGAAAAATATTTGAGTTCATTAAGTTAACAGATCATCAAGTTACCTCTGAAGGTATCTAACTCCAATTCCGTATTGTTCCATTGTCTAACAGCGATGATCTTGACAACACATGTTAAAGAAATACTTACAATTTACGCGCAAAAATGGCACGTTTAAGTGAATAGTCCGGTCATTTTAGACATAAAAATAGTGATCAAATAAAGAAAATTCCGACAGAGCCAAATCTTCGTAGAGACCTTAGGTTTACCACAAGGAATAAAGTGTCAAAAGTCCCCATCAGTCCCATGTGAGCTTAGGGACTTATTCGGGGCCCAAGGTCAAAATTTTAGGTTTTTTGGATTTTTCTCGAAAACGGTAAGTTTTACCGAAAAAGTACCTCAGAGCAAAGTTGTAGATCTTAAAATTCTATATAAAAATGGTCCTTATGATTTTTTCTCTAAGACCCACTATTTCCCAGATATTGCGCTTGTAAGAATCACGTTCTACATAATATGCATAAATTTCCACACCACCTGTGAGGTAGTGTACTCGGCGCGTTTCTTTTAACGTGGTATCCCCGGTAGGCCTATTCCACGAACCTTCATGACGTTATTTTCAGGAACAATAATTATTTAATAGAATGAAGATTATTGATATGGGTTACTGAGTTAAACTGTCGTTCCAACTTTTTTTTATTACTTTAATCTGACTCATACTCTTCATATTCAACTTCAACAATCATGTTTTCTTCAATTTCTTCTTGTTCTTCTTCTTCTCCTTCCTGTGGATGGTACACGCTGGAGAACACTGCAACCCTACTTTTTTACAGCCACATTTGGCACTACAACCTTTTTTGCAATTGCAAAAAATAGTGTTAAGAAGTTTTTCTGGAGCAGGGGGCAGTAAAGTTCGAATCGGTTCCAAAGTATTATTTATCAATTTCCAACCCCAGTCTTCAGGGTTCAGTTCATTGCCTTGCCATGTCTGAACTTGATAGTATACTCGAAACAAATGTTGAGTAGCAGATGCCGATGTTGGAGGAAGACAAGATAGCAGTACTTGCTTTTTGTTTCGTGTATTTTTTACAAATGTTAAATAGCTGTACGTATCTATGCAATAAATTTTTTTAGGAGCTCCATAAACCGCAAGAAGAAACCGAATTCCTTTAGTAATTAGTATTTGAGGTGAAGAATTAATTTCTGTAAATACAGTCAATCAAATCATTTTTTTCAAATAATTTTAATACTGAATTTTTGCCCCTTCTAAACATTGCTGACGTAGTATCGCATCCGGTTATCGCATTCAAAAATAAAATAAAGTTTTGGCATTTTGGATAAGCAGGTATACGTGAACGACACCACATGGAGAAAAGAATAGGCAGATGTTTTTCAAGGCCAGATATTATTCAAGTAGAGGGGATTCGGTAAGGGACCGGTGGTCATTTTAGAGTAAATTTTCTTAGAATAGTATAATGTATACATAAGAGAGACACGAGTATGCATTTTTGCTTGCTTGAGTACCTAAATATGTATATACGTGGCATATGTGTGCATACTATGTAGAACATGATTCTTACAAGCGCAATATCTGGGAAATAGTGGGTCTTAGAGAAAAAATCATAGGAACCAATTTATAGAGAATTTTAAGATCTACAACTTTGCTCTGAGGTACTTTTTCAGTAAAACTTACCGTTTTCGAGAAAAATCCAAAAAACCTAAAATTTTGACCTTGGGCCCCGAATAAGTCCGAATGATGGGACTGATGGGGACTTTTGACACTTTATTCCTTGTGGTAAACCTAAGGTCTCTACGAAGATTTGGCTCTGTCGGAATTTTCTTTATTTCAATTGTCTAAAATGACCGGACTAGAAACCGAGCTCATAGGATATGGTGATAGAACGGCGAAGGGTGACCTAGTATTGGATATTTTTAATGTTTTTTTTCAATTACAGAGAACGTTTGCAGCAATTAGATTGGCCCTGCATTTCCGTTTTCGGTTTTGTCGGTATTGTTTTTTTAATCGAGAACAAAAAACGAATAATCCGAATATTGTGGTTTCTTCGATGATCGATAGTTTCATGGCAATATGATTTATGTATCCTGTTTTGATGTTTACCACCATAACTTGTGTTATCCACCTACACGACTCGGATCACACGAATAGCTACGAGGATTATACAGGGTGCTTTTAAGGTTGAGTCTGATCTACTGTCAGTGGTTTTCCAACTATTTAGAATGATATCTATGATACTTGCTACTTTTGCCAAAAATAAAGGAAGTACGATACAGTACCTAACTTATACTAATAAGAAAAGTACGAGTAGTTACTATAATGTAACTAAGATACTCATTTCTGACAGCTCTGGTCCAAACTATTGTAATGGCAAACCTTTAAACTCACTGAGTGTATTGGGGAAGTAATAGAGGAATACTGTCTCTGGTATCGGTGATTTTGATGGTTAAAGATTTTTACATAAAAAAAAGGGGGAAAGCCCTGTGGCAGGAGCTCTGGCTCTCTTGTTCAATTTTTGACAAACCATATTTTCGAAAGTATTGGTTTCTCAGAGTTGGGAATGATATCAATGCATTCTTATGATAGAACTGCACCATAAAGGAAATTAAATTCGAATAATGCTTTATTCATTAAGATCAAATGAGCAATCTGCAATGATTCAACCTCGTGGAATGGATTGTTGCAACTTACACTGGGTGCATAGTTTTCACTGCGCGAAAAACCTAAGGAAAGTATCATCGAAATGTCTAGAGCAAGGCTGACGAACAAATTATTTTAATAGTTCAAAATATATTAATAAAATACAATCCCCTTTTCATAATTTAATAGTTCATACCACTATACAAATTTGTCACCGAATGAAAGTCGACCATTACAGTTTTTGTTCATGCACAACTTTCAACCCCTTTCAACCCCCTCACATTCTAATTTTTCACGTGAAGGGGTTGAAAGTTGTGCATGAACAAAACAGTAATGGTCGACTTTCATTGGGTGACAAATTTCATCAGGTACCATCGTCTCAAACTAAATGAGCCATGACAAAGTGCACATACTGAAAACCTTTTTAAACTAACTATTTTTCAACAAAGAAAGATTTTTTCTTGAAAATTTCTGCACGCCTGTAAAGAAGATACAAAGACCTTGCCAAAAAAGTACCACATGACCCACTATCCCTATTCAAAAAATTCATAGAGTTGATGGGGATGGCACAGGGTGCAACAAAAATCCTTCAAAAATGCATAAAAATTTGGTAAAAGTGAAAGAAAAATTGACGTGTTTCAGGATTTTGTTGCCAAATATTTTTCTTCTGAGAAAATGAATTTGTTCCATAATTTTGATGCGCACTGTATAATTGACGCCAGTACGAATCAGCTCATTCGACGGAAGTGAATATTTCGGTGCAAAATGGCGAATGCTAGCCAATATCAAATCTTTCAAGCAGTTCTTACCTTAAACTCACTGAGTGCATTGGGAAAGTAATAGAGGAATACTTTCTCTGGTATCGGTGATTTTGATGTTTACAGATTATTACATAAAAAAGGGGGAAAGCCCTGTGGCAGGAGCTTTGGCGCTCTTGTTCAATTTTCGACAAACCATATCTCCGAAAGTATTGGTTTCTCAGAGTTGGGAATGATATCAATGGATTTTTATGATAGAACTGCACCATAAAAGAAATAAAATTCAAATAATGCTTTTTTCATTAAGATTAAATGAGCAATCTGCAATGATTTAACCTCGTGGAATGGGTTGTTGCAACTTACACTCGGTGCATAGTTTTCACAACTCGAAATACCTAAGGAAAGTATTATCGAAATATCTAGAGCAAGGCTGGAGACAATCACAGCAGATTGGCCATTTATTCCTGATATTTGAATAGGTATAGGCTGACGAACAAATTATTTTAATAGTTCAAAATATATTAATAAAATTCAATCCCCTTTTCATCATTTATTAGTACATACCACTAACACATTCATCCTGTATCATGAATCTTAACTCAAGAAATAATATTTGATAGACAAATGTAGATCAATATTTCAGTAATTATTCGCTAGCAACATTATGAAAATACTGTATATAGGAACATGTCTCACTACTTAAGGAAGTAAAAGGTAATATTAACCTCGGGGGTCAACGGTACCTAATTTCTTTTGCTGATTCTATTAAGTTGCTCTTTTCTATTGCCTTCATAAACTACATCCAATTCTAAATCTTCTGAAACATCATCCCCAGCTTATTCAATATGCAAAAAGTCAATATTATTTTTGGTATCAAAATAGTCTTGGATATATTCACAAATTCAAGATGCGGAACCTGGAGTTCCCAAGCAAAATATTTTCAAAGTACAAATTACATAAACAATTTGAAAAGAAACAAGAACACCAATAAATATGATGTCTCTTATAGGTAGATAAGAACACAGACAGATAGAATTCGCATTCGGTGAAAACATAGAAGAACGATGTATTATTGAGATTTTGAAAAATCATATCTCTGAAAGTATTAGCTTTTAAGCGTTGACATCCATGGATTCTCATGATGGAACTGCATCTTAAAAAAAATTGAATGCAAAAAAAAAATGTTTTTTCGTTACTCCGAAACCATCAGGGCAATTTTGCCTAATAACGAACTTGACCGACCGAGATGTTTATCTCCCAAACCTACTCATAAAATTGTCTTGCTCATTCCGTTCGAGAGTTATCGTGTCTATGGCCGGACCGGCTGGACAGAATAAATTCTGACCACGGATTTTTGGTCGATGAGTTGAACCAAATCGTTTAAGACCATTTTCCATTGCCGAAAATTCTAAAATTACAGACATTTGGGCAAATTGATAAGCACCGAGGAAGAAAAGCGACAAAAAGTGATCCTTTGAAAATAAGATAGATGCTAATGAGAAGGAGTAATTCAGGATAATAAAATTTGCCCAAAACCTTCCTAAAGAACGATGTTTGAAATTTACGTCGAAATGTGGAGTGTGAGAATTTCTGACAAAAATTGTTTCGCTTTACGGTTCATTATCGGAGAATATAATGAACCAGAACACCCTACATCCCCCCAAACACCGCATGTATGGCACCATTTAAATTTTCCTATATAACGACACGTTTCATTCTGAAGGGCCCTCGACGACAGAGCCCACAGGGAAATGACCGAATGTCCGAGGCCACTGGTTGTCAGTATCCATATTGGTAAATATTGAATGTGAAACATAACCTCATATATTTGTATAATGTCAGTGCAAAGCGACCAAGTATCGATTTCCATTTAATCAAATATTCTCCGAATGTTTATTCCTTTTGGGAATTGGCCGAGAATTACCACTTTGATAATGTGAAAGTACCTGATTGCATACGTCACCGCACCGTTATGAATGCGCGAAACTAGCAGAAATTGCCCCGAACTGCAAAGGAGAAAAGGGAATCATTTTCTCATAATCCTCGAGAAAGTTGCATCCAGAGAAATTGGAATAGTTTGATCCATCAAACGAAAATTTCAGACGTTCTGAGTATGGAATTGAGGAGTTTCTGCAGCCCTCAGTACCGCTAAAAAGCTTTCCTGTCCAACCGAAACTCCGAGTCATGACTGTAATTGAAATAAGAAAATTGGAATCTTCATTCCCTCAAATTCAAGAGGAAAAACTATGAGGATGTTATTTCAACCCTCTGCGTTTCATTTGGATAACCTGAAATATTAATTCAATTTAATTCGCTTGCCAAGGAATGGAGCTCAAGATTCTAACCATGTTTCAGGTTTCTGCAATGTTGAATCGCCACTCTAAACTTTCTGGGTATCTAAAAAAAAAGATTTCATGCCGTAGAGTTCGAGATTCGTAAATAAAAACTCAAACATACAGTGCGCGTCAAAATTATGGAACAAATTCATTTTCTCAGAAGAAAAATATTCGGTAACTAAATGCTGAAACAGGTCAATTTTTGTTTCACTCCTACAAAAGTTTTATGCATTTTTGAAGGATTTTTGTTGCACCCTGTGCCATCGCCATCAACCCTCTAAATTTTTCGAATAGGGAAAGTGGGTCATGTGGTACTTTTTTTGGCAAGATCTTTGTATCTTCTTTACAGGCGTGCAGACATTTTCAAGGAAAAAAATTTCTTTTTTGGTTTTCAGTATGTGCACTTTGGTATGGCTCATTTACTCTGAGACGATGGTACCTGATGAAATTTGTCACCAAATGAAAGTCGACCATTACAGTTTTTGATCATGCACAACTTTCAACCCCATCTCATTCTAATTTTTCACGTGAGGGGGTTGAAAGTTTTGCATTAACAAAACTGTAATGGTCAACTAACTAACTATTTTTCAAAAAAGAAAGATTTTTTCCTAAAAATTTCTGCAAGCCTGTGAAGAAGGTACGAAGACCTTGTCAAAAAAGTACCACATGAGCCACTTTCCCTATTCAAAAAATTTAGAGAGTTGATGAGATGGCACAGGGTGCAACAAAAATCCATCAAAAATGCATAAAAATTTGGTGAACGTGAAACAAAAATTGTCCTGTTTCAGTATTTTGTTGCCAAATATTTTTCTCCTGAGAAAATGAATTTGTTCCATAATTTGGACGCGCACTGTGATTGACGCCAGTACGAATAAGCTCATTCGATGGAAGTGAATGTTTCGGTGCAAAATGGCGAATGCGCGTCAATATCAAATCTTTCCAGCAATTCTTAATTTTTGCAAGAAATGGGTGCAACTTACCTTATCGATATCCAAGGAAGAATTAAGCGTAAACGTTGAAAGGTGTACTCACCAGTCGCTCTAAGATGAGGTATCACCGACATATCAGACAGAAGTCTGACGAAAATTTCTCGTCTTGATTGTGATCTGGGCATGGTCATCGGTGATCCGTTGGATATTTATGAAGTGACATGGAGCGAATGAGACGGATTCATGCTGCAGCAGATTTATTGCTTTTCAATAACTCATATTCATTTCAAATTCATAGCCAGAACGGTCTCCCATACGGGTACTGAATTCGTCCCAGACAGCTTGGCTTCCAGGAGGAAAAAATAATATTTTCCAATACAATATAGATGCGATTGAGCTTAACTCTCGAACTTGGCTGTGAAAGCTGTAAAAAGTTTTGAAGGTTGTGACAATAGTTTCCGAGATACAGAATTTGTTTAATTAATTCGTTCGAAATTTTCTTGCCACATGATCCTCTCATGAGTTTTGCATGGGATTGAATTTAATTGTTCGAAAAGAATTCGCAACATGTATCCCTATTGGTTGCTGTTCCTTGTTATACCGGAAAGCTTTGTGGGTAATTTTGACGTAGTTTCATCAAGCGCATAAGAAGCTGATCAATTTTTGGAAAAACCTCAACATTCCACTACAAATAATAATACAGGAATTATATTTCCATCCTCATAAATAGCAGGCTTAAGATTAGCCTTAATGGTGCATATGACGTGTACCAATACGACAGCGTATTTCTGGTGCCAATTCCTGTCTAAAGAAAACTTTGGAAGCGCTCTGAAGCTACATTCTCTTAGGTGTAAACAAACATTTTGACGGATTTCACATTTATCAGGCGAAGAGAATGAAAAAATTTATCCACATGACCATCTGAAACAAACGCATTCAAATTATGTACAAAATATTGCACTAGCAATGTTCAATGAGAACATCCAGTCTATCAGTGCCGACATCAGTATCTTTTGCAGGATTATATTATCTGCAATTATTTTTTATGATGAAGATTTTGTTAAGAAAATGTGAACCTTTTCAATAGGGTTACTTTCGTTGATAATCATTCTGAAAATTTTCGAATTTCGGAATAAATATCAACAAAAAATAATTCAGAAGATTTTCGCTTGGTGTCTGACGATGGGGTCTCATCTAGTTTCTCCGAAATGTCAAGAAATAGTAGTTTTATCTTTGATGTTGTTTCGTTATTGATTGTTGGGCTTGTTCTACAGGGTGTATCTGAATAACACCGAAAAAATGTGAGGGGTGATTCTGTGATGAAAATTAAGGTGGGTATTTGGTATAGAGTTTGTTGAAAAACCTCCCCCCCGGAAAAGTTACGAATTTTTTGACGAAAATGGTCTCAAATGATTCAGTTCGACTCCCCAATGAAGAATTTGAGGTCAAATTTGATTCTGTCTGGCCGGCCGTCCGGCCGTTGCCACGATTACTTGA
Organism: Halyzia sedecimguttata; assembly: GCA_937662695.2. Classification (NCBI taxonomy): domain Eukaryota; kingdom Metazoa; phylum Arthropoda; class Insecta; order Coleoptera; family Coccinellidae; genus Halyzia; species Halyzia sedecimguttata. The sequence goes on along the minus strand of OW569420.2, from coordinate 21,513,781 downwards.
GAACGAAAAGAGCTAGCGACTTGAAATTTTCAGGGTGGGTGGCGCATCCCAATACGACGGACAAGTTCGTTAATGGGCATAATCGACCCAGTGGTTTCCGAGTAATAATTTTGTTTTCAACCAATATAAATCCGATCGAATTGAAACTCGGTGAGTAGTTGTAGAATATGAACCTAAGCACGTTTGTGAAATTTTGTGCGAATCGTATGGCTAGAAAATTATTAAAAAAATATTTTTGTTGTCACGATAACTTGAGAACGGAAAGAGATAGCGGCTTGAAGTTTTCAGGTTAGGATGTGCATCAGAACGAGACACTTCAGTTTGTTTATGAGCATAATCGGCCAAACGGTTTTAGAGTTATAGCCATCTAAATTTTGGTTGTTTTTTGTTCCTCATTAACTCGAAAAATACTAAATCGATTGAATTCAAAAATGGTTATTAGTTGTAGAGTGCCAACGCGAAAATTCTTGCAAAATTTCGTGAGGATAGAATTTGTAGAAAGTTTTTAAAAAATCATTGAAAATAGAAAAAAAAAATTCTATATATCAGTATAACTATTCGTTTGAAATTGCTGAAATTTTGCAAGAGCCTTCATAACCTATTTCTACTGCCAAGTTTTGAGTTTTAACACGGTCGGTTAAATATTGTTGGAGAATGGAGCAGCCTTGTGTGAGTTCAGTAGATGGGTGACCCATGCCTCGATAACTTTCGAACGAAAGGAGATAGGGACTTGCAATTTTCAGGGTAGGTTGCGTATCCGAAAGGGAGAGTTGATTTCGTTTTTGGGCATAATCGGTCTAACGGTTTCCGAGTTATACCCACCTGGAATATTATTTCCTTGATATATATGTATATAAATAAATATTCGATCGAATTGAAGCTTGGTAACAAGTAGTAGAAAATCAATATAAAGACGTGTTTAAAATTTTGTAAGAACAGTAACCCTAGAAAATTCGAAAAAAATGACGAAAAAAAGAATTTAAGAACCGTACCCCTAGAAAATTTCAAAAAAATCACGAAAAAAAAAATTTGTTCAAGCACTGACGTGAAGTCAGAAGCTTTTGCGCGTATGGACAATAGAACATACGCGCAAAAGCTTCTGACTTCACGTCAATGCTTTAACCAATTTTTTTTATATAGTCCTATACATTTGAGAAGAACAAAAATTAAAGTTCAATCAACGGTGTAAGTTTTCCAAGATATTAGTTGCTTCAGTATTTGAATTGAGATTTCGAACTGTATCTCTGATAAGTTTATGATGGAGGAATTAATTAGAATTTCAGTTCGTTATGTTTCTGGCCATCTTATGCTGATATTTGGCAGCGCCATCTATTGACCGAGGCCGCCAATATAAAATGTGGGGGGAAACTTTCCACGGAAAACTGTACGGCGTAAGGGTTCGGATCGATGTACAGAAATCTACACTCCAGCTAGAGGGTTGTTGAGTGTTCCTGTGTAGAGTGTACACCGGAGTAGAGAGGGCGCCATATAATTTTGAGGATACACCTGATTTCCTTCTGGGGAATTTTGGTAGATGTCACTCTTAAGAATATTGGAAATCGTCAATGTACTTTGAAAATTAGTGATTATATTATTTTAATTCTGTTGGAATATTTTTTCGCTTTGCAAAACTTTCATAAGTATAATCCAATTCAATTTGATTATAGAAAGTTGTTACACTTAGTTCATCATTGTAAATGTTTCTTTATCTCAGAACTAAAATTAAAAATGTTGTTGTTCACAGAAAATATGTAGAACAAATCGAAAAGTATATATATGAGAATCCATGTCACTTTGGGTACTACATTATTCTCAGGAGGAGGCAAATTAAATGAATGATACTTATAATTAAATGTTTAAATGCACAGGGGATATAAACCATTGATAACGACGTTATACAGGAGGCTATAAAGTGTCAAAAGATGTGCTGAGCACTCAGTGGAACCTCTCAAGAGGGTGTATTCTAAGTTTGGGAAGTGCTCAAAATTTGTTCTTTACCTAAAGACGTTGATAAGGGAAATATTTCAGACTATCGAACCATTGCCATTATACGGTGCATCCCAGTAACTTTGCACCAGAATGAAACTACTTTCGAGCGAAAATTAGAACAATTGCCGTAAAACCAAGTACAAACAAAATTTTCTAGTTACAATCATATTCATGCTGACACTAGTATTGTGTAGTTGCCAACAAAATTTCTGTTACGTAATAGTTTAATTCTTTAACGAGTTACAAGCAAAAAAAGAAACAAAAATTTTAATGGCTTCTTGATCTGAATTTTCGCACTTTGAGCTTAAATATAATTTCACATAAGTTTGCTCATATCGTTGGCCGAATTCTATATCATTTCTGTTAAGTACTGTATGTACTCCAAGTAAAATGACCACTTCTGGAAATAAAGTTGTCACAAAATTGATTCTGCAATAAATTGATGGTTGAGCGCGTTGTTTGGCGCCATTTGTTGGAGCCAAATGTCGTTGATGTTCAGCTGATTAATTTTTGTAAAAAAAATTGGTTCAAGCCCTGTGGACAGTAGCTTTCTGGCGCTCTTGTTCAAACAGACAAATTATATCTCCGAAGGTATTGGTTTCTCAGAGTTGAGAATTATATCAATGTATTGTTATGATAGAACTGCATCATAAAGGAAACCCAATTCAAATAAAAGTTTATTTATCAACATTAAATGAGCAATCTGAGAATGAAACTGCACCATGGAAGAAATCAAATTAAAAAAGCTTAAATGAATTTGACTCTCTCTTATAGAACAGGATGGCATGTACGCGTATGAACACAGATCATATAATAAATCATAGATAGAATAATTATAGCATTCTGTGAAAACATAGCAGTACGATTCATATTTGAAATTTCGAAATATCATATCTCCTAAAGTATTAGCTTGTTGGAGTTGAAAATGATATCAATGGATTTTTATAGCGAAACTGCATTTAAAAAAAATTTTTTTTCGAAATTTGTGAGTTAACAACAATTTTTTTTTCGATACTCCGAAACCATCTGGCCTATTTTGCCCAATATCGAACCTAGCCGAGATACGTATCTCCTCAACCTACTCTGAAAATTTCAACTGCCTAGCTCATTCAGTTCGAGAGTAATTGTAGAAACAAAATTTGAAAATAAAAAATTTTTTTTTTGACACGGTAACCCGATCAATTAAAAACTGCACATGCGTATAAAGGTCATGATTCTACAATTTGATGCTATATTTCAGATAGATCGAGAGATCGGTTTCGGAAATATTCATAAAAAATGTTTTCACTAAAAACGGCCATAACTCTGAAACCGCTGGATGGATTTCGCCTGTTAACGAACTCGTTCGAGAAACCCACCTTGCAAATTTCAATCCTCTAGCTCCTTTCGTTCGAGAGTTATCGTGTTAACGGTGGACGGACGGCCGGACAGAATCGATTTCGACCTCGGATTATTGATCAGTGAGTCGAACCAAATCGTTTGAGACCATTTTCAGCCAAAAATTCGAAAATTGCAGACATTTGGGCAAATTGATTAGCTCTGTGTTTCGAATTCGATTAAGAGTATCCAATACTAGAGAACGGACAATAGAATTCACCATGGTAAATTCGATTTAGAGTGTCCAATACAGAAGAATGGACAATAGAACATACGCGCAAAAGCTTCTGACTTCACGTCAGTGCTTGAACCAATTTTTTATTATGCCAATCGCAAGATGATTCAATTCTAAATTTTATTTCCAAATACCATTCTTTCCCATTTTAAACCGTTAGTGATCTACAGGGTTGTGTTATGTTAATTCTATTCCATTTTTGGCGCTCTAGTTCCTCGGAACAGAGTGCTTATCAATTTGCCCAAATGTCTGTAATTTTCGAATTTTTGGCTGAAAATGGTCTCAAACGATTTGGTTCGACTCACTGATCAAGAATCCCAGGTCGAAATCGATTCCGTACGGTCGGTCCGGCCGGTCCGGCCGGCCGGCCGATGGCACGATAACTCTCGAACGAGAGGTGTTAGAGGATGAAATTTTCAAGGTGGGCTTGGAGCTTAAATATCTCGGAAGAGTTCGTTAATGGGCCACATCCATCAAGCGGTTTCAGAGTTATGGTCAATTTTAGTTAAAACATTTTTGATGAATATTTCCGAAACCGATCACTCGATCTATCTGAAATTCAGCATCAAATTGTAGAATCATGACCTTCATACGTATGTGAAGTTTTGTATTGACTAGGTTACCACAAAGTGTCAAAAAAAAATTTTGAAAATTTTCAAAAATTTTTTCTACAATAACTCTCGAACGGAATGAGCTAGGTAGTTAAAATTTTCAGAGTAGGTTAGGAGATGAATAACTCGGTAAAGTTTGTCATTGGGCAAAATGGGCTAGCTATTTATCAAGATTAAATGAGCAATCATGAGAATGAGAAAAGCACCATGGAAGAAATCAAATTAAATCTGGCCAATTTTGCCCAATAACGAACTTAACCGAGATATTCATCTCCCTAAACTACTCTGAAAATTTCAACTACCTACCTCATTCCGTTCGAGAGTTATATCTATGTCTATGGATGAAAAGCAGTCTCACTACTCTCAGATCTCTTACTTCATGTTCAGTTCCGAAATGTAAGAATTTTCTGAGAAAAACTAATATCGGAGCAAACAACTGAGATTTAACTCACTTCGCTCACAATTCTTCGATTGATTAGTCTCAGGAACATCATTTGACATTATGACAATTCATATTCATACATAGAATAATATCATTCTGTGACAACGTTGAAATACGATTTATTATTGAAATTTTGAAAAATCATATCTGAGATTTTTCTCACTTCGCTCACAATTCTTCGATTGATTAGTCTCAGGAACATCATTTGACATTATGACAATTCATATTCATACATAGAATAATATTATTCTGTGACAACGTTGAAATACGATTTATTATTGAAATTTTGAAAAATCATATCTCCGAAAGTATTAGCTTGTTAGAGTTAAAAATGATATGATTGGATTCTCATGATAAAACTTTTTATTAAAAAAAATTTAATTTGGAATTTGTTTCGTAAAAAAAAATTTTTTTTTTTGTTACTCCGAAACCATTTGTCCGATTTTGCCCAATAACGAACTTAGCCGAGATATTTATCCCCCAAACCTACTCTGAAAATTTCAACTCTCTAGCTCATTCCGTTCGAGAGTTATCGTGCCTACGGCCGGCCGGACCGGCCGGACCGGCCGGACAGAATGAATTTCGACCACGGATTCTTGATCAGTGAGTCGAACCAAATCGTTTAAGACCATTTTCATCGAAATATTCGAAAATTACAGACATTTGGGCAAATTGATAAGCTCTCAGTTCCGAGGAACTAGAGCGCCAAAAATATATATTTTTTGATAAAATAGATATAAAAAATTATGTAATTTTGTATAAATAAACAACATAAATCTTCAACGTGGCAGAGTTTACTATTGCATTGAATATATTCATATTATACTATAAATTTACTAAGAAAAATATGTAAAATCTCTGAAGAATTAAATTTAGTCCACTTGCCTTATAACATATTGTTTAATATACTATACTTTCAAAAATTATTGTTTGAAGAATGTAAAAATAATGTCACAATGCTAATGCTCCATTTTAAATAATTACGTAGAAATAAAAACTTAATAAATCATTTTTCAACTATATTAAAAATAAAGTAAAAAAATATTTGATCGACTTACCTTTCATAAGACAAATATTTAGATATCACTCGAAACTCTACGTAACAGGAAATGATAGCCTATTACTTCGTCACTCCAATTTTCAGGCAATACAACATCTCCATATTTATGTTTATTATGCTTTCGAGCAGATAGAAAAGTTTTGCAAGAAAGCCAAATGTCTTTATTGAATTTTTTTACTTCGTCTCTTTTTTCTCCAAAATTAGGATTTTCACACAGCAAATTACACAAAAAAACAATCCATAATTATTGTGTAGTACAAAAAGTATTTCTCAGGAGATAAAATGAATCACGTGGTGAAATAGAAAAATGTTTGCACGCTTATAACCAACATCAACATGTGAAGGGCTACATAGTCAACTGTCTAGCTCATTCCGTTCGAGAGTTATCGTGCCTACGGCCGGCCGGACGGCCGGACCGGCCGGACAGAATGAATTTCGACCACGGATTCTTGATAAGTGAGTCGAAGACCATTTTCATCGAAAAATTCGAAAATTACAGACATTTGGGCAAATTGATAAGCACTCAGTTCCGAGGACCTAGAGCGCCAAAAATAATCTCAAGTTAGTAATACATTTTTGAGACTCATCAGATAAACATAATTTGTCCTTGCTAACTCTTTTAGCTACCAGAATCGAGAATGTCCGCACAGGACATTGTTGGGCGTCTCATCGAAACGAAGCTATTCACGAACAATCAGCTTGATAGTTATCAAGTGCAAAAATAGCCCATGGATCCCGGACTATGTGTCAAAAGTCCTGGAAAAGTGAGGTAAACAATGTCGACAATCGTGAACCCATTTTAGTAGACGAGTCATTATGGAACCCATATGCAGAAAACCATGCTGGCAGAATGGTATAACATTGTTTTCCAGGAAACAGTCATGAAGACGTCTAGGATTTCGATATCACGTGATGCCTGAAAGCGCTCGTTTGCTTCATTCTATTCCCAAAGTCCCCAGCGTTTTTCATATTGTAAGTAAACATATAGCGCGACACATCGTATCGACAATTTAAATGTTTCGAGATTGTCTTATCTCTCCAAATACCCGGGAGAATAAGAATGTTGAATGACAGCCAGAAAACGATTTTACACTTACTGAATATGAAGTGACATTATCTTTGCAAATCTCTCGCAATGTATTTACGAAAATGACAAATATCGACACCTACTCCTCGCATTGCGTACCTCTTCGTATCACGGAGCATGATAAAGTTGAAATTGATATGGTGTTCCTCAGCCAATCTTTCGCTAAATTTCCCCCCTCTCGCCGCAAGATAACTCGGCAGACTTCAAAGTGTATTAAAAAAATAGGTCATCCTCTATCTCCCGCTCCTCCTGGGTTGAGATATTCGGATTTTCCTATAATTTATAACGTCGAGCACGGCAGGAAGGATATCCGTATTTCCACACCTCTGGTTGGTCGAATGGAAACTATGTCATTTAGGGTTCTGGTGTTAAATGGCGAAGACACTATTTAACCGCTTATCTCGAATAAACTATTATCGCTTTCTGGACTGAAACATAAGTATTTTCAGATTTTCGGGTTATTGAAGTATATGGGGGATTATCCTTGTTCTTAATATATTTGAAAACAGAAAGATCGGTTATAACCTTCACAATAATATTGCTTCGGTAGGTATACAGTCCGATTTTTTCGCGCATGTTCTGGGCAACAGCGTGCTATCATTCTGCCAAAATGTCTATAGTGTTCGAATTTTTTGGCGAAAATGGTCTCAAACGATTAGGTTCGACTCGCTGATGAGGAATTTAAGGTAAAACTTAATCCTGTCCGACCCCTCGTTGCCCGGATAACTTTCGAGCGGAAAGAGCGTCAAGTCGCTATACTTGACATTTTCAGTATAGGTGGCGTGTCCAAATGAGACGGACATGTTCGTTAATGGGCATAATCGGCCCAACGATTTCCCAGTACTAATTTCTAGACTAGTTGTAGAATACCGACACAAAGACGTATGTGAAAGTTCGTGAGGATCGTATTACTAGGTAATTTCAAAAAAATGATCGCAAACAATTATATATCTCAGAATCTACCCGTCCAATATCGCTGAAATTTTGCGAGAGCCTTTAAAACCTAACTTTACAGCCAAGTTCCAAATTTGAACACGATCGGATCTATATTGTTGGAGAACCGAGCAGCCTTGGGTGAGCAGTGGCTGGATGGGTGAACGTTGCCGCGATAACTTTTAAATGGAAAGAGTTAGCGACTTGCAATATTCAGGATCCGATCGAATTGAAACATGGTAACCAGCTGTAGAATACCGACGCAGAGACCCCTTTCGGATATGCAACCTACCCTGAAAATTGCAAATCCCTATCTCCTTCCGTTCGAAAGTTATCGAGGCAAGGTCACCCATCTACTGAGCTCACACAAGAATGCTCGAATCTCCAACAATGTTCAACCGATCGTGTTAAATCTTGAAACTTGGCAGTAGAGTTAGGTTATGAAGGCTCTTGCAAAATTTCAGCAATTTCAAACGAATAGTTACTGATATATAGAATTTTTTTTTCAATCATCCATGATTTTTTTTAAATTTTTTAAAAATAGAATCCTCAAGAAATTTTGCAAGAATTTTCGCGTTGGCATTCTACTACAACTAATTACCATGTTTGAATTCAATCGGTTTAGTATTTTTCGAGTTAATGAGGAACAAAAAACAACCAAATTTCAGATGGCTATAACTCTAAAACCGTTTGGCCGATTATGCTCATAAACAAATTAAAATGTCGCGTTCTGGTGCACATCCTAACCTGAAAACTTCAAGCCGCTATCTCTTTCCGTTCTCAAGTTATCGTGACAACAAAAATATTTTTTAATAATTTTTTTAAAATTTTCTAGCCATACGATTCGCACAAAATTCCACAAACGTGATTAGGTTCATATTGCACAACTACTCACCAAGTTTCAATTCGATTAGATTTATTTTGGTTGAAAACAAAATTATTACTCGGAAACCACTGGGCCGGTTATGCCCATTAACGAACTTGTCCGTCGTATTGGGATGCGCCACCCACCCTGAAAATTTCAAGTCGCTAGCTCTTTTCGTTGTCAAGTTATCGTGGCGACGGCCGGACAGAATCAAATTTGACCTCGAATTCTTCATTGGGTAGTCGAACTAAATCGTTTGAGACCATTTTCGTCAAAAAATTCGAAAGTTACAGACATTTGGGGCAAAACTATAACGCGATGTTCCCCAGAACATACGCGCAAAAATAATATTATTGTACCCGAACTGATGTGCTGATGTCAATTGGCACACACTAATATCAAACAATGAGCGTTTGACTGAAACTGCATATGAATTTGTCATCCAACGCCAACTTTGATAGGGACAATAATTATCCACGTAATTCGAGATGAGTTAGTCTATCAATAATTCGTTTTTTGAGTAGCACTATTTTCGCCTAGAAATGAAATTCACTGGAGTTCCTATGGAACTAAGAAAAACCTCTGACCCTCATGCTCATCGTCAGATAAGGAAGTCGCTATAAGTTCGAAATATTCCAGAAACGCTGAGACGTAAACTACGAGACCCCTTAAACCTTTTACAGAATTTCACAGAAGCGCGGATAAATATTTACTCGTCAAATAGACACTCCAAATTTAATGAGAAGGACACGATTTTCGCGTTGCTGTCTGAACGTCATAAAATTATATCATACTGCTTTGACTATCGTCAAAGGCATCCCCCGCGTTCCAGTCGAACGGATAAGATGTCATCGGCTCAGAGCCGCTGAAATTAACGTGAGATGCGAATGTAAATAAGTGTTCTTCTAATATGAAACAATGCGAATTTAGTCGAGTAGAAACCGAAGCATTTTTGGTTCCAACGGAATTCCCATTTTCGTCAACAATGAAATCAGGATCCGGTTGAAATTAACTTCTCTCTATTAACGCTGGAGGTCAGCAGAGTGGAAAGCGTGACATGTTAATATAAAGCGAATAGTGTAAAAAGCATTGAGGGCTTAACCCACTTGTCAATGATTTATAGATGTATTACATTTTTTCGTTTGATCGCTGAATTTTATTACGAGGAAATAATAAATCAAAAGAACTAATTGCAGTGCACTAGGTGGTTTCCTTCAACTATACAGGGGTGTCCCAGGTTCGAGTGCCTATTAGACGTTTCTAAAGAAGTAGACATATTTGCAATCTGAAAATTGGGATTATGATATTGCTTGAAATTCTCTTCAGAGCTAAAATGTTTTCGAAGCCCAAACACTTCCGGTTATACAGGGATGGAAAATAAATTTGATGAAAAACATTTTTTTCAAGTTTTGCATTTCTGGTATGATCAAGTGTTCAATGCTGAATACATTTCTGTTAAAACAATTGTATTCATCCGAATAGTTTTCAAAATATCGAAAAAAAAATCCGGAAAAAAAGTATATGTTTAGTCAGTATTAAGTTCATTATTATTATTCTAAACATCCTGAGCGTGAACCATTTTTACAACCTCGAAGAGGAAGAATGTGGAGAGGTCATGCATCTTTTGAATTTCAGAAATATCATCACAGGGTGTTTCAAATTTTGTGTCGAATATTGTGATCAAAAATTGGCCATAACTTCTGTTTTTCAAATTAGACCCCTATTTTCGTATGATTGCGTTGGATTCTGCGGTGAAAAATAATGATAGTTTTCTAACATGATTATGCTCCTAAATTCAATAATTTCTGAGATTTTTTTTTTAATTTAGGAGCATAATAATTTTTGAAAACTATCATTATTTTCCACCGCAGAATCCAACGCAATCATAAAAATGGGTTCAAGCCCTGTGGACAGGAGCTTTCTGGCGCACTAGTTCAAACAGACAAATTATATCTCCGAAAGTATTGGTTTCTCAGAGTTGGGAATTATATCAATGTATTCATATGATAGAACTGCATCATAAAGGAAGTTCAATTCAAATGATAGTTTATTTATCAAGATTAAATGAGCAATCATGATAATGAGAACTGCACCATGGAAGAAATCAAATTAAATCTGTCCAATTTTGCCCTTGCCCTATAACGAACTTAACCGAGATATTCATCTCCCTAACCTGCTCTGAAAATTTCGACTACCTAGCTCATGCCGTTCGAGAGTTATATCTATGTCTATGGGTGAAAAGCATGAATGAAATTATATCATTGTGTGACAACGTTGAAATACGATTTATTATTGAAATTTTGAAAAATCATATCTCCGAAAGTGTTAGCTTGTTAGAGTTAAGAAAGATATCATTGGATTCTTATGGTAAAACTGCTTATTCAAAAAAATTTAATTTTGAATTTTTTTTGTAAAAAAAAATTTTTTTTTGTTACTCCGAAACCATCTGTTCGATTTTGCCCAATAACGTACTAAGCCGATATATTTATCTCCCAAACCTACTCTGAAAATTATTTCAACTGTCTAGCACATTCCGTTCGAGAGTTATCGTGCCTACGGCCGGCAGGCCGGCCGTACCGGCCGGACAGAATGATTTTCGACCACGGATTCTTGATCAGTTAGTTGAACCAAATCGTTTAAGTCCATTTTCATCGAATAATTCGAAAATTACAGACATTTGGGCAAATTGATAAGCACTCAGTTCCGAGGAACTAGAGCGCCAAAAATGGGTTCAAGCCCTGTGGACAGGAGATTTCTGGCGCTCTGGTTCAAACAGACAAATTATATCTCCGAAAGTATTGGTTTCTCAGAGTTGGGAATTAAATCAATGTATTCTTATGAAAGAACTGCATCATAAAGGAAATTAAATTCAAATAATAGTTTATTTATCAAGATTAAATGAGCAATCTGAGAATGAGAACTGCACCATGGAAGAAATCAAATTGAAATAGCTGAAATGAATTTGACTCTTTCTTATAGAACAGGATGAAATGTACGAGTATGAACACAGATCATATAATAAAGCTTAGATAGAATATTATAGCATTCTGTGAAAATATAGAAGTACGTACGATTCATTATTGAAATTTAGAAAAATCATATCTCCGAAAGTATTAGCTTGTTGGAGTTGGAAATGATATCGATGGATTTTAATGGTGAAACTGCATCTTAAATAAAAATTACAGACATTTGGGCAAATTGATAAGCACTCAGTTCTGAGGAACTAGAGCGCCAAAAAGTATAATTCCCTTTCCGGGATTTGAGCCCACCTTCTCTCGTTCCGAAACCGAAAACCCGACGGCCTAGACCAACCGGCTATCGGGCTCCTCGTACGATCTTGTCGATCTCCGGTATTAGAATAAAACGTCGGTACTTACCTGGGATATATATTCTTAGTTTTCACTTTTCGACTTAAAATCGCCACATGGGGGTTTATTTGACGGTTTTTTACCCTTGTCTCTCTAAGTCGATTTTGGCGTTTCTCGAACCAACTATTAGCAAGGAATTAGACAATGTCATGTCTCAGGAAAATAAGTTGACATTATGACAATTCATACATAGAATAATTATATAATTCTGTGAAAACGTAGAAATAGGATTTATTATTGAAATTTTGAAAAATCAAATCTCCGAAAGTATTAGCTTGTTAGAGTTAAAAATGATATCATTGGATTCTTATGATAAAACTGCTTATTGAAAAAAATTTAATTTGGAATTTGTTTTGTAAAGAATATTTTTTTTTTACTCCGAAACCATCTGTCCGATTTTGCCCAATAACGAACTTAGCCGATATATTTAACTCCCAAACCAACTCTGAAAATTTCAACTGTCCGTTCGAGTGTTATCGTGCCTACGGCATGCCGGACGGACGGCCAGACCGGCCGGCCGGCCGGACAGAATGAATTTCGACCACGTATTCTTGATCAGTGAGTCGAACCAAATCGTTTAGGACCATTTTCATCGAAAAATTCGAAAATTACAGACATTTGGGCAAATTGATAACCACTCAGTTCCGAGGAACTGGAGCGCCAAAAATAGGGTTCTAATTTGAAAAACAGAAGTTATGGCCAAATTTTGATCACAATTTTCGACACCAAATTTGAAACACCTTGTGATGATATTTCTGAAATTCCAAGGATGCATGACCTTCCCACATTCTTCCTCTTCGATGCTGTAAAAACAGTTCACGCTCAGAATGTTTGAAATAAGATTAATGAACATAATACTGATTAAACTTTAGTTGCCTTTTTTCCGTTTTTTTCTCGATATTTTGAAAACTATTCGAATGAATACAATGGTTTCAACAGAAATATATTCAGCATTGAATACTTGATCATAGCAGAAATGCAAAACTTGAACAAAATTTTTTTCATAAAATTTATTTTGACCCCCTGTCATGATTATGCTCTTAAATTCAATAAAAAAATAATTAAAAATTATTGAATTTAGGAGCATAATCATGTTAGAAAAATATCATTATTTTTCACCGCAGAATACAACGCAATCATAAACAAATTGGGTTCAAAATTGAAAAGCAGAAGTTATGGCCAATTTTTGATCACAATTTTCGACACAAAATTTTAAACACCCTGTGATGATATTTCTGAAATTCAGAAGATGCATGACCTTTTCACATTCTTCCTATTCGATGTTGTAAAAACGGTTCACGCTCAGGATGTTTGAAATAAGAATAATGAACATAATACTGACTAAACATATTTGACCTTTTTCCATTTTTTTTTCGATATTTTGAAAACTATTCGAATGAATACGACGGTTTTAACAGAAATATATTCAGCATTGAATACTTGATCATTATAGGAATGCAAAACTAGAAAAAAATGTTTTCAATAAATCTATTTTCACTCCCTGTATAACCGGAAGTGCTTCGACTAGGCTTCGAAAATATTTTAGCTCTGTAGCGCATTTCAAGCAATATCATAATCCCAATTTTCTGATTTCAAATATGTCCAGTTCTCAAGAAACATCTAATAGGCACTCGAACTTGGGACACCCTGTATTTACAAACAGACTAGAGGGAACAATGAGTTGTAGATAAGGGTTGAATCATAATCCCTTCCTTCATACCTATATATATTTATATTTTTTTTATAGAACGAACTAAAAATGTGAACACAAACAAAATTGATGTGTATTGTTCTTGAACACTATACGAGTAACTATATTCTTGCCCGCTACAAATTTTGTCGTCTGACATATGTTTCGGGGACGATGTACCGATCTCCTGAGAGGAAACGTTACTTGAGCATGCCGTATATTACTCTACTCAAAAATGGGCTCACATCTTTTCTCTTATACATTTCGATACCTACAAGAGTTCCCAGGTACAATCTATTGGAATTTTCCAACAATTTAACGGAAGTTGAGTGGCTGGTTGTTAACACATGATTTGCAACAGTAGATTGGTCTATGTTGTTTTTTCAATGTGGCCCTTATACTCTTCGTAGAATATTCCTGGTTGTTTACCCGATGTAGCACTTGTCCAATCTGAAACTTAATTTTATAAATACCGACGAGCAAACAACCCAAAATATTCTGACGAGGTATCAAGAGCATATGGTACACATTCCAGATAACAACATCCACAAATTTATTAAATGGTTTCTTCATGTGTTTTCTGAAATTCAGAAAAATATCTATAAAATAAAAATTTATTGTTTTGTCAATTGCTTCTGCGTTAGAAACACAAAATATTTGTCAGAAGCAATGTTGCCTTACAAACAATAACGAAATGACATCAACGATAAAACAAACTATTTCGTAAAGTTTCGGAGACTAGATCAGACTCCTTCGTTCGGCACCAAGCGAAAATGTCAGTCCCTAGTTGAGTAGAGTAATAGATAGCATGCTTTAGTAGTATTACATCACAGGAGGTGGAAACATTATTCCCCAAATATAAGTCAGATGACAAAATTTGTTATGAACAAGAGTTTAGTTACTCGCTATACAATTATTTATAACTAGTCTACCGACAACTCAAACCAGAATTATGGTTTTCAACAGTTGTATTGTTTGAGTTCCAAGTGAATATTGACGCTTTTCAACCGTCTCTTGCGCATAAATACGAAGTTGAATCCATTATGTAATTTTCACATTTATAGATTGAGAATCGCCACAGGGTCCTTCGGGAGTTTTATCTTTTTCGATATATACCTTTTCGGTATGTTTAATGACTCTGATTTAGTTTTATTTGACTCTCATACTTTCATCGGATCTCATTTCATTGCAATATTCTTTGTTCCGGGGAAAAATTCGTAACCAGTAGCAAAATATATTCGAAGGCTTGAATTGAAATTTAATATTTCAACAGTTGGTGTAGAATTCAATTATCATGAAGCAGTTGAATATGCCTCCGATGGAGGTTTGACCTCAGATTTACTCCTGGGATTTTCCAGGATATCATCAGATGTGTATTTAATCTCATCGGTGGAACAATGGAAGAAAAATGCTAAGGTTGAATTCTTTCGGGTGAATATTTGAGTGATCGGCACGGATGGAAATCCATTATTAATGTTGACACTCAATATTATCGTCTTTAAATGAAAAATACTTCGGGGAAGTTATTCAGAACAAATTCAGTTTATAACAATAACACCCGGTTTCTGAAAGGCTGATCAACGTGTTGATCAACTAACAGAACTGTTAATGTCAAATCAGTCCGAGTTTTTGCGCTTTGCGCAACTCAAATGATGGTTAACAAGAGATTGATGTCTGATGATTAGTTAACATTTGTGTTGATCAGCCTTTTAGAAACGGGGGATTTTTCAGTTGATATAAAACGCATCTTTCATCGACAAAATTAGTACCGATAAGGCGATAACGCCAAATAACGACCAATAACGAACGAAATCCGAATTGGTTTAGAATCAATAGAGCTTTGATTTCTTCATCAGGAAGACATTTTCCATATCCATCACAATATCTTCTGAAAGCAATGAATGACTATTGGAGAACCGACAGAAATTGCTCTCGAAAAGTAGTCATAATGAAAGCAAACTCTGAAAGGTGTACTTTGATCTTCATGAATAGAATCCGCGTCGCGTTGGAAATCCGGGACGTATATTCTCATATACTGTTTTCGTCAATAGAGCACCAGAAAATTTTTTGTTGGATTTACAATGGTTAAGACAGAAATGATGGGATTCCCTCATTCGAATTCTAAATATTTTCCAAAGAGAAGTTTAAATATTACTGATATGCAGGGTTTTCTATTAAGAAGTTCAATTTGGGAATGCTCATTATTTTGGCAGCTGTCATTTGTTGACAGATGACGACTAGAATCGATGCCCGACCTTCGATTCAACAACGCATCGAAATTGTTAAAATTCGTTACAAAAATGACGAGAATTTTGCTGAAACAGTTCACAAAGTTAAAAATGGTCTTGGACGTTGTGAAGCAGCTCGGTCGGCTCTTGTGAAATTGGTGCCAAAATTCCAGCTGTTGGGACAAGTTAGTGATTGAAGAATCGAACTCGTGTTAGACCTTTGAGGACACCAGCGAATCTTCCTCCCGTAGCTTGCCGTGTGGTAGAAAATCTAGCTTGCTCGATTCCACGCCATCCTTTGAAATATGGCATGTCACATACAATTTCACAACGGAAAAGACTTGGGTCTTTATACAGTGTGGAAAAGTCAAATTGAAAAAATTCATTATCTTGGTTACTGTACATATTTATAAAAAATCTCGAACCACTCCAAATTTAAATTTCAAATTCTCATTCTTCTTTCTAAAAATGTGAACCCCACCTTCAACCCTCTTCGAAGGACAGGTACAACCCCCAATTTTTCAAATAGGAAGTATGGGCTTGTGATATTTCTTTTGAAAGCTCTCGTCATTCTATATTCAGAAATGTCATTTTTTTTCATGTTTATTGCAAAAGACAAATTAGAAAAAAATAAAATCCAGCGATTAGCGAAATTTGGCCCAATATCAAAAACTAAAATGTTATACAAAATGTAGCAAAAAATTGTGAATGTTAATGAAGAAGATGTTCAAAGTGTTTACCGCAAACGCCCTGGTAATATCATAACCTCAAATAAAAATTTCATTTCATTTTTGCATTTCATCATTTAACACCTCAGGAGTGATCGACCTAATCGTTAGCTTTATTGGATCTTCTGGGTCATTCAAATTAAGGGGTTTAGTTATAAATCAACAAGTGCAGAGCGTTCCTGCCAATAGGGCCCTTCATAAATGGCTTCGTATAATTATTATACTTATGCATACAGGGTGAGTCTTTGACCACTGCATTAATTTTAACCAAAGATTCCTCTCATCAAATGAAACACTTTTTTCATTTAACATTTTTTCAAATTCAGCTCAGGTAAAAAGATATAGGCTGTTGAAATTTTGAAAAACAATCAGTTTTTATTTTGTAGCTTTGACATCCTTTTTTCAAATGAAATGAATATTGGCGTGAAGTTTCCTATAACTATGATACATATTTTCCAACTATTAGTTATTTTCTAATTCTACTGGTTTTCTAGTTATGGACTCGTGGATTCATAAAACTAAACGAAATTAGCATAAAGAAAGCTTATAACGTTTTTCTTGAGTCATTTCAAGAATATTCCATCGTTTTAGAACATTATATTATTCTTCATCATTTCTCCTTAAACGCACCGTTTTCGAGATATTCTTCATTGAATGTTTTAAAATGGAAAACTCCAGAAATTTCACTACTTTTATGGATCCGTCCCTGAGCGTTGGAATCCCAAATCAAGCTGTAAACCACGTTACCATGCCTTATTCTCGTCCGCCAGCAATGTCATAGATAATTTATATGCGGGAGTGTATTAGCACATTGTGAAATCTTTAAACGCTTGTAACTTTTTACCTGAGCCGAATCTGGAAAAATGGTAAATGAAAAAAGTGTTTCATTTGATGAGAGGAATCTTTGGTTAAAATTAATGCAGTGGTCAAAGACCCACCCTGTATATTTCACAAGTCAAATAGACCCCAGGGGGTTCATAGATTTGCCGAGAAAGCAAGAGCAATTTATTAACAACTGTATCGCCATTTTTCATTATTATATATGCGTTTAGTTATGTCCACAATGATGTTCACATATTCCAATAAAAAGAAATCTAATGGCGGCAAATTCGAAAATTTCTCATGAAACAAGCTCCTTACTTCTTTTTGTGTGCGGGTGTTATCTCTGTGATCAATCATTTGTAAAATTGTTATTTTGTGCATTTCCGTTATTCAAAATTGAAGTCAATGAAATTCAAACACAAATTATACAATTCATAAACTACAACGTATCAGCACAAAACTATTTGCGAAGGCGTTCTAAAGAAACTAACATTGCCACATAAAGTGTTTCACGTAATTTCCATGGTACCATCTGGAAAACACAATGTTATATTTTTGGCGCTCTAGTTCCTCGGAACTGAGTGCTTATCAATTTGCCCAAATGTCTGTAATTTTCGAATTTTTCGATGAAAATGGTCTAAAACGATTTGATTCGACTCACTGATCAAGAATCTGTGGTCGAAATTCATTCTGTCCGGCCGGTCCGGCCGGCCGTAGGCACGATAACTCTCGAACGGAATGAGATAGACAGTTGAAATTTTCAGAGTAGGTTTGGGAGATAAATATCTCGGCTAAGTTCGTTATTGGGCAAAATCGAACAGATGGTTTCGGAGTAACAAAAAAAAAATTTTTTTTACAAGGCAAATTCCAAATTAAATTTTTTTCAATAAGCTGTTTTACCATAAGAATCCAATGATATCATTTTTAACTCTAACAAGCTAATACTTTCGGAGATATGATTTTTCAAAATTTCAATAATAAATCGTATTTCAACGTTGTCACAGAATGATATTATTCTATGTATGAATTGTCATAATGTCAAATGATGTTCCTGAGACATGACATTATCTAATCAATCGAAGAATTGTGAGCGAAGTGAGAAAAATCTCAGTTGTTTGCTCCGAAATTAGGTTTTCTCAGAATATTCTTACATTTCGGAACGGAACATGAAGTAAGAGATCTGAGAGTAGTGAGACTGCTTTTCATCCATAGACATAGATATAACTCTCGAACGGAATGAGGTAGGTAGTTGAAATTTTCAGAGTAGTTTAGGGAGATGAATATCTCGGTTAAGTTCGTTGGCCAGATTTAATTTGATTTTTTCCATGGTGCAGTTCTCATTCTCATGATTGCTCATTTAATCTTCATAAATAAACTATTATTTGAAATGAATTTCCTTTAGGATGCAGTTCTATCATATGAATACATTGATATAATTCCCAACTCTGAGAAACCAATACTTTCGGAAATATAATTTGTCTGTTTGAACTGGAGAGCCAGAAAGCTCCTGTCCACAGGGCTTGAACCCATTTTTTTTGTAAATTTTCTTTCTGTCACATCTGGAAGGCAAATAAGTTTAGTATTAAGTAATCATTAAAGGATACTATGTGAGGTATACTCATTATTGAAAGGTTTCTTTCTGGGTTTTCTCCCAAACTCTGAAAAATATCTATAAAATAAAAATGAATTATTCTGCGATTTGCTTCTGCATAAGAAAAACAAGATATTTGTCAGAAGCAATCAATGTTGCCTAACAAACAACAACGAAACAACATCAACGAAGAAACAACTATATCGTACCGTTTCGGAGTCTATATCAGACTCCTTCGTCAGACTCTTAACGAAAATCTTTAGAATTATTTTGTTGATAGTTATAGTTGTTTCTTCGTTGATGTTTCTTCGTTGATGATGTTTCGTTGTTGTTTGTTAGGTAACATTGTTCAATTGATTGCTTCTGACAAATATCTTGTGTTTCTTACGCAGAACCAAATCGCAGTATAATGAATTTTTATTTTATAGATATTTTTCAGAGTTTAGGAGAGAAAACCCAGAAAGAAACCTTTTAATAAGTTTAGTATTACTGTTATAAGATATGGGAATATTCGAGGGAATATTATAATTCATTTCGGTAATCACATGATTTAATTTTTTTCCATTTTGAGTTATGCAATAAACATGAAAGTGATTTTCCATAAATATGTACAGTAACCAAGATGATGCATTTATTCCATTTGGCTTTTCCACACTGTAGAATAGATGTTTGCCCCAATGTTTAATTCAAATTTCGGTAAAAGTCTCTTCTATAAATTTAAGGACTACCTCATTTATGGGGTAGGGATTGAAAGAATACAAAACTATGTTTCTTAATAATAGACCAGGGTCGATCATTTTTGAAACCGGATAAAATAATAGTAGAATGAAACCAGTTGTAAAAGGAAGAGAATATAACAAAAATTATAGGAAAATAATTTACGGGCGATCTGAGGTCGGGAAGGGAAAGAGGGCGAGTTTTTAAGGGTAAAAAATGGTTTATCTCGATTTCCGGAAAAACTAAAAGTCTTTTGGAAAATAAAATCACAAAATTCGCATAACCTCAAAATTTATGTAAAAAATTCAAATAACCAGGTTTTTGGTTTTTAATTTTTATCTTTTACAAAAAAAAAAAATTTTCCCCAAATTTGGTGAAAACTTACCTTTTCATGTCCCAAATAGACTGTAATTTTTTGGATTTAAAATATTTTTTTTTTCCACCTTAATTTGACTTAATATCGAAAAAGCATCCTAATTTTCAATTAAAAATTATCACGTCAAAATATCTGCTTTTTGAAAAAAGTAGGTAGGCTTTTTGTTCATTGAAATCTCTACTTTCTGATGGTGTAAAAACGAAATACATTACTATGGTAAATTCTCTCAGAAAATGCTACGAAGTAACAGGCAGTAAGGCCCAGACCCTCATAGCCCTTTCCTCACTTCTCTATGGAATAGGCATCTACACATATAATTTAGAGAAGGTTCTGCAACTATCTCAAAATACTGTGGATATCTTATTAAATATTAACTTTATAAACTTAGCATTTTCCGAGAAAATTTACCATAATAATTATATTTTCTTTACACCATCAGAAAGTAGAGACTCCAGTGAACGAAAAGCCCACCTACTTTTTTGAAAAAGCAAATATTTTGACGTGAGAATTATTGATTGAAAATTTGGGTGCTTTTTCGATATTAAGTCAAATTAAGGTAAAAAAAAAATTTTGAATCCAAAAAATTACAGTGTATTTGGGACATGAAAAGGTAAGTTTTTACCAAATTTGGTGAAAAAAAATTTTTTTTTCTAAGAGATAAAAATTAAAAACCAAAAACGTGGTTATTTGAATTTTTCACATGAATTCTGAGGTTATGTGAAAAAAGTGTGAATACAAAAGTTGTAGATCTTTTTATTACCTACAACTTCGCCATTTAACTTTTTTCCATAGGTCTTGTAGTTTTGCCGGAAATCGAGATAAACCGTTGTTTACTCTTCAAAACTCACCACCTTCCCCTTCTCGAACTCAGATCGCCCGTAAATTATTGGCGCTCTAGTTCCTCGGAACTGAGTGCTTATCAATTTGCCCAAATGTCTGTAATTTTCGAATATTTCGATGAAAATGGTCTTAAACGATTTGGTTCGACTCACTGATCAAGAATCCGTGCTCGAAATTCATTCTGTCCGGCCGGCCGGTCCGGCCGGCCGGCCGTAGGCACGATAACTCTCGAACGGAATGAGCTAGAGAGTTGAAATTTTCAGAGTAGGTTTGAGGGATAAATATCTCGGCTAAGTTCGTTATTGGGCAAAATCGGACAGATGGTTTCGGAGTAACAAAAAAAAAATTTTTTTTTTACGAAAAAAATTCCAAATTAAATTTTTTTTAATAAAAAGTTTTATCATAAGAATCCACTCATATCATTTTTAACTCTAACAAGCTAATACTTTCGGAGGTATGATTTTTCAAAATTTCAATAATAAATCGTATTTCAACGTTGTCACAGAATGATATTATTCTATGTATGAATATGAATTGTCATAATGTCAAATGATGTTCCTGAGACATTTTCGAAGAATTGTGAGCGAAGTGAGAAAAATCTCAGTTGTTTGCTCCGAAATTAGTTTTTCTCAGAAAATTCATACATTTCGGAACTGAACATGAAGTAAGAGATCTAAGAGTAGTGAGACTGCTTTTCATCCATAGACATAGATATAACTCTCGAACGGAATGAGGTAGGTAGTTGAAATTTTCAGAGTAGTTTAGGGAGATGAATATCTCGGTTAAGTTCGTTATTGGGCAAAATTGGCCTGATTTAATTTGATTTCTTCCATGGTGCTTTTCTCATTCTCATGATTGCTCATTTAATCTTGATAAATAAACTATTATTTGAATTGAATTTCCTTTAGGATGCAGTTCTATTATATGAATACATTGATATAATTCCCAACTCTGAGAAACCAATACTTTCGGAGATATAATTTGTCTGTTTGAACTATTTCCTATCATTTTTCTTGTTATATTCTCTTCCTTTTCCAATAGGTTTCATCCTGCTATAATTTTTGTTCACTTTCTGAAATTTTCAAAGGCTTCGACCCTGGTCTATAAGAAATTCATATGAGAATAAATAATAATGAAAGGAAGGAACGTGAATCCTTCCCGATAAACTAGGAAGTTTCGAAATGAATGACTGGGGGTGCGATAGGTTCCATTAATTGTGTCGTATCCGGAAGTTTCTAGCCGACGAAAAAACAATTATTCAATCTCACACTTCGGGAACTTTTTGCAATTAAAGTAGACTTCTTTCCGAATTCCAGTATCGGAAATGAAACAATTCCTTGAAGCTTAATTCTTCCCTATTCCAGTTAAGTTTCATTGACGCTTTGATAGTGTCTTCTGGGCACTGAAAAACTTCTGTTCTAATCGTGGTAAGAAATTATTTCCAATTGCTCTACCACGTCATTCAGTCCCAATTCAATTTTACGTTTATTCCTGAACATGGTTTCAGTAATTATAGGGCTTCACACGAGAGATATTTCTCCTCTCGTTCTCGTCTCGGGAAAGCGAGAGGAGACGAGACGAGACGTTTCGAAAAATATTATAGGCGATACCGAGACCACATACAGCGCGACACGGGAGTCTCGTTTTTGGTCTCGTTAATTTTTGGCGCTTTTTTTCCTCGGAACAGAGTGCTTATCAATTTACCCAAATAACTGTAATTTTCGAATTTTTGGCTGAAAATGGTCTTGAACGATTTGGTTCGACTCACTGATCAAGAATCCGTGGTCGAAATCGATTCTGTCCAGCCGTCCGGCCGGCCAGCCGTTAACACGATAACTCTCGAACAGAATGAGTTAGACAGTTGACATTTTCAGAGTAGGTTCAGAGTAAGCAACATCGGTCTAATAGTTTAGGAGTAACGAAAAAAAAAATTTTTTCTTTACATTACAACTTTTGAATTCACATTTTTTTAAGGTGCAATTTCATCATAAGAATCCATTGTTATCATTTTCAACTCTAACAAGCTAATACTTTCGGAGATATGATGTTTCAAAGTTACAATAATACATCGTAAGTTCTACGTATTCACAGAATGTGAACACAGAATCTGTCTATGTTCACTATTCATAAATGTCATCTTTTTTAGCTATTAGAGATTGTCAATTCGTTGTTTGAAAATATTTTCTCTTGGAAAGCAAGTATTCGATTCTTGTATTTGTGAATATATACAAGACTGTTTTGATGTAGTTTATGGAGGCAATAGGAAAGAAGAACATAATGGAATCATCAAAAGAAATTACTGTTCGTTGGCCACTGAAGTTAATATTACCTTTTATTTCCTTAAGTAGTGAGACATGTTCCTATATACAGTATTTTCATAATGTTGCTAGCAAAAAAATACTGAAATATGGATCTACATTTGTGTATCAACCATTTTTTCTTGAGTTGAGGTTCATAATACAGAAAAGAATGTGTTAGTGGTATGAACTATTAAATTTTAAATTATGAAAAGAGGATAGTATTTTATTAATATATTTTGAAGTATTAAAATAATTTGTTCGTAATCCACTACCTACTCAAATATCAGGAATAAATGGACCATCTGCTATCATTGTCTCCAGCCTTGCTCTAGACATTTAGATGATACTTTCCTTAGGTATTTCGAGTTGTGAAAACTATGCACCGAGTGTAAGTTGCAACAATCCATTCCACGAGGTTGAATCATTGTAGATTGCTCATTTAATCTTGAAAAATAAATTTAATGACTATTTTTGAAGCACCAAGGCATTGAAGCATTGTAGATTGCCTTTTTTTTATAAGATAATTTTTGAAGCATTTTTGTTAAACGACACTTTTTTCAAATTTAATTTCTTTCATGATGCAGTTCTATCATAGGAATCCATTGATATAATTCCCAACTCTGAGAAACCAATACTTTCGGAGATATAATTTGTGTGTTTGAACAAGAGCGCCAAAAAGCTCCTGTCCACAGGGCTTGAACCAATTTTATTGGAATAATTTGGAAAGGTCTACATAGAGAATAATATAATTTACAAAATATCAACTTTTGTGACTATCTGTGAAATATTTGGTTGTAAATTGAAATAATTTTTTCTCATTTCTTTTTCAACTTGTTGACTGTTCTTATAGTAACGTATCGCTTATCATAAATATTTATCCTTGCAGATTTTTATATTTTAGGTTTGAATGTGTTTTTTTTATGATCGATTTTTGACTCTCGGTTGAGTATATATGTGTATAATCCAGTGAGTAATAAACGTGTATACTTTTGAAAAGGTTGCACAGTAAACTTTTATTATATAAGACACGACATTTTTCAACGCCTACAGAATCCAATTGCATATGAAGAGTTTCCACTGTAATTACCAATAAATTTTCTCTATATTATATATCGATCGTTCTAGAAATACACGATTTTTCAAAAGATTATTAATTATTATGTTTGTTATGACCTTGCGATAATTGAGATTATTTTTCAAGAAAAACAAGAATTCACAACAATAAAAACTGATCCCATTATGAATTCAATACTTAACGGACAACTTTTATTGTCCCTAAATCCCAATGCTTTCAAAATTTCGTCCCTATTTGAACATCTGGAGAAATTTATTGTTTCTTCTTGAGCTTCTTGTAGTGAAGATGTTAACAATTATTGTATACATCTGTGGAAGTACCTATAATAAAACTGATAAACAAATGAAAAATGAAGATATTCAATGTTTCGAAACGTGTTATGAAGAATGGGCCAAGAACACCCTCAATGATCTACCCACTGGGAAGGTATTCAATGAAAACTATACTAATTTGTCCAATTCTTTTAAAAATGTATCGACATCGATAGCCTCTTTTCAACATCAACAAATCCTTCGAAACATTCAAAAGCTTAGTTTGAAGAATATTTGTTGTTAGAAAGAGCAAATAGGAATCAATATATTTTAGAGTGGTGGAAAGTGCATGAAAAAGTTCTTCCTACACTTTCCAAGATGACCAATGATTTATTAATGGCTACACCCCCTTGAGTAATTTGTAAGATGAAATTAACAGTGTTTAAAATCAGCAAATGGGCCACTAGTACTTTACATGTACGTGGATATGTTCACAATTCACGGAAAAAATCGACAGCCTGTATCAGGAACTTCCATGCGTTTTCCACCATTTGGGAGGAATTAATGAAAAAAAAAATCAAATACGAAAAAAGTTTCGCTCCCGCTTTCATCGTTTCGCTATTTAATTAATTAGGATTTTATCCGCAAATAGGAATAATCTGGCAGGGTTGATGAAACGGGTTATATGCGGAACCGTGGCTGAATCTAGGAAGACCAAGTCTGTAGCAAAGTGGAATAATTAAAAATGACAACCACGGACAGCTGCTTAGCCAGACAGGCTTGTAAACTAACAGAGGGACGGACACTGAAGGTTCTAGGCTTTACTTATACATGAGCTTCCTCTGCACTTCCCTCCATTAGCCATACTGTTGAAAATTTAAATCACCTGAATTTTCTAGGCTTAAACCTTGCTAATTCTATTTCAACCCATTAGTTTCGATTGAAACGGATGAATTTGAGGTTCATTTTCATTTTTTTCAGTCAGATTCAGATATGAAATACATTCGCTAATTTCAGGCAAGAGTTCCTATATTCTCATTATCTTTATTTTTGCTCGTATGTCCTGGGGAACATCGCGTTGTCATTTTGCCCAAATGTCTGTAATTTTCGAATTTTTTGCCGAGAATGGTCTCAAACGACTAGGTTCAACTCACTGATGCAGTATTTGAGGTCACATTCGATTCTGTCCGGCCGTCCGTTGCCACGATAACTTGAGAACGGAAAAAGATAGCGACTTGAAATTTTCAGGGCAGGTGGTGCATCCTAATACGACGGACAAGTTCGTTAATGGGCATAATCGGCCCAACGATTTCCGAGTAATAATTTTGTTTTCAACCATTACTAATCTGGTCGAATTGAAACTTGGTGAGTAGTTATAGAATACAAACCTAAGGACGTTTGTGAGATTTTGTGAGAATCGTATCGTAATTATTAAAAAATATTATTTATGTCACGATAACCTGGTAACGGAAAAAGATAGTGACTTCAAATTTTCAGGTTAGGTTGTGCATCTGCGTGTGACATTTGAGTTTGTTTATAGGCAAATCAGCCAAACGGTTTTGGAGTTATACCACTCTGAAATTTGGTTGTTATTTCCTCAATAACTCGAAAAATTCAAAACCGATCCAATTCAAACGATTAGTTGTAGAATGCCAAGGCGAAAATTCTTGCAAAATTTCGTGAGGATCGTATTACTAGGAAATTTTTAAAAAATCATTGAAAATCATTGAAAAAAATTCTATATCTCAGTAACTATTCGTCCGACATCGCTAAAATTTTGCAAGAGCCTTCAGAACCTAACTCTTCTACCAAGTTCCAACGATCAGATCTATATTTTTGGAGATCCGAGCAGCCTTGTGTGAGTTCAGTAGATGAATGGGTAACCGTTGCCTGGATAACTATCAAACGTGTGTATAAATTTTGTGAGTACCACTAGAAAATTATTAAAAAATTACGAAAAAAAAAATTGGTTCAAGCACTGACGTGAAGTCAGGAGCTTTTGCGCGTTTGTTCTATTGTCCATTCTCCTATATTAGACACTCTTAATCGAATTTACCATGGACATGAACAGACAATATAATTCACCATGGTAAATTCGATTAAGAGTGTCCAATACAGGAGAATTGACAATAGAACATACGCGCAAAAGCTCCAGACTTCACGTCAGTGCTTGAACAAATTTTTTGTCCAGCTTCTCATCCACTTTCAACATGTCGGCCGGAGTGTTGAAACTGATTTATTCTGAAATGAATTGCCGTTGATGAGTTTGCGAGAAACATTTTTCCAGTTCGATCCCCAATTTTTAACCCTGAAAAGGAATCAATGTGGCTGAAAATCTCGCATAATCATTTATGAGTGATGCATAATTCGTGCACCAAGTTCCATCGATTTATTCCGGATAGTTCGAGAGGAAACTGGGACATGAGAAGGGAATGGATTTTCGGTTTTCTACAGGGTTATTCAAATAATTGGCGCATCAGGCGTTTCTCGGCATCTGGAAAAAGTGGAGCCTAACTTTCCTATATACAGGGTGTTTCATAATATATGCGCAGGACTGCGCTCAGGATGTGATAGCTCGTCCAAAAAAATTAAAAAAAAGTTTTCATCAACTGACCCTCTAAAACCATTTTTTTGCGAATATCTCCGGAACAGTGTATGCTAAAGAAAACAGCTATTGTAAGCATTTCTTACTCATAATAAGGTATGTTTTGTGTGGAAAAGTTATTTTCGGCGCTCTTGTTCCTCGAATTTATGGCTGAAAATGCTCTTAAACGATTTGGTTCGACTCACTGATCAAGAATCCGTGGTCGAAATTGATTCTGTGCGGCCGTTAACACGATAACTCTTGAACGAAAGGAGTTAGAGGGTCGTAAATATGTCGGACGAGTTCGTTAATGGGTAAAATCCATCAAGCGGTTTCGGAGTTATGGCCTTTTTTAGTAAAAATATTTTTTATGACTATTTCCGAAACCAATCACTCGATCTATCTGAGTTTAACATCAAATTGTAGAATAATGACCTTTATATGCATACGAAGTTTTGTATTGATCGGGTTGCCGTAAAGTGTAAAAAAAAATTAAAAATGTTTTAAATTTTGTTTCTACAATAAATCTCGAACAAAATCAACGTGGTATTTGAAATTTTCAGAGTAGGTTCGGGAGATAAATTTATCGGTTGAGTTCATTATTGGGCAAAATCAGCCTGATCGTTTCAGAGTAACGAAAAAAAAAAATTTTTTTTACATTACAAATTTCAAATCAATTTTTTTTAAGATGCAGTTTCACCATAAAAATCCATTGATATCATCTTCAACTCTAACAAGCTAATACTTTCGGAGATATGATTTTTCGAAATTTCAATAATGAATCGTAGTTCTATGTTTTCACGGAATGCTGTACTTAATTTTTCTTTCTATGAATTAATATATGATCTGTGTTCTTACATGTCATCTTATTTTCCTATCAGAGATAATTGTCAAAATTATTTCTGGTTCATTATTCTTCCTGTTCTATAAAACAAAGTATGATTGAATGCATGATGACCAATGAAATAACCTCAGCTATCGTACTTTTGAGGTGATAATATAATGCCCGTGGATAATCCATATGACGATGGAAATATATTCTAAGTAAGATATATAAATTGGGTTCCGAATATCTCCTGTAAAATCAAAACTGCAATGTTGTCTAAGTTCTAATTGTTATAATATAATTTCCAGAGAAGATTTGAGAAATGATTATCCCGGATAAGTTCGTTATTAGGGAGAATCGGTCTGTTTGAATTTCAATTGTTTCATGATGCAGTTCTTTCGTAAGAATCCATTTATATCATTCCCAGAGACCAATAATTTCGGAGATATGATTTGTCAAAGTTTGAACAAGAGCGCCAAAGCTCCATTCCACAGGGCTTGAACCAATTTTTGTAAGTCATAATCGTTGAACGTTTTGAAGGAGTAGTGGGTGTTTTTCTCCCCAACGGCTACGCCACTGGAAAGAGTACGGTTTTTAAACGTGCATTTGAATGGCCAATCTTTTTTACACAAAAAAGATACTCGTGTTCATAAGCTCTAAAGTCGAGCGTTTTCGAAAAAAATTAACTTTCATGTTGAAAAACATGAAGTTAACGTTTGGTTTTTAGTATACAGGGTCTTTCACGAGGAACCTCACCCATATTTATACGGGAAACTACTGATCGTATTTTCATGAAATTCAGCACTTATAAGTATTTCACGATGCTGATGAAATCTAAAATATTTTCAAGGCATGAGCACCTCCGGTTTTTCCGGAAATGACGTCAACTTCCGTTTTTCAAATTAGAACACCATTTTTTTATTGCAGAAATAGATTCCTTAGAAAATTTCAAGTTATTTTGATGTAACATTTTTCAGTTTTGGTTGGAAAATTCTCTCTGAGCGGGAAAATTCGAAAAAAAAATCGAAAATAGAGCTCCGCTGAAACAAGAATAACTTCGAGGTTTTTGGATGGAAAATTTTCATTTTTGGGATTTTTCAAGATGTAAGATTGATGTATCCACTTTAAAAATCGAAATCGCGATTCATGATACAGGGGGTGAAAAAATCGCTTTCAAAGTTAGGGATGACAAAATCGTGAAAAATCAATTTTTTCAAATTAGAACCCCATTTTTTTATGGCAGATATTGAATCTACGTTAAAAAATAATTTGAGTGTATGCATCACACCCTTGCCCTAAAATGGATATTTTCTGAGTTATTCACAAAAAACTGTTTTTCGTCTTGAATTTTCAGCTATTTCTTTTCCCTTCACGCCAAAAAGATGAAATTTCAGGAACTGTTATTTGAACCATGCTGTAGATTTTTAACCCCTTCTTGAAACCGACTTCAAGTTACTATTAGGAGAACCATGGCAAACTCTCGCAGATATAACTAGAGAAGATGCTCAAAGTTTTGACCGTTAATTTCTAGACATTTATTTATACGTCTCAGAAATGCTTCGTGCGTTGCTCTTCTTATTTCATCGGGAGGAAGAGATCTGCAAAAGTGTTTAAAAACCAAATTGAGTTTCAAAACTATGAATCTAAAAATCTAAACAAACCTGAACGCATTTCTGACTCATTCTATGCAGTCCTCTTTATCAGTCAGGGGAGTTGAGTAGACAATATTTTTTATCCTACCCCAAACATAATAGTCTAAAGGAGTTAAATCGGGAGAACGTGGTGGCCAAAGATGTGGACCATTGTTCGCCAACCATCGATCTTCAAATAGCCTGTAGAGGATATTTGACACATTGAGTGAATTGTGTGGAGGCGCGCCATCTTGTTGATACCATAAGTCATTATGGTTCTGTACTAGCGGCTCAATTATTTGAGTCAATATGTCAGAATATCTATCTCCTAAGGGAGAACATTCTTTAAATAATGCAAACATGTGTAGTGTTCTATCTTACCAGTTAAAGTCCCATCATAAATGTGAACATCGAGAATTGCATTATTTTTGATGGCGCAAAAAACATTGAAACTCCAGGTCTCTTGAAAGTTCCATTGTCTGAAGTGGTGGTTGTTCTCTTCATCCCAATAATGACTGTTGTGCCTATTGAAAGAACCATTCTTTGTGAATTTAGATTCATCTGTCCAAATTATACAGTCCAAAAAGTTTTCATTCTCTTGAAATCGAATCATCATAGCTTCGCAAAACTCTGTTCTCCTGACGAAATCAGTTTCCTTCAAATGCTGTACCCTATTGAATTTATATGGGTGCATTTTATTTTTTTTTAATATTCTCCAAACACTCGATTGAGATAATCCTAGATCAATCTCGGCATCTTTGAGAGAATTTTGAGAATTCACACGAAAATATGCAAGAACTGTAATTTCGTTGTTCTCATCTTCTACTACACTTTTTTCTCTGTGTATAGTTTTCTTAACGAAAGATCCGACATTTCTCAAGTTTGTCATGGTTCTGTTAATGGTATCTCTCGTTGGTCTGGGTCGGTCAGGAAACCTCTCAATGAACAGTCGAATCGTTCTTTCTACAACTTTATTACATTCTCCATGAAGTAGAATGAGATTTAAATAATCTTCATTGGTAAAATTAGGCATAGTGATCGATTTTATAACTTAATACGAATTATCACCAAATTAATAGTAAACACAAAATGCTACTGAATATAGAGGAATTTGGCAGATGTAATGAATGATATCTATCATTAAAAAAAAAGAATGTAAAACATGGTAAGTTTTTGCATATGGTTCATAAGGAATTATTTATTTATCACTGGAGAGAAAACCGATGGCCGATTAGTTGAAATAAAGAGGTTTCCGATACAAATTCGAATCAAAATTCGCCATCTATTTAGGAACAACCTGTAACTTTTTTCTCTTGCATATTAGGGTAGTAAAATCTAAAACATGGTTTAAGTAACAGTTCCTGAAAATTTCATCTTTTTGGCGTGAAGGGAAAAGAAATAGCTGAAAATTCAAGACGCAAAACAGTTTTTTGTGAATAACTCAGAAAATATCCACTTTAGGGCAAGGGTGTGATGCATACACTCACATTATTTTTTAACGTAGATTCAATATCTGCCATAAAAAAATGGGGTTCTAATTTGAAAAAATTGATTTTTCACGATTTTGTCATCCCTAACTTTGAAAGCGATTTTTTCACCCCCTGTATCATGAATCGCGATTTCGATTTTTAAAGTGGATACATCAATCTTACATCTTGAAAAATCCCAAAAATGAAAATTTTCCATCCAAAAACCTCGAAGTTATTCTTGTTTCAGCGGAGCTCTATTTCCGATTTTTTTTTCGAATTTTCCCGCTCAGAGAGAATTTTCCAACCAAAACTGAAAAATGTTACATCAAAATAACTTGAAATTTTCTAAGGAATCTATTTCTGCAATGAAAAAATGGTGTTCTAATTTGAAAAACGGAAGTTGACGTCATTTCCGGAAAAACCGGAGGTGCTCATGCCTTGAAAATATTTTAGATTTCATCAGCATCGTGAAGTACTTATAAGTGCTGAATTTCATGAAAATACGTTCAGTAGTTTCCCGTATAAATATGGGTGAGGTTCCTCGTGAAAGACCCTGTATAGTATGATACCGACATAAACACGTTTGTTGAATTTTGTGAGGTTCGAATGACCAGAAAATAAAAAAAAAACATTTTTTTAAAATATTATTTATCTCACGATAACTTCAGAACAAAACGAGATAGTGACTTGCAATTTTAAGGGTAGGTTATGCATCTAAATGCGAGAATTGCATTCGTTAATCGGCATTATCGGCCTAATGGTTCCGGAGTTACCTATATACCTATGTGATTTTTTTTGTAATTTCCTCAACAACTCATAAAATACTAATCCGATCCAAGTCAAACATTATAATTGGTGGTAGAATACCGACGTGCGATTGTTGGGAAATTTCGTGAGGATCGTATCACTAGAAAATTTTTAAAAAATTATTGAAAATCATTCAGAAAAATTCTATATCTCGGAAACTATTTTGTGAATGCCTTCAAAACTTAACTCTACAGCCAAGTTTCAATTTTGAACACGATCGGATTAATGTTGTTGGAGATATGAGCAGCCTTGGTTGAGTTCAGTAGCTTGATGGGTGACCGTCGCCACGATAACTTTTGAACGGAAAGAATGAGTATGGTGCAACATCCCAACACGTCATTTGATCTCGTTAATAGGCATAAGCGGCCAAATGTTTTTGGAGTTATACACATGTGTAATTTTGTTGTTATTTCCTCTATAACTCAAAATATACAAATCCGATCCAACTAAAACCAGGTAATTACCGAGGGGGAAACCGCTGACAAAAATGTGTACACCAGAATTCCAACTCAACCGGAATTTCATTGGAATTCAATAGGAATTCATTAGGAACTCAATAAGAATCCTTTTGAAATTCTATTGGAATTCTATATTCTTGTTCACCAGAATTCCTAGCGGTTTATCTATTGGTTAAAACCAACTATTTGGAGCTGTATACATGATTGTACGATAGGTGTCGCACTCTAACATCAATAGGAATTCCATGGAATTCAATAAGAATTCTACGGAATTCAATAGGAATTCCAGGAATTCAATAGGAATTCTTGGAATTCAATAGGAATTCCAGGAATTCCAGGAATTAAATAGGAATTCCAGGAATTCAATAGGAATTCCTCGGAATTCAATAGGAATTCCATGGAATTCTACTTTCTTGTACACCAGAATTCCTAGTGGTTTACCCCTCGGTAATTACTTCAAAAAAGTTTGGCTGATTATGCCTTTTAACAAACTGAAATGTCGCATTCAGGTGTGCAACCTAACCGGAAAATAGCAAGTCGCTACCTGTTTCCGTTATCAAGTTATCGTGAGATAAATAATATATTTTAATAATTTATTTTCAAATTTCTGGTAATACGATCCTCACAAAATTTCACATACGTCTTTATGTCGGTATTCTACAACTACAACAAGTCTCAGTTTGATTGTATTGGTTGAAAACAAAATTTTGCTCAGAAACCGTTGGGCCGATTATGCCCATCAACGAATTTTTCCTACGCATTTGGGCGCGCCACCTATTCTGAAAATTTCAAGTCGCTATCTCTTCCCGTTCTCAAGTTGTCGTAGCAACAGTCGGCCGGTGGGCCGGACAGAATCAAATTCACCTCGAATTCTTCATCAGTCGAACCTAATCGTTTGAGACCATTTTCGGTATACAGTTTTAAAGTTACAGACATTTGGGCGCAAATAAGGGAGATGTGGTACCGCACCCTGTATTTTTACACTGATATACCTACGTGACTTCGTTGTCAAGAAATGTCCGATGTCAATGAGTGAAGTTGAGAGCCGAATAAGTATTTTGCCAATTAAAAGTTCAATCTTTCAATGCTCCAAGTTCAAGGTCTCGCATCAACCAATTTCAACAACCAAACAAAACTATCGAGGGTTTGACGATGGAGTTTACGAACATTTTCCGAGATTTATAAGTTCCTACTTTTGTCGTTAGTTATCGTGAGTTTCCATAGAAGGATCTCTTCAGTCTCCACTTCGAACCATTGATATTTGGCTTGCATCCATTCCATTCATACTTCTTCGTCTAATTGTTCTTTGTTGTTGCTGAAAATTCCCTCTTGCTGAATTCCGATGAGAAAATGAAGCAACAATATAGATTATAGAGAGTGTTCCAAGTGGACTTGATAACGCAACAATTTTTGAAAATGTATGTGCTCAATATTAGAAAATATTAGAAACTCGTAAAATCTCACAGTCTAACGGTGGGTTTCACAAAGCTTTGACAGCTCTTAATTGCCATATCAGTGTGATTCTATGTCCATTTCCAGTTCATTTTCGATGCAACCACCGAATGAAATCATCAATTGAGCTAATCAAAGCTTTGTGTAACCCACCATTAGTGAAGTGATAGTTTATACGACCGAAATATCTCTTAATAAAGCCTCAATTTCCCGTGATTTGTGAATAGTGGCATTGTTCAATTGAAATCGCATTGGAGAATGAACGTTGTTATTGATCATTATTGTCTTAAATACACTCAGTGAATTTGGAAGTGTTACACCAAAAAGCAATAAAACCCCAGGGGCCTTTCAATATTAAGATCATTTCCAAGGGTATAATGTACTCAATAATGACACTTATAACTAAACAATAAAATCCAAATGATAAACTGGTACGATATAAAAATATCAAATTGCATTTGCATCTTTAAACTGTTTACTGAACAATAATATATAATCTCCGATAAATCTTCATTCATCTTCTGAGCAGCCTGATTCACCAGAGGGAGATGGAAAGCAAGCCGGACTTGAGCATCGTTACAATAAAAATATATTTATTTGACAACTCGATACATACCCGCTATATAAATTAAGAATAGGGGACCAAGAATGGAACCCTGTGGTACTCCCTATGTTATTGGACTATATTCAGAGCAATTATTCTACAGACGTACCCTTTGATTTCTACCGAATAGGTAAGATCTAAAAAACTTCAAAGAAGGGTCATCAAATCTATAGGAGCTCAACTACATCAAAATAAAATAAAAAGAGTTTTACGAATTTAACTTCGACACTATTCCTAAGTCTTATCATATGAAAATAATGAACTGAAAAACAATCTTCATTCGTGTCTTTCTTTCTATGATGCTTCTACTGCTTTCACTCTTACCCGTCTTGAACTTTCGGAAACCGAAGTTTATAATAATTTCCTTCATCGTGGGACGCTAAGTCGGCGGAATAGTTTTGCCCTTTCGGTTCGGAACTTCACGAAAGAAACACCGACAATCTCTCAACTGTTCATAAACTTCGAGTTCATATGTTCCTTACCGGAAATTATCATTTCATAATTTGTTTTTCACGCTCATTTTCCTCATTATAGCAGGAAGTGAGGAGACGTTGAATAATCGTGCCTAGAGTTTTGTTTTGAGATGTAATGGTTCATGAAAATGAATCGTATTTCAGGAATATAAACGGGAAATATAAGCGTATAATTTATTTATACGTTTTTTTTTTAATTAATTTTCTTGGAACTGGAGATTCGTTTCAACAATCCAAGAATTTCTGGAAATAATGTCAATTATGCACTAGAATGAGTTTGGTGGTCTGGTTCATTATTTTCTCAAATGATAAACCTTCCGAATAGCGCAGGCAACGAATGTTCGTAACCCCTGAATTATTAAATGTGGATGTTTTGTATTTCTGTACCTATGAGGGATTCAAAAATGCAAAGCGATAAATTCCGCCACCGTCAGCCTTACGTCAGGGAATTCAAATTAATGAAACTTGTTAAAAGAATTCTGACGTGAGATCAGTCTATTCAAGCGTCATAGAAAGGCAATCGAGCTGGAATTTTGAAGAAATTTTTTTCGAAATTTCGCGAAAATTAGCGCGTCGGCATTCTACATATAATTAGCACGTTTTATTTGGCTCGGAATTGTATAGTTTGAGTTATTGAGGAAATAAGAACAAAAATCAAAATGGGTATAACTTTCAAACCGTTTGGCCGATTATGTCCAACAACGAACTCAGCTGTCTCATTTGGATGCGCAACCCACACTAAAAATTGCAATACGCTATCTCTTTCCATTCCATAGTTATCGTGGCAACGGTCACCCGTATCCGGCTACTGAACTCACCCAAGGTGGATCGGATCTCCAACAATATAGATCCAATCGTGTTCAAATTTGGAACTTCGATGTACACTTCGGTTTTGAAGAATCTCGCAAAATTTCAGCGGTATCGAACGGATAGTTTCTGACATATAGAATTTTTTTTTTAATTTTCAACCTCACTAAACCTGATGAAATTCAGTAAAAATTTGCATTTTACAACTAATAACCATGTTTTAATTGGATCGGACCTGTTTTTTTTTAGTTATTGAGGAAATAACAACAAAATTTCAGATGGGTATAACTCCAAAACCGTTCTGCCGATTATGCATCCTATTAACGAACTCAAATATCGCATTCAGATGCGCAACCTACCCTGAAAATTGCAAGTCGTTATCTTCTTCCTTTCTTAAGTTATCGTGAATAATGTGCATAATATTTTTCAATAATTTTTAAAAAACGTACTTAATAATACGATCCTCACGAAGTCTCACATATGTGTCTGTGTCGGTATTCTACAAATGTTACCAAGTTTCCATTCGATTGGATATGTATTGATTGAAAACAAAATCAGTTGGCCGATTATGCCCATTAACGAGCTCAACTGGCACATTTGGATGCGTAACCTATCCTGAAAATTTCAAGTCGCTATCTCTTTCCATTCTCAAGTTATCCTGGCAACGGCCGGCCGAACAGAATCAAATTTGACCCCGTATTCTTCATCAGTGGGACAAACCTAATCGTTTGAGACTATTTTGGCAAAAAATTCGAAAACTGTAGATATTTGGGCCCAATCATAGCACGCTGTTAACCAGAACATGCCCGCAAAAAATATACTATGAAATATGATATGATACTGGACTCCAATTCGAGAATTTTAATTGTAACAGACGCTACACATGTGGTAGGAATGAGGAGAACGTGGCGGATATAAATGAATAATATAATGAATTTGTGAATTTTGATAAGAAAACGCTTAACTTTTTTGAAAATATTTTTTCAATTTGGCAGCCAATTAGTGCCCGGTTTGGTGTGCGATTTGAAAAACAATGGGTTTTGACTGTCCATTCAAAAAATGTCTAATATTCATTCGATACGTGTCAAATTTTCGTTGAAAAATATAATTTTCAATTCATGAGAATGTTTTTCGAAGAAAATGATTTGTGACCGCATTTCAACAGCACAATAATTGTTCCCTAACTCAAGCTTTACCCCGGCTCTCAATTACAGATTCATCTCGCTGAATATTTCACTTTCAGAAAGTTCTGGTTGATATACGGTTGCCTGATAGCAATTATTGCGTAAACTAATCAATGGCTGAGTTCCATTTAATCTCTTACTGACGCCTCAGAATCCCCGTTCTTCCACTCTGCATGCAGAGTCATACTTGAGGACCGTAGTTAAACTTGGCAGTTAAACGATACTCCGGATACAGGACCCTCGTAAGGGACACCAGAGTTCAACGCTTTATTGTGTCACACTTTTAACACCAATGTAGTTTAAGGCTGAACAGTTGTCTCTCAGCTATCGTACCGTGATTGGTTTGGGTGGGCACTGGGCAACCTTCAACAAAAGACGTATAAAATCGATGAAATCCTTCGAAAGAAGTACAAACGGAGTACTTGCGAATTACCACGAAGAGTAAAAGAATATCCGTAGAGATCTATAGTTTTGAGTAGTCACAGTGAGGAGCCTGGTTGATTAAACACCAGGTGTCGCTTTCTACTTTGTACTCGGAAATGATTGCAGGATTTTGATAAACCGGTTACACTCTGTGAATTGCTCTAAAACTGTGGTCCCTGCTAGTCCTTTCATCCTGAAATACTAGTGGTATCCAATAAACATTAAAAAACAGATACACAAAATTTGAGTCCCATCTACCCATACTTGCTGGAATATTCGAACACACCATTCTTTGGTGAACCGATTGATGAATAAAGAACATTTATCTACATCATTTACAGCTTATGTTCCGGTAACAATAATAACGGTTCTGTAGTTTTAACGTTTGACATACCTAATCTTAAAAGTCAATTTGTCGAATAGCGAGTCGATTTCTTTCTTCAGATAATCTAAAAACATTATTTCAACAATACAGTGTTCAGTTATAAAACCTCACATTCGGTAAACACCTTGTAAAATATAACCTAAAATCTGTCTAATATTTATAATTTATAGCTGCCCTGAGGAAAGAACACAACTGTTTCGAAAGCTTGGCACATGAATAAAGAGTAAAACACAAACTATCATTATTGGTCGATATCCCTTAACATAATCCAGTATAAATTATATGACCTTCATCTACAAACCATATATATATAATGATATGAATGATGGTTAAGATTTAGAATGAGTTGTTTAAGGGATCTCGATCATAAATTACAACAATCTCTAATTTACTCTTTATTCATATAGGCCTAGCTTTCGAGAACAGTTTCATCTCTTCTTCAGGGATACTACTATTAAAAAGCATTCATTAGAATTTTCTGGTTCTGAAAACACATGCTCTCTTACCAAATGTGAGGTTGATTACATATAAGAATGGAACAATCATGAACAAACATCAGATCTGATCGATTGCATCTATCAAACCGAAATGAACCATAAAAAAAATCGGTTTAAGCACTGTCGTGAAGTCATGAGCTTTTGCGCGTATGTTCTATAGTCCATTCTCCTGCATTGGACACTTTTAATCGAATTTACCATGGTAAATTCGATTAATGCCCATTAACGAAGTTATTGTGGCAACAAACGGCCTTCTGGCTGGACAGAATCAAATTTGTCCTCGTCGATCGTTTGAGACCATTTTCGGCAAACAAATCGAAAATTACAGACATTTGGGCAAAATGATAACGCGATGTTCCCCAGAACAGGCGCGCAAAAACAGGGAAGGAGATCTTTGACTATTTAATAACCAAATGAAAAGATTCTTTGGATAGAATACTTATTCGAGAGGAGTATTTTTCTGGTATTGCCTTCGATATCCCCAGAACTGTGATTTCAGGTTGTTTCAAGATTTTGTCGAAGTGTTGAAGAATCAATACCAGTGTTAGGCGGTGAATAAACCAAGAATAATCTGCCAATATGGACTGTTGATGCGGATAGCTTCGCGTAAAAGCCCCTTAAATCAAATAATCAAGAATCGATACCATTTCGATAAAAGGTGATCCACGGCAGAAAATATCTAAAATCTCTCGTTCTGCACCATATGCCAGCATTTAAGGCAAATTGTCATTCCTCATATCCAGGAGATGAGAAGTTCCTAATTACATCTCAAATCCGAACTTCAATAAGAAAAAAAAAGCACTGACGTGAAGTCAGTACTCTTTGGCGCGCGTGTTCACGGTGGCTAATTTGAATTGAATGATTCAAAAATTAACAGTGCTGTATCTAAGCTGCCATCAGGATAGAGTAACAAAGTTGGAAAAGAACACAAGTGACTCTCCTTAGTCGCACAAGCTCCTAGAAGATTTGGGAGGGTCAGTTTAATCCTAATCATGTTTATAGCACGCGCGCCAAAGCAGATTGACTTTTTACACTTTTTCTTTCATTGTTAAGTCAATCTGCTTTTGCGCGCGTGCTATAAACATGATTAGGATTAAACTGACCCTCCCAAATCTTCTAGGAGCTTGTGCGACTAAGGAGAGTCACTTGTGTTCTTTTCCAACTTTGTTACTCTATCCTGATGGCAGCTTAGATACAGCACTGTTAATTTTTGAATCATTCAATTCAAATTAGCCACCGTGAACACGCGCGCCAAAGAGTACTGACTTCACGTCAGTGCTTTTTTTTTTTTTTCAAGTTCCTTTAACAAATATAGCTATCAATACAGTTTGGCTGTTAGTTTTACCGTAGATCAGAAAAAAATTCGGTTGTGGGTCCTCCGTTAGGGACGAAATTGCATCTTCTCCAAATCCGAACGCATTTTAATATAGATCTACCGAATATAGTTATTTATAAATTCGCCTCAGGGCCACCTTACAGACCATTCAAATCGGAAACAACGCTATTTCCCCCAAACTGACTTGTGTCCGTGCACTGAATTGACATGAATATTCTTTTAAAACCTCACAATATCGGCTCATTACTCCCAACATAACCCAAACAACCCAAAACCATTCACTTCTCGTCTGCGCAAGCGAAGTATACTCGTGGCTGCAAGACCTCCCAAAATTACACACCTCACAAAAAACTCCGATTCTCCAACACTAGTGGTTCAGGAGATATCGCTTCTTGAATCCACGCATGCGCAGACCCTCACCAGGGGATTCTATAGCGGAAAAGCACCCGCCACCCCAAAACCCCAATCCTCTCTGACGAAAGCACCACCAGTTAAATCACTGATGGTCTGCTCATGCGCATAACGAAAAATGCCCGTAAGGGGTTACATCAATTTCAAAATTAGCCCCAGGGCCACGGTACGGACACTTTTACTCTGAAACAACGCTACATCCCCCAAACTGACTTGTCTTCGCACTGAATTGCTATGAATATTCTTTTAAAACCTCATAATATCGACTCAGCACTCCCAACATAACCCATCCAACCCAAAAACAGTCACTTCTCTTCTGCGCATGCGCAATCTACTCGCGGCTAAAAGTCCTTTCAAAATAACACACCTTACAAAAAACTCCGATTCTCCAACACTAGTGGTTCAGGAGATATCACATCTTTAATCCACGCATGCGCAGACCCTCACCAGGGGATTCTATGGAGGAATAGCATCCGCCACCCTAAAACCCTAATCCTCTCAGACGAAAACACCACCAGTTAAATCACTGATGATCTGCTCATGCGCATAACGAAAAATGCCTGTAAGCGGTAACATCAATTTCAAAATTAGCCCCAGGGCCACGGTACGGACACTTTAACCCGGAAGCAACGCTACATCCCCCAAACTGACTTGTCCTTGCACTGAATTGCTATGAATATTCTTTTAAAACCTCATAATATCGACTCAGCCCTCCCAACATAACCCATTCAACCCAAAATCAGTCACTTCTCTTCTGCGCATGCGCAATCTACTCGCGGCTAAAAGTCCTCTCAAAATAACACACCTTACAAAAAACTCCGATTCTCCAACACTAGTGGTTCAGGAGATATCACATCTTCAATCCACGCATGCGCAGACCCTCAACAAGGGATTCTATAGAGGAATAGCATCCGCCACCCCAAAACCCTAATCCTCTCTGATGAAAACACCACCAGTTAAATCACTTATGGTCTGCTCATGCGCATAACGAAAAATGCCTGTAAGGGGTAACATCAATTTCAAAATATGCCCCAGGGCCACGGTACGGACACTTTAACTCGGAAACAACGCTACATCCCCCAAACGGACTTGTCCTTGCACTGAATTGCTATGAATATTCTTTCAAAACCTCATAATATCGACTCAGCACTCCCAACATAACCCATCCAACCCAATAATAGTCACTTCTCTTCTGCGCATGCGCAATCTACTGGCGGCTAAAAGTCCTCTCAAAATAACACACCTTACAAAAAACTCCGATTCTCCAACACTAGTGGTTCGGAAGATATCGCATCTTTAATCTACGCATGCGCAGACCCTCATCAGGGATCTGAATTCTATGGAGGAATAGCATCCGCCACCCCAAAACCCCAATCATCTCTGACGAAAACTACAGCAGTTAAAGGACTTCTCATCTGCGCATGCGCAATACGGAAAATGCCCGGAAAGGGCAGCATGAACCTCAAAAACATATGTTTCGGCATTAAAAGCAAAGTATTCCGCAAAATAGTAGTAATTTTTTTATTTTTTTCATGTCACGTGATCTTCACGAAATTTTGCAAAACTGTTTGCTTTGGTCTTTTGCATCTATTTACTGAGTTTCAATTTAATCAGATCAGTATTTTTCGAGTTATCGTGAAAACAAAATTTTCAAATTTTCAAAAATTTTTTTTGCCACTTTAGGGCCGTCCGTTCAACACAAAACTTCGCAGGCATATAAAGGTCATGATTCTTCAATCTGATGCCAAATTTCAAAAAGATCGAGTGATCGGTTCCGGAAATATTCATAAAAAACGATTTTATTAAAAACGGCCTTAACTCCGAAACCGCTCGGTCGATTTCGCCCGTTAACGAACTTGTCCGAGATATTTACGCTACGAAACTACCCTGCAAATTTCAACGCTCTAAGTCGTTCCGTTCGAGAGTTATCGTGCTAACGGCCGGACCGGCCGGCCGGACCGGCCGGCCGGACCGGCCGGACCGGCCGGCCGGACGGACAGAATTGAATTTGACCTCGAATTCTTCATCAGGGAGTCGAACCCAATCGTTTGAGACCATTTTCGAAAAAAAATTCGAAAAATACAGACATTGTGACGAAATGATAGCACGCTGTTCCTTGCGGAACACGCGCGCAAAAATGAAGCTTTGTGTAATTCAATTTGCGAATGGAATTTCAAGAACTACGGGGTGGAATTGTTCTTCTGCATACTTCGGTTGAGAGATCCATCAGAGGAAGGTGCGAATACTACAATATTGTACCTTCTTACTTCGAGTCGAGGACCGCAAGGAAACGAATTAAAAGGAGTAATGCATTACATTTTACGGGTATCTCAGAACTTGGGGACAGAAGTAGGTAGACGTTGAATTTCTCGCCACTTTATTTGATGAAATAAGTTCTATAAAATTAGTGCTGGAATTCAGGGAAGGAATGGAAAGGATCGTTGGTTGGACCAACCACGAAGAGATAGTATGGACGCTGGTGCTAAAAACGTTGCAAGTTTTATTCAATTGATTATTATTCTCATATCCAAATTCACCATATAAATCCA
This sequence comes from Halyzia sedecimguttata, assembly GCA_937662695.2. NCBI lineage: Eukaryota > Metazoa > Arthropoda > Insecta > Coleoptera > Coccinellidae > Halyzia > Halyzia sedecimguttata. The sequence continues at coordinate 21,471,300 of OW569420.2, read as the reverse complement.
GACACTGTGTATACAATATTCCTTGTATTTATGGTAAATCGTATAAATGGAGATCATTAGATGTCAGAAAGTCGGAACATAAGAACAACTTAAGGAACACAGTACAGACATACACAACTGCCATTTTCTCTAATCTGTCATGCAGGCACCATGGTTCAACATAGCTTATATCACACTGAAGCTCAAAAACACCAATATTATGCAATTATTATATTCTTTATTCATTATAAATGGGACCCAGATGACTACCCTGGGGAACACCCGATGTAGCCACAGTTGGGAACGAATTGAAATTTGTAACTCTTACTGTCTGAAAACGTTCTGTATAGTAACCAATCAACCAAGAAAGAAAAGATCTACCAAATCCAGCTAACTTTAACTTATAACTCGATCATAGGCCTTCTAAAACTCCATGAAATATCCTCTCTCTCTCCTCGCTCTCGGAACCGGAAGTCCCGAGTTCAATCCCAAGGCTAGTCAAATGGTAGCATCCACCATTCACTGTTGGTGCAAAAATTATCAGTGCGGTGTCTAAGGTCACGTAAGGACACAGTAACAAAACCTGCATAGAACACAAATGAACAAATGATTCTCCCAACGTCCCATCTCGAAAATTCTTAGGAGCATATAACGGCCTCGGAAGAGCTATGACTGTTGTTTGTTTGTGTTAGACCGATTCCGATCGAGCGAGTAGCCCGTGGTGCAGACTAGAGAGACTTATTTCACCTCGGTCGATCTCCTATTAGCTGACATGGTCTCATGTGTAATATTCGTACTGAGTTGAATTTATACTCTGTATTAATTGTGGAATGATACTCTTTTTATGTCTCGTCATCTACTGTCTTTATTCTTCATCTCAACTCATACAATATAATTCATGTGGTTCACCACGCATGCCGACTACAGTGGTGCCACTTCTACAACTATCACATCATGGTTGATCCCCCTCAGCTCAGGTTGCTAGCCTCCATAGGGTCTCTTAGTCGATCCCCTGCAGCTCAGGTTTACTTAACCGAGCCATGTCCTGCACCGCCGACATCACATGGGTCTCATGTAACATCCCCACTGCCTTGTCGGTATATTACCTACATAAGGTCCATTTTTCTAGCAAGTAGGGTTAGGCCCTTGACTAGGTACCTTGCACGGTTTCCTTCATTCAGGGTCGTTTCGTCGCCACCATATTGAAGTCTCCATTGAATGTGCTGGACAGTCAAATATGACAGGTGAGGCAGTTTCGTCTGCCCCCCACATTTCAACAAACAGGGTTTTCTCGGAGAATTCCCATGTTGTTCAGGTGCTTTCTCAGGGTACAGTGTCCGGTTAGTATGCCAGTTACTGCCCTGAACTTACTCCTACTCAGTACTAATACTTTTTTAGTTAGTGAAGGGCAGGGCTGCCCAATCATTAACTTACTATGCCGCTGGCCTGAAGTTTTGTTCCAGTGCCTAGTGTGATGTGCAATGATCCATTGCTCAATGATGCCTTTCACAGCTGATTTCGTCACCCCTACTACCGGTTCTGGTCCGAAGAGGGGGATAGTCGAACCCTCTCTAGCGAGTGCGTCAGCTCTTTCATTCTCTTCCGAGGGGGAAACCGCTGACAAAATTCGTACACCAGAATTCCAACTCAACCGGAATTTAATTGGATTTCAATAGGAATTCATTATTAATTCAATAGGAATTCTTTTGAAATTCTATATTCTTGTACACCAGAATTTCTAGTGGTTTACCCCTCGGTTAAAACCAACTATCAATAGGAATAGGAATTCTCAATAATTCAATAGGAATTCCATGGATTCAATAGGAATTCAATAGGAATTCCATAGTAATTCCAGGATTTCAATAGGAATTCCTCGGAATTCAATAGGAATTCCATGGAATTCTACTTTATTGTACACCAGAATTCCTAGCTGTTTACCCCTCGTTCTCTTCATCCCCTTTGTGGCACCCACTCGAGCTCTTCGAGGTTTCTGGCAGCCAAGATTTCCAGGTGCTGTCGGCATTCCAGCACATGCCAGGAGTTAATTCTCCAGCTGACTATTGCCTGACACTCCGAGAGAATTGGTATGTTCCTATTGGAATAGCGCATATGAAAATTATCCACGACACATGTCGTGATGGCTCCCACTTCCGCCTGGAATATAGTGATGCATTGTCCAAGCGACATCGAAATGCTCAGATGGGGTGCAGCCCCATACACTCCAGCTCCAGAGCGTCCGCTCTTCACTGAACCGTCCTTGAACCATGTTAGTTCACCATCCTGTCTTCTCTCCCCCTTCGCGGGGGGCTTTAGACCCAGCTTGAAGGAAGGATCAAATTTGTGAGTTACTGGACTCCAGTCGCTCACCATATTCAGGATCAGGTGACTAATATGTCCCCCAATCCCAGCGTGTCCGTATGACCTTTGTCTCCAGACACCGTTTAGCTGCAGCCTGTAGGCCCTCTCCAGAAGTTGAACGGGAGAGAGTCCCGCGAGAACCTCCATAGCCGCAGTTGGAGTACTTTTCATTTCACCTAGAAGTGTTAGTATTGATGATACCTATTTTTGGGAACTTCTACAGTGTTCTCCATATCGAATCAATTCGAATGTAGAACCTAAGGGAGCCACGGTGTAGCAAAAAATATGTAGTTCTTAAATGAGGTTTGAATCATAATTTAATTTGAAATTCAATATTTTGTGGAATCATATTCTATTCGTAATCCGAATTATGTGTTTTTATTTGAAGTCAGACAAAGGTAACTCAATTGTTATCATTTCGAAAACGGATGACGTGACGTCGGTGAATAACCTCATTAGTGAAGGGCCTTATCAGGAACTAAAATCCAACCCTTTGAATGAATGCGTTACACAAGTTAGAGATACATTAAAAAAATACGTAACTACATTGAAAGAGCAGGACAAATACAAATTGAAAATAAAAAATCCAAATTTTTCGAAAATGTATTGTCTGCCGAAAATTGAGACCCGGAAAACAAATGAGACCGATCGTCTCAAATTTAAATGTGCCTACTTACAATCTTGCCAAGTGGTTGGTAAATAGATTTAATAGCTTTCAAATTCCTCAGACATTGCCAATAAGAAATTCGTACATTGAAAAATTGAAGAATATCAAAATCAATCATAAAGACCGCTCCATTTCGTGGGACGTAGTTTCTTTATTTCCAAATACCCCGGTTAAAATCGCAATAGAAAATTTGAAAGACTGGCTTTCTAGTTTAGATATTCCTCAAATAGAAATTAATGAGTACTTGATGTTAACCTCCCTTTGCATGGAGCAAAATATCATTTCTTTTAATAATAAATATTACGAACAAACTTTCGGTACGACCATGGGTAAACCCCTTTTCTCCTTTTTAGCTAATTTGTTCCTCAGTAACTTAGAACTTGAAATTAAAAAAAAAAAAAGCACTGACGTGAAGTCAGTACTCTTTGGCGCGCGTGTTCACGGTGGCTAATTTGAATTGAATGATTCAAAAATTAACAGTGCTGTATCTAAGCTGCCATCAGGATAGAGTAACAAAGTTGGAAAAGAACACAAGTGACTCTCCTTAGTCGCACAAGCTCCTAGAAGATTTGGGAGGGTCAGTTTAATCCTAATCATGTTTATAGCACGCGCGCCAAAGCAGATTGACTTTTTACACTTTTTCTTTCATTGTTAAGTCAATCTGCTTTTGCGCGCGTGCTATAAACATGATTAGGATTAAACTGACCCTCCCAAATCTTCTAGGAGCTTGTGCGACTAAGGAGAGTCACTTGTGTTCTTTTCCAACTTTGTTACTCTATCCTGATGGCAGCTTAGATACAGCACTGTTAATTTTTGAATCATTCAATTCAAATTAGCCACCGTGAACACGCGCGCCAAAGAGTACTGACTTCACGTCAGTGCTTTTTTTTTTTTTTCAAGTTCCTTTAACAAATATAGCTATCAATACAGTTTGGCTGTTAGTTTTACCGTAGATCAGAAAAAAATTCGGTTGTGGGTCCTCCGTTAGGGACGAAATTGCATCTTCTCCAAATCCGAACGCATTTTAATATAGATCTACCGAATATAGTTATTTATAAATTCGCCTCAGGGCCACCTTACAGACCATTCAAATCGGAAACAACGCTATTTCCCCCAAACTGACTTGTGTCCGTGCACTGAATTGACATGAATATTCTTTTAAAACCTCACAATATCGGCTCATTACTCCCAACATAACCCAAACAACCCAAAACCATTCACTTCTCGTCTGCGCAAGCGAAGTATACTCGTGGCTGCAAGACCTCCCAAAATTACACACCTCACAAAAAACTCCGATTCTCCAACACTAGTGGTTCAGGAGATATCGCTTCTTGAATCCACGCATGCGCAGACCCTCACCAGGGGATTCTATAGCGGAAAAGCACCCGCCACCCCAAAACCCCAATCCTCTCTGACGAAAGCACCACCAGTTAAATCACTGATGGTCTGCTCATGCGCATAACGAAAAATGCCCGTAAGGGGTTACATCAATTTCAAAATTAGCCCCAGGGCCACGGTACGGACACTTTTACTCTGAAACAACGCTACATCCCCCAAACTGACTTGTCTTCGCACTGAATTGCTATGAATATTCTTTTAAAACCTCATAATATCGACTCAGCACTCCCAACATAACCCATCCAACCCAAAAACAGTCACTTCTCTTCTGCGCATGCGCAATCTACTCGCGGCTAAAAGTCCTTTCAAAATAACACACCTTACAAAAAACTCCGATTCTCCAACACTAGTGGTTCAGGAGATATCACATCTTTAATCCACGCATGCGCAGACCCTCACCAGGGGATTCTATGGAGGAATAGCATCCGCCACCCTAAAACCCTAATCCTCTCAGACGAAAACACCACCAGTTAAATCACTGATGATCTGCTCATGCGCATAACGAAAAATGCCTGTAAGCGGTAACATCAATTTCAAAATTAGCCCCAGGGCCACGGTACGGACACTTTAACCCGGAAGCAACGCTACATCCCCCAAACTGACTTGTCCTTGCACTGAATTGCTATGAATATTCTTTTAAAACCTCATAATATCGACTCAGCCCTCCCAACATAACCCATTCAACCCAAAATCAGTCACTTCTCTTCTGCGCATGCGCAATCTACTCGCGGCTAAAAGTCCTCTCAAAATAACACACCTTACAAAAAACTCCGATTCTCCAACACTAGTGGTTCAGGAGATATCACATCTTCAATCCACGCATGCGCAGACCCTCAACAAGGGATTCTATAGAGGAATAGCATCCGCCACCCCAAAACCCTAATCCTCTCTGATGAAAACACCACCAGTTAAATCACTTATGGTCTGCTCATGCGCATAACGAAAAATGCCTGTAAGGGGTAACATCAATTTCAAAATATGCCCCAGGGCCACGGTACGGACACTTTAACTCGGAAACAACGCTACATCCCCCAAACGGACTTGTCCTTGCACTGAATTGCTATGAATATTCTTTCAAAACCTCATAATATCGACTCAGCACTCCCAACATAACCCATCCAACCCAATAATAGTCACTTCTCTTCTGCGCATGCGCAATCTACTGGCGGCTAAAAGTCCTCTCAAAATAACACACCTTACAAAAAACTCCGATTCTCCAACACTAGTGGTTCGGAAGATATCGCATCTTTAATCTACGCATGCGCAGACCCTCATCAGGGATCTGAATTCTATGGAGGAATAGCATCCGCCACCCCAAAACCCCAATCATCTCTGACGAAAACTACAGCAGTTAAAGGACTTCTCATCTGCGCATGCGCAATACGGAAAATGCCCGGAAAGGGCAGCATGAACCTCAAAAACATATGTTTCGGCATTAAAAGCAAAGTATTCCGCAAAATAGTAGTAATTTTTTTATTTTTTTCATGTCACGTGATCTTCACGAAATTTTGCAAAACTGTTTGCTTTGGTCTTTTGCATCTATTTACTGAGTTTCAATTTAATCAGATCAGTATTTTTCGAGTTATCGTGAAAACAAAATTTTCAAATTTTCAAAAATTTTTTTTGCCACTTTAGGGCCGTCCGTTCAACACAAAACTTCGCAGGCATATAAAGGTCATGATTCTTCAATCTGATGCCAAATTTCAAAAAGATCGAGTGATCGGTTCCGGAAATATTCATAAAAAACGATTTTATTAAAAACGGCCTTAACTCCGAAACCGCTCGGTCGATTTCGCCCGTTAACGAACTTGTCCGAGATATTTACGCTACGAAACTACCCTGCAAATTTCAACGCTCTAAGTCGTTCCGTTCGAGAGTTATCGTGCTAACGGCCGGACCGGCCGGCCGGACCGGCCGGCCGGACCGGCCGGACCGGCCGGCCGGACGGACAGAATTGAATTTGACCTCGAATTCTTCATCAGGGAGTCGAACCCAATCGTTTGAGACCATTTTCGAAAAAAAATTCGAAAAATACAGACATTGTGACGAAATGATAGCACGCTGTTCCTTGCGGAACACGCGCGCAAAAAGAACACAAGTATCTTCCAAAATTCTGGGCTAGATACGTAGATGACATATTGGCAATTGTTGGCGAAAATTTTGATATTAACGAATTTACTATAACTAAACAGTAAATACCCATCTATTAAGTTCACCTTCGAAATGGAAAAAGACGGCTACTTACCATTCTTAGATTTAAAAGTATCCAGAGATAGCTCGAATTTAATTAGTTTGGACATTTTTAGAAAACCTAATAATTCTGATATTTACATTTCGTTCGATTCAGGTAATTTAGTTAATGAACAATTAGATCTAAATTTTTCACCGTTACTCAATCTATTCAAATAGAGAATCAATTTACAAAAGCATTAGGAATGAATTATTGTTAATGTGTACAAAGAAACCAGCAGTGAAATCTCATGTAATTAGTTTTTAAATAAGTCTATTATGTAATTTGTTTTAAATAAGTTTCTCATGTAATTAGTTTTAAATGATTCTGTGTCCATGTCATCTAGGTATAGGCAGATAATAACTTGTTAAGAATTTAGTATGATGTAGTCTGATGAAGTCGCTGTGTCGACGAAACGCGTCACAATATTGAATAAATAAGTGTAAATCGTATATAATTTTTCATTGAGTCAATTTCAGAAAATTCCGTCAAATTGTTGAAAAATTCCAATAAAGCGTACCTAGGAGCAATTGAAGGAATCGAAATGTATAAGAGAAAGGAGATTTTACTCAATAATGAACTAACCCCTATTAATAACCCATTATTCTCACTAATTGGTTTATTTAGGGTATGTCAACCCGTACTGGAATGTAGAAATTGATTGCATGCTTTAGTAACGCTTCGTCTTTGAAGATGGAAACTTTGTTTCCGAAACATATGTCAAACGAAAAAAAAATGTAGTGGACAAGAGTGTAGTTACTTTTATGGTGTTCGTAATAAGTCCACAGTGAACTCAAAATAGAATACGTTGTTCATTTCCATCAAACGATACAATTAGATTTCACTTGGCGTAAAAGTAGTCACCCTTAGCTTCAATGTTCACACAATCGAATACACGATATATCGCGACTGGAATCTTAGGTCATATCATGGAAAAGTCATGCAAGAAATAGATTATTTATTTAAAACACTGATGAATTATTTCAGTTTGATTGGGTACATACTATGTGTATTCATGGCAGCTAATGGCCTACCGAACTCGACCATTCAAAATTTCCTAGCATTTATTCACAAAAATATTCACCCTTGCAGAAGCGAAATGGTAATCAATAGATTTGATTACAGCCGTACTATAAATTCAACGTTTATAGCCTGCTGGAAATGCTGAAGAGCAAGGTTACTGAAAAACTTTACCCCGCTGGACATACATCGAAAGTCGAATCGCCAGTCATGCGACGAGGGGCAAGGCTTTTCTTACGGAGGGGGTTGACGATCTTCATGGTTTTTTATGACTTGTTTGAGTTGGTTCCACTAGCAATTAAATTCTTTTTGTTCGTGGCGGATTTTTCGCTACCATTAATTTCATTCCAATCGATATTGATCGATCTGTTGTACAGGTTGTCACGTGAGAGGCCAATAAAGCGACGGAAAGATGGAGGAAGAACTTACAGCTTGAAACGATTTTATTCGATATCGGAATACCGGAAATATTTCGAAAAAAGTCCTAAAAAGTGAGGAGATCGGCTGAAAACAGAAAAAGCCAAATCTCTAAGGCTTTTTTATTACCGACGGTTACCTAACGGAATGGATCTTATTGCCGACGAGTATTATTTACGAGCTCTTAAATAATTTATCACAAGTAGGGGGTTGCCATTTGAATTTATTGTTTTGGGATGGCTGTTCACCCTCTATACTATTGAAACATTTTCAAATTTTTTTTCGTACCTCTTAGAACTTCGGAGATATGCCGATGGCAAGATTTTGAAAACCCACCGTGTATATTTTGACGAAGTGACACGGCCTTCCATGAGTGCGAAAAAAATGACAACCATCAAAGTCCTTCTATCCTCCTATATCTCAAAATGTTCCATAGAGGAGGCATTTACATTCCTCTTCGCATTTCTTCGAGTTCGAGAAAATTTACGTTCTCAAATGATTCAGTTGTTCCATAACATAAATTATTTTCATGAAATTCTGAGTAATTAGGTATCAAGGGTATGAATTCATTCCATAAACGGATCTCCATCTTCATTGCAGAATTTCTTCCGAACAAAAACTGAAAAAAATCAGAGTGAGAACTTTCCGAATGTAAGCGGTAAATGGGAAAATAGCAGCAATCCCGAGAGCATCCTTCGTTAGGGTCATCTTGAGATTTAATCAGCAGAGGAACATGGTGTTGTTAAATTTACTTGGTCATCCCTTACACTTCGACCATTATTTCTGTCTTCTCCTTTGTTGCCGCTCAACACTTATTTTATATCCGAATTGGGGATATACATTTGCTGGGGGTATTCGAATTTCATCGGGAAATTTCCGGTCTTTCATTTATACTGTTCGAATGAAACTCATCCAGCGACATCGGATTTATTTTCATTTGAAATGATACCCCCCAATGTAACTGTGAAAGGAACATGGACACGACTTTTTTTTCAGTGGGGACCTAATAATATAGTCATTTAATTCCCACTTGGACACGACTGTGACTTTTTTCCCGATTTCCTATACGTTTCCATCGAAAATTTGCACCTGACTAACTGAGTGAACTTTGCGAGCCAAATATTGTGTTTCCCGCATTTTCTGCAGAAGTTTATATTGGTCCAAACTATCAGACTAGCATTATCCTCACAACGTATCTCTCACATATTCGATCCAAAAGCGGTCCAAGGGATACGGTTTGAATAAACAGGTTCTATTAGCTCAGGACCTTTTTCGAGGAACTTGCTGAAGTGTTAAATAACAATTATTGGTCGTTTTCACTGTGTTGATTAAAATTCGATCAGGATATTGTCCTTTTTTGTACCTTCAACACATGCAGCACGAAGAAAAGCAATCAAGTGGGTCTCTGACGATTTCGTGCAGCATTTTGCGCAGTGAATCATTTGTACGAACGTAGAATTGATTGATTGAATAATGGGGGTCTCTTAGCTTGGATTTTTTCATGAACTCCACGAGTATGTTAATCAAATTATTATCTTCATCAACAAATCCGAATATGTTGGTTCTTATGCCAGACGAAGCCTCGCATTTGAATAGGACATAGCTGGCTGTTTCATCCTCCATGCCACATAATCTGCATTGAGATTAGTCTCCTCTTCACCTTCCAGCGCTTCCTCAGATAACAGTGACCGGTATATATTGTATATTGCTGTTGGGGGTAACGTTGCACTGCGACCTTAAGGTCTATTGTGCCCCCCCGTCAGAGCTACCGATGTCATCACCATCTACAGCTCGCCTTCCAGTTCCAGAGTTCTGATGATCTCCAGTATCTGGAATGGCTTCAAGGAGGCTACGTGTTCGCTACTGCAGATTGATTGCCCAAAGCATTCTTTGCGTTGGTTTGAGATTGCAAGGCATTCCGTTATCAGTTAATCAGGAGTTTCATCCTCTTCCCCACAGGATCTGGGATCTGACAGTGTCAAAGTTCCAAAGGAAGTTTTTGGAGTGATACATTCCTGGGAGAGATCTCCAGAGCATACCTCTTTCAGTTTCTTCTTTCATCCGAAATTCACTTTTGTAGGTGTACCTGTGTACCCCACAGTAGGGTTCCGGGCCAATGAAAGGGGTTCTTGCTCCTTTCTTGGCAAGTGTGTTGGCGTCCTCATTTACTTTAATTGCCGAGTGACCAGGTACCCAGACCAAGGAGACCCTGTTGTTCTTGCCCACTTCATTAAGTTTTTTTCTGCACTCCTATATTAGCTTAGACTCGATAATATTGGACTTAGTGTAACGGGGTACCATATAATTTGGTATATGATGCTAGAGCTTAGGAAAAAAACCTCAGCAAAAAAACCCTATATCCCCGTAAGTGTTGTGATTTATGAAAATTGAAATTGTTAACAAAATATGCTGAAATATTAAATATTGAAGGTATCTTTTTCTTTACTATCGCTTCTTCCTTCAACAAGCAGAGAAGTTTCTCCAAGGTACCCGAAACTGAATCTGGAAAAGGAAAAGACAAAAGGAGAAAACGAACAAATTAAAAATGGAATATTCTATATTTTATTTAATAGATTTGAAACTCGCTACCCATTCTAAAAAAGATTCAGAAACATAATGAATAGCCCTAAAACCATTTTTGAATCTATATATGCGACAATTATTAACTAAATGATCTATGGTTTCCTCTGCTTCCCCGCATTCACAACTAGGGCTCTCAACTGAGTTCCATCTGAAAAGCATGCTGTTGTGACGACCATGACCGGTTCTTAGACCATTCAGAATAGACCATATTCTCCTTGGAAGATCAAACCCCGGAAAAATGAAATGTATACCTGGTAAGAGAGGACCAGGCTTTCTGGGTGTTAATACTCTTATTACCTGTTCCTTTCCTAAATGTTCTGAGAATTGCTTCATGCGCCATTTTGTCTATCATAACGTATTGTCGTAGTAGTTTCAAATAGATTCTACTCTAGAAATTATTCCAGAAAAAAGATTAATTTTAATTCGAGTAAATAGCTAGCGAAAAATGTTAAGATATAAAAGTTTCAGGGTTTTTAAAACTCTATTACAATATATAAAAACTAAGCGTATCGAATTGGTCAAAAAGACATGACAAAACAAACTGGCATTTTTTCAATTGAACACCCTGTATTTTATTCCCCATTTCAATTCTACCGAAAATTATAAACAAAATTGATATAGCACATCGTACCCTAAAATCAATATTCAAAATATCAAATCTTGAAAATAACTTTTTACTACTCTCAAATTTATTAAAGAAAAAGTCCGAGATGATGGATATACCTATGTTATGAAACTTACACAACGTGTAGTGTATGGATATGATTAATTTTCAATTATAATTTTTTTAGAGAAAATAAAAAAGCTTTTATAAGCGTTTATAAAAAGGTCCGAATCGAAAATGAATTATTTTTTAAGTATGCCTTTGATATTTCAAATTTTATGAAAAAAGTTATCCCAGGAAAAAAAGAGACAAAACAAGTTTCAATAAACAACGAATTTCTTTGAAATTCTATTCAATAAAGTGCTCAAAGTGTTTTACCTAATTGTAATAAATTCGCTGAACAAAATTTCGTACTGAATCTAAAATCATGTTGGCAGGAATGGTGGAAATTTCAAACTTTATTCTTTCTTGCAATTCTTCGTTATTTTGCAGCCTATTTCTATAGACTACACTTTTTATGTGACCCCACAGAAAAAAAATCAAGTGGCGTCATATCGGGAGAAGTTTTATCTAGATGTGCTCATACCACACAGCCAAAATGTGGCGTGGCCCTTCTTGTTGAAACCATATTTGGGTAGTTCTCACGAAATGTTCCACTTTGGTGTTCATGACAGTTTTCTGCTACATAAAACTGGTTTAATCGTTTAATTCTCTATATTATATCCTTTTGAAATGTAACAATCACTATAAAGAATAAAAAATTGCAAAATTTCAAAAATTTTAATTTTCAACGCTAGTTTTCTTTCCAGAAGAATTGAAAACCTCACCTCCGTGACTGTTCCTCTTAGTTATCGCATTGTCCTAAACTTAAAATTATAGCATTAATGGAATTCTGGCACAGCGTATTTCTAGTTCATTATCCACAATTAACTAAATAATGTTGACATGATAAAATCTCAATAAAAAAATTGTCGGTGTTCGAATTATACTTATATTAGTCGATGTTCCTGCATTATATATCACCTCCGTGAAGCGACATTGTAATTTGACTCTTTAATCGCAAGATGACGGTATCTTCATCGTGGACCGCCTGGAATATCGGTTGATGCGCAGGTAATACTGACCACTTGAGATTTGAACTTCAAAGTGTAACTTATTGGTTAAATTCTTACCCAAGTGATAAAGACGTGTATGGGAAATTTGGGATTCTCACTTCCGTGAAGATGATTTGTGAGGTAGGAGATTATTTTATTCAATTATTTGTTATCTGAATATACTTAATTACGAAAGTTATTTAATGAGTTAAAATATTGTTTTGAAGCCTTTTTCTTTAAATGAGATATTCTATAAAAAAGTAAAATTTCTCACCTCCGTGAATATAGTAATTCACGGAGGTGAGGTACTCTTCACGGATGTGATAATAATATTCTGTTCCTCCTTTCAGGACATGAATTCTAACATTATTAAAAAAAAAATAAGAAAAAGTTACTGCATCTCATGAAGAACAGAAGAAAAAAACACGAAAATCTATGAGAAGACCTCATGAAGCCCGAAAAAATTATCCTGAATTATACGAAGAAGAGAAACGTAAAGAACGAGGGCTATTATAAAAGAAAAAAGGAAGGAAAAATATTCTGGATATGTCCGAAAGAGAAAAATTGGTTCAAGCACTAATCGAATTTACCATGGTGAATTCTATTGTTCGTTCTTCTGTATTGGACACTCTCTTAATCGAATTTACCATGGAGAATTCTATTGTCTGTTCTCCTGTATGAGATACTCTTAATCGAATTTACCATGGTGAATTCGATTAAGGCTGTCCAATACAGGAGAATAGACAATAGAATTCACCATGGTAAATTCGATTAAAAGTGTCCAATACAGGAGAATGGACAATAGAACATACGCGCAAAAGCTCCTGACTGCACGTCAGTGCTTGAACAATGTCTTTTTTATATTAAGGATATATAAAATTTTTTTAATCATTTAAAATTTAACATTATTTCATTTCCGTGAATTTTGTCTCACATCCGTGAATGCCGGTTTCATGAAAATCTCATTATTTCACAAAATACCAACGAAAGTGTGTAACCTTAGGCATAAGATTAATAAGAATTAATTTCTGGTTTAGGATGTCTAAAAATAAATTCGATTATTGTTAATTTAGTTTTTTTTAAACTAAAATGCGAAAGGGGAACATTTGGTGGGAATTACCCATTTGTTCTGTCGGCAGATTGGTATCGATATATTTTGGGAAAAATATGCTCTTGCAAGAGTAATTAATATCGTTCAGAGGCCAAATTTCTGTTTATATGTGTCCTGTGACTTGTCCACCAATTTATCCATAATAAGTTCAGGGAACTCGATTATACGATCAAAATCGTCTTCGCTCAATTCTTGTAACAAATGAATTTTATATGGATGAAATTTTTCGTTTTGCAACATATGAAATCCTACTAAATGATTCCTTTCTGATATTTCTCTACAAAGTCTATCCATAACTATATTTCCTTCGTCAGACAAGCTATAAAAATTTTGTTAAGAATTTTAAGAAGAATATAAATGTGGTATAATATACAGGGTATTCAATCAAAGAAAAAGCATCTTAATTGACTAAAATATTTCTGTATGATTCATAAGAGTTATTTCCGAAATTCGTTACCTCGGAAATGGTTGAATTTAGTAGAGGGTTTTCCAATTAGAGGTGTTATTTTGAATAGACCGCTATTTCGGTAGATGTCACTTTTGAAGCTGTCATTTTTTGACATTTGACAAGTAGAAAATCCGCCATTAATAAAAATGGAACGATAAACGCTTCAAGAACGCATTGAAATTATTGAAATTCACTATAAAAATGGTGAAAATTTGGCAGAGATGGTTCGTAAAACTCGAACATTTTTGGGTCGTCGTGAAGCACCTTGTCGGACCACAATAAAGAAATTGGTGGAAAAAATTCGACCTGTTGGGACAAGTTAGTTATGTGAAGAATAAAAACCCGTGCACGTCGCTCAAGAACAGCCGAGAATATTGCTGCTGTAGCCGAAAGTGTTGAAGAAAACCCAGGTATGTCCATTCCTCGTCGTTCTTTGGAATTAGGCATTCCACAAACCTCATTACACCGTATTTTGCATAAAGATTTGGGTCTTAAGGCTTATAAAGTTCAGTTAACACAAGAACTCAAGCCGGCTGATCATCAACAACGTCGTGTCTTTGCTGATTGTGTCGTTGAAATGCATGAAAATGATCCGGAATTCCATCGAAAAATCATCTTCAGTGATGAGGCCCATTTCCACCTCGGTGGCTTCGTCAACAAGCCAAAATTGTCGCATGTAGGGCTCGGAAAACCCATGAGTTATTGTTGAAAAGCCTCTCTATCCTCAACGTGTGACTGTTTGGTGCAGTTTTTGGTCCGGCGGAGTCATTGGACCTTACTTTTTCGAAAATGAGGCTGGAGCCACAATAACGGTGAATGGATTGCGCTATCGTGAGATGATTAATGATTTTTCATGGCCGGTCGTGGTGGTCGTTTGCCTGATGTTGGTATCCACTATTAACGGCATAGCTTCTTATTTATAATAAAATAAACATTCGATGATTTATATTGAAAAATGGCATTTTTCTTTGAATATCAAAATAACATCTCTTATTGGAAAACCCTTCATATGATGTGGTCAATCAAATTTGTTCGGAATTTCGAGAAGAACGGAAAAATGGAATAATATCTGGCTGTTCCATTATTGAAGAAGCAACTTTGTTCCATCATTACTTTTTTCACTGATGTAAACTTAATTTTCCTTCATTGTAACAGATTTTAAACGCCCTAAAACTCATGAGTCCAAACATTTTTCGCTGGCCATCTTACTTTAGGAGGTAATCGACCGTTTTCATACATATCAGCGACCCTGTATTTTAACAGGCAATTAAAGCCAGCATGATTCAGGTGAACAGTTGAAAATAAGGGGGTAATTGAAACATTGTTCGCGAAATTATGGATACATTTTTGGAACCGAATATTTCGAAATGCACTGAGAAAGGAACGGGTCCAGTATAAAAGATCCTACAGAAGGAAACATCTTCACAGTTGATTTATGATTTGCAATAAAGGAAATCTTGAAAAGTTCCATTACGTCTATTAATGCTAGAGTGGGCCTTATAGTGAAAGATGATAACAGATATATTATGAAGCTTTGGGGAGTCAGAGTAAGCTGGGAAAATCCTTTTTCTCCAACTCGATATCGGACCGTCCTCCTGACCTGAAAGTCCTTCACGCATTCGCATGCTTTATTTTCTACATAAGCTTGTGATGATTGGTAATTCAATCGGAAGCTCAAGCCATCGAGAAAACCAGTACGCTATAAATCCTGGCGTGATTACGCGAAATCAGAGGATTATTCACGTGCTCTGGACGTTGTGAGTTATAGTAAAAGAATGACGCTTTAGGAAAGCTAGGTTATGAGTTATTGTGAATATTAAACGCAAAAAGATTCAACATAGATGTGGTAATGGAATAGGAATATTTGCAAATTCTAAAGTCGACCTGATCAATTTACTTTCCGAATTTATATTTGAATAGTCAGTGCTCACTCAGGGGTCAATAGTCGACCGAAATTCATGAAATTTTTAAAAATGTTCATACTACATTGATCGAAAATTTACCATATTAGCACATACATGGTGCCACAAATGTAAAGTCAATTACGGCGTGCGATAGTGCCATCCTTTCGAAGGTTGTGTGACAAAATTTCTTGACAATCGGGCCAGGCGCTTTCAATTTATAGCTGTTTTTGTCAAGCAACTTTGGTGTTTATGTTAAAAGATGGCTAAGGAAGGACTTCGTATGTTGACAAAGCATTGTTTTTTGACCGGAAAAAATAAGGAAGAAGCGAAAGAGAGGCTTGATATGGATTATTCAACCGTCTGCGAATGGTATATTAAATTTAAACGTGGCGCAGTGGTCACCCAAATACGGCTGTTAACGAAGAAAACCTAAAAAAAATCCGTCAAATTGTTTTTACCTAAATGAAAGTGAGGGAGATAGCTGAGATTTCAAAGTCAACATACGACAGTGTAATCATTAAAGGTACTGTGGGAGGTATACTCTATTCAACGGTTATTTTCTGGGTTTTCTCTCCCAAACTCTGAAAAATATCTATAAAATAAAAATGAATTATTTTGTGATTTGCTTCTGCGTAAGAAACACAGGATATTTGTCAGAAGCAATCAATTGAACAATGTTGCCTAACAAACAACAACGAAACAACATCAACGAAGAAACAACTATAGCGTAACGTTTCGGAGTCTATATCAGACCCCTTCTTCAGACGCTCAACGAAAATCGAGAGAATTATTTTGTTGATTTTGGTATGGGTAAAGTGAGTGCTGCGTTTGTTAACACCGGATCAAAAACAACGTCGAATCGACGATTCGGAGGCCCGTGGAAGCCCGTGGAAGCAAACCAAAGAGGCCAAGGACACAGCAGTCGTCTGGCAAGGTTATGGCGGCAATATTCTGGAATTCGCCATCAAATTCAACTGTTTCATAGCCATCTTGCCGACTTCATGAAAAATCTTAGCGGAGTCAGTGATGGGCAGGGCAGGGTGAGCTATTCCACCAAGTTTTGAAGGTCATAGAGGCACGATATTGAGGTAGATGGGATAAATATATTAGGGCTGACTATTATTTGAATAAGTGAGGATATTCTCAGAATAAACACATAAGAAAAAGCTATGAGCAAAAATGTTTATTTTAATACGTATCAAGGTAATTTGTAACTATCTATAGCCTTTTTATGAATAAAACTATTTTTTGTCATCATTATATTTGGTTAGTTTTTCATATATTTTCCTATATATACACATTTTGTGTGACATTTGTGTCAAAGATAAGGTGTCCTGTAGCCCTAAAAACTTGACGTGGCACATACTGAAATTACCTTCGGATTCAGATCCAACACAACAAAAATGCCGTTCCCCAATTATTATGTTAATTTCTTCAATAAGAGAATTTGGAATTTCGATAGAATTCCGGAATAAAAGCTCTAGCTTGAATATGAGCTGTTTGAGCGATATGATGTTGGGTTTTTCAAGCGAACATGGTGCAGAATACGAAGTTCAATTCATTTAGGAGGTCCCCTAAATGCATTAGGGAATTTATGATAGGTAGCGTGAATTTTCGGTCCTTATGTCTTTTCATTAAGCTACCCTATCAAAACTTTGGCAGAGCATTTGAACCCTCAAGATCATTCTGTTGAATATATATTATCGTTCTGAACTTTGTTATACGGCAGTTTGAAAAGAAAGAAGACGTTTTCGATGTTCCAGACTTTTGCGGTATAGTTCGATGTTCATTTTCTGGTTGCATTACGGAGACTTTTTGTTCAGTCCCGACTTTGCCAACAAGATGATGGGAATTAATGGATATATGAACAAAACTCATTATGCTTCAATATGTTTGAAGAAAAATTCGATGATGTTTCACAACTCGTTCGATATCACATTTATATATTCTGTGTAATTGTATTATACATATGTATATATTTCATTCAATGTTTTTTTTGGGTTTTCTCTCCCAAACTCTAATAATTTCAGATTGCTCCTGAGTTAGAATCTCAAGATATTTGACAGAAACAACACCAACGATGAAATAACTTTTTTGTGAGCCTAAATCAGACTCCTCCATCAGACATCAGTCCTAGGAAACAGCGTGCTATCATTTCGCCCAAATGTCTTTAATTTTCGATTTTTTTTGTCTCAAACAACTATGTTCGACTCACTGATGGAGAATTCGAAGTCAAATTCGATTCTGTATGGCCGGTCGGTCACGTTGTCACGATAACTTGCGAACGGAAAGGATAGCAAATTTAATGGTCGGTTGCGCCTCCAAATGCTAGGTTTGAGTTCATGAATGGACATAATCAGCCCAACGGCTTCGGAGTTATACCCATCTGTAGTTTTGTTGTTATTTCCTCAATTACTCGAAAGATACGTATCCGATCAAATTGAAACTTGGTACTCAGTTGTAGAATGGCAACTCGCAAATATGCGCAAAATTACGTGAGGATCTGATAACAAAAAAATTGGTACAAGCACTGACGTGAAGTCAGAAGCTTTTGCGCGTATGTTCTATTGTCCATACCTCTGTATTGGACACCCTTAATCGAATTTACCATGGTAAATTATGTTTTTCATTCTCTTGTATTGGACACTCTTAATTCGAATTTACCATGGTAAATTCGAATTAAGTGTCCAATACAGTAGAATGAACAACATAATTTACCATGGTAAATTCGATTATGGGTGTCCAATACAGAAGAATAGACAATAGAACATACGCGCAAAAGCTTCTGACTTCACGTCAGTGCTTGAACCAATTTTTTTTTCGTGATTTTTTTTTAATTTTCTAGGGGTACGGTTCTTAAAATTTTTTTTTCGTCATTTTTTTCAGATTTTCTAAGGGTACGGTTCTTACAAAATTTTAAACACGTCTTTATGTTGAATTTCTACTACTAGTTACCAAGCACCAATTCGATCGAATTTTTATTTTTTGAGTTATCAAGGAAATAATATTCCAGGTGGGTATAACTCGGAAACCGTTAGACCGATTATGCCCAAAAACGAACTCAACTCTCCCTTTCGGATACGCAACCTACCCTGAAAATTGCAAGTCCTTATCTCCTTTCGTTCGAAAGTTATCGAGGCAACGGTAACCCATCTACTGAACTCACACAAGATTGCTCGAATCTCCAACAATATTTAACCGATCGTATCAAACCTTGAAACTTGGCAGTAGAGTTAGGTTATGAAGGCTCTTGCAGAATTTCAGCAATTTCAAACGAATAGTTACTGATATATAGAATTTTTTTTTTCAATGATTTATTAAAAATTTTCTACAAATGCTATCCTCACCAAATTTTGCGAACATTTTCGCGTTGGCATTCTACAACTAATAACCATGTTTGAATTCAATCGGTTCAATATTTTTCGAGTTCATGAGGAACAAAAAACCACCAAATTTCAGAAAATTTCAGATGGCTATAACTCTCAAACCGTTTGGCCGATTTAGCTCATAAATAAACGAGAATGTCGCGTTCTGGTGCACATCCTAACCTGAAAACTTGAAGCCGCTATCTCTTTCCGTTCTCAAGTTATCGTGACAACAAAAATATTTTTTAATAATTTTTTTAAAATTTTCTAGTCATACGATTCGGACAAAATTTTACGAACGTGGTTCATATTCTACAACTACTCACCAAGTTCCAATTCGATCGGATTCATATTGGTTGAAAACAAAATTATTACTCGGAAACCACTGGGCCGATTATGCCCATTAACGAACTTTACCGTCGTATTTGGATGCGCCACCCACCCTGAAAATTTCAAGACGCTAGCTCTTTTCGTTCTCAAGTTATCGTGGCAACGGCCGGCTGGACAGAATCAAATTTGTCCTCGAATTCTTCATTGGGGAGTCGAACTTAATCGTTTGAGACCATTTTCGTCGAAAAATTAGAAAGTTACAGACATTTGGGCAAAATGATAACGCGATGTTCCCCAGAACATACGCGCAAAAAAATTTCGAAGAAAAATTTAAATTTGTCTTCAAAATTTCAACTCGATCGGTTTTGTATTTTCGGAATTAGTTCATTTTCAAATTTGATTTCAGTTGACTCCAAATGCATTTTTTCAGGTTAACGGTTCCTTCAACTCAACTTCTTGCATTGAGGCGTGAATCGGCAATAGAACATGCGCGCAAAAGTTCCTGCCTTCACGTCAGTGTCTTTTAAGAATTTTGTTGTCATCAGAATCTTTGTTTTACTACAATCTATCTTGTGACACATTGATACATACTTGTACGTATCTACTTGTTCTGATATTTCTGATTTATGTAGTCTCTATTCCTTAAGTTGTTCTTGTGTTCTGACTTTCTTACCTCTAGTGGTCTAGAAGTTTCTCTTGTACACGATTCACCACAAATTCAAGGAATATTGTATACAAGGAAAGGTTTAACGGGTAATTCCGCAAAAGGAGCAGATTAAAAATTACGGAATTACCCGTTAAACCTTTCCATATATATATATTACTCCGCATGATCCATATTTCTATTGTATACAAGGTTTTTATCATTTTCTTTTTCATTGATGGGTTTTGACTTAGTTAATAAAGACCTTAGATTATTTTGAGTCTTGAAAATGGTCCTTATATTGAACTTAGAACCGATTCTCCTGATTTTGTCTGAAAGGCCGCTAACATAATTTGTCCCATTCTATAGATTGGGTTGCTGTTCTTGCTGGTATTTTGTTGTTGTACCTGATATATTGTTATTTGGTTAGAAGCTTTTCTGTCTAAATTCATGATGGATGTATTTTTATTAATTGTCTCGGAAATTTTTTGATGAGATCAATTTAATTATTTCTTATTTCAGGAGTAGAACAAATTGTATTAGTTCTATCGTGAATTGTTTTGATAACACTATTTTGCGCGCATGTTGTAGAGAACAGCGTTCTATAATTTCGCCTAAATGTCCGTATTATTCGAACTGTTTGCCGAAAATGGTTTCAAACGATCAGGTTCAACTCATTGATTAAGAATTCTAAATTCGATTTCTGTCCGGGTGGCCATTTCCACGATAACTTTCGAACGGAAAGAGATAGCGACTTGGAAATTTTCAGCGTAGGTTGCCCATCCGAATAAGACGGTAAGTTAGTTAATGAACATAATTAACATAATATTCACTAAAAACTTTAGGAAATGAAATACAAAGTCATGAATCTGTTTGTATATGGCTATTTTCTGAAGACACTTGTTTCAAAATTATTCTGATACAAGAAAACATCTAGGAAAGAAACCTTATTATTCTTCTCTATTTCCAAAGTGAATGGTATTGTCGGTTCTTTTGAATTTATGAAATCGAAACTCTTCTCAGAAAAAGAATTCATGCGTTAAAATAGAAACCCTAAAAAAAATACAGAAATTTGTTCGAAGTGATAGCACGCTGTTCCCTAGAACATGCGTGCAATAACAAATTGTCGACCTGTGTTATGCATAAATAAAAAGTGGGAAAGTCCTGTGGACAGGAGCTTTGGTGCTCTTGTTGAAACTTTGACAAATCATATCTCCGAAAGTATTGGTGTCTCAGAGTTGGGAATGATCAATGGATTCTTATAATAAAACAAAATGTGTCTATTAAAAAATAACTTCGAAATTATTGGTTTCTCAGAGTTGGGAATGATATCAATGGATTCTCATTTAATTTATTTTCTTTGATGATGCGGTTCTATCATAAGAATGCATTGATATCATTCCCAAGTCTGAGAAACCAATACTTTCGGAGATATGATTCGTCAAAGTTTGATCAAGAGCGTCAAAGCTCCTGTCCACAGGGCTTTCCCACTTTTTTATACCATATTTTCCGACACCGGCTGCTGCTTTTTCCGATTTTCGTGGCGTGAAATGAAAATTCAACGTTACCCGATGTACCAAATTTAAATTGCAGGTAACATATAACGATTCAAAGTTACCTTATATTTATACGTTTCCCAAGTAGTTCAGAAATTAAGACTTTTAACGAATATTTAATGTTTACGAATGAATATTTTCAAATGAAACTGGAGACAACCACATAAAAGGCAAGGAGAATCAATAACTCGCCTGCTCAAAACTGCCTTGGTTTATTTGATTTTGAATTATTAGGAAGCAACCAACACCCCCTGAAAAACAGCGAGTAGTTGTGACAAAGTTCATATAGGTATGTTCCGTTTTAAACAGTATCTTCGACTTACGTCCAACTCATACGTAAAAGTTGGACGCAAGTCCAAGATGACATGTGTGAACACAGATCATACGATAATTCATAGATAAAATAATTAGATACTTCTGTGAAAACATAGAAGTACGATTTATTATAGAAAATTTGAAAAATTATATCTCCGAAAGTATTAGCTTGTTAGAGTTGAAAATGTTATAGCTGTATTCTTATGATAAAACTGCATCTTAAAAAAAATAAATTTGAAATATGCGATGTAAAAAAAAGTTTTTTTTTCGTTTCTCCGAAACCATAAACCGATTCTGCCCAATAACGAACTCAACCGAGATATTCATCACCCAAACCTAGCTCTACCGGTTCGAGAGTTATTGTAGAAACAAAATTTAAAATTTTGAAAAAAATGTTTTGACACTTTACGGCAACCCGATCAATACAAGACTTCGCGTGCATATAAAGGTCATTATTCTACAATTCAATGATAAATTTCAGATAGATCGAGTGATCGCTTTCGGAAATATTCATAAGAAATGTTTTTACTTAAAACGGCCATAACTCTGAAACCGCCTGGCGGATTTTGCCCCTTAACGAACTCTTCCGAGATATTTGCGCTCCAAACCTACCCTGAAAATTTCAATCCTCTAACTCCTTCCGTTCGCGAGTTATCGTGTTAACGGAGGGCCGGCCGGACATAATCGATTTCGACCATGGATTCTTGATCAGTGAGTCGAACCAAATCGTTTAAGAACATTTTAAGCCAAAATTCGAAAATTATAGACATTTGGGCAAACTGATAAGCACGAGGAACAAGAGCGCCAATAAACTAATCTTGGACGTAAGACACGAAATGATGAACCATTGTACCAAATTTGCGTTCGACTTTCCCCAGCGGAGTCCAAGCTCATGGGCACGGAAAAGCGTAGAAAATTTTCATCTTCCCATCGGACGTGATCGCGGTCGATTTACCGGAGGTTCAGATAGAATTAATCGTGATTTATCGGTCGAAATGGCATGGCTGGAAATTCTAGTAGATAATCAGGAAAAGAGGAATGAGCCGGAAAATATTTATTGTAGGGACACCTTCGAGTATCTAGACAGTCCGTCAGGTAAAAGTCTGTAGTAAGATGGATGTAGTGGCGCGGCTCGGTAACCATTAGTAGCCCCATGCCGTGGAATGTCCGCTTTATGCGCCCGCACAAGCATCCGGCGCGCCACTACCTCGTGGCTACGAGCACACGGTGTTCTGCAACCCTGCTGAGCGGGTGCGACAATTTCTATTCCTCGTACTCGCTTGCGATATGTACGGGTAAGGATAACGGATGGTATGTGCGGTGTTGGGGTCTTTCTTGGACTTTTGGCCCTTCTGGGCGCTGCGACAAACGTACGTTCGAGCGAGTTTCCGGAGCGAGAGTGCTGCGATCTTCCGCCACCGGGTTCGCAGACGACAGCATCTTCAGCGGTTCCCTCTGGTTCCGTTGGAACTTCCGCCCGTCCAGGTAAGGTGAAAAGCCGGCATCTATCTAGGGATTTATGTAAAATAATTGCGTGATCACACAAGTATCCATTCAATCTTGCCTTTCAGTGATAAGTGTTGAAATAGTTTCACAGAGGTCTTGGGGTACATCTCCCGATTTTTTTCTGTACACTACTTGAGATGAATATCCTAACATAACCATCAGTGATAAGTGTTTGAAGAAATTTTCAAGTGTTCCATGCGTTTCTTATGGTGCCAAGAAGATTATTATCCTCATGGTGATCAAATTTAACTAGTCTGTATTGTATGTTCTGAAGGTAACCCGAACAGCAATTCAAGCATAACCACCAGTGATAAGTGTTTAAAGAATTTTTCGAATGTTAATTCTTGTTGTATTACTGAGGAAAATATCTCAAGATTTCTGTTGCTTCATAGTGTTATTCGTTTTCATTGGCCTGTAACGCATCGTCAGATAAATATTCGAGTTTTCACTCAGCATGGAATCAGAGAGAAGTGTTGCATTAATTTACACAGTGCTCAAAGTTGTTTTTTCTTGTGTAAGAAACGTCGAAGAGGAATTATTTTCCCTTCGTTTCTTCTGAAGAGTGTTATTAGAATATAACAAGTGTTGTGATTTGTCTTTTTGTGTACGAAAGAGGATATTTTAAGTGATAAGTAAAAAACCGCAAACAAAATCTCCAAATTTATACTTGAGGAACTCAGACAATCTCTCATATTTTTCAAGAAAAAATTGACTAATATGCACAAGATTTTTTTTTCATCATCTCCCAAAATATTTTTTTCTGGCTTTGGTCTTGTCAGCTATGCAGCGAGTCACACATAAAGTATCTGGATAAAGTAAGGAACAAAATTCATAACTGCGTTATTGAATGTTTTCAAGTAAAACGCTCGGACAGGTCAATTTTAGTTTTTAATTAACCGCCTTATGGGTTAAAAATTGTACTCATGAATTCACTCATTTATTTCTCTTAGATACTCAAATTCATCCTCTGGATGAATGACTTAGATTGAAAGGTGTGTTCATTTTGAATTTGTTCTATTAAATATTTCGTATATCCTAAAAATATGCGATCAGGATCCCCTCTCACATACCTAATTGTTTACCATCCTAATTAACTGAACAGAATTTTCTTTTCAATTCCACTCTGTAAAGCTCGGCTGAAGGGGTTGGTTAGATAGCGTACTTCAAAGCGGACAAATTCACATTTTCTCAGGGTAACATGCTGAATTCTCCTAGCTATCATAATTTTCCTCCTAAGTTGATATTTTTCGTTCTAGAACTTCAGCAGTCATTCGGTGAATTTTTAAAGAGGGCCAACTAGTAGAGTTGCTCCGAATTAAGTGGAAACTCTTCTCATGAATTCATTTTTTTACTTTCGAGAAACGGGGATGTGAATTTTTAAATTTCCCACTTTTAAGTATGGAAAATAATGATGTTGGACAGGCTGAAATATGTGGCTGGCCACCTTGTCCTGAAATCATTATAACTGGTATTTCGAGAGTAAGGTAAAATTCTTGTTTTCATTTTGAGGAAAATCTTCATATGACCGTATGTCCTAAATTTTGAGATACAGAGTGGGAAGTTTTCAGAAACAATTTCTTCTGTTATGATATCTATGCATTTAGAGGCATCTTAAGATGTATACATTTTTTTTGTCAACTCTTCCAGTAGTGTTCGTGCCGAATTTGAAGTAAATATTCTTGAAGAAAAATGTGGTACGCCACTGGTTCCTATCATAACATGAATTATTCCTATAATTATCATTCACTACTGAGCAAATTGACTTTCACGGATTTCAAGTAAAACAAAGTGGGAAAACCTGTGGACAGGAACTTTGGCGCTATTATTCACACTTTGACAATTCATCTCCGAAATTATTGGTTTCCCAGAGTTGGGAATGATATCAATGGATCCTCATAATAGAAGTGCATCTAAATGAAATCAAATAACGAAATTATCCGAGATATTCATTGCTCACATCTCTGAAAATAATATTATATCAATTGAAACATAGCCAATATTCCAGTTTTTTTTTCACTGAAGATATTCTGAACCCAATTTGATAAACTTACCAAATTATATATTTCCATCATTATATAAATTATCAAAGGTCATTGGTCATTCTGCATGCAATCATACATTGTTTATTAGAACAGAAATACATTTGACATGTCTGTCATAGGCAGATAAGATTACATGTATGAACAGTGAGCACAGATAGAACACAGACATATAGAATTCACATTTGTTACTCCGAAACCATCCGGCTGATTTTGCCCAATAATGAACTCAACCGACTCAACCTACTCTGAGAATTTCAACTCATTCCGTTCGAGAGTTATCGTGTTGACGGATGGCCAGGCAGAATCGATTGCGGCCATGGATTCTTGATCAGTGAGTCGAACCAAATCGTTTAAGACCATTTTCAGCCAAAATTTAGAAAATTACAGACATTTGGGCAGATTGATAAGAACTCTGTTCCGAAGGACAAGAGTGCCAAAAATAAGAATCATTTCTCTGCATTCAAAGCTGACATAGGATGAGCGACTCTCATGGTTTTCACACAGAGTTGGCTTCGACAATTCTTGAATATTTTTTGATATTCGTTTGAATATATTTTTTATAAACTTTAACACCCTCAAAATCCCAAAATTTGAGTCATTCAGACAATAGGCTCATACCTATGAATCCCCTTCAATGTTTTAACTTACTTTTGAAATAGCGTGTATAAGTATATGCTCATTTATTCTACACATAATCTCGTCATCAAAATATCAGCATTTTCAAGTGTAATTTGCATCTTGTACTGGAAGAAAATCAATTATTTTTTTTAATTTTAAGTGCTGAAATAATAACAATTATAAATATGATTGTTTCCAAACCAACAATATTAAAGGGAATTCCTGGTAAAAAATTTATACTTCGAGGATTTTTCTCCAAAAAAATGTTGTCGAAGTAACATTAATGTTTTTAAACCATTTTTTTCTTCGGTAAAATAAAAAAATACCAAATCACCATCGTCGGGTGTGAAGTTTAATTGTGCTCGTTCCTCTGATGGTCAATATATTATTTCACTGATTCGTATCAACTTAGACTACTGAAATTGGGATAACTTTTGTTACATTTTGAATTCAATAAATACATTAAAACTGTGCCAGTTGCTGAATAAAATATCTTGTATATGGATATTATAAGAACAATATAATTTTTTTTAAACTTTAAGACCCTCAAAATCTCATATTAATTCATTCAGTCATTTAGAAAATAGGATCCTACCTCTGAATCCCCTTGAATATTTTAACTTATTTCAAAACAGCCTGTTTATGTATATGCTCATTTATTTTTCACATAATCTTGTCATCAAAATATCAGCATTTTCAAGCGTAATTTGCACGTAATACTCGAAGAAAATCAATATATTTTTTTTATTTTTAGTGCTAAAATAATAACAATTATAAGTATGATTGTTTCCAAACCGAACATATATCCACGTGAATTTCTGGAAAAAATGGAATTCTTCGAGGATTTTTCTGCAAAAAAATTTTGTCACAGAAATATTAGCTAATGCTTTTAAAACAATTTTTTTCGGTAAAATAAAACAATATATGAAATCACCGTCGTCGGGTCAGGAGTTTCATTTCGCTCGTTCCTCTGATGGTCAATATATTTCACTCATTCGTAACACCGAACGAACTACTGACATTAGTATAAGAGATCCGTTATATCAAGAAAATAAAATATTTCCAATTGGCCATTGAACATTCAAAGAACACACACTTAGAGCTAGAATCTTATATCTGAAAATCTATGG
Organism: Halyzia sedecimguttata; assembly: GCA_937662695.2. Classification (NCBI taxonomy): domain Eukaryota; kingdom Metazoa; phylum Arthropoda; class Insecta; order Coleoptera; family Coccinellidae; genus Halyzia; species Halyzia sedecimguttata. The sequence continues at coordinate 21,443,982 of OW569420.2, read as the reverse complement.
ACTTTTGTTACATTTCGAATTCAATAAATAAATGATAACTTTTTGAACTCGCTCGTGGAGTTTCATTAATTGCATCAATTTCTTATTACACTGCGCAAAAAAATTAACGCACATTATGGAAATCTCAAATTTATTCTACAACTGAAGGTGTTCTCAATGATAATTATTTTTATCAGAATTATGCATGCATATGTTATCCACTTTCAACGTTTTTCTTCAATACAGATGTTTTTTTTCCCAGCAGGAATAAAAAAAGATGAGATTATCAGATTTTGAATGTATTGGCTCCATTCTGAAATCAGTTGTTCTCGATGAATTCTAGTGATCAATAGTTTTTCTTCCGTTTGATTTTCTACACTCGATCGCTATGCAACGCGAAACACGCAATTTGACCCAAGAGGAATGTGCCCAAGCGGTAGTTTTGCGAGAAGAAGGGTGGACATTCACAAGATTTGAAGAAAGGTTTGGAGTTTCCCAAACAAGTGTGTCCAGAATGTTGCAGCGATTCAGGGAGACAGGTATGAATGTCCGAAGACCAGGACAGGATAGACCACGGGTAACAACTGCCATTCAAGAACGTTACTTGACAGTTTCTTCGTTGAGACAACGGTTTGCAACTGCTCGCCTCCTTCAAAATCAGCTTGAGCAAACTCATGGGATACAAATTAGCACTCAGACAATAAGAAATCGACTCAGAGAATATGATTTAAGGCCTCGTGTCGCGGCATGAGGCCCAGCTCTTACCCCAGCCCATCGAAGGGCGCGTTTGGATTTTGCGAGAGAGCATATCCATTGGGAAGAGGCTGATTGGGAAAGAATTCTCTTCACAGATGAGTCTAAATTCTGCCTCTACCATTGTGATCGACGTTCCCTTGTATACAGACGTCCACATGAAAGATATGCTCAGTGCAATTTCCTGAATACTACTGGTTTCGGGGGAGGATCGATTATGGTATGGGGTGGAATATCTTTGACTGCTCGCACAGACCTAGTGGTCGTTGATAATGGAGCTATGAATGCTGATAGGTATATAAGGAACATTCTTGAAGAGCATGTAGTGCCATTTGCCCCATACATTGGTGAAAATTTCATTTTTATGGACGATAATGCCAGACCCCCCGTGCGCGCATCGTTCAGGAGTACCTTGAAGAGGTTGAAGTCTCTCGAATGGAATGGCCAGCAAGAAGTCCAGATCTCAATCCGATTGAGCAGGTTTGGGACAACCTCAATAGAAGGCGGAGAAGTTCAGAAAATCATCCAGCTACTCTTAATGACTTAGGAATCCAACTCAGAGAAATCTGGGAAGGATTAGATCGGAACATTTTAAGATCACTCATTTTGAGTATGAACCTTCGTTGCCGAGCTGTAATTAACGCAAGGGGTGGAAATACCAAGTATTAAATCATTTAACAGCATTCCAGTATTCTGAAAATTGTTTATTTCTCTCCTTTCACATAAGATTCGGTGAAATCCTGAATTTTTCTTCCATTTGATGTGTCTTGTTTCGTTCAAAACCTTCCCGAGAGAATATAAAAAATAAGTTATAAAGTCAATGTAGAGTTAACTTTCATTAAAATTGAGATTTTCAGAATGTGCGTTAATTTTTTTGCGCTGTGTATTTAAATTTATTTTTGATATGAAGAAGCACTTCAACATTTTGCAACAACAATGATGTTGAAGTTGTATACTGATGTACCGCCATCAAAATCAGTTCATTATTTCCTTATACGTTAATTGACAGTATTAATTGAATTCGTTCCCACACGTCAGCGTATTGGCTCTCCGAAAGCATTGTGGGGACTCAGAAGAAAATTGTGATGCTGTTATAAATGTTGAATGATCATGGGATATTCAGTAGCCCTCGCGATCTTTCTGACTGACAGTTTAAGGGTACACCCAAGCGTCCCTAGCCCATCCTGCCTAACAGCAATATAATCGACTTCCTCAATATTAATCATGTGCCAACGTGCACAAGAGTATCTACAAATACGCACGCGTGTACGCTATTTTTAATGACGGACCTACGGAATCGAGAAACTTTCAAATAGAATATAGGGCAAGTGTCCCTTTTCTGCTTTCGACTGTGGAATAGATCGTGAAAACAATTGATGTATTTTCAGTTTCATGTCAGTGCATCGATTTAATTTTGAGAATTTATTTCTTTTACTTCTACACTGAATGGACACAGACAAAATCATTTATTACATTTCTATCGTTTATTGGGGAGCCAAGAACTCATTGAGCATTGACGATCGTTAACTGAACAAAACATTTTTTCGACAGAAATTTTTTCTTAGTCAAATTTTTTTTCAATTTTTCCAAGAAATAAGCTCTGTGGCAGGAGCTTCGGCACTCTTGTTCGATTTTTGATAAACCCTATCTCCGAAAGTATTCGTTTCTCAGAGTTGGGAATGATATCAATGGATTCTTATGATAGAACTGCACCATAAAAGAAACTAAATTCAAATAATAGCTTATTCATCAAGATTTAATGAGCAATCTGCAATGATTTAACCTCGTGGAATGGGTTGTTGCAACTTACACTCGGTGCATAGTTTTCACAACTCGAAATACCTAAAGAGAGTATCATCGAAATGTCTAGAGCAAGGCTGGAGACAATCACAGTAGATTTTCCATTTATTCCTGATATTTGAATATGTATAGGCTGACGTACACATTATTTTAATAGTTCAAAATACACACATCGGAAAAGTCTAAGGATATTTCAGTATATCTCGCATGGTAAATCGCATATTGCTTTTATCTCAAGTTTTTTGCAGACTATCAATTGAAATCATCATGCGGAATGAATTTTGGTTGTATACATATGCTAGCCAAGAAAATATGGGAGATATGATAAAAATAAAAAAAAATGAATGTCGCAGTTAAAATTTCTGTATTTGATTTTAATCATTTCATGCATTCGTTAGATCGATTTTGGGTTATAACATCGACAATATTTTTCTATCAACTTCTTTTTATTATGGAACGACATCATTTAACTTTGGAAGAGATTAATCGAGTGGTTGGTTTACTTGAAGGGGGCATGTGACAAGTCGATGCAGCTGAGCGAATGGGTGTTTCACAAAGTGTTATAAGTCGTTTGTGGAGGCGTTTCAGAACAACTGGAAATCCTGCCGAAAATCATCCAGGACGTGGACGTTGTACAACTGCTATTCAAGAAGGATTTTTGGTTTTGACCGCCCGAAGGCAACCCCCTATAACGGCTCCTGAGTTGGTTATGGAACTTCAACGGGCTCATAATTTGACCATTGGGCGAGATACTGTGAGGAATCGTCTTCATGAAGCCGATCTTCATTCCCGACGGCCCATTAGGTGTCCACCACTTTCCAGAGGAAATCGCGCTGCAAGATTGAATTGGTGTCGTGAGTTTCAAAATTGGGGTGTCAATGAGTGGTCCACAGTTTTATTCACAGATGAATCAAGATTCGGATTTCATCCAGATTCTCGTCGAATAAGACTATGGAGACGATCTGGTAATTTAGAACGCTTGAGACACGTCCAGGAAGTACACAGTTATAGAGGTGGTACAATTATGGTGTGGGGAGGAATTTCCATTGGACGTAGAACAGAGCTCGTTTTTCCTGATGGTTTTCTAAGAGCTCAGCAATATTTGGAAAATATTCTGCAACCAATTGTACAACCTTATGCAAAAGCTGTTGGTGAAAACTTCCATTTGATGCATGACAATGCTCGTCCCCATACCGCTCGTATTGTGACACAATGGTTGGATAATGAGGGAATTGATGTTTTGCCATGGCCAGCACAATCTCCGGACCTGAATCCGATAGAACATGTATGGGACATGCTTCAAAGAAGGATTACGCCAAATATGGGAAACGTCCAAAATGTTTTAGAATTCAGGGAGCTTCTGAAAGCTGAATGGACAAATTTAAATCAGGAAGACCTAAACAATCTGATTTTGTCTAGGAATCGTAGGTGTAGAGCCGTAATCAATCAACGAGGAGGCCACACATTGTATTAAATGCCAAACTTGAATGGATTTTCGATACAAAATTACTAAGAATAATTACTATGTTTTTCGCAATTTAGAGACTTCAATTTTTTTCAGTTTTGCACTTTTTCATTATAAACATTTCGGTTTATTTGAAGTATATAAACAATTATTGAATACATCTATACATAATTTCCTCGAATTTTCTTTCATTTAACGCAAAACCAATCATTTCGAAGAATATCCTTAGACTTTTCCGATGTGTGTATATCAATAAAATGCAATCCTCTTTTCATAATTTAATGGTTCATAACACTAACACATTCATTCTGTATTATGAACCTTAACTCAAGAAAGAATATTTGATACACAATTGTAGACCAATATTTCAGTATTTTTTTGCTAGCAACATTATGAAAATGCTGTATATAGGAACATGTCTCACTACTCAAGGAAGCAAAAGGTAATATTAACCTCAGTGGTCAACGAACAGTAATTTCTTTTGATGATCCATTTCGTTGTTCTTTCCTATTGCCTTCAAAACTACATCATTAAAATGATTCAATTCTAAATTTTCTGAAACATCATCCCCAATATTTGCCCATAAATCATTCAATATGCAAAAAGTCCATATTATTTTCGCTATCAAAACAGTCTAGAATATATTCACAAATTCAAGACGCGGGACCCTGTTCTCAAACGCAAAATATTTTCAAAGAACGAATTGAATAAACAGACTAGAACAGAAACAAGAGCGCCAATAAGTATGACGTCTCTTATAGGTAGATACGATGACTTGAATGAACAGTGAACACAGATAGAACATAGACAGATAGAATTAGCATTCTGTGGAGTACGATGTATTATTGAAAATTTTAAGAATCATATCTCCAAAAGTATTAGCTTGTGAGAGTTGAAAATGACATCAATGGATTCTTATGATGGAACTGCATCTTAAAAAAAATTGATTCCAGAAGTTGTAATGTGAAAAATATTTTTTTCGTTACTCCGAAACCATCATGTGATTGGAGTAATACAAAGATTCTTATGACAGAACCTGATTATATTAAAAGAGAACTTAAGGAGTCAACTTGTATTTTATTGAACATAGAATGCAATTTTGCAAATTGGTATTGACCATATTTGGCTGAATTTATTGTAAAAGGAGTTGGAACTTGGAAATTTCTATGCACAAAAATTTGTTAGCTATGATTTTCAAATACTGTCAATGTGACAATTCTCTAATTTTAGAATTATTATCAACAAAATAATTCTTAAGATTTTCGTTAAGCGTCTGACGAGTCTGATATATAGACTCCGCAACGTTACGATATAATTGTTTCTTCGTTGATGTTGTTTCGTTGTTCTTTGTTAGGCAACATTGTTCAATTGATTGCTTCTGACAAATATCTTGTGTTTCTTACGCAGAAGCAAATCGCAGAATAATTAATTTTTATTTTACAGATATTTTTCAGAGTTTGGGAGAGAAAACTCAGAAAGAAACATTTTAATAATAAGTATAACTCCCACAGTATCCTTCAAGGATTACTTATATTTAACTACAACAAAGTAAAATCATCATTTAATCGTTATTATTGATCTCAACGTGCTGAAAACGCCTGAAAATTCCTCACAGGCGGATTTTTTAAATGTAATCATTGGTATAATCAACTTGGAATTCCCTCTTCATATTGGAAATCCTAAGAGGTTCGAAAGCAAACGCCTTTCAGAGAGGAATTGCAACGTCGATAGACTCCATCGAAAATAGTTTGCAGCTGTTATTGAACCACAGTATCGGCAAAGATGATAAAACAAAAGCCCATTGTTTGACCTTTATCTCTGTTTACCGATGCCGAAACGCCCTAACGGAATTTATAATCGGAAAGTCAGAATTTCATCAGAATCTTCTTGTAAGAGTAACATTTTTTCGCGAACTAGTCTTATAATCTATAGAAAAATATTCAAAATTGAGTTGAGAGAGCGGATGCTCGAGGAAAGAATTTATTATCATGGGATGAAAGGCGTAAAAAATTGCGTTTGTTTGTTGGATTTCCCTTTGTCGTATTTTGTGTCATGGAAATCCTTGGAAGTGACACTGGAAATACTTTCAAATTCCTGTGTGTACTGGCTGAGTAATGAATATATCTTTCCACTGAAATGATACATTTTTCCCGACTCTGAATTGATCCTAACGTAAGGGTATACATACAGTGGGGAAAAGCCAACAGGCACAAATTCATTATCTTGGTTACTGTACATATTTATGGAAAATCCCGAAACACATCGAATTCAAATTTTAAATTCTCATTTTTTTTCGTAAAAATTCTTCAATTAGGGAGTATGTGCTTGTGATACATCGTTTGAACTGTCGTCATTCTCCATTCAGAAGTGTTAACACTTTCATGTTTATTGCAAAACTCAAATGTGCTAACCGAAGTTCATTATGATATTCCCTCGAATATTGCCAAATCTTATTTCAATAATACTAAACTTCCTTGCCTTCAAGATGTGATAGAAAGAAAATGATAACTCCTGAGATGCTGAATAATGTTGGTAGAAATTTTTATTTGAGGGTAGGATATTGACAAGGCGTTCGCGGTGAATACTTTGAACTTCATTAACATTCATAATTTTGTTGCTACATTTTAGTTTTTGATATTGCACCAAATTTCGATAATCACTTGATTTTATTTTTTTCTAATTTCAATTTTGCAATAATCACGAAAGTGATAACATTTCTGAATAGAGAATGACGAGACCCTTCAAACGATGTATCACAAGCCCATACTTCCTATCTGTAAAATTGGGGGTTGTACCTTTCTTTCGAAGGGGGTTGAAGGTAGGGTTCGCATTTTTACGAGGAAGCATAACAATGTAAATTTTAAATTTGACATGTTTCTGTATTTTCCATAAATATGTACAGTAACCAACCTAATGAATTTATTCCATTTGGCATTTCCACACTTTATAATGTGCTCGGCAGATGTCGTCCTACAGACATCGTCTGCACTGAGAGTCCTCAACCAACCCTAACTTACTTAGGCGTTTTCTGAGGCCACAGTGCCCCGTATACGCAGCCATAAAAACTCTCAGGTCTGGCCAGTATAGATTGAGCCAGTCTGATTCTTTCATCTGAGGTGCCAAAAATTGTTGAGCGATCATCTTTGAGACCATATACGCTTCTTCAGAATTCTTGAACCAACAATGTATCATTCTCTCACCTTACTGCCTTGAGAGAAATGGTACCGTCTGGTTCATGTCCAATGAGTCCCGCAACCTCATTGTCTCCGGAACCCAGATGAGATGCAGCCTGCAGCGCCTTCCCATTACTGCAAGTGTACTCCGACAGTCCTACACATGCAGGAGCGTGGAAGGAACTCCCAAACTGAAAGCAGATTACATGTAGAGACCCACAGGGTTCAACTATATATATTGTACATTGTTGTAGGGGGTAACGTTGCACTGCGACCTTAAGGTCTATTGTGCCCTCCGTTAGAGCTGCCAATGTCATCACTATCTACAGCTCGCCGTCCAGTTCCAGAGTTCTGATGAACTCTAGTATTTTGGATCGCCTCAAGGAGGCTACGTCTTCGCTCCTGCAGATTTCTTGCTCAAAGCATTCCTTGCGTTGGTTCGAGATCGCGAGGCATTCCGTTATCAGGTGATCAGGAGTTTCATCCTCCTCCCAAGAGAATCTGCACTCGTCAGTTTCTGCTAGCCCTAATCTCATCATATGCTTCCTAAGGCTGCAGTGCCCTATGAGGAAACCAGTGAGGAGGTGCAGCGTGTTCTTACTAAGGTCCAAATATTTCTTGGATCGGACAGTATCAAAGTTCCGGAGGGATTTCTGGGAGTGATACATTCCGAGGAGAGAACTCCAGAAAATACCTCTTTCAGTTTCTTCTTTCATCCGAAATTCACTTTTGTAGGTGCATCTACCAACCACACAGTAGGGTTCCGGGCCAATAAAGGGGATTTGTGCTCCTTTCTTGGCAAGTGAGTTGGCCTCCTCATTTCCTTTAATTCCCGAGTGACTAGGAACCCAGACCAAGGAGACTCTGTTGTTCTTGCCTACTTCACTGAGATTTCTTCGGCACTCCCATATTAGCTTGGACTCGATAACATGGAAGCTCAGAGCTTAAATATAACAGCTTGACTGTCAGAGTGGATTACTATATCACATCTCTGACAGTTTCTTTCTAGGTTCACTACCACGCATCTTTCTATTGTAAGTACTTCTTCCTGAAATACGCTCGGATAGGAACCTAGCTATAGTGAACAGTTGGTGCCTGGTCTATATACTCCAGCGCCATCTCCTGTAGTGGTTCTTGAACCTTCTGTGTACCATTTATTAGCATTTCTTTTAAATGCTTGGGTGGTGGATTCCCTGTCCCATCTTTTTTTCCAACTGTCACCTTTTTTTCGTCACTAGGAAGATTGGCTAATGAAACATACCTGTTAAGAGAGGACCAGGCTTTCTGGTTTTTAATACCCTCATTACCTGTTCCTTTCCTAGATATTCTGAGAATGGCTTCATGGACCATTTTGTCTGTCACTAGATGAAGCGGTGTGAGATTTGTGATAATCTCAAGTGCCCTGGTAGGACAAGTTCCCATAGCTCCAGTGATACACACAGGCCAGCCCTTGTAATTTTGCTATTCTGGCTCGTTTTTGTGTACCAGACTACTGCCCCATACGATATTATGGGTCTCACAATCATGACATACATCCATCGCAGTATCTTAAGGTTCAACTATAGAACCGATACTCTTTTTGATTTATTTTAACTATTCCTGAAAACATGGCATAGATGGATTTGGTTATGCTTTTAGAAAACCTTGAAGGTGCTCTCAACCATCTCAACCCTTATCAATAATAATAAAATAATAATAACCATCATGGCCTGGAGAGTTACGCTTGAACAACTTAACAATGGTTCAGTGCAGACAATAGAATTGGAGTCCAACTCCAATCAGATATCTAGTTCGATTTACCATATAATGAACCTTGTGAAGGTCCATGACAAGAATCAGGACGGGGCAAAAATTCTGGCGAATATTGGTTTCTCATTATATTGATTAGAAAAACAGTTTTCGGACTAAGCGAATCCGTTTCAGCATTTACTCTCGATATATGTAGCCGTATTTTTTCCATGGCGTTCTGAGAGCGAAGCCGAAAGATATAAATAAATCGAAAATTGTATCCCGACAAAAATCAATTGCGGGACATTTCCTGGGTGTGCCGTTTACTCGCCCGTCTCCTTCGACTTTAGTGTTCAATTGAAATGCCAATTCATGGCACATGCTGAAGATAATTCTTTTCCCGTACTGTCTCTAGATTCCGGCAATTTCGTCATGAAATGAGAAAAATTCCATCTGAGCCAAAGAATATGAGTTTTGCAATTGGGTTCTCTTTACACAGTTAATTGAGGAGAAGCAGAAGTTTCCTTTGTGATATTTGAATCTATGGGAGAGCTCGTGAAAAGATCGAAAATACGCTAAAATCGGAATAGAAGTGAATTAATTCGCAAGAAGTTTAATATATGCTAGCTATTGAAACTAGCTAGTGAAACTTTTGAAACGGAAACAAAATTATGAGAACTTCGAACATTTTTTCTGGTAGCATTGAATTTGACGTTAATCAAACGACTTTCGTTTTCAATCTATCCAAAAGTCTCTTTGAAACTTGTTTTCCGCAATCGGAAGTGTTTACTCTTCTGCTTTTTCCCGGCATTTGACCAAGCGTTGTCATGTTCCGGAAGCTCTCTTCTTCTGCTCGTACAGCGATAATTTTCCCTTCAATATTGGACTCGAACCACATCCTTAAATTCAAGCCTTGTACAAGAAACTGGGCAACACTAAGCAGAGCCCTACGCCCAGGATACCTCACAAACACCACCCTGTATATCCTTCCTATTCAAACCATCAGGTGTAATCTATATATACAAGAAAGGAAATTGAAGTACCGAACAAATTTTCCAGCTATTTCCAGTAGAGGTGATAAAAAGGCTTAAAAAAAATTTCTTCATGCCCTGTGGACAGGAGCTTTGGCGTTCTTGTTGAATCTTTGACAAATCATATCTCCAAAAGTATTGGTGTCTCAGAGTTGGGAATGATCATTGGACTATTATAATTGTATTGTATTGTATTGTGTATTATTATACTGATCAAAATGTGTCTATTAATAAAAATAACTTCGGAATTATTGGTTTCTCAGAGTTGCGACTGATATCAATGGATTCTCATTCAATTTATTTCATGTTATGATGTAGTTCTATCATAAGAATGCATTGATATCATTCCCAACTCTGAGAAACCAATACTTTCGGAGATATGATTAGTCAAAGTTACCCGATGTACCAAATTCAAATTGCGGGTAACATTCAACGATTCAAAGTAACCTTATATTCATACGTTTCTCGAAGAGTTCAGAAATTAAGAATTTTAGCAAATATTTATATGTTTACGAATGAATATTTTAAAATGCAGCTGGAGACGACCACATAAAAGGCAAGGAAAATCAATAACTCACCTGCTCAAAACCGCCTTTGTATATTTAATTTTGAATTATTAGGAAGCAACCAACACCCGCTGAAAACCGCTCTCAGAAATGGCGCGTTAAACGTAACAGAATATTTGACAAATGAGTAGTTCTCTTCAATGTGACAAATTTCATATTGGTATCATGGACTTGCGTCCAACTTATAACGACAAACGACTGTTCCCAAGTCGCAGTGGTTAAATTCGGAGCTACTAGAACTCGGGGATCCGCGGTCTAGCTCCAGTGGAGATGGGAGTGGGTTTCTAAAAAGGGAACCTAGTAAATGGGCGCCAGGTAAATTTAAGTCTCCCAGATACCCCAGCGTAATGTAATAATTCCTAAATCCACCAAAAGAATATTCACGCTAAAAACAAACAATTTATTCCAGTAGCTTACAACCCAGGTCTCTAGATTCAACAAAATATAACTACTGTGAAACCCTGAATGAGAGTGACGGAAATTATACGTAGATATTTCTCTCTGATTCAAATACGCGTCGCTTGAGCTCAGGCGCATCCACGTTTCTTATCTATGATCTTGTATGATTTACGCAAATCTTTCCCCAATTTCCGCTTTACAACAACAATAATTTACACAATTGATGACAATATATGTTCAAGTTATATATATAGCAGGTATAAGATGTTTCGAGATATGTTTTCTACAACTTGCGTGCTATTCCTTATGCCTGAACGTAGTATTGCTTCGATGGTCTCGCAATACTGTTCTCCTTCCGTCTGTGCTCGCAGTCTGCAACCCTTGACTGAATGTCCCCAATCACAGCGCTACTTCCTGACCACCTTGTATATACTCGGGACCTGCAACACTGCGTTGGCTGTCTCACAGCGTTACTTATGGACCACCTTGTATATACTCGAATGCCTCAGTGCTACTCTTCCTGACGTAAAAATCCCTCTCTTCCTGACACAAAAAAAATCGTGCTGGCACAAAAATCGTGCTTGCATAAAAACTCGTGCTACCATAGAAACTCGGGCTGCCACAAAAACCCGTGCTGGCACAAAAAACCCTGATGACAGAAAAGAAATCATCAGTGACTTTTCTCGGATAAGAAACAAATGAATTTTCCCAACACATAATAATTTCGTCTATCAGAATATTAATTAGACCAATTATTCGTGGTTATGCAACAGTTATAGAATTCGTACATACCCTGATGTTCGGGGTTGTCCTGCACACGTTTGCTTCGAAACCAAATCTGGCCGTGCCTCCACCAAATAATTCTTCAAGCACACAGCGATACTCTGGATATAGAAATATAATTACGACCTGAATTGTTTCCACTATAAATGACGAGAATAGAATACCTAACACATACCTGTCAAAGTCGCCAAGATCGTTCACGTGGTCAACTCTTAGATTTGCAGAAAGGCCTTTAGATCCTCTTTCGAGACGAGTGCAAGTTACCTGTTATCTTCCCAAATCAAACCAATGTAACCCTCACTCCTATTCGATTTTCGAAACTATATCCAACTAAGACGAATTCAACAATTCTTACGAAGTTTCGAAAATACGCACGACCTATTGCTCCTCCGTAGAATCTCCACAAAATGGACGACCTCATGTCCCTGACTGGCGCAGACCCTCACAAATTTTCAGACTGTCACAATGCTACAATATTGCCAACTCATTCGGTTCTTCGAATACAACAATTATTATTTAACGTCGATTGGTACCACTGAGACCCAACCTCAAATTTAGTGTCAACATAAACGACAACCTTATCGTAAACAAAACATAAACAAACCCCTGCCTGGGTTAAAAAAGAAACGTTACAAACTCATACGTAAAAGTTGGACGCAAGTCCAAGATGACATGTGTGAACACAAATCATACTATAATTCATTGATAAAATAATTAGATCATTCTGTGAAAACAGAAGTACAATTTAATATTGAAATTTTGAAAAATCATATCTCCGAAAGTATTTGCTTGTTAGAGTTGAAAATGATATCGATTAATTCTTATGATAAAACTGCAACTGCAAAAATATTAATTTGAAAATTTGTAATTAAAAAAATAAATTTTTCGTTACTCCGAAACCATCTGATCGATTCTGCAGAATGGCAAACTTAGCCGAAATATTTATCTCCTAAACCTACTCTAAAAATTTAAACTGCCTAGCTCATTCCGTTCGAGAGTTATCGTGTTAACGGAGGGCCGGCCGGACAGAATCTTGATCAGTGAGTCGAACCAAATCGTTTAAGACCATTTGCATCAAAAAATTCGAAAATTACAGACATTTGGGAAAACTGATAAGCACTCTGTTCCGAGGAACAAGAGCGCCAAAAAACAATATTCACGAGCATAGAAATCATGCGACTCTAACAGTGATGCATTTACACCCGAAATTCTCGTTTCGGTGGAAATCGGCTAGAAAAATTCATACACATTTTTCCAGCTCGACAGACGTTGAACTGTAAATTGTCTTCGAATGGACATCGGAATTGTCGAATGATTCAGTACTCGATTTTCACGCTGTATGGCCGCTGCGGCTAGTTAATCTAAATTTTGCGTGAGCATTTTAAAACCTTATTTCACAGTTCGAGTTCTAGATTTGAACTCGACCGAATCTATATTGTTGGAGATTTTGGGGAAATATAGAAATATTATAACCAATAAAGTGGGTCGGTTGAAGGAAGCAGAAGTTTTTTTAGAAACCCACGAAAAAGAATCTGTACTGCTATGGTATGATAAATGTAAATTTATAATGCTTTAATATTTAACTACAAATCAAATGAATTCTCCAACTGAATTTTATGGATTATAATTTAGAAATTTAAATTCAAATGGGAATCTTTATAATTTGGTAGGGTTCTAATTGGAATGATCTTTGAAATGTATTATAATGAATATAAAGTTTAAAAAAAAACAGTTTATTCTCCAGAAATAAAACTTTAAAATTATAAAACTCTATGACTATGGTGTGAAATTCTATAACACTAACCTTAATGCCTCAACGTATGATATTCTTCTTCCTAATAATCGGAGTTGCTCTTACGAAAATAATGCTTTGGCAATTTTCTCCTTGGAGGTGAGTCTCCTTCTTCCGAATATTCATCAACACTTTACTCTGTATTTCAAGTCCCTATATTAAATTACCACTGCACAATTCTCTTGAAATATTAATAGATACCTAAACTCTCATTGCAAATTTACATTATATTCGAAATTTGACCTATATTTTCACATTAAAATTGTCACTTATATCTCATATCATAAGATCTTTCATAAATCATCAATCAATCAAAACAATATAATTCATATGAATTCCAAACTACTAACACTAATTTCTAAATTCACGATGTGTATTCGGCTCTAGGGCTTGATCCCGGTAACTTGTATATGATTTATGTATATATCACCGACGTTTCAACAAATAAAGCTATGCTGGGTCCTGAGAAAGGAGGTTTATGAACGAATTTTATTACTGACGTTTGATATCTTATTTTTAAATTTCTAATTGGAGTTTTTATGAATTTTCTGTATCAATTTCACAAATGTAACATTCATTCAGTAGAGAACATGTACTTCAGGATCTCTGATCTGAAAATATCTGTTTGAATTAATTAAAATACGGCCAATATACCATATTTGATTCTCTTTGACCAACGAATGGTTTTAAATATCGAAACGGATCTAAATAATTCATCATTAAAACATACTTGGGAAGGTGAATTCATCAATACAAGGAGTTTGAATGAAAGTGAATAAAGAATATTATCAAAGAGTTTAAATTTTGCAGTAACAACGAGAAATGTCCTCGTACTGAATATTAATACATCTACACTAGACAATATAAACATAAACATAAAAAGACATGATGAGTGTTGACTTTTCTAATTATTTCCAGTCACATCAAAAATCAAAAAATTGTTGACAGCTTTGTTTGTCAAGCGTGAAGAAGTGGACCAGTACACCTTAATCGTTGTAATGTTTCGATATTTCGGCAATATCTTCACCAATACCCTGCTCCACAAAAGTATAGGAAGTTCAGAATTTTCTAGACGGTTTCAAAAGTTTCCATTTTTTAAATATGAGAAACCTAAATGTTTACTCACTCATCTAACTCATTCTTTCGCCCATTTCTTTATTATTACATTAAGTTTCACGGTTTCGGCTGAAAATTAATTTTTATAATTTTTACTGCAAAATCAGTTCATTCAAAAAATTGAAAAAATAAAGTTCAGTAGAGAGTTTGACGTCCTCGAACATCAACCACAGCCTGACAACGCCTTTGCATACTTTCGATCAGATTGGAGAGCATTGATCAATTTCTCTCCAGAGTTGCCGTAAAAGCCGTCTGAGCTCTTGAAGTGTACGTGCAGCTGGTTGATGAGAATGCACAGTCTTTGTAGCTGATCGCAAGCGTTTTCAATGGGATTGAGGTCTGGCGACCGAGTAGAGGGGACAGAGCCAAATGTGGAATACCATTAGGGCTTCACAGGAGACGAGAGTATTAAAAATCTCGTCCCGCTCTCGCCAATTCCAAAAAAATTGAGTCTCGTTTAAGTCTCGTTCTCGTCTCGTTATCAGTTGTCTCTTTTCGTCTCGCTTTATTCTGAATAACCATAATAAATATTATAATATATAAACGAAATGGTATACAATAATGAATAATTTTGGGGAGCTATATTTATTACGCTCTTATACAAAAATATTTGTACATGATTATATTATTTTTAATTTTAAACACTGATAATTTCAACTTTTGAATTACTCGATGACCAAGAATTCAAACATAATCACGCTTGCATCACATCATTTCTCAATGATGTACCTGTTTTTGTCGTGATCATACCTGCTGTAGAAAACAATCTTTCAACAGGTACGGATGTAGTCATTAATAAATCATCGGCAATCTTGGAATGTGTAGGAAGAACTTTTTCATCACTCTCCACCACTGTTAAATATTTTGATTCCTATTTGCTCTTTCTAACAGCAAATATTCTCCAAACTCAGCTTTCCAATATTTCGAAAGTTTTGTTGATGTTTTAAATAGGCTATTTGGTATAGTTTCCACCTTCTCAGTGGGTAGATCATTGGGGGTGTTCTTGGCGTATTCCTCATAACATTTTTCGAAACACTGAATAGCTTCATTTCTTTACCAGTTTTATTATACGTAGTTCCACAGATGTATACAATAATTGTACACATCTTCACTACAAGGAGCACAAGAGAATAAATTTCTCCAGATGTTCAGATAGAGACGAAATTTTCAAAGCATTTGGATTTAGGGGCAATAAAAGTTGTCCGTTAAGTAATGAATTCATAATGGCATCCGTTTTTATGGTTCTGAATTCTATTTTTTCTTGAATATTAATCTCAATTATCGCAAGGTCATAACGTCATAACTAATCTTCTAAAAAATCGTGAATTTCTAGAACGATCGATGCGTAATATAGACAAAATATATTAGTAATTAGTGGAAACTCTTCATATTCAATTGTTTTCTGTGGGTGTTTAAAAACGTCGAGTCGTATATAAAACTTCATACAAAAAATTTAACGAGACCAATAACGAGACTCTCGTGTTGCGCTGCATGTGGTCTCGGCATCGCCTATAATATTTTCGAAAACGTCTCGTCTCGTCTCGTCTCGCTTTTACGAGACGAGAAAAATCTCGCTCTCGCGTGAAGCCCTAAATACCATGGATTTCCAGAGCTACATCGACAATTATCGCTCGATGTATGGCGCATTTTCGTCCGAAAATGAGAAATTTGGCCCAACAGGAGCATGACATAAAGGAATACTATTGTCAATGACTTGCCCATGTGAATCTGTGCGTTCATGGTAGCATCAATCACCAACAGTTCTGTACGTCCATTGAAACAAATGGAATGCCTCCCCAAACAGTAACTCTACCACCTCTGAACGTATGAACTATACAGTGCGCGTCAAACTTATGGAACAAATTCATTTTCTCAGAAGAAAAATATTTGGCAACAAAATCCTGAAACAGGTCAATTTTTGTTTCACTTTTACCAAATTTGTATGTATTTTTGAAGGATTTTTGTTGCACCCTGTGCCATCCCCATCAACCCTCTAAATTTTTTGAATAGGGAAAGTGGGCCATGTGGTACTTGTTTGTCAAGGTCTTCGTATCTTCTTTACAGGCGTGCAGAAATCTTCAAAAAAAAAATTTTCTTCTTTGAAAAATAGTTAGTTCAAAGAGGTTTTCAGTATGTGCACTTTGTCATGGCTCATTTACTTTGAGACGATGGTACCAGATGACATTTCTCACCGAATGAAAGTCGACCATTACAGTTTTGTTCATGCACAACCTTTCAACCCCTACGAACCCTTCAATGGAGAAAAAACACCCGGAGAATCATTGTGCATTACAAGATAAGTTAAATTAAATGTTGAAAATGACCACTATCGTTCTGGATGCAATAATCAAAGCGCTTGACACATTCTTCCTGTACCTTCTGGAGTTTCTGGAGTTATTCTACCTATCTCGAACCTTATTCGGTTTTTCAAGTCTTCCAAATTTTCGGGTCTATCAATGTACACTTTCGATTTAAGGTACCCCATAATAAAAAATCGAGTGGTGTCAGATCTGGAGACCTGGCTGGCCACTCTATGGGACCGCGTCTTCCAATCCATCTCTCAGGAAACGCATTGTCCAGGAACTCGCGCACAGGACGCGCATAGTGCGCAGGTGTTCCATCCTGTTGAATCCATATTGTGCAATTTGGCATGT
Source organism: Halyzia sedecimguttata (assembly GCA_937662695.2). Taxonomy (NCBI): domain Eukaryota; kingdom Metazoa; phylum Arthropoda; class Insecta; order Coleoptera; family Coccinellidae; genus Halyzia; species Halyzia sedecimguttata. The sequence continues at coordinate 21,426,743 of OW569420.2, read as the reverse complement.
TTGGGTCATTTTCATTCGGAAAAATATTGGCAAGAGCGGGTAAAAGCTCATTCCGGAGAAATTCTAAATACCTCGCACCGTTCAGGTTTCCATCGAAAAAAAAAGGCCCGATTATTCTGCCGTCAATGATACCAGCCCATACATTTACTTTCTGTGGGTGTTGCGTATGTGCTTCCACCATCCAATGCGGATTTTCTCGGCTTCAAAACCTGCAATTCTGTCGGCTCACTGTTCCGTTCAGAGAAAACGTGGCTTCATCCGAAAAAACAAGGTTTTTGATGAATTGCGGATTCTGGTTCAACGCATCTTGCATAATTTCTTAAAACTGATTCCGTCGATCATCTTCGTTTAATTCCGGATGTAGCTGAATTTAATACGGGTGATATTTTTCTGCCTTCTAAATGCGTAAAGCAGTCTTCTGAGAAATGTTATCATGTTCCGCTAACTGTCGTGAAGTAGTGTGAGGATTTTCTTCCATTTGCACCAAGACATTCAGTTTTGTGTCTGCAGAGTTTCTGGGTCTTGAGGCATTTGGAATATGTCTAACATGTCCATACTCCATGAATTTGCTTTCAACTTTACTGACCGTTGACTTTGTGATTGGTCTTTCTGGATATTTGGCGTTAAAAATATCACTAACCTCCTGTTGAGTACGGACTCTATCCCCCCACCCGATCATCATTAAAATTTCAATTCTCTGTTTTTCATTTAACTGAGGCATTTATTTTCCGATTTTTGAAACAATGAACTCGAATTTGAGCAACGATTGAATGCATCTTGAATTCAAATGTTCTGAAAGTAAGACATTCTTCGTATGATATGATACCGGGCGCATTTGAACGCCACATGTTATATATGTTTTTTTTTCCGCCATGAGCATGGAAAACAATTTTATTACTTCGAGTTTCAAATCTCTACATGGTTGTACCTGGTTACACATTCATAACATTGATGAAATTGCTTTGCAGAAATCTTTCTTTGAATTGAAACATTTTATCGAAAAGTTTCAACTTCAGTAGAAACGTACTAATAACATACCTACTTAAGATCGTAACTGAAGCGCAGTGTTTCACACATTCTGAATTTTTCACGTGAGGGGGTTGAAAGGGGTTGAAAGTTGTGCATGAACAAAACTGTAATGGTCGACTTTCATTTGGTGACAAATTTCATCAGGTACCATCGTCTCAAAGTAAATGAGCCATGACAAAGTGCACCTACTGAAAACCTCTTTGAACTAACTATTTTTCAAAAAAGAAAAATGTTTTCTTGAAAATTCTGCACGCCTTTAAAGAAGATACAAAGACCTTGCCAAAAAAGTACCACAGGACCCACTTTCCCTATTCAAAAAATTAAGAGGGTTGATGGGGATGGCACAGGGTGCAACAAAAATCCTTCAAAAATGCATAAAAATTTGGTAAAAGTGAAACAAACTTTGACCTGTTTCAGGTTTTTGTTGCCAAATATTTTTCTTCTGAGAAAATGAATTTGTTCCCTAATTTTGACGCGCACTGTATATGCCAACTGTCCGAAAACCGTCCGTATAGCGACTTAGGCTCGCTTCACATCAACACGACACGGTTTTGTACGGCAACGACACAAACGCTCGAGCGTCGAGTAAACGACACCAGCATCCGATTCTTGGGTGAAGGTTTGAATGATAGCTTTCACAGCTATCCGGCCGAATCGTGGTCGTGTGAAACACACGGCTGCCTTGCACGGCTCGAGGGGACTGCTGGACACCCTCGAGTCGTGCACGGCAGCCGTGTGTCGTTCGCACGACCACGATTCGGCCGGATAGCTGTGAAAGCTATCATTCAAGCCTTCACCTAAGAATCGGATGCGGGTGTCGTTTACACGACGCTCGAGCGTTTGTGTCGTTGCCGTACATAAAACCGTGTCGTGTTGATGTGAAGCGGTCCTAATATGTGAACAATACAGACCTCCAATGATCTTTCCAATTCACGTGCTGATTGGCCCATTTCAGTCGAAGTCGCATATGATTTTGAGTTAGTGCAATACTTCTCAAAAGTCGTCGGGAATGTAGATTAACTTCTCGAAGTCTTCGATGAACTGTTTAAATCGACATCAAAACACCAGTAGCGTTCAAGAGGTGCCGTTGCATGATTCGACTAAAAGGCTTTCTACGGGTTGACACAGTCAGAAACCGGTCTTCTCGGTCACGTTTCTCGATATCCATAGACGAGCCAGGAAACTACGCTTTCACTAACTTGAAAGAAATTCGCAACATCTCCCTAATTACGTCCTGCCTCAATCATACCCCTATTGGCTTCATCCGCACTAAGTTCACGTCTAGGCATTATTGCAAAACAAATTTTCGGATTTTGAATAAAAGTTGATTGTGAGAACGTTAAACAATGACTGATCCAACATTCTCAGAAACTCAAACTACAAGAACTTGCTCAAATCTTTTTTGGCGCTCTTGTTCTTGTCAATTTTTTTTAAGATGCAGTTTTATCTTAAGAATCCTCTGATATCATTTTCAACTCTAGCAAGCCAATACTTTCGGAGATATGATTTTTCAAAATTTCATTAATACATCGTAGTTCTATGTATTCACAGAATGTGAACACAGAATCTGTCTGTGTTCACTGTTCATAAATGTCATCTTACCTAGCTATTAGAGACATGTCAATTCGTAGTTTGATAATATTTTCTACAAGACTGTTTCGAAACCGAAAATAATCTTGACTGGTTGCATATTGAATAATTTATGTATATATTCAGTATGATGTTTCAGAAGATTTAGTATTGGATCATTTTAATGATGTAGTTTATGAAGGCAACAGGAAAGAAGAACATAATGGATTCATCAAAACAAATTACTGTTCGTTGACCACTGAGGTTAATATTAACTTTTACTTCCTTAGGTAGTGAGACATATTCCTATATACAGTATTTTCATGATGTTGCTAGCAAAAAATTGCTGAAATATGGACCTACATTTGTATATCAAATATATTTTCTTGAGATAAGGTTCATAATACAGAATGAATGTGATAGTGGTATGAACTATTAAATTATGAAAAGTGGAGTGTATTTTATCAATATATTTTGAAGTATTAAAATAATTTGTTCGTCAGCTCCTATTTACTCAAATATCAGGAATGCTCAGCCTTGTTCTAGACATTTCGATGATACTTTCCTCATTATTTTAAATGATAAATTTTTAAGCATTAAAGCATTGAAGACTGCTCATTTAATCTTGATAAATAAACTATTATTTGTATAGAATTTCCTTTATGGTGCAGTTCTATCATAAGAATTCATTGATATCATTCCCAACTCTGAGAAAGCAATACTTTCGAAGTTATAATTTGTCAAAGTTTGAACAAGAGCGCCAAAGCTCCTGTCCACAGGGCTTCAACCAATTTTAAATTTTCCAGTCATACGATCCTTATAAAAGTTCGCATAAGTCTTCATGTCAGTATTTTTCAACTAATTAAAGCGCTTTAATTCGATCGGAACAGTATTTTTCGAGTTATTGGGAAAACAACATTTCAGATGGCTATAACTCTGGAATCACTCGGTGGATTTTGCCCATTAACGAACCAAGCCGGCGCATTTGGATTCCAGGCCTACTCTGAAAATTCAACTGTCTAAAGGCTGGTTTATGCTGGCTGGTAACTTTAACTTATCCCTTAACTTAAAAATTGAAACATAGATATCTAGGAATATTGTTTATACTGAGACTAAAGAATCCGTTTACTTATTAATAATGATAATAATTAATAAGTTAACGGATTATTTAGTCTGATTATAAGCCATAACACTGAAAATCTATGACTATATTTATTATATATATAGGATTAAGTTAAAGTTACCAGCCAGCATAAACCAACCTTAACTCATTGCGTTCGAGTGGCCGGCCGAACGGCCGGACAGAATCAATTTTGACTTCGGAAACTAATCGTCTGAGACCATTCTCGGCCAAATATTCGAGAATTACAGACATTTGGATGAATTGATAGGCACTCTGTTCACCTGAGCAGCGCGCCAAAAATTCATGAACACATTTTTCCAGCTCGACAGATGTTAAACTGCAAATTATGTTCGAATGCAATTGTCGAATGATTCAGTCCTCGATTTTCACGCCAGTCCACCGTATTTCCGTCCCGGTTAGTTAAACTAACGAATAAGTTCGTAACGGGCAAATGCAATTTGTTTGGTCTGGCGCACTTGCCCTTTCTTGTTTATATGATATGGCAGAAACAAAAAGTTCATTATATTGGAAAAGAATTCGGGCGCATTTTCTCCACGTCGAAAAGCGAATAGGCGACTCGAAAGTTTTTCAACCGAGCGAAATCTGATATTGTATTGCTATGGAAATTACCGTCTGTGCATTTTCACTACCAAACCCCAATAAAAACCGCAAACTTTTCCTACGATGTCCACAATATGTCCCGAGCGAACTTATTCTGCCAGTCGTCTGCTGTTGTCCTCTTGAAATCATTCGACCGTATTTTCTACTTTTTCGTCTCCATTTGAATTTTCCATCGATAGAGCCAATCCCAAGTTCAACAGTCTTATTATTCGAAAGCGCTCCTTCAAGATTTATTGTATTATGAGTCCCTGAAGAAATTTCCCTGAGTATCTTTCCAGCTCTGCCGAGTGTCGCTAAGATTTCGTTATTCCATGAAAATGGTCCACCAACTGATGACGTATGAACTAAACGACCTCATTTCCGTTGAGGAGATTTAGCCCAGGACTATTGGACTAAAATTGACCAAATACATGAAATCCTTCATAACTATTTGAAATTTGGTAAACTGCAGAGCTGTGCCGAGTACTGAAGAAAAGTGCTTCGAGCCCTAAGCACTAAGCACTAAGCACTCAATAAAAATGATCCCGAGCCTCGCGCACCGCGTTTTCACAAAAAGCTTGCGATTACTAAGCACATTATAAAAGTAATTCGATTTTTCGAGCACTAAGCACTATGCACTTTCAGGTGGAAATGAGGATATTCTCTGCGAATTGTTATATAAAATTGTATTCAATTGGAGATACAGGTAAACTAGCAAACCTGCATTCCACATATGCATCATTGGAGGATAAGAAATGGAGTGCAGCCAAACAAATTTCTATAAAACTAACGATCTCGAAATTCGTTCTATTCTCACACATACTGCAAAGGTCTCTATTATTCAAGGAAATGATACAATGAATGGAAATATGAATTACATAAGCGTCTCAGTTTTTCTGCATATGTAAAATGTATTTCCCTATTTAAAAATGGGACAAAACCCAAAACATAAAAAAGCACATACGTGAATTCAGTGCTCTTTGGGGCATTTTTTCATTAATACATAATTTAATTCGAATGGATCAATATGAAGTCAGTTTTTTTTCAATTTCACAAAATGTAAAAAATATAATCCGCAGAAATCGGATACCATTAGTTTCTATTATGATTGTAATCATAAGCATTTTAGCATTGCAAATAAGATATAATATAAATGCATATATATTATCGAATAAATATGTTACTCATTAACTCCTCCGACCACAGCGCGTCAGCGTCTATTCGTGTTACGACAAGATTTCGGAAAGGCTTAGTGCTTAGTAATACTCGGAAGTGCTCAGGAGCACTTAAGGGATTACTGAGCACTAAGCCTTTTCATGAAGTGCTTGAAATACTAAGCACTCGTTTTAAAAAGTGCTCGGGAGCACAGTACTCAGGAGCATAAAAAGGCTTCAAGCACATTCACAAGCACTAAGCACAATGCTTCGGCTCAGCTCTGGTAAACAGACTCTGTATTTGATAACTAACAAGCAGTCAAAACTCCCCAAGCATTCTCCTCTTGCGTCATAAGATATACAGGGTGTAATTATAAAATTATATAAATATTTTTTTTCACAATAGTATATTCTTGAAGGAACTTCAAATAGTAAAAAAAAAGGAAAAATAGATCTGTAAATATTTATTATAAAGGAAAAAATACAATTTTTCGATTTTTTAAATCACATCCTCATCATCATACAGTGCACGTCAAAATTATGGAACAAATTTTCTCAGAAGAAAAATATTAGGCAAAATAATCCTGAAACAGGTCAATTTTTGTTTCACTTTGACCCAATTCTTATGCATTTTTGAAGGATTTTTGTTGCACCCTGTGCCAACCCCATCAACCCTCTAAACTTTTTGAATAGGGAAAGTAGGTCATGTGGTACTTTTTTGGCAAGCTCTTTTTATCTTCTTTACAGGCGTGCAGAAATTTTCAAGCAAAAATTCAGTAAAAAGTACTAGAAGTTGTGCATGAACAAAGCTGTAATGGTTGACTTTCATTCGTTGCCAAATTTCATCAGGTACCATCGTCTCAAATTAAATGAGCCATGACAAAGTGCACATACTGAAAACCTCTTTGTACTAACTATTTTTCAAAAAAGAAAAATGTTTTCTTGAAAATGTCTGCACGCCTTTAAAGAAGATACAAAGACCTTGCCAAAAAAGTACCACTGGACCCACTCTCCCTATTCAAAAAATTTAGAGGGTTGATGGGGATGGCACAAGGTACAATCAAAAATGCATAAAAATTTGGTAAAAGTGAAACAAAAATTGACCTGTATCAGGATTTTGTTGCCAAATATTTTTCTTCTGAGAAAATGAATTTGTTCCATAATTTTGACGCGCACTGTATATTCATTCCTGTGAATTTTCACGCGATTGGCCCAACACATCAAAGCTGATTTTTTACACTCGCACCAACGTTCAGATCCCTTTTTACCACCATAGCTAATGAGGTTAAGTAAATTATCAGGAGCGCAGGGAAGCTCTGTAGTGATTGGAACTAGTGATGGGCCGCGCTTTATCCAACCCCAATAGCACGGTGGAAGACAGTTTCCCAACCATCGCTCCATTTGTAAGTAGTGTCCGACCGAAACTGGTATTTCAGCCGAAACCGAAACCGAACTTTCGGCCAGGGTCTCAGTTTCGGCCGAAACCGAAACTTTATATTTCATACTGAAATCTACTGTATTTTTTACAATTTTATTCGCATATACATAAAAATAGTTAAGGAGTGTTAAATAAAATAAAAAGACATTTTTTTTATTTATTATTGGGGTGTTACCAAGTTTTCAAAATAATCAGTCGAAGTATACAGGGTGATTCCAAATCAGACGTGAACCTTAGAGGTGGTGTTAGTATGGATCATTTGCTGTGGTTTGAGCCATTTTTATTAATGACCAAAAATCAACGGTTTCCGAGATATTTGAGGACTGGTTCTGTTGAAAAACAATTAGTATGATTTGAAAGGGGATATAAGAAGCAAAAAGAGGAAAATAACGAATTCAATATTTTTTTGTTGCAACTAAGCTCGAAATTACATTAGGAAATGTATTCATAAATTATGTTCCACCATTCCATAGGCTAGCACGTGCCGTCTTTCTGATGTCTTCAGTTGTTATTTTCCGCCTGAAATTTACTCACGCTGTCTTTTGATACACATTCACTATTTTAAATGCCGGACATTCAAAAGGTTGCTTATAAAAAATCTGCTGAAACGAAACTAGTTAAGCAATTCGTACATATCATATTCTTTTCTGATGAAAATAAATCAAAATTATCACCAAATTTGGTCAACGTAGAAAAAATTGACGAAATATGTACTATAAGCTCAGAAATCTTTCAAAAATCACCCGAACTCCAAAACTGTTGATTTTCGGATATTAATAAATTTGGATTAAACAACAGCTAATGAGTCATTCTCCAAGTTTCACGTCTTATTTGGAATCACCCTATGTATTCTAATAAATAATCAGTGAATTGTCATGAATTCTCAGTGATAACAAAGATAGATCACAATAACTCGTACGACAATTATGTATACCTACTTATAACTCCTGGACAAACGACCAGGATAATTCACGAACATTCAAGTTTCGGCCCGGCCGAAAGTTTCCGTCATTTTGGGCCGAAACCGAAACTAAGGCCGAAACTAGATTTCTTGGCCGAAACTGGCCGAAACCGAAACCGAACTTTCGGCCGGTCACTACTTGTAAGTATACACGATACGAGTAGCATCTTTAGTAGGTGGCAAAGATGAAACCTGAAAATTATCCTTTATGGTTTGCTTGGCTACTGTCTGTTTAAACAAAATGTACTTGAGCTCATCTAAATACATCTTGAGGTCAGATTTATTATACCTACAGCGTGCCAAAAAAGTAACGCAACTCGTCAATAATTCTTGTACGAAGAATTATTAAGGGAAACCCTCGCACCGGTCGATTTTTAATTTCAGAAGCAATTTAGCCTGTGCTGTTTTGAATTTGATATTTCTCACCCCCTATGCCCCCCCGCACCCCACTATTTTATTTTTTCAAATGGGAATATATGAATTGTGATACATCAAATGAAAGGTTATTTGATTACCTATTCAGCGATGTGGCTAAATGTAGAATTGGTTGTGCCGTTTTTTATTGAAAAATTAGGAAATAATTTACAATTTGTGATTAGAGAGTACTGCAATCAGACCATTATTATCGCAAATAAAACAATAAACAGATAAGGATGGTGGTGTCGCTTCCTCGCACATGAAGGTGTTCTTGAAACAAAGTGAGGGGGTTAAGAAAAACTTTAGTTTTTGTTGAAAACATATTCCTTCGTCAATCTAGCAGATTAACTAAAGATGAAAAAATATATGGTATCGTTTTAGTTGCTAACTGATTTCTCTATGGCGAAAAATATAATATTTCCCGAGAATTTTCCATTGGATATGAATCAATTGAGTGAAAGGCAGCGAATAGAAATCTTGATATTTCTGGGACATGAGGATCGCAAGCGGAACTATGAGCAAGTGTGCGAAATGTTTAATGAGCGTGATCAATACAGAAATCCTATAATTAAAACTACGGTTCGTCGGGTGGTTAAACATTTCGAATAAACTGGAAATGTTAAAAACTCTCCAAAATCTGGTAGACCTTCAACTACGACTATAACTTTCCATAAAAGAGAATCCGAAACAATCTACACGAAAACTGGCAAATGAATTCGATGTGAGTAAGCAGTCAGTTGGTAATCTTCTTAGAAAACCTAAGTTTCACCCATACAGGCTTCACAGCACACAAGAATTATCTGATGATGATTTCGACCGACGAGCGCAGTTTTGTGAAGTGATGCAGGAGAGATGCAATGAGAATGATATCTTTTCATCGAGAATTCTTTTTACGTATGAAGCTACGTTCTACTCGAATGGGTCTGTCCGTCGACATAATTGTCACTTCTGGTCAACAGCAACTCCTCATTGAGTGCAGACAGTTCACACCCAACATCCCGAAAAATTAAATGTGTGGCTGGCCACAATAATTGGCCATCATATTATTGGACCTTTTTTTACAGAATGAAAATCTCTTTCCCGGTGTGAATGGTCGATAAGCAGCTGACAATATTTGGTTCCAACAAGATGGTGACGCCTCCGCATCATGGAATTGAAGTGAGGAGGTATCTTGATGGCACATTTACTGAGAAATGGATTGGTAGGAGAGGATCAGTTGAATGGCCACCCCGATCTCCAGATTTGAACCCTCTCGACTATTTTCTGTGGGGCCATTTGAAGAGTACTGTTCACAAAATTGGCCAGATATTTGGAAGAACGGCTTGCACATTGTCAAGCAGTCAACGGTGCTCAATTCGAACATTTAATGCATTCAAATTATTTTCCATCCTTGAATAGGAAACTCTTCGATTTCAAAAAGTAACCATATCCAATTAATTATTTTCTAATGCTTTAATAAAATAAACGGCACATCCAATTTTCCTTTAATTCGCACCGTTGAGTAGGTAATCACATTACCTTTCATTTGGTGTATCACAATCCTTATATTCCCATTTGAAAAAATAAAGTAGAGGGGTGCGGGAAGTAGGGGGTGAGAAATATCGAATTCCAAAAAGCATACGATAAATTGCTTTTGAAATTAAAAATCGACGGGCGCGAGGATGTTCCTTAATAATACTTCGTACAACAATTATTGATCAGTTACTTTACTTTTTTGGCACGCTGTATATGTACAAAACAAATGCTTCCCCAGCTTTCGCAATGTCGTTATTTTGAGCTCGTTTAACACGGAAACGGTTGTCCGCAACTTATCATTTTACAAGCATTGGAAGGTTTTTAGTTTACCTTTTCTGAAGAACACTGCATCTTCCAAAAGCCCTATATTTTTTTTTGGATTTCTGCAATGTCGTAGTATTCACTCTCACTTTTATGACTTCCATGTTTTAGCACCTTCAGTTTCGTAGCATAACTGTCGTCTGATCTTGCTATCAATACTATTAAAATGTCAGTATCTGTCGTAACTCCCAGATTATTGTAACATAAACTAATCGTTTTATATGAGATCAGTGTGTCCGTGTCTGGTTCATCTTGGTGTAGAACCATTTTGGTATCCTGTAGCTTTTGTATCAGTAAGTCTATAATTTGTGCACTGTTTTTTGGATTACTAAGAAGTTCATCTTTGCCAGACACAATCTGTAAGAGGAATTCGACTTTTAAATCTGCACACGATGTCTGATGTCTGGAAACTTAAGCCATATTGTTGCGTACTACTGGAAAGAAAAATATCATCCGCACCACCTAGGGAAATCCTTACGAACTCCAACCGTCTGTGATGCGGAAACCCTGAGCGATGTTCAGTGATGTTAATTCTTCTGTTGCTCTTGTAATGGTTTCTCAAATGTCCGGTTTTAAGATTGTTACACTATTTTCTCACTTCTGCGGAAAAGACGGCACGTTATTTGGATTGTGAGTTATCTTTCAATCCGTTTGCGACTTGCTATTATTAGAATCTCTCTCTAATCAATTAGAGTTTTCATGTGTAATTAAATCAAGAATCGATACCCAAGCCATTAAATTCCCATTCCACCCTACATCTGAATGATAAGAATTGAATTATAAATGTTGCCTAATAAATTGAAACGCTTAATACCCAAGTATCATTCTCACCGTATATAATTTACTTTCTGAAGAGTTCGGGTTGCTATTACGTATCGATTTATCATAAATTAGAGGCGGCTGGATGAATAATTAGCAATTATTTTGACCTCAGAATCGGAGGTGAATCAGTTTCGACGAAAAGAAATAGCCAGTATGCAATTGTGAAAACGTAATCGATTTAATTAGGGGTTGATATTCAATAAGATTCTACTAGGTTATGTTGATGTTTTGGTTTGATTTTTTTCTTATTCGTTTACAAGGAGGAATAGAAACAGGTGTATGGGAACACCCAAGAACAGTATTCACAAGAGAAATATCAATTTAACTAGTAGCTACATTAGTAGCAACACAAACAAAAAAAGAGAAAAAAAAATATAAAATAGGATTATCAATAATACTAGAAGAAATCTTGACATAAGGACCGACCACCGAAGGAGATCAAGGAAACTTTTTCGAAAAAGGCTTTTTTTTGAAGATTTTTCCCGTTTATATTCGTGAAAATGGGACGAAATGGGGGTACGGTCGGAGAGAGAAAGGGCGATTCTATGCGGGACTTTCTTCCGTCTTGTGCGGAAAACGTGGGGTCTATTAAAAAAAAAATTCAAAGACGTGTGTGAAATTTTGTGGGGACCGCACCACTAGAAAATTTAAAAAAAAAATACGAAAAAATATTATGTATCTCACGATAACTTGAGAACTGAAAGAGATAGCAACTTGTAATTTTCAGGGTAGGTAGCGCATCCAAATGCTACATTTAAGTGCGTTAATTGGTACAATCGGCCAAATTGTTTTGAAGTTATAATCATCTGAAATTTTGTTGTTAATTCCTCTATAACTCAAAATATATAAATCTGATCCAATTAAAACTCGGTGAACTCGTTGAACTATGCCGAGCCACTATTTCTCGCGGAATTCTCTACTGAAGCTTGTTATTGAAATGGTATGGAAAGTATTCATATATTAAAACAAAAAATTGGTTCAAGCCCTGTGGACAGGAGCTTTGGCGCTCTTGTTCAAACTTTGACAAATCATATATATTCGAAAGTATTGGTAAGAGTTGGGAATTATATCAATGGATTCTTATGCTGGAACTTCATAATAGCAGAAATCAAATTCAAACATCATAAAAGAATTTAAATTCAACAAGGTTGCCAAAAATTATTAATCCAAAATCAATAGAACAATTCTACCCAACAACGAACTCATCCGAGATATTCGTTCCTCAATTCTATGATGAACGTTATATTTTTTCCTCAAAACCACTCTGAAAATTAAATTATATCAATTGAAACTTTAGCCAATATTTCAGTTTTGTTTTTACTGGAGATATTCTGAACTCAACTGAACTTACCATTACCATTCCCATCATCATATGGATTAACCATGGGCATTAAATATCAAAATTTGACATATCATGTCTCAGGAAAATAAGTTGACATGTATCAACATAGATCATATTATAATAATTCATAGATAGAATAATTATCGCATTCTGTGAAAACACAGAAGTACGATTTATTATTGAAATTTTGAAAAATCATATATCCGAAAGTATTAGCTTGTTAAAAATTACATCAATGGATTCCTTTTGTGAAACTGCATCTTGAGAAAAACTTATTTTTAAATTTGTAATGTAAACAATTTTTTTTTTGTTACTCCGAAACCATCTGACCGATTTTGCCCCATGACGAACTTAGCCGAGATATTTATCTCCCAAACCTATTCTGAAAATTTCAACTGTCTAGCTCATTCCGTTCGAGAGTTATCATCGTGTCTACAGACGGGCGGACGGACAGAATCGATTTCGACCACGTATTATTGATCTGTGAGTCGAACCAAATCGTTTGAGACAATTTTCAGCCAAAAAATCGAAAATTACAGACATTTGGGCAAATTGATAAGCGCAGTCTGTTACCAATAACAAGTGCGCCAATAAAAATGTGGGAAAGCCCTGTGGACAGGTACTCTTGTTCAAACTTTGACCATTCATCTCCGAAATCTTTGGTTTCTCAGAGTTGGGAATGATATCAATGGATTCTTATATAATAGAACTGCATCATAAACGAAACTAAATTAAAATTAAATAACGAACTTATCCGAGATATTCATTCCTCAAATCTCCTCTGAAAATTATATTATATCAATTGAAACTTAGCCAATATTCCGGTTTTGTTTTCACTGAAGATATTCTGAATATATTTTCACCATCATGGATTATCTAAGGGCATTTAGGGTAGGGGTAATTATAATATCCTAATATTGTTCATTTTGCATTCAACCATACTTTGTTAGAACATAAATCAATATATTTGACATATCTGTCATAGGTAGATAAGATTATATGTATGAACAGTGAACACAGATAGAACACAGACAGATAGAATTCGCATTCTGTGATAACGTAGAAGTACGATGTATTATTGAGATTTTGAAGAATCATATCTCTGAAAGTATTATCTTATTACAGTTGAAAATGATATCAATGGATTCTTATAATAAAACTGCATGTTAAAAAAAATGAATTTGAAATTTGTAATGTAAAACAAAATTTTTTTTTCGTTACTCCGAAACCATCAGGCCGATTTTTCCCAATAGCGAACTCAGCTGAGGTATTTATCTCCCAAGCCTACTCTTAAAATTTCAACTGTCTTGCTCATTCTGTTCGAGAGTTATCGTGTTAACGGACGGATGGACGGCCGGACAGAATCGATTTCGACCACGGATTCTTGATCAGTGAGTCGAACCAAATCCTTTGAGACCATTTTCAGCCAAAAATTCGAAAATAACAGACATTTGGGCAAATTGATAAGCACTCTGTTACCAGTAACAAGAGCGCCAAAAACTGAGAAAACGGTATATATCGATGCTAAATTCGTAGTAGAGTGTCCAATAGATGTGAGTAGACAATAGAACATGCTCTCGAAAGCTCCTGACTTCACGTCGGTGCCTGTTTGGCTTATTTTCCTTTGAATCCTACCCCAACCATTATCGTGTTTTCGGACGGTCGGACAGCCTCACATTTTATTCTACCCTTATTACACTATGCCTTTTTGGTGCCTATTTGTCCACCTGACTGACTGCGCCTGAAATTTTGAAGAAATACGCATGCGCCCGGGGCTATTTTGTAGACTGTTTCAGGCTTGAAAATAAATAGAACTGGTTCTATTTGTTCCCCCTGAATCGTGAGGATTTCAAGCCTTTTTGTCGAAATGTCATGTCTACCAACACAATATTTATCAGTCTGACTTGACGTCTTCTAGACCTAGTTTATTCTATCCTTTGAATCGCAGCTTCGTAAATTTAATAATAAATTTATGTTTATTACTCTGAGGACGTAAACTAACCAAACCTACGAAGACAAGATAATCTGTGAAGGCTATACCCGAGTGATATAAAGTTTTCGCCTAGTATCGCAAAGTAATTATTAATTTCGTTTTCTGGAATTACATTGGCTCTTTTCTGTATGTGAATTTGTACTCTATGTAGTAGCATATTAAACGGTTCTTCAGACATTCTTAAAATACAATATATTGTTTTAAAAATATAGGAACGAAACAAGAACTTGAGGTAAATATGTCAATTTCTTCAATGTTTGCAGCTCTGAAATTACTGCCTGAAACAAGCTCGAAAAAAGCGTGGTGTAATAGTGCCACTCATTTGGGGGAAATTCACCCAACAAATAGCCATGAAAATAGGCGCAAATATAGACCTGAAAAAGGCATAGTGTAATAAGGGTATTAATCAGCAAGTCAAATGGAATTAAAATGCTCCACAAGAGTTAGGGATATCATATTAAGTTGTTCTGAGGGGCGTAAAATTTTAAAGACAATATCAAAAACATGATCAACTGCCAATAAAAACTTATTAATTCGATTTGAATGCATATTTTCACCATCTAGTCGTCTTATTTCTTGAGTTTGGCAGTTTTTCACATTATTCGTAAGATTTAGCATTTCAATATGCAGTTAATGTATTGTCAGTCTCTTAGCGATATCGAACTTAGTAAATTTCACGAGCTTCTTAAGATGCCAAGAAGTAAATTAACAAACGCCTAGGCTAATAGGGCTATCGGTATGCTATAGGGTGGCCACACTCAAGTCGCTGTGTCAGAAACATTTTAAGTATGGCAAAGTGTAATATCGCGACTCTGGAATAGGTTGAATGAGATTGGTTCGGTGCAGGAAAGACATAGGGTTGGTGGACCAAGAAAAACAACACCCGCACAAGACCGTTTTGTCACCATTTCGGCGAGGAGATATCCTCTTTCTTCATGTAGGATGCTGAGAAATCGACTTTTAAATGCCAATGGTCCTGAAATTTCCATTGAAACCATCCGACGTCGTCTAGGGGAGATTAACCTGGCTTCTAGACGTCCATTGAGGGGTTTTCCGTTAACACGTGAGCATAAACGACAAAGATTAGAATGGGTCAGGCAGCATGTTGATCTGAACGTCCAATGGCGTAGTGTACTTTTCACACATGAATCCAGATACGGTCGATTTTCAGATTCTAGAAGAATAAGGATATGGACTATGCCGCGTATACCCCGAAATCGCCGTCATGTGAAAGAGGTTCACCCATTTCGATGAAGCTCTGTTATGGCATGGGCTGGGATATGTTACAACGGGCGCACAGACCTTCCCATTTGTCCTGGCAATATTACTGCTTTACATTATAGGGAACATGTCATTGGCAACGTAGTGCCAAATTTTCATGCTGCCAATGGTGAAGCTTTAAAATTTCTTAACGCAAGAACACATCGTGCAGCAATAGTAGAAAATGCGCGAGAGGAGCATGGTATTTCACATTTACCAATACCTACGCATTCGCCAGACTGCATAGAACTGCATGGGATATGGTACAAAGAAGACTAGATGATCACCAACCTCCACCAGAAACATTAAATGACCTCAAAGCACTACTGCCTCGTTTATGGAATGAAATTCCTCAAGATATGCTCAACACCCTCGTTGACAGTATGCAACGAAGATGTCAGGCGGTCATTGATGCCCCTGGTGGGCATACCTTGTATTGAAGGCATAAAAAGACAAAAAAAAACAATAGAATGTCCGGAAATAAAAGTCGTTAAATTTATAAGTTGCAGACCAAAAAACTTACGTGCATTTATACTTTCGAACCTAAAACTATATTAAATTACGTTTTCAGCGCAAACCAAAGTTTCAGAATGTCAGTTATTTTAGTTGAAACGATTATCCCTAACTCTCATGGAGCAGTTTATTTGAGACAATTCTCAGCTCAAAACTCGGAAATAACATTTGGAAAAAATTGCGATGCGATGGTACGAGCGCACATCACGGAATTATTGATGAATTTTCAAGAGTTAATCATGAACGGATGTATTGTCAAATTTGCATCGCTCCGCTGACAGATTGTGCAGAAACCCTATCCCGGTATTCAAACAGATGATATGGACCAAAAACTGATTGGGATTGTTTCCTGTTTCGCCGTCGAAATATAATAGGTTGAACAGGTTCAGATGTTTGTTTTGGGTAGATCGAGTAATGGGTAAACATGGACGTTCAAGGAGTCCAGCGCAACTCCGGATATTTACAATGTACACCTTCAGCCATGAAGGTAATTTGTAGTCATTAAGATTTTGCTATGTACATCGCCCCATTTCGTTTGATAAATTGCACTAACCATACATCTACTTGTAATGGAGCGTGAGTGTATCAACGAAGTTTATTAGTGGGTTATTGTTCAATTATGCAATTCTGGGTCGATGTTCTTAACGATCCTCGTACCGCTAAGTTTCGGCTAATTGAAAACTGTTAATTTCGAGGTATGATTTTGTCTCAAAATAAAACCTTGTAATCTTGCAGCAAAAGAGTATTTTTGACATATACAATTTTCACTGTTCACGAATTTAAGTAAGCCCAATTCAAATATAGAAATTTTGAGAGCACTCACGTGACGTCAGGAGCTTCAGTGCGCTCGTTCTTTTAATGATGAATACAGGGTGTCTCAAGTTCGAGTGCCTATTAGACGTTTGTGGAGAACTGGACATATTTGAAATCTGAAAATTGGGATTATGATATTGCTTGGAATTCTCTACAGAGCTAAAATATTTTCGAAGCCCAACCACTTCGGTTATACAGGGAGTGAAAATGAATTTGATGAAAAAAAATGTTTTTCAAGTTCTGCATTCCTGGTATGATCAAGTATTCAATGCTGAATACATTTCTGTTGGAACCATTGTATTAATTCGAATAGTTTTCAAAATACCGAAAAAAAAAACGGAAAAAAAGTCGAATAGGTTTAGTCAGTATTATGTTCATTATTCTTATTTTAAACATCCTGAACGTAAACCGTTTCTACAACATCGAAGAGGAAGAATGTAGAAAGGTCATGCATCTTTTGAATTCCAGAAATATCATCACAAAGTGTTTCAAATTTTGTGTCGAAAATAGTGATCAAAAATTGGCCATAACTTCTGTTTTTAAAATTAGAACCCAATTTTTTTATGATTGCGTTGGATTCTGCGGCGAAAAATAATGATAGTTTTCTAACATGATTATGCTCCTAAATAAAAAATAAAAAAAACTTCAGGAAATTTCAATTCAGGAGCATAATCATGTTAAAAAACAATCATTATTTTTCACTGCAGAATCCAACGCAATCATAGAAAAATAGGGTTCTAATTTGAAAAACAAAAGTTATGGCCGATGTTTGATCACAATTTTCGACACAAATTTTGAAACACCCTGTGATGATATTTCTGAAATTCAAAAGATGCATGACCTTTCCACATTCTTCCTCTTCGATGTTGTAAAAACGGTTCACGCTCAGGATGTTTAAATTAAGAATAATGAACATAAAACTGACAAAACATATTTTACTCATTTCCGGATTTTTTTCGATATTTTGAAAACTATTCGAATTTAATACAATGGTTTTAACAGAAATGTATTCAGCATTGAATACTTGATCATACCAGGAATGCAAAACTTCCAAAAAATTTGTTTTCATCAAATTCATTTTCCCTCCCTGTATAACTTGAAGTGCTTGGGCTTCGAAAATATTTTAGCTCTGTAGAGAATTTCAAGCAATATCATATTCCCAATTTTCAGATTTCAAATATGTCCAGTTCTCCAGAAACGTCTAATAGGCACTCGTACTTGGGACACCCTGTAGATTTGTATTATTATTATTATTACCAGTGACCCAGGAAATCCGCCTAGCCATTAATCTACCCAACCATTAATCCGCCTAACAATCAATCCACATAGCCATCAATCTATACAGGGTGATTCACGAAGACCGTTCGTTAGAATATTTCGAAGAAAGACTCGGGATAAACACTTGTAATTTTATAGTTAAGCTCTGTTAGGAGAATGAATTTTTGGAAAAAATGTCACATTCGTTCGACTTCCGGTTTCACCGGAAATGATACCAACTTTCGTTTCTTAAATGTAATACCTAGTTTTTGCTTTGATAAATCAGATCACCCATTGAATTCTTCATTGTTTTAATGTGTCACTTATTCTCAAAAAATTCGTGTGAAATCTGGAAAAACCCTTTGGAATTTTCTCAAATAGGGCTTCATTCTAATGTTAATAATTTTCTAGCTTCTATCAGAAGACATACCAATGCTTCTCCTTCCTTAATCAAAAATTCAATTGAACATACAGGGTGTTTCTATTCCAATGTCTAAGTCGGTAATGACAAAAACCACAAAACTCATTTATTTCTAATGAGAACCTTTTTTTTATTGGCCAGCTGGAATCTACGTTAAAAAATATTTTTTCTACATTTCCGCAATTTGAATATAATTTAGCCAGCTATCATTAACCGTTTTCAAGACGAGAATATTATGGTACGACATGAAAAATACTGTATTAGCTGATAACTCATTGACTTTCCACTGACATTTTCTCTTTCCCTTTCTAGTGATACGATTCTCGTGAAATTTTAGTTGGACCTTGGAGTTGGTTATCTACAGCTGAAGGATTGCCTCCTGTAGAAAGTAAAACTAAATGGGGGTATTATCCTCTACTGGGCCATTATTTCAAGTGAACGTAATTTAAATGAATAATGTATTCTATGTAGACATCCGAGGCGATTTTGCTGGTTATTTGCTGCATGTGATCCAATAAAACATTATTGACTGCTGAATCTACACATCCTTGCAGTGGAAAACAGCTATTCATATGTTAGTTCAAGAATTCGGACATGCTAGTGAGCTCTTAAGATTACTATAAATCGCTGTTATTTATGTGGGATTGTTATCCTCTTTTCATTCGCCTGCTCGTGCAGGTATAGAAATATGCCCTTTGGAAGTTGTTTTCTTCATATCTCGAATAAAATAGATAACAAGTTTAAATCGAACAAACAAATCGACAAATATGTGAAAGAGTTAGGAAAGCTCTGGCGAGAGGTCCTTTTCCAACTTTTCCAGAATGATCATCCATCCAGGTACTGAACTAGCTCAAGGCTGCTTGGATCCAGGAAAAAAAAAATTTTGCCAATATTTCCAACAATATAGATCCTATTTGATTCATATCCAGAACTTGGCTTTCAAATAAGGATTTGCAGACAAATAGCACTGCTCCAAATATCATAGAATATTAGTTAAATGTAAAGCAAGTTATGGAAGCAGCATAAGTTACATTCCAATATGTTTTTCCTTGGTTCCTCACTTTTGCAGCTCTGCGAATGAGTTATCTACAGTGACATTACTTTTCTTTGTTCATAATCCATATTTATATTGTAAATAACGAGTTTAAACATTGAAATCATAGAAATAAAATTCTTTCACTTAAATATCCGGGAGGAGTGTCAAACATTGTTCATTAACGAACGGATAAAAGCGCATACTCTATAGGATTTACGTTCATAGACAAGATATAAGATTCTATGAACTTCAAAGCTGTATGATTGTTAGTTACAGAATACTAATTTCTTTTCGATTTTGAATCTCTCCTTTTCTGTGTCTTTAATATATCGTTCTATATATTTAAATTTTGCTGTTCGACTGAAAAAAACTAGTCCACTTTATTGTTTATAATTTTTCTATATATCCCCGATAACTCCGATAATATGGATCCCATATAATTAAAATCTTAAACTTGCCTGTAAAATAAGGATTTGAAGGCTCTTGGAAAATTTCAGATGTATTTGACGGATTTACTGAGATTCTTAGATACATAATTTCTTTCTTTATTTCCCACGATCTGATATTTCAGATCAGTATTTTTTCACTTAAACCAAGTTTTAATTCGATCAGATCAGTATTTTCCCAGTTATTGGGAAAACAAAATTTCAGATGGCTATAACTCCAAGACCACTCGGCGGATTTTGCCCGTTAACGGGCGCATTTTGACTCCAAACCTATCTGTCAAATCTCAACTCTCTACTCATTTGCGGGTCGGACAAAATTAGGGGCGAATTAAGAGCAATACAACCTGAAACTCTCCGAAATGTTTGTTCCGAGTTTCAAGCTCAAGAGGCGTATTGTCAAGAAGTGAATGGCCATCAATTTGAACACTTACTTTTATCATTTTTGTAGGTTATGACACCGTCAAGTATCGTTGCACTATAAATGTGTTTATTTGATGATTTTCACGTGTTTTTCAAATTTAAAATATTCATATCTCTCAGAATGATTGACCCAATTGGCGTTTCATATGCATTTACTGAATTTTATGATACATATGACAAGAGAAATAATGGGGGCTTGCAATTGAAGAAAAACCGATGATGTCACAGCTTGGTAACGGGAAATGGTAGAACAATAAGAATTACGGGAAAATTACCTTTAAAAATAAATTTATCTGACCTGTCAAAGTATTTTTTACTATTCTTGAAAGGGGGGAATATAAAGCCATCATTCCCTACTTATGATGCTCCCTGTATATGCACATTTTGTATGGCATTCGAGGCAAATATAAGGTATCCTATAGTTGACGTGATAGTTAAAAACTGCGGTTATTTTTGGATTCAGAGGCCAATTGTTGGTCAAAATTAATTCATAATGTAATCATACCGTGATATCGTCGTTGCGCCTTCAAAACGCGACATGTGCATATATTGTGCAAAATGCGTTAAGTGTATATTTCGATTAAGAACTGCGCAAGCTGTATATTTTGTTAAAAGCTGCCATGTGATAATCACACTAAATTCGGTTCCAGTTGGATTTGATCGAAAAGCGACAAGTACGAAATCGAAAATATGCTCCTGCAAAACACTCTAAGTATATGAATGCACAATTTATCAAAAGTCACATGTCGCACTTTGAAGGCGCAACGACGATATTCAAATACCCCTTTTTCATTAATTATGATGGGGAACTTCTGTTAAAAAAGTGGAAAAATAAGTATTTGTATATGACGGAAGAATAATTAGTGCTTTTCGATGCAGAACGAATGTACCTTCGGGTGAACTGAACAGATTTCTCTGTTTCTATGCCCGAACTCTACTGTATGGAACAAAAGTAAGAGATTAATTCCACTGCTAAACGAAAAAAACTCCTGCATTATTGACCTGGACTCTCACCCTCAGTAGAACGGATGAAAAAGCTGCCACAATTATGCCCTCCAGGTAATGATGTACATCCGAAAAGCGGAACAAAGTAGGAGGATTTGAAATATTTCGATCGATGAGATTGGAGTGCGACGTTTAGGTATACAACGCACTCATTAACCTTACATAGTGCGTAACCAAACTTCGCCTAATTGCCGAAATAGGAAATCATATTATCCCATTATACAGGGGAAAACTCTGACTGATCGACTCTGGATAATCCCCGGCATTAATGGGACCACACATTTGTGAAAACGCTGAAAGCGAAGGAAATTCAGGAAGGGAATTTGCACAAGTCCTGAAAGGAGAGCAAATATGCGCTTTGAAGTATGCACCTGGGCGTTTTTTTTTCATTATGAATTAGAAGCTGGGGCTTATTATCACTACTCATTTTAATGAGCCGGTAAACTGGGTGAAAGGACATGTTAGGTAGATTAAAACGTAAACCATTCATTCTTTTCTTCGCCCCTTCCCCATTTCGCGGAAAAAAATAATGTAAACAATTTTTTAGCTTGTGAGATGCATTTTTAGCAGAACAAGAACTCGTTTTGGAATAATCGTATAAACCATTCTTCATGAAAATATGTTAATTTCAGATATAAATTAATTATGTTAATATTCACCATAGTTCTGTTCAAACTCGCGACCGAGTGGTCCGAATGCTTGAAGGGTGGACCGTTACAGATTGTTTTATCAACCCCGTTGTGGAGTATGATCATGTATGGTCTCCTGGAGAGGGTTGCGGTGAAGAGTTTCAAGGTTACGCTGATGACCGCTAATTAATATACTTTTATCCGAAGAAAATTATTGTGAAGAATTAGAAATGATCGAACAAATGGTGGCAAACGATAAATATGATCCAAAGTGGATCAGAAAAATGTTGAAGACGACAAAATTGAGAAAATCAATTAGTTTGTATATCCAGAAATTAAGGATAAATATTCAATAGCTTAACATATTTCGGAACACCTAGTCGCCAAATTGAAAGGTTTCTTCAAAACCAACAGGTAAATATCTCATTCCGAACAAACAATAACCTAACAAAATTCATTAAGAATAAGAGATTAAAGAGCAATAAAGAACATAAATCCGGTGTTTATCACTTAAATTGCGCTAATTGCGATAAATTATATACAGGGTGAGTCTTTGACCACTGCATTAATTTTAACCAAAAATTCCTCTCATCAAATGAAACACTTTTTTCATTCACCATTTTTCCAGATTCGGCTCAGGTAAAAAGTTACAAGCGTTTAAAGATTTCACAATGTGCTAATACACTCCCGCATATAAATTATCTATGACATTATTGGCGGACGAGAATAAGGCATGGTAACGTGGCTTACAGCTTGATTCGGGATTCCAACGCTCAGGGACGGATCCATAAAAGTTGTGAAATTTCTGGAGTTTTCCATTTTAAAACATTCAATGAAGAATATCTCGAAAACGGTGCGTTTAAGGAGAAATGATGAGGAATAATATAATGTTCTAAAACGATGGAATATTCTTGAAATGACTCAAGAAAAACTTTATATGCTTTCTTTATGCTAATTTCGTGTAGTTTTATGAATCCACGAGTCCATAACTAGAAAACCAGTAGAAGTAGAAAATAACTAATATTTGGAAAATATGTATCATAGTTATAGGAAACCTTACGCCAACATTCATTCTATTCGAAAAAAGGATGTCGAAGCTACAAAATAAAAACTGATTTTATTTCAAAATTTCAACAGCCTGTATCTTTTTACCTCAGCTGAATTTGGAAAAATGTTAAATGAAAAAAGTGTTTCATTTGATGAGAGGAATCTTTGGTTAAAATCAATGCAGTGGTCCAAAGACTCACCCTGTATAGGAAAAATAGCTAGAAATTTTGGAACAAGAATTAAGAACACCAAAATAACAAAATTATAAAGTTCGATATTTAGTTATTAACAATAATCTACAGTTCACCTTTTGCTATGTTCACGATAACTCCGAAATGAAATGAGGTACAGATGGTTTCGGAGTAAGAAAAAAAAATTTTTTTTTTCATAATAAATTCCAAATTAAATGTTTTTCAATAAGCAGTTTTACCATAAGAATCCAATGATATCATTTTTAACTCTAACAAACTAGTACTTTCGGAGATATGATTTTTCAAAATTTCAAAAATAAATCGTATTTTTATGTTTTCACAGAATGATATAATTATTCTATCTATGGATTGTTAAAATGTCAACTTATTTTCCTGAGACATGATTTGTCTGATTCATTTCAGCAATCGAAGAATTATGAGAATAAAGTGTATTCCGAAGTGTCAGCGAAGTGAGAAAAATCTCAGTTGTTTGTTCCGAAATTAGTTTTTCTCAGAAAAGTCTTACTTTTCGGAACGGAACATGAAGTAAGAGATCTGAGAGAAGTGAGACTGCTTTTCATCATCCTCAGTTCTCTCACTTAATGACGGGACTGACGGAAGGGAATATTATAACTTCAAAAATATTATGTTGGTGTTGAAATACTCGTATTTTGGCGATGCAACGGGGACCTCACCCAAAAATGTTTGAAAATATTACGTAAATATTGAAAGCATAATTCTGTAGTTCGAGAGAGGTGAACATTTAGTGAACGAAGATCAGGAATTTTTGGATCGATTACAAGGAAATTTTTCATTATTACTACTCTTCTTTCATACATGTTTTATGGAATATCTACTATTTGTTGGTACTTTAAACCTGTTTTGGGCAATTTTCATAGGAAACTTTTTTTTGTAATTATAATCTGTTTCAATATTCTAGAATTTATTTTTCAAATTTCTTTTTTTTTTTGAGTAACAAATTTCAAATTCAATTTTTATTTAAGATGCAGTGTCACCATAAAAATCCATTGATATCATTTTTAACTCCAACAAGCTAATACTTCCGGAGATATGATTTTTCTATCTAAGCTTTATTATATGCTCTGTGTTCATACTCGTACTTGTCATCCTGTTCTTTAAGAGAGAGTCAAATTCATTTCAGCTATTTTAATTTGATTTCTTCCATGGTGCATTTCTCATTCTCAGATTGCTCATTTAATCTTGATAAATAAACTATTATTTGAATTGAATTTCCCTATGATGCAGTTCCATCATAAGAATACATTGATATAATTCTCAACTCTGAGAAACAAATACTCTCTGAGATATAATTTGTCTGTTTGAACTAGAGCGCCAGAAAGCTCCTGTCCACAGGGCTTGAACCAATTTTGAATTAAAAATCGACGGGTGCGAGGATTTTTCTTAATAATTCTTGGTACAAGAATTATTGAGGAGTTACGTTACTTTTTTGGTACGTTGTATATGGTTTTTTCTCCCTGGAGAGACATCCATGTAACATGGACTTGCGCATTGCTCTGATTATTCCATCCAGATTCATTGACCTGAAAAAAATGGGAATGGCATTTTGGAAAAACCACAAAATTTGTTCGAATTCAATAAACAACGTTCTAATGGTTCGCGAGCATATGCTTGTAAAATATTGCGGTACAGATATTTGGGTTAACAAAATAGACATACACCGAATTTGTCAAGCGCCACCAAGCACCGCTTAGGAGCTCGTTAGCAACGAATCCGAATCACTCGAAAATGCAAGCATCTCTGCAAATGAATCGTTTCAATTTATGCCATAATTTCGGCGCTCACGGTATGGATGTGACAAAGGAAAATATAAAGACGGGCATGACTGATAAGATCTCCCTCGCAACTCTAAGAAATCCAAAGAGTATCGAGAAAAATTATAACCTAAGCAACCCCTATTTTTCCCAAACGAGAACGCCTGATGAGTCCATACGGGATAAGCCGAGTAAAATTCATGAAATCCCGGTTCATCCTGTTCATGACGCATTCATCTTCGTTTAATGAGGCGACCGTAGAAGAGAAATTTTGTATAGAGAACTGTTTTCTCGCAGTTTCTTTCTTATCGTAAACGTGGCAAGCCAATTTAGGCGTTGTTTGTCGTAGTCAGTACCACCGTCTTTGGTTGGGGTGAATTATTATGCATAAAAAAGCACTGGAGTGAGGCCATGCTGCTTTGGCGCGCTTCTTCAAATTTATAGCCAGAGCTGTTACCCACCCAGGTATTTCACTCATCCAAGGCAGCTTGGCTTCCAGAAAAAAATTATATTGTCCCAATATTTCCAAGCATATAGATCTGATCGAGTTTGAATCTAGAGCTTGGCTATAAAATAAGGTTTTAAAGGCCCTCGCAAAATTTCATCGATATCTAACGGTTAGTTTCTGAGTTGCATAATGATTTTTGCGCGCATCTTCTGGGGAACAGCGTGCTATCATTTGGCTCAAACGTCTGTAAAGTTAGATTTTTTGGATGAAAATAGTCTCAAACGATTAGGTTCGTTTCATTGATGAAGAAATCGAAGTCAAATTTGATTCTGTCCGACCGGCCATTGTCACGATAACTTGAGAGCGGAAACGGATAGCGACTTGAATTTTTTAGGGAAGGTGGCGCGTCCAAATACGACGGACAAGTTCATTGATGGTTGTAAGCAGCCCAACGGTTTTCGAGTACAAAGTTTCTTTTCAACCAATGCAGATCCGATCAAAGTGAAACTTGATAAATAGTTGTGGAAGACGTATGTGAAATTTTGAGACCATCGTATCACCAGAAAACTTGAAAAAAAATTATCATAAGGCATAAGAGGCCAAACAGTTTTGGAGTTTTACCTATCTGAAGTTTTGTTGTTATTTCCTCAATAACTAAAAAAAACGAATCCCATCCAATTGAAACATGGCAATTAGTTGTTGAATGCAGACGTGCAAATTTTTGCGAAATTTGGTGGGGATCGCCTATCACTAAAAAAAAATCTCGATAACTCAAAAAATATAGATTCATTAGGATCGTATGACTAGAAAATTAAAAAAAAAAATATTATGTATCTCACGATAACTTGAGATCAAAAAGAGATAGCAACTTGCCATTCTTAAGTTAGGTTGCGCATCCGAATGCGACATTTGAGTTCATTAATAGGCATAACCGGCCAAACGGTTTTGTAGTTATACACATATGAAATTTTGTTGTTATTTGCTCTATAACTCAAAATATACAAATCTGATCCAATTGAAACTCGATAATTACTTGTAGAATGCTGACTCATTACTCAAGTCTGTCACTAAAGTTGTGCGAAATGTATTCATATCTTATAAAAGCTGAACAAATGGTATATATCAATTCTAAATTCGATTGAGAGTGTTCAATGGAGGTCAATAGAAAATAGAACATTCGCGAAAAAGGTCCTGACTTCACGTCAATGCTTCAACCAATTTTTTTCTACAATTTAGATGCCGTTCGAATTATATTAATCCCCATCACAAAACAGGCGTTCAGAGGGGCACGTTATTGCAGTTCCCTGTTTTTAATTATGGGTAATCCGTATTTTCAATGATATATTCGACAGTTTACCAGCCACGACGGCGTGGAATGAGCCACCAAATTGTTGATAAAATTATTTTAGCAGATATTAGCATCCATTATTATAACGAATTAGTGGGTGGATCTGATCATTAAAGTCTAATTACTTTCGAGGCGGCTGAAGCTGCAGGAAAATTGGGACGGAAATTGGAGGAATTTCGTAGTTTCAATCTGAAAAGAGAATTTCGGTGACAGTGCTGCGATTTGTCAAGGTACTTGGTGCGCAATATCCTTCCGAATTGCTTACATTCATTTGTGCATAAAATCCTTGAAAGCATCGGAAACGACAGTTCGAATACAATGAACAGAGGGTTGCTATTGTATTCTCGCATCTTTTAGCCAAAAAGTGGGAAAGCCCTAGGGTCAGGAGCTTTGGCGCTCTTGTTCAAACTTTGACAAATCATATACCGTAAAACGGGGCTACATGAAAACACAGGGGCTAGTTGAAAATGAACGCAACTGATTTAATTATCAGGTGATGCTACTGAGCAGGGCTCACTCCATCGAAGACTCATTGCATCGAAAGTTCACTGCATCGAAGGTTCACTCCATTCGTTATAAAGAAATTATCTAAAGATATGCCGCCGTACTTATTCAACAAGCGCTCAATCTCCGTTAAATCCTAACTAAGGTCCTCAGTTAAGAATAAATTGGAATCGCAACCTCAGTTAACGTGAAAATTAACGTGAAACAGGCCTGTTTCACCACCGTTAAATACGTTAGCTGAGGTTGCCATTCAAATGTATCCTTAACTGAGGACCTCAGTTAAGACTTAGTAACCCCATAACGGGGCTACTTGAAAATGAGCACTTTATATTTTTTTTTCGAAAAGTGGTGGCAGCTAGAATTTTTGTATTACTGTGAGAGATTCCTTCAACTTGAAATTCCATCAGAGTGATTTTTATTTTCGACAAAACTTCATGATTTGAAGGTGACAGTATGAAGTTTCAATAAAGTGTTTTCACGGTATCCGAAAGTATTGGTTTCTCAGATTTGGGAATTATATTAATGGATTATTATGATAGAACTGCGTCATAAGATAAAATAAATAAGAATCCATTGATATCATTCCCAACTCTGAGAAATCAATTCTTTCGGAGTTATGATTTGTCAAAGTTTGAACAAGAGCTCCAAAGCTCCTGCTGACAGGGATTTTCCACTTTTTCAATTTGGCTTCTGTGCGTCAATTCAAGAATTTTCGTAATTTAATTCAAAACGTAGGTTGTTGAATGGTTTCTTTCTGGGTTGTCTGTCTCAAACTCGAAAAATATCTGTTAAATAAAAATTTATTATTTTGTGAATTGCAATATGTCACAAGCAATAAATCAAACAATGTTGCCTAACAAACAATAACGATACAGGATCAACGATGATACAACTAAATTTCGCAACGTTTCGGAGTCTAAATCAGACTCCTTCTTCAGACACTTAACGAAAATCTTCAGAATAATTTCTTGTTGATGTCTGAGGAAACTAATTCTTTCTCTAACAAGATCATGATCAAATCTGTTCTCAATTTTTTGGCAACCATTACTATCAAAGGGTAATTTAATTCTTAGGAACTTGGGAATTATTCTATTGTCTCTACATCTGCACATGAAAGTGAGACTGTTTTCTGTGTGTGACATTTTTTTGTATAATTCTTCCAATTTCCTGAGAAGGTTGATTGAAAAAGGCCCATACCTTTGTTTTAAATAATGATTAAAGGATACTGTGTGAGGTACATTCATTATTATTATTATTCATGATTTCTTTCCGGGTTTTCTCCCCCAAACTCTGAAAAATATCTGTTGAATAAACATTCATTAACTTGTGAATTGCTTCTGCGTAATAAACACAAAATATTTATCAGAAGCAATAAAGAAGAAGGAGTCTGATTTAACTCCGAAACGTTACGAAATTTAGATGTTTCATCGATGATGTTGTGTCGTTATTGTTTGTTAGGCAACATTGTTTGATTTATTGCTTCTGACAAATATCATGTGTTTATAATGCGGCCCATTCACATGCTACTTTTTCGGCGTTCTAGTAGCTGGCGTTTTACGAGCGTCCTAGACGCTCGTGGAATTATGACCACACACAAGCGTCTTAGTAGCTCGCCATTCGCTGACGCGAGAGGTGTGCAAAGCGTTGATTTTCAGCCATTTTTGACGTTCGCACACACACACAAGCGTTTTTCAAACGTTTTGCCGGCTATCCTGACGCTAAAATCAAACACGTCTGATCTTGGCGTCCGGCGTTGCGTTCTGCTCGGCGAATCGCCAGCGTGGCAGCGCATACACATACACAGGCGTTTTTCGAGCGACTTTTGGGCGTTTTGGTCGCTAGCGGCATCGCTAGCTGCCAGAACGCCGAAAAAGTAGCATGTGTATGGGCCGCATTACGCAGAAGCAATTCACAAAATAAAACATTTTTATTGAACAGATATTTTTCAGTTTGGGAGAGAAAGCCCAGAAAGAAACCATTTAATAATGAATGTACCTCCCACAGTATCCTTTATTGATTATTCAAAATGTAGGTCTATGAGTCATCTCATGTTGGATTTATATACATCAGGAAATTATAATTAGCGTATTCTATTATGAAATCATATGGAATTGAGATTCATCATTGAAATTTTGAAAAATCATATCTCCCAAAGTATTGGTTTGTAAGAGTTGAGAATGATATCAATGGATTCTTATGATGAAACTGAATTAATTTTTTATATAAATGAAATATTAGAGTCGATACCCGTCGATTAGAACGGAGCCACGGTGATAAATAATTTAAAAAATGTCTGGTAACTCCTGTTTACCTGCAAAAACATGCTGGAAATAGAATAGGACTAAAATTCCCTTCAGCCTGCCCATTGTGAAAGATCATAAAGAGGAGAGAAATTGAACTCAAACAAACGCCGAGTCAATTCTGGTATGCCCACATTTCCATGAAGCTAAATGATTAATAACAAAAGCGAAATAGAAGCTTATTCTCGGAATTTTTTATTTGATCATGAAATGGACATTTGGTTATGCCAGTATGTAACTACCGTATCTGGTAATTGCCCTCGTTGGCATTGCAGAAGAAATTTTATATGATGAATTGGCAAACATTCTCGATGACCAATTTGTTTTACTGATTTGTGACTCCGTACCTACACTATTGAAATTCATCGATATAAGAGATCCGTTATACATATATGATGATAAGAAATATTCTATATTAGTATAACATATTTCTTATTAGTATAATAATAGTCTGCAGCGCTGAAAATATAAGACTTCACTTTAATATAACATTGAGTAAGTTAACGTACCTGTTCGTGTACTCGATATGTTATTCAATATCATCGTGTTCGTTGAACTTGATTTGTATAGACCCTATTGTGTCTGAGTGTTGTCATATACGTTGCTCTACCTGATATTATTCCTATGGATGTGTGGTTATAGGTTATATACTAACTGACAAAGAAACTGCAACACCCAGAAGGAGCTTTTTAAATTTTGTTCGGTAAAACATAGATAGTATAGCAAGTAGTAAATGATTAGAATTTGGAGAAAAAAATCGTGAAGGTTATTTCATGTAAACATTTTTAGTTACTTACATATTGTAGTCGTTTTTTGCAATTTTTTTTTTAATTTTACAACAAATCAGCTGTTCGAGGAGATCCAAAGTCGATCTCTAGTTGTTGTTAAAATAACTAGAGCACGTATACGCGGAATTTATCGCCAGCTAAGTGAAATTGAAAGAGGTCGAATTATTGGTCTACGTCAGGCGGGCTTGTCATTTCGGGAAATCAGTAACCCTACGAACAGAAATCCAACTACTGTTATGAGATGTTGTCAAGCGTGGTTTGATAATGCACAAAATCGAAGAACAGTAAGCACCGGACGTCGAAGGGCACAAATGAAGTTCCAGATCGACGTCTAAGACTTATGGCTATTAGGTACCGATTTGCGACAACTCCATCTTTGGATGATGAGTGGTTAGGAGAACAAGGCCATCCTGTAACTGTCCGAACGGTTTACTGCCGGATAAGGTCTTTTGGACTGCAGCATTATCGACCCCATCTTGTGATACCTCTGACGGTTGAGGATCGCCGGCAACGATTACAGTGGCGCAGAGGACGTCAACATTGGAATGTGGAATGGCATCAGGTCGTCCTTTCTGATGAATCTCGGTTCTGGGTGCACATGATGGCCGATGAAGCGCTAGACAACGTCGGGGAGAAAGACGTGAACCCCAGTTTGATATTGAGCGTCATGTACACCGGACAGTAGGCGTTTGTGTATTGGGTGCTATTGCACATGCAAGTAGGTTACCTTCAGTCTTTAGTCGAGCTAACATGACAGCGCTGCGTTACCCTCAAGAAATAGTGGAGCCATATGTTCTCCCTTACCTTAACCGGCTCGAGAATCCAATATTTCAGCAAGATAATGCTCGACCTCATGATGCCAGAGTTAGTTCAAACTTTTTTGAAGTGATCCATGTGAATATTTTGCCATGGCCGCCCAGATCCCCCGATTTTTCACCCCAGTCCCCACGGACTTTGGCGGCTCTGATACATGAACTGCAGGAAGCTTGGGAAAATATTCCTCAAGAATAAATTGACTATCTTATTGCATCAATGCCAAAACGTGTTGGGGAGTGTATAGAAAAGAGCGGTGGACAAACACATTACTAACAAACTTATTTATTTATTTAATAAAAATAAAATAAATAAAAAAATAAATAATAAAAAAAAATAAAAAAAAATAAAAAAAAAATAATTAAAAAAAATTGAAATCCTTCGTTTTTTTTTCTTCAAATTTCAACCATTTACTCCTTGCTATACTATCTATGTTTTACCAACAAAAAAATAAATAAATTTAAACAGCCCCTTCTGGGTGTTGCAGTTTCTTTGTCAGTTAGTATAATTCGATAATTTTAGTGATATCTCTTTTGTACGCCACATTTCAGATCGTTACGCTCCTTTCACACCGAGAGCCGCGTGGCTCTCGCTCCCGCGCGGGAGTTTTTTCAGCTCTTCATATTCTTTCACACGTGAGCCGCGCGGCTCTGGCTCCCACGCGGGAGCTTTTTCGGCTCCTCATATTCTTTCACAAGTGAGCCGCGCGGCTCTGGCTCCCGCGCGGGAGCTTTTTCGGCTCCTCATATTCTTTCACACGTGAGCCGCGCGGCTCTGGCTCCCGCGCGGTAGCTTTTTCGGCTCCTCATATTCTTTGACACGTGAGCCGCTTGGCTCTCGCTTTCGCTAGAGAGCTTTTTCGGCTCTTACAACAGGTTCTGTCACATGGGCTCCTATGCAGCAGCCGCCGAGTCAGTCGCAATATTTTAGCGCGCATGTTCTAGGGAACAGCGTGCTATCATTTCACCGAAACGCCTTCTAGACATCCGTTGCCTCGATTACTTTCGAACGGAAAGAGATAGCGACTTCCAATTTCCAGAGTTGGTTGAGCATCTGATTGCAATAGTTAGAAACGCAATTGGACATAATCGCCCAAACGGTTGCAGAGTTATAGTAATCTGGAATGTTGTTGTTATTTCCCGATAACTCAAAAATGCAGCTCTGATGGAATTGAAACTTGGTAAATAATTATGCAATCGGGAAATTTTTTTAAGAATCTCGTGAGGATCGTTTCATTGGAAAACAATTTCTCCGAAAAATCATTAAAACTTTTCTTCTAAAATTTTATATTTCCGAATCTATCCGTCAGATTCCGCACAAAACTCCAAGCCACAATTAATTTACCCAGTATTTCTACAAATACAGTTCCCATCGGTTAAAACCCAGTTCTTTTGGTTGAAAAACGTGGCAAAGCTCTGTGGACAGGGGCTTTGGCGCTCTTGTCAAACAACTAGCGAGTAATTATTCACATTTTGACAAATCATATCTCCGGAAGTATTGGTTTCTCAGAGTAGGGAATGACATCAATGAATTCTTATGATAGAACTGCATCATATCGAATTAATTCAAAGCGTACGTTTATGACTCACCTCATATGTTGGATTTACATACATCAGCGAATTATAATTATGGTATTCTATGAAATCATAAAATTACGATTAATTATTGAAATTTTGAAAAATCATATCTCCGAAAGTATTAGTTTGTTAGAGTTGAGAATGATGGCAGTGGATACTCATGATGAAATTTCATCTTGAAAAATATTGTTTCGGCAATTTGTAATGTAAAAAAAAATATTTTTTCGTTACTCCGAAACCACCGAAGCGATTTTGCCCCATAATGAACTCACGCGAGATATTCATCACCCAAACCTATTCCATACCAAAACGTTCGAGACCATTTTCAGCCAAAAATTAGAAAATTACAGACGTTTGGCAAATTGAGAAGCACTCTGTTCTGAGGAACAAGATCGCCAATAAGACGGCTTTAAGGTTCATGCAGTATTTCGTGAGTATGTGAGGCACAAATAAACAAAAGAACATGCGCGCAAAAGCTTCTGACTTCACGTTGGTGCTACTTAAGTTTATTTCAAAAAAGCTTCATAATATAATAAGTGTCCAATCTTAATTCGAATTTACCATGGTAAATTCGAATTAAGTGTCCAATACAGGAGAATGGACAACATAATTTACCATGGTTAATTCGATTAAGGGTGTCTAATACAGGAGAATGGACAATAGAACATACGCGCAAAAGCTCCTGACTTCACGTCAGTGCTTGAACTAATTTTTCTTTTCGTAATTTTTTTGAAATTTTCAAGGGGTACGGTTCTTACAAAAATTTTTTTTCGTCATTTTTTTCAAATTTTCTAGGGCTATGGTTCATCAAAAATTTTAAACACGTCTTTATGTTGATTTTCTACCAATAGTTACCAAGCTTCAATTCGATCGAATCTTTATTTTTTGAGTTATCGATGAAATAATATTACAGGTGGGTATAACTCGGAAACCGTTAAACCGATTATGCCCAAAAACGAACTTAACTCTTCCATTCGGATACGCAACCTACCTTGAAAATTGCAAGTCCCTATATCCTTTTGTTCGGAAGTTATCGAAGCAACGGTCACCCATCTACTGAACTCACACAGGGCTGCTTGAATCTCCAACAATATTTAACCCATCGTGTTAAAACTTGAAACTTGGCAGTAGAGTTGGGTTCTAAAGGCTCTTGCAAAATTTCAGCAATTTTGGACGAATAGTTACTGATATATGGAACTTTTTTTTTAATTTTCAATGATTTCTTAAAAATTTTCCATAAATACTATCCTCACCAAATTGCAAGAATTTTTGCGTTGGCATTCTACAACTAATAACTATGTTTCAATTCAATCGGTTCAGTATTTTTGGAGTTAATGTGGAGAAAAGAACAACCAAATTTCAGATAGCTATAACTCTAAAACCGTCGTGTCGTGTTCAGATGCACATCCTAACCTAAAAACTTCAAGCCACTATCTCTTTCCGTTCTCAAGTTATCGTGACAACAAAAATATTTTTTAATAATTTTTTAATAACTTTCTAGCCATACGATTCGCACAAAATTTCACAAACGTGCTTAGGTTCATATTCTACAACTACACACCAAGTTTCAATTCGATCGGATTTATATTTGTTGAAAACAAAATTATTACTCGGAAACCATTGGGCCGATTATGCCCATTAACGAACTTGTCCGTCGTATTGTGATGCGCCACCTACCCTGAAAATTTCAAGTCGCTAGCTCTTTCCGTTCTCGAGTTATCGTGGCAACGGCCGGCCGGACATAATCAAATTTGACCTCGAAATCTTCATTGGGAAGTCGAACCAAATCGTTTGAGACCATTTTAGTCAAAAAATTCGAAAGGTACAGACCTTTGGGCAAAATGATAACGCGATGTTCCCCAGAACATACGCGCAATAATAATTCATTCTTCCCTTTGCATTTCGAGAGAGAGCCGCGGCTCCTCTTCGTGCGCCCAGCTTGCGATGCAAGAGCCGTACCGGCTGCGTATTGGCATTGTTTACTATGCTGCAACGCATACATACTGCTGCAACGCGGTAAAGAATGACTGAACCAATGCTCTTTCTACCCAGACATATCTTACCACGACTCAGCTCAGGCAGGTGTTCAGACGTAGTAACTATTGTATTATTGATACGCTGTTATTCTCGAGACATTGTTTACCGCTTTGCAGTCCCATCCACGTTCGAATGTGCTTTCATGTTCATAAATATAACAGTAACATACTATCGCCAAAAATAGTTTACTAAACCTCTAAAACACTCCAAAATACAAAAAAAAATTATAGTAAATAATACAAATACACATAAAAATAACAATAGTATAATATAATAAGATTCGCTAAAAACAATTTATTAAACCACACTAAAATACAAAAAAAAACTACATTAACTGCAAAATCCACTTAAGAATAATCCTAGTGTGCATTTCCATGTGATTTTGCATTTGGTCTATTAATACGTTTTGCGCCGCATGATAAACCACGTCTAATTTTTCTTCGGCTTACTGATGTTGGCTGAACAGAAAAGTTTTTTAGCTAGAGATTTTTTGATACGTGAATAAAATTTAATAAGTCAGAGAGTGTTATAATTTTGTTTAAAGTTTCATAAAGTTGCATGACATTAACCATATCAACCATTTTATGTTTGGTTGCTATTTTACTAATTCGTTCAAAATTTTCTGATACTGCTGGGGAATATTCTTCACCTAAATTTGTTTTATTGGCATTCTCGACAGTGCTTATTGTTTCGATAGAAAAATTATCCTGTTGCATAAAAACATTGCTTTGTTGCTCTGCACTAGTTGGCAAATCATTTTCTATACTCACATCAGTTGACATGCCTTCATAAAATTCTGGGGATACGTTTTCTCCTAGAGCTAATTGTGCTAATACTTTTCTCTTATCGGTGTTTATTTGCATACAGGTCCTAAGCGTTATTTCAAACTTATTTTGTATGGCGTAAGGGTCCTAACAATATCTTCCACCCTGCCAAAACTGTAGTCGCAAAATGCAATATCTGCCTACCTATGCAGTATAAAAAATAATTATCATCGCTCTCGGAGGAAAGCAAATTTGAACATGGTTGGGACTGCAACGCGGTAAACAATGTCTCGAGAATGACAGCATATCAATAATACAATAGTTACTACGTCTGAACACCTGCCTGTGCTGAGTCCTGGTAAGATATGTCTGGGTAGAGAGAGCTTTGGTTCAGTCATTCCTTACCGCGTTGCAACAGCATGTATGCGCTGTAGCATAGTAAACAATGCCAATACGCGTACCGGCTCTCGGTCGAGAGCCGCATGGAAGCGAGACCGCACGGCTCCGCGTCTTGGCGCGTCGTGTGAAAGCCCCACTGTTCCCTTTGCATTTCGAGGAAGAATCGCGGCTGACACAATCATACTGCCAGTTCAAAATTACCACCAAACTGTTCGTGTGATGAGAACTCGACTGAGTTTTCTTAGTTGGTTCATAGAAATTATCCGGTCTTGTTTGTATATCCTTCATCACAGATAAATTCTGTATTTACTGGTGGGATTAATTAGTTCGCGCGTGGACCTACTGATTCATGGAAAGTTTCCGAAATGCACACCTCTGGTTGTGGTTTGTGTTTGTATTATATTGGTTCTGAGTTATAACTAAAGCGAATGATTTATGATAACTATCCCTGATTGAAAAATAAATAACTGCAATTCTGCAGCCCGATGGTACGTGATGAAATTCTACAATGGGAATCGGTTTTTAATTATGCTTCCAATGACAATGTTACCTTGTATTGTGTAGGTATTGAATATCTCTCATGAGGACCAGCATTATCATATAAATTTCGCACGTATGGTTCAACATGTGCTGGCTGCCAAAAAAATCTCAACAGCCAGTTAGTGTTCATTGATTTTCATAGAACTCATACCGAGTATACAGGGTGGTCCAGTTTGAGACGTGGAAAATCCAGGTGACGATAGAGAATCGAAAAATAATATAAATTTGCTGAATCAACTATATTCGACAAATGCTTCGTTCACAAAGTTTGATTAGAGGCTAGAGATATTTGAATGAAATTTCATAGGCTTCAATTTTAAGCGTGGCAAGTTTTGTGATGGAAAGTATTTTTTTGGTCCGGTCCTACCAGTAGCGTTGTGACTGGACATTTTCAAGGAAAACATTGTTTAGCCACGTCATTTCATGAATATAAACTAAAATTTTTAATTCCTCATTCAATTTGAGAGACCTATGTTTTAACATATTATTTCTGTCGAAATTCGTGAGGCTTAATGCAATCCCTTGGCACGATAAAAACGGTGGCCATATGGAACGTAAAATACATAATATTAATTATTAAATTCACGTTTTTTCTTCACAATGACTTCTGAAGAATGGAATGAACTTCAATAATGTAAACGAGATCCAGACCATGAGATTTTGCCCTGTCTTCGGAAATAAGCATTTTAGAGCAGTACAGTACGTATTACACTTATACACTATTTTTTAGCGTAGATTTCAGCTGAGCGATATAAAAATGGATTCTCATTTGAAAAAAATGAGTTTTGAGGTTTATGTCGTTACTGACTTTGACATTGAAATAGGAACAGCCTGTAGGTTCAATTGAATTTATAATTAACGAAGGAGACATATTGGTATGTCTTCTGATGGAAGCCAAAAAATTAGGAAGTTTCATTCAAAGATCTACAAGTTATTAACATTGGAATAAAGCTCTATTTGAGAAAATTCAAATGGTTTTTTCCAAATTTCACACGAATTTGAATTTTTGAAAAAACTGGATATCACATTTTAAAAACGAAAGCTGGTATCATTTCCGGTGAAACCGGAAGTCGAACGAATCTGAAATTTTTTCCAAGAATTCATATCTCCTAACAAAGCTCAACTATAAAATTTCAAGTGTTTATCTCAAGTCTTTCTTTGAAATTTTCTTAAGAACGGTATTCGTGAATCACCGTGCATATCTTTGATTATTCCCTAATATGTTAGTCAAATCTCAAGGGTAGCGAACTTAAGACCATAAATTCCTAAAAACTTTCGGCTCCCTGGAATTTATATAATTGCAGACGATTTATTATCAGCAAGTTTCCACGCTATACATCCTCCTCTCCCAAACATTTTTTTCTTCGGTCTTCGGTAAAAGTGGATTATGTGTTCCCTTAGTGAACGTCACATTCGTGGTAAAACAAATAGCCGCGGATACGTTCCCCTCCTTTGGAACAACCTCAAATTAGTTCTCTTGATCTCTCTTCCGAAGGCAGTTTCCGCAAGGATTTCGGGGGTCTTGAAAATAGGACACTTATGTGCAGAAGTGGCATTTAACATCTTTTAATCAACTCAAGAGTACGTGGTAAACTTTCGACAAGACAATATATTAGGTACGGAATAGTTATCCACCCTTATACTTACCCACTTCATTATATCTGCCAATGTCCATTGATATCCACTGGAATTTCGTTATTATTTAAATACCACTCAGAAAAAAAAATATAAGGGCTCACTTGACGTCATGAAATTTAGCGTGATTTTTCTATTATCTATACAGGGTGATTCACGAAAATCGTTCGCATTTTAAAGCAGTAGTATGTATTATATTTATACACTATTTTTGGCGCTCTAGTTCCTCGGAACTGAGTGCTTATCAATTTGCCCAAATGTCTATAATTTTGAAATTTTTAATGAAAATGGTCTCAAACGATTTGGTTCGATTCACTGATCAAGAATCCGTGGTCGAAATTCATTCTGTCCGGCCGGTCCGGCCGGCCGGCCGTAGGCACGATAACTCTCGAACGGAATGAGCTAGATAGTTGAAATTTTGAGGGTAGGTTTGGGGGATCAATATCTCGGCTAAGATCGTTATTGGGCAAAATCGGATAGATGGTTTCGGAGAAACAAAAAAAAATTTTTTTTTTACAACACAAATTCCAAATTTAATTTTTTTCAATAAGCAGTTTTACCATAAGAATCCATTCATATTATTTTTAACTCTAACAAGCTAATACTTTCGGAGATATGATTTTTCAAAATTTCAGTGTAAATCGTATTTCTACGTTTTCACAGAATGATAGAATTATTCTGTGGGTATTCTATGAATTGTTATAATGTAAACTTATTTTCCTGAGACATGACGTTGTCTAATTGTCATTAATTCCAGCAATCGTATAAATATTAGAATTATAATATAATATCATACTTTTTGTTGGTTGATATTTTCATGCCGATGGTCAGTCCATATGATGATGGGAATGGTAATGGTAAGTTAATAATATTGAGTTCAGATAATCTCCACTAAAAACAAAACTGCAATATTGGAGCATTTGAGTAGATTTGAGGTAATGTATATATTATCGTTCATCATAGAATTGAGGAATGAATATCTCGGATAAGTTCGTTGTTGGGTAGAATTCAACTATTGGTTTTGGATTGATAATTTTTGGCACACTTGTTGAATTTAAATTCTTCTATGATGTTTGAATTCAATTTCTGCTAAGATGAAGTTCTAAATTTCAATAATGAATTGTACTTCTATGTTTTCACAGAATGCTATAAATATTCTATCTAAGCGTTATTATATGATCTGTGTTCATACTCGTACATTTCATCCTGTTCTATAAGAGAGAGTCAAATTCATTTCAGCTATTTTAATTTGGTTTCTTCCATGGTGCAGTTCTCATTCTCAGATTGCTCATTTAATCTTGATAAATAAACTATTATTTGAATTGAATTTCCTTTATGATGCAGTTCTATCAGAAGAATACATTGATATAATTCTCAACTCTGAGAAATCAATACTTTCGGAGATATATTTTGTCTGTTTGAACTAGAGCGCCAGAAAGCTCCTGTCCACAGGGCTTGAACCCATTTTTTAACGTAGATTCCAGCTGAGCAATAAAAAAAATTAGTTCTCATTTGAAAAAAAAATTGTTTCAAGCCCTGTGGACAGGAGCTCTTTGGCACTCTAGTTCAAACAGACAAATTATATCTCCGAAAGTATTGATTATATTGATATTGATAATGGTTTATTTATCAAGGTTAAACGAGCAATCTGAGAATGAGAACTGCACCATGGAAGAAATCAAATTAAAATAGCTGAAATGAATTTGACTCTCTCTTATAGAACAGGATGAGATGTACGAGTATGAATACAGATCATACATATAATAAATCATAGATAGAATAATTATAGCATTCTGTGAAAACATAGAAGTACGATTCATTATTGATATTTCGAAAAATCATATCACTTAAAGTATTGGCTTGTTGGAGTTGAAAATGATATCAATGGATTTTGATGGTGAAACTGCATCTTAAAAAAAAAATTATTTGAAATTTGTGGGTTGAGAAAAAATTTTTTTTTCGATACTCCGAAACCATCTGGCCTATTTCGT
This sequence comes from Halyzia sedecimguttata, assembly GCA_937662695.2. Classification (NCBI taxonomy): domain Eukaryota; kingdom Metazoa; phylum Arthropoda; class Insecta; order Coleoptera; family Coccinellidae; genus Halyzia; species Halyzia sedecimguttata. The sequence goes on along the minus strand of OW569420.2, from coordinate 21,386,484 downwards.
CCAATAGCGAACCTAACCGAGATATGTATCTCCCTAACATACTCTGAAAATTTCAACTGCCTAGCTCATTCCGTTCGAGAGTTATTGTAGAAACAAAAATTACAAATTTAAATTTTTTTTTGCACTTTACAGTAGCCTGATCAATACGAAACTTCACATGCGTCTAAAGGTCATCGTTCTACAATTTGATGCTAAATTTCAGATAGATCGAGTGATCGGTTTCGGAAATATTCATAAAAAATGTTTTAACTAAAAACGGCCATAACTCCGAAACCGCTTGATGGATTTCGCTTGTTAACAAACTCGTCCTCGGATTCTTGATCAGTGAGTCGAACCAAATCGTTTGAGACCATTTTCAGCCAAAAATTCGAAAATTACAGACATTTGGGCAAATTGATAAGCACTCTGTTCCGACGAACAAGAGCGCCAAAAATAGTTTTAAGGTTTTTGTCATGACTGACTTTGACATCGAAATAGAAACACCCTGTATTTTCAATTGAATTTTTAATTAACGAAGGAGAAGCACTGAGATGTCTTCCGATAGAAGCTAGAAAATTAGGAATTTTCATGCAAAAGTCTATAAGTTATTAACATTGGAATGAAGCCCTATTTGAGAAATTTAAAGGGTTTTTTCAGATTTCACACGAATTTTCTCCGAATAATATGTAAGTGACACATTGAAACAATGTTAAATTCAATGGGTAATCTGATTATTAATGGAAAAACTGGGTATTACATTATTTGAAAAATGAAAGTTGATTCATCTCTCCTAACAAAGCTTAACAATAAAATTTCAAGTGTTTACCTCGAGTCTTTCGTTGAAATATTCTAGCGAACGGTCTTCGGGAATCACCCTATATAATAAAAATATAAATGTGAAAAAATTCTTAAACATCACTGACGATAATTCAGGAGCTTTTGCGCGCATGTTCAATTGTCTATTCGCACCTGATACGAAGTAGATCGAGCTGAAAATCGGTACCCGATTGTAAAATGATGGCTCGAAAGTATGTGCGTAATTTTAGCGAATTCTGACGTATAGTTTCTGAAATATAACATTTTTGAAGAAAAAAGTTTTTATTTTTTTTTCTAGTGATACGATATTATTGGGGAACTTACAACAAAATTTCAGATGGGTATAACTCCAAAACCGTTTGGCCGATTATGCCTATTAACGAACTTACATGTCGCATTCGGATGCGTAACCTACTCTGAAAATTGCATGTCGCTATCTCTCTTCAAAATATCGAAAAAAAACAGGAAAAAAAGTAAAATATGTTCAGTCAGTATTATGTTCATTATTCTTGTTTTAAACATCTTGAGCGTGAACCGTTTTAAGAACATCGAAGAGGTAGGATGTGGAAAGGATGTTTTGAATTTCAGAAATATCATAGCAGGGTGTTTCAAATTTTGTGTCGAAAATTGTAATCGATAATTGGCCATAACTTCTGTTTTTCAAATTAGAACCCTATTTTTCATGATTGCGTTGGATTTTGCGGTGAAAAATAATGATAGTTTCCTAACATTATTATGCTCCTAAATTAAAAAAAACAAAAACTCAGAAATTATTTAATTTAGGACCATAATCATGTAAGAAAACTATCACTATTTTTCACCGCAGAATCCAACGCAATCATACATAAATAGGGTTCTAATTTGAAAAATAGAAGTTATGGCCAATTTTTTATCACAATTTTCGACACAACATTCGAAACACCCTGTGATGATATTTCTGAAATTCAAAAGATGCATGACCTTTCCACATTCTTCCCCTTTGATATTCTAAAAATGGTTCACGCTCAGGATGTTTAAAACAAGAATAATGAACATAATACTGACTAAACGTATTTAACTTTTTTCCGATATTTTGAAAACTATTCGAATGAATACAATGGTTTTAACAGAAATGTATTCAGCATTGAATACTTGATCATACCAGGTATGCAAAACTTGAAAAGAAATGTTTTTCATCAAATTTATTTTCACTCCCTGTATAACCGGAAGTGCTTGGGCTTCGAAAATATTTTAGCTCTGTAGAGAATTTCAAGCAATATAATAATCCCAATTTTCAGATTTCAAATATGTCCAGTTCTCCAGAAACGTCTAATAGGCACTCGAACTTGGGACACCGTGTAGAACCGATCGTGTTCAATGTTGGAACTTGGCTTCAGAATCAGCAATATCGGACAGATAGTTTCTGAGATACATATACATTTTTTTTAAATTTTCTAGTGATACGATTCTCTGTATCTCGAAAACTATCCGTCTGATATCGCTCAAATTTTGCGAGAGCCTTCAAATCTTAATTCTGAATCCTGCAAAGTCCCAAACACGAACAGATCTATATTGTTGGAAGTCCGAGCAGCCTTAGGTGAGCTCAGTAGCTGGATGGGTGACCGCTGCTATTTGCAATTTTCAGGGATGGTTGCGCATCTGAATGGGACAGTTAAGTTCGTTAACGGGCATATTCGTCCAAACGGTCTCGGAGTTATAACAATCATAAATTTCGTTTTTATTTCCTCAATATTATTGTTCACCAATTTTATATCTAAATCTACTTATATTTCTCCATTTGCATTAAAAATCGCATTCTACTTATCATAAATTATATCGTAGAAAATGGAATCTAGCATGACACAATCGGTATAAGCGAATTTAGTGTAGGTACGCCGAATTCTTATAGATGATTTTTTGGGTACCAACCCCCTAATCTCACCCCATCAGTGAAAAACATAGAAACCATCCGTTGTCTAATTTGAGTTTGTTGATAATTGTGGTGTTCATTCACCCAATTACATCAGACGATGACCCCTTAGATTATCCAAACATCTACTCGAATTTCATTATTATTTCAAAGCCACCTATTAGTGACTTTCAAACATCAAACATAAAGATCTTTCCTTCGCACGCAGCCCTCCGGGTGTCTTTATAAATTAAAACCATTCTCCCCAAGCGGTAGAGTCCATCTCTAACGAATTATATTATATTTTCACATTAAGATTGGCAAAGAAAGGTGAGTAAAATACTCGGATGGAATTACACTGCGCAAAAAAATTAACGCACATTATGGAAAGCTCAAATTTATTCTACAACTGAAGGTGTTCTCAATGATAATTATTTTTATCAGAATTATGCATGCATATGTTATCCACTTTCAACATTTTTTCTTCAATACAGATGTTTTTTCCCAGCAGGAATAAAAAAAGATGAGACTATCAGATTTTGAATGTATTGGCTCCATTCTGAAATCAGTTGTTCTCGATCAATTCTAGTGATCAATAGTTTTTCTTTCGTTTGATTTTCTACACTCGATCACTGTGCAACGCGAAACATGCAATTTTACCCAAGAGGAATGTGCCCAAGCGGTAGTTTTGCGAGAAGAAGGGTGGACATACACAAGAATTGCAAAAAGGTTTGGAGTTTCCCATACAAGTGTGTCCAGAATGTTGCAGTGATTCAGGGAGACAGGTATGAGTGTCCAAAGACCAGGACAGGGTAGACCACGGGTAACAACTGCCATTCAAGAACGTTACTTGAGAGTTTCTTCGTTGAGACAACGGTTTGCAACCGCTCGCCTCCTTCAAAATCAGCTTGAGCAAACTCATGGGGTGCAAATTAGCACTCAGACAATAAGAAATCGCCTCAGAGAATATGATTTAAGGCCTCGTGTCGCGGCAAGAGGCCCAGCTCTTACCCCAGTCCATCGAAGGGCGCGTTTGGATTTTGCGAGAGAGCATATCCATTGGGAAGAGGCTGATTGGAAAGGAGTTCTCTTCACAGATGAGTCTAGATTCTGCCTCTACCATTGTGATCGACGTTACCTTGTATACAGACGTCCACATGAAAGATATGCTACGTGCAATTTCCTGAATACTACTGGTTTCGGGGGAGGATCGATTATGGTATGGGGTGGAATATCTTTGACTGCTCGCACAGACCTAGTGGTCGTTGATAATGGAGCTATGAATGCTGATAGGTATATAAGGGAAATTCTTGAAGAGCATGTAGTGCCATTTGCCCCATATATTGGTGAAAATTTCATTTTTATGGACGATAATGCCAGACCTCATCGTGCGCGCATCGTTCAGGAGTACCTTGAAGAGGTTGAAGTCTCTCGAATGGAATGGCCAGCAAGAAGTCCAGATCTCAATCCGATTAAGCAGGTTTGGGACAACCTCAATAGAAGGCTGAGAAGTTCAGAAAATCATCCAGCTACTCTTAATGACTTAGGAATCCAACTCAGAGAAATCTGGGAAGGATTAGATCAGAACACTTTAAGATCACTCATTTTGAGTATGAACCGTCGTTGCCGAGCTGTAATTAACGCAAGGGGTGGAAATACCAAGCATTAAATCATTTAATCACGAATCCGATCCAATTCAAGCATGGTAATTAGTTGAAGAATGCCGTCGAGCAAATGTTTGTGGTATTTCGTGGGGATTGTATCACTCAGAATCTATCTGTCCGATATCGCTGAAATTTTACTAGAGTTTTCAAACTCTAACTTTACAGCCAAGTTCCAAATTTGAACATGATTGTTGGAGATCCGAGCAGCCTTGGGTGAGTTCAGTAGCTGGATGGTTGACCCTTTCCACTATAACTTTCGAACGGAAAGAGATAGTATTTCTCATTCGAATGGGACAGTAGAGTTCGTTGTTTGGCATAATCGGCGTAACGTTTTCGGAGTTATACCCATCTGGAATTTCTCGATACCTCAAAAAATACAAATCCGATCGAATTGGAAATTGGTAACGTTTGTGAAATGTTTTCTTTTCTAGCTTTGACATGGTTTTTCCGAATGGAATGAATGTTGGTTGTCTCCAATTATCATCTTTTTCCTACCTCCACTTTTTTCCTAGTTAAAGATTTGCGAATTCATAAAACTAAATGAAATAAGCATAAATAAAACATTTGAAGTCATCAAAAGGGTATGGTCCTCCAAACAGATCCATGGAGACCTTTTGGCCGATATCCCTATAAATGATATTTCAATAACCTAACCTATAATTGTAAAACTCTTTGCATAATGTTATTGTGGGCTATTATTCTTGAGCACAAAAACGACAACACAAGAGAGCGAAATTTTGTTCTTCCACATCGAATAGTTGGTTTGACTGCATTATTAAATTCCCAAATCGGACATTATGGACACCTGTGTATCGATAAAAGGTTCAGACACGTATGTTCCTCGACGGTTCTGGGCAAACACCGAAGAACATCCCAGAAATCCCGAAATAAGAAATGTTCCTCCAGTCCTACCCGAAAACACGACTGTGATATTATAATGCGGCAGTTGTCAGAGAAACTGAAGTCACGTCGTGATATCAAGTTTCAGTTTGACACAACGCTCAACGATTACACGAATTTGGCATGGGAAAACTTGAATTTGCATGTTCCCTAGCGTATGCAGGTTTGTCTTCCGTTCAAATCTGGGGTACGAGGTCAAGTTGATGCTCGCAGTTGGGGTGCTATTTCTGGAGCCGAAGCAGCATCGTTATGTGTATGTGTGGTTATATCACTACGTATTAACGGTGCCGCTTTCTCCTAATCGGGATCCCAGATAAGGTGTGGAGGCCGTCGCCATTGTTGTAGGTTCTGTGATATATTCATTTCTGATATCGACGTGTAAGCTGCGAACTACGCTGCTTTATTTGTCTTATCATTCGTTATTCCATACAGGAGTATAATTATGGGATGTGAGTCCTGAAGTGTATCTACTAATACATGCGCGATGCCACATACCAACTGTGCTGGTTTTCAAAGGAATCAGAACACCAAATAATGAATAAGAGGTGATGAGTGCTTGGCATTTGCAGATCACATCTACTGGCACTAAGATATCTCGCAAGTATACGAACGGATTTAGGGCTCCACTTCGGTGGATCTGGGATTGTGCGGATTCTGCTACGTTCGTATAATCAGATATACGCTAAGTACGAGGTCTGTTCAAAAGAAAAGGTGAATTGTGAATTTTTTTGAAAAGTATTTAATTATTCATAATAATGAAAAATGGCGATACCGTTGTTAAAAAATCAACAATTCAAGAGCGTTCCTGCTAATCGGGTCCTTCATGAATGGCTTCGTATAATAAATATACTTATGCATATATTTCACAAATCAAATAGACCCCAGGGGGTTCATCGATCTGCCGAGAAAGCAAGAGCAGACGCGTTTCTGGCTTCTTGGCCTTCATCAGTACCCTGTAGCTTTCCCAACAAATTCAACTAAACTGACCCGGGTTAAGCCTCTCAGAGCCGGCTTGGTCGATCATTATAATCGCCCACGCCACCTATGAAACGAAACACGGAAATCAGCCTCTCCCCACCAGTGAATATTTGAAGCGTGAAATCATATGCCACCATTCACTCGATATTAAATCAAGAACGAGTCCCGCAGAGCTCAGACAGTATCTTCGTGGGCGATTATAATGATCGACCAAGCCGGCTCTGAGAGGCTTAACCCGGGTCAGTTTAGTTGAATTTGTTGGGAAAGCTACAGGGTACTGATGAAGGCCAAGAAGCCAGAAACGCGTCTGCTCTTGCTTTCTCGGCAGATCAATGAACCCCCTGGGGTTTATTTGATTTGTGAAATATATGCATAAGTATATTTATTATACGAAGCCATTCATGAAGGACCCGATTAGCAGGAATGCTCTTGAATTGTTGATTATTTAATTATTCATCAATATCCATTTTGTCTCGCATTTTGTCCCCTTCAAAGTAATCCCCCTCAGATATAATGCACTTATGCCAGCGCTTCTTCCAATCCTCGAAACACTTCTGAAATGCGTTTTTCTGTATGGCCATCAGCTGGTTCTTCGATTCTGACTTTATCTCATGTATTGTGGCAAAATGCTTCCCTTTCATTTGTCTCTTCATATTTGGGAATGGGAGAAAGTCGCAGGGAGCCAAATCTGGTGAATACGGTGGTTGAGGCATGATTACGGTGTTGTTTTTGGTCAAAAAAACACGATCAAGCATTGATGTGTGAGCTGGTGCATTATTGTGATACAAAATCCATGATTTGTTTTTCCACACTTCCGATCCTTTGAGCCGTATTGCTTCACGCAAACGCTACACAACTTTCTTGCGGTATTCTTTATTAACCTTGCGACCTGTTGGCTAGAACTCATGATGTACCACGCCATTGTAATCGAAGAAAATAGTGAGTAAAACCTTCACATTTGAACTTGGCGTTCTTTTTTCGGTCTTGCTCAAAATTGCTTTTGCTCAAAATTTTGCAATTTCGGAACAAACCTCGCACGTGACTAACCTTTTCAGTTGTCAACAATTAACTACTAATCCAAATTGGCTGATAATGCCAACATATGATGTACATATCTGTACCAACATAACAAAAAAATCCGTTTTCTAATTTTTGTGTTCCTAAGGGATCAATCGCATATTTCAGCATTTCAGCACAATTTTCATTTTGTTAATACAGGCTAATCAGCTCAACACGTTCTTACAATGTGTACACCATAATTATTTTTATAATTTTAAACAAACCAGCAAAGTAGTAACTCAACAGATTGATTTATAATACATCGGAGAAACGTATTATAACCAGATGAACATCTTATATGAATGAAAAAAATGAAGCAAACATAAGAAAGTTTTGATTTTTTTTATAGTTTGAGAGAATTTTTCTTATTACTTGAGAAAATATTGCAATTCAATTTCCTTAAGATTTTTTAAGGTTGATAAAAATGGAAGTGTTTCGGGAAATTGTTCTTATCACTAAGGGATAAGAAGTATATGGGGTGGCTCGTCTGAACCACACCCTGTATATTTCCTTGTAATCCAAGAACAGCCCCAGTATTCAGTAATTAAGTTATATCTGGCTAGTCTTCACAGATTGAACTTCTCAACCCATTTCACTAAAAGAGCAAAGTCTTATCTGCGGGAAGGCTGAAAATTGTCCCTAGACATCTGTTATTTGTTAATTGTAAATTGCGGTGGATGAAGCAAAATACAGTTCGCCGAGTGGAGAGCACTGATTAAGGCGAGCGAACAGGTAAAACAAAGTATAAGTCGTCGGGTATAATGAAAGAAAAAGAATTAATAAATGGCAGGTATGTAGCGCGCCAAGTTATAAATCGGTCGGTCAGGGATTGAATTTTTCCACCCTGTTCGTGCCGAAACCCCTCGGCTGGCATGATTGCAGTAATATTGCTGGGTACATATCGAGAACTTAATCTTTGAGACCCGGGGGTAGCGAGCGCAGAGCGCTATTCGCACAATGACCAGTGGTCAAGAAAGTGCTGCTGACCCCATAGTTCCCAACGTCGAATCACGCAACCCCTTGACAATTTACCACGATGTTCATTTTTTACTGGAACACGCCAATCGTTAAAAATGCCTAAATTTTCACTGAACCTTCGTAACGATTATTTTATTCAAAATGGGGTGAGTAACAATTTTGTTGACATCAACTGGCAACGATTACGACCCTCGGCACGTGGGTTTTTGGAGCTCTTGTTCCTCGGAAAAGAGTGCTTACCAATTTGCCCAAATGTCTGTTGTTTTAGAATTTCTGGCTGAAAATGGTCTTGAACGATTTGGTTTGACTCACTGATCAAGAATCCGTGGTAAAATAGGTCGAAAAAAAAAATTTTTTTACATTACAACTTTTGAATTCAAATTTTTTTAAGATGCAGTTTCATCATAAGAATCCATTGTTATTATTTTCAACTCTAGCAAGCTATCACTTTCGGAGATATGTTGTTTCAAAGTTTCATTAATACATAGTAAGTTCTATGTATTCACAGAATGTGAACACAGAATCTGTCTGTGACCACTATTCATAAATGTCATCTTTTCTAGCTATTAGAGATTGTCAATTCGTAGTTGTTATTTCCTCTTGGAAAGCAAGTATCCGATTCTTGAATTTGTGTAGTTTTGATGTAGTTTATGGAGGCAATAGGAAAGAAGAACATAATGGAATCATCAAAAGAAATTACTGTTCGTCGACCACTGAGGTTAATATTCCTTTTTACTTCCTTAAGTAGTGAGACATGTTCCTATAGACAGTATTTTCATAATGTTGCTAGCAAAAAAATACTGAAATATGGATCTACATTTGTGTATCAATCATTTTTTCTTGAGTTAAGGTTCATATTACAGAAGAGAATGTGTTAGTGGTATGAACTATTGAATTTTAGATTATGAAAAGAGGATAGTATTTTATTAATATATTTTGAACTATTAAAATAATTTGTTCGTAATCCACTACCTACTCAAACAACACGAATAAATGGACAATTTGCTATGATTGTCTCCAGCCTTGCTCTAGACATTTCGATGATACTTTCCTTAGGTATTTCGAGATGTGAAAACTATGCACCGAGTGCAGGTTGCAACAACCCATTCCACGAGGTTGAATCATTGCAGATTGCTCATTTAATCTTGATAAATAAATTTAATGACAATTTTTGAAGCATTAAGGCATTGAAGCATTGTAGATTGCTCTTTTTTTTTAAAGATAATTCTTGAAGCATTTTTTTTAAACGACACTTTATTTAAATTCAATTTCTTTCATGATGCATTTCTATCATTGGAATCCAATGATATAATCCCCAACTCTGAGAAGCCAATACTTTCGGAGATATAATTTGTCTGTTTGAACAAGAGCGCCAAAAAGCTTCTGTCCTCAGGGCTTGAACCAATTTTGATGAAGAATTTATTGGAGGGTTTTCCAAAATATCTCCCATTTAGGTTCATTATTACCTGAACTATCGAACTTTCGGAATTTGTGATCCCTCCTGAAAATTTTACAGTTTGCTATTCGGCGTAGACAGGGTGTCCCAAAAAATAGAGTCAAGCGGAAATCACACTCGGGATACCCGAATCACCCCCTTGTATGTTATACGATTTTTCCTAGTTCTCTTTCTGAAAATTTTAGATCTTTCCACCTGAACAACTTAAAATATTTCTGAGGAGAAAAGAAGAAGACTTTTTTGAGATTAATTTTTCGCAACTGCATCTTTATGAGCTGTACTTTCAAGCATGTTCTTTGATGAAAATTATGAAAATATTGGTGGTAAATTTACGTTAAATTATGACTTCAATTTTCAACATTTAATTAAAGATCTGAACAGGTGACTTCATGGTTCCTATGTAGGTCTTGAGAATTCCCAGACACTTAGTTTTTAGAATCATTGAAAAAATTAATGGGCTACTTTGGCTAAAATCGGCTATCCGAATCAGCTATATAGCTTTTGATGAAATCTGTAGGTATAAAAGATTCATACGTTGTAATGAAGATTTACATTCGATTTTATTTTGGGAATGCGGTATTAAGAATCATTGAAATATGTAGGTTGTTGAACGAACAAGGGCGCTTAAGCTCTTGACGGAAGTGCTTTCAAAAATTTAAATTTTTATGGACATGACAGCGTATAGATATTTCTCGGTGCAAAATGGCGAATGCGTCGATGTCATTCCATTATGAAATTTGTATCTTACCTAATGAATTGAGATCAATCTTTAGATTCTCGGCAGGTCTGGTGAAACCGAAAATTCATATGAGGGTTATCAAAATCACCAATCTCACGAAAATCCCGGAAAGCTCGTACATTCAATGAATTCATTTCATAAGGAAAAATGAAACAGTTTAGTTTCAAATACGAATTTCTATATTTATTCGAAATGTGGAGGTACAGTATTAAGAATCACCTGAATATATTGGTTATTGATTGAACCAGTGTGCTAAATCTCCTGGTGGAGATCCTCAAAAAAATTAATGTTTAGAATTAAGCGTGACACCGGCAGAGATACTTTCGGGTGCAAAATGGCGAATGCGTAGTTGTCTATCATTATGAAATTTGTATCGTACATCATGAATTAATAATCGCTACATTCCCGGCTGGTCAAGTGGAACCAAAAATTCATACAAGGTGTATCAAAAATACTCATCACACAAAAATTTCCGAAAAGCTTGTTAATTCAATAAATTTCATTCGTAAAAAAATTGTACAGTATAGTTTCAAATAAGAATATATTCTAGTTTTGCATATACGGTATTGAGAATTACTAGAATAAATTTGTCGTTGAATGAAAAAGCGCGAATAACGTAAACACAGAAGCAGACCGGCAATATGCTGTATTTTTCTTCCTACCTTTAGCTCGAAATAAGAGCGGACAACACGTGGTGCATAGATACAATATGAATTGATTCATATTCTGAATAAAACAGATAAATCTTGATTCGATAATTATTATAAATTCATTACTTTACGATATTATATTTGATATTCATCAAAAGCTGGATTTTATCAAGCATATGTTGTCATTTGACTTAATTGGCGCAGTCGGTAGGATATTTCAAGAATTTTCCAAGAAATTCTTCAGTTTCAACTGTTTGTGGAAAATCGAACCTCCACGACATCGTTGAACAATAGAGAGCATCATGAGTCAAGAGCCATCCATTGTGGACTATTGAAGACGATTTACCCCTACATCGATAGACAATAATACTCCCGTTCTGAAGAAACCGAGAATTTGGGTGATCATCTACGTAGAAAAGTGGAAAAATTTGATAATTTGTATGTAAGGTTGATTTTCATACTCCCTTGTGACATTGATTATTCTTTTGCATGTCTGATTGTACTGATCATATTATTGATACGATTACATCGATTCTAATATAATATAATAATATTATATCACAGTCGATTCATCGATACAAACATATTAAAATTTAGAGCAGAATAATATTTTAGGTTTATTGTATCAAAAATGAGTGACTTCAAACCAGAATATTTAGAATGCATTCCTCAGTTTGATGGGAATCCAAATGACTTACAAAATTTCATTTCTACCAGTGAAAGTTTAATTACAAGTTTCGTGACTACGGCAAATGAGAGTTCATTTACCGCTGTTTTTATATTTAAATCTATATGTAATAAACTGACTGGACCAGCAAAAGTGGCTATTAATATTCAGCAGGTACAAACTTCGCAGGAATTGAAAACTGTTTTGGTTCAAAATTTCGCAGACCAACGTGATGATGTTTGTCTCGTTCGCGATCTTGTTTTACCCAAACAGAATAATTCGACAGCACTACAGTTTTGTGACAAGTGTACAAATATTTTGAATTTACTTAGTTCATATACCAGAAATAATGAACATAACGTAGATGCTCAATCAGCAAAAATTAATCTTTTCGCGAAGCTCACGTTGAAATCCTTTTTGTGTGGTCTCAAAGAACCCCTAGGTTCAACAATAAGGGCAATGCGCCCTCAAAATCTGCAAACGGCACTGCAGTATATTAATGAGGAAGACAATTGCAAATACTTTCAGTTCAATCACATTTCACATAAGCCAAGACAATCTTTTGTTTACAATGCAGTTCATCCATCGAGTAGTTCTCAAAATTTGTCTAGATTTCCATCTGAACCTATTGGAATGAGAAACGTTGGGTCAGTTCAAGATAGACAATTTCCGGATAACAGACAGGTCTACGGTTCTCAGAAAAACGTTTGAAAGTCGAACCCAACCTCGGATAAAAAACAACCAGTTCCTACTCCCATGAGTGTGTCTACTTATAATAGAACATCTCACCCTCAAAATTTTAACTCACAAATTAATTGGGTATCGGAAGAACTATACAATAATGAAGCTGTAAACTGCGAAAACGACGATTATCATGACAACTTTGATCAAAATTTACAAAGTTTCATTTCTTCGGATCAAAATGGAGAACCTGCTCAGAATCAAAATTTTCCTCAGGCTTGTCGACTCAAAGAACAAACTTGATATCTATAAATAATAATCAAAATTATACATCCCAGCTTCCGTTTCATTCATCAAACCGGATATAGCACAAAAATTATGGCCCGATAGAATCTATTATAATCCTGTAAGGTTGACAAATTGTCGAACGGAAGATGTTAAAGATTTTGCTGTTAAGGTTCCTAAGCTAGATATATTTCGAAACAATATACCTCTGGACTTTCACTTATTTGATTTTCATGAAAAGTTTAGTGGCCTGATAGGAATGAACATTCGAAGACTTCTTGGTGCTATTGTAGGTTTGCGAAACTATACCTTTATAACAAAAAATGTTAATTTAAAATTGAAAATGAGAGACTTGCCGTTTGAGGTTGTTACTTTCAAGGTAGGGCCACTAACTGAACAATTTATCGAAAGCAAAACAGAAGTAAAGGATGGAGACGTTATTTTGCCCGCAAAAGGTAACGATTAAATTGAAATCCCTGAATGCATCACTTCTTGTAAAAACGGAAAAGCAATTGTTTTGATAAAGAATAATACAGAGGATACGCTATCTCTCGAATTACCTGAACCTGTGCCTGTAATGAAATATGAACAAAATTATTCTGAAAACCAGTGCGAAATTTTTAATTTTGAAAATTCTAAACCATCAACCTCAGACTCGGGTATAGTTCATGCATCTGACTCTGATGGAGACGAGTATGAGAGCATTATTCGAGGGGATGGCGTAAATACTCAACATTCAAATGACGAAAATATAAGTTTGGATATTGAAAAAATTATAGAAAAAAATCATGTGGGTAAAACCAATCATAGGGGCATCAACGAAACTAATGAACAAATGAAGAAAAAATATTTTGCTCCTAATCGAAAGAAACGTATCCAATTTTTATTAATAAATGCGAACTTTGTCAGCAAGCTAAAAATGAAAGGAATCCAATCAAAATAGAATACAATGTTACACCTACATCATCTCGCCCTTTCGAAATTATTAACAGACATTTAGATAAATACTCGAAATTTCGAGTTAACCTGGAATATAAACTCATACAGAATTATATTGAGAAACATCGACAGAAGACTAAAGAAATTTATTCCCACATAAATGAAAAATTACTTCAAAATAAGACAAAAACCATTGAAAAATTAAATGCTTCAATTAAACCGACTAACACAAAGGAGCTAACTGAAATACGACCCAAACTGTTCACCGGCGCACGATATAAAGATTACAATAAATTTAGACCTCCTGAAAATGTCGAAATAATTGATCCTGTTTCTAAAACTCTCAAAACCTCCCGTGGAAAAAACCTTCATTTAAGAAATACTCAATTTCCATTAAAAAATGGAATAAATAATAATAGAGTATTTTTATTCAGGATTCATATTAAAGATATATCGTTCAATAATTCAAGATTATTTTTATATCACTTTAATAATAACTTATAGAATCTTCGTATCGAGTTTCATTCTCCGAGTAGATTTAGATTCATAAAAAGGAATTTTGTTCAATTTTAAGTTCAGGTCAATATAGTACTATGCTGGATTCATAAAAACATAAAATTCGCTGTTATATAAAATATAAAGGTAGTGATAGTGAATTTTCATTTGCCCAAATATTTGTAATTTAAGAATGTTTTGATGAAAATGGTCGATTGGTTCGACTCACTGATCAAGAATCCGTGGTCAGAATCGATTCTGTCCAACCGGTCCGGCCGTAGACATGATAACTCTCGAATGAAATGAGCTTTAGACAGTTGCAATTTCCAGAGTAGGTTTGAGGGATAAATATCTCGGTTAAGTTCGTTATTCGGCAAAATCGGTCTGATAGTTGCGGAGTACCAAAAAAATATTTTGTTTTACATAACAACTTCTGAATTCAATTTTTTTTCAGGATGCAGTTTCACCATAAGAATCCATTGCTATCATCTTTAACTCAAACAAGCTAATACTTTCGGAGATATGATTTTTCAAAGTTTCAACAATACATCGTAGTTCTATGTATTCACAGAATGTGAACAGAGAATCTGTCTGTCTGCACTATTCATAAATGTCATCTTATCTTGCTATTAGAGACTTGTCAATTCGTAGTTTGAAAATATTTTCTGTTGGAAAACAAGTATCCGATTCTTGAATTTGTGAATATATACAAGACTGTTTTGAAACCGAAAATAATATTGACTGATTACATATTGAATAATTTATGTATAAATATTGGGGATGATGATTCAGAAGATTTAGAATTGGATAATTTTAATCATGTAGTTCATGGAGGCAATAGGAAAGAAGAACATATTCGAATCATCAAAAGAAATGACTGTTCGTTGACCACTGAGATTAATATTACCTTTTACTTCCTTAAGTAGTGAGACATGTTCCTATATACAGTATTTTCATAATGTTGTTAGCAGCAAAATGCTGAAATATGGATCTACATTTATGTATCAAACAATTTTTTCTGAGTTAAGGTCCATAATACTGAAAAGAATGTGTTAGTGGTATGAATTATTGAATTTTAAATTATGAAAAGAGGATAGTATTTGATTAATATATTTTGAACTATTAAAATAATTTGTTCGTAATCCACTACCTACTCAAATATCAGGAATAAATGGACAATCTGCTATTATCGTCTCCAGCCTTGCTCTAGACATTTCGATAATACTTTCCTTAGGTATTTCGAGTTGTGAAAACTATGCACCGAGTGTAAGTTGCAACCACCCATTCCACGAGGTTCAATCATTGCAAATTGCTCATTTAATCTTGATAAATAAATTTAATGACAATTTTTGCAGCATTGAAGCATGGCAAATTGCTCTTTTTTTTTAATGATAATTTTTGAAGCATGTTTTTCAAACGACACTTTCTTAAATTTAATTTCCTTCATGATGCATTTCTATCATCAGAATCCATTGATATAATTTCCAACTCTGAGAAACCAATACTTTCGGAGATATAGTTTGTCTGTTTGAACAAGAGCGCCAAAAATCTCATGTCCACAAGGCTTGTTTTGCTGAGGTTTTGTATATGAATTCTCCACAGTTGTTTCCAACTGAATGTCTGTATATATCGTGGAACAGAACTGAATCAGTGTTTGCGACGTGTACGGTTAAGTAGAAAAACCAAAGAGGTTGATAGACAACCATCACCTCGAATAATAAATTTAACGGTAGACTGGGAAGTTCCCAAGAAATGGAATTATGTGTGAATTTCGAAACACCGGGAAGAAGGCATTCTCGAGCAGAGGGAGCAAGGGAAGTCACAGCCAATAAAAGCGGCATAGAGACGTGGAACGGAAGATATAACAGGAAAATCATATAAGGAAGTTAGGAGCGCCAGTGAAACACAGAGTGGGAAAATGATATTTCCGAGTGAGTTTGCAGGCGATGAACAGTACGCGAAACAGAAAACTACGTATGCAAACATGAAAGGATTCCTCCGAAGCGGGGAGGTATTCAAAGGAAATAATATATTGGCAGGATAGTAATTTCGGTGTCTTGGTGTGTGATAAAACTCAATTTTTTCGAACAAAAGAAAACTTCGACCCATTGTGCATTTTCCGATTCGAAAGTTTCACCATTTAGAGTTTCACAAACTACGAAGTGGCTGGTTATCTGATGGTGCGAACTCGGGGCTATATGGTGGATGGAATCAAGTTTAGTTTTGAAGTGCACAGAACATTCGTAGACTTATATTTGATTGAATAATCTTCAAAGGATACTTTGAGAGTTGCAGTCATCATACAATGGTTTTTTCTGGGTTTTCTCACCCAATCTAAAAAATTCAATGAGTTGTTCTATTGTTGGTGTTGTGCGGCAACCTTGTTCTATACAGTGAGCTTCGAAAGTATGAACTTATGGATTTATTTTCTCTCCTTTCAGGAATAGCGAGAAATAGTTTGACCGGTCAAATTTTTTTAAGGAATGTTTTATTATTCTACCATTTCCCGTTACCGTTAAGCAGTGAAGTCATCGATATATTTTTTAATTGCAAGCCCCTATTTTTGTGCAATGGATAGATCATTTAATTCTGAATTCAGTAATGCACATGTAACGCCATTTGTGTACCTATAATTCTCGAGATATTAATTTCTAGAATTTTAAACACTGGAACTATTAGATCTACACCTATTCATTGGTTGCCAGTTCTTTCAAAAATTGTCCCGCCCCACATTCGCAGGCAGACTACTGATTCAAATTCTTGGAATAAATTTCATTCTTTTCCGATTATCTCCTACATTCCAGACAATAAAGATTCCCAGATTAAAATCACGAAACTCTTTATGGTCCAACTGTTTTCTTAATTCGAATAAAAGTGATAAGGAAGTTTGGCGGTACGAATGGATTTCTTACGATTTATTCAACAAAGATTTAATTTCTGATCCTTCAAATAGAGTGTCCGGTTCGTCTAAGAACCGGTCATGGTCGATGCAACAGCATGCTTTTCAGGTGGAATTCAGTTGAGAGCCCTAGTTGTGAATGCGGGGAAATAGAGGAAACCATAGATCATTTAGTTAATAATTGTCGCATATATAGATTCAAGGGTGGTTTTAGGGCTATTCATAATGTTTCTGAATGGGTAGCGAGTTTCAAATCTATTTGATTAAGTATAGAATATTCCATTTTTAATTTGTTCGTTTTCTCCTTTTGTCTTTTCCTTTTCCAGATTGAGTTTCGGCTACCTTGGAGAAACTTCTCTGCTTGTTGAACGAAGAAGCGATAGTAAAGAAAAATGCCCTTCAATATTTAATATTTCAGCATATTTTTTTAACAATTTCTTTTTTTTGCTGAGGTTTTTCCCTAATCTCTAGTATCATATATCAAAAATTTAATGCTTGTGGCTTTTACTTGATGCGAATCCATACTAACTCAATGAAAAATTATATACGATTTACACTTATTTATTCAATATTGTGACGCGTTTCGTCGACACAGCGACTTCATCAGACTACATCATACTAAATTCTTAACAAGTTATTATCTCCCTATACCTAGATGACATGGACACAGAATCACTTAAAACTAATTTCATGAGAAACTTATTTAAAACAAATTACATAATAGACTTATTTCAAACTAATTACATGAGATTTCACTGCTGGTTTCTTTGTACACATTAACAGTAATTCATACCTAATGTTTTTATAAATTGATTCTCTATTTCTATCATCTAAATTTTTCACCGTTACTCAATCTATTCAAATAGAGAATCGATTTATAAAAGCATTAGGAATGAATTATTGTTAATGTGTGCAAAGAAACCAGCAGTGAAATCTCATGTAATTAGTTTTAAATAAGTCTATTATGTAATTTGTTTTAAATAAGTTTCTCATGTAATTAGTTTTAAATGATTTTGTGTCCATGTCATCTAGGTATAGGGAGATAATAACTTGTTAAGAATTTAGTATGATGTAGTCTGATGAAGTCGCTGTGTCGACGAAACGCGTCACAATATTGAATAAATAAGTGTAAATCGTATATCATATATCAAATTATATGGTACCCCGTTACACTAACCTCTGCTAACACTTTTTTCATACACATGGTTTATTCTTAGATAAAAAACAAATGTAATGCCCGAAGTTCAAAAGAATATATATATATATATATATAATAATATATATATTGGAAAAACGATATTCAAGTTGGCATTACTCACAAAAATGATCAAATTAAGTGTTCTTAGTGATAGCATCACTGCTTGACAGTACGCCAATCAAGCTTGAAACTCGGAACAAACAGTTTGGGGAGTTTGAGACTGTATTGCTCTTATTTCGCTCCGAATCCTCTGTTTCAACTCCTCGATGTTGCTTGGCCGATTCAGGTAAACTTTGTTCTTGAAAGTCTAACGGAGTCAGATCCGGAAACCGAGCCGACCATTCAATAAATCCTCAGTGTAAGAATACTGCCTCTGACGGAGCGATCCTGTATCTTCTCGAGGGGTTTTCAGAACAAAAGTCGTAAGATTTATCGGTTTGCGTTAGGTTTGTGAGCTGACTTTGCCCACATTAGGGATGAACAAAACCCTAACCTTATGCCAGCTTGTAGGGATTAAATTGCAGGCATTCGTATATCAATTAAATTTCTGGCTTATTGATGGAATTTCCATTAGTATTCATCGAAAACAGACAAATGAATCAGAAATTGGTTCAAGCACTTTGGACAGGAGCTTTGGCGCTCTTGTTCGAAATTTGACAAGATTTGTTGTTACTTATCGAGATTAAATGAGCAATCTGAGAATGAGGACCATGGAAGAAATCAAATTAAAACAGCTCAAATCAATTTGACTCTCTCTTGAAGAACAGGATGACATGTACGAGTATGAACACAGATCATATAATAATTCATAGATAGAATAATTATAGCATTCTGTGAATACATAGAAGTACGATTCATTATTGAAATTTCAAAGAATCATACCTCCGAAAGTATTAGCTTGTTAGAGTTGAAAATGATATCAGTGGATTTTTAAGGAGAAACTGCATCTTAAAAAAAATTGAATTTGAAATTTGTAAGTTAAAAAAATTTTTATTTTTTTTCATTACTCCGAAACTATATGGCCTATTTTGCGCACTAACGAACTTAATCCAGACATTCATCTCTCAAACCTACTCTGAAAATTTCAACTGCCTAGCTCATGCCGTTCGAGAGTTATTGTAGAAAAAAATTTTAAAATTAATTTTTTTTTACATTTAAGGGCACTCCGATCAATACAAAACTTCGCATGCGTATAAAGGTCATTATTCTACAATCTGATGCTAAATTTCAGATAGATCGAGTGATCCGTTTCGGAAATAATCATATAAAATATTTTTACTAAAAACAGCCATAACTCCGAAACCGCTTGGTGGATTTCGCCCATTAACGAACTTGTCCGAGATATTTACGCTCCAAACCTACCCTGCAAATGTCAATCCTCTAATTATTTTCGTTCGAGAGTTATCGTGTTAACGGACGGCCGGACAGAATCGATTTCGACCACGGATTCTTGATCAGTGAGTCGAACCAAATCGTCTGAGACCATTTTCAGCCAAAAATTCGAAAATTACAGACATTTGGGCAAATTGATAAGCACTTTGTTCCGAGGAACTAGAGCGCCAAAAATCAATGAATGTAACAATAAGATTAGCGAAAATGACGAACTACAAATATTCTGGCTGTGAATTCCCTTTGGCGTGAAGAGCGTTTTTCGTCGCTGAGACTGCTTCGTTAAAGATGCTCTCATTAATTTCCCTCCTCCCAACCTATTCCATATTATGAAGTTCGTACTGAAATTTTGAGAAACGAAAGAGCTGAAAAGGTGAATTTATCCAACGAAATTTCCTTGGTTGCTCGAGACTTTTTGTAGCGTAATTTTGAGATCCATTTAATCACCAAATTTTACATCGTATCTATTCGAGGAGCCGGATTCCATTTAGCGTTGTGAACCAACGAATTCCCTTGGATTTACAGAACCTTTCAGTTCAAAATGGATTCCATAAGATGTCGGTTCTGAGTAAGATCTAGGATAGACGTAACTTCGGCTTTTTTTTTTCATGCTCGGACCGTGATACTTCCATTAAGAATTTTGGCAATGTATAATTTCATACTTTCACGGTTTAAATAGGAGTTTATTGGCAACATTGTCCAAAGCTCGTTTAGATTGAATGAGAGATCGGGTTGGAATAAACGAGGACACTTGTTCAAAACTAAGACCGGTCGAATTTATATCTTTTCTATTCGACATCAGTTTAATCTACCCCAGAATCGATAAATGTTGTGTTCCATACAAAAAGTAATGAAAAAAATTCTTCATTATTTTTTTCCTAAATTTTGACGATATTTCAATAGTTATTCTGGAGACAATTCTCGAATTTCAGAAAAGTTATATCAACAAAAAATAAAAACAAGTGTCTGACGAAGGAGTCTAATTTAGACTCCGAAACGTTACGAAATTTAGTTGTTTCCTCATTGATGTTGTGTCGTTATTGTTTGTTAGGCAACATTGTTCGATTTATTGCTTCTGACAAATATCTTGTGTTTTTTACGCAGAAGAAATTCACAAAATAGTAAATTTTTATTTAACAGATATTTTTCAGAGTTTGGGAGAGAAAACCCAGAAAGAAACCATTCAATAATGAATGTACCTCCCACAGTATGATGATTATTTATCGAATTAAAGATCATAAAAATCGGACCAGCCGTTCTTGAGTTAGAAATGATGAAACTAACACGGCTTCATTTTCTATATAAAGCTACATATGAAAAACTCTATTGCTGAAGTGTAACTAAACTCAATAAATCGCTTTTTGATCATTTCATTATCAGATTATCGATTTCAACAAATTCGTTATTTGCTTTAGTATGATGAAAAAACGTGCCACCTGAGGGAACACAACTATTTTCCATCAAAGGACACGCGTTTTCAACAATGCATATTTGCATGACCTAATTTGTTTGAGTGATAATTAATTGTGTTCAATTTTCGAATATAAAAAATTTCCCTCAATAAAATCAATCATGAAAATTCCAGTGTATTACCTCCTGCAATAATTGTATGTCTGAATTTGCTTTCAGATAACCACTACGCAAGGCTAACCGGCTGAAATTATTCTGAAATATTCCTGCGCTGCACTGCAAAGTGATATTGATATTGATGAAATCGTATCTATCTCGAAACGTATAGGGCAATAAATTTGAGGTATTGGTCAGCTCTTGTTGATTTAGATAATCACCAATAGTTCTTCTCAAATTACACATACCTATTTGTGTATTTCAGACAAATTGCAAATTGAATTAATTTAGTTTCTTTTGTTTTAGCTTGAATTAAAGGATACTTTGGGAATTATATTCATTATTTAAAGGATCCTTTCTGGCTTTTCTTTCCCAAACTGTGATAAATATCTATAAAATAAAAAAAAAAATATATTTTATGAATTGCTCCTGCGTTAGAAACACAAGATATTTGTCAGAAGAGATCTATCGAATAATGTTACCAAACAAACAATAACGAAACAACACAATCGAAAAAAAACTATTTCGTAACGTCTTTGAGTTAAGGTTCATAATACAGAAAATAATGTGTTAGTGGTATGAACTTATAATTTTAAATTATGAATAGAGGATAGTATTTTATTAATATATTTTGAACTAATAAAATAATTTGTTCGTAATCCACTACCTACTCAAATATCACGAATAAATGGACAATCTGCTATGATTGTCTCCAGCCTTGCTCTAGACATTTCAATGATACTTTCCTTAGGTATTTCGAGTTGTGAAAACTATGCACCGAGTGTAAGTTGCAACAACTCATTCCACGAGGTTGAATCATTCCAGATTGCTCATTTAATCTTGATAAAAAAATTTTGTGAAAATTTTTTAAGCATTAAAGCATTGAAGCATTGTAGATTGCTCTTTTTTTTTAAAGATAATTTTTGAAGCATTTTTTTTAAACGAAACTTTTTTTAAATTTAATTTCAATATCAAATAATCAATATAAAAAATTGGTTCAAGCCCTGTGGACAGGAGCTTTTTGGCGCTCTTGTTCAAACAGACAAATTATATCCCCGAAAGTATTGGTTTCTCAGAGTTGGGAATGATATCAATGGATTCTTATGATAGAACTACATCATGAAAGAAATTAAATTTAATAAAAGGGTCGTTTACAAAGAAATGCTTCAAAAATTATCATTTTAAAAAATGAGCAATCTGCAATGCTTCAATGCTTACAAAATTTTCACTAAATTTATTTATCAAGATTAAATGAGCAGTCTGCAATGATTCAACCTCGTGGAATGGGTTGTTGCAACTCACACTTGGTGCATAGTTCTCACAACTCGAAATACCTAAGGAAAGTATCATCGAAATGTCTAGAGCAAGGCTGGAGACAATCATAGCAGATTGTCCAATTATTCCTGATATTTGAGTAGGTAGTGGATTACGATGTCAAGTCCGTATTGCTTGTTCACATCTACTATTTTGTTCATAAGCGCTTGTAGTGCTTCTATGCTGTCTGCAAAAACGATCGTGTCATCAGCGTACCGTATGTTGTTAAGTCTGACTCCATTTATGGGGATTCCCTCTTCCATTTCGTCTAGAGACTCCCGGAATATGAAATCTGAGTGCGCGCCTTACTATCAACCAGACAAACATAGAACGAGTCACCCAATATACTTACCTAGGAACCATAATCAATGAAGATTTGGACAACACACAGGAAATTAAATGTAGAGTAGGGAAAGCCAGAAGCGCATTCAATCAAATGAGCGGACTATTCAAAAGTCACAATCTCAGCCTCAAGATCAAGCTGAGACTTTTAAAGTGCTATGTATTCTCTGTGTTGCTGTACGGAGTAGAAACCTGGACCTTAAAAGACGAAACAGAGAAGAGACTAGAAGCCTTCGAAATGTGGCTCTACCGACGTATCCTGAAAATATCCTGGACTGAAAGAATAACTAACGCAGAAGTCCTGAGAAGAATGAAGACCAGCCCTCAATTCCCGAACATAGTGAAAGTCCGCAAACTGGAATATCTAGGACACATAATGAGGAATTCAGAACGGTACGACCTTCTCCAACAGATCTTGCAAGGAAAGATCAACAGCAAGCGGGGCCCGGGCAGGCCCAGGATATCCTGGCTTGCGAACCTCAGACAATGGTTCAACATGTCGTCAGCAGGACTGTTCCGAGCAGCTATCAACAAAATAAGAATTGCTATGATAATCGCCAACGTTCGGAATCGGATCGGCACCTGAAGAAGAAGAAGAAGTGGATTACGAACAAATTATTTTAATAGTTCAAAATATATTAATGAAATACTATATCCTCTTTTCATAATTTAAAATTTAATAGTTCATACCACTCGCACATTCTTTTCTGTATTATGGACCTTAACTCAAGAAAAAAATGTTTGATACACAAATGTAGATCCATATTTCAGCATTTTTTTGCACATGTCTCACAACTTAAGGAAGTTCAAATTTTTTTCAAATTATATAACCTCTATTAACCTCAGTGGTCAACGAACAGTAATTTCTTTTGATGATTTCATTATGTTCTTCTTTCCTATTGCCTTCATAAACTACATCATTAAAATGCTCCAATTCTAATTCTTCTGAAACATCATCCCCAATATTTATACATAAATTATTCAATATGTAATCAGTCATAATGATTTTCGGTTTCAAAACAGTCTTGTATATATTAACAAATTCAAGAATCGGATACTTGTTTTCCAACAGAAAATATTTTCAAACTACGAATTGACAAGTCTCTAATAGCTAGATGAGATGACATTTATGAACAGTGAACATAGACAGATTCTGTGTTCACATTCTTTGAATACATAGAACTACGATGCATTATTGAAATTTTGAAAAACCATATCTCCGAAAGTATTTGCTTGTTAGAGTTGAAAATTATATCAATGGATTCTTATGATAAAACTGCATCTTAAAAAAATTATTTTGAAATTTGTATTGTAAAAAAAAATTTTTTTTACGTTGCTCCGAAACCATCAGATCAATTCTCCCCAATAACGAACTCAACCGAGATATTTATCCCCTCAAACTACTCTGAAAATTTCAACTGCCTAGCTCATTCTGTTCGAGAGTTATCGTGTTAACGGTGGACCGGCCGGACAGATTCGAATTTTGACGAGGGATTCTTGACCAGTGAGTCGAACCAAATCGTTCAAGACCATTTTCATCAAAAAATTCGGAAATTACAGGCATTTGGCAGATTGATAATCACTCTGTTCCGAGGAACAAGAGCGCCAAAAAGGATAAATAAATTGCCAGCAATCAACGGATAATTCCCTCCCTTACGTTCAGCTGATTCATCACTAGATGATGATTCATCTGGTGAATGATAAAAATCGAGCAAAATGTCTTCTCAAATAACCTCTGTTAGAGGTTCCAAAATGGTCGTTACGGCGGGATGTCTACTTTCCCCGCGTCCCAGTTTGGAGCTCCAAAATTTAATATAAATTGAAAAATATATATAAAGAACGACTAAGATTAATAAATGTGAAAAGTGTAATTATAATTTGTGAAAAGTTTCGAAAGATTGTCCGGATTTGTTGTGATTGTTGAAAAGTGAATGTACACGAGGTTGTTACATTCCTGGTGATCGGCTTTTCCGAGACTCCCGTTGGCCCCAGGGACACCAGGATATACTACTAAGATTTACTGAGATTGGGTACATAGCCACGCAGCTGAGCCCATGTTCAAACCTCCCCAAATAGGGGGTTACTATTTTGGGGCTCTGTTTGTTCGAGAATGAGAGAGAGAGAGATAACCTCTGTTATTTCGCAACCCCTCAATTCTTTTATTTTGGTGATTTCGACATCCTGTTTAAAATAACACACATTTGAAAACATCCTGTATAGACAAATGAAAAGGAGTTGTAGCTGTGGAACAACTTGCGAAGGAAACACATTCAGATATGGAATATTCCTGCCTCCCGAAATATTTTCCATACTAATTCTGTATAACGTATATTGTTGTCGTGACAACATACGTAAACCAAACACGCATAGAGTCACGCAACCGCAATCATAGATTAGCGGAGGTGGAATTTCTTGGTATACCCGCTTTCAAGTTTTAAACCTTTTTGTTCACGTCCAAATTCTTCGCTTTATTCCCTCCGAAACATCCCGAATACTAAGCAGGAACATCGCGAAATATGTCAGCATTAGTTTTTTTTTTGTCGGATAGAAATGAGATCCTCATGATCTGACGGAGCTTGCATAAGAGCCGTGTATCCGGGTACATCTTTTCTGATGGAAAGCGACTTTATTTGACGTGAAATTGAATACGAATTGCGAAGGGGTAATGGGGAAAATTAATTGATTTACGCAGTCGTTCACCCTCTAAGCCGGATATAAACCCATCAGAAATTCTTAAAAGGCACTGCTGTATGAAGTCAGGAGCTTTTGCACCTATGTTCCATTGTATATTTTCGGTCCATACGAAGTATGTGCGGAATTTCAATGGATTCTGACGATTTATTTCTGAAATATAATATTTTTGAAGAAAACACCGTTCGGCCGATAATGCCCAACAACGAACTGTTCCATTTGGATGCGGAATCTACCCGGAAAATAACAAGTCGCTATCTCTTTCCGTTCGAAAAGTTACGTGGCAACGGTCACCCATCTAGTTACTGAACTCACCGAAGGCTACTCGGAACTCCAACAATATAGATCCGATGGTATCCACATTTGGAACATGGCTGTAAGGTTAGGTTTTGCAAAATTTAAGCGATATCGGACGGATAGTTTCAGGAATAGGGATTTCTTTTCAATGTTTTTCCTCGGAACAGAGGAAACCAAATGTCTGTAATTTTCGAATTCTTGGCTGAAAATGGTCTTGAACGATTTGGTTTGACTCACTGATCAAGAATCTGTGATCTAAATCGATTCTGTCCGGCCGGCCGGCCGTCCGTTAACACGAAAACTCTCGACCGAAAGGAGTTAGAGGATTGAAATTTACAGGGTAGGTTTGGAGCGTAACTATCTCGGACGAGTTCGTTAACGGGCGAAATCCATGAAGCGGTTTCGGAGTTATGGCCGTTTTTAGTAAAAGCCTTTTTTATGAATATATCCGAAACCGATCACTTGATCCATTTGAAATTCAGCACCAGATTATAGAATCACGACCCTTAGACGCATGTGGAGTTTTGTATTGATCGGCTTACCGTAAAGTGTAAAAAAAAATTTGAAAATTTCTAAATTTAGTTTCTACAATAACTCCCGAACGGAATGAGCTTGGCAGTAGAAATTTTCAGAGTAGGTAAGGGAGATAAATATCTCGGTTAAGTTCGCTATTGGGCAAACTAGGCCAGATGGTTTCGGAGTAACAAAAAAAAACTTTTTTTAACTTACAATTTTCAAAATAAAATTTTTTTAAGATGCACTTTCACCATAAAAATCCATTGATATCGTTTTCAACTCCAACAAGCTAATACTTTCGGAGATATGATTTTTCGAAATTTCAATAATGAATCGTATAGCATTCTATGTTTTCACAGAATGCTATAATTATTCTATCTATGATTTATTATACGATCTATTTTCATACTCGTACATGTCATCCTGTTCTATAAGAGAGAGTCAAATTCATTTCAGCTACTTCAATTTGATTTCTTCCATGGTGCAGTTCTCATTCTCAGATTGCTCATTTAATCTTGATAAATAAACTATTTTTTGAATTGAATTTCCTTTATGATGCAGTTCTGTCATAAGAAGACATTGATATAATTCTCAACTCTGAGAAACCAATACTTTCGGAGATATAATTTGTCTGTTTGAACAAGAGCGCCAGAAAGCTCCTGTCCACAGTGCTTTAACCAATTTTTTACATTATAGACTTCGCCAAGGATATAGTATTCCCGAGAAATTAATTGAGGCATGGTTTGGCACTAAAATATCTTAATGGTCGCAGTGCATAAAGTCACTTCGCAGCCAATCTATACTACTAATGAAATAATCTAGCTTTTCCTCGGGCATGCTATATCCGGATTGAAATTTTTAATCCCACCTTCATCCCAGCAAATTTCCCGCGCAAACGAAACTGCCAGTGTAACATTTCATTCTCGGAGAAGAAAAAATAAATTGTTCGGGAAATCTGGAAATGAGACTTCAAATAATTCGAGACCGCGTCGGAAACTATTCTCCGACCTGAACCCAATACCGTCCCGTATGTAGTTGAAGCCAATTTTCCACTTGAGAATGCTTCAATATCCATACAAAGGATTTTCGTACTTAAAATGAGTTTTCAATACGGACTCTGGAAATGTTGATTCGACTCCTAGCGATATTTCAGATGGCTATAACTCCGAAACCATTCGTATTTTGCCCATTAACGAACTCAACCGGAGTATTTTGACTCCAAATCATACCCCGCAGTTTTTAACTCTTTAACTAATTGCGCTTGGTAGTAATCGTGCTGACGGCCGGATAAAATTAGGTTTGACTTCTAGTTCTTCATCACTGAGCACAAACTAATCGTTTGAGATCGCCTAAAAATTCGAAAATTACATTACAGACATTTTGATAGGCACTCTGTTCAGGTGAACAAGCATGCTTGAGAAAGAGAATCTGATCGAACTTTCATATGTACGATTTTTTTATTTCGATTACATTCAAGACTTCGCCAAGGATATAATCTTCCCGAGAAACTTGAGGCATGGAATTCATATAGCCACTTGGCAGCCAAGCGATTGATAATAATGTAATCTAATATATCCTGTAATTTGCTCCAAAACACCTCTACTGCCTGTACGTGCTGGTGGTTAAAAATGCGGACTCAATTCAAGCTTGCGCAACTCCAGAGATCTGCTTGGTTGATGGTAACTGGAGCCTTTTACTCAACTCACACCAAAGCCCAGGAACTGCTACTAGACCTCGCTCCTCTTCGCTTAGTGATCAGGATACAGATTTCTGCATATGGCTCCAATGATCCTGATAAGATCGGATTCGTGCCCGGTTTTCTGCAGGCCGAATTGGAGGCCAACGAGATAATGAGCATGTGGTCTGACGTATCTAGAAACGAAACCTACACAGAGCTGCACTACCGTGTTGTCTTTCCCAGCAGAGACGATTGGACCATATCAGGAAACCTACTGCTCGAGGGTCCCTGTTGGTTCACAGATGGCTCTGTTACCACCCAGAATGTGGGAGCGAGTCAGTGGTTGCTAAATTGCCGATGGTAAATCCGTCAACCTGGGTAGTTTTGCGACTGTCTTTCAAGCAGAAATTTTCACCATTGATCACTGCACGAAGCTCATACTTGAGAAAGGGTGGGTTCGCATATCAATTAAATTCCTGTCGGATAGCCAAGCCGTCTTGAAGACCTTGGCTTCATACACTGCAAGTTCCTGTTTGTGCAGTACTGTCGGACCACACTTGCTAAACCGGGAGAGCGCAGGCTGTGGCTGATCTGTGTTCCAGGCCACTCGGCAAAGACGATAATGAGTAAGCAAACTCATTTTCGTTGCGAGGAGGTTCCACGGGGCTCATTGGACCTATCATCTCTCTCAAGGCAGCAGGGTGGGTGAACAAAAGATGGTTGGACCAAAAGGTCCAGGAAATATGGAGCACCTGGTCAAGGTATGCTCGACAATTATTGGCCCAACAGCTGGAGGAGCCAGACAATGGCGTAAGTTCTCCAGGTTAGACATAAGAATATTAACAGCTATGTACACGCGTCACTATGGCCTCACAAAACACCTAAGTCAGTTAAGATTGGTTGAGTATTCTGGGTGTAGGCTAAGCCCGGAGGATGACTGGTCTATCGAGCACTCATGGCTCATTGGACCTCTCATCTCTCTAGCCAGCAGGGTGGGCGAACAAGAGATGAGTGGACCAAAAGGTCCAGGAAATATGGAGCACATGGTCAAGGTATGCTCAACAATTATTGGCCCAACAGCTGGAAGAGCCAGACAATGGCGTATGTTCTCCAGGTTAGACATAAGAATATTAACAGCTATGTACACGCGTCACTATGGCCTCAGAAAACACCTAAGTAAGTTGAGATTGGTTGAGGATTCTGGGTGCAGGCTAAGCCTGGAGGATGACGGTTCTATCAGCACTCATGACTCATTGGACCTCTCATATCTCTCAAGCCAGCAGTGTGGGCGTTCAGAAGATGAGTAGACCAAAAGGTCCAGGAAATATGGAGCACATGGTCAAGGTATGCTCAACAATGATTGGCTGCTGGAAGGGCCAGACAATGGCGTAAGTTCTCCAGGTTAGACCCAAGAATATTAACAGCTATGTACACGCGTCACTATGGCCTCAAAAAACACCTAATTAAGTTGAGGTTGGTTAAGGATTCTGAGTGCAGGCTATGCCTGGAGGATGACGAGTCTATTGAGCACAGCATGTGTGACTACTCCACTGTGGACAGGATCAGATTTGGGGAACTAGGAGTCGATAAACGGGGGGAACAGGACAAGTTCTCACCCACCAGATTCATCTCCCTAATCAAGAGGCTGAAGTATAGATTAAGGTGTGCCATAATATACCGACTTGTCGGGGGGCGGGGTTCGTCTGTCCAACACAGCACTTATATCATATCATCCTCGGGAATGTTATATCCGGATTCAAATTCTTAATCCCAACTTCATCCCAGCTAATTTTCTGAGCAATCGAAATAACCATTTCATTCTCGGAGAAGAAAAAATAAATTGTTCCTTTTGATCTGGAAATGAGACTTCAATTAATTCGAGGCCGCGTCGGAAACTATTCCACGACCTGAATCCAATGCCGTCCCGTATGTAGTTAAAGCCAATTTTCCACTTGCGAACGCTTCAATGCCCATACAAAGGATGTTTCGTACTTCAAATGAGTTTTCAATACGGACTCTGGAGATATTGATTCTACTCCTAGCGATATTCGTAATAACACACAGACGAATACGCAATTCGGTTGACGAATGCTCAAAATACGGCCGTACCTTTTCCGTATTCCACATTTCCAATCTCACGTCTTGGGCCCCTATTATACCATTCATATTGGAAATATAACTTCAGAGAACTTTTCGAATTCAGCGAACTAATGGCTGTGATGATTTCACATGTATCACCGTGAGTGCTTTGTCGTAACAGCATATTGAAATGAACATCGGCGAATTTCAATGATGTTATATTATAATTGATTGATGAATATATCATTAGTGATGTTGACTGAAAAATATGACACATTGTTATGCCAGAATATAATATTTATATAACACGTACAGTTACGGATATTCGGCTAAATCGAATCTGATTATTTAAAGGTTCACACACACTGAGAGGATTATCCGAAGAAATTACTAATGAGTAAGTAATCCTTAAAGGATACTGTGGGAGGTATAATCATTATTAAAAGGTTTATTCCTTGGTTTTCTCTCCCAAACTCTGAAAAATATCTTTAAAATAAAAATTAATTATTCTGCGATTTGCTTCTGAGTAAGAAACACAAGATATTTGTCAGAAGCAATCAATTGAACAATGTGTCCTAAACAAACAACATCGAAACAACATCAACGAAGAAACAACTATATCGTAACGTATCGGAGTCTATATCAGATTCCTTCAGACGCTTAACGAAAATCTTTAGAATTATTTTGTTGATAGTTATTCTAAAATTCGAGAGTAACAATGAAAGTGTGCTTTGGTAGGTGCATTCATCTGGTTTCTGGGTTTTCTCTCCGTTAGAAATACTACGAATTTGTTAGAAGCAAGATACAGTGCGAGTCTCTGATTTGGAATAAATCCGGTAAATCCAAGGCAGTTTTTATGTTGTTAATATGCTACGACAGGTCGATTAGTATTTCAAGATGCCCTCTTTTTGATGCAAGAAAATGGTATACAGTGCGTCCCAAATTTGAGATACGACTTCATCGGTCATTTCTTCAAATGACAACACAATTTTTTGTATGACTTTTCTTAAAGGGTATATCAAGTTACGCATGCGTGCCAAAAAACAAACTCATATTTAGTTCGAAGATGAAGAAATCTGATCAACAGAT
Organism: Halyzia sedecimguttata; assembly: GCA_937662695.2. Lineage (NCBI taxonomy): Eukaryota > Metazoa > Arthropoda > Insecta > Coleoptera > Coccinellidae > Halyzia > Halyzia sedecimguttata. The sequence goes on along the minus strand of OW569420.2, from coordinate 21,355,252 downwards.
CTATCTGATATCTACTCAAAAATGTTTCTTCAATAAATGCTCAGAATGATGTCTATTAATTAACTAATAATATCCCAAAACTCGTTTTGGGCATTTTTAATTACTTCGGCGGAAATTAGCCCACACTATCGTGTTATTCGTCCTTGTACCTGCTCATTGTTTTCCGGTTTGATCTAAAAACATTGCTTTTCAAGTTCCCCCAAAATAAATAGTCCATGGGTGTTAAATCTGGAGACCTGGGGGGCCTTTCAAAATGTCCTCTTCTACCAATATATCTAAAGAAACGTTTTTGCAAAATGAAGAGACGCAGCGTCTTGTTGAAACCAGATGTTTATATTCGGAACAGGAAACAGAGTAACCAAACTAGGAACTAGTACTTCTTCTATTTACTACAACATATTTCGGCAAACTGAGTTACCAAATAGAAAGGTTTCTCCAAAACCAGCAGGTAAATATCTCATTCCAGATAAACAATAGCCTGGAAAAATTCGATGAGAATATCAAATCAAAAAGCAATACAGCAGATACGGATTTTTAATGAGCAAAATTAAATGGAATCGTTTGAAACCATTCACAGCTCAAAATTCTAGAATTTCAGACATTTGGCAAAATGATAACTGCTACGAGCGGGCAAAAAGTTTTGCCCAATCCACTAATGTTAACCGAAATATTGTACGACCAGAAAAACGGGGGTAATTAAAAAATGGAGATGGAAATGTTGAATGAACTAGAGAAAGTTAAAGGCATAGGCGTCAAGAAATCGTACCCTCCTTATCCGCAGGAGTTTCTATAGTGCTAAACAGACCGCAATCTCCAAATATTAATGCATAATCCTTGTTCTATGATCCTCGAGAGGTGCTCACCATCAAAACGGTCCTTTGAGTAAAGAGGGATGGAGGTAAAAATTGACCCTAAGTGTTAGCATGTAAAGGAGCAACTCCACTGGAAGTGGCTTTATAGATCTCGAAAGGAATTTATGGCCACTAGGTTTATGCATAAACGTACATAATGAAATAGTTTGTTAATGCGCACTATACAGCACACTTCCATCGATTTCCCCCGCAAGGTCGACACCTGAAGCAGTTTTCCTTCTGAGAATCATAACTTGTGACATTTATTCGAGTCAGTTTTTAACATGGTTCGTGGGTGCCCAGATATCTCGCGTGGATTATAAATCCCACTTGGTTAAAACGAAATTTCAGATTCATGAAATGTTAACGATATGTTTGTTTTTCCCTGGGTTTTCTCTGCCAAACTGAAGAATATCTATTAATTAAAAAAAAAAAATTATTCGTTTTGAAAATGCTTCTAAGTTAGAAACACTAGATAAAGGGTTTTCCAATAAGAGGTGTTATTTTGATATTCAAAGAAAAATGCCATTTTTCAATATAAATGATCGGATGTTTATTTCATTATAAAGAAGAAGCTATGCCGTTAATAGTGGAAAATAACATCAGGCAAATGACCACCACGACCACGCTTACAGGACCATACCCTTTTAATGAAATTTTCCATAACCAAATCGCAAAGTGGCTGCCCTATGTCGAACTCCATCTTTGAGGTCTTGAATCGACGCTGGGCTATTGGCGTAGACCTTCTCTTTCCCGTGACCCCAAAGGAAGAAGTCGCAAGGTGTTAAATCACAAGATCTCGGTGGCCAATTGTGATCACCTCTTCGAGAGATAACACGGTCCGGAAACATTTCACGCAAAAGATCAATGGTTTCGTTGCTTGTGTGGCACATAGCGCCGTCTTGTTGAAAATAAACGTTATCCAGATCAATACCATCCAATTCCGGCCATAAAAAATCATTAATCATCTCTCGATAGCGCAATCCATTCATCGTAACTGTTGCTCCAGCCTCATTTTCGAAAAAGTAAGGTCCAATGACTCCGCCGGATCATAAACCGCACCAAACAGTCACACGTTGAGGATAGAGAGGCTTTTTAACAATAACTCTTTGGTTTTCCGAGCCCCAGATGCGACAATTTTGCTTGTTGACGAAGCCACCGAGGTGGAAATGGGCCTCATCACTCAAGATGATTTTTCGATGGAATTCCGGATCATTTTCATGCATTTCAACGACCCAATCAGCAAAGACACGACGTTGTTGATGATAGGCCGGCTTGAGTTCTTGTGTTAACTGAACTTTATAAGCCTTAAGACCCAAATCTTTATGCAAAATACGGTGTAATGACGTTTATGGAATGCCTAATTCCAAAGAACGACGAGGAATGGACAAACCTGGGTTTTCTTCAACACTTTCGGCTACAGCAGCAATATTCTCGGCGGTTCTTGAGCGACGTGCACGGGTTTTATTCTTCACATAACTAACTTTTCCCAACAGCTCGAATTTTTCCACCAATTTCTTTATTGCAGTCCGACAAGGTGTTTCACGACGACCCAGAAATGTTCGAGTTTTACGAACCATCTCTGCCAAATTTTCACCATTTCAATAGTAAATTTTAATAATTTCAATGCGTTCTTGAAGCGTGTATCGTTCCATTTTTATTAATGGCGTAGTTTCTACTTATTAAATGTCAAAAAGTGACAGCTTCAAAAGTGACATCTACCGAAATAGCGGGCTATTCAAAATAAGACGTCTTATTGGAAAACCCTTTAAATCCCACTTGGTTAAAACGAAATTTCAGATTCATGAAATGTTAACGATATATATGTTTTTCCCTGGGTTTTCTCTGCCAAACTGGAGAATATCTATTATTCGTTTTGAAAATGCTTCTAAGTTAGGAACACTAGATATTTGGCAGAAGCAGATAGAACAATGTTGCTTAATAAACTGTAATGAAGTAACACCAACGATAAAACAACTTTTCTGTAACGTTTCATAACTTATTTGTTTTTGAAAATTATTCTGAAATTTGTCACAACAGTGAAAAAACAAAGTAACACAGTTCTACTTCATTTAGAAATTTCCAAGATCTAACTGTTTCTTCAACGGATATCCCGGACAATGAATAAATAAATTTATCCTTCAATTAGACAGGAAACCTCCTAATCAAATAACAATTACTCAAATACAACAACAAAATAACCAGCACATCTAAATCTATTGGATGTGATCCTTCATGCGACGAATCAGAAAAAGCTTAGCGGTATAAGTTCAATATAAGAATCGTTTTCAAGACTCAGGAGTATCTAAGCTCTTTATTAACTAACACAAAATTGATCAATGAAAAGAAGAATCCAAAAGCTGTGCATACTGTAAACTAAGTATTCCTGAAGTTGGAACGTAAGAACAACTTATAGAATAGAGATTAGCTGTTTTGGTGAACAGAGAAACATTTCTACCAAGTTGCCCATTTGGAGTTGATCATTTTAGGCTAAATTTGTTGCAGAAACAGTTAGGACTTGGAAATTTCCATTTGATGTGAAAGTATCTAGCTCTGTCATGCCAGTGTGCCAAATTTCAGAATAATATTCAACAACAAATAATTCTGACGATTTTCGCTTAGTGTCTGACAGCTAGGCCCTGCAAAAAAGTTGTTATATCGCTGCTGGTTACTGCCTAAGGCAACAGTGTTCTTTACAGTGAGTGTCCTTTTCAGGAATATCGAAAAGTGGTTCAATAGGTCAAAATCCATTTTTGGCGCTCTAGTTCCTCGGAACTGAGTGCTTATCAATTTGCCCAAATGTCTGTAATTTTCGAATATTTCGATGAAAATGGTCTTAAACGATTTGGTTCGACTCACTGATCAAGAATCCGTGGTCGTAATTCATTCTGTCCGGCCGGTCCGGCCGGCCGGCCGGCCGTAGGCACGATAACTCTCGAACGGAATGAGCTAGAGAGTTGAAATTTTCAGAGTAGGTTTGGGGGATAAATATCTCGGCTAAGTTCGTTATTGGGCAAAATCGGACAGATGGTTTCGGAGTAACAAAAAAAAAATTTTTTTTTTACAAAACAAATTCCAAATTAAATTTTTTTTAATAAGAAGTTTTATCATAAGAATCCATTCATATCATTTTTAACTCTAACAAGCTAATACTTTCGGAGATATGATCCTTCAAAATTTCAATGTAAATCGTATTTCACACATTGATATAATTATTCTATGTATGAATTGTCATAATGTCAACTTGACAGAAGGGAATATTGTAACTTCAAAAATATTGGGGTTGAAATACTCGCATTTTAGCGATGCAACGGGGACCTCACCCGAAAATGTTTGAAAATATTACGTAAATATTGAAAGCATAATTCTGTAGTTCGAGAGAGGAGAAAATTTGGTGAACGTAGATCAGGAAATTTTTGATCGATTACAAGGTAATTTTTTATTTATTACTCATCTTCTTTCATATTATTACTCATCTTCTTTCATACATGTTTTATGGAATACCTACTATTTGTAGGTACTTTAAACCTGTTTTGGGCAATTGTCATACGAAACTTGTTTTTTTGGCGCTCTAGTTCCTCGGAACAGAGTGCTTATCAATTTGCCCAAGTGTCTAAAATTTTGGAATTTTTGGCTGAAAATGGTCTCAAACGATTTGGTTCGACTCACTGATCAAGAATCCGAGTGCGAAATCGATTATGTCCGGCCGGCCGACCGGCCGGCCGACCGGCCGTAGGCACGATAACTCTCGAACGAAAGGAGTTAGCGGATTGAAAATTGCAAGGTGGTTTTGGAGCGTAAATATCTCGGACAAGTTCGTTCGATCTATCTGAAATTTAGCATCAAATGTAGAATCATGACCTTTATACGCATGTGAAGTTTTGTATTGACCAGATTACCGCAAAGTGTAAAAAAAAAAAATTTGAAAATTTAAAAAAAGTTTTTCCACAATAACTCTCGAACGGAATGAGCTAGGTAGTTGAAATTTTCAGAGTAGGTTAGGGAGATGAATATCTCGGTTAAGTTCGTTATTGGGCAAAATTGGCCAGATTTAATTCGATTTCTTCCATGGTGCAGTTCTCATTCTCATGATTGTTTTAATTTAATTTCTTTCATGATGCAGTTCTATCATAAGGATCTATTGATATAATTCCCAACTCTGAGAAATCAATACTTTCGGAGATATAATTTGTCTGTTTAAACAAGAGCGCCAAAAAGCTCCTGTCCACAGGACTTGAACCAATTTTTTTTAAGGAACATTTTTACGTAATTCTTATTTTTCTATAATTTCCCTTTACCCAGCAGCGATTTTTTTTTCAATTTTTTTTTATATCGATAGATCATAACATTCTGAATTCAGTAATGCACATGTAACGTCAATTGAGTCAATCATTCTCGAGATATTAATTTTTTTAATCTGTACATGTGAATATTTGTAAATTGAGTCTTCACCAAATGATCATTTTTTTGGCGCTCTTGTTCCTCGGAACAGAGTGCTTATCAATTTTACCAAATGTCTGTAATTTTCGAATTTTGTGCTGAAAATAGTCTTAAATGATTTGGTTCGACTCACTGATCAAGAATCCGTGGTCAAAATCGATTCTGTCCGGTCGGCCCTCCGTTAACACGATAACTCTCGAACGGAATGAGCTAGTCATTTGAAATTTTCAGAGTAGGTTTAAAAGATATATATATTCCGGTTGAGTTCGTTATTGGGCAAAATCGGCCCTACGGTTTCGGAGTAACGAAAAAAAATTTTTTTTTCTACATCACAATTTTCAATTTTTTTTAAGATGGAATTTCACCATGAAAATCCATTGATATCATTTTCAACTCTAACAAGCTAATACTTTCGGACATATGATTTTTCAAAATTTCAATAATTAATCGTACTTAATAAAATTCACCTCGTGTTCTAGAAAACAAAGTATGATTGAATACAAAATGACCAATGAAATAACCTCAGCTAACGTAGAATTATGAGGATGATAAGATATTATACTTTTAAGGTGATTATATAATTCCTGTGGATAATACCTATGATGATGGAAGTATTTTCTTTGGTGAGATACATAATCAAATTGGGTTCAGAATATATCCAGTAAAAACAAAACTGCAATATTAAGTTTTAATTGATATAATATTATTTTCGGAGTAGATTTGAGGAATGAATATCTCGGATAAGTTCGTTATTGGGGAGAATAGGTCTGTTTGAATTTCATGATGCAGTTCTATCGCAAGAATCCATTTATATCATTTTTTCCTATTTTCTCAACATCGATTGATCCATAGCTTCTCAAGTCAATAATGCACGTGTAACGTCATTTGAGACAACAATTCTCGAGATATTAATTTTTATAAATCTGTACAACATGTGAAAATTTTCAAATTGAGTCTTCACCGAATGAACACCTTTCTATTACAAAAACGATATTAGTATTGATACTCCTTGTAATTCCTTGGATTCTGAGTAACGAAATATCCTACACGTTAACGAAATATCCTACACGTAGACCAGACAAATTGCTGGACCCAGAACCGAGCCCAGCGGCACACCAATAGTGACAGGTTTACTATCGGATACGTAGGCACCAATCCCAACCGGAAAATCCCTATCATGCAAAAATTATTCAATCTATCAAAGTAGCCATGTTGTATGGTGAACATGGCAGGCTACCCCATTTGATAAGACATCCAATAAATTTAAAACAAAATAATACAGTGTCATCGCATTAGTCCCATCTATTTCTGATCGAACGTTGTCTGTAATTCTAATAATATTATTTGTATTCATTAACCTGAATTGACAATGAACAAGTTCTCATCATCTCATCATCTATTCATCCAAACAATAGGTAATAAAGATGAGAGAGCGTTGACTAGCATAATGATGGGGTTAATATCATTTTGAATCACCTGTCATATTTATATTATTGAAGTACTTCCATTTTAGGAATAGCTAGCTCCTCAATTTTTCGTCGATCACTGACAAGAGAAGTTCTTTCATTTCTGGCATATGATGTATTTTGAAGGCTTCATTCGTGATGAATTTTTCATTGATTTGGATTATCTGGCCTAGCAGTAGTTTGGGATTAAAAGCTGAACGGAAAATCAAAACAAAAATTTCCAATCGCCAATGTTAAAATTGCAGAATAAAAGTGATATTCAGGATCAAATTTTCAATTGATTTGATTAAACAGGATGTCTCGTAAACTGACATCAACTGAAGAAGCTAATTGGCAGAAACATAATTTTTCTTAGCTGCGTTTGCAGAATTGCCCGTTAAACTTTCCCATTTAAATATACTTCACCGCATTATCGCGGTATTCAGAGGTATTAATCGGAATTAAAGATGCTGTGAAAATTGAACATTCTCTAAGCATTTAAGTTCAGTATTTTCAATTATCGGTACTTGGAGGGCGGAACGGAATTAAATTAGTTTCGGTGTTTTCGTTCGAACAGTACAAAGCGCAGTGGTTAGTCCGCAGTTTTACTAATTTTTCTCCATATATAGATTCAGAACCCAGGAGGCTGTTCCCCGTATTTTATGGTCACGGTTTGTGGAGTGCCACCTAGAGTTCTAATTTTCAATTAAATTTCGAACAGTCTTGAAACTTTTCGCATATAGAATGGTCCATTGAAATAAGTTGTAATTCAAGTTGATAAAAACCAAATTCGCCCGAACTGTTTGAATAGATAGTACAAACAAAGGATCCAGAACTTTTAGCTGATATAGGGATGAGTTGGGGAAGTAAATATTAATAGATTATATTTTGGGGTTCGTTCATCTCCTATAGTATTTTTCGCACTATAAATATTTAGTGGATGTTTGTTATTCTCAACCTCAAGTGAGTGGCTCTGTTAATAAAGCATAAGCATCAACAGATACCGTCTTTCTTGGTTGAAATGTGAGATTATATCCACGACAATTTCTAACTTAATGCACAAGGTTCATCTTCAAGGCTTTAGGCGATGAGACTACTCGAGATGGAGATAGAAATAACGAAATGATTATGACAGAGCAAATTACATTTACATCACAGATACAGAGGTGATTCTGTGATCTTTGCGGTACAAGAATATTAAAAGGGATGCTTATAGTCGCCTCTTGAATCTCTGAGTAGAGAAAAATATTACTGAATATGTTCACTTTCATTTTCATGAAAGATGCCGAGTTCATCCATCCAACAGCTTATACGGGGTGGTCCGGCGTGTCTGACGACATTTGTAAAGGGGCGTTTTCTCTAGAGGCAAGTTTAGTTGACCGATTTAAGTGGATCAACAAAGGTTGAATCCAACTTGAATCAATTTTTGTTCACACGTTTTAATAAAAACAGTTCAGTAGTTACATTTTGAAATGGCTTCCTGGCATAAATCTGCAGAATTCTCGTGACCGGAAGGTGGGAAACCAGCGTGGCAGTGAGGAAGTCCCGCGTTCGAATCCCGAAGAGGTCAAATTGATATTTCATTTTTGTGTCCTCCCATACCATAACATGAAATATAACTATGTGCCAATAATAAATTGTCGATCATAAATATATCAGAATTATTGATATCTGCCGATAACCATAAATGTAGCTACTTTGATTGGGCAACATTGAAAATCTATAGATTTTAAAAACAGACAGAGAATGACATACTTAACTCAACGTATTCTTGTATTTATCGAAGTACTTGAATTTCTGAATATACGGCTTGAATTTCGTTGATTGATTGCATTTCAACTACTGCATTTAGTGATAGAAATCAGTGAATTTCATTTGTCATGGAATGAACTTCGGATGTCACGTTGGTGATTTATTATTTTATGTTTATCTGCAAATGAGTGTCCAATAATTTATTTAAAATAACAAAGTAAATTTGAATGCAGAAGGATAATGAGAAATCTATAATCGATCATATAGAGAGCAGGTTAGATTAGTTGTTCTGAGAATAAGTTCTGAAAATTGCCATTCTAACCATGGTATTTAACCAATTGTCACGTTGAAATAAACATTTATTGGGGTTGCTCAAATATTCACATATTCTTCGGGGAATGAAAAAAACACAAAAGCACAAAATTTTTCCTTTCGCCTAGGCTCCTTCAGACTCCAAAATCTCTTAGAGCTTTTCGGTTTCTAAATATCAAATTAGAGGCTGTACCTGTACAATAGAGAAAAAAAATTATACTTTTAATATTCGTGATCCTATACGTGATCATATACCGAAGAAACCTCATTCAACGATATTATAAAACGCTTCTTGATGTTCCACTCTTATTCTCATTTTTAGGTTAATAAAAAATTGGTCCAAGTCCTGTGGACAGGAGCTTTTTGGCGCTCTTGTTCAAACAGACAAATTATATCACCGAAAGTATTGGTTTCTCAGAGTTGGGAATTATATCAATGGATTCTTATGATAGAAATGCATCATTGAAGAAATTAAATTTAGAAAAGTGTCGTTAAAAAAAATGCTTCAAAAATTATCTTATAAAAAAAAGAGCAAACTTCAATGCTTTAATGCTTCAAAAATTGTCATTAAATTTATTTATCAAGATGAAATGAGCAATCTGCAATGATCCAACCTCGTGGAATGGGTTGTTGCAACTTGCACTCGGTGCATAGTTTTCACAACTCGAAATACCTAAGGAAAGTATCATCGAAATTTCTAGAGCAAGGCTGGAGACAATCATAGCAGATTGTCCATTTATTCCTGATATTTGTGTAGGTAGTGGATTACGAGCAAATTATTTTAATAGTTCAAAATATATTAATAACATACTATCTTTTTTTCATAATTTAAAATTCAATAGTTCATACCACTAACACATTCTTTTCTGTTTTATGAACCTTCACTCAAGAAAAAATGATTGATACACAAATGTAGACCCATATTTTAGTATTTTTTTGCTAGCAACATTATGAAAATACTTTATATAGGAACATGTGTCACTACTTAAGGAAGTAAAAGGTAATATTAACCTCAGTGGTCAACGAACAGTAATTTCTTTTGGTGATTCCATTATGTTCTTTCCTATTGCCTCCATAAACTACATCAAAACAGTTTTGTATATACAGGGTGAGTCTTTAAGTTGTGCATTAATTTTAACTAGATATTCCTCTCATCAAATAAAATACTTTTTTCATTTAGCATTTTTCCAGATTTGGCTCAGGTGAAAAGTTATAAGCGTTTAAAGACTTTACAATGGGCTGATACTCCCCTGAATTTTTTCTGTACGTGGAACACAGATTACTTTCAAAGTAACTCGTATTGTATATTGACCAAATCTGTATCATCTAATGCTTGAAATTCACTGACTTTGTTTGAGAAAACTTATTAACTCACTCAATTAATATGATTTGGCCCTTCATGCAACATTTCCAGCAAAAATGACTTCAATTCTTGAATATTAAAACAGTAAACTTCAACTTGCTACCTATTCTATCCATTCGATACTTCATTACCCAATTGTTTCCACTATAATAATATACACAATTTCATGATCTTCTATTGAGAAAAATCCTTAAATATCCTATATATCTTCAATGATACTTGAAAATTAGTTCTCTCATATTATTCCTATTCCAATTCCAACCTCAATATAAATCACAGTACAGAACACTAATAATCGATGATCGAACCTCGAACTTCATAGCAATGATCTAATAATACGTAGAAGAAGAGCTTAGAGAGAGGCATTGACTCCAACATGCATGATGCAGTTCTATCATAAAAATCCATTCATATAATTCCCAATAATTGGCTTGAACCAATTTTTTCATGTTATTTCAGCGATAGAAAGTGCATAAATCGCATTCAATTTAAGTTTACCGAATGTCATGAAGAATGGAGTTGATTATATCAGTTCGAAGCTTGTATCGGGGGAAATGAAAAGCTACTCCACATCGGCGTATCTTCGAAACTTTCGAATAAGAGTCCTGAAAAAGTTTCCTCTAGAAGATGTTCAACTTGTCTATCGCCCTTCTCTGCACATTATCCGCGACAACAATTCATAGATAAACTATCAGACTGTTACTCGCGGCGAGGCTTTCGGGCGAGGGATGATGAATAAATTAGTTATTTTATCTCGTCAACCACTCATTTCACTCGAATGATTGTAAATGTAATTTGACGCGAATATCCAACAAACATCTCGAAGGTAAATTCAAAGAGGATGAGAACCCTGGAGGCTACAAAGTTCGTTGTGTCAGTAGCAGGTCAGAGTTGCAGAACGTTATGCAGCACATGATCATCGAGCTCGAAAGACATGATAAGAAAAGTGGCTCAACGGTAGCCTCTGGCTCCTTATTTGATCTTATCCGAAATGCCGGCGCTGCCTTGCTTTCTGTTTTGTAGCTTTTCCGTTCAGCTGTAGCTTCGCGATGTACCAAATGAAAACTAAGTCCCAGTTATCAGTGGGGGCAGAGTCGGTACAGCCTATCCTAAAAATCTGTTTTTATAATGTACATAGTATCCAAAAATTCCAAACAGCATGCCTCTTGATCAATTTTATAAGAATATCATTTATACATCTATGCAACTTTTGAAATTACGATGTTCCAATCCCGCATAGTCTACTCAGTCCATACAGAAAATATAATCATCTCAAACTACACGCTGCCTATACTCCTATCTGCGTCGCGAGTTATGTCAGGATCGGCATATGGTAATCGGCCGATCGTGGCCACGTATACGAATCCATGTAGCGTAAATAACAATGGTACAAATTAGTTTCAACTTGACTAATTTCTGGTAGGAAATAAAGACAAATATTGAATTCGCCCCCTATTTAACGTTTTTTTGTAAGCATCTTCTAAGAAAGGGCGTGCTATCATTTTATCCATATGTCTGTACTTTTCTAATTTTTTGCCAAAAATGGTCTCAAATGATTGGTTCGGCTCACTGATTAAGAATTCGAGGTCATGATCGATTCGGCATATAAAATACGGACTGTATATTACTGTTGAACGAATAGGGAATGTATAATGGGAATGAATGTCAACGAGTAAAAGACCTTCCGAAAATTGCTGGCAAACACACGGATCTGTCGACGACGATCTAGACAGAGCCTTGACGTTGCCACAAATGTGAGAATCAATTGCGTTGCACCACAAAAAAATTATTCATATCAGGCCACCTGAATCGTAAAATGCCTCGTTTTCGGCTTAGAAAATCAATAGGGACAGAACGAAACAAAACCTGGGTGTCGCATCTTCATTAACTATCGCAGGTGTAGCTCGGATGGTACTAGCCGTTACTTGATGGAAATGTGAAATTATTGAAGGAAATAAATAGAATTATGCTCGTGAATAGACATCATACGCCTCTGACGTCCTGAAATGTCCCTATTTAAAGTAAGTTATTCCTAGTTTCTCGGAAAACATCGAAACCAGTTTATTTCGAGTTGTTGGATGTGGAATATTGATTTGGAAGATTATGCAGAGTTTCGTGGGTATCATATACATGTATGATTCTACATTCACACTTTTGGATTAAATAGAACACTAATGCTGTATGCTAATATGTACAGGTTTATTTACATAAAATATCGTCGATTACTGAGGTTCCTAAAGTATATACTTTTACGTTGCACGTCTCTAATTCGACTTGACGATCAGAATCGACCGCGGTCAACCCTTGCTACCTTCTTACCCCTCGCCCGAGCTAGGGCTGTACTACCAAGGAAGTGGTCAAAACTGATTGGTAGATCTACCTGCGATACCAATGATTTTCCATGGGAACGGTCTCCCACGGAGCGAAATACATTTTTCTTCTAAATTAATGAGACAAGTAAAACTTATTTGGTTTTGGCGATTTCCTGTTCAGAAAAAAGTATTAATGTGACTCCAGAGTTAATATTTACATGTCATGGGGATGGTTTGGATTTTCTTCAAACAGGGATATCATCCAAACATACCAAACAAATACAGGATTTTCAATTCATTTACACTTACATCAAAATGTATACCGGGAAAATGATAAAGGGTTTAGAACCTATTATTCCTATAAGGAAATAATAAACTAAAATTTGATTTGGGAGGTACAAGTTTCCGAAATATTTCAACTCAACCCCAGCCCTTTTAAAGTTTCACAAAGACATCCTAGCTTTCATGAAACGTCCAATTCTTGTGAAGATGACCGACCTTCTGTTTAGGCCCTTATCGATTCATTTCAAACATTGAGGGCCGAGTTCAGCGTCAAGTCTTGCCTCTCGGAGGCAATGGCGATAGCGTACAGACATAAGGGGGAGTTCAAGGACACTTGACGTGGGTTACTTTCTTTCCTCAGTGCCTGATAGGGTACATATGGCCCTTGGAACTAATGAATTCGAATGTGGCATATGGAAATCATATTTCGGCGTTGATAAATTTATGAATGTGTTCGGTGTAACTTGCTTTCCCGAAGTGCGTAATGTAAAATTGCTGGAAAGGGTCGCTTCCATAAGGGAAGTATTAATATATGTCAGCCGTTTCGGCACATCCCTTGATATTTAATTCATGGTTTGTTTTCAACTCGCCTCTCTAATTCCGATAATGATTATGCGAACCGTTCAATACTTGGATGAGGGTGTTTTTCCTTTCCGAAGGGGGCATTACGATGATTGTTCGATAAACTCGGGTTAGAATATGACCTATAGGACGATCTAGAGGTAAATCCATTTCACTCTCAGTTTTGGTTTAGCAAATGATGCCATTTTGCTTGTCGACATTTTGGTTCGGATTTCATTTGTCACATACTTTATCAATGTAGGTAATTCGAATGTATTTATTTGAGATTCCATCATTTATCATGGGGTAAACATGATTCAATACTGTTCTTTTTTGTTTTTTGGATATTATTTTTTCTGTTAGCAACAAAATAACGAATAATGTCATCCACTTATCTGAACCAATTAAGAAAATATTTGTTCATCCAGTGCGAATGTATTTTTAGTTCTAAATCATCCATAAAAATTTCAGCCAAAATTGGACTGAGAGGATTTTCCTTGATTAGACTTTCCTCGAAGATATAATATTGAATTGAAAATAGTTGTTTTTTTAGACATATTTAAGAAAATTCAGAATATCATTAATTTGTATAGGGTTGACATTTTCTTATAACAATAATTTGAACTGTTTCTTATGGGGGTACTGAAAATAAATTTTGGACATTTCAATTAAAATGTAAAACCACAAGAGCCACAGTGTGGCGAAACAGTTGTCTTATCCGTAAATAAATTCGTGTAAATTTAATACTTGAATCATTAGTTATTAAAATAACTTATTCCCAACGGTTTTATAAATTCATTCTCTATTTGAATGTATTGGGTACCGGAGAAAAATTGAGATCTAATTTTTCATTTCTAATTTGTTGTATGTTTTTCGCTATTTATTTCCACCACTTCCCAATAATTCAGTTGCGTACCTTTATTCAAATTATGTCCTGCTGATAAAGGATTCGAATAATTATTATAATTAATTTTGTTGTGGCTCCTCACAAGAACTTCGAATTTTCCGAGATAATCAACATTTTTGTTTAAAAACGGCGATTTTTGCTCAAACTGGAAGTCACAGTTGGCCGAGTTTTATATAATTATTTATCATTTTTGATGCAGCAACTCTTTATGAGAAATACAATTCGGAAATATTAATAGAAAATAAAAGTCCCTCTTGGTGCGGAGTTGTTGGGAAGCACTGTAATATAATTTTTCATTTGCGTTAGAATTGTTGAACTATTCATATTTGCTTGACATTCACCCTTTGAAGTCGAATTTATATCTGCCCTATTATTTCAGGTCCTAGTGTCAAAACCACAACAGCCACACTCAACTGCCTACTAGCAAGACAGTTCTGTTTTGATGATGCCTCGTGTTCAGCAATCCTAGAAATCATTCCCAGAGTGTGCGGACCCGAACTAGGTAGGAATACACATTTTCTATTGGATGTATCTGAAAACGGCTGGTAATATACGAAGAAGGCACGAGCCTACTTCTGATTAAGCTGATAATTTTCTATTGATGAATTTTTACAGGACCGATAATATTTTTAACAAACAAGTAAGAAGGAATTTATCATTTATGCATAATATTGAAAAAGCATATTTGCAACAACATACAAGCAACTTCCATCATGAGTTTGTTCCGAAAAAAACACCCCCATGAAGGTGGCGTCAACCCCAAACATTTTTTAGATAGGGAAGAGATGTCGAGTATTGGTTGGTTTGGAAGTTATTTATGTTCTGTACACAACTCAGTTAAAATTGTCAAAATCGGTTTATTATTTACGAAATAATGTAATAATTGAACTTACCGTCAAAAGGTGATGTTGAACAGACAGTTGAATCGCCCAAGCTCAAGAACCTAAGAGTTTCACGAGTGTGAAATTGGCAACAGTTTTCCAGCAACACTTTTAAGGCGTGCACCGTAACTGGCGGTCCCAGAAAATGAAATCTTATTGAATGAAAGCGGTTCGAATATGGGTTTGGAGACCAGGGAATTGACAGATTATATTCAAACTCTCTATTATGATAATCGTAATCATTCGTTATCGATTAAAAAACATTGTCGATACAAGGTAACGTTGAAATTACCTACTAGTGAATATTTTGAACTTCTACGAATCATGAAAACGGCGCTGTCGGAATTCGAGGAGTGGATATTTGTAATATGTATGATACCAATTAGATATTATAATGACCAAAATCCATTGTCGGGCTTCAGGGGGGGGTAGAAGGTGACTTTGAAAATACCTACTAGAGATTTTTTTGAACTTCTACGAATTATGAAAAAGGCGCTGTCGGAAATCGAGGAGTGCATATTTGTAATATGTATGATACCAATTAGATATTATAATGACCAAAATCCATTGTCGGGCTTCAGGGGGGGTAAAAGGAGACTTTGAAAATACCTACTAGTGATTATTTTGAACCTCTACGAATTATGAAAACGGCGCTGTCGGAAATCGAGGAGTGCATATTTGTAATATGTATGATACCAATTAGATATTACTAGTGGGCCCGCAGATCTACCTAGCCAGTAGATCTACATTTTTCCGGTAGATCCACATTTTTTCGGTAGATCTACATTTTTCCGGTAGATCTACATTTTCGGTAGATCTACATTTTTCCAGTAGATCTACATTTTTTCGGTAGATCTACATTTTTCCAGTAGATCTTCATTTTTCCGGTAGATCTACATTTTTCCGGTAGATCAATATAATCGGTAGATCAATCGAACCCGTAGTTCAACGCCATCTAACGTGTCCTGTTGTTTGAAAGTCCTATCGAAATATGTCGAGGCGTTTTTGAGTTCCTAGAAGCCGAATGTAGCGCCACCTACCATATCGTATCGTAAACGTTAGGCCTTCCGAAACACGATCACAAAGTTTCATGAAAATCAGTATAGCCAATTTCGAGTTCCTGTGACCCGATCATAGCGCCACCTATGGAGGGTATATCGTGGATCTGAGACCTCCTCAGACACACAGAAAGTTTAATCGAAATCGGTCCGGTCGTTCTTGCGTTTCTAAAAGCCGAACACAGCGCCATCCACCGGGTTCCTATTGTCACTCTGAGACCCATTTAAGTACGCACACAAAGTTTCATCGAAATCGGTGGAGCCGTTTTCGAGCTTCTATAGATCAATGGAGGTGCCCCCTACAGGATGCTATCGGAGACACGCCGATACAAAGTCACAACGTTTTAGCAAAAACGGTCCGGGCGATTTCGAGTTCCTATACATCGATTGTAGCGCCACCTACAGGGTCTAAAAAACACGAAAAAGTGTGATTCCCTCTCCGGGATT
Source organism: Halyzia sedecimguttata (assembly GCA_937662695.2). Classification (NCBI taxonomy): domain Eukaryota; kingdom Metazoa; phylum Arthropoda; class Insecta; order Coleoptera; family Coccinellidae; genus Halyzia; species Halyzia sedecimguttata. The sequence continues at coordinate 21,338,641 of OW569420.2, read as the reverse complement.
TGACCCCGCCTTTTCTCGGTCTGACACCGAGAGTTCGATCGTCAGACGCATGCGCCACCGGCTCCAACGTAAATTTTGACCGATCTCCGGTATTCGAATAATTGGTCGGTACTTACTGGGGATAGATATTCTTAATTTTCACTTTTCGAAATAAAATCGCCACACGGCGGTTTATTATAGGGTTTTTCACCCTTATCTTCACTTTTCGGAAACTTTCAGGCCCGAAAACGACCTAGAAGGGCCGTTAGTCCGTCTCTCATGTCAATTTTGACGTTTCTCGGAATGTCTTCTAGCAAGGAAAATTCCCGGAAGCGAAACTTCCTGAACTTATATCGATTTAGTATATTTTGACTTATCGTAGGTAAAAGTTGAGCTGGTTCCTGACGCACCGATACTTCTTCTTCGTCTCGACGAAGAATTCGGAGCCAGAGCAGTCGTATTTTCGAAGCCTTATGCGAAATAAAGTCGGTCTCGCTTTTTCGCCGGGCGAAGGATAAAAAATACATTTTCGTTCGTTACGGGAAATCCGCGATAGATATCGACTTAGGGTCTTCGGATCTACCCTTTCCCCCTCCCTAAGATTCGATATCCACCCCCTTCGAACCTCGATCCGTACTCTAGATTTTTAAAACAATTACCAAAATTCCCGATTTACTTAGGAAAAATCGCAAAAATTTAGTCCATTTCTCGAATTTTTTTAACGCATAAGGACCCCTCCGAAAAATCTTGTTGTAGAAAAGATTGTTGTAGAAATCTTTCCCCTTTCCCCTCCCGTCGTAATATAGCGGTTATATAAGAGGGTTTAGCCATCCAGACACCGCACGTTTTTACACATCTTTCCCTAAGTAATCGGTTGCCATGACTCAATTTCAATTAGTATATATGGAATAATGACCAAAATCCACTGTCGGGCTTCAGGGGGGGTAGAAGGAGACTTTGAAAATACCTACTAGTGATTATTTTGAACCTCTACGAATTATGAAAACGGCGCTGTCGGAAATCGAGGACTGCAAATTTGTAATATGTATGATACCAATTGGATATTATAGAAGGTGACTTTGAAAATACCTACTAGAGATTATTTTGAACTTGGACGAATTATGAAAAATTGACATTTGAAAATATGGATATTTCACGATTGAAAATAATGGATATGTTACTGAGTCTCTCAGATAACATGACTTCAAAATGCCTCATATGTGGCGATAAATGTTCACATGTATCCGACGAAATAATAAAATGTACATGCTGTGGAAGATTTCATCATTATAAATGCGGAAGTGGAAATATAATATGTATTTTATGTGAGTCATACCTGAAAAAATCAGAGAATAATAAATAGAAGTGAATAGCTCATGTGCATTGTGAGATAAGAATACTATTCTATCATTTTATTTTCGTGGAGAAGGCCTCCTGGGGACACCACATAAAAAAAACGCACCACCTACTCTACCGCAAGGTGGTGTGGAAAGAGTGAAATTGAACACATTTATAGCAACAAAATAACTATTTTTCGTACCTATTCGTTTGTTTATTCTGTGTAACTGTAGGCTTTTATTCCTTGTATTGCTTCTAGAATTTTTGTACTTATCTTTCAACCCAAGATGTAATGATACTGCTTCTAAATAGAAGAGTTGGCGTGGAGTTGAAGTATTGTAATGCGTCTGAGTATTATTCTTATTTATTATTTTTAGTGTTTTTTTAGTTCTGTGAATAAAGTTTAAGTTATTATCATAAGCTCCGCCCAAGGCAACTATTCCATAGTTCATTAGACTCTGAAAAAATGCATGATAAATTACCATCAAAGCATCAGTTGCCATAAACTTTTTAGTTTTGGCAGAGATAAGAATCAGGTATCTAGTTCTCTTAACAATATAATCAATATGTTTTTCCCATCTCATATTAAAATCGAAGTATAAACCCAAGTATTTGTGGTAATCTACCTTTCTCAGTATATGATGACCATATTGACATTTAAATTTTTTGGCACATCACAGTCGTTACCAAATGTTATATATACAGTCTTGCATACTTCAATATGATGCTCGACATAAAATCCATCCAGTCTCATTCATTTTCAATAACCGTTGGCCCTGCTAGGAAAATATTGCTATGATAATTTTCGCTTGTTTTATTACTGCCCAAAATGTACCCAAAATTCATTTTCAATCTGCATACTACACCTTGGAGTTGTCCCAATTTCTGCTTATTACAAGATTTCTTTCAAGTTGACTTTTGCGTTGGTTAATTTGTATGCAATCCCATCAGAATATTCGTTGAACTTCATGCAAAAATATCCCCTTTATATCAATAAATGTCCTCCATGTAACTAGAGACATTATTGTGGCCAAATTATGGTTTTGTGAAATGATTTTTCAATTATTCTATGAATTATGCAGCTAGTAAATTAATTGAACTGAAACAAATCGATCCAATGAAAAGTTGATGAGCTTAATGCAGATTTTCATCAATCAATATCACTTCGTGCATTTTGGTTCATTTAGATATCGAATATTCTACAAAAAACGTCGGAAATTTGATTTTCTTTTTAATTTTGTTCATATGTACAAATTAGTTTTTCATTTACAATATTTATTCCTTCATTGCTCTTGAACTTCTGATGACAAAACATCGTGGTGAAGAATTTCAGGTCGAGTTTCACAACCGTAAGATACAGTGAGCGTCAAAAGTATGTATTCATTTTCTTCCCTTTCAGGAATATCGAAAATGGTTTGATAGGTCAGAATAATTTAGTTGTTAAGGAACATTTTCCCGTTATTCTTATTTTTCTACCATTTCCCTTTAGCAAGCAGTGACGTCATCTATTTTTTTCAAATTGCAAGCCACCATTTTGTTCCTGCGATGGATAGATCATAAAAATCAGTAATGCACATTTAACCCCATATGGGTCGATAATTCTCGAGATATTAATTTTTAAATCTCAAAACAATGTGAAAATTTTCGAATTAAGTTCCCATCAAATAAACAAATATTATTTAGTGACGAAGCCACATTTCATTTCAATGGAACAGCAACGGACAAATCGTTTGCTATTGGTCAGATCGCAATCCAAACTGGATGCTGGAGACACATACACAAAAACCTGAAAAGTGAATGAATAAGTTGGAACTGTTAACAGTTAACAGGTCTAAAATATTTGGATTTATTACGTGATTACCTGAACGAAGGGTTCCCGAACAGGTGGATTGGTCGGCGAGGTTCCATTGAATGGCCGGCTCGGGCACCAGATCCGTCTCCGTTAGACTTTTTCTCATGGAGTTATAAGAGGAAAGTTAACCTCAATCGGCCAAACAACATCGTGGAATTGAAAAAGAATTTCAAGCTAGATTGGAGTACTTTCAAGAAGTGAATGACCATCAATTCGAACACATACCTCGATAATTTGTTTTATTTATGACGCCTTCATGTACCGTTATTGCAATAAAAATGTGTTTATTTGGTGAAGACTTGATATCAACATTTTCACATGTTTTTGAAATTTAAAGAAATTTTCAGAATTACATATTGTCCCAAATGGCGTTACAGGTGCATTACTGAATTCAGAGTCTTATGATCTATCCATGGTAAGAAAAAAAATGGGAGCTTGCAATATAAAAAAATTTTGATTACGGATGTAGCCATTAAGAAATCATCGGTCATCTTGGAAAGTGTAAAATTGTTTCATGCACTTTCCACCGCTTTAAAATACAATTTTGATTCCCATTTGCCCTTTCTATCAGTAAATGTTCTTCAAACTCGGCTTTCCAATGTTTCGAAGGTTTTGTTGATGTTCTAAAGACGCTATCGATGTCGATACATTTTTTAATAGAATTGGACAAATTGATAAAATACATAAAACATCCTGTATCTCTTAAACGAATATGGTTAGACATATTTCGAACACTGATTTTTACTCAACAAAATGTCCCGCATCTGCACTGGAAGCCTGTACAATCATTCGTGAAACACCCTGTATATTGATCTCTATGTAGTCCTTTTCAAATTTTTCGGATAAAAACTTCTTAAGAAAAATTTATCGAGACCAAAAACGAGACTCTCGGGTTGCACTGTATGTGGTCTCGGTATCGCCTATAATATTTTTCAAAACATCTCGTCTCATCCCGTCTTGCTTTTCCGAGACGAGAACGAGACGAGACGAGAGAAATCCCGCTCTCGTGTGAAGCCCTACAGTCCATACAGAATGTAGGGAATGTCAGCTTAAGCACACATCCACCAAACATGCAAATAAAAAAAGATTTGTATATCAATTCAGGTAATAACAGTATGAATTCCATTCCAGATATAGCTCAACATTTCATCATTTTTTATGTGGAGTTTTCTATATGAAACGATGAATGATTTCAAAGAACTGGTGTTCAGGTTTTGCTATCGACAAACATTTCGGTGTTACAGGCTTGGAATTGATGATGAATGTTCATATTCATTCTATTCTGATTTTAAATTCATTGAATGATAATATGAATGGTGTTTTTTCAAACACCTTTTCAAATCGAAATAAACCAACGAAATATTGATATTGTTGTTTTTAACACGCTCATATTATTTATTTGAACGTGATTTTGACCCACTTTAAACGATCACATTTTATTTAAACTTCACATTTTTTTCCGGATCCGATATTATTACAATATTTTAATGAGACTATCTCATTATAATGATTTCATGTTACCAGCGCATCCGTCATTTTGCAATACATATAATGGAGAGTAGGGCATATTGGGGTTCTTAACACTAAAGTGTACCTACAAGAAAAATACTTGTGATTAAAAAGCAACTTTTTCCCAAAATCACAGCTTAACTCATTACTAATGATCATAGATATTTTTCTCCCATTTTTCATGAGAAATATACGAAATATGACGCATAAATGTGTGAAGGCATTTTGCCCCGCTATGCCCCATACATGGAGGTAAAGCAGGGTTTCTTATGGGGCATTGTGGGGTAGTTAATAATAGTCAATAAAAAATTAAGAATATAAATTTCAAACTTAATATTCTTTATTATTACAGTAAAAATAAACTACAAATCTTTGGCATAAGAAAAAACTCCTCATTATTAAAATCTTCATATAAAAAAAAACATATTTATAGAGAAACAAAAGAACAAATCAACGTTTCGGAATAAAAATACTGCCTCTGTAAAATAACAACCTAACATTTTTAAAATAATTCATTCATCCGCGCTCATCGCACATAAATGACCCCCGCACAAGAGAAGTGTGCCCAACGGGAACATTTTACACAAAGAATCCATTCGTCTGTGGATTCTGACCATAAGTAGCCCCAATATAAGCATTCAGCATCGTCATCATCTCCTACTGAACGTTTGCTGCCTTTCTTTTTTTCAAGTTTTCTCTTTTTCTGTTTATCTGATTTAAAATCCATGTCCCTGGTAACTCTCTTTTTTTTCTTTGATTTCTGTGGCATTTTTCAAGGCCTCCAGCTCGTTTTTATATGGTGACTCCGTAATGATTGCCGTTTTTCCTCTTCGCCTCGTTACTCTCTTGTTCGTTCTGCTCTCTTTGGGCAGTGGCATTATCTGTTCTGGTGTTGTTGTAAAAGAAGACGTGGGTCTATCAGTCATCCAGGAACAACCAGGTTGTGGGGAAAGTTGCCTTTTGGGGTCGTTTGTTTAGGTGGCGTATTATCATCTAGTTCAACTTCTAAACATTCTTTTCTGATAGGTGTGTTGCCACCTTGCGAAATGGCTTCATCAATTAAGGACATCTGAGTGGGTTCAAGATTGTCTGTTGTTTCTGCTGGTGCAAAGTCTGCATCAGTAAATATATCCTTATTCAGAGGCCAAATACCTGAGCCTCTATATGCATTAAGAGCAGTCGTCATAGTTGCTGCAGATACAAAGGCTTTTCCAAATAGCGCAGCAGTTTGAAATTGTGTGACTACGCGACCTGGATGGCACCGTAGCCAATTTTTTGCCTAATTTGTATAATATGTGCTGAGAGGCTTCATGAACCCAACATCTAGAGGCTGGAGTCGGTGAGTACAATGAGGTGGAAAACACAGTACAAGCACTCCATTTTCGCGAGCCAAATCAATCACCTCAAGAGATTTGACATGTGTTGCATGACCATCTAGCAATAGTGAGGTGATTGATTTGGCTCGCGAAAATGGAGTGATTGTACTGTGTTTTCCACCTCATTGTACCCACCGACTCCAGCCACTAGATGTTGGGTTCATGAAGCCCCTCAGGACATTTTATACAAATGAGGTAAAAAATTGGCTACGGTGCCATCCAGGACGCGTAGTCACACAATTTCAAACTGCTGCGCTATTTGAAAAAGCCTTTGTATCTGCAGCAACTATGACGACTGCTACTAATGCATATGGAGCCTCTGAATAAGGATATATTTACTGATGCAGACTTTGCACCAGCAGAAACACAGACAATCATGAAACAACTCAGATGTCCTCAATTGATGAAGCCATTTCGCAAGGTGGCAACACACCTGTTAGAAAAGAATGTTCCAGTATAGTTTGGGGAACGTTGTGTAAGTTGGCAGCTTTTTTGTAGCCCATTTCTCCCGACACAACATTTTGAACTGCTTTTTTCATTGCTTCCATAGACCATGAATGCTGTTCTGTAGTCCTCTTATACATTCGAACCATATTTCCTGAAAAAATAGTTGCTTTAGTAATGAAGGAAAATATTCTTTTAGTTGTTTTAAAAGGGACAAAGTGGGGTACCGTCCAAGCGATACCCTACTTTGCACCTTCTAATGTTCCCAACTATGCCCCAATGTGACTTAAACTACAAAACATGATCTGAAAATACTTACACGTTTCACAATCTCTCTTGAATTTTTAATAATTAATTCTATAAAGGACCTTCACAAAAAGGAATATTAATCAACACTATTCGAGCTCAGGATTTCGTAAACACTGCTGTTCAATACTATAGATTTCATTAACGAACACGCTCGTTTCAGTCTTTCAGTCACATTGCCAAAACGATTCTAGAAGTAGTGTGGGTAGCATATGAAGACCACGTGTCGATTGAAGACCAATCAAATACAGCTATTTGAAACACTGTGCGGAGTTTCGTTTGTCTGTAATCGAGATATTCCGCTTAGCCCCGCTACCCCACAATACCCAGCTCTCCCCTTTGTATACGAAATTGTCCTCTCTCACGAATTATTCGAAAATTTACCATTTTAACGCGATTTTATAAGCTTCACCTGTATGTTTGCTTGCTTGCTTGTTTGTTTGTAACCGACTTCCTTGAACGCGATTTCGACCAACTTTAGACGATCAGATTTTATTTAAACTTTGCGGACTTTTCAGTAGTCGATGACATTATGATAATTTGAAAACATATCCCATTATTCTGACTAGGATCGCTAAGATTAATAAATTTCGTTAGGAACCATATGTATAAGAGTAAGAGAGTAAGACCTTGCGCACGATCTGCGCATGCGATAATCGAGCTAAAAACTGTGAAATAAGTGATAGTTTAAAAAAAATTATAAAAACACGCTTCAATGATACAGCGTATCTAGGTACTAAAAAGTATGAAAAATTTTGTATTGTGTAGAGAAAAGCGTGGGGTGCTCAATAATTTCAGTTGGTTCTTGAAAATATTCGATCGTTACAATCAGTGAAAAAATAGTTGAGAAATCCAAAAGTGTGACATTCATGAAATATTTGAAGAAGAGTCGTGCGAAAGGTATGAAAAATATAGCATAGGGCACACGATCTTGAAGCCCAATTTACAGGACCATTTCTTGAAATAATTTTGAAGGGTCTCGCAAAAATTTTAGCGATGTCGGATACTTCTGACATAGTGGAATTTTTTCAATAATTTTCAATGATTTTTTTTTAATTTCGTAGTCATACGACCCTCACGAAATGTCGTGTTGCCATTCTTCAACTAATTACCATATTTGAATTTGATCGGTTTCATATTTTTTGAGCTATTGAGTAAATAACAACAAAATTTCAGATAGGTAAAATACCCTTATTACACTATGCCTTTTCATGTCTATATTTGCGCCTATTTTCATGGCTATTTGTTGGTTGAATTTCACCCCAAATGACTGGGACTATTACACCACGCTTGTTTCAGGCAGTAATTTCAGAGCTGCAAACATTGAAGAAATTGACATATTTACCTCAAGTTCTTGTCTTGTTCGTATATTTTTAAAACAATATCATAGTGTCTTAAGAATGACTGAAGAAACGTTTAATATGCTACTACATAGAGTGCACATTCAAATACAGAAAAAAGGCACTGTGACTCCAGAAAGCATTTCTCCAAAAACGAAATTGATAATTACTTTGCGATACTAGGCTACTGGTCAAAACTTCATATCACTCGGGGATAGCCATCACAGATTATCTGCCCTTCGTAAGTTTAGTTGGTTTACGAAGGCTGCGATTCAAAGGATAGAATAAACTAGGTTATGTTAAGAAGCCGAGTCAGACAGATAAATATTGTGTTGGTAGACATGACATTTCGACAAAAATGCTTGAGATCCCCACGATTCAGGGGGAACAAATAGAACCAGTTCTATTTATTTCCAAGCCTGAAACAGTCTACAAAATTGTCCCAGGCGCATGCGTATTTCTTCAAAATTTCAGGCGCAGTCAGTCAGGCTGACAAATAGGCACGAAAAACTCATAGTGTACTAAGGGTATAACTCAAAAACCGTTTGGCGGATTATGCCTATTACTCAAATGTCGCGTTCGTATGCACAACCTACCATAAAATTCGTGAGTCGCTATCTCTTTCTGTTTTTAAGTTATCGTGAGATAAATAATATTTTTTAATAATATTTTTTTAATTTTCTGGTGATACGATCCTCACAAAATGTAATATACTTCTTTATGTAGTTATTCTACAACTAACTACCAGGTTTCAATTGGATTGGATCTGTATTGGTTGGAAACAAAATTGTTACTCGGAAACCGTTGAGCCGATTATACCCATGAACAAACTTGTCCGTCGTAGTTGGACGCGCCACTCACCCTGAAAATTTCAAGTCGCTATCTCTTTCCGTTCTCGAATTATAGTTGCAACGATCGGCCGGACAGAATCAAATTTGAGTAATTTGTTCTCTAGTTCTTCATCAGTGAGTCGAACCTAATTATTTGAGATCATTTGCGGCAAAAATTCGAAAGTTACAGAAATTTGTTCAAACTGATAGCACGCTGTTTCCCAGAACATGCGCGCAAAAAAAAAGATCCGAGAATCGGTTAAACGTTTGCAAAGGACCAAATTCTCATATACCTGGAAAATTGTATATTGCCTCAACGTCTGAAAAATTGAAAGTGCATGGCCCTTTTCCCAAAACCCATGTTCTTACATTGGCATGCCTGATTTTTCAGAGATTGATCTAGGTTCAGTTTAAATAATGTAGTAGATATAACCCCTTGTCACCATAAATTTGCACGGGGAAATTGCTATACGTTGAAGATAAAGAAGTTTTTAGAGCTGGCTTAAGAGCAATCATTCATTCAATAATAAATAGATTTATCTGATTTGTATAACAAATATCACTAAACTAAAATCTATAGATTTCTAATCTAATTCTGTGATCAAATGGTTTCTTTCTGGGTTTTCTCTCCCAAACTCTGAAAAATATATATTAAATAACAATCACTGACGTGAAGTCAGAAGCTTTTGCGCGTATGTTCTCTTGTCCATTCTCCTGTATTGGACACTCTTAATCGAATCGACAAGAAAACATACGCGCAAAAGCTTCTGACTTCACATCAGTGCTTGGACCAATTTTTTTTTCGATGATTTTTTAAAATTTTCTAGTGCTTCGATCCTCACGAAATTTTGCAATAATTTTCGCAATGGCATTCTACAACTAATGACCATATCCGAATTGGATCGGATTCGTAATTTTTTGAGTTATTGAGGAAATAACAACCAAATTTCAGATTGATATAACTCCAAAACCATTTGGCGGATTATGCTAGTTAACGCACTTAAATGTCGTATTCAGATGCGCAATCTACCCTGAAAACAGCAAGTCGCTATTTCTTTCCGTTCTCAAGGAATCATGAGATACATAATATTTTTTCGTGATTTTTTAAAAATTTTCTAGTGGTACGGTCCTCACAAAATGTCACGCACGTCTTCACGTCGATATTCTACAACTAGTTACCAAGCTTCAATTCGATCGAGTCTATATTTTTTGAGTTATCGAGGAAAAAACATTTCAGGTGGGTATAACTCCGAAACCGTTGGGCCGATTATGGCCAACAGCGAACTTGACTCTCCCATTCAGATGTGCAACCTATCCTCAAACTTGCAAGTCCCTATCCCCTTTCGTTCAAGAGTTGTCGAGGCAACGACCACCCATCCAGCTACAGAACTCAAATAAGGCAGCTCGGATCTCCAACAATAAAGACCCGATCATGTTCAAACTTGGAACTTGGTAGTAGAGTTGGGTTATGAAGGCTCTCGCGAAATTTCAGCGATGTCGGACGAATAGTTTCCGATATATAGAATTTTTTTCAATCATTTGCAAGAATTTTCACTTTGCCATTTTACAACTAACCATGTTTGAATTGGATCGGTTTTGTATTTTTCGAGTTATTGAGGAATTGAGAACCAAATTTCAATTGGGTATTACTCCAATACCGTTTTGCCGATTATACCTATAAACAAACACAAATTGCGCATTCAGATTATCAACCTAGCCTGCTATCGCTATCTCTTTCTTTTGAAAATCATAGTAACATAGTTTTAGTCAGCATAGATATTTCCAAGTTCCAACTCCTTTTTTAATAAATTCAGTCAAATATGGTCAATTCCAATTGAGCAGCTTGCAAAATTGTATTATCTGTTCAACAAAATGCAAGCAAAACTATGTTACTATGATTTTCAAATACTGTCAAAGTGACAATTCACGAATTTCAGAATAGCTATATCAACAAAAAATAATTCTGAAGATTTTCGTTAGTGTCTGACGAAGGAGTCTGATTTAGACACCGAAACGTTACGAAATTTAGTTGTTTCATCGTTGATGTTGTTTGTTATAGGCAACATCGTTCGATTGATTGCTTCTGACAAATGTCTTGTGTTTCTTACGCAGAAGCAATTCACAAAGTAATACATTTTTATTTAATATATATTTATCAGAGTTTGGGAGAGAAATCCCAGAAAGAAACAATTTAATAATGAATATACCTCCCACAGTATCCTTTAATGATTATTATCTAATTCTGTGACTTCAACAAAATTCATTTAAAGAATTTATATTATTTAAAGTTATATTATACAATGTTTCTCCGTTGTTTTAATAGAAGATTTTATGTTTATTTATGTGGAAACAAACTGAAGTTTTTTTTTCTGTTAATGTTCATATTATTGGAATATTGTGTTCGCAATCGACTTCATCTTTATATTTCCTGAATGAATAAATCTAGCCAGCCAACTGAACTTGAAAAGTCTACTCTGGTTTCGATATATCGTGACAATATGTAATGTGAAAATTCCGTTTGGAAACAAAGGCAGGCGAAGAGGTGATTCAATTCTGTAATGGCTGTAGTTCGCCCCAGGCCCTTTATGAATGAGATATATCTTCGAGTGATGCAACAAAATTGCGTTCTTGTTTTTACACCTCATTTCTGGATCAGTTCAAATGGCCCAATTAAAAGCAGTGATCTCCGCTGGAAGCTCCGACAATGTAGCTCTACAAAACAGGAGATAATCTAGACCCTGAACGAAAAAACGGCGTTCCAATTATGTCGACAAATAAACCGCTCATAAAAACTTCCTGCCAAGTTATTTCCGAACAAGATTTCTTCTCCCTTAGCTGAGACATTATGGAAAAAGTACTGGACCCCAATGAACAAAGGTTCGTGTGTGGAAGTAATGGAATTAGGTGGTTTGACACTTTACTGCGTCAGTTAATCAATCTTTTTGGATGACGGGCAGATTCCATCGCCCTGGCCAATTCGATTAAGGGTACAACGATTGGAAACCACAGCACTTAATAACGTGAAAGAAAAAGGAATTAGATGAAAAATACTATTATCGAAGGGGAAATAGTCAAAAAATTATGAGCCAGTTCTACGTCGAATAATGGAATTCGAAACAAGGCCACAAGGTCCTATTGATGTTAAGGACCACATAAATCGACCATGCTGAAATAATAAGTAACATATTTTTGCACACTCGTACCAGAATCCTATCATTATTTTAGGCATTTCGAGCTGAAAATAGTCTCAAACAAATGATAGCGACTTGAAATTTCCAGGGTTTCGTGTTCAACCAATACAAATCCGATCGAATGTAAACTTTGGTAAATAGTTGTATAATACACTGAGAGAACAGTTTATTTATAAATATTAAAGTTTATTCATATTAAATGAACCCCTTATTCATATATGGCGCAATAAATATTTATTTGTTTTAAATAATGGATTTATTTATTAATATAGGATTTATTCATAGATAATGAAGTTTATCACTACATCAAAAGGGTTTATTTTCATTCAATAACGAATTATTTATAATAAATACATGTTATTTATGAGAAAAAAAATATTTCTTTTCAATGAATATCAATATTCTCATAATAAACAAAGATATATTTATATATATAGATTTATTTCAGAAATTCATATTTACTGTGAATAAAGAAAAAGATTAATTGAATGTTTACTGGGGTATGCATATATTGCAAAAAAGAATTACTTTCTGAAATTTATATAATAACAATTCCCATATGATATTTTGTGGTAGTTTTCTATGTAGTCTTCTTCCTTGATCTCTATGGGTGCAGAATTCAGCCAAAATCTCGATGGTATGTAAGTACAGGAGCCAGTTCGAAGAATTGCGAAGAGAGTTTCTAGGGTGCCTCATGTTGTCACTATCACTATAGTTGTGGTGCCTTTACTGGAAAATAAAAGGAAAAAAAAAATTACCTTCAAAAATTTTTCCAACTTTTAATATGAATAAATAAACGGAACTGTTGTTCTGATTCATATCATATTCATATTCGTATTCAGGTTTTTTGAAATTTCAACATGAAAAACTAATAGCATTGAAATAACGAACTGATTTTCTGGAAATTATAAATATTCAAAAATAACTTTCACCACATTTTCGAGAATGATATCAAATGGATTTATATTTTTTTCTTATAAACACATATTAACAACTTTGATTAATCGTAAAGAAACAATTACATTCACAAGTGAATTTGACTGAAAACTCCCGCAAATAGAAATCCATTATCAAGAATTCCTTATTATCAATAACCTGAATTTGTTGCAGCAGGTGTTTCATTTTATTGTATTTGAAGTTTTCTTAAGAACAACTTCTTATTTTTGAAAAGAAAATATATTTATATCATGCAGTATCATTGAGCAAAATATTTTGAGAATCAGTGTCAGTGATTAAGCTAGTATAATTTAAAAATTTTTTATGAAAACTAAGTCTTACCTTCGAATGTACTTTTTGAATGACTCAAACCATTTTGAAACAAAAATGTCTGGAATTCAACCATTCTGTCACCTCACCTATATATCACGCACTATCCAAACAACCAACAGACGAATTAAAGAGTACTTAATGTGACTGATCGCTATAATTACAAAGTTTTCAGATTCGCATTTCGGTATAATGGCCAATGGGGTGGGGTACGTCGAACTACACGGTCAGGATGCGAGCTCTAATAAACGCTTATTCAAGTATAATGAAGATTTATTATTAATTACTAAATCTTGCTTCAATCATAATTCAATAAATCTTTGTTTTACATAAATAAGGACAGTTTTTACTTCAAATAAGATTATTTGTTTATATTTAATAATATTGTTGAACACGACATTTCTGGATTACATTTATTTACTGTTAATAAACTAGTTTGATTATTAATAAATCTTGCCCAAATAAATGGAATATTTCTGAGAAATAAGGATTACATCAAGTTGTTCTAACTATTAATAATATTTATAATTAATTAATGAAATTTATTTATGAAAAATAAAACTGTCCCAAATAAAGAATTATAAATTATTAACACTAACATTTCTCTCAGTGTACCGACACAAAGATGTATATGGAGTTTTGTGAGGATCCTATGAGCAGAAAATTTTTAAAAAAATTTTGAATAATATTATTCATCTCACGATAACTTGAGAACGGAAAGAGATAGAGACTTGCAATTTTTATAGTAGGTTACGCATGCGAATGCGACATTTGAGTTCGTTATAATAGGCATAATCGGCCAAACGATTTTGGCCTTCAGGAATATCCATGAATTGGGTGCAGAACTTCGTGAGAATTGTATCACTAGAAAAAAATTGGTTCAAGCCCTATGGACAGGAGCTTTCTGGCGCTCTTGTTCAAACAGACAAATTATATCTCCGAAAGTATTGATTTATCAGAGTTGGGAATTATATCAATGTATTCTTATGATAGAACTGCATCATAAAGGAAATTCAATTCAAATAATAGTTTATTTATCAAGATTAAATAAGCAAATCTGAGAATGAGAACTGCACCATGGAAGAAATCAAATTAAAATAGCTGAAATGACTTCGACTCTCTCTTACAGAACAGGATGACATGTGCGAGTATGAACACAGATCATATAATAAATCATAGATAGAATAATTATAGCATTCTGTGGAAACATACATAGAAGTACGATTCATTATTGAAATTTCAAAAAATCATATCTCCGAAAGTATTAACTTGTTGGAGTTGAAAATGATATCAATGGATTTTTATGGTGAAACTGCATCTTGAAAAAAATTTAATTTGAAATTTGTTAGTTGAAAAAAAAAATTTTTTTCGTTACTCCGAAACCATCTGGCCCATTTGAAAATAACGAACTTAACCGAGATATTCATTTCCCTAACCTACTCTGAAAATTTCAACTGCCTAGCTCATTCCGTTCGAGAGTAATTGTATAAAAGAAATTAAAAAATTGAAAAAAAATTGTTTTGACACTTTACGGTAACCTGATCAATACAAAACTTCACATGAGTATAGAGTTCATGATTCTACAATTTGATGCCAAATTTCAGATAGATCGAGAGATCGGTTTCGGAAATATTCATAAAAAATGTTTTTACTAAAAACTGCCATCTGAAACCGCTTGATGGATTCCGCCCATTAACGAACTCGTCCGAGATATTTACGCTCCAAATCCACCTTGCAAATTTCAATCCTCTAACTCCTTTCGTTCGAGAGTTACGTGTTAACGGACGGACGGACGGCCGGCCGGCAGGACAGAATAGATTTCGACCTCGGATTCTTGATCAGTGAGTCGAACCAAATCGTTTGAGACCATTTTCAGCCAAAAATTCGAAAATTACACACATTTGGGCAAATTTATAAGCACTCTGTTCCGAGGAACAATAGCGCCAAAAAGTGAAGGATTCAATTTTTCTTGATCAATGCCAGTCACGTGGGTACAGGTTTCTGTTTTATTTCATTTGGATCCAATGTAGCACTCGCCAAAAATTTTAAAAAAATTCGTCATTAGTGTATCAACGCTAAGAAGACGACTTGAAGGTTCATGCAGAATTTCGTGAGGGTGTCTGAGGCGTGAATAGACAATAGAATATGCGCGGAAAAGCTCCTGACTTCTCGTCAGTGCTTTTCTCGAATTTTATTGGATATGTAAATTCTACGAATCTCAGAAGAATGAAAACTTCAGGGGATTATAAAATTTTTTCACACAACAAATGTACAATCCTTCCGCTTTTGTCCTATTTCATATGGCCCAATGTTTATTCGGTCCTGAACCCATCTCTTAGAGCTATCCGTTATTTTCACAGACACTTAGTTAGATATATGTTATTTGGGAGAACTTATAACAGGGGATTCTTCAGGAAGTTTCAAAACTTTTGGAAGCTCTTAGGTCGGAACACCCAGACAAGGTCGAATTCTATCTAAAATATTAAAATCCTGATAAATCTGACAATGGAAGTCAGAAGGCAAAATTGGTTTTGTTCACGCTTGAACAATCTTCCAAATTCGAATATTTGCTCACTAGAATTAATAATTCGACTTGTGCGAGCAGGCATTTTGTTGGTCCAAACGACTTCTCGAGCAGACAGATATGCAGGGAGGTTTTGATTGGCGTATTGGATTTATAATTCTATATGTAACTGGTACTTGTGAGAAAGCAAACAAGCTAAGTTTTATTTAGAGAGCAAAGGTGACAGTGACAGTGAGTCGCAGGTAGGCATTAGCCAAATGGTCCATATTTCTTTTCTGGGGACATTTCTGGTATTTTGAATACAAAATCTTGTAGACGGTACATTTCTACCCAAAAAGGTATACAAGTTTCATGTCCATTGGATGTCTCGTTTTCATTATCTTCAGCTAATTCACTTCAACAGATTGTGTTTCAAAAACAGATGAATCCACCAAGTGGTTTCGCAGTTATGGTCATTTTGACATTACGACAGTTGAGTTCTTTGATAAGCATAATCGGCCAATCGGTTTTGGAGTTATACCCATCTGAAATTTCGTTGTTATTTCCCCAATAACCCAAAAAATATAGATCTGGTACAATTCAAACACTGTCATTAGTTGTAGAATGCCAACTCGCGAATGTTTGCAAAATTGCGTGAGGATCGTATTACTACAAATAAAAAGAAATCCCTGTATCTCAGGAAATTTTGCTGGAGCCTTCAAGAGTTTAGTAGCTGGATGGGTGAGGTTTGCCACGATAACACTCGAACGGAAAGAGATAGCGACTCGGAATTTTCAGGGTAGCTTGCGCATCCGAATGGGACAATTTAAGTCAATTGGCATAATCCGCCGAACGGTTTCGGAGTTATACCCATCTTAAATATTGTTGTTATTCCTCTAATAACTCAAAATATACAAATCGGTTCCAATTAAAACATGATAATTACTTATTCTACAGTGCTACTCAGCTACTTCGCACCAAGAGGGACCTTTCTTTTCTATTAATATTTCCGAATTGTATTTCTCATAAAAGGTTTGTGCTTTAAAAATGATTAATAATGATATAAAGCTCGGCGGAAAGCACCATTTTTAAACAAAAATGTTGATTATCTCGGAAAATTCGCACTTTTTGCATAAAACGTTCAAGCAAGTGAACTCGATTGAAAATACAATTCAGATTTTTTTTTGCTTATAACTTTTTCAAAAATTGACTAATTATGTAACGGATTTTTTTTGCTCCTTCGTCAGACACTTAACAAAATCTTCAGAATTATTTTGTTGATAGTTATTCTGAAGATTTAGCAGACTCCTTCGTCAGTCTGATATAGAGTCCGAAACGTCACGATATAGTTGTTTCTTCGTTGATGTTGTTTCGTTGTTGTTTGTTAGGCAACATTGTTCGATTGATTGCTTCTGACAAATATCTTGTGTTTCTCAGGCAGAAGCAAATCACAAAATAATTAAATTTTATTTTATAGATATTTTTCAGAGTTTGGGAGAGAAAACCCAGAAAGATACCTTTTAATAATATCAATGGATTCTTACGATGAAATTGCATCTTGAAAAAAATTGAACTTGAAAATAATTTTTTTGTTACTCCGAAACTGTTTGGCCGATTTTGCCCGATAACGAATTTAACTGAGATATTTATCTCCCAAACCTACTCTGAAAATTTCAACTGTCTAGCTCATTCCGTTCGAGAGTTATCGTGTCTACGGCCGGACAGAATAAATTCTGACCACGGATTCTTGATCGGTGATTCGAACCAAATCGTTTAAGACCATTTTCAGCCAAAAATTCGAAAATTACAGACATTTGGGCAAATTGATAAGCATTCTGTTCCCAGGAACAACAGCGCCAAAAAGTGAAGGATTCAATTTTTCTTGATCAATGCCAGTCACGTTGGTACACGTTTCTGTTTTATTTGCTTTGGATCCAATGAGCACTCGAAATATATTTTTATTTGTGTTTTTTTTATCCAAGAATATATATTATTTTGTATTTTTTTTCTTTTTTTGTTCATGTGTTAATTTCTCGCGATCTTCATTTTTTCAAATGCAATGCATTTAATTTTTTTCATCATTTAAATCACAAAAAGTAAAGTGAATAGTGATTACACTGATGAAACAAAAATTAAAATTTAAAAAAAAAAATTAAATTTTGTTTTCGTCATTGTAATCACAAAAAGTGAAGTAATGATGAAAAAAATTATATGCATTTGAAAAAATGAAGATAAATCGATTTGAAATTCGTCATGTTGATAGTCTTTTTGTGGACACTTCATGTGCTTGAGAAGCTTTATTATAACTGACTATGATACTTAGAAGTCTCGTCTTTCAATGCATATAAAGCTGATATTGGTATGAGCAAGGATTCGTGAAATATAATTAGATAACATATCCTCTACACAAGTATCATTTTTTGTCAAAACGACAAATATTTCGAAAACTGTTAAACAAAAATATGTGAAAATTATAAAAGAGCATGCAGGATTTTCCAGAGAATTGAAAAACACTGCTGAATATGTGTCTCCCATTTGAAAAATCATAGTCAACTTCTATTCCTCTTTTGTGGGAGACCCGATACATGCGAAAATATTTTTAGGTTGTACTATTCTTGGAGTAATTGAAGTTTGCATCAAAAAATTTTTCCAAACTTTGACCGTTACGCAAATATCGTCCCCTGCGGCACTAGGGGACACCCTGTATAATCCTGCAGTTTGGGTACGACCATAACAGTTCACGTGTTATCCTTGATAATCGTATACGATTCCATCGAATACCATTTATCTTTTCCATTCGATTCTTTCGAACATTCGAACGCATCATTATGTCGGATACACCGAAAGATCCTGTTCCGGTCGTCACTAATTATATTTCCTGATTAGAAGAATCCCCTTTGCGACGCAACGATTTTACGATGAGCCGCAAAAGCTACGGCCGTATTCCGTTGAAGAAAGAGTGAACCAGTTACCTAATTATTATTCATCGCATTTCAGAAATTGACGCAAAATCGATACAATTTCCCCAGTTAAGTTCGTAATGAACTCGAAATGGTGTTTTTCGAGACGACTCCAACGATACTTCGCCATCTTTTGTGCCGTCTTTACTTTATTGACTCTTGATAAGGATTGATCTGTTCTGGGATTAAACTTCCCGTGTTAAGTACCGCTGCGAAATCTATTCTTCGAGTTCAAGCTTGTTCCAAGCTGACACTGATCTTTCAGATTATGTCCGTCCCAGTTCCCCCCGGTCTTCTGGAGGTAGAAGTGATGATTTTCTCACTGATTTATTAACGGAATAATCGAAATATTAGATATCCCGTGAGAATCTATAGGTCACGGACTGGTTAATCGATAGCCTCTAATCTTCGTTTGTATCTATGAACCAGATTAGTTTTTTTTAATTTTTTTCATCTATGAACCAGTCCTAATATTCCCGTCAATCTAGACCAAAAAATGAGAGTGGAGGTACATAAAATCCCAACAAGCTGAAAATCTGTAAAATTATTCAAAACATAAGTAATTATAAATAATATTTAAAAGTATTTCAAAGGTCAAAAAATGAGTTTTTCGCGATTTTCAGCAAAACGGTAAGTTTTACCATGAAAGTACCTAGGTTAAAAATTGTAGATCATGAAATTATCTATAAAAAATATATCAATACTTTTTTTCCTACGAACCATCGTTTCTTAGATATAGCGATTCAAAAAGTTATAAAAGTTGTTATCGTCATAATATGCATGAGTACGCCACGTATATACATCACTAGAGTTGTTATATATTATAATATTAATATGATATATTATACTATTATACAGGGTGTCCCAAGTTCGAGTGCCTATTAGACGTTTCTGGAGAACTGGACATATTTGAAATCTGAAAATTGGAATTATGATATTGCTTGAAATTCTCAACAGAGCTCAAATATTTTCGACGCCCAATCACTTCCAGTTATACAGGGAGTGAAAATGAATTTGATGAAAAAATTTTGTTTTCCAGTTTTGCATTCCTGTTATGATCAAGTATTCAATGCTGAATACATCTCTGTTAAAACCATTGTATTCATTCGAATAGTTTTCAAAATATCGAAAAAAAATCGGAAAAAAAGTCAAATATGTTTAGTCAGTATTATGTTCATTATTCTTGTTTTAAACATCCTGAGCGTGAACCGTTTTTAGAACATCGAAGAGGAAGAATGTGGAAAGGTCATGCATCTTTTGAATTTCAGAAATATTATCACGGGGTGTTTCAAATTTTGTGTCGAAAATTGTGATCAAAAATTGGACATAACTTCTGTTTTTTCAAATTAGAACCCCATTTTTTTTAAGATTGCGTTGGATTCTGCGGTGAAAAATAATGATAGTTTTATCACATGATTATGCTCATAAATTAAATAATGCCTGAGTTTTTTTGCGCGTATGTTCTGGGGAACATCGCGTTATAGTTTTGCCCAAATGTCTGTAACTTTCGAATATTTTGAAAAAAATGGTCTCAAACGATTAAGTTCGACTCCCCAATGAAGAATTCGAGGTCAAATTTGATTCTGTCCGGCCGGCCGTCCGGCCGTTGCCACGATAACTTGAGAACGAAAAGAGCTAGCGACTTGAAATTTTCAGGGTAGGTGGCGCATCCCAATACGACGGACAAGTTCGTTAATGGGCATAATCGGCCCAGCGGTTTCCGATTAATAATTTTGTTTTAAACCAATATAAATCCGATCGAATTGAAACTTGGTGAGTAGTTGTAGAATATGAGCCTAAGCACGTTTGTGAAATTTTGTGCGAATCATATGGCTATAAAATTTTAAAAAAATTATTAAAAAATATTTTTGTTGTCACGATAACTTGATAACGGAATGAGATAGCGGCTTGAAATTTTCAGGTTAGGATGAGCACCAGAACGCGACATTTCAGTTTGTTTATGAGCATAATCGGCCAAACGGTTTTAGAGTTATAGCCATCTGAAATTTTCTGAAATTTCGTGGTTTTTGTTCCTCATTAACTCGAAAAGTACTGAATCGATTGAATTCAAACATGGTTATTAGTTGTAGAATGCCAACGCGGAAACGTTTGCAAAATTTGGTGAAGATAGCATTTGTAGAAAATTTTTAATAAATCATTGAAAATAAAAAAAAAATTCTATATATCAGTAACTAATCGTTAGAAATTGATGAAATTTTGCAAGAGCCTTCATAACCTGACTCTACCGCTAAGTTTCAAGTTTTAATACGATCGGTTGAATATTGTTGGTGATTGGAGCATTCTTGTGTGAATTCAGTAGATGGGTGACCGTTGCCTCGATAACTTTCGAACGAAAAGAGATAGGGACTTGCAATTTTCAGGGTAGGTTGCGTATCCGAAAGGGAGAGTTGAGTTCGTTTTTGGGCATAATCGGTCTAACGGTTTCCGAGTTATACCCACCTGGAATATTATTTTCTTGATAACTGAAAAAATAAATATTCGATCGAATTGAAGCTTGGTAACTAGTAGTGAAAATCAACATAAAGACGTGTTCAAAATTTTGTAAGAACCGTACCACTAGAAAATTCGAAAAAAATGACGAACAAAAAAAATTTAATAACCGTACCCCTAGAAAATATCAAAAAAACTCACGAAAAAAAAAATTGGTTCAAGCACTGACGTGAAGTCAGAAGCTTTTGCGCGTATGTTCTATTATCCATTATTCTGTATTGGACACCCTTAATCGAATTTACCATGGTAAATTCGATTAAGGGTGTCCAATACAGAATAATGGATTATAGAACAAACGCGCAAAAGCTTCTGACTTCACGTCAGTGCTTGAACCAATTTTTTTTTTCATTTAGGAGCATAATCATGTTAGAAAACTATCATTATTTCTCACCGCAGAATCCAACACAATCATAAAAAAAATAAGGTTCTATTTTGAAAAACAGAAGTTATGGCCAATTTTTTATCACAATTTTCGACACAAAATTTGAAACACCCTGTGATGATATTTCTGAAATTTAAAAGATGCATGACCTTTCCACATTGTTACTCTTCGATGTTCTAAAAACGGTTCACGCTCAGGATGTTTGAAACAAGAATAATGAACATAATACTGACTAAACATATTTTTCTTTATTTCCGTTTTTTTTCTTCGATATTTTGAAAACTATTCGAATGAATACAATGGTTTTAACAGAAATGTATTCAGCATAGAATACTTGATCATACCAGGAGTGCAAAACTTGAAAAAAATGTTTTCATCAAATTTATTTTCACTCCCTGTATAACCGGAAGTGATTGGGCTTCGAAAATATTTTAGCTCTGTGGAGAATTTCCAGCAATATCATAATCTCAATTTTCAGATTTTAAATATGTCTAGTTCTCCAGAAACGTCTAATATGCACTCGAACTTGGGACACCCTGTATATTATTATGAAGTGTTATTTATTGAAACAGCAATAGAGCAATTCAATTTGACAAATACAACAATTGTTGTTGGTGAAGATGTAGACTTTCTCGTATTACTCACTGCTCGAACGCCAACTGAAAAAACTATTTTTTTCTTAAAACCAGGAAAACCTCAACATCAATCAGATATATATTCATCAAAAAGTTTATCTACTTTTGTAAAGTGTCAAAATCATGTACTATTTTTACACGCAATAACTGGCTGTGATACGACATCTGCATTTTACAGGAGGGGTAAAACAGCAGTTTTTAAAATGTTTGAAAAACAAGATTCAGTTCAATGTGCTGAAGTTTTTAAAAAGAGTAATTCAACTCAACAAGAAGTTATCACCAACCGCATCTGCTTTCTTCTTTTTATGTACGGAGCTCCTAAAAAAACTACCTGTTTAGATAAGCATCGATATGCATGTTTCGTTAAAAATATTAAAAATAAAAAACAAGTTCAATTAGCTTGTCTTCTGCCAACCTCAGTTGCTGCTCATCAACATCTTTTTCGGGTTTATTACCAAGTTCAAGCATGGCTTGGTTACCCTACAGACTGGGATTGGAAGTTGGTCAAAAATATAATAGAGCCAGTTCAAACTTCACTCCCTCCTGCGCCGGAAAATCTGCTGAACACAATGTTTTACAACTGGAAAAAGGGATGCAGTGCTAAATGTGGTCGAAGTGTCATACGATACATCCCTATTGACGCAATTTACTTGCATTCAAAATAAAGATGAAGAAAAAGCAGGAGAAGAAGAAAAAGAAGAAGAACAAGAAGAAGATCAAGAAAAAGAACAAGAAGAATGTGAAACTTACGAATCAGGTGAATGAACTTCACCACTTTTTTTTAATTTAAATCGCTTTTATCTTTTCCAATCTTTCAAATTTCCGTTATTTTGCGATAGTTTCACATTAAACAGGATCACAACTGACCCGTGGAGTAGGCCTAGTGCGGAAACCACGTTAAATAAAACGCCTCACTACCTCATAGGTGGCGTGGAAACGTGTTAATATTAAGTCGATAACAACTTTTATAACTTTTTGAATCGTTTATATCTCAGAAATGGTGGCTCGTAAGAAAAAAAGTATTGATGCATTTCCTATAGATAATTTTATGGTCTACAATTTTTGTCTGAGGTACTTTTATGATAAATCTTACCATTTTGCTGAAAATCGCGAAAAACTCATTTTCTCGACCCTTGACCTTGAATAAAATTTTTTTCATACACGGGAAGGATGGGGAACTTTCAAATATTATTTATGTTTGGAAAAATTTTACTGATTTTCAGCTCGTTGGGATTTTATGCACCTTCGAATGTCTAAATTGACTGGACTATAACTGGCCAGACTGTGAACTTCTCCTCATCTAGGACTCATACTAAACAGGGTGTTCTATAAGCCCTTAGACAAATTCTCGCAGATGATAGCTCTGCTTATTCTTAAGATTATGTTTCCTATGAATA
This sequence comes from Halyzia sedecimguttata, assembly GCA_937662695.2. Taxonomy (NCBI): domain Eukaryota; kingdom Metazoa; phylum Arthropoda; class Insecta; order Coleoptera; family Coccinellidae; genus Halyzia; species Halyzia sedecimguttata. The sequence goes on along the minus strand of OW569420.2, from coordinate 21,314,822 downwards.
TAGATCTGATTCGTTTTCTTTTAGAAAATACAGGGTCTTCATAAATGATTGTAACATCGCAGTTGGCTTTGGATTTGTTTTTGCCACTTCTCACTTCTTGTGTACTGTTTATATCATAGAATTTCCAAACTCGCAGCCAATATTGAATTATTGTCAATTCTTAAGATTGTTTTCTAATTCGTGAAAATTCAATTTCCAAATCATTCAAATGTGCAATGACTTATGATTTAGAACAAAATACATTTATTGTGATGTCCTATTACCGCAATGGTACATTAATCAATGGTGAATGAATTTACTCTGTTTAGGCCTGTGAAAATGAATATCTGGCAAATATTTCGATGTTCAGATTCTAGAATCTTCTCTGAAAGCCCACATCAGAGGTGTTATTAACGGATTCATGCAGACTGGAAACAGGGAAAATCCACAGGAAAACCCCAAGTTTGTCTAGAAGTTGTTGAAGAACTGATAACACGAGTTTAACAAAATTTTCAAATGTCCTTGAATAAATGATCTGGTTTCACCTTGAGTAATTGCCACAAAGTATTGAAAAAAACTGTATTTGTACCCTTACGAAATAACGATGGTACAGTAACTCCTACCAACAGATATCCCACGTCGCCTAGTGTACTGCTATTGTCAGTATCCTCTACATCTTTCGCCATCTTGAAACTACCGAATTCTTCATCAGTTAGATGATACTAAACGTTTGAGACCATTTTCGGACAAAAATTCGAAAATTGTAGACATTTGATCAAACTGATAGGCACTCTGTTCAGGAGAACAGGCGCGCCAAAAACGCCTGTGGGTGGGATAGTTCCTTGCTGATTAAATATCAGTTGTTGATCCAATGCCTCGTCGTAAAATATAATTAATGACTTCATTCCAATATCCACACGGGGCTGCCATAAATCACCCTCCTATAAATTTTATCTTGAATATTTCTAACACAAAGAAAGTCGATTTTACATGGCGCCACCATATGACGCTATTATACCATTGTGTATTCAACGTGAGACGTCTATTGATTCCTGTTCTTGTTATTATTAATTCACATGAAGGAGATTTACCATACCTCGACTATGTTGTTTAGCTTACTAGAAGAGTCAGTTTAATTTGAATTCATATGAAACGTTTCCTTTCGTTCCAAATAACAATTTAAAACGCCTTTCTGAGTATAAACGAGTATTATGGTTTGAATTGCTCTTACGTCTCGAAAAACATCATTGTTGGACTTAGGATTTGGTAGAACTGTGTACGTCACAAGGGGTATGCTTTTTTCCGAATTATTATTATTATTGAATGCTTGTGGCTTCTACTTGATGGAAATCCATATGAACTCATATGCGTCGACAAGAGACGCAGCGACTCCATCACACTACATCATACTAAAAAAAAGAATAAAATGAGAAAAGCACCATGGAAGAAATCAAATTAAATCTGGCCAATTTTGCCCAATAACGAACTTAACCGAGATATTCATCTCCCTAAACTACTCTGAAAATTTCAACTACCTACCTCATTCCGTTCGAGAGTTATATCTATGTCTATGGATGAAAAGCAGTCTCACTACTCTCAGATCTCTTACTTCATGTTCAGTTCCGAAATGTAAGAATTTTCTGAGAAAAACTAATATCGGAGCAAACAACTGAGATTTAACTCACTTCGCTCACAATTCTTCGATTGATTAGCATAGACAAGATATACTATGATTGATTAGTCTCAGGAACATCATTTGACATTATGACAATTCATATTCATACATAGAATAATATTATTCTGTGACAACGTTGAAATACGATTTATTATTGAAATTTTGAAAAATCATATCTCCGAAAGTATTAGCTTGTTAGAGTTAAAAATGATATGATTGGATTCTCATGATAAAACTTTTTTATAAAAAAAATTTAATTTGGAATTTGTTTCGTAAAAAAAAAATATTTTTTTTGTTACTCCGAAACCATTTGTCCGATTTTGCTCAATAACGAACTTAGCCGAGATATTTATCCCCCAAACCTACTCTGAAAATTTCAACTCTCTAGCTCATTCCGTTCGAGAGTTATCGTGCCTACGGCCGGCCGGACCGGCCGGACAGAATGAATTTCAACCACGGATTCTTGATCAGTGAGTCGAACCAAATCGTTTAAGACCATTTTCATCGAAATATTCGAAAATTACAGACATTTGGGCAAATTGATAAGCACTCAGTTCCGAGGAACTAGAGCGCCAAAAATGGAGTAAAAAAATAAAAAAAAGAATTAGAAAAATTATGATGATTAGTATTATATAGTCTAAGATGCATTTTTGAAGGTACTGCTATGCATGATGTTGTTACTACCCACATAACTTCAAAGATGCAACATAAAAAGTTTGACAAAACTTCTGTACCTATATGATTATACAGATGTATTATTTTCAAAATAACGTGAGTAATTTATGGTCCAAATTAACGAGACATTTCGTGGGATATTCATTAAAAACATTGGAAATGATCAACAAAAAAATGAATGCACCCTTTACCTAAATGAAAGGTATTATTGAACAACTGAATTCATCATAAAGTTACCTCAGCTTTTGCTCAATTAACAGTATCAATTAATCCCTTTCTCAGTGATCACAAACAATTTGCCAATTGCTTTAATTACAGGGGTAAAATCCAACATCTCAAAAATTCGAACAGAGAAAGTCGTCAAGGAACAAAATACGTTGCCAATAATAGACTGAAACTATGATGTCTTGCCAAAGTATAACTTGTTGATTTCGGAATAGTGCTGGGAAAAAAATTCCGAAAAGAGTTTTTTTGGGCGTATGTTCTAGGGGAACATCGTCCTATCATTTCGTCCAAATGTCTGTAATTTTCGAATTTCGAGCTGAAAATTGGCTAATAGACTAATTCGGACTCCCTGATCACGAATCCGGTGTCAGATTTTAGGGTGCCGTCCGGCCGGCCGGCCGGCCGGCCTTCCGGCCGTAGGCACGATAACAGGAGCACCGAAGGTCCTATCGACTTCAAACTTTCAGGGTAGGTTTCTGATCAAAATGCGACGGTTAAGTTCGTTAACGGGCAAAATCGGCCGGACGGTTTAGGAGTTATAGACATTTCAAATTTTGAGGTTATTTCCCTGATATTTCAGGAACTAAAGAAGATGTTGAATCGAAACTTGGTACTCAGTTCGAGGATATAAACGCGCAACTTTTGGCAAAATTCTGTTATGATCGAAATGTTGGTAACTTTTAAAAAAATATTTCTTTTAATTTTTTCGAAAAAAAAATTTTTTTTTCGTGAACTATTCATCAGATTGCAACAAAAACTTGTACTAACGTCAATTGTAGTATTTTGCAACATTGTGCAAAATTTTGGCTCTATACGATTTAAATTTCTGGAGATATAAGACAAAATGTGTCAAATTTCCTGGGTCTCTCTCAGTATTTTCATCGATTATTATATAATAATCTCAATAATATTAAGGTATTCAACATGATACTGCTTTTTTTCTTTACTGGTCAGTACGGGCCACAAGGAAGATGAACATGCGCCCAATAGCTCCTGTCCACAGGGCTTGAACCAATTTTTTTCACTATGGCCCGTATACACCCTAATTCACTATCATTAATAAGATTACGTTCTTCCCAATACTTACTTTCCAGGTAATGCAACTGTTACGAACACTTAAACAGCAATAAATTACAACCAAAACGCAAGGAGGATTGGGATATTGCTAAGATGATGTTCACAAGGCAATGACTAGAATAGCCAATAAATACCCAGGAGTGGATGGAATATTTCCAGCACTCTTGCAGAAGGGTATGGAAGAGATTCTTCCCCATCTGCTGAAAATCATGAGAAGCAGTCTAGCCTTGGGTCGAGTACCTAGTAAATGAAGAAGGGCAAAAGTAATCTTCATTCCAAAAATTGGGAAGAAATACGGGACTGGTCCTCTATCTTTCAGACCCATTTGTCTGACATCGTTTCTACTCAAAACGATGGCCAAAAGTTGTCCACTACCTTAGTGGACAACTAGATAAGAACGGAGAATCTGGAGAGCATTCCACTTCACAAAAATCAGCATGCTTACAGGGCGGGCTGACCTACAGAGACGGCTCTGTATCAGCTGACTGAAGTCGTCCCAAGAACTCTGGACAGTAAAGAAATCGCAATGTGTGCATTCCTGGATATATCTGGGGCCTTTGACGACACAACACATGTGTCTGTTAAAGAAGCACTTGAAAGGCGAGGTGAATAAAACCATTATAAAATGTATGTATGAGCTGTTGTCGACGAGGATAGCGGAGGCACAGGTGGGCAATGGGACTTCTGACAAAGCCACTCGTGGAACACCTCAAGGGGGAGTAACATCTGCCCGTCTTTGGAACCTAGTAGTGGACGAGCTCCTCCACAGAATAACGGAGCTCGGCTTCGGGTGTATAGGCAATGCCGATGACATAGTCCTAATGGTCAGAGGTAAGTTCGAGGGCACCTTGTGTGACTTACTATAGGAGGGCCTTAGAATTATCGATCAGTAGTGCTTGTCAGTTGGGCTGAACATAAACCCGAACATGACCACAGTGAATCTGTTCAATCGGAGAAGGAAACTTCCAGCTGTGAGATCCCTCTTTTCAATGGAGATATTATAGAATGGAAGTCTGAAGTTGAATACCTTGGGGTAACACGAGATAGAAAACGTCTGTGGAATGGGCATTTTGAAATCACTGTTAGCAAAGCAACAAAGTCTTCAATGACGTGCAGAAAAGTAGCCGGTAAGACTTGGGGTTGTAAACCTAAGATACTGCGATGGTTGTACGTCATGCTTGTGAGACCCATAATTACGTAAGGAGCAGTAGTCTGGTACTTAGTCAGGGCACTTGAGATTGTCACAAATCTCACACCACTTCATCTAGTGATAGACAAAATGACCCATGTAGCCATTCTCAGAATATCTAGGAAAGGAACAGGTAATGAGTGTATTGAAAATCAGAAAGTCTTGTCCTCTCTTACCAGCCAATCTTCCTGGTGACGAAATGATTAAGAATGCAAGCATCGGACGGAAATTCACTGCGATGCTCGCTAGGAATGCTCGGTAGGAAAAAAGATTGGGACAGGGAATCCACCACCCAAGTTCTTGAAAGAAATGCTATTGTACACAGGCGGTTCAAAAACCACTACAGGAGCTGGCGCTGAAGTATATGGGTATATGGGCCAGGCACCAAATGCTCACTATCGCTAGGCTCTTATCCGAGCGTCTATCAGGCAGAAGTACTCGCAATCGAAAGATGAGCGGAAATGAACCTAGAAAGAAACTATCAGAGATGTGACATAGCAGTCCACTCTGACAGTCAAGCTGCTATTAAAGCTCTGAGCTCCCATGTTATGAGTCCAAGCTAATATGGGCCTGCCGAAGAAAACTCAATGAAGTAGGCAAGAACAACAGGGTCTCCTTGGTCTGGGAACCTGGTCACGGGAATAAAAGGAAATGAGGAGGCCAATACACTTGTCAAGAAAAGAGCACAAACCCCCTTTATTGGTCCGGAACCCTACTGTGGGGTTGGTAGATACACCTTCAAAAGTGAAACTGAAAGAGGTATTTTCTAGAGATATCTTCCCGGAATGTATCACTCCAAAATATTCCTCGAGAACTTCGACACTATCAGGCCCAAGAAATATATTGACCTCGGTAAGAACATGCTGTGGTATCCTCACAGGGCACTGCGGCCTTAGGAAGCATATTATGAGATTCGGGCTAGCAGAAACTGAGTGTAGATTCTGTTGGGATGAGGATGAAGCTTCTGATCACCTGATTACAGAATGCCTCGCTCAAACCAATGTAAGGAATGCTTCGATCAAGAAATCTGCAGGAGCGAAGACGTAGCCTCCTTGAAGCCATCAGAACTCTGGAACTGGAAGGCGAGCTGTAGATGGTGATGTCATCGATAGCTCTGATGGGGGGGCACAATAAACCTCGAGGTCTTTTATAATATTCCCTCGAATAAACCCAAATCTAATTACCATAATATTAAACTTATTTGACTTCAAGATGTGATCGAAAGAAAATGAAAAAACATGTAAACTACGTAAAAAACTTTCTGGGGCAATGTTAGTTTCTTTAGAACTCTTTCAAACGTCATCTGGTACTTTGTTGTTGATCTTGTTAGACTAACGAAATACAAATTTTGTATTCCCCCTCTCCTCTTGGATTGGAGAACGATCCCAAGGAATTTCATAGCATATATTCACTCATAACGAATCCAAAAACACCTCAAATGTTGAAATCCATCAAGCCGTTGAGGCAGTAACGCGGACTATGATAATATACATACATACACCCGAAAAACATATCCGTCTTCCCTTTGGGCAGTCCGGCAAAAATAGAACATAATCTATTTCATGCTTCATGTTTCAACAGTATTTGTTTCTCACATGATACGCATTTCACTAATGTGCACATATTCATTTAGAACAGTGTGTTGGTATTTCATGAAATATATGACAAAGAAAATGTAATACTCAGAAGGAGCTGTTTGAATTTAATTTTCTTTAGTAAAACATAGATAGTATGGCAAGGAGTAAATTATTAAAATTGGGAGGAAAAAATCGTGAAGGTTTTTTCATGTAAACATTTTTTGTTACGTACACATTATTGTAGTCGTTTTTTGCAATTTTTAAAATTTAACAACAAACCAACTGTTCGAGAAGATCCACAATCGATGTTTAGTTTTTGTTAAAATACCTAGAGCACGTATACGCGGAATTTATCGCCAGCTACGTGAATTTGAAACAGGTGGAATTATTGGTCTACGGAAGGCGGGGTTGTCATTTCGATAAATCACTAACCGTATGAACAGAAATCCAACTACTGTTATGAGATGTTGTCAATCGTGGTTTGATAATGCCCAAAATCGAAGAAGAGTAGGCACCGGACGTCGAAGGAGCACAAATGAAGTTCAAGACCGTAGTCTAAGACTTATGGCTATTAGAGACCGATTTGCGACAACTGGATCTTTGGCTGATGAGTGGTTAGGAGAACAAGGCCACCTGTAACTGTCCGAACGGTTTACCGCCGGGTAAGGTCTTCTGGACTGCAGCATTATCGACCCCGTCTTGTGTTACCTCTGACGGTTGAGCATCGCCGGCAACGATAAGAGTGGTGCAGAGAACGTCAACAATGGAATGTGGCATGGCATCAGGTCGTCTTTTCTGATGAATCTCGATTCTCCTTGGGTGTACATGATGGCCGAAGAAGGGTTAGACGACGTCGGGGAGAAAGACGTGAACCTCAGTTTGATATTGAGCGTCATGTACACCGGACAGTAGGCGTTATGGTATGGGGTGCTATTGCACATGCAAGTAGGTCACCTTTAGTCTTTATTCGAGGTAACATAACAGCGCTGCGTTACCTTCAAGAAATAGTGGAGCCATATGTTCTCCCTTACCTTAACCGGTTCAAGAATCCAATATTTCAGCAAGATACGCTCGACCTCATGTTGCCAGAGTTAGTTCAAACTCTTTTGAAGCGACCCATGTGAATCTTTTGCCATGGCTGCCCAGATCCCCCGATCTTTCGCCCATAGAGCATGTTTGGGACATCATGGGCAGAAGGCTTGGAAATTTACCCCAGCCCCCACGGACTTTGGCGGCTCTTATGCATGAACTACAGGTAGCTTGGGATAGTATATATCCCTCAAGACGAAATAGACCATCTTATGCCAAGACGTGTTGGGGAGTGTATAGATAATCGCGGTGGACAAACACATTACTAACAAATTAATTTAAAAAAATTGTGAACCCTTCGTTTTTTGTCTTCAATTCTCAATCATTTACTCCTTGCCATACTATGTTTTACCAAAAATAATTAAAATTTAAACAGCTTCTTCTGGGTGTTGCAGTTTCTTTGTCAGTATATGTTTCATGTTTCTTATTTCATGTATTACATTTCTTTGGTGTACCTGCTGTATAAACATTTGATGGTGAGTTGGTTCATTACCTCCAGCTCATTCATTATTCTGCTACATTCTCGACGCATTCCTCTAAGAAGGGTAGAATGGCACCCCAAAAATAAATTCTCTCCAAGATGAACTTCTCTGTGATAATTTTTGAACTTGTCCTGGTTCAACAGCGATATCATCGTGCTTACTAGAGGGATTAATAGTGTCAACGATGTATACCTCCTTGAGCACGCTGCTCAGCGGAAGTACGGAGCAAATCTCGGGATATCGATTTATAATTGTGCCCTAATCCGAAATTCATCCCTTGAATGGTATCTGTGCGGGATATAAGACTAACCATAACTGTATTGTATTGGTTCGGTTGTTTGGTTCCATTTTCTGGCAATTACTCATGTGTACAACGAAGTGTAATACAGAACACGCGGTATGCAATCGATACCCCTCGCTTACCAAAGGTCAGGTTGGGCTTAAATGGCAAGAAATATGCTGCCAATTTTTGAGGAAATGTGGGTTCTATAATCGACATAAAATTTTGTATTGTATTACTCTTGAAAATGCAATCGATATTTCCAAGTACGTAAAATTCAGAAGAAATAGCTTTCAGAAAAATCGGTTCAAGCACTGACGTGAAGTCAGGAATTTAGTGCGCATGTTCTGTTGTCTTATCACCTCTATTGGACACTCTTAATCGAATTTAACATCTAAAAGGATTTCCAATAAGAGGTGTTATTTTGATATTTAAAAAAATGCCATTTTTCAATATAAATGATCGGATGTTTATTTCATTAAAAAGAAGAAGCTATGCTGTTAATAGTGGAAAATAACATCGCAAATGACCACCACGACCACGCTTACAGGACCATATCCTTTTAATCGCAATCCATTCACCGTAACTGTTGCTCCAGCCTCATTTTCGAAAAAGTAAGGTCCAATGACTCTGCCGGACCATAAACCGCACCAAACAGTCACACTTTGGGGATTCAACAATAACTCTTGGGTTTTCCGAGCCCCAGATGCGACAATTTTGCTTGTTGACGAAGCCACCGATGTGGAAATGTGCCTCATCACTCAAGATGATTTTTCGATGGAATTCCGGATCATTTTCATGCATTTCAACGACCCAATCAGCAAAGACACCACGTTGTTGATGATCGGCCGGCTTGACTTCTTGTGTTAACTGAACTTTATAAGCCTTAAGACCAAAATCTTTATGCAAAATACGGTGTAATGACGTTTGTGGAATGCCTAATTCCAAAGAACGAAGAGGAATGGACAAACCTGGGTTTTCTTCAACACTTTCGGCTACAGCAGCAATATTCTCTGCTGTTCTTGAGCGACGTGCACGGGTTTTATTCTTCACCTAACTAACTTATCCCGACAGCTCGAATTTTTCCACCAATTTCTTTATTGCGGTCCGACAAGGTGTTCACGACGACCCAAAAATGTTCGAGTTTTACGAACCGTCTCTGCCAAATTTTCATCATTTTTATAGTGAATTTTAATAATTTCAATGCATTCTTGAAGCGTGTATCGTTCCATTTTTATTGATGGCGTAGTTTGTACTTGTCAAATGTCAAAAAATGACAGCTACAAAAGTGACATCTACCGAAATTGGAAAATCCTTTAGGTATATAGGCCATTTTCTCGGCTTTTATAAGATATGATTACATTTCGTACCATTTCAATGGTAGACTTCAGTAATGAGTAATCATCTAAGATAACAGAATTTTTGATTCTGACATATGCATTCTAGCAGAATTTAAATTCATCAAATATCCAATAATGTACGAAAAACCGTACGTCTCGAGTAAGTTCAGGATACGATATTCACGAAAATTGGTGCTTCCGCATTCTACAAGTAATTACCGAGTTCTAATTGCATCGGATTTGTATAGTTTGAGTGTTTATGTCAGTATTCCACTTCTAGTTTCCAAGTTTCAATTCGATCGGATCTGTATTTTTTGAGTTATCATGAAAATAATATTCCAATATCCGATTCGGATGCGCAACCTACCCTGGAAATTTCAAGTCGCTATCTTTATCCGTTCCGAAAGTAATCGTGACAACGGCCACCCATCCAGCCACTGAACTCACCCAAGGCAGCTCGGTTCTACAACAATATAGATCCGATCGTATTCAAATTTGTAACTTGGCTGCGAAGCTAGCTTTTGAAGGCTCTCGCGAAATTCAGCAATGTTTCTGATATATAGATTTTTTCAATGGTTTGTTTAAAATTTTCCAGTGATGAGATCCTCAATAAATTTTGCAAAATTTGCGCGTCGGCATTGTACAACTAATCACCATGTTTGAATTGGATCGGTTCCGTATTCTTTGAGTCATTGAGGAAATAACAAAATTTCAGATAGGTTTAATTCCAAAACCGTCTGGCCGATTATACCTATTAACAAATGTCAAATTCGGATGCGCTACCTACCCTAAAAATTGCAAGTCGCTATCCCTTTCCGTTCTCAAATTATCGTGTGATAAATAATATTTTTGCAATTTTCTGGTGCTCACAATACGTCACATACGTATGTTGGTATTCTACAACTAGTTACCGAGTTTCAATTCGATCGGATCTGTATTGAGAACAATATTTGTATCGTTTGGCGGATTATGCCCATTAACGAACTTGTCCGTCGCATTTGGACGCACCACCTACGCTAAAAATTTCAAGTCACTATCTATTTCCATTCTCCAGTTATCGTGGCAACGGCCGGCCAGTCGGAGGGGTTCATAGATAAAGTCTAAAAGTGGGAAAGCCCTTTGGACAGTAGCTTTGGCGCTCTTGTTCAAACTTTGATAAATCATATCTCCGAAAGTATTGTTAAGAGTTGGGAATTATATCAATGGATTCTTATGATAGAACTCCATCATAAAAGAAATTAACCTCAAACAGCAGAAAAGAATTTAAATTCAACTAAAGTGCCAAAAATTATTAATTCAAAACTAACAGACCAATTCTACCCAATAACGATTTATCCGAGATATTCAATCCTCAAATCTACTATGAAAATTATATTATATCAATTGCCAATATTCTAGTTTTGTTTTTACTGGAGATATTCTGAACCCAATTTGATCAACTTGCCAAAGTATATATTTCCATCATCATATGGATGATCATATGGATTATCACCACCATATGGACGATCCAAGGGCTATCTACGATACCTGAGGTTATTCCATCGGCCATTTTGCATTCGATCATCCTTTGTTTGACATAATATCTTATTTTAGATGGGTTACGCTTTAATATTGAAATTTTGAAAAATCATATCTCGGACATAATTGATTTGTTAGAGTTGAAAATGGTATCAATCAATTCTTATGATGAAACTGCATCCTAAAAAAATGGGTTCAAGCACTGAAGTGAAGTCAGAAGCTTTTGCGCGTATGTTCTCTTGTCCATTCTCCTGTATTGGACACTCTTAATCGAATTTACCATGGTAAATTCTATTAAAAGTGTCGAAATTTACGAAATTTTGCAATAATTTTCGCGTTGGCATTCTACAACTAATAACCATATCTGAATTGGATCGGATTCGTAATATTTTGAGTTATTGAGAAATAACAACCAAATTTCAGATTGATATAACTCCAACACCATTTGGGCGATTATGCAACTTGACGCACTTAAATGTCGTATTCAGATGCGCAATCTACCCTGAAAACAGCAAGTCGCTATTTCTTTCCGTTCTCAAGGAATCATGAGAAACACAATTTTGTTTCGAAATTTTTTGAAAATTTTCTAGTGTTACGGTCCTCACAAAATTCTACGCAAGTCTTTATGTCGATGTTCTACAACTAGTTACCAAGCTTCAGTTCGATCGAGTCTATAGTTTTTGAGTTATCGAGAAATGTGCAACCTATCCTCAAAATTGCAAGTCCCTATTGCCTTTCGTTCAAGAGTTGTCGAGGCAACAATCACCCATCCAGCTACTGAACTCACTCAAGGCAGCTCGGATCTCGAACAACATAGATCCGATCATGTTCAAACTTGAAATTTGGTTGTAGAGTGAGGTTCTGAAGGCTCTCGCAAAATTTAATGATTTTTGAAAATTTTCTAGTGATACGATTCTCACGAAATTTTGCAAGAATTTTCGAGTTGCTATTTTACAACTAATAACCATGTTTGAATTGGATCGGTTTGGTATTTTTTGAGTTATTGAGGAATTAAGGACCAAATTTCAGATGAGTATAACTCCAAAACCGTTCTGCCGATTATGCTTATAAACAAACTCAAATGGCGCATTCAGATTATCAACCTAACCTGAAAATTTCAAGTCGCTATTTCTTTCCGGTCTCAGGTTATCATCACGTAAATATTATTTTTCAATAACTTTTTTTTTAATTTTCTAGCGATATGATTCTCACAAAATTTGACAAACGTCCTTAAGTTTATATTCTACAAGTAGTCACAAAGTTTCAATTCGATCTGATTAGTATTGGTTGTAGATAAAATTATTACTCGGAAACCATTGGGCCGATTATGCCCATTAACGAACTTGTCCGTCGTATTGGGATGCGCCACCTACCCTGAAAATTTCAAGTCGCTATCTCTTTCCGTTCTCAAGTTATTGTGGCAACGGCTGGCCGGCCGGACAGAATCAAATTTGACCTCGAATTCTTGATCAGGGATTCGAACCCAATCGTTTGAGACCATTTTCGATGAAAAATTTGAAAATTACAGACATTTGGGCAAAATGATAACGCGATGTTCCCCAGAACATACGCGCAAAAAAACTAATTCGAAATTTTTGATGTAAAAAAAATGGTTTTTTTCGTTACTCCGAAACCATTAGGCCGATTTTATCCAGTAATGAACTAAGCTGAGATATTTATCTACCTTGAAGATGTCAACTGTCTAACTCATTCCGTTCGAGAGTTATCGTGTCTATAGCCGGTCGGCCGGACAGAATCGAATCTGAAAATGGATTCTTGTTCAGTGAGTCGACCCAAATCGTTGAGCAAATTGATAAGCACTCTGTTCCGAGAAACAAGAGCGCCAAAAATTCATATGTTTGATTATGCAGAGGAGGTAATAAACCTTGAAATATGGATAATTCTTTTGGAAATGTATAATTCGTTCTGAAAAGTATATTAAATATATTTCTCATATTTAGTATACCTTTTAGTAAAATTTGAAGTAATTTGTTCTCTCTTATAAAAGAAAACTGAGATATCATGAATGAAGGAGCCGTTGTGCAATTTGAATCTGAAAATTGTTCGAAACGATCTTATCTGAATTAGTTACACCCCTCTGCTCTTGGGGTATCGTAGAAACAAACTTTTTACAGGTACCATTTTCCCGGCCCGGTTTATATAATTGCAACTTTTGCGTAAGTTGTTATTTTCGAAAGTCAACAATTCGAGATTTCCCGGTTCCTCAGAAAGAGCGGTTTCAAATGTCGTCTCAAGCAATTAGATGATTTAGGGGATGTTTACTTGATAAAATGAATTCCAACTCAAGCTCAAAGAAACTCAAGAATTCACTCTAATATATTGGGATGGCAATCTGATAAATGTTTATCGTATACACTTGCGAAGAAAAGCTTTTAGCCATACGATATTGTTTCAATATTTGCATAGCAAAATCTATCGAATTATGTACATAAACAGAAAATAACGTGAAGATTTAACGATCGCCGGATGTGTCAGGAATTTTCCATAATTTCATATCGCTTTATAAAGAATGATCCCCAGTGCCATTGACAGCGCAAAATTGACATTATATTTATTCCAGTTGCGTTGATTATATTGGTTTTAATTGAAATGGTTTCGATATACAACGTCATGCTAATTGAAAGCCTATTAGTACATCACAGAAGTATCAACCGAAATCCTAAATATTCCAGATGGACCTGAACGCACAATTGATTGCATCGGTGGATTCAGATTTATTGGCAACAGCGACGTATCTTTGATTTAGAATGGAGATTTCATATTTATACAGGGTGCCCCGGGAGGAATGCGACAAACGGATACCATAAACTAAGGTCATCCAGATGGACCCCTATTGGGGGATATCAATCGCCTGAGGTCCTTTGTTATCGATATACAGGGTGATTTTCGGATATTGAGGGAAATTTCAAAGTTTAGTAATTCTTATTGAACGGTTTTTTTTCTGGGTTTTCTCTCCCAAACTCTGAAAAATATCTATAAAATAAAAATTAATTATTTTGTGATTTGCTTCTGCGTAAGAAAATAAGTAAGATTACTTACTAATTCTTGAATCATATTTCAAAGTTTTCAGATATATCACCCTTCTCGAACGTTTTCGTTTAACATTCCTGAAATTGAATGAAAAAAAATTTGTTCAAGCCCTGTCGACAGGAGCTTTGGCGCTCTTGTTCAAACTTTGACATATTATATCTCCGAAAGTATTGCTTTCCTAGAGTTGGGAATGATATCAATGGAATCTTATGATAGAACTACATCATACAATAAAAAAATCAAAGAAGAATCCATTGATATCATTCCCAACTCGGAGAAACCAATACTTTCGGAGTTATGATTTGTCAAAGTTTGAGCGCCAAAGCTCCTGTCCACAGGGTTTTCCCACTTTTTCAATTTGACTTCTGTGCGTCAATCTTCAAGAATTTTCGTAAGTAAACTCAAAACGTAGGTCTATGACTCATCTCATGTTGGACTTATATACATCAGGAAATTATTATCAGAGTATTCTATGAAATCATATAAAATTATTGAGAATAATCATTGAAATTTTGAAGAATCATATCTCCAAAAGTATTAGTTTGTTAGAGTTGAGAATAACACCAATGGATTCTCATGATGAAACTGTATCTTAAAAAAAATTATATTTAAAATTTTTAATGTAAAATTTTTTTTTTTTGTTACTCCGAAACCACCTGGCCTATTTTGTCTAATAACGAACTCAACCGAGATATTTATCTCCTAAACCTACTCTGAGAATTTCAACTGTCTAGCTCATTCTGTTCGAGAGTTATCGTGTTAACGGCCGGACGGACGGCCGGTTGGACAGAATTCGACCATGGATCAGTGAGCCGAACCAAATCGTTTAAGACCATTTTCTGCCAAAAATTCCAAAATTACAGACATTTGGGCAAATTTATAAGCACTCTGTTCCAAGGAACCAGAGCACCAAAAATGGGGATATCAAGCAATGACTGAAGTCAGGAGCTTTTGTGCGTATGTTCTATTATCCATTCTCCTGTATTGGACACTCTTAATCGAATTTACCATGGTAAATTCGATAGTGTCCAATATTGAAAATTCTTGGATTCATGGAATGGCTCCGAATTTCGCAAATCGGAAAAACAATACCATCTCATCATTTTCCCTCAATTTCAACCCAATCGGACCATTTTTCTATGATTTACAGCAGTTTGAATAAATGCATAAAACTTCTAAGGATATCCCATTGTTCATTTTGAAAGTTCTTGGAGTGAAGAATTGGTCACTCGAAGTAAATGATTAAAATTGGGAGAAAAAAATCATGAAGGTTTTTTCATATGAACATTTTTTGTTACTTACATATTGTAGTCGTTTTTTGCAATCTTTTTAAATTTTACACCAAACCAGCGGTTCGAGGAGATCCAAAGTCGATGTTTAGTTGTTGTTAAAATGCGTGTACGCGGAATTTATAGCCAGCTAAGTGAGTTTGAAAGAGGTCGAATTATTGGTACACGGGAGGCGGAGTTGTCATTTCGAGAAATCGCTAACCGTACGAACAGAAATCCAATCACTGTTATGAGATGTTGTCAAGCGTGGTTTGGTAAGACTTATGGCTATTAGAGACCGATTTGCGACAACTCGATCTTTGGCTGATGAGTGGTTAGGAGAACAAGGCCATCCTGTAACTGTCCGAACGGTTTACCGCCGGGTAAGGTCTTTTGGACCTAAGCATTATCGACCCCATCTTGTGTTACCTCTGACGGTTGAGCATCGCCGGCAACGATTACAGTGGTGCAGAGGACGTCAACATTGGAATATGGAATGACATCAGGTCGTCTTTTCTGATGAATCTCGATTCTCCTTGGGTGCACATGATGGCCGAAGAAGGGTTAGACGACGTCGGGGAGAAAGACGTGAACCTCAGTTTATATTGAGAGTCATGTACACCGGACAGTAGGCGTAATGGTATGGGGTGCTATTGCACATGCAAGAAAGTCATCTTCAGTCTTTATTCGAGGTAACATGACAGCACTGCGTTACCTTCAAGAAATAGTTGATTCATATGTTCTCCCTTACCTTAACCGGCTCGAGAATCCAATATTTCAGCAAGATAATGCTCGACCTCATGTTGCCACAGTTAGTTTAAACTTTTTTGAAGCGACTCATGTGAATCTTTTGCCATGGCTGCCCAGATCCCCCGATCTTTCGCCCATAGAGCATGTTTGGGACATCATGGGTAGAAGGCTTGGAAATTTACCCCAGCCCCCAAGGACTTTGGCGGCTCTGATACATGAACTACAGGTAGCTTGGGATTGTATCCCTCAAGAAGAAAGAGACCATCTTATTGCATCAATGCCAAGACGTGTTGGGAAGTATATAGATAATCGCGGTGGACAAACACATTATTTACAAATTTATAAAAAAAAATTGTAAACCCCTCGTTTTTTTTCTTTTATTTCAATCATTTACTCCTTGCTATACTATCTATGTTTCACCAAAAAAAATTGAAATATAAACAGCTCCTTCTGGGTGTTGCAGTTTCTTTCGCAGTCAGTATATTTCTCTTATCATGGAACTTGGGAATTATTTGAATTTAACGATTTTTGTGATTTTTAGGATACCCGCGCTGCCATATGTTTCCTTTGTTGGATTGATCGTTCGGTTCCAACAACACGCAGACTTCCCCGAGGCAATAAACATCCACAATCGTCGAATTCATTCAGTTTTCCATCAACAAAAACCGGAATTGTCGGGTGATCAACTGACTGAATATCACTTGGCGTGATATAAATGCCAAAAACTACAAAACCATCCAAGCTTCCAATTACCGTAAAATTCCGTTCATATATCACTAACATGCGTATATAATTCAAAACAGTATTGTATTTCACCAATACCAGTTGCCGTTAAACCGAACAAATTCAATTCTTTTTTAATGTCTGGCATTTCGAAAGTGCGCCAATTTCAACTTCTATTGAATGGGGTTAATATAATGACTATAATATAAATTGTTATTGCCCCCATTATTCATTCGATATCTACAAATTTTCGCACCGAAAAAGTTTATGGCCAGAATAAGTTATCGATATACGACTTCTTTATTCATATTATTTACTCGCAATCAGACCTATTCTGTTTGCGCAGAACAATATTGCTAAGAAATGGATATTGCTTCCACAGCAAGATTCGAAATATTGCTATTCTGATAATCTGATCATCGATTTAGAGCAATACTATCAGAGAGTAAATGGGTACGTATAGGATACCTACTATGAAATGCCTGATAGCCATGAATGTCTTTGGAGAAATATCGTGTTTTTCGGCATAAATACTTCTGATTTGTAATGCTAAACTTATGCTTGGGTTTTGGATCGCATTCTCTTTGTAGACAGGTTTTTCTTCCAGAATAATAATAGCATATTTTTCTCAAATGCCATCTACTACTGAATGTTCTTACACATAACCTCCGAAGTAATATGGGGACAAAATATTGTGGGTTTCTTTCTGAAAAAGGAATAATTTCGCATGATTATTTCCTACCGCGTCATATTTATATCTTATTCCGAGCTTACCGTTCAGATATCTCTTCCTTCGTTTGGAATTCCTTCGGGAATGCAATTGGTGTGAATAACTGGCAAAATATTATCTAATATGTTGTTTAGCCGATACGGAATCCATGATTTAACCATCTCCAAGCGAATCTACTTGTTATTCTAATATATTCGAACAAATTATTCCTTTAATATAATTTTTAACATTGTCTTCAAAGCTTCTCGATTTGTCAAATTTGACTTCGGTGAGCAACGCAAACGAACGACAGCGTCATTCGTTGGAAAAGTCAGCCCAAAATCTGTGTGGTTGGAATTTCGAGAGAAGAGTCACTTTGTGCGATCTTAATTCCAAGAAACCGGAACTTTTTTTCGGAAGAAGCGAGTCGTAATGGGGTCCCTTATTCTTTGGTCTTTCCGTTCCTACTCAAATATCCTCCCGACCTTCGCCGACCAGGCCACGCATAAAGGCTTCTTTGTTCACCTTTTGCAAAAAACGACGTTTTTGCTGGACTTTACGATTTTTTTTTCGAATAGACGCCACGTTTTTTAGCCGAGATGGAAGAAAGTCCCTCATAGAATCACCCTTTTTCTCTCCGACGGTACCTCCGTTTTTGTCCCATTTTCACGAACGTAAACGGGAAAAATCTTCAAAAAATTAGCCTTCTTCGAAAAAAGTTTTCTTGATCTCCGTTGGTGGTCGGTCCTTATGTCAAGATTTCATTTAGTATTATTAATGATCTGCTTGCTAAGAGGATAATAAGATTTGGAATATGGCAGAGATCCAATTTTTCCTTCCAATAATTCGAAAATATTGGAAATAGGTAGGTCCTTCAATAAATATAGGTATACATAATCGTTTATATTTGTTAAAGGTACTTTAAAATACATAATTTAAAGGAAATTTGTAAGACTTAGTTCTGAGACTAACAATCTTTTCTATTTGTAAACAGAAAAGTTCACAAACTATTGAGCCTTGATAATAAGATTGATGCTTTTGATTTAATTTAAGAGCCGTGGGCATTTTATTCATGTATTTATTTAATTATTGGTTCATGAGCAAACTTTGAGAGATCCCGCTTCTTCTGATTGAGAGATATTCATTCGAAGACTGACTGACTGAATGAAAAAAATTAAATAAACTATTAATTCAGCCTTAATACAAAGATGAGATCTATTGATTTAATTGAAGAACAGAGGGAATTTTTTCAGGAGAGATTGTTCCTTTTCACTTAGAAGTGTGCATTCGAAGTCTGACTGACGGCAGGAAAATATTAAAATTTATTATTTAATAAGTTCAAGTACAAACGGATCTTTCATTAGAATTCAATATTTGTTTAGTAGTTTGCAAGTCTTCAATTTTTCGGTCATGGTAGTGGTTATCAATATTTGGTGTGTTTCCTGGAAATTGATCAATAACTCCATCTTGTAAGTTTCAAAAATATCATAGTTAGTTTTTCGCCTTCGTGGCATTTTATATATTTGGTTAGGAATTACGAATACCCACCAAAAAATGGACGAAATATTTATCAATTAAGGTTAAATTCTTTTTCTATTTCACATAAAAGTCATGAAATACAGTGTTGTCAGCTCTAAAATCAATGAATTTTGACATACTTGATAGCAATATTACTGGGAGAAAATTGATAACCAATATTGCTATAACAGTCTGAACAGAATACTTAATACCAAGGCCATATTGTTAAAAATTAGGAGGATAGTAATATGACTTGAATAGCAATGTTTATAGCAATACGCAAACAGAATAGCTCTGAATGTCGCCTGTGACACCGGGTTTGGCCTTATTTTTGTTTGAATTTTGCCAATAACAAGTTTTATTGTCCTACTACTTCAAACTTAAGTTCTCGAAAAGTATAATTGATTAGTCAACCAAAAGTTATACACACTTGCAACTTCCTTGGCGATGGTAATTTGTCGACATTGAGATGAAGAGACTTAAGGTCAATTGTTGGATCACGAAAACACCAAAATCAGACTGGCAATATTAATAAATAATGACTCAAATTTTAATTTTCCACAAACATAAGTATATTTCCACAAACCTACTCGCAGATATGACCATACATCAAACCTCCAACCATTCTTTCAACCAAATAATGTCGGCCTATAGTATTTTAATCCATAGATCATGAATGATGGAATCTCAAAAACATATATATGAATCCCATACAGTGATAACCCATAGAGGAAAGTACCACGGGCCCAAGCTTGGCCCAGGCTTGGCCCAACTATGAAGGACTCTGGGCCAAGCTTGTAAGCCAGGCTTGGCCCAGTCCTGGTATAAGTCTGGAGTGATAACGATGGACCATGTTCGGTTGCCTGGTCTGGGCCATGCCTGGTTGCCAGGACTGGGCCATGCCTGGTTGCCAGGACTGAGCCAGAAGTGTGCTACGCTCGGTTGCCAGGACTGAGGCAGGACTGGGCCATGCTTTAGGAAAGCTAACCACTAGTTATTGTAGGTATTGTAGCAGACCAAAGTTTTGGAGGAATCCACAGAGTGTGTATGATTTCATTAAAGTTGAATAGCTACATACCGCGGTTTCATCCTTATTAGGAATTATCAGTGGAGCACAATTCAACGCTGATGAAATCAACACTACGAAGTAACCGGTTCAAAGAAAACCATCAATCACTTGTGAGTAGAATTTAGACACAAGCGACACCTGGAATTCAATCAAACAAGCTCCTCGCTGTGGCTACCCAAAACTACAGATCTCTACGTATATTCTTTACCCCTATGTGGTAATCAGCAAGTACTCGGATTGGAGTCTCATGCAGTTTACCACTGGGGAGCGAAAACGCCCAGGTTAAAACGCAATGTGCAATACGGAGTCATACAAAGAGAATAACGCTTTAGGAAAGCTAACCACTAGTTATTGTAGATGAAAGGACTAGCACAGTCTAAAGTTTTGGAGCAATCCACAGAGTGTGTATGATTTCATCAAAGTTTAATAGCTACATACCGCGGTTTCATCCTTATTAGGAATCATCAGTGGAGTACAATTCAAGGCTGGGTTACCCAGGCTCGGCCCAAGTCTGGGTAATCATTACCATGGCCAAGGCTGGGTTACCCAGTCTTGGCCCAAGTCTGGGTTCCAAACGCTTGGCCAAGGCTGGGTCAACCAGGCGTGGCCCAAGTCTGGGTAATCATTGGCATGGCCAAGGCTGGGTTACCCAGGCTCGGCCCAAGTCTGGGTAATTATTGGCATGGCTAAGGCTGGGTTTCCCAGTTTTGGCCCAAGTATGGGTTCCAAATGCTTGGCCAAGGCTGGGTCAACCAGGCGTGGCCCAAGTCTGGGTAATCATTGGCATGGCCAAGGTTAGATTAAACAACCTGGCCCAGGCATATGCCAATACAGGTATGCCGAATCTGGGCCTACTGGCCCTGGCATGGCCCCTTTGTTAACTCTGGGGGTTTCCTGCATGGGAAAGTATCTGAAGATATTTCCGATTATTTTGAGAGAAATACTACTTATACAGCAACTTTCAGAATATCTGATAATTTTGATTATTTCATAGAAAAAATAAAGATACATTAAATAAAGATAATAAATCAAGGGTCTACAAGTTAACCTGTAATGATTGCTCAATGGTTTATACTCGCAAACCGGTAGATCGCTCGGAAAAAGAATATGTGAACCTCAGAAGAATTACATAATATCTAACACTCTGCACTTTACATATGCAATCCATATAAATCTGGACAATTTTAGAAATAACTGTGGAATCAATATCAAGAATAAAAATTGAACGAATACGCTCAGAATCGAGCGCAGTTGAGGAGTTTGGTTGGTTGAACGCCAGCTTCCACTTCTGTTTACTTAGCACTCGGATGTGGTTGCTGGATTTTGATGAAGATCCTGCTGTTCGTGGTGTTTTTCATTATCGTTGAGTTATGCGTAGCACTGATGAGTCCTAACAAGGACGAAACTGGTCTGCCGCTATTCAGCTTAGATGACGAAATACTCTGTGGATTACTCTTAACATTGATCTCTGCTAGTCCGTTCATTTTGAATGATTTGTGGTTGCATAATTCCAGGATGATTATTTTAAATGAACAAACATATTATGTTGAATTCTTATGGAAGTTTCGAAAATAAGTTTTGGAACGTGCAGGCTTTGATGTTGATATTCTCTTGAATCAGTTCATGACTGTACCCAATTTTTTCTGTAATTTACTTAATTATGTTAATGGTCAGTTTCCACGTATGAATCAAGTTATGATTTATACAATTTTTTATAGGAGTATTTCAGTATTAGTTTGAATGAAGGGGAAAACGTCACCCCACCATCGGGAGGGGATTCTCATAATACGGCAAATAATAAAGCAGGTCCTAATGAAGTCTTGTCTTATCTTGCGATAAAAAAATAACCTTCGAAAACTCCCAGGAGAGTTGATTTTTCACCAGTACACAGACAACCCAAACCAGAATAGTGTTTCCTTTATTGGACTTTAAAATCCTAAAGCTCTGAACGGATCACCCCTCAATAATGAAAGGCTGGCGTTCTCATTTGGTATTAATCAACCGGATGCACCATCATAAGATATCCGGGAGTTGTGTAAATGAAGGATGCCATTCAGAAACCAAGTGAGGATTGAATCGATAGTAAGTACATAATGCACGTAGATGGCTAGTTTAACACAGAACGTTTAGGGATGGCTACAAGAGAATAGAAGTGATGGGATTTGAACCCCATATAATGTGATTTATGTAAACGTGTTAGTGCTTGCCTAACATAGTGTTTATCCACCATTTACCAACATTACAGCGCACTTGTTCCACCAAATCTATGATCGCGATCTGATAATCCATTCAACCTGTGGCATTTTACGCATATCCTCACATCGAATTTAATCCCACTAACTGAATGAATTCCACGTACAGAAATTGTCACGGGTTTGAGCCGTGGATATTTGAAATGGACACTTCCAAGCAATTTTAAGATCGACACATGTTAGAGATACGAGGTATGCCGACTGATGGTGCTAAAGCGTTGGCGGGACAACTAAATTATTTTTCTTGATACCTTCCACTTTAAGATATTGAGTTCTCGATTGATTACTGTAGGATTCTCAGGCCCAGCACTACATAGCCCCGAAGGAAGTTCAATGCGCCTAATCTAGGATAAGTTTAAGAACAGCTTGGATTTTTCTAGAACTCCATGAGTCTGTGAATCAAATTACCCTGCGAAAGTAAGTCATCTTCGTCAACAAAGCTTAATATGGTAGTTCTAATGCCAGAAAAAGCTTCGCATTTGAAGAGGACATGGTAGGCTGTTTCGTCCTCCTTGTCACATAATCTGCATTAAGAACCCAATGTCTCCTCATCACCTTCAAATGCTTCCTCAGACTACAGTGATGAGGATACCAACCACATTCCTGAGTGGAGTTCTGCTCAAGCATGGCAAAGTTGTCGCAAGCAGTTTCAGGTTGAGAGGTGATGGCTATGAATCTATTCCTTTATATCTTGCCTGACTTTCCTGAAGCAGAGTCCACAAGCTGGTTCAGGGCCTATTTGCCCCTCATTCCCTCGTGAGCTGGCATCTACATCACTGTGACCTGATTGAGTACCTTATGACAGTCTGAAACAAGTTTAGAGTTTATTTTATAGGACTGTTAAGCTCTTATGGTGGCCTGGATATCTGAGAGAATATAGATAGGCACTTTCGATGTGCCCCACATAATATTCTCTCCTGCCTGAAATACTGTGGCTTAGCTTCAA
This sequence comes from Halyzia sedecimguttata, assembly GCA_937662695.2. NCBI lineage: Eukaryota > Metazoa > Arthropoda > Insecta > Coleoptera > Coccinellidae > Halyzia > Halyzia sedecimguttata. Next base: position 21,291,430 of record OW569420.2, on the reverse strand, counting down.
GGCTTTCTAACTATCACCTCACACCTAACTATCACTGCTCGACTGTCTGTAGTGTTGATGCCTCAAGCCTTGCCGCTCCCATTGAAAATACGAACAATGGTGGACAAGCACTGACGTGAAGTCAGTGCTTGAACCATTTTTTTTCGTAATTTTGAGAAATTTTCTAAGGGTACGGTTATTACAATTTTTTTTTTAATTTTGAAAAATTTTCTAGGCGTACGGTTCTCACAAAATTTCACACACTCCTTTATGTCGATATTCTAGAACTAGTTTCCAAGCTTCAATTCGATCAAGTCTATATATTTTTTGAATTATCGAGGAAATAATATGCCAGGTGGGTATAACTCCGAAACCGATGGACCGATTATGCCCAAAAACGAACTTATCTCTCCCATTGGGATGTACAACCTACCCTGAAAATTGCAAGTCCCTATCTCCTCTCGATCGAAAGTTATCAAGCCAACGGTCACCCATCCAGCTACTGAACTCTCACAAGGCTGCTCGGAACTCCAACAATATAGATCCGATCGTGTTCAAATTTGGAACTTGGCAGTAGAGTTAGGTTTTGAAGGCTCTCGCAAAATTTCAGCGATGTCAGAGTAATAGTTTCTGATATATAGAATTTTTTTCAATGATTTTTTAAAAATTTTGGAGTTATACCATCTATATTCTATTTTAAGTTCAATGCGGACTTATTATGAACACTATAAAAGTAACTACACTCTTATCCACTACAGTTTTTTGTGGTCTGACAAATGTTTCGGAAACAAAGTTTCCATCTTCAAGGACGAAGCGTTACTAAAGCATGCAAACAATTTCTACCTTCATAAAGCAATTAGTGAGAATAATAATTAACAACCCATTATTCTCACTAATGGGTTTATGACTTAGGGTATAATGTCAACCCGTACTGGAATGTAGAAATTGTTTGCATGCTTTAGTATCGCTTCGTCTTTGAAGATGGAAACTTTGTTTCCAAAACATATGTCAGACGACAAAAAACTGTAGTGGATAAGAGTGTAGTTACTTTTATAGAGTTTATCAAAAAAGTGAGTTTCGCTTTTTTTTATAGAGTTATACCATCCTCATGAAATTTTGCAGGAATTTTTGCGGTGGCATTCTACAACTGACAACCATGTTTGAATTAGATCGATTTGATATTTTTCGAGTTATTGAGGAAATAACAAACACATTTCAGATGGGTATAACTCCAACACCGTTTGGCCGATTATACCTATAGACAAACTCAAATATTCCATTCAGAAAATTTCAAGTCGCTATCTCTCGTATAGGTCGAAAACAAAATTATTACTCGGAAACCATTGGGCCGATTATGGATGGGATGCGCCACCGACCCTGAAAATTTCAAGTCACTATCTTTTTCCGTTCTAAAGTTATCGTGGCAACGGACGGCCGGCCGGACAGAATAAAATTTCACCTCGAATTCTTGATCAGGGAGTCGAACCCAATCGTTTGAGACCATTTTCGGCGAAAAATTCGAAAATTACAGACATTTGGGCAAAATGATAGCACGATGTTCCCCAGAACATACGCGCAAAAATTATGCCTGAAGAAAGAATCACCGAAAGTTACAATCAATGTTCTATATTTTTGATGATTGTTCAAATGAAAGCAAGAAACCTCAGTTTTATTTGGATTCGGACACAAACGCCACTGAAATAGGTACTTTTTCAGGATTTCTAAATCTGCAGATAGATTATTTTCTATACTTTGAAAATCAGAATGACGAAATGCAAGGGCAATGTCATCAGCGTCCGCCATAAACCATATTGACGAAAAATCCTGTTGAAAAGCGAATCAATTCCGTTCCACTTAATGGCATTTTGGTGTTGACTTACAAAAGCTTTCATTAGTTCTGCATAAAGTTGGAAATATTTCGGTTTTGATGTGCAAACTCGCTTCGATGGTGCTAAAAAGCAGTAGGCCAATTGGTGTTGTTGCTGGTAATTTGTCATTGTATCTGTCCGACAGAATGCAGAATACTGAACGCTGCTCGGAATCTATCGTAAATCCACAACGAACTCAAATATTGTACGTGTAAGGAATACCGATGGTCAGAATTGATATGTTTTATTGATGAATATCGGAAAGGTGAGTTTTGTTCAGAATTTCCGTGTCACTAGAATCAATAAGCACGAGGCTATTCTGCTCCGTAGCAATCATTCGATAAGTTGGGTAATAAATTCCATGTGACGTTATCGGAATCACCGCATGTCTAATAATAAACCTTAAGGTACAAGAGTTAGACAATTTTCAATTAGTCCCTTGAAGAGTTACATTTGGGGTTGCATTTTTCAGAGGACGCAATTTTATTTTTTAGATATCCTGGGGGGGGTCAGTTTAAAGTTAAATCCAAGTTCGTGGGGTTGAAACCCTTGTCCCACGGCCGCCATCTTGCAAAAAGGGGTTCAAAAGGGTTTTTATGGTTTATCTAACGAACTATAGGTCGCACAAAAAAAGGTATTTGACATTTTTTGTTGCAAATGAGATTCTCTACAACTTTTGTCATGTAACTTTCAGTCGCAGTACCAAAATAATGAAGTTATAAGCGAGAATCTATGATAATTTGAGAAAACATTTTCTATTGGTCGATATAACTTTGTGGCGCTCTTGTTCCCCAGAATAGAGTGCTTGCTCAAATCTTAAACGATTCGGTTCGACTGACCGATCTAGAATCCGTGGTCGAAATGAATTCGGTCCGGCCAGCCGTAGGCACGAAAACTCTCGAACCGAAGGAGCTAGAGGATTGAAATTTACAGGGTAGTTTTGAAGCGTAAATATCTCGGACGGGTTCGTTAATGTGCGAAATCCACCAAACGGTTTCGGAGTTTTGGCCGTTTTTAGTAAACATATTTCTTATGAATATTTCCGGAACCGATCCGAAATTTAGCATCAAATCGTATAATCATGACCTTTATATGCATGAGAAGTTTTGTATTGATCGGATTGCCGTGAAGTGGCAAAAAAGTACGGCTGGCCGGTCCAGCCGGCCGTAGGCACGATAACTCTCGAACGGAATGAACTACACAGTTGAAATTTCCAGAGTTGGTTTGGGAGATAAATGTCTCGGTTAAGTTCGTTATTGGGCTAAGAATCCATTGATGTCATTTTCAACTCTAACAAGCTAATACTTTTGGAGATATGATTTTTCAAAATTTCAATAATACATCGTACTTCTATGTTCAGAATGCGAATTCTATCTGTCTGTGTTCTATCTGCGTTCACTGTTCATCCATTTCTACTTATATCCTATTTTGAGTTCACTGTAATTATGAACGCTAAAAAAATAACTACACTCTTGTCCACTACAGTTTTTGTCGTCTGACATATGTTTCGGAAGCAAAGTTTCTATCTTCAAAGACGAAGGGTTACTAAAGCATGCAATCAATTTCTACATTCCAGTACGGGTTGACATTATACCCTTAGTCATAAACCAATTAGTGAGAATAATGGGTTGTTAATAGGGGTTAGGTTATTATTGAGTAAAATATCCTTTCTCTTATACATTTCGATACCTTCAAGTGTTCCTAGGTACGCTTTATTGGATTTTTTCAACAAATTGACGGAATGTTCTGAAATTGGGTGGCCAGTTGTCAAAACGTGATTTGCAACCGCAGATTTATCGATTGTGGTTGTTCCGAATGTGTCCCGTATGCTCTTCATACCGTGTGAGAATGTTCCTGGTTGTTTGCCCGACGTAACACTTGTTGCAATCCAAACATTTTATTTCATATATGTAGTTATACCCTATTTTAACGGAGTTTTATCGAATGTATTTCCTAGAAGTTGTTTAATTCTCGTGGAATTTTTAAAAGCCAGTTTTATGCTAACCTTTTTAAAAATATTCTGGAGTTTGTTGTTTGTTTTCGGATGGAACGTGAACGCGTGGAAACCTTTTACGGTTTTGATTTCTTTCGTTAGGGTTATGTTACTGTAGAGATTTTTAATTTTATGTTTGTTGGTAATTTTCTGAACTAATTCATGACAAGACCCACATAAAACAGCCAGCTTACATTTCCTCGTTAACCGGTTATGTAATATTCCGCTAAGCAATGTAAATTTCAAGAAAGAAAAAAAATGATTTTCCAAATTGCCGAAAGAAACGGGTTGGTGTAACGGGGTACCATGTAATTTGATATATTATTATTATTAATATTATTATCCCTATCTCCCCGTTAGTGTGGTCATTTACGAAAATTGAAATTGTTAACATAATATGCTGAAATATTAAATATTGAAGGGCATCATTTTATTTACTATCGCTTCTTCGTCCAACAAGCAGAGAAGTTACTCCTAGGTACCCGAAACTCAATCTGGAAAAGGAAATATATAGGCTGTCCCACTAGTGCCGCAGCGTACGATATAAGCGTAACGGTCAAAGTTTGGAAACATTTTTCGATGCAAACTCAAATTACTCCAAGAATAGCACAACCTAACAATATTTTCGAATGTATTGGGTGTCCCACAAAAGAAGAATAGAGGTTGACTATGATTTTTCAAATGGAAGACACTGTATTCAGAAGTGTTTTTCAATTCTCTGGAAAATCCTGCATGCTCTTGTATACTTTTCATATATTTTTGTTCAACATTTTTCGAAATATTTGTCATCTTGACAAAAAAAGTATACTTGTAGAGGCTATCTTATCTAATTATATTTCACTAACCCTTGCGCATACCAATAACAGCTTTATATGGATTGAAAGACAAGACTTCGAAGTATCATAGCCAGCTATAATCTCGAGCATATGAAGTGTCCACGAAAAGACTATCAACATGACGAATTTCAAATCGATTTATCTTCATTTTTTCAAATGCAATGCATATAATTTTTTTCATCTTTGCAATCACTATTCACTTTACTTCACTTTTTGTGATTACAATGATGAAAATAATTATATGCATTGCATTTTAAAACTGAAGATAGATCGATTTGAAACTCGTCATGTTGATAGTCTTTTTGTGGACACTTCATATGCTAGAGATGCTTTATTATAGCTGGCTATGATACTTTGAAGTATTGTCTTTCAATCCATATAAAGCTGTTATTGGTATATGCAAGGGTTCGTGAAAAATAATTAGATAATGTGTCAGTTTTTTGTCAAAATGACAAATATTTCGAAAACTGTTGAACAAAAATATGTGAAAAGTATAAAAGAGCATGCAGGAAGTTCCAGAGAATTGAAAAACCTTACTGAATATAGTGTGTCCCATTTGAAAAATCAGAGTCACCCTCTCTTCCTCTTTTGTGGGACACCCGATATATTCGAGAATATTTTTAGGTTGTGCTATTCTAGGAGTGATTCAAGTTTGCATCAAAAAATTTTGCCAAACTTTGACCGTTACGCAAATATCGTCCGCTGCGACACTAGCGGGACACCCTGTATACAGCGTCTATGGACGATGAGGCTTTGATTAATTCAGACGACAACTCAATCGATTATGGATTGGTTACACATGCATACCAATCGGTATTGAAAGTAAATAGACGGTCAATGGAATTTGTGGTACGATAGCAGCATATCTGCAGTTTCTATTTGGGAATTACACGCGCAATATATTCATACTCAATGTACCATTGCGAATACATTTACTTGACTTCTACAAAGTGGCATTTGAAAAACCTAAAATCCTTAAATGTTTTCAATTGCACAACCTCCTATTCGAGCTCTGGCCATAATTTTAGCTGAATGTATGTATTATGCTCATTTCCGCTTTCACAGGTCACAAATGTTTATTGTCTACTGATGGAGAATTAGTGGTCAAAATCGAGGGAAACTTTTTGAAAATGTCGTTGTAAACGTGGTGTTTTTTTGGATGTTAGAAGTGGGAGTGAGGGGGAATCTTGAAGGGGTTTAGCGAGGGAAAATACGGAAGTTTCGTAGAGTATCGCGTTTTTGACGCTCTTGTTCTTCGGAACAGAGTGCTTATCAATTTGCCCAAATGTCTGTAATTTTCGAATTACTTAAATGGTCTCAAACGATTTGGTTCGAATCAAGAATCCGTGGTTTTCACAGAATGCTATAATTATTCTATCTATGATTTATTATATGATCTGTGTTCATACTCGTACATGTCATCTTGTTCTATAAGAGAGAGTTAAATTCATTTCAGCTTTTTTAATTCGATTTCTTCCATGGTGCACTTCTCATTCTCAGATTGCTAATTTAATCTTGATTAATAAACTATTATTTGAATTGCATTTCCTTTAATTTTTTTTTAATGCTTGTGGCTTTTACTTGATGCAAATCCATATTAAATCAATTAAAAATTATATACGTCCGAAATACTCCAGCTTTTAGAAACGTGTTTGAATCAAAATTACTTTAGTTTCAACGATAAGATTTATACTAGCGATGAACGACTTATCATGGGGAATCCGCTCAGCCCCCTTTTGGCAGAAATATTCATGGACCACCTAGAAGCCATCGCTAAAACACATCCTATTTTTTCCAAATTCGTATATTGGTTTAGATACGTAGATGATGTGCTCACGTGTTTTAAAGGAACAGACCGGCAACTGAAAATATTTGTAGACTTTATTAATAGCATTCATCCAAATGTCAAATTCACAATAGAAATGGAAAATAATGGTGCAATTAATTTTTTGGATTTAACAATAACGCGGAAAAACAATCAACATGATTTTTCAATATTTAGGAAACCATCCCATACGGATACAATCATTCATCGATCCTCGTGTCATCCATTCGAACATAAAGTCGCGGCATTTCATAGTATGTTACACTGGCTAATTAATATACCTTTATCCGAAGAAAATTATGGTACAGAATTAGAAATTATCGAACAAATAGCGGTGAACAATGGATATAACACAGAGTTAATCAGAAAAATGTTGACGAAAAAACAATTTAGAAAAACAATTAGTTTAGTATTTCCTGAAATTGAGGATAAAAATAAAATATTCAATAGCTTAACATATTTTGGTACACCGAGTCAACAACTTAAAAGGTTTCTTCAAAACCAACAGGTGAATATCTCATTCCGGACAAATAATAACCTTGCCAAACTCATAAAGAACAATAAATCGAAAAGGAATAAAGAAGATAAATCCGGTGTTTATCAATTAAATTGCGGGAGTTGTGACAAATCATATATAGGAAAAACTGGTAGAAATTTTGGCATAAGAATAAAGGAACATCATCACAGCTACAAAAATAACAAAATCAATTCAAATTATTCGAATCATTTATAAGCAGAAGGACATAAGTTTAACCTGGATTTCAAAATTCTACACAATTTGAATAAAGGTGCGCAACTCAATTACTGGGAAATGGTCGAAATAAATAGGGAAAAACATACAGGTAATTTAGTTAATGAACAATTAGATCTAAATTTTTCACCGTTACTCAATCTATTCAAATAGAGAATCAATTTATAAAGCAATTATTAGCATTGTTAATGTGTACAAAGAATCCAGCAGTGAAATCTCATGTAATTAGTTTTAAATAAGTCTATTATGTAATTTGTTTTAAATAAGTTTCTCATGTAATTAGTTTTAAATGATGCTGTCTCCATGTCATCTAGGTATAGGGAGATAATAACTTGTTAAGAATTTAGTATGATGTAGTCTGATGAAGTCGCTGTGTCGACGAAACGCGTCACAATATTGAATAAATAAGTGTAAATCGTATATAATTCTTCATTGAGTGAATTTCCTTTATGATGCAGTTCTATCATAAGAATACATTGACATAATTCCCAACTCTGAGAAACCAATACTTCCGGAGATATTTAAATTTAATTTCTTTCATAATGCAGTTCTATCATAAGAATCCATTGATATAATTCGCAACTCTGAGAAACCAATACTTTCGGAGATATAATTTGTCTGTTTGAACAAGAGCGCCAGAAAGCTCCTGTCCACAGGGCTTGAACCAATTTTTTAATAATAATACTCAGAGAAATCTTGATATAAGAACTGCCATTGAAGCAGATCAAGGAAATCTTTTTCGAAAAATGCTTTTTTTTAATTTTTTTCTCGTTTACGTTCGTAAAAATGGCATGAAAACGGGGGTACTCTCGGAGACTATGCGGGAATTTCTTCCCGCATTGGCCGGAAAACGTAGCGTCTATTTAAAAAAAAAATCGTAAAATCGTGCAAAAACATCGATTTTTGCTAAAGGTGAAAAAAAGGAGCCTTTATAGGTGGCCGGGTCGGCGAAGGTCGGGAAGATATTTGAGTAGGAACGAAAAGACCAAAGAATAAACGACCCTTATTAAGACTGTCTTTTTGGCGCTCTAGTTCCTCGGAACTGAGTGCTTATCAATTTGCCAAAATGTCTGTAATTTTCGATTTTTCTATGAAAATAGTCCTAAACGATTTGGTTCGACTCACTGATCAAGAATCCGTGGTCGAAATACATTCTTTCCGGCCGGTTCGGCCGGCCGTAGGCACGATAACTCTCGAACGGAATGAGCTAGACAGTTGAAATTTTCACAGTAGGTTTGGAAGATAAATATCTCGGTTCGTTATTGGGCAAAATCGGACAGATGGTTTCGGAGTAACAAAAAAAAAATTTTTTTTACAAAACAAATTCCAAATTAATTTTTTTTCAATAAGCAGTTTTATCATGAGAATCCAATGATATAATTTTCAACTCTAACAAGCTAATACTTTCGGAGATATGATTTTTCAAAATTTCAATAATAAATCGTATTTCTAAGTTTTCACAGAATTATATAATTATTCTATGTATGAATTGTCATAATGTCAACTTATTTTCCTGAGCCATGACATTGTCTAATTCCTTGCTAATAGTTGGTTCGAGAAACGTCAAAATCGACTTAGAGAGACAAGGGTAAAAAACCGTCAAATAAACCCCCATGTGGCGATTTTATGTCGAAAAGTGAAAATTAAGAATATATATCCCAGGTAAGTACCGATGTTTTATTCTAATACCGGAGATCGAGAAGATCGTACGAGGAGCCCGATAGACAGTTGGTCTAGGCCGTCGGGTTTTCGGTTTCGGAACGAGAGAAGGCGGGATCAAATCCCGGAAAGGGAATTACACTTTTTGGCGCTCTAGTTCCTCGGAACTGAGTGCATATCAATTGGCCCAAATGTCTGTAATTTTTATTTAAGATGCAGTTTCACCATTAAAATCCATCGATATCATTTTCAACTCCAACAAGCTTATACTTTCGGAGATATGATTTGTCTAAATTTCAATAATGAATCGTACGTACTTCTATGTTTTCACAGAATGCTATAAATATTCTATCTAAGCCTTATTATATGATATGTGTTCATACTCGTACATTTCATCCTGTTCTATAAGAAAGAGTCAAATTCATTTCAGCTATTTTAATTTGGTTTCTTCCATGGTGCAGTTCTCATTCTCAGATTGCTCATTTAATCTTGATAAATAAACTATTATTTGAATTTAATTTCCTTTATGATGCAGTTCTTTCATAAGAATACATTGATTTAATTCCCAACTCTGAGAAACCAATACTTTCGGAGATATAATTTGTCTGTTTGAACTAGAGCGCCAGAAAGCTCCTGTCCACAGGGCTTGAACCCATTTTTTCAAAAAAGATTCTTTTTTTTATATTATAAATTTCAAATCCATTTTTTTAAGATGCAGTTCCATCATAAGAATCTATTGATGTCATTTTCAACCCTAACAAGCTAATACTTTCGGAGATATGATTTTTCAAAATTTCTATAATAAATCGTACTTGTTTTTACAGAAAGCGGGTTCTATCTATCTGTGTTCTATCAGTGTTCACTGTGCATTAATGTCATCTTATCTTCATATAAGAGACGCCATATTTATTTCTGTTCTAATTTGTTTATATAATTCGTACATTCGTATTTGTAAAAATATTTGGTTAGTGAGTCGACAATGAATAATACAAGGAAGTCGAGCATAATTTATGAGTAATTCTCTAATTATGGAAGATTTAGAACGGGATTTCCAACTAATGTACAGGTAGTTATTCCTTAGTAACACTATTCAAGATTTCCTACATAAGTATTATGGTTTGAGTTCTTTCTGGACAGGTTACATTAAATTTGTTTCATGAATAAAACTGGCTTTCTCATTTACTCAATTTTTCAGAATGCCTCCCGATGGTTTGAAAGACTTGTAGCCAAAATTGGATGGATGCAGTTCTATCATAATAATCCATTTATATCATTCCAAACTCTGAGATACCAATACTGTCGGAGATATGATTTGTCAAAGTTTGAACAAGAGCTCCAAAGCATTTTGTTCGACAAAGAATGACAAACGAATACCTCCAGTAATTCCAATTCCAAACTGCCTGAATTATTTCATTGAGTTGAATGAAATGTCTCCATTTTCGAATTATAGTTGATGTTTGTTAAATATCTTTTTAGCGACAACGAATAAGAATTTGATATTTGGTACGCAGTAGTTACTTGTTATACCCTTTAAGAAAAGTCATAAAATAATTAAGATTGCCATTTAAAAAAATTATCGATGACGTCATATTTAAAATTTGGGAGACGGTGTATAACATTTTCTTCCATAAAAAAACCCAATTTGAAATACTAATCGCCCTGTCCAAGCATATCCACAACTCTGGTTATTAGCATTTATAGTTTTTCATAACCAGTCCACAGACAACTGAAACTAGAATAGTTATCCATTTATAATGAGTGTTTTTGGTGCTCTTGTTCCTCAGAACAGAGTGCTTATCAATTTGCCCAAATGTCTCTAATTTTCTCATTTTCGGCTGAAAATGGTCTTAAACGATTAGGTTCGACTCACTGATCAATAATCCGTGCTCGAAATCGATTCTGTCCGGCCGGCTCTCCGTTAACACGATAACTCTCGAACGAAAGGAGGTGGAGGATTGAAATTTGCAGGGTAGGCCTGGAGCGTAAATATCTCGGACGTGTTCATTAACGGTCGAAATCCACCAAGCGGTTTCGGAGTTATGGGCGTTTTTAGTAAAAGCATTTTTTATGAATATTTCCGAAACCGATCACTCAATCTATCTGAAATTTAGCACTAAATTGTAGAATAATGACCTTTATATGCATACGAAGTCTTATATTGATCGGGCTGCCGTAAAGGGTGAAAAAAAAATTTAAAACTTTAAAATTTTGTTTCTACAATAACTCTCGAACAGATAATGCTAGGCAGTTGAGTAGGTGGGTGATGAATATCTCGGTGAAGTTCGTTATTGGGTAGAATCGGCATGATGGTTTAGGAGTAAAGAAAACAATTTTTTTTTTACATTACATATTTCAAATTCAATTTTTTTTAAGATGTAGTTCCATCATGAGAATCCATTGTTATCATTTTCAACTTTAACAAGCTAATACTTCCGGAGATATGATTCTTCAAAATTTCAATAATACATCGTTGTTCTGTGTATTCACAAAATGTGAACACAGAATCAGTCTGTGTTCACTGTTCATAAATGTCATCTTATCTAGCTATTAGAGACTTGTCAATTCGTAGTTTGAAAATATTTTCTATTGGAAAACAAGTATCCGATTCTTGAATTTGTGAATATATACGAGACTGTTTTGAAACCGAAAATAATATTGACTGACTACATATTGAATCATTTATGTATAAATATTGGGGATGATGTTTCAGAAGATTTAGAATTGGATCATTTTAATGATGTAGTTTATGAAGGCAACAGGAAAGAAGAACATAATGGAAGCATCAATAGAAATTACTGTTCGTTGACCACTAAGGTAAATATTACCTCTTACTTCCTTGAGTTGTGAGACATTTTCCTATATGCAGTATTGTCATAATGTTGCTAGCAAAAAAATGCTGAAGTATGGATCTACATTTGTGTATCAAACATATTTTCTTGAGTTAAGGTCCATAATACAGAAAAGAATGTGTAAGTGGTATGAACTATTAAATTTTAAATTATGAAAAGAGGATAGTATTTTATTAATATATTTTGAACTATTAAAATAATTTGTTCGTAAGCCTCTACCTACTCAAATATCAGGAATAAATGGACAATCTGCTATGATTGTCTCCAGCCTTGCTCTAGACTTTTCGATGATATTTTCCTTAGGTATTTCGAGTTGTGAAAACTATGCACCGAGTGTGAGTTGCAACAACCCATTCCACGAGGTTGAATCATTGCAGATTGCTCATTTAATCTTGATAAATAAATTTAATGACAATGTTTGAAGCATAAAAGCATTGCAGATTGCACATTTTTTTAATGATACTTAATGTTTGAAGCATTTTTTTTAAACGACACTTTTTTTAAATTCAATTTCTTTCATGATGCAGTTCTATCATAAGAATCCATTGATATAATTCCCAACTGTGAGAAACCAATACTTTCGGAGATATAATTTGTTTGAAAACATATTGTAGAAAGCGAATGACTTATCAAATATCCTCATATTCATAAGTCTATTCAAACGATGAGAACGCTGAGCGAATAACCCATTCTTGAAATTGTTTTCATTGCCGGGAATATGGAAGAGCTTGTATGAATTATACTGCGGTTAGAAGGGTAAAAACTCCTTTACTGAAAGAGAACGCTACTGGTACGTTCTATCATATCCCGGAATTACACCGGAATGGATTCAATTTAAGGGAACTGCCATAACACGATTATTGTTTGTGGCATTTAATGTAATGCTGAAAGATTTGCAAGATACAGTTATTAATTGGCTTTAAGAATCTTTTTAATTATGCTCTCGGTTATGGTTTTCGGTTTTCCATCCCTTGATACAAATATGAACACATATGTACCGGGTAATTTTCTATTAAAATCACCCAAGATTATACAGAGAACTGTTCAAGATATTTCTATGAAGTTTATTTTCAGTGTGTTATCCGAGATCGAATTTTAATGTTAATTTGATCATATTACTACACCGATATTCCAAAGCTTCCTCCAGAGTTGTTTCAGATGAGAACTCATTTTTTAATGGTTAGCTGGTATCTACGTTAAAAAATTGGTTCAAGCACTGACGTGAAGTCAGAAGCTTTTGCGCGTATGTTCTATTGTCCATTCTTCTGTATTGGACACCCTTAATCGAATTTACCATGGTAAATTATGTTGTCCATTCTCCTGTATTGGACACTCTTAATTCGAATTTACCATGGTAACAACCATGGTAACAATACAGAAGAATGGACAATAGAACATACGCGCAAAAGCTTCTGACTTCACGTCAGTGCTTGAACCAATTTTTTTTTTCGTGATTTTGTTGAAATTTTCTAGGGGTACGGTTATTAAAATTTTTTTTTCGTCATTTTTTTCGAATTTTCTAGTGGTACGGTTCTTACAAAATTTCGAACACGTCTTTATGTTGATTTTCTACTACTAGTTACCAAGCTTCAATTCGATCGAATATTTATTTTTTCAGTTATCAAGAAAATAATATTCCAGGTGGGTATAACTCGGAAACCGTTAGACCGATTATGCCCAAAAACGAACTCAACTCTCCCTTTCGGATACGCAACCTACGCTGAAAATTGCAAGTCCCTATCTCCTTTCGTTCGAAAGTTATCGAGGCAACGGTCACCCATCTACTGAATTCACACAAGAATGCTCCAATCTCCAACAATATTTAACCGATCGTATTAAAACTTGAAACTTAGCGGTAGAGTTAGGTTATGAAGGCTCTTGCAAAATTTCATCAATTTCTAACGATTAGTTACTGATATATAGAATTTTTTTTTTTTTTTTTTCAATGATTTATTAAAAATTTTCTACAGATGCTATCCTCACCAAATTTTGCAACTATTTCCGCGTTGGCATTCTACAACTAATAACCATGTTTGAATTCAATCGGTTCAGTACTTTTCGAGTTAATGAGGAACAAAAACCATGAAATTTCAGAAAATTTCAGATGGCTATAACTCTAAAACCGTTTGGCCGATTATGCTCATAAACAAACTGAAATGTCGCGTTCTGGTGCTCATCCTAACCTGAAAATTTCATGCCGCGATCTCATTCCGTTCTCAAGTTATCGTGACCACAAAAATATTTTTTAATAATTTTTTTAAAATTTTCTAGCCATATGATTCACACAAAATTTCACAAACGTGCTTAGGTTCATATTCTACAACTACTCACCAAGTTTCAATTCGATCGGATTTATATTGGTTTAAAACGAAATTATTACTCGGAAACCGCTGAACCGATTATGCCCATTAACGAACTTGTCCGTCGTATTGGGATGCGCCACCTACCCTGAAAATTTCAAGTCGCTAGCTCTTTTCGTTCTCAAGTTATCGTGGCAACGGCCGGACGGCCGGCCGGACAGAATCAAATTTGACCTCGAATTCTTCATTGGGGAGTGGAACTTAATCGTTTGAGACCATTTTTTTCAAAAAATTCGAAAGTTACAGACATTTGGGCAAAACTATAACGCGATGTTCCCCAGAACATACGCGCAAAAATAATGTATTTTTTATAATACATACATACCACAACTCTAAAATGATATTTCCAGAGATGTTTGGTAAGTAAACACTCTGAACACTCTTAATTCGAATTTACCATGGTAAATTCGAATTAAGTGTCCAATACAGGAGAATGGACAACATAATTCACCATGGTAAATTCGATTAAGGGTGTCCAATACAGAGGAATGGACAATAGAACATACGCGCAAAAGCTTCTGACTTCACGTCAGTGCTTGAACCAATTTTTTTTTCGTGATTTTTTTGAAATTTTCTAGGGGTGTGGTTCTTAAAATTTTTTTTTTCGTCATTTTTTTCAAATTTTCTAGGGGTACGGTTCTTACAAAATTTTAAACACGTCTTTATGATGATTTTCTACTACTAGTTACCAAGCTTCAATTCGATCGAATATTTATTTTTTGAGTTATCAAGGAAATAATATTCCAGGTGGGTAGAACTCGGAAACCGTTTGACCGATAATGCCCAAAAACGAACTCAACTCTCCCTTTCAGATACGCAACCTATCCTAGAAATTGCCTAATCCCCATCTCCTTTCGTTCGAAAGTTATCGAGGCAACGGTCACCCATCTTCTGAACTCACACAAGACTGCTCGAATCTCCAACAATAATGAACCGATCGTGTTAAAACTTGAAACTTGGCAGTAGAGTTAGGTTATGAAGGCTCTTGCAAAATTTCAGCAACTTCAAACGAATAATTACTGATATATAGAATTTTTTTTTTCAATTTTCAATGATTTTTTAAAACTTTTTTACAAATACTGTCCTCGAAATTTTGCGAAATTTTGCAAGAATATTTGCGTTGGCATTCTACAACTAATTACCATGTTTGAATTTCAGATGGCTATAACTCTCAAACCGTTTGGCCGATTATGCTCATAAACAAACTGAAATGTCGCGTTCTGGTGCACATCCTAACCTGAAAACTTCAAGCCGCTATCTCTCTTCTTTCTCAAGTTATCGTGACAATAAAAATATTTTTCAATAATTTTTTTAAAATTTCGTAGCCATACGATTCGCACAAAATTTCACAAACGTGCTTAGGTTCATATTTTACAACTACTCACCAAGTTTCAATTTGATCGGATTTATATTGGTCGAAAACAAAATTATTACTCGGAAACCACTGGTCCGATTCTGCCCATTAACAAACTTGTCCGTCGTATTGGAATGCGCCACCCACCCTGAAAATTTAAAGTCGCTAGCTCTTTTAGTTCTCAAGTTATCGTGGCAACGGCCGGACGGCCGGCCTGACAGAATCAAATTTGACCTCGAATTCTTCATTGGGGAGTCGAACTAAATCGTTTGAGATTATTTTCGTCAAAAAATTTGAAAGTTACAGACATTTGGGCAAAACTATAACGTGATGTTCCCCAGAACATACGCGCAAAAATACACTATTTTTTAACGCACATTCCAGCTGACCAATAAAAAATGGGATCTGATTCGAAAAAATACAGTTTTGAGATTTTTGTCATGACTATAAATTTGACCTTGAAATAGAAGCATGGGAATAGCATAGGGATGCAAGGGAATGGCATAGGGAATTAAGACCTATTTGAGAAAATTTAAAGGGTATTTTCAGATTTCACACGAATTTTCTGAGAATAATATGTAAGTGACACATTCACACAATGTAGACTTCAATAGAAAATCTGATTATCAATGAAAACACTTGGGTGCACATGATGGCCGATGAAGGGTTAGACGACGTCGGGGAGGAAGACGTGAACCTCAGTTTCATATTGAGCGTCATGTACACCGGACAGAATGCGTTATGGTAAGGGTGCTATTGCACATGCAAGTAGGTCATCTTTAGTCTTTATTCGAGGTAACATGACAGCGCTGCGTTACCTTCAAGAAATAGTGGAGCTATATGTTCTCCCTTACCTTAACCGGCTCGAGAATCCAATATTTCAGCAACATAATGCTCGACCTCATGTTGCCAGAGTTAGTTTTTGAAGCGACCCATGTGAATCTTTTGCCATGGCCGCCCAGATCCCCCGATCTTTCGCCCATAGAGCATGTTTGGGACATCATGGGTAGAAGGCTTGGAAATTTAATCCAGCCCCACGGACTCTGGCGGCTCTGATATATGAACTACAGGTAGCTTGGGATAGTATCCCTCAAGAAGAAATAGACCATCTTATTGCATCAATGCCAAGACGTGTTGGGGAGTGTATAGATAATCGCGATGGACAAAAACATTATTAACAAATTTATTAAAAAAAATTGTGAACAGAGTGCTTATCAATTTGCCAAAATGTCTGTAATTTTCGAATTTTTGGCTGAAAATGGTCTCAAACGATTTGGTTCGACTCAATGATCAAGAATCCGTGGTCTAAATCGATTCTGTCCGGCCGGCCGGCCGTCCGTCTGTTAACACGATAACTCTCGAACGAAAGTAGTTAGAGGATTGAAATTTGCAGGATAGGTTTGGCGCATAAATATCTCGGACGAGTTCGTTAACGGGCGAAATTCATCAAGCGGTTTCGGAGTTGCCATTTTTATTAAAAACATTTCGTATGAATATTTCGAAACCGATCACTCGATCTATCTAAAATTTAGCATCAGATTGTAGAATCATGACCTTTAGACGCATGTTTTGTGTTGATCGGGTTACCGAAAAATTGAAAATTTTTAAATTTTGTTTGTACAATAACTCTCGAACGGAATGAGCTAGACAGTTGAAACTTTCAGAGTGGGTTTGGGAGAGAAATATATCGGTTAGGTTGGCCACTAGGGCAAAATAGGCCAGATGGTTTCGGAGTATCGAAAAAAAAATTTTTTTTTAACTAAATTTCAAAATATATTTTTTTTAAGATGCAGTTTCACCATAAAAATCCATTGATATCATTTTGAACTCCAACAAGCTAATACTTTCGGAGATATGATTTTTCGAAATTTCAATAATGAATCGTACTTCTATGTATTCACAGAATGCTATAATTATTCTTTCTATGATTTATTATATGATCTGTATTCATACTCGTACATGTCATCCTGTTCTGTAAGAGAGAGTCAAATTCATTTCAGCTATTTTAATTTGATTTCTTCCATGGTGCAGTTCTCATTTTCAGATTGCTCATTTAATCTTGATAAATGAACTATTATTTGAATTGGATTTCCTTTGTGATGCAGTTCTATCATAAGAATACATTGATATAATTCTCAACTCTGAGAAACCAATACTTTCGGAGATATAATTTGTCTGTTTGAACAAGAGCGCCAGAAAGATCCTGTCCACAGGGCTTGAACCAATTTTTTTTCTTCAAATTTCAATCATTTACTCCTTGCTATATTATGTATGTTTTACCAAACACGAATTAAAATTTAAACAGCTCCTTCAGGGTGTTGCAGTTTCTATGTCAGTCAGTATATAAAGACGACGGTCTTGTTCAGGGGAACAAGCGCGCCAAAAATGTTGGAATATTCAAGTGGGTACTGTGGTATAATTGTATTGTCGGAATAATCTTCCATTCTCGAACACATTCGACTGCTTGAACCTCATTCATTTGCCGCATAGGTTATTTCGGGAATACTGCATTTAAATGAAACCTGGAACTTTCGGTTTGTATTCGAGAACGTACAAATCGCCGACTTCCGTTTTTGTATTGAACGGTTACGTTCTTACAGTGGTGATATTTTCTACAGCGTTATCGTCGCGAATCTTTTCTATTATTACTCCGATGAAAATTCATTCGAATTTTATCCTACGGAATTATATCAGTTCCGGATATTTCTTCCAGCATTCGCTCCCATATTGCCCCCATTTGTGATGATTTGGTAGGTAGTTTTTATTGGAATGAATTCGATCCCGCTCGTTTTTCTTGGATCGAAAGTGTTCGCTGCGACTGAAATTACTCGACTCGCGATGGGAATATAAATTTTTGGAATATTACTCCGGATAAACGGATTTTTTTTTGTTGTCCTCGGAGTCGAAGAAGGTTTGAGTTATTTTTTACGATTTCATTTGAAGGGTGACGTCTTGTTGAACCCTTCCGTTTCTGTTTGTAATTGAAGTGTGTTTTTGATATTGACGTCAACTTCATTCGAGATGACGCGAATTACGTTGATATTGATCTTAATACTTTCTGCTCGAATTGTTCCTGGTCTTGTCAGTTAATTAATATTTTTTCTACTCGACTTTTCTATAATGGGTCTCGAAGTTAATGCCTATTTTCGTCAACTTGTTGAGGTGAATTAGCACCACGTTATATGATTATTATTTGCGATTATTATGCAGGTGTTCTCGAAACAAAGTGAGAAGGTCAAGAAAAACTAGTTTTTGTTGAAAAAATATTCTTTCGTCAATCTAGCAGGTCATCTAATGATGACAAAATGTATGGTATCGTTTTAGTTGCTAACTGTTCTCTCTATGGCGAATAATATCATATTTCCCGAGAATTTTCCATTCAATATGAAGCAATTGAGTGAATAGCAGCGAAAAGAAATCTTGATATTCCTGGGACATGGGGATCACAAGCGAACCCATGAACAAGTGTGCGAAATATTTAATGAACGTTCTCAAGACAGAAATCCTATAAGTAAAACTACTGTTTGTCGGGTGGTTAAACATTTCGAACAAATTGGAAATGTTAAAAATTGTCCAAAATCTAGTAGACCTTCAACTACGACATGTGGCGGTAAGGCCCTCGATATATTACTTTCCATAGAAGAGAATCCGAAATAATCTACACGAAAACTGCCGATGAATTCGATGTGAGTAAGCAGTCAGTTGGTAATCTTCTTAGAACAAATAAGTTTCACCCATACAGGATTCAAAGCACACAAGAATTATCTGATGACGATTTCGACCGACGAGCGTAGTTTTGTGAAGTAATGCTAGAGAGATGCAATGAGGATGATACCTTTTTATCGAGAATTCTTTTTACGGATGAAGCTACGTTTTACTTGAATGGGTCTGTCCATCGACATAATGTCGCTTCTGGTCCATAGCAAATCCTACATCCCGGAAAATTAAATGTGTGGTTGGGCACAATTGGCCATCATATTATTGTACCTTTTTTTATAGAAGGAAATTTGACTAGCGACTCTTATCTAGAGTTACTGAGGAATCCAATATAACCTACAGTCATTGATCTCTTTCCCGGTGTGGGTGGTCGACAAGTATAGCTGACAATATTTGGTTCCAACAAGATGGTGCGCCTCCGCATTATGGAATTGAAGTGAGGAGGTATCTTGATGGCACATTTCCTGAGAAATGAATTGGTAGGAGAGAATCAGTTGAATGACCACCCCGATCTCCAGATTTGAACCCTTTCGACTGTTTTCTTTGGGGCCATTTGAAGAGTACTGTTCACCAAAATCGGCCAGATAATTTGGAAGACCTGCGACTTAAAGTTCAGAGAGAAGACGGAAGAATAGATGTTGCTGCGATGAATAATTCATTGAGGAGTTTCGAAGGACGGCTTGCACGTCGTCAAGCAATCAACGTTGCTCAATCCGAACAATAATTCATTAAAATAATTTTCCATCCTTGAATAGGAAACTCGTCGATTTCAATAAGCGAGTAACCATACCCAATTGATTATTTTCTTATGTTTTAATGAAAAAAATGGAACAACCAATTTTCCTTTCATTCGCACCGTTGAGTAGGTAATCAAATTACCTTTCATTTGACGTATCACAATCCATATATTCCCATTTGAAAAAATAAAGTAGAGTGGTGTGGGGCGTAGATGGTGAGAAATATCAAATTCAATAAAGCATACGATAAATTGCTTTTGAAATTAAAAATCGACGGGTGCGATGATTTTCCTTAATAATTCTTCGCACAAGAATTATTGACGAGTTACGTTACTTTTTTGGCACGTTGTATAAATGGAGAACGGTTATGGTTTGGCCAGCGTACTTCTGTGTTTTCACAGAATGTGATAATTATTATTATTATTATTCTATCCATGAATTATTATAATATGATCTGTGTTGATACATGTCAACTTATTTTCCTGAGACATGATATGTCAAATTTTGATATTTAATGCCCATGGTTAATCCATATGACGATAGGAATGGTAATGGTAAGTTAATAATATTGAGCAGCAAAAACAAAACTGAAATACTGGCTAATGTCTCAATTGATATAATATAATTTTCAGAGTGGATTTGAGGAAAAAATATATCGTTCATCATAGAATTGAGGAACGAATATCTCAGATGAGTTCGTTGTTGGGTAGAATTGGTCTATTGGTTTTGGATCGATAATTTTTAGCAGTCTTGTTGGATTTAAATTCTTTTATGATTTGAATTTAATTCCCAATTCCCAAAAAATCAAGTCTCGTTTAAGTCTCGTTCTCGTCTCGTTATCACTTGTCTCGCTCAATTCTGAATAACGATATAAATATTGTAATACATAAACGAAATGGTATACAATAATGAATAATTTTGTAAAGCTTTATTTATTACGCTCTTATGCAAAAATATTTGTACATGTACCTATTATTTTTAATTTTAAACACAGATAATTTCAACTTTTAAATTACTCGATGACCAAGAATTCAAACATAATCACGCTTGCATCACATCATTTTTCAATGATGGAAGTGTTTTTGCCATGATCATACCTGCTGTGGAAAATAATCTTTAAACATATACGGATGTAGCCATAAACAAATATTCTTCAAACTCAGCTTCCCAATATTTCGAAAGTTTTGTTGATGTTTTAAATAGGCTATCGGTCGGTACATTTTTCAATAGAATTAAACAATTTGGATAGTTTTCAAAGAATACCTTTCCAGTGGGTAGATCATTGAGGGTGTTCTTGCCGTATTCCTCATAACACTTTTCGAAACATTGAATAGCTTCATTTCTTTACCAGTTTTATTATACGTAGTTCCACAGATGTATACAATAATTGTTCACATCTTCACTACAAGGAGCACAAGAGAATAAATTTCTCCAGATGTTTAGATAGAGACGAAATGTTCGAAGCATTGGGATTTAGAGGCAATAAAAGTTGTCCGTTAAGTATTGAATTCATAATGGCATCCGTTTTTATGGTTGTGAATTCTATTTTTTGTTGAAAATAATCTGAATTATCCCAAGGTAATAACGAATTATTAATCTTCTTAAAAATCGTATATTTCTAGAACGATCGATGCATTATATAGACAAAATATAATGGTAATTAGAGTGGAAACTCTTCATATTCAATTGTTTTCTGTGGGTGTTGAAAAAAGTCGAGTCGTATATAAAACTTCATAAAAAAAATTTAACGAGTCTTAAAACGAGACTCTCGTGTTGCGCTGAAAGTGTTCTCGGTATCGCCTATAATATTTTTGAAAATGTCTCGTCTCGTCTCGTCTCGCTTTTACGAGACGAGAACGAGACGAGACGAGAAAAATCTCGCTCTCGCGTGAAGCCCTATTTGGCCTCACTTAATCCCCATGCAACAAAGAATGACAGGGCTGAACGTTGTATATTTGGCGTCGTATCCAATATAACGACTTTGGCAAATATGACTTGGAGGCGGAGGGTGTTAGATCAGACTGGCCTACTTGTTCACCCTACCGTAATCCCATTGAAAATTTGTGGAAGCTCGTCGAGACAAGCCATTAAATACAGAACAATTGTTCCAAGCAGTTCTTGAATGATAGAAAAAATTACCACTTCCCACTTAGAATTTACAATTCGTTTATAAAGTTGCTTTTATGAAATTATACATCTTACTATACTGTGAGGAATACATTCAATTTTGTTCAAATGTCGCAAAAAAATATGATGAAATGTAAAATACTGGGTGGTCCCATACATGTTTGGTTGTATGCAGTTCAAGATGATTCATATTGAACAATCATGCTTAGGGCTCCACACGAGACGAGAGTGGGCGACAATATAAAAAATCTCGTCTCAGACTCACCAATTGCCAAAAAATTAAGTCTCGTTTGAGTCTCGCTCTCGTTTCGTTATCAGTTGTTTCGTCTCGTCTGGCTTAATTATGACTAACGATAATAAATATTATAAGATATAAACCAAATGGTAGATAATAATGAATTATTTTGTAGAGCTATATTTATTACGCTCTTATACAAAACTATTTATACATGTACATTAAATTTTAAACACTGTTAATTTCATTTTTTAAATTACTCGATGACCAAGAATTCAAACATAACTACCCTTGCATCCCATCATCTTTCAATGATGTAGATATTTTTGCCATGATCATACCTGCTGTGGAAAATTATGTTTCAACAGGTACGGATGTAGCTATTAATGAATCATCGACCATTTCGGAAGGTCTAGGAACTTTTTCATGTACTTTACACCAGTCTAAAATACAATTTTGATTCCTATTTGCTCTTTCTAATAGCAAATGTTCTTCACACTCAACTTTCCAATGGTTCGAAGGTTTTGTTGATGTTTTGAAGAGGCTATCGATGTCTATACATTTTTACTCAATGAAAAATTATATACGATTTACACTTATTTATTCAATATTGTGACGCGTTTCGTCCACACAGCGACTTCATCAGTCTACATCATACAGTATGATGTAGTCTGATGAAGTCGCTGTGTCGACGAAACGCGTCACAATATTGAATAAATAAGTGTAAATCGTATATAATTTTTCATTGAGTTAATATGGATTTGCATCAAGTAAAAGCCACAAGCATTAAAGTTTTTATACATTTTTAATTGAATTGGACAAATTGGTTATGTTTTTCAATGAATACATTCCCAGTGGGTACATCATTGAGGGTGTTCTATGCGTTTTCCTCATAACACTCTTCGAAACATTGGAAAGTTTCATTTTTCATTTCTTTACCAGTTTTATTATATGTACTTCTACAAATGTATACAATAATTGTTCACCTCTTCGCTACAAGAAGCACAATAAGAAATAATAAATTTCTCCAGATGTTCAAATAGAGACGAAATTTTGAAAGTATTGGGATTTAGGCAATAAATGTTGTTAGTTAATTATTGAATTCATAATGGGATCAGTTTTTATGGTTGTGAAAAATCTTCATATTCAATTGTTTTCTGTGGGTGTTGAAAAAGGTCGAGTCGTATATAAGAAAAGTTTACTGTATGTATCTGTATTAAATAAGACGATCTTCCAGGTAGAAATTTTCAAACTTTTCGAATAAGAAGTCATAAAAAAAAATTACGAGACCGAAAGCGAGACTCACGGGTTGCGCTCTATGTGGTCTCGCTATCGCTTATTATATTTTTCAAAACGTCTCGTCTCGCTTTTTCGAGACGAGAACGAGATGAGACGGGAAATGTCTCACTCTCGTGTGAAGCCCTAATCATGCTTCATATTGCTCGGACAAACTCTAGAACTTTTCAGTCTAGCATAATTCTTCTCATTCTAATGAATGCATTTGCATAATCGCTAAGCACCTCTATCAAGAGATTGAATTATGTTTTTCAGGTATAACTGATGAATATTCCATTAGTTTCCACTTACATATTCCGATAAAAACGTTGAACACTTTTTTCCATGAGAAAGATCGAACATTTTTGCATTTACTGAATGTGGGATGTCTTATACTAGAGTTTTAAGGAGTAATATGCACTAGGTTCTGAAGGGCAGCATATTAGCCAAAGGACCCCCGTCCACAATCTAATTTAATATAATAAGGCTCAGCAAATTTAATTTACTAAACCTTAAGACATTCGTCTAGTTCAAAAATTGTGTACGGGTTTTCGCCGTTTTCACTTTATCGTTGTCCGCTCGAGGGGCCCTTGGAGAAATTCTTCGAGGCCATTTTTTGTGAATCCCGTACTGCAGATGTCACTATTATAGTTATGCTCCACTGACAAAACTAGAATAACCTCTTGTAAGATATATTTCAGTTCTGCAGTAGAGGAGAAATAACAAGCCATTGGGAGTTGACAATGGAGATTTCGTTTCGAAACTATCACATGCTTATCACATGAGAACGTGCACATGGGGGAATGCACCTATCTAAGAGGATTCTGGATCAATATGTCAAGTATCACTTGGGGTTCTGCAGCTCCATCAGATATGCTTAGAATGAGCTCGAAGCAAGAAACCGCCTCGTATCATTAATTTCGCACGGTAAAAACTGCTGAAAATACCAGTTTTTGTCGAAAATTCACCTAACTTAACTTTCAAGGGACAATCTCTTGAATCTTTTATTGATTCTTTCAATTAAATAACGTCATTCGAGTATGGTTCCTTAATATATTGAACGGTCGCACAGAGCGATTCGAGAAGCCCCAGATGAAGTCCTGGTAGTTTCAATTAAAATTAGGGCTGATTTGAATAGAATAGCGTCAGATCAGGATATTGTAGCTGTAAAGAAGTTAAAAGACCCAGGGACCTACCCATTATAGTCCAGGATCCATGGGCTATTTTTGCACTTGATTTCTATCAAGCTGATTCTTCGTGAATAGCTTCGTTACGATGAGACGCCCAACAATGTCCTGTGCGGAAATTCTCGATTCTGCTAGCTAACAGAGGTAGCAAGGACAAAATATGTTTATTTGATGAACCTCAAAAATTTATTACTAACTGGGGATTTTTTTTTTAATCTCAACATAATTATATGAATTATTTGAAAAAATATTTGTCCTACAAAATGTATGGTTTGATCAAAGAGTCTCCTCCTTTCAACATGTATCGCTAACGAAGTCATTAAAAATCATTACTAACCAGCTTATTTTTTTTTACTTCGTTATAATTTATATTATTTAATAGCCACAATCAGAGCTATTCTGTTCGCTCATAGCAATATTGATAAGAAAAAGATATTGCTTACACAGCAAGATCCGAAATATTGCTATTCTGATCATCGATTTTGAGCAATATGATCTGTAATTTTTATTTACATATTGTTATCCACATTGCTATCTCAGCAACCTCAAAATAATACTTGCTAAGAGCATAACAAGATTTGGAATATGGCTAAGAACCACTTTCTTCTTCCAAGAAATCGAAAATATTGAAAATAGGTAGGTACTTTGATAAATATAGGTATACATAATCGTATATATTTATTAAAGGTACTTTAAAATACTTCATTTCAAGGGAATTGCTAAGACTTAGGTCTGACACTAACAATCCCTTCTATTTGTAAACAGAAAAGTTCATAAACTATTCAACCTTAATAATAAGAGGCTGGAAGAATTTTATTCATATATGTATTAGTTCATGAGCAAACTAGGATAGATACTGTTTCTTTCAAGTTAGAGATATGCATTCGAAGACTGACCGACTGCATGAAAAAAAATGGGTTTAAGCCCTGTGGTCAAGAGCTTTCTGGCGCTCTAGTTCAAACAGACAAATTATATCTCCGAAAGTATTGGTTTCTCAGAGTTCGGAATTATATCAATGTATTCTTATGATAGAACTGCATCATAAAGGAAATTCAATTCAAATAATAGTTTATTTATCAAGATTAAATGAGCAATCTGAGAATGAGAACTGCACCATGGAAGAAATCAAATTAAAATAGCTGAACTGAATTTGACTCTCTCATATAGAACAGGATGAAATTTACGAGTATGAACACAGATCATATGATAAAGCTTAGATAGAATAATTATAGCATTCTGTGGAAACATATAAGTACGAGTCAGTATTGAAATTTAGAAAAATCATATTTCCGAAAGTATTAGCTTGTTGGAGTTGAAAATGATATCGATGGATTTAAATGATGAAACTGCATCTTAAATAAAAATTGAACTTGAAATTTCTTGGTTAAAAAAAAATTTTTTTTTTCGTTACTCCGAAACCATCTGGCCTATTTTGCCCAATAATGAATTTAACTGAGATATTCATCTCCCTAACCTACTCTGAAAATTTCAACTTCCTAGCTCATTCCGTTCGAGAGTTATTGTAGAATTTTTTTTTTTAATTTTGAAAATTTTTTTTTTACATTTTGCGGTAACCTGGTCAATACAAAACTTCACATGCGTATAAAGGTCATGATTTCAGACAGATCGAGTGATCGGTTTCGGAAATATTCATAAAAAATTTGTTTTACTAAAATCGGCCATAACACCGAAACCGCTTGATGGATTTCGCCCATTAACGAACTTGTCCCAGATATTTATGCTCCAAACCCACCTTGCAAATTTCAATCCTCTAACTCCTTTCGTTCGAGAGTTATCGTGCCTACGGCCGGCCGGCCGAACAGAATCGATTTCGACCTCGGATTCTTGATCAGTGAGTCGAACCAATTCGTTTGAGACCATTTTCAGCCAAAAATTCGCAAATTAAAGACAATAGAGCAAATTGATAAGCACTCAGTTCCGAAGAACTAGAGCGCCAAAAATTAAATAAACTATCAATTCAGGCTCCATACGAAGATAACTCCTTTTGATTCAATTGAGGAACTGTTGGGGAATTTGTTCTGGAGAAAACTAGGAGACATACTGTTCCGTTTAACTTGTTCATTCGAAGTCTGAGTGAAGACAGGAAAAAATAAAAATTTAATATTTGTTTAGGTGTTTGCAAGTCTTCAATTTTTCGGTCACGGTAGCGGTTACCAATATTCGATGTGTTTCCTGAAAATTTTCAATAACTCCATCTTGTTAGTTCCATCAATAAAATAGTTCGTTTTTCGCTTTCCTGACATTTTATATATTTGGTTAGGAATTACGAATAACCACCGAAAAATGGACAAAAGGTTAAATTCTTCTTCTATTTCACATAAAACTCATGAAATACAGTGTTGTCAGCTCTAAAATCAATGAATTTTGACCTACTTGATAGCAATATTGCTGGGAGAAAAATGATAACCAACATTGCTATAACAGTACGAACAGAATACTTAATACCATAATTTTTTTTCTAATTTAAAAAAAGAATATTTTATTTCATGTCGTGTTATAAATAGGAACACGGAAAAATTACAATTCCTGTCGGACTAGTTATCCGTACCTGCTTTCTTGTAGGACATTTTTTTATTTGTGCATTTCTACAATTAGTAACGAAAAAAATTGTGTGTACTGTGACCATTAAATTATATACATGTTAACGAAGTAAAAAAAAAACCAGCTGGTCAGCTTAATGATTTTTAATGACTTCGTTATCGATACATGTTGAAAAGAGGGGACTCTTTGATCAAACCATACATTTTGTAGGACAAATATTTTTTCAAATAATTTATATAATTATCTTGAGATTGAAAAATTGGTTCAAGCCGTGGACAGGAGCTTTGGTGCTCTTGTTCAAAATTTGACAAGATTTGTTTTTATTTATCAAGCTTAAATGAGCAATCTTAGAATGAGGACCATGGAAGAAATCAAATTAAAATAGCTGAAATTAATTTAACTCTCTCTTATAGAACAGGATGATATGTACGAGTATGAACACAGATCATATAATAATTCATAGATAGAATAATTATAGCATTCTGTGTAAACATAGAACTACGATTCATTATTGAAATTTCGAAAAATCATATTTCCGTAAGTATTAGCTTGTTAGAGTTGAAAATGATATCAATGGATTTTTATGGAGAAACGGCATCTTAAAAAAATTGAATTTGAAATTTGTAAGTTAAAAAAAATTTGTTTTTTTCGTTACTCCGAAACCATCTGGTCTATTTTGCCCAATAACGAACTTAACCGAGATATTTATCTCTCAAACCTACTTTGAAAATTTCAAGTGCCTAGCTCATTATGTTCGAGAGTTATTGTAGAAAAAAAAATTAAAATTGAAACAAATTTTATTTTTCATTTTACGGCAATCCAATCAATACAAAACTTCGCACGCGATTAAAGGTCATTATTCTTCAATGTGATGCTAAAATTCAGATAGATTGAGTGATCGGTTTCGGAAATATTCATAATAAATATTTTTACTAAAAACAGCCGTAACTCCTAAACCGCTTGGTGGATTTTGCCCGTTAACGAACCCGTCCGAGATATTTACGTTCCAAACCTACCCTGCAAATTTCAATTTTCTAACTACTTTTGTTCGAGAATTATCGTGTTATCGGATGGCCGGACAGAATCGATTTCGACCACGGATTCTTGATCAGTGACTCGAACCAAATCGTTTGAGACCATTTTCAGCCAAAAATTCGAAAATTACAGATCTTTGGGTAAATTGATAAGCACTCTGTTCCGAGGAACAAGAAGAATCCTGCAGTTAGTAATAGATTTTTGAGACTCATCAAATAAACATATTTTATCCTTGCTACCTCTGTTAGCTAACAGAATCAAGAATTTCCGCACAGGACATTGTTGGGCGTCTCTTCAAAGTGAAGCTATTGACGAAGAATCAGCTTGATAGTAATCAAGTGCAAAAATAGCCCATGGATCCTGGACTATTATGGAAGTGGCAGATTGATATTGTATTAGGTGCAGCTGAAATTATGGAGTGTGTACGTCCTGGAAAGATTGAACCTAAACTCACTGATAATAATAACAGTTAAGTTGAGAAGTAGTTGAGAGAAGATTTGAAAGCTGAAGAGGCAATTATGGGTAGGGATGATAAGGGTGTTTTAATTTATTCATTATCAAAAACTACTAGTGAGGAGATGTATGACACACTAAAAAGTCTATTTGAAAGGGTGTATGGCCGTTAGACTTTTTCTTATGGGGTCCTATCAAAAGCAAAGTTTACCTCAATCGGCCAAACAACATCGAGAGTTGAAGCACAGGATTCGGGTCGGACTAAGAGCAATATAGACGGACACTCACCAAAAAGTTTGTTGGGAGCTCGATTGGCGTACTGTCAAAAAGTGAATGGCCATCAATTTGAACACTTACTTCGATAATTTCTGTGAGTTATGACAAGAGGGTAACACTTGTTTAAGTGCCGGTGCACAGTGGAATTTCTGTCATGAGTGGGCCCTTGCCAAACGAGGCTCTAAGACTTCCTTTGTGTGTCCAGAGCTGGCGGTCACGATAATCAAAACCGCTCCTAGAGGAAACGTATCTGAGTGGATGAGTAAACAGCACTCGACCAAGTTCAAGCATCTTCCCTCAGGCCTGAGACACGGTTAGGAACTACGGAGATACAAAGATCTCCGTAGCAAAAAAAATTGTGAATGTTGATGAAGTAGATGTTCAAAGTGTTCACCGCGATCGCCTTGGCAGCATCCTAACCTCAAATAAAAATTTCTTCCAACATTATTCAACATCTCAAGAGTGATCGACCTAATAGCAAGCATTATTCGGTCTTTTAGGTCATTCAAATCAAGGGGTTTAGTTTTGTACACAATGCTCTTCACATATACCCATAAAAATAAATCTAATGGGTTAAGATCAGGGGATCGTGCTGGCCCTTCGATTGTTCCTCGCCTTCCAATAAAACGATTTGGAAATATTGCGTCGAGGTAGCGGCAATTTTGTTGAGATAAAAAGTGCATTCATCAGAATACAAAACATCTACTAATGGTATAATATTGTTATCCAACATGTCCATCATTTGGTCACAAAAATAAGTTCTTCTATCAAAATCGTCTTCAAAGGGCAACTAGATTGGTAACATTGTAACATTGTATTTTGTTTTAAAATGTTTAGAATCGATGTATGGCTGACATTGAATGTTGTGGAGGCATATCTACTCGATTTATGTAATTTTCTTAAAGTCAAGCATCACATCTAATTTCAAATCCTCACACAGTGTATTAGCAGCTGCTTTTTTAAGGACTGGAAAAACAGGCGCGGCCAGAGACGCGATCAAAATTAATACCGAGTTTAGGCCGCATCTCAGGCCGCGCCAGTTTGTCCACCCACATGAATATCCATGTGTTTGTTTTGATCGCGGTCTCTACGGCTTTCTGATCGTCACCGCGGCCGCGTCAGTTTGTGGAGTCCTTTAATCTGTCTTGCATGCCCAAATTCTCGAAGCTTTTCTATTCTACTTATTGAACGACGGCGTATTAGGGCCAATGTAGAAAATAAAAAATCTGTCAATTGACAGATTTAATCTGTCCATTACACTAATTGACAGATTAGATGTGTCAATTGACAGATTAAATGTGTCAATTGACAGATTAAATTTGTCAATTAGTACAATTGACAGATTTAATCTGTCAACTAGTATAGTTAGTATAATTGACAGATTTAATCTGTCAATTAGTATAGTTAGTATAATTGATAGATTTAATCTGTCAATTAGTATAGTTAGTATAATTGACAGATTTAATCTGTCATTAGTATAATTGACAGATTCAATCTGTCAATTAGCGTTCCATGAAATAGTGTGAGTCCGTATACATACTTGTTTCGCGTTTTCTGGGTAATCACGAATCGACTCATTCGTGATTACTTTTTGTTGGGATTAAGTTACGATGAAATATTATTGTTCCTAAAATTTCGTGATAATATCATCATTAGCAAGAGAACATTGAAGCGGTGTTTGAGATCACTTCCATTGTGTAGACGTAAGAATTATACCGATTTCGAAACGTTGTGTACATATTAGTGAAGAACTAGTTACTTCTTGATAATTACACGGTTATAAATGGATGCATCTTAAGTGTATACAGGCAGGTTTAATGGTCACACAAGAAAGTATACGTTTGGATCTCAACATTTTGGACACAGAAGGAGTTCAATGCAGAAAGAGGAATAGGCTGTGGAGGAGACAGTATGTAGACAGGGGCCCTAATTTTTTATGGCACTTAGATTCGTATGACAAACTGAACCTTATGGAATTAGAATAAATGGATGTATTGATGGATTTTCGCGAGATATAATGTGGTTGAAAGCATCGTACATCGTACACTAATAGTGATCCAAAAGTAATAGCTGGACACTTTATGGGTGTAGTAAATCACTTAAGAGGTTGTCCGAAAATGATGAGAGCCTATGCGGGTACCGAAAATAGATACGTTGAGCAAATGCAGAACTACTTCAGCGAGCGGAATATTCTTAATGACATTATATTTATTTATGGTAGAAGTACTGCAAACCAACGAATTGAGTCAACATGTCAAAAAAATTTGACTTTGAATTTTTGTCTGAAAATAGTCTCAAGGGCTTGGGTTTGACTCACTGAGCTGTTTCACTATTTCATGGAACGCTAATTGACAGATTAAATCTGTCAATTATACTAATTGACAGATTAAATCTGTCAATTGACAGATTTTTATTTTCTACATTGGCCCTAATACGCCGTCGTATTATTGTCCCTTGGGTTATAACTAATCATTAAAGGATACTGTGGGAGGTATACTCATTATTAAAAGAATTCTTTCTGGGTTTTCTCTCCCAAAGTCTGAAAAATATCTATAAAATAAAAATTGATTATTTTGAGATTTGCTTCTGCGTAAATACAAAGGAGTTGGAACTTGGAAATTTCTATGCAAATTGAAACTATGTTAGATATGATTTTCAAATACTGTCAATGTGACAATTCTCGAATTTCACAATAACTATCAACAAAATTATTCTGAAGATTTTCGTTAAGCGTCTGACGAAGGAGTCTCATATAGACTTCCAAATGTTACGATATAATTGTTTCTTCGTTGATGTTGTTGTTTGTTAGGCAACATTATTCAATTGATTGCTTCTGACAAATATCTTGTGTTTCTTATGCAGAAGCAAATCAGAAAATAATTAATTTTTATTTTATAGATATTTTTCAGAGTTTGGGAAAAAAAACCAGAAAGAAACCTTTTAACTTAGGCGGCAAATTCGGAAATATCTCATGAAAAAAGCGACTTATTCCTTTTTGTGTTCGGGTGTTATCGCCGTAACCAATCATTTGCCTGATTTGCTCAATTGCATTGAGGGTCCCTAGTACTGGGTAGTGGAACATATATATATTTTATGCTCCTTTGCGCATAACGAACAGTGCACAGAACGCTCCTATTTTTAGGATAGTCAATTTATTTAATAAATTTTGCAGTGTCTTGGATATTTTCAATGTATCGCTCACTAATTTGAAATGAAATCTCAGAAATATTCTTTCATAAACAAAATCGTGTTGTTTCTTTTTCATCCATAGAGTTTCAATCGATGTATTTCGTAATTTATAAGTAAAATTTTTGGGCTTAGCCTGTTTGTATTCCAAGTAAACCATTAAATAAATAAATAACACAATAGGTATTAATAGGCTGCAGTGTTGTGAGTGCAAGTTTCCCCCTCCTAGTGCCTCTAGCAATCTACATAATAAAAAAATTGGTTCAAGCCCTGTGGACAGGAGCTTTCTGGCGGTCTTGTTCAAACAAACAAATTATATCTCTGAAAGTATTGGTTTCTCAGAATTGATAATTATATCAGTGTATTCTTATGATAGAACTGCATCATAAATGAGCAATCTGAGAATGAGAACTGCACCATGGAAGAAATAAAATTAAAATAGCTGAAGTGAATTTGACTCTCTCTTATAGAACAGGATGACATGTACGAGTATGAACACAGATCATATAATAAATCATAGATAGAATAATTATAGAATTCTGTGAAAACATAGAAGTACGATTCATTATGGAAATTTCGAAACATCATATCTCCGAAAGTATTTGCGAGTTGGAGTTGAAAATGATACCAAGCGATTTTATGGTGAATCTGCATCTTGAAAAAAAATATTTTGAAATTTGTAAGTAAAAAAAAAAAATCTGTTTTCGTTGCTCCGAAACCTTCTGGCCTATTTTGCCCAATAGCAAACTTAACCGAGATATTTATCTCCCTAACCTACTCTGAAAATTTCACCTGCCTAGCTCATTACGTTCGAGAGTTATTGTAGAAACAAAATTAAAAAATTTAATTTTTTTACACATCACGGTAACCCGATCAACACAAAACTTCACATGCGTCTAAAGGTCATGATTCTACAACTTGATGCTAAATTTCAGATAGATCGAGTGATCGGTTTCGGAAATATTCATAAAAAATATTTTTACTAAAAACGGCCACAACTCCGAAACCGCTTGATGGATGTCGCCCGTTAACGAACTGGTCCGAGATATTTACGCTCCACCCCTACCCTGCGAATTTCAATTCTCTAACTCCTTTCATTCGAGAGTTATCGTGTTAACGGCCGGACAGAATCGATTTCGACCACTGATTCTTGATCAGTGAGTCGAATCAAATCGTTTGATACCATTTTCAGCCAAAATTCGGAAATTAAAGACATTTGGGCAAATTGTTAAGCACTCTGTTCCGAGGAACAAAAGCGCCAAAAAATGATTCGTACTCAATTACGGATTGTTCTTCAGAAGGCTGTACCTTCGATTGCCTCATACATGTGACCGCGATTAAATCGAACGATTCCACATTCATGAATGAATAATAAATGTCTACAAAATGGCAACGTGCTTCAGAGGAGATTGGAAAACCACACAGGTTGTGTATTTCGGGTAGAAAATTCATAATTCTGTACGCCGTTCCAGTTTCGGTTTTATTGTCCGTGAAGGCATACCCCTGATGCAGTTTTAGTTAATCTAATTGGAAACCGGATGTTTCGTCCTGCATATAAGTAATTCATTAATGGTCCATATTTCCAGCCACAATAATTGCATGTTTTCGATCCGCGAAGCAAGTGTATTCTGTGTCAAACTGGTTGGGTTTTTTAACAGAAACCCATCAAAAGTTATAGTGAAAATTATACGGAATCTGCACTAATTGAATATTGCATCACAGGATCGTAGCGGTGCAGAATCGGATTAGGTCAGTGCTTGAACCAATTTTCATTATTCAATGAATCAGCGCTTTGTAGCACCACCATTAGTGGATTTGGTTAATTTTCAACTAATCAAAATAAACCATATCATGAAAAAATTACAAATTATTGAAGAGGGACCGGTTTTTCATGTCAATATGAATCATATCTTACAGCATCTGTTCGATGCATTGAACCGATATTAGTCAGTCGAACGCGATAAGAAACGTTTCCCGAATTTCAGTTTCATACGGTTTCTCGTGTTAATGTGTTCAATTCAATAATATTTTCGTGAATTAGTGTTGTAAAATTATCGAAAAATTCGAAGGAATACCAAAAAGGGCCACGTGAGGAAGAAAACCATTTTCTTCCTCGTCCGAGTATATCAGGACCGTAATACGTTACATTTTACTGGTGAGTTTTCAAATTGCTACAACTTCTGTACTTTGGTGTCAATTTCAGATTTTATTTATTCAGGCTCGTCTTTACTTCAGAGTTGATCTCAGATGTTATTGTCTATTTATTCCTAGATACAAATTTGGGAGAAAAATCAATTAGTAACTTCGACTTTGGGAAATTTGTGGATATGAATTTTTGAAACTCTCTGATATATTCATCTTAAATTCGATTTCGATAAAAAACAAAGAGAACTCACTTTTTGGCCCTCTTGTTCCTCGGAACAGAGTTCTTATCAATTTGCCCAAATGTCTGTAATTTTCGAATTTTTGGCTGAAAATGGTTTCAAACGATTTGGTTCGACTCCGTGGTCGAAATCGATTCTGGCCGGCCGGCCGGCCGTCCGTACGTTAACACGATAACTCTCGAACAAAAGGAGCTAGAGAATTGAAATTTGTAGGGTAGGTTTGGAGCGTAAATATCTCGGACAAGTTCGTTAACAGGCGAAATCCACCAAGCGGTTTCGGAGGTATGGCCGTTTTCAGTAAAAACATGTTTTAGGAATATTTCCGAAACCGATCACTCGATCTATCTGAAATTTAGCACCAAATTGTAGAATGATAACCTTTATACGCATGTGAAGTTTTGTATTAATCGGATTGCTGTAAAATGTCAAAAAAAAATTTTTTTTTTGTTTCTACAATAACTCTCGAACAGAATGAGCTAGGCAGTTGAAATTTTCAGAGTAGGTTTGGGAGATAAATATCTCGGTTAAGTTCGTTATCGAGCAAAATAGGCCGGATGGTTTCGGAGTAACGAAAAAAAAATTTTTTTAACTTATAAATTTCAAATTCAATTTATTTTAAGATGCAATTTCATCATAAAAATCCATTGATATAATTTTCTACTCTAGCAAGCTAACACTTTCGGAGATATGATTTTTCGAAATTTCAATAATGAATTGTTGTTTTCACAGACTGCTATAATTATTCTATCTATGAATTATTATATGATCTGTGTTCATACTCGGACATGCCATCCTGTTCTATAAGAGAGAGTCAAATTCATTTCAGCTATTTCAATTTGATTTCTTCTATGGTGTAGTTCTCATTCTCAGATTGCTCATTTAATCCTGATAAATGAACTATTATTTGAATTGAACATCCTTTATGATGCAGTTTTATCATTAGAATACATTGATATCATTCCCAACTCTGAGAAACCAATACTTTCGGATATAAGATGTGTCAAAGTTTGTTTATCTCTAAAATTAAAATTGTAATAGTTTTGAAATTGCATCTGCGTAAAAAACACTAGATATTTCTTAGAACAGTAACGAAACATCAATAACGATAAAAAAACTTTTTTGTAGCGTTTCAGAACCTAAATCCGACTGCTTCATTAGGCACTAAGCGAAAATTATTTGTTGTTGAATATTATTCTCGAATTTGTCACAATGATCAATTGAAGTTTCTATTCTGTAGATATTTTTCAGAGTTTGGAAGCGAAAACCCAAAAAAAATAATGAAAATGTTTTTTTGAGTTTGAAAGTATGTATTTGAAAATGTAGGAATGATTTCTGTTAAATTTTGATTGAGTAAGGTTAGAATCGTTTAGGTTAGGGTGGTTTGACTTGAACTCTAGGTTCGGTTACCTTACCTTAGGTTGCTTTCAGCTGAATATCTCATGATAGACATAAAAAGCTGTTCGATTTATAGAAAAAAACATCTGCAATCGCATGAAGTGTGCAGCTTTTGCGCACATGTTCCATTGTCTATACATGCCTCATACAGAGTCGATGGAGCTGAAATTCAGTACTCGATTTAAAAATGGTGGCTCGAACATATGTGCGGAATTTCAGCGGATTCTGACAAATAGTTTCTCGAATAAAAATATTTGAAGAAAACTATTTAATTTCTTTCTTCTAGTTATACGATATTCACGAACTTTCGCAAAAATCAGCGCGTCGACATTCTACAAGTAATTACCAAGTTTAAATAGAATCAAATTGGTATATTTTGAGTTATGAGGAAATAACAACAACATGGTTATAACTCCGGAACCGTTCGGCCGATTATGCCCAACAACGAACTTGACTGTTCCATGTAGATGCGCAACCTATCCTGAAAATTGCAAGTAGCTAAATCTTTCCATTCGAAAGTTATCGTGGCAACGGTCACACATCCAGCTAGGGAACTCTCCCAAGGCTGCTCGGATTTCCAACAATGTTGATCCGATCGTGTTTGAATTTGGCATTTTTTTCAGTTATTTCCTCAAAAGTTTCTAGTGATACGATCCTCATTGAATTTATCAAAAATTAGCGCGTTGGCATTTTTCAACCCATTATCATGTTTGAATTCGAACGGATTTGAATTTTTTGAGTTATTGAGGAAATAACAAATTTTCAGATTGAGGTACAACTCCGAAATCGTTTGGCCCATTATGCCTATTAACAAAGTGAAATTTTGCACAACCTACCCTGAAAATTTCAATACTCAGGGTTTCATCTCTTTCCGTTCGAAAGGTACCGTGGAAAAAATATTCGAAAATTACAGAGATTTGGACGAAATGATAGTGCGCAAAAATGTTTTTTTTTCGAGCATCCAGCAGTTTTTCTTATATTCAATTTCCTGCTTGTTGAAAGAATAGTTGTTTGCCAAATAGGAGTAGAGGGGATTTTCTACCAAAGTAAAGGGTTTTCCAATAAGAGGTGTTATTTTGAATAGCCCGCTAT
This sequence comes from Halyzia sedecimguttata, assembly GCA_937662695.2. Classification (NCBI taxonomy): domain Eukaryota; kingdom Metazoa; phylum Arthropoda; class Insecta; order Coleoptera; family Coccinellidae; genus Halyzia; species Halyzia sedecimguttata. Next base: position 21,254,295 of record OW569420.2, on the reverse strand, counting down.
TTCGGTACTTGTCACTTTCGAAGCTGTCATTTTTTGACATTTGACAAGTAGAAACTACGCCATTAATAAAAATGGAACGATACACGCTTCAAGAACGCATTGAAATGATTAAAATTCACTATAAAAATGGAGAAAATTTGGCAGAGACGGTTCGTAAAACTCGAACATTTTTGGGTCGTCGTGAAGCACCTTGTCGGACCGCAATAAAGAAATTGGTGGAAAAATTCGAGCTGTTGGGACAAGTTAGTTATGTGAAGAATAAAACCCGTGCACGTCGCTCAAGAGCAGCAGAGAATATTGCTGCTGTAGCCGAAAATGTTGAAGAAAACCCAGGTTTGTCCATTCCTCGTCGTTCTTTGGAATTAGGCATTCCACAAACGTCATTACACCGTATTTTGCATAAAGATTTGGGTCTTCAGGCTTATAAAGTTCAGATAGCACAAGAACTCAAGCTGGCCGATCATCAACAACGTCGTGTCTTGGCTGATTGGGTCGTTGAAATGCATGAAAATGATCCAGAATTCCATCGAAAAATCATCTTGAGTGATGAGGCCCATTTCCACCTCGGTGGCTTCGTCAACAAGCAAAATTGTCTGAGCTCGGAAAACCCAAGAGTTATTGATGAAAAGCCTCTCTATCCTCAACGTGTGACTGTTTGGTGCGGTTTATGGTCCGGCGGAGTCATTGGACCTTACTTTTTCGGAAATGAGGCTGGAGCAACAATTACGGTGAATGGATTGCGCTATCGAGAGATGATAATTAATTTTTTTTGGCCGGAATTGGATGGTATTGATCTTGACAACGTTTACTTCCAACAAGACGGCGCTACGTGCCACACAAGCAACGAAACCATTCATCTTTTGCGGGAAAAGTTTCCGGACCGTGTTATCTCTCGAAGAGGTGATCACAATTGGCCACCGAGATCTTGTGATTTAACACCTTGCGACTTCTTCTTTTGGGGCCACGTGAAAGAGAAGGTCTACGCCAATAGCATAGCGTCGATTCAAGACCTCAAAGATGGAATTCGTGAGGCTATCGAGGACATAGGGCAGCCGCTTTGCGATTTGGTTATGGAAAATTTCATTAAAAGGATATGGTCCTGTGAGCGTGGTCGTGGTGGTCATTTGCCTGATGTTATTTTCCACTATTACCGGCATAGCTTCTTCTTTATAATGAAATGAACATCCGATCATTTATATTGAAAAATGGCATTTTTCTTTGAATATCAAAATAACACCTCTTATTGGATAACCCTTTATTTTCGAGTATAATTATTTAATATTTGATAAGTATCCGGTTCACAGTGAAATCAACTTTCTCTTATTACACTTTTGTGTAACAATGAAACAAATGTCAAATATTATATTAGCCAGAATATGTTGCAGCCAGATGCATTTTATCACAATCCTGCGGTGAACGGTGCTAAAATATAAATGCGACAAAGAATTTTATACAATTTGTGTGATATGCGAAGCCCTCAGGTGCACTCAGGATTTTATTCGGTTCGGTGTTTTGCTATTCGAAATGTTAAAAAATCCTAATTGAACATATGCGAATGTCAAGTGTTCAAAGCAGGCTTCCAACAAGGCGGATCAAACTCCACAAATGAAAATTTCAAGTATAGCCAACAAGCTATCAGCTGGGGAACATGACTTCAAGTGCATGAGATCTTGTTAGTTCACGCGAGTACTTATTGAACTATTTCATGAACTGTTTGATGTCGTTAGATGAAGCCACTCAAATTTTCATTCGAGTAAACCTTTACTGACATAATCATCGCGGTAGAGCTTAAATCGAACGATATTGCCTTGTTATTCCGCTCTATGTAACTAACAGTAATATGTCATTAGTATCCGAGCTGAAGTTTCTCGCAGAAATCTCGTCTAAAGATGGGAATAAGTACTGCATTGCGAGGCAGGCGTTCAAATTGGTTTAGATTCATTATCAGTTTGATCCATAACCTTTGTGCACCCCTATCGATTTAATTTTTTTGTTTCATTGTGAATTATAATGTTATGAATGTTTTTGATGAAATCAGTTTCATTATTTCGAATTTCAAAAGTAGATCAAATTAAGTAATCATTAAAGGATACTGTGGGAGGTATACTCATTATTGAAAGGTTTTTTTCTGGGTTTTCTCTCCCAAACTCTGAAAAATATCTATAAAATAAAAATTAATTATTTTGTGATTTGCTTCTGCGTAAGAAACACAAGATATTTGTCAGAAGCAATCAATTGAACAATGTTGCCTAACAAACAACAACGAAACAACTATATCGTACGGTTCGGAGTCTATATCAGACTCCTTCGTCAGACGCTTGATGAAAATCTTTAGAATTATTTGGTTGATAGTTATTATGTGAAATTCAACAAAATAATTCTAAAGATTTTCATTAAGCGTCTGACGAAGGAGTCTGATATAGACTCCGAAACGTTACGATATAGTTGTTTCTTCGTTGATGTTGTTTCGTTGTTGTTTGTTAGGCAACATTGTTCAATTGATTGCTTCTGACAAATATCTTGTGTTTCTTACGCAGAAGCAAATCACAAAATAAATAATTTTTATTTTATAGATATTTTTCAGAGTTTGGGAGAGAAAACCCAGAAAAAGGCCTTTCAATAATAGAACAAATTAGATTAGCCCTATCGTAAAGTGTTTTAATATCACCTCTTTTTGCAGCAAGTTGATCGTTTGAATAAAAATTTAAATTTCTATTGGTTCGTGTCTGTTTTCTGTAGACACTTGATTCAAAATGGTTCGTACACTTAATTTTCGAAACATCTAGAGAACAAAGCTGATTTTTCTTCTCTATTTCCAAAATAAAAACCATTGAATGATGAATACATCGCTTTTGGATTTATACCCATCTGAAATTTTGAAATTCTGATGTTGTTTCCTCAATTAGGTACTCAAAAAATTGGTTCAAGCCCTGTGGACAGGAGCTTTCTGGCGCTCTTGTTCGAACAGACCAATTATATCTCCGAAGGTATTGGTTTCTTAGAGTTGGGAATTGTATCAATGTATTCTTATGATATAACTGCATCATAAAGGAAATTCAATTCAAATAATAGTTTATTTATCAAGATTGAATGAGCAATCTGAGAATGAGAACTGCACCATGGAAGAAATCAAATTAAAATAGCTGAAATGAATTTGACTCGCTCTTATGGAACAGGATGACATGTACGAGTATGAACACAGGTCATATAATAAATCACAGATTGAATAATAGTAGCATTCTATGAAAACATAGAAGTACGATAATTCATCATTGAAATTTCGAAAAATCATATTTCCGAAAGTATTAGATTGTTGGAGTTGAAAATGATATCAATGGATTTTTATGGCGAAACTGCATCTTAAAAAAAATTGAATCTGAAATTTGTAAGTTAAAATTTTTTTTTTTCGTTCCTCCGAAACCATCTGACTTATTTTGCCCAATAGCGAACTTAGCCGAGATATTTATCTCCCTTACCTACTCTGAAAATTTCAACCGCCTAGCTCATTCCGTTCGAGAGTTATTGTAGAAACAAAATTTTAATTTTCAAAAAAATTTTTTTACCCTTTGCGGTAACCCGATCAATACAAAACTTCACATGCGTAGAAAAGTCACGATTCTACAATTTGGTGCTAAATTTCAGATAGATCGAGTGATCGGTTTCGGAAATATTCATAAAAAATGTTTTTACTAAAAACGGCCATGACTCCGCTGGTTGGATTTCGCCCGTTAACGAACTCGTCCGATTTATTTACGCTCCAAAACTACCCATTTTCAATCCTCGAACTCCTTTCGTTCGAGAGTTATCGTGTTAACGGACGGCCGGACAGAATCTATTTCGACCACGGATTCTTGATCAGTGAGTCGAACCAAATCGTTTGAGCCCATTTTCAGCCAAAAATTTGAAAATTACAGACATTTGGGCAAATTGATAAGCACTCTGTTCCGAGGAACAAGAGCGCCAAAAATACGAATCCGATCCAATTCAAACGTGGTATTTAGTTGTAGAATGCCGACACGCAAATTGATGCGAAATTTCGTGAGGATAATATCAGGAAAATCTTCGAAAAATCATTGAAAAATATTCTGTGCTTCAGAAAGTATCCGTCCGATATTGCTGAAATGTTGCGAGAGCCTTCAAAACCTTACTATGCAGCCAAGTTCCAAATTTGAACACGACCGGATCTATATTCCTGGAGACCCGAGTAGCCTTGAGTGAGTTCAGTTGCTGGATGAGTGGCCGTTGCCACGATAACTTTCGAACGGAAAGATATAGCGACTTTCAATTTTCAGGGTAGCTTTCGCATCCGAATGTGACAGTTAAGTTCATTGTTGGGCACAATCGGCCAAACGGTATCAATGTTCTACCCATCTGTAATTTTCTTGTTATTTCCTCAATAACTCGAAATATACAAATCGGATCCAATTGAAACTTGGTAGTTACTTGTAGAATGGCAACGCGCTTATTCTCGCGAAATTTCGTGAACATTGTATCACTGGAAAAAAGATATGTCAGAATCAGCTGAAATTTTACAATCGAGTGCCGATTTTCAGCTTGATCGACTTGATATGAAGCGCGAATAGACAATGGAACATGGGCGCAAAATCTCCTGACTTTTTAAGATTTTTATTTCTAGTCATACAATACTCGCGTCTTCGTTAGGGATTCACACGAGACGAGAGTATAAAAAATCTGGTTTCGCTCTCGCCAATTCCCAAAAAATTTAGTCTCGTTTAAGTCTCGTTTTCGTCTCGTTATCAGTTGTCTCTTCTCGTCTTGCTTAATTCTGAATAACGATAATAAATATTATAATATATAAACGAAATGGTATACAATAATGAATAATTTTGTAAAGCTATATTTATTACGCTCTTGTACAAAGATATTTGTACATGTACATATTATTCGTAATTTTAAACACTGATAATTTCAACTTTTAAATTACTCGATGACCAAGAATTCAAACATAATCACGCATGCATCACATCATTTTTCAATGATGTACGTGTTTTTGCCATGATCATACCTGCAGTGGAAAATAATCTTTCAACAAGTACGGATGTAGCCATCATTAATATATCATCGGCCATATTGTAAAGTATAGGAAGAACTTCTTCATCACTCTCCACCATTGTAAAATATTTTGATTCCTATTTGCTCTTTCTAACAGCAAATATTCTTCAAACTCAGCTTTCCAATATTTCGAAAGTTTTGTTGATGTTTTCTACCTTCCCAGTGGGTAGATCATTGAGGGTGTTCTTGGCGTATTCCTCATAACACTTTTCGAAATATTGACTAGCTTCATTTCTTTGCCAGTTTTATTATACGTAGTTCCACATATGTATACAATAATTGTTCACATCTTCACTACAAGGAGCACAAGAGAATAAATTTCTCCAGATGTTCAGATAGAGACGAAATTTTCAAAGCATTGGGATTAAGGGGCAATAAAAGTTGTCCGTTATGTATTGAATTCATAATGGCATTCGTTTTTATGGTTGTGAAATATATTTTTTCTTGAAAAATAATCTCAATTATCGCAAGGTCATAACGAATTAATAATCTTCTAAAAATCATGTAGTTCTAGAATGATCGATGCATAATATAGACAAAATATATTGGTAATTATAGTGGAAACTCTTCATATTCAATTTTTTTTGTGGGTGTTGAAAAAGATCGAGTCGTATATAAAACTTCATAGAAAAAATTTAACGAGACCAAAAACGATACTCTCGTGTTGCGCTGTATGTGGTCTCGGTATCGCCTGTAATATGTTTGCAAACGTCTCGTCTCGCTTTTACGAGACGAGAACGAGACGAGACGAGAAAAATGCCGCTCTGGCGTGAAGATCTAGTCTTCGTGTCGATATTTCTCAACTTACTACGGAGTTTTGATTCGATCATATCTGTATTTTCGAGATCTCAGAAAATAGAGAAATGAGAGTGCTATGGCAAAATGTCTCAATCACGACTGAACTGTACTTAGTTTATAAAAAAATCATGCGAACCCCTTACGCAGAGAGCAAACGAGGTCGTAATAATTTAGACTAGTTTACACGGAATCAGCTGTTTCCAGAAAGTTGGAAATACGGGAGTCAAGTCCAATATAGAAGGTAGATTGAATTAAAATAGCTTGACGTGTTTGGAAGGGATTAAAGTTGGGGGAGCTCTGGTGTCAGAAGGGTTGTGAATTAAAGGCAGAAGCACGTGTATCGAAGAATAGCATAAAGAACGTAGAACATCGTGACATGGAGTGGTTGAGTCATCGTAAAATAAGCACAGGACAAGGGTGAACTATTCAGACAATGGAGTCGAGTAGGCACTGAGACGACACGCTCAAGCTCGATAGAACAGAGCAGGCCAGAACGGTTTTATAAATTATTCAAGGTGCTGTATTGATCCCCCCATGCTCTCTTTCACAACTATGTATTTTCCACGAATATGAGCCTGATTATAGGAAACCTCGTAAAAATTTCCAATTCATTTTTATACTGCCTTTTCTCTAGCAGTTCCTCAGAAATATGGCAGACCCTTCTTCGGAACTATAGAATATGGTTCTGGGAGATGACTCCGGAGCACTAAACGCCATATCCTTGACGATGGAGATGAAATATTTCTGAAAGCGCAATAGGTAATTTTGAAAGTACAGGCACAACAGAATAACAATTTTTTTTTCTCTTTTGAAAACGCTAGATACTGCAGATTCAATATGTGTTAAGTAATCACTAAAGGATACTGTGGGAGGTATATTCATTATTAAATGCTTCCTTTCTGGGTTTTCTCTAGAATTAGTAAGTGTTTTCCATATTATCTAAAAATGTATTTATTGAAAAAATTTTTAAAAAGCACGACCATTTTGAAACTGGTGTTTTGAGAATACAGGCACCAATAAATTGAAATTTAAATTTGTATTCAAATTATCAGCTTAGTGTGAAAGAAGTTGTTATTAAAACACTTCACAATACAGCGTATCTAATTTGTTCTACTCTTGAAATTCGATATAATGGATTATATCAAAAAATTTTTTGATGATGATGGACATCCGAGACAAGTCATAAATATATCTGTCATTTATTCAGAAAGAAAAAGTTCAAATCAAATAACAAGTAATCAAGTTTGACAACAAACTAACCGGCAATAAAAATAACCCAATGTCTTGAATATGTCCACAATCTTTCAGAAAAACTCAGGATGATCAGTTATTATTTCAATAAAATCGTTATACAGTGTGGAAAAGCCAAATGGAATAAAGTATAAATTAAATTAATTAATTAATTAAATCTTGGTTACTGTATATATTTATCTAAAATGCTGAAACACATAAATTTTGAATTGTCATTCTTCTTCGTAAAAATTGCGAACGCTAACTTCAACCCCCTTCGAAAGGCAGATACTATTCCGAATTTTTCAAATAGGAAGTATTTGAAAGTTCTCGTCATTCTGAATTCAGAAATGTTATCACTTTCATATTTATTGCAATAATTAAATTAGAAAAAAATAAAATCAAGTGATTAGCGACATTAAATATTAAATATCAGAAACTGAAATACAGCAAAAAAATTATGATGAAGTTAATGAAGTAGGTTTTCAAAGTGTTTACCGCGAAAGAAAGACAAATGACAAATTCTTGTAATAAGATTTGGGAATATTCGAGGGAATATTATAATGAATTTCTGTAATCACATGATTTAATTTTTTTTAATTTGATTTTTGCAATTAGATATCAATTAAAAATTTTATTTTCAAAATAATTTCTGCAATACAGAGCTGATCGAGCTGAAACCCGGTAATCGTTTGTAAAATGGCGGCTTGAAGGCTCTTTCATCATAACAAAAATAAACATTTATCTGGAAACTACCAAATTCGGTGATGGAATCAAAGCAAACTATTTATTCGTTGCTATGAATTCGATTTACAATAAATATTATTTTGGTTCACTGAAAAATATCAATATCTACGTTTCCTTCTCTACAGATTCACTAAACTAAAATAAATATCTATGAAATTAATTGCAAAGTAATGTTTTTATATTCAATGGATTGATGTTCGTATTTGAATGCATGTTTTAAAGAAATTCCGGAAAAATCATATTCGAAATATGGTTTTTGGAGCTCTTGTTCCTCGGAACAGAGTGCTTATCAATTTGCCCAAATGTCTGTAATTTTCATATTTTTGGCTGAAAATGGTCTCAAACGATTTGGTTCGACTTACGGATCAAGAATCCGGATCAAGAATCGATTCTGTCCGGCCGGCCCTCCGTTAACACGATAACACTCGAACGAAAGGAGTAAGAGAATTGAAATTTGCAGAGTAGGTTTGGAGTGCAAATATCTCGGACGAGTGCGTTAACAATCGAAATTCAACAAGCGGTTTCGGAGTTATGGCCGTTTTTAGTAAAAACATTTTTCATGAAACTGACCACTCGATCTATCTGAAATTCAGCACCAAATAGTAGAATAATGACCTTTATACGCATGCGAAGTTTTGTATTGATCGGGTTGCCGTAAAGTGTCAAATAAAATTAAAATTTTTTAAATTTTGTTTCTACAATGACTCTCGAACAGAATGAGCTAGGCAGTTGAAATTTTCAGAGTAGGTTTGGGAGATACATATCTCTGTTAAGTTCGTCATTGGGCAAAATAGGCCGGATGGTTTCAGAGTAACAAAAAAAAATTTTTTTTACTCACAAATTTCAAATTCAATATTGCGTTCATATTATTTTTGTTAATGCAAGTGAAAGAATAAGTGAACTGTATCGAAATTTTACATTAACATCCGTAGCATACAAAAATCCACTTTGCACCTACCTGACGACGATCGATTTTCTTCGTTGGAGGGCCCTCGTCTTCATGCACCAACAAAACACCAAAATATTAGTTCAAACATAACAGTTCAACTATTCGAAAATTTTCTATTAGAAACAATGGGAAAATGAGGCACTTTGACTTAACTCGCACTTTTCTCCTTAACATCTGTCCATTATGCCCATTATAGGTCCATACGCGCATCTGACGAAACAGACGCATCTACCGGTGCGACAAGAAGTTTGTATGCACAAATAATTTTAAAACAAAGTTACTTGCATGAACAATTTTCAACTCTAACAAGCTAATACTTTCGGAGATATGATTTTTCAAAATTTCAATAATGATTCGTACTTCTATGTTTTTACAGAATGCTATAATTATTCTATCTATGAATTATATACCGTGCGTTTCTAAAAGTACGCACCAAGAGGTAATTTTCTTGCCTGTATAGTTTTTTGAAATTTGGGTTTTCAGTAAGTTGGCGCTCAAGAAACGATGTTTGTTGACATATATGTCATTGATCGTGTTACTCTGCAAACCTGTAAAAATTGACATTTTTTTAAAAAAATGCTCAAAAGACGTAGAAATCAGAACAATATCAAAAAGTTTCTGGAAGAAATGTTGCTCAGAATTTCATTTTATACCAAACTGGCAATTTTCATAGTGAAATTTTTGACAGGTTTGCAGAGTAACACGATCTTTGACATATATGTCAAAAACAATAGTTTCTTGTGCACCAACTAACCCGAAAACCGAAATTTCAAAAATCTATACAGGGGAAAAAATTTCCTCTTGGCGCGTACTTTTTGAAACGCTCTGTATATATGATCTGTGTTCATACTCGTACATGTCGTCCTGTTCTATAGGTGAGAGTCATATTCATTTTAGCTATTTTAATTTGATTTCTTCCATGGTGCAGTTCTCTTTCTCAGATTGCTCATTTAATCTTGATAAATAAACTTTTATTTGAATTGAATTGCCTCGATTAAGCAGTTCTATCATAAGAATTCATTGATATCATTTCCAACTCTGAGAAACCAATACCTTCGGAGATATGATGTGTCAAAGTTTCAAGAAGAGCGCCAAAGCTCCTGTCCACAGGGCTTTCCCTTTTTTTCAATTTAGCTTGAACAATTTTTTTTATATAAAGGACCTCCAGTTGTCATACATTTCTGTAATATACGTTGTTACAAAAAAAATAAATATATTGATCATTAATTGAACGAGAGCTCTAAAGCTCCGGTCGCCACGTAATTATGTACTTTCAAACATTTTCCATGGCTCTAGTCCTTATTAAGAATGGTTTCACGAGCAGCTTGTATATCCACCTTTATCAACTGCATCATACTATAAGGCAAACCGCTTGACATCTTGTTCCACTTAACTGAATTTACAACCGATTATTGTTCGCCGAACTTCGTTGGTTAGATATTCCGCGAAGGTATTCATATTGGAAGGGCATGCTCTCAACCCAGTGACAATGGATATTAGGTCTGATAGAACCCCCGATCTACCTTGCGCATTGGTTATACTGATGTAACAATATGATGTCAAAACCTATCAAGTGTACAATAGGAAAATTTCTTATTGAGGCATATCCTATCCCTACAATGCATGTGTGTTACTGAGTTCAGTAATGATCTATTTATGTCAAGAAATAAATAGGCGCTTTCAGTTTAACAGTAATATCGAGGACGTCACTGCTTGGTAACGAGAAATGGTAGAAAAAAAATTGGTTCAAACCCTGTGGGCAGGAGCTTTATGGCGCTCTTGTTCAAACAGACAAATTATATCTCTGAAAGTATTGGTTTCTCAGAGCTGGGATTTATATCAATGGATTATTATGATTGAACTGCATTCTGAAAGAAATTAAATTTAAAAAAAAATGTCGTTTAAAAAAAATGCTTCAAAAATTATCATTTGAAAAAAGAGCAATCTGCAATGCTTAAATGCTTCAAGAATTGTCATTAAATTCATTTATCAAGATTGAATGAGCAATCTGCAATGATTCAACCTTGTGGAATGGGTTGTTGCAACTTACACTCGGTGCATAGTTTTCACAACTCGAAATACCTAAGGAAAGTATCATCGAAATGTCTAGAGCAAGGCTGGAGATAATCATAGCAGATTGTCCATTTATTCCTGATATTTGAGGAGGTAGAGGCTTACGAACAAATTATTTTAATAGTTCAAAATATATTAATAAAATACTCTTTTCATAATTTAAATTTTGATAGTTCATACTACTTACACATTCTTTTCTGTATTATGGACCTTAACTAAAGAAAACATGTTTGATACACAAATGTAGATCCATATTTCAGCATTTTTTTGCTAGCAACATTATGAAAATACTGTATATAGGAACATGCCTCACAACTTAAGGAAGTAAAAGGTAATATTAACCTCAGTGTTCAACGAACAGTAATTTCTATTGATGATTTCATTATGTTCTTCTTTCCTATGGCCTTCATGAACTACATCATTAAAATGATCCAATTCTAAATCTTCTAAAATATCATCCCCAATATTTATACATAAATTATTCAATATGTAATCAGTCAATATTATTTTCGGTTTCAAGACAGTCTTGTATATATTCACAAATTCAAGAATCGGATGCTTGTTTTCCAACAGAAAATATTTTCAAACTACGAATCGACAAGTCTCTAATAGATAAGATTAAATTTATGAACAGTGAACACAGACAGATTCTGTGTTCACATTCTGTAAATACATAGAACTACGATGTATTTTTGAAATTTTGAAAAATCATATCTCCGAAACTATTAGCTTGTTAGATTTGACAATAATAACAATTGATTCTTATGATGAAACTGCATCTTAAAAAAAAAATTAATTCGAAATTTTCAATGTAAAAAAAAATTTTGTTTTTGTTACTCCGAAACCATCACGCCGATTCTACCCAATGACGAAATTAACCGAGATATTTATCACCCAAACCTACTCTGAAAATTTCAACTCAGCTGTTCGAGAGTTATTGTAGAAACAAAATGAAAAAAAATTTTTTTTTACACTTTACGGCATCCCGATCAATACAAGACTTCGCATGCATATAAAGGTCATTATTCTACAATTTTTTGCTAAATTTCAGATAGATCGGGTGATCGCTTTCGGAAATATTCATAAAAAACCGTTTTTACTAAAAACGGCCATAACTCTGAAACCGCTTGTAGGATTTCGCCCGTTAACGAACTTGTCCGAGATATTTACCTTCCAAACCTACCCTGCAAATTTCAATCCTCTAACTCCTTTTGTTCGAGTGTTATCGTGTTAACGGAGAGCTGGCCGGACCGGCCGGACGGAATCGGCCGGTCGAACCAAATCGTTCAACACCATTTTCATTAAAAAATTCGAAAATTACAGACATATGGACAAATTTATAAGCACTCTTTTAACATGTCCAGAGTTTTATCGAATGTAATTCCTAGATGTTGTTGACTTTTCGTGGGAGTTTTGAAAACCATTTTTATATTCACCTTTTTAAAAATATTTTGGAGTTTCTTGTTTATTTTCGGATGGAACGTGAAAGCGTGGAAACCTTTTACCGTTTTTGGCGCTCTAGTTCCTCGGAACTGAGTGCTTATCAATTTGCCCAAATGTCTGTAGTTTTTCGATGAAAATGGTCTCAAACGATTTGGTTCGGCTCACTGATCAAGAATCCGTTGGCGAAATTCATTCTGTCCGGCCGTAGGCACGATAACTCTCGAACGGAATGAGCTAGAGAGTTGAAATTTTCAGAATAGGTTTGGCAGATACATATCTCGGCTAAGTTTCGGAGTAACAAAAAAAAAACTTTTTTTTTACAAAACAAATTCCAAATTAAATTTTTTTCAATAAGCAGTTTTACCATAAGAATCCAATGATATCATTTTCAATTCTAACAAGCTAATACTTTCGGAGATATGATTTTTCAAAATTTCAATAAAAAATCGTATTTTTACGTTTTCACAGAATTATATAATTATTCTATGTATGAATTGTCTTAATGTCAACTTATTTTCCTGAAATATGACATTGTCTAATTCCTTGCTAATAGTTGGTTCGTAAAACGTCAAAATCGACTTAGAGAGACAAGGGTAAAAAACCGCCAAATAAACCCCCATGTGGCGATTTTATGTCGAAAAGTGAAAATTAAGAATATATATCCCTGGTAAGTACCGACGTTTTATTCTAATACCGGAGATCGACAAGATCGTACGAGGAGCCCGATAGCCGGTTTGTCTACGCTGTCGGGTTTTCGGTTTCGGAACGAGAGAAGGCGGGACTTATGGCGCTCTAGTTCCTCGGAACTGAGTGCTTATCAATTTGCCCAAATGTCTGTAATTTTTATTTAAGATGCAGTTTCATCATTAAAATCCATCGATATCATTTTCAGCTCCAACAAGCTAATACTTTCGGAAATATCATTTTTCTAAATATCAATAATGAATCGTACGTACTTCTATGTTTTCACAGAATGCTATAATTATTCTATCTAAGCTTTATTATATGAACTGTGTTCATACTCGTAAATTTCATCCTGTTGTATAAGAAGGAGTCAAATTGATTTCAGCTATTTTAATTTGATTTCTTCTATGGTGCAGTTCTCATTCTCAGATTGCTCATTTAATCTTGATAAATAAACTGTTATTTGAATTTAATTTCCTTTATGATGCAGTTCTTTCACAAGAATACATTGATTTAATTCCCAACTCTGAGAAACCAATACTTTCGGAGATATAATTTGTCTGTTTGAACTAGAGCGCCAGAAAGCTCCTGTCCACAGGGCTTGAACCAATTTTTATTTCTTTCGTTAGGATTATGGTGCTGAAGAGTTTTTTATCTTTATGTTTGTTGATAATTTTCTGAAGTAGTTGATGACTATACCTGTTTCTCTCGGCAATTTGGGACACCATTTTTCGTTCTTTCTTCAAGTTTATATCGCTTAGCGGAATATTAAATAACCGATTGACGAGAAATTGTAAGCTAGCTGTTTTATGTGACCAAGGAGCTACCTCATCGGATGAAATGTAAATATCAGAATTGGTTGGGTTTCTGAAAATGTAAAAACTAATTAAATTTGAGTTATCTTTAGATAATTTCGAAACTAAGAATGGCAAGTAGCCGTCCTTTTTGGCGCTCTAGTTCCTCGGAACTGAGTGCTTATCAATTTGCCCAAATGTCTGTAATTTTCGAATTTTTCGATGAAAATGGTCTTAAACGATTTTTCATTTCGAAGGTGAACTTTATAGAAGAGTATTTACTCTTTAGTGCACTGGTAAATTCGTTAATATCAACAATTGCAAATATGTCATCTACGTATCTTCCCCAAAATTTTGGAAAATATTTGTGTTCTTTATTTATTTCAAGTTCTAATTTGCTGAGGAACAAATTAGCTGAAAAGGGGGCCCATGGCCGTACCAAAAGTTTTTTCATAATAAAATGAAAAATATATATATTTTGCTCCATGCAAAGCGAGGTTAACATCAAGAACTCATTGATTTATGTTTGAAGAATAGCTAGAAAGCCAGTCTTTCAATTTTCTATTGCGATTTTAACCGGGGTGTTTGGAAATAATGAAACTACGTCTCACAAAATGAAGCGCTCTTTATCATTGACTTTGAAATGGTTTAGTTTTTCATCTAATTTCCACGAATTTTTTATTGCCAATGTTTGCGGAGCTATTGAATCTATTCACCAACCATTTGGCAAGATTGTAGGTAGGCGAATTCAAATTCGAGACGATCGGTCTCATTTATTTTCCGGGTTCGTGAATTTTGGGAAGACAATACATTTTCGGTAAATTTGGATTTTTCTTTTTAATTTATTTGTATTTGTCTGGCTCTTCGAAAGTAGTTGTGCATTTTTTCAATATACCTTTAAATTGTGTAGCGCATTCCAACCCTTTGAATAAAGGGTTGTATTGTAGTTCCTGATAAGGTAGTTACTTCTGTAGTGTTCGTAATAAGTCCACAGTGAAGTCAAACTGGAATAAATAATGTCAATAATATGTCCAAATTCCAAATGAATATATTTCCGCAGCAATTTTGCAATGGAGCTCCCAGCATTTTTTCTGCGGCAGCTGAAATGATGTGGAAACATTTGAAAAATTATCCGGAGAAAAAATTATCGCTAGCGATACTGTGTTGTCACCCATTGTTCCAAGAAAGTATGAGCCACTTAATGAGGCAGAAATGAAACATGATGAAAGCCGAGATTTCTTTGATGAGAGTTCCGAATAAGTTTCCTCGACTTCACAGACACTCCAATCCTGCTGCAACACTCGCGACTGGGAAAATTATGATTCCAGGCAACTTAATATTTCAGGATGAATTTCAAACTGTTCACTAAGTTAGGATGGCGGCGTCATAAAATTTTCATGAGCAAAGTCGACCACTGATTTCGTGCATTTCTGTAAACGAACTGTTTGCCCGAAAATCATGGCACTCCATTCGCATAGTGAATATTCAAGGAAGCATAAAACTTTTCCTTCTTACTATTAACGTGGATTAAAATCGCGACTCCCAAGAAATCCTACTCGATTTATGAAAATCCCCGTTCCAGCGATGAATTCCTCGTTTGCGATGGGACAATTTTTCCCTAAGTTTACTTCTATAGCCTAGATGTTTGATACAATATTTTCGAGAGGTGTAACTTTGTTAATTTATTAATCAACTTTGCATCGTATTTCAGAAACAAAGACAGACCGTTTCATCTCATAAATATGAATCTGTCCGCTAATCCCCCTACGAACGACTTTTAAACTCCACCTAAACTTTACAAAAATTATAAATTGCATTCCGAGTAGAACTTCATACATAAATTTGAATCTTTAGTCAGTACAAAGTGTTGGGCATATATTACTTTTAATAGCCGATAAGAAATATGCGCAATAAGGGCAGTCATCCGCGACTATAGAAGCTTGTCAAATTCGAACTTTACGATAATTGCGGGAATTCTCACACCTCACGAACAAAACTGCTCCACAAGAATTAGGGATAATCGTTTCAAATAAAATAACTGACATTCTGAAACCTTTGTTTGCACTGAAAACTTAATATAATATAGTTTTAGGTTAAAAAACTATAAATACACGTAAGTTTTTTGGTCTGCAACATATACAGGGTGATTAAAGGAATAGGGTCAAATTTAACAACTTTTATTTCCGGACATTTTATTGTTTTTTTTGTTTTTTTATGCCTTCAATACAAGGTATGGCCACCACGGGCATCAATGACCGCCTGACATCTTCGTTGCATACTGTCAACGAGGGTGTTGAGCATATCTTGAGGAATTTCATTCCATAAACGAGGCAGTAGTGCTTTGAGGTCATTAAATGCTTCTGGTGGACGATGGTGATCATCTAGTCTTCTTTGTAACATACCCCATGAGGTATTGGTAAATGTGGCATACCATGCTCGTCTCGCGCATTTTCTACTATTGCTGCACGATGTGGTCTTGCGTTATCGTCAAGAAATTTGAAACCTTCACCAATGGCAGCATGAAAATTTGGCACTACGTTGTCAATGACATGTTCCCTATAATATAAAGCACTCATATTGCCAGGACAAATGTGAAGGTCTGTGCGCCCGTTGTAACATATCCCAGCCCATACCATAACAGAGCCTCCTTGAAATGGATGAACCTCTTGCACATGACGGCGATTTCGGGGTATACGCGGCATAGTCCAAACCCTTATTCTTCGAGAATCTGAAAATCGACCGTATCTGGATTCTTCTGTGAAAAGTACACTACGCCATTGGACGTTCAGATTAACATGCTGTCTGGCCCATTCTGATCGTTGTCGTTTATGCTCACGTGTTAACGGAACACCTCTCAATGGACGTCTAGAAGCCAGGTAAATCTCCCCCAAACGACGTCAGATGGTTTCAATGGAAATTTCAGGACCATTGGCATTTAAAAGCCGATTTCTCAGCATCCTACATGAAGAAAGAGGATATCTCCTCGCCGAAATGGTGACAAAACGGTCTTGTGCGGGTGTTGTTTTTCTTGGTCCACCAACCCTATGTATTTCCTGCACTGAACCTGTCTCATTGAACCTTTTCCAGAGTCGCGATATTACACTTTGCGAAACTTGAAATGTTTCTGCCACAGCGACTTGAGTCAGGCCACCCTGTAGCATACCGATAGCCCTATTAGCCTCGGCGTTTGTTAATTTACATCTTGGCATCTTAAAAAGCTCTTGAAATTTACTAAGCTCGATATCGCTAAGAGACTGACAATAAATTAACTGCACATTGAAAAGCTAAATCTTACGAATAATGTGAAAAATTGCCAAACTCAAGAAAAAAGACGACCAGTTGGTGAAAAGATACATTCAAATCGAATTAATAAGTTATTATTGGCAGTTATTATTGATATTGTCTTTAAAATTTTACGCCCCTCAGAACAACTTAATATGATATCCCTAACTCTTGTGGAGCAGTTTATTTTAAATATGAACAAGACCACCTTCAAGAAGTTCGAAATATGATAGATGTCCTTTCTACTCGTGAACAAGAATTTTAGCACTTTGTTCGAGAACTCCTGGATTCTCAGACATTCGATCCTTTGTTAAGGGGAGCAGCACACTGACATTCCACGAATGTCTCTCTCTTTTCGGATTGAATATTATGGGAAACTGTCGTGATTTTCCACACATGAACAACAACTAGTAAAAAGTACAGCTTGTTCAAATTTATAGCCAGAGTGGTTTCCAATCCAGGTACTGAAAACGCCCAAGGCGGCTTCCAGAAAAAAAAATTATATTCAATAATTTCTTCAATTCTGAAGATTTTCGCTTGGTGTCTGATGAAGGAGTCTGATCTAGTCTCCGGAACGTTACGAAATCGTTGATTTTGTTTCGTTAATGTTTGTTAGGCAACATTGTTCTACAAATTGCTTGAAATTTTATGGTTAACCTTTGTTAGGAGAGATGAATTCTTGGAAAATATTCCAGATTCGTTCGGCCTCACCGGAAATGATACCAAATTTCGTTTTTTAAACGGTCTAGTTTTTTCATTGATAATCAGATTATCCATTGAATTCTACATTGTTTTAATGTGTCTCTTACATATTATTCTCAGAAAATTCATGTGAAATCTGGAAAAACCCTTTAAATTTTCTCAAATAGGGCTCCATTCCAATGTTAATAACTTTAAGATTTTTGCATGAAAATTCCTAATTTTATAGTGTCTATCAGAAGATTTTTAACGTAGATTCCAGATGACCAATAAAAAAATTGGATTCGAGGTTTTTGTAATGACTGACTTTGACATTGAAATATAAACACCATGTATGTTCAATTGAAGTTTTGATTAACGAAGGAGAAACATTAGTATATCTTCTGATAGAAGCAAAAATCTACAAGTTATTAACATTGGAGTGAAGCCCTATTCGAGAAAATTTAAAGGGTTTTTTTCAGATTTCACACGAATTTTCTGAGAATAATATGTAAGTGAATTATATGTATAATGTATAATACAATGTTGAATTCAATGGGTGATCTGATTATCAATGACAAATCTGGGTATTACATTTAAAAAGGTGAGAAAGCCCAGTGGACAGGAGAAAATTTGAAAATTGTCACTGGATGTGCTTAAAAATGATTTGAGTTCTACAGTTAGACGGTTCTACCTATGCTTTAAAAATAATGCAATCGATTCGTTCAAATAATTTAAATATTTCATAAATTGGTATTACTATTCTTGACTTTTCTTGTTTATACAACCTTTCAACCCAATAATTAAACAAAATTTCTTGAATTTGTTCAATAGATACTGGGCCGTACTGGGGAAAAAATTAAAATATAGCTAGAACTTTTAAAGTTAAAGTTAAAATCCTATTTGATCGATAACAAGAGAAATATCATCTTATACAGAATCGAAAATTACATTGAATGATTCCATGAAAATAAAAGAATAATTGTTGTCAAATAGAGCCTGGACAAAATTGAAACTAGAAGTACCTGGAATTTTCAAACTTTCCAAACTTCATATTGTCAGATATAAAAATGGGTTCAAGCCCTGTGGACAGGAGCTTTCTGGCGCTCTAGTTCAAACAGACAAATTATATCTCCGAAAGTATTGGTTTCTCAGAGTTGGGAATTATATCAATGTATTCTTATGATAGAACTGCATCATAAAGGAAATTCAATTCAAATAATAGTTTATTTATCAAGATTAAATGAGCAATCTGACAATGAGAACTACACCATGGAAGAAATCGAATTAAATCTGGCCAATTTTGCCCAATAACGAACTTAACCAAGATATTCATCTCCCTAACCTACTCTAAAAATTTCAACTACCTAGCTCATTCCGTTCGAGAGTTATTGTAGAAAAACTTTTTTTAAATTTTCAATATTTTTTTTGACACTTTGCGGTAATCTGGTCAATACAAAACTTCACATGCGTATAAAGGTCATGATTCTACAATTTGATGCTAAATTTCAGATATATCGAGTGATCGGTTTCGGAAATATTCATAAAAAATGTTTTTACTAAAATCGGCCATAGCTCCGAAACCGCTTGATGGATTTCGCCCATTAACGAGCTCGTCCGAGATATTTACTCTCCAAACCCACCTTGCAAATTTCAATCCACTAACTCCTTTCGTTCGAGAGTTCTCGTGCCTACGGCCGGCCGGCCGGACAGAATCGATTTCGACCTCGGATTCTTGATCAGTGAGTCGAACCAAATCGTTTAAGACCATTTTCATCGAAAAATTCGAAAATTACAGACATTTGGGCAAATTGATCAGCACTCAGTTCCGAGGAACTAGAGCGCCAACAAGTTTCGTATGACAATTGCCCAAAACAGGTTTAAAGTACCTACAAATAGTAGATATTCCATAAAACATGTATGAAAGAAGAGTAATAATGAAAAATTACCTTGTAATCGATCAAAAATTTCCTGATCTACGTTCACCAAATTTTCTCCTCTCTCGAACTACAGAATTATGCTTTCAATATTTACGTAATATTTTCAAACATTTTTGGGTAAGGTCCCCGTTGCATCGCTAAAGTATTTCAACCCCAATATTTTTCAAGTTATAATATTCCCTTACGTCAGTCCCGTCATAAATTGAGAGAACTGAGCATTCTCTTACTTCATGTTCCGTTCCGAAATGTAAGACTTTTCTGAGAAAAACTAATTTCGGAGCAAACAACTGAGATTTTTCTCACTTCGCTCACATTTCGGAATACACTTTATTCTCATAATTCTTCGATTGATTAGATAATGTCATGTCTCAGGAAAATAAGTTGACATTATGACAATTCATACATAGAATAATTATATAATTCTGTGAAATACGATTTATTATTGAAATTTCGAAAAATCGAATCTCCGAAAGTATTAGCTTGTTAGAGTTGAAAATGATATCATTGGATTCTTATGGTAAAACTGCTTATTGAAAAGAAATTAATTTGGAATTTGTTCTGTAAAAAAAAAAATTTTTTTTTTGTTACTCCGAAACCATCTGTCCGATTTGGCCCAATAGCCGAGATATTTATCTCCCAAACCTACTCTGAAAATTTCAACTGTCTAGCCCATTCCGTTCGAGAGTTATCGTGCCTACGGCTGGCCGGCCGGACCGGCCGGACAGAATTAATCTCGACCACGGATTCTTGATCAGTGAGTCGAACCAAATCGTTTAAGATCATTTTCATCGAAAAATTCGAAAATTACCGACATTTGGGCAAATTGATAAGCACTCAGTTCCGAGGAACTAGAGCGCCAAAAAGACACAACTATTTCCAGGATTAGATCCTCAAAACCTCGGTCTTCAAACTGTTCAATTAACAAAACTTTTCCATGAGACCTTCGAAGCAATTACAATTTCCCAAAGATTAGGAACTTTGTATGAATAAATAATGCTCACGAAAATATACGTTGAATTGTGATTTCTAATCTTGAATATACGTTCGGGAAAGCTCAAAAAAAAATTAAGCTACAGGATCATTTCATCAGATGTTCAACGTCCTGGACACAATTTTATGAAGAAATTAAGCAACTTTTAATCCCTTAACTCGCTTTCATCATTCAAAGACAAAATTAAATATAGCCCGCGAAGCGATATTTTCATTGAAATCAATCGATGTTTTCCAGCGCGGAGGAAAAACTATGGAGTAGTTAATGTCATCTAGAGGACAAGAAACCCCCAAATCGAAAATAAATGGCCTTTATTTCAGCTCCAAAGGGGTCCAATAAGTAATTCTCCTTACTCATTGGAGCATCTCGTGAAAGCCTGCTACTATAACTACGAGCTTTTGAGAATTCATTTTATGAGAACGTATTCGGAGTGTCATCCCTAATCCTTTTGATCATTTTTATACCGCTCGAAGATTTATCCCTTTTATGAAGATTTTATGCTAACCTGGAAATATTTTTATACGGGCTCCCGAAATGACGGTGAATTTTGAAAGCATTAGAGGAAACTTTCTACCAAAATGCATCATTAATTCTCCGGCCAAGTGTTGAAGAACTCCATTCCTTTCAAACCCTCTGCATTCTGTTAACACCCACGCTCGAAACTCGTTTTTTTGATTCCGAGGATATTCCTATCTATTATACAGTATCTTAGAAAATAGTAATATTGCACATTCAATTTCGGATTATAATCAAAAAATTGAACGACAGTGCTCAACAATTGAGGTGGACAATTCAAATTCTCATCAAAAAACTCCAAACTATTGTCAAAAGATCGTACTGGATATTTTCTGAATCAATGAATTTTTAATATTTTACAAAGATATTCACTTTTTGTCGATGGAATCGACAGAAGTAGTATTTTGCTCAAAAAAACCGATTCTTATTTGGTTGAACTGAAACAATTGTGAGTTTTGTAGTAGTAGTGACTGTACCTTAGCAGCTTCTGAGGGATCTCCTTGGGGAAGGCCTATAGGAGGATCATAATCATAATCATAATAATGTCTATAGCAAGCGCGCCAAAGCTGATTGACCCCACTTTAATACGATTTTAGTGTTTTACTTCTTGCTATGGACATGATTATGATTGTACTGACCGAATTTTATTACACTGACTGAATTTCAAAAATTGGGCCAAAGATCACGTTATGGACACTTCACCCTCAGAGACAATTCATCGCGACTGGCTTACACACTAACAGAATTGGCATGATGTGGTAATATGGCCCTCGAGTTCTTCCACAGTCTCTCAAATTTCAGAAAAATTTTGAAAAACAATTTAAAATTCCACACATCCACATTTATTCAATTGCCACCGTATACACTCGTCCATATTCAAATTAGTTGCTCTTCTACATATGCTAGCGATCGCAATAATCAGATAAAACACGTGATGGAACCGAAGTCGAATGTATACCAGATGTGATTTTCCACGTAGGAAAACAACTGAAATAATTTGCCCAATATAGAAGATCTGAATTATTAAATTTATTTCTGAGGATCCTGTGGTCTGTGCTCAGTGAAATTTTACACACCCTAAGGGGTCATTATTGTTCACGGAAATGTCAGAATTCAACTCAATCCGTTATTTGATTTCGAAATTACAAAGCAAAATATTCCACAAATAGTTGAACACCTACTTTTTCTGGATAGTTAACTGGATAGTGAATGAAATTCGCGAGCTAGACAGAACCACTCGTAAAGCGATGAACATGAATCGTAGCCTGCATCCCAACTGCTTCATTTGAAGAATATACCTTCCACGAACGTAGGGAGGCAGAGGTTTGCAAAGTTTGGAATACCAACACCATCAACAAACGTTGGAAATGACAATAAAGATATTTAGAAGCAAAGACCCGCTTCTGAAAATGGTGACTCATGATGAAATTAGGAACCAAGGACCTTTTCTAATTAGGGCTGGTCAGAGAGCGTTGGAGAAGCTCAGTATAACTGGCTTATCCATTGATCATGAGCTAGCAGGAACACCTATCACGCCAACAGACCAAAGAAGAGTTGGCAGAGAAATAAGACAGGCACAACTGAAGAAACTAATCGAAGCTCACATGAGTAAACCCCTGCACTCCATTTAGTTCAGGAGTTTCAAAGATCAGTGACTGACGGAAGGATTATCCTTCGCCTGGGCTTCGCTGGGCTCAAGTCGGAAACGGAGGGATTTGTTATGGCTTGTCAAGATGGGGTGATAAATACAAGATGGTAGAAAGAAAGTGGACACCCCAACAACGTGCAGAGCATGCCACATTCTGCCGGAAACTGTATTGCACATTCTATCTGCTTGTCCATGCTCCATCAGGATATGTGGAAAGACACAATGCGGCACTCCGAATACTCTACTTCCATCTGAGAGAGGTTCATGGTGTAGACAACAAACCAGTGCTACCATATGTGCCTCTGAAGATTGAAGCATTTGTTGAAAATGACAGAGCTCGCATCTACTGGAACTATGCGATTCACACAACTCGGCATATCCACGCCATAAAGCTGGACTATGGGTAAACCCCCTTTCCCCCTTTTTAGTTAATTTGTTCCTCAGTAAATTAGAAATTGAAATTAAAAAAGAACACAAATATTTTCCAAAATTTTGGGCTAGATACGTAGATGACATATTTGCAATTGTTGATGAAAATTTTGATATTATCGAATTTAATATGGTCTTAAACAGTAAATACCCATCTATTAAGTTCACCTTCAAAATGGAAAAGGACGGCTACTTACCATTCTTAGATTTAAAAGTATCCAGAGATAACTCAAATTTAATTAGTTTTGACATTTTTAGAAAACCTACTAATTCTGATATTTACATTTCGTCTGATTCGGTAGCTCCCTGGTCACATAAAACAGCCAGCTTACATTTCCTCGTTGACCGATTATTTAATATTCCGCTAAGCAATGTAAATTTCAAGAAAGAAAGAAAAATGATTTTCCAAATTGCCGAAAGAAACGGGTATAGTCATCAATTAGTTCAGAAAATTATCAACAAACATAAACATAAAAATCTCTTCAGTAACATAACCCTAACGAAAGAAATAAAAACGGTAAAAGGTTTCCACGCGTTCACGTTCCATACGCAAACAAACAACAAACTCCAGAATATTTTCAAAAAGGTTAACATAAAACTGGCTTTCCAAACTTCCACGAAAATTGAACAACTAGGAAATACATTCGATAAAACTCCGGACATGTTGAAATCGGGTACCTATATATGAAGTTCAATGTTTAGATTGCAACAAGTCGGGCAAACAACCAGAAACATTCTCACACGGTATAAAGAGCATACGGGACACATTCGGAACAACAACTGGCCACTCAATTTCAAAAAATTCCGTCAAATTTCAATAAAGCGTACCTAGGAACAATTGAGGGTATCGAAATGTATACGAGAAAGGATTTTTTACTCAATAATGACCTAACCCCTATTAACAACCCATTATTCTCACTAATTGGTTTATGACTAAGGGTATAATGTCAACCCGTACTGGAATGTAGAAATTGATTGCACGCTTTAGTAACGTTTCGTCTTTGAAGGTGGAAACTTTGTTTCCGAAACATGACGACAAAAAACTGTAGTGGACAAGAGTGTAGTTACTTTTATAGTGGACTAAGAACTTAAGGAATTGTTTGTCGTCGAATTTTCCTCCCTCGCAAGAAATATTGTGGTGATGAAAGAAGAACAGAAGAGGGAAAAATTCAAGGATTTAATGGTCAATCCTGTATCCAAGGCATAAGGTTAGGATGCTCGTACTAATCATAGGATGCCTAGATGGACTGAGAGCGAAATACGTGACCGAATTGAAGATTATTCCGGCCTGCAAATCTCTCGCCGAGGATTTAGCACACAAAATGCAGAAAGCGGTGTTGCTCGGATCACTTCGAGTCATCAGGTCCCATCAACTGTGAAGGCCGCTTTCAGCTCAACTCTTTTGTTAGGGGACGCCGTAAGGACAGGACGAAGAACTAATCCAAGGAACGTGCGAGAGGTTTTTTAGTGGGTAACCAATCAACAACTGGAGTCTCACACTCCTGAGAGAAGCGCACCCTCTCAGGGCGGGCCTATAACAGGTTTTTCTCTCGAGCGGAAAAAATTATAATAATAATAATAGTACGTCAGTATTTCCCCACTGTGTTTTATCAACTTCTTCAAGAATTAGCGAAATATACCACTTTACTATTTTATTATTTATGAATATTAACAATGCTTATATTTCATCCAATTCTTTTCGTAGGGAGTTTATCACTAATCCTTCTAAACCATGGATCACTCGGAATATTTTCAGTATGATTCGTCCTTTGGCGGAGGTATCTGGGTAGTGGTAGACATGGGGATT
Organism: Halyzia sedecimguttata; assembly: GCA_937662695.2. Classification (NCBI taxonomy): domain Eukaryota; kingdom Metazoa; phylum Arthropoda; class Insecta; order Coleoptera; family Coccinellidae; genus Halyzia; species Halyzia sedecimguttata. The sequence continues at coordinate 21,229,213 of OW569420.2, read as the reverse complement.
ATATGATCCATCGTAGGTTTTCCAACACGCTTTCTGCTAGTATTGCTAATGCTAAGAAACAACACGAGCTCACTATTGCATCTTCTAAAGACCCAAAAAAATTTTATAAGTATGTTCGAACTTTTTTTGATACGAAAGTCTCCACTCCTGTCATAAGAAACTCTTCGGGGACTGTTTGTCAGAGTCATCAGGAGAGTGCTGAAATTTTTGCGGACTCATTTCACAACGCTTTCACAATTGAACCATCGGGAGTCCTGCCTGGAGTTTCAACAACCAGGCAATCTCTTTCTATTAACAGCATTACCTTCTCTATTGATGCGGTCACGGAGACCCTGAGGGCGCTCGGTGGCAATTCTGCACCTGGTCTGAACGGGCTTACCACAAGGCTCCTTGAAGCTTGCGCTACCTCCCTTTCCATTCCATTGTCTATTATATACACACGTTCTTGGGAATCGAGGAAAGTACCCACAGCATGGAAAAAGGCAATAATTACACCAATTTTCAAGAAGGGTGACAAGCTTTCCGCTAATAATTACCGTCCTACCAGCATGGTTTTTCAAAGGGGAGATCCGTGTTGACATGCTTAATGAAGTGTGTCGATGACTGGAGTAAATCTGTTGATTCTGGTGCATCAGTCGATGTAGTATATCTCGATTTCTCTAGGGCCTTTGACAGGGTCCCACTTCGTCGTCTCGCTCGCAAAATTGAACACTTCGGTGTGCGTGGTGATTTGCTGCATTGGCTTATATCCTTTCTTGGTGGGAGAGAATTTCAGGTCCGTATTCATGATAAGTTGTCCTCTCCCAGATCTATCAATAGTGGTGTACCGCAAGGATCTGTCTTGGGTCCTCTGCTTTTCCTTTCATATGTTTCTGATTTACCATCTTTACTGAATTCCAACTGTTCCCACCTATGAAGAGCGTCTGAAACTACTTCATCTACCAACATTTGCAGAGCGGCGCTTGAGAGGAGATCTTATAATTACATATAGAGCCACACACCAAGTGCTCTACGGACTGGATCATATTAACACCTTTTTTCTCAATAAAAATCATCTACGTGGTCAGGATTTCAAGCTTCTGAAGCAAAACTTCAGATCAACTACAAGACAACAGTTTTTGCCAAACCGGGTGTTCAACGTCTGGAACAATCTGCCAGCGGATGTTGTTGGGGCCCCTTCAGTGAACGCGTTCAAGTCGAGATACGACACATGGTGTACGCGGCGGCGGGACTGTGTTGTTTTGTGCGATTTACATTTATATTTTCTAATGTATTATGATTAATTTTCTTGTTTTAGTGGACTTCTTTTGAAATTATTTTTTTTTTAAATTTCATTTCTGGGCTTTTATAGGTTTCAAACCTCAGCTCTTATTACATGTAATAATAATAATAATAATACTAAGTACCATAGAAACGTTCGAACGTTTCCTTACGTCAAAAGAGTAACGGAGCTCCTGAATGGAGTCTTATGAATAATTACATCGTTGAACGTCTGAAGATCCTATTTCGGTACTTTAGGCGGAAGATTTCCCGACATAATTTCCAACATACAAATTGAAAGCGAATTGACATGTGAAAACCGGTAACGTCTTGTGTATAAACCGGCAAGCCAGTAGGCATTGAGCGCCAGCTGTAGTGGTGACAAGTACGGTTTGACAAGGAGCGAAATCTCAGTGGATCAATGTAAATGCATCCAACATGCATAAATTAGTCGCTTTTTGTCCTACTGCAGATAAATAATGCATTAGAGCTTGTCGAGCCATTGATTCTCGATTTTTCAGTGGGGTGTTCACTCAAACGAGAAATATCTTTTTAATATGTAGAAAAGCCGACGGATTTCACGGACCAAAAAGTAAATTTTCAACACTCGACTTTTGAACTTCTATCGGTATCCAGGAGAAATGGGAAACTTTGTCGAAACTCTTTGAACTTTCACGGAATCGCTTCATACATATTCATTTTTCGGGAGGTTACACCGAATTGCACAGATGAAATTCCTGAAAAAAGGAGAAGGGAAGGATTCCAATATTTTTCCCAGCGTAAGTTACATTAATACTCAAACTGATGCTCAAGAGTTCTTCTCGAGATCGTGGAATTTCTGTGATGAAACAGTCACATCCAGTGTAATTATACTGATTTTTATTAAATCACACGTGCGAAAGTTTTTGGATGATTGGCCCATTAGACCAATTAGTATCGCTCTGAAGAACAATTGATATTATAATTATCATAACTTCTCAAGACCTACTCAGTCAGCCACCTTGCCTTTATAGTCTATTCTATGCTGAATATAAAGGGTTCTCCAATAAGAGGTGTTATTTTGATATTCAAAGAAAAATGCCATTTTTCAATATAAATGATCGGATGTTTATTTCATTATAAAGAAGAAGCTATGCCGTTAATAGTGGAAGATAACATCAGGCAAATGACCACCACGACCACGCTTACATGACCATATCCTTTCAATGAAATTTTCCATAACCAAATCGCAAAGTGGCTGCCCTATGTACTTGATAGCTTCACGAATTCCATCTTTGAGGTCTTGAATCGACGCTGGGCTATTGGCGTAGACCTTCTCTTTCACGTGGCCCCAAAGGAAGAAGTCGCAAGGTGTTAAATCACAAGATCTCGGTGGCCAATTGTGATCACCTCTTCGAGAGATAACACGGTCCGGAAACTTTTCCCGCAAAAGATCAATGGTTTCGTTGCTTGTGTGGCACATAGCGCCGTCTTGTTGAAAGTAAATATTGCCCAGATCAATACCATCCAATTTCGGCCATAGAAAATCATTAATCATCTCTCGATAGCGCAATCCATTCACCGGAACTGTTGCTCCAGCCTCATTTCCAAAAAGTAAGGTCCAATGACTCCGCCGGGCCATAAACCGCACCAAACAGTCACACGTTGAGGATAGAGAGGCTTTTTAACAATAACTCTTGGGTTTTCCGAGCCCCAGGTGCGACAATTTTGCTTGTTGACGAAGCCACCGAGGTGGAAATGGGCCTCATCACTCAAGATGATTTTTCGAGGGGATTCCGGATCATTTTCATGCATTTCAACGACCCAATCAGCAAAGACACGACGTTGTTGATGATCGGCCGGCTTGAGTTCTTGTGTTAACTGAACTTCATAAGCCTTAAGACCCAAATCTGTATGCACAATACGGTGTAATGACGTTGGTGGAATGCCTAATTCCAAAGAACGACGAGGAATGGACAAACATGGGTTTTCTTCAACAGTTTCGGTTTCAGCAGCAATATTCTCGGCTGTTCTTGAGTGACGTGCAGGGGTTTTATTCTTCACATAACTAACTTGTCCCAACAGCTCGAAGTTTTCCACCAATTTCTTTATTGCGGTCCGACAAGGTGCTTCACGACGACCCAAAAATGTTCGAGTTTCACGAACCGTCTCTGCCAAATTTTCCCCATTTTTATATTGAATTTTAATAATTTTAATGCGTTCTTGAAGCGTGTATCGTTCCATTTTTATTAATGGCGTAGTTTCTACTTGTCAAATGTCGAAAAATGACAGCTTCAAAAGTGACATCTACCGAAATAGCGGGCTATTCAAAATAACACCTCATATTGGAAAACCCTTTAATATTCTGTTAACATTTTTACATATCACAACACTCAAGGGGGGACAGGGTTTTTTTGCTGAGTTATTGCCCTGAGCTCTTGTATCCTATGTCGAATTGTATGGTACCCCCTTACACCAACCTCTGCTAATACTTACAAAGCTCTCAACTCGAGAGAATATACAGTACATAGTCTCTACCTTGGATTAAATTCAGTAAAAAAAGACAGTATTTTTGGTGTGATACTAAAATAATTTTAGCATTCCAATAACTTTTAAAATTTTCGACGAAAATGGGCCATGGGATATCCTTAGAAGTTTTGTGCATTTATTCAAACTTCTGTAAAATGATGAGATGATATTGTTTTTCTGATGTACGAAATTGGGAGTCATTCCAAGAACTTTTAAAATTTTTGACCAAAATGGGCCATGCGATATCCTTAGAAGTTTATATAAATATTTAAAAAAAAAATTGTATCTCAAAAACTACCCGTCCGATATCGTTGAGTTTTGAGAGTTCCTTCGAAATCTTATTTTACAGTAAAGTGCTAGATTTGAACCCGATCCGATTTATATTATAGAAGATATAAGAGAAATACAGAAACATCACACAAAAAAAGTAGACCAGTTTTTTTGGAAGCTTGTTTTTATAGTGGGAACATTATTTTTTGTCTGGAACTACGCAGCCTTGACAAATACCGACTCGAAGACTGTTTCAAAATTTTGTAAGGATCGCATGACAAGAAAATTTAAAAATGAATATTAAAAAAAATTTGCATCTCAGAAACTATATGTTCGATATATCGTTGAAATTTTACGAGTTTCTGCGAAATCTTATTTTACAGCAAAGTGCTAGAGTTGAACGCGATCGGATCTATATTGTAGAAGATATCAGGAAAATACAGAAACATCACACAAAAAAGTGGACCAGTTTTTTTTGTACGCTTGTTTTTACAGTCCGATTTATATTCTATTTATATTATATTTATATTTATATTTTTGGCGCTCTTGTTTTTTCTGGAACTACGCAGACTTGTGCGAGTTCAGTAACTTTATTGGTGACCGTTCTGGCTATGGGCGACAAAGCACCTGGCCTCAGTACTTTTCCAACTAGTTTCTGCGATGGACTTATGGTATAAAAGAAATTGCCACCCAATATAACTCAGTACCTAATAAGGATATTCACAATATCGATTTGGCGTGTTGAAGAATCCCAACAATGGACTATATGTCAAAGAGAAACTTTTGTCGCCGAACGAAAATTCATTCTTTTTCTTCTTACAGTGGCCTGCTCAACTGTAACCGTCACGAAATGTCAGGCAGCGCTACGAACTCTCCAAGCTTTTCCGTTCTTCAAGCCAACATGTTTGTGCAGGCCCCCTCAAGTGGATCCAGAATGCAATACTTTTCGGGATTTCCTGTTCGACCATCCCTGCGTTTTCGTCATGAAGAAAGGTGAGTGAAAATTTAATAAAATTTGAATGTGCCTTATGGCCTCTTGGGGTGAACTTGATGAGAATACTTCCGAATGTTTTTCCGCAGTTATAACTCTTTTTGCGTGACTGTTCCGCCATGAAAAGCGTGCCATTTTTTCGGCAAGATGTATTTATTTTTGGAATTTGTGACCGGAAATGGTCTCAAACGATAGGATTCGTTCGACTCACTAATGTATTCAAATCGCACTAATTTTCGCGAAACTACTACTCCTTTTCGTATTATCAGAAAAAAAATTAAAATTTTCGTTTCAAATACCTGCAAGCCACCATTTTACAATCGAGTACCCAATTTCAGCTCGATCGACTTTGTATGAGGCGTGAATGCAACAACATGCACGCTAAAGGTCCTGACTTCACGTCAGATCGTTTTAAGAATTTTTTACATCATGGTTCTACTGCTACTTCGAAGTAATGATTAATAATTTTTGACGAAGGAAGCCATATTGAAGAAAGAAATGCTAATGAATATTTTTAAATTTAAGCAAATTTTGTAAACAATAGTTACAAATCACAACACTCACGGAGATACAGGGTTTTTTTGCTGAGGGTTTTCCCTGTATCATACATCGAATTGTATGGTACCCCCTTACACCAACCTCTGCTAACACATATAAAGCTCTCAATCAAAAGAATATATATACTTGGTGTCCCAGCGAAAATTTGACCCCCCCGCAGAACTCAGAAACGAAAAATTTTCGAAGATTTTAAAAAACAAGCCAACTTCTGTTTTGAAGGGGACAAACTTCCATGATGAATTCCGAAAAAACACTCCCATGAAGCTGGCATCAGCCCCCAACATTTTTTGAAGAGATGGGAAGAGATGTTGAGTGTTGTTTAGTTTGGAAGTTATTTATGTTCTTTACACAATCCAGTTAAAATTTTCAGAATCGGTTAATTATTCACGAAATTATGTAATAATTGAAAAATTCAATGCTTGTGGCTTTTACTTGATGCAAATCTATATTAACTCAGTGAAAAATTATTTACGATTTACACTCATTTATTTAATATTGTGCCGCGTTTCGTCGACACAGCGACTTCATCAGACTACATCATACCACATTCTTAACAAGTAATGATCTCCCTATACCTAGATGACATTGACGCAGAGTCTTATTTAAAACTGAACACATGAGAGACTTATTCCATATATACTAATTGAACTTATGTCATGGCAACCGATTACTTAGGGAAAGATGTGTAAAAAGCGGCGGTATCTGGTTTAATACTAATTACATTATCTTACACTGCTAGTTCTTTGTACACATTTACAATAATTCATTCCTAACGCTTTTATGAATTGATTCTCTATTTGAATAACTTTAGTGACGGAGAAAAATTTAGATCTAATTTTTCATTAACTAAATTACCCGTATGTTTTTCTCTATTTATTTCCACCATTTCCCGATAATTGAGTTGTGCACCTTTATTCAAATTTAGAATTTTTAAATCCGAGTTAAACTTATGTCCTTCTGCTAATAAATGCTTCGAATAATTTGAATTAATTTTGTTGTTTTTGTAGCGGTGATGATGTTCCTTCATTCTTATGCCAAAATTTCTACCAGTTTTTCCTATATATGATTTATCACAACTCCCGCAATTTAATTGGTAAACATCGGATTCATCTTGTTTATTCATTTTGGATTTATTGTTCTATATGAGTTTTGCGAGGTTATTGTTTGTCCTGAATGAGATATTCACCTGTTGGTTTTGAAAAAAACCATTTAGGTTGTTGATTCGGTGTACCAAAATATGTTAAGCTATCGAATATTTTATTTGTATCCTTAATTTCTGGAAATACTAAACTAATTATTTTTCTGAATTGTTTCTTCTTCAACATTTTTCTGATTTACTATATAATATTATAATTTCTAATTCTGTACAATGATTTTCTTCGGATGAAGGTATAAAAATTAGCCGGTATAACATACTATGAAATGCCGCGACTTTATGTTCGAATGGATGACACAAGGATCGATGAATGGTTGTATCCGTATGGGATTGTTTCCTACATATTGAAAAATCATGTTTATTGTTTTTCACCGTTATTGTTGAATTCATTGCACAATTATTTTCCATTTTTGTTGTGAGTTTGACATTTGGATGAATGCTATTAATAAAATCTACAAGAGTCGCTGTGTCGACTCGTCACAATATTAAATAAATTAGTGTAAATCGTATATAATTTTTCATTGAGTGTAATAATTGAACTTACCGTCAAAATGTGATATTGAACCGCCCAAACTTAAGAACCTAAGAGTTTTGACTTTATTGATCAAATGCTTATTGGTGACTTATAATTCGATGATTGCTATTAAAATACCTTGCAGTTAATCCAGCATTCTCGTCATTCCGATAGTATAATTTGAGAATTTCTATTCTCAAGTCTCAAACTGAATTATGATGCAGAAACGAAGGACTGAAACACATTTGAGAAAGACTCTTCAAAAAAAATAGCATAATGTAATGAATTGTCTCACACATTTTTCGATCAGGGACGATAAGAAAATCGAATGTTTCTAAAGTAAAAACTACCAAAAATTCAAATTGTTCCACCATTAAATACAAAAAATTCAACATTTCAACTGCGATATTAAGAGAACAGAAAGAACTTCTTAACTAAACCACATCCAACATCTCCTGTCTATTCAAAAAATGTAAGGGGTTGTTGCCACCCTCAGGTGGTTTTTTTGGAACAATATTATCATAGGAATTATTTCTCCCTAATACGGAAAATTATTTTTGGATTCTTCAAAACTTTTAGGTTATTGAGTTTGGCGGTTCAACTGTCTGTTCAACATCACCTTTTGACGGTAATTTCAATTATTGCATTATTTCGTACTTAATGAACCGATTTTGAAAAGTTGAACTGGGTTGCGTACAGAACATAAATAACTTTCAAACTAACCAATACTCGACATCTCTTCCCTATTCAAAAAATGTTGGGGGTTGATGCGTCCCCCTCAAAAAGTTGACCTGTTTTTTCAAAATCTAGGAAAATTCTTCGTTTCTGAGTTCTGGGAGGGGGCAAATTTTTGTTGGGATACCCTGTATATATTTTATAATGGCTTATACAGTTATTTCATTTGATTGAATTATACGCTAGAGTGTCTTTGTCGTCTATTATACAGTGCGCGTCAAAATTATGGAACAAATTCATTTTCTCAGAAGAAAAATATTTGGCAACAAAATCCTGAAACAGGTCAATTTTTGTTTCACTATTACCAAATTTTCATACATTCTTGAAGGATTATTGTTGCACTCTGTGTCATCTGTCTCTAAATTTTTTGAATAGGGAAAGTGGGTCCCGTGGTACTTTTTTGGAAAGGTATTTGTATCTTCAGTTTGTGCACTTTGTCATGGCTCATTTACATTGAGACGATGGTACCTGATGAAATTTGTCACCGAATAAAAGTCGACCCTCTCACGCCCCCCCCTTTTTTCTCCATTAAAGGTTTCGTAGGGGTTGAAAGTTGTGCATGAACAAAACTGTAATGGTCGACTTTCATTCGGTGACAAATTTCATCAGGTACCATCGCCTCAAAGTAAATGAGCCATGACAAAGTGCACATACTGAAAACCTCTTTGAACTAACTATTTTTCAAAAAAGAAAATATTTTTCTTGAAAATTTCTGCACGCCTGTAAAGAAGATACAAAGACCTTGCCAAAAAAGTACCACATGACCCACTTTCCCTATTCAAACAATTTAGAGGGTTGATGGGGATGGCACAGGGTGCAATAAAAATCCTTCAAAAATGCATAAAAATTTGGTAAAAGTGAAACAAAAATTGACCTGTTTCAGGATTTTGTTGGCAAATATTTTTCTTCTGAGAAAATGAATTTGTTCCATAATTTTGACGCGCACTTTATATAAATAAAATTGTGGTAATACTAAAGTCAGCTGTTTCACCTATTGAGCCAAATGCACGCTAGCGGTTAATTTTCGAAATCATGATAAAATGATAACTTAATAATGACGTGTCAAGTTGTCTAGTTATAGTCCCAAATTTACGAGTAGTTGGAATTAAATCACCCTATTCAGCTCCAGACTTACAAGTTTGGGGTCCATCGGGGAAACAGCGTCGTAGATCTAAATGTAAATAATTGAATCACGTGAACATTTTTATGGGTAACTCAACTTACGGCTGAACTATAGAAGGCAACACTGCTGCCATAGATTAGGATAATCGTATTAAGCAGGGAAAATACAGAATAGGCCTTTATCTAGATTTCTCATTCATTCGATGGAACGATACCTGTGATATCTGAAGTGATTCCAGTTCATTATTGGCAGTTCATATACATTTAAATCATATTTTATAGCTTTATTCATTGAAATGAAAAATGGCAATTTCATATAAACTAATTAAAGAATACATTATCACACGGTATAAAGAGCATTTACGGGACATATTCATATTCGGAACAACAACATGGATAAATCTGCGCTGTTGCAAATCATGTTTTAACAACTGGCCACTCAAATTCAGAAAATTCCATCAAATTGTTGAAATTTTCCATTTGATTGTACTTAGGAATTCATATATCATAAGGGTATAATGTCAACCCATACTTGAGTGTAGAAAATGATAGCATACTTCAGTAACGCTTCGTCCTTGAAGATGGAAATTTGTTTCTGAAACATATGTCAGAAGACAAGACCTGTATATTACGAATCATTTTGACTTCACGTCCAACAGAAGTCCCTGATAAAATGATTTAAATAATTTGAATTGGATTTAGTACGCTCATAACTATGTTCATGTTATTGCATTCTGTATCGGAATTTCTTCATGTTTCACCTATTTACACCTTATGACATTTTCTTTAGCTCATACATTCCGGATTTCTTTTCTACTTAAAGTTGTCCTTATTACTTTAAATACATTAATCTGGAATTTGCTCCGAGCGCGATCCCAAAGGGCTTGCTGTGGGTGAAACTTTTACAATTTTGGCTTTGTTTCCGATGTATGATAAAATATTGTAGGTATTTTTCTTCCTAAATCGTTCCTTTGTGAGTGTTCTCTCCCAAACTCTGAAAGACAAGATCAACGATGAAACAACTATTCTGTAACGTTTTCGGAGAATATTATTATTATTATGGTTAGACTGTAATGTAGCGCTTCACACGAGACGAGAGTAGGCGAGAGTATAAAAAATCTCGTCTCGCTCTCGCCAATTCCCAAAAAATTAAGTCTCGTTCTCGTCTCGTTATCAGTTGTCTCGTCTCGGTTTAATTCTGAATAACGATAATAAATATTATAATATATAAAAGAAATGGTATACAATAATGAATAATTTTGTAAAGCTATAATTATTACACTCTTGTACAAAAATATTTGTACATGTACATAATATTTTCAATTTTAAACACTGATAATTTCAACTTTTAAATTACTCGATGACCAAGAATTCAAACATAATCACGCTTGCATCACATAATTTTTCAATGATGTTCGTGTTTTTGCCATGATCATACCTGCTGTGGAAAATAATCTTTCAACAGGTACGGATGTAGCCATTAATAAATCATCGGCCATCTTGGAAAGTGTAGGAAGAACTTTTTCATCACTCTCCACCACTGTAGAATATTTTGATTCCTATTTGCTCTTTCTAACAGCAAATATTCTTCAAACTCAGCTTTCCATCATTTCGAAAGTTTTGTTGATTTTCCAAATAGGCTATTGATGTCGATACATTTTTTAATAGAATTGAACAATTTGGTATAGTTTTCAAAGAATACCTTCCCAGTGGGTAGATCATTAAGGGTGTGCTTGGCGTATTCACTTTTCGAAACATTGAAAGCTTCATCTCTTTACCAGCTTTATTATACGTAGTTCCACAGATGTATACAATAATTGTTCACCTCTTCACTACAAGGAGCACAAGAGAATAAATTTCTCCAGATGTTCAGATAGAGACGAAATTTTCAAAGCATTGGGATTTAGGGGCAATAAAATAAAAGTTGTCCGTTAAGTATTGAATTCATAATGGCATCCGTTTTCATGGTTGTGAATTCTATTTTTTCTTGAAAAATAATCTCGATATCGCAAGGCCACGAATTAATAATCTTCTAAAAAATCGTGTATTTCTAGAACGATCGATGCATAATATAGACGAAATATATTGGTAATTATAGTGGAAACTCTTCATATTCAATCGTTTTCTGTGGGCGTTGAAAAAAGTAGAGTCGTATATATAACTTCATACAAAAAATTTAACGAGACCAAAAACGAGACTCTCGTGTTGCGCTGTATGTGGTCTCGGTATCGCCTATAATATTTTTGAAAACGTCTCTTCTCGTCTCGTCTCGCTTTTACGAGACGAGAACGAGACGAGACGAGAAAAATCTCGCTCTCGCGTGAAGCCCTATTAGAATGGGATCGTGAGGCTTGATCCAGCTCTTCAGAACTGCGACTGATTCGATCTTTTGCTCTGTTACCCTACTTATTCAATCCTATGGACCTTGTCAATGGTGTAATCATACCTGATGGTGTCCTTAGGAGCCTTGGCTATCACGTCACGAGGACTTGGAACTGGCTCACCCATATGTAGTATTCTTAGGCTGGCCAGCTCTGGACATTTGTAAACTATATGTTCGGATGTTTCCTTCTCCGATTCATAGAGCCTGTTTCATCTGCTGGGTTGCCCATGCAGTACAATTGGTATTTGTACTGGCAGTGCTTTGTCAGCAGTCCCACCATCACCCAAAGCTCAGGTCGTGGCAGCTGCAGGAGCTTACTGGTAATAGTCCAAGTTCTGATGGGGTATTTCTCCAAGTGCTGCTCTGTAGTGGCCATTTCCAAGCTGTTCTAGTCCAGCAGATGTTACCCTCGGGACCCTATTTGCTAGTTCATCGGTCTTCTCATTTCCTTCAATAATACAGTGCCCTACCAGTTCCGGTTTCGACCCTAATGTCTTCACCAATAGCCTTTTGGAGGCCCACACAGCCGTTTTGGCTTGGAAAGGAATTTTGTCTGTGCTTTCTCCAGTTGAGTTTACCAAAGGGTTTTCCTATAAGAGGTGTTATTTTGAATAGCCCGCTATTTCGGTAGATGTCACTTTTGAAGCTGTCATTTTTTGACATTTGACAAGTAGAAACTACGCCATTGATACAAATGGAACGATACACGCTTCAAGAACGCATTGAAATTATTAAAATTCACTATAAAAATGGTGAAAATTTGGCAGAGACGGTTCGTAAAACTCGTACATTTTTGGGTCGTCGTGAAGCACCTTGTCGGACCGCAATAAAGAAATTGGTGGAAAAATTCGAGCTGTTGGGACAAGTTAGTTATGTGAAGAATAAAACCCGTGTACGTCGCTCAAGAACAGCCGAGAATATTGCTGCTGTAGCCGAAAGTGTTGAAGAAAACCCAGGTTTGTCCATTTCTCGTCGTTCTTTGGAATTAGGCATTCCACAAACGTCATTACACCGTATTTTGCATAAAGATTTGGGTCTTAAGGCTTATAAAGTTCAGTTAACACAAGAACTCAAGCCAGCCGATCATCAACAACGTCGTGTCTTTGCTGATTGGGTCGTTGAAATGCATGAAAATGATCCGGAATTCCATCGAAAAATCATCTTGAGTGATGAGGCCCATTTCCACCTCGGTGGCTTCACCAACAAGCAAAATTGTCTCATCTGGGGCTCGGAAAACCCAAGCGTTATTGTTGAAAAGCCTCTCTATCCTCAACGTGTGACTGTTTGGTGCGGTTTATGGTCCGGTGGAGTCATTGGACCTTACTTTTTTTAAAATGAGGCTGGAGCAACAATTACGGTGAATGGATTGCGCTATCGAGAGATGATTAATGATTTTTTATGGCCGGAATTGGATGGTATTGATATGCACAACGTTTACTTTCAACAAGACGGCGATATGTGCCACACAAGCAACGAAACCATTGATCTTTTGCGGGAAAAGTTTCCGGACCGTGTTATCTCTCGAAGAGGTGATCACAATTGGCCACCGAGATCTTGTGATTTAACACCTTGCGACTTCTTCCTTTGGGGCCACGTGAAAGAGAAGGTCTACGCCAATAGCCCAGCGTCGATTCAAGACCTCAAAGATGGAATTCGTGAGGCTATCGAGGACATAGAGCAGCCATTTTACGATTTGGTTATGGAAATTTCATTAAAAGGATATGGTCCTGTAAGCGTGGTCGTGGTGGTCTCTCGTTTTCAAAGTTGAAAATCACGTGCCCTGAAGATGCGGGGATGTGTTTCTATGGGTACATAGTGGAATTGTGGATAATCCAGCGTACGCCCCAACGGCTTCTCAGCTCATTTTCCTTATCCAGCGGAAAATTCACTAGGTTTCCCACATCGGTTTTTCTAATGGGATAATTTACAAACCAGAAAAATCTAATTTCGTCAGGCGCCGAACACTGAACGCTTATCTCGGATATATTATTCGAATGGAAACGATTCCTAATTTGGAAAGTGTTCAAGTAACGTGAAGCAATAGTCATAGTCCAACTAATTAGTTAAATGGCGCCCAGAAAAACAAATCTGGAATAGATGGCCAGCCAATTAGGAGGATTGTAACGTCGAAATGAAAACTTGGCGTCGAACATGCTGTTTCGGAATTGGTTTCTACACTATCTCTGCCCCTGCCCCGATAATTACTTCATTTACAACTTCATCTCTCATCGGGATGAATATACGGCCTTTATGGAGTAATAATTTCCCTATTTTCGCTCAACTCGGCGCAAATGGGAACGCTTCATTTAAATATTCAGCGGTTATAGGGAACGGTTATTTTCGACACATTCGTAGGTCTTTACGGTACAGAAAGCGGAGTTTCTTAAGTATCAGTTGTGATTTTTTTTGCCGAATTGTGTATTTTCGAATGTTTCCCGAAAATGGTCCCAAACGATTCGGTTCGACTCATTCACGAATAATTCTGGGTCAAATTCGATTCTGTGCGGCCGGACGTCCATTGCCACGATAACTTTCGACCGGAGAGTTATTGTGGCTTGCAATTTTTAGGGCAGATTGCGCATCCGAATGTGATTGTTAAGTTCGTTAATGGGTATAATCGGCCAAACGATTTCGGAGTTATACCCATCAGAAATATTGTTTCGTCAATACCTCAAAAAATACAGATCCGATCGAGTTGAAATTCGAGAACGGTAAGAGATAGCGACTTGCAATTTTCAGGGTAGGTTGCGTATCCAAATGCTGCGTTTAAGTTCGTTAATAGGCATAATCGGCCAAACGGTTTTGGGGTTATACCCATCTGAATATTGTTTCCTCAATACCTCAAACAAATACAAATCCGATCAAGTTGAAATTCGAGAACGGTAAGAGATAGGGACTTGCAATTTTCAGGGTAGGTTGCGTATCCAAATGCTGCGTTTAAGTTTGTTAATTGGCAAAATCGACCAAATGGTTTTGGAGTTATACCCATCTGAAATATTGTTTCCTCAATACCTCAAAAAAGTACAGATCCGATCGAGTTGAAATTCGAGAACGGTAAGAGATAGCGACTTACAATTTTCAGGGTAGGGTGCATATCCTAATGGTGCGTTTGAGTTCGTTAATAGGTATAGATGGCCAAACGGTTTTAAAGTTTTACCCATCTGAAATTTTGTTGCGATTTCCTCAATAACTCGAAAATTACGAATCCTTTCCAATCCAAACATGGTAATTAGTTGCAGAACGCTGACGCGCTAATTTTTGCAGAATTTCGCGGGGATCGTAGCACTAAAAAAAAAATGTTTCTTCGGAAATTATTTTCTTCAAAAATTTTATATTTCATAAACTATCTATCCGCTTCCACTATTACATTCAAGTCGCCATTTTATAATCGAGTACCGATTTCAGCTCGATCGGCTCTATATTTTATCGATTATTTTGAAGATAATTTTTTTTAACTGATATGTACTTTCCTCAATAACTCAAAAAATACAGATCCGATCGAATTAAAACTTGGTTATTAGTTGTAGAATACCGAGAGGCGAATTTTTGTGGAAATTCGTGGTGGCCTCATCACTAAAAAAAATGTGTCTCTCAGATAACACTGTAATTTTGCAAAATTATTTTACAGCCAATTCCAGATTGGAGAAATATGGAAAAATATAGTGGACTAATTTACACAAAAAATATCGCATAATATCTGGAGCAAGTTGGTTTTCCAAACTGGAAACTATTCCTGTGTAGTCTTCTGAACTTTTTTACTGAAATTTGTGGTTTCATGCATACGATAAATGAGTGACAAATTATCTAAATAATTCGATTTGATAATTTAACATATTTTTATTGCTTGACATTCTCTCTACATAGGTTCCATATCTGAAGAGATAAATAAAGTTTATTCCATATTATTCATACGAATAATATCGAAGTTAAAATTGACTTTCACACTATTTCCGATTCTCCGAAGCCTACTTCCTTTATTTGACGCAATTTCCTTGTATAATGAAATTGCTGCATTGGATGAATCAAGAATATGAATTTGAACTGATCAACTCGATAGGAAATAATATCAATGTTATCTATTTTGTCACCGGTATCAATATCTTCTTCTCCAGTATGATAACTCTGGTGAAAATATATTACAAACGTCCAAACTGAATTAATTTTTTATTCTTCGCAATTTCTCTTTTCATAATTTGGCTTCAATTTCTCTTCCTTTGAAACACGTAGCAGGAATTAATTAATTTCAATGTTATTCAAGTGGAAGGAGACAATTTGTTCAATTCAAAGCTAACTGCCATTTAAATTGAGTGGGTTTTCGTTATTTTTTACCCATAATGGAAACTACTTTCAAAGTGGCCGAAGAAGTTTCGAACAGCATTGAAATAACCAGGTAACAAAAAATTCGATCCTGTTCGTCTCGTTGGATCTGGAAAATTCTGGAATAAAAAAATCCAGATCTGGAAAATACGATTAACCGTTTGAAATATGGATGAATTCCTCAGTTTATCAGGTTTAACACTATTATCTTTATTGTTATGTTAGTTAAAAAAATTAAATCATGCTCGAAATGCTTCAAATATTACATTAATATGTGGAAATAGAAATAATTGATATTGATTTTTTGTCAGAATGAACTATGTTTATTATGGAGAGTGCCCGCCAAAATGGAATTACCCGCTAAATTCTTCCAACTATATACAGGGTGATTCACGACGACTGTTTGTTAGAATATTTCAAAGAAAGACTTGAGATAAACACTTGAAATTTTAGTTACGCTTTGTTAGGAGACATAAATTCTTGGAAAAGAATTTCAGATTCGTTCGACATCCGGTTCCACTGGAAATGATACCAACATTCGTTTTTTAAATATAATACCCAGTTTTTTCATTGATAATCAGATTACCCATTGAATTCTACATTGTTTTAATGTATCACTTAGAAATTATTCAAAGAAAATTCGTGTGAAATCTGAAATAACCCTTAAATTTTCTCAAATAGGGCTTCATTCCAATGTTAATAACTAGTAGATTTTTGCATGAAAATTCCTAATTTTCTAGGTTCTATCAGAAGGCATACCAGTGCTTCTTTATCGTCAATTAAAAATTCAATTGAACATACAGTGTTTCTATTTCATTGTCAAAGTCAGTCATGACAAAACCTCAAAATTCATTTTTTTTTTCAAACCCATTTTTTTATAGGTCAGCTGGAATCTACGTTAAACAATGTATTCATATGATAGAACTGCATCATAAAGGAAATTCAATTCAAATAATAGTTTATTTATCAAGATTAAATGAGCAATCATGAGAATGAGAACTGCACCACATTTTCAAATTTTTTTTTTGATACTTTGCGGTAATCTGGTCAATACAAAACTTCACATGCGTATAAAGGTCATGGTTCTACAATATGGTGCTAAATTTCAGATAGATCGAGTGATCGGTTTCGGAAATATTCATAAAAAATATTTTTACTAAAATCGGCCATAACTCCGAAACCCCTTGATGGTTTTCGCCCATTAACGAACCTGTCCGAGATATTTACGCTCCAAAACCACCTTGCAATTTTTAATCCGCTAACTCCTTTCGTTCGAGAGTTATCGTACCTACGGCCGTTCGGCCGGCCGGACAGAATCGATTTCGCACTCGGATTCTTGATCAGTGAGTCGAACCAAATCATTTGAGACCATTTTCAGCCAAAAATTCCAAAATTACAGACACTTGGGCAAATTGATAAGCACTCTGTTCCGAGGAACTAGAGCGCCAAAAAAACAAGTTTCGTATGACAATTGCCCAAAACAGGTTTAAAGAACCTACAAATAGTAGGTATTCCATAAAACATGAATAAAAGAAGATAAATAATAATAAATTACCCTGTAATCGATCAAAAATTTCCTGATCTACGTTCACAAAATTTTCTCCTCTCTCGAACTACAGAATTATGCTTTCAATATTTACGTAATATTTTCAAATATTTTCGGGTGAGGTCCCCGTTGCATCGCTAAAATACGAGTATTTCAACCCCAATATTCTTGAAGTTACAATATTCCCTTCTGTCAAGTTGACTTTATGAGAATTCATACATAGAATATACATAGAATAATTATATCAATCTGTGAAATACGATTTACATTGAAATTTTGAAAAATCATATCTCCGAAAGTATTAGCTTGTTAGAGTTAGAAATGATATGAATGGATTCTTATGATAAAACTGCTTATTAAAAAAAATTTAATTTGGAATTTGTTTTGTGAAAAAAAATTTTTTTTTTTATTACTCCGAAACCTTCTGTCCGATTTTGCCCAGTAACGAACTTAGCCGAGATATTCATCCCCCAAACCTACTCTCAAAATTTCAATTCTCTAGCTCATTCCGTTCGAGAGTTATCGTGCCTACGGCCGGCCGGACCGGCCGGACAGAATGAATTTCGACCACGGATTATTGATCAGTGAGTCGAACCAAATCGTTTAAGGGTCAAAATCAGAGAGGTGAGCATTACGCTTCTGACAAAGGTTTTCTTAATAAAATAACATGATATTACTAAAATATTCATCTTAAAATAAAGGTTCTGTGCTTAATAACGAGGCAGTTAGAATTTTTATTTCTCAATAATAATATTTTAATTGATTAAAAAAAAAAGGGTCTAAATAGTAATTCCGGGAATGCGTCCTTATACCATGTTTCATAGATCAGACCAGTCAAATATATGTTCAATTACGACTTACAAATGCCATATTTTAATATAAGCTTTGAAAATCATCTGATTAAGAATATACGTATAAATTGAATGAATACCAGTTTGATTTCTTCATATTTTAGCTATTCAAATGCTGTCTGACGTTTATCAAATCATTCCGTGAACGTGGTGGATATCGGTCGATTAAATTAAAACGATACACGTTATGTGACGTTAGTGAGCTTCAGTGCGAACTTCACTAGTCAAAGTAAAAGGCGTGTGTCTTGTTTACGGAAAAAAATAATTGATTTTGTTGAAAAGTACCTTTTAATTTGATATGTGTGAAGCGTACTTCAATTCCCTGTCACTACGGGAACGCTGTTTGGTGATTTGGTTTTCGAAAATTTGCATACTTTTTGTGAAATTCTTATAAATATTACAGGCACTTGTTCATAACCTCTAAAACTAATATCTAACATGGCGGCATCAAGCGTGACATGAAAATATTTATCGAATAGTCATTTCGGGAACGGTCATTTCGGGAACGTTCTCGTATGAAGGGCGTTCCCTAAATGACCCGGTGTTTCTGAAATGACATGTTTTATAGGCAACATGATACTCTAATGCTTTTAAAAGCATAACCATGCAAAATTTTGGTTTTAGGTATCCATTTAGTACGAGTATCAGGGAAAAAGACAGTATAGCTTATAAAAAAATATCGTGAAAAGGGTAATGCAAGGAAGCGCAAGTTTTTGAATGAAATAACACCGGAAAAAAAAGAGATGAAGAGTATGAAAGATAGGGAATATTAACAAAGGAAGAAAGCTGAAAATAAAGTTAAGAATGTAAGTTATATGACTGAAAGACAGAAGAGGAAACAGAGAAAGTTATGGAGAATAAATTCCCAAAAGTATATACAAAAAAAAATTTATGATGCCAAATATTATAGCTAACAGCCTCCCATATTCTGAATATATATATATTCTGAATATGAGATAGAAAACTATAATCGCGTGTCAAGGAAGAAATTAGGATGAAAACAGGTTTGAAAAGAAAAAGTACAGGCTTACCAAACTATTAAAAAACAGAAACATAAAATACAGAAAATGCAAGGAATTATAGATCAGTTGCGAAAAAAAGTTCAGAGAAGCAGAAGACGCGAAGAAAGAGCATTCCAAAAGAGTGCTGATACGCCTACTCGTAAAGTTGATGAAATAATAAGAGGATGTTTTGTTTCCCCGTTCGTAAATGACTATTATTTGGCAAGGTTGTGGCAAAACACAACTAGAAGACACCGTTGATGAATTACCGAAAAATTCCAAACAGCGGGAGGCTTTTCAAAAATGCGTAAGTGGAAACCATTATGAAAAAACACCGATTTCGAGTTTAAATTTTTATATTCATGTTCCTCATTCCTTAAGTACAAATAAAGGTATAATACTCTGTAAATGTGTAATATTTTCATGCATAAAATAGGCCAAAACCGGGCGTTGCGTTCATTCAGGGAACGTCAACGTCATTTAGGGAACACCCCATCATTTTCGGGAACATCACAAAAACAGCAAATAAATTACTAATGAGTAAAGCTATAGTTAAATATTATATATACAACATGAAATGATCTTCGTACTTTTGTATTTATATTATTAATATATAACGAAGTACAAAAATGAATAGGTACAATAAATTGAAATTTTTGGAGCGGAATTTACACCAATGGAAAATTTATGGAGAGTAATTTGCAAAATAAGTATTTTTATTATGAAAATATACAAAATAATAACATTTTCCGAGTTAGGAACTGGTTAATTACAATTTCTTGAAGGTGATTCTTAAATGCATTGGTTATATTATTATTAAAAAAAATATTTTAAAGTGTTCCCAAAATGACTTTTGGCCTTGGTATAATGCTTCTTGACAGGTATAATTTCTAAAATATATATTTTTGTGCGTGCCTCTTCACAGGAAAGGTTCATGACTAATGACACAACGGACTCCACTTGTTAGTTTTCTTCAAAAGAAAACTTGATTTCTCAGATATTTGGAAACATAAAATGCTCACCTCTCTGATTCTGACCCTTAAGACCATTTTCATCGAAATATTCGAAAATTACAGACATTTGGGCAAATTGATAAGCACTCAGTTCCGAGGAACTAGAGCGCCAAAAATAGTGTATTTTTATAATACATATATCTTGTTGTTTAATATTTTATAGACTATTCCCGATTTCGGCTTGTGTAGTAGGTAATCCTATATTTGGATAAAAAAAATCGTCAAACTTTCATTCAAACTTAAATATATTGGCCCTATTTCTTTAAAATAAATCCATATGTACCATATTCAACTCGCGATAGGTATTAAATATCGATTAAAAATCATCTTTTGAACAAATTGCTCTTCTCTTATAAAAATTACATTACCTCAGACAGGCATAACATTTCTAATTATATCATAATGAATTTCGTTCGACTTCAAGTCAAATATCAAAACCCGTCAACAACTTTGTTGTTCGAGTATAATAAAGTGGACCAGTACACGCCAACCGTTGTAATATTTCGATATTTCGCCGATATTTTCAACAAAATATAGATCCGTTTGAATTTAAATCTAGGAATTCGATCTACAATTAGGTTTTGAAGCTTTTGCGAAATTTCAGCGATATTTGACGGAAAGATTCTGAGATATAGAATTCTTTTTATTATTTTTTTTTTATTTTCTAGTCATAGGATCCTCAAGGAATTTTGTATAAGTCTTCGTTCAAATAACCACTGAGATTCAATTCGGTCATTTCATTATTTTTGAGTTATTCGGCAAACAAAATTTCAGATGTTTTAACGGACTTGACTCGTTGCGCTCGAGAGAGATCGTGCTGACGGACGGCCGGACACAATTAGGTTTGACCTCGGATTCAACATTAATTCATTCAAAATTTATAAAATTACAGGCATTCGGACAAATTGATAGGCATCCTTTTCAGTAGAAGAAGCGAACTAAAAAAAGTTTGATCAGGCTAATCAAGTTATTGAACGGTTTTTTTCTGGGTTTTCTCTCCCAAACTCTGAAAAATATCTATAAAATAAAAATTAATTATTTTGTGATATGCTTCTGCATAAGAAACACAGGATATTTGTCAGAAGCACTCAATTGAACAATGTTGCCTAACAAACAACAACGAAACAACATCAACGAAGAAACAACTATATCGTAACGTTTCGGTGTCTATATCAGACTCCTTCGTCAGACGCTCAATGAAAATCGTTAGAATTATTTTGTTGACAATTCTTGAATTTCACAAAATAACTATCAACAAAATAATTCTAACGATTATCATTGTGCGTCTGACGAAGGAGTCTGATATAGACTCCGAAACGTTACGATATAGTTGTTTCTTCGTTGATGTTGTTTCGTTGTTGTTTGTTAGGCAACATTGATAAATTGATTGCTTCTGACAAATATCCTGTGTTTCTTACGCAGAAGCAAATCACAAAATAATTAATTTTTATTTTATAGATATTTTTCAGAGTTTGGGAGAGAAAACCCAGAAAAAAACCGTTCAATAATGAGTATACCTCCCACAGTATCCTTTAATGATTACTTAAAACAAAGGTATGGGCCTTTTTCAATCATCCTTTTCAGAAAATTGGAAGAATTATACAAGAAATTGTCTTGTGACAATTCTTGAATTTCACAAAATAACTATCAACAAAATAATTCTAATGATTTTCATTGACCGTCTGACGAAGGAGTCTGATATAGACTCCGAAACGTTACGATATAGTTGTTTCTTCGTTGATGTTGTTTCGTTGTTGTTGTTAGGCAACATTGTTCAATTGATTGCTTCTGACAAATATCCTGTGTTTCTTACGCAGAAGCAAATCACAAAATAATTAATTTTAATTTTATAGATATTTTTCAGAGTTTGGGAGAGAAAACCCAGAAAAAAACCGTTCAATAATGAGTATACCTCCCACAGTATCCTATATTTACCCCTTCGGACAAAAACTCATTCGACAGTGGAGAGCTAGACTTTTTCCATTGTTAATTGAGTGTCAAATTGAAAAATTGTCCCTTTGTTTTCAATCTGAAGTTGATCGGATTAAGCTCGGAGGAGAAAATCTGGCGGTTTCTTTCCCTTGATTCGGGGAAAAAAAGGTAATTCGGTTCTTTATAATATGTTTGTGTTTACGGTCTCCTCTGAGCCGAAGTCGACCAACCGAGGGGCAAAAAGTTCCTAACTGTGGATAGAACGTTTCGAAGCCGCCTTTTTCGGGACTCGCATCCCTCACGGATATTCGTAGAACTAATTCGATTGTGAGCTTTCCCATTGTGAAGTAGTCCATCAAGAATTAACTCGACCGATCATCCTGAACCTCTGAGCCGATTAAATTAATTCTCCCCTCGTCGAATTTTTCATCCCATGAAGAAAGTAACACCTCTCTTTTGGGATGGCATGATAAACTCTCGTTATATTAAGGGCTCGAACACTTTCACATTTTCAGTTAGCATCTATAAACTCAAAAATCCCTGACTGACGTGAAGCTCTGAAATAAAACATTTTAAATTTCTTTTTGGCGCTCTAGTTCCTCGGAACTGAGTGCTTATCAATTTGCCCAAATGTCTGTAATTTTCGAATATTTCGATGAAAATGGTCTTAAACGATTTGGTTCGACTCACTGATCAAGAATCCGTGGTCGAAATTCATTCTGTCCGGCCGGTCCGGCCGGTCCGGCCGGCCGTAGGCACGATAACTCTCGAACGGAACGAGCTAGAGAGTTGAAATTTTCAGAGTAGGCTTGGGGGATAAATATCTCGGCTAAGTTCGTTATTGGGCAAAATCGGACAGATGGTTTCGGAGTAACAAAAAAAAAATTTTTTTTTTACGAAACAAATTCCAAATTAAATTTTTTTTAATTAAAAGTTTTATCATAAGAATCCACTCATATCACTTTTAACTCTAACAAGCTAATACTTTCGCAGATATAATTTTTCAAAATTTCAATAATAAATCGTATTTCAACGTTGTCACAGAATGATATTATTCTATGTATGAATATGAATTGTCATAATGTCAAATGATGTTCCTGAGATATTATCTAATCAATCAAAGAATTGTGAGCGAAGTGAGAAAAATCTCAGTTGTTTGCTCCGAAATTAGTTTTTCTCAGAAAATTCTTACATTTCGGAACTGAACATGAAGTAAGAGATCTGAGAGTAGTTAGACTGCTTTTCATCCATAGACATAGATATAACTCTCGAACGGAATGAGGTAGGTAGTTGAAATTTTCAGAGTAGTTTAGGGAGATGAATATCTCGGTTAAGTTCGTTATTGGGCAAAATTGGCCAGATTTAATTTGATTTCTTCCATGGTGCTTTTCTCATTCTCATGATTGCTCATTTAATCTTGATAAATAAACTATTATTTGAATTGTATTTCCTTTAGGATGCAGTTCTATTATATGAATACATTGATATAATTCCCAACTCTGAGAAACCAATACTTTCGGAGATATAATTTGTCTGTTTGAACTAGAGCGCCAGAAAGCTACTGTCCACAGGGCTTGAACCCATTTTTTTGTAACTTTTTATTGAAGTTTACAATCTACTTCTATAAAGTATTGAGTAAACATGATGGAAGTGAATGACATGTAGAAGAAAAGAACTAATTAATACTTCTTTATATTACTTGATTTAAGTCAATTGGCCAATATCTCTGTAATCTTCTGGTTTTAAAAGGATTTCTTGACAGCTGGTCTATGAGGATGTTCTCGTGGCCGTGCAGTTTCTGTTGATATTTATCAGAGCGATTTCTGATTGCATCTGTGATGAGTGGTATTCCCAGATCTGTGTGGATGGTGAGGTTGGAGACGTACCAGGGTGCATCTATTAGGAACCGTAGTATTTTTGATTGTATCCTCTGTAGAATCTTTGTGTTTGATAGTTTTGCACATCCCCAGAATTGAATTGCTATTCCTCCATAAAATCTACTTGTGAGGGTCCGCGCATGCGTGGTTTGAAGATGCGATATCTCCTGAACTACTGGTGTTGGTGAATCGGAATTTTCTGTGAGGTTTGTTATTTTGAGAGGACTTCTAGCCACGAGTGGACTGCACATGCGCAGTGGAGAAATTACTGTTTTTGGAATGTATAGGTGTTGAGAGTTGTTTAGGAATATTTGTGATGAGTCTAGTGCTGAGCCGATATTGTGAGGTTGTAAAAGAAATTCATGACAATTCTGTACACGGACAAGTCAGTTTGGGGAAATGAAGTTGTTTCCGAGTTGGTGTGTCCGTACCGTGGCCCTGGGGCTAATTTTGGAATTCATATTACCCTTTTTGGGCATTTTTCCTTATGCGCATGAGCAGATGAGGAGTGATTTAACTGCTGGAGATTTCGCCTGAGAGGATTGGGGTTTTGGCGTGGAGGATGCTATTCCCCAAATAATTTCCTGGTGAGAGTCTGCGCATGTGTGGATTCAAGATGCGATATCTCCTGAACCACTAGTGTTGGAGGATCGGAGTTTTTTGTGGCATGTGTGATTTTGGGTGGACTTTCAACTGCGAGTGGATTGCGCATGCGCATAGGAAGAGTGACTGGTTTTAGGTTGTATGGTTTATGTATGGAGTGGTTTAGGAGTATCGATCATGGGTCTGGTACTTAGCCGATATTGTGAGGTTTTAAAAGAATATTCATGGCAATTCTGTGCACGGACAAGTCAGTTAGGGGGAAATTGCGTTGTTTGCGAGTTGGAGTGTCTGTACCGTGGCCCTGGGACCAATTTTGAAATTCATGTTACCCGTTACGGGCACATTTTGTCTTTCTTGGGAGGGTCAGTATAATCATAATCTTATTTATAGCACGCGCGCCAATTGCAGATTGACCTCATAATGAAAGAGAAAGGCTAAAAGAGCATTGACATGGGGTCAATCTGTTTTGGCGCGTGTGCTATAAATAAGATTATGATTATACTGACCCTCCCAAGTCTTCCCAAAGGAGATACCTCAGAAGCTCCTAGAACATTGTGCGACTAAGGAAAGCCAGTTGTGTTCATTGTCAACTTTGTTACTCTATCCTTACGCCAGCTTAGACAAAGCACACTCAATTTTTGACCCGACAGTGAAATGGTGATCTCCGGCTCGTTCTATCCACTGAGCTTGAAACACCCATAATTTAATTCAAATTAGCCAACGTGAACACGCGCGCCAACGAGTACTGACCTCACGTCAGTGCCTTTTTATATTTTTTAAGTTCAGGCGTGTACGTATGAATAGTATAACTTCAAGCTCTAATCTATAGTAAACAGGTTTGGTGTATAATAGATTGGTTATAGATACAGCTGATTAGTCCGTTTGGCGCGAAAATTCAAAAATAACTTAGATCCCATGAGAATTCGCGAAAATTTGCGCATCGGTATTCTTCAACTGAGTACCATGCTTGAATTGGATCGAATCTGTATTTTTTGTGTTATTGAGAAAAGAACAACCAAATTTCAGATGGGTATAACTCCAAAACTGAATGGCCGATTAGGCCTATTAATTAACTTAAATGTCGCATTCGGATGTGCAACCTACCCTGAAAATTTCAAGTCACTATCTCTATCCGTTGGTGAATAACTGTTTCGTTCGCAAGTTAAAGTGGTAATGATGGTCACCCATCCAGATACTGAAGTGGCCCAACGGTACTCGGTTTCCAGTATCTCTTCACTAACTCCCACGATATGGATCTGAGACAATTTTAATGCATTCATTATTCTCTAACAGGAAGTTAAACTCATCAAAATAAACCATTCCATTGAAATCATCTATACTTATATATATTCTCGTTAATTGAGTCAATAACCCTTAAATTCCAAAATAACGAACTGCAAGAATTCTCTGACAAAGTTCATCGGTATATGTTGCGAGCTTTTCATCAAAAATTTGTATCCATCCCATTTATGAACATATTCGTTTGCAGAGCTGAGCCGAAGCATTGTGCTTAGTGCTTGAAGCCTTTTTGTGCTCCCGACCACTTTTTAAAACTAGTGCTTAGTACCTGGTTATTCAAGCACTTCTTGAAAAGGCTTAGTGCTTAGTAATCCCTTAAGTACTCCCGATCACTTCCAAGGATTACCAAGCACTAAGCTTCTCCGAAATCTTGTCTTAACACGAATAGAAGCTGACGCGCTGTGGTCGGGGGACCTAATGTGTACCAGGGTGATTATTGAGGCATGAACGGAACTTGTAGTTATAAGTTGTTGATTATTGATTCAAATACTGGAGCGTGGATATGTTAATTTTACCAACTCCTGAAAATTATTCAGTATAAAAGCATTGCTATGTGAATCGTCCATCAAGAAGATTTAAGTGATTTTTTTTTCGAAAATTTTCATGTGAATTCACAGATTTATTCGATATATTCATATTTAAATCTCAGTCTGATTTAAAATGCTGAATTGCTATCTGATTTCTACTGATTATATTTCTGACATTTTGAAAAGTTTGAGAAAGCATGTTGGTCATTTCGAATTTAATTATGTATTAATCGAAAAATTCCCCAAAGATCACTCGAATTCACGTCAGTGTTTTTTTTATTATTGAGGGAAATAAAATACTTGGTCCAAGTTTCATAACATAATAATATGTTGTTGTTATATATGTTTCGGGTTTTATTCCATTTTGAAATTGGGAAATACATTTTGCATGTGCAGAAAAAACTGAGACACTTTTGGAATTCATATTTCCATCCATTGTATCATTTCCTTAAATAATAAAGACCTTTTCAATCAGTGTGAGAATAGAACGAATTTTGAGTTCTCTAGTTTTATAGAAATTTGTTTCGCTGCACTCTATTTCTTATCCTTAAATGATGCATATGAGGAATGCAAGTTAACTAGTTTACACGTTCAATGCAGCAATTCGCAGTGAATATCCTGATTTCCATCTAAAAGTGCTTAGTGCTTTGTGCTCGAAAAATCGAATTACTTTCATAAAGTGCTTAGTAATCGCAAGCCTTTTGTGAAAACCCGGTGCTTTGTGCTCGTGTCTCGGGATCATTTTTATTGAGTGCTTAGTGCTTAGGGCTCGAAGCATTTTTCTTCAATGCTCGGCACAGCTCTGTTCGTTTGCTAATAATCGAAATCGTTGAATTATATGAAATAAATCAATGAGCACTTGACCTCGCTCAATTATCATCATTTATTGTATTTATTATTCCATAATTACTTCCAGCTGAGTTTATTTCCTTGAAAATCACTGATTCGCGTGACACAATAGTTTCGTTCCAAATCATTTGTCGTTTTTTCATTTTCATTTCAACTACATATATCATTCCCACGATCATTATCGATATGATATATTAATTAACTAATAAAACTATATATCGTTAATAGTTTGGTAAGTGATCACTAAAAATGTTGGGAGAGTACTGACGTGAGGTCAGTCTGCTTTGGTGCTCTTGTTCAAATTCATAGCCAGAGCGGTCACTCATTCAGATACTGAACTCACCCAAGGCTGCAATATTTGTTAAAGTAAAAGCAATACCTACTCACTCTAAGTATTATGTGTTTATGAATTAAACTTCAAGGATAGTGATAGATATAATTTGAAGAATTAAACTTATTCTATTCGATTCTTTTGTGGATATACATGTGATTATTGTGAGCGAATTGCAAATTTGAACGTTTAGTGATATTTGTCATCTGGACTTGTCTAATTTGACTTCGGCGAGCTGTAGAAATATAAGAGCAGATTCGTTCTCTAGAAATTTCACGGAAATTTAGTGAATTCTATGAGCGACTTCCATACTTCCCTGATATTTCCATCAATATAGATCCGACTGAGTTCAAATCGAGAACTTGGATGTATGAGAAGGCTTTGAAGAATTGCTTCTGAGATAAAGGATTTTTCTTAATATTCTTCTTGCGCGCATGTTCTGGGCAACATCGAGTTATCATTTTGCCCAAATGTGTGTAATGTTCGAATTTTTTGCGAAAATGGTTTGAAACAAAATTATTAAAATATATTATTTAACTCTCGATAACTTGAGAACGGAAAGAAATAGCGACTTGCAATTTTTAGTGTAGGTTGCACACCAAATGCGACATTTGAGTTTGTTAATAGGCATAATCGGCCAAACGGTTTTTGAGTTATGCCCATCAGAAAATTGATGTTATTTCCTCAATAATAACTCAAAATTCCGATCCAATTCAAACATGGCTGATAGTTGTAGAATGTCAACGCGCAAATTTTTGTTAAATGTCGTGAGGATTGTATCACTAGAAAATTAAAAAAAAAACATTAGCTTTACAGCCAAGTTCCAAATTTGAACACGATCGCACCTATATTTTTGGAGATCTGAGCAGCCTTGTGTGATTTCAGTAACTGGATGGGTAACCCTTACCACGAAAACCTTCGATCCGAAAGAGATAGCGACTTGCAATTTTCGAGATAGGTTGCGCATAGCTATAACCATCTGGAATATTGTTTTCTCGATAACTCAAAAAATAGAGATCCGATCGAATTGAAACTTGGTAGTTAGTTGTAGAATGCCAACGCGCAGATTTTGTAGGATCGTATTACTTCAAAAATGTTACATTTCAGAAACTATCTGTTAGATTGAGGTGAAATTCCACAGAAACCATCAAGCCGCCATTTTACAATAGGGTACGGGATTTCAGTTGAATCAGCGTTGTAATTTAGCAATTATTGTGGCAATAAAATTCTGAAGTGGTATCTGCTTCTGAAATTTCAAATTATGTAAATCTCAGTTAAGTACGGATGCTGCGCCAGTCTCAAGGTTGGTTTGCTCGCTTGCCTATTTTAATATTCGAATTAAATTGATGCCCAATGGTGTTTTTTACTTGTTAACGCTAAAAAGACGGCTTGAAGGTTAATTTTTGGCACTCTTGTCCCTCGGATCAGAGTGCTTATCAATTTGCAAATTTTCAAATTTTCAAATACTGTCAATGTGACAATTCTCGAATATCAGAATAACTATCAACAAAATAATTCTAAAGTTAGGCAACATTGTTCGATCGATTGCTTCTGACAAATATCCTGTGTTTCTTACTCAGAAGCAGATCACAAAATAATTAATTTTTATTTTATAAATATTTTTCAGAGTTTGGGAGAGAAAACCCAGAAAGAAACCTTTTAATAATGAGTATACCTCCCACAATATCCTTTAAAGATTACTTACTCTGTGTTTAGCAAAAACCACTGTAACTATTGAACCAAATATCAGATCGTCATAAAATTTCAACGGTTACCTTTTGAAGGTTAGAACTAATTAAATAAAACATAAGTTTTGCATTTGTGGCGCCATCAATGTGACAGACCGAGAACGTATCATCCCATGTAATACAAAATTGTCCGTATTGTAAAACACGATATGTTCTGATATTTATGGAAGCCATGTTTTCTCTGCGAAGCTCCGAATTTTCAGAAATGTCAGGTACTGCGATCCCATAATATTTCGGAGTGTTTCGTGCGTTCAAGGATAGAAATATCGATTTATGCAGGATGTGTGAACTTTACGAGTAGAATTAAGTTGGAGATGCAGCCCCTCTAAGGCTCACTCAATCAGAAATCCACAGGCATGGTTTTATGGTGCACGTTATTGCGAATCACCAATAAAGTCTAGCCGGTAATTCACCCCTAATATTTTATGCATGTATTTCACAGGTTCAGTCTTCCACAGGTCTGTGGCGGTGTATGGTGTTTGAAGATGTATCAAAAGACGCTGAAATTGAACACTCTCATAATGGCCCGAACCCACCTTGAAGGTGCAAATCTAATAGATCAGGGCGAGCCGTATAAAGGTTGCTCGGAATTGGAATACGCGAAGATGTTAATGTGGTGGCACATCATGAGAATAACGCGACATACTCCTTTGGAAAGCGCGCGATACTTCTCGTTAGACCTGTGCCTTTTTATTGGCGCTCTTGTTCCTCGGAACAGAGTGCCTATCAATTTGCCCAAATGTCTGTAATTTTCGAATTTTTTGATGAAAATTATCTTGAACGATTTGGTTTGGCTCACTGATCAAGAATCCGTGGTCAAAATCGCAAGCATGTTGTTGGAACGCGGTAAAGAATGACTTAACCAATGCTCCCTCTGCCCAGACATATCTTACCACGACTCAGCACTGGCAGGTGTTCAGACGAAGTAACAATTGTATTATGGATACGCGCTCATTCTCGAGGCATTGTTTGCCGCATTCCAACTCAACATTGGGCTTGACTTGGTGGATTTCGTCTGCAATATGTTTTCGAGTACTATATCAAAGACTACACTTGCTGTCTTTTGCTAATTTTCCGGAACTCTAAGAAAGAAATACTGTTTAGAAAAATTTCGCCTTCTGCTAATGACTCTGTTCAAAGAATCGACAAAAATACTTTTTTTTTCTTCGGAGACCGATGATCATATGTTTTATACTGCATATGTAGATATTGTATTTTGGCACTGTATTTTTGGTCAGGGTGGAAGGTATTGTAAGCACCTTTGCGCCATACAAAATTAGTTTGGAATAACGTTTAAGACATGTGTGCCAATAAACACCGATGACAGAAAAGTATTAGCAAAATTAGCTCTAGGAGAAAACATTTCCTCAGAATTTTATGAAGACATGTAAACTGATGTGGGTATAGAAAATGACTTTCCAACTAGTACAGAGCAACAAAGCAATGTTTTTATGCAACAGGATACTTTCTCTATAGAAGCAATAAAAACTTTCGAGAATGCCAATAAAACAAATTTAGGTGAACACAACTATCAGAAAATTTTGAACGCATTAGTAAAATAGCATCCAAAAATAACGGTTGATATGGTTAATGCCATGAAAAAATTTAATAATGCAAAGTTATGACACCCTCTGACTTATTCAATTTTATTCAAAAATATCTCACTTAAGAGGAACATTTCTGTTCAGCCAACATCAGTGAGTTGAAGAAAAATTAGACGTGGTTTATCATGCGGCGCAAAACGTGTTCAAGCTGGTAGGCCATCCAAGAAATAAATGCCAAAAAATCCTGAAGGCAAAGATCTGTAAAGGAAAATATTGATCTTAATAGACCAAATGCAAATAAATCACATGTAAATGCACACTATAGGATTATACTTTAGTGAATTTCGCATTCAATGTAGTTTTTTGTATATTATTGTGGTTTAATAAACTGTTTTTAGCGATACTAACTATATTATTGTATTATTTACTATATATTATTTTTTTGTATTTTAGTGTCATTTAAAAAATTTTTTGGTGATAGTATATTATTGTTATTTTTATTAATGCGAACTGCAAAAGAAAGAAAATTTGAACGTGGTTGGGACTGCAACGCGGTAAACAATGTCTTGAGAATGGGAGCTTATCAATAATACAATAGTTACTACACTTGCCTGTGCTGGGTCGTGGTAAGATATGTCTGGGTAGAGAGAGTATTATTTCAGTCATTCTTTACCGCGTTGCAACAGCATGTATGCGTTGTAGCATAGTAAACAATGCCAATACGCGTCCGGCCGGCCCTCCGTTAACATGATAACTCTCGAACACCTGAGCTAGGCAGTTGAAATTTTCAGAGTAGGTTTAGGAGATAAATATCTCGGTTGAGTTCGTTATTGGGTAGAATCGGCATGATGGTTTCGGAGTAACGAAAAAAAATTTTTTTTTACATTACATATTTCAAATTAAATTTTTTCTGAGATGCAGTTGCATCATAAGAATCCACTGTTATCATTTTCAACTCTAACAAGCTAATACTTTCGGGGATATGATTTTTCAAAATTTCAGTAATACATCGTAGTTCTATGTATTCACAGAATGTGAACACATAATCTGTCTGTGTTCACTGTTCATAAATGACATCTTATCTAGATATTAGACACTTAACTCAATGAAAAATTATATACGATTTACACTAATTTATTCAATATTGTGCCGCGTTTCGTCGACAGAGCGACTTCATCGTACTACAAGTACTATACTACTATACTACTTGTTAAGAATTTAGTATGATGTAGTCTGATGAAGTCGCTGTGTCGACGAAACGCGTCACAATATTGAATAAATTAGTGTAAATCGTATATAATTTTTCATTGAGTTAATATGGATTTACATCAAGTAAAAGCCACAAGCATTAACTTTTTATTAGAGACTTAACTCAATGAAAAATTATATACGATTTACACTTATTTATTCAATATTGTGACGCGTTTCGTCGACACAGCGACTTCATCAGACTACATCATACTGTATGATGTAGTCTGATGAAGTCGCTGTGTCGACGAAACGCGTCACAATATTGAATAAATAAGTGTAAATCGTATATAATTTTTCATTGAATTTAATGAATTTAATAACAATTTTTGAAGCATTAAAGCATTGCAGATTGCTCTTTTTTTTAATGATAATTTTTGAAGCATTTTCTTGTGAACGACACTTTTTTTAACTTTAATTTTTTTTCATGATGCAGTTCTATCATAAGAATCCATTGATATAATTCCCAACTCTGAGAAACCAATACTTTCGGAGATATAATTTGTCTGTTTGAACAAGAGCGCCAGGAAGCTCCTGTCCACAGGGCTTGAACCAATTTAATTGGCGCTCTTGTTCCTCGGAACAGAGTGCTTATCAATTTGCCGAAATGTCTGTAATTTTCGAGTTTTTCGCTGAAAATGGTCTTAAATGATTTGGTTCGACTCACTGATCAAGAATCCGTGGTCGAAATCGATTCTGTCCGGCCAGCCGTCCGTCCGTCCAGCCGTTAACTTGATAACTCTCGAACGAAAGGAGTTAGCGGATAGAAATTTGCGGGGTAGGTTCGGAGCGTGAATATCTCGGACAAGTTCGTAAACGGGCGAAATCCACCGAGCGGTTTCGGAGTTATGGCCGTTTTGACTAATTATCAAGTTTCAATTTGATCGGATCTGTATTGGTTGAAAACAAAATTTCTACTCAGAAACCGTTGAGCCTATTATGCCCATTAACTTCTCCATCGCTTTTGGATTTGAAGTTGCTATCTCTTTTCGTTCAAAAGTTATCGTGGCAACAGCTGGCAGGACAGAATCGAGTTTGACCTCAAATTCTTCACCATTTCATGTTTTTTGTAAGCGAGTGAGAAGAATTATGAATAATGATTTTTGTTGTTTTTATTTTATTTTTCAAGATTAAGTGAAATCAACAATGGATTTTTGGCGCGCATATTCCTCGAAACATTCGTTCACATATTGTTTTGCCCAAATGTTTGTTCTTTTGGAATTTTTGATCGAAAATGGTCGAAACGATTGGGTTAGACTCGCTCCTGAATAATCCAGGGCCAAATTAAATTCTATCGGTACGTCCGTTGGAACGAAAACTTTCGAACGAAATGAGGTAAAGTTTGAATTTGCATGGTAGGTTAGGGGAATAAATATCTCGGTTAGGTTCGTTAACGGGTAAAATCGGCCGAGTGGTTTTAGAATTATGACCATTTCAAGTTTAAGCTCATTCAATCTAACTGAAATTCAGCACCAAGTTGTAGAACTACGACCTGCAATGTTATGTATTGATCGAATTACTTAGAACAGAAAAAAAATTGAAATTTTGTTTTTCCCAATCAATAAGTAGTTTTTTTTTTCAATATTTTTTTCATTTCCGCTGACAGTGGGCCTCCAAACAATGGTAGCCCAGGGCCCCACAAATTTACGATCCGCCCCTGGGGTAGAAGGACATTCCGATTTCCTGATCTATCTTGAATACGAGTCCGCTTCAAAGGTAAATGAATCTTGTTTATTCGCCCCTAAGCCGAGGACTCGAAATAAATAAATGATAATGCTACGTATGTTTGAATATAAATAGCGAACTAGCACTACTGCTCAAGGAGCTGAATAGCAAATATTCATTTCAAACATACCAAACTTCATGCACAATGAATGAACCAACACAAATTACCTCTCAAACTCCTATGCTCAGATGAAACCAGAATTCCTCATGAAGAATTAGTTACTGGTATAACCGTCCGAACTTTATTCATGATGAATTTATAGAGCAATGTCCTATTTCGTGCTTCGTCAGTTCATCGATTGAATCTGAGTTCTTTTTCCGTGAGACAGCAAACATGCACTCTGAAATTGTTCTGGATTTGCTCGTGAATACTTGATGCTGATGAAAAGTAACTTCGACTACGTATAATTGAGATTCGGGATAGGATTTTATCTTTAACTGAAGGAGAAATTCTCGCATTATATCAGATGGTTAATATGTACTTTTTGTGTCACTCAGTATATATGCGGTAGATAAGGCTATACCTTAATTCCATTCAACGATTTTATGTTCTTCCCCATGGTAGGGCACCATAATATTTTGACACGATTGTTATCCAATAACTGTTATAACTAGGGATTGAAATATTCCTACTACGGAATGAAAACAGTTTCCTGTTTCCTAAGGTTGCGAAAATACAATGGATATAAAAAAATCAATGGAGAAGCGGAAATTCCAACATGCTCGATATTGCGTTCAACCCTTATAACAGTCTAGAAGGTACGCTTGTTGAACTACTCTATAAACATCACGATCCTTGTGTCACGTTCCGTTCCATTTTTCCTTTGAAATATGAAGGTTCCGAGCAATCGATTACGGCTTCTTGATTCCTGTGCTAAGTACGACCAGGACAGCTCCCATTCCTCACAATTATTTCCATTATAGATCCTTATCTCCCATCCTCTCTTCATATTGTTCCTGTCACTTTTTTCTTCGGAAAGTTTCCCTAAAGCTCTTATATAACAAATTAAGATGAAGCACCCCAATTTGGTACTTGAGAGACTTGAAGGCGTATAAAATTTCACTCTTTAGATTTTTTTCTGAACCAGCGACCAGCGGAATAAATTTTATCGCGGTTCGTGTTTCGAAGTGAGAAGGATAAAAGTGTCGAATAAAATGGATCCATCCAACCCCTGTTTGTCTCAAAACGTTCACCCGAAACAAGGGAATAAAACGCTCATGATTACCGAGTCCATAATATTTCAATTCTATCTATTTCACATCCATGAATTAATATGTTGTTGATAGAACAACAAGTCCAGAAGAGCTACAGAACACTGATGATTCCACGAAGCCTGAAACGCGTCTGTTCTTGCTTTTCGGTAAAAGAAAGAAATCCTCTGGGTGTTAATTCGATTTGTTAACTCTATGCATGAGTATAATAATGATGCGAACCTATTTCGAGACCCTATTGCTCTGGACTTGATTTATCAACAAAAATAGATTTTTATACAATTTATACTTATTATCAAGCCAATTAGTATATACTCCATTCACTTCTATAAAGTCTCCCGGTTGGCCATTATTTAGGTCTATCACGTTTTTGTAACTAAAACACAGGCAGGTTGGCACTGCTGAAATATCGTCAGGGTCAAAACAATTCGCCGAGACGTTGCCAATTTCTAATCTCAACATAATTATAATAACGTGCGTTCAAAAAAATTCGTGGTCAAGTAGGCTATGGAATTATGAACTTCTATATTCTTCAGTCTTGGACAAAATATTATCACAGACCATTATCTTCGAATAATAAAGAACTCTTCGCTTTGAAATTGGAAATTCCGATCGTAGTTTTGAAGAAGCAGAAGTGCTATGCTATGAAGAACCGAAATCTGCAATAGGAAAACTTAATTCTGACATGTTGAACTCTCGAATGAAATTACTTAGTAACCTATCATTATATTTTATTGAGGTATAATAATGACTCGGGTTTCGTAGTACTACTACATTTTGAAATTGGTGTATTTCAAGTTGCGCAACAAGGTATTTAAATGTCTTCTTGAGAAAAGTGGGGAATTCCATAGGTACGTCTGTTCGTTTGGTTTTCTTGTCGGGTTATTCAGGTACTTTTATTCTTTTTTCGAATGAATAAATTGAATAATTGAATAATTATTCGTTACAAAGTAACGGACTACTCTATCCATTATTTTTCAATAAAATTCCAACACTTTATTCTCGATTTCCATAAAAGAAAATAGCATAATTGAATATTCCAACCAGTTTATATAGGTACGTGAATTATTTCTGGTAACAACAGAGGACAAATTTTCTAGTACAGTTAACAGGACTGTGGACTTAATGAATTCACATAATATCTTCTCAAATTCATTATTTTTCCGAAGTAAATTCACATTGTGAAAATACGTAATTACTACGACTTCTTTGAAGAGAGGACAACGTTGCGTAGTTATCTGACAGGAAAATGACTATAACCTAACATTTTAAAAATATACATGGTGAAATGTGTCAAATTTTCATGGCCAACCGGGAGACTTTATAAAAGTGAATGGAGTATAGGTGCATCTACGAAATTCTCGCATCACATAAAATCGTATTAATGATAGGTATGCGATTATACAAAATTCAAATTTGAACCAAAATGACATTCTAGTGAGCTTTGATGTTGTATGTTTGTTCCCCAATGTTCCTGTCGATAAGTCGCTTCAAATAGTTCGAACGAAATTAGAAAATGATGACTCGATGATTAAAGATTCAAAATTTAATGCCAATTATATTATGGAAATGCTTGATGTTTGTTCGAATACCACCTATTTCCAACTAGGAGATGTTTTTTATCGACAAAATTTTGGAATGGCAATGGGTTCGCCTTTTTCACCTGTCATGAGTAATATATTCATGGATAATTTGGAAGAAAAATCTGTGGACACATATTTGTGGAAACCAAAAGCTTGGTGGCGATATGTTGAAGATATATTTGTAATTTGGCAACATGGTAGAGAAGGGTTAGGCAAATTTTTCGATTTCATGAATGCAAAGGAACCTATAATAAAATTCACTTTGGAAATAGAGAAAAATAATCTGCTTTCTTTTCTAGATGTTTCGATAATTAAGTATCCGAACCGTTTTGAAACGAGTGTTTTCAGGAAGCAGACACATACAAATAGATATTCAAATTTCTATTCAAACCATCAACTTAGTGTGAAAAAAGGTGTTTACGATAGAGCTAACCTAATTTGTTCTACTCTTGAAATTCGAAATAATGAAATTCATCACATCAAAGAATTTCTTGAAGATAATGGATATCCGAGGCAATTCATAAATACATCCATCATGAATTTAGATCGAAGAGCTTCTAAAAAATCAACACATTATCAAGTACAGCAGAATAATCAACAAGAACAGCAACCAAATATATTGAATGTGATCCCTTATGTATGATATAAGAACCGTCTTCAAAACACAAAACGATCTTAGGTCTTTATTAACAAAGACAAAACCCATTAATGAATAACAAAAATAAAAAAACTGTGTGTATAATATTCCTTTTTGGCGCTCTTGTTCCTCGGAAAGAGTGATTATCAATTTGCCCAAATGTCTGTGATTTTAGAATTTTTGGCTGAAAATGGTCTTAAACGATTTGGTTCGACTCACTGATCAAGAATCCATGGTCAAAATCGTTTCTGGCCGTCCGGCCGGCCGTTAACACAATAACTCCCGAACGGAATGAGCTAGAAAGTTGAAATTTTCAGAGTAGGTTTAGGAGATATATATCTCGGTAAGGTTCGTTATGGGGCAAAATCGGTCAGGTGGTTTCGGAGTAACAAAAAAAAAAATTTGTTTTACATTACAAATTTTAAATTCAAATTCAAATTCAATTTTTTTTTAAGATGGTGTTTCATCATAGGAACCCATTGATGTTATTCTGAACTCTAACAAGTTAATACTCGCGGAGATATGATTTTTCAAAATTTCAATAATTATTCTCAATTCTATATGAATTGATAGAATACTCTAATTATAGCTTTCTGATGTATATAAATCCAACATGAGAAGAGTGATAGACCTACGTTTTGAATTTAATTACGAAAATTCTTGAGAATTGACGCACAGAAGCCAAATACAAAGTGGGAAAGCCCTATGGACAGGAGCTTTGGCGCTCTTGTTCAAACTTTGACAAATCATAACTCCGAAAGTATTGGTTTCTCCGAGTTGGGAATGATTTATTTTATTTTATGATGCAGTTCTATAATAAGATTCCATTGATATTATTCCCCACTCTGAGAAACCAATACTTTCGGGTATATAATAGGTCAATGTTCGAACAAGAGCGCCAAAGTTCCTGTCCATAGGGCTTGAACCATTTTTTTTTTGTGGGAATACGACATTTGAGTTTATTGAAAGACAAAATTGGCCAAATGGTTTTGGTGTTATACCAATCTTGAATTTCGCTGTTGTTTCCTCATTTACTCAAAATATACGCGATCCAAATAAAACTTGGTAATTACTTGTAGAATGTCGACGCGCTAATTTTCGCGAAATTCCATGAATAGAAAAATGAATAAATAAATCCTAGAAGAAAAATTTTAAAAAAATCATATTTTTTCAGAAACTATTCGTCAGAAACAGCGGAAATTCCGCACATAGCTTGCGCGCAGAAGCTGCTGCCTGCACGTCAGTGCTTTTAAAGAATTTCCTCAATATAAATCATTCGTGTTTTATATATTCCAGTCGGTATCCACAGAATTCTAGGCAAGCGGCCAATTAATGCATTTCAGAATTGAAATGACAGCTGAAATCCATTATGTAGATGGATAGAATGAATTTAAGCTAATTTCACAAGGACCGCTGTGAGCTTCCCCTCGTCAAAATCCTCAATTTTGTAACCTGTATCTATGCAGGGAAAAACGAAATATTGTAGGATATTCTGGAGGTTGACGCGCATATTCGAACCATGATAAATCACATGGAATCTGCTCGGATGAGAACATTTGAGTATATCCATGGGAATTTGACAGCCCCTCCTGTTCCTTTCGGTTCGATGTCGATCACAATTAATTTATATCGTACTGCTTCGAAAACAATGGAATAGTAGTGGAGGAATATTCATAGAGAATGATTTCACAATAAGTAATCATTAAAGGATATTGTGGGAGGTATACTCATTATTGAAAGGTTTTTTTCTGGGTTTTCTCTCCCAAACTCTGAAAAATATCTATAAAATAAAAATTAATTATTTTGTGATTTTTTTCTACGTAAGAAACACAAAATATTTGTCAGAAGTAATCAATTGAACAATGTTGCCTAACAAACAACAAGGAAACAACATCAACGAAGAAACAACTATATCGTAACGTTTCGGAGTTTATATCAGACTCCTTCGTCAGACGCTTAATGAAAATCTTTAGAATTAGTTTGTTGATAGTTATTGTGAAATTCAAGAATTGTCACATTGACAGTATTTGAAAATCATAGCTAACATAGTTTTACTTTGCATAGAAATTTCCAAGTTCCAACTCCTTTTTCAATAAATTTAGCCAAATATGGTCAATACCAATTGAGCAATTTTCAAAATTGCATTCTCTGTTCAATAAAATACAGGTTGACTCCTTAAGTTTCCTTTTAATATAATAAGGTTCTGTCATTAGAATCTTTGTATTACTCCAATCCATCATGTGATCTCCTTGGATTGTACATACATGTTCTGCTATTTTTGATTTCTGTATGTCTCTATTTCTCAAGTTATTCTTATGCTCTGACTTTCTTACTTCTAGTAGTCCTGATGTCTTCCCTGTGTATGATTTACCACAAATACAAGGAATATTATATACACAGTTTTTTGATTTTTGTTTTTCATTTATGGGTTTTGTTTTCGTTAATGAAGACCTAAGATCTTTTTATGTTTTGAAGGCAGTTTTTATATTGAACTTAGAACCGATTCTTCTAATTTTTTTCAGAAAGGCCACGAACATAAGGGATCGATCACATTAAACAGATTGGGTTGCTGTTCTTGTTGATTATTCTGTTGTTCTTGATTATTTGCTCTTCTATCTAAATTCATGATACATGTATTAATGAATTGCCTCGGATAACCATTTTCTTCAAGAAATTTCTTGATGAAATCAATTTCATTATTTCGAATTTCAAGAGTAGAACAAATTAGGTTAACTCTATCATAAAGTGTTTTGATAACACCTTTTTTCACACTAAGCTGATGGTTTGAATAGAAATTTAAATACCCATTTGTATGTGTCTGCTTCCTGAAGACACTCGTTTTGAAATGGTTCGGATATTTAATTATCGAAACATCCAGAAAGGAAAGCTGATTATTTTTCTCTATTTCCAAAGTGAATTTTATTGTAGGTTCCTTTGAATTTATGAAATCGAAAAATTAGCCTAACTCTTGTCAACCATGTTGCCAAATTACAACGTCAACATATCGCCACCAAGCTTTTGGTTTCAACAAATATTTATCCACAAATTTTTCTTCAAAATTTTCCATGAATATATTACTCATGAAAGGTGATGAAGGCGAACCCATTGCCATTCCAACATTTTGTCGATAAAAAACATCTCCTAGTTGGAAATAGGTGTATTCAAACAAACATCAAGCATTTCCATAATATCATTGGCATTAAATTTTGAATCTTTAATCATCGAGTCATCATTTTCTAATTTCGTTCGAACTATTTGAAGCGACTCATCGACAGGAACACTGGGGAACAAACTGACAACATCAAAGCTCACTAGAATGTTATTTTGGTTCAAATTTGAATTTTGTAGTTTTTCAAGTTTTTGCTGTTCTTCAAAAAACTTTCTTTCTGTCCTGTTAATGGGATTAAAAATTGAAGTAAATATTTCGCTAAATTTTGACATGGAGATCCAATAGAACTCACTATTGGTCTCAGTGGAATTAGAGGTTTGTGTATTTTTGGATAACCATATAAATGTGGTGGCTTACTATAAGATGGCATGAGTTTTTTTCTGTCTATACGTAAGAGTTTTCGAATGCTTTGATAAAATGTTTTTGACTTTTCTTTCGGTCATAGAAGTGGGATCTTTATTGATTTTGGTATATTTGTTCTTATCGTTAACAACATCCAAAAGTTTATCATGATATTCATTTGAATCCAAAATGACTGTAGCGTTTCCCTTGTCAGCAGGTAAGATTTTAATATTGTTATTTTTTTAAGTGAGATAATAGCTTGTTTTTCCATATAACTTAGGTTTGAAGTTGTTTTGATAGGCTTCTCTAGTAACATTTTATTCAAAACTCTGAATTCGTTTGACTTTTCAGTTGGAAGTTTTTGAGTTTTATCAATAGATGTAATAATGTCTAGTATGGGGACATTTCTTGTTGTCACTGCAAAATTTAGTCGCTTTGATAAGATTCTTTTTTCACTTTCATTCAAACTTCTTGAAGATAAATTTATAACCGTTTTATTGACGAAGTTGTTATTAAGTGCATTTTTGTTGGATTGTCTTTGTTTTTCATCGAACAGAGAATTGAATTTATTTAAATTTGATGCTCTACTTTTTATATATTCATTTTTGTTTGAAATATCAACACAATAAAAGATATGATCTGAATCACTCTTTGACAAATTATTAAAAATTTCTTCTTCTAACCTTACAATATCTTGACTTAGTCTTACCTTATTTTGTACCAGAAAAAAACCTTTTAATAATGATTTCACAATAGTTAATAAATAAATTCAAAACGGAAATTTGTTGTCCCGATGAATTTTGACTTGTGTTTAAAATTTTCAGCGTCTTTTGCTCAATCGATTTCATTTCATTTACATTCGTATTTCAAAAG
The DNA here is from genome assembly GCA_937662695.2 of Halyzia sedecimguttata. NCBI lineage: Eukaryota > Metazoa > Arthropoda > Insecta > Coleoptera > Coccinellidae > Halyzia > Halyzia sedecimguttata. The sequence goes on along the minus strand of OW569420.2, from coordinate 21,187,489 downwards.
TAAGGTAAAATATAAATTGAAACAGCCCGTACTTTCTTCAGTTTCATACTCGCATCACGAGTGAATAAAATGTCATATACATTAGATTTCCACCATTTCAATTGTAAAATTTCAATGATTTATTTCATTTTATAATTTATTTATTCCATTAAGGACCGCTCTGTTCTTTAAAATTTCGTGATGACCTCAAATAAATTTTTGAATGGAAACTTTCGACTTTATCTCTGTTTAGTGATTAGTGATGTGTTTATCCGTTATAAGATCTCACTATGAAAATTCAATCAGGTGTGTGAAATTTAGGAATAATTTTTGGCTGTTTTCAGCATTCTCTAATAACCATAGTTTCAGTAGTGTACGTTGCTGAAAATCAATGATATAAAGGGTGTTACAACAGGACGAATAGATGTTAAACTTTAATTACGTACAACGATGAAGATTTCGATATTGAACCATGATATTTGATCCATTACAATAAACTGTGAAAGATAATAGACCACATTAGTTAGGTTAGGCGGGAAATTTGAATTACGATCCATCTGTGGATCCGAGCACTGAATTAATAATAATAATAATAATAGAGTTTATTGAACAGTTAGTTGAAACTATGACAATTAAACTCAATTAACTGTGAGTTACTCGCTCCGAGGAGCTGATAACTGTGTACAGCTTTAATAAATTAATATTCACATTCTAACGGCAAAATAACTAAATGTTATTATCTAAATGTAGGTGTGGATACTCCATGATTAACAAAAAAATACTAAATATATATTAAATTCACAATGTTGCTGATAATCCGGGAGAATTGTCTTCATTGGTATTTTTTGTCATGGTTGGTAAACTGTCTTCATCAATATTTTAGGTCTAAATCACTTCCTCGAGCGGTCGCCAAGGTCAGCATTTTTGAGTCATTACTCTTGGATGTTTATGAGTTGATTAGATCAGTATTTTAGTTTGTTTTCTAGTATGAATTTACTATTTTATGTATCAGATTATCAGAATTCCATATTACTTTTTACATATACTATTGTTCTGTCATTTCTATTATATTTTGCATTATTGTTTATTAGCTCATAACCATTTAAATTAAACAAGCCCACATCCTCCACTTGAAAAGTCTCACTCAATATAATCACGTCAAAATCGACAGATATTGTCTCAAGGAACAGTTCAAAATCATTAAAGTTTTTTTGCATACTTCTTATATTCATTTGCATAATCTTGACTTGACATAATTTCATGGTATTTAGATCATTGATATCTCAATAACAACAGTATCATAGTCTTCATTTTGATAGGCTTTTATGTTATTATCCATATTTATTGATTTTTGTCTTCTTTTTCTTTTTTTATAAAATGAGCTGTTAAATAACTAAAATAAACACAAAATTACCTTCAACCCCCCCCCCAGCCTTCTTTAATTACTTTTTGTCTGTCGTGGATTTATGCCGAAGCTTCATACCAAATACATCCTCCCCTGGGGGTGATCTTTTTTTATTAGTGTATACCTTTTTGTGTGTTGCCAAATATGGCGTAAATAATTTCTTGTCTCGATTACTTTTCGCCTGTTGCAATAATCCTTGCACAGATTCTAACATAACAGCGTCAGAGTTACTCACTGATGGTCCTGGTGCAGATTCCAACACAACAGTGTCCGAATCAATCTCCGTGGCAGTATTCTTATGTTTTGTTATTGTGGGTGTATTCGGAGCACTATTTGTTTTAACATCTTCTTCACAGTTTTCTAGTTCTTCCAAGGTATACACCCTTCGTCCCACCACCAGTCTATTATTCCTTATATATGACTTTTCAGATGTACCCGCTCTGGCTTTTATCAGGAAGGGTAACAACCTCTTATTTTCCTGACGCTGCTGTATAGTTAAATCATTAGTAATGGATATTTCAGTAACTTTCAATTTTTTAACATGTTCAAAGATAAGTTTTTTACATCGATGTGACACAAATTCCACCTTCACTGGACTGCCTTCCTGATTACCCAATGTATAGAGGTCACTAATTTCAGATAATTCAACTCGCACTCCCAACAAACGATATATTTCCCGACAGAGAAACTCCGCAGTTATATTGGAGCCTATTTTCAGGCCAAAAATCACAATATTATTCTTGTTACACCAGCGTTCTGTTTTATCGAGCCTTTCTTTCAAGTCTTTGTTTTCTCTCTCTAGTAGCCCATTCTTATTCTTCAGTGCCTGAACCTCCAACGTTAGGTTTGTTTTGGTTCGCAATTCGGACTGTCCTAGAACAGTTCAAAGTAGTCACACAGTCGTTTATTATAATGGGACCTGCGCGAATAGGCGAAATCTTTCACACTCTACGTTTGGCCCACTCTTTAGAACCGATTCGGAACTGTCCCTACTGCGAACCAAAACAAGCCTAATAATCTCGCCTCCGACGCAGATATTGAATTTTTTAACTCCCTCCTGGTATCCTGGATCTCCTCCAACAGACGCCTCAAAGTAACCTCAACCTCTCCATCCGTCATCATCAATCAGATATGCTATGGTATGGTACCCTTTAGAATTTTTCTTCAATGTGTTCTTTCAATGTGTTCTGTTACATATGAGTTGCTGACTCAAGCGAAATTAGACCATAATTGTTTGGTAACACTGTCAACGTTTGTCATAGCAATTCCCCATGCATTTCTTATGGACCTAAAATTTATGCGAATTTCTTGCCTGTTTTTAGATACTTGACTAATTTCTTAAGGTTATTTCGGTTGAAATAGATTGAGTGAACCTTTCTGAACAATCTAGAAACAAGTTTTCATAACAAAATTGTGTATTTACAAAATAATTAATAAACATAAAAGTGTTCACCAAATTCGATTGACGTATGTCTTAGATCACTCGAAATCAGTCAAACATAAGTCATCTACGACATACGGAAATCTTTCGAACTACACTGGTTTCAATTTTGATTCAAGAATGAATAGAAGTAGAATTTAATTTGGAAAGAGCATGAAAACATACACTAATGATGAAGGTACCCAATACTTGATGTATCTGTACTAACGTTCTCTTTTAAATAGGGTGGTTTCATCTCAAAGTTGAAATTCCATGTTAAAAAATTTGAATATGGATCTCCCGCCAAGAGAATGATTCTAACCTAACTAATGTGGTCTATATCGGCGTTGGTTGAACGCATTTGTAACTAATGGTCCTTAAACACGTTGTTCCTCTACTTTTCCATGATTCAATTTGTTTATGAGTGAAGATGTCAAAACAAATAACTAACTTGAAAAACCATTGATGTTTAAGCTCCTTTCAAATACACACTTTAACACCCTTTATATTTCTCAATGAAGGAGCGAGCTCTGCTTCTGTGAGTTTATGGTCTATCAATTTGTCCAAATGTCTATAATTTTTGTCCGAACCTTCTTAATGATGGAGAATCCAAGGTCATATTTAATTCTGTCCGTCCGGCCCGGCCGTGTCCCAATTAATCTCGAAAGAAATGAGCTACATAGTTGACATTTGCAGGGTAGGTTTGGGGCATAGATATCTCTGTTACGTTCGTCAAAGGGCAAAATCTGCCGAGTGGTTTCGGCATTACAGCAATCTGAAATTTTGGTGTTCCAATAACTCGAAAAATATTGATCTGATCGAATTGAAATAGCGATATTCCGTGATGATGGTGTAAGTAGATCATTTTGCAAAAATTATTGAACAAAAATCTGTTTCTCAGGAACTAGCCTTCAGATATCGCTGACATTTTGCAAGAGCCTTCAAACCCGTATTTATAATTCTCCTAATTGGCTCATGGTCGAATATCGATCTTTTTAACTTTACAAACTAATGTCTGTTGCCAACTCATGAGCATACACATAAATTAGGTGATCTGTAACATTCAAATAGATTGTCTTGGGTGTGTATGTTCCCCTGTTTGCACTGGTCGACAGTAATTGCGAAGCGAAGTTTGTTTTCTCGGAGAACTCTTCAAGTTTTACTGCCAACTTCTTTCTATTTCAACTTGTTCGATTACTTTATGGCTTGTTGCGATTAGACCTTCGGCGGAGATGTGCGAAAAGGACTTCGAGGCTAACAATTATGTCCAGAGTTCATCTGATCCTTCCGGCTGTTCTCTAGTTCAACGAGAATCGATCAACTTTGAGTGGCTTTCTATACCGTGCGAGGGGTTAATTTCCTGGGAAATATGTGTACAGTGTTGTGGGAAGTCATGGGAAATCATTGGGAATTCATGGGAAGTCATTGGGAGTTCATAGTCTGATCTAAACGCATTGGTAATTTCGAAGGTAATTTCCAAGGGAAATGCCAACTGAGAAAACATGTTTTTGGCGCTCTTGTTCCTCAGAACAGAGTGCTTATCAATTTGCCCAAATGTCTGTAATTTTCGAATTTTTGGCTGAAAATGGTCTTAAACGATTTGGTTCGACTCACTGATCAATAATAGGTGGTCGAAATCGATTCTGTTCGGCCGACCGACCGTCCGTCTAGCCGTTAACACGATAACTCTCGAACGGAATGAGCTAAACAGTTGAAATTTTCAGGATGTGCTTAGGAGATAAATATTTCGGCTAAGTTCTTTCGGCCAAATGGTTCAGATGGTTTCGGAGTAACAGAAAAACATTTTACTTTTACATTACAAATTTCAAAATAAGTTTTTCTTAAGATGCAGTTTCACCATCATAGGAATCCATTGATGTTATTTTTAACTCTAACAAGCTGATACTTTCGGAGATATGATTTTTCAAAATTTCAATAATAAATCGTACTTCTGTGTTTTCACGGAATGCGATAATTATTATCTATGAATTATTATAATTTGATCTGTGTTGATACATGTCAATTTATTCTCCTGAGACATGATATGTCAAATTTTGATATTTAATGCCCATGGTTAATCCATATGATGATAGGAATGGTAAAGGTAAGTTAATAATATTGAGTTCAGAATATCTCCAGTAAGAACAAAACTGAAATATTGGCTAAAGTTTCAATTGATATAATATAATTTTCAGAGTGGATTTGAGGAAAAAATATATCGTTCATCGTAGAATTGAGGAACGAATATCTCAGATGAGTTCGTTGTTGGGTAGAATCGGTCTATTGGTTTTGGATTGATAATTTTTGGCACTCTTGTTGAATTTAAATTCTTTTATGATGTTTGAATTAATTTATGCTATTATGATGTTCTATCATAAGAATCCATTGATATAATTCCCAACTCTTATCAATACTTTCGAAGATATGAATTGTCAAAGTTTAAATAAGAGCGCCAAAGCTCCTGTCCCTATTTTTTTATGATTGCGTTGGATTGGGCGGTGAAAAATAATGATAGTTTTCTGACATGATTATGCTCTTAAATTCAAAATTTCTCAGTTTTTTTATTAATTTAGGAGCAAATTCATGTGAGAAAAATATCATTATTTTTCACCACAGAATCCAACGCAATCATAAAAAAATTGGTTTCTAATTTGAAAAACAGAAGTTATGGCCAATTGTTGATCATAATTTTCGACACAAAATTTGAGACACCCTGGGATGATATTTCTGAAATACAAAAGATGCATGACCTTTCCACATTCTTCCTCTTCGATTTGTAAAAACGGTTCACGCTCAGGATGTTCAAAATGAGAATAATGAACATAATACTGACTAAACATATTTTACTTTTTTTCCGGTTTTTGGCGCTCTAGTTCCTCGGAACTGAGTGCTTATCAATTTGCCCAAATGTCTGTAATTTTCGAATATTTCGATGAAAATGGTCTTAAACGATTTGGTTCGACTCACTGATCAAGAATCCGTGGTCGAAATTCATTCTGTCCGGCCGTAGGCACGATAACTCTCGAACGGAATGAGCTAGAGAGTTGAAATTTTCAGGGTAGGTTTGGGGGATAAATATCTCAGCTAAGTTCGTTATTGGGCAAAATCGGACAGATGGTTTCGGAGTAACAAAACAAAAATTTTTTTTTTACGAAACAAATTCCAAATAAATTTTTTTTTAATAAGAAGTTTTATCATAAGAATCCATTCATATCATTTTTAACTCTAACAAGCTAATACTTTCGGAGATATGATTCTTCAAAATTTCAATGTAAATCGTATTTCACACATTGATATAATTATTCTATGTATGAATTGTCATAATGTCAACTTGACAGAAGGAATATTGTAACTTCAAAAATATTGGGGTTGAAATACTCGTATTTTAGCGATGCAACGGGGACCTCACCCGAAAATGTTTGAAAATATTACGTAAATATTGAAAGCATAATTCTGTAGTTCGAGAGAGGAGAAAATTTGGTGAACGTAGATCAGGAAATTTTTGATCGATTACAAGGTATTTTATTTATTACTCATCTTCTTTCATATTATTACTCATCTTCTTTCATACATGTTTTATGGAATACCTACTATTTGTAGGTACTTTAAACCTGTTTTGGGCAATTGTCATACGAAACTTGTTTTTTTGGCGCTCTAGTTCCTCGGAACAGAGTGCTTATCAATTTGCCCAAGTGTCTGTAATTTTGGAATTTTTGGCTGAAAATGGTCTCAAACGATTTGGTTCGACTCACTGATCAAGAATCCGAGTGCGAAATCGATTCTGTCCGGCCGGCCGACCGGCCGTAGGCACGATAACTCTCGAACGAAAGGAGTTAGCGGATTGAAAATTGCAAGGTGGTTTTGGAGCGTGAATATCTCGGACAAGTTCGTTCGATCTATCTGAAATTTAGCATCAAATTGTAGAATCATGACCTTTAACGCATGTGAAGTTTTGTATTGACCAGATTACCGCAAAGTGTAAAAAAAAATTTTTGAAAATTTAAAAAAAGTTTTTCCACAATAACTCTCGAACAGAATGAGCTAGGTAGTTGAAATTTTCAGAGTAGGTTAGGGAGATGAATATCTCGGGTAAGTTCGTTATTGGGCAAAATTGGCCAGATTTAATTCGATTTCTTCCATGGTGCAGTTCTCATTCTCATGATTGCTCATTTAATCTTGATAAATAAACTATTATTTGAATTGAATTTCCTTTATGATGGAGCTCTATCAAATGTATACATTGATATACTGCCGTAATAAGGTAAAAGGCAGTAACTGCAAATACTATGATTCTGAGATAATCGCAGTTTAAGTTTTTGGGTGTTTTTTTTCTTATCTTTAATTCAATTTTATTGGGACAAGGATTAAGAATTACTACTACATATCTGTTATTTCATTATTGAATACAATTTTTGCTATAGGAAATATGTTAGTTACTGCTATTTACCATACCATTAACAGCTGACCTTGTAGTTACTGCTGTTTGCCAGAGTTTGTTTTGGCGTTAGTTGATGAGATAGGATCACCAAACCCAGTGTAAAAGTTGGGAAAGTTACTGCTTAGGCCGGTTGCGCTAATATCTCGTTTATGATGAAAATGTCAGTTACTGCCTTTTACCTTATTACGGCAGTATAATTCCCAACTCAGAGAAACCAATACTTTCGGAGATATAATTTGTCTGTTTGAACTAGAGCGCCAGAAAGCTCCTGTCCACAGGGCTTGAACCCATTTTTTTACATTACGAATTTCAAATTCAATTTTTTTTAATATGTAGATTCATCTTGGCTTGAACCCATTTTTTTCGATATTTTGAAAACTATTCGAATGAATACAATGGTTTTGACAGAAATGTATTCAGCATTGAATACTTGATCATACCAGGAATGCAAAACTTGAAAAAATTTGTTTTCATCAAATTTATTTTCACTCCCTGTACAACCGGAAGTGCTTGGGATTCGAAAATATTTTAGCTCCGTAGAGAATTTCAAGCAATATCATAATACCAATTTTCAGATTTCAAATATGTCCAGTTCTACAGAAACGTCTAATAGGCACTCGAACTTGGGACACCCTGTATATACATTTCGGCGATTTATTTTTATTTTTAATACAGGGAGATTCCTGACCAATGACCCATCGGTGAGGGCGTAATAGAGAACCATTGAGAAGTTAGAAATGAGCACTCAAACATCCTTATACCTACTAGTTTTTGAGATACAGTGTGTTTCCTGAAAGACATAGAATTGTCAAAACCCTATAAGTTGAAAACTGTTGAATCGATTATGATAATATTTTGCGAGCTTATTTTCTTTGAGACACTTAAAAGAATCCGGAAGCGAAATTGAGAACTCGAAATAATCGACTGGTTGCAATGAAAACTATGATGATTTCAATGTAAAAGACAGGACCGTATCTAATCCTCTGTTTTGATGATTAGGGATTAAAAACATCGTTCTGTAAATGATTCACATTTTTCTCACTAACATACATATTCGTGAGGGGGAGGAAAAATGCTGTCGAAGACAATGTATTCAATTAGCAATATTTTTTTTCGTGATGAAGAAAACGTTTCGGAAAATTATTCACTATATTTTTGGGCGCTCTTGTTCCTCGGAACAGAGTGCTTATCAATTTGCCCAAATGTCTGTAATTCGCGAATTTTTGGCTGAAAATGGTCTTAAACGATTTGGTTCGACTCACTGATCAAGAATCCATGGTCAAAATCGATTCTGTCCGTCCGTTTGTCCGTTAACACGATAACTCTCGAACGGAATGAGCTAGACAGTTGGAATTTTCAGAGTAGGTTTAGGAGATGAATATCTCGGTTAAGTTCGTTATTGGCAAAATCGGCCAGTTGGTTTCGGAAAAAAAAAAAATTTAAATTCAATTTTTTTTAAGATGCAGTTTCATCATGAGAATCCATCGATGTTATTCTCAACTCTAACAAAACAAAATAGATGATTTTTCAAAATTTGAATAATTATGTCAATAATTCAATATGATTTCATAGAAGACTCTAATTACCATTTGCTGATGTATGTAAACCCAACATGAGATTATTCATAGACCTACGTTTGGAATGTAATTACGAAAATTCTTGAAAACTGATACACAGAAGCCAAATTAAAAAGTGGAAAAGTCCTGTGGGCAGGAGTTTCTGCGCTCTTGTTCACACTTTTATTATCATAACTCCGAAAGTGTTGGGTTTTCAGAGTTGGGAATGATATCAATGGATTCTTATTTAATTTATTCTATTATATGGTGCAGTTCTAGCATAAGAATCCATTGATATAATTTCCAACTCTGAGAAACCACTTTTGGAGATATGATTTGTCAAAGTGTGAACAAGAGCTCAAGCTCCTGTCCACAGGGCTTGAACCAATTTTTTTTAATAAATCAATGCGTTTAATTTTGATCAAAAGATTTGTATGTAAATTGAATTTCTAACGAAAAAAAATTATAAATCCTTATGAAATTTCATAAGAGCTGTTCGGCTATGCATTTTTCAGCGCTCTTCGATGGATTTAAAACTGATTTTCGTAATATTTGAGGGTTCTATATTGTATATGTATATTATTATTAATTATTGCCACTTCAATGTACAGGATGAAATAAAATAACTATTGATGGCTATTATTTTTTCAGAAAAAGACCCTTATCCAGTGGATGCCCTGCCCACTTGCAATCATGCTTTGTCAGTTTGTCAACAGGAGAGGAAATGTATAAAATTATACGAAGATTTCAAAACAAACTGCAAAGTAAGAGATAACAAATGCCGAATGGAGGACAGGTAAATTAGCATCTTTATTTCTCTTTTGTCGAACTCTACGTTTTAATATACCTATAGATCATCCACGAAATTGCAGAGCGAGAAATTTTACTATACATTGCTGAACAATCAAAACGGAAAATTCTTATTCCCATCGAATTAGAATTCGAAATGGTAGACAACAATAAATAATTTTGTAAAGCTATATTCATTACGCTCTTATACAAAAATTTTTGTACATGTACCTACATAATTTTTTAATTTTAAGCACTCTTGATTTAATCTTTTAAATTACTCGATGACCAAGAATTCAAACATAATCACATCATCTTTCAATGATGTACGTCTTTTTGCCATGATCATACCTGCTGTGGAAAATAATCTTTCAACAGGTACGGCTGTAGCTATTAATCAATCATCGGCCACCTTGTAAAGTGTAGGAACGTTCTCATGCAGTTTCCACGACTCTAAAATACAATTTTGATTCCTATTTGCTTTTTTGAACAGCAAATGTTCTTCAAACTCAGCTTTTCAATGTTTCGAAGGTTTTGTTGATGTTCTATTTTTTCTTGAAAAACAATATCAATTATCGCAAGGTCTTTAAGAAATCGTGTATTTCTAGAACGATCGATGTTATAGACAAAATATATTGGTTATTATGGTGAAAACTCTTCATACTCAATTGTTTTCTGCGGCTCTTGAAAAAGGTCGAGTCGTTTATAAGAAAAGTTTACTGTATGTACCTGTATTAAATAAGACGATCTTCCATGTAGAAAATTTCGAGCCAAAGAAACCCCTCCAATAGTATATACGTTTATTACTCAGTAGTTTATAGACACATACTCAACCCAGAGTAAAAAATCGATCTTGTAAAAAACACTTTCAAGCCTAAAATATAAAAATCTGCAAGGATAGATCTTTATGATAAGAAATACGTTACTATAAGAAGTAATAAGAACAATTATCAAGTTGAAATAAACATGTGAAAAAATGATTTTGATTTACAATAAAATATTTCACATATAGTCACAAGAGTTGATATTTTGTAAAATATGTTGATGTATATCTCTATGTAATCATCAAAGGATACTGTGGGAGGTATACTCATTATCGAAGGGTTTTTTTGGGTTTTCTCTCCCAAACTCTGAAAAATATCTATAAAATAAAAATTAATTGTTTTGTGATTTGCTTCTGCGTAAGAAACACAAGATATTTGCCAGAAGCAATCAATTGAACAATGTTGCCAAACAAACAACAACGAAACAACATCAACGAAGAAACAACTATATCGTAACGTTTCAGAGTCTATATCAGACTCCTTCGTAAGACGCTTAACGAAAATCTTCAGAATTATTTTGTTGACAGTTATTGTGAAATTCGAGAATTGTCACATTGACAGTATTTGAAAATCATAGCTAACATAAGTTTACTTTGCATAGAAATTCCCAAGTTCCAACTCCTTTTTCAATAAATTCTGCCAAATATGGTCAATACCAATTGAGACCAATACCAATACCAATTGTAGACCTTTTCTGATTTTTCGAATAAGAACTTGATGAAAAAATATTAACGAGGCTCCGGGTTGCGCTGTATGTGGTGTCGGTATCGCCTATAATATTTTTCAAATGGTCTCGTCTCGCTTTTCCAAGACGAGAACGAGACGAGAAAAATTAATTATGAATAAATGGTTTACATGCAGTATTTTTCCATATAGTACATGAAACTTATCTTGTCTTTGAAAAATCGTAGTTTCATGGATTAATTAGTGCCACTCGAAATCAAAAATGTTAGTGGCACAATTTTTCTTAATCTTTAAGAATAAAAGTAAAAAAAATTTTTTTCCCAAACAGTGTATTATTTTCGTAGAGTCAACAAAGGATTTTTCCTTCGCTACTGACTCCTTTCTACAATATCCTTTATCACTAACGGATAGAGGTTGTTATAATACATTCTACCCAAAAAAATCAACTCCTAAGCTACAGCCGTTCGAAAGTTATAGCGCTTCAAAATTATCGTATTTTTCGGATAAAAAAACCCTGTATCTCCAAAAGGGAATGTCAACAGAACGTTTGATAGCCTGTGAATCAGTATAGAAGTCTCCTAACTACAACTAACTTTTAGACTATAGGTCACCAGTCACCAGATGTATTTTCTGTTAAGTCTATTCGGAGACGCCCAGTATTTGCTGACTCAACGATTCATCGAAGATTCCCTGTCCACGTCCTCTTCTGTATTTCCCGATATACTCGATAATCTCTTCATCCGGTTGAAAACGAATCGTTCAGAAAAAAAAATCCTGTTTGACCATTCATGAGGCATCGATCCTCGACAAAAGCGACATGAGGAGAACATGGGAAAATCGAGGTGAAACTGACCTTACGGTATTGTTTTATTCATGAGAGATTTGTCTTGGTGATCCTAGAGACGATGGGGAACCTTTCATGGCGTCCTGGTCCTCAGTTTTTTTTTCTCGGGATGATATATCGCGTAGAAAATCGCGTCTTGCAATTCGTATTTGACACTGCTTGACTAACAGTTGATTCGGCAAAGCTGTACAGGATGGGCCAAAATGGACACTTTTGAAGGGAAATTCCTGTTTCTTTACTAGATAGACGAAAACTGATGTTGGTGTCTGAGGTCTAATTTTCATGAGAAACGCATAGGTGAAAACCGCATGTCGTTATCTATCACCGTAACATAGTTACATGATGTTTTTCGAAAATGTGCATTTTCGAAATATTGCTGTAAATTTTCTTCTGTTGAAAATTTTCCATTTCTGTAAAACAATATTGTAGCTTAATGATGTTAAATAAACATTCTGGATTTTATCTGATCTCGGCAATAGAATTTTTTTTTTCAAATGGGACACTCCATATACACTGATCAACAATTGCTAGGGATCACTTATGAACTTCTCTTCATTTGTATTTTTTTCAAGTTATCTCGTGAATATCTGTACATTATATGTTGTCTAAGGAAAAATTAAGATGTTTTGAGTTGATTATATCAAATTTTTCCTCACTTCATCGGCTCTTGTTCACAAAATCGATTATTATCTGTAGGCTGTTACATGTGGAGTGAAATGCAATGTGGTATTTGTTATTAAATGTGTTTTTTTCTCTCGTTCAAACACATAAGGTGACAATAATTGAAGAAATGAGAACAATATTAGCTTATCAGTCATGCCGAGAAGACGTTTGGCTCCTGTGCAACTGGACCAAATCATACGGTGGATACAGGAAGGTTTGTCCCAGCGAGAAGTGTCCCGGCGGTTGAATGTTTCGCAAAGTGTCGTGAGTCGGGCTTGGAATAGGTTCATCCAAAACGACTCAGTAGCTTATGTTCATGGGGGAGGTCGGCAGCGCAGTACAACAGCTGCCCAAGATCGTCTTTTGGTCCTCAATGCTAGGAGAAATCCCACTTACCCGGCGTCGCGGCTCAATAGATCACTGAGAGTTGCAACAGGAGTTCTAATTTCGAACCAGACTGTAAGACGACGACTACATGTTCGTGGTTTGAGAGCACGTAGGAGGGTACAACATCCCCGTTTGAATAGGGAACACCGGGTTCATCGACGGCAATGGGCTGAGGAGCACCGCAATTGGACAGTTGAAGATTGGAGCCGATGTTTATTTACGGATGAGTCTAGATTTCGTTTGGTCAACTCCGATGGACGTATTCTTGCTTGGAGGGAAAGCGGTCGAAGGTATGCAGAACAGTTTATGGTACCCACAACAGCTTTTGGCGGAGGTTCTATATGTGTATGGGGAGGCATTTGTTTGAACCAACGCACAGAGTTGGTTGTTCTGCAGAACACCACACTGACCAGCCAGAGATATCACGATATGATTATTGAACCCATAATTGTTCCGTTTGCGGCTGCCCGTCCACACCGTAGTCGTCTGGTTAATGAAGCGCTAGAAACTCATGCTATTGATAGGATGGACTGGCCAGCTCGCTCTCCAGACATGAATTGCATCGAACATGTCTGGTCTGAGATGTCTAGACAATTGTCAACCTTAGAACAACCGATCAATAACCTGGAGGACCTTTCTAACGCTTTACGGGATATTTGGACGAATTTGCCCCAAAATTTTATAAATCGTTTGATTGAAAGTATGCCTCGTAGGGTAGAATGCTTGAGACGAGCTCGTGGGGGGCCAACTAGGTACTAGCTTAACCGAAACTTCAGCCTTCTTGTGGTGTCATCATAAAATTTTTATGTTATTCAAACACAGAATTTTGAGTGTTCCTAATAAAGTCTTTTTTTCTCTCCAACTTTCCATTTTTTCATTCTTTTCTCAAGTAACCATATTATCAACTGAAAATACTCTGATATCTGACTAAATTTATAATCTTGGAGCGAATAATTCAGAAATAAATTTAGAAAAAGTAAGTGATCCCTATCAATTGTTGAGCAGTGTATTCATGCATATTTCGATAGGGCATACGATATAGCATACTTGATATTTTACATAATTTTCGAATACCATTGCAGATACGAAAGTTGAACAGAAGGTACGAAGTAAATAGAGCTTATAATTTTTGAAAAAACGTTTGACTGTAATTTGCATTATTTAACTAATCATGGTATGCTCCAAAGCCTATTTTTATCTAGAGGTTGAAATTTGATTTCTTCAGAAAAATATCAAGTGTTATATATTTTTGGAATGGATATTTCAAGCTCTATCGAAATATGCAAAATTATACGGGGTGTGCCAATTGATGAAAATATTTTCATCCCGAGTTCAGATAAAATATCAGTTTCCAGAAAATGTAATTAATCTCATTGTATTCTACGTGAAAACTAGCTACAATAATGTCTTTGCATAAATCCAAAATTTTCAACAGAAGAAAAATTACAGCAATATTTCGAAAATGCACATTTTCGAAAAACATCCTGTAACTATGTTACGGCGATAGATAACTAGATGCGGTTTTCACCTATGAGTTTCTCATGAAAATAAGCCCTCAGACAACGACATACGTTTATGTCTATCTAGTACAGAAATAGGACTTTCCTTTCAAAAGTGTCCAATTTGACCCACCCTGTTCAAACGTGTAAATATACTAAGTAAAATTAGCAGTGCTACCCATAGATAGAATAATTTCTTCAACTTAATTGTGGCAACGTTGGCTGCAACGCTGCTCGTCCGGGGTGTGGATCGAGAAATTTGCATTGGCCACAACGTTGGCTATTGGTCGTCGGATGTCGGTTTTACCAAAGGAAATTGATGTACGAGAAGTTGGCACAGCACTTTTCGATTTTGGAAAAAAAATTCCCCGGAAAAACTATAATTAAAAAAAAGATAGCCTAGCACTTTTTTTTTTGCTTCTCAATTGAGTGAAATTAATTGTGCTACATTCCAAAAATAAAAATTTTGGAAAAATATTGTACCAGCATTAGCTTTTTTTCATCAGAAATTGTTTTATATAGTTGTGCTACATTCGTGCTGTCTTGTGCCGTTCAGATTTTCAGAAATAAATTTGAACTTCTCTTTCAAATGTTTAACATGTTCCACATTAGATAAAATAAGTAGATTGTTTAAAAATCAGCAAATCGGTATACAGGATGGGCAAATTTAGATGTTTGTGTGGGGAATCTCGTAAATATTGGAGATACAAAAAAATTAGAGGGCACACTCTTGATCTCTTTTTTCGGGACAAATTCACTGGCGAAAACCAAAATTTGCTAACGTCTTTTTTTTTCGAGTAATAAACAAAAGTTTGATTTTTCGACTTTTAGATTGTGAATATCATAAATAATAATCATTAAAGGATACTGTGGAGGTATATTCATTATTGAATGGTTTCTTTCTGGGTTTTCTCTCCCAAACTCTGATGTGGCAATTCTCGAATATCAGAATAGCTATCAAGAAAAAATAGTTCTGAAGATTTTTGTTAAGTGTCTGACGTTTCAAAATAGTTGTTTCATCGTTGATGTTGTTTCGTTATTGTTTGTTATGCAACATTGTTCGATTTATTGCCTCTGACAAATTTCTTGTGTTACTTACGCAGAAGCAATTCACACAAAAATAAATTTTTATGTAATAGATATTTTTCAGAGTTTGGGAGAGAAAACCCAGAAAGAAACTATTTAATTGTGAATATCATGGTTGTTTGTGAAGTTAAAGTATAATAACTTTCGCATTCTTGAGGCACTTTTTCTCTATATAATCCAGTGGCTCCGAGAAAATTTGAAAAAAAGGGCAATTTCGGGTTATGGATTAAAAATGTATTTTTTTTTTAATGGGAATTCTTTTATCCCGTTTCTAATGGTGTATCGTATGTCGGGTAGCTTTTGATGTGTCTTAAATAGCGAAAATAATTTTTATAGCATGACTTTTTGTCAAAATTATAGGCATTCAAAATAAATCGAGAAAATCTTCACCCTGTGGTGGTGTTTAAACTCCCGCTACTACAAATCTTCATTTCAATTTCAATTTAATTTTTATCATATATCCTGAATATTGCTTCCTCAAATTGGTGCCTAATATTTCAAGCCAACTCCCCAAGCTTGCAAGAAAATGTCACTTTCCCCCAACTAAGTATACAAAATTAATACTTCGCCCAATTTTAACCAGCTCCCGACTTGATGCCGACTTCTGAGACACCCTGTATACATGATGTTTCGAAACAGTCGTATCGAGTTGGTGAATGAAGGATGCGGTTATTTCGCACTTTCTAAGAAAATTGTTCAGATTAACACTGATCTATAAACGCCCGAGGAACAAGTTCTCAAAAAAACATCTTCATTGAATTTATTTCTTATGTCAGTAGCGGAGAGAAATAATACAAGAAATTCATTCCAGCTGGCCTGGGCCAATCCGCGAAGAAGGAAGTTGAAGTCTGTTACATGATAATGCGCCATCTCATCGATCAATATTTGTAACTGATATTTCCAACCGAAAATCGCATTTTAATCATAGATCACTCACCGTATTCGTCTGATTTGTGTGAATTTTACCCGTTCGGAATTATGTATTCGTCGATAAAACGAGAGCGTAATGACGAGGTGAAGTATATCTGCTAGCCTTGAATGACCCTCTCATGGACATCTTTACAGACCTGAAACATCGTATATATCGATGTATAAAGTCACAATGAGACTATTTTGAATGAATCAAGTGAGTTCTCCAAAAAAATAATTCTTCGTTATCATTCCTTTATATTCGGGAACGCACGATATATAACCAGTAATATATTTCAAGAGATCGTTCGTTTTATTCACGAGTGGAGGAAATAAATATGCATTTTTTGCTTCTCCGTTCCATTACATCTGATGAATTTATTTATCTCAATTTCTCTCTGAAAACATGAACGAGAATCAAAGGATTTTCATGCAGAAAGTTTATCGCTATGAATGTGCATATAGTCCGGTAGTTGTACAATGCCGAAGTGCAAATTCTTGCAGAATTACGTGAGTATCGTATCAATAGAAAAAAAAATTTCTTAAAAAATTGTATATCTGTCAGATTCTGATGAAAATCTACACGAACCGTCAAGCCGCCATTTTACAATTGAGTGTCGCATTTCAGCTCGATCGGCTTTGAATTTTAGAAATACTTCTCTGAAATATTGTTTCCTCATTAACTCAAAAAATACAGATCCGGTCGAATTGAAACTTGGTAATTTGTTGTAGAGTGTGAAATTTTAGCAAACTTTCGTATCACTAGGAAATTTTTTTTTTCTTAAAAAATTTTATATTTTCGAAACCGTGTGTCAGATTCCGCTGAAATTCTGCACAAACCTTCAAGCCGCCATTTTACAATCAGGTTTTCACTTCTTATCAACTTTCAAGTCATGCGAATTCTCAGAATTGTAACAATATATGGCCGAGATGTGAGCGTTCTCGCATGCCGCGCAGGATTTTCGGGTACGAATCCGCCCTGTGTAAGTTAAATATTTTATTAATTCTAAAGTTTGAACTCAGTTGATTGCCAATGCATTTTCGCACGTGTAAACGCCAAAAATAAGGATTCAAGGTTCTAGCAATATTTCTTGAGGGTGGCTGAGGCGTGAATAGATAATAGAACATGCCCGCAAAAGCTGCGGACCTCACGCCAGTGCTTTTCTTGAATTTCTGTAATTAATACCCGGCAAATATTTCGTAAGCGGCTTCATTCGACCGAGATGCCCAAAACTTCTTCCTCTATGAAAATTAAATAAATTAGAACACATAATTTTGAAATTATTTTATAAGTAATTTGAAAATTGGTTCAAGCCCTGTGGACAGGAGCTTTCTGGCGCTCTAGTTCAAACAGGCAAATTATATCTCCGAAAGTATTGATTTCTCAGAGTTGAGAATTATATCAATGTATTCTTATGATAGAACTGCATCATATAGGAAATTAAATTCAAATAATAGTTTATTTGTCAAGATTAAATGAGCAATCTGAGAATGAGAACTGCACCATGGAAGAAATCAAATTAAAATAGCTGAAATGAATTTGACTCTCTCTTATAGAACAGGATGAGTACGAGTATGAACACAGAGCATATAATAAAGCTTAGATAGAATAATTATAGCATTCTGTGAAAACATAGAAGTACGATTCATTATTGAAATTTCGAAAAGTCATATCTCCGAAAGTATTAGCTTGTTGGAGTTAAAAATGACATCAATGGATTTTATGGTGAAACTTCATCTTAAATGAAAATTGAATTTGGAATTTGTTGCTTAAAAAAAAATTTTTTTTTCGTTACTCCGAAACCATCTGGCCTATTTTGCCCAATAACGAACATAACTGAGATATTCATCTCCCTAACCTACTCTGAAAATTTCAACTGCCTAGCTCATTCCGTTTGAGAGTTATTGTAGAAAATTTTTATTTAAATTTTCAAATTTTTTTTTTGCGGTAACCTGGTCAATACAAAAGTTCACATGCGTATAAAGGTGATGATTCCACAATTTGATGCTAAATTTCAGATAGATCGAGTTATCGGTTTCGGAAATATTCATAAAAAATATTTTTACTAAAATCGGCCATAACTCCGAAACCGCTTGATGGATTTTGCCCATTAACGAACTTGTCCGAGATATTTACGCTTCAAACCCACCTTGCAAATTTCAATCCTCTAAATCCTTTCGTTCGAGAGTTATCGAGCCTACGGCCGGCCGGACCGGCCAGACATAATTGATTTCGACCTCGGATTCTTGATCAGTGAGTCGAACCAAATCGTTTGAGACCATTTTCAGCCAAAAATTCGAAAATTACAGACATTTGGGCAAATTGACAAGCACTCTGTTCCGAGGAACTAGAGCGCCAAAAATGATTAAAACCCAGCTGATTTTTAAACCATAGATCAATAAATAATTGCATAATTAAATGGCCACATGGTCCTACACCTAAATTGATATGTTTTCTCAGTCCTATATTCGAAATTTGTAGTAAAAAACTCATTTTACGGAAACGACCAACTTTTTTTGCGAAAAAGATCGAAACAGGCACCTGAAAGAGTGAGCAGAGGTGTCGAACATGTAGATTTGATGATTATAAAAAAAATTATTAATAACAGTTAATTTTTGAATTCTAAACACTTGTACTTCAAATAAATTGATGAGTTTTCCAGTTCTACACGGGAAATTTGATGATCTCAAGCGATTGCTACATGTTTGAACTCTTGATTTAAGCATTTTTCTGTACGACAAATGTTGTTTTAAATTATTTATTAATTAATGTCAACATTTAAGTATATAATTAACTGGTATTAATCAAGTTTTCATAATCACCAGATCAACGTATTTTACACCTGCGCACTCTGTTAGCTACATGTTGTGAAGATTTCCGCCCACAGGTTCTTGACTAATATCTCCGTAAGTGTTACAAAGTACAAATTCTCGGTCTTTTACACTCTATTCCATCCGACATATTATAATTGCTGTCTTATCAATCACGCTCGATACATGCTGAAACATGCTTTTGATGGATCACCCTTAATGCAGTTACTAATTTATTTCTCTTGTGCAACACGTCAAAGAACCAATGACTCTATTGAAAACATGCCAAAATTATGAAAGGTTGCTCAGAAATATTGACAACTACCGACCCACTTATACTTGTTTTCGTATTTCAATTCCAATAGAATACATATCGTCGGCGACACCGCAAAACCAAGTAACTGCAAAAACCAACATTTTCAGAAGGCACTAAAAACTTCATAATTTTGGATTGATGAATTAGTTTAAATTCAAACCACTTGATATTATTGATTATCACAGGGTCTGTTTACTCTTTGAAAAGAATTTGCACACCTGTCCTTACAAATACAATTAAATAATTACCGCCGAAATCACATTTTGAATTTTTATCAGTTACTTGGTTTTGCGGCGTCGCCGACGATATTATTATGTCAAAATTAAAAATTCTGTGTTCATAGACGATTCTCTCGCTACTGAAGTCTGTCATCGAAATGGTATGAAATGTATTAATCTATATGTATAAAAATGAATTGCTGTTCGTTTAGTCTCGCTAAAACTCGATAACGGCTGGACCGATTTGGATAATTTTGGTCTTGAATTATTTGTGGAAGTCCAGGGAAGGTTTAAAAGGTGAATACATATAAAAATGTCTACAGGATGTTTTTCTTTTAACGTCAATGGCAACTTGCTCTTTTTCAAGCCATAGTCGTACAATTTCATTCAATCGTGTTTAAAAATATACTTTCGAGGCATACATTATTGAAAATAAACCATTACTATACAGAGTGTTCTTTTTCTCACGGCACAATTGTACGCGATTGAAGTGATGTGTGCCAAAAACAAAGCATTAACTAAATAGGTACCTTGGATGGATTCTCATAATGTATTTGTCTGGAATTTTCCTACAGGGTATTTTTCTTTTAACGTCGTATTTGTCCAAAATGTTCATACAGGGTGTTTTTCTTTTAACGTCAATTGCAACTTGCTGTTTTTAGCGCCAATCGTACAATTTCATTCAATTGTTTTAAAAATTATACTTTCGAGGCATACATCATTGAAAATATACCATTACTTTACAAGGTGTTGTTTATATCACGGCACGGTGTTTTTCTTTTAACGTCAATTGAAACTTGCTGTTTCTCACGCCAATCGTACAATTTCATTAATTTAATTAAAAAATATACTTTCGACGCATACAACATTAAAAATATCATTACTATGCAGGGTGTTCTTTTTCTAACGGCACAATTGTACGCGATTGAGGTGGTTTGTGCCACAGACAAAGCAATTACTAAATAGGCACCTTGGATGGATTCTCATAATGTATTTGTCCGAAATGGTCATACAGGGTGTTTTTCTTTTAACGTCAATTGCAATTTGCTGTATTTCGCGCCAATCGTACAATTTCATTCAATTGTGTTAAAAATATACTTTCGAGACATACATCATTGAAAATAAACCATTACTATACAGGCTGTTCTTTATATCATGGCACAATTGTACACAATTGAAAAGATCTGTGCCACAAACAAAGCATTAACTAAATAGGTACCTTAGATGGATTCTCATAATGTAACAATTTTGTTTTTCATTTGATGTGTGGACATGGCGCATGGACAATTATACATCGCGTGTTCGCGCGTCGGAAAACCGTCATCTTTGTTTATTTACGCACCACAAAACAAAACGAAAAGTATAGTTTATCAGGAAGTTTTAAATTTATTAAGAGACTGTATCATAACTTATAAATAGCCAGGATTTCAGGAAAACTCTGTTTTGTAAGTAAGCAACATCATGTGCAATTAATCGAAAATAATAATAAAACTACATTCAAACCGAGCATTTTTTTATTAACTTAGGTGGTACGAAGTTCGCCGGGCCAGCTAGTCTATTATAAAAGCGGAGAAAACGGTATACTGGTATGCTTTAGTTATTATAGATATTTTTTTGCCCCCTTTTTTGTAATTTCACTTCCGGTCAAACCGAAAGTGACTTTCAATTTTTGTTTTCCTCAGTTGACGGTTCCTTGAACGAATTGAAAATCATAAAATTTTAAAATCTTTATCTTTTGAAATGGCTGAGATAATCCATTGGAACATGAATACTGGGACATCCGGTATATCGATGCTAAATTCGATTGAGAGTGTTCAATAGGGGTGAGTAGACAATAGAATGTGCGCGCAAAAGCTCCTGACTTCACGTCAGTGCTGGAACCAATTTTTTAGTATGTTTATACGAGCGAGCATTCATTGGGTCCTGTATTTTGTTGAGTTCTACCGGCTGTTAAAAGAAAGAATAATGTATGGAATACCTTGGATACTCGTTTTATTGGCGCTCTTGTTCCTCGGAACAGAGTGCTTATCAATTTACCCAAATGTCTGTAATTTTCGAATTTTTGGATGAAAATGGTCTCAAATGATTTGGTTCGACCCACTGATCAAGAATACGTGTTCGAACTCGATTCTGTCCGTCCAGCCGGCGGTTAACACGATAACTCCCGAACGGAATGAGCTAGATAGTTGAAATTTTCAGAATAGGTTTGGGAGATAAATATCTCGGTTAAGTTCGTTAGTGGGCAAAATCGGCCGAATGGTTTAGGAGTGAAGAAAAAAATATTTTTTTTTACATTACAAATTTCGAATTCAATTTTTTTTAAGATGCAGTTTCATCATAAGACTCCATCGATATCATTTTCAACTCTAACAAGCTAATACTTTCGGAGATATGATTTTTCAAAATTTCAATATTACGTATCGTCTTTTCAAAGAAAGCGAATTCTATCTGTCTGTGTTCACTGTTCATACATCTACGGCATATATCGGAACACGGCATATCTTATCTACCTATGACAGAAGTGTCAAATGCAGTCAAATGTCAACAAGTAACAAAAACAAAGGATGATTGAATGTAAAATGACCAATTATAGGATATTATAATTATCCCTACCCTATATGCCCTTTGATAATCATTTATGATGATGGAAATATATAATTTGGTAAGTTCATCAAATTGAGTTAAGAATATCTTAGGTGAAAGCAAAACTGGAATATTGGTTAAGTTTCAATTGATATAATATAATTTTCAGAGTGGATTTGAGGAATGAATATCTGGGACAAGTTCTTGGTTTCGGTTTAATAATTTTTGTCACACTTTTTTGACGCTCTTATTCCTCGGAACAGAGTGCTTATCAATTTGTCCAAATGTCTGTAATTTTCGAATTTTTGGCTGAGAATGGTCTTGAACGATTTGGTTTGACTCACTGATCAAGAATCCGTGGTCGAAATCGATTCTGTCTGGCTGGCCGTTAACACGATAACTCTCGAACGGAATGAGCTAGACAGTTGAACTTGTCAGAGTAGCTTTGAGGGAAAAATATCTCGGTTGAGTTCGTTATTGGGCAAAATCGGTCTAATAGTTTTATTTTACATAACTACTTTTGAATTAAAATTTTTTAAGATGCAGTTTCATCATAAGAATCCATTGTTATCATTTTCAACTCTAACAAGCTAATAATTTTGGAGATATGATGTTTCGAAGTTTCAATAATACATCGTAAGTTCTATGTATTCACACAATGTGAACACAGAATCTGTCTGTGTTCACTATACATAAATGTCATCTTTTCTAGCTATTAGAGATTGTCAATTCGAAGTTTGACAATATTTTCTCTTGGAAAGCAAATATTCTATTTTTGAATTTGTGAATATAAACAAGACTCTTTTGATGTAGTTTAGGAAGCCAAAAGGAAAGAAGAACATAATTGAATCATGAAAAGAAATTACTGTTCGTTGACCACTGAGCTTAATATTACCTTTTACTTCCTTAAGTAGTGAGACATATTCCTATATACAGTATTTTCATAATGTTGCTAGCAAAAAATACTGAAATATGGATCTAAACTGAATTTCTTTCATGATGCAGTTCTATCATAGGAATAATTCCCAACTCTGAGAAACCAATACTTTTGGAGATATAATAGGTCCGTATGAACAAGAACGCCAAAAGGCTCCACAGGGCTTGAACCAATTTTTATCTGAAATGGGTTAACACAAATCCGGTTTCCTCTGAATTTTCTTCTTGTAGATGGGGTGCAATGAAACCGTTGGTCAGATGTTCGGAAGGAAAAACAATGCTAAAATGAGGACGATATATCATGGGAGTTAACGAGGTGGGCTGTTATCGCCTTCAACTAAACCTACAAAACTGTCTTATCTTTTCCAGAGATTCCTGCCACGAGGCTTGGACCAATTTACGGCGATCGCCGATGTTCGGCTGCATTTGCCCGAATAACCACATGAAGAAGAGGTGCGATCGGATATTCTCTATGGTTAACCACAATCCTTGTGTGGGTAAGTAACGCTACTGATATATGCGTTCCTGAACTCCTTTGAACACTGGCTCTAGATAGATATGCACTTTTTCCTCTCGTTCTTTGTATTTCTGTTCCAGCGTTGCTGTTTTATCGTTCGTGAATTGGCTGAAAATGCTATCGATTTCACATGTATATACTGGGTCGGAATAGAGCCCATGATGTGAAAAAACTTTAGCTTTTCCCTCGCATTCGGACTAATTAAAAAAGTGAAAAAAATGACCACTCATGATATAAGCAAAAAAAATATATAAAAATAATAACTTTCATTTATCCCATAGAAATAATGATAAGTTAATGAAATATTACTTCCTATATCAGGGATATCGCTAATGTTTTCTTCAGTTTCGAATTCGGTCTAATAAACTTATGAGCGATAAGAACACTGATGTTAATTATTAAGTAGAACTCAACACAAAAAAAAATGCCAATCACCGACATAAAATGAGCAAACTAACGAAGTGCAAGAACCACCGATAAAATTGAGTTTTAATAAATTATAAATATTTATAAGGTGAGCCAATTAGAAACATATTCATAGTGTAGAGAGCTATTCAAATTATCAATTTTTATTTGTTGAAGCCGTATGTTACTGCAGTTCACGTAAACCCTCAGTTAATGTCATACTTTGAACTGCAGTTGCCCGTTGCATACGAAATTATTTCAGAAATTAACCGATAATATTCATTGATCTATTTTTTTCAATACTAGTAGCCCTCACTCAACGAGAATCTGTATTAAATCGAATAAAATATGGTATGTGGATTTAAAGATATTTATTCAGTTGTAAAACCAATTAGTCCAGGATCCATGGACTATTTTTGCCCTTGATTACTATCAAGCTAATTCTTCGTGAATAGCTTAGTTTCGATGACACGCCCAACAATGTCCTGTCCGGAAATCCTCGATTCTGGTAGCTAACAGAGGTAGCAAGGACAAAATATGTTTATTTGATGAGTCTCAAAAATGTATTACTAACTGGGGGATTTTTTTTTAATCTCAAGATAATTATATAAATTATTTGAAAAAATATTAGTCCTACAAAATGTATGGTTTGATCAAAGAGTTCCCTCCTTTCAATATGTATCGATAACGAAGTCATAAAAAATCATTACTAACCAGCTGTTTTTTTTTTTTTAATTCGTTATATATATATTAGCCGGTTTAGAACGTCTTCCGACGTTGTCCGACGCCAAATCGCCACCTTCTTCTATCTTCGCAGTCTTCCACTCTCAAGTTCCTTTCGCTCATGGACTTGTGTACAGATTTTTGCCACTCCAGTTTGGGTCTTCCTCTTTTCCTTCTAGTTGCTGTTTGCCAATGCAAAACCTGCTTCGTTATAATTTATATTATTTAATAGTCACATTGTCCTACAAATTGAGTGGTATGTTGTCGCGGTGCTCCAATTGAATATATACTTGATATTCATGAAATGGAAAATCAAGTTATTTTGTGTATTATGCTGCTATAGCTGAGTCACATCCGGACGCATGCGTAGGGCATTGCTTATTACTGCTCGTTAAGTAGCCTGTCACGTGTGATATGATCCATCCAGTTTACCACCAACAAAACAAGAATTATTACAACAGATTAAAAGAACTGCATTTATCAGCGATGTATGGTGTAATGCACACATGCGCTGCCACATGGAAAAATTGCCGGAAAATTATGGATGGACCATAATTGATGGCAAATATCAATACTACTGGTTTGATGATCTCCAAAGTCCACCTTTTGAAGAATTATCTTCAGCCATAGAAGGTACCCCTATTAATACCATTGTTATTTATTGATTCATTATTCATTATTATATAATTATATTATATTATCATAATTTACTCAGTTTTTTCATGTTACTACAGACTCGGATATCGCGGATGAAGAAATTGAAACAAATGAAGATGACAGTGATGTTATAATCGAAGATTTCTCACATGCATCTTAATGCATAATCTAACATGAAGATTAATGTTGTTTATTTATACAAAATTACATATTTTTTATATCTATTTTATTAAAAAATATTTTTTTTTATTTAAAAAAAAATTTTCATTGTACTTATGTCATGTTATAAATAGGAAAACGGAAACATTATAATTCCTGTCAGACTAGTTATCCGTACCTGCTTTCTTGTAGGACATTGTTTTATTTGTAGGGAATCCACTAACCTATCATGTAATATTTTTATATTACAGTTAGTAATGAAAAAAAATTGTCTTGTGGAATTAACAATTTCTAAGCGTAGGACCGAGATAACGTACCACAAAATTTGTAGGACAATGTGACTATTAAATAATATAAATTATAACGAAGTGAAAAAAAAAACATGTTGGTTAGTAATGATTTTTGATGACTTCGTTATCGATACATGTTGAATGGAGGGGACTCTTTGATCAAACCATACATTTTGTAGGACAAATATTTTCTCAAATAATTATCTTGAGGTTAAGAAAAGAATCCCCCAGTTAGTGATACATTTTTGAGACTCATCAAATAAACATATTTTGTCCTTGCTACCTCTGTTAGGTACCAGAATCGAGAATTTCCGCACAGGACATTGTTGGGCGTCTCATCGAAACGAAGCTATTCACGAAGAATCAGCTTGATAGTAATCAAGTGCAAAAATAGCCCATGGATCCTGGACTACATACCGGATGATTCATTTAACCTGGACTCTCACCACTTATCTATCTATTTTTTGACATATTTTTTTTATTTTTCCATAAGAAATAGCGGTTACCATTTAAGATTTCACCCCTTCCCCACCCACAGGTGATGAGGGGGATCAGTACTGCCGGGAGCGGTAGATACCGAACTTTTGACAGCTTGTTTTGTTGAATGAATCACCCGGTATTGAACTGAATTATCAGCATATAGTGGCATGAATTTAGTATACAGTCACAACATTTTATAACTAATAATTGTGAATCAACATACTATATTTCATTTGATTTGATAAATTTTATTATTGGATTTTGCGTGAGAGGATTTAAAATTACCCCCTCACATATCATTTCAGAAATGTAAGTTTTCTGAATCGATAATTCCACAATTTAGTTTTTCCAACGTCCGTTATATTACATAGCAATCATTGCAATTTTAATCTGATAATATCAACTTCTAAATAACTAAATTATTCACTTCCTTGTTCAAATGCACTTCATTATAGATCGAGTCGAAATTTTAAACCACTATGGTTAGGGTGATCTCGATTTTTTCCACGCTAACAGTAATGAAACGTTATTGGTATATTACTTCTACTTCCACTTCACATATTGTGAAGAATTAGCTTCATGCAGCATCGTAGTTCGTAGTATACTGTGTAGTCATAATATTTCCCTCAATCTTCGTATCTCTTGAAATGCTGGATTGACAAATTTTAAATTTGGCATACTTGAATTTGATCAACTACATCGCAAAATTAAGGAACATAATTTTTTCCATTTTATTGTTAAAATGTGCATTTTAGTTTGTAGAGAAATTATTTTTGATCATATTTTATTACGCCAAATTTCAAATATTAAATTTGATTTTTTTGAAAGTTAATAGCAGTAAGTATTTATGAACCGCACAGCAAGTATGAACAATATTTCTGGTCACAATAAAACAATAACAATTATAAGAAAAATAGTATAAATAGCTTTTAGTTCTCATAAAATATGCAGCCCTAGTTGATATTACATTAACTCTGCACATTATTTATAGTAATCTTTCCATCGTCCTGGTTGTAAATTCAAAATTGAAATTTAAAATTAATTTTTGCGTCGACATCAAAATAATTTATGGCCGTTGTCGATGATTTCTGCGCTTTGGCAAATTTCGTATCATTGCCGTATATTGTTGAAGACAATCTTCTTACCACAATCAGCAATAGAACAAGAACTTTCCTCCTACGGTAAGCGAGCATGTTTGAGATTTGGAATGGGCCTACGACTCAGCTTCTTCAAGGAGACCCGAATAGTTTGTTTTCTCACACCACCTAGGTTGTTAGGTGGGGTTGAAGCTTCATGCATGGGGTCTAAAAAATCCTTACTTCAACTTTAACCTAACAATAATCAAATAAATCTTAAGTTAGAACTTTGCAATGAAGATGACCAAAATTTCTTAAAAAAGTGTTTTCCGTGCTTCAGAACTGAACCTCCCTTGAATTCAATATTTATATACAAGGTGAGTAGAACTCAAACGCTCCTCCAATGTCTACGAATGCTCCACTACTACTACTAGTATTACTAGTAGTAATACTAGTGAGCCAGCAGATCTACCTAGCCATAGATCCACCTAGCCAACAGATCAATTAACCGGTAGATCTACATAGCCGCTAGGTCAATGAACCGCTAGATCTACATAACCGACACATCGACAAGACTGGTAGATCTACATAGCCAGCATATCAATGAACCGGTCTACTTAGCCAGCAGATCAACATTGCTAGCAGATCTACGTAACGGGTAGATCTGCATACCAGATAAATTATATAGAGTGTAGATCCACACAACCGATAAAGGTAAATTTACCTTGCCAGGCCATCCACAAATGACCATACAAATTATCAATTTTATTTTCATTGTTCAATATCAACACTAAAATCGTCAATTCAGTTATCATCAACTTTCCTTGCATTAAAAACATGGATATTATACCGCAATTTCAACTGAGTGAGCCCTGAGCAGTAATCCAATTGTAAGAATTGTTGTACATTTCAAGAAAATTATCGAAATCTATTCACTAGATAAAATCCACAGATTTTTCAGCAAAGCAACATACTGGTTTTATGCATCGAGATTGCATTTGTTAAAAATTTTGCTATGAAAATCGTGAAATAATAATCAGTAATACATTTCTTCAAGAATTATATCTGTGGCAAACTGTCGTGTACGATAATCCTCAAGAATTCCATTATTGCATTGAATAAATTGAAAAAGCAGAGAGTAAATGGGTACGTAGAATACCTACTATGAAATGCCTGATAGTGGGAAGTGAGCTATTTTACGGTATCCATTAGGAGAAATATCGTGTTTTTCGGCATAAATACTTGTTGTAGATGTTTGATGCTAAACGTATGCTTGGGTTTTGGATCGCATTCTCTTTATGAACCGGTCTTTTATTCTGAATAATAATAGCATTTTTTTCTCAAATGCCATCTACTACTGAATGTTCTTACAAATAACCTCCAGACTAATATGGGGACAAAATATAGTAGTTTTCTTTCTGAAAAGTAAGATATATTTTCATATGATTATTACCTACCGCGTAATCTTTATATCTTATCCGGATCTTACCGTTCAGATATCTCTTCTTTCGTTTGGAATTCTTTCGGGATTGGAATTGGTGTGAATAACTGGTAAAATATCATCTAATATGTTGTTGAACCGATACGGAATCCTTGATTTAACCATCTCCAAGCGAATCTACTTGTTATTCGAATATATTCGAACAAATTATTCCTTTAAAACGATTTTCGATATTGTCTTCAAAGCGTCTCGATTTGTCAAATTTGACTTCTGTGAGAAACGTAAATGAACGACAGTGTCGTTCGTTGGAAAAGTGAGCCAAAATTCTGTGTGGTTGGAATTTCGAGAGAAAAGTAACTTTTTGCGATCTTAATTTGAAGAAACCGGAATGTTTTTTGGGAAAAACGAAAGTCGTATTGGAGTTGTTTATTTTTTGGTCTTTCGTTCCTACTCAAATATCCTCCGGACCTTAGCCGAGTCGGCCACCTTTAGCAAAAAACGACGTTTTAGCCCGATTTAACGATTTTTTTTTAAATAGACGGAAGAAAGTCCCGCATAGAACCGCCCTTTCTCTTTCCGACAGTACCTCTGTTTTTATCCAATATACACGAACGTAAACGGGAAAAATCTTTAAAAAAAGCCTTTTTCGGAAAAAGTTTTCATCACTGGTGGGGAAAGGCTGAATTCCGTGTTTTGTCTCATAGGTGGCGTGGGCGATTAAGTGTGATCGACCAAGCTGGCTCTGAGAGGTTTAACCCGGTTCAGTTTAGTTGAATTTGTTGAGAAGCTACAGAGTACTGATGAAGGCCAAGAAGCCAGAAACGCGTCTGCTCTTGCTTTCTCGGCAAATCAATGAACCCCTGGGATCTATTTGACTTGTGAAATATATGCATAAGTATATTAATTATACGAAGCCGTTATGAAGGACCCTATTGGCAGGAACGCTCTGGACTTGTTGATTGGCAAAAAGTTTCTTTGATCTGCTTCGGTGGTCGGTCCTTATGTCAAGATTTCTTTTAGTATTATTAATTATGACTCAATTCTGGTCAATGAAATTCTTGACTCGTAATTTTTCCAATTACCCAAAGTTCCGATCTAATCATTATTCGTAGGACATTGCTGTCCTTTCTTCGGCCGCTGTTTTTACGTCATTTCGATTTGGTCCACCCAAATTGAAATGAGAGTTGCAATCAATTACTGTTCGGATAGAAGTTTCCATGAGGACGTGAAAAAGTTTCGGAGCGCTTTGATGAGTTTCCAATTGAACATGTGAAAATCGAACGGATATCCTCAGCCAATTCGGCGATAAAACAAAACATTTCCAAGAGATTATTCATCCGAGGCGAGAACGCCATCGGCACTGGGGAAATGAGTACGAGGTGTAATCTTTTCTGAAGTCAGTGTGTTCCGGCGAAATGACCCCTGCTCTACTTGCTTCCTGTTCTCCAACTGTTTCTGGAACCCTACTATTATCAGATCACATTTCCCATTCCCCGAACGTACTCTGGATATTGGAGACCACCACGATGATCAATTCGTTGATATAATAAACGATTCCTATTGGCCAAACGTTTACTTCGATGCGCTTTTTATTTATTGTCTTACATCCGTGAAATTTGGCCGCGATGTCAGTGACACTTGCACTCCCAAGAATCGGATCAGCAAATTGATTCCGTCTGAGCCAACCATTTTTATTAGTTCAACGTTGGGTTTCACGATGATACGGCTATCTCACGGTCAACCGATTTCCTTGTCAAAATTGACGCGGCGATCAAATTTAGCTTTCAGAAAACCAATACTGGAACCAAACACAAGTTGACGGAAGACATCAATTTTACAAACCTTGTACTCCGAGAGGCGTGGGCCATTTTTGCAATCAATTAAGACCCGGATGGTTTTTCGTGAGCGGCTTCATTTTACCGAGACGCCCAACTCATTAATCTGCGAAAATTAACTTAAACAGTTAGCCAACAGATGTAGAATACCTTGATTTGGTTATTATGAAATCTCTAGTTTTATAACTATACTCGATTCACTTCTATAAAGTCTCCCGGTTGGCCATGATTTAGGTCTATCACTATATTAGGAGAGGTTGGTTCTCCTGAAATATCGTCAATGTCAAAACAATTCTCCGAGACGTTGCCAATTTCTACTCTCAAGTCTCAACATAATGCTCCAACTTAGATATTATCAGCATCACAGACCATTATCTTCGAATAATAAAGAAATCTTCGCTTTGAAATTGAAAATGCCGAAAGTTGTTCTGAAGAAGCAGAGAGAAAGTATCAGGAAGTGCTATACAGAACTGAAATCTGCAACAGGAAAACTTCATTCTGTCCTAGGACATGTTGAACTCTCGAATGAAATTACTTAGTTTCCTATCACTATATTTTATTAATGTTTAACAGTGATTCGGGTTTCGTAGCACTACTTCATTTTGAAACTGGTGTATTTCAAGTTGTGCAACAAAGTAGTAGGCTTATTTCTTGAGAATTTCGAAAAGTGGGGAATTTCATAGATACGTCTGTTCGCTTAGGAGTTTTCCTGCTGGTTATTCAGGTACTTTTATTCTTTTGTCAAATGAACTATCACAAAGTAAAGGACTGCTCTATCCATTATTTTTCATTGAAATTTCAACACTTTGGATTCCTGATTCCGTGCTAGAAAATATATCAACTGAATCTTCCAACCAGTTCATATACGTGAAATATTTCCAGTAACAACAGAGGAAACATTTTCTTCCAGGTCTTTGGAATTTTTGAATTCACGTAATATCTTCTCATATTAATTATTTATTAGAAGTAAATTCACATTATGAAAAATACGTAATTACTAGGACCTCTATGTAGAGAGGGCAACGTTGGTTGTTTTCTAACATGATTATGCTCCTAAATTAAAAAAAAATCAGGTTAGAAAACTATGATTATTTTTCACCGCAGAATCCAACGCAATCATAAAAAAATAGGGTTCTAATTTGAAAAACAGAAGTTATGGCCAATTTTTTATCACAATTTTCGACGCAAAATTTGAAACACCCTGTGATGATATTTCTGGAATTCAAAAGATGCATGACCTTTCCACATTCTTCCTCTTCGATGTTGTGAAAACGGTTCAAGCTCAAGATGTTTGAAATAAAGAATAATGAACATAATACTGACTAAACATATTTGACTTTTTTCCGGTATTTATTTCGATATTTTGAAAACTATTCGAATGAATACAATGGTTGTAACACAAATGTATTCAGCATTGAATACTTGATCATACCAGGAATGCATAACTTGAAAAAATTTGTTTTCATCAAATTTATTTTCACTCCCTGTATAACCGGAAGTGCTTGGGCTTCGAAAATATTTTAGCTCTGTAGAGAATTTCAAGCGATATCGTAATCCCAATTTTCAGATTTCAAATATGTCCAGTTCTCCAGAAATGGTATATTATTTCTAATTAATGTTACTATACAATGTGGTCCAACGAAAATTTAACACCTGGATTTTCCGGTTGTAAAATGAAAATGTGGAAAATCGCTTGAATCCATCAATTTCTGATTCGAGGGGGAACAACTTTTCCGTTCTTTGCATCCCCGTAACTGCAATCCTTAACAGGGGTGAGCATACCCCCTTTATTTTGAATAGGGATGAGTGGTTGAAGATCTTATCGAGTGCTATCTGATCCAGGAATTTCGCTTCAAAATTTCCATCGATAACGAAATGGTATGCAAAATACTGGAGGAGTGATTACTTCTGTGATTAGTTTATTAAATGCTGGAAATGGGCACCATACACTTCCATGCAGTAATATCAGTTTTGCTGAAAACGTTCACGTACATTACTCAAGATTTCTGGTGTAATTTGACGGCATTCAGTAATGATCTGAGTTCGCAAAAAATCCAGAGACTCAGGCTGGGTAGCGTCATTCTTGGATTTCAGGTGACCCCTTAGAAAAAAGTCCGGTGGTGCTAGATTAGGTGATCTGGGTGGCCACTCAATATGTCCCCTTCTTCCAATCCAGTGAGATTTACCGGGTATAAAAAGGGTGATTATGTGATATCCATAAATACCTGCCAAACATTTTTGAGGGCACTGAGTATGCCTTGTAACTGTCTGAACGGTTTACCGCCGGATAAAGTCTTTTGGACTGCAGCATTATCGACCCCATCTTGTGTTACCTCTGACGGTTGAGCATCGCCGGCAACGATTACAGTGGTGCAGAGAACGTGAACATTGGAATGGGGAATGGCATCAGGTCGTCTTTTCTGATGAATCTTGATTCTCCTTGGGTGCACATGATAGCCGAAGAAGGGTTCGACGACGTCGTGGAGAAAGACGTGAACCTCAATTTGATATTGAGCGTCATGTACACCGGACAGTAGGCGTTATGGTATGGGGTTGCTATTGAACATGCAAGTAGGTCACCTTTAGTCTTTATTCGAGGTTACATGACAGCGCTGCGTTACCTTCAAGAAATAGTGAAGCCATATGTTCTCCATTACCTTAACTGACTCGAGAATCTAATATTTCAGCAAGATAATGCTCGACCTCATGTTGCCAGAGTTAGTTTAAACTTTCTCGAAGCGACCCATGTGAATCTTTTGCCATGGCCGCCCAGATCCCCCGATCTTTCGCCCATAGAGCATGTTTGGGACATCATGGGTAGAAGGCTTGGAAGTTTACCCCAGCCCCCACGTACTTTGGTGGCTCTGATTCATGAACCACAGGTAGCTTGGGATAGTATCCCTCAAGAAGAAATATACCATCTTATTGCATCAATGCCAAGACGTTTTGGGGA
This sequence comes from Halyzia sedecimguttata, assembly GCA_937662695.2. Lineage (NCBI taxonomy): Eukaryota > Metazoa > Arthropoda > Insecta > Coleoptera > Coccinellidae > Halyzia > Halyzia sedecimguttata. The sequence continues at coordinate 21,153,606 of OW569420.2, read as the reverse complement.
GTGTATAGATAATCGCGTTGGACAAACACATTATTAACAAATTTATTAAAAAAAAATGTAATCTCTTCGTTTTTTCCCCAAATTTTAATCATATACTCCTTGCTATACTATTTATGAATTACCAAAAAAAATTAAAATTTAAACAGCTCCTTCTGTGTGTTGCAGTTTCTTTGTCAGTCAGTTTACATTTCTGAACGCGCTCAGTAACTGAGAAAACAAGCTATTAAGAAATATATTTGAGCGAAATGAATTGATAGATCAAAATCAAATCAGTACTCAATGAACTTTTGTATACTTTTGAATGAAACAATTTTTTATGTGAAAATTTCATTTATTTATTTCGATCGTCCATTATCGTCCATCGTCCATTATAAAGCGTCAATTAATTTCGCAGATCATATGCTTTATCGGTGTAATTCTTCTAATAACCGATTAATAATTCAAAACTGAGTTTAGCTTCCATCCGGATCTGCCTTGAATTTATTGGACATAAAATATTTTCTATCCCTTGAATATTCCCAGGATCTTGAGGTTCTTATGCATGCCCTCTTCAATTTTCCTGGAAAACTCCGCCTATTTTCATAAACGAACGCTGTAAGTGGTAAACCCGTGAGGGAAATCATCCATCCGCGTATAGCTGGAATGCTGGAACTCCTCGTGAATTAATGATTTGTAATTATTGTCACGAACGTCATCCATTGTACAAAGAGATAATTCACCATCAAAATGGAAATAAAGTCATTCTCAACAAAGCGATCAACTTCGTGCTGTGGAGAATTCGTTGGCAATACCCAGAATACTCACTGGAACTAGATAACTCGCTGTTGAATTATAGAAAGTATCATTTTTTTGAATGGATAAGTTCCAAACTCCAAAGTAAACAGGACTCTTGATAATAGCACAATTTCAGTAGTGCCACCTATTGACGGCTGCCTGAATCGTAAATATGCATTGTCTAGTGAATTTCTTTCAAACGTGCATAACAATAGGACGTGTAGATGAGTTTCTATGAATCAAAATGAATTTGTAAAAAATCAAATTAACAGGTTCCATTACGAATACTGGGTGTCCCGGGATGAATGCCACAAACGGAAACTATGAAGTGAGGTCCTTGATTTGAGTAATTTTTAAATATTCAATGAAATTTCAAAGTTCAATAAATTGAACTTTTTTTTCTAGTGATACGCTATTCACGAAATTTTGCGAGAATTAGTGCGTCGGCATTCTATAACTAATTACCATGTTTGAATTGGATCGGATACGTATTTTTTGAGTTATTGAAGAAATAACAAGTTAATTTCAGATGGGTATTACTCCAAAACCGTTTGGCCGATTATGCCAATTAACGAATTTAAATGTCGTTTTCGGAAGCGCAACCTACCCGGAAATTTGCAAGCTCCTGTCTGTTTCCATTCTCAGGTTGACGTGAGTTACATAATATTTTTTTTTTTTATTTTATAGTAACACGATCCTCAATAAATTTCATATACGTCTTTGTGTCGGTATTCTACAACTTGTTACCAATTATCAATTCGATTGTTTGTAAACAAAATTTGTACTCTGAAACCATTGGGCCTATTGTACCCATTAACGAACTTAATCGTCGTATTCGTATCGTGGCAACGGCCGGCCGGACAGAATCAAATTGTACCTTTATCAGTGAGTCGAACCTAATCGTTTCAGAATCATTTTCGGCAAAAACTTCGAAAATTACGGACATTTTGACAACATTATAGGGATCTGGAGGTACCAAATTTTAATTACGAATGGCACCCAACGTTCCGGCATAGCCCCTACCTTTGAACTTTTCAATACAGCTGGATAAGGGGCCTGCTGTAGACGTGTATGATACCGGGCTTCGTCCGATCCTTCGATCTACTGGAAGCGGCGTACAGAAAGATACGACGCTTCTTATCACCAATGCGGTCGATTGGCCGGGTGTGTCGGAGATGATTTGTGCCATCTAACGGTGGAAACGAGAAGTGGCTATGCACGAAGTAGATTTCCTACAGAAAAAAAAACAGTCTGAGACTTCGTGAGATTATTTAAACAAAATGAATAATATCTGCAAGTTGATAAATGAATTATTAAATGTAGATGGCAGGATGGTTGTGGATTAATGTTCTTTCAACAGTTATCGATTCCACAAAGGCAATTCCGATAAACTTCCATGCCGAAAGCCCGAGAGAATGGCGCCTGAAAAACCTTATTCAAATCATTCAATGATATCATTCGACGAATTCATTAAAGAACAAAATGCCAAAAATGCTGCAAATTTTACATAAAGGTTCATTATTTTCTCATCAGAATTAACGAATTCCAATTCTTCATTCCTCGGAACAGAGTGCTTATCAATGTGCCCAATAGTCTGTAATTTTCGAATTTGGCTGAAAATGGTATTAAACGATTTGGTTCGACTCACTGATCAAGAATCCGTGTTCGAAATCGATCGAGGATTGAAATTTGCAGGATAGGTTTGGAGCGTAAATATCTCGGACGAGTTCGTTAACGGGCGAAATCCATCAAGCGGTTTCGGAGTTATATATATGATGATGGAAATATATTCTTTGGTACGATACATAACAAAATTGGGTTCAGAATATCTACAGTAAAAACAAAACTGCAATACTGTCTAAGTTTCAATTGATGTAATATAATTTTCAGAGTAGATTCGAGGAATGAAAATCTCGGATAGGTTCGTTATTGGGGAGAATCGTTCTGTTTGAATTTAATTTCTTTCATGATGCAGTTCTATCGTAAGAAACCATTTGTGTGTGTTGAATTTATGACTCTATAAATGAAGCATTGAATGATGTTTTTGGGGAATTTTTCGGAGAGGAATTCCGTCAACTTGATTTGATGGCAATTCTGACATCAAGAAATTAACGATAATATTAGCAAGAAATTTGAATAATATACAGAGTGATTCCAAATAGGACGTGAACCTTTGAGGAGGTGTTAACTCATTTGCTGTTTTTGGGTTATTTTTATTGATAACCGAAAATCAACAGTTTCAGAGATTTCTCACCTTAGTTAATTTTTCGTCAGTTTCGTCTTCGTTGACCAAATTTGTTTATAATTTTGGGTTATTTTTATCAGAAAAGGATATGATATATATGAAAAAATTGGTTCAAGCACTGACTTCACGTCAGTGAATTTTTTGAGGTAGATATCGAGAAAATAATATTCCATCTCCGAAAACGAAACCATTATGGCCAACATCGAACTTAACTGTCCCATTCAGATGTGCAAACTACCCTGAAAACTGCAAGTCCCTATCTCCTTTCGTTCGAGTGTTATCGAGGCAACGGTCACCCATATAGCTACTGAACTCACACAAGGCTGTTCGGATCTCCAACAATATAGATCCGATCGTGTTCAAACTTGGAACTTGGTAGTAGAGTTAGGTTCTGAGGACTCTCGCAAAATTTCAGCGATGTCGGATGAATAGTTTCTGATATATAGAATTTTTTTCGATAATTTTCAATGATTTTTTAAAAATTTTCTAGTGATACGATCCTCACGAAGTTTCGCAAAACTGTTCGCGTTGGCATTCTACAACTAATAACCACCATGTTTGAATTGGATTCATTCTGTATTTTTCGAGTTATTGAGGAACTAACAACCACATTTCAGATGGATGTAACTCCAAAACCGTTTGGCCGATTATGCCTATGAACAAACTCAAATGTCGCATTCAGATGCACAACCTAACCTGAAAATTTCAAGTCGCTATCACTTTGCGTTCTCAGGTTATCGTGACATAAATAATATTTTTTAATAATTTTTTCAAAATTTTCTAGTGATACGATTTTCTCACCAAATTCCACCAACATCCTTAGGTTTGTATTCTACAACAACTCACCAAGTTTCAGTTTGATCGGATTTTTATTGGTTGAAAAGCAAATTATTACTTGGAAACAATTGGGCCGATTATGCCCATTAACGATCTCGTCCGTCGTATTGCGCCACCTACCCTGAAAATTTCAAGTCGCTATCTCTTTCCGTTCTCAAGTTATCGTGGCAACGACCGGCCGGACAGAATCAAATTTGACCTCGAATTCTTCATTAGAGAGTCGAACCAAATCGTTTGAGACCATTTTCGGCAGAAAATCTGATCTGATCGAATCGAAGCACGGTAGTTTGTGGAAAAATACTGACACGAAGACTTTTGGAAAATTCGCATGACTAAAATATTTCAAAAAATTCTATTACTCAGAAACTAACCATCCGAAAAAAACCTTGTTTTATAATAAAGTTCTTGATTTGAACTGGATCGGATCTGTATTGTAAAAGCTATTAGGGAGATACAGAAAAATCACGAAATAAAAGTTAACCCCCTTTTTTTGGACGCTCGTTTTCACAATCGGATTTATATTCTTGGAGATATTGGGAAATTTTTCTTTTCCTCGAGCTAAGCAGGCTTGTTCGACAGGCTCTGGCTATAAATTTGAACAAGCTCGCTAAGGCTTCTGGTCAGATTGCTTTTTCAACTAGTTTAAATTTCCAACAAATCTTACAACAAGACATCGATATGAATGGAGAAATATCCCTAGTTGAATGCTCTCGGAAGAATCTCACATCTGGAAATTACTTTCAAGAATGTAGAGATGCAAATTTAAGTTCCATGTATAGATTGTTGTAGTGTGATTTAATTCTGAAGAGCTCCTTGCATGGTCCTTCGCAATGAACCCATTGTTCCTCATATTGCTCACTTAACCATACGTCCTATAATAAGCGCGTTTCACATGGCTGAGTACAATACAAGCTAAATGCGTTCGTGGGGACTGGAGCTTATTTATTACGGATTTTCTGAGCCTGTTCCCTCTCAGACGAACGATAATAGACGATATATTTAGCATTAAACTAGTAGCCAGCAGTCCATATTTTGGGATTCAGATGAGCCAACAGATCTACCTAGCAATAGATCCACATTTTTCTGGTAGATCTACCTTTTTCCGATAGATCTACATTTTTCCGGTAGATCTACATTTTTCCGGTAGATCTACATTTTTCCGATAGATCTACATTTTTTCGGTAGATCTATATCCGGTAGATCAATATATAGATCAATAAGATAATATATATATATCGGTAGATAAATTGAATCGGTAGATCAATTGAACCGGTAGTTCAATGCCATCTAACGGATCCTGTTGTGATTCTGAGAATCATTTACACACGAAAGTCCCATCGGAGTTTTTGTGTTACTAAAAACCGAATATAGCGCCACCTACCGAATCGTATTGTGAACCTAAGGCCTTCCTAAACACAATCACAAAGATTCATCAATATCGGTATAGCCATTTTTGGGTTCCTGTTAACCGATTGTAGTGCCACCTACCGGGGAATATTGTGGATCCGAAACCTACTCAGATACACACACACAAAGTTCCATGGATCCGAAACCTACTCAGATACACACACACACAAAGTTCCATCGAAATCGGTCCAATCATTCTTGAGTTGTTATAAACCGAATGCAGCGCCATCTAACGGGTTCCTATTGTGACCCTTAGAGCCACTCAAACACGCACACAATGTTTCATCAAAATCGTTAGAGGCATTTCTAAGTTTCTATAGACCGATTGCAGCGCCACCTTCCGGGATATATTGCGGACCTAACACATACTCAGATACACACACAAAGCTTTATCGAAATCGGTTCAGCCGTTCTTGAGTTTCTATAAACCGAATACAGCGCCACCTACCGGTTATCTATTGTGACCCTGAGACACACTCAAACACGCATACAATGTTTTGTCAAAATCGGTCGAGCCATTTCTGAGTTCCTATAGAGCTTTATCAGCGCCACCTACCGGATGCTATTGTGAAGCAATGACCCACGGAAGCATACAAACAAAATTTCATCAAAATCGGTCAAGCCGTTTCGGAGTTGACATTTTTTTTAAAAACACCCTGTATAGCAGCGGTTATCCTTACCCTTATCCATTCGCAATGGTTTAACGATGTTGAGAATTCTCTTCAAGATAGACATCTTGAGGTGACATTTAACTTAAAAAGCTTACATTCGAAAATAATCGATGCCGTGAGAAAAGGAACACCATGTATAGTAATGATTTATTTTCAACGACGTATGCCTCGAAAGTATATTTTCTAACACAAACGAATGAAGAATAAAGTTTCATCAAAATCGGTAGGTACTGCCATCTTTGAGTTCCTGTGAACTGATTGTTCCGCCACCAACTGGGTCCAATTGTGAATGTGCATCACTTTGAGAGTTTCGGAGTTGACATTTTTCGAAAAACACCCTGTAGAGAAGCGGTGATCCTTTCGCAACGGTTTTACTATGTTGAGAATATCTTGGGGTGTAATTTTACTTGAAACACCCTATATAGCAGTGGTTTTTCATTTTCGACCGTTAATTTTCTGCTTAATGTGTGAATATTTTGAGTAATTTAAATGCAAAAATTCATTATAGATTTCGTGAATTAACGAAAAGATCCAAATCCCAAAATACGTTCACTGGAGAATGCTCCTTTAAGTTTTTCATTGGGTAAAAATGAAAAAATCTTATGAGAAATCTATTTCGGGCGCTCCGAGATTCGATCACGCCGCCCTGCGAGGCTCGGGATCTGTAACTCCGGTGTCTTAGTCCGCTCGGCCACGATGTGTACTTGAGTCGACCCCGATTATGTACGATATAAAGATTTTAATTACTCGGATGGTTTCTGTCAATCGATTTTCAGAATATCGTCAATCCTGTCGAGCGATCGATCGAAATCGGTTACTCGTTCATATTTCTCGCGGTTTTTCTAGACTATTCGAAGGTTTTCGACCGATTCGGTTCGAAATTCAAATTCGATTTGACATTTCTAATCGCTCGTTCGGACCGAAAACGTCGACCGTGAAGGAGCCGCGTTAAAATTCGCCACAGAAATACGTGAAACGTCAGAATTTCGTCGATTCTCGCAAAAAGTCACATTTTCCTATCGTTCTTCCGGGAAAACGAAAGAGTGAATCGAAAAAAGGGCTCAGCTACGGACTAATTTCGAATCTCGTCTTCGCGTTCCCGCAAATACCGTCGTTCCGAACGCCACCCGTCCTCCGATCTCTTTTCCTTCATTTCGCACCTTTCGTCAAAATCGGCGTTTTTTCGCGTTTTCGCGATTTTTTTAAAAATACACCCCCTTCTTTTCGCTCCGAAAACGCGAAACCCTCCGAAACTTCCGCCTTTTTCCTCGCGAAACCCCTCAGAAATTTCCCCCCTCCCCCCCTCCTAACGTCCAAAAAATCGTCACGTTTATAGTAACATTTTCAAAAAAGTTTTTTTGTCCCTTTTCTATAGAACCCGTTTTCTATGAAACCCGTTGTAAGAGGAAGAGAATATAACAAAAATGATAGGAAAAATAATTTACGGGTGATGTGAGGTCGGGAAGGGGAAGGGGGTGAGTTTTTCAGAGTAAAAAACGGTTTATCTCGTTTTCTGGCAAAACTACAAGTCCTATGGAAAAAAGTTGAACGGCAAAATTGTAGGTAATAGAAGGATCTACAACTTTTCTACTCACACTTTTTTCACATAACCTCAAAATTTATGTGAAAAATTCAAATAACCACGTTTTTGGTTTTTAATTTTTATATTTCACAAACAAATATTTTTTTTTCACCAAATTTGGTAAAAGCTTACCTTTTCATGTCCCAAATACACTGTAATTTTCTGGATTTAAAATTTTTTGTTCACCTTAATTCGACTTAATATCGAAAAAGCATCCTAATTTTCAATCAAAAATTCTCACGTCAAAATATCTGCTTTTTTAAAAAAGTAGGGGGGCTTTTTGTTCTTTGAAATCTCTACTTTCCGATGATCAAAAAAAATATACATTACTATGGTAAATTCTCTCAGAAAATGCTACGAAGTAACAGGCAGTAAGGCACAGACCCTCATAGCCCCTTCCTCAGTTCTCTATGAAATACCTTTTGATGGGCTAAAATTATCCGTAGGTCACTCAGTTATACAAGTTATTTTAAAATAACAATAAATAGGCATCTACACATATAATTTATAGAAGATTCTACAACTTTCTCAAAATATTGTGGATGTCTTATTAAATACCTACTAACTTTATTAATTTAGCATTTTCCGAGAAAATTTACCATAGTAATGTATATTTTTTTTTACACCATCAGAAATTAGAAACTCCAATGAACAAAAAGCCCACCTACTTTTTTAAAAAAGCAGGTATTTTGACGTGAGAATTTCTGGTTGAAAATTTGGGTGCTTTTTCGATATTAAGTCAAATTAAGGTGAAAAAAAAAAAATTTATCCAAAAAATTACAGTGTATTTGGGACATGAAAAGATAAGTTTTTACCAAATTTGGTGAAAAAAAATTCTTGTAAGTTCTTGTAGATAAAAATTAAAAACCAAAAACGTGGTTATTTGAATTATTCACATACATTTTGAGGTTATGTGAAAAAAAGTGTGTATACAAAATTTGTAGATATTTTTATTACCTACAACTTCGCCATTTAACTTTTATCCATAGGACTTGTAGTTTTGCCGAAAATCGAGATAAACCGTTGTTATGCGCAGATATCACTGTTTTGATTCCCTGTGTTGGCGCTACCAGTGCCCTCTAGCGTCCGGGGATATCACTGCAAGACGGATGATGACTTAACACCTTTTTGCAAGCACAAATTACAATTTCAGAAAAAAGTGAGTTAACACCTTTTTGCAGCAAGGGCTTCAATTGTGCTATAATGCTGAGAGCATCTGAAAACCTTGGCTGCCAGATACCGAGTTGAGCGTGGGTGGGTGCTGGGATACACGGGGGTTGAAGGGAAAAAAAGAGCTGACGCACTCGCTACACAGGTCTCAACTATCCCCCTCTTCGGGCTAGAGCCAGGAGTAGGGGTTAGGGCTTCACGCGAGAGCGAGATTTTTCTCGTCTCGTCTCGTTCTCATCTCGCAAAAGCGAGACGAAACGAGACGAGACGTTTTCAAAAATATTATAGGCGATACCGAGACCACATACAGCGCAACACGAGAGTCTCGTTCTAGGTCTCGTTAAATTTTTTGTATGAAGTTTTATATACGACTCGACTTTTTTCAATTCCCACAGAAAACAATTGAATAGAAAGAGTTTCCACTATAATTATCAATATATTTTATCTATATGATACATCGATCGTTTTAGAAATACACGATTTTTTAGAAAATTATTAATTCGTTATGACCTTGCGATAATTGAGATTATTTCTCAAAAAAAAATTTGATTCACAACCATAAAAACTGATGCCATTATGAATTCCATACTTAACGGACAACTTTTATTGCCCCTAAATCCCAATGCTTTGAAAATTTCGTCTCTATCTGAACACCTGGAGAAATGTATTCTCTTCTGCTCCTTGTAGTGAAGATATGAACAATTATTGTATACATCTGTGGAACTACGTATAATAAAACTGGTAAAGAAATGAAGCTATTAAATGTTTCGAAAAGTGTTATGAGGAATACGCCAAGAACACCCTCAATGATCTACCCACTGGGAAGGTATTCTTTGAAAAATATACCAAATTGTTCAATCCTATTAAAAAAAAATATATCGACATCGATAGCCTCTTTAAAACATCAACAAAACTTTCGAAATATCGGAAAGCTGAGTTTGAAGAATATTTGCTGTTAGAAAGAGCAAATAGGAATCAAAATATTTTACAGTGGTGGAGAGTGATGAAAAAGTTCTTCCTATACTTTCCAAGATGGCTGATGATTTATTAATGGCTACATCCGTACTTGTTGAAACATTATTTTCCACAGCAGGTATGATCATGGCAAAAACACGTACATCATGGAAAAATTATGTGATGCAAGCGTGATTATGTTTGAATTCTTGGTCATCGAGTAATTTAAAAGATGAAATTATCAGTGTTTAAAATTAAAAATAATATGTACTTGTACAAATATTTTTGTATAAGAGCGTAATAAATATAGCTTTACAAAATTATTCAGTATTATATACCATTTCGTTTATGTATTATAATATTTATTATCGTTATTCAGAATTGAGAGAGACGGGACGAGACAACTGATAACGAGACGAGAATGAGACTTAAACGAGACTTAATTTTTTGGTAATTGGCGAGTCCGAGACGAGATTTTGTATACTCTCGTCTCGTGTGAAGCGCTAGTGGGGGTGACCTAATCGGCTGTGAAAGGCGTCATCAGGTATGTTACACCATTGACCAAGGGCGTAGCCAGGGGGGGGGGGGGGGTTTGGGGGTTCAAACCCCCCCCTGAAATGTTATTTTTTCTCTTAAAAAAAAAAATTTTTGCTGCAGAAAGTGACCCTTACACCCCCAAAACAGCCCCCCCCCCAGAAATTAATTCCTGGCTACGCCCTTGCCATTGACAATGTCCTTAGGATTGAATAAGTAGGGTAATAGAACGAAATATCGTACCGGTCGCAATTCTGAAGGCTGGACCAAGCCTCACGACCTCGTTCTAATAAAAATAATGCTCCCATGGATGTTGTCGGGCTTGCAGAAGCCGTGGACAATATTTTTCCAGGGATTAACTGAGTAGGGTAATAGAACAAATTATTGTAATTGTCCCAGTTTTGAAAAGTGGTATATTAGTCGATCGACCCGGTCTCAAATGAATTTGATACAATTAAATTTTGATACGTAATCCCCCCTCCAAGTTGCGTCAAATTGGTCCCAATTGGTTAATGTCTGAAGGGATCTATATGCAACTACCAGAGTTTGTATTCCCACAAAATATCTACTCAAAGCCAAAAAAATAGTGAACTCCCACATCTAAGGAGTAGAATTCCTTCGGCACTACTTGTTTTATTTATTCGAAGGAAGTCATTATAGCTCGAACCACAAATTCAAATATAGAAATGAAGTTCAACCTCCGTCTTTCAATAAATAAATGAATGATATGATGTAGGTGATGCTAATATAAAAATCAATAAATGTGGAGTTAGCACCATTTACCTCTACAACAAAAGTATCCCTAGTCATTACACAGAATCATTTGAATACGAACATAAAATTTTTTTTCCTCGAATGGTAGTCTTAACTCATGTTTCGAGGGCTCCGCAAATATTCCGTGTGACGGACAAGAGATCTATAAAGGGTGAGTCTTTGACCACTGCATTAATTCTAACCAAAGATTCCTCTCATCAAATGAAACACTTTTTTCATTTAACATTTTTCCAAATTCAGCTCAGGTAAAAAGATACAGGCTGTTGAAATTTTGAAAAAAAATCAGTTTTTATTTTGTAGCTTTGACATCCTTTTTTCGAATAAAATGAATGTTGGCGTAAAGTTTCCTATAACTATGATACATATTTTCCAAATATTAGTTATTTTCTACTTCTACTGGTTTTCTAGTTATGGACTCGTGGATTCATAAAACTAAACGAAATTAGCATAAAGAAAGCATATAAAGTTTTTCTTGAGTCATTTCGAGAATATTCCGTCGTTTTAGAACATTATACTATTCTTCATCGTTTCTCCATAAACGCACCATTTTCGAGATATTCTTGATTGAATGTTTTAAAATGGAAAACTCCAGAAATTTCACTACTTATATGGATCCGTCCCTGAGCGTTGGAATCCCGAATCAAGCTATAAACCACGTTACCATGCCTTATTCTCGTCCGCCAACAATGTCATAGATAACTTATATGCGGGAGTGTATTAGCACATTGTGAAATCTTTAAACGCTTGTAACTTTTTACCTGAGCCGAATCTGGAAAAATGGTAAATGAAAAAAGTGTTTCATTTGATGAGAGGAATCTTTGGTTAAAAATAATGCAGTGGTCAAAGACTCACCCTGTATAAAAAGTGGGAAAGCTCGGAGGACAGGGGCTTTGGCGCTCTTGTTCAAACTTTGACAAATAATATCTTCGAAAGTATTGATTTCTCACAGTTGGAAATGATATCAATGGATTGTTATGATAGAGCTGCATCATGAAAGAAATTGAATTTGAAAAAAGTTTCATTAACAAAAAAAAACAAGAGTGCCAAAAATTATTAATCTGAAACCACCAGACCGATTCTACCCAATAACGAACTTATCCGAGATATTCATTCCTCAAATCTACTCTACTCTACTATTATATGAATTGAAACTTAGCCAATAGTCCAGTTTTGATTTCAAAGGAGATATTCTGAACCCAATTTGATTAACTCACCAAAGTGTATATTTCCATCATCATATGGATTATCCAAGAATCAACGATAGCTGAGGTTGTTTCATTGGTCATTTGGCATTCAATTATAGTTTCTTTGACATGTCTCTTATCTGTAGATAAGACATTACTTTGTTCCGAGGAACAAAAGCGTCGTTGTTTGATTTAGCTGTCATCCTCATTCTCCTAGATTTTGTATACTTTTTTTCAATTCGCATATATTATATGTTACATTTCACATCCATTTCACGTCCATCCGTTAACACGATAACTCTCGAACGAAAGGAGTTAGAGGATTGAAATTTGCAGGGTCGGTTTTCAGCGTAAATATCTCGGACGAGTCCGTTAACGGGCGAAATCCACCTGGCGGAAAAAATATTTTTTATGAATATTTCCTAAACCGATCACTCGATCTATCTGAAATTCAGCAGCAATATATGCATGCGAAGTTTTGTATTACCGTAAAGTGTCAAAACAATTTTTTTTTAAATTTTATAATTTGTTTCTGCAATAACTCTCGAACAGAATGAGCTAGGCGGTTGAAATTTTCAGAGTAGGTTTGGGAGATAAATATCTCGATTAGGTTCGTTATTGGGCAAAATCGGAGTACCGAAAAAAAATATTAAATTTTTCTTTGCATTACAAATTTCAAATTCATTTTTTGCGCGTATGTTCTGGGGAACATCGCGTTATAGTTTTGCCCAAATGTGAAATTCTGTGGTGCCGTCCGGCCGTTGCCACGATAACTTGAGAACGGAGAGAGCTAGCGACTTGAAATTTTCAGAGTAGGTGGCGCATCCAAATACGACGGACAAGTTCGTTAATGGGTATAATCGGCCCAATGGTTTCCAAGTAATAATTTTGTTTTCAACCAAAATGAATCCGATCGAATTTAAACTTGGTGAATAGTTGTAGAATATAGACCTAAGCACGTTCGTGAAATTTTGTGAGAATCGTATAGCTAGAAAATTATTAAAAAATTATTGAAAAATATTTTTGTTGTCACGATAACCTGAGAACGGAAAGAGATAGCGGCTTGAAAATTTGAGGTTTGGTTGTGAATCTGAATGCGACATTTGAGTTCGTTTATGAGCATAATCGTCCAAAAGGTTTTAGAGTTATAGCCATCTGAAATTTTCTGAAATTTGGTTGTTTTTTGTTCCTCATTAACTCGAAGAATACAAAACCGATTGAATTCAAGCATGGTTATTAGTTGTAGAATGCCAACGCGAAAATTCTTGCAATATTTCGTGAGGATGGTATAACTAGAAAATTAAAAAAAAAATAATTAAAAATAATTGAAAAAAATTCTATATATCATAAACTATTCGTCCGGCATGGCTGAAATTTTGGAAGAGCCTTCAGAACCTAAGTCTACTGCAGAATTCCAAGTTTGAACACGATCCGATCTATATTGTTGGAGAACCGAGCAGCCTTTTGTGAATTCGGTAGCTGGATGCGAATCGTCGTATGATATGTTGTCTATGGTCGTATTTTTGCGAGAACCGTCAAAAATAAAAATTGGTTCAAGCACTGACGTGAAGTCAGGAGCTTTTGCGCGTATGTTCTATTGTCCATACTCCTGTAATGAACACTCTTCTTAATCGAATTTACCATGATGAATTCTATTGTCCATTCTCCTGTATTGGAGACTCTTCTTAATCGAATTTACCAAGATGAATTCTATTGTCCATTCTGGACAATAGAATTCATCATGGTAAATTCGAATTAAGAGTCTCCAATACAGGAGAATGGACAATAGAATTCATCATGGTAAATTCGATTAAGAAGAGTGTTCATTACAGGAGTATGGACAATAGAACATACGCGCAAAAGCTCCTGACTTAACGTCAGTGCTTGAACCAATTTTTTTAAGATGCAGTTTCAACATAGAAATCCATTGATGTAATTCTCAACTCTAACAAGCTAATACTTCCGGAGATATGATTTCTCGAAATTTCAATAATGAATCGTACTTCTATGTTTTCACAGAATATTGTACTTGATTATCCAATCTATGAATTACTATATGATCTGCGTTCTTACATGTCATCTTATTTTCCTATTTGAGATAAATGTCAAAATTATTTCTGGTTCGTTATTCTTGATATAAAATACACCTCCTGTTCTAGAAAACAAAGTATGATTGAATACAAAATGACCAATGAAACAACCTCAGCTATCGTAGAATTATGAGGATGATATGATATTATACTTTTAAGGTGATAATATAATGCCCATGGGTAATATGATGATGGAAATCTATTCTTCGATAAGACACATTATCAAATTTGGTTCAGAATATCTCCAGTAAAAACAAAACTGCAATATTGTCTAAGTTTTAATGAATATAATATAATTTTCAGAGTAGGTAGATTTAAGGAATCAATAGCTCGGATACGTTCGTTATTGGGGAGAATCGGTCTGTTTGAATTTGATTTCTTTCATGATGCAGGTATGATTTGTCAAAGTTTGAACAAGAGCGCCAAAGCTCCTGTCCACAGGGCTTGAACCAATTTTTGTATCTATTATTATTATTATATTGTATGTTTGCTTTCAATACGATATTCGAAGAGTTACCGAATACCGAAAAATAGTAGCTATGCTGTCGTCCCTGCTCCATTTATCTGAGCAACCCCTTATCCTACCATGGCTTCGCCCTTGTTCACTTAAGCACCCAACAAAATTTCATCATTGTCGAAAATAAATTGATACCTCCACAAAAACGTCATACGTCAATCCAGCTTTTTTCAGGTTTTCCGGCAAATTGATGAACCCCCAATATTTTTCCATTTTACCGCTCGTTCAAAGGAATCCCACACGCGTTTTCCAGCGTAAAACGTTCCGAACGGAATTTTCATTTCGAACAAGAAAGCAATCGATGGGATATCACATCACCTCGGTCGAATCTAATTTTAATTGATCCGTTAATTATAAGCTGCCGTTTCGGACCAGTCTCAAAGGGTTGTAGGGGCAACCTCCAACAGATCGAGTTACCCCCCTCCAGTCATACCTTGGACGTAACTCCCTTGAACGATATTGATACTGCTTGACCAGGTGTGGCCCTGATAATACAAAGTTTTAGAATTGAGATTTGGAAAATGTTCATTTTACAAAGTCATTTAAAAGCGATTATTACAGCTCCGCTGTTACAGCAATAGTTGAAAAATTGAACAAACAAATATTTGATATACATTGTGGAAACGCCAAGTGGATTATATTCATTATTTCGGTTATATACTCGTATTTGTAAAATATAAAAAAATTGTTCCAGCCCTGTGGACAGGAGCTTTTTGGCACTTTTGTTCAGACAAGTATTGGTTTCTCAGAGTTGAAAATTATATAAATGGATTCCTATGATAGAACTGCATCACGAAAGAAAATAAATTTAAAAAAAGTGTCGTTTAAAAAAAATGCTTCAAAAATTATCTTTAAAAAAAAACTACAAGTCTTCAATGCTTCAATGCTACAAATATTGTCATTAAATTTATTTATCAAGATTGAATGAGCAATCTGCAATGATTCAGCCTCGTGGAATGGGTTATTGCAACTTACACTCAGTGCATAGTTTTCACAACTCAAAATACCTAAGGAAAGTATCATCGAAATGTCTAGAGCAAGGCTAGAGACAATCATACCAGATATTCCATTTATTCGTGATATTTGAGTAGGTAGAGGCTTACGAACAAATTATTTTAATACTTCAAAATATATTAATAAAATACTATCCTCTTTTGATAATTCAAAATTTAATAGGTCATACTATACTAACACATTATTTTCTGTATTATGGACCTTAACTCAAGAAAAAATGTTTGATACACAAATGTAGATCCATATTTCAGTATTTTTTTGCTAGCAACATTATGAAAATACTGTATACAGGGTCTTTCACGAGGAACCTCACCCATATTTATACGGGAAACTACTGAACGTATTTTCATGAAATTCAGCACTTATAAGTACTTCACGATGCTGATGAAATCTAAAATATTTTCAAGGCATGAGCACCTCCGGTTTTTCCGGAAATGACGTCAACTTCCGTTTTTCAAATTAGAACACAATTTTTTTATTGCAGAAATAGATTCCTTAGAAAATTTCAAGTTATTTTGATGTAACATTTTTCAGTTTTGGTTGGAAAATTCTCTCTGAGCGGGAAAATTCGAAAAAAAAATCGAAAATAGAGCTCCGCTGAAACAAGAATAACTTCGAGGTTTTTGGATGGAACATTTTCATTTTTGGGATTTTTCAAGATGTAAGATTGATGTATCCACTTTAAAAATCGAAATCGCGATTCATGATACAGAGGGTGAAAAAATCGCTTTCAAGTTAGGGATGACAAAATCGTGAAAAATCAATTTTTTCAAATTAGAACCCCATTTTTTTATGGCAGATATTGAATCTACGTTGAAAAATAATGTGAGTGTATGCATCACACCCTTGCCCTAAAGTGGATATTTTCTGAGTTATTCACAAAAAACTGTTTTTCGTCTTGAATTTTCAGCTATTTCTTTTCCCTTCACGCCAAAAAGATGAAATTTTCAGGAACTGTTACTTACCAATTTTTAAGATTTTACTACCCTAATATGCAAGATAATAAAGTTACAGGTTGTTCCTAAATAGATGGCGAATTTTGATTCGAATCTGTATCGGAAACCTCTTTATTTCAACTAATCGGTCATCGGTTTTCTCTCCAGTGATAAATAAATAATTCCTTATGAACCATATGCAAAAACTTACCATGTTTTACATTCTTTTTTTTTAATGATAGATATCATTAATTACATCTGCCAAATTCCTCTTTATTCAGTAGCATTTTGTGTTTACTATTAATTTGGTGATAATTTGTATTAAGTTATAAAATCGATCACTATGCCTAATTTTACCAATGAAGATTATTTAAATCTCATTCTACTTCATGGAGAATGTAATAAAGTTGTAGATAGAACGATTCGACTGTTCATTGAGAGGTTTCCTGACTGACCCAGACCAACGAGAGATACCATTAACAGAACCATGACAAACTTGAGAAATGTCGGATCTTTCGTTAAGAAAACTATACACAGAGAAAAAAGTGTAGTAGAAGATGAGAACAACGAAATTACAGTTCTTGCATATTTTCGTGTGAATCCTCAAAATTCTCTCAAAGATGCCGAGATTGATCTGGGATTATCTCAATCGAGTGTTTGGAGAATATTAAAAAAAATTGGTTCAAGCACTGACGTGAAGTCAGAAGCTTTTGCGCGTATGTTCTATTGTCCATTCTTCTGTATTGGACACCCTTAATCGAATTTACCATGGTTAATTATGTTGTCCATTCTCCTGTATTGGACACTCTTAATTCAAATTTACCATGGTAAATTCGAATTAAGTGTCCAATACAGGAGAATGGACGACATAATTAACCATGGTAAATTCGATGAAGGGTGTCCAATACAGAAGAATGGACAATAGAACATACGCGCAAAAGCTTCTGACTTCACGTCAGTGCTTGAACCAATTTTTTTTTCGTGATTTTTTTTTAATTTTCTGGAGGCGCGGTTCTTAAAATTTTTTTTTCGTAATTTTTTTCAAATTTTCTGGGAGTACGGTTCTTACAGAATTTTAAACACGTCTTTGTGTTGATTTTCTACTACTAGCTCGACTACTAGTTACCAAGCTTCAATTCAATCGAATATTTATTTTTTGAGTTATCAAGGAAACAATATTCCAGGTGGATATAACTCGGAAACCGTTAAACCCATTATGCCCAAAAACGAACTCAACTCTCCCTTTCGGATACGCAACCTAGCCTGAAAATTGCAAGTCCCTATCTCCTTTGGTTCGAAAGTTATCGAGGCAACGGTCACCCATCTACTGAACTCACACAAGAATGCTCGAATCTCCAACAATATTCAACCGATCGTGTTAAAACTTGAAACTTGGCAGTAGAGTTACGTAATGAACCCTCTTGCAAAATTTCAGCAATTTCAAACGTATAGTTACTGATATATAGAATTTTTTTTTTATTTTCAATGATTTATTAAAAATTTTCTACAAATGCTATCCTCACCAAATTTCGCAAACATTTTCGCGTTGGCATTCTACAACTAATAACCATGTTTGAATTCAATCGGTTCAGTATTTTTCGAGTTAATGAGGAACAAAAAACCACCAAATTTCAGATGGCTATAACTCTGAAACCGTTTGGTCGATTATGCTCATAAACAAACTGAAATGTGGCATTCATATGCAAAACATAACCTGAAATTTTCAAGCCGCTATCTCTTTCCGTTCTCAGGTTATCGTGACAAAAAAAATATTTTTTAATAATTTTTTTTAAATTTTCTAGCCATACGATTCGCCCAAAATTTCACAAACGTGCTTAGGTTCATATTCTACAACTACTCACCAAGTTTCAATTCGATCGGATTTATATTGGTTGAAAACAAAATTATTACTCGGAAACCACTGGGCCGATTATGCCCATTAACGAACTTGTCCGTCGTATTGCGATGCGCCACCCACCCTGAAAATTTCAAGTCGCTAGCTCTTTTCGTTCTCAAATTATCGTGGCAACGGACGGCCGGACGGACAGAATCAAATTTGACCTCGAATTCTTCATCGGGGAGTCGAACTAAATCGTTTGAGACCAATTTCGTCGAAAAATTCGAAAGTTACAGACATTTGGGCAAAACTATAACGCGATGTTCCCCAGAACATACGCGCAAAAACATAAAATGCACCCATATAAATTCAATAGGGTACAGCATTTGAAGGAAACTGATTTCGTCAGGAGAACAGAGTTTTGCGAAGCTATGATGATTCGATTTCAAGAGAATGAAAACTTTTTGGACTGTATAATTTGGACATATGAATCTAAATTCACAAAGAATGGTTCTTTCAATAGACATAACAGTCATTATTGGGATGAAGAGAACAACCACCACTTCAGACAATGGAACTTTCAAGAGACCTGGAGTTTCAATGTTTTTTGCGCCATCAAAAATAATGCAATTCTCGATGTTCACATTTATAATGGGGGACTTTAACTGGTAAGATAGAACACTACACATGTTTGCATTATTTAAAGAATGTTCTCCCTTAGGAGATAGATATTCTGACATATTGACTCAAATAATTGAGCCGCTAGTACAGAACCATAATGACTTATGGTATCACCACACAATTCACTCAATGTGTCAAATATCCTCTACAGGCTATTTGAAGATCGATGGTTGGCGAACAATGGTCCACATCTTTGGCCACCACGTTCTCCCGATTTAACTCCTTTAGACTATTATGTTTGGGGTAGGATAAAAAATATTGTCTACTCAACTCCCCTGACTGATAAAGAGGACTGCATAGAACGAGTCAGAAATGCGTTCAGGTTTGTTTAGATTTTTAGATTCATAGTTTTGAAACTCAATTTGGTTTTTAAACACTTTTGCAGATCTCTTCCTCCCGATGAAATAAGAAGAGCAACGCACGAAGCATTCCTGAGACGTATAAATAAATGTCTAGAAATTAACGGTCAAAACTTTGAGCATCTTCTCTAGTTATAACTGCGAGAGTTTGCCATGGTTCTCCTAATAGTAACTTGAAGTCGGTTTCAAGAAGGGGTGAAAAATCTACAGCATGGTTCAAATAACAGTTCCTGAAAATTTCGTCTTTTTGGCGTGAAGGGAAAAGAAATAGCTGAAAATTCAAGACGAAAAACAGTTTTTTGTGAATAACTCAGAAAATATCCATTTTAGGGCAAGGGTGTGATGCATACACTCACATTATTTTTTAACGTAGATTCAATATCTGCCATAAAAAAATGGGGTTCTAATTTGAAAAAATTGATTTTTCACGATTTTGTCATCCCTAATTTTGAAAGCCATTTTTTCACCCCCTGTATCATGAATCGCGATTTCGATTTTTAAAGTGGATACATCAATATTACATCTTGAAAAATCCCAAAAATGAAAATTTTCCATCCAAAAACCTCGAAGTTATTCTTGTTTCAGCGGAGCTCTATTTTCGATTTTTTTTTCGAATTTTCCCGCTCAGAGAGAATTTTCCAACCAAAACTGAAAAATGTTACATCAAAATAACTTGAAATTGTCTAAGGAATCTATTTCTGCAATAAAAAAATGGTGTTCTAATTTGAAAAACGGAAGTTGACGTCATTTCCGGAAAAACCGGAGGTGCTCATGCCTTGAAAATATTTTAGATTTCATCAGCATCGTGAAATACTTATAAGTGCTGAATTTCATGAAAATACGTTCAGTAGTTTCCCGTATAAATATGGGTGAGGTTCCTCGTGAAAGACCCTGTATAGGAACATGTCTCACTACTTAAGGAAGTAAAAGGTAATATTAACCTCAGTGGTCAACGAACATTAATTTCTTTTGATGATTCCATTATGTTCTTCTTTCCTATTGCCTTCATAAACTACATCATTAAAATGATCCAATTCTAAATCTTCTGAAACATGATCTCCAATATTTATACATAAATTATTCAATGTGCAACAAATCAATATTATTTTCGGTTTCAAAACAGTCTTGTATATATTCACAAATTCAACAATCGGATACTTGTTTTCCAACAAAAAATATTTTCAAACTACGAATTGACAATCTCTAATAGATAATATGACATTTATGAACAGTGAACGCAGACAGATTCTGTGTTCACATTCTGTGAATACATAGAACTTACGATGTATTTTTGTATACATGTACATACATGTATTAGCTTGTTGGAGTTGTAAATGATAACAATGGATTCTTATGATGAAACTGCATCTTGAAAAAATTTGAATTCAGAAGTTGTAATGTAAAAAAAATTTTTATTTTTCGTTACTCCGAAACTATTTGACCGATTTTGCCCAGTAACGAAGTTAACCGAGATATTTATCCCTCAAACCTACTCTGAAAATTTTAACTGTGTATCTCATTCCGTTCGAGAGTTATCGTGTGAACGGCCGGCCGGACAGAATCGATTGTGACCACGGATTCTTGATCAGTGAGTCAAACGAAATCGTTCAAGACCATTTTCACCCAAAAATTCGAAAATTACAGACATTTTGGCAAATTGATAAGCACTCTGTTCCGAGGGACAAGAGCGCCAAAAAGTACTGACGTGAAGTCAGTACTCTATGGCGCGCGTGTTCACGTTGGCCAATTTGAATTGAATGATGAGGGTTTCAAGCTCATAAGGATATAACGAGCCAGAGATCTACCTAGGGCTTAGTGCACACTGTCGGATCATAAATTTAGAGTGCTGTGTCTAAGATGGCATAAGGATAGAGTACCAAAGTTGACAATTAACACAACTGACTTTCCTTAGTCGCACAAGCTCCCATGATCTTCTGAGGTATCTTCTTGGGGAAGACTTGGGAGGGTCAGTATAATCATAGTCATATTTATAGCACGCGCGCCAATTGCAGATTGACTTCACAATGAAAGAAAAAGGCTAAAGAGCATTGACGTGGGATCAATCTGCTTTGACGCGCGTGCTATAAATATGATTATGATTATACTGACCCTCCCAAGTCTTCCCCAAGAAGTTGCCTCAGAAGATCATGGGAGCTTGTGCGACTAAGGAGAGTCAGTTGTGTTAATTGTCAACTTTGTTACTCAATCCTTATGCCATCTTAGACACAGTACTCTTAATTTATGACCCGACAGTGAATGGTGTCCACTACCCTCTGGGTAGTTCTCTGGCTTTTTATATTCACTGAGCTTGAAACCCTCAGCATTCAATTCAAATTAGCCAACGTGAACACGCGCGCCAAAGAGTACTGACTCTTATGGGTCTGTTTTCCATGAAATTTTGTACACTCCTAGAAGTCATTATTGACCACTTAAATGCCAAATTTAGACCCGATCCTGAATTTTAAGCAAAATATTACGCAAAATATGAACCTTTTCAAAATTTTTTTAATCATGCTATTCTCCAGAAATTCTGCGTAGTTCTTTATGTCGGTGTTTATCAACTCACTACCTAGTTTCCGTTCGAAGAGATCTGTATTTTTTGAGTTATAGGCAAAATAAAAATCATGAATTTTTTTATTTTTTTTTTCGTACATACGATAATTACAAACTTCATTCATTTTCAAATTCATAGGAAGATCGTAATTATTCACTAAAGTGCTAAATTTCAGACAGATCAAGACAGTAGTTTCAGAAATATCCCGAAAAAAAAATTTGAGAAGCAATTTAAAATTCACACATTCACGAATTAATTCAATGGCCACGCTAGTTAGTGGTCCATAATTTAATCAGTTGCCCTCGTACATATCGCATTGGTTCAGATAAACGCGCAAAAAACAAGTCGAAATTATGTTCACCAGATGTTATATACTCGTATTCCTCGTAGGAATTCGAACTGAAATAATTTGTCCATTTGGAAGTTCAAAATTATTAATTTTTTTTAGGCTCCTAGTGGTCTGTTCTCAGGGAAATTTTGCACACCCCAAGAGGTCATCATTGCTCACCGAAGTACTAAAATTGAATTCAACCCGATATTTGGTTTCGGAATTTTAAGCAGAATATTCCGCTAATAGTAAAAAAAAAATTTTCTACTAATACTATCCCCACGAAATTTGGCACAAGTGTTTTCGTCGGTACTTTACTCTAACTACCGAGCTTCAATTCAATCGGATCAGTATTTTTCGAGATATAGTGAAAACAAAATTTCAATTTCATTTTCAAATATTTGACTTTTTTTCTACTTTAAAGCCACCTGATCAATACAAAAGTTCGCAGGGATATAAAGGTCGTGACTCTACAATTTGATGCTAAGTTTCAGATCGATCGAGTGATCGGTTTCGGAAATATTCTTGAAAAACGTTTTAACTAAAAATGGTCATAACTCCGAAACGGCTTGATGGATTTTGCCCATTAACGAACTTGTCCGAGATATTGACGCTCCAAACGTGCCCTGCAAATTTTAACGCTCTAACTCGTTGCGTTCGAGAGTTATCGTGCTAACGGACGGCCGGGCCGGACGGACAGAATTGAATTTGATCTCGAATTCTTCATCAAGGAGTCGAAATCAATCGTTTGAGACCATTTTTGCAAAAAAAATCGATAAATACCGACATTGTGACGAAATGATAGCACGCTGTTCCTTGCGGAACAAGCGCGCAAAAACTCCCGCAACATATCAAAATTAAATTATAAATTGAGATTCTTTCGTTTGAAAGGTCTCTTTATTATATGTATCATTCCTCCTATTTAATCGTACTATGAGACAACCTAATAATTGATATTTCGTTTAATTGCAATTTAGCTCCAATTCTTCATTAAGAACACCTATTTTCAAATGTAACGAACTAAGGAACTATGTAAACATTAACAAACGGATGCTTTGACATTGAAATATAAGATAAATTAAATTGTAACCTAATAATCATCATAGTTGTTTGCCTCGATTGACTTATCGACAGTTTTGATGACAGTTTTTGACATCTAAGAACCTAAACGAAAAGCTTTGTGAAACTTTCCGATAATCGGGTTGTTAAATTTGACTGAGGGATTGGTTAATTATGGATTAAACGTATCTTCGTGAAATCCACCGCTAACATAATATATCTATGAAATAAAATGTCTTAAACATAGACATCTTACTATCACTCTATGCTATCTATAGAGTTCGATCATAGACTCATATAGAGTTTATGATTTATGTGGATATTATACGATATCATCGTGTTCATTTATATGATTATACAGTGTGGAAAATCCAATCCAATCCAATTAATGAATAAATTCATTACCTTGGTTTCTGTCCATATTTATAGAAAATCCCGAAGTACGTCAAATTTAAATTTTAAATTTTCATTCTTCATCATAAAAATGTGAACCCTTCCTTCAACCCCCTTCGTACAATTCTCAATGTTTCAGATAGGAAGTATGGGCTTTTGATACATCGTTTAAAAGGTCTCGTCCTTCTCGATTCAGAAATATTATCACTTTCATGTTTGTTGCAAAAATCAAATTAAAAAAAAATAAACAAGTTATTAACGAAATTTGGTACAATATCAAAAACTAAACTGTAGCAAAAAATTATGAATCTTAATGAAGTAGATTTTCGAAGTATTCACCGCGAATGCCTTGGCACCATCCTAACCTCAAATAAATATTTCTTCCAACATTATTCAACATCTCAGGAGTGATCATTTTCTTTCTATCACATCTTGATGCCAAATAAGTTTTCTATCAAGGGCGTAGCCAGGAATTAATTTCGAGGGGGGTTTTGAAATAGGAATTAATTTCGGGGGGGATGTAAGGGTCACTTTCTGCAGCAAAAAAATTTTTTTTTAAGAGAAAAATAACATTTCGGGGGGGGTTTGAACCCCCAACCCCCCCCCCCCCCCTGGCTACGCCCTTGTTTTCTATTATTGTAATAAGATTTGGGAATATTCGAGGGAATATTATGATGAATAATAAAATCATATGATTGTATTTTTTCCTAATTTGAGTTTTGCAATAAACATGAAAGTGATAACATTTCTGAATAGAGAATGATGAGACCCTTTAAACGATGTATCACAAGCCCATCTATTTGAAAAATTCGGGGTTGTACATGTCTTTCGAAGGGGGTTGAAGGTAAGGTTCTCATATTTACGGAGAAGAATGACAATTCAAAATTTAAATTTGACGTGTTTCGGGATTTTCCATAAATATGTACACTAACCAAGATAATTAATTCATTCCACTTGGCTTTTCCACACTGTACTCAAGAAATGTGAGAATAGACGATGATGAAATGTGTATAATCTTATAGTGGATATTGAATGAAAATCAAGTTCAGTGCTTTAAAATTCAGGAATTGTGGAACATCTTTCTTACAAATGCTGCATTTAGATAATTAAAAAGTTTTTCATAAGACTCTCATTGAATTTCGTGCATCAGATGATGAAGCTTTCAGATAATTATCCAATAAGGGTTTCTGTGTTCAACAGGTGATGCAAATGCAGGGGTGGTATTAGCACATTGTAAAATTCTAAAACGCTGGTAAATTTTCACCCGAGTCGGATTGTGGAAAAAGAGAATAATTGTTTCATTTGATGAAAGGAATCTATGGTGGAAGAAAAGGACAACTTAAAGACTCGCCCTGTATTTTACGCTAATATTAATCCAAAATTCAACAAATATGCCTCCCTGAGGTGAAAATAAATAAATAAATCAACTCAGAACCCCCGTTGCATAAATTATTTCAATTTCGCTGTCGGATGTTTGATGGAATCTCGGAATGTTTGATTGAGAACCGCAAATTCATGTATTATATTCCAACGTAAGTGCAACATTAGGTCCAACCATTGGCGCGTAATGCCCACTGAAATGCAAGGTAAAAAATCTGAAACGTTTTTCGCGTGCTCTCCACAAATCTTGATTGTTAAATTAGACTGGAAGGGTAAGTACGTTTGGCATTCTGCTGCACTTTTGCATCATATTTTCAGTAGTAATTGAATTTTTCATGATAACGCACCGTGGCGTTTTTCTTCTTTTGAATTTTTCAACAATTTTCTGCACTCAACGTACTTTTTCTGAATTTTTACACGTGATTTTCAGTTTGTGTTCTTTTTGATTTCAATTAGTCGAGTTACTAAACTAGTCACACAAATTGAAGGATATTGTACAAAAGTCCAAAGTTTTGGATGATTGTCAACAGGCTGTAACACGGAGGAAAATGATCATATAGCAAAAAAACAATGTATAACGTCAAGTCTCTAGTTTTCATATTTGGTCATAAATATTCGGATATTTAAATAACATGGTATAACTCCGGATATAATGAATGAATTATGGATATCGTCGGTAATTTTTCAGCCTTGGGGGGTTAGGTTTTTCAAAAAATCTTTTTATATTTTTTTGCATTTTCTTGAAGCATAATATCTCAGAAATATTCTCCGAAAATTTTAAGTAAATCCGACAAATACTTTTCGAGTTATTCGATAATTAGCAAAGGGCTCTCGGGCGCTCTGGGCGAGAGCAGGTAGCTAGCAGCTAGCGTGCTAACGACAACACCCCAGAAGGTAGAATGCTACGTAGACAACATCAAATAGATATTTTGGGAGCTGCCACAACGGCTAAAGAACTATTATATGGCCCAGGAATAGATGACTCTACAAGTAATTAAATGATACGTAAATTGAGTGTTAAACTCCAAATCCGTTTTTCTCCAAAGTATGTTCTTTAAACCGGTGACCACTGTAGCTCGAAAACCTCTCAGTAGATTTTGAGGAAATTTATACAGCTATTCGAAAACATGAAAAACTAGTGCCTGATCGAAGGATATTCTCTTTTTTTCGATTGTTTATAAACAATTAACTTTTGATTTTTTCCCGAAAATATGGATAACATTTTCCTGAGGCAGCTATTCTGCTAATTCAAAAAAAAAAAACTTCGATCAGGCACTAGATTATTATTTATGGAACAATTTTTTTTTGTCCGATTGATTTTTGATAAATCTCCAAGGATAAGTGATGGTCACCGCAAGGAGCTTCGGTTAGAACTGGATCAACACAAACGCTCATTACTTTTAAAATAATAATTTTTTTTTCTGAAATTTCTGTCAAATCAGGTCGAAATCTTATTTAATTATGCTATATTTTACTTTTATAAAATGTAATAATTTACTGGCAAACAAAATTTATTTGAAATTGTCATTTTATCGTTTCTCTGACTACACCTAACCCCTTAAGTGTCCCGGAAAGGCCCTGGAAATTTCAAAGCGCTGCGATTTTTTTTTAGTGGTTTTTACATTTGATTTTTTACTTTTCGCCAAAAATCATCGTAATGAACAATTTTTCGATTCTTATTCATTTTTCCAATCAAACAAGCTTTTTCTCGCGATGATCCTTATTTCTCCGATCAAAAAGAACCGTACATAATAATTTCATGACCAGATCTGAGATCTATTGACACTTAGGAACTTTTAGTAATTTGAATCTGATCATTTCTCTCCGAGTTACAGCCTGTTGATAATCTCCCGAAAATTTGAAGTTTTGTTTTATATCCCTCAATTCTTGTGACTAGTGCATAATCGATGATGATTTTCTTCTATTCTTCTATTTAACTCAATATCTTCGGATCGGAATATGACTTTTTAATCCATTCTCTATTTCTTTCTTTACATTCTCTGTTTTTGTCTTTCTCAACAGAGTAAAAAACTATTCAGACCACGTTTTCAGTATGATCGACGTTTTTTATTTGCTTCAGATATATTTGAAATGAAAATTTCGCATTTTCCTGTCATTCTGTACCAATACTCATCACCATCAATAGCGTAGTTTCCCCCTCATCACACAGCGTTTCTTAAAATAAAAATGGAAAACACAATTTAAAGAAGTACGCCTCCTGAGTTCTTCTGAAAAACTTGACCCATTAGTCTTCATCAAGCTAAGAGGAAATAATATACAGAAGATTTCGTAGAAGAGGAAGAATCATACCGGAAAACCAGTTCACATTACTAAAGCATAATTCTGCAATTCATCAACTACACAGTATACATAAAGAAGAACTCTTAAGTATCCACAAGCACACGAGCTATCTGCTTGGACATAAAAGAATATTCATGAGACACGTGGCATCAAGGCGTTACTTACGAAATGATAATAACCTAACAAACATCAAAAGGGTGTACAATCATATCCGGGAAAGAAAAAATTCAAGGTAAACGATGGTGAAGCATAATCAGTGGAAGTTGCAGTCGGTGTACCTCAAGGATCTGCCCTAATCCTATTGTTGTTCGTTTCGGAAATACGTTCAATACGGACAATACTGCAGCATACTTTTCCAGTAGTTAGAGAGGTGACGATGAGTCAACTCCAGATAGACATCGAATTATTGTATATGGAGTATGTATATAACAAAATGAAAAAAATCGATCAGACCATGCGCATGGAAGTAATTCTGGTTATTTAGTATGGCTCTTTTTCCGTTCCATATTCATTTTGTGAAATATTCCTTCCCATGAATTATGATCGCTAATCTGAATATAATCATAAGATACCATTGCAAGCATCGATTATATTGAAATGAATACAGAATGATTTTTTCTGTTCAGTCTAGATTGGGATTCCCGTGTCATATAATTTAGGAATTGATTGTATTATTGAATCATCAGCAGTTAGTAAATTTACAGGTACGTCTTCAGCATAAGTTTCTATGTACGACCTTTCTTCTTCTTTCTCCAGACTCCCAATGTGTCCGTTATGGCGTTCTTGCAAATTTTTACTCAAATCTACCGTAGCTATTTTAATGTTTATGGTTTTTTCTCTTCGTAATCGCGTTGCATCAAGGAATATACCTGATTTCTTATACTGACCATTATAATCACAATATCGGATATACTGACTGAAGAAAAAATTGGAACACACAGTATGAGTTAATCAATCGTCATGAAATTCTTACATCTCATTCAGACTTCAGGCTTGCAGTATCAATCCAAACTGATGAAAAGGCAAACTCAATGTTAGAGTTAGAGTTATTATATGGATAATTTCAGTATTATTTGCCGATTCCTTCGTGTTTAGAATGTTTTTTTAATCTGTATATAAATATTCCTTCGTTATATTTTATATTTCTGAATTTCAATTACGTTCATTAATGCATATAGCTTTGAGTTACAACATATTATATCCTTTGAACTTTGAACTCGACATACAGTGTGGAGAAGCCAAATATAATAAATTCATTATCTTGGTTACTGCACATATTTATGGAAAATACCAAAACACGTCAAATTTAAATTTTAAATTGTCATACTTCTTCGTGAAAATGCGAACCCTACCTGCAACCTCCTCCGGAAAACAGGTAGAATACCCAATTTGTCTAGTAATTGGATAGTATCGTTATCCAACACTTAGACTATAGTTCTATAGTCTAAGATCCAACATGTCTATCCTTTATTCTCAAAATAAGTTCTCGTATAAAATCGCCTTCCAAGAGCTCCTGGGTAGGTATCATTTTATAGGGACGCATTTTATTTTGTTTTAATATGTTTAGAATCGATGTATGGCTGACATTGAATGTTGTGGAGGCATCTCTTTCTCTGCTCTATTCATGTGGATTTTCTTTAAAGTCAAGGATCGCATCTAATTTCAAATCCTCACACAGGGTATTAGCAGCTGCTTTTTTAACCTGCCTTACGTACCCAAACTCGAAAACTGCCTCTCTATTTTACCTATTGTCCCTTGGGTTATAGGCGGCAAATTCGGAAATTTCTCTCGAAAAAAGCGACTTACTTCTTTTTGTGTTCGGGTGTTTTCTCCGTAACCAATAATTTCTAAAATTGTTATTTTGTGCATTTTTGTTAATCCAACCATTATTCAAAATGAATGAAATTCAAACACAAATTAGACAGTTTATAAACTTCAACTTATCAGCACAAAACAATTTTCGAAGGCGTTCTGAAGAAAATAACATTGCCACAGGGAGTGTTTTACGTATTTTTCCTGCTATACCATCTGGATCTTTCATTTTCTTTTTATCACATTGTGAAGGCAAATAAGTTCAGCATTATTGTAATGAGATTTGGGAATGTTCGAGGAAATATTATTATGAATTTCGGTAATAGCTCGATTTTATCTTTTTCATTTGATTTTTGCAATAAACATGAAAGAGATATTTCTAACGATGTATCACAAGACCATACTTCCTACTTGAAAAATTGGAAGTTATACCTGTCTTTCGAAGGGGGTTGAAGGTAGGGTTCGCATTTTTACGAAGAAGAATGACGTGTTCCGGGATTTTCCATAAAAATGTACAGTAACCAAGATAATGAATTTATTCCATTTGGCTTTTCCACACTGTATATTTCATTTTCATCTAGATGGTTTCGAGCTGATATGGTTATTTGTTATCTTGGTTATTTAATGGAGGGTATCCAAAGATCCAAGAGGGTATACCACCTCAATAATAATGATTTAGTGTAGTATTTGGTAGTTTAGTGCTGCTTCTCAAACCTCTATAGTGAAGATAGAATAGCATATTTTTCGGTTCCGCATAGCAACATTTTCCACTCAATAGCAGGGAAATGCTTAAGAGCATGAAGGCGTAGACTATTTAGAATCCAAAGAACTAACTTGATGTGGCACACCCACAAAATTTCATCCATTTTTTCAGTACTACTATTTTCTTCTTACATTATTGCCTTACTAATTCACCGCGTTAATTTGTAAGTTGACATCAAGACTTTCTTACTAACAAAGTGATATTGATTCGCTAAATTAATTATTGATCTTATCAGCATGCAGGATAATCAAAATTATTGTTCACTGACGTCACACGCTCCCCGCCTCTTCTGATCGTTGAAATTCAGTAGTTTATTGTGGGGTTTTCAGAATTCAACTGGACGATTGAACAGTTGTTTTTTTTCCATTTCCACATTCACATTGAAACAATTCACTGTTCGACATACTCATCAGCTTGGTTGAACGCTACTAATTTCCAATTATTCGATTAATCAGAATGATTTCCATTTTTAACGTTATCTAGCCACAAATTGAGGCATCCAACGGAAAATGATGGTTTTATTATACCTGATGAACAGATGTATGAGACATAGACAACTAATCAACCACTGAGTTGTCTGTGGACTGTTTATAATATACTAACTGTTTATAATATACTAACTGACTGTTTATAATATCAAACTGCAACACCCAGAAGGAGCTGTTTAAATTTTAAATTTTTCTTGGTAAAACATAGATGGTATAGCAAGGAGTAAATGATTAAAATTTAGAGAAAAAAAAGCTTGAAGGTTTTTTCATGTAAACATTTTTTGTTACTTACATATTTTAGTCGTTTTTTGCAAATGTTTTAAATTTTACAACAACCAGCTATTCGAGAAGATCCAAAGTCGATGTTTAGTTGTTGTGAAAATGCCTAAAGCACGTGTAGGTGGAATTTATTGCCAGCTAAGTAAATTTGAAAGAGGTCGAATCATTGGTCTACGGGAGGCGGGGTTGTCATTTCGAGAAATCGCTATCCGTACGAACAGAAATCCAACTACTGTTATGAGATGTTGTCAAGCGTGGTTTGATACTGCCCAAAATCGAAGAAGGGTAGGCCCTGGACGTCGCAGGGGTACAAATGAAGTTCATGATCGACGTCTAAGACTTATGGCTATTAGAGACTCGATCTTTGGCTGATGAGTGGTTAGGAGAACAAGGCCATCCTGTAACTGTCCGAACGGTTTACTTCCGGATAAGGTCTTTTGGACTGCAGCATTATCGACCCCATCTTGTGTTACCTCTGACGGTTGAGCTTCGCCGGCAACGATTACAGTGGTCCAGATAACGTCAACATTGGAATGTGGAGTGGCATCAGGTCGTCTTTTCTGATGAATCTCGATTCTCCTTGGTGGCACATGATGGCCGATGAATGGTTAGACGACGTCAGGGAGAAAGACGTGAACCTCAGTTTGATATATAGCGTCATGTACACCGGACAGTAGGCGTTATGGTAAGGGTGCTATGGTACATGCAAGTAGGTCACCTTTAGTCTTTATTCGAGGTTCCATGACAGCACTGCCTTACCTTCGAGAAATAGTGGAGCCATATGTTCTCCCTTACCTCAACTGGCTCGAGAATCCAATATTTCAGCAAGATAATGCTCGACCTCATATTGTTAGTTTAAACTCTTTTGAAGCGACCCATGAATCTTTTGCCATGGCCGCCCAGATCCCCCGATCTCTTGCCCATATAGCATGTTTGGGACATCATGGGTAGAAGGCTTGAAAATTTACCCCAGCCCCCACTGACTTTGGCGGCTCTGATACATGAACTACAGGTAGCTTGGGATAGTATCCCTCAAGAAGAAATATACCATCTTATTGCTTCTATGCCAGGATGTGTTGGGGAGTGTATAGATAATCGCGGTGGACAAACACATTATTAACAAATTTATTAAAAAAATTGTAAACCCTTCGTTTTTTTCTTCAATTTTCAATCATTTACTCCTTGCTATAATATCTATGTTTTACCAAAAAAAAAATTTAAATTTAAACAGCTCCTTCTGGGTGTTGCAGTTTCTCTGTCAGTCAGTATAATACAGTGCATTCCAGCAACTTTTGCACCAGACTGTAACGACTTTTGAGCGAAAATTAGAACAATTGTTGAAAAAACCACTTCGAAATAAAATTTTCTGGTTAAAGTCATATTCATACTGACACTATTATTGTCTAGTTGCCAAAAAAAACCTGTTAAGTAATTTTTCAGTGTTTAAAAGAGTTACAAGCAAACAATGAAAATATATTATTTTCCGACATGGATTTTTGCACATTTAGCTAAAATGTAAATGTGAACAATTTTACTTCGACCGTTACACAAAAAGTTCGACTTTTCCGATATATTAGACATTTTTGACGTGTGTCCGCTCGAACCAGAAGTCGCAGTTGACCGAGTTTCATATAATTTTCTAATGGACCAAGTTCTTGTAAAAACTTGGATTAAAAAAATATGAAAAAAAAAGTCCCTCTTGGTGGGGAATTGCTGGGAAGCACTGTATAATAAATGAATACAAGGCGAGTAACTTCACTCTTGTCCACACCAAATTTTGCCGTCTGAGATATGTTGGAGGAACGGCGCTTCCAGCAACGGGAAACAATGAAAACTTCAAGAAAGAAAAACAAAATGTTTTCCAAATTACCGAAAAAAGAAGAAAAATTGGGTACAGTCATCAACTAGTTCAACATTAAGATGAATGACTCGTCGGCAATAAAACTCACAAAAGAAATAATGAAGGAAGAGGGTCTACCAGCTTTCAAGTTCCATCCAAAAATAAACAATAAGCTCAAGAATATTTTCAAAAAATTTGAAATAAAACTGGCTCTCAAAACTTCCACCAAAATTAAACAGATTCTAGGAAATACATGGGGTAGACTCCGGAGTGGTCAAAATAGACATTGCGAAATATTCGTCGAATTCAACCATCAACAAATATTCCTCATCGCTCTGTTCCAGGAAATTTGAATCCTTTAGTGTCGAAGTACTAGAAAAAAAATTACCAGCATAATCTAGGAAGATCCTTACGAACTCCAATGCTTTTTGATACGGAAAGGTTGAGCGATGTTCAGTGACGTTCATTCTCTTGTCGCAAGATGTTCACTGGTTTGGGGTGTTCTCTACCCACACTTTCAAGTCATAATGGGGTCATATAGGTAGTCTGCAATGCAGCCTTCCCTTTTGCAACCAAATAATGATCATCGCTCAAGGTTTCCGCGACCGAGGAGTTCATAAGGATCTTCCTAGATGGTGCTGGTCAGATTTTATTCAAGTACTTCGCCACTAAAGAGTTCAAGTTTCCTGGAGCTCCTATGTCGCATTCATTTGCTAAGTTACGCAGATGATTGGTAACAACCATGAAACCGCTACGTTTCTGCCCTGAACAACCAGGAATATTCTCGCAAGGTATGAAGAGCATTTCCGAAATACCAACATCGATAAATCTGCTGTTGAAAATTATATTTGAACAACCGACCATCCGATTATCGGAAATTCCAATAAACTGGATACGGAAACCTTAGAAGGTATCGAGATGCATCAAGTAAGGGATTTTTCACTCAATAATGATCTAACACGTATTAACAATTTCTTGTTTTCAATATTGCTTTAGGACTGAGTGTAAGGTCAGCTCGTATTTAAGTATAGTTATAGATAGCATGCTTTAGTAACGTTTGATGCCAGAAGATGGGACCTTCGTTCCCCAAACATATATCAGACGACAAAATTTGTAGTGGACAAGACTGTAGTTACTCACTAAACAGATATCCCGAAATTAAGTTGAAAAGATTTAATGGTATATTCTGCCTCAAAAAAAGTACGATTCCCCGAACATTTTAATTTCTTATTTTTTTTTAAACTGATAGAGAAAGTCAAGTGAAAAATTATTCATTCCTTAGATTTTTGGGCCTCTATGAAATGAACTACAACAAATGGGTCAGCACAAGTCAGTGACGGGTAATACCGGAGGGGGGGAGGCGTTAGCAAAATGC
The DNA here is from genome assembly GCA_937662695.2 of Halyzia sedecimguttata. Classification (NCBI taxonomy): domain Eukaryota; kingdom Metazoa; phylum Arthropoda; class Insecta; order Coleoptera; family Coccinellidae; genus Halyzia; species Halyzia sedecimguttata. The sequence continues at coordinate 21,119,469 of OW569420.2, read as the reverse complement.
CCCATATTGTTTTTCCAACATTCTTGTTATTTTGAATACAAAATCTTGTAGTCGGTAAATGTCTAGAGATATACCACTCTTATGTCTACAGGATGCACCGTTTATGGATATATTAGCGGAGATGTAAAAATAATCAATTGGTTAAGCTACTTGTGATTGAGTAGAAAGAACCATTAATTTTTCATCGCTGCTAGTAACAGAATTTTGTGGTATTTTCAAGGTCGAATCAGCATTCGCAAAATAATAGATAAGTTCAGAATATTCAAAAATAACTGATTTCTCGACATATAAACATAATTCAACCGAAACAGATTCTGATTGTTTTTCAAAGCTGTATCACATAAAAAAACTTCATAGGGTCGGTTTTCTTTCAGAATTCTCGAATGGAATTCCAATTATAATGTGGGTTTTCGATTCGTGGTCTCGAAGTATTATATTACCAATAAAATTGTATTCAATTGCGAATGGAATTCCACCCACAGTGGGAGATACGACGCCTGTTATTACCGATGAGGTCGACCATGAGGTGTTTAGACCATTGAGCCATCTACCGGGGGGAACGTGAAGTGGCTAGGGATGTAGTAGATCCCTACAACACTTCCCTGCTGGTGACGAAGTAACCATACGATAAAAATGGCTATGGTATGTACTTATATACCTGGGAGCATGCCGGTGAACCGTGTGAGGGAGCCCTGGACCTCGTGGGTGCGGAGTTTAGAGCAGCTTTATGGGGGTTTCTGGCTCGTGGTCTAGAGGTACCACATTACCCATTGATTTTTATTGCGAATGGCGCTCCAGTCCCTACATTTGAACTTTTCAATGCAGCTTGGTAAGGGGCCTGCTGTAGACGTGTCTGTCGGTGGTTGATCCTAAGATCTACTGGAGTGGCGTACGGCAAGATCTCCGAGAAATAATTCACAGTTCAGTTAACCGCGTAATTTAATATTATTTAATAATTAAGGCCGAATAAGTGACGACCATGTAAAATGCGAAGTAAAGCTGGTTAGTCCGTGCTGGAAGCATGTTCGGCAGTTTGGCTATAGACGTACAAGCGCACAACGCCCGAATCACAGTAAATTTAGATCTCGCGTCAAAAAGGTACTGCAATCTCATTGACGGCTATGCTAACAGCACATAGAAGATGCCACTTGGAGAAAGCCTCCACATTAGGAACAATTCCAATGAATAGAATAGTTCATTTTCACCCACCTTCATGTTTATCTTTAAATCAACCCTTCTTTCCGCTCATAATTCTTCAAATGCTCAAAGTTATATTCAAAGTACATAATATAGTTATTCGATGGTTCTAAACATGGCTATAATGGGCCCATAATAGAGCGATAATCACTTTGGATCTGAAGAAAATATAGCGATGTTCTGTATAACGTGGGGAGCAATAATGCTTGTGTTCAACTGAATTAATATCATCAAATTTAATTTATGGATATAACCATGTTCAGAATTACCTAATAACAGTCGATGATAGTGTTTCGCATCAAATTAGCTCATGCATAATGCCTGAGAGCCTTACGGCCGCAGGAATAACTTTACGAATATCCTGAAAAATGATATTTTATTCAGCTTGAAAAAATCTGGTGTGGTCTCCAGTCTTGTTAAATGAGTTTTATTCTGGAAGTGCATCCAGCATGTTTTAGTGTCGTCTGTTAAAGCCCAGGCATTCAAGGGAATCTGAAATGCATCCAAAACAAACTTGTTATATTGATATTCTCGAGTATTGAGATATTTTTGCCTGTCATCTCTGAAGTCAACACATTAGTTATTAAGCATAAAACATTATTTCTCAGTATACTATTGTTCAGTTCGTGTATCATCCTTGAATATCTGGGCCATCACTCGAAAATACTTTGTTTCAGACACATTTCCAGTACCTACCTCCTATGCACAAACCCCTTTAGAACCTCTCGATCTAGATATGTTTAGGAAGACTGTCCGATACCCCCACTTACCCGATCCCTCGCACGGCACTGCTATGGACACTTTTCGCACGCAACGCACCAATGAAGGCACCGGCACTGGCACAGACAGCAACAACCCTGAAATTGAGTCACTAGATACCTTAAGGTTACCAGAACTCGTCGGAAAGGGTGAGACTAGCTTTTTTATTGTATATTCTCTGTCACTGTTTTGATTTATTTTTGAGTCGCATTGTAGCCTAGCATTGCTCATCTGCTGGATCTTTATGAAGTGAAGGTTGTATTTGTCATTTTTGGCGGAATGTTGCGAGGTACAGGTTCATGATGTGGCATAAAAGGTTTAAACAGCGAACATATTCGAATTTTGTTCAACCACCGATCGAGGAGTGTCAGTTTGGAACAAACTTCCAAAAATATTAGTAGATGGAAGGGGAGAGCTTTCAGCGAATATTTCATTTTTATCTCCAGATAAATATCAGAATATATCGGATTTTTTCAACTAAATGCAGTAAAAAGCATTAAAATTACAGCATGACTGAAGTGCGTTATAATAAAATAGTGGAAATCATTCAGATAATAAATTAAATAAATAAATATTCAAAGCAAACCGAAATAAAATCATTGAATCATTCAATTAGATCATTCATTAAATATTCGTCGTAAAGTAAAATAAATAATGCAATTTAATACAAAAATACATACAAAAAAAAATTAATATAATATGGATATTCTAATAGGAACCGGAAAATAGAATGGAAGATGTAATCTCAACTGTATGAGAATAAATATGATCCATCGACTTGTTATTTTGTGAATCTTGCAGACAGTTGTTTGAAATAAAATTATAAAAATAATTTATTATATTGAGAATGAAGAGGTAGATTTGATTGCTACTAACTAATTTTTCACAATATAGAATGAAAATCAATATATTTTATTACCTTTATCTCAGAAATTGCATTTTTTATGGCATGCTTTAATATGTGTTCTTCCTCTGAGAATAACACTTTCACGAATATATATTCAGTACTAATGTACTGAACATAAATATTGCGAATGAAATTTTTTAGATTAAATAAATTTGCTGGCGTTATAGGAATAGGAATAGCAATTTTTTTCTGGACTCACATATAGAATAATTGGAAGTCAGTGAGCTTAGTACATCTGAAAATTCAACCAGAAAAATAGTAGTTGGTAAGAAAAAGTTCCGCAATTTCAGTAGAATAAACATATTCATAGAGTGTTCATGTCGGAAATCTGGAAATTATTCTTCGATGGTGTTTATTTGATTTTTGTTCAAGTTTTTCTGAATTGGCCACAAAAATTAAGGGATATAAAACAAAATTTCAAATCTAGATCTGGCAATAACATTTTTGCTTGTCTTGAAAAAAAAAATTCAAAATACCAGCATGAAACTTTTGTCGAGCAAAAAGCAAAAAGTCCTTCTTGACTTCATTAATCCCATCAGAAAGATAAAATATTGAAAAAAATCTGCAAACATTTTTCGTTTAATTTCGCAGTGTGTGTGGGGCATGTCAAAAAGTTAGAGTTTCGTGAAAAACTTATTTCGCTTTACAGAAAGCGTACGCCAAGGATTCAGGTTTGAGAGAATATAAGTAAATTCAAGTTTGGTGAGAAGAAATGCAGTAATTAGTAGGAGGGTGTATCAATTTTGTTTAATGAATTTTTAAATTTATATTAAAAACAGTGCAGTAGCAGCAGTAAAAAAAATCAAGTAATTTTTTTTTTTATAATAATGAAGCATATTTCGAGGTCACTTCAAATATCACCGCACCACAAATATCCTCAAATTGCGAATTTGTGTCTTTTTTTTCTGTCAAAATTATCGTTTCGAAAAAAAAATTTTCATCTGAAGTTACTAAAAGCATCTTGCAGTTTTTGAAACCCTTCTTACATTTCCTAGTCATGCGATCCTAACAAAATTTCGCATAAGTCTTCGTGGATCGAATTCGATCAGATAAGTATTTTTCGAGTTATTGGGAAAACAAAGACGGACAGAACTAAGTTTGACCTCGGATTCTTGACTAAACGTTTGACACCATTTTCGGTCAGAAATTCTAAAATTAAAGACTTTTGGGCAAATTGTTCAGGGGTACAATCGCGCTAAAGAGGCCACTCTCTGATGTAACGCACGACTAAAAAAAAATTAAATATTTTGATAAAACTCTCACACCCTGTATTTCCAACAAAATACGTTGCTGAAATTCAAAAAATCATTGACATTTCATGAAAGCGACTGTCAAAAGACAGTACCGAATGTTTGAACACAGTACCGGTCCCTATAACTCTTTCGATTAATCCATTAGTTGGGAAGGTTTTCATCTGAAGAAAAACTCATTTATGAATAGCAATCATGCGGAGGAGATGAGAAGGCCAATGGACTTGCGAAAAGGGCCTCCAGAGTAACACCTGCTCGACCGGAACCCTTCTGTGGGCTTGGAAAGGATCAGGGGCAGCAGTGCAATAATGGGAGCTTAATAACAGCTCTTTGGAGAAATAATCCAGGACTTGCACAGGCAAAAATATTCTTGGATTTCTCATCATATCATACAAGAAAGCTCCTGCAGCTTCGGGTAATGGTGGGACTGCTGATAGAGCATTGGTGGTACAAATACCACTTGTACCTCATAGGCAAATCAGCAGATGAAGCAGGCCCTGTGGATCGGAAAAGGAAACAGCCGAACATATAGTTTGCATGTTTCCAGAACTGGTCAGCCTAAGAATTTCACATATGGATGAGCCAGTTTTAAATCCTCACGACGTGACAGCCACGGCTCCTAAGCATGTCATCAGGTATGTTAACACCAATGACAATAACCTTAGGATTGAATAAGTCACAGTTCTGAAGGGCTGATAATAACTCTGATAATCTACATCTAACGTAGTGCTGGAAGAACATACGTATTTCCGAATTGTTGTCAATGATGTCAACCTCTATGAAGAGGCTTCAATGTGCGAGCACCAAACATTCAATTTGTGGAGTGTGTAAATTTCACGGGAAACATAATTTTCATCCGAATAGTAACGACAGTTGATTTTTCTTTCAAAATATGTCCCTCTCAAGAACAGAATGGGCCGGAATATTTTCGAAAATTCCATTTTCTCTAACCTTACTGGCGTTCTCTTTCGATGGGACATACTGTATAATCAGGTTTCTAGTTACCGTTTGACACACTGTATAATCAGGAGCTCCATGCTTTGTAAATTCGTTATTCTAATTTCTGATAGAAATAGTATCTGTCCAAAACTAACAGTCCATTCTCACCTTCTCGAAAAAAAATTAATGAAGGAAATTTTTAATTCATTAATACTCATAGAATGATGTATTATGATTATGGTCCTCAAGTGCATCATCTGAAACGCCATGGTATCATTTACAAGATAACCCTTGAATATTAATCCGTACGAAGAATAATTAATGTCTAACGTGTGTTGGAATTTGTAGCTATAAATTGAAGATCTTCATATAATCAGGTCCTAATTAAGGGTTGGTCTGAAGATGTCACTCGAGCCTGCAGTGGCAGACACATTTAACAACAAATATATCCTTCCGTTCCTAAAGAAATTCTGTCACTGAATATCTATTTCAGCAGGTGATTAAACATTTCGATAATTAATTCATTAATCGAAAAATTCGATACCAATGTTTAACGTGTTTCATTCAGCTAATGAATGGGTAATGGATGGTTTTAATTACACATAATAAATAAGGGAATGTAAATGTTCAATTTCGAAAATCTAAACAAAAAATATAATATACACCATGCAAGCTAGTTTTCCGTTATTGAGGAAAAATTGAAATCACCATCAGAGCAGATATCAATTTTCAGCCTTCCGCTAGACAAATTACGGAATCTCGATTTTATTCCCTCTGCTTTCCTGTTCATTCTCATTGAAGGGTTTAAGGCTAAAACGACTATACAGGATGTCCCAAGTTCGAGTGCATATTAGACGTTTCTGGAGAACTAGACATATTTGTAATCTGAAAATTGGTATTATGATATTGCTTGAAATTCTCTACAGTGCTAAAAATATTTTCGAAGCCCAATCACTTCCGGCTATACAGGGAGTGAAAATAAATTTGATGAAAAATTTTTTTTTTCAAGTTTTGCATTCCTGGTGTGATCAAGTATTCGACGTTGAATACATTTCTGTTAAAACCATTGAATTCATTCGAATAGCTTTCAAAATATCGAAAAAAGACCGGAAAAAAGTCAAATATGCTTAGTCAGTATTATGTTCATTATTGTTGTTTTAAACATCCTGAACGTGAACCGTTTTTAAAACATCGAAGAAGAAGAATGTGGAAAGGTCATGCATCTTTTGAATTTCAGAAATATCATCACAGGGTGTTTCAAATTTTGTGTCGAAAATTGTGATCAATAATTGGCCATAACTTCTATTTTTCAAATTAGAACCCTATTTTTTTTATGATTGCGTTGGATTCTGCAGTGAAAAATAATTATAGTTTTCTTACATGATTATGCTCCTAAATTACATGATTTCTGAGTTTTTTTTAATTTAGGAGCATAATCAAGTTAAAAAACTATCATTATTTTTCACCGTAGAATCCAACGCAATCATAAAAATGGGTTCAAGCCCTGTGGACAGGAGCTTTCTGGCGCTCTAGTTCAAACAGACAAATTATATCTGGTATTGGTTTCTCAGAGTTGGGAATTATATCAATGTATTAATATGATAGAACTGCATCAAAAAGGAAATTCAATTCAAATAATAGTTTATTTATGAAGATTAAATGAGCAATCATGAGAATGAGAACTGCACCACATTTTCAAATTTTTTTTTGACACTTTGCGGTAATCTGGTCAATACAAAACTTCACATGCGTATAAAGGTCATGATTCTACTGTCTTCTACAGTCTGGTGCTAAATTTCAGATAGATCGAGTGATCAGTTTCGGAAATATTCATAAAAAATATTTTTACTAAAATCGGCCATAACTCCGAAACCCCTTGATGGTTAACGCCCATTAACGAACTTGTCCGAGATATTTACGCTCCAAAACCACCTTGCAATTTTCAATCCGCTAACTCCTTTCGTTCGAGAGTTATCGTGCCTACGGCCGGTCGGCCGGCCGGACAGAATCGATTTCGCACTCGGATTCTTGATCAGTGAGTCGAACCAAATCATTTGAGACCATTTTCAGCCAAAAATTCCAAAATTACAGACACTTGGGCAAATTGATAAGCAATCTGTTCCGAGGAACTAGAGCGTCAAAAAAACAAGTTTCGTATGACAATTGCCCAAAACAGGTTTAAAGTACCTACAAATAGTAGGTATTCCATAAAACATGTATAAAATAATAAATTACCTTGTAATCGATCAAAAATATCCTGATCTACGTTCACAAAATTTTCTCCTCTCTCGAACTTTGGAATTATCCTTTCAAATTTACGTAATATTTTCAAACATTTTCGGGTGAGGTCCCCGTTGCATCGCTAAAATACGAGTATTTCAACCCCAATATTCTTGAAGTTACAATATTCCCTTCTGTCAAGTTGACTTTATGGCAATTCATACATAGAATATACATAGAATAATTATATCAACCTGTGAAATACGATTTACATTGAAATTTTGAAAAATCATATCTCCGAAAGTATTAGCTTGTTAGAGTTAAAAATGATATGAATGGATTCTTATGATAAAACTGCTTATTAAAAAAAATTTAATTTGGAATTTGTTTTGTAAAAAAAAAATTTTTTTTTTATTACTCCGAAACCTTCTGTCCAATTTTACCCAGTAACGAACTTAGCCGAGATATTCATCCCCCAAACCTACTCTGAAAATTTCAACTCTCTAGCTCATTCCGTTCGAGAGTTATCGTGCCTACGGCCGGACGGCCGGCCGGACAGAATGAATTTCGACCACGGATTCTTGATCAGTGAGTCGAACCAAATCGTTTAAGACCATTTTCATCGAAATATTCGAAAATTACAGACATTTGGGCAAATTGATAAGCACTCAGTTCCGAGGAACTAGAGCGCCAAAAATAGGGTTCTAATTTGGAAAACAGAAGTTATGGCCAATTTTTGATCACAATTTTCGACACAAAATTTGAAACACCCCTGTGATGATATTTCTGAAATTCAAAAGATGCATGGCCTTTCCACATTCTTCCTCTTCGATGTTCTAAAAACGGTTCACGCTCAGGATGTTTAAAACAAGAATAATGAACATAATACTGACTAAACATATTTGACTTTTTTTCGATATTTTGAAAACGATTCGAATGAATACAATGGTTTTAACAGAAATGTATTCAGCATTGAATACTTGATCATACCAGGAATGCAAAATTTGAAAAGAAAATGTTTTCATCAAATTTATTTTCACTCCCTGTATAACCGGAAGTGATTTGGCTCGAACTTGGGACACCCTGTATTGCAAAGCTTCTCCATTAGTGCTTTGTCGTTGAGCCGCTGCAGGGGCAAATATTAACTTTTTCATCCTTCTGTTTGAGATATTAAAGCCACAATGATGTAGGATACAACTAAATCTACAGCCATGCCATGAACCTGTACAAATCGCGATGTGATTAAGTGTTTCGCAATAGAAGGTCATCTATTGAAGACAAGGTGATTTCAGCCTCGGACAATACGTCTACCTCATTTGACTACGGGCTAGGCAATGCCGTTGTTGAAAACCCGCTAGTTGACGCGGACAACGGATATGATGCTCATCATGACCACGATCATATAAGTGTGAGTGTTCTTAGGAACAAAGGCAAGACATCGGCCCTTAACTTCAGCCACTATCCCGAGGAAGAGGTATCGAACATGGGACCCTCCAACCACCAACAGAAATATGCAAGTATGTATACAACAAAGTAAAAATCAGACTTAACTGAAAGATGGCTTATAGTTCTTGAAGAGGTATATTCGGGTAATACCTTCAAAAATATCGATATGTAGAGCTCTATTATTCCACCATCATGCATAGCAAAGTTGAAACGTCGTATAACGGCTCATTTGAAGACGTTATTTTCAGAAATATTCTCCTTTCTCATCACTTTCTACAAATGACATTAATTATTACACCAGAAACATCGTCAACATCGTACTGTTATGATTTGAGATTTAAGGCAAGATATTTTCTTGCCTTATTTGCCCTAAATATTGTTTGGCTCATATCAGGCTTGCATATACAGTGCGCGTCAAAATTATGGAACAAATTCATTTCCTCAGAAGAAAAATATTTGGCAACAAAATCCTGAAACAGGTCATTCTTTGTTTCACTTTTACCAAATTTGTATGTATTCTTGAAGGATTTTTGTTGCACCCTGTGCCATCCCCATCAACCCTCTAAACTTTTTGAATAGGGAAAGTGCGTCATGTGGTACTTTTTTGGCAAAGTCTTTGTATCTTCTTTACAGGCGTACAGAAATGTTCAAGAAAAAATCTTTCTTTTTTGAAAAATAGTTAGTTCAAAGAGGTTTTCAGTATGTGCACTTTGTCATGGCTCATTTACTTTGGGACCATGGCACCTGATGAAATTTGTCACCGAATGAAAGTCGACCATTACAGTTTTGTTCATGCACAACTTTTAACCCCTACGAACCCTTTAATGGAGAAAAAATGGGGGGGGCGTGAGGGGGTTGAAAGTTGTGCATGAACAAAACTGTAATGGTCGACTTTCATTCGGTGACAAATTTCATCAGGTACCATCGTCTCAAAGTAAATGAGCCATGACAAAACTATTTTTCAAAAAAAAATGTTTTCTTGAAAATTTCTGCAGTCCCGTAAAGAAGATACAAAAACCTTGCCAAAAAAGTACCACTTGACCCACCTTCCCTATTCAAAAAATTTAGAGGGTTGATGGGGATGGCACAGGGCGCAACAAAAATCCTTCAAAAATGCATAAAAATTTGGTAAAAGTGAAACAAAAATTGACCTGTTTCAGGATTTTGTTGCCAAATATTTTTCTTCTGAGAAAATGAATTTGTTCCATAATTTTGACGCGCACTGTAAACTGCTTCACAAAAGTTGAGGAAGTTCAGAAATTTTGAGACTGTTTCAAAAGTTTTTTCACAAATTTTTAAAATATGAGAGATCTGAATGTTTACTCACTTATCTAACTCATTATTTTGCTCATTTCTTTATTAGTTTTAAAGTTTCAGTTGATATTTTATTCTTAGTATTTGTAATGCAAAATCAGTGCACTCAAAATACGGAAAAAGAAAGTTCAGTAAAGAGCATTGCCTCCTCGAAGATCAATCACAGCCTGACAACGCCTTTGCATATTCTCGATCAGCTTGTTGAAGTAGCCTTGATCAATTTCTCTCCATAGTTGTGGTAAAATCCGCGAGATCTTGAAGTGTATGTGGAGGTGGTTGATGAGAATCCAAAGCTCTTTGTAGCGGATCCCAAGCATATTCAATGGGATTGAGGTTTGGCGACCGAGGGGGACAGAGTCCAAAAATAAGAAATTTGGCCCGATAGCAGCATCAAACAAAGGAATAATATTGTCGAAGACTTGCCCCATCTAAATCTGTGCATTCATGGTAGCATCAAGCACCAACAATTCTGTACGTCCATTGTAATAAATGCCTGCCCTGTACAACCTCTGAACGGATGAACTTCCCGAACCGATCTGCGATTTCTGGATACCAGATGATGGGTACATGCCCAAACACCAAGACTATCCGAAAACCGTCGTGCCAATTCACGTGATCATTGACCCATTCCAATCGAGGTCGCATATGATTTTGAGTTAGTGGAATCCTTCTCAAAGGTCGTCGAGAATGTAGATTAACGTATCGAAGTCTTCGATGGACTGTTTCAACCGAAACTAAAACAAGTAGCGTTCAAAAGGCGCTGTTGCATGATTCGGCAAGTACTCAAAGGCTATCTATGGGTAGACACAGACAGAAACCGATCTTGTGCAAGAATGTTTTGAACTTGGGCATACACTTCTCAGTCTTTAGATTTCCAATTTCTCGATATCGATGGACCAGCCGGGAAACTGGTCTTTCACTAACCTGAAAGAAATAAATTCGCAACATATCTCAGATTACGTCCCTCCTCGATTATACCAATGGCCCTATTGGCTTAATTTGAACTAAATTTACGTCTGGGCATTATTGCAAAACAAAATTTCAGATTTTTAATCAATGTTGATTGTATGAACGTAAAACAATTACTGATCTAAAATTCTCAGAAACGCAAACGACAAAAACTTGCCTGGTACTAAAAAATTTATCAAACGAGTAGAAAAAAAAACATTCCTGACATGATATCTGCCCTCTTTCTCAGAAGCTGTTCTTCATCCCTTGCTCTCCCTCTTCAGATTTTGTTCAATAAATCATTGTCTTCAGGTATTTTTCCTTCAAATTGGAAACGCGGTGTAGTTAAACCCTTGTTCAAGTCTTTGTTAAAGATCAAACATAGGTTATTATAGACCTATTCGTATCACTAGCACCATACCGAATGTTTTTGAGTCCTTAATATTGGAGAAGATGCAGAGAGATATGGTCTTGACCACTGCATTAATTTTAACCAAAGATTCCTCTCATCGAATGAAACACTTTTTTCATTTACCATTTTTCCAGATTCGGCTCAGGTAAAAAGTTACAAGCGTTTAAAGATTTCACAATGTGCTAATACACTGCGGCATATAAATTATCTATGACATTGTTGGCGGACGAGAATAAGGCATGGTAACGTGGTTTACAGCTTGATTCGGGATTCCAACGCTCAGGGACGGATCCATAAAAGTAGTGAAATTTCTGGAGTTTTCCATTTTAAAACATTCAATGAAGAATATCTCGAAAACGGTGCGTTTAAGGAGAAATGATGAAGAATAATAGAATGTTCTAAAACGATGGAATATTCTTGAAATGACTCAAGAAAAACTTTATATGCTTTCTTTATGCTAATTTCGTTTAGTTTTATGAATCCACGAGTCCATAACTAGAAAACCAGTAGAAGTAGAAAATAACTAATATTTGGAAAATATGTATCATAGTTATAGGAAACTTTACGCCAACATTCATTTTATTCGAAAAAAGGATCTCAAAGCTACAAAATAAAAACTGATTTTTTTTCAAAATTTCATCTTTTTACCTGAGCTGAATTTGGAAAAATGTTGAATGAAAAAAGTGTTTCATTTGATGAGAGGAATCTTTGGTTAAAATTAATGCAGTGGTTATGGATTCTTTGGAGAAGGGTGGACAGGTGGATGTTGTATATACTTCTCAAAGGCATTCGATAAGGTGGATCACAAAATTCTGAGGAGGAAGCTATTATCTTTGGAATCACTGGCCGTTTGCTTGATTGGTTCATGTTATATTTACATCTACCTTCTCGAAGGGTCAAAGTTCGTGCTTATTTCTCCTCTTCAGATGTGGTCCAGTCGGGTGTACCACAGGGTAGTTATCTTGGACCTATCCTGTTCCTTATATATATTAAGGACATCACAACTTGTTCTAGATTTGCGAAATTTCTCTTATTTGCCGATGACTTGAAAATTTTTTTGATTATCAACAGCTTGGAAGAGATGTTGAGTCGCCAATCAGATCTGGAGAGGCTCGAACAATGGTGCATGTCCAACGGAGTGTTTATAAATGTCAGTAAGTGTAAACACATGTCCATATTCAGGAGGGGGAGTTATTACCAATCACAATATATTTTGAATGGGGAAACCTTGGGTGTGGTGGATGTCGTGAGAGATTTAGGTGTTGTGTACGACTCTAGGATGAGTTTCAGTGCGCACATTGGGGGCATTGTCTCTAAAAGTTTGAGAATGCTTGGCTTCATGTTGAGGCATTCATATAAGTTCCAGGACGTTAACACCATATAGTACCTATATATTAGTTTGGTTAGACCTCAGTTAGAGTTTGCATCGTGTGTGTGGTGTCCATACACTTCGCAGGATCGAGGGTGTTCAAAATAAGTTTCTTCTTTGTATTTCCGGTAGGTTGGGCATCCCTCGAATCAATTTTTCAGCAACGCATGTGAGAGGTGTAGTACATTTGCCAACCCTGAGAACTCCTAGGATGAGGAGCGATGTATTACTGTTCACTCGAGTTCTTAAGGGGATATTATCGACAACAGAGCTTTTGCCACTCTTAGCTTTTCATGTCCCACCCAGAGCAACTAGAGAGTCTGTCCTGCTCAGCATTCCGAATTACCGATTGAATTATACAAGAGCGACACCGATTCTCAGAATCTCGGGAAATGTTAATGTGGCCGGTCGGGCCGGCATAGATTTCTTTCATGCATCATATTCTGCAATTGTTAGAAATGTTAACGAATGTTTGATTTAGTTTGGTTTTCATATTATATTTTCCGTATGTAATTGAGTTTATCCCGTTAATAAATAAATAAATAAATAAATTCGGATATAAGAGAGTAAATATCTGATTTCTCATAAATGAACATTTTTGGTGAATAATAATGAAAAATGGCGATACCGTTGTTAAAAAATCAAGAAGTCAAGAGCGTTCCTGCTAATCGGGTCCTTCCTGAATGGCTTCGTATATACGAAGCCATTTAGGAAGTACCCGATTTGCAGGAACGCTCTTGACTTGTTGATTTTTTAACAACGGTATATTTTTCATTATTATTTTTGAAAACGCCAAACAGCGTTCATGGCCATTGAGAAGATACTGTCTGAGCTCTGCGGGCCTCGTTCTTGATTAAATATCGAGTGAATGGTGGCATATGATTTCACGCTTCAAATATTCACTGGTGGGGAGAGGCTGATTTCCGTGTTTCGTCTCATAGGTGGCGTGGGCGATTATAATGATCGACCAAGCCGGCTCTGAGAGGCTTAACCCGGGTCAGTTTAGTTGAATTTGTTGGGAAAGCTACAGGGTACTGATGAAGGCCAAGTAGCCAGAAACGCGTCTGCTCTTGCTTTCTCGGCAGATCAATGAACCCCCTGGGGTCTATTTGATTTGTGAAATATATGCATAATTATACGAAGCCATTCAGGAAGGACCCGATTAGCAGGAACGCTCTTGACTTGTTGATTTTTGGTGAACATGAATCGGCAACTTTTGAAACGGTCACAAATTTCTGGACTTCCTCAACTTTTGTGGAGCAGTATATTTCATGTCCCCTCTTCCGATGAGAGAACCATTAAAATTGAGCATTGACCTCCTGCTATCAGTGCTTATTTCCGGTAAAAGTACCTTCAACCCTACATGTAAATTGGCTTTGCCATTCATATTAAATAAATGAATAAATATACCTCCCATGACCTCAGCCACTTTTTTTCCAACTACAGGGTTTTAAAACTCAATAAAACCACGTAATCATTGACTTCCGGTCCGGGACAGAGGCCAACAGGGCTGAATCAAAGCGATCCCGAAAGGGTTGCGATCACGGAACATCCACTCGGAAAATAGGCCTCAATAGCAAACGCAGGCTCCTCACTGCTCTAACGCATGATGCCGACTGAACTGAGTTGGGACAAAACTTTATAGTCCCAGCTCTCGAACGAGACTACTAGTGCTCCGCTACGACATCAACCGACTGAAGGGCTCGCATTTTAAAGAAGTTATGCTGCCGCACCCTGTTTTTATTATTCTAAAAAATCGAGACTTTTTTATAATTACTCCCCCAATGAAATATTCATTCGAATCAATACGTATATATACAGGGTGTCCCGGGAGGAATGGGACCAACGTAAATCATAAACTGAGCTCATCTAGGTGGACTGATATCGAGGGAATTAAATTGCCTGATTTCCTTGTCCTGATATACAGGGTGAGTTTCGGATATTGAGTAACATTTCGAAGTTCAACAATTCTTGAACCAATCGATTGACATATTTCAAAGTTTTCAGTTATATCACCCTTTTTGACCGCCATTTCTGAAATTAGAAAAATCATGACCATGGTAGGAATTTTTGGACATTTGCTATATGTGTTAATATCAGTTCACCCTGTGCGTGGACAGTGAAAATTTCTTCCACCTTTATGAATATAGAAAAGTAAGTCAACAAAGGTATTGCATGGTGATTAATACATTTTTGTGTAAATTTTCCGTTCGTTCCATTCCTGTTTGTACATTGTGGATAGATATCGTCATTTGTCAATGAGAAAATGAAGTTTTTAACAAATTAATCATTTTCATCAATTCGCGAATTTTTTTTGATATTTCAATACTCTTAAAACAGATTTGGACGAGTTAATCTCGATATTTCAATTACTATACTTCATACCTATAGACAAAGGATAACACATCAATAATTTCACATTATTGGCCTTTTACATTCCAAATATCACTTCAATGATTGAATATTTATGTGATTTATGATATTTGTTATTAACTAGTGCAAATAGGTTTTGATAGTACATCTGATGCGATATCAGAACCATTTTATAAAATTAATAAAAATGATTAATTCATCAAATACCTCATTTCCTAAATATCAAATACCAATAATTATGTACTATGTACAAGAATCGATAAAACTGAAGAGAAATCATAATAATTTTTTGTTGAAAAATTGCTCGATGTTGTGCCATCCTTTTCCTAAATAGTTAGGCAACGGTCCCACAGCCTCCCTGGCATTTACCGACAACCACCGACGAAATTTAGGACGCTTGCGTTCTTGCAGGTACGGTCACACACAAAAAGGTGTTCATCAATAGTAATCGAGTATTGTGATGGAAACTTTTAGATTCATTAAGACATAAGTAATATACATTTCGATTTAATTGATATCTGAATTTTGCGTGCCTAAGAACATGGTAGCTAAAAAATGTTTCCGTTACTAGGAACCAAAGTTTGTTCCGTGGAAATCATATATACGGTGGTCCAACGAAAATTTAACACCTCGATTTTACGACTTTAAAATAAAAATGTGGAAAATCGCTCAGACCGGTCAATTTCTGATTCGAGGGGGAAGAACTTTTCCGCTTTTTTCATCCCCGTAACTTCAAACCCCTAACGGGGGTGAGCACTACCCCTCGATTTTGAACAGGGGTGAGGGGTGTTGCGATAACTAATTCTGAAGATCGTATCGAGTACTATCTGGCCCTAAAATTTCGTTCCAAAATATCCATCGATAACGAAATAACAGCGAAAATAGTGAAAGAGGCAATGTGGAATTTATCTCGAGCATATTATTCGTATCTGACACATTTCAAAGGTATGTAGTAGATATGTTGTTAAGTTTTTGTCCAAAAAAGTATCAATTTCTTTTCCAAAAATGGGTTCAAGCCCTGTGGGCAGAAGCTTTCTGGCGCTCTAGTTCAAACAGACAAATTATATCTGGTATTGGTTTCTCAGAGTTGGGAATTATATCAATGTATTCATATGATATCACTGCAACATAAAGGAAATTCAATTCAAATAATAGTTTATTAGATAATTAATAATAAATTACCTTGTAATCGATATAAAATTTCCTGATCTACGTTCACCAAACTACAGAATTATGCTTTCAATATTTACGTAATATTTTCAAACATTTTCGGGTGAGGTCCCCGTTGCATCGCTAAAATACGAGTATTTCAACCCCAATATTTTTGAAGTTACAATATTCCCTTCTATCAAGTTGACATTATGAGAATTCATACATAGAATAATAATTATATCAATCTGTGAAATACGATTTACATTGAAATTTAAAAAAATCATATCTCCGAAAGTATTAGCTTGTTAGAGTTGAAAATGATATGAATGGATTCTTATGATAAAACTGCTTATTAAAAAAAATTTGATTTGGAATTTGTTTCGTAAAAAAAAATTTTTTTTTTGTTACTCCGAAACCATCTGTCCGATTTTGCCCAATAACGAACTTAGCCGAGATATTCATCCCCCAAAGCTACTCTGAAAATTTCAACTCTCTAGCTCATTCCGTCCGAGAGTTATCGTGCTTACGGCCGGCCGGACCGGCCGGACAGAATGAATTCCGACCACGGATTCTTGATCAGTGAGTCGAACCAAATCGTTTAAGACCATTTTCATCGAAATATTCCAAAATTACCTACATTTGGGCAAATTGATAAGCACTCAGTTCCGAGGAACTAGAGCGCCAAAAACAAGATGGGTCATGTTTTTGATTTACCTGAGTCCATCGTGAATGTTTAAGAAGTTTACAAGTGTGTCAAAGCGATTGTGAATATGTAAGAAAGAGTGGAAATGATAAAATTAATTTTTAGGAATAAAGAGTCTGCGCGAACACATGGGACTTATTTAACGAACGAAATCCTGGAAAAAATGTATCAGCTGCTTACGTTGTGCAACCGGTTGCCGAATTTGACGCTGCTGGTTCAGTCGGAAACAAAAAATCGTATCTCATAAGGATGGAATTTATGTTGTTTCAGGATTCTCATGATTATTGTGCGTGAAACACCAAATACATCGGACAATTTAATAGCACTCAAGGTCGGATCCATTGCTACATGACCTAAGACAGCCACATCCCTCGCTTCGTCTCTTTCATGCACCCTATGAAAGAGACGAAGCGAGTAGGAAATTGTCCGATGTATCTGGTGTTTCACGTACAAGAATCATGAGAATCCTGAAACAACATAAATTCCATCCTCATAAGATACGATTGGTTCAGGAACTGAATGAGGATAACCTCGATCGCCGACTACAGTTCTGTGAAGTGGTCAGTGAAATGATTAATTGGTAATCAAAACTACTTGTTCGATATATGTTTTTCGGACGAGTGTTCATTTAACCTTAACGGTATTGTAAACCGGCATAACTGTCGGTATTGGCAGATGAGAATCCAAGATTATTTCACTATGTGCATACTCAGCGTCCCCAAAAATTAAGTATTTGGGCGGGTATTTATGGAAATCACATAATCGGACCTTTTTTTATACCCGTATGCCCTCGTGCAAGTATTGGAGAATGCAGAAGGCCATCAAACGATCGTTTCCCAACAAGTTGGCGCACCACCTCATTTCGTTCAACCGGTGCGTCCGTTCTTTGATGAAAACAATCCTCACGCCTGGATTGGAAGGAGACATATTGAGTGGCCACCCAGATCACCTGATCTGGCTCCACTGAACTTTTTTTTTTATGGGGTCAGCTGAAATCCAAGATTTACGCTACCCAGCCTGAGTCATTGGATTGTTTACGAACTCGGATCATTAATGAATGCCGTCAAATGACACCAGAAATGTTGGGTAATGTACGTGAACGCTTTCAGCAAAACTTATGTTACTGCATGGAAGTGAATGGTATACATTTCTAGCATTTAATAAACTAATCAAAAAGTAAGTACTCCTTCATTATTTTACCTGTAATTTCGTCATCGATGGAAATTTTGAAGAGAAATTTCAGGATAAGATTGTACTCGATAAGATCTAAAAATGAGGTATCGCAACACTTCTCATCCCTATTCAAAATCAAGGGGTTGTGCTCACCCCCGTTAGGGGGTTGCATTTACGGGGACGCAGAGGGCGGAAATGATGTTCCCCTTCGAGTCAGGAATTAATGGGTCCGAGCGATTTTCCACATTTTCATTTTAAAGCCGGAAAATCGAGGTGTTAAGTTTTCGTTGGACCACACTGTATTTTTGAATTTCGAGCATTAAATTTTGTGCACCTAGCAATAAAGCATGTGTATGAAATATTAAAAAGTATAAGCAGAGGTTAGTGTACCATTGAATTCGATGTATAATACTAGATGCTAGGTATTTAGGATTAATCATGTTTCAAGAAAGAATCACCGAAGGCTACACTCAATGTTCTATATTTTTTATGATTTTAAGGTATTTCGGAAGATAGTTCCCTACAGACGATTCTATCCTAAAATGAATCAATATTTCTAAAATTTCAAAAGGAACACTCGATATGTGTTGAAACTTCAGAATAATTCATTGCCCAAGTATTTGATTCAGGATACATTCCATCAAGCGCTGATTTTAATTAATTCATGTTGAATGGATCCGAGAATCTGTCTACAGCTGAAGATGATGTCCTACATTTGTGCAAATCATACTTCATATTTTTGATTGTTGATCTTAAAATTTTAGAAGAATTGTCAACGACAACATCAAGTCACTTCAGGATCACTTATGAAAGATGATAATTTCCTTGAAACATCCGATGAACTGGAGTGTTTGAAATTCATATCTAAAACTACACTTCCATTTTTCCTTACGACTTGCATTTATTAGCTTTAGGCAATAAAGATGTGTAACGCAAACGCTCGAAATTCTGAGGGAATAACCATTTCAGTTGATGTATTCTTTCGTTCATCTCGGCTGTTGTATTTGTAGATCAATCTCGGGAACTAAGAGAATAAAGTGATGAATGGTATTTCCAACAGCAAGGGCATGAAATAATACAGAAGACAACTGTGTGTCGGGAAAGGTATAAAAATGCCCTCCGTACGAAAACCTGGAAGAAAAGAAATCCCACTGCTCTTACATATAACTTGGGGAGGCTTCTTTCCAATCAATAAAAGTAATTTGAAAAAGGGGTCCCTTAAAAATTCAAACGAAGTAGGGAATTCTGGAGGAGCTGGTACGAAACTTCTATAATGCTGAGTCATTTACAGAAAAACAGAATCAAGAAGGTATAAAGAACGGACTCTCCATGTCTGATCTAAGCCACCAGATCTGATATCAATCCTATTCGGAAGAACATGCCCTCTGGAACACTTAATTGAAATATTTTTTATCGGTTTTAATGAACTCCCGTCATCAATTCGTTGAAAAAAATTCTTCCACTCCGTTTTACTCGATCAGCATTCCAAACGAATCGGTGAGAGCTGCAGCGATTATAATTCAGATATCGACGGTTCTTTAACTTTCTGGAAAAATAGGAGGGTCGCTGATTAAAGGAAGATCTATTAGTTTCTCCTGCTTTATCTATCGAAGAGTTTAGCACAAGTTGCGTTTCGATTTATCTTCACAGGACTCTTAGTATCGTTCTGTGAATTAAATTGTGTCATAGCCGAAAGAGTTGAGAGGATATAACTCGACGTACATGTTGTGGTACTCCATTTTCGAAATTGATCTTATTGGAGACCATTTCCAACAGAAGGTACATGAAGGGTGTGCCAAAATCAACGCAGAATTGAGAGATGCTGGATACAGATCCGGTATGTTGAACCTCGCCTTCTTGAACATTAATTGAGTGATATTTCAATATTAGCAGAATGTCCAAATAAAGCCCATTATTATTATTTTTCTATTTTTGCGTCGTTATGAGAGGTAAACCCTTTTACAGGCTACCCTGATGGATAGCCTCATCCCAGCAACATTGATTTCTGCATTATGTGCACCAATACCTCGGCCAGGGATTCACATGCCAGAAAAATCTCCAATTCTGTCATGTAGTTCTCTCTCATTCTGTCTATACATACTATGATTAGCACGACCATCATTACTCTATGCCCCGGATATAGAGTGCTCAGTCGAACATTAAATCCTTCTGTTCTTCCTCCATCACCACATTATCTTCGGGGGGAGGAAAATTCGATAACAAACAACTCCTTGAGCTCTTTGTCCACCAGGACTATATCTAGCCTTATTGAATGGATCTTTCGATTTGTTGGAATAGCATAGTTTCTGTATATGCGGGATCTATTCTTTTCAACAACCACTTCAATCTACAGAGGTACATATGGCAGCACTGCTTCGTTGTCTATACTATAAACTTCTCTTAGATGACAGTCTTTTTATATACCTTTATTCAACGGTTTTTTTTGGGTTTTCTCTCCCAAACTCTGAAAAATATCTATAAAATAAAAATTAATTATTTTGTGATTTGCTTCTGCGTAAGAAACACAGGATATTTGTCAGAAGCAATCAATTGAACAATGTTGCCTAACAAACAACAACGAAACAACATCAACGAAGAAACAACTATATCGTAACGTTTCGGAGTCTATATCAGACTCCTTCTTCAGACGCTCTTTGAAAATCGAGAGAATTATTTTCATCAATCCCAAATTATTTTGCGATATAATTATACGTTTTTGCGTGTGATTATACGTTTTTCCGTTCCCGCAGTGGATGAACATGTCTATTTTCTCAGTTAGGTGAACTTCTGGAGATATTTAAATGAACGCTGTGAGTACCATCGGAATTGCTACAGATAAAACGTGAATTTCTCGAGTATAAAACTTAGGAAAGTAACAGGTATTCGAAAAGCAATATCACATTGAATGAAAAAGTTTTTCTCAGTAGGTATGGACAGGAATAAAATTCATTCAATTGCTAGCATTCACCCTACTCCTCTCGAAATATCCAATAATTTCTTTTTATCATCAGTCGTGTCGCCTTACTTGAATAACATCAATTTCCACTGAATGCAAAACCTTGGGCAAAACCGTTTAGCGCAATAAATTCAACACTTGACGCTATAATGCAGGGAAAAATGTATTTTTGAAATACATATATTCCGTTCAAGATGTATTGTATATGAATAGTTGTGAAATTCAGGGGGTGATTCCTTGTCAAAAAATAGGGTGTGTCTTTCATATAAACTTTTCTTTTTTGAGCCCCCCCTGCTTAGTTACAACCCCCTAAAGTTGGCGCCCGAAAAGCAGTTGTTCATTTTTTTCTTAAAACCAAAAAACTGGCAAGAATAAAATTAAGCACATATTTTATGCGAGCGAAAAGACACTCAAAAAAAAATATGGTAGTGTTCTTTTATGATTGCAAGGAGTAGAAAAAGCCACCCCTAAACCTTGTTTTGCAAGAAACTCTTTTCCATATTCATATTTTACAATAAAAAAAATAAGGTTAGATAGCTTGTTCCATTCTCAACAAATAAGGTCTGATTTTATTTCTTGCTAAAGTTCACGATTTTTGAGAAAAAAATAATTTATCAACAGATAATACGCCTGAGTCGTAGAGGCTAAAATTATTCTCGACTTCAAATTGATCCAGCGGATGTCAAGTTGACATTTTTAATGAGAACTGGTTGACAAAGTATGAATTTTATTCCAAACTATCCCCAACCCTGTAGTACATATATTAGACGTATTCTAATGAATTAGAAGGCATATATTCAGAATATGGAATACGATAACTGATTAGTTGAATTCTTAGAACATAGTTCTATGTTCTGAGATTTAATTAAATAATAACCTGCACCATAGAAGATCGGATCTATCTTCAGTACCCGAATGAGTGCCGCACTGGCTATGCATTTGAACAAGCGCGCCAAAGCAGACTGGGCTCAGGTCAGTGCTTTTCTAACTTTTTGTATAATAAACTGTTTAACTTTCGAGGCGTGTTGTCCACCAAACCTTTGACCTGATTTTCTTTCCCACATTCATTTTGGATTCCAATCTATGCGTAAATCAAAATTAGATCTTTACGTGTTTGAAAAGAGCACGGGAAATTGGTGGTAACTCCTGAACAGCATGAAATAAACAACTCGAAATGGGTGACCTCATTCTAAAGGAAAAACAACTATAACTAGCGCCAGTCCTTGGAGAGTGTTATTTCCGATTCTTGTAACTCTTCAGGATGTGGCCGATTAAAAGTTTCAATGGTTTAATGAATTTCAACGTAACTTTTTGACGATGCATCTAATTTGTAACAGGACACAGGATGTGGCACTTGAAGTGCGATCGATTTAAAACAGAGAAGTTTCGTAATTTGGATAGTGGATTTTTTCTTTAGAGGTTTCTGAAAACTGACTATACCCGCGGACCCTAGCATTTTTCGGGCGCTTATTTTATTTTTTCCATCAATTTATCGGGGTCAAAATTATTTTGAACGCAAAAATAAACTACCGAATTTGGGCACTTGAGGTGTCGGTCGTTATTTCATTTCATGTTGTCGGTCAAGCTGATAACACTAATACTGTACATGATGGCTGAAATTCGAGGCTATTCTTCTGGAATTCATAAAAATTGGTTCAAGCACTGACGTGAAGTCCGGAGCTTTGGCGAGCGTGTTCTATTGTCTATTTACCTATGATTTACCTCTACTGGACACGCTTAACCGAATTTACCATCGATATAGAACGCTTTCTCGGCTTATTTAAGATATGAATACATTTCGCACCATTTTAATGACAGACTCGAGTAATGAGAGAATCGTCTAAGATCACAGACATTTTAATTCACGAAATTCCGCGAAACTTTGTACGTCTGCATTCCACAACTAATTACCATGTTTGAATTGAATCGGTTTCGTATTTTTTGAGTTATTTGGGTTATAACAACAACGTTTCAGATAGGTATAACTCCAAAACCGTTTGGCCGATTGTGCCTTTCAACAAACTTAATTGTCGCATCCGGATGTACAACCTACCCTAAAAATGGTAAGTCGCTATCTCTCGCTCCGTTCTAAAGTAATCGAGGGATGAATTTTTTTTTTATTTCCTTATGTCTGTATTCTTCAGCAAGTTACCCAGTATCAATTTGATCGGATCTGTATTGGTCAAAAACAATATTTGTACTCAGAAACCGTTGGACTGATTATGCCCATTAACGAACTTATCCGTCGTATTTAGATCCTGAAAATTTCAAGTCGCTATCTCTTTCCCTCCTCAGGTTATCGTGGCAAGGGCCGGATGGACATAATCAAATTTGATCTCGAATTCAGTCGTAATCGTTTGAGACCATTTTCGGCAAAAAATTCGAAAGTCACAGACATTTGGAGAAGATGATAGCACGCTGTTCCCCAGAACATGCGCGCAACATAAATTATTTCGTTTTATGCATTTTCAACAACACGAACAATTATGCTTTTTTATCATCTCTGAAAATTAAATAATTAACTTTTTCGTTAATAAATATCGGTTAAATTTAGGATATGATGTGATATATCAATTTTGTTTATAATTTTGGTAAGAATTAAAATATGGATTAATATGCAGGGTGTTCCATTGAAGAAAAGGCCAATTTGATCGGTTGACTTTTTGACTAATCCTGTGTACCTACTTAATTTTTTCTTATTGTTAAAATTCCCTAAAACTTTTGTATGCTAACATTTTGCTAGCTCTTACATTAGGATATAATCGACCCTGTATATTTTTTCATATACTTCACGGGGAACAAGAATTTCGTTGATGTGTGTATTTGCTGGATAGATATAAAGGGCAAAAAACGTTGTACCAAATGTTCGGAACTGAGTTGGAGAATGACAATGGCACATTCTTATCATAAAAATTATATCTTTGAAAGTATTGGTTTCTCAGAGTTGGGAATTATATCAATGTATTATTATGATAGAACTGCATCATAAAGGAAATTCAATTCAAGTAATAGTTTATTTAGCAAGATTAAATGAGCAATCTGAGAATGAGAACTGCACCATGGAAGAAATCAAAATAAAATAGCTGAAATGAATTTGACTCTCTCTTATAGATCAGGATGACATGTACGAGTATGAACACAGATCATATAATAAAGCTTAGATAGAATAACTATAGCATTCTGGGAAAACTTAGAAGTACGATTCATTATTGAAATTTCGAAAAATCATATCTCCGAAAATATTAGCTTGTTGGAATTGAAAATGATATCAATGGATTTTTATGGTGAAACTTCATCTTAAATAGAATTGAATTTGAAATTTGTTACTTAAAAAAAAATTTTTTTTTCGTTACTCCAAAACCATCTGGCCTATTTTGCCCAATAACGAACTTAACCGAGATATTCATCTCCCTAACCAACTCTGAAAATTTCAACTGCCTAGCTCATTCCGTCCGAGAGTTATTGTATAAATTTTTTTTTTTAATTTTCGAATTTTTTTTTGACACTTTGCGGTAACCTGTTCAATACAAAACTTCACATGCGTATAAAGGTCATCATTTTAAAATTTGATGCAAAATTTCAGATAGATCGAGCGATCTGTTTCGGAAATATTCATAAAAAATGTTTTTACTAAAATCGGCCATAACTCCGAAACCGCTTGATGGATTTCGCCCATTAACGAACGCGTCCGACATATTCACGCTCCAAACCCACCCTGCAATTTTCAAACCTCTAACTCCTTTCGTTCGAGAGTTATCGTGCCTACGGCCTGCCGGACCGGCCGGACAGAATTGATTTCGACCTCGGATTCTTGATCAGTGAGTCGAACCAAATCGTTTGAGACCATTTTCAGCCAAAAATTCGAAAATTACAGACATTTGGGCAAATTGATAAGCACTATGTTCCGAGGAACTAGAGCGCCAAAAATCTCGTTCAAGATATCTTGATTGATTACATTTTCCAAAATATGCATCGCCCGTACAGTTTCTAGATATTATGCACTTAATTTCGCCCTGAAGGAAAACGTTGAGAGCATGAAATGAAACATCGGCTTTCAGAATGCTTGGCAACAAACTTCTGAAGAATTAAATTGGAAATTTTAAATGTGAAATGTGAAACAAGAGGAAACTGAAAATAGAGTATTCTGTTAAATATATCCATTTCAAACCATTCGGGAGCAACGATACAAGAGGCATAAATATTTAAAGTAGGTGTTTTAATATTTGATACTACCGCCAACCCCTCTGCCTCAGTCCGGCCTTGCCAAGAGCTATGTTGTATTCACGAGGTTGCCGGATGTTTCATATTTCATTCATAAATTGTCATCATGCATTTGAAGGATCTTTCTGAATTGTTCTAACTTCTATCCGAAAAAGTTGCCACTGCAGGCTTGGATTATAGAGCAATGTGATCAATAAAACCTCTGAAAATTTCGATTTGGTATTTTTCGTTTTTGCGCGGTCGTGCCCGAGGGCGCTATCAATCTGTCCAAATGTCTGTAATTTTCGAATTGTGTCAAAAGTTCCATTTGAATTGCTGATTAAGAATTTCGTACTCGTGCTTTTTAGGTCAAAATTTTTGCGTATTTTCCGAAAATTATGATTGAGGTGTCCTTCGATTCGGAATGGCATGTAGATAGTTTTTGAGAAAATGCTAAGGTCGCTCGAAAAAATTGCAATAGTAATAAACAATCAAGTGAAAAAAAAGAAGGGGGTTTGGTTTTTCGCCAATATCTCAAAAATTATTTGCGATAATTCAAATTTGAAAGAAGATTCAAGAAGAGGAAGAAATTTCCTAAGAAAAGTCATAACTCCCGGAACTAGGACCAATATTTATAATTTTCCCAGAGGTTTGGAAATACTACCGAAAGCGAGTACTGCGGCTTGCGTAAGCCTCGCCCCCGTCGGACCTTTCATGAATAAATATTATTTAAACTAATTAAATATGAAAATACAAAATTGAAAAAATTCAGCCACCTGCAGGATAGATCAATGAACAATAATCCGTGGTACAAAAAAAATTGGTTCAAGCACTGACGTGAAGTCAGGATCTTTTGCGCGTATGTTCTATTGTCCATTCTCCTGTATTGGACACTCTTAATCGAATTCACCATGGTAAATTCGATTAAGAGTGTCCAATACAGGAGAATGGACAATAGAACATACGCGCAAAAGCTCCTGACTTCACGTCAGTGCTTGAACCAATTTTTTTTTCGTGAAGTCAGGATAGAAAGCAATGATGAAAAAATTAACACATTATTGTCTACCTTCAATTCTTCTTTAGGAGAAGAATACATAATTATTCTTGAAAAATATTACTGGAATTAATGTCATATTTAAATAATCAAAGTAAAGAAAATTATAAGTTTATTTACTAACATATTGAATGAAATTCAATTCAAAGTAATATTCAATTACTTATTCTTAACCAATAAATGTCCATTGATAGATCTAAAGGTGATGAAGTGAAACATAAAGATATATTCTCATTAGTGATAGAAAAACTGGCCTAAAATTCCTCTCTACCCATCACGAGATTTAATATCCACAAATGAGCCTCTCACCTTACAAGATCAGAAGCCTTCAACAAAATTTCCGCGATATCATATATATATAAAAATAATACATAACCTTTCAAAAGTCCCCTCTCACAAATATACTCCTCTGAAGGCACATGGATCTCTTGAAGAAGAATCGTCTTCTCTATTTCTCAAAGATATTCACTCTTGTTCATAGAAATCCCTTCAATATTTAGTTGCCTCCTCCTAAGGAGGATCTCTTTCAACACCAGGTCTGACCATTAATGTAGGGCTATCATCTCCCATAGATTTGTGATGAAATAACACGATTTTCCCATAACATACGCGTAAAAGATATGTCATCATGACATTCATATTTTTATTTTTGAAGGTTCTCGCAAAATTACGACCATAGACAACATATCATACGACGATTTGCATCCGCTACCGAACTCACAAAAGGCTGCGCGGTTCTCCAACAATATAGATCCGATCGTGTTCAAACTTGGAATTCTGCAGTAGAGTTAGGTTCTGAGGCTCTTCCAAAATTTCAGCCATGCCGGACGAATAGTTTATGATATATAGATTTTTTTTCAATAATTTTTAATTATTTTTTTTTTAATTTTCTAGTTATACAATCCTCACGAAATTCTGCAAGAATTTTCGCGTTGGCATTCTACAACTAATAACCATGTTTGAATTAAATCGGTTTTGTATTCTTCGAGTTAATGAGGAACAAAAAACAACCAAATTTCAGAAAATTTCAGATGGATATAACTCTAAAACCGTTTGGACGATTATGCTCATAAACAAACTCAAATGTCGCATTCAGGTGCACAACCTAACCTGAAATTTTCAAGCCGCTATCTCTTTCCATTCTCAGGTTATCGTGACAACAAAAGTATTTTTTAATAATTTTTTAATAATTTTCTAGCGATACGATTCTCACAAAATTTCACAAACGTGCTCAGGTCTATATTCTACAACTATTCACCAAGTTTAAATTCGATCGGATTTATTTTGGTCGAAAACAAAATTATTACTCGGAAACCATTGGGCCGATTATACCCATTAACAAACTTGTCCGTCGTATTGGGATGCGCCACTTACCCTGAAAATTTCAAGTCGCTAGCTCTTTCCGTTCTCAAGTTATCGTGGCAACGGACGGCACCACAGAATTAAATTTCACATTTGCGCAAAACTATAACGCGATGTTCCCCAGAACATACGCGCAAAAATGTTTATCGTCTTTTAAATTAGTTATCCCTTAGTTAATTAACAATTTTTTGTAGAATGAACATTAACATTGCGAGTGCGATAATTGTTAAACTATTAATATGAGAATTGTTTCCTTTCGAGGGGCTATTTTTCAAAGGTCTTGGAATAGATTTGCGTTGGAAAATTTGAAAAATTGTTCATTTTTTCGTTTTGTTATTGACAATTTACTTAAGTGAAAAATTATGAGCTTCAATTATATTTTCAGAAGAAAATTTCGAATTATCTCATGAACAACGCATTGGTTTATAATAATTTTTTAAACAATAGGAGATAACAATTATTGAAAATCATTTTTAAGAAGTTTCTCATCATAAGAAAACGGATCAAATGGAATATTATAAATTGAAGCTTGATAATTTTTCACTTCACCAAATTGTTCATAACAAATCAAAAATTAATAATTTTTAAAATTTTCAATAAGGAATCTATTCAAAGACCTTTGAAGAATAGCTCCACGGAAGGAAAACATTTTCAGGTCAATAGTTTAACAATTATCGTACTTGCGACGTTAATGTTCGTGCTACAAAAAATTGTTAATTAACTAATATATAACTAATTGAAAAATCGTGATAAACATTTTTATACCACGGACTATTATTCATTGATCTATCCTGTAGGTGCCTGAATTTTTTAAATTTTTATTTTAATATTTAATGAGTTTAAATCATATTTATTCATCAAAGATACGAAGGGGGCGAGGCTTGCGCAAGCCGGAGTACCCGTTTTCGGGCGTATTTTCAACCCTCTAGGAAAATTATAAATATTGGTCCTACAGTTCCGACTTTTTTTTAGGACATGTCTTCTTCTATTTGAATCTTTTTTCAAATTTGAATTATCTCAAATAGTTTTTGAGATATTGGCGAAAACCTAAACTTCCTTCTTTTTTTTCACTTAATGGTTGCTTAACTATTGCAATTTTTGCGAGCGGCCTTGGAATTTTATCAGAAGCTATCTACATGCCATTCCGAATCGAATGACACCTCAACCATAATTTTCGGAGAATACGCAAAAATTTTGACCTAAAAAGCACTTGTTGACTAGACTATCCAATTCGAAAAACTTTTGAAAGAAGGAACTTAGAGACTTGAAATTTGCAAAGTAGGTTTAATGTTGAGATGCACCGGCCTAGTTCATGAATGGATAATGTCTGCCCATCGTTTCTGGAGAAACAACCGTTTGAAATTATATTTTCTCAATATTTCCAAAACTGTACCGATCCGATCTAGTTGTTATTTAGGTGAACCTATTTCATGATTCTTGCAAAATTTCATGAGAATCGTATATCTAGAAGCGGAATAATTTTTTTTAAGAATAGTCCAACATCTGGGTATCGCCAGAATTTCATATACAGGATCATAATTTCTCTTAGATATTCTTTATTGAATATTATTAAATCTTATAAAAATTCCAGAAATTCAACTGCTTGGGAATGGGTACATTATCTTTGAAATATGTATAATGTAATAACTTAATATTTTATTTTCAAGCCGATACACCTACGAAATAGAAAATTAAATCTCATTATAAGCATGACGAGAAAATATGATGGAAATCTGCAAGTATAATAATGTGTAATTAATACTCACAATTGTTTATATTTCAACCTATTTAATATCGACTTTTCAAAGCAAAATACTACGCTTGTACATTAACCTGTTCTCCTTCGATTCTTTTTGTGAAAAGTGAATAGAATTTGGAAAACTTGACGCATGTATTTATTGTGAATAGAAAAATGAATTTTAATATAATATTATGCATGATAATGTGTGTCATCCGTGAAATAAGACAGTCTGGTCGCAGGAAATAACCTTCCTCTAAGCTTTTATGTCTATGAAATCATTAGAGGAAAAGTTGGTAATGTGGCCCCCCGCATTGTTTTTGAGGCTTTATTTAAAAAAATACAAGACTCAGAAACTGGAAAGATAAATTATGTGGCTGCATATTCATTCGCAAATAGATATCTTACTATGAGATAAATTAAAGTCACATTAAATATATCATCAATACGAATTCATGTTATGCAATAATTTCATTACTATAAAATGCTTGATAATAACTATTCAAAATTGTATAAAAATGTATTTCTGGGAAAATATTATGGATTCTCTACCCTTCCTATACATATAAGCTACCTGTTCATTTATAAATCGTAATACAGAGTATTCATTAGTACATAGAATTACAGAAATGAATAAAACAATAATCAAATTATTTTATTTATTTGTTATTTGTTCTTTTAATGAAATTGGCATACCTGCATTTCGAAAAATATTTGTAGATATACATTGAAAACTTTCCAGGTCATTTTTTATTCGGAGGGGGACATATTTTGAGCACAATTGTAAGCCCAAATCTTCTCAAGCGTAGATGTAGGGGTTGTCACCCCTAAATTGTTAATAGGGAGTAAAGGATGAGCTATATCTCAATTGAAACAACTTGTCCTTCTTTTAGAATACTACAGTTTTCAAATATTTATTGAATCCTTGAAGTAGTTACAGGGTGCTCATACTTAGTGTACTAATCAAATGAGATGCTCGAAATGATTTTCATTACTAGTCCAACAATAATACAGTCTGTTCTCAAATGCTGTATGTATATAAAAATTGAATAAAAATTGACCTGTTGCGGCATTTTCTCTCAAACATTCTGTCGTCACATAATTGGCCTGGCAAGTTGTCAAATTGACACCTGGTATATGTGATTATTGTCAAAGAATAGCAAATTTAATGTTCATGATTTTCACGTCTCTTTAGATTATACGGAGTTTGTTTCACAGGAATGAGACAATAATTATTGTTGGAAAAGCTTATTTAATTATGCCGACGTTTCGTCGGTGAATTTTGTTTTGTCTCTGTAGTGGTGATTCGTTCTCCAATTGTTATTCTTACATCTATGTTAATTTAAAAGCTGCTAATTTAGGTAAGTCATCTCTATTGTTCGTCTTTTCAATGCACAGTTGTGTCAAATAGCTATATGTTGTTACAGCCTTGAAAATGTTGGAAAAATCCAACGAAACGTCGGCATAATTAAATAAGCTTTTCCAACAATAATTATTGTCTCATTCCTGTGAAACAAACTCCAGCAAATTTAATATTTGTTATCGGCGAGCGAAAGAAATATAACATCAGAGTTATTCGCTATAATGTTCACGAAAATTCATTGAATTCCATGAATATCTTGCAGATCGACTAGGGGCCGGTTTCTCAATTGCGAGTTAACTCGAGGTTGCGAGTTGACGCATGTATTTAGCGATATTCATACCGCTGAAATTCAAAATATCGGGCTGTTCTAGATTTAAACTCGGTTGGATCTATATTGTAAGAGATTTTGAAGAAATATAAAAAAGTCTAATACAGTGAACCAATTCTTTCTAGGGCCGGTTTCTCAATTGCGAGTTAACCCGAGGTTGCGGGTAACCCGAGTGTTACGCATTCATCTGACGGATAGTTTCTGAGATACAGATTTTTTTTATGATTTCCCATTTATACGATCCTCATGAGTCCGCAGGAGTCCTGTCGGTATTTTTCAACTAATTGGGAAAACAACCTTTCAACTCGAAAACCACTCGGCGGATTTTGTCCATTAACGAAATCAATCGGCGCATATGGACTTCAAACCTACCATGCAATTTTCAACTATCTAACTCATTTAATTCGATAGTAATCGTGCTTAAGACCGGGAAGAAGGTAATTTGGCCTCAGAATCTTCATCAGTGGGCCGAAACTAAACGGTTGAGGCCATTGTCGATAAAAATTTCGAGAATTACAGGCATTTGGGCAAATTGATAGGCGTGTAGGGAAACAAGTGCGCCATAAATGATAATAATAATGATGGCTTGGTTCGCCGAAATTGACTTTAAGAATTCTGCGCTTGTAGACATATTGATCATACCGAAAGTTTGGAGGAACATTATAGAATTACTCGAATAACTAAATAAATTGATAGGAGGGACACACGGTGAAATAATCGTCGATTTTGATTATCAAAATCCCTCCTAATCCGGCATAGCCACCAGTATCCCCCCAGAGAAGAAAGTGTGATTAAGGGCAGATATGTACCGGTTCATGGTTGTTACTTATCGCCAGCGTGACTTCGCCGAAGGAGCTCTGGGAAAATCAAACTCTGTGGTGGAGAAGTACTGCAAAGAAAATCGTACTAATGCCACCTATGAAGATCCTTACGAACTCCAACCCTCTGTGTTGCGGAAACCTTGAGCGATGTTCAGTGTCGTTCATTTATTTGTCGCCAATGGGAGTCAAGGACAGAAATTCAGTGTACCTATGACCTATATGTAACCATTGCGACATGAAAACGCTAGTCCGAGTGTGGTTAGAGATATAAATAAATTGATCTCCAATAATTCGGTAGGAAACTCAGAACCTATTGCGGACAACTTGCGATATACAGAGAACTCAGGAAACTTTTTTTATATCTGGTTCTTTAGAATTCTACGTCGTTTGATTGAAAACTACTTCTATTTATTATTGAATGGTTTCTTTCTGGGTTTTCTCTCCCAAACTCTGAAAAATATCTATTAAATAAAAAAATTATTATTTTGTGATTTGCTTCTGCGTAAAAAACACAGATTTTTCAGAAGCAATCAATCCAACAATGTTGCCTAACAAACAATAAAGAAACAACATCAACGATGAAACAACTATATCGTAACGTTTCGGAGTCTATATCATACTCCTTCGTCAGACACTTGACGAAAATCTTTAGAATTATTTTTTTATTTGGAAATCATAGTAACATAGAAATTTCCAAGTTCCAACTCCTTTTTTAATGAATTCAGCCAAATATGGTCAATACCAAATGAGAAATTTGCAAAATTGAATTCTCTGTTCAATAAAATACAAGTTGACTCCTTAAGTTTCCTTTTAATGTAATCAGATTCTGTCATCAGAATATTTGTATTACTCCAGTCCATCATGTAATCTCCTTAGATTGTACATACATGTTCTGCTATTTTTGATTTCTGAATGTCTCTATTTCTCAAGTTATTCTTTGTTCTTACGTTACGACTTTCTTACTTCTAGTGGTCTTGATGTTTCTCCTGTGTACGATTTACCACAAATAAAAGGAATATTATATACACAGTTTCTTTATTTTTGTTTTTCATTAATGGGTTTTGTCTTTGTTAATAAAGACCTAAGATCGTTTTATGTTTTGAAGACGGATCTTATATTGAACTTAGTACCGATTCTTCTGATTTTTTCAGAAAGGCCACGGACATAAGGGATCACATTTAACAGATTGGGTTGCTGTTCTTGTTGATTATTCTGTTTTACTAGATTATTTGTTATTTTATTAGAAGCTCTTCTATCTATAACCTGAGTCATGTGATGTTAGACATTGACATTTGATCGAGTTCAAGTTTAGAACTTTAATGTGAAATAAAGTTTTGAAGGCTCTCGAAGAATTTCAACGATATCTGAGGGATAGTTCCTGAGATAGATTTTTTTGAATATTTTATTTTAATTTTCCAGTAGCGCGATCGTCACATATGTTTCAGTGTCAGTGTTTTTCACCTAATTACCGCAATTTAATTCGATCAGATCTTCATTCTTCGAGTAATTGGCAAAACAAAATTTCAAATGGTAATAACTCTGAAAGCACTCGGTGAATTTTGCCCATTAACGAACTTAGCCTGCGCATTTGGACTACAAACCTACTCTGAAAATTTCAATTCCCTGACTTATTTTGTTCGAGCGTAATCGTGCTAACGACCGGACCCAGAAAGAAACCATTTAATAATGAATATACCTCCCACAGTATCATTTATTGATTACTTACTTCTATTTAATTCGATAGGACTTGGAATGATGATCTCCAGAGCATGCATCGATTTTCTTATGTTTTTATGATCGTTAGTTATACAGTGCGCCTCAAAATTATGGAACAAATTCATTTTCTCAGAAGAAAAATATTTGGCAACAAAATCCTGAAACAGGTCAATTTTTGTTTCACTTTTACCAAATTTTTATGCATGTTTGAAGGATTTTTGTTGCACCCTGTGCCATCCTCATCAACACTCCTAATTTTTTGAATAGGGAAAGTGGGTCCTGTGGTACTTTTTTGGGAAGGTCTTTGTATCTTCTTTACGGGCGTGCAGAAATTTTCAAGAAAATATTTTTCTTTTTTGAATAATAGCTAGTTCAAAGAGGTTTTGAGTATGTGCACTTTATCATGGCTCATTTACTTTGAGACGATGGTACCTAATGAAATTTATCACCGAATGAAAGTCGACCATTACAGCTTTGTTCATGCACAACTTTCAACCCCTACGATCCCTTTAATGAAGAAAAAAGGGGGAAGGCGTGAGGGGGGTGAAAGTTGTGCATGAACAAAATGTAATGGTCGACTTTCATTCGGTGACACATTTCATCAGGTACCATCGTCTCAAAGTAAATGAGCCATGACAAAGTGCACATACTGAAAACCTCTTTGAACTAACTATTTTTCGAAAAAGAAAAATGTTTTCTTGAAATTTCTGCACGCCTGTAAAGAAGATACCTACCAAAAAAGTACCACAGGACCCACTTTCCCTATTCAAAAAATTCAGAGGGTTGATGGGGATGGCTTGGTAAAAGTGAAACAAAAATTGACCTGTTTCAGGATTTTGTTGCCAAATATTTTTCTTCTGAGAAAATGAATTTGTTCCATAACTTTGACGCGCACTGTATACCTTTCCTTTGCTATGAATAGGATACGACATTAGTAGAATATGTTATTAGTATATTTATATTAATAGTTCAAAAGTTCTCTTCTAGCCTCACAGAGATTATCGTTAGATTTCATTATTTCGTCTCTGTCTACGTTTCTTCTGTGTTTTTCAGGGAGGATTTTCAGATCGTATATAATGAAAAAGGATGATAAACTTATATCTGAACAAGTTATAAGTCTAGGAAGTAGGTACTGTGGAAGAGCATGAAAAGTTTCTGCTTTATAAGGTTATCAGGGATAATATGATTCTTCTTTCAATAAATACCATTGTTTCGATGAAGGCCCATACCAATACAGATTCTAACATTCTGTAGTGCACTCATATTTGATAGGTATTTCACTTCTTGTCCACATACGGGGTGTCCCTAGTTCGAGTGCCTATTAGACGTTTCTGGAGAACTGTACATATTTGAAATCTGAAAATTGGGATTATGATGTTGCTTGAAATTCTCTACATAGTTAAAATATTTTCGAAGCTCAATCACTTCCGGTTATACAGGAAGTGAAAGTAAATTTGATGAAAATTTTTTTTTCAGTTTTGCATTCCTGGTATGATCAAGTATTCAATGCTGAATACATTTCTGTCACAACCTTTGTATTTATTCGAATAGTTCTCAAAATATCGAAAAACAATCGGAAAAAAGTCAAATATGTTCAGTCAGTATTATGTTCATTATTCTTGTTTTAAACATCCTGAGCGTGAACCGTTTTTAGAACATCGAAGAGGAAGAATGTGGAAAGGTCATGCATCTTTTGAATTTCAGAAATATCACCACAGGGTGTTTCAAATTTTGTGTCGAAAATTGTGATAAAAAATTGGCCATAACTTCTGTTTTTCAAATTAGAACCCAATTTTTTTATGATTGATTCTGCGGTGAGAAATAGTGATAGTTTGCTAACATGATTATGCTCGTAAGTTCAATAAAAAAAAAGTTATGGCCAATTTTTGATCACAATTTTCGACACAAAATTTGCAACACCCTGTGATGATATTTCTGAAATTCAAAAGATGCATGACCTTTCCACATTCTTCCTCTTCGATGTTCTAAAAACGGTCCACGCTCAGGATGTCCAAAACAAGAATAATGACCATAATACTGACTGAATATATTTGACTTTTTTTTCTGTTTTTTTTCGATATTTTGGAAACTATTCGAATGAATACAATGGTTTTAACAGAAATATATTCAGCATTGAATACTTGATCATACCAGGAATGCAAAACTTGAAAAAAATGTTTTTCATCAAATTTATTTTCACTTCCTGTATAACCGGAAGTGATTGGGCTTCGAAAATATTTAAGCTCTGTAGAGAATTTCAAGCAATATCATATCCCAATTTTCAGATTTCAAATATGTCCAGTTCTCCAGAAACATCTAATAGGCACTCGAACTTGGGACACCCTGTATTCTCAATCATCAAAGGATACTTCGGGAGGTGCATTCATCATCCAATGGTTTTTTTTTGTGGTTTCTCTGTCAAACTTTGCCGGTCTCTCAGGAGGCCCGGTCCCACGAAAATTAATTAATTAAAAAACTTTAAAAATAGTTAAAATATTAATGTCAAAAAATCTACTTTCAAAGTTCAAAGAATCATAAAATTACGATTAATTAATGAAAATTCTCGGAAAGTATTAGTTTGTTAGAGTTGAGAATGATATCATTGGATTATTTTGTTGAAAATTTCAACTGTCTAGCTCATTCCGTTCGAGAGTTATCGTGTTAACGGACGGCCGGGCAGAATCGACTTTGACCAGTTGATCAGTTCGGAAATTACAGACATTTGGGCAAATTGATAAGCAGTCTGTTCCGAGGAACAAGAGCGCCAAAAATAGAAAAAAAAATCAACTAAAAGTGCGTATAAAGGTTCAAAAATTGGTTTAAGCACTGACGTTAAGTCAGGAACTTTTGCGCGCATGTTCTATTGTCTATTTGCCTCCATTAGCCACTCTAAATCGAATTTACCATCGTATATTGAGTTTCGGCGATTACTTGCACCCACGACAAATATTCACGGGCCGGGTGGTGGAGGGTGGACGTATGTTTTAAGCGGGCTTGTTCACCTGAACAGAGTGCCTATCAATTCATCCAAATGTCTGTAATTTTAGAATTTTTGGCCGAGAATGGTCCCAAACAATAAGTCCCGACTCACTGATGAAGAATCCGAGGTCAAACTTGATTCAGTCCGGCCGGCCGTCAGCACGATTACGCTCGAACACAATGAGTTAGAAAATTTGATGGTGATGACATCGACAGCTCTGACGGGGGTGCCCAATACACCTTAAGGTCGCAGTGCAACGTTAACCCCTACAACAATATAAAATATCGAGAATAATCCCCGGTTTCTGAAAGGCTGATCAATACAAATGTTTACTAATCAGACATCAATCTCTTGTTAACCCTCATCTGAGTTGCGCAAAGCGCCTAAACTCGGAATGATTTGACATTAACAGTTCTGTTAACTTTGACCAGCCTTTCAGAAACCGGACGTTAGAGTAGGTTTGGAGTCCAAATGCGCCGGCTGAGTTCGTTAATGTACAAAATCCGTCGAATTGTTTCAGAAATACAGCAATCTGAAATTCTGTTTTCTCAATAACTCGAAAAATACTGATCTGATCGAATTAAAGCACGGTAGTTACTTGAAAAATACCGACGCGAAGACTTAGGCAAAATTTGATGAGGATCGCATGACGAGAAAATTTTGAAAAAATATTTGAAAAAATCTCAGAAACTATCCGTCCAATATCGTGGAAAATGTTCAAGACCCTTCAAAACCTTTAACCGTAAAGTTCTAGACGCACTGACGTGAAGTCACGAGCTTTTACGCGTATGTTCTATTGTCCATTCTACTGTATTGGACACTCTCTTAATCGAATTTACCAAGGTAAATTTGATTAAGAGTGTCCATTACAGCAGAACGGACAATAGAATTCACCATGGTAAATTCGATTCAGAGTGACCAATACAGGAGGATGGACAATAGAACATACGCGCAAGAGCTCCTGACTTCACGTCAGTGCTTGAACCAATTTTTTTTTCGTTATTTGTTTAAAATTTTCTTGAAGTAAGTACGGTTCTTACAAAAATTTTTTTTTTGAAAATTTCTAAGGGTACGGTTCTTACAAAATTTCGAACATGTCTTTATCTCCATATTCTACAACTAGTTACCAAGCTTCAATTCGATCGAGTTTATATTTTTTGAGTTATCGAGGAAATAATATTCCAGGTGGGTATAACTCCGGAACCGTTGGACCGATTATGCCCGTAAACGAACTTAACTCTCCCATTCGGAGACGCAACATACCCTACCTCTTTTAGTTCGAAAGTTGTCTTGGCAACGGTCCATCCATCTACTGAACTGACCCATCCATCTACCTAACTGACACAAGGCTGCTCGAATCTCCAACAATATATATCCGATCGTGTTCAAACTTAGAACTTGGTAGTCGAGTTAGATTTTGAAGGCTTTCGCAAAATTTCAGCGATATTGGATGAATAATTTTTGATATATAGAATTTTTTTGAATAATTCTCAATGATTTTTAAAAAAATTTCTAGTAATACGATCCTCACGAAATTTTGCAGGGACTTTCGCGTTGGCATTATATTTGAATTGGATCACTTCTATATTTTTCGAGTTATTGAGGAAATAAAAGCCAAATTTCAGATGGGTATAACTCCAAAATCGTTTGGCCGATTATGCTTATAAGCCAACTCAAATGTCGCATTCAGATGTACCACCTAACCGGAAAATTTCAAATCGTTTTCTCTTTCCGTTCTCAGGTTATAGCGTATTAAAAAATATTTTTTAATAATTTTTTTCTAATTGTCTAGCGATAAGATTCTCACAAAATTACACGAACGTGCTTAGGTTTATATTCTACAACTATTCACCAAGTTTCAATTCGATCGAATTCATATTGGTTGAAAACAAAATTATTACTGGGAAACCATTACCCTGAAAATTTCAAGTCGCTAGCTTTTTCCGTTCTCAAGTTATCGTGGCAACGGCCGGACGGCCGGCCGGACAGAATCAAATTTGACCTCAAATTCTTCATCGGGGAGTCGAACCAAATCGTTTGAGACCATTTTCGTCAAAAAATTCGAAAGTTAGAGACATTTGGGCAAAATGATAACGCGATGTTCCCCAGAACATACGAGCAAAAAGAGGACCGGTTTTTTTCTGGACGCTTGTTTTAACAGTTGGATTCATATTCTTGGAAATATTAGGAATATTATATTTTCTCCTGGAGATAAGCAGCCTAAGGCTAGTTCAGTACCTCGATGGGTTACCTCTCTGGCTATAAATTCAAACCAGCCACACTGCTTTTCCAACTAGTTTGTGTTTTTAGTATAGGTTCTTCAGAACGTAAACTGAATATTTCAGGAAGTTCAAGGAATATTTTCGGTTCAGGATTCTGAATCCTAATGATAATTAACCAAAAGCAGTCGAAACTTCCAGATAACTTCATTCGAACCATACCCAAATATCACATTTAAAAATAATAATATGAGATTATTTCGTCATTGAGGTCAATATCGTCACCCATTATATTTCCTTAGTGGATTGATTTTCCATGGCGGCGTGTCTCCTTCTAATGTTGAGGTTTTTCTAATGTTTGCTGTGGAAAAAGTGATAAAAACAAAGCAGAATAATCTGTTTGAAATATGTTTATTTTCATTTAGCATATTTCGGTTTCTGCTATCCGTATACTCTCAAACGAGGATAATATACAGAAACAGAAATGCAAAATAACCTTGCATATCCAGTATTATAATTGGCTATTGCTCACTTCGTTATATTGTTTATGTGTGGTTGGGACTTCATTATAACTTCCCAATGTTCCCATGTTATCGTTTCAAACGTGAAGTTAGTATCGAATGACAAACAAGACCTGATTGATTTCAAACAATCGTGACATTTCCTTCGCTTTCTAGATTATTATACGAATTGTTTAATGACGAACGTAATTCAGTGTAATATTAATCTTTGCCAACGATTCAGATTGCTATACAGGGTGTCCCAAGTTCGAGTGTCTATTAGACGTTTCTGGAGAACTGGACATATTTGAAATCTGAAAATTGGAATTATGATATTGCTTGAAATTCTCTACAGAGCTGAAATATTTTCGAAACCCAATCACTTCCGGTTATACAGGGAGTAAAAATAAATTTGATGAAAAATTTGTTTTTCAAATTTTCCATTCCTGGTATGATCAAGTATTCAATGTTGAATCCATTTCTGTCAAAACCATTGTATTCATTGGAATAGTTTTCAAAATATCGAAAAAAAATACTGGAAAAAAAGTCAAAAATGTTTAGTCAGTATTATGTTCATTATTCTTGTTTTGAACATCCTGAGCGTGAACCGTTATTAGAACATCGAAGAGGAAGAATGTGGAAAGGTCATGCATCTTTTGAATTTCAGAAATATCATCACAGGGGTTTCAAATGATGGTTCGAAAATTGTGATAAAAAATTAGCCATAACTTCTGTTTTTCAAATAAGAACCCTATTTTTTATCATTGCGTTGGATTCTGCGGTGAAAAATAATGATAGTTTTGTAACATGATTATGCTCCTAAATTAAATTTAAAAAAACTCAGAAATTATTGAATTTAGGAGCATAATCATGTTACAAAACTATCATTATTTTTCACCGCAGAATCCAACGCAACCATAAAAATGGGGTTCTAATTTGAAAAACAGAAGTTATGGCCAATTTTTGATCACAATTTTCGACACAAAATTTGAAACACCCTGATGATATTTCTGAAATTCAAAAGATGCATGACCTTTCCACATTCTTCCTCTTTGATGTTC
Organism: Halyzia sedecimguttata; assembly: GCA_937662695.2. NCBI lineage: Eukaryota > Metazoa > Arthropoda > Insecta > Coleoptera > Coccinellidae > Halyzia > Halyzia sedecimguttata. The sequence continues at coordinate 21,079,009 of OW569420.2, read as the reverse complement.
TAAAAACGGTTCATGCTCAGGATGTTTAAAACAAGAATAATGAACATTATACTGACTAAACATATTTGACTTTTATCCGGTTTTTTTTTCGATATTTTGAAAACTATTCGAATGAATACAATGGTTTTAACAGAAATGGATTCAACATTGAATCGGTACTTGATCATACCAGGAATGCAAAACTTGAAAAAATATTTTTTCATCAAATTTATTTTCTTTCCGTGTATAACCGGAAGTGATTGGGCTTCGGAAATATTTTAGCTCTGTAGAGAATTTCAAGCAATATTATAATTCCATTTTTCAGATTTCAAATATGTACAGTTCTCCAGAAACGTCTAATAGGCACTCGAACTTGGGACACCCTGTATGTGGCTGAGATATAGGAGTGTAATTCAAGTAGGAGCATCGTACCTTGCTTCAGACCAAGTTATAAAATAAATAAAACTATTCGAAAAAGCATTTAATATACAGGCTGGGCCACGGTCGATGGTACCCTGGACTTTTACGGAGAACGTGACGTACGATTTTATTGAAAATTTGGTTTGTTGTGGAAATTGATTATGATTACTTGAATAAACTGCATTTTTATAGGTACCTAATCCCAAAGTTTAATTGTTTTATGTCTAAAAGTAACTAAGGTACAAGGCATCAATTACCCCTTTTAGCTGTAACAATTTTTCTTATAATGCGAATACATATCTCCAAAACGGTCATAGATGGCTGTATATATTGTTGAATAAACAGATCTTAATTTTTGAGGAATCTAAATGTGAAATAAAATAATAACCGGAAGTGGAAGAAATCTGTCAATATTTGAAAAAAATTGCTTTAAGCACTGACGTGAAGTCAGACGCTTTTGCGCGTATGTTCTATTGTCCATTCTCCTGTATTGGACACTCTTAATCGAATTTATCAGCCAAAGCTCCTGACTTCAAGTCAGTGCTAGGGCAAATTTTTTTTCGTGATTTTTTTGAAATGTTCTTGGGGTATGGTTGTTACAAAATTTTGAACACGTTTTTGTGTCGATTTTCTACAACTAGTTACCAAGCTTCAATTCGATCGAGTCTATATTTTTTGAGTTATAGAGGAAATAATATTCCAGGTGGGTATAACTCCGAAGCCGTTCGAACGATTATGCCCAAAAACGAACTCAACTCTCCGATTCGGTTACGCAACCTACCCTGAAAATTGCAAGTCTCTATCTCCTTCCGTTCGAAAGTTATCGAGGCAACGGTCACCCATCCAGCTACTGAACTCACACAAGGCTGCTCGGATCTCCAACAATATAGATCCGATCGTGTTCAAACTGTGAACTTGACAGTAGAGTTAGGTTCTGAAGGCTCTCGCAAAATTTCAGTGATGTCGGACGAATAGTTACTTATATAGAATTTTTTTCGGTAATTTTCAATCATTTTCTAGTAATGCGATCCTCACGAAATTTTGCAAGAATTTTTTCGTTGGCATTTTACAACTAACAACCATATTTGAATTTAATCGGTTATGTATTTTTCGTGTTATTGAGGAAATAACAACCAAATTTCAGATGGGTATTACTCGGAAACCATTGCTCCGATTATGCCCATTAACAAACTTGTCAGTCGTATTGGGATGCGCAACCTACCCTGAAAATTTCAAGTCGTTATCTCTTTCCGTTCTCAAGTTATCGTGGCAACGGTCGGCCGCACATAATCAAATTTGACCTCGAATTCTTCATTATGGAGTGGAACCCAATCGTTTGGGACCATTTTCGGCGAAAAATTCGAAAATTACAGACATTTGGGCAAAATGATAACGCGATGTTCCCCAGGCGCGCAAAAAAGGAGGTTATCGTCCAGAACCTCTGTGGGTGAATTTTCATCAGCGTATAATTTTTTACTTTCTCATATAAGGCTAATTGTTGCTTTAAGAGAATGACCCTGAATTTTTATTGTTATTATTATTGATATGGGGGTTACGTTGCACCGCGACCTTGAGATCTATTGTGCCCCCCAACAGAGCTGTTCTCACCATTACGCCATCTACAGCTCGCCCTCCAGTTCCAGAGTATAAATGAACCTCAATATCTGGGAAGGCTTCAAGGATATTATGTCTTCACTCCTACAAGTTTCCTGTCCAAAGCATTCCTTTCGCTGACTTGCAATGGCGAGGCATTCTGTAACAAGGTGCAGAGGAGTTTCTTCCTCCTCCCCACAGAATCTGCACTCGTCAGTATCTGATAAACCTATTCTCATCAAATGCTTCCTGAGGCGACAGTGTCCTGTGAGGAAGCCAGTGACCAGGTGTAACTTATTCTTGCAGAGATCCAGATACCTTTTGGATCTCACTTCTTTAAAGTTCCTAAGGAACTTTTTGGAATGAACCAAACCTGGAAGATTCCGCCAGAGTGTCTCTCTTTTGGTTTCCTCCTTCTCCAGAAACTCTTTCTTGTAGGTGCATTTTCCTATACCGCAGAAAGGTTCTGGGCCGATAAAAGGAGTTCGTGCTGCCTTTCTGGCAAGTGTATCGGCCTCTTCGTTCCCCTTGACTCCCGAGTGACCGGGGACCCAGACTAAAAAGACCTTATTATTCTTGCCAATTTCATTTAGTTTTCTTCGGCACTCCCATATCAACTTTGAATCGATGGCATGGGACCCTGAATAGTCATATGGCTAATTGGTACATTTCGAAGAGTAAATTATGAACCAGAATGTAGAATATTCTGTGGTTGTGGGATTGGAACACATAGAGCCGACCATATCGGGTCGGTTTTGCGGCGATATTGATAAATTGGGAGGCGTCAAAAGATCGGACAATAATTCAGTTTGTGGACCGCTTGAAAATAAATATAGAGTTTTGATATATCGAATCAAATCTCCGGAGGCAGAACCGTGATCGCCCCCTAATTCGATGGACGCAACCGAGATCTTTCTTTGAATAGATTTTTTCCAATCTTTCGTTACAAGGGCGTTGCCACGATGGATCTTCGATATTTTTAAAAATTGTAGGTGGTATAAGTGGTTTTTTCGCCCTCGATCATTAAATGATAAATACATTTACCATATTGTCGTCAAGATAGGTAATCAATGTTAAGATGTAAATGGTCGTATGTCTTGTACGTCTTGCACCTGCGAGAGTTATAGCTTAACCCTGAGTTAAAACTATAAAAATTTAACCCCGCAAAATGGCAGGGTTTAATCACTTACTCCGGATTGGTAATGTCAAAATTGACATTTCCAATTTAAATAGTTTCGATTTGTGTTGAATTTCTGGTGAATAATAAATATAAGCAGAAATCAGTAACTTGCTTGTCTTGATTATATGGTAAGTAATCATTCATAAAGGATACTGTGGGAGGTATATTCATTATTAATAGGTATAGATTTAATAGTCTATTGATACATTCAGCTATGCATTCCTTGTTCTCAACTTCAAACACAAGTCATCCAAATGAGCTTTCAAATTCAGAGAGGACTCTACTTTAACTCCTAGGTATTTGGGATTGGAACTCTGTTTCAAGAAAGAATCACCGGAATTTACGCTCAAAGTTCTATATTTTTAGGGTTATACAGGGTTTTTTCAAAGGTGAGTATTTTTCAGCAGAAGTTAGAACGTATCAGGATAAATCATTTCACCAAAAATCGCATATATAAAATATGCATGATAGGGCTGCTGTCCACCCCCGAAATCGCATGCGATTCCACGAATTTTCGAGTACGGCTCTGTCTTCCCACGCTTTCAACCATTGTAAAAGCGCAATCCCAAGGCCGCATTACAAATTTCAAGCTGAATTTGATCTGAATATTTTTCTACATGTGAAAACTGATCGTCAAAACTGATGAAGAATTCGAGGTCGAATTTTGTGAGAATCATATGACTATAGAAAATTTCAAAGAAATTATTAAAAAATATTATTTATCTCACGATAAACTGAGAACGGAATGAGATAGGGACAATTTTCATTATGGGTTGCGCATCCGAAGCCAAACGGTTTGGGGGTTATACTCATCCGAAATTTTGTTGTTATTTCCTCTATAACTCAGAATATACAAATCCGATCCAATTAAAACTCGTTAATTACTAGTAGAATGCCGATACACTAATTTTCGCGGAATTTCGTGAATATGGATGGTATCCTGAAGTTACATGAGGCGTAAGTTTTTTCGTAAATATATCATAGAAGATTCTTTCATTACTCAAGTCTGTCATTAAAATGGTATGAAAGGTATTCATATCTTATAAAAGCTGAGAAAACGGAAAAAATCCATTATTAATTCGATTAAGAGTGTTCAATGGAGGTAAATAGACAATAGAACATGTGATAATTGCAAATTTTCGGTAATGCTTCATTTCCCATATCTTTTATTCGATGGAAAACACAGCAAATTTTGCTTCTTCTGGAAATCTTTTCAGAAAAATCAGTTCTTTTTGAAAAAGCCCAAAATTGATGTATATTTCTGAGAAAAAAATTCAATGGCGACATAACTGCAGTTTTCAATATGGGACAATATGCAAATTCGGCTTTGAATCGACCGTACTCGATTCCATTTGATAATAATTTTTCCAGAATTTCTCTATCGTCTTTCCTCACCTCATATTAGGGCTGATACATCGAGCTCACCCTGTACATGCAAATTCTCCGAACGCAGGAGATGTATCATACATAAATTCAACATTTAGTCTGATATTCCTCTTCATTCCGACATATCGGGATGAAGAACTTACTTTGATCTGCGTAAGGTATGTTGGGATATATTTCCTTCGCTCATAACGAATATTTCCCTGTGATCCTTTGAACAGGTCCCATCCCAAATTACTCTATGGCGGAGTGTTGTTCAGCGTGGGCCAAATTGGACACTTTTGAAGGAGAAGTCCTATTTCTGTACTAGATAGACAAAAACTGATGTCGATGTTTGGGGGCCAATTTTCATGAGAAACTCATAGGTGAAAACCTTATATCGTTATCTATCACCGTTACATAGTTACAGGATGTTTTTCGAAAATGTGCATTTTCGAAATATTGCTGTAAGAAGAAGAAAAGTTACAGCAATATTTCGAAAATGCACATTTTAGAAAAACATCCTGTAACTATGTAACGGTGATAGATAACGGCATGCGGTTTTCACCTATGAGTTTCCTATGAAAATTGGCCCTCAGACTCCGACATCAATGTTCGTCTATCTAGTATGTACAGAAATAGGATTTCTTCTTCAAAAGTCTCCAATTTGTTGTGAAAACATTGACGTGAGGTCAGTCTGCTTTGGTCCGCTTGTTAATTAATAGCCAGAGCAGTCACCCATCCAGGTACTGAGCTCACCCAAGGCTACAGATTTGTGTTAAATTGAAAGCAATACCTAACCACTATTCGGGAAAATATCGTTGTATATCTCATTTTATTAAACTACCAGGGTACTGAATATCAATTGCAGAATCAACCTTATTCTATTCGATTCTCTTGTTCAACATCCTTCGTTTTGTTGTTTCAAGTATTGAAGCTAAGTATGGGTAAATTCTCTATGAAATATGTATAATTTATACCTAACATGATGGAAATACAGTAATGTGTATTTGATATAATATTCACAATTGTATATATATATATATTGGTAACAGAGTCTGGAAAACTTGACGTAGGTATTTATTCATGTTGAATAGAAAATCGATCGTTAATATAATATTAATAATATATAATCTTTGATGATACTACGACAGTCTGGTCGACAAAAATAACGTCAAAAATAAGAAGAAAACTCTATGAAATCATTGAAATCGTGAATGTTCTATGAATGGTGTAGTTATTATTTAATTCAACTAATCAGTTATCATTTTCCAGGCCATATAATATACTCTTCCTCAAGAATTCAATTATTGCATTGAATGAAACAGTCATTATCAACTAACCGCTAAGTTTAAATTCAATCAGATCAGTATTTTTCGAATTATTGGGAAACCAAAATTTCGGATGGCAATAACTCCGAAACCAATTGGCGGATTTTGCCCTGCCGAATAGAATTAAGTTCGACCTTGGATTCTTCATCAGGGAGGCGAGACTAAACTTTGAGACCATTTTCGGCCGAAATATCGAAAATTACAGACATTTGGCCAAATGAATAGGCACTCTGTTCAGGGGAATAAGCACCTATATAATCAATCAGTTATTCAACTATTTTTGGGGAAGACAAAAACTTTGTTGTCATTGTTTTGCTAACAGTTAACTTGATATGATTCAGTAATTTGAGTTAAAAGAAATTCTGAGTGCTAGTTAAAGGGTTATTGAATGTTAATTCGTTTCATAATTATAATTGATTCCCCTTCCAAATATAAAAAAAATAGTTCCTTGCTGATTAGGTCTCAAGTTATAATAGATTGTCGTTATTACATCACCAATCAATAATAAATATCGCACTCTTACGAAATATGTAACAAAACATGGACGCGAAAAATATTCAGAGACAGAAAATAATCTAAAAAACTTAATACAGAGTTAACCAAATTGTTCATTATTAAATGGTTTTTTTCTGGGTTTTCTCTACCAATTTCTGAAAAATATCTATAAAATAAAATCATTATACAGGGTGAGTCTTTGACCACTGCATTAATTTTAACCAAAGATTCCTCTCATCAAATGAAACACTTTTTTCATGTACCATTTTTCCAGATTCGGCTCAGGTAAAAAGTTACAAGCGTTTAAAGATTTCACAATGTGCTAATACACTCCCGCATATAAATTATCTATGACATTGTTGGCGGACGAGAATAAGGCATGGTAATGTGGTTCACAGCTTGATTCGGGATTCCAACGCACAGGGACGGATCCATAAAAGTAGTGAAATTTCTGGAGTTTTCCATTTTAAAACATTCAATGAAGAATATCTCGAAAACGGTGCGTTTAAGGAGAAATGATGAAGAATAATATAATGTTCTAAAACGATGGAATATTCTTGAAATGACTCAAGAAAAACTTTTTATGCTTTCTTTATGCTAATTTCGTTTAGTTTTATGAATCCACGAGTCCATAACTAGAAAACCAGTAGAAGTAGAAAACAACTAATATTTGGAAAATATGTGTAGGAAACTTTACGCCAACATTCATTTTATTCGAAAAAAGGATGTCAAAGCTACAAAATAAAAACTGATTTTTTTTCAAAATTTCAACAGCCTGTATCTTTTTGCCTGAGCTGAATTTGGAAAAATGTTAAATGAAAAAAGTGTTTCATTTGATGAGAGGAATCTTTGGTTAAAATTAATGCAGTGGTCAAAGACTCACCCTGTATATTATAAATTGCTTCTGCGTAAGAAACACAAAATATTTTTCAGGAGCAATCTGTCGAACAATGTTGCCTAACAAACAATAACGAACCAACATGAACGCAGAAGCATTTCACAAAATAATAAATCTTTTATTTTATAGATAGATTGTTCGGAGTTTGGGAGAGAAACCCGGAAAGAAATCATATACCTCCCACAGTACCCTTCAATGATTACTTAACAAAATGTTCTTTAATATTGTGTCTGCACTTTTTTAAACATTTAAAGTTTTGGGACAGCCCAGGCACATCCCCACGTCCTAATCGTCAATTAATAAATCTATTCTTAGAGTCTGGTGTAGGTGCCAACCCTATCCTTTTTGGTCGTTTGAGAAACTCAGGTTCACCCAGGATATGGTTCTCCTGGGCAGTGTTGGAATCATATCGTACACCTCACCTATCTGACATGCTTTCTAACCAAAGTCCTATACCCCTACTGTTCTCCAGGCTCACACAGGTACTGAGCTTATGGTTGGTATCGTCCGTGAGGATCCTTCTCATATCCTTCATTACAGCTGTCATGGAACCGCTTATCAACCTCAGCAGTGGGTCCCTGAGGGGTTTCTAACTCTGTTCTGACGAATCCAACTCTTGTTTCCTTCGGAAATAGTATGGACCGCCCATTATCCTTCCAGACTTCCTCTGGTCCCTTTGGTATAACCTTCTGGATTGCCACGCTCTCCATCCATTCCAGGGCTGTGCGAATGCCTGCTCAACTCAGTTGCTTAGAATCTTCATTTCTTCGGCCTATAGTAGGAGAACCAGGTCATCCAAACAGCAATAACTAGTGCTCTCATTGGAAATGAAATTATTGCCTATTCACACCTTCCTCTTTCTAAAGTATGAATCCCCTTACGTTTTAGCATCTTTACAGATTCCAGAGGTCGGTGATGAACGCAGTATCCACGTCGATGGTCACCAAAACGCACCATCTACTCTTGGTATTTTTTGCTACCTAATATAACCTAACCTAGTACCATTGTATTAGATACTTAGTAATTTTGAATAGTCTAAAGCCACCAATCATGAACATGAAGTGCCCATCTCACCAGAAGGAGGTCTTCAAAGGTGCTAATGGTATGCGTAAGGTCTTTAAGACATACTATCTCCTGCACCAGTCAATCCAGATTTAGGATAATTATAACAATAATATGCTATTATTTGGCTCCATCCAGTAGGAAGTCATGCGATCTGAAAAATAACGTATTCTATCCAGTCGGATACCTTCTGTCTACTCGATCCTTATGAGGTTGAGGTGGACCGGTTTGGAGCAGAATGGCTAGTTGTAAATTTGATTGAAAACATCATGAGCGACTGAATTTTAAACAGATGAATATTGAAAACAATTTCGCGATTCTAATAAGCAATAGATCATTAACCTTATCTCAATATCTTAATATCTTTAGATTCATCACCCTCAGAAGTACACTAAGAATATTCCACCATTAAAAAAAAACCTCTTGTGTGATCATAAACTGTACGAATTAATTGGAGATTGACTTGGAATATATTTTAGCACATGTTCCTGTTCTTCATCGATCGATTTTCATTCCGTTTTCCAGTAGTTTAAAATTAGAGTGCTTTCAGGTTCCTCCGACATTGGAAGATCCGAGAACGAGGTCTCCAGGATGATATTCCAAAGCACTTGTCACTTGGCAATGGACAGTTGCAATAATAACTACCACTGTCGAATGTCACTGTCTCCAATTCTTCACCACTGCGACATGTCACGTTGTAACAGAAACTCTTGCATGGAGGCTCTTCAGGCGTTTTACAGGAAACCCAGCTTGCCTTGGAACATGGAGATTGCCTTTTGTTTATGCAAGTATGGTGTCCCATTTCCCCTATTTTCAGGTCACTTGTATCATGAGAGCCACTCATCTACCATTCATCATATTTCAGTCATTTCAGAAGCACTGCATGTGAAATATTCATGTTTCACCCTTATACTAATTCGGTTCCGTTGAATGTAAAAGAATTACTTTCGTTTCTGCTTCATACGAACTATGTAACTACACACATCACCAAAGTTATTGGACCCCTTCGTTAATTTTCAATGCGAAATATTTATGAGGGTTGGATTTTTGTACATTTAATCTTTCTTCATTTCACAATTGCTGTTTATTTAAAAAGGCTCACTAAAACAATTTGAAGATATTCAAAAAGTGGTTCATATTGATTTAACGTGTTGAAGTGAATTTTTATTTATTCTCTATAGTTATGCCCGATAATGTAATTGCGGTGTTCAATAGAGTAAGAATAGTGGCTTTGCACGATGAAAGTCTGTCTATGCACCGAATTGCCTGTAGACTAGGGGACTCCCCGTACTTCAGTCCGAATAGTCCTTTTATACCAGGAAACGGACAACGTTTATTGGAGACGTGGAACTGGGCGTCCTACGGTATCTAAAGCCATAGTAAATAGGTAGGGTTCCGGGCCAATAAAGGGGGTTTGTGCTCCTTTCTTGGCGAGTGTATTGCCTTCCTCATTTCCTCCAATTCCTGCGTGACCAGGAACCCAGACCAAGGAGACCCTGTTGTTCTTGCCTACTCCATTGAGTTTTCTTCGGCACTCCCATATTAGCTTGGACTCGATAACATGGGAGCTTAGAGATTTAATAGCAGCTTGACTGTCAGATTGGATTGCTATATCACATATCTGATAGTTTCTTTCTAGGTTAATTTCCACGCATCTTTCGATTGCAAGTAGTTCTGCCTGTAAGGCGTTCGGCTAGGAGCCTAGCGATAGTGAGCATTTGGTGCCTGGCCCATATACTCCAGCGCCAGCTCCTGTAGTGGTTTTGAACCGTCTGTGTACCATTTAATGGCATTTCTTTTAACAACTTGGGTGGTGGATTCCCTGTCCCAGTCTGTTTTCCTACCAAGCATCGTAATGAAATTCTTTTCGATGCTTACTTTCTTAATCATTTCGTCACTAGGAATATTGGCTGATGAGATTTACCTGGTAAGAGAGGACCAGGCTTTCTGGATTTTTATACTCTCATTACCTGTTCCTTTCCTAGATATTCTGAGAATGGCTTCATGGGCCCTTTTTCTATCACTAGATGAAGTGGTGTGAGATTTGTGATAATCTCAAGTGCCCTGGTAGGACAGGTTCCCATAGCTCCAGTGATACGCACACAGGCCTGCCTTTCAACTTTGTCGAGGGTTTTCTTCGTGCTATTCTGGCTTGTTTTTGTGTACCAGACTACTGCCCCATTCGTGGTTATGGGTCTCACAATCATGATGTACATCCATCGCAGTATCTCAGGGTTGCAGCCCCAAGTCTAACCGGCTTGAAGCATGAAGCATACTGAGTAGCCGAATGCATGCTACTCTGAGTATCATCGAAAATTGATGTGAGGAAGAAGGGATTAAAGTCAATCCCTCTGAGACACCCTTTCTAACGGTCATAAGAGACCACCAGCGTGCTGTGAACTTCGCTGATCGATTGGACAAAAAGTGATCCATACGGATGGATGAAAATCAGATTGGGAGGTATATAACAAGCTTCGGGTAATGGTGAGACTGCATCAGTGTTGTGAGCTCAACTGTGACACACCAAACATTAATGTTTTATTTATGTTCCACTCTAAATTGGTATTCTTCTAGATTTCAAATTCTGGTAATCAATTCATTATGCACTATTTTTCAGCTAATTTGCTTCGGATATATTCCAATATATCCAAATTTATTTCGTAAGACAAGTCCAAGAATTTTGTCGATGTCTGTATATGCAGGGTGTTCCACAGCTAGACAGACAAACTTGGCATGAGATTAGAGCGCAAAATATCGTTTGTTTTTTGGGCTGAATAGAATTTATTTTGTACGAAAGTTTCTCTTTTATTGCTTACAGTAAATGTGTCATTTTCTGAAAAAAATGTTTTCTACGGTACAAAGCAACAAACAAAATTTGGGGTTGCCGGCTCAGGTGGTGCAGTTGGTATAAAGACCTGCTGTGGTGCCGGGGTCGCGGGTTCGAATCCCGCTCAGGGCATGGATGTTGGTTGTGATTGTCCGGTATGAATGTTAGAAATTGAACTCTGCTGGTTAATGACGAAAGTCAAGACCATACTTAGGGACTAGGTCCAATATGATTAAAAAAAAAAAAAATTTGGGGTGGTAATTTAAAAAAAATTATGACGTCACTCTGTAAAAATGAATGACGATGATGATGTAAGATTGCAGAAGGTGGTTAATTAAAAACTAAAATTGACCTGTCGGAGCGTTTTGCTTGAAAACGTTCAATAACGCAGTTTTGAATTTTGTTCCTTACTTTATCCACACATTGTTTTTGGATTAGTTTAAATTCATACTTTATTGCAACATTAAACTGATTCCGCTCTGATGACTGTAATGCGTTTATTTTCCAGAAAAACCAACAATAAGGCAGACGCTTGCCTTATAGCGCAGGAAAAATTACACCCGGTTTGTGCCCAGAGGATCGAAGGTTCTCCACAACCAACATGTCTGTCCTTGGCAGAAGTTTGCAAAGATAGCAAAGAGTGCAGGTACGTAACACTTGTCTATACAATAATTAAATCAATTTCCATTCCACACAGTGCCAGAGGGAAACTTAAAAGGCTGAATTGATAGAAATTGAAAACTGAAGTAACCTGGCAAATGTTTATTTGCAGTCTCTTTTTTCATGCGTAAAAGATTGGAATCTCAACGCTTGAGGTGCATTTACTTGATGAGAAATTTATTCGGGAAATACAAAATGAAAAATTCAGGACGTCGATTTTTCCTCCGATGACGGTAGGGTGCGTACAAAAGTGAAAAGGATATTTTATATGTGTAAGAGAGAAGGCCACTCGAATCTGAACGATAAATACTTCCGAATTCAATAGAGTCATCTACAGGGTGTCCCAAGTTCGAGTGCCTATTAGACGTTTCTGGAGAACTGTACATATTTGAAATCTGAAAATTCGGATTATGATATTGCTTGAAATTCTCTACAGAGCTAGAATATTTTCGAAGCCCAAGCACTTCCGGTTATACAGGGAGTGAAAATAAATTTGATGAGAAATTTGTTTTCCAAGTTTTGCATTCTTGGTATGATCAAGTATTCAATGCTGAATACATTTCACAAAAACCATTGTATTCATTCCAATAGTTTTCAAAATATCGAAAAAAAAACGGAAAAAAAGTCAAATATGTTTAGTCAGTATAATGTTCATTATTCTTATTTTAAACATCCTGAAAGTAAACCGTTTTTACAACATGGAACAGGAAGAATGTGGAAAGGTCATGCATCTTTTGAATTCCAGAAATATAATCACAGGGTGTTTCAAATTCTGTGTCGGAAATTGTGATAAGAAATTGGCCATAACTTCTGTTTTTCAAATTAGAACCCTATTTTTGGGCGCGTGTTCCGCAAGGAACACCGTGCTATCATTTCGTCACAATGTCTGTACTTTTCGAATTTTTTTGCGAAAATGGTCTCAAACGATTGGGTTCGACTCCTTGATGAAGAAGTCGAGGTCAAATTCAAATCTGTCCGGCCGGCCGTTAGCACGATAACCTTCGAACGGAACAAGTTAGAGCGTTGAAATTTGCAGGGCATGTTTGGAGCGTAAATAACTCGGACAAGTTCGTTAATGGGCAAAATCCATTTAGACGTTTCGGAGTTATGACCATTTTTATGTTTTTACGTGTTTCAAAAATATTTCCTAAACCGATCACTCGATCTTTCTGAAATTTAGCATCCAATCGTTGAATCATGACCTTTATATGCCTGCGAGGTTTTGTATTGATCGGATGGCTATAAACAAAATAAAAAAGTCAAATATTCGAAAATGAAAATGAAATTTTGTTTTCACTATAACTCGAAAAATACTGTTCCGATTGAATTGAAACTCGGTAGTTAGATGCAAAGTACCGACAAAAACACTTTTGCAAAATTTTGTGAGGATTGCAGGAGTAAAAAAAATTACAAAATTTTTAACTATTAGCGGAATATTTTGCTTGAAATTTCGAAACCAAATATCGGATTGAGTTCTATTTTGGTACTTCGGTGACCAATTGTGACCCCTTGCGGTGTGCAAAATTTCACTGAGAACTCGAATTCCTACGTGGAATACGAGTATATAACATCTGCTGAACATTATTTCGGCTTGTTTTTTGCGCGTTTATATGAGTCAATGCGATATGTACGAGGGCAACAAAATATGGACCACTAACTAGCGTGGCAATGGAATTAATGCGTGAACGATATGTGGAATTTTAAATTGGTTTTCAAAATTCGTCTGAACGGTAAACGACTGGGGGTGTGACTGCCTATTTTGGGCATTTTTGTTATTCGCATAAGCAGACGAGAAATAATTTAACTGCTCGAGTTTTCTTCTGGGAGGATTGGAGTTTTGGGGTGGAAGATCCTATTCCTCCATAGAATCCCCTGGTGCGGGTCTGCGCATGCGTGGATTCAAGATGCGATATCTCCTGAAACACTAGCGTTGGAGAATCGGAGTTTTTTGTGAGGTGTGCGATTTAGAGAGGACTTCCAGCTGCGAGTGGATTGCGCATGGGCAGAGGAGAAGTGACTGTTTTTGGGTTGTATGGGTTATGTTTGGAGTGGTTGAGAACTATCGGTCATGAGTCTGGTGCTTAGCCGATATTTCGAGGTTTGAAGAGAATATTCATGGCAATTCTGTTCACCGACAAGTCAGTTTGGGGGAAATAGCATTGTTTGCGAATTGGAGTGTCCGTTCCGTGACCCTGGGGCTAATTTTGAATCTGAAATTGTGTCCGTGCATGCGCGGATTGAAGCTGCGATATCTATTGAACCAATGGTGTTGAAGAATCAAAGTTTTGTGTGAGATGTGTGATTTTGGGAGGACTTTCAGCCGCGAGTAGATTGCGCATGCACAGAGGAGAAGTGGCTCGTTTAGGGTTGTATGGCTTATGTTGGGATTGATTTGCGTCTAGCGGTCATGGATTTGGTGCTGAGCCTATATTGTGAGGTTTTAAGAGAAATTTCATGGCAATTCTGTGCACCAACAAGTCAGTTTCGAGGAAATTGAGTTATTTGCGAGTTGAATTGTATGTATCCTAGCCCTGGGGCCCTTGTTCTTCGGAACAGAGTGCTTATCAATTTTTTATATTTTATGATTGTGTTGTATTCTGCGGTGAATAATAATGATACTTTTCTAACATGATTATGCTCCTAAATTCAATAATTTTAATTTTTTTTATGTAATTTAGGAGCATAATCATGTTAGAAAAGTATCATTATTTTTCACCGCAGAATCCAACTCAATCATAAAAAAATAGGGTTAAAATTTGAAAAACAGAAGTTATGGCCAATTTTTGATCACAATTTTCGACACAGAATTTGAAACACCCTGGAATTCAAAAGATGCATGACCTTTCCACATTCTCTTCCTCTTCGATGTTGTAAAAACGGTTAACGCTGAGGATGTTTAAAATAAGAATAATGAACATAATACTGACTAAACATATTTGACAAATGTATTCATTCTGTCCGGCCGTAGACACGATAACTTTCAAACGGAATGAGTTAGACAGCTGAAATTTTCAGAGTAGGTTTGTAAGATAAATATCGCGGTTAAGTTCGTTATTGGGCAAAATCGGCGTGATGGTTTCGGAGTAACGTAAAAAAATTTTTTTACATTACAACTTTTGAATTCAAATTTTTTAAAATGCAATTTCATCATAAGAATCCATTGTTATCATTTTCAACTCTAACAAGCTAATACTTTCGGAGATATGATTTTTCGAAATTTCAATATTAAATCGTAACTCTATGATTTCACAGAATGCTGTATCGAAAACTAACGTCCGTATCTGTGAATGTCAACTGTGTTCATACATTTCATCGTTGTCATCTCATCTACAGATAAGGGATATTATGTCAAACAAAGTATATATACTTTGGTGAGTTAAACAAATTGGGTTCAGATTATCCCCAGTGAAAAGAAGACTAGAATATTGGCTAAGTTTCAATTGATATATCTAAAATAATTTTCATAGTAGATTTGAGGAATGGATATCACGGTTAAGTTCATTATTCGGTAGAATTGGTCTGTTGGTTTTGGATTAATGATTTTTGGCACTCTTGTTGAAATCAAATTATTTTATGATGTTTGAATTTAATTTCTTTTATGATGAAGTTCTTTCATTAGAATCCATTGATATAATTCCCAACTTTGATAAACCAATACTTCTCAAGATCAACGTTTGTTATAGAATAGGTACGGAAATATGACTTTTAGGCAAGAGAAATGGCGGAATAATATAATATCTAATATTAGGGTGTGTTTTTGGAGCTCTTGTTCCTCGCTTCCACAGAGTGCTTATCAATTTTCCAAATGTCTGTAATATTCGAATATTTGACTGAAAATGGTATCAGACGATTTGGTTCGACTCACTGATCAAGAATCCGTGGTCGAAATAGATTGTGTCCGACAGTCCGCCCTTTAACACGATAAGTCTCGAACGGAATGAGCTAGACAGTTGAAATTTTCAGAGTAGGTTTGGGTGATGAATATCTCGGTTGAGTTCTTCATTGCTCAAAATCGGGCGGACGGTTTCGGAGTAACGAAAAATAATTTTTTTTACATTACAAATTTCGCATTCAATTTTTTTTTAAGATGCAGTTCCATCATAGGAATCCATTGATATCATCTTTAACTCCAATGAGCTAATACGTTCGGAGATATGATTTTTCAAAATTTCATTCAATTTCACAGAATGCGAATTCTATCTGTCTGTGTTCACTGTATTTCTGTTCTAACAAATAAAGTATGATTGAATACAAAATTACCAATTTTGGGATATTATAATTACCCCTACCCTATATGCCCTTGGATAATCCATATGATCATGGAAATATATAATTTGGTAAGTTTATCAAATTGGGTTCAGAATCTTCAGTGAAAACAAAACTGGAATATTGTCTAAGTTTTAATTTATATAATATAATTTTCAGAGAAGATTTGATGAATGAATATCTCGGATAAGTTCGTTATTTAATTTCAATTTAGTTTCTTTTATGATGCAATTATATTATAAGAATCCAATGATATCATTCCCAACTCTGAGAAACCAATAATTTCGGAGATGAATTGTCAAAGTTTGAACAAGAGCGCCAAAGCTCCTGTGCACAGGATTTTCTCACATTTTTTTTCTTAAAAAAATTAGTATTATCTAGAGAAATCATCAAAGCATACTTTGGGGGGTGAATAAATCACTAAATGTTTCCTACCTGGGTTTCCTCTCCCAATCTCTGAAAAATATACACCAGGTATTTACAGGGACAGACTGAAGGGGACAGGGGGAAAAGCATCGAAAATTTTCCAACTGTGCATTGAAGGATTAGATAACCGAAGGTGACGGGGGGAGAGTCAGTTCAATCCAACGAAAAATGAATGACTTATCCAATAATAATAATAATAATAATAATAATAATAATAATAATCAACCTGCAGCAGTATTAGAAACAGATGAAATAGTTCTCTATTGGGACAGACTGATAACAACAGATCGAACAATAGATTATAATAGACCAGATATCGTACTAATCGAAAAATATCAGAAGTTTGGAATTATAATAGATATAGCAGTGCCATTGTCTCATAACATCATGAAAACAGAGACTGAAAAAATAACGAAGTACGAAAACTTAGCACTGGAACTAAAGAATATGTGGCATCTAACCGGAGTCACTATAATACCATTAGTTATCTCGGCTGAAGGAATTATGTCTGAAGCATTCAAAAAAAATCTTCAAAAACTTCATCTATCCCAGAAAATCGCGGGATATGCACAACAGGCTGTTGCCCTACAAACCTGTCACATCGTAAGGAAGTTTCTGAATTAGTGGGAGGAACTGAATTGTTTTTTCACTCTTTCAAAGAAGAAGGACCAGCAGAGGCTGAGAACGGAATGATAATAATAATAATAATAATAATAATAATAATAATAATAATTTATTCATCCTTTAGGACATGTACATACGTGTATAGGACAAGTCAAATTAGAAAAGGAAACAATAGTGCAATTAATCAGTGATACAATCATCATAGTATTCTTTGACAGTGTAATAACATCTACTTAATAACAGGCTTTTAACATTTTTCTTGAATTTATTATAATTGAGAGATCTTATTCCTAATGGTAGATGATTGAAAAGTTTTATACATTTATAAGTAGGGGACATCTCGAACTTAGCGGTTTTGTGCTGGGGAATATATAATTTTCCCTCACTTCTGGTGTTGTAATCATGAAAGCTGGATAATTGGATGATATTTTTCTCGTTCTCCTTTACATACAAAAGGGATTTCAGGATAAAAACACAACACAAAGTGAGAATACCATTTTGAACAAACAAAGGTCTGCATGACATACGCGGGGATATATTGTACATCATGCGTAGAATGCGCTTCTGTAGAATGAAAGCCCTACCACTATCTGATGATAATGATGTTTATAACTTATTTACTGCTTTATAATTTTTTTCCAACTGCTCCAAAATGTTTTCAACTGCTTCGACAATATACCAACTTCGTTCCGGATTGGGGGGTGGGTCCTCCCATCATTTAGATTATATTATTTTCGAAAAATAAACTGCAATTATCAACCCATAGATTCATAGTTTTATTTTAACCATAGCTTATATATCATTTTTTTTACAAATTTTTAAATTAATGCAGGTTCTTTGCGCCGCCCTGTATTCCCTCTTGCAATGATGATTATGTGATATATTTATCTTTCCTTTCATTAGTCCTTTTTTGGTAATTGGAAAAATATTTTTTTCTTCTAGGGCTAGGCTAGAACAGTACGAGCAATCTTGTGCCGTTGATAGCGTGACGAAAAAATGTGCTGGATCACCAAGTGATTGCAGATCGGCCATGTTGGGTATACTAGGGACTGATCTAAGAACAACCTGTGCTTGCAAAGGCACGGATATGACACAAATTTACGAATGTCTTGGATGGCAGAGGCTTCTATGGGTCAATCCTTGTGTAGGTGAGTATTACTGGTGAAGCCAGTTACCTAAGTGGCGTGACTTGGGTTGGGGTTAAATTAAAAGGTTTGCACTGAACGATGAATCATGACTCAGCATTATGAAACTAATTTTAGAGTCAAGCTAGAAGTTTTATTTACAAGTCAATGAGGTTTGGTTTGAAGGTGATTTTTTTCATTAACGTAGTTCTCTTCAGAATAATTCATTTCACTAAAACAGCCAACACAAATACTGTCAGATAGAAAAGTATGGTGAAGTTTGGCAATTTTCAGTGGCCATATCTTTCATATCTCGCAACTTATACAAAACAATATTTCGTAAAATGCTTTGTTGAATGAGTCAAAAATAGTATTTCCATTAAATACCACTCATTGGGTTTTACGAAACCACCCAATAATGGCAAAGTTTCAACATCTATCTCCGGGACAACTGTATTTAATGTTGAAAGCACGTTATCATTGCTAAATTTGAAACTGCTCTTGAAAGCTGAAATTGAACCGAGATATAGTTCTTAGATATTCACTTGAATTTCTGTGGAGTTTTTACTATTATACTAATTATTAATATCAATACTCTTTTCAGTGGAATCACAAAAGGATTTTCACATGCTTAAGGCTGCCGAATTGGCGAAATATACGACCACGCAAGTCCCTGTAAGAATTATTCCACCAAGAGTTGTAGCTACAAAATCGCCTATGCCGATATTTGTCACTGTAATGTCAGCAACAGAAGCTTCACTACACACAAGGGAAAATACAATGCCAGAGTTGATTCCGCCACCCCAACCATTCATACCTACATCTACAACAACCACAACCACCACCACCACAACAACTACAACACAGAGGCCAACAACTACGACCATTAAGACAACAACGATACCACCAAGTAAGTTCAATATTCCACAGGAATGAGGGACCATTCTTTATGAAGCTTGATCACTCAGGCAACACAAAACCTTTCTAGGACGTCTCTGAGAGGTCACATTTGGGCATTTATGGGAACTCCCATTGCGAGCTC
Organism: Halyzia sedecimguttata; assembly: GCA_937662695.2. Taxonomy (NCBI): domain Eukaryota; kingdom Metazoa; phylum Arthropoda; class Insecta; order Coleoptera; family Coccinellidae; genus Halyzia; species Halyzia sedecimguttata. Next base: position 21,059,720 of record OW569420.2, on the reverse strand, counting down.
CTTGCGACGTAACTAATAGACATTTCGTTCATATCACAAAGTGAGTTCTATAAGATATCTCCGTGAGATTGCCTATGGAATTCTTGAAGCAACCGATTGGAGATATCGCGAATGTAACTGGAGTGGGATATTCACAGTGTGATTTTCCAAAGACTTCAAATAGTACCTTATTTAGATATACGCAATTATGTCATTATTCGAGTTCCCAAAGTTAGCGCGAAGAGATATGCGCCTGAAATTATTATGAATGTGTATATTATGGGTAGAAGGAAGTTTAGAAGGTTATGAATATAGTTAGCTAGACTAGGTCATTGAGCGCCTTGTTTGGTAGATAGAAATAGTACGCCAAGTAATCCCAGGAATTTGGGCGTGAAATAGAGCTCTGTTCAACCTCCCAGAGAGGTTACAAAAGACCTAACTTTCCCCGCTTGCCGAGATATATCTGGGAGCTCTTTGTGTTCCCTGCTCAAGTATTAATGATTTTCATTATAAACATTATTATATATGAAATGTGTTGGGCAGACGAAACCCGCCCCTCCACTGCGACCAATCGGTGTATTGTGGCACACCTATATCCTATACTTCACCCACAAGCTCCATCCTCTCGATAAGGGATATGATTCTGGTGAGTGAGAACTTTTCCAGTTCCCCAGTCTCAGTTTGTGGACTCCTATATAGTGCCTCAAACCTGATCCTGTCCCCAGCGGGACAGTCACACATGATGTGTTCGATAGACTCGTCGTCCTCCAGGCATAGTGTCTGCATTCGCAGTCCTCAGTCAACCCCAGCGCACTAAGGGTACTAAGGCCTCAGTCACCCGTGTATACACCTGTTAGGATTATCAGGTCTACCCTAAAGAATCTGAGCCATTGTCTAGCTCTTTGAGCTGATGGGCCAATAATTGTAGAGCGAGCATGTCTGTGTCCAGGTATGCTGCTCCAGATTTCCTGGCCTTTTGATCCAACCATCTATTGTTCTTCCGCCCTGCTGCCCTGAGAGATATACCACAGGCCTGTTCATGTCCAATGAGCCACATGGAAGCCCGCATTATAAACATGCTTTCGTGAGTATACGTGTGATACGAGGCTGGAATTATTTTCGAACTCAAATGTATCTATTAGGCGGATGTCATGTTGATATTTTTATCGGGAACTGGTAAAAATATTAAATTAATGTAACAAACCAAACAATTATAAACTTTTCAAAATTAAATGATATATACTGACGGACAAAGAAACTGCAACACCCAGAAGGAGCTGTTCAAATTTTAATTTTTTTTCGGTAAAACATAGTGAGGTGTAAATGATTGAAATTCGAAGAAAAAAACGAAGGGTTTACAATTTTTTTAAATTAATTTGTTAGTAATGTGTTTGTCCACCGCGATTATCTATACACTCCCCAACACGTCTTGGCATTGATGCAATAAGATGGTCTATTTCGTCTTGAGGGATACTATCCCAAGCTTCCTGTAGTTCATGCATCAGAGCCCCCAAAGTCCGTGGGGGCTGGGGTAAATTTCCAAGCCTTCTACCCATGATGTCCCAAACATGCTCTATGGGCGAAAGATCGGGGTATCTGGGCGGCCATGGCAAAAGATTCACACTGGTCGCTTCAAACAAGTTTAATCTAACTCTGGCAACATGATGTCGAGCATTATCTTGCTGAAATATTGGATTCTCGAGCCGGTTGAGGTAAGGGAGAACATATGGCTCCAACATTTCTTGAAGGTTGAAGGTAACGCAGCGTTGTCATGTTACCTCGAATAAAGACTAAAGGTGACCTACTTGAATGTGCAATAGCATCCAATACCATAACGCCTACTGTCCGGTGTACATGACGCTCAGGCTCAATATCAAACTGAGGTTCACGTCTTTCTCCCCGACGTCGTCTAACTCTTCTTCGGCCATCATGTGCACCAAAGGAGAATCGAGATTCATCAGAAAAGACGACCTGATGCCATTCCACATTCCAATGTTGACGTTATCTGCACCACTGTAATCGTTACCGGCGATGCTCAACCGTCAGAGTTAACACAAGATGGGGTCGATAATTCTGCAGTCTAAAAGACCTTATCCGGCGGTAAACCGTTCGGACAGTTACAGGATGGCCTTTTCTCCTAACCACTCATCAGCTAAAATCGAGTTGTCGCAAATCGGTCTCTAATAGCCATAAGTCTTAGACGTCGATCTTCAACTTAATTTGTGCCCCTTCGACATCCGGTACCTACTCTTCTTCGATTCTGGGCATTATCGAACCACGATTGACAACATCTCATAGCAGTAGTTGGATTTCTGTTCGTACGGTTAGCGATTTCTCGAAATGAAAACTCCGCCTCCCGTAGACCAATAAATCGACCTCTTTCAAATTCACTTTGCTGGCGATAAATTTCGCGTACACGTGCTCTAGGCATTTCAACAACAACTAAACATCGACTTTGGATCTCCTCGAACAGCTGGTTTGTTGTAAAATATAAAATTTTGCAAAAAACGACTGCAATATGTACCTAAGTAACAAAAAATGTTTACATGAAAAAAATTTCACGATTTTTTTTTCCAAATTTTAATCATTTACTCCTTGCTATACTATCTATGTTTCACCAAAAAAAAATGTAAAATTTACACAGCTCCTTCTGGGTGTTGCAGTTTGTTTGTCAGTTAGTTTATTAAATGTTAAAATGTACTATTTTTAAATATTGAATATGTGCGTGTTTTCATGGGAAGAGATAGATATTTATTTGGTAGGTTAAAGTGTAAGAATAGCTTTATGCTGAACATTCACCTAATAAAGTCGTTCATTATTATTATTATTATATGAAATTGTTACGGTTAATAGAGGCTTCAGGTGGAAAAAAAAACAAACTATATTCTGTATTCGCTCTAATTTCATGATCATCATGAATAATCCACTTGATAGTCCTTTATCTTTTGCAGGATATTGCGTTGTACAAAGACCTCAGTTTCCAGATCAATACATCAAGGAAGGCAGCTTCAAAAGGGTAAATAATCAGGATCAATTCACGTATTCAAATGTTAAGCTTAGCGAACCTTTATAATTTTTGGCGCGCTTGTTCCCCTGAATAGAGCTCCTATCAATTTGGCCCAAATGTCTGTAATTTTCGAACTAAAACAGTGGGTCACTTTTTTGTGCGCTTTTTGCAGTTTGCGAACAAAATATTCATAAGAAACGATAGAAATTGATAGCTACGATAATTTGTTCAAGTTCTGTATGATCCCTGTAATTTCATATCGCGGCTTTGAGGTCGAGCTGAGAATTTCAGACTCGCGCTCCGGTGGCTCCGAAGGTTACGGGTTCGATTCCCGGAGAGTACTAGCTTTCCTTTAAATTTTTTTCGGCATAACAGAACATGCGCGACAAGGTTTTTTCGATTGTTTTAGCGAATGAATACCGATTTAAATCAAACGTTTCCCCAAAAAAATTCCCCATAAAAATTAAAATTCTTTGCTAGAAGCAATAATGCTTTTTCGTTTTGATCATCATTGTTTATGCTCTATCATTTCAGATCTACCACGAAGATGAATTTGAATGCTCTGACATATGCGAGTGCGAGGTTGGTGAAAAGTTATCATGCAAAACTATTTGCATCGATCGTATGCCGTGTAAAACGGAATTCGCTTTCTACAACCATGCTGCCCCTGCATATCAGGCGTTCAGAGGACGATGCCTTTGCTATTCTGGACGTTTTATTTGCATAAAGCCATCACCAGGTGACTATAACCTACCGCAAGGTGTGTTCCTGTTTTTGGGTTACAGCGAGGCAGATGAGAAGGAACTGAACAAGAATCAAACCAGGGTCATGGTGCAAGATGTTGTTCGTATATTACAGAATTTCATAAAAGAAGAAGCTGTTAATGGGGTAAGGGTTGAAACGTTTTCAAAGACAATATTCCCAAGTAGATTTCTCAAAGCCAATAGATATTGTGTAAATTAAGCTACTTTCACTTGGTTGTTGATCCAAAGTCTGTTTGCGTTTTAATAAATGATTTTTTTTTGTTTCTTTCAGACCCTATGCTCACTAGAACTGTTCAATATAACAAGGGAAAATGTTATCATAATAGGAAAATTATCATCAGATGAAGTCGATTATAACACCCTATCTCCTGCAGAAAGTTTCCAGAAAGAAAAGGTAATTGCAACATTTCCCATTTGTGAATTATTTACTCATATCCTTAGGATATTCCAATGACTCCTGGAACAACATTTTGTGGGAAAACATATGCAAAAAATTGTACCACGCGTGTGAATCTTGTCCCATTTATCCCGCAGATTTTTCGATACCTTGGATTTTTGGAAAAAAAGCTGGCCCATCAACTTGGCATAAATTCAGTATATCAAAGACAGTTTTTTGATATATACAGGGTGTATATATACAGCGACACAGAGCGCTATCGGCCAATCCCATCCTATTCAGATGTTCGTTGAAATGGTGACCAGTTAGTAATCCAGTCACCAGGCTCAATTCTCTTCTATCGAGTGAAAGAAGTTTCTTTACTTCAGACTTTGACGATGGTTTCTCAATGAGAAGCCTTGACTGCCTGAGTCCTACTCCCATGTTCCATACACTGGAGAAATTCCTGTCCAAACGATTCTTGAAGAATGTTTTAACAGTAACATGGACTTGCAATACATTCATGTTTTCCTCGTAAATGCTCAAGTTTTCGAAAAATCTTGTACAGATAAAAAGTTAGTAAATGAATTGGTTTTTTCAGCCAAGTTTTTTTAAAAGGAAAATGTTTATCCAAAAAAAAGTTGTAAGAAAAAATATCATAGGGGTTGACTATTTCAACCCCTTCTAAGCATACTTCAGGGTTGAGAAAATTCCACAATGTGTACTTTTATTGACAAATAATATTTACCAAGTTTCGTGTCTCTAACTTAATATACAGAGAAAATAAAAAACAGACACAATATTTTTGTTAATCTTCGGAGAGGTGTAACATTTCCCGGGAGAGGTGTTTCAAAAAATTGTATACCGAATACCCACCTTAATTTTCATCACAGAATCACCCATTATATTATTTCGGTGTTATTCAGGTACAGCCTGTATATGTTGGGACAGGTATTTTAAATTGCGCTATTATTGGTATCAGATAGATCAGCTCATCATATTTCTTCATCTTCGAACTAAATAAAAGTTTGTATTTGGTACGCATGTGTAATTTGATATATCCATTCAGGATAGTTATGAAGAAATTAGTATTGCTATTTAAAAAAATATTTTTATTTCATCTGATTAATTTAAGTTACTTATTTTCCAGGAGGAATGTACAGAACTTCTGGAAATAACTAGTGATAGAATAAATTCTAGAAATCCCGATTTTATATCACATCTTCTGCTGTCAATCTTCAAGATGGCCGAAGTTGAAATAATTCAAATAGAACACAGTTCTACCGCTATTAGCTTTAGTAGTAAAATTAATATAGTAGTGGCAATGGTTATGTTAACGACTATATTCAGAGTACATCTTTTAACCTCATGACACAAAGACTGGTTTATATAAGCACAATGAAATACATATCCCACTACATCAAACACATGTACTAGTCAATATAGGAATCATGTGTCTGCAAGGCACTGAACAAAAAAAAATGGTAATCACTTTGTACATATCAGTGTTGACTGTTAATGATAGTTTTAGGTTGTTATCATGACCTAGAATAACAACTCAATTTAATTTCATCAAGATCGTTGAAAACATTTTAGAATTAAGGATATACCTACTGAGAGCTTGAGAACCTTGTAATCACTAATCGAGTGCAATTGTTTGAAAGCTTCATCACTAGATATAGTGATACCCTTTATAAATCGGAGAATATGTGGAAAATATTGCTGTTGACGAAGATTTAAAAAATTTAGGAAATGTGAATTGTTGAAATAGTTGACGCTATTGAGAATACTAATCAATATTAATTGTTGAGAAATTAGTTTTTACATAATATGAAGTCAAACCTGATTTCAAAGAGAAATAAACGAAGAAGACCTTTGAGATCATTCATTGAATATAATCTGGATAATGTACATGCTACTCATAGACTCGAATTGAAAGCTTTCATCACTTTAGCAATATTTTTTGGTACCTACTTGATAATTGGATTGAATTTTCGTCAAAAATTTCACAGAAATAACCCTTGAACTTTATAATGGTTATACTGATATAATCATCAATAAGAATCACTAAATGGCTCCATTCTGGGTTTTCTCCCAAACTCTGAGAACTATTGAAAAAATCTTGCTTCACCAGATTTTTCAGATCGAAATTCTCTGTGGATAACATGGAACTATTTGTTGGTCTTCACTGCTATAACTTCTTCATAAAATCAAGATTTAATTGATAATTTTATTTTTATGGATCGCAGTCGGGTTATACGTACTTATACCTAAATGCTAAAAGCACATTAATCTTCGGATTAAATATTTTACAAAGATTGTCACCGGACATATAGAGGATTTCTGCTTGAATTTGAAGTGTATGATCTTAATAAGTCTTCCCTTTCCCAATGCCAGGCAAAAATATTCGAAAAACCACAGAAATTTCTCACGTAAATGCTTGATTGAACGTGCATACCATAAATTCTCGTTTTGATAACATTTATTTATCTACTCGAACTTTTGTTCTCGAGAATAAATTCAATGTTTTTCAATGGATTGAGGTTGATTTATCGGATTAAAAACATTTTTGTAGGAAATTCCTGTTTAATTTTCTTGAAATTTGAACAGTATTCCATCATGATTTCACATACTTATTACAATCAAGATGACTTTAATGTTGGGCGAGAATAATTCTCCATACATAAATAAATATTCAAATTATCTATTCGCTTATGGAAACATATTCAATACAATTGTTGAATCTATAACTTTTTCAATACAAAGATTTCATAGTTTATTTCAAAGAAGCAGCTGTGATATAGAAATACATTTCAAAATGTCTTTCTATATGTGTGAATCCACATGAAAAATTGACAGTGATAAACCGATTTGTTGTTTTATCTAGAAATTGCAAGGGCGTAGCCAGGAATTAATTTCGGGGGGAGGGTTTTTAATAGGAATTAATTCCGGGGGGGGGGGGGGGGTGGTTAGGGCTGTAAGGGTCACTTTCTGCAGCAAAAATTTTTTTTTAGGAGAAAAATAACATTTCGGGGGGGGGTTGAACCCCCAAAACCCCCCCCTGATTACGCCCTTGACAAATTGATATGAAAATATAAAAATACGCAACAGCCAAACAAACCAATTGTGTCCATATTATATTATTGATGCACCATGAACCCATTTCAAGATGTGGGTTGAATTAAATCTTCTCGAAGAAAAAGAGTTTGAACTCTGGACGAGTCTTCCGAACATACATATCATATACAATGAAAAAAAAATACTAGTGACAAGATATTGATATCTTTCAATATTTTGCTCCTCAAATTATTCTTAAGGAAATTTATGTATATGAGAAAAATATTTTATTATTTACGATGTACCTTAGGAAAATTTTCAAATTGTAATTTTTTGTTTAACCCTCTTATGTAGAATAATTATAAACATAATTCGAAGTGTGATTGGTGAACCATGTGGAAACGAATGTATCAAATATGATGGGGCAATCAACATATTCAGTGATATGGTCATCGCAACACACAACAATGGGTCGGAATTTTTCGACTAAATAATGCAGAATTAACAGAAAATATTCAAAATCAAAGAAATTCCAAAAAAAAATTATATAAAAATTTTTTCCTGGACAATAAGTACTCGATGAGCAGAAGATCTGGAGAACAGGGTGGTCTGCATCATTAATTTGTCGTTTTTTCTTCTAAACCCTCCCAAAAAAAAATCCTACCCTATCGTGGTGTTTCAATTTCCATATCACTAAGTATAAACTAGTTTTGAAATTATAATTTACAATGTATTTTCCCATTAGATATGTGATAAATTTATTCATATTTGAAAAACATTGGATATAGTAAGCACGATGACTGAAACTTCTAACATATCTGGTACGCAAAATGAAGAAAGCAATCCGCACAAAATTAGAGTTGTTTCTGAATTGCAAATACAGGTATTGGTAGAAAAATAAAATTTATTTAAACCTGGGTGTGTAACCACTCGGACCATATCGAATTTGTTTAAGCATTCGTCAATGTGTTGAAAGTTCAGTTGAAGTAGATTAAAGAGTGTGAAAGCATATTCTTCATTCTGCATACTCAAACTTAATAATAGTTAGATTTTTAAGGCATTAGGAATTTGTGAACGCTCTTTGAAATATGAAACTCACATTCATAAACGAAGCACTATTAGGCACCCAAGACACCTTGTTAAATATACACAGGCTTCATCCAATTGTTATCTGAGATAGATACTCAGTGGTTGTTATTTATTTGGCAGAATGCATGTACAACCTAAATTGATTAGGTGAATAGTTATAAAATTCATATATTTTTACAAAGTTATAGTGGATAGTTATCTTACAGATTATCTGTGCATTTGATCAGATGATGCGGAGGAGGATATAATCAGGTGATTATATCCTCCTCACGAAGGAAAATTCTTCTGAGTATCTCTTCCATGTTTGCACGTCTCGTCTCTGAATCATTCCATATGATCTAAATTTTAATGGATGATAACTAAAATCTCAAGATTTATTTATTGTGGCTTGTAGAGAAAAAACCCGTCCATGAGAATTGGTTCATGAATTTGATTGTACATGCTGTCTGAAATTTTTAAAGTGGTAGTGACCTAGGAACCAAAAAAGGTCTCCTCAATGTAATATAAATTATAAAACCACTATAAAGTGTTTCGTTTTATTTTCCCCTTTTCCTATATGCCGACGGTTCTCTTTTAACAGAAACAGCTTGCTATTATTTTGCCCAGATTTTTGAAATTTTTGGCAGAAAATGGTCTCAAATGATTGGATTCGATCACTGCATCCACTAGGCAAGCGCGAGATAAAAATCCTAAAAATTAACAGCGCAGACGACGTAAAAGTCGCAATTTTGGTTCCTAAGTGCCAAAAACGTGACTTTAATTTCGTCTGCGCTGTGCAGCGGTAGAACGTTCGCTGCATAGCGCAGTAGGTCTTCCGCGCTGTGCAGCGAGCACGAAATAAAAATCCCGCTGTACAGCGCAGATGACATAAAAGTCGCAAGTTTGGTACATAAGTGCCAAAAACGCGACTTTTAATTTCGTCTGCGCTGTGCAGCGGGATTTTTATTCGCCGCTCGCTGCACAGCGCACAAGACCCACTGCGCTGTGCAGCGAACTGCGCTATGCAGCGGAAGAACGTTCGCTGCACAGCGCAGTAGGTCTTGTGCGCTGTGCAGCGAGCGCCGAATAAAAATCCCGCTGCACAGCGCAGACGACACAAAAGTCGCGTTTTTGGTGCCTAAGTGCCAAAAACGCGACTTTTAATTTCGTCTGCGCTGTGCAGCGGGATTTTTATTCGGCGCTCGGTGCACAGCGCACAAGACCTACTGCGCTATGCAGCGAACGTTCTTCCGCTGCATAGCGCAGTTCGCTGCACAGCGCAGTAGGTCTTGTGCGCTGTGCACCGAGCGCCGAATAAAAATCCCGCTGCACAGCGCAGACGAAATTAAAAGTCGCGTTTTTGGCACTTAGGTACCAAAATTGCGACTTTTGTGTCGTCTGCGCTGTGCAGCGGGATTTTTATTCGGCGCTCGCTGCACAGCGCACAAGACCTACTGCGCTGTGCAGCGAACGTTCTTTCGCTGCATAGCGCAGTTCGCTGCACAGCGCAGTAGGTCTTGTGCGCTGTGCAGCGAGCGCCAAATAAAAATCCCGCTGCACAGCGCAGACGAAATTAAAAGTCGTGTTTTTGGCACTTAGGTACCAAAATTGCGACTTTTGTGTCGTCTGCGCTGTGCAGCGGGATTTTTATTCGGGGCTCGCTGCACAGCGCGGAAGACCTACTGCGCTGTGCAGCGAACGTTCTAACGCTGCACAGCACAGACGAAATTGAAAGTCGCGTTTTTGGCACTTTGGAACCAAAATTGAGACTTCTAATTTCGTCTGCGCTGTGCAGCGGTAGAACGTTCGCTGCATAGCGCAGTAGGTCTTCCGCGCTGTGCAGCGAGCGCGAGATAAAAATCCCGCTGCGCAGCGAACCACGATTGTGGTTCTTCGCTGTGCAGCAAGGTGAAAATATCACCCCGGACTCATCTACCGTTTCCACGGAAAAATTTCGAAAACATTACTCTGGACTCATCGACCTTTTCCACGGAAAAAGTTTGAAAATATTACTCCGAACTCATCGACCTTTTCCACGGAAAAAGTTTGAAAATATTACTCCGGAGATTCATCGATCTTTTCCACGGAAAAATCTTGAAAATATTACTCCGGACTCATCGACCTTTTCCACGGTAAAATATCGAGAATATGACTCCGGGCTCATCTACCTTTTCCACGGAAAAATTTCGAAAATATCACCCCGGACTCATCGACCGTTTCCACGGAAAAATTTCGAAAATATTACTCTGGACTCATCGACCTTTTCCACGGAAAAAGTTTGAAAATATTACTCCGAACTCATCGACCTTTTCCACGAGAAAATATCGAAAATAATACTCCGGACTCATCTACCTTTTCCACGGAAAAATTTCGTAAATATCTCCCTGGACTCATCGACCTTTTCCACGGAAAAATTTTGAAATATTACTCCCGACTCATCGAGCTTTTCCACGGAAAAATTTTGAAAATTAATATTCGGTACGGAGTCCGGAGTAATCTCCGGACTCATCGACCTTTACCACCGAAAAATTTTGAAAAAACTACTCCGGACTCATCCACCTTTTCCACGGAAAAATAATGAAATTATTACTCCGGAGACTCATAGAGCTTTTCCACGGAAAAATTTTGCAAATATTACTCCGGACTCATCGACTTATTCTACGGAAAAATATTGAAATTATTACTCCGGGCCATCGACCGATTCCACGGAAAAATTTCGAAAATATTACTCCCGACCCATCGAGCTTTTCCACGGAAAATTTTTGAAATTATTACTCCGGATTCATCGAACTTTTCCAAGCGTAAATTTTGAAAATATTAATCCGGACTCATCGAACTTGTCCACGGAAAAATATTGAAATGATTACTCCGGATTCATCGACCTTTTCCACGCAAAAATTTTGATAATATTACTCCGGACTCATCGACCCGTTCCACGGAAAATTTTTGAAAAAATTCAGCCTGGACTCATCCACCTTTTCCACAGAAAGATTTCGAAAATATTACTCCGGACCCATCGACCTTTTCCAGGAAAAAAATATCGAAAATATTACTCCGGACTCAAGGACCTTTTCCACAGAAAAATTTCGAAAATATTACTCCGGACTCATCGACTTTTTCCACGGTAAAATATCGAAAATATTACTCCGGACTCAACGACTTTTTCCACGGTAAAATATCGAAAATATTAATCCGGACTCATCGACCTCTTCCACGGAAAAATATCCAAAATATTACTCCGGACTCATCGACCTGGACTCATCCACCTTTTCCTCAGAAAGATTTCGAAAATATTACTCCGGACTCATCGACCTTTTCCAGGAAAAAATATCGAAAATTTTACTCCGGACTCAGGGACCTTTTCCACAGAAAAATTTCGAAAATATTACTCCGGAGTCAACGACTTTTTCCACGATAAAATATCGAAAATATTGATCCGGACTCATCGACCTCTTTCACGAAAAAATATCCAAAATATTACTCCGGACTCATCTACCGTTTCCACTGAAAAATATCGAAAATATTACTCCGGACTCATCGACCTCTTCCACGGAAAAATATCCAAAATATTACTCCGGACTCATCGACCTTTTCCACGGAAAAATTTCGAAAATATGACTCCGGACTCATCGACCTTTTCCACGGAAAATTTTCGAAAATATTACTCCGGACTCATCGACCTTTTCCACGGGAAAATATCGAAAATTTTAATCCGGATTCATCAACCTCTTCCACGGAAATATATCGAAAAAATTACTCCGGACTCATCGACCTTTTCCACGGAAAAGGGACCAAAGTTGCTGGCAAGGGTAAACGACCTGCCAGTCGGACATTACGTTCGGTTCTCTCTGGGAAACAAAATCCCGGATTGGAGGGCCAGACTCCACAGAATCATCTCCAGAGAACCGTCAGGAGGACTGGGATCTCTAGATCTAATAGCCGTTTTACGGACTCAGGAAAAGATACGTTAGAGATCCTTGCTAGGACACACTTCCCATATTGTTGACGAGTCGGATAGCGGTTCGGCCTACGCTTCCCAGGGGCGGCGCTGGAAGAACTGCTAAACTGATTATCAACCCTGGGATCTTGAGATGGGCGATTCGTACGCACCAACCTTTCAAGGCTCCCGGCGGGGATGGCATCTTTCCTGCTCTGCTTCAGCAGGGGGTAGATGACCTCTTCCCGTACCTGATTAGGCTTGTTAGAGCCCAGTGGTGCCTGGAACTTTGTCCCGACAAGCTGGCATAAGGTTAGAATAGTGTACATCCCTAAAGTGGGGCTAAGTTTGCTCACAACCTAACTCATACAGACCGATAGGCCTCAAGTCTTCAGTTCTGAAAATCCTCGAGAAGATATACTCGATCGCTACGCCAGGGACAGTACGTCCTATCACTGAATCCTCTGAGTGTGCACCAGAGTACGCTTTCCAGACTGGTAAATCAACTGACCTGGCCCTGAACAACCTGGTGGGAAGGCTAAAGCATTCTCCGGACCACAAGGAGACTGCTCTAGTGGCATTCCTGGAGATTGAGGGTGCTTTTATGAACCACTCAAACTCGCACTGTGAAGCGGTTCGGGCCAGGGGATTACCAGACCTCATGTTGAACAACAAACTCAACCCCATGACCCTGTGTGGGGACGTGGGATTCTTGGCCAGGAAGAGCTGCCCACAGGGAGGAGTACTCGACTCTGCTATGGTCTCTCCTGGTGGACGATTTACTGACCACAAATCACAGCATTGCTTGGTGGGAATGCACTGCAAAGGTGCAGTCAACTCAGCTCAAGCTTGCAAAAATTCAGAGACCTGCGCGTGCTTGATTGTGACTGGGGCTTATTGCTACACCCCCACCGCATGGCCGCATAGCGACATACAGATCGCTGGATATGGCTCACAATGAGCCAGACGCGATCCGGCTACGTGCCTGGTTCTCTGCAGGCTGAATCGGAGGCCAACGAGATAATGAGCATATGCGGTCAGACGTATCTGAAACCAGAACCTAAACAGAGTGGCCCAACTAATTAAGTACGTTCCCAGCAGAGACGATTGGAACGTCTCTGGCACCCCACTGTTGAGGGTCCCTGTTGGTTCACAGATGGCTCTGCTACCACCCAAGGGGTGGGAGCGGGAGACCCAAGTGGTGGGAGCGGGAGTAGCGGTTGCAGAAATGCGATGTGAATCCGTCAGCCTGGCTTGTTTTGCGACTGTCGTCTTTCAAGCAAAAAATTTCGCCATTGCCCAGTAAACATTGATGCATCTCAGTAATATAGCTGAAACATTTCACGTGTAACATGAAACATTTCATTCATAGGGGTAGAGATGTTTCAGAAACATCTACGAGATCGTTAATGTCCAAGGACATTTATGCTTCAGTGGAAACATATCTCAGAAAACGTCTCAGTAACATATCATTGAAACATATAATATATGTTTCAATGATATGTTACTGAGACGTTTTCTGAGAAATGTTTCCACTGAAGCATAAATGTCCTTGGACTTTAACGATCTCGTAGATGTTTCTGAAACATCTCTACCCCTATGAATGAAATGTAACGTAGATATTATCTACGTTACTTTTAACGTTAATTTGGTCTCATTGCAATATACCAAGGATATGTTACAGACCAATTTTTCACTGGAACAAAAACATTCTTGATTCTACTTCAATCTTCAGGTGTTTCATTAGGTTTGTACCAAATCAAGAAATTATCGGAGAATGCATCGTCAGGATTCGGAGCAGTATAAAAAATGTGACTTTTCTACCTACTGCTCCGAATCATGACGCTGCATTGTACGATAATCTCTTGATTTGGAACAAACCTATCGTAAAGAGTAAATATACAATATTACACTTAAATCCTTGGTGTCAACAAGAATACTATCGAAGGTTCTAGTCAATATATTAAACAAATGTTATCAAATCGAGTTTTTATTCTTCATTTATGCAAAGGCGTACAACAAAACCTGGAATCGAAATATTAAATAAAAATATATTATATAGCACAAAAAATTTAATAAAATGAAAACAACTTATTCTTTCGTCGTTGCTCCATGATATAATATAAATATATTATTAGAAAAGTTATCAAAAAAAAAAAATCAAGTAAGTATGATATTATAAAGAATTCACCTCCTTATCACCGCTGGATGAAACCATATATTTATTAATCACTTATTAGTTTCAAAGAGTATGAACTAATTTATCCTATCGCACAATGATGAATGAAACTTAAAAACTGCCAAAACTTCTACTTTCCACCAAATTAAATGATCATCAACAGACATAACCTCCACTCCTAACCACGCGTAATCTGTGATCCATATGGGTCTGTCGCACAGAACACCAATATGGCTGCCCGCATCCGTCTACCGCCAACCAATCAGAATCAGCAATCAGCATTCATTATTTGACATTAGGCTTATTAAATCTTTCAGACAAGATTTATTCTTGAATATATATTCTTGAAGAGATAATGATATATATTTATACGTATCATTGTCGTTTGACGGAAAACTGAAAAAAAAAATGTTGGAAAGGCTAATGTACCTATACTTGAATAAATAATTTAATATACATATTTCACCGATATTGCTTTTTTTTAGAGGCCGTGTTACATTCAAACATTTCCGTTAGATTACTGGAATGTTTTCTAATGCCCACATAATATACCTATATTATATGTCTCATATTTCATGTCACTGTGATATATCACTGATGATGCGAAGCGATGTTCCATATAAACATTTGCGAGATGTTCATGAAACATAACTTTGCAATGTTTCAAAATGCTTCACCCATATCTCATATGAAATGTTTCTGTAATATATCATGTTTACTGGGTGATCACTGCGCGAAGCTCATACTTGATAAACGTTGGGCCGCAGATCAATCAAGATCCTATCGGACAGTCAAACTACCTTGACTTCATAAGTTCATACAACTGCCCTGCTTGCGCAGGACTGCTAGACCACACTTGCTGAACTTGGAGAGCACTGCAGGCTGCAGCTCATATGAGTCCCTGGCCACTCGGGCAAAAAGTGTAATGAGATGGCAGAATCATTGGCAGCAACCATGGCGCTCATTGAACCGGCCTGTGATATCTCTCTCAGGGCAGCAGGGTGGGAGAACAACAGATGGTTGGATCAAAAGGACCAGGAAATCTGGAGCAGTATAACTGGACACAGACATGCTCGCTCCACAATTATTGGCCAATCCGCTGAAAGAACCAGACAATGGCTCAGATTCTCTAGGGTAGCCCTGAGAATCCTTCTTACAGCTGTATTCACGGGTCACTGTGGCATCAGGAAACACCTTAGTAGGTACGCTGGGGTTGACTGAGGACTCCCGGTCCATCGAACACATAATGTGTGACTGCCGCTGGGGACAGGATCAGATATGAGGCACTAGGAATCCACAAACCGAGACTGAGGGAACTGGACAAGTTCTCACCACAACCCACTATATCTACTAGCCTAGAAGATGATAAAATGGCAACACAGCTCAGAGAGTACGTCAGTCGAACGTTTGTTAGTTTGTTATTGTAAAAATGGACGATTACTTCTGATTCTGGAGTTAACCATTATTGTTTTTCGCGGGCATTTCGTGGTATTTTTTGTGTACAGCGGTGTCAAATGTGAATTTCCTTTGGATTATTTCTACTTATTGGAGATGAGTACATTTCAGTTCAGACTATAGACAACAAGATGGACTAGAAATATGAGTGAAATAGAACTTTTTATTTCTTCCGATTTTATAAAACATTTTGATGACTTTTCTAATAATTTTTCAACATAAATTGATACATCTAAATAGGAGATCAAGAAGCTCAAATAATCTATTTATTTATATATATATATATGTATTCAATTTCCAAAAGTCTGCATCTGTAGATGCTTCAGTTGAAATCAATAAGGACCTTATTATTCATCTTAAATTATTCATTAAAAATGTTCAGATTTTCTGCAGTTATTTGAAATGGATTCTTCCTTTCGATCTTACCTTTACCCGAGCAGATGGTCTCAACCTCAGATCAATAAGTAAACATTTCCCGCTACAGAAATATAATTAATGGGGATTCAGATTCGGAATTTATCAATTTGTTTTATCAACATTTTTACACAGTTCAGATCAAAAAATAATTTAATGTGAATTTACTCTTTGTAGCATTGAATTGATATTCTGAATTCACATAGACTTGTAGTTGTGGTTTACATTCATAAATCATTCTAAATTCACCTTGTTCCGTTTTCGCAAATTAACTTTTGAAAAGTTTTGTAGAAAATACGGATTACAATGTTATTGTCCACCGAATGGAAAATAAACAGATAAACTCATAAATAAGATCTTATTGTAGTCCTCATCATTTTTCGACAAATCATTTGAAAAATGATGAAATAGTTAAAATTTCATCAAAATCCAGCGCTACCGCATTGAAGGAGTATGCCTCTAAGAGACGATTAATTGCGGCGTTGTCAGACTGTGTTGCAGGCTATCTCTATAGTGGGCTGTGTTCTCACCCACCAGACTCATATCCCTTATCAAGAGGTTTGAGCTTGTGGGTGAAGTATAGATTATTGGTGTGCAACAATAGACCGATTGGTCCCAGTTGTAGGGCGTGCACCAAAGTAGGTTGGGGCTGATCAAGGAGTCAAGGACTCTGAATGCACACTATTCCTGGAGGACAACGAGTCTATCGAGCACATTATATTTGATATTACCGCGCAGGATTATATCTGATTAACTAGGGGCTGTATTCATAGGCGGCCCTCAAAATGAGGTATGAAGAACAAGTTCTATTGGTTGTACCCATCGGTACAACCAATAGGAGAACTCGTTCTCTTCTTGAGGGTCGACACTAGGCTTCTTTTGGTTCGCAGTAGGGACAGTTCCGAATCGGTTCTAAATAGTGCGACAAACGTAGCGTGTGAAATATTTCGGTCATTCGCGCAGGTCCAATTACAATAAACGACTGTGTGACTACTTTGAACGGTTCTAGGACAGTCCGAATTGCGAACCAAAACAAGCCTTATGAATACGGCCCCCAAGCTCAGAATAAGGAAACTGGAAGTTCTCACCAACTAGCCTCATCTCCCATCGGCTTGAACTTGTGGGTGAAGTACAGAATTAGGCCAACTTGTGTTTGTGGAAGACATTGTCTGTCATTGATTAGACTGTTGCTCTACAGGTACCTATCTCACCATTTCAAGATTGATAGCTGCTTCCAGGACGCTAGTTGGAAAACACTTCCATGTTGGGCGTTGCAACCCTTTGCCTTCTACTTTTGTAATTGCACCTACAGTTAAAAAATCGTTTTGACACTCTTATTTTAGTGAATTGGGAATATAAACCATATCATTATGGCATGTTATTGTTGGGAGACGGAAGATAGGGAGTTAAACTATAATTTGGAAAACAAGCGAGATACATTCAAATAGTAATCAATTTTAAAATAACCACAAAGGTTCGAAAGCACCTGAAAACAAACACGTTTGGTAATTTTGTTTTAATAACACAAATATAATGCAACATACACAAGGTGTTGAAGAATTTTAGAATACTATATAGTTTTCGCTATACATGATGAACAGGGTATACATTTTCCTGAAATAAAGGAACTAAAAATCATAATTTACTATTTGTATTTGATTCAATAAATATATGCGTACTGATAATCTATATAAAAATAAATAACATCAGTAAATACGTGAAGAATATAAGATAAAAAAATCGCGTCGACAACACAATACTAAATTAAATAATCCAGTTTTAAATTTAAAACAAAATGCGACACTGGATAAAGAATAAAACAATTTTCAGTGAAAAAAGGGGTATCAATCAAAATTGAAGTGTTTAAAGTCTGGGTGGACGGATACTAAATTTGGGGGTCATCAACTTTCAAACTTTCTACCGGATATGGCTGATCCCCTCTTTCCACTTGAAATTAGCAGATGCTCATTAATGCAGTTTCTGAAAACAACAATATACAAAAACTAGTTCTATACACTTATAAATAT
Organism: Halyzia sedecimguttata; assembly: GCA_937662695.2. Lineage (NCBI taxonomy): Eukaryota > Metazoa > Arthropoda > Insecta > Coleoptera > Coccinellidae > Halyzia > Halyzia sedecimguttata. The sequence continues at coordinate 21,041,457 of OW569420.2, read as the reverse complement.
GGAATTACAATATTTAATATACTCTTTGTAGATTTACACGTAACTACATATTTTACAGACTAATTCTTTCCTATTGGTGAACTCAGATAATCAGTATTTGAGTATCACCAACATATGCCTATCTATCAGCTCTGCACAAAAAATGCCAAATTTACAGATAAATTATACATTCCTTCGAATTTGTCACTTTCCAGCTATATTTTAGAAAAAATTATTTTCAAATATTCAACACTATTCAGCTTCCTCTCAACTCGTAAGAAATTAAAAAATACATTTTTTGTGCACCAATCAAAACTACATGGGACAATGCTATTCTCTCGACTTTTAGATGTAATGACTCATTATAATGATATCATTCAAGAATGAAATCATCTTGGGTATGATCAATGGGTGTTCTGTAATTAAATAAACACATCAGTATATTTTTAAGACAGCTAACAGAGAACATTTTTAAACAGTGAAGTAACTTTGTTTTACAAATTTTCACCTGTAGTTTTAAGATATTTACTAAAAATCTCTCATCATTTTTACCCGAAAAATAAATCACTGGGCAGTTTCATCCAACTGAATTTCCAAGTAATATGCTTTCTACATATCCCTGCGATTGGTCAGTCAATCATTATTAATTCTAGACTATGTTGTACCAGGCTTGAATTTCGCTATATAGTGCGTAAGAATTATGGGTTGCTCTGGATGGTATTAATACGAAAACTCAATTTCAGGCGATAGTTATAAAAAAATCTGTATTATATTTTCCCCTTTCTCAATGTTGTTAGGTTGAATAAAACCGAAAACTCAGCTGTAAATTTTATGAAACATGTGATTTAAATTTTCAGCATCATTAAGTGATTAAGATGAGAGATTAAAGATGAAATATCAACACCAACCATCCAGTTCTTAATGAAAGTGGTTTTATAGCTATGTATGATAATAGAACGATTAGTACACATTTTTTTTTGGTCACATCAATTAATTTGGAAATAAATATTTGACTAGAATAGTCTTAAGATCATTTGATATACTGCATTCAAAGAAATCATGATTAACCAAAACCCTTTTCGAAGTGATACAATGTAACATATCAACTTATATCACAGCTTACTTATAAAAATGGCAAGTTGTTTTGCTAATGAATTGAAGTGATTTAATAGATGATAATTGTAAATATTACAACTTGGTGAACGTTACCGTAGCCTCAGCATATAGACATTATGAATTGACTATATTTACTTAACTTCAATATCCTGAATACAAATCTGAAGTCGAAATTCTGGACTCGAGCTTCAACTTCAGATTTCTAATCAAGTAAATATAAAGCACATCAATCGTAATATCTACATGTGGTCGATAAGGTAAAGTTAACCTACAACTTATTAAAGCATGAATTCTAAAAAAGGCACAAACATATGATAGTGAAAATTAAAAATGTAAAAAAACATAATTCGACAGATTTACATCAATACTAAAATATCACTTGGTAAGTTTATATTTAATCATAAAACAAATGACGTTTTGGCTCACATAGTCCTGTCTCCAGTTCAATAAACACTTATAATGTAAACTACACTTAGAAGTTGTATTATATTGTTGCTGGTTTCTATATAGCATACAATTCTATGTTACTTTGTCCATCACAGTACATTTCATCTAGAATATAAATAAACCAAGATAAAAACTTTCCACTTCATACGTAAAAAGCATTCGTTATTGAGATGATTCAAACACCTAGTTTGACAACCAAAAAGGGTTAATGCTACAAAGAGATTTCAAGCAACATGCTGGCAACACTTTGGAAGAACCCACTTTGAATACATCTTTCCACTATCAGATAGACCGGTAAAAAAAATCACAGAATTTTTCAACAAAATAAAATTTGGTCCAGTGAAAAAAAGATTCAAAAATGATATGCATGGATTTGATTTTCAAGCATCAGGGAATGAAACAGTTCTTACATTCAACAATCAATCAAATTAATGTAACAGAAATTGAAGTTACAAGTGAAAAATTTTCCTTGAATCTGAAGTTATAAATTATTCATATAAGAAATGATGTTATAGCTTTAAAAAAATTACCTGAAGAAAATTTATGTTGTAAACGTTACCATAAGGAGTGCCTGTTGATATTATAAATGTGGACTTATTCATTAACTTGATCCCCTGAACAAAAACATGATATTGTAACTCGTGCTTTTTTCATAGTAATGCTTATTTATTTTTGGTACAATGAAATTCACCCCAGGTTACTCACTGAAATTCTGATTGACACATAGAATTTTTTAAACATCGAAACCCTTTCGGGTTAAGGTTCAGATATGATCTGGAACTACATATAAGTGTTGATACTTTTTGACCTTCTTGAGGCCGACACTTCTCAACTTCAGATTTTATTCAGGTGATCAAATTAAGTAATTAAAAACCACACCATTCGTAATAACTAAAAGGACTCATTTTGGTTCACTTTTATGGCGTATGGACAAGCAATAGATAATTTAGACATGCATTTGAATTGTGACACAAGTTTCAGATTCGATCGAAATAACGAATGAGATACAAGACAAGACAATCGTATTTGCCTAATCTTTGGGTGAACTGGGAGAGTCACTTAAACTAGCACAAACAAACTTGGAAGCACCAAACTGAAAATAATTCGGGAACACTCGCCAGGAGAATCAAATGTCAGTCGCAAGGATGCCTCAAACAAAAACTCGGTTATCACATTTAGAAAACACACATGACAACCTCATCAACATTTAGTGGATTTTCTGACTGTTACAATCAAGCTTGCGCTAGACCTGCTCCTAATGATTCCATACCTTCTGGTGGTACTCTGACACAATCGTTGGACATCGAACCGTTGAGAGCACAACTAGCTACGGCATAAAGATCGGGAGTTGCGTTTTCAGGTGGACTGCACAACGCCTGTACCGACCTGTGCAAATGTAAATAATCAGTCGTGGAATTCCATATACCTGGTCTACGGTTATGGTATAATTTGGCATACAAGTACACATCTACATGGTTATCATAAGTGAGATGCTTTTTCAAGGAGGTCAAAATGCAGAAACTAGCTGCTTCAGTTCCACCATGTCTGGAAAAGAAAAATCAAATGGCGTGAAATGTTTCAAAAAAGCTACCAGAAAAATTGCAGTGGTTAAAATGTCAAAAAATTTGATATGGGTAAACATCCCTGCATATATATTTCCATAACTTCTTTCGCGAAAAGTTTTTTATTTACTATTTGAATATTTTTTATTGATTGAATTTTTATCTGCACCCCGTACTTGAAGATAATATTTTCGAGATAGAGCATTAACCAATTTACCACCAGCACAAGCCACATAGAAGAATTTTGTTGCATGAAATGCGAGACATATATTTATCCAGCAGATTAATTTATCTTCAAGATATATACTAACTGACACAGAAACTGCACCCAGAAGGATCTGTTTAAATTTTAATTTTTTTTTTGGTAAAACATAGATAGTAAAGCAAGGAGTAAATGATTAAAATTTGGAGAAAAAAATCGTGAACGTTTTTTCATGTAAACATTTTTTGTTACTGACATATTGTAGTCGTTTTTGCAAATTTTTTAAATTTTACAAAAAACCAGCTGATCGAGGATATTCAAAGTCGATGTTTAGTTGTTGTTAAAATGCCTTAAGCACGTGTAGGCGGAATTTATCGCCAGCTAAGTACATTTGAAAGAGGTCGAATTATTGGTCTATGGGAGGCGGGGTTGTCATTTTGAGAAATCGCTAACCGTACAAACAGAAATCCAACTACTGTTATGAGATGTTGTCGAGCGTGATTTGATAATGCCCAAAATCGAAGAAGAGTAGGCTCCGGACGTCGACGGGGCACAAATGAAGTTGAAGATCAACGTCCAAGACTTATGGCTATAAGAGACCGATTTGCGACAAGTCGATCTTTGGTAGATGAGTGGTTAGGAGAACAAGGCCATCCTGTAACTGTCTGAACGGTTTACCGCCGGATAAGGTCTTTTGGACAGCAGCATTATCGACCCCATCTTGTGTTACCTCTGACGGTTGAGCATTGCCGGCAACGATTACAGTGGTGCAGAAAACGTCAACATTGGAATGTGGAATGGCATCAGGTCGTCTTTTCTGATGAATCTCGATTCTCCTTGGGTGCACATGATAACCGAAGTAGGGTTAGACGACGTCGGGGAGGAAGACGTGAACCTCAGTTTCATATTGAGCGTCATTAACACCGGACAGTAGGCGTTATGGTATGGGGTGCTATTTCACATGCAAGTGGGTCACCTTTAAGTCTTTATTCAAGCGCTGCGTTACCTCCAAGAAATAGTGGAGTCATATGTTCTCCCTTGTCTTAACCGCCTCGAAAATTCAATATTTCAGCAAGATAATGCTCGACCTCATGTTGCCAGAGTTAGTTTAAACTTTTTTGAAGCGACCCATGTGAATCTTTTGCCATGGCCGCCCAGATCCCCCGATCTTTCGCCCATAGAGCATGTTTGAACATCATGGGTAAGAAGGCTTGGAAATTTATCCCAGCCCCACGGACTTTGGCGGCTCTGATACATGAACTACAGGTAGCCTGAGATAGTATCCCTCAAGAAGAAATAGTCCATCTTATTGCATCAATGCCAAGACGTGTTGGGGAGTGTAAAGATAATCGCGGTGGACAAACACAAGTATTAACAAATTATTATTAATTAATTAAAAAATTTCAATCATTTACTTCTTGCTATACAATCTGTTTTACCAAAAAAAAAAATTTTAATTTAAACAGCTCCTTCTGGGTGTTGCAGTTCCTTTGTCAGTCAGTATATATCAGACAATGGCGAACCTGGATTCTAAACTGTAGAACACAAAATAATGTCAATCAATGGAAACAATAAAACGTCAATAATTGAAGTGAAGTGGATCAGGTTAATATTATTCATCGAATCTTACCTGTCAACAACAACAATTGGTCCATTATGTATTCCGGTATCTAGAGCTATATTAGGTAGATGATAAACTTCCGCTATACTGGCACAGTGGTGCGGCCAGTTGGTGCAATGAATCATTTTCACCGGTATCTCATAATCATCTTGTACAGACTGCATAGTAAAATCCCTAGTCACGTATGATGATAGAGCATTCTCATGAACAAGTTTTATTTTGTACGCATCTGCATCAATTGTCTCTTGGTCCACAGGCCAGAAAACCTCATAGTCTTGATTATCGATTATGCTGAGCATGATGATCATTTGTGCATTATGATCCCAAACCATTTGCCAGAAGTCTTTTATGGTATGTTTCAGGGGGTGTTGAGTGATAATGAATTCTCTTAGACTATGGAAACCCTGCATCCATGTAGCATTAACATAGTCCGAACCATCCTCGCCAGGTTTAGGTGTAAGATGCACTCTGGAACTCTCAACTGGTAAAATATCCAGTCTTCTATTCTTTGGTTGATTAATCACTTTATTAGCTGATACTACGTAGAAGTCTTTACACTGGAAACTTGTTACTAACTGCAAATATAAAAAAAAAACATCGAATATGACAATCAGATCATTCCAGTTTTAAATTTCTCAGCATTCCTTTCAAAGAATGTTATAAGAGAGCAAGATTTGAGCACGCCATTTTGGCAGAACATGATTTCACAGGTCGATAATACATTTTCAATATCTTAAAATATGCACATTTTATTCACATGACGTTAAAGTTAATGTAAGTTAAGTAATCATTAAAGGATACTGTGGGAGGTATACTCATTATTGAAAGGTGACAATTCTTTACAAAATAACTATCAACAAAATAATTCTAAAGATTTTCATTAAGCGTCTGACGAAGGAGTCTGATATAGACTCCGAAACGTTACGATATAGTTGTTTCTTCGTTGATGTTGTTTCGTTTTTGTTTGTTAGGCAACATTGTTCAATTGATTGCTTCTGACAAATATCTTGTGTTTCTTACGCAGAAGCAAATCAGAAAATAATTAATTTTTATTTTATAGATATTTTTCAGAGTTTGGGAGAGAAAACCCAAAAAAAAACCTTTCAATAGTAATGTAAGTTCTATTAACCGAATTTAAGGACTTCAAACAACCTGCAATTCCTACTGTTTTTATGATTAAACTAGATAGAGTCCCAGAAATTAACCAATATTTCTGTCTGTGTTAGAGTATTTGCGAGTCGTTTATTATTAGAAATTAGAAGTGAAGAGCCATAAATAAATTTAGTAATCCAAAAAATATAATAAATGTGACAACTATACATTCTGCAACGTCTGCAGTCAATGCACCAGTCCGTAATGCTTCTTCATAGTGACCAACCCCTTTGGAATAGTTTTTCTTACCAAACTTGAAAGATTCTGTCAATATTGATGAGGTGAAGTCCATGTTTCATGGTCATTTTGAGGACGATCATTTTCACTTCAACAGGCTTCAAAGCTATTGAACATTGTTAGGTAAAAGTATATCATGCTACAAAGAGGCGACATAGCCTGTTTGTAGCATGCTATTGTGGCTCTATGTAGCATCTTTGTCTACTTAAGGATATTCAATGTCAGATCAAGTACTTCTGGGAATACCCTCACATGTGTTTTTTTTAGTGATGAAGTTATTATTATGCCTATGACGATTAGATCTTACCCTAAACTGAACTTCCAGAGGTTTCCATAGTTCAGGTCTATCTTCGGACATGACATTCTGCAATACTTGAACATATTTAGGGAATTGCTCCCTACTAATATTAGTCTCTCCAGATTCAATAGCTTCAACCAATGCATCATGAATGAAAATATACTGTTCTTCAGTCTGTACCAAGAAATTCCTCTGTGAACGAATATGCTTCAAAAAACCATAAATGTTCACTTCTCCGAGGGTTCTGATCTGACGAAGCATAGCGTCCAACACTATATATGTGCCTGTTCTTCCTACACCAGCACTGAAAGCAACAAGCGATAAATTAAATGATTAATTGCTTCGAAGGATTCATTATTGCAAACAGTTAGAATAAATCAAAAGTTTTCCCCAGGGTACCCCAGAGACGGGTAAAATTTCAATTCTCCACTCAATCTAATGAAGTTCAGGAAATTTACCTGCAGTGAACAATGATAGGACCGCCATCTGGCGGATTGGCAGCAGCAGACTTGGTCACAAAGTGCAATACTGGCAACGGATGATCAGGGGTGCCATGATCCGGCCAATTGGTATAATGATACTGATAAACAAGTTTTTCGGCCATCAATTTTTTCTTCTTGATCTGGAAAAAATGTTATAATACGGGTCTGTGTCACATGGTATATTATACAAGGACCATAAACAAATTCTCGCCGTTTTCAGTGAAATGAAATGAAAAAAAAAAAATATATAAAAGCTCTTGAAAATTAACTTTTATACGGTCTCTTCACGAAGATATACCGTAAACTTACTACATTCCTTGTATGAAACTTACTCTAAGATGACGTATTTGTAGCGTTCTGATAGTGTAAGTTGCCATGATATCTTCCTTCACAAGTCTGACTTGTATGATGCCATATGTTTCAGTACCTTCTTTAGGCCAATACATATCACACTTACGCTGCAAATAAGTACATGAAAAGATATCCATTAAAACAACTATACTCCATTTTCACTTTCCTAAAGTCTCCCGGTTGGCCATGAAATTTTGACACATTTCACCGTGTATATTTTGAAAATGTTAGGTTATGCTCATTTTCCTGTCAGATAACTACGCAACGTTGTCCTCTCTACATAGAAGTCGTAGTAATTACGTATTTTTTCACAATGTGAATTTTCTTGGGAAAAATAATTAATCTGAGAAGATATTATGTGAATTCAACAATTCCAAAGACTGTAAAGGCTGGTTTATGCTGGCTGGTAACTTTAACTTAATCATATATATACAATATATATAGACATTTATTTTTAGTGTTATGGTTTATATTCAGACTAAATAATCCGTTAACTTATTAATTATTATTATTAATAATAAGTAAACAGATTATTCAGTCTCAGTATCAACCATAGCGTTAGAAATCTATGTTTCAATTTTTAAGTTAGGGCATAAGTTACCAGCCAGCATAAACCAACCTTAAAACTGTCTGTAGAACTGGTTGGAAGATTCAGTTATGCTATTTTTTTGCACGGAAATCTAGAATCACGTGTTGAAGTTTCAATGAAAAATAATGGATACAGTAGTCCGTTTCTTTGTGATAGTTCATTTGAAAAAATAATAAAAGTACCTGAATATCCCGGCAGAACTTCTAAACGAACAGACGTACCTATGGAATTCACCGCTTTTCGAAATTCTCAAGAAATAAGCCTACAGAAGGCATTTAAATACCTTGTTGCACAACTTGAAATACACCAGTTTAAAAATGTAGTAGTCACTGTTAAACCTTCATAAAATATAGTGATAGGATATAGAAAACTAAGGATTTCATTCGAGAGTTCAACATGTCCTTAGGCAGAATGAAGTTTTCCTATTGCAGATTTCAGTTTTCCAATTTCAAAGCAAAGGGTTCTTTATTTTTCGAAGATAATGGATATGTGATAATATTTTGTCTAAGATAGAACATTATGTTGATTGTTGAGAGTAGAAATTGGCAACGTCTGAGAGAATTGTTTTGACATTGACGATATTTCAGAAGTGCCAACCTGCCTTTGTTTTAGTTACAAAAACGTGAAAGACCTAAATCATGGCCAACCGGGAGACTTTATTATAAAAGTGAATAGAGTATAGTAGTCGATGACTCACCCTTCCACGTTCAACTAAGTTAGTAATCATGACAATTATGTTGACTCTTTGCTCCCAAACCATACGCCAAAAACAATCAAAAGATGAAGGCAAAGGACCTTGTGTACCAATGTAAGCTTTCGACCATTGGAATCCATCTATATAATTGGCATTGATATAGTCAATATTTTTCTTTTGTCCAGGCATTGGTAAGAGTTGAACTCTGCTGTGATCATCTGAAAATTAATTTCATTTGAATGATCAGTTTAATTTTAGGATAGGTATTTTTCTGAACAAAAAAAATATGATTTTAGAATATATTCAGAATACATTTCTACCCAGGCGGTAACCTCCTTATTTGGCTGAATTTTTTCCCCTGACCTATTTAGGGAACATACAGTGTTGAAAAGCCAAATGGAATAATTTCATTGTCTTGGTTACTGTGTATATTTATGGAAAATCCCAAAACACGTCAAATTCAAATTTTAAATTGTCATTCTTCTTCGTAAAAATGCGAAACCTACCTTCAACCTCCTTCGAAAGACAAATACAACCCCTAATTTTTCAAATAGGAAGTATGGACTTGTGATAGATCGTTTGATGCGACCTTTCAAAGGTCGCGTCATTCTCTATTCAGAAATGTTGTCACTTTTATGTATATTGCAAAACTCAAAATAGAAAAAATTAAAATCATGTGATTACCGAAATTCATTATAATATTCCCAAATCTTATTACAATAATACTAAACTTATTTGCCTTCAAGATGGTAAATTGATTCGTGCTGGTCAGTTGTAGTTTATAAATTGTCTCAATTTGCGTTTGATTTTCATTAACTTCAATTTTGAATAATGGATCGATTAACGGAAATGCACGAAATAACAATTTTACAAATGATTCTCGAATTTGCCGCCTATAACCCAAGGGACAATAAGTAAAATAGAGGGCTTCGCATTTTTACGAAGAAGAGACAATTTAAAATTATAATTTGACGTGTTTCAGGATTTTCCATAAATATATACAGTAACCAAGATAATTAATTTATTTCACTTGGCTTTACCACACTGTATATTATATTTTGTTGTTTTTTTTAGATAATAATTTTGTTTATTGCGCGCATGTTCTAGGGAACAGCGTATCATTTGCCCAAATGTCTGTAATTTTCGAAAATTTCCAAAAATGGTCTCAAACGTGTTACACTTCCAAGCAAATATTTTAATGAACTTCCTAAAAATAATAAAAATTTAACTGTAAGTAAGAAAGTATTAAATATGAGAAATAATCAAATAATTTAAATAACACCATTGTTTGAGAGGTTGGTTTGCCCATTTTTTTTTATATACTAATTTTGTTTAAGGCGCGCATGTTCCAGGGAACATCGTTGTGTCATTTTGCCCAAATATCTGTAAATTCCGAATGCTTTGCCGAAAATGATCTTAGACGATTAGGTTCGATTAACTGAAGAAAAATTACAGGTCAAATTCAATTCTGTCCGGCCGGCTGTTGCCTCGATAACTTCCGAACGGAAAGGGATAGCAACTTGCAAATTTTCAGGGCAGGTTGCTCATCCGAATGCGACGGTTAAGTTCGTTAATGGGCATAATCTACCAAACGATTTCGGAGTTATACCCATCTGAAATGTTGTTAACTCAATAAATAGGTCCCACGCATTTCAAAGATGTGTACAATTCATCTAGGAAAGAGCTATTAGAGATGATCAACAACGACAGCAAATGGATTCAAAGCGATGAGCTCCAACATTAATAGTTCAAAGATGGTATCGGAGTGCCTGGGTAAACAAACTGGGCAAGAATAACAGCGTCTCCTTATTCTGGATTCCTGGACACTCGGAAACAAGCCAGAGCAATAGCCAGAATGGAGTTTGTCTGTTTATTGTCAGAATTATTAATAAAGGTATACTACTCACAAGCAATTATATTCAGATATCTGTTCTTAGGTCTGTTGTCTGGGTGCTGAGAATGCTCAGAAGTGTGATCATCACTTGTGGCCTCAGCTTGAATGGACTCATATTCCTTGCTGAATCCAATATCGCCATCGGCATGAAGTTCACTTACATGTTTCGCGAACATATGAACCGGAATAGCACCTTTATAATCTGATGCACCATCAGGTGTAACATTCCATTCTAAAGATGCTGTTGGTACAGAGCAAGGTGGATCATCCAAATAATAGTATGAGGCATGGAAACATTTCCTGAAGAAAAATGATACATTTTTAGTTGGTACAACGTAACTGTGAAAGTGGGAAATGATCATATGCCTTGACATCCTCAAGTTCTCAAAAATTATTGTTCTTATAACTTCACTGAGATTATTCAGGTTTTTGATGGTTTCACACTATCCCAACAAAAATGTATATTTCATAGTGAAATTCATTACGACAAAAAAACATACCTCCACATGACAAAGGCAGATATAGCAAATAGAAATGCTAATGTTGCGCAAAGAACTCCAGCTAACACTCCGGTACTAAGATCATGAGTAGTGTGACGCATATATTCCTGGAGTTTTTCGCAGTTCACTTGCATATAAACGGACCTAGGCTCAGTAGCATTTCCTCGAATTATTCTGCCAGTTCTGGAACTTTTTGTAGATGCCTGGAGCTGAACTTTGTAAACAGTATTGGTGGTGACATTATTCACAGTAAACTGTAAAGAAAAGTAATATTGACTGCAACATTCCACGGAAATGTGGGCAATACTGCATAGAACATGTCCACTATTTATTTGAAGGGCTTCTGAACTGTTTTCCTTCAACAAATATGGATGTTATGAAGTTACAAAAGCACTGGCCTTTAGCGCGTGCGTTAGTTCATTATATAGAGATATGATTCAGTCTATTACGCCATGCGGTAATAAATCACATTAGTTAGGTAAGAATCATTTTCTTGGCGGTAGAAACATATTAAAATTTTGTAACATTATGCAATTTGAACTTTGAGATGAAACTACACTATTTAAAATTTAGTGTTAATAACCTTAAATATTGTGTACCCTCATCGTTATTACATGTTTTCATACCCTTTCCATATCAAAAATTACTTCTATGTATCCTCATTCAAAATCGTATGAAGTAGTTCCCACCTAACCTAACTAATGTGGTATATATCGGCGTGCGGCATTTGACGTTTCACGCATGCGCTTTGTAGCAGATAATGTTTGTGGTATTTCAAACATATATGAGGTGGTATTATGATTACGATGTAACTTAGATATTACCTGATGAGCTTTAAGTAATAGAAAACGCTAATATATCACAAGATTTACTTACTGCAGTGTCCAAGTGAGCAGTCTTTGTCGGTAGTGTGATATTTTTCCACATATGTTTGTCTTGGCGGATATAGATATAGTAGAAATCCACAGAACCGAAGAAATTATTTGGCCGTTTCCATTTCATATACATAGTATTCTGAGTTTGGCATGTCAGATTCAGAATGATGGGAGGATCAGGTCCCCCGATGTCAGTTGTATTAACGACTGGATCAGAAGACAAACCTTCATGTTTTCCAGTGAAAGCTTTGACCCATATTTTGTATTCCGTCAAAGGTTCTGGAAAGGAAAGTATATAAAAAATAAAACATGTTAAAACAACTAACAAATTTCATATTATTATATTATTCTCAAACTTTCCAGAATATTTGATGCAAATCTACATATTTTTAATTCACTCCAATTAATCTGTCAAGTTATCATCATCCATCAGATAACACAATCAAAAATCGGGTCCTCCCAATTTTTTATATGTGGTTTTATAATTTATACCGGGTGTCCCAGTATACATGTTCCAATGGATCTCAGCCATTGCAAAAGATAAAAATTTGAGAATTTTATGATTTTCATATCGTTCAAGAAACCTTCAACTGAGAAAAACAAAAATCGAAAGTCACTTTTGGTTTGACCCGAAGTGGCTCTGACTTTTTTTTATCTTAAATAGCTATATATTTTTTGCAATTCTTTAATTCTGCTCAAAATTACCGTTCCAACGATGTATCCCATTTTATATTTGATTTGATGCAGAAAACGTCAATTGATATTTCAAATAGAGAGAATTGCAGTAGGCTACGTATATTTTGTGTAATCTTGATTCCGACTTCAATAATCGAGATCAATAAAAAAAAACCTTCCTCAAGTTGAAATCAACTATGGATTTTATCGAACGTTAAACAAAGAATGAATAGTAAAAGAAACAAAAAATTACAAAAAACGGAGCAAGAAAATACCTATAGTAAGTAAAGCATATGTTCGAAATGTTGACCATCTGCTTCTACACATCTTTCAGCTCGGTGGACTAGTTCACGCGAAGTAACACTTCTCAACACCTCAGAATTAAGGGCTCTATATGCATTCCTTATTTTGTTTTTTAGATCTTCCAAATCAATAGGAGGAGTAGGGTACACATGATCATTCAAATATCCCCAAAGGAAGAATTCTAGCGGTGTTAAATCTGGAGATCTTGCAGGCCACCTTATCGGTCCATTTGAAGATAGATTGATCGGCATATACAGATTATAAGTCAAAATCAAGATTACACAAAATATCGTAGCCTACTGCAATTCTTTCAATTTGAAATTTCAATTGACGTTTTCTCCCTCAAGTCAAATGTAAAATACGACGTGTGATACATCGTTGAAAAGGTAATTTTGAGTAGAATTCAAAAATATATAGGGTGCTATTTGAGATAAAAAAAAAGTGAGTCACTTCCGGTCAAACCGAAAGTGACTTCCAATTCATGTTTTTCCCAATTCAAGGTTCCTTGAATGAATTGGAAATCATAAAAATTTAAAATTTTTATCTTTTGAAATGGCAGAGATAATCCATTGGAACATGTATACTGGGACACCCGGTATATGTTCGATGCGAGACATGGTATATGTCTCGCGGCCTCTAGAAATTAATTTATATTATATTCCCGAGTTAAATTTATGTTGTGTCGCATTATTTGCAAATTCAGACTTGTATTAATCTTGTTATGGAGATTTATCAATTCTTTTATAATATAGGTACTCAAAATCACTTGGAGATATCAATGGAAAACAGGGCCAGATGTTTCTTATGTCTCACACCGCACACCAGCGTTCGTCAATTGTTTGCGGTTTGAGATAACAAGGACATCTGGACCTTCAAAATTTGTAGTTCCCTTAACATATTTAGGCATGTAACAATAAAATATTCTTTGCAAAATAATCATTGGTGTTAATTAGTTCTCAAACAACTATTATTTGGATCATTCCATCAACCCAAATTTTCAAACTGGGTAAAATGCAATCATTAAAGGAAAAGACTACTTTGGCACTAAATGGTTCCTTTCAGGGTTTTCTCTCCAAAATCTTATTTTAAAATCGCTTCTGTGCACTAGATATTTGTCAGAAGCAATATATAGAACAATTTTGCCTAATAAACAGTAACGAAATAACATCAGCGATAGTATAACTATTCTGTAACGTTTCGGAAATTAAATCAGAATCCAGGGTAAAATCTTCAGAATTATTTTTTGTTGGCAGTTATTCTGAAATTTGCCACTGACAGTTTTTGAAAGAACATACATAGTTTCACTCTACATAGAAATTTTTAAGTTCCAACACTTTCTCCATCAAATTCAACCAAATATGGTCAATTCGAATTGAGCAATTTGGCAAATTATTTGCTTTGTTCAACAAAATACAAGTAGAGTCCAATCCATCATGTGATCTCCATTGATCGTACATACATGTTCTGCTATTTTTGATTTTTGTATGTCTCTACCTTAAGTTTTTCCTATGTTCCTTCTTTCTTACCTCTAGTGGTCTCGATGTTTTTTCTTATGCGATTTACCAGAAATACAAGGAATATTGTATACACAGTTTGTGGAATAGAGACAAAAATCAAAAATAGCAGAACATGTATGTGGATATCATGTTGACTTGTATTTTGTTCAACAGAGAAAACAATTTTGCAAGTGGAATTGACGATATTTTGACGGAGTTACAACTTGGAAATTTCTGTGTAAAGTAAAACTGGGTTGCTATGTTTTTTCAAAGACTGTAGTGTGACAAATTTCAGAATAATATTCAACAACAAATAGTTCTGAACATTTGTTGTTGTTGTTTCGTAACTGTTCATTAGAAAACATTGTTCTATTAATAGTTTCTGACAAATATCTAGTATTTCTAAATCAGCAGCAATTTCGAAACAATTACATTTTTTTACATTAGTTTATGTTGAACTCAACTGCACTGAATGATAAAGTTTATAAATGATCATTAATCCTTCCATCTACCCTGGAAATATCTTGTCCCTAGGTTCATCCTTACGAAAGTTATCGTGCTTATATCGGATGGTCGGAAAAATTAAATTTGACCAGCAATTCTTGATAAAATCATAAGTTGTTTAAGACCATATTCGAAAAATACAGAAATTTGGATGAAAGTAGGTTGATCAGCCATTAATCTCTACTCTTACAGCGTTATTTGAATAGCCTTTGAAATATGAAAAAGAACGCAATGTTTGGATGGAACCGTAGCAGTGTAGTTTGAACGAGCGGTCGGTTATCAGCTGTGGTTTGGACGCTGAAAACTGCGCCTCGTAGTATCAGCGGTATTACATTCATGAATAATAACTGCCACAGAAATTCAATGTCTGAAATATATTAATAGTTGAATGAAACTCGCAACAAGAGATAGAACATTTTCGACCAAACTGGACAGAAACGTCGCAATAGAGTAAATGTCTAAGGAAGAGAAAATAACATAATTTTCATCAACTTTAGAATGGATACCCAACAGGGAATTTGTTTTCGCAAAATTTAGCTCAGGTTGGCAACCCTGTGGCTTCGGATATTCTCATTTGAGGATATATATATATTCTTTTGACTGAGAGTTTTATATGTGTTAGCAGAGGTTGGTGTAACGGGGTACCATACAATTCTACGTATGATACAAGAGCTTAGGGAAAAACCTCAGCAAAAAACCCTGTCTCCCCGTGAGTGTTGTGATTTGTAACTATTGTTCACAAAATTTGCTGAAATTTAGAAATATTGATAGGCATTTATTTCTTCAATATGGACTCCTTCGTCAAAAAACGGAGAGGTTTCTCCAAGGTACCCGAAACTCAACCTGAAAAATGAAAAGACAAGAGGAGAAGAACGAACAAACTAAAAATAATACATAACCTTTCAAAAGTCTCCTCTCACAAATATACTCTTCTGTTGGCGCATGGGATCTCTTGGAGAAGAATCGTCTCCGCTAGTTCTCAAAGATATTGATCTTAGAAATCCCTTCAATATTTGAATTCAAAAAGGAAATTGTTACTCGTAAGGCCAGGAGGGTCTCTTTCAAAACCAGATCTGGCCAGTCCAAGTGATGAATATTCAGACTTCAGATGTTCGAAGACCGCTACAGGGCCCATAGGGCTATCATCTCCCATAGATGCATGTTTTCACTTTGTATTGTGTAAAATAATGAAAAAATGAGCAGGAAAAATTTACGATATAATTTAATATGTCATCATGACATATTAAAGGAATTTGAGGATATATCACACCCAGAGAAGTTACAGACGATTAAGTAATTTTGGATATAACAAAAAAAATTGTGATTATGTTTTGGACATCAGATATGATAAAAATGGTACTTTAAGAACCTTTCAGAAAACTTCAAAAACACAGCAGATGCAGCCTTTGTCCCCAGGTTATGTGGCAAGAACCTTCTGATGGAGGAGATGGGAATAGCGGGACAAGTTTTCGCTCGCTATTCCCGGGCGAAAACTTGTCCAGTTCCCTCAGCTTGTGGACTCCTAGTTCCTAAAATCTAATCCTATCCCTGGCGGCCAATCACATATAACACTCGTCGTGCTCCAGTCATAGTCTGCATTCAGAGTTCTCAACCAACCCTTACTTACTTAGGAGTTTTCTGATGCCACAGCGTCCCCATATGCAGCTGTTTCTCAGGTCTGACCTGGAAAGTTTGAGCCATCCATTGGCTCTTCCAGCTGAGAGACCAATAATTGTTGAGCGAGCATGTATCAGACCATCTGTTGTATGCGATATTTCTGTTGTTAGTTACTAATGTTTATTATGAAAAAAAAAATGAAGATAGATATGATTTGTTATTTTTCAAGGGGGTGTTCAGATACCCTATGTACCAATGTACGATGGTAGCGCTTATGTATCAATTCTAGAGTTAGTTATGATCGATTCTAGGACACAGTCGATTTCCTCCCGAGATATTGTGTCCCAAATGACCTGTGATTAGTGCTGCAGAGGATGCAGCTAGTACTTCAACCACATATCGTTCATATTGACGCGGATTCATACTACACTAGAGCTACTATCATGAGTTATGGCACCCCATCATATTATAACCCATATAGTTTGGTGAACATGTCTTACAGCAGAAAATTCGTCCCCATAAGACCATCATTCTTCTGTCAGAATAGGGATTCTGCACTAAGCATCGCCCTATATATATATAATACATATATTGCTGGCGGTATTGAGGCCTTAGTAGTAACTCAATATTTTGCCGTAAACTAATCGAAGGGTTATTATTATTATTGCTGGATAGCTGTTATGCAACTGCTGCCGGAGTTGTGTTGCTGCAACCGTTGGTGACCTCTTCGGTTTTTGTCCACCGACAATAGAGCTATCGGGTTATACGAAGACCTTCTTGAGCCATTGTCGGCAATGGATCGAAGATAAAGATCCTCATTTGGTCTTCTTTGATTACCAATTACCCTTCCTCTGAAACTCGCTAGTCCATAGCAATGGTTAACTGAACGAAAAACTACCGACGCGCAAACCGTTACTTCGACCTATGTCTAATTGTCCTAATTATCAACTCGCTCAAAACAAAAGATCTAAAGCGAAAACAAAAATCTTTCAAAAAATTTATTATTCTAATTCTTGATATATCTTAAACAGACTAGAGTAAATAGGGGGAGATTAACCCCTCCCCCCCTGAGTCTTAATAACTTTAGTATTGTCTAAAAGAAAAATGGATAGGATTTGACATCGAGTCATATCCTCCCCACCACAAACAGCTATCTACACCACGGCTGAAATATACCATCAGATTAATTCAAAAAATCTTAATTTTCAAGAATTCCAAGGGGTCTCTAATTTGGTAGAAAACCCCATTTTAATAAAAAAAGTGTATACAGGGTGAGTCTTTGACCACTGCATTAATTTTAATCAAAGATTTCTCTCATCAAATGAAACACTTTTTTCATTAAACATTTTTCCAAATTCAGCTCAGGTAAAAAGATACAGGCTGTTGAAATTTTGAAAAAAAAAACAGTGTTTATTTTGTAGCTTTGACATCCTTTTTTCGAATAAAATGATTGTTGGCGTAAAGTTTCCTATAATTATGATACATATTTTCCAAATATTAGTTATTTTCTACTTCTACTGGTTTTCTAGTTATGGACTCGTGGATTCATAAAACTAAACGAAATTAGCATAAAGAAAGCATATAAAGTTTTTCTTGAGTCATTTCAAGAATATTCCATCGTTTTAGAACATTTTATTATTCTTCATCATTTCTCCTTAAACGCACCGTTTTCGAGATATTCTTCATTGAATGTTTTAAAATGGAAAACTCCAGAAATTTCACTACTTTTATGGATCCGTCCCTGAGCGTTGGAATCCCGAATCAAGCTGTAAACCACGTTACCATGGCTTATTCTCGTCCGCCAACAATGTCATAGATAATTTATATGCGGGAGTGTATTAGCACATTGTGAAATCTTAACGCTTGTAACTTTTTACCTGAGCCGAATCTGGAAAAATGGTAAATGAAAAAAGTGTTTCATTTGATTAGAGGAATCTTTGGTTAAAATTAGTGCAGTGGTCAAAGACTCACCCTGTATAAATATGTCATCAAATAGATATTTTCACAATACTCTGCAGTCTTCACTTCCTTTAGAAATATACGGACCTATAAAGCTAGATCCTGCAGCATCAGTTGCAACTCACCCTGTATAAATATGTCATCAAATAGATATTTTCACAATACTCTGCAGTCTTCACTTCTTTTAGAAATATACGGACCTATAAAGCTAGATCCTGCAGCATCAGTTGCATTTTGGGGTTTAGTCTTTTAAAAAACCATTTTGATTTATGTTTCACTACACTCGAAAAGGAAAAAAGTTGTCGTGAATAAGTTCAATGGAGGGGTGATAAATGTGTTTTAGGGCCAATTTATTCAAACTCTTTGTAAAGTATTCGTCAACTAGGTGTTCGTTAAATTTACTGACCACCTGTAAAGTGATAACGTCTATTCATGTTTCAGAGATGTACAGATCACTTCGTATAACTGAGAGGTGAATAAAAAGTTACAGAATATTTTTCCTTTTGGTAAGGTTACTCGACAATTTACAGATAGGTGGATATATCGGCCCTAAGTCAGAATTGTTGAACGGTACAGGTCGAAATATTGATTCTAGCATTGTACCCTGTAGGATCTCATCATCAATGACTGCCAATCAAGACAGTCTGGGAAATTTGATGAAATCTTTATTTTTCTGGTCAGAGTTTTGGGCCCAATGTATAAAAGATCCTATTTTTCCAAATTTTATTCAAGGGATGAACATCAAAGGAAATGACACCCTCTGTTTCTTCTTGTGCTCTATATAAAATAAATTTTAACACAAACATTTCTGAGACATCAACAACAATATAACAATATTAAGATTATGATAAATTGTAAACATAATTGAATAAAAGCAGATATTACATAAAGGTTAAATATTTGGTTACCCAAATTTATACTTCCCCTTATTTTATGTTTGAATTGAACCTGGGCATATAATATCAGTTTTGTCGGGTTCCATAATTAACTTTCATCGATGATCGTCTACGTAGTTTCTAAGATATATAAAGGTGACCTGAACAGGGTGAATAACATTGATTCAGCAATTTGTAATACGGACTGTGAGAAATTTCAAGGAATATATTTTTTTGATTTTTACTCCCAATTCTCACCAGACCAAAAACTTATATTTTTGTACTAAGGGTCAAGAATTTCTATCGCATAGTTCAGTATAAACAGATTTTCCTCGAATAGATCATTGAAGTCTTTGCATATCCAAACGATGACTGAAGTATTTGTAGGCAAATAACCGAAATGAATGTTCGTTATTGATCCAATAAGTTAACAATACCCCTTATTAATGAATATTCCTCAACAAATTCAGTTAAGAGTTGTGAAAGGATTAAACAGTGATTTTTGAACTGTACATAGGTTTTTCGTGAATTATTTTTAGGCCTTATAATGAAGAAAACTTGAATATCACAGTTTTGATTAAAGATACCTTCTTATTCCTCTAAGTAAAGCGAGGAAGTTATTAAAAGGATAAATAAGGGCGCGTTGAATAAATATTTGTTCATAATGGATACTTACTCAGCTGTGTGAGATTGTATATGACATGAGAGGATGCTTGCTTCTGGGACTGCACATATGTTAAATTGGTCATGTAGTAAATTCTATAGCCCTCGATGATACCATTAACATCTTCCGGCTCTCGCCATTCTAATTTGATGGAATCGGAAGTGACATCCAAAACAGTCAATCCCCTCGGTTTGCTGGGGACTGAAAACACAGTAGGCGTGTCGTTAGTAAAATAAGGTTATATCATACCCATTTATTTAAAAAAAATACACAATCTATATACATACACCAATATTCTGGACCGAACGTTGTCGAGACATCGTAATCGCTAGTTGTTGTCTCTAAACAGAGGCACCCGCGTATAACAAAAAGTAAATAAACAAAAACATGACCCATCATAATATAGAAATTAACCACCTAATTGATACCAATCCTACCGGCCATTTTAATGTGAATTACGATACTTAGGTGCACAATCTACGTTCCCCGTACATCTCTTTAGCGGTTAGTCTGACGTATTATTGTTTAAACAACTGGATAAACAAACAATCGGATTCATGAATTTGTCACCCAGCCCCTTATCTCGTATTCCGAAAACCGTGGTCGGAGCTGAGCTGACAGCGAGAGTAGGGGGTCAAGCGGACCCAAAATCGTAATGCGCAAGATCGAAAATGGGACAGCGATGCCAATATCATGAGAATTCCGGCGAATAATTAATAAATGAAGTTTATACAGAACAATGGGAACAAAACCCATAATATTCAAATTGTTATAATGATGATAGTAAAGTATATGAGTTGATATCAACGATATAATAAATTAATTCTTTATTATTCATATTTTGCATTGCATCGATTAAATCAGTTTTGAATTGATTCGATTTTCATTCATAGAATTGAAGGTCATATGAAAGAACTACCGGGGTGATTGATTATTTTGTTCTAATGTAGTAATATTTCTGAGCATTACTTCATTGTTAAATCACTCATTGATAAGCATAACACAAGAGTAAACACCACGGGGGGGCCACCTGATATATCTCAGTGAGCTCTTTCCGGGATATTGCGACGCCTTTGTGATATCGCTGGGAGGTCACCAAGAGCTCCCTAGCACCTACAAATGTCCGCCACAGGGGATAAACCCAGTTACATCTCAGAGATATCACATGGAGAAAATCTCAAACTGCTCACCCTGGGCAATATTTTGAGAGGATGGCTGCGATATCGCAGGGGGGTCGAACAGACCTCTCTATCACCTCCAAATGTCCACCACAGTGGACGAGCACAGTAACATCTCAGATATATCATATGGGGAAGTTCTCAAACTGCTCATCCTGGGCAATATTTCGAGAGGATGGCTGCAATATCACAGGAAGGTCACCCAGACCTCTTTATCATCTCCAAAAGTCCGCCACAGGGGATGAGCCCAGTAACATCTCAGAGATATGACATAGGGAATTAAGTTCTCAGACGGCTCACCCTGGGCAATTTTTTGAGAGGTTCGCTGCGCTATCGCTGGAGGTCGCCCAGACCTCTCTATTAACTCCAAATGCCCGGCACAGGGGACCAGCCCAGTAACATCTCAGAGATATCACATAGGGAAGTTCTCAGACGGCTCACTCTGGGAATTTTTTTGAGAGGTTCGCTGCGATATCGATTGGAGGTCACCCAGACTTCCCTATCACCTGCAAATGTCCTGCCACAGGGGATGAGCCCAGTAATATCACAAGGGGAAGTTCTCAGAAGGCTCACCCAAGGGAATATTTCGAGAGGTTCACTGCGATATCACTGGGAGGTCGCCCAGACCTCTCTATGACCTCAAAATGTAAGCCAACGGAGAGGAGCCCAGTAACATGTCAGAGATGTCACATGGGGAAGTTCTCAGACGGCTCACCCTGGGGAATATTTTGAGAGGTTCGCTGCGATATCGCTGGGAGGTCACGCAGACCTCTCTATCACCTACAAATGTCCGCCACAGGGGATGAGCCCAGTAACATCTCAGAGATATCACATGGGGAAGTTCTCAGTCGGCTCACCCTGGGGAATATTTTGAGAGGTTCTCCCACACAGCATTGAATATTTGTTAAATATTTATAAAATATTTGAAAGCAAGATTAGAAATATTTATAAAATATGGCTATGTCCGCCTAAATCTCACATTGAAATTTTTCATGAAAAGTTTTATACAGATTTATGCGATATTTCCATAAATATTATTTTGATATATTTTCTATCGATTTTAGTGACATTGCAAGAATAGGGCGAAGGTGGCATTGTAATATTTTCTTAACCTTCCATATTACAAAGAACTTTCATGAACATTTCATCAAATATTTCATGAAATATTTATGAATATTTCATGAAATATTTGTGTAAGATTGGGTAAATATTCGAGAATGGTTCAAAAACTTCCTTATAGTGAATATTGCCAAAACCTCTCGTAAATATTTCTGTGAAATATTTCTTGAAAATATTGTGAAATATTTCATGCTGTGTGGGCGCTGCTATATCGCTGGAAGGTCGCCCAGACCTCTCTATCACCTCCAAATGTCCGCCACAGGGGATGAGCCCAATAACAGCTCAGATATATCACATAGGGAAGTTCTCAGACAGCTCACCCTGGGGAATTTTTTGAAAGGTTCGCTACGAAATTGCTGGGAGGTCACCCAGACCTCTCTATCACCTCCAAATGTCCTCCACAGGGGATGTGCTCAGTGACATCTCAGATATATCACACGGGGAAGTTCTCAGACAGCTCACCCCAGGGAATATTTTGAGAGGTTCGCTGCGATATCGCTGGGAGGTCGTCCAGACCTATTTATCACCTCCAAATTTCCGCCACATAAGATGAGCTCAGTAACATCTCACAGATATCACATGGGGAAGTTCTCAAACTGCTCACCCTGGGCAATATTTTGAGAGGATGGCTACGTTATTATCGTAGGGAGGTCGACCAGACCTCTCTATCACCTCCAAATGTCCGCCACAGGGGATGAGCCCAGTAACATCTCAGAGATATATGACATGGGAAAGTTCTCAGACTGCTCAACCTGGACAGTACAGGGTACTTTGTAACTGGCTATACGTAGTGTTGAAAAGCCAAATGGAATAAATTAATTATCTTCGTTACTGTACATATTTATGGAAAATCCCGAAACATGTCAAACTCAAATTTTAAATTGTCACTCTTCTTCGTAAAAATGCGAACCCTAGCTTTAACCCCCTTCGAAAGACAGGTACGTAGTCCCCAATTTTTCAAATAGGAAGTATGGGCTTGTGATATATCGTTTGAATGGTCGCGTCATACTCTATTCAGAAATGTTATCACTTTCATATTTATTGTAAAACTCAAAATAGTAATAGACCTAACCTAACCTAACCATAGTTGCTTTAGATCACACGACAAATATTGAGTTTCATTTTCAAAATGGAAAATATTTGTTGTATTTTCATTTTTCATGTGCAGATAAAAAAAACTATCGGGAGTGAAATATACTCTTTGAGTCTATAATGTCGATTCTTTATATCCAGGTCAATTATTAGATCATCATCGCTACTTGCTAGGTCATTTCTGAACAAGGACTATGTCTTCATTGCATTGTGAATTTAAACATTGTTTCTTGGAAGGTTCCTCCCAGCGTTATTACATCCTTTTTGACCTTCAAACAATTACCAGATTAGCATGAACGGAAATTTTCAGACTATGGTCTGGAATTTCTTCTTTGACTTTCAAAAAATGAAACTCGGGTACCAATAAATGATTCCTCAAAAATTCTTCAGGAAAATCAGACAGGAAACAATTGGATACATTCGAAATAAGTGGTGTGTAAGTATTATAAATTTGAATACGGTTCCGCTTATATTTATACATATACATTATTTATGAACAGATGTAATCATGCTGAATCCTATTATATTTATTTCAATGATTTTCTTTGAGTAGTTAGTGATTAATTATCGTATACACAGGATGTTTCCTTCAGAATTCCAATACTTAGGGGGCTTAATTTATGCATGATGAAGTCGAAAAGTTCATATAAATATAGGTCAATATTTTATTTATTTTTGAAATTTATCCCGAAAAAATATTCTCTTCGAATAACTTCTGCGTATGTTCCATTGAACATACGCGTAATTTCATAATTTTCTTATAATTTTCTAGGGGTACGGTTTTCACAAAATTTTACACACTGCTTCATGTCGATATTCTACAGCTAGTTACCAACCTTGAATTCGATCGAGTCTATTTTTTTTGAGTTATCGAGGAAATAATATTCCAGGTGGGTATAACTCCGAAAAGACAAGAGGAGAAAAACGAACAAAATAAAAATAATACATAACCTTTCAAAAGACCCCTCCCACAAATATACATACTCCTCTACAGCCGCATGGATCCCTTGAAGAAGAATCGCCTCCGCTAGTTTTCGAACATATTCACTCTTGTTCTTAGAAATCCTTTCAATATTTGATTTCAAAAATTGGTTCAAGCACTGACGTGAAGTCAGAAGCTTTTGCGCGTATGTTCTATTGTCCATTCTTCTGTATTGGACACCCTTAATCGAATTTAACATGGTAAATTATGTTGTCCATTCTCCCGTATTGGACACTTAATTCGAATTTACCATGGTAAATTCGAATTAAGAGTGTCCAATACAGGAGAATGGACAACATAATTTACCATGGTAAATTCGATTAAGGGTGTCCAATACAGAAGAATGGACAATAGAACATACGCGCAAAAGCTTCTGACTTCACGTCAGTGCTTGAAGTAATTTTTTTTTTCGTGATTTTTTTTGAAATTTTCTAGGGGTACGGTTATTAAAATTTTTTTTTTCGTCATTTTTTTCGAATTTTCTAGTGGTACGGTTCTTACAAAATTTTGAACACGTCTTTATGTTGATTTTCTACTGCTTGTTACCAAGCTTCAATTCGATCGAATATTTATTTTTTCAGTTATCAAGAAAATAATATTCCAGGTGGGTATAACTCGGAAACCGTTTGACCGATTATGCCCAAAAACGAACTCAACTCTCCCTTTCGGATTCGCAACCTACCCTGAAAATTGCAAGTCCCTATCTCCTTTCGTTCGAAAGTTATCGAGGCAACGGTCACCCATCTACTGAATTCACACAAGAATGCTCCAATCTCCAACAATATTAAACCGATCGTATTAAAACTTGAAACTTAGCGGTAGAGTCAGCTTATGAAGGCACTTGCAAAATTTCATCATTTTCTAACGATTAGTTACTGATATATAGAATTTTTTTTTTATTTTCAATGATTTATTAAAAATTTTCTACAAATGCTATCCTCACCAAATTTTGCAAACATTTCCGCGTTGGCATTCTACAACTAATAACCATGCTTGAATTCAATCGGTTCAGTACTTTTCGAGTTAATGAGGAACAAAAACCACGAAATTTCAGAAAATTTCAGATGGCTATAACTCTAAAACCGTTTGGCCGATTATGCTCATAAACAAACTAAAATGTCGCGTTCTGGTGCTCATCCTAACCTGAAAATTTCAAGCCGCTATCTCAATCCGTTCTCAAGTTATCGTGACAACAAAAATATTTTTTAATAATTTTTTTAAAATTTTCTAGCCATATGATTCGCACAAAATTTCACAAACGTGCTTAGGTTCATATTCTACAACTACTCACCAAGTTTCAATTCGATCGGATTTATATTGGTTTAAAACAAAATTATTACTCGGAAACCGCTGGGCCGATTATGCCCATTAACGAACTTGTCCGTCGTATTGGGATGCGCCACCTACCCTGAAAATTTCAAGTCGCTAGCTCTTTTCGTTCTCAAGTTATCGTGGCAACGGCCGGATGGCCGGCCGGACAGAATCAAATTTGACCTCGAATTCTTCATTGGGGAGTCGAACTTAATCGTTTGAGACCATTTTTTTCAAAAAATTCGAAAGTTACAGACATTTGGGCAAAACTATAACGCGATGTTCCCCAGAACATACGCGCAAAAAGAAAAATGTCTTAGCTCATAAGCTCAGGTATGGCCAATCCAAACGATGATTATTCAGAACTTCAGATGTTCGAAGACCGCTACAGGACCCTAATGTAGGGCTTGCATCTCCCATAGATACATGCTTCACTCTCTATTGTGTTATGAAAAAATCGGCCCGAAAATGTATGTTATAATTTAATATGTCATCATGACATTCATGGTTTTGTGGTTCTCGCAAAATTTCAGCGATTCGGACAGATGCTTTCTGATATATAATTTTTTTTTCAATAATTTCTTTAAAATTTTCTAGTTATACGATCTTCACGAAATTCTCTAAAAATGTTTGCGTCGCCAGTCTAGAACTAATTACCATGTTTGAATTGAATCGACAACGTATTTTTTGGGTTATTGAAGAAATAATAGCCAAATTTCAGATTGATATATAAGTCCAAAACCATTTGGCCGATTATGCTAATTAACCAACTTAAATGTCGCATTCAGATGCGCATGCGCAATCTACCCTGAAAACTGCAAATCGCTATTTCTTTCCGTTTTCAAGGTATCGTGAGATACCTTGAGATAATTTTTTAATAATTTTCTAGTGGTACGGTCCTCACAAAATCATAGGTTTTTTAAAATACAAATGTCATGTGTCATGTAACATCTCATTTAGGTCTTTCAGTTCTCTATTCATCATACGTACATTTGGAAATGATTTTTTATTATTTCGAAATAGTTCTTCCCTCTGCAGAATTAATTCAGCACATCAATATGAAATTAAAATTGAGTGAATTACGGATATCTTAAGCTGAAGAAACTCGTTGGAAGTGGGTGAGGCTAAGATATCAGTATTTCGATCAATATCAGTTTTATATTAACGTGCTGAATTAATTCTGAAGACGGAAGAACTTTTTCGAAATTCTTTCTTTCTCACCTGTACTCACCCTGTACAAAATAATTTCCAAATGTACGAATGATGAATGCAGGACTGAAAGACGTTTAAAATGGGGTAATGACGTAATCACAGCATGCTTACAGGGCGGGCCGATCTAAAGAGACTGATCTGTATCAGGAGGGCCTTAGAATTATCGAGCAGTCGTGCTTGTCAGTGCATCTCAGCATAAACCCCAACAAGACCACAGTGATTCTGTTTACTCGGAAGAGGAAACTTCCAGCTGTGAGATCCCTCTTTTTGAACGGTGATATTATAGAATGGAAGTCTGAAGTTAAAAATCTGTGGATAACACTAGATAGTAAACTTCTGTGGAATAGGCATGTAGAAATCACTGCCAGCAAAGCAAAAAAGGCTTTAATGGCGTGCAGGAATCTATCCGGTAAGACTTGGGGCTGCAACCCTAGGATACTGCGATGGATGTACGTCATGATTGTGAGACTCATAATTGCGTATGGGGCAGTAGTCTGGTACTCAAAAACAAGCCAGAATAGTACGAGGAAAACCCTCGATAAAGTACAGAGGCTGGCCTGTGTGAGTATCACTGGAGCTATGGGAACCTGTCCAACCAGGGCACTTGAGATTATAACAAATCTCACACCACTTCATCTAGTGATAGAGAAAATGGCCCATGAAGCCATTCTCAGAATATCTAGGCAAGGAACAGATAATGAGAGTATTGAAAACCTGAAAGTCTGGTCCTCTCTTATCAGGTACAGTTCATGAGCCAATCTTCCTAGTGACGAAATGATCAAGGAAGTAAGCATCGAAAAGAACTTCACTACGATGCTTGGTAAGCGAAAAGACTGAGACAGGGAATCCACCACCCAACTTCTTAAAAGAAACGTCCTTAAATGGTACACAGACGGTTCAAAAACCACTAGAGGAGCTGGCGCTGGAGTGTATCGGCCAGGCACGAAATGCTCACTATCGCTAGGCTCCTATCCGAGCATTTTCTTTCAGGCAGAAGTACTTGCAATAGAAAGATGCGTGGAAATGAACCTAGAAATAAACTATCAGAGATGTGCTATAGTAATCCACTCTATGAAGCTGCTATTAAAGCTCTGAGCTCCCATGTTATCGAGTCCACGCTAATATGGGTGTGCCGAAGAAAACTCAATGAACTAGGCAAGAACAACAGGGTCTCCTTGGTCTGGGTTCCTGGTCATGCGGGAATCATAGGAAATGTGGAGGCCAACACACTTCCCAAGAAAGGAGCACTAACTCCCTTTATTGGCCCGGAACCCTACTGTGGGGTTGGTAGATAGTAGATACACCTACAAAAGTGAATTCCGGATGAAAGAACTTTCATCCTCCGGAACTTTGACACTGTCAGATCCAAGAAATACTTAGACCTCAGTAAGAACACGCTGCACCTCCTTACTGGTTTACTCACAGGGCACTGCTGCCTTCGGAAGCATATGATGAGATTAGGGCTAGCAGAAACTGACGAGTGCAGATTCTGTGCACCTGATAACGGAATGCCTCGTCATCTCAAACCAACACAAGGAATGCTTTGGGCAAGAAATCTGCAGGAGCAAAGACGTAGCCTCAGATCAGAACTCTGGAACTGGAAGGCGAGCTGTAGATGGTGATGACATCGACAGCTCTGACGGGGGGGCACAATAGACCTTAAGGTCGCAGTGCAACGTTACCCCCTACAAAAATATACAATATATGACGTAATCACTAAAATGTTTATGAAAAGTTGGATAATTAAAAACAAAAATTGACCTGTCTTTCTCCAAGGAAAATAAAAAATAAGTTCCAACCTTTACGTGCTCGCTATATTTACACTAACTTGAAATAGAAATTGTGAGTTAGATTTCGAAGACAAAATTCTGAAGCTTTGGGTAAAATGACTTGAATTTTTTAGTTAATATTTCTATTTAACACCAAACGCTATCCTTCAGTCCAATAATACTGTAACTTTCAATTATGTTGGATACAGAATGCAGGCGAAGCAGGATCAATGAAAACAAGAAACTCGTAGATCAATAAATGCTTCGTTCGGGAATGGAAGATTAATTATCCCCTTATAAATTGTTTTTTCTTTCCTCCTGTTTGTTTGTGTGACAAACGGCTTCGATAAACCGCGTTGCATTAAAATCCTAGTTATTAATTATCTTAAGGCGGTTTGCGCTCATCTTCGAAATACCGGGTGTGAATCTGATAACGGAAACATATAATCTCCATTATTTTTGGATCCTAATTAGCAAACTGATAATTCATAATTAAACCGAATATATATATATATATATATATATATATATATATATATATATATATATATATATATATATATATATATATATATATATATATATATATATATATATATATATATATATATATATATATATATTCGTTAAAATGATTTCATGATGCCTCTGTTCGTTGCAACTTATTTATTTTCAATGTAATTAATATTTCCTGAAATGCTCATCTCAATCTATCCTCAACTTGATCAACAGTATTTGGTTAATTAGTTTCTCAATGTTTATTAGAGATCCGTTATATCAAGAAAACAAAATTTCAAGTACCTAGACATAATCTGGGAATTGTTTAGAATATGCAATTGAAAAAATATGGAATCTGTTTAACATTCAAAGGACGTTAACTTTCGATGATAATCGGCAGATTTTTATTGCAGTTAGTGAATTTGTCAAAGTTTCGTCCTCTATAGATATTTTTCAGTGACCCAAAATGAAATTAAGTGTCAATCAAATTCACTAAATCGTTCACTAATATACCATCACTGAGTTATGTAGGTAGTTCACAGAAATACATAATATTCTGTTATCGTAGAGAAGTTCTGATTTTTGTGATTTTCAGGTTTGCGCATCCGAATACGACGGTTAAGTTCGTTAATGGGGATAATCGGCCTAACGGTTTCGCAGTTAAAATTTGTCTTTTAAACTATACAAATCCGATCGTTGAAACTTGGTAACTAATTTTAGAATGCCGTTACAAAAACTAATGTGAAATTTGGCATAATCGGTCAAACGGTTCAGGAGTTATACCCATCTGAAATTTTGCTGTTATTTCCTCAATAACTCAAAATATACAAAAGTGCGATCCAGATGAAACCTGGTAATTACTTGTAGAATGCCGACGCACAGATTTTTGGGAGATGTCGTCTCATTAGAAAAAAAATAAAACAATCTTTTTCTTAAGAAATGTTCATTTCATAAATCTAATGGGTTAAGATCAGAGGATTGCGCTGGCCATTCGATCGTCTTACTACCGATTTGGAAATATTGCGTCGAGGTACTGCCGGACATTGCGTTGGTAATGTAGTGGTGCTCCATCCTGTTGGAAACATATCGTTCCGTGGAACTTGAGGATATCCTTGATCAGGATATACATTTGCCAAAGTTGGAACGACATCATTTTGAAGTAGTGCTAAATAATTATCGCCATTCAAATTGCCCTTAATGAAAAAGGGGCCTATGATATGGTTTCGAACATTTCTTGCCCAAACATTAACCTTTTGAGAGAATTGCGTGTGTTCTCCTCTCATCCAGTGAGGATTCTCGGTAGACCAATATAGCGGCAATTTTGACGAATAGCATGGCCTTTGAAAGAAAAGTGCATTCATCAGAAAACAAAACGTCTACTAATTGGATGATATTGTTATCCAACATGTCCATCATTTTTTCGCAAAAATAAGTTCTCCTATCAAAATCTTCTTCCAAGAGCTCCTGGGTAGGCGTCATTTTATTTTGTTTCATATGTTTAGAATCGATGTATGGCTGACATTGAATGTTGTGGGGGCATCTCAACTCGATTTATGTGGATTTTCTTCAAAGTCAAGCATCACATCTTATTTCACATCCACACACAGAGTATTAGCAGCTGCTTTCTTACTCTGCCTTAGATGCCCAAACTCGCTAAACTGCTTCTCTATTTTACTTATTGTCCCTTGGGTTATAGGCGGCAAATTCGAAAATTTCTCATGAAACAAGCGACTTACATCTTTTTGTGTACGGGTCTTATCTCCATAACTAATCATTTGTAAAATGGTTATTTTGTGCATTTCCGATAATCGAACCATTATTCAAATTTAAAGTTAATTAAATTCAAACACAAATTAGACAATTTATAAACTACAACTTATCAGCACAAAACAATTTACGAAGGCGTTTTAAAGAAACTAACATTGCCACAGAAAGTGTTTTACGTAGTTTTCATATTATGGTTTTTTCATTTTCTTTCTATCACATCTTGAAGGCAAATAAGTTTAGTATCATTGGAAGAAGATTTGGGAATATTCGAGGGAATATTATAATGAATTTCGGTAATCACATGATTCTATTTGTTTCTATTTTGAGTTTTGCGATAAAGATGAAAGTGATAAAAATTCTGAATAGAGAATGCGCGACCTTTCAAACAATGTATCACAAGCCCATACTTCCTATTTAAAAAAATGGGGGTTGTACCTGTCTTTCGGAAGGGGTTGAAAGTGGGAATCGTATTTTTACGAAAAAGCATGATAATTTAAAATTTGAATTTGACGTGTTTCAGGATTTTCCATGAATATGTACAGTAAACAAGATAATAAATTTATTCAATTTGGATTTTTCACACTCTATATGTATTCATCCAAATTTATTCTATCACCGTCAAAGTAGGCCCCTTCCATAATAATACACTTACGCCAAACATTTTTTCAGGCATTCTCACGAATCGACTTCAGTACTCGATGTGAATTCTCTTTTATTTCACATACGCGTCCACAGCAGGCACCTATCAGCTGTATCAAAATGTTCAATGCTAGAGGTTGGAAGGAAAGGTCGAAAGAGTCGAAAACCAAAACCTCAAAGCGGTAATCGAATACGGTTGCTGTTCCATAAGGTTTTGCTTTGGCCTGAAAGTAAAGGGTCCGCCATCTAACGTTTTTTTTTCAACTAGTGCTTATTTCGTTAATGGTAACACTTAGCTCATGTCTGATTTGACAGATAATTAGTTTTATCCATCCGCTGAACGAATATGGTTGTGTATACGCTTGAACAACGCTGGGAAATATTGCGACATTACTTTGAAAAGCATGGTGATGTTGCAGAATGTGTGCGAAAATTGCGTACGGATTTTGGAAGAAGAGAAGCACCGTCAGCTCCGTAGGTTCATTATCTTGTGAAAACAGTGGAAGAAACTGGCATCCTCATCGATAAACCAAAGCATGAAAAGCCAAAAACAGTGCGTACACCCGAGAATATTGCTGCTGTGGCAGAAAGTGTGCGTGAAGAGCCATCAACATCAATTCACCGTCATTCTCAAGAATTGAACATTTCGGAGAAATTATTGAGACGAATTTTGCATAAAGACCTTGGTATGACGCCATACAAAGTCCAATTGGTTCAGGAGCTGACCATCCAATGCGTTTTCGCTTCGCTAAGTGAGCCTGCGATAGACTTACAGAAGATGCCGATTTTGCCAAAAAAATCATCTTTTCAGATGAAGCTCATTTTGATCTTGGCGGGTATGTAAACAAGCAGAATTGTCGCATTTGTGGCACAGAAAACCCGCACGCATACATTGAAAAGCCGATACACCCAAAACGAGTCACTGTTTGGTGCGGATTTTGGTCCAGAAGCATAATTGGGCCATTTTTCTTTGAAAATGAGCAAGGAATGGCCGTTACAGTCAATGGCGATCGTTATCGGGCCATGTTGAACGAATTTTTGTTCACAAAAATTGAAGAGGAGGATATTGGCAACATTTGGTTTCAACAGGACGGCGCTACGTGCCACACAGCCGAAGCTACACTCGATGTTTTGCACCCTGTTTTTGAAGATCGCATTATCAGCCGCAGAGCTGATGTCATTTGGCCATCTCGGAGCCACGATTTGACACCGTTGGACTATTGTTTGTGGGGTGCCGTCAAAGATAAGTGTTACGCCAACAATCCAGAGACAATTGACGCTTTAAAAGACAATATTCGTGAAGCCATTGGTGAAATACAGCTGCACACAATCGATAATGTGCTTAAAAATTGGACCGATCCTGTAGGCTACTGCATGGTCAGCCGAGGCAGCCATTTGAATGAAATTATCTTCCATTATTAACCGGAAGGATTGTACTTTCAAATAAAAAGTGAAATTTGAGAAAATATTAAGCAGTTTTTTTTTATTGCATTTAAAAAAAAAAAGTTATTTGGCGGACCCGTTAGTTCATAATGAGATGTGCCTTTTCGACGAATTTGAAGAGTTTTTAATTAAATCACCTCTCTGTAGGCCTTATGTAATATTTTCATTTTCAGCGCTTCCGCATACAAAAATGCTCGTGAGCATAAGCTGTGCCAACTTTCAAGAATTTCGATATTACCTTTAAGCGGAGCTCATTGAATGATCAATTCCCTGGACATTATTGACAGTATGTATATCGAAACTTCAATGGAAGTAAATCGTATTGAGCAAAAACCATAACAATACCTTGTATGGAATAATAATTCGTGTAAATACAAGAAAATAGTGAGGTAGTTCAAGGTTAGCACAGAGGTGAACGTAAATGATGGCATATTCGAATCTAATACCTCCAGCTCAAGTTCGTGCTTGGAATGAAAGGATCATCATTGATTGCAGTTTTCATCAGAGATCCCTGAATTGATCAACCGCACCATGAATGATGCATGGAGTAAAGAATTATTTGAAAAATATGTGTTAAGTTGGATTCATAGAAATTAAAATTGTTTATGATGAAGTTTCCAATGAAAATCGTAGATAAACAATTAGGTATTCTTCCACGCTCCTTGGTATCCGTAAATGAGTCATACCATACTTTATAATATTTAATAAAAAAATGGGTTCAAGCCCTGTGGACAGGAGCTTTCTGGCGCTCTATTTCAAACAGACAAATTATATCTCCGAAAGTATTGGTTCCTCAGAGTTGGGAATTATATCAATGTATTCATATGAATACTCTACAGCATGTTCCAAGTTTGAACACGATCGAATCTATACAGGGTTATTCTAGTTCCTCGGAACTGAGTGCTTATCAATTTGCCCAAATGTCTGTAATTTTCGAATTTTTCGATGAAAATGGTCTTAAACGATTTGGTTCGACTCACTGATCAAGAATCCGTGGTCGAAATTAATTCTGTCCGGCCGGTTCGGCCGGCCGGCCGGCCGTAGGCACGATAACTCTCGAACGGAATGAGCTAGACAGTTGAAAT
Organism: Halyzia sedecimguttata; assembly: GCA_937662695.2. NCBI lineage: Eukaryota > Metazoa > Arthropoda > Insecta > Coleoptera > Coccinellidae > Halyzia > Halyzia sedecimguttata. Next base: position 21,007,270 of record OW569420.2, on the reverse strand, counting down.
TTTCAGAGTAGGTTTGGGGGATAAATATCTCGGCTAAGTTCGTTATTGGGCAAAATCGGACAGATGTTTCGGAGTAACAAAAAAAAAATTTTTTTTTACAGAACAAATTCCAAATTAAATTTTTTTCAATAAGCAGTTTTACCATAAGAATCCATTCATATTATTTTTAACTCTAACAAGCTAATACTTTCGGAGATATGATTTTTCAAAATTTCAATGTAAATCGTATTTCTACGTTTTCACAGAATGATAGAATTATTCTGTGGGTATTCTATGAATTGTTATAATGTCAACTTATTTTCCTGAGACATGACGTTGTCTCATTCTCATTCATTCCAGCAATCCTATAAATATGAGAATTATAATATAATATCATACTTTTTGTTGGTTGATATTTTCATGCCGATGGTCAATCCATATGATGATGGGAATGGTAATGGTAAGTTAATAACATTGTCATTTATTCCAGCAAACGTATAAATATGAGAATGATAATATAATATCATATTTTTTGTTGGTTGATATTTTTATGCCGATGGTCAATCCATATGATGATGGGAATGGTAATGGTAAGTTAATAATATTGAGTTCAGAATATCTCCACTAAAAACAAAACTGGAATATTGGTGTATTGGAGTAGATTTGAGGAAAGATATATATTATCGTTCATCATAGAATTGAGGAATGAATATCTCGGATGAGTTCGTTGTTGGGTAGAATTCGTCTATTGGTTTTGGATTGATAATTTTTGGCACTCTTGTTGAATTTAAATTCTTCTATGATGTTTGAATTCAATTTCTGCTAAGATGAAGTTCTAAATTTCAATAATGAATCGTACTTCTATGTTTTCACAGAATGCTATAATTATTCTATCTAAGCTTTATTATATGATCTGTGTTCATACTCGTACATGTCATCCTGTTCTATAAGAGAGAGTAAAATTCATTTCAGCTATTTTAATTTGATTTCCTCCATCGTGCAGTTTTCATTCTCAGATTGCTCATTTTTTCTTGATAAATAAACTATTATTTGAATTTAATTTCCTTTATGATGCAGTTCTATCACAAGAATAGATTGATATAATTCCCAACTCTGAGAAACCAATACCTTCGGAGATATAATTTGTCTGTTTGAACAAGAGCGCCAGAAAGCTCCTGTCCACAGGGCTTGAACCAATTTTTTAACGTAGATTCCAGCTGACCAATCAAAAAAATGGGTTCTCATTTGAAAGAAATAAGTTTTGAGATTTTTGTCATGACTGACTTTGACATTGAAATAGAAACACCCTGTATGTTCAATTGAATTTTTAATCATCAAATACTTATGAAAGCAGTGAAAACGATATACAGTGTGTTTCAAAAAGTACGCACCGATTTTTTGGAATTTTGGTTTTCGGGAAAGTTGGTGCTCAAGAAACGATGATTTTCGACATATATGTCATTGATCGTGTTACTCTGCAAACTTGTCAAAATTGACATTTTTCTAGAAAAATTACCAAAAGCCGTAGAAATCAGAACAATATAAAAAAGTTTCTGAAATAAATGTTCCTCCTAATTACATTTTATACCAAACTGCCAAATTTCATAGTGAAAGAGCTAATATCTCCCTAATTATTTTTGGAACATCATAAGAAATTATCTGCCTGTCAACTCTATATCATTTTCACAGGTATCTTCGTTTTGGATGAGGTCTGTAGTGCTTTTTTAGTGGTATTTAAGCGAGTATTTGAGAAAATATATTCAAAAGCGTTTTCACAGGGTTTGGAGAATTATTCTTCAGATATAAAATCGAAGAATTTAATTTCTTATAATGTACCAAGAATAATTAGCGAGATATTAGCTCTTTGCGCATTAAATTTCTCAAGTATAATTCGGTATGCACCAAGATTGTGAGGCTTTCACTATATAAATCATAATTTACGAGGAACATTAAATTAATATTAACTTCATTTGAATTGTGATAATGTCTCTTGCATTGGAATTACATTCCGAATTATTTTTGAAATTTCCGCAAAGCCCACAGCCCACAGCCCACAGCACTTACGTGCTGTCATCAAAATATCAATATCAAAAAATTTCTGAATTTTCACCTATGAAATTTGGCAGTTTGGTATAAAATGAAATTCTGAGCAACATTTATTTCAGAAACTTTTTGATTTTCTGATTTCTACGTCTTTTGGTAATTTTTCTAAAAAAATGTCAATTTTGACAGGTTTGCAGAGTAACACGATCAATGACATATATGTCAAAAACCATCGTTTCTTGAGCACCAGCTTTCCCGAAAACCAAAATTTCAAAAAATTCTATAGGTGAGAAAATTTCCTCTTGGTGCGTACTTTTTGATACACACTGTATATCGTTTTCACTGCTTTTATAAGTATTCGATGATTAAAAATTCAATTGAACATACAGGGGGTTTCTATTTCAATGTTAGTCATGACAAAAACATCGAAAATTATTTTTGGCGCTCTTATTCATCGGAACAGAGTGCTTATCAATTTGCCCAAATGTCTGAATTTTTTGATGAAAATGGTCTTAAACGATTTGGTTCGACTCACCGATGAAGAATCCGTGGTCTAAATTGGTCGGCCGTAGGCAAGATACCTCTTGAACAGAATGATCTAGACATTCTAGACAGTTGAAATTTTCAGAGTAGATTTGGGAGATAAATATCTCAGTCATGTTCATTATTGCTGTAGAGCGGATATATATATATATATATATGTTCATTATTGGGCAAAATCGGCCAGATAGTTTCGGAATAACAAAAAAACTGTCATGTCAACTTATTTTCCTATAAAAGACATAACATGTCAAATTCATTTCAGCTATCGTAGAATTATGAGGATTATAATATGATACCCTACTTTTTGGGTGATATTTTAATGCCCATGGTTAATCCATATTCCATATGATGATGGGAATGATAATGGTAAGTTAATAATATTGAGTTCAGAATATCTCCAGTAAAAACAAAACTGGAATATTGGCAAACATGCTAATACTTTCGAAGATATGATTTTTCAAAATTTCAATAATAAATCTATGTTTTCACAGAATGCAAATTCTGTATGTCTGGGTTCACTGTTCATACATGTCATCTTTTCCACCTATTAGAGACTTCAAAGCGTTTTTACAGGGTTTGGATAATTATTCTTCAGATATAAAATCGAAGAATTTAATTTCTTATGATGTTCCAAGAATAATCAGCGAGATATTAGCTCTTTACGCATTAAATTTCTCAAGTATAATTCGGTTTGCACCAAGATTGTAAGGCTTTCACTATAGAAATCATAATTTATGAGGAACATTAAATTAATATTAACTGTATTTGAATTGTGATAATGTCTCTTGCATTGGAATTATATTAAGAATTATTTTTGAAATTTCCGCAAAGCCCACAGCTGCCACTTACGTGCTGTTATCAAAATATCAATATCCAAGAAATTTCTGAATTTTCACTATGAAATTTGACAGTTTGGTATAAAATGAAATTCTGAGCAACATTTATTTCAGAAACTTTTTGATATTGTTCTGATTTCTACGTCTTTTGGTAATTTTTCTGAAAAAATATCAATTTGACAGGTTTGCAGTGTAACACAATCAATGACATATATGTCAAAAATCATCGTTTATTGAGCACCAACTTTCCCGGAAACCCAAATTCCAATAAACTATACAGGCGAGAAAATTTTCTCTTGGTGCGTACTTTTTGAAACGCACTGTATATCAATACTAAATTCGAGTAAGAGTGTCCCATAGAGGTGAATAGACGATAAAATGTGCGATCAAAAGCTTCTGACTTCACGTCAGTGCTTGAACCAATTTTTTTTTTCGTGATTTTTTTGAAATTTTCTAGGGGTACGGTTCTTAAAATTTTTTTTTTCGTCATTTTTTTCAAATTTTCTAGGGGTACGGTTCTTACAAAATTTTAAATACGTCTTTATGTTGATTTTCTACTACTAGTTACCAAACTTCAATTCGATCGAATATTTATTTTTTGAGTTATCAAGGAAATAATATTCCAGGTGGGTATAACTCGGAAACCATTAGACCGATTATGCCCAAAATCGAACTCAACTCTCCCTTTCGGATACGCAACCTACCCTGAAAATTGCAAGTCCCTATCTCCTTTCCTTCGAAAGTTATCGAGGCAACGGTCACCCATATACTGAACTCACACAAGAATGCTCGAATCTCCAACAATATTTAACCGATCGTATTAAAACTTGAAAATTGGCAGTAGAGTTAGGTTATGAAGGCTCTTGCAAAATTTCAGCAATTTCAAACGTTCAGTTACTGATATATCGAATTATTTTTTTTTATTTTCAATGATTTATTCAAAATTTTCTACAAATGCTATCCTCACCAAATTTTGCAAACATTTCCGCGTTGGCATTCTACAACTAATAACAATGTTTGAATTCAATCGGTTCAGTATTTTTCGAGTTAATGAGGAACAAAAAACCACAAAATTTCAGAAAATTTTAGATGGCTATAACTCTAAAACCGTTTGGCCGATTAGGCTCATAATCAAACTGAAATGTCGCGTTCTGGTGCACATCCTAACCTGAAAACGTGAAGCCGCTATCTCATTCCGTTCTCAAGTTATCGTGACAACAACAAAAATTTTTTAATAATTTTTTAATAATTTTCTAGTCATACGATTCGCACAAAATTTCACAAACGTGCTTAGGTTCATATTCTACAACTACTCACCAAGTTTCAATTCGATCGGATTTATATTGGTTGAAAACAAAATTATTACTCGGAAACCGCTGGGCCGATTATGCCCATTAACGAACTTGTCCGTCGTATTGGGATGCTCCACCTACCCTGAAAATTTCAAGTCGCTAGCTCTTTTCGTTCTCAAGTTATCGTGGCAACGGCCGGCCGGTCAGAATCAAATTTGACCTCGAATTCTTCATTGGGGAGTCGAACTTAATCGTTTGAGACCATGTCAAAAAATTCGAAAGTTACAGACATTTGGGCAAAACTATAACGCGATGTTCCCCAGAACATACGCGCAAAATTTATAACCGTGTAAATTTGACAAAAACGCTGAATTTCGATGGAAAAATACCAAACCTTTGCGGATAAAAATCTCACCTCCTATGATAAGAGTTCAAAGGAAGAAAGAAATTAACCTTCTGTGAACGCTCATAACTAGAGCAAATAATTCGACTACTTTCGAATTCAGACTTGTTGGCATATTGCGAAGGATTCACGAAGCATAATGCTGTTGACAAAATACAGATAGCGCCATCGGTCTCATTTCCACTTCGTTCCATTTGAATGGAATAAATATATATTTGAGCTTGATGGAGAACTTCTTTAGAGAACCAGTCTTCGTTCAAATTTAAAGGAGGAACGATAATAGAAAAAATAACAACGGAACCAACACAGCGAAAAATAGTTTTGATATCTTTTCGGAGATGTTTTCCATTATCCGTTTCCTTTGGAGGTAGGTAACGAACGAACTGGATCGACTGAGAGTATCTACCTCAAAAAGAAATGCACCGAGATGTGAATATTCAATAATAGCAACTTCCTAGGTGAATTCCCTCTTATGCTCAGTAAACATCATATTTGAATATTGTAGGAATATCTTTAGAATTGAGGAATATGGAGCATGACAATATGCGATCATTTGAATAGAAAATATTCTAAAAAGCACTGACGTGAAGCAAGGCCATCTTAAACTATGCTGGGGCCCTTGGGCACACAATAATTTGGGGCCATTTTGGAAAGTAATTAAGAATGCGAATTATACATTTTTCTACCATGATAACTCTTGAACGGAATGAGCTACATAATTTTCAGAGTAGTTCTGGGGTTAAGGTTGCTATTGGGCAAAATGGTGGTTTCGGAGTAACGAAAAATTTTTGGCGCTCTAGTTCCTCGGAACTGAGTGCTTATCAATTTGCCCAAATATCTGTAATTTTCGAATTTTTCGATGAAAATGGTATTAAACGATTTGGTTCGACTCACTGATCAAGAATCCGTGGTCGAAATTCATTCTGTCCGGCCGGCCGTAGGCACGATAACTCTCAAACAGAATGAGCTAGACAGTTGAAATTTTCAGAGTAGGTTTGGGAGGTAAATATCTCGGCTAAGTTCGTTATTGGGCAAAATCGGACAGATAGTTTCGGAGTAACAAAAAAAAAACATTTTTTTTACAAAGCAAATTCCTATTAAATTTTTTTCAATGAGCAGTTTTAACATGAGAATCCAATGAATTTTAGAATTTTAACTCTAACAAGCTAATACTTTCGGAGATATGATTTTTCAAAATTTCAATAATAAATCGTATTTCAACGTTGTCACCGAATGATATAATTCTATGTATGAATTGTCCTAATGTCAACTTATGTTCCTGTGACATGACACGACATCTAATCAATCGAAGAATTGTGAGCGAAGTGAGAAAAATCTCAGTTGTTTGCTCCGAAATTAGTTTTTCTCAGAAAAGTCTTACATTTCGGAACGGAACATGAAGTTAGTAAGAGATCTGAGAGTAGTGAGACTGCTTTTCATCCATAGACATATATATAACTCTCGAACGGAATGAGGTAAGTAGTTGAAATTTTCAGAGTAGATTAGGGAGATGAATATCTCGGTTAAGTTCGTTATTGGGCAAAATTGGCCAGATTTAATTTGATTTCTTCCATGGTGCAGTTCTCATTCTCATGATTGCTCATTTAATCTTGATAAATAAACTATTATTTGAATTGAATTTCCTTTATGATGCGGTTATATCATATGAATACATTGATATAATTCCCTACTCTGAGAAACCAATACTTTCGGAGAAATAATTTGTCTGTTTGAACTAGAGCGCCAGAAAGCTCCTGTCCACAGGGCTTGAACCCATTTTTTTACATTACGAATTTCTAATTCAATTTTTTTTAATATGTAGAGTCATCATAAGAATCCACTGATATCATTCTCAACTCTAACAAACTAATACTTTCGGAGATATGATTTTTCGATATTTATGATGCAGTCAAAGTTTTGAATAATTACCCGCTAGTACTTTGACAAGAGCGCCAAAGCCCGCCTCGAGCTTTCCCACTTTTTGCGCGTATGTTCTAGGGAACATCGCGTTATCATTTTGCCCAAATGTCTGTAATTTTCGTTTTTTTTTGCCGAAAATGGTCTCAAATGATTGGGTTCGACTGCCTGATAAAAAATTCGAGGTCAAATTTGATTCTGTACGGCCTGCCGTTGTCACGATAACTTGGGAACGGAAGGAGATAGCGCCTTGAAATTTTCGGGGTAGGTGGCGCATCCCAATATGACGAACAAGTTCGTTAATGGGCATAATCGGCCCAATGGTTTCCGAGTAATAATTTTGTTTTCAACCAATACAAATCCGATCGAATTGAAACTTGGTGAGTGGTTGTCGAATACAAACCTAAGGAAGTTTGTGAAATTTTGTGAGAATCGTATCCCTAGAAAATCAAAAATATTATTAAAAAATATTATTTATGTCACGATAACCTGAGAAGGGAAAAAGATAGCGACTTGAAATTTTCAGGGTAGGTTGTGCATCTGAATGCAACGTTTGTTTATAGGCATGATGGGTCAAATGGTTTTGGAGTTATACCCATCTGAAATTTGGTTGTAATTTCCTAAATGACTCGAAAAAAACAAAACCGATCCAATTCAAACATGGTTATTAGTTGTAGAATGCCAACGCAAAATTTCTTGTGAAACTTCGTGAGGATTGTATAACTAAAAAAATTTTAAAAAATCATTGAAAAGAATTCTATATATCCGAAACTATTCGTCGGACATCGCTGAAATTTTGCGAGAGCCTTCAAAACCTAACTCTACTGCCGAGATCCAAGTTTGAACAATATCGGATCTCTATTGTTGGAGAGCAGCCTTGTGTGAGTTTAGTAGCTGGATGGGTGACCGTTACCTCGAACGAAGGGAGATAGGGACTTGCAATTTTTAGAGTAGGTTGTGCATCCGAATGGGAGGGTTAATTTCGATTTTGAGCACAATCGATCTAACGGTTTCGAAGTAATACCCACCTGGAATATTATTTTTTTTTACTTATATTTAGCCATATACAAGCCAAGTTTAGTCTTATATGACTTTTTTGTCTTAAATCGATCCTAACTATGCTGATTAAGTCAAAATCGAGTCAAATGTTAGGGACATTTTATACTTCAAAAAGAAAATAGGCAAAGTTTGACTTAATCTGGTTAAATAAACCTAATTTTGATTTAAATTTTAAAACAAAAGTAAATTTTATTTTTGACTCGGGTACACTGTTACTGTGCCGGACAAAAATATTTTTAGAATAAATATGAGAGAAATTTTCTGTCCTTCGGGGCCCCCCTAAGGACGGGGGCCCTGGGCACGGGCCCCGTGTGCCTTTATGGTAAAGACGGTATTGACGTGAAGTCAAAGTCTAGTCAACATGTGCCTTTTAGGTCAAAACTTTCTAGAGTTCTCTCTCACCACTGATTGTGGTGTCATTCGATTCGGAATGGCATGTAGATATTTTTTGATAAAATTCAAGGGCCCCTCGCAAAAATTGCTAAAATTATAATCAACGAACTCAATGAAAAATTATAAACGATTTACACTAATTTATTCAATATTGTGACGCGTTTCGTCGACACAGCGACTTCATCAGACTACGTCATACTAAATTCATTACAAGTAATGATCTCCCTATACCTAGATGACATGGACACAGAATCTTATTTAAAACTAATTACATGAGAGACTTATTTAAAACAAATTACATAATAGACTTATTTAAAACTTATTACCTAATATAACACTACTAGTTCTTTGTACACATTAACAATAATTCATTTCTAATGCTTCTATAAATTGATTCTCTATTTGAATATATTGAGTAACGGTGAAAATTTTTGATCTATTGTTCATTAACTTAATTACCCGAATGTTTTTCTCTATTTATTTCCACCATTTTCGAGTAATCGAGTTGCGCACCTTTAGTCAAATTGTGTAGAATTTTGCAATCCGGATTAAACTTATGTCCTTCTGCTGATAAATGATTCGAATAATTTGAATCAATTTTGTTGTTTTTGTAGCTGTGATGAGGTTCCTTTATTCTTATGCCAAAATTTCTACCAGTTTTTCCTATATATTATTTTTCACAACTCCCGCAATTTAATTGATACACACCGGATTTATCTTCTTTATTCCTTTTCGATTTATTGTTCTTCATGAGTTCTGCGAGATTATTGTTTGTCCGGAATGAGATATTCACCTGTTGGGTTTTAAGAAACCTTTTAAGTTGTTGACTCGGTGTACCAAAATATGTTAAGCTATTGAATATTTTATTTTTATCCTTTTTGGTACACCAAGATAACAACTCAAAAGGTTTCTTCAAAACCAACAGGTGAATATCTCATTCGGGACAAACAATAACCTCGCAAAACTCAAAAAGGAATAATGAAGATAAATCCGGTGTTTATCAATTAAATTGCGAGTTGTGACAAATCATATATAGGAAAAACTGGTAGAAATTTTGGCATAAGATTAAAGGAATATCATCACAGCTACAAAAACAACAAAATTAATTCAAATAATTCGAATCATTCATTAGCAGAAGGACATAAGATTAACCGGATTGCAAAATTCTACACAATTTGAATGAAGGTGCGCAACTCGATTACTGGGAAATGGTGGAAATAAAAAGAGAAAAACATAGAGGTAATTTAGTTAATGAACAATTAGATCTAAATTCTTCACCGTTACTCAATCTATTCAAATAAAATCAATTTATAGAAGCATTAGGAATGAATTATTGTTAATGTGTACACAGAACTAGCAGTGTAATATTAGGTAATTAGTTTTAAATAAGTCTATTATGTAATTTGTTTAGAATAAGTCTCTCATGTAATTATTTTCAAATAAGATTCTGTGTCCATGTCATCTAGGTTTAGGGAGAGAGTCATTCCATATAAAATCGTCTAAAAATAAAAAAAATTGTTGCCGACCCATTTTATAATTTTGTTTAACTTTGAGGAACTCTTCCTTTGGGTCCCAAAGAACAAAATTTACACGAGTTTGATTTTTACTAGCGCTTGTTTCTGCCTATTTAAATAAAAACTTCCCAAAATCGATATTTTTAAGCTTTATCAACTTTTGCTTTAAAATTTTTCTGTTTGAAGATATCTATATAATCAAAGCGGAATTCTTCGGGGAAAAGATAGTAGTTTAAGTGTAGGTAACGATAATTGGCTCAATCAATACCTTTGAATAATGGCAGCGTGCTAAAAATGAGTGTTTTTTACTCATTTTTCGTAAATTTCAATCGACTCTGGTGTCTTAACTATTGAGAATTAAAAACTTATGCTGCGGGGGAATTAAGTATACATATCATAGATAAAATTCAGCCACGGGTCGACCTGAGCAGCCCACTCTTAATAGAAGAAAACTTTGCTTGAAATTTTGAAATTTAAAAAAATCCCATTATTGAGGTTATAAAACGAACGTGTTGACTGTGAAATAAAAATCTAAAACTCACAGAATCTACTGTTCTTACCTCCAACTTTGAATGACTACATCATTTGTTTTGTTATTTTTATGTTTAGTGCATGTACGAGCTGCTTTTTTACAGCAAAAATCAACTCAATTTTTTATTTTTTTCCAATTGACTCCTAGTTTTTATCTCAGAAAAACATTCGGATTTATATATAGAATTTTCATATATTTTCATGTATGCTTGTAGAGATAAGCTCATTCGTATAATTTGACCGTATTGCATTTTAAAGTAAGCAAGAATACACGTTAATTTAAAAAAGTAATCAACAATATCGGTACTTATTAATTATATTATGAAAAAAAAGTGTGCGTGTAATCTTTACGCGCGATTAAAGTAAAACTTCTTTAACTTTTACGTTTTACTTCAATCGCGCGTAAAGATTACACGCACACTTTTTTTTCATAATATAATAAATAAGTACCGATATTGTTGATTACTTTTTTAAATTAACGTGTATTCTTGCTTACTTTAATAAAATGCATTACGGTCAAATTATACGAATGAGCTTACCTCTACAAGCATACATGAAAATATATGAAAATTCTATATATAAATCCGAAATTTTTTCTGAGATAAAAACTAGGAGTCAATTGGAAAAAAATAAAAAATTGAGTTGATTTTTGCTGTAAAAAAACAGCTCGTACATGCACTAAACATAAAAATAACAAAACAAATGATGTAGTCATTCAAAGTTGGAGGTAAGAACAGTAGATTCTGTGAGTTTTAGATTTTTATTTCACAGTCAACACGTTCGTTTTATAACCTCAATAATGGGATTTTTTTAAATTTCAAAATTTCGAGCAAAGTTTTCTTCTATTAAGAGTGGGCTGCTCAGGTCGACCCGTGGCTGAATTTTATCTATGATATGTATACTTAATTCCCCCGCAGCATAAGTTTTTAATTCTCAATAGTTAAGACACCAGAGTCGATTGAAATTTACGAAAAATGAGTAAAAAACACTCATTTTTAGCACGCTGCCATTATTCAAAGGTATTGATTGAGCCAATTATCGTTACCTACACTTAAACTACTATCTTTTCCCCGAAGAATTCCGCTTTGATTATATAGATATCTTCAAACAGAAAAATTTTAAAGCAAAAGTTGATAAAGCTTAAAAATATCGATTTTGGGAAGTTTTTATTTAAATAGTCAGAAACAAGCGCTAGTAAAAATCAAACTCGAGTAAATTTTGTTCTTTGGGACCCTAAGGAAGAGTTCCTCAAAGTTAAACAAAATTCTAAAATGGGTCGGCTTTGTCAATTAGATGATTTCAAATGGAATGACTCGAGATCATTACTTGTTAAGAATTTAGTATGATGTAGTCTGATGAAGTCGCTGTGTCGACGAAACGCGTCACAATATTGAATACATTAGTGTAAATCATATATAATTTTTCATTGAGTTAATATGGATTTGCATTAAGTAAAAGTCACAAGCATTAAATGAAGTGAAAAAAAGAGCTTTGGTTTTTCTGCATATATCTCAAAAACTATTTGAGATTTTTCAAACTTGAAAAAAGATTCAAAGAGCGGAGGAAATTTTCCATCAAAAAGTCCCAACTCCCAGAACGGCAGGACCAATATTTATAATTTTCCTAGAGGGTAGAAAATACGCCCGAAAACGGGTACTCCGGCTTGCGCATCCACGCCACTGAAAAATACACTTTTCGTCGTGATTGACTTCGACATTGAAATTGAAACACCCTATATGTTCAATTGAATTTTGAATTAACGAAGGAGAAGCATTGGTATGTCTTCTGATAGAAGCTAGAAAATCAGGAATTTTCATACAAAAATCTACAATTGGAATGAAGCCTTATTTAAGAAAATTTAAAGGATTTTTTCAGAATTCACACGAATTTTCTGAGAATAATATGTAAGTGACACATTAAAATGTAAAATTGGTAAATTCTTATATAAGAATTTTCCAAGTGAGTAATGCCCAACAACGATTTCCTCTATCAATTACTATGTTACATAAAACAAAAGAATGTTGAACAAAAGAATCGAATAGAATAAGGTTTAATCTGCAATTCATATTCCTTGTACAACTTGTACAACATATTATTATATTGTGAAACTAAAATCAAGTTTTTTCCTCTTCTTTAATAATACTAAATAACGAGGAATTCTGGTAGAGGCAAATTTTGGAAATATTCGTTGGACCTTTTAAGTACATCACGTTCACAAGGGAGTCTTCCAGTTAAGAACTGGGCCATTTAAAATTGGTCGAATTCAGCGAATTAATCATTCTCTCCGTGAGGAAATGAATACCTTGATATTTTCCCGTGAGAAAGAATGAACGGAAACATCTGAGGGAGATGGAGGCTGGAAATAGCACTTACTACTGGGGTGGTTCAGCCAAAAACGAGCGATAATGCAGCGTACGAGTATCTGAAAATGTTTGTTGTTGCACTGAATAAAGAATAGCTCTTTAAGTGTTCAGGCCAAAATTATTTGAATTCTCCTTATATTTCAGTTGAGCTTATCTGTTCCGCGAAATATGAGGGAATTTAATATGATTTATTTTCAGTCCTCACTTCCTGTGAATTGTACATTTGTAAATGAATTCTTTACGATTAAAGCGGAAGTTTTACTTAGGGGATTCATGAAACCAGAAGGCTTTCCTGGGATATAACGACTATTAATTCCATGGCATAATTTTTCTTCGCAAATATTTGTTTTATTATAATTTCCTCATCAGAATTTACTAGTGCCCGGAATTGTATTCGACTATTCTAAATACGATTTATGTGTAGGTAAAAAATGATTAATTAATTAATCTATTTATTATTCTTGTAATTTGTTTATTGAAAAATTGTTTATTAAATAAAATATATTATTCAAAAAGGTAACAGAAAACATGAATTGAATTCAAATTTTCGTGAACAAGAGATCACATTTAAATTTATCTATTTACATACTTACTAGCTGGCCCGGCAGACTTCGTACTGCCTCCTCAACGCCTGCCCAACGCCAACGCCAACGCCAACGCCAACGCCAACGCCAACGCCAACGCCAACTCCAAATCCAAATCCAACTCTAACTCTAACTCTAACTCCAACTCCATCTCCAACTACGACTCCGACTCCTACTCCGACTCCGACTCCGACTACGACTCCGACTCCGACTCCGACTCCGACTCCGACTCCGACTCCGACTCCGACTCCGACTCCGACTCCGACTCCGACTCCGACTCCGACTCCGACTCCGACTCCGACTCCGACTCCGACTCCGACTCCGACTCCGACTCCGACTCCGACTCCGACTCCGACTCCGACTCCGACTCCGACTCCGACTCCGACTCCGACTCCGACTCCGACTCCGACTCCGACTCCGACTCCGACTCCGACTCCGACTCCGACTCCGACGACTCCGAATCCGACTCCGACTCCGACGACTCCGAATCCGACTCCGAATCCGACTCCGACTCCGACTCCGACTCCGACTCCGACTCCGACTCCGACTCCGACACCGACTCCGACTCCGACTCCATTTCCACCTCCATCTCCATTTCCACCTCCATCTCCATTTCCACCTCCATCTCCATTTCCACCTCCATCTCCACCTCTAACTCCAATCCAACTACAACTACTACAACTCCAACTACAACGCCAACTCCATAACCAATGCCAACCACAATACCTACTCAACTTCAACTCCAACCCCAACGCCAACTTCAACGCCAACTCAAACTCCAACGCCAAAAACATTTTCCAGTAGACCAAATTGTAAATCTAAACCATTCTCGAATCTCCACGAACACACACAAAAAATTTCATCAAAATCGGTCCAGTCGTTTAGGAGGAGTTCAGTCACATACACACGCACACAAGAAATATATATATTAAGATTTTCAACTTTGAAGTGATCTGAAATTATTGTTCGACCTTTAGATTCAGCTTCATTTTTTGCGAGTATGTTCTGGGGAACATCGCGTTGTCATTATGTCCAAATGTCTGTAATTTTCGAATTTTTTGTCGAAAATGGTCTCAAAGGATTGGGTTAGACTCCCTGATGAAGAATTCGGGGTCAAATTTGATTCTGTCCGGCCGGCCGGCCTTTGCTACGATAATTTGAGAACGGAAATAGATAGCAACTTGAAATTTTCTGGGTAGGTGGCGCATACCAAAACGACGGACAAGTTCGTTAATGGACATAATCGGCTCAATGGTTTCCGAGCAATTCTGTTTTCAACCAATACTAATCTGATCGAATTGAAACTTGGTGAGTAGAATACAAACCTAAGCACGTTTGTGAAATTTTGTGGAAATCGTATCACTAGAAAAGTTTAAAGCATATTATCTATGTCACGATAACCTCAGAACGGAAAGCTATAGCGATTTGCAATTTTTAGGTTAGGTTGTGCAACTGAATGCGAAATTTGAGTTTGTTTATAGGCATAATCGACCAAACACTTTTGGAGTTATATCCATCTGAACTTTGGTTCTTATTTCCTCAATAACGGGAAAAATACAAACCGATCCAACTTCGAACTTGGTTATTAGTTCTAGAATGCCAACGCAAAAATTCTGGAGAAATTTCGTGAGGTTCGTATCACTAATTTTTGAAAAATCGTTGAAAATCATTGAAAAAAACTCTATATATCGGAAACTATTCGTGCTGAAATTTCAGAACCTAACTCTACTACCAAGTTCCAAGTTTGAACACGATTGGATCTTTATTCCTGGAGATCCGAGTAGCCTTGTGTGAGTTCATTAGATGGATGGGGGACCGTTGCCTCGAGAACATTCGAATGAAAGGAGATAAGGAGACTTGCAACTTTCGGGGTAGGTTGCACATCTATTTATTTATTTATTGAACGGACAAGCCAATTATACCATTAGAAAGAGAATAATACAAGAAAAAAGACAAAAACTAAGTACAAATACATGTGTGGACATGACAGTAGTCAGTGTAAAACAAAAGAATATTACAATTTCTTTACAGCCATTCTAAAATATGCTAAAGATGAACCGAACAGCTCAAGCCTGTTGTTGTGCGCGTTTGTTGATCTCATTGTTTTATTTAGGGACTCATTTAGACCATAACTAGTAGCCAGCAGTCCATATTTTGGGATTCAGATGAGCCAGCAGATCTACCTAGCAATAGATCTACATTTTTCTGGTAGATCTACATTTTTACGGTAGATCTACATTTTTCCGGTAGATCTACATTTTCCGGTAGATTTACATTTTTCCAGTAGATCTACATTTTTTCAGTAGATCTACACTTTTCCGGTAGATCTACATTTTCCTGGTAGATCTGCATTTTTCCAGTAGATCTACATTTTTTTGGTAGATCAATATAATCGGTAGATAAATTGAATCGGTAGATCAATTGAACCGGTAGTTCAATGCCATCTAACGGGACCTAATCTGTCGAGGCATTTCTGAGTTTCTTCAGAACGATAGCAGCGCCACCTACCAGGGTATATTGCGGACCTGACACATACTCAGATACACATATTAAGTTTCATCGAAATCAGTTCAGCCGTTCTTGAGTTTCTATAAACCGAATACAGCGCCACCTACCGGTAACTTATTGTGACCCTGAGACACACTCAAACACGCACACAATGTTCTATCAAAATCGGTCGAGCCATTTCTGAGTTCCTATAGAGCATTATCAGCGCCACCTACCGGATGCTATCGTGAAGCAAGGACACACCGAAACACACAAACAAAGTTTCATCAAAAGCGGTCAAGTCGTTTCGGAGTTGACATTTTTACACATAAAAAATAAACAATGCATTGAACGCGGTGGCGTAGGTTCATATTCGAATACATACATTCACAATTGGATCAAAAATATTCAAAGCTGTGTCTTTGGTTAAGTAAGGTCCTTGTTCAAATACATACACTCACAGTTGGATCAAAAATAAACAATGCAATGAACGCGGTGCCGTAGGTTCCTATTCAAATACATACAAAAATCCGTCTGATGGACCATTGATTATAGATATCGTAACTTGACGAAAAAAACCAAATCCCACCTTCAGCAGTTAATTATCTGCTTAAAGTTTGAATATTTCGATTAATTTAAAAGAAAAATTTTCAAACAAACGCAAATTCAATATAGATTTCGTAATTTGACGAAAAGATCAATAGCCCATGATGAGTTTACACGGGAATATCACACTCTAAACTTTTCATTCCGTAAAAATGAAAAATATTATAACTTCTGGGATTGCCGGCCAACTCCGAGATTCGATCCCGCCGCCCCGCGATGCTGACCCTTTTTCCCGCCACGCTTCCGTCCCGGCCACTTTCGCTATAGGTATGAGTAGGAATTATGCTCTATATGAAGGTTTTGTAGCACTGGGACGATTTCCGTCTTTCGATTTTCACAATATCGTCAATCCTGTCAAGCAATCGATCGAAATCGGTTACTCGTTCATATTTCTCGCGGTTTTTCTAGACGATTCTAAGATTTTCGAGTGATTCCGTTCGAAATTCAGATTCGATTTGACATTTGTCGTGCCTCGTTCGGACCGAAAACGTCGACCGTGAAGCAGCCGCGTTAAAATTCGCCACAGAAATACGTGAAACGTCAGAATTTCGTCGATTCTCGCAAAAAGTCACATTTTCCTATCGTTCTTCCGGGAAAACGAAAGAGTGAATCGAAAAAAGGGCTCAGCTACGGACTAATTTCGAATCTCGTCTTCGCGTTCCCGCAAATACCGTCGTTCCGAACGCCACCCGTCCTCCGATCTCCTTTCCTTCATTTCGTACCTTTCGCCAAAATCGGCGTTTTTTCGCCTTTTCGCGATTTTTTTAAAAATACACCCCCGTCTTTTCGCTCCGAAAACGCGAAACCCTACGAAACTTCCGTCTTTTTCCTCGCGAAACACCTCGGAAATTTCCCCCCTCCCCCCCTCCTAACGTCCGAAAAATCTTCACGTTTACGGTAACATTTTCGAAAAAGTTTTTTTGTTCCTTTTCTATAGAACCCATCTTCATTTTAGTAATAGTGATTAGTTCTGCAAAATGGAACCTTGAAAATATCACTATTTCTTCTTCTCACATTTACGGAGGGAGGAGTAAGTTCAACAATTTGAGGACAATCAATACTGCCATTGATAATTTTATGGAGGAATACCAGACTGATTTCCAATCTTCTATGTGTTAAAGTATTCAAATTCAGAACCTTCAATAACTGTGGGTAATTGTATTCAACTCTATTCATTCCCAGGCTATAGCCACAGTATCTTGAGAATTCATTTTGGGTACTCTCCAAGAGATCCATATCAATTTTGTAGAATGGCGACCATATTATAGAGTTATATTCAAGTATAGATCTCACCTGAGAACAATAAATAATCTTGACAGCATTGACAGACAGTTCCTTTGCTGAACGAAGAGAGAAACCTAACATTTTTCGAGCACGAGATGAGGTCACTAATATGTGATACTTGAAAGTCATTTTCGAGTCGAATATAACCCCCAAATCCTTGACTTTCTCGCTCTCTGATAAGTTTGTGTCGTCAATTTGGTAAATATAAACAATAGCCTTATTATTTCGCGAGAAAGTGATTTTCTAACATTTACCCAAGTTCAGTTTCAGTAAATTAATGTTACACCATCTTGAAAGGTTATCTAAATTATCTGAACAGAGTTAAGTTCGCTATGTTAGCCATAATCGGTCCAACGGTTTCGGAGCCATCTGGAATATTATTTCCTCGATAACTCAACAAATATAGACTCTATCGAATTGATAGAATGAAAAAAAATTGGTTGAAGCACTGGCGTGAAGTCAGGAGCTTTTGCGCATATGTTCTATTATCCATTCTCCTATATTGGACACTCTTAATCGAATTTACTTTGGTAAATTCGATTCATATATGTGTAGTAATATAGAGAATACAGGAGACTAGACCATAGAACATATTCGCAAAAGCTCCTGACTTCACGTCAGTGCTTGAACCAATTTTCACTGCAATATTTTTCATTGAGAACAACATCTTCGAACGTTGTGTGCTTTCTATTCGGAATTTTTGGACAACAGTCGTTGTGAACTGCGAAAACAACT
Source organism: Halyzia sedecimguttata (assembly GCA_937662695.2). Taxonomy (NCBI): domain Eukaryota; kingdom Metazoa; phylum Arthropoda; class Insecta; order Coleoptera; family Coccinellidae; genus Halyzia; species Halyzia sedecimguttata. Next base: position 20,988,701 of record OW569420.2, on the reverse strand, counting down.
AAACAACTAGAGGCGGGTTTATACAGCAAATGAAATAAAACAAGAAACAAATTGAAATAAAATAAGAATGCATGCATATTTCAACGATAGCGTCTATACACGAAATAAGATAAAATATGGAATAAGAATAAGAACTAGAGATGAGCATTTCATTTTCGGCGCTCTTGTTCCTCGAAACAGAGTGCTTATAAATTTGCCCAAATGTCTGTAATTTTCGAATTTTTGGCTGAAAATGGTCTCAAACGATTTGGTTCGACTTACTGATCTAGAATCCGAGGTCGAAATCGATTATGTCCGGGCGTCCGTACGGCCGGCCGTTAACACGATAACTCTCCAACGAAAGGAGTTAGAGGATTGAAATTTGCAAGGTAGGTTTGGAGCGTAAATATCTCGGACGAGTTCGTTAATGGGCGAAATCCATTAAGCGGTTTCGGAGTTATGTTTTTTGATAAAAACCTTTTTTATGAATATTTCCGAAACCGATTAATCGATCTTTCTGAAATTTAGCATCAAATTGTAGAATCACGAACTTTAGACGCATGTGGAGTTTTGTATTGATCGGGTTACCGTAAATTGTGAAAAAAAATTTTGAAAATTTTCAAATTTTGTTTCTACAATAACTGTCGAACGGATTGAGCTAGGCAGTTGAAATTTCCAGAGTAGGCTAGGGAGATAAATATCTCAGTTAAGTTTGCTAATGGGCAAAATAGGCCAGATGGTTTCGGAGTAACGAAAACATTTTTTTTTAACTTACAAATTTCAAAATCATTTTTTTTAAGATGCAGGTTCACCATAAAAATCCATTGATATCATTTTCAACTCTAACAAGCTAATACTTTCGGAGATATGATTTTTCTAAATTTCAATAATTAATCGTACTTCTATGTTTCCACAGAATGCTATAATTATTCTATATATGATTTATTATATGATCCGTGTTCATACTCGTACATATCATCCTGTTCTATAAGAGAGAGTCAAATTCATTTCAGCTATTTTAATTTGATTTCTTCCATGGTGCAGTTCTCATTCTCAGATTGCTCATTTAATCTTGATAAATAAACTATTATTTGAATTGAATTTTCTTTATGATGCAGTTTTATCATAAGAATACATTGATATAACTCTCAACTCTGAGAAACCAATACTTTCGGAGATATAATTTGTCTGTTTGAACAAGAGCGCCAGAAAGCTCCTGTCCACAGGGCTGAACCAATTTTTTTATTTCTTATTTCATTTTGTTTGGAAAATGACAATGCGCATGCTCATAGGTTCGTTCTTATTTTGTATTAGATCTCCGATCATTTTAACCCTTAATTCTTATTTTATTTTAATTTGTTTCTTATTTTATCTTATTTGCTGTATAAAACCGCCTTCACAACAAACTAAACATACGCTGGTACACTAGCTCACCTCAACAAACTTCTGAATCGTGTCTCAACTCGTAAATTTCAGACGCGGTGGTTTGTGTTTGTCCGGCTTATAGTGATGCGTCCGAACTATGGGATTTGAAATCAAGCGTCCGGAGTAGTGCACGTCCGGATTTAAATGTGCCCTACTTAGAGAGGTTATTCGATTATTATTATCCTAAAATACTCGACAAATTATAATACCTACCCAATAGATAACAAACGACTATTCGAATACTTACTTTTAAATAATTCCGAGTCTTTCTTTGATGTAGGTGTGGAAAAATATTTCACCCATATTTTGAAGATCTATATAGACTTTCAGACAGTATATATTGTTGTAGGGGGCAACGTTACACTGCGACCTTAAGGTCTATTCCCACACAGCATGAAATATTACAGTGAAATATTTCGCAATATTTTCAAGAAATATTTTACAGAAATATTTACGAGAGGTTTAGGCAATCTTCACTACGAGGAAGTTTTTGAACCATTATCGAATATTCACCCAATCTTACAGAAATATTTCATTAAATATTCCTTCGAATAATTCATAAATATTTCATGAAATATTTGATGAAATGTTTATGAAAGATTTCTGTAATATGGAAGGTTAAGAAAATATTTCACCGCCACCTTTGCCCAATTCTTGAAATATCACTAAAATCGTTATAAAATATATCAAAACAATATTTAAGAATTAATGCATAAATCTGTATAAAACTTTTCATGAAATATTTCAATATGACATTTAGGCGGACATAGCCATATTTCATAAATATTTCAAATCTTGCTTTCAAATATTTCATAAATATTTAACAAATATTCAATGCTGTGTGGGATTGTGTAATTTTCGCAAAAAAAATGTAATTGACCCTGTGTATCGAAAATAAAAGCCTTTAATTTTTTTTTTGGCAGTGTCAAACCATTTCTGGTGGTGTGACCTATTACCCTTTGAAATATGTATATCAAAATCAGAAACACCCTGTATATATTCTTGTAATCACACATGATACTTGAATAAGTTTTAAAAAAGTATGAGAAAGGTATAGTACACCAGAGCAAATTGCATTGCACTTTAGTTATGATCAAATTTGCATTATCCGAACGGTACGCCACTGGTAATTTTGTCGAGAGGCACGAAATCCGCGTAAACCCTGTTTCGAATGTGATACCGCATAAAGCCACACGGGAGCCATCCACAGGGATTTCACATTTATTCATAAAAACACATATTTTCGTACAAAAAGACATAATTATCCGCACATTCCATATGTATTCATACGAAAACGAATCAAGCTCCATATAGGTAATGGAAAAATGATTAAATTACCTTAATGAATATTCCGTTTACCGAAACACTGCATACGATCTCAGTATTTGATACTCCAACCCCATAATTGAACAAAAAATGCCAGGTTGAAAAATAAATGACTACCCCTTTTTGTGCGCTCGTACCAGGGACCTATCGTTTTGCCCAAACGTCACTTCAGTGCGCGTCAATCTGGATTCAAATGAATATCACAATAAACTTTTGGATATCGTTAATCATAAAAAGAAATATACCAAAATCAATAAAGATCCCACTTCTATAACAGAAATAAAAGTCAAAAACATTTTATCAAAGCATTCAAAAACCCTTACGTATAGACAAAAAAAGAGCTCATACCATCTTATAGTAAGCCACCACTGAGACCAATAGTATAAGTTCTATTGGATCTCCATGTCAAGATTTAACGAAATATTTACTTCAATTTTTAAACCCATTACCAGGAAAGAAAGGGAGTTTCATGAAGAACAGCAAACACTTTCTTGAAAAACTACAAAATTCAAATTTGAACCAAAATCACATTCTAGTAAGTTTTGATGTTGTTTGTTCCCCAATGTTCCTCTCGATAAGTCGCTTCAAATAGTTCGAACGAACTTAGGAAATGATGACTCGGTGATTGAAGATTCAAAATTTAAGGCTAATGATATTATGGAAATGCTTGATGTATGTTTGAATACCACCTATTTCCAACTAGGAGATGTTTTTTATCGACAAAATTTTGGAATGGCAAAGGGTTCACCTTTATCACCTGTCATGAGTAATATATTCATGAAAAATTTGTGGATACATATTTGTTGAAACCAAAAGCTTGGTGGCGATATGTTGACGATATATTTGCAATTTGGCAACATGGTAGAAAAGAGCAAGGCAAATTTTTGGATTTCATAAATTCAAAGGAACCTACAATAAAATTCGCCTTGGAAATAGTGAAAAATAACCTTTCTTTTCTAGATGTTTCGATAATTAAGTACCCGAAACATTTTGAAACGAGTGTCTTTAGGAAGCAGTCATATACAAATAGATATTTAAATTTCTATTCGAACCATCAACTTAGTGTGAAAAGAGGTGTTATTAAAACACTTCACGATAGAGCTAACCTAATTTGTTCTACTATTGAAATTCGAAATAATGAAATTGGTCACATCAAAAAATTTCTTGAAGATAGTGGATATCCGAGACAATTCATAAATACATCAACATGAATTTAGATAGAGGAGCTTCTGATAAAATAACAAATAATCAAGCGCAACAGAATAATCAAAAAGAACAGCAACCCAATCTGTTGAATGTGATCTCTTATGTTCGTGGCCTTTCTGAAAAAATCAGAAGAATCGGTTCTAGGTTCAATATAGGAACCGTCTTCAAAACACAAAATGATCTTAGGTCTTTATTAACAAAGACAAAACCCATGAATGAAAAAAAAGAATAAAAAACTTTGTATATAATATCCCTTGTATTTGTGGTAAATCGTACACTTCATGAGAAAAATCAAGACCAATACAAGTAAGACAGTCGGAACATTACAACAACTTGAGAAATAGAGACATAGCTACCGAAATCAAAAATAGCAGAACATGTATCGCAATCCAGGGAGATCACATGATGGATTGGAGTAATACAACGATTCTGATGACAGAATCTTATTACATTAAATGGAAACTTAAGGAGTCAACTTGTATTTTGTTGAACAGAGAGTGCAATTTTGCAAATTGCTCAACTGATATTGACCATATTTGGCAGAATTTATCGAAAAAGGAATTGGAACTTGGAAATTTCTATTCAAAGTAAAACTATGTTACTATGATTTTCAAATACTGTCAATGTGACAATTCTCGAATTTCAGAATAGCAATCAACAAACAATAATTCTAAGATTTTTGTTAAGTGTCTGGCAAAGGAGTCTGATATAAACTCCGAAACGTTACGAAATACATAGTTGTTTCATCATTGATATTGTTTCGTTATTGTTTGTTAGTCAATATTGTTCGATTGATTGATTCTAACAAATCTCCTGTGTTTTTTACGCACAAGCAAATCACAAAATAATAATTTTTTTATTTTATAGATATTTTTCAGAGTTTGGGAGAGAAACCATTTATAATAATCATTTTTAAACTGTCTGAATTATTTCATTGTGTTGAATGAGATTCCTCCATTTGCGAATTAGTTGATGTTTATTAAATATCTTTTTAAGGACTAGGAATAAGAATTTTATATAATCATTAAAGGTTACTGTGGGAGGTATATTCATCATTAAATGGTTTATTTCTGGGTTTTCTCTCCCAAACTCTGAAAAATATCTATAAAATAAAAAAATAATTATTTTGTGATTTGCTTCTGCGTAAGAAACACAAGGTATTTGTCAGGAGCAATCAATCAAACAATGTTGCCTAAAAAATAACAACGAAACAACATCAACGAAGAAACAACTATATCGTAATGTTTCTGAGTCTATATCAGAATCCTTCGACAGACGCTTAACAAAAATCTTTAGAATTATTTTGTTGATAATTATTCTGAAATTCGAGAATTGTCACATTCTCGGCCAAATATTCGAAAATTACAGACATATGGACGAATTGATACGCACTTTGTTCATAGAACAGCGACCCAAAAACTAGAATTGACCTGTACGAGCGTTGTGCTTGGAAACATTGGACGCAGTTATAATTTTTGTTCCTTTATCCACACATTGTATATAAAAATATGATGGTTTCCAGGAAACAGGGTATCATACTTTTTTTTAAGTCGGTTTAAAATATGCTGGCATAGCGTTAGTCCGGAAAAACACTAAATTCTGGGAAATAACCCCGGTTTGACCACATACTTGAAAAATGTAGAATAGAGGCGAGATAAGATATAAGAATAGCTACCTTGGGACCAGGAGGCGTATAGCTGAAAGAGCCGTTTAATAAACGGTATCGATATATTATGCAAATCTCGGAAATCTTCCGAGACAGAACTAACAACCTAACAGAAAATGGATGGAAACATATATCTGAAATGGGAATGCTAGTGCGGCAGATTTGGGATCGGGCTTTGCTCGACAATTATCTCTTCCCTAGGGACTATTTACTGAGTGAAGATCCCACGATAGAGATGGAGGAGGACTTTTGTGAGGTTAAGTTAGGCCGCGACTCCATTGCTCTGTTCTATTTGTTGAATAAATACAAAATTCTATTCAGTCGGGCTTCTTCGAGGACTGCGGAAAATAAATGTTTTTATTTAGAAATTGGAATTTTCCTTCTCTTGATCGGCAGATTAAACCACCCTTCAGGACGAACCAGTTGTTTCATTCAAAGGAAACCACAACAAAGCGGAGTATTCGACAAAAAAAAAATGGGAGCTTTTGCGCGCATTTTATATCGTCTATTTACCTTCATTGGACATACTTAATCGAATTTACCATCTATACAGGATGTTTCGGGAAGAATGCGACAAACGAATACCATGAATTGATGTCATCAAGCTGGACTCGTATCAAGAGGTTTTAATTGCCTGAGTGCCTTCATTTGGGATCTACAGGGTGATGTTCATCATATGAATGAAATTTCACACTTTAATAACTCTTGTACTAATCGGCCGAATGATTTCAAATTTTGAAGTTTTGTCACCCTTTTCTATCGTCTTCCCTCGATGTTTCTGAAATTGAATAAATAAGATCCGGACTGTGAAAATTTTAGAACTTTCCTATTTTCGTGACTATTGGATCACCCTGTACATGAACATAATGATTTTTTCTCGTTATCGTAACCACAAATGATTAATTCATAATAAAAATTCTGAATCTCTGCTTGGCACTGTTATACAGGGTGATCAATAAACATTCCCTTCAATAAATCTTGAACTTATAGGTAAAAATATTTCAAATTTTATAGTTTTGTCACCCTTTACGACTGCCTTTCTTAAATTTTTCTCAAATTGGAAAATCAGAATAGGACTAACAAAATTTTAGTCTTCGCATATTTCCGGTAATATCGGATCAGCCTGTGTGTGAACATTATGATTTTTATGACTGAAAAAGAATACTAGTGTTTAAGTAGAGAGTTCAGACTGAGATATCAAATCGTAAAAAAGTGTCCATAAATGAAACGAATTTATTTGAGAAAACTTTCAATCAACAAACTGGATAATGAATAGAACAAAAACAGCAAATAAATTGAAAATATTCGAACTCAAAAACAAATCTAATGGAAAAATTTTCAGTTCAGGAATTGTTCAAAATGGCATCCCTCCAATTCAATACATTTTTAATCACATATTAACGTTAATATAGTTGTTTCAAAGCTTTTGCTATCGTATTCGGTTGTGATTTAATAATATCGCAGGCATCAATTATTCTTTGTAGCAGTTGCTCCCTACTGTTTATCTGTACTGCATAGATTTCTTGTTTAAGCGCTCCCCCTAAAAATTAATCTGACGGTGTCAGATCAGGGGATCTAGGAGGCCAAGCCACATGTCCATCTCACCCAATCCATCTGTTTTCAAATGTGTTAGTCAAGTATACGTGCCCTTCTCTTGAATAGTGCGCAGGAGTTCCATCATGTTGCAACCACAATGTTTCCATTGAAATGGTTTCTAACAAACCAGGCAAAGTATGTTCCAATGGAAAATACTTTGCTTCACTTTTTTATGATTTGATATCTTAATCTGAACTCTCTACTTAAACACTAGTATTCTTTTGCAGTAAAAAAAAGAAATATAGAAAGTCTAAAATATTGCTAGACCGGTTCTGTTTTTCCAATTTGAGGAAAATTTGAAGAAGGCAGTGGTAAAGGGTTACAAAACTATGAAATTTGAAATAATTTTACCCATAAGTTCAAGATTTATTGATGGGAATGTTAATTAATCACCCTGTATGACGGTGCCAAGCAGAGATTTAGAATTTTTATGATGGATTAATTCTTTATGGTTACGATAACGAAAAAAAAATATAATTTTCATGTACAGGGTGATCCAATATTCACGAAAATAGGAAACTTCAAAATCTCCCAGTACGAATCTAATTTATTCGATTTCAGAAACATCGACGGAAGGCGATAGAAAAGGGTGTCAAAACTACAAAAATTTGAAATCATTCGGTCGATTAGTTCAAGAGTTACCGAAGTGTGAAATTTCACTCATATGATGAACATCACCCTGTATATCCCTAACGAAGGCACTCAGGCGATTAAATTCTCTTGATACGAGTCCAGCCTGATGGCATCAATTAATGGTATCCGCTTGTCCCATTCTTACCGGGACACCCTGTATAGACCGTTCCCTCGGCTTTTATAAGAGATGAATACATTTAGTACCATTTTAATGACAGACTTGAGAGAATCGTCTAATATCAAAGAATTTTTAATTCTGACATATGTGTTCTATCGGAATTTCAGGATATGATATTCACGAAATTCCGCGAAAATTAGCGCGTCGATATTCTACAAGTAATTACCGAGTTTTCATGTGAATCGGGTTTGTATATTTTGAGTTATAGAGGAAATAACAACAAAATTTCAGATGGGTATAACTCCAAAACCGTAAGGCCGATTATGAATATGAATAAACTCAAATGTCGCATTCAGATGCACAACCTAACCTAAAAATTGCAAATCGTGCTATCGCTTTCCGTTCTCAGGTTATCGTGACATAAATAATAATTTAAAAAATGTTTTTTTTTTAATTCTCTAGTGATACGATTCTCACAAAATTTCACATACGTCTTTACGTCGATACTCTAGTTACCAAGTTTCAATTCGATCGAATATGTATTTTTTGAGTTATCGAGAAAATAATATTCCAGACTCCGAAACCGTCAGGCCGATTATGTCCAACAGCAAACTTAACTCTTCCATGCGGATACGCGACCTAGCCTGAAAATTGCAAGTTCTTATCTCTCTCCGTTCGAAAGTTATCGTGGCAAAATTTCAGCGATGTCGGGAGAGTACTTTCTGATATATAGAATTTTTTTCATTGTTTTTTTTTTTAATTTTTGTAGTGATATGATCATCCCAAATTTTGCAAGAATTCTCGCGTTGGCATTCTACAACTAATTACCATGTTTGAATTGGATCGGATTCGTATTTTTTGAGTAATTCAAGAAACTAAATTTCAGATGAGAATAACTCCAAAATATTTGGCCGATTTTGCATATTAACAAACTCAAATGTCGCATTCGGAATTTGAGAAAATAAAAAAACAATTTTTACTCAATTATTTAGGTAAGGTCTAATAAAGCATCAATAAAAATTTGGGATGGTCATTTAAAACAAAAATGATGACGTCTCTCATTAAAAACTGAAATTGACCTGTCCGAGCGTTTTGTTTGAAAACATTTGAAAACGCAGTTATGAATTTTGTTCCTTACTTTATCCTCACACTGTATGAGGAGCAAATGAAAACACATAAAACAGTTTTTTCATTTATCATTATTCCAGACTCGACTCAGGTAGAAATTTACAAGGGATCAAAGATTTCACAATGTGCTAATAAACTACTGAACTATTGTTATCCGTTAAACAAAGAAAATTGTTACTGAAATGTTTATTGTCGAACAACAGAAACGCTTAATCATCTGATGCAGGAAATTGTTTGAGAAAACATATTAACTCACTCAATTCTTATAATGCATCATTTGTTTAACAAAAAATATTCCACTAATTATTCATCACTATTAAAAACACTTAAGTTATTTTTCAATCAATATCCATCAATTGTTTGTACCAATTGTTTGATCATCGCCCATTCAAAATTCCATGAATATCGTTATTTCCAAGCGAATCTCTAACACAATAGTTGAGATGTGAAACTAGTCGAAAAAAATTGGTTCAAACCCCGTGGACAGGAGCTTTGGCGTACTTGTTCAAACTTTGACAAATCATATCTCCAAAAGTATTGGTTTCTCAAAGTTGGGAATGATATCAATGGATTCTTATGATAAAACTGCATCATAAAGGAAATGAATTCAAATAATAGTTTATTTATGAAGATTGAATGAGCAATCTTCCATGCTTTAATTCTTCAAAAATTATCATTTGAAAAAAATTAACAATCCGCAATGCTTCAATGCTTTAATTCTTCAAGAATTTTCATTAAAAAAAACAACAGTCTCACATAGTTACACATCTCAAATATTCTATTAGAGATTTGCACACCCTGTATATGTAGTGTCTGTTATGCTCAATCGAAATAATAATGTAAAAGCGGTTTCGGAAATATGTGGAAATAAGTATTTCTTTAACTTTAACACCCAATTTTACCGCTCAGAATTAATTAATCAAGATGAAATCATCAGAAGACAATGCACACTGTTCTCACCAAGTTTTATTGTTTATTAGTTTTGGTTCCTTATAAGAAGACTATAAATTAGAAATTGCCGATATTACTCTGGCTATAGACAAACAAATATCAGAGTTCATCAGCCTGTGTTTCTTTGGTTGCATACAATAGTGGCGCTATAATTCTATGTTCACGATAGATTTATAGAGTGCTTAAAAATGTATCAGTTGTAATGGAATTGAAGACTACTAATCCTCTGAAATATAAAATGGAATATTCAGTAATAATCTTCTTATCTTAAAGTTACGATTGCTGTCCAGGTTATTTCATTTTTATCTTTTTAAAAGGGAAGAAAAGGTTATTATTTGAGAGCACAAGACTGCCTATATACTATACGCTGAAAATTGGAAACCTACAAGAAGAAGAAACCGGAGATCACTTTCAAATTATCTGAGAGTCATGCTATAGTTTTGCCTGAATGTCTGATATTTTCGAATCTTCTGCCGAAATGGACTCGATGACGAATTCGAGGTCAAATTCGATTCTTTCTGGCCGTCGTCACGATAACTTTCGAACGAAAACAGATAGCGTCTTGCAATTTTCAGGGTAGGATACGCATCCGAATGTGACGGTTAATCTCATTAATGGATATAATCGGCCAAACGGTCACGGAGTTATATGCATCTGAAATATTGTTACCTCAATAATTCAAAAAATACAGATACAATCGAATTGAAATTTGGTAATAAGAATTTCGTCAGCACCGCATCACTAGAAAAAAATATATAAATACATTGCTTAAAAAAAAAATCTTTAAAAATTCTATATTCCAGAAACTATCTGTCAGATTCCGCTGAAATACCGCAAAAACCTTCATGCCACATTTTATTTTCCCTATATGTATTTCTAAAAATAAAGATCGAATTGAAACCTAGTACTCGGTCGAAAAAAGAAGGCTTAAAGGTTCATGCAGTATTTCGAGAGGGTGTGTGAGGCGTGAATAGAGAAAAGAACATGCTTGTACTTGAAAAAATAGCAAATGAGAATATTTCATTATACTTATTGAAAGGTTTTTTTTCTGGGTTTTCTCTCCCAAACTCTGAAAAATATCTATAAAATAAAAATTAATTATTTTGTGATTTGCTTCTGCGTAAGAAACACAAGACATTTGTCAGAAGCAATCAATTGAACAATGTTGCCTAACAAACAACAACGAAACACATCAACGAAGAAACAACTATATCGTAACGTTTCGGAGTCTATATCAGACTCCTTCGTGAGACGCTTAATGAAAATCTTTAGAATTATTTTGTTGATAGTTATTTTGTGAAATTCAAGAAGTGTCACAAAATTACTATCAACAAAATAATTCTAAAGATTTTCATTAAGCGTCTCACGAAGGAGTCTGATATAGACTCCGAAACGTTACGATATAGTTGTTTCTTCGTTGATGTTGTTTCGTTGTTGTTTGTTAGGCAACATTGTTCAATTGATTGCTTCTGACTAATATCTTGTGTTTCTTACGCAGAAGCAAATCACAAAATAATTCATTTTTATTTTATAGATATTTTTCAGAGATTGGGAGAGAAAACCCAGAAAAAAACCTTTCAATAATGAGTATACCTCCCAAACTATCCTTTAATTATTATTTCATTATACTTCTCGCACTAATTTAAGAGCCAATATGTGATATGGAGTTTAGCTGATTTTTGGCGCTCTAGTTCCTCGGAACTGAGTGCTTATCAATGTGCCCAAATGTCTGTAATTTTCGAATTTTTGGCTGAAAATGGTCTCAAACGATTTGTTTCGACTCACTGATCAAGAATCCGAGGTCGAAATCGATTCTGTCCGGCCGGCCGGCCGTAGGTACGATAACTCTCGAACGAAAGGAGTAAGAGGATTGAAATTTGCAAGGTGGGTTTGGAGCGTAAATATCTCAGACAAGTTCGTTAATGGGCGAAATCGATCAAGCAGTTTCGGAGTTATGGCCGATTTTAGTAAAACAATTTTTTTATGAATATTTCCGCAACCGATCACTCGATCTATCTGAAATTTAGCATCAAATTGTAGAATTATGACCTTTATACTCATGTGAAGTTTTGTATTTACCAAGTTATCGCAAAGTATCAAAAAAATTTTTTCCAAATTTAAAAATTTTTTTTCTACAATAACTCTCGAACGGAATGAGCTAGGCAGTTGAAATTTTCAGAGTAGGTTAGGGAGATGAATATCTCGGTTAAGTTCGTTATTGGGCAAAATAGGCCAGATGGTTTCGGAGTAACGAAAAAAAAATTTTTTTTAAGCAACAAATTTCAAATTCAATTTCTATTTAAGATGCAGTTTCACCATTAAAAATCCATCGATATCATTTTCAACTCCAACAAGCTAATACTTTCGGAGATATGATTTTCCTAAATTTCAATAATGAATCGTACTTCTATGTTTTCACAGAAAGCTATAATTATTCTATCTAAGCTTTATTATATGATCTGTGTTCATACTCGTACATTTCATCCTGTTCTATAAGAGAGAGTCAAATTCAGTTCAGCTATTTTAATTTGATTTCTTCCATGGTGCAGTTCTCATTCTCAGATTGCTCATTTAATCTTGATAAATAAACTATTATTTGAATTGAATTTCCTTTATGATGCAGTTCTATCATAAGAATACATTGATATAATTCCCAACTCTGAGAAACCAATACTTTTGGAGATATAATTTGTCTGTTTGAACTAGAGCGCCAGAAAGCTCCTGTCCACAGGGCTTGAACCAATTTCTTTTACGCAAATCTTAATTGTTCAATATTTTATTCATATGCATATTCAGATTAAAAAGTTCTATCATGAATCTTTCACCGGAGAAAGTTTTTTAGGCGAAATTTCCAATCGGCCATGCAATTTTCTATTGTTTCAATTCACCGCATTCCTTATTCTCGAATAAAAAGGTTGTCACAATCAGCTCCAGTTCACTGGAAATACTCACAGCCCTACGAACATATTTGGAAGACTGATTTTCCCTCGTCTGTCTGTCATTTCCAATTTGAAATCCTTTTTGTTTCATATTTGAGAGTCATTATAATTTTAATAAAAAAAGGTTAACAGGTCCACGTTATCCTGATTTATTTAAACCATTATAATCTCATGCCAATTACATAATATTACCAACTAAGTTTCATTATTCCAGAGGTAGCTAAGTATTTAATACGTAATTTAACGAAAACTATATATTTCGATTACACAAAATTTATTTTACGTTTTTTCTATTTATAATGCTTCAAAGTAAAGAAGAGCTACTAATATTTCATATAAAGTTTGCTTTTGTGATAGTAATGGAAATCATGCTTCGAAATAAAGAAGAGATACTAATATTTCATATAAAGTTTGCTTTTTTGATAGTAATGGTAATAATATATGCTTCTGAGTTATCAGGGGAGTATCAAAGAATTCTGGTATACTAAAAATTGCCACCGAAGAATAAATTGGGGGGTCGTAACATTCTCACAGTGTCTCCAGATGTCACTTTAGTGATAAACAACAATTGACTATTTCTAAAAGACTCAAAGAGGTTAAAATATCGTCGATAAAGTGTAGATATGATGCTGATGCATTTCGTTATACAGGAAGGTTTTTCGGAAACTTGCCATTGGCATATCTCTGAAGTTATGAGACGTATGAAAACAAGCCCTGTGGACAGGAGCTTTCTGGCGCTCTTGTTCAAACAGACAAATTATTTCTCCGAAAGTATTGGTTTCTCAGAGTTGAGAATTACATCAATGTATTCTAATTATAGAACTGCATCATAAAGGAAATTCAATTCAAATAAAAGTTTATTTATCAAGATTAAATGAGCAATCTGAGAATGAGAACTGCACCATGGAAGAAATCAAATTAAAATAGCTGAAATGAATTTGACTATCTCTTATAGAACAGGATGACATGTGCGAGTATGGACACAGATAATATAAAAAATCATAGATAGAATAATTATAGCATTCTGTGAAAACATAGAAGTACGATTCATTATTGAAATTTCGAAAAATCATATCTCCGAAAATATTAGCTTGTTGGAGTTGAGAACAATATCAGTAGATGTTTATGGTGAAACTGAATCTTAAAAAAAAATTATTTTGAAATTTGTGAGTAAAAAAAAAGTTTTTTTCGTTACTCCGAAACCATCCGGCTTATTTTGCCCAATAGCAAACTTAACCGAGATATTTACCTACCTAACCTACTCTGAAAATTTCAACTGCCTAGCTCATTCCATTCGATAGTTATAGTAGAAACAAAATTTATAAATTTTCAATTTTTTTTTGACACTTACGGTAACCCGATCAATACAAAACTTCACATGCGTCTAAAGGTTATGATTCTACAATTTGATGCTAAATTTCATATAGATCGAGTGATTAGTTTCGGAAATATTCATAAAAAATGTTTTTACTAAAAAAGGCCATAACCCCGAAACCGCTTCATGGATTTTGCTGGTTAGCGAACATGTCCGAGATATTTACGTTCCAAACCTACCCTGCAAATTTCAATCCTCTATCTCCTTTAATTCGAGAGTTGTCGTGTTAACGGACGGACGGCCGGACAGAATCGATTTCGACCACGGATTCTTGATCAGTGAGTCGAAACAAAACGTTTGATACCATTTTCAGCCAAAAATTCGAAAATTACAGACATTTGGGCAAATTGATAAGCACTCTATTCCGAGCAACAAGAGCGCCAGAAATGTTCAGAATTTTATGTGCGAAATTAATACGATTTTCTCTCAACCTAGTGTAAATAGCTTTATCAGCTAGTCATCTTTCTGTACAGCGATTGAATTATGTCTCAGATGCGATATCACAATTGTTATTACTTTAAAGCTTTCTAACATTTGATATTCCTCCTAATTTTCGTACGACATCCTGACTTTTAGGATTAAATCAGTTAATTGATTTTCTGACGGAAAGAATTGGACAAACTCTGTCATAGATGATACACGCCTACTTGGAATAAGTATAATAAACACAAAAAGTAGTAAATTATTATTTTCGGAATTAAAGAATTACAGATTAAAAGCAACCCGATATTTGATACATCTTTAGAAAGAGGAAACAGAAATCCTTTCCAACCAAATCGAACCAAAGCCAACCAAGATTCCCATTTAAAAAAGTACAAAGCGTAATGAGAGGCATTCTGAATTACAGTTCTTGTTAGAAACAAAGCAAACTTTTACAGGCCATATATATTATTTCTGTGTAATTGCCAATGAATCTCTATATTCATATTCATATTATTATGCTTGTATATATCGTATATTGTTGTAAAGGATAACGATGCACTGCTCCCTTGAGGTCTATTGTGCCCCCTGTCAGAGCTGTCGATGTCATTACCATCTACAGCTCGTCTACCAGTTCCAGAGTTCTGATGAACTCTAGTATCTGGATGGCTTCAAGGAGGCTACGTCTTCACTCCTGCAGATTTTTTGCCTAAAGCATTCCTTGCGTTGATTTGAGATGGCGAGGCATTCCGTTATCAAGTGATCGGGAGTTTCATCCTCCTCCCAACAGAATCTGCACTCGTCAGTTTCTGCTAGCCCTAATCTCATCATATATGCTTCCTAAGGCCACAGTGCCCTGTGAGGAAACCAGTGAGGAGGTGCAGCGTGTTCTTACAGAGGTCCAAGTATTTCTTGGATCTGACAGTATCAAAGTTCCGGAGGTATTTCTTGGAGTGATATATTCGGGGGAGAAATCTCCAGAAAATACCCCTTTCAGTTTCCTCTTTCATCCGAAATTCACTTTTGTAGGTCTATCTACCAACCCCACAGTAAGGTTCCGGGCCAATGAAAGGGGGTTTGTGCTCCTTTCTTGGCAAGTGTGTTGGCCTCCTCATTTCCTATAATTCCCGCATGACCAGGAACCCAGACCAAGGAGACCCTGCTGTTCTTCCTACTTCATTGAGTTTTCTTCAGCACTCCCAATATTAGCTTGGACTCGATAACATGGGAGCTCATAGCTTTAATAGCAGCTTGACTGTCAGAGTGGATTGCCATATCACATCTCTGATAAATTCTTTCTAGGTTCATTTCCATAAATCTTTCTATTGCAAGTACTTCTGCCGGAAATATGTTCGTATAGGAACCTAGCAATAGGGAGCATTTGGTGCCTGGCCCATACACTCCAGCGCCAGCTCCTGTAGTGGTTTTCGCACCTTCTGTGTACCATTTAATGGCATTTCTTTTAAGAACTTGGGTGGTGGATTCCCTTTCCCAGTTTTTCTTCCTACCGAGCATCGTAGTGAAGTTCTGTTCGATTCTTGCTTTCTTGATCTTTTCCTCACTAGGAAGATTGGCTGATGAAATGTACCTGGTAAGAGAAAACCAGGCATTCTGGTTTTTAATACTCTCATTACCTGTTCCGTTCCCAGATATCCTGAGAATGGATTCATGGGCCATTTTCTCTAACACTAGATGAAGTAGTGTGAGATTTGTGATAATCTCAAATGCCTTAGTAGGACAGGTTCACATAGCTCCAGTGATACACACATAGGCCAGCCTTTTTACTTTGTCGAGGGGTTTCCTCGTACTATTCTGGATTGTTTTTGAGTATCAGACCACTGCCCCATACGTAGTTATGGGTCTCACAATCATGACGTACATCCATCGCAGTATCCTAGGGTTGCAGCCCCAAGTCTTACCGGCTAGATTCCTGCACGCCATTAAAGACTTTGTTGCTTTGCTAGCAGTGATTTCAACATGCCTATTCCACAGAAGTTTACTATCTAGTGTTACCCCTAGATATTTAACTTCAGACTTCCATTCTATAATATCTCCGTTCACTAACTATTGGAAGTTTTATCAAGGTCAAAATTCATGTTGACCTGTGTTATTCATCGTAATGTGTCAAATGCCCTTTATAAATTCATATTATGGACTAACCAAACACTTTTATTTACTCACCTCCTTCATCTGTCATCACAAGAACTGTCGTATTAGGTCCTAGACCCTCAGGGTTGAAGACTTGAAGCGATACAAGGTACTGAGTGTAAGTTTCTAGGTTCTGGATTGTATGAGTCTGAAATATGAAAAACATTCAATGCTGGGCCACTCGAAATAATCGGGAATAATTTATTACACTTCAGATTCACCTTGACATTAGCTATTTTATTCAAAGGTAAAATGGTTCTAGGTAAAAGAGGAGGCAATATTATGAATTTCCAAAATATACAAATTGGCAAATGCGCCTGGCTTAAAAGGTTGACTGTCAAATACGAGATATCGAGAGTAGTTAATGGTCAAATAAAGCTCTTGACGGCTGTCGAGTCCTTTTTAAATGTAATATTTCGACTTGTCATATATCCTAAGTAGAGTTTATAAGCATTGTCTCACTATAAAAATGTGTTATATTAAGGAAATTGTTATATACGGAACAATTCATTAACAAAAAAAAATACGAAGTCCCTCTGTAAAAATGAATGAGGTCATAAGTAAAATTTGTATGCCATAAGGTGGTTAATTCAATAACGCAGTTATGAATTTTGTTCCCTCCTTTATCCGCACACTGTAGTTGTTATCCGTGCAAAAGTCTGATTTCCACCAAATGATCATTCATCGAAAATCCGATGAAAATCAGCCTGAATGTGAACAACTAACTAAAAGCGTTACACTCCAAACTTTTCAAGTTCGTATTATTCCAAACGATTCAATGAGTAGATTGTGCCCAAATTCAGGAATATTTACTGTTATCCCAAATATAATATAGCAGCTGTTGAATAATATACCGCTTGCATATTCCGTCAGAGAAACTCAATTTTAACTTTGAAAATTACGTCGAGAAGTGAAATTGGTTGAAAATATAACCTTCTATCATCAAATTATATTCCGTCTGTTAAGAATTCAATTCGGTATTAATTGTAAGTCGCGTATTCATTCGTCGTCTCGAAGTGGATACCCTCCGCATTCTGAAAAATTATCATCATCAAGCGACTAATTGATATTTAATTGATGATAGAATAATGAAAAACAATTACAAAATGCGGGGCTTCGAAGAGAATATACAGGGCGTCCCAGAAATCGCCGTCAAGCCATAAGCGGGTCATATTAAAAGTCATGATAATTATCAGAAAAATATAAAAAAAATTAGGTGATGTAATTTCAAAATAATAGGCATTTGTAGAAAATCGACAAAATCTATACTTTGTGATGGTTATTCAATTCCCATTTCTACAAATCCTAACTTTTTGCCAATTTTATTTTTGTTATGTCATTCTGAATAATGCGTCTGTGTATTATTGCCCAAAACTTCATGACTTTTGCCCGCGTTTGGAGCAAAATGTTACTTTTTGCCCCACTAAATATTAAAAGCTCATATTTCGTCCAATTTCAACTGCCTGTACGGAAAACAAATGTACTACGCTAGTTCTGCAAGTAACTGTAAAAGTTGGCGCATTTAATCAGGATTCCGAAATAGTATAACAATAGCTTTAATAGCAGCTTGACTGTCAGAGGAGGAACCTGAAAAGGGCAATCAGAAGGGCAAAGAATAATGCCTGGAATGACCTCCTGCGGGAGGTAGACGAAGACGTCTGGGGGCAAGGCTACCAGATCGTCACAAGGCATCTGAAGGGGGCTAAGGCCCCATTCAAACTGCCTAAGGAGAAAATTAAAAGGATAGTAGAGACGCTCTTCCCGGTGGACCCGGAGAGACGAGAGATCCAACCGCCTGCTCCCGAGTCCCACGATGAGATTGGGACGAGGGAGGTAGAAAAGGCGATCGGGAAGTCAAAGAGAAAAAAGGCACCGGGACCTGATGGGATACCGGTAGAGGCCTTAGTGAAACTGGGAGTAGACAATCTGGAGACCCTCAGGAGTCTGTTTCAGCACTGGTGGAACTCTAAGAAGTTTCCTAGCGAGTGGAAGCAGGTGAGACTGGTCCTGATCCCCAAGATAGGGAAGGACCCGGAGGACCCGTCAGCATACCGACCGATATGCCTCACAAGCACGGTAGGTAAGCTGTATGAACGGATTATCCTTAACCGGCTTAATGCGGAGATAGGGCCCCGAGGAGTCCTGTCTAGCAGCCAGCATGGTTTTAGGGAGGGCAGGTCGACTACCAGCGCCGTGAGGGAGGTGACTGACTGGGTCGAGGAGGCAGCGGAGAGATTCGTTGTTATAGTCCTCATTGACGTCAAGAACGCCTTCAACACGGCTAGATGGGGAAGCATTTTGACGGCTCTGAGACGCGCAGGGGTGTCAGAGGGAATTATGGAGCTCATCGGCTCATACTATTCGGAGAGGTGGGTGAGGATTGGCTCGGTGAGCCACCCTTGTACAATGGGGGTGCCGCAGGGCTCGGTCCTCGGTCCAACTCTCTGGAACATTATGTACGATGGGGTGCTCAGGCTGAGGTTTTCAGTAGGAGTAAAACCGATCGCTTATGCAGATGACCTAGCTCTGCTGGTTACAGCTAATTCGATCGAAGACCTACAAAGGGATGTTAACGAATCCCTTGAAAAGGTGGATGCATTCATGAGGGAAAACGGTTTAGAAATTGCCGTTGGTAAAACGGAGGTTGGACTTCTGAAGGGAAGGAGGAAAAGTGGGCGGATAAGCTTTTCCATTCACGGACAGGTGGTGGAGGTAAAGACCAAGGTTAAATACCTAGGGATAGTCCTTGATAAGGGACTGGCTATGGGTAGACATGTGGAGTATGCTGCGGAAAAGATGATGGAGAAGACGGTGGCCCTGGCGAAGATTATGCCAAATATTAGGGGTCCGGGACAATTTGGCAGCAAACTGTTGAGCTCGGTAGCCCACAGTGTAGCACTGTATGGTGCGCCAGCCTGGGCAAAAGCGTGTAGTACGGAAAAATATAGAAGGAAAATAACGGCAGCGCAGAGGGTAATATTGCAAAGGGTTTGCTGCGCGTACCGCACGGTCTCCGCAGTGGCAGTACAGGTAATTGTGGGCACACCTCCAATAGATCTTCTGGCTGAGGAAAGGAGAAGAGTGTATGAGAATGCTTATGGACACCGACCTGGTGTGCGTAGGCAGATCAGGATAAGGATAATGAGGGCATGGCAAGATAGGTGGGAGTCACAGCAGGGAGCTGCGAGTTGGACGCAAATCCTGCCAGATATAAGTAGGTGGATGAGCTGTCCCCATAAGGTAACCAACTACTGGTTTACACAAATACTTACGGGACACGGCTCCTTTGAAGTCTTCAGGGAAAGAATTGGAAAGACTGACCAACAAAACTGCCGAACGTGCAATTCGGAGGATAGCGTTGGGCACATGATATCGGAATGCGAAAGGTGGACAGTAGAAAGGCGGGGGCTAAGAAGCCTCTTCGGGGAAAACCTGAATTGTCAGGGAATTGTGGAAGAGATGCTAGACAACGAGAGCACATGGAAAGATGGTTTCAAGATCTTGACAACCATAATGGAGAAGAAAGAGGTAGAGGATAGAAACAGGCAGGCTATGGAACAAACATAGCATGTGGAAATATACGATCCGCAGAGACGCAAAGGGCCCTAAAGGGCCCGGTACCAATGCGGAACGAAAGATGGGCGATGAGGTGGAGTTTGGTTGGTAGGCACTGTATTGTGAGTCCAACACTCTCTAGGGCAACTTCCTAGAGAAACATGAGTTTCTCCACCTCTTGAAAAAAAAAAAAAAAGCTTGACTGTCAGAGTGGATTGCTGTATAACATCACTAATAGTTTCTTTCTAGGTTCATTTCCACGCATCTTTCTATCGCAAGTACTTCTGCTGGAAAGACACTCGGATATAGGAGCCTTGCGATAGTGTGTACAGAGGGACAGAGCTGCGCCATTATTAACTATTATTAATTATTTTGTTAATTAAGTATGACTCGATTTCTGAATCAGTGAGTTGAGACCATTTTCGGTCAAAAATTAACAGATATTTCGGCAAACATCATTAAATTCAGCTAAAACACAACATTTATCGATTCTGGGGCGGTGCGAATTTCGCCACGTCAGCAAGTGTATCATAAAAAATCTTCCAAAAGTCATTTCAGCGGCTTTGTAGAAGTGTTAGGGTGAAAGGTTTGGCCTGATGGCAGCATTGCGGTTGAACGGGCACGACAGGAGATAATCTCATAATTATATCGCAGCTACAGTTCCTGTATCGGCAAACACTTCAACCATATTCGAAGCGCTAGTTGGCGTAGATACGCAACGAGACTCGATGACCAGGTCATCATAATTATCGGGCACAGGAACTAACCGAAAATCCCGTTCCATTTCAGCAGGATTCATTACGCGGTTCGAATCTGATTGCCTGATGCCGAATCAGTTCGCCTGTAGTTCGATTCGGTTGGTGGCCCGGTGTTTCGGAATTCTTGCGGTCTTGCTGGCTCCACTATCGGGTTGCAGCCAACGATTTAACACCGTATGTTATCAGCTTCGAGAAGAATGATTCGGTTTCGATATATTGAGACCTCGAAAGTTACGCCCTTTTGGCGCGCTGTACAGGTGAACGGAGTGCCTATCAATTAGTTCGAATGTCTGTGATTCTCGAATAGTTGGTCGAGAATGGTTTCCAGCGATTAGTTTCGACGCACTGGTCAAGAATCCGAGGTCAATATAGATTCTGTCCGGCGTCCGCACGATTACTCTCGAACGCCATGAGTTAGATAGTTAAAATTTTCAGAGTAGGTTTGGAGTCCAAATGTGTCGACTAAGTTCGTTAATGGGCAGAATACATCGAGTGTTTTAAGAGTTTTAGCCATCTGAAATGTTGTTTTCCAAATAACTTGAAAAATATATAATCATTAAAGGACACTTTGGGAGGTATATTCATACCTCATAACCGAATAGCAGAAGTGATGACCCACAAAACAATTACAGAAGCCCCCTGGAACATACCAGCACTCGTGTGTGATGATTCTTTGGCTAATAAAACAAAATCAGACATGTCTCCACAAATAGTGCAAAGAATGTTTCTAGAGAAATTGAGCTCGATTAGACACTGCTGTATTGTCTACACAGATGCCTCGAAATCAGAGGATAGTGTTGGTTGTGCATTTACTACTCCTGAGCAAACTAAAAAATTCTAACTTCCAACAACTTGCAGCATATTTACTGGAGAATTACTGGCAATTTATCAAGCAATGAAGTATATTGAGGATAATTCATCCAATAACAATGTCATCTGCACTGACTCACTTTCAGCACTTCAATCTATAAAATCACGTTCACTATGTAACCCATTAGTCAGAGATATTATAGCTACCAACATCAACATTTCCCAACAAAATAAAAAGTAACCTTTTTATGGATTCCATCACATATGGGAATACCTGGAAATGAAGATGCAGATCGAGAGGCGAACGACGCCAGACAATCGGGTACGAATGTGAATAACATAACCAGTTATGACCTGGCAAGCTCCTGCAAGAGAACCGTACTGAACGAATGGAATATAGTATGGCAGCAAACACCTTCCAAGCTGAAACAGATCGAGCCAACCATCCAAAACCACACTTCTGTATTTGTAACCAGCAGGAGAGACTTAGTTACATTGCGGTGATTACGTATTGGATTCACCATAACAACACATAGTTAGATATTTAAGAGAGAAGACGCTCCCAAATGTAATTTTTGTAATGTCCATCTTTCTGTGGAGCATATTCTAAAGCAGTGTCCAGATCTACACACCATAAGAAAAAAGAATAATGTTCCATCGACGATAGAAGACGCCCTCAACATCAACAATCCACAGGTGCTGAATACCCTTAAATTCATCAAGGACATCAAAATTAAAATATGATTGTATATTCTTCACCTACCAATGGTTCCTTTCTGGGGTTATAAAATGCAAATTTTATCATTTTGTGAATTGTTTCAGCGTTAAAAACAGAAGATATTTCTCAGAAGCGATCTTTAGAATTCTATTCAATGATTTTTCAATTTTTGGCGCTCTTGTTCCTCGGAACAAATGTGTGTAATTTTCGAATTGGAATCAAACGATTTGGGTCGACTCACTGATCAAGAATCCGTGGTCGAAATCGATTCTGTCCGGCCGTCCGTCCGTTAACACGATAACTCTCGAACGAAAGGAGTTAGAGGATTGAGATTTGCAGGGTAAGTTTGGAGCGTAAATATCTTGGACGAGGCGAAATCCATCAAGCGGTTCCGGAGTTATGGCCGTTTTTAGTAAAAACATTTTTTATGAATATTTCCGAAACTGATCACCCGATCTATCTGAAATTTAGCATCAAATTGTAGAATCATGACCTTTAGACGCATGCGAAGTTTAGTATTGATCGGGTTACCGTAAAGTGTCAAAAAAAATTAGAAATTTTTTAAATTTTGTTTCTACAATAACTCCCGAACGGAATGAGAAGGGCAGTTGAAATTTTCAGAGTAGGTTAAGGAGATAAATGCCTCAGTTGAGTTCGAAAGGCGTTAAGGCAAAATAGGCCAGATGGTTTCGGAGTAACGAAAAAATTTTTTTTTAACTTACAAATTTCAAAATAAATATTTTTTTAAGATGCAGTTTCACCATAAAAATCCATTGATATCATTTTCAACTCCCACAAGGTAATACTTTCGGTGCTATGATTTTTCGAAATTTCAATAATGAATCGTACTTCTGTATTCACAGAATGCTATAATTATACTATCTATGATTTATTATATGATCTATGTTCATACTCGTACAGGTCACCCTGTTCTATAAGAGAGAGTCAAAATCATTTCAGCTATTTTAATTTGATTTCTTCCATGGTGCAGTTCTCATTCTCAGATTGCTCAGTTAATCTTGATAAATAAACTATTATGTGAATTGAGTTTCCTTTATGATGCAGTTCTATCATAAGAATACATTGATTTTATTCTCAACTCTGAGAAACCAATACTTTTGGAGATATAATTTGTCTGTTTGAACAAGAGCGCCAGAAAGCTCCTGTCCACAGGGATTGAAACAATTTTTTTTATAGTTACGATCTTCACGGAATTTCGAAACAATTTTGGCGTCGGCATTTCTGAGCTATTTACCATATTTGAATCGAATCGGAATCGTATTTCATGAATAATTGATGAAATAACAACCAATTTTCAGATTGATATAACTCCAAAACTGTTTGGCCGATTATGCCTTTTAACAAACACGAATGTCGCATTAGGATGCACAACCTACCTTAAAAATTGCAAGTATCTATGAGTTTCCGTTCTCAAGTAATAGATCGAATCTCTATTGGTTGAAAACAAAATTATTACTAGGAAACTATTGGGCTGATTATGCCCATTAACGAACTTGTCCGTCGTACTGGGCTGCGCCACCTATCCTGTAAATTTTAAGTCGCTATCTCTTTCCGCTCTCAAGTTATCGTGGCCGGACAGAATCAGATCAGACCACGACATCCCAGATACTGGAGTTCATTAGAACTCTGGAACTGGAAGGTGAGCTGTAGATGGTGATGACATCGACAGCTCTGAGGGGGGGGGGGGGGGGCACAATAGACCTTGAGGTCGCAGTGCAACGTTACCCCCTACAACAATATACAATACAATATAATGACTGGAAAATATAAAAAAAAAATTTTTGAAAATATTCTGCATTTAGGAAATTATCCGTCAGATATCGTTGAAATTCTGCGAGAGCCTTCAAAACCTTATGAGTCTCTAAATTTTGTTCTTGCATATCAACTAAAAATGGAAAATAATAATATTAAAATTTTCGATTTTTTTTTCGAATTGACTGATGCAGAATTGTGAAAAGTCGAAAAAAATGGATTTTTTCATTTCTATGATAACATCTCAAAATTTTCCATTGAAAATCAATATTTCAGTCTTCAGTACAGTTAGATTCGTGCTGCTGATGAACACGGTTTAATCTATATGTGACGCGCTCGTTTCATGTGCGATTAGATGCTCTGTGTTACATTTCGATGAATGGTTCGACTTGGAAAATAATGATTCGGCCCTATTGTTCGGCAAATTAACAGTCTCTTGCGTTTTCGCAGCTCGCAGGCACATCACATTATGTCAGTATAAACAGAACACAAGGAGAAATTGAAGACATGATGAGGAACTGGGCTAAAACAGCACTTATCACCGAAGAGAATAGGAAACTATTAAGTTATACTCGGGTATATTCTTTGCGTTGCCATCAACCTGGAGACGTTAAATCAGATATAACATGGAATTAACCGTGCTGATAGTTTGCTGGGTGGTAAAAAGACACTTTAGCTTTATCGTGTCCATACGTATCCTTTCCAAATAGAAATAATTTTATGCAGGATGTTTAATAAATCTTTTAAGCGCCCAAGGGGGTGCAAAGATGTCTAACGGAGTGTGTTTAATGACACTTGAAGAGTAGAATTGAATGAGGGGTTAAGTGCCAAAAAGCAAATATTTTGCACACATGTTATATTGTCTCACGCCTTATACAACCTCAAGAAATACTGCATGAAGTTGAGGATGAATATAGGAAGCGATAACAAGTGAAAAAAATTGGTTCAAGCCCTGTGGACAGGAGCTTTCTGGCACTCTTGTTCAAACAGACAAATTAAAGCTCCGAAAGTATTGATCATCATTTAAACAAGAGCGCCAAAAAAAGAGCAATCTACAATGCTCAAAAATTGTCGTTAAATATATTTATCAAAATTAAATGAGCAATCTGCAATGATTCAACCTCTTGGAATGGGTTGTTGCAACTTACACTCGGTGCATAGTTTTCACAACTCGAAATACCTAAGGAAAGTATCATCGAAATGTCTAGAGCAAGGCTGGAGACAATCATAGCAGATTGTCCATTTATTCCTGATATTTGAGTAGGTAGTGGATTACGAACAAATTATTTTAATGGTTCAAAATATATTAATAAAATACTATCCTCTTTTCATAATATAAAATTTAATAGTTCATACCACTAGCACATTCTTTTCTGTATTATGAACCTTAACTCAAGAAAAAATGATTGATACACAAATGTAGATCCATATTTCAGTATTTTTTTGCTAGCAACATTATGAAAATACTGTATATAGGAACATGTCTCACTACTTAAAGAAGTGAAAGGTAATATTAACCTCAGTGGTCAACGAACACTAATTTCTGATGATTCCATTATGTTCTTCTTTCCTATTGCCTCCATGAACTACATCAAAACAGTCTTGTATATATTCACAAATTCAAGAATCAAATTTTTGTTTTCCAAGAGAAAATAGCAACTATGATTTGACCATCTCTTATAGCTAGAAAAGATGACATTTATGAATAGTGATCACAGACAGATTCTGTGTTCACATTCTGTGAATACATAGAACTCACGATGTATTATTGAAACTTTGAAACATCATATCTCCGAAAGTATTAGCTTGTCAGAGTTGAAAATGATAACAGTGGATTCTTATGATGAAACTGCATCTTGAAAAATATTCAAAAGTTGTAATGTAAAGAAAAATATTTTTTTTCGTTACTCCGAAACTATTAGTCCGATTTTGCCCATAACGAACTTAACCGAGATATTTATCCCTCGAACCTACTCTGAAAATTTTAACTATCTAGCTCATTCCGTTCGAGAGTTATCGTGTAAACGACCGGACGGACGGCCGGACGGTCGGCCGGACAGAATCGATTTCGACCACAGATTCTTGATCAGTGAATCAAACCAAATCGTTCAAGACCATTTTCAGCCAAAAATTTGAAAATTACAGACACTTCGGCAAATTGATAAGCTCTCTGTTCCGATGAACAAGAGCGCCAAAAACGTGGCCACTCTGCAGAGGAAACTGTGCTCACTCTACAACTGACGTATGCCAGACAGAGTACTCTGTTACTACATCGCTTAGGCCTCTGCTCTGCTACGTCCAATATACGGCGTAGTATTCAATTGCATTTGTTACAAAATCCTGTATTAGGCTAGGCTCTGCTGTGATGTGCTGGGCTGCCCTCAATGTGCGACTAGCCTAAGAATTTTACATACGAGTGAGTCAGTTCTGAAGCCTCACGAAGTGATAGCCAAGGCTCCTAAGCATCTCATCAGGTATGTTAACAACATTGACAATAAATCAACAAGTCCAGAGCATTCCTGCCAATAGGGTCCTTCATAATGGGTTCGTATAATTAATATACTTATGCATATATTTCACAAGTCAAATAGACCCCAGAGGGTTCATTGATTTGCCGAGAAAGCAAGAGCAGACGCGTTTCTGGCTTCTTGGCCTTCATCAGTACTCTGTAGCTTCTCAACAAATTCAACTAAACTGACCCGGGTTAAGCCTCTCAGATCCGGCTTGGTCGATCATGCCTAATCGCCCACGGCACCTATGAGACAAAACACGGAAATCAGCCTTTCCCCACCAGTGAATATTTGAAGCGTGAAATCATATGCCACCATTCGCTCGATATTAATCGAGAAACGAGTCAACAACGGTATCGCCATTTTTCATTATTACCATTGACAATGTCTTTAGGGTTGAATAAATAGGGTAATAGAACAAAAGATCGTATTGGTCGCAGTTCTGAAGTGCTGGACCAAGCCTCACGATCTTGTCCTTATAATAACCATAGCATGATGGATAAGAACAGAATAAGTCACAGCACGCAGCAGGTTGCAGAAATTGTAATGTGATGTGAGGTGTGTGATGAGTTTTGGATTCACAACTCCCACGGCATGTCTGGAGGACTCATCTTGTCTGCATCTCAATATAAAAAGATTCAGCCTCTGAGATGCAATAAGATTATCTCAAAGTGAAAAACTCCTACCTGGAAATTGGGTTGGACATATGAGGATATTGAACCAAATTAACTCAAATCTTCTAGCTAAACCCTCGGATACAAGAACATCTGTTTCGATTACTAAACGCTTTGTAACTGTCGTTCATGGCCGTCAAAGTGTTGTGAATTTCATCAACAATTTGGACAAAGGATCCCCTTTTTGGGTTACAGTCGGAGTCCTGAAGGGGCGCAGGGATTGGGTTTCATGGACTAAAACTGTGCCTCACAATACCCTCTGTCATACAGACAGAGATACTGTCTGTGCACATATCCGCCCAGGAGTGTATGAAAAGAAACCTCTAGGGAATGAACATATATGTTACCACAGATAACCAGACCACCCTGAGAGTATTGGAAGCTTACGGGCAGAGTTCATTCATGCTAATTATTACGCGATGAACTCGTTACCGCGGGAATATGCAGACTATGTGGATTGGCTAATGAAATGGCTGACAACATTCTATGCATATGTCCAGAACTGGCTCAAACAGATAATCCAAGGATGTCGGTTGAAAATCTATTCTAAGTATTCCCAACAGACCGAGTTGTGAGATATTTTTGCGCGTATGTTGTGGGGAACATCGCGTTATAGTTTTGCCCAAATGTCTGTAACTTTCGAATTTTTTGACGAAAATGGTCTCAAACGATTTAGTTCGACTCCCCAATTAAGAATTCGAGGTCAAATTTGATTCTGTCCGGCCGGCCATCCAGCCGTTGCCACGATAACTTGAGAACGAAAAGAGCTAGCGACTTGAAATTTTCAGGGTGGATGGCGCATCCCAATACGACGGACAAGTTCGTTAATGGGCATAATCGGCCCAGTGGTTTCCGAGTAATAATTTTGTTTTCCACTAATATGAATCGGATCGAATTGAAACTTGGTGAGTAGTTGTAGAATAGGAACCTTTGCACGTTTGTGAAATTTTGTGCGAATCGTATGGCTAAAAAATTAAAAAAAAATGATTAAAAATTATTTTTATTGTCACGATAACTTGAGAACCGAAAGAGATAGCGGCTTGAAATTTTCAGGTTAGGATGCGAATCAGAACGCGACATTTCAGTTTGTTTATGAACATAATCGGCCAAACGGTTTTAGAGTTATAGCCATCTGAAATTTGGTTGTTTTTTGTTCCTCATCAACTCGAAAAATACTAAACCGATTGAATTCAAACATGGTAGTTAGTTGTAGAATGCCAATGCGAAAATTCTTGCAAAATTTCGTGAGGATAGTATTTGTAAAAAATTTTAAAAAAAATCATTGAAAATTGAAAAAAAAAATTCTATATATCAGTAACTATTCGTTTGAAATTGCTGAAATTTTGCAAGAGCCTTCATAACCTTACTCTACTGCCAAGTTTCAAGTTTTAATATGATCGGTTGAATATTGTTGGAGATTCGAGCATTCTTGTGTGAGTTAAGTAGATGGGTGACCGTTGCCTCGATAACTTTCGAACGAAAGGAGATAGGGACTTGCAGTTTTCAGGATAGGTTGCACATCCGAATGGAAGAGTTAAGTTCACTGTTGGCCATAATCGGCCCAACGGTTTCGGAGTTATGCCCATCTGGAATATTATTTCCTCGATAACTCCTCGATAAGAGATTTGCAATTTTCAGTGTAGGTTGCGTATCTGAAAGGGAGAGTTGAGTTCGGGGTACGGTTCTTACCAAATTTTAAACACGTCTATGATGATTTTCTACTACTAGTTACCAAGCTTCAATTCGATCGAATATTTATTTTTTGAGTTATCAAGGAACTTATATTCCAGGTGGGTATAACTCGGAAACCGTTCGACCGATTATGCCCAAAAACGAACTCAGCTCTCCCTTTCGAATACGCAACCTACCCTGAAAATTGCAAGTCCCTATCTCCTTTCGTTCGAAAGTTATCGAGGCAACGGTCACTCATCTACTGAACTCACACAAGAATGCTCGAATCTCCAACAATATTCAACCGATCGTGTTAAAACTTGAAACTTGGCAATAGAGTTAGGTTATGAAGGCTCTTGCAAAATTTCAGCAATTTCAAACGAATAGTTACTGATATATAGAATTTTTTTTTAAGTGTTCTTTCAACGTTCATCCTCATGGAACATTATCAAGAATAAGTGGAAAAGTTTAACGGGTAATTCCGCAGAAACACGTGTCGGCAGGTACCAGCAGAATTATTTTTAATCTGCTTCTTTTGCGGAATTACCCGTTAAACTTTTCCACTTATTGATATTACTCCGCATGATCCATATTTCTATTATCAAGAATTATTTTTCAATTTTAGTCCAAAACAGGTTTTAATCTAATTTCACCTCTGTGAAGTATTCTGTTTAATTTTCGAAATAAACTTATTACTATTATTATCATATATTATATTCCACTGTTGCTGTTGTACTGCTGAAGTTGTTTATTTCTTGGTTTATGTTTATTGCAAGTATATATTTGTGTTATATTTCATATATAAAAATTGGTTCAAGCCCTGTGGACAGGAGCTTTGGCGCTCTTGTTCAAACTTTGACAAATCATATCTCCAAAAGTGGTTTCTCAGAGTTGGGAATTATATCAATGGATTCTTATGATAGAACTGCATCATAAAATAAAATCAATTAAATAAAAATCCATTGATATAATTCCCAACTCTGAAAAACCAATACTTCCGAGGTTATGATTTGTCAAAGTTTGAACAAGAGCGCCAAAGCTCCTGTCCACAGGGCTTTCCCAGTTTTTCAATTTGGCTTCTGTGCGTCAGTTTTCAAGAATTTTCGTAATTAAATTCAAAACGTAGGTCTATGAATCATCTCATGTGGGATTTACATACATCAGAAAATTATAATTAGAATGTTCTATGAGAATTATTGAGAATAATTATTGAAATTTTGGAAAATCATATCTCCGAAAGTATTAGTTTATTAGAGTTTAGAATGATATCAATGGATTCTTATGATGAAACTGCATCTTAAAAAAAATTTAATTTGAAATTTGTCATGTGAAACAAAAATTTTTTTGTTACTCTGAAGCCAGTTGGCCGATTTTGCCCAGTAACGAACTTAGCCGAGATATTTATCTCCCAAACCTACTCTGAAAATTTCAATTGTCTAGCTCATTCCGTTCGAGAGTTATCGTGTTCATACCACTAACACATTCTTTTCTGTATTATGAACATTAACTCAAGAAAAAATGATTGATACACAAATGTAGATCCATATTCCAGTATTTTTTGCAAGCAACATTATGAAAATACTGTATAGGACCATGTCTCACTACCACTACTGAAGGAAGTAAAAGGTAATATTAACCTCAGTGGTCAACGAACAGTAATTTCTTTTGATGATTCCATTATTCTTTCCTATTGCCTCCATAAGCTACATCAAAACAGTCTTGTATATATTCACAAATTCAAGAATCGAATACTTGCTTTCTAATAGAAAATAGACGAATTGACAATCTCTAATAGCTAGACATAAAGATGACATGTATGAATAGTCACACAGACAGATTCTGTGTTCACATTCTGTGAATACACAGAACTTACGATGTAATATTGAAACTTTGAAACATGATATCTCCGAAAGTATTAGCTTGTTAGAGTAGAAAATGATAACAATAGATTCTTATGATGAAACTGCATCTTACAAAAAAAAGGAATTCAAAAGTTGTAATGTAAAAAAAATTGGTTCAAGCCCTGTGGACAGGAGCTATTGGGCGCATGTTCATCTTCCTTGTGGCCCGTACTGACCAGTAAAGAAAAAAAGCAGTATCATGTTGAATACCTTAATATTATTGAGATTATTATATAATAATCGATGAAAATACTGAGAGAGACCCAGGAAATTTGACACATTTTGTCTTATATCTCCAGAAATTGAAATCGTATAGAGCCAAAATTTTGCACAATGTTGCAAAATACTACAATTGACGTTAGTACAAGTTTTTGTTGCAATCTGATGAATAATTCACGAAAAAAAAATTTTTTTTTCGAAAAAATTAAAAGAAATATTTTTTTGAAAATTACCAACATTTCGATCATAACAGAATTTTGCCAAAAGTTGCGCGTTTATATCCTCGAACTGACTACCAAGTTTCGATTCAACATCTTCTTTAGTTCCTGAAATATCAGGGAAATAACCTCAAAATTTTAAATGTCTATAACTCCTAAACCGTCCGGCCGATTTTGCCCGTTAACGAACTTAACCGTCGCATTTTGATCAGAAACCTACCCTGAAAGTTTGAAGTCGATAGGACCTTCGGTGCTCCTGTTATCGTGCCTACGGCCGGAAGGCCGGCCGGCCTGCCGGCCGGCCAGCCGGCCGGCCGGCCGGCCGGACGGCACCCTAAAATCTGACACCGGATTCGTGATCAGGGAGTCCGAATTAGTCTATTAGCCAATTTTCAGCTCGAAATTCGAAAATTACAGACATTTGGACGAAATGATAGGACGATGTTCCCCTAGAACATACGCCCAAAAATTGGCAGACCGATTTTGCCCAATAACGAACTTAATCGAGATATTCATCCCTCAAACCTACTCTGAAAATTTCAACTGTCTAGCTCATTCCGTTCAAGAGTTATCGTGTTAACGGCTGACCGGACGGCTGGTCGGCCGGACAGAATCGATTCCTACCACGGATTCTTGATCAATGAGCCGAACCAAATCGTTTAAGACCATTTTCAATCAAAAATTCGAAAATTACAGACATTTGGGCAAATTGATAAGCTCTCTGTTCCGAGGAACAAGAGCGCCAAAAAGGGGATAACCCGTGTATGATAATAAAAAAAAAATAAAATTTTGTCTTATGAAGTTGCAATCTTCGAATGATGATTAGAATTTCATTTTATGGACAATAATTGTGCTTATCGATAAAAATTTAATTCAGTTTTTGTTATGTAGTATATTTTATTATCCTGGAATATCTAGTTGAATTTTGGAGCCATATATCACTTAACCGAACACGAGTTAGTGGTAATAATCCAATAGATGTTCCAGACACCTTCTACAACCATGCCCGACAAATTTTATCTTGAGCGCGTGTTCAAGAAACTTTGCACGGACGTGAGATATCTCTATCTCCCCTAATTCGTAGCAAATGCTATGTGTCTCAACAAATTGCAGAAGGAACAACCTAATTTTTCGATTACCTCATGTGCTATCTGGAAAACGGGGCGCGAAAGAGATATCTGATTCATGCATAAATCCTCTCAAAAATAGCCCGGATGTCTCCGTTCAGGGCACCAGAGATGGAAGTCATATTTCGAGTTTAAAAGTTTGATCGTATCACGACAAAATATTTCCCTAATAATGCAGTCATTCGTCTTCCAACATTCTCGAATTCAACGATTCTTTTGTGCTCGTACATCATTGATAAGATTGAATAGAGTTGAGGAATGGAGAACATAATCTGAGGAGAATTCGTAATCGGGAATATTCGAACATGAGAATTGGCTCATTAAAGGGTTTAGAGGCCGCTATTTTAGCAGTTGTCAGATTTTGATTTTTTAGATTGTGAACCGGGGTTGTTTGGCTAAGTTGTTCGAAAAATGTTTAAAAACCTGGTTGGTAAATTTTTTCAATATTATTAATATTATTAATGAGAGAATTTGACAATGTGGATAAAAGAGGGGTAAAAGTACTGTGGATGGTATGCTTGAGGTCTGAAATGAAATTATTGACAACCTTGATTCTGGACTGTGATTGTTGGCAGTTTGTTAAGGTGAAAAGATGTGTGAGTGACGGTATCAAAGTAAAAATAGGTGTTCCACAGGGCACTGTCTTGGGTCCCGTGTTGTTTGTTGCCTATATTTATCCCTTATTGTCATTGAAAACTGAAAGTATTATTATTCATTATTTTTATCATCAAAACGGAGTCGTGAGGCTTGGTCCAGCTCTTCAGAACTGCAACCAATACGATCTTATCTTATCTTATCTTACTTATTGGATCCTAAGGACATTGTTAATGGCATTAGCATACCTGATGACGTCCTTAGGAGCCTTGGCTATCACATCGTGAGGTTTTAGAACTGGCTCACCCATTTGTAAAATTCTCAGGCTGGTCAGCAATGGGAATTTGCACTATGTGTCAACTATGTGTTCGGCAGTTTCCTTTCCTTTCCAAAGCCCAGCTCTTGGAAGCTGCAGGAGCTTCCTGCTATAGGATGGTGAGAAATCCACGAATCTTTTTGACTGTGCTAGTCCTATAGTATTTCTCCAAAGAGCTATTCTGTTATTTAGCTCTCATTGTTGGACCGTTGCCCTATAGTGGTATTTTCCAAGCCCACAGAAGGGTTCTGGACCAGCAGGTGTTACCCTGGAGGCCCCTTTCGCAAGTTCATCGGCTTTCTCATTCTCTACCATACCACAGTGCCTTGGCATCCATAGAAGAGTCACCTTAGTGCCTCTAGACAGTTTCTTTATGGTACTCGGGCATTCCCAGGACAGTAGAGGAACTTGGATTGGCGATCCCAGGTCTCCCAGACTGCTAGTTAGATCATATCTTCAAGCTGATGATACTGTTATTGTGTGTACAGGACTTGCTTGGTCGGAAGTGGAAAGCAATATTAACATTGATATCGCTTCTCCGGAAGAACAATGACACGACACAACTGCAAACTGTCAGAACCTCAGTCGTCAATCTTCAATCGCGTCATTAAGGCTGAATAATGGTTATTTGGCTACGATGACTCGATCAACTGAAATTCTGAAATCCAGAATTTCCTTTGATCGCGTCATTGAGGCTAAATGATGGTTTTTTGGCCTTAATGACGTGATTGAAGATTGACGATTGAGGTTCTGACAGTTTGCAGTTGTATCATTGTTCTTTCGGAGAAGCGATATGTACCTGATAAAAAATTGGTTGAATATATTCGAACTGACCTTGAATGTTCAAAAAACACAGTGTATATTTGTAACAAAAATTATTGTGAATCGTCCCCATTTTAATTCCATAAAGGATGGTAATTTGGGTGATTTCATAAGTGAAATAGATTGTGTATGGTACCTACTTGGCTATACTGATTGATCAAAATCCGAAACAGAACAGTCATGATGTTTATTTGACTAAAAGAGTTAGAAAACTAATTTATATGTCAAGTTGCAAACTTCATATAAAATAATGAACAATATATTCCCGTAAGTGGACTCTATTGCTATTAATCAATTACAAAAAAATTGCTGACTTTTCGAGGAATGTTATACAGGGTGAGTTTTAAAGTTGTGAATTAATTTTAACCATAGATTCCTCTCATCAATTAAAATACATTTTCCATTTTCCATTTATCCAAATTCGGCTCAGGTAAAAAGTTATAAGCGTCTAAAGATTTTACAATGTGCTAATACACTCCTGCATATAAATTATCCATGACATTAACGGTGGAGGAGAAAAAGGTACGGCAACGTGATTTACAGCTTGATTCAGGAATCCAACGCTCAGGGGTGGATCCATAAAAGTAGTGAGATATAGATAGATAGCACCGTACTTTATTGGCAAACCAAAAGGCCATCGACCTAAGT
Source organism: Halyzia sedecimguttata (assembly GCA_937662695.2). Lineage (NCBI taxonomy): Eukaryota > Metazoa > Arthropoda > Insecta > Coleoptera > Coccinellidae > Halyzia > Halyzia sedecimguttata. Next base: position 20,953,477 of record OW569420.2, on the reverse strand, counting down.
CCTTCAGCCTCATTTTTTGTCTACAGAAAATGGAGTGTTATATTACACAAGTGTAGACGTCTTATTGCTTGAATGTGAATGGAAAGAGAGAAAAAAAAGATCTTATATTTGCGCGTCAAAATTATGGAACAAATTAATTTTCTCAGAAGAAAAATATTTGGCAACAAAATTCTGAAACAGGTCAATTTTTGTTTCACTTTTACCAAATTTTCATGCATTTTTGAAGGATTTTTGTTGCACCCTGTGCCATCCTCATCAACCCTCTAAATTTTTTGAATAGGGAAAGTGGGTCATATGGTACTTTTTTGGCAAGATCTTTGTATCTTCTTTACAGGCGTGCAGCAATTTTCAAGAAAAAATTTTTCGTTATTGAAAAATAGTTAGTTCAAAGAGGTTTTCAGTATGTGCACTTTGTCATGGCTCATTTACTTTGAGACGATGGTACCTGATGAAATTTATCACCGAATGAAAGTCGACCATTACAGTTTTGTTCATGCACAACTTTCAACCCCTACGAACCCTTTAATGGAGAAAAAAGCGGAGGGGAGGGCATGAGGGGGTTGAAAAAGTACCACAGGACCCACTTTCCCAATTCAAAAAATTTAGAGGGTTGATGGGGATGGCACAGGGTGCAACAAAAATCCTTCAAAAATGCATAAAAATTTGTGAAAAAAGTGAAACAAAAATTGACCTGTTTCAGGATTTTGTTGACAAATATTTTTCTTCTGAGAAAATGAATTTGTTCCATAATTTTGACGCGCACTGTATATATGAATGAATATTTTATGTGTCGGATGTTGAATCCCTGGTTCCCAGATAGTTTTGTGTGGGAGTTTTCTGTGTGGCCTCACTTCTGGGTTTCTGTTCGTACAAAATTTTTCCAGCATTTCTGTGTTGTTAAATGTAGTGACATTTCTGGATTTTCCCACTTTATAACATTCAATGAAGAATATCCCGAAAACAGTGCGTTTAAGGAGAAATGATGAAGAATAATTCAATGTTCTGAAACGATTGAATATTCTCGAAATGACTCAAGCAAAAATGTTTCTGCTTTTCTTTATGCTACTATCGTTTAGTTTTATAAATACACTAGTCTATAACTAGAAAACCAGTAAAAGTAGGAAAAAACAATATTTGGATAATATGTATCATAGTTATAGGAAACTTACCAACATTAATTTTATTCGGAAGAAGAATGTCAAAGCTACAAAATAAAAACTTTTTCTAAATTTCAACATCTGTATCTTTCTACCTTAGCCAAATTTGGAAATATGTAAAATGCAAAAAGTATTTCATTTGATGATAAGAATCTATGGTTAAAATTAATGTACAACTTTAAGACTCACCCTGCATATCCTCTATTTCAAGGCTGAAAAAATATCAATTCTGGATACTACACAGCGTTATTGTACCGATAGAGAGAACAAATGAAGAAACACAAACATGGCAAAGAAAAAATCACTGTTTCATCAAGAGAATACACCATGTCAAAAGTAAATGGCTATAATGGTGAAATTACATGAAGTGCAATTCGAATTGCTGAGGCCTATTTGGGAGCAAATATCAAGCATTCCATAAACATGGTATCGAAAAGTTTTTTCTTACTTAGTCCGCAATCTTTTTGATCCATGTTACTATATTATAAGTACCGATTTTATTCAAATGAATTTTTATTCTCACCTCAACATTATGATCTCTGATATAAATCTCCTTGTTAGCCTGTTCTCCCCTATCACGCGGTCGATATGCAATGCGATATCCTAAAAATTCACCATGAATGGTTTCGATATGTGGTGCTTTCCAACTGATGCGTAGAGAAGTTGATGACATGTTGTGGGCATTAGTTATTATTGGTTTTCCAGTGGGTGCTGAAAAAAATGAGGCGATTAGAATTGACAACACATATTACTACAACTAAAATTCAGATGAATCTCACTCGATAAATGATTACAACTTAATTATTGAATATTAGTTAATAATAAAATAACACTTAATCGAATTTTCCATGGTAAATTCGGAGTTTTCAATACAGGAGAACAGACAATAGAATTCACCATAGTAAATTCGATTAAGAGTGTCCAATAAAGGAGAATGGACAAGAGAACATACGCGCAAAAGCTTCTGACTTCACGTCAGTGCTTGAACCAATTTTTTTCTTCATTGGTTTTTTAAAAATTTTCTAGTGCTACGATCCTCACGAAATTTTGCAAGAATTTTCGCGTTGGTATTCTACAACTAATAACCTTATTTGAATAGGATCAGATTTGTATTTTTTGAGGTATTGAGGAAATAACAACCAAATTTCAGATTTATATAACTCCAAAACCATTTGGCCGATTATGCTAGTTAACGAACTTAAAAGTCGTATTCAGATGCGTAATCTACCCTGAAAACTGCAAGTCGCTATTTCTTTCCGTTCTCAAGGTATCATGAGATACATAATATTTTTTCGTAATTTTTTAAAAATTTTCTAGTGGTAAGATCCCCACAAAATTTTTACACACGTCTTCATGTCGATATTCTACAACTAGTTACCAAGCTTCAATTCGATCGAGACTATATTTTTTGAGTTATCGAGGAAATAATATTCCAGATGGGCATAACTCCGAAACCGTTGGGCCGATTATGGCCAACAGTGAACTTAACTCTTCCATTCGGATGTGCAACCTATCCTGAAAACTGCAAGTCCCTATCTCCTTTCGTTCGAGAGTTGTCCAGGCAACGCTCACCCATCCAGCTACTGAACTCACACAAGGCTGCTCGGATCTCCAATAAGATACATCCGATCATGTTCAAACTTGGAACTTGGTAGTAGAGTTAGGTTCTGAAGGCTCTCGCAAAATTTCAGCGATATCGGACGAACAGTTTCTGATATACAGAATTTTTTCAATCATTTTCTATGATTTTTTAAAAAGTTTCTAGTTATACGATCCTCACATAATTTTGCAAGAAATTTCGCGTTGCAATTCTACAACTAATAACCATGTTTGAATTGTATCGGATTTGTATTTTTCGAGTTATTGAGAAAATAACAACCAAATTTCAGATGGGTATAACTCCCAAACTGATTAGCCGATTATACCATAAACGAACTCAAATGGCGCATTAAGATTCTTAACCTTTCCTGAAAATTCAAGTCTCTATCTCTTTCCGTTCTTAGGTTATCGTGACGTAAATAATATTTTTTTATAATTTTTTTAAAATTTTCTAGCAATACGATGTTCACATACGTCCTTAGGTTTATATTCTACAACTACTCACCAAGTTTCAATTCGATCGGATTAGTATTGGTTGTAGACAAAATTATTACTTGGAAACCGTTGGGCCGATTATGCCCATTAACGAACTTGTCCGTCCTATTGGGATGCGCCACTTACCCTGAAAATTCCAAGTCGCTATCTCTTTCCGTTCTCGAGTTATCGTGGCAACGGCCGGCCGACTGGAGAGAATCAAATTTGACCTCGAATTCTTGATCAGGGAGTCGAACTCACTCGTTTTAGACCATTTTCGGCGAAAAATTCGAAAATTAGAGACATTTGGGCGAAATGATAACGCGATGTTCCCCAGAACATACGCGCAAAAAGAATCCCCCAGTTATACTCCATTCACTTTTATAAAGTCTCCCGGTTGGCCATGAAATTTTGACAAATTTCACCGTGTGTATTTTGAAAATGTTAGGTTATTCTCATTTTCCTGTCAGATAACTACGCAACGTTGTCCTCTCTACATAGAAGTCTTAGTAATTACGTATTTTTCAAAATGTGAATTTTCTTGGTAAAAATAATGAATTTGAGAAGATATGTGAATTCAACAATTCCAAATACCTGGCGATTGTTGAAGAACATTTTTCATCTGTTGTTACTATTCAAATATTTCACGTATTTAAACTGGTTGTGCTATTTTCTTGAACGGAAATCAAGAGTTGAAATTTTAATGAAAAATAATGGATACAGTAGTCCGTTACTTTGTGATAATTCATTTGAAAAAACAATCAAAGTACCTGAATAACTTGGCAGGAAAACTTCTAAACGAACGGAAGTTCGTTCCCCACATTTCGAAATTTTCTAGAAATAAGCCTACTGAAGACCTTGTTGCACAACTTGAAATACACCAGTTTCAAAATGTAGTAGTACTGCGAAACCCGAGTCACTGTTAAACCTTGATAAAATATAGTGATAGGATAGGAAACTCTGTTATTTCATTCGAGAGTTCAACATGTCCTGACACAATGAAGTTTTCCTATTAAAGATTTCAGTTCTGTATAGCACTTCTTGATAGTCTCTGCTTCTTCAAAACTGCTTTCGACATTTTTAATTTCAAATTGAAGAATTCTTTATTATTCGAACATAATGTTCTGTGGTAATATCTTGTTGAAAGGTTTTTTTCTGGGTTTTCTCTCCCAAACTCTGAAAAATATCTATAAAATAAAAATTAATTATTTTGAACTTGGAAATTTCTATGCGAAGTAAAACTAGGTTAGCTATGATTTTTAAATACTTTCAATGTGACAATTCTTGAATTTCACAATAACTATCAACAAAATAATTCTAAAGATTTTTATTAAGCGTCTGACGAAGGAGTCTGATATAGACTCCGAAACGTTACGATATAGTTGTTTCTTCGTTGATGTTGTTGTTTGTTAGGCAACATTGTTCAATTGATTGCTTCTGACAAATATCTTGTGTTTCTTACGCAGAAGCAAAACACAAAATAATTAATTTTTATTTTATAGATATTTTTCAAAGTTTGGGAGAGAAAACCCAGAATAAAAATCTTTCAATAATGAGTATACCTCCCACAGTATCCTTTAATGATAATATCTTGTCTAAGATGGAACATTATGTTGATTGTTGAGACTAGAAATTGGCAACGTCTCAGAGAATTGTTTTGACCTTGACGATATTTCAGAAGTGCCAACCTGCCCTCGTTTTAGTTACAAAAACGTGATAGACCTAAATCATAGCCAACTGGGAGACTTTATAAAAGTGAATGGAGTATAGTAATACATTTTTGAGGCTCATAAAATAACATATTCTGTCGTTGCTACCTCTGTTAGGTACCAGAATCGAGAATTTCCGCACAGGACATTGTTGGACGTCTCATCGAAACGAAGCTATTCACCGTATTCACGAAGAATCAGCTTGATAGTTATCAAGTGCAAAAATAGCCCATGGATCCTGGACTATTATCATACCATGAGTGAGCCGACATTTGGGCAAATTGACACTCTGTTCAGGGGAACAAGCGCGACATTTCGTCCCAGATGTGCTCAATGTAATTCATATATTGGGTGAACATGGTGGCGAGTCCGTTCTCGTGATAATATATCCGTTCATCCACAATTCCGAACCGGTGTGCAGTGGCATTGTAGTCGATAAAAACGAAGCGTTCTCCAATTGCTTCAGCAAATGCAACAATTATTGACTCTGCAACCATGTCGCGTTATCTTACAACCATCATCGTTTTCAATTAGGACCAGTAGGTCAGTGCAACTATTAAAATTTGCAGAGGGCCAAATTGAAGATTTTTTTGTAGATCACGGGCCGAAATTTCTAACCTTAATGAAATTTATTAAAAATACAAAATTAAATTCAAAATGTAGGTCTTTGACTCCCCTCATATGTTGGATTTACATAAATCAGTATTATCATAATTAGAGCATTCTAGAAATCATAAAATTACGATTAAAAATTGAAATTTTGAAAAATAAAATCTCCGAAAGTATCAGTTTCTTAGAGTTGAGAATGATATTAATGGACTCTATAATGAAACTACATCTTAAGAAAATTGAATTTGAAATTTTTAATGCGACAATCAATATTTTTTTTCGTTACCTACTCCGAAACCACCACAAATTTTGCTCAATAACGAACTTAACCGAGACATTTATCTTCCAAACCTACTCTGAAAAACTGTCTAGCTCATTCCGTTCAAGAGTTATCGTTTTAACGGACGGCCGGACAGAAACGATTTTGACCACGGATTCTTGATGAAGTCGAACCAAAACATTTGAGACCATTTTCAGCCAAAAATTCGAAAATTGTTCCGAGGGACAAGAGCGCCAAAAATCAAATAAACCATACATTCCTTACAATAGGAGAAATAAAAAAACTCAAACTGACATAATTCAACGAAAATTGGTTCAAGCCCTGTGGACTTGAGCTTTTTGGCGCTCTTGTTCAAACAGACAAATTAATAGTATTGGTTTCTCAGAGTTGGGAATTATATCAATGGATTCCTATGATAGAAATGCATCATGAAAGAAATTAAATTTTAAAAAAGTGTCGTTTAAAAAAAATGCTTCTAAAATTCTCTTATAAAAAAAGAGCAATCTACAATGCTTCAATGCCTTAATGCTTCAAAAATTGTCATTAAATTTATTTATCAAGATTGAATGAGCAATCTGCAATGATTCAACCTCGTGGAATGGGTTATTGCAACTTACACTCGGTGCATAGTTTTCACAACTCGAAATGTCTAGAGCAAGGCTGGAGGCAATCATAGCAGATTGTCCATTTATTCCTGATATTTGAGTAGGTAGTGGATTACGAGCAAATTATTTTAATAGATCAAAATATATTAATAACATACTATCCTCTTTTCATAATGTAAAATTTAATAGTTCATACCACTAACACATTCTTTTATGTATTATGAACCTTAGCTCAAGAAAAAATGATTGATACACAAACGTAGATCCATATTTCAGTATTTTTTTTCTAGCAACATTATAAAAATACTGTATATAGGAACATGTCTCACTACTTAAGGAAGTAAAAGGTAATATTAACCTCAGTGGTCAACGAAGAGTAATTTGTTTTGATGATTCCATTATGTTCTTCTTCCCTATTGCCTCCATAAACTATTTCAAAACAGTCTTGTATATATTCACAAATTCAAGAATCAAATACTTGCTTTCCAAGAGAAAATAACAACTATGAATTGACAATCTCTAATAGCTAGAAAAGATGACATTTATGAATAGTGAACACAGACAGATTCTGTGTTCACATTCTGTGAATACATAGAACTTACGATGTATTATTGAAACTTTGAAACATCATATCTCAGAAAGTATTAGCTTGTTAGAGTTAACAATGACAACAATGGATTATTATGATGAAACTGAATCTTAAAAAAAAATTTAATTCAAAAGTTGTAACGTAAAAAATAATTTTTTTTTTCGTTACTCCTAAACTATTAGACCGTTTTTGCCCAATAACGAACTTACCTGAGATATTAATCCCTCAAACCTATTCTGAAATTTTCAACTGTCTAGCTCATTCCGTTCGAGAGTTATCGTGTTAACGGCCTGACGGCCGGACAGAATCGATTTCGACCACGGATTCTTGATCAGTGAGTCAAACCAAATCGTTCAAGACCATTTTCAGCCAAAAATTCGAAAATTACAGTTATTTGGGCAAATTGATAAGAACTCTGTTCCGAGGAACAAGAGCGCCAAAAAACAGCTCAATATCTGTAGTTTTTAACTAATGGGATACCTAGGGTTGTGTTTTTTCACAAGAGCATCAATATAGGTGGGACTGATCTTGTTGCTGCGCGTAAGGTATTTTCCAAATTCAAATCCATAATCCTTGATCGGTTCTTTGATTTCGTAATATTCATTTTTGAGAAAAATGGCTCACAGCAATGACTACTACCGAAAAGAGACATTAATCGACATATGATATAGACTAAATTTCGATATTTTTGGTCCTTAGAAACATACGTCCTTAGAAAGGTCCTTAGAAACATAGGTAACTCACGACACGTCGTGAGTTACCTTTGCAAGACTTTTTCAATTCCAACTATTCATGTTTCCCTTCGAAGTAGAGCAAGTGGAAATGTCGCTTCAGGTGGAATTAATTGATCTCCATGCAAAGCGTTCTGAAAAATCTGCGGATTTTTCAGAGCGACATGAATAGTTGGAGTTGAATTTCGCGTGAACGGAAATCCTCAAATCTTGATGTGAATTCAGTGTTTAATGAAGTCATTTCCAATGCTAGGGCATTTTTGTCGAAATTTTTATGAGCAGCCAGGGTAGGAAAATTATATGCACTTCCCCTAAGAATTTGATTTTCCCACAACCGAAGTTTGCTTTGGAAAGACTTGACATGAGTAAATAGCTCATAAGCAAATTGTCCTGTATGTTTCTGTATGTTCAAATTCAATTCGTTCAAGTAACTGGTAACATCAACCAAAAATACCAAACAAGATAACCATGTCTCATCCACCAAAGGCTGGACCATATCTAGTTTTCCTTTCATTTCCATGAAAGTTTTCACTTCCCCTCTCGGTTCAAAGAATCTCTTCAACATGTTTCCCTTACTGAGCCACTGAACTTCACAATGGAAAACAACTGTCTCCATTACCTGGTTAAATTTCAATGATTTTGCACAAAGATTTTCTTGATGCAACAATGAAATTGCTTGAATATTATTTGATGTGATATATTTATGAAGCAAATCTGCGGGTGCGTCGTGTGTGAAAAAATTCATTGGCGGGCCAAGAAAATTTTATTCGCTGCCCATGCCTGTATTAAAACATACACCCCCATACACAAACTCATCCTCCAGCAAAAAGTACAGTTGGAACCATTAAGTTCACATGATTGCTGTTATCTTTTCTTCCATATAAAAATGTGGGGATACAAACTGCTTCTGATCCTCGCCAAGGCATATAATCTGATGACAATTGAACGATTTCTTGATAATCACGACATAAATGAAACCAATACAAACAGTTCCGTTAAACTGAAATGCTATCACCGTGGAAACAAATTCCCATCTGTTATCTTTAGATGGATGAAAAAGCAGAAAAATAAAAAAAGTAGCCCACACTACGATTACTCGACAACATATTTGACCAGTTGTTGGTCACTGTAGACTAATAAATTTCATATAATTTTAGAAATAGTGGAGAATCATTTCTGCATAAAAGTACAACAATATCCGAAAACTGAAACACTATTGTTTGGGTACAGAGATAGCAGGAGATGAGTTTCAAGAACTTTTAGAACCGATAATGATATACATAAAGGGTTTTCCAATAAAAGGTGTTATTTTGAAAAGCCCGCTATTCCGGTGGATGTCAATTTTGAAGCTGTAATTTATTGACATTTGACAAGTACAAACTACGCCATTAATAAAAATGGAACGATACGCGCTTCAAGAACGCATTGAAATTATTAAAATTCACTATAAAAATGGTGAAAATTTGGCAGAGACGGTTCGTAAAAATCTCGAACATTTTTGGGTCGTCGTGAAGCACCTTGTCGGAGCGCAATAAAGGAATTGGTGGAAAAATTCGAGCTGTTGGGACAAGTTAGTTATGTGAATAATAAAACCCGTGCACGTCGCTCAGGAACAGCCGAGAATATTGCTGCTATCCGAAAGTGTTGAAGAAAACCCAGGTTTGTCCATTCTTCGTCGTTCTTTGGAATGAGGCATTCCGCAAACGTCATTACACCGTATTTTGCATACAGATTTGTGTGTTAAGGCTTATAAAGTTCAGTTAACACAAGAACTCAAGTAGACCGATCATCAACAACGTCGTGTCTTTGCTGATTGGGTCGTTGAAATGCATGAAAATGATCCGGAATTCCATCGAAAAATCATCTTGAGTGATAAGGCCCATTTCCACCTCGGTGGCTTCGTCAACAAGCAAAATTGTCGCATCTGGGGCTCGGAAAACCCAAGAGTTATTTTTGAAAAGCCTCTGTATCCTCAACATATGACTGTTTGGTGCGGTTTATGGTCCGGCGGAGTTATTGGACCTTACTTTTTCGAAATTGAGGCTGGAGCAACAGTTACGGTGAATGGATTGCGCTATCGAGAGATGATTAATGATTTTTTATGGCCGGAATTGGATGGTATTGATCTGGACAACGTTTACTTTCAACAAGATGGCGCTACGTGCCACACAAGCAACGAAACCATGGATATTTTGCGGGAAAAGTTTCCGGACCGTGTTATCTCTCGAAGAGGTGATCACAATTGGCCACCGAGATCTTGTGATTTAACACCTTGCGACTTCTTCCTTTGGGGCCACGTGAAAGAGAAGGTCTACGCCAATTAATAGCTCAGCGTCGATTCAAGACCTCAAAGATGGAATTCGTGAGGCTATCGAGGACATAGGGCAGCCACTTTGCGATTTGGTAATGGAAAATTTCATTAAAAGGATATGGTCCTGTAAGCGTGTTCGTGGTGGTCATTTGCCTGATGTTATTTTCCTCTATTAACGGCATAGCTTCTTCTTTATAATGAAATAAACATCCAATCATTTATATTGAAAAATGGCATTTTCCTTTGAATATCAAAATAACACCTCTTATTGGAAAACCCTTTATTAAAATACTGGTAAATTAAATGTCGCGTAGAAATTTTTTTCAATATTGTGGAATACTCACACCTCTCGATTTTATCAGAACTTGAGAAATTGTATTTATCCAATTTGATGGGTTCAATAAGAGAGGTATAAGGAAATACTGAATCAATACAAAATTATATGTCATTTTGAAATCCAAGAAGATGTCTTTAATTACACAAAATTATCGATTCCTTCTACAATAATTATTTCAATACAATCGTGCTGTTATCGTACCTACCACATTAAAGCAGATGATGCCCTTGTCCTAATTAAATGAACATCTAGATCCTATCTTATTAATAGATTATGATATTCCATGATGAGAGTTATTGTCTAGTTATCATTTCTTCGATTTTCCATGTTGCCTATTACACAATATATATAATAGACTGTTGAAAACACAAACAGAAACATCACATTATTGATCTGAGCTGATTAATGATAACTGAGTGAAATTGAATACATGAGATTATATCATTGCAATGAACATTGGATTGTAGGAGGAAAAAATCGCTTTGTTGATCTTAATAATTCGTACCCTTTTATTTTTGCTATAATTGATTTGCAGACAGCGTGAATTTTGATTAGGCTGAGACCATCTTACTATGAGTTAATATGCCTGCCTGTCAGAGAGCCAGAAGTGCTGGGCTTTTGGTGGAAAAGGAACTTTTGAACCATTATCGATGCACTTCACTTTGAATGGAATTAGCATTAGTAGGGTTACAAAAATTATCATTGTCGTCAGCAAATTTCGAACAGTGTGAGTTAACATCAGACGGCAAGTCTAAGGTGTAGAGTATAAATAGTACAGGACCTAAGACAGAGCCCTGAGGAACTCCACTTCACGACACGAAACTGGCGCTCATGATGTACACGGTTAAAAGCACGGGATAATTCTCTTTTTTCTTTCTATTATTTACAATTTCATCAAATTCGATTAATCTAATACTAGAGGTTCATCATATGAAAGTAGTAGGTAATTATGGTCAGTAGTTTCTCGCTTGAATACATAAATGGCAATATGGATTAATGCGTTTGTATGAATTGCAAACCCATTAATCATCAAATTTTCAATTAATTATTTTGCATGGTGGTTAAGTAATTTAACGTATACTTTGGTAGATCGCGCTATCAAATGAAAGAGAAATAATGAGTCTACGAACACAGCATATGAAAATGAATAATTCAGTCGGGGCGGCCCTATAACTCTCCTTTTTCATGCAGAACAGGCCTCCAACTTGGAGAATTTGTCGGAATATAGAATAATATCTTTCAGCTCTGAGAAAATCACATATGGTTTATTTCCATGAAAGGCCTGAGATAACTGATTCTGATCCCCTTTACGGAAATTTGTAGGAAGTTTTTGTTTCGTTTCCGTTTCGATTTGGGCGCCGACAAAAATGAGAATGCAAAATCCTAGCGGAACATTCAGAGGAATCGTGAATGAAGCATGCTTGAATACTTATTTGCAAATATACAGGATGTTTTTGAAGTAGTATTTTTATTCAACGGACTGACTTTTACGATCCTGGTGGGATTCCCATTTTTCTGATAAGACAGCAGCTACAGACGTAAATCTTCTCTTGGAGGATAACCTTGCAATAAAGACACTACTTCTATCCATCGAAGAATATGTAATGGATTGACGTTTTTGGCGCTCTAGTTCCTCGGAACTGAGTGCTTATCAATTTGCCCAAATGTCTGTAATTTTGGAATATTTCGATGAAAGCGGTCTTAAACGATTTGGTTCGACTCACTGATCAAGAATCCGTGGTCGAAATTCATTCTGTCCGGCCGGCCGTAAGCACGATAACTCTCGAACGGAATGAGCTAGAGAGTTGAAATTTTCAGAGTAGGTTTGGGGGATGAATATCTCGGCTAAGTTCGTTATTGGGCAAAATCGGACAGATGGTTTCGGAGTAACAAAAAAAAAAATTTTTTTTACGAAACAAATTCCAAATTAAATTTTTTTTAATAAGCAGTTTTATCATAAGAATCCATTCATATCATTTTCAACTCTAACAAGCTAATACTTTCGGAGATATGATTTTTTATAATTTCAATGTAAATCGTATTTCACAGATTGATATAATTATTATTCTATGTATGAATTCTCATAATGTCAACTTGACAGAAGGGAACGAAAGGAGTTAGCGGATTGAAAATTGCAAGGTGGTTTTGGAGCGTAAATATCTCGGACAAGTTCGTTCCCTTCTCAAGTTATCGTGACATACATAATATTTTCTTAATAATTTTTTGAAATTTTCTAGTGATACCATCCTCATGAAGTTTTACATACGTTTTTGAGTCGGTATTCTGCAACTAGTTAAGTTTTATGTTATTATGCGGAAATAGTCAATTTTCACATCGAATTCTTCATCAGTGAGTCGAAACTAATCGTTTGCGACCATTTTCGGCAAAAAATTCGAAAATTACAGACCATTGGGCTAAATGATAGCACGCTGTTCCCCACAACATGCTTGCAAAAGGGAGGTTTTAATGCGAAAAAAAAAGGAGGTTCGAGGATTTCGTCATTGATTTGAAATCGGAATTGGAACAATCTGAATTAGAATTTCAATTAATATTGAATAGAAACCAAATATTCAAACTTTTTAATGAAGAAATCAATTTCAAAAATATAAACTTTGGATTTGAAACTCCATTTGCAGAAATTCAATATTTTTCCCCATTTCTATCGAATTTTCATGGCAAAAATAATAAACCATACATCAAACTGGAGTAAAAAGTTATTCCGGTCAAACCGGAAATTAAACGAACCTGAAAATTCAACCAAGAATGAATATATTACTCAAAACCTTAATTATGAATTTTCACTCGATTGTTCTGAATTTTTCTTAACATTTTTCTAAAAAACGGACTTCATTTTGAGGAAAAGAATTGAGTAACTTTTGTATAGAATTTGCGTCATTTTCTTCTCGATTCTAGAATGTTTCGTTCTTACGAATGTAACTGGGAAATACCAGAGCCGGGGTTATATTTATACATTTTTTTACACAACTATCATTTGAATATAATCAACCAGAATTTAATTAATTGTATTGGATCGAATGGCATTGAATGTAGGAGTTGGATATACAGTCATACATCGATTTTTAATATATTAAAACAAAATAAACTGCATCCCTATAAAATGATACCTACCCAGGAGCTCTTGGAAGTCGATTTCAATAGGATAACGTATTTTTGTGATCAAATGTTGGACATGTTCGATAACAATATTATCCAATTAGTAGACTTTTTGTTTTCTGCTGAGTGCACTTTTTCTCTCAATGGCCATGCTAATCGTCAAATTTGCCGCTACTGGTCAACTGAAAATCCTCACTGGATGCAATTCCCTCAGGAGGTTAATGTTTGGGCAGGAAATGTCAAGGAAGTCCTCAAGTTCCACTGAATACGATATGGTTCCAACAGGATGGAGCACCACCACACTACCAACGAAAAGTGGTGGTTGTACCTGTCTTTCGAAGGGGGTTGAAGGTAGGGTTCGCATTTTTACCAAGAAGAACGAGGATTAGAAATCTAAATGAGACATATTCGAGATTTTCCATAAATATGTACTGTAAATATACATATAAGTTTCAAAATACAAAAGCCATAGTTTTGCTCATAATTCAATTCCCAGGTGCTGCGTTTCTGAAGCATCAACTATGTAGTTCAATTAATCATTTTAATTGTAATGGGAGCTCATATGTGACGCAGGTTCGATCTTAACGAGCGAGTCTTAAATCACAAGGGTTGATTAACACGAAACTTCAAGTTTGATTTACACAGTGCGCGTCAAAATGGAACAAATTAATTTTCTCAGAAGAAAAATATTTGGCAACAAAATCCTGTAATAGGTCAATTTTTGTTTCGCTTCCAAATTTTTATTCATTTTTGAAAGATTTTTGTTGCACCCTGTGTCATCCCCAGCAACCCTATAAATTTTTTGACTAGGGAAAGTGGGTCATGTGGTACTTTTTTGGCAAGGTCTTTGTATTTTCTTTACAGGCGTGCAGAAAATTTCAAGATAAATATTCCTTTTTTGAAAAATAGTTAGTTCAAAGAGGTTTTCAGTATGTGCACTTTGTCATGGCTCATTTACTTTGAGACGATGGTACCTGATGAAATTTATCACCGAATGAAAGTCGACCATTACAGTTTTTTCATGCACAACATTCAACCCCTACGAACCCTTTGATGGAGAAAAAAAATGGGGGAGGGGGAGCGTGAGGGGGTTGAAAGTTGTGCATGAACAAAACTGTAATGGTCGACTTTCATTCACATGCACATACTGAAAACCTCTTTGAACTAACTATTTTTCAAAAAAGAAAAATGTTTTCTTGAAAATTTAAGCACGCCTGTAAAGAAGATACAAAGACCTTGCCAAAAAAGTTTAGAGGGTTGATGGGGATGGCACAGGGTGCAACAAAAATCCTTCAAAAATGCATAAAAATTTAGTAAAAGTGTAACAAAAATTGACCTGTTTCAGGATGCCAAATATTTTTCTTCTGAGAAAATGAATTTGTTCCATAATTTTGACGCGCACTGTATATGTAGAGCATACCTTTGGTATTTAGCAAAGTTCAATTATTCGAACAAAGTGCGAAATGAGAAAAAGTTGGAATAGCACTGACGTGAGTTAAACTTTGGTGCGCTTGTTCAAATTATGGCTGTCACCCATACAATACTTAAGTTGCTCTAGGCTGCTTGGCTTCCAAGAAAAATGTAATATCTTCAATAATATAGAGCCCACCGAGTTTAAATCCAGATATTGGCGGAAAAATAAGGTTCTGAAGGCTCTCGTAAAATTTCAGCGATATCTGACAGATCTCTGACATACAAAAATTTATTTTATATATTCTTTAAATTTGTCATACAATCCTCACAAAATTTTACACCAGTCCTCGTGTATTTTTTAACTAACTACCTATAGTTTCAATTCGATCAGATCAGTCGTTTTAGTGTTATTGGAAAGTTCTCATTTTGGAGTAGGTAATATATACGGGATTAGGAAAATCCCGATACACCTGAACTTTAAATTGTCATTCTACTTCGTAAAAATGCGAACCCTACCTTTAACCCCCTTCGAAAGACAGGTACAACCCTCAATTTTTCGAACAGGAAGTATGGGCTTGTGATACATCGTTTGAAATGTCTCGTCATTATCTATTCAGAAATTTTATCACTTTTATGTTTACTCAAAAAATCAAATAAGAAAAAAATTAAATCAAGTGAAAAGCGAAATTTGGTACAATATCATAAACTAAAATGTAATAGAAAATGTAGCGAATAATGAATGCTAATGAAGTAGATGTTCGAAGTGTTCAATGCGAATGCCTTGGCAATTTCCTAACCTCAAATAAATATTTCTTCCAACATTATTCAACATCTCAGGAGGGATCGACCTAATCGCAAGCGTTATATCTTTTAGGTCATTCAAATCAAGGGGTTAGGTTTTGTACACAATGCTCTTCACATATCCCCATAAAAATAAATCTAATGGGTTAAGTTCAGGGGATCGCGCTGGCCATTCGATCGTTCTTCGCCTTCCTATCCCCCGATATGGAAATATTGCGTCGAGGTACTGCCAGACATTGCGTTGGTAATGTGGAACTTGGGGATTTCCATGATCAAGATATAAATTTGCCAAAGCTGTAACGACATCATTTTGAAGTAGTGCTAAATATTTATCGCCATTCTAATTGCCCTCAATGAAAAAGGGGCATATGATATGGTTTCGAACATTTCCTGCCCGAACATTAACCTTTTGAGGGAAATGCGCGTGTTCCTCTCTCATCCAGTGAGGATTTTCGGTAGACCAGTAGCCGCAATTTTGACTATTAGCATAGCCGTTGAGAGAAAATGTGCACTCATCAGAAATCAAAACGTCTACTAATTGGATAATATTTTGATCCAACATTGTCCATCATTTGTTCACAAAAATTATTCAAAATTGAAGTTAATGATTTTCAAACACAAATTAGACAATTTATAAACAATTCATCAGCAAATGCGTTCTAAAGAAACTAACATTGTCATAGAAAGTGTACGTGTTTTCATGGGAAGCACCACCTACTCTGAAAGTCGCTATCTTTTTTCGTGGCAACGGCTGACCGGGCGGAATCAAATTTGACCAAGAATTCTTCATCAATGAGTCGAACCTAATCGTTTGAGACCATTGTCGGCAAAAAAATTGAAGTTTATAGACATTTGGGCAAAATGATGTTCCCCAGAACATAATCGCGATGTTCCCCAGAACATAATCGCAAAAGATGGTGCAGGATTCTGTATATTATGTATAGGAAATATTAAATCTTCGTGAACAATTTGCAGCGATTCTCCCTTCTCGAATGTCCATAAATTCATGTCACAGTGTTTCGAATACGTCACTGAAGGAATATTCAATCCAGACATCCCGGCTCCTCTCATAATTTATCCTCCATAATGCGCACTGCTACCCTTATGTTCCGCAGATGTGAATTCCAATACTAACTAGCGTGAAATTGAGGGGTAAGTGTCTTTCCCCCGTTAATTCTACTGAAAGAATATAAGCGTCCTCCTTCGTTGTTTGCGGAACTTATTCCTCGCCATGGAAAAAATATTGGATGAGGCTCAAATAAGCCAGGTTCGGTGAGGAACGGAGTTGCCATAATAGGATCTTTTTATCATGATGGAAGCTTTGACAATTATTGGAGATGAGAGCGCCATTTACTTTCTGCTCAGCAATTTCAGAATGCACGTTCGTCCATTCCTTTTTCCTATTCGGAATGTGAAGGGCTTTTCTATCGAAACAGCTGATTTACTGCACGACTATCCCATAGGCAAAGAAAACAGAAATATTTTGTGAATCCTCCCACTAAAATTCCTATAAATTTTAAGTTCCCACGTATGTGCCATGTATACGTCTTGTAAAGGGTTTTCCAATAAGAGGTGATATTTTGATATTCAAAGAAAAATGCCATTTTTCCATATAAATGATCGGATGTTTATTTCATTATATGCGAAAGGCAATAGTGAGAGTTTACGGTAATAGAGAAAATAAGAATGACGTTTGTGTCATTATTGTTTACATGAGGCCGTTCTATGTATACAGGCAAATGACCACCACGACCACGCTTACAGGACCATATCCTTTTAATGAAATTTTCCATAACCAAATCGCAAAGTAGCTGCCCTATGTCCTCGATAGCCTCACGATTTCCATCTTTGAGATCTTGAATCGACGCTAGGCTATTGGCTTAGACCTTCTCTTTCACGTGGCCCCAAAGGAAGAAGTCACAAGTTGTTAAATCACAAGATCTCGGTGGCCAATTGTGATCACCTCTTCGATAGATAACACGGTCCGGAAACTTTTCCCGCAAAAAATCAATGGTTTCGTTACTTGTGTGGCACGTAGCGCCGTCTTGTTGAAAGTAAACGTTGTCCAGGTAAATACCATCCAAAAAGGCCATAAAAAATCATTAATAATCTCTAGATAGCGCAATCCATTTACCGTAACTGTTGCTCTAGCCTCATTTTCGAAAAAGTAAGGTCCAGTGACTCCGCCGGATCATAAACCGCACCAAACGGTCACACGTTGAGGATAGAGAGGCTTTTCAACAATAACTCTTGGGTTTTCCGAGCCCCAGATGCGACGATTTTGCTTGTTGACGAAGCCACCGAGGTGGAAATGGGCCTCATCACTCAAGATGATTTTTCGATGGAATTCCGGATCATTTTCATGCATTTCAACGACCCAATCAGCAAAGACACGACGTTGTTGATGATCAGCTGGCTAGAGTTCTTGTGTTAACTGAACTTTATAAGCCTTAAGACCCAAATCTTTATGCAAAATACGGTGTGATGACGTTTGTGGAATGCCTAATTCCAAAGAACGACGAGGAATGGACAAACCTGGGTTTTCTTGAACACTTTCGGATACAGCAGCAATATTCTCGGCTGTTCTTGAGCGACGTGCACGGGTTTTATTCTTCACATAACTAACTTGTCCCAACAGCTCGAATTTTTCCACCAATTCCTTTATTGCGGTCCGACAAGGTGCTTCACGACGACCCAAAAATGTTCGAGATTTACGAACCGTCTCTGCCAAATTTTCACAATTTTTATAGTGAATTTTAATAATTTCAATGCGTTCTTGAAGCGTGTATCGGTCCATTTTTATTAATGGCGTAGTTTCGACTTGTCAAATGTCAAAAAATGATAGCTTCAAAAGTGACATCTACCGAAATAGCGGGCTATTCAAAATAACACCTCTTATTGGAAAACCCTTTAGTTTATTTTACCCAAAAGAGTTTGCATATTTTCATAATTTTCTTTCACCGTGACTGAATAACGAAAATATGTCAGGAGATATTTTGCGAACTCCAGTATTTTGTCCTTAAAACAATTTCTTATCTACACACAGAAAACCACTCACTTCGAAACTCAACAGAAGACTAATTTTTAATCTTCATTTTATGTCTAATATTGTAAGCAACCAGTTACTTTTCCTGTTATAAAATGCATCTATTTTAACCGTGTCCTCATGAAATTGACTACCTGCTAATGTAAAGGGATTTTATCGACCTTTCATCCCTATAATAATAAAATAATTGATAAAAAACCTCATCAATGAACAAATCATCCTCAGCAACAATGACCAACTCATCCTGGCACAAAAAGTTAGGGATGCCATTTAAAAAAATCATCTACACTCCACTTCGTGTAAGGGGCATGACAAACTGCTCAATTTTAATGCAAACGTTGCGTGATTTGAAATAAAATTTACTTGTTCGAGCATTTTTCTACAATACAGGGTGATTCCGGAGGAGACCGTCAGATTTTAGGAGAAGCTTACAATAGTCAGGACAGTTTCGAAACAATGTTTGGTTTATGGTTTGGGGCCTTAACTGAGAGTCTACAGGGTGATTTGTCCGTTTCGATCGAT
Source organism: Halyzia sedecimguttata (assembly GCA_937662695.2). Taxonomy (NCBI): domain Eukaryota; kingdom Metazoa; phylum Arthropoda; class Insecta; order Coleoptera; family Coccinellidae; genus Halyzia; species Halyzia sedecimguttata. The sequence continues at coordinate 20,934,180 of OW569420.2, read as the reverse complement.
TTTTCTTTCATTAATCTCTTTGGTATGGCTTTTTCAATTTTGATGAAATTTTCAGTATAGTACAATAAAATTGACATTTAATAATTCCAACATTCTTTTTCAAAATACAGGGTGGGAATTGTGATAATTTCATATTAAGTGTGCAGGTTGAAAAAATACCTTGTACATTTCGATTTCATCACTTCGCTACCTGTTTCGAATTCTACCATAATCTGTCATTAGTCAGATTTTTTCAATTTTATTGTCACACCTCCAACCTTCCTAGAAGAAATTTCTAAAAAAGGACAATATCGAAATTCCGCTCCAAAGCAGTGAGAATATTCTGAACTAAAACTTTATCGTCCAATGATGCAGAGCTCTTCTTAATGTCTAAAATAGTTCATTCGAATTTGAAGTTCATATTTAATCGCTTTTGTTCTGTGGTATAAAATCATTTAATTCAGAAAATAACTTCTTACGCACACAAACAAAAAAAATCTACATTAATGAAAAGAAATACAATATAAATAAACGAAACATAGGAAAGGCAACACTAAAGATTAACAGAAAATTCACATTGAGTTATCAAGATGGCTTTCTCTTTTTCTAATACATATTACCACCCTTTTTATTTAATTTCTAATTGACCTTCTAATGAGAATTTGATTTTAGTTCAAAATATTGCATTCCTCGAAAATTATTTCAATTAAATGTTCTCTGCTCCTAATTTCTGAAGACTTTCGTCTTCAGATGTCCCCACAATTTCACCGTTCAATCTATCAGCAAAAATGTGAGGGTCAAACAAATTTTCCATCTATTGGTGCAAGCCAAATATTGACAGAAAATCTATGTTGTGTATTATGACCTTTCTTCAAATGAGGGTTGTTCCTTGCCCATTCGTGAGAATTGTGGAAATTAAAAATTCCATTCTTAGTGAACATAGCCTAGTCGCTGAATAGGATACGGAAAATAGTTAGTTGGTGACTCATAACCCAGCGACAAAATTGCAATCTTTGTGGTAAATCTTGTGGCAACAAATCTTGAACCTTTTGGTGGTGGAATGAGTGTTTGCAATGATGGTAACCATGGATATATAGTATAAAAGGCGCAAAGGTCTCGAAAATTCAATGTAAGTTTTCTGTGCGTCCTTATGATGATATTTTCTGAATTACATAATTTTAATCGGAATATGAGCGATTAAATATGAATTTCGATTTCAAAAAAGCTTTTTCAGAATGTAGTTCAGAATATTCCCACTGCTTCGGAGCGAAATTTCGATATTGATCTTTTTTAGAGATTTCTTCTAGGAAAACTGGAGGTGTAGAGGTTATGATAGAATTTGAAAGAAGTAGCGAAGTTATGAAAACGATATGTACGGGCTGTTTTTTCAATCCACACATTTAATATGAAGTTATCACAATTCCCACCTGTATTTTGAAAGAAAATGCTAGAATTATTGAATATACCTACTCAATTATATTTTATTACAGAAAATTTCATCCAAATTGAATAAGCCATCCCAAAGTTATTGATAAAAGAAAAATCGGTCGAATCAGACAAATCACCCTGTAAAATCTCAACCCCCAACCATAAACCAAACATGGTTTCGAAACTGTAGATATGAATTTTGTGCATTACTTTCTACTCACTCTGTATAGAGTTGTGAAGGTTATGATGAAAAAATGGGTTCAAGCCCTGTGGACAGGAGCTTTCTGGCGCTCTAGTTCAAACAGACAAATTATATCTCCGAAAGTATTGGTTTCTCTGAGTTGGGAATTATATCACTGTATACATATGATAGAGCTGCATCATAAAGGAAATTCAATTCAAATAATAGTTTATTTATCAAGATTAAATGAGCAATCATGAGAATGAGAACTGCACCATGGAAGAAATCGAATTAAATCTGGCCAATTTTGCCCAATAACGAACTTAACCGAGATATTCATCTCCCTAACCTACTATGAAAATTTCAACTACCTAGCTCATTCCGTTCGAGAGTTATTGTGGAAAAACTTTTTTTAAATTTTCAAAATTTTTTTTTTACACTCTGCGGTAATCTGGTCAATACAAAACTTCACATGCGTATAAAGGTCATGATTCTACAATTTGATGCTAAATTTCAGATAGATCGAACGAACTTGTCCGAGATATTTACGCTCCAAAACCACCTTGCAATTTTCAATCCGCTAACTCCTTTCGTTCGAGAGTTATCGTGCCTACGGCCGGTCGGCCGGCCGGACAGAATGGATTTCGCACTCGGATTCTTGATCAGTGAGTCGAACCAAATCGTTTGCGACCATTTTCAGCCAAAAATTCCAAAATTACAGACACTTGGGCAAATTGATAAGCACTCTGTTCCGAGGAACTAGAGCGCCAAAAAAACAAGTTTCGTATGACAATTGCCCAAAACAGGTTTAAAATACCTACAAATAGTAGGTATTCCATAAAACATGTATGAAAGAAGATGAGTAATAAATAAAAAATTACCTTGTAATCGATCAAAAATTTCCTGATCTACGTTCACCAAACTTTCTCCTCTCTCGAACTACAGAATTATGCTTTCAATATTTACGTAATATTTTCAAACATTTTCGGGTGAGGTCCCCGTTGCATCGCTAAAATACGAGTATTTCAACCCCAATATTTTTGAAGTTACAATATTCCCTTCTGTCAAGTTGACATTATGACAATTCATACATAGAATAATTATATCAATGTGTGAAATACGATTTACATTGAAATTTTGAAGAATCATATCTCCGAAAGTATTAGCTTGTTAGAGTTAAAAATGATATGAATGGATTCTTATGATAAAACTTCTTATTAAAAAAAATTTAATTTGGAATTTGTTTCGTAAAAAAAAAATTTTTTTTTGTTTCTCCGAAACCATTTGTCCGATTTTGCCCAACAACGAACTTAGCCGAGATATTTATCCCCCAAACCTACTCTGAAAATTTCAACTCTCTAGCTCATTCCGTTCGAGAGTTATCGTGCCTACGGTCGGCCGGACAGAATGAATTTCGACCACGGATTCTTGATCAGTGAGTCGAACCAAATCGTTTAAGACCATTTTAATCGAAATATTCGAAAATTACAGACATTTGGGCAAATTGATAAGCACTCAGTTCCGAGGAACTAGAGCTCCAAAAATGGTTAGAATTATTGCTAATGAATTTTGCGACTATGGAAACTGACATTTTAAATTATTTTGGAAACTTGCCACAATTATAGGCTAAAACTTCAGAAGAAATGTTTGATATTTTAAAAGACAGTATGCAATGAAAATGTCCACATAATCCACATTTTAACCCATCAAAATTCCTTGTTGTTAAATTTTTCTTGTAAGTTCCTCTGAAACTAAATTCATTCAATACGATTCAATCTTTTCTGTGTTGTTCGATGCTGACTCTAAAGTTCAAATCGCCGCATTGAAACTTATTTCTTCCTCGAAATAAAGATGAAAGAGAATAAAGATTATCTGTTAATATTACACAGTTATGCCTCAAATCCAAGAAGACTTTCGGAGCATCTGATTCAACAGTTACAAATGAAAATAAGAGATCTGAATCAAAGCTCTCTGTTGCTGAAGTTTCAGGAGGTAGTATATGCGGGCCTTATTGAATATGTTGTTATGAACATGATAAAAAAACCAGATCCACTTCAGAAATGAATTGAATACGATAAAGTTTCCGTGGACAAAGTTTTCCCATTCACAAAGGCCTGTTCGAGATACTCTGCAGTCTTTGAGTCCATATAAAATACAACAATGTTGGAAAGGGTACGAAAGTTAGAAGTAGTAGGAGTTCACATTTCAAAAGATTGAATTCCAAGAGCAGCTGGCTCATACAGTTTTCTGAAAGTGGAGTAATTTCGGTTACATATTGCTGGTGTGAATAACACGAATAATGTCGATAAAATCATCACTTCTACAAAGGGGTACTGTTAGCTTATCTAGGAATGAAAGTTCGAAAAGTATAGTAAACATATAAAATTGGCTACTTGTCTGGCTTTTGTTGAACCGTTCTTCTGAGAACCGTCAGAAGCAATTTATGGAACAATTTTAACTTCAGACACTTATTGAAAATCTTCAGAATTATTCGTTTGTACGTCTTTGAAAAAACATAGAAACGCAGTTTCATTCACGGAGAAAATAAATAAGTTCTAACTCTTTCTTTGACAAATTTAACCAAATATGGTCAATTCCAACTGAGCAATTTGCAAAATTTTTTTCTGTTTTCAACAAAATACAAATCGACTCCTTGATTTTTCTTTTTGGCGCTCTAGTTCCTCGGAACAGAGGGCTTATCAATTTGCCCAAATGTCTGTAATTTTCGAATTTTTGGCTGAAAATGGTCTCAAACGATTTGGTTCGACTCACTGATCAAGAATCCGAGGTCAAAATCGATTCTGTCCGGCCGGCCGTAGGCACGAACGAAAAGGAGTTAGAGGATTGAAATTTGCAAGGTGGGTTTGGAGCGTAAATATCTTGGACGAGTTCGTTAATGGGCGAAATCCATCAAGCAGTTCGGAGTTATGGCCGATTTTAGTGAAAACATTTTTTATGAATATTTCCGAAACCGATCACTCGATCGATCTGAAATTTAGCATCGAATTGTAGAATCATGACCTTTATACGCATGTGAAGTTTTGTATTGACCAGGTTACCGCAAAGTGTAAAAAAAAATTTTTGAAAATTTTCTACAATTTTTCTACAATAACTCTCAAACGGAATGAGCTAGGCAGTTGAAATTTTCAGAGTAGATTAGGGAGATGAATATCTCAGTTAAGTTTGTCATTGGGCAAAATAGGCCAGTAACGAAAAAAATTTTTTTTTTAAGTAACAAATTTCAAATTCAATTTTATTTAAGATGCAGTTTCACCATAAAAATCCATTGAAATCATTTTTAACTCCAACAAGCTTATACTTTGGGATATATGATTTTTCGAAATATCAATAATGAATCGTATTCTTCTATGTTTTCACAGAATGCTATAATTATTCTATCTAAGCTTTATTATATGATCTGTGTTCATACTCGTACATGTCATCCTGTTCTATAAGAGATAGTCAAATTCATTTCAGCTATTTTAATTTGATTTCTTCCATGGTGCAGTTCTAATTCTCAGATTGCTCATTTAGTCTTGATAAATAAACTATTATTTGAATTGAATTTCCTTTATGATGCAGTTCTATCATAAGAATACATTGATATAATTCCCAACTCTGAGAAACCAATATTTTCGGAGATATAATTTGTCTGTCTGAACAAGAGCGCCAGAAAACTCCTGTCCATTATTCATTGTCCATTGTTCATTATTATGTCATCAGAATCTCTATTTTACTCCAATCTATCATTGATTGTACATCCATGTTCTGCTATTATTGGCGCGCTGTTCAGATGAACCGAGTGCTTATCATTTTGCCCAGATGTCTGTATTCTGGAATTATTTGCTGGAAATGGTCTCAAACGATTGGGCATAACTCACTGATGAATAATCCGGGGTCAAATCCAATTATATCCGTCCGACCGTAAGCACGATAACTCTCGAACGAAATGAGTTAGATAGTTGAGTGCAGGGTTGGATTGGAGCGTAAATAGCTCGACTAAGTTCGTTAATGGGCGAAATTTACGGCATAACTCCTTCAATGGTTTCAGACTTAAGGCCATTTTTGGTGCTCTTGTTCCTTGGAACAGAGTGATTATCAGTTTGCCCAAATGCCTGTAATTTTCGAGTTTTTGGATGCAAATGGTCTCAAACGTTTTGGTTCGACTAACTGATCCAGAACCTGTGGTCGAAATCGATTCTGTCCGGCCGTCCGTTAACACGATAACTCTCGAACGGAATGAGATATAAAGTTGAAATTTTCAAAGTAGGTTTTGGAGATAAATATCTCAATTAAGTTCGTTATTGGTTAAAATCGGCCGGATGGTTTCGGAGTAACGAAAAAAAAACATTTTTTTTAAATTACAAAGTTCGAATTCAGCTTTTTTTTTTAAGATGTAGTTTCATAATAAGAATCTATTGATATTATTTCCAACTCAAACAAGTTTCTTATATACCTATAAGAAACGTCATATTTATTTCTGTTCTAGTTTGTTTATATAATTCGTACTTTCAAAATATTTTATGTTAGAAAACAATGTTCCGCCTCTTGAATTTGTCAATATATACAAGACCAAAAATTATATTGACTTGTTGCATATTGAATAATTTATGTGCAAATATTGGGGATGATGTTTCAGAAGATTTAGAATTGAACAAGAGCGCCAAAGCTCCTGCGGCAGGGCTTTCCGCCTTTTTAGTAAAACCATTTTTCATGAATATTACCGAAACTAATCACTTAACCTAACTGAAATAAGCATCAAATTGTAAAATCTTGACCTTCAAATGCACGCGATGTTTTGTTTTCACAATAACTCGAAAAATACTGATCTGATTGGAATTAGGGTAGTTGATGCTTAAAGGACCGACTGCGAAATTTTGTGAGGATCGCCTAACTAGAAAAAATTCAAAAAATATTCAACTGTTCGGCGGAATATTTTCTTGAAGTTACTGAATAAAATATCGGATTGAGTTAAATTTTGGCATTTCGGAGTCCTCTTGGAGAGTGCAGAATTTCATTGATAACAGACTGCTATGAGCCTCAAAAAAATTCAACAATTTAGAACTTCATGAGTAATATATTCATGGAAAATTTTGAAGAAAAATTTGTGGATACATATTTGTTGAAACCAAAAGCTTGGAGGCGATATGTTGACGATATATTTGTAATTTGGCAACATGGTAGAGAAGAGTTAGGCAAATTTTTCGATTTCATAAATTCAAAGGAACCTACAATAGAATTCACTTTGGAAATAGAGAAAAATAATCAGCGTTCTTTTCTGGATGTTTCGATAATTAAGTATCCGAACCATTTCGAAACGAGTGTTTTCAGGAAGCAGACACATACAAATAGATATTTAAATTTCTATTCAAACCATCAGCTTAGTGTGAAAAGAGGTGTTATTAAAACACTTTATGATAGAGCGAACCTAATTTGTTCTACTCTTGAAATTCGAAATAATGAAATTGAAATCATCAAAAAATTTCTTGAAGAAAATGGATATCCGAGGCAATTCATAAATACATGTATCATGAATTTAGATAGAAGAGCAAATAATCAAGAACAACAAAATAATCAACAAGTACAACAGAATAATCAACAAGAACAGCAACCCAATCTGCTGAAGAGATCCCTTATGTTCGTGGCCTTTCTGCAAAAATTTGAAGTATCGGTTCTAAGTTCAATATAAGAACCGTCTTCAAAACACAAAATGATCTTAGGTCTTTATTAACGAAAACAAAACCCATAAATGAAAAACAAAAATAAAAAAACTGTGTATATAATATTCCTTGTATTTGTGGTCAATCATACACAGGAGAAACATCAAGACCACTAGAAGTAAGAAAGTCAGAGCATAAGAATAACTTGAGAAATAGAGACATACAGAAATCAAAAATAGCAGAACATGTATGTACAATCCAAGGAGATCACATGATGGATTGGAGTAATACAAAGATTCTAATGACAGAACCTGATTATATTAAAAGGAAACTTAAGGAGTCAACTTGTATTTTATTGAACAGAGAATGCCATTTTGCAAATTGATCAATTGGTATTGACCATATTTGGCTAAATTTCTTGACAAAGGAGTTGGAACTTGGAAATTTCTATGCGAAGTAAAACTATGTTAGCTATGATTTTTAAATACTGTCAATGCGACAATTCTTGAATTTCACAAAATAACTATCAACAAAATAATTCTAAAGATTTTCATTAAGCGTCTGACGAAGGAGTCTGATATAGACTCCGAAACGTTACGATATAGTTGTTTCTTCGTTGATGTTGTTTCCTTGTTGTTTGTTAGGCAACATTGTTCAATTGATTGCTTCTGACAAATATCTTGTGTTTCTTACTCAGAAGCAAATCACAAAATAATTAATTTTTATTTTATAGATATTTTTCAGAGTTTGGGAGAGAAAACCCAGAAAAAAACCTTTCCTTAATGAGTATACCTCCCACAGTATCCTTTAATGATTACTTAGAACTTCCAGAACTGGGCAATTTATAACAGTTGTTTTCCACGTGGATTATTGGTATATGTTCACTTTCGAATTCGGTTCCTACACGTGTTTTATCTGATTAATGCGATCTCTAACATATGTAAAAGGGCAACTAATTTAAATATGGACGTGTAATAAGGGCAACTAAATTAAATATTGACGTGTAATAAGTACCGTGGCAATTGAATAAATGAGCGAACGATATGTAAAATTTTAAACTGTTGATGGCACTCCATTCACTGCCGGGTAAAAAACTAATAGTGCAGTGCCTAAGCTGGCGTAAGGATGCAGTAGCACTGAGAAACAAGGCGTAAAAGTAACCCTCTAATGTCAAAGTTTTTCTTAAAATGCAAATATCTCCAAAACGACCAAAGACGGCCCCTATGAATAAACAGACTTTAATTTCCGAAGAGGAATCTAACCGTAGAATAAAGAAGTGGGAAAGCCCTGTGGACAGGAGATTTGGCGCTCTTGTTGAAACTTTGACAAATCATATCTCCGAAAGTATTGGTTGGGAATGATCAATGGATTCTGACAATAAAACAAAATGTGTCTATTAAAAAATTGGTTCAAGCACTGACGTGAAGTCAGGAGCCTTTGCGCGTATGTTCTATTGTCCATTATCCTGTATTGGACACTCTTAATCGAATTTACCATGGTGAATTCTATTGTCCGTTCTCCTGTATTGGACATTCTCTTAATCGAATTTACCTAGGTAAATTCGATTAACAGTGTCCAAATTTGCCCAAATGTCTGTAATTTTTGAATTTTTGGCTCAAATTATTCTCAAACGATTTGGTTCGACTCACTGATCAAGAATCCGTGGTCGAAATCGATTCTGTCCGTCCGTCCGTCCGTTAACACGATAACTCTTGGACGGAATGAGCTACACAGTTGAAATTTTCAGAGTAGGTTTGGGAGATAAATATCTCGGACAAGTTCGTTATTGGGCAAAATCAGCCTGATGGTTTCGGAGTAACGAAAAAAAATTTTTTTTTACATTACAAATTTCAAATTCTTTTTTTTTAAGATGCAGTTTCATCATAAGAATACATGGATATCTTTTTTAATTTCAAATGATTTTTGAAAATTTTAATAATACATTGTACTTCTATGTTATCACACAATGCGAATTCTATCTGTCTGTGTTCTATCTGTGTTCCCTGTTCATACATATCTTATCTATCTGTGAAAGATATGTCAAATATATTGATTTCCCTTCTAACAAAGTGTGATTGAATGCAAAATGGACAATTATAGGATATTATAATTACTAGGTACTACCCTATGTGCCCTTGGATAATCCATATGATGATGAAAATATATTCAGAATATCTTCAGTGAGAACAAAACCGGAATATTAGCTAAGGGTTGAATATCTCAGATAAATTTGTTATTTAATTTTAATTTTTTTTCGTTTATGATGCAGTTCTATTATAAGAATTCATTGCTATCATTCCCAACTTTGAGAAACCAATAATTTCGCAGATGAATTGTCAAAGTTTGTACAAGAGCGCCAAAGCTCCTGTCCACAGGGCTTGTACCAATTTTTTACTTTCCTAAATAAGGATAATAATTGTCCCTTCAAAATAACGCTCAGGAATAATCGAAATGATACTGGCAAATCATTTCTGAGACAACGGAATTTGCCTCTTGCAGACGAGATAATATATTAAAATGATCGCTCTGGATAAAAAGTTCCCTCTCGATAGAATATCTTCACACATACACTTCCGCATGTACACCGCATCAACCGGATTTGGAGAGAACGGAAATATATTTACATTAAATTCCGATTTGCAAAGCGTCCTGACATCGACTGATAGAAAAAACGGTAAAATAAATACATATCGAATATTTATGCATTGGAAAGTGGAGTTGACTTGTCGCCAAATATGATGGAATGTGGCATTTCGGAAGGAATATTTTATGATTCCGATGAAAAGTACAATTGATATAGACTTCGAATCGCTTCTGGATAGGAATCAGGATATACTACGAACGAATGTGGAAAGAAACCACGAGGAATATCTGAGACATTTTGTTTTTATCGGATATCTCAATGTTGAAAAATTTCGGAATAAATTAATCAACAAGTTCAGAGCGTTCCTGCCAATAGGGTCTTCCTTCTTTTGTCTCATAGGTGGCGTGGGCGATTAAGTATAATCGACCAAGCCAGCTATGAGAGGCTTAACACGGTTCACTTTAGTTGAATTTGTTGGGAAGCTACAGAGTACTGATGAAGGCCAAGAAGCCAGAAACGCGTCTGCTCTTGCTTCTCGGCAAATCAATGAAATCCCCTGGGGTTTATTTGACTTGTGAAATATATGCATAACTATATTAATTATACGAAGCCATTATGAAGACCCTATTGGCAGGAACGTTTTGGAATAGTTGATTTATTAACAACGGTATCGCCATTTTTTCATTATTATACGAATAAATTAGACATCGACTGATAATATGATAACGATAATTATCAACTGACCACTGCTTATCCCACCAGGTAGAGTTAGAACGTTATGCTTCACCATTCATAAAAGCTTCTAGTTTATAATTAAAATTTTTTCGAAGCAATAATCAACTACAGACAACAATATGGTGTGTCCCACTGGAAATTCAGATCAAAAGTTCACGGAGAAATATACAGTGCGAGTCTCTAACTTGGAATAAAATTCAGTGAATCAAAGATTGTTATAAATATGCTCAGACACGTCGATCAGTTTTTCAAATTGCGTGTGACCCAAATTTGAGATATGACGTCATAGATATTTTTTTTAAATGCTTACACATGCAACAAACTTTCATTCAGCTCCAAGAATTCTCAACATTTTCAGAAATCGGCTTCCGCTTTCTTCTTTCTATGTACGGAGTATGAACACAGATCATATAATAAATCATAGATAGAATAATTATAGCATTCTGTGAAAAAATAGAAGTACGATTCATTATTGAAATTTCGAAAAATCATATCTCCGAAAGTATAAGCTTGTTAGAGTTGAAAATGATATCAATGGATTTTTATGTTGAAACTGCATCTTCAAAAAAAAATTGATTTTGAAATTTGTAAGTTGAAAAAAAAATTTTTTTTCGTTACCCCGAAACCATCTGGCCTATTTTGCCCAATAGCGAACTCAGCCGAGATATTTATCTCCCTAACCTACTCTGAAAATTTCAACTGCCTAGCTCATTCTATTCGAGAGTTATTGTAGAAACAAAATTTAAAAATTTTCAAATTTTTTTTGACACTTTACGGTAACCCGATCAATACAAAACTCCACATGCGTATAGAGGTCATGATTCTACAATTTGAAGCTACATTTCAGATAGATCGAATGATCGGTTGCGGAAATATTAAAACAGCCATAACTCCGAAACCGCTTGATGGATTTCACCCGTTGAAGATCTCGTCCGAGATATTAACGCTCCAAACCTACCCTGCAAATTTCAATCTTCACACTCCTTTCGTTCGAGAGTTATCGTGTCAACAGACGGCCGGCCGGACAGAATCGATTTCGACTACGGATTCTTGATCAGTGCAGTTCAGTTAACAAAGCTTAACTATAAAATTACAAGTGTTTATTTCGAGTCTTTCTTTGAAATAGTCTAACGAACGGTCTTCGTGAATCACCCTGTATGTAACGTCTTAATGCGTTTTAACACGGAACGTGTTAATGTTAATAATGTGTCCGTACCTTTAGACTCCTAGGATAAGAATCAAGTTTCATTCAGGTCCTTGATAATACATAGATATCAGCATAACGGTTCCTCTAATACCTGTACTTCCACTCTCATTGCGTTATTAACAGATTTTACAACAGAAATTTGCCGCATTAAAGCATGAAACAGTTGCTCCTATGCCAGAAATTCTGTTAAGTAACACACATTTGGCAAAACCCCGTATTAGACGATACTTCTGAAGTATCGAATAATTATGTTATCCATCAGTGGGAAATTCATAATTTCTTTATGAAAGACAAATTGATGAACTATATGAAGATGTGTGCCTTGATGGGGCAATATTGCTCATGATTTCCTTTAGAACTGAAGCTGTTAGTAAATACTTTGTATAATTTTTGGCGCACTTGTTGCCCTGGGCAGAGTCCCTATCAACAAGTCCAAGTGTCTGAATTTCTCGAATTTTTGACCAAATATGGTCTCAAACGTTTAGTTCCGATTAACTGATGAAGAATCCGAGGTCAAACTTAATTATGTCGGTCCAGCCGACCGTAAGCACCATTACTCTCAAACGAAATGATTTATAGAGTTGAAATTTGCAGGTAAGGTTTAGAGTCCAAATGCGCCGTTTAAGATCGGTAATTGGTTGAATCCGCTGAGTGGTTTCGGAATTATAGGCATCTGAAATTTCATTTCCCAACAACTCGAAAAATACTGATCCGATCGAATTGAAACTGGGAAGTTAGTTGAAGAATTCGGCACAAAAACTTGTGCGAAATTTCGTGAGGATCTTTTGACTAGAAAATTTAAATTGAATATTCAAAAATGGGTTCAAGCCCTGTGGACAGGAGCTTTCTGGCGCTCTTGTTCATACAGACAAATTATATCTCCGACAGTATTGGTTTCTCAGAGTTGGGAATTATATCAATGGATTCTTTGGAAAGAACTCCATCTTAACAGAAATTGAATTCAAACATCATCAAGAATTTAAATTCAACAAGAGTGCCAAAAATTATCAATCCAAAACCAATAGACGAACTCTACGCAACAACGAACTCATCCGAGATATTCATTCTTCAATTCTATGATGAACGATAATATATATCTTTCCTCAAATCTACTCCAATACTCCAATACACCAATATTCCAGTTATGTTTTTAGTGGAGATTTTCTGAATTCAATATTATTAACTTACCATTACCATTCCCATAATAATATGGATTGACCATCGGCATGAAAATATCAACCAACAAAATGTATGATGTTATATTATAATTCTCATAATTCTACGATTGCTGAAATGAATGACAACGTCATGTCTAAGGAAAATAAGTTGACATTAAACAATTCATAGAATACACACAGAATAATTATATCATTCTGTGAAAACATAGAAATACGATTTATATTGAAATTTTGAAAAATCATATCTCCTAAAGTATTAGGTCGTTAGAGTTGAAAATGATATCAATGGATGCTTATGGTAAAACAGCATACCTATTGCAAAAAATTTAATTTGGAATTTGTTATGTAATAAAAATTTTTTTTGTTGTTACTCCGAAACCATCTGTCCGATTTCGCCCAATAACGAACTTAGCCGAGATATATATCTCCCAAACCTACTCTGAAAATTTCAACTGTCTAGCTCATTCCATTCGAGAGTTATCGTGCCTACGGCCGGACCGGCCGGATCGGCCGGACAGAATGAATTTCGACCACGGATTCTTGATCAGTGAGTCGAACCAAATCGTTTAAAACTATTTTCATCGAAAAATTCGAAAATTACAGACATTTGGGCCAATTGATATGCACTCTGGTCCGAGGAACAAGAGCGCCAAAGACATTCAGTGTCTCGGAATCTATTCGTCAGATAACGTTGAAATTTTGCGAGAGCCTTCAAAACCTAATATTACAGCCAAGTTCTACATTTAAACTTGACCGGATCAATATTGTTGGAAATGTTGGCAAAATATCCAAATATTACAACGGTAACAGTGTACTGGTCCACTGTTTTACAGCATAAAGAACTTCATGATGTAGTTTGAATTGATGTAATTAGAAATATCATGTTTATGTTCATGTCATGTTTATAAGGAACAGAAATTTGGTTGTAAGATGGTTTTAAAACGATATTTAATACCTATGGCAGGTGGAGACGAGTTAAATATGGTACCTATGTACTTATTTTACACTATTGGGTCCCATGTTTACTGATCGAATTGAGTCACTGTAGTTATACCGACAAAAAGACGTGAGGATCGTATGACGAGAATATTAAAGGAAAGTAGGAAAGCTCTGTGGACAGAAGTTTTGGTGCTCAAACTTCGAGAAATCATATCTCCGAAAGTATTGGTTTCTCAGAGTTGGGAATGATATTAATGGATTCTTATGATCATCTGCATCATATTATAATTTGAATTGAATAAGAATCCATTGGTATCATTCCCAACTCTGAGAAACCAATACTTTCAGAGATATGATTTGTCAAAATTTGAACAAGAGCGCCAAAGCTCCTCTCCACAGGGCTTCCCCACTTTCAATTTGGCTTCTGTGTGTGAATTTTCAAGAATTTTCGCAATTAAATTCTAAACGTAGGTCAGCAAATTATAATTACAGTATTCTATGAAATCATATAGAATTCAGAATAATTATTGAAATTTTGAAAAATCCGAAAGTATTAGTTTGTTAGAGTTGAGAATGATATCAATGGATTATTGTGATGGAACTGCATCTCAAAAGAAATTGAATTTAAAATTTGTAATATGAAAAAATTTTTTTTTTGTTATTCCGAAACCACCTGACCACCTGATTTTGCCCAGTAACGACCTTAACCGAGATATTCGTCTCCAAAACCTACTCTGAAAATTTCAACTGTCTAGCTCATTCCGTTCAATAGTTATCGTGTTAACGGCCGGACATAATCGATTTTGACCACGGATTCTTGATCAGTGGGTTGAACCAAATCGTTTAATACCATTTTCAGCCAAAAATTAAAAAATTACAGACATTTGGGCAAATTGATAAGCACACTGTTCCGAGGAACAAGAACGCCAAAAAGTGGGAAAACCCTGTGGACAGGAGCTTTCTGGCGCTCCTGTATAAACTTTAAAATTATATCTTCGAAAGTATTAGTTTCTCTGAGTTGGGAATTATATCATTGGATTCTTATGATAGAAATGCATCATAAAAGAAATTACTCTGAAAATTATATAATATCAATTGAAACTTAGCCAATATTCCAGTTTTGCTTTCACTGGAGATATTCTGAACCCATTTTGATGAACCTACCAGACATACAGAATTTGCATTCCGTGAAAACATAGATTTATTATTGAAATTTTGAAAAATCATATCTCCGAAAGTATTAGCATGTTTGAGTTGAAAATATCAATGGATTCTTATGGTGCACTGCATTTAAAAAAAAATTGAATTTGAAATTTGTAATGTAAAAAAAAAATTTTTTTTGGTTACTGCGAAACCACCTGGCCGATGCTGCCCATTATTTAGCAGAGATATTTATGTCCCAAACCTACTTCCAAAAATCAACTGTCTAGCATATTCCGGTTGAGAATTATCATGTTAACGGCCGGACCAGCCAGCAAGAATCGATTTTTTTAACCACGAATTCTTTATCATTGATTCGAACCAAATCGTTTAAGACTATTTCATCCAAAAATTCGAGTATTACAGATATTTGGGCGAATTGATAAACACCATGTTCCGAGGAACAAGAGCGCCAACAATATTTGAAAAAATTCTGTATCTCAGGAACTATCCGTCAGATAACGCTGACATTTTGCAAGAGTCTTCAAAATTTTACAGCCTAGTTCTAGATTTAAACTCGAACTGATCTATATTGTTGGATACATCGGCAAAATATCGAATTTCATGATGATTGTCAGTGTGGAAGAAAGTTTCTACCCTAGAAAATATGTGAGGAATGGAACCCTCACCTTACAAGAGTGGTCATCCCCGCTGTGCCACCCTGTATCATGATAGAAAATCCAACTCATTCCTGAACGACATTCTTTTCATTAAAAATTAGACACGATCATTAGCGATGAATTTCAATTTTTATTTAGCTAATGAGGGGCTTTTGAATCGATATTTTTCCATTTATACGAATGACTTATGAATTGTCATCATGAAATTGTCCCATTAATCAACAGTCCATTAGTTATAACCATCATAATTTGAGTCTGTTGATGACTAATTATTGTTTTATTGAAGCTTTAAGGCTATAATTTATTTAAATTCCACTCATAGTCTCAAAGCTATAGTTCCGAAGCAAATAGGTCTTGTATATTTCAAGAAAATGTTTTTACGTCAACAAATCTACCAAAATTGTATCGATAAGTCAATCATGGAATGGCTTCGAAAGTCAATTCTGATTGAAAGAAAACTTTGAATACATTTCATTGAAATATACGAAAGAAATTCCTGAAAAAATCTCAACTTATCTTGGCAAGAAATATAATTCACTTAACTCAAAACGAATTTGAACCTAAGTAAATTAATCAAAATCAGAATGGTTTATTGGATCATATGTGTCGAATCAGGAATTTAATTGGGGGTTTGTAGTGATTGTCAAAAAGTTTTTATAGTACGTCAATGGACCTAATCAACCGAATGGTTTCGGAGCTATACACATCTGAAATTTTGATGTTATTTCCTCAATAATTAGAAGTGAGAGCCTTAAAAACCTTTTTTTTTTCAAATGTAAACATAAGTCATGCGTGGCCTCGTTGGGAAGCTTATTAAAAATAGAATCTTACCATTCCCTTAGTTTTTTCTTTAAAATGTAATTGTTGGGAAAATGAATAAATGAAACCTATTGGTAAACTTAGTTCTATTCCGAATACGTGTTTGTCTTACATCGATAAAAAGAAAAAGCAAGCGAAAGTGTATCAACTGAGCCTGCTGAAGATTCATACTTTTCCTTTCTATTTTATCATCTAGTTTATTACATAACATAAAAAAACTAAGGGTATGTTAAGATTAAATTTGTTATAAGCCTTCTAAAGAGCCCACACATGACATGTTTACATTTGAAAAACAAAAGTTGGGAAGGGTCGCAGCCAAGGTGTTTAAGGGAAATATTCCATTTTAAGGCCAAAAATGAGGAAAATTGAAACTCAATCGATGGGTTTTAGCGTATTTGGCACTCTTGTTCCTCGGAACAGAGTGCTTATCAATTTGCCCGAATGTTTGCAATTTTCAAATTGTTGGATGAAACAATTTTAAACGATTTGGTTCGACTCACTGATCAAGAAAACCTGGTCAAAATAGATTCTGTCCAGCCGGTCCGGCCGTTAACATGATAATTTTCAGAGTAGATTTGGGAGATAAATATCTCGGTTAAGTTCGTTATTGGGAAAAGTCGGCCAGATGGTTTCGTGATAACGTCCGTATTTGCATGTAATATATATGAATTTCATAATCAGTGTTCATATATGTCATCTTGAAGACATGTCATACTACTTATTTCCATAGCTTTTTTAGTTCCATTTTGGAAAAAGTAAATCCAATTTCGGACAAAATATTCAGATTAACTTAGTACAATTCCCGAAATTGCTTTCACATTTTTCGAAATTAGTTCTACTTTTTCCGAAATTGAACTTGAAAAGGTACAGTCATTCTGGAAATCAAAGTATGATTGAATGAAAAATGACCAATGAAATAACCTCAGCTATCGTAGAATTGCCCTTGGATAATCCACATGATGGTTGAATTATATACTTTGGTAAGTTGATATCAAATTCGGTTTGGAATATATCCAGTAAAAACAGAACTGGAATATTTGCTGAGTTTCAATTGATATAATATAATTTTCAGAGTAGGTTTGAGGAATGAATATCTCGGATAAGTTCATTATTCGGTAGAATCGGTCTGGTGGATTCGAATTCATAATTTTAGGCACTCTTCTTTTTTTAAAATGACACTTTTTTTAATTTGATTTTTTATGATGCAGGCCTATCATAAGAATCCATTGATATCATTCCCAACTATGATTTGTCAAAGTTTGAACAAGACCGCCAAAGCTCCTGTCCACAGAGCATTTCCACTTTTATTCTGAGTTATTGGTTTAAAGAATATGAATTTTATTCCAGACTATCGCCCAACCCTGTAGATCCGATCTATTTCAAATCTGGAACTTGGCTATAAAATAAGGTCTGAAGGCTCCCACACAACTTCACCGATATCTGACGGATATAGTTTCTGAGATACATAACTTTTGTTGATTCTCTAGTCATAAGATCTTCACGAACTTATGCATTAATATATAATAGTTGAAAATTACCGAGTTTTGATTAGATTAGATCAGTATTTTACGAGTTATTGCGAAAACAAAAACTCCATAACCACGCGGCGGATTTATCCCATTAACGAACTAAACTGGTACGTCCACGCCAAAAAGAAAGAAAAATCAGTTAATATATCATTATTAAATGGTTTTATTCTGGATTTTCTCTCCCGAACTGAGAAATATCCATGAAATAAAAAAATAATTATTTTGTGATTTGCTTCTACATAAGGAACACAAGATATTCGTCGGAAGCAATCGATTGAACAATGTTGCCTAACAGACAACAACGAAACAACATCAACGATGAAACAACTATATCGCAACGACACTTAACGAAAATCTTCAGAATTATATTTTGTTGATAGTTGTTCTCGAATTTCAGAACAACTATCCATTTTTTCATCGTTGATGTTGTTTCGTTGTTGTTTGTTAGGCAACATTGTTCGATTGATTCCTTCTGAAATATATCTCGTGTTCCTTACGCAGAAGCAAATCACAAAAGAATAAATTTCTGATTTCATAGATATTTTTCAGAGTTTGGGAGAGAACCCAGAAAGAAACTATTTAATAATGAATATACCTCCCACAGTATACTTTAATGATTAGGTACTTAATATATCATTGAGGTGGTTATCAAACCACCACAATGGAATATTTTTTCTATTTTCCTCACATCAGATCCCCTTATGTACACATTCAATGTGCCCCCCTCAATAAACTCAAGTTCTGTTGACAAAACGAACTGAAAAATCTAATTCCTGGTAGGTTCCCCATACTCTGGGTATACGGAAAACGGGGGCCTAATGAATGAGACGAAATTTATTTGCCTGAAAATCAAGCGTTCAATTTCGGAGTTCGTGTTCATGCATTTTTCATGTTCTTCCTTTACTCCCATTCATTCCTGTTTTCATTTGAAAGAAAGCCTCCCGGCCGCAAATAATACGTTGCCAAAAATAAAGCAAGAATCGATGTCAGGTTCGAACGTGTAACAGTACATTTTACGTCGTGCGGACATGATATACACAGCGCCCGATCTGTCATTACCGCTGTAAAGAAGTGACATATGTGGGTACTCAGCGAATGGAGTTTTTTATCTCCATTTGCATATGTAGACCCGGTCTCCTTGTATATCTCTCATAGAAGGTTATAATTTGTTCAAAAAATCGTGAAGGCACCTGTTTGGTGCGGGGAATTGAAGGGTATTCCAAATGGAGGTTTCATTCAATAGAGCAACAACACGTTTGCATTTTAAGAGAAAAAAAAAATAACGAGTAAATTTAACATCGAAATATAACATTTATTGATTTTGTTTGACACTGTTTCAAAATTTTGTTGTACATTTTTACCATAGACGCCTCTCATCAAATAAAAATACCATTTTTCCATATCTCTTGTAGGAAGTTACAAGCGTTCAAAGATTTCACAATGCTCTAATTAATACACTCCTGCATATAAACTATCTATGGCTTAGATGGTGAAAGTGAAAAAAGTACGGTAACGTGGCCTACAGCTTGATTAGAGGATTCGAAAGCGGCACCATAAAAGAAGCGAAATTTCTGGAATTTCAGATTTTATGACATTCAATAAAAAATAATTAAATTCAAACAAATATTGTGTTCAACAAAACTACGTAATAAAAAAATATATTCATTATGTGAAGATATAATATTGTATATTGTTGTAGGGGTTAACGTTGCACTGTGACCTTAAGGTTTATTGTGCCCCCCGTCAGAGCTGTCGATGTCATCACCATCTACAGCTCGCCTTCTAGTTCCAGAGTTCTGATGAACTCCAGTTCTGGGATGGCTTCAAGGAGGCTACGTCTCCTGCAGTTTTCTTGCCCAAAGCATTCCTCGCGTGGGTTTGAGATGGCGAGGAATTCCGTAATCAGGTGATTAGGAGTTTCATCCTCCTCCCAACAGAATCTGCACTCCTGAGTTTCTGCTAGCCCTAATCTCATCATATGCTTCCTAAGGCCGCAGTGCCCGGTGAGGAAACCATTGTTGCAGCGTGTTCTTTCTGAGGTCCATGTATTTCTTGGATCTGACAGTGTCAAAGTTCTGGAGGAATTTTTTGGTGTGATACATTCCGGGAAGAGATCTCCAGAAAATATCTTTTCCAGTTTCTTCTTTCATCAGAAATTCACTTTTGTAGGTGTATCTATCAACCCCACAGTAGGGTTCCGGGCCAATAAAGGGGGGTTTGTGCTCCTTTCTTTGCAAGTGTGTTGGCCTCCTTATTTCATTTTATTCTCGCGTGACCAGGAACCCAGACCAAGAAGACCTTGTTGTTCTTGCCTACTTCATTGAGTTTTCTTCGGCACTCCCATATTAGCTTGGAAGAGATAATAGTAGGGGAGCCCACGTAGCTAATTCGGGATTTACTCGAGCGTCATAGAGAGCTATTGGGTTGTCAAGCTTAGATGATAAGAAGAAAAAAATGTTATATAATATATACCTGTTCATCGGTGGGGTGAGCAGATATCAATTTTCAAAAATGTAAAAAAAAACCGTAACGTGGACATACTCGAGCGCGTCAGATATTGATAGCATCTGTGTCCTAAGTATTTTAAAACATGTACATATGTTAATCTGACCGTTTCCATGATGGGGGTGATTATACGTAAGGGTTGAAAATGAAAAAAAATTTTTTTTTATCGAGCTCGTCAGATTTTCTAAGGGGGTGTTAAGTGAACCTTAAAAGATGCTCTTGTATAATAATCTGACGATTGGGATGTAACGCAAACTCGTGGTCATTATTAGAATATGCAAAAAAAAATCGCCATTTAGAAATACTCAAGCGCGTCAGATTAAGATATATGTGGTTTATCAATATGGCCTAGACGTGCTGTCTCCTAATCTGACGATTGTCTGGAGGGATTCGCTAAATCTGACAATAAAATTAATTTTTTTTTTATTTTTTTAAATCATTGAACTTAATTTATCGAAAAGCTCAGGAAATAGCGTGCAAATGAAAATGCTTATGTTGTTTTGAGGAGAATATTTATACAAATAATAATTATACAAAATTTTTAATTTTTTCGTGATTTTCGAAGAATCGGTTTGCTCCGACGATATTCTAAAGTAATGATACATTTTTGTGAAGTTTCTACTGAAAATTTGATTGTGTTTTGTAAAGTACTTTCACCACAAAATACACAATTCATATTAATATCACTCAATCACTCATAGTAATTATTTATTAACTTTAATTCACATAACTTTTATTAAAATCGCAAAATAACCTAATACGTTGGAAATACGTTGTAAACAAGATCATACCCCGAACGATTCTGCGTGACCAGCTGTTATGGAGTCATGGCAACAGAAACCGGAGTGGGACGGAGTGAGAGAGCAATAGATAGAGAAAGAGTGAGAGGAGAATAGAAACACATAGAGGGGAATATAGGCATGGCATACCTGCACGCATTCAACTTTATCAATTAATTTTTATTACTTCGGCTTGTGAAAATCGTCAGATTATATATTTTTCGTAATTCTTGCATTATTCCCTTCAAAATAAAAAAAAAATTTACCACGCTCGAGAATGTCAAGATGTCGTTTTTTTTTACAACTTTGTAACCCTCCCCCTTCTTTACGTCACTCTCAAATTGTCAGATTAATGGAATATACACTTTTTAGCATGTAACTAACTCACCCTACCTTAATCTGACGCGCTCGAGAATTTCCGATGATCAACTTTTTTTTACTAATCTGATGCTTTATCCTTGACGGGCGGCCCTATATGTATGGCTCATGTTTCGTGGAAAAACTTAACCAGGTACAAGGTATCCCGCTATATATTAATCTGCCGCGCTGTAGTAAATCCCAAAATCCCCGCTTGGGCTCCCCTACTATAACATGTTAGCTCAGAGCTTTAATAGCAGCTTGACTGTCAAAGTGGATTGCTATATCACATATCTGAGAGTTTCTTTCTAGGTTCATTTCCACGCATCTTTCTATTGCAAGTAATTCTGCCTGAAAGATGCTCGGATATGGCCTAACGATAGTGAGTATTTGCTACCTGCCCCGTATACTACAGCGCCAGCTCCTGTAGTGGTTTTTGAACCGTCTGTGTACCACAATGGCATACTTTTTAAGAACTTGGGTGGTGGATTCCCAGTCCCAGTCTTTTTTCCTACCGAGCATCGTAGTGAAGTTCTTTTCGATGCTTACTTTCTTAAGCATTTCGTCACTAGGAAGATTGGCTGATGAAATGTACCTGGCTTTCTGGTTTTTAGGCGCATGTTCTAGGGGAACATCGTCCTATCATTTCGTCCAAATGTCTGTAATTTTCGAATTTCGAGCTGAAAATTGGCTAATAGACTAATTCGGACTCCCTGATCACGAATCCGGTGTCAGATTTTTGGGTGCCGTCCGGCCGGCCGTACTTCCGGCCGTAGGCACGATAACAGGAGCACCGAAGGTCCTATGGACTTCAAACTTTCAGGGTAGGTTTCTGATCAAAATGCGACGGTTAAGTTCGTTAACGGGCAAAATCAGCCGGACGGTTTAGGAGTTATAGACATTTGAAATTTTGAGGTTATTTCCCTGATATTTCAGGAACTAAAGAAGATGTTGAATCGAAACTTGGTAGTCAGTTCGAGGATATAAACGCGCAACTTTTGGCAAAATTCTGTTATGATCGAAATGTTGGTAATTTTTAAAAAAATATTTCTTTTAATTTTTTCGAAAAAAAAATTTTTTTTTCGTGAAATATTCATCAGATTGCAACAAAAACTTGTACTAACGTCAATTGTATAATTTTGCAACATTGTGCAAAATTTTGGCTCTATACGATTTCAATTTCTGGAGATATAAGACAAAATGTGTCAAATTTCCTGGGTCTCTCTCAGTATTTTCATCGATTATTCTATGAACTCTTTGAATTCTACCGAAAACAAATTCAAAGACATAAACATAAAGAATCAAGTCATAGTTTAGACGTCGAAAGAAGGACGATGTTGATCGACTTGAAAAGGTACCTATTTCAAGAAATGCAATAATGAAATGCTTAATTTATGGATATAATATTATCTAAGTATTGTTGGGATCGGACAGTTGGAAAATTTTTTAATAAAAAAATTTGTACCGACGTTAAATCAAGCATTCTACACGAGTGTGCAAAATTTCAGTTCGATACGATCTCAATTCCAGAAGATATTGCTTAAAATTCACATTCCAGCGTGTTTTGACGTTCTATGGTCACAGAAAATCGTCACAAAAATCTATTTACCTCATTTGACGGCTGTTTGTCAAATCAATTAATTCCAATAATTGATGTCAGGTTTCCTACATACCAAGTTCAAACACATTTCATTATATGGAAAACACTTATTATGATCACGTTCTACAGGAATTGATACTAAATAGAAGCTAGATGAAGATTATTGTAATGGAAAATTTGAGTTCCAGAATAATATTAAGGTATTCAACATGATACTGCTTTTTTTCTTTACTGGTCAGTACGGGCCACAAGGAAGATGAACATGCGCCCAATAGCTCCTGTCCATAGGGCTTGAACCAATTTTTTAATATTCTCATCACCTGTTCCTTTCCTAGATATTCTGAGAATGGCTTCATGGGCCACTTTGTCTATCACTGGATGAGGTGGTGTGATAATCGCAAGTGCCCTGGTAGGACAGTTTCCCATAGCCCCAGCGATAGACACACAGGCTAGCCTTTGTACTTCGAGGGTTCTCCTCGTGCTATTCTGGCTTGTTTTTGTGCCACATACGTGATTATGGGTCTCACAATAATGACGTACATCCATCACAGGATCACAGTAAGGTTGCAGCTCCAAGTCTTACCGTGAAGATATAATAATACAATGCGTTAAAAGTAAACCGTAATGAGTATGCTACTGGATAAGAATTTATGATAATCTATATTATTGAAAGAGTCAATTAAATCCCACAAGTCAAAATATCTTCGCGGCATCTGACCCACACAGAATCTATCCTCATCCATAGGACTTTTTATTTTGCTCATAGCTAAAGAAGTGAAACAAATAATTTTAAATTATCCTGATTATCTTGTTCATTGATGAGTATACAAACTAACACTAGTATAATTCCATTAAATGCTTATCTTCTGTTCCCTTATGGCCTATTTCAAAAGGGCGACTAACAATTCCAAATTTAGGTGAACAAATGAAACCTAAATATTCTCGAACACACCAGTTCCAAACTCTCTCTGGAATTTTTAGGATTCAGGAAGATCTGATCAACATGCCAAGTTCAGAATTCTTTTTTCCGCCATAGAAAAATTCGGGTTACTTTCATGCGTAGTTTAAAAAACTCTGGCATGTGAATACGGCTGTGATTGGGTGGAAAACTTTAATACTAACATCACGGTCGATTAGCTGAAAAGTTATTCCTGTTTATATGGTGGTGGAACTAGTTCCACGCTGATGAAATTATGTGTTCAAAGCAACAACTGTTTCGGCAGAGAACCTCTGATGCGCCAGCACAACAATTCCGTGGTCTGGATTTCACACTTATAAATAGGTAAGCTTCAACGAAGTTTGGAACTTTTATCACAAAAGATATATTGGATTCATTCATCAACTACCACTTTGGAGTTTTTGTTAATCGTTTTACTTCCGCTTTCAAAATTTCAACTAATGAATAAAATTTATAAATCATCCTCGGTCTTAATGGATCCGCTTGCGAAAGTTTGATACTTGAAATTGAGGTTCCCGTGGAACTATTTATTAAATTCTTGCTAGAAATTTTTGGGTATCCATTCCTATGAACTAATCATGATGGAACCAATGCACAGATACTCTTCCTCTAATAGTTACACATCTGGATAAATATTTTCTAAAATGGATAGTCGTGCAATTATAATATGAACAAGTTGGGATAGCATTGTGGCCAGAAGCTTTGACATGCTTGTTCAAATTCATAGCCAGAGCGGTGACCCATCCAGGTACTGAACTCGCTGCTTAGCCCAGGGAAAAAAAACAATATCCCCAATTTTTCCAAGAATATAGATCCGACTGTAAAAACAAGCGTCCAAAAAAACTGGTGCCCTTTTTGGCTATGTCTGTGGTGGCGTAACGACCCATTCAAATACATATATTCACTGTTGGATCGAAAATGAACAGTGCTGTATTTGTGGTGGCGTGAGCAACGATTTCAATACATGCATTAACTATCAGGTCGAAAATAAATAATGCACTGTTTGTGGCGGCGTAAGAACACAAATCAGTTCAATCGTACAATTGTACCGGGAGATGAAAAACACCTGTATAGCAGTGATTTATGGTTAATCGTACGGTTGTGCCATGAGGAACTGTGAATTGACATTTTATATTAAAAAAAAAATTTAAAGTCGTGAAATCCTCACAAAATTTTTCATAAGTGTTCTTGTCGGTACTTTTCAACTAAATACCGTGCCTTAACTCGATCAGATCCGTATTTCTCGAGTTATTGGGAAAACAAAATTTCAGAAGACTATAATTTCGAAACTACTCAACGGATTTTGTTTATTAACGAACTTGGCCGGCGCATTTGGTCCCCAAACCTACTCTGAAAATTTCAACTCTCTAACTCATTGCGTTCGAACGTGATCATGCTGACGGCCGGCCGGGCGGAATCAAGTTTGACCTCGGATTCTTCATCAGTGAGTTGATTCTCAGCCAAAAATTCCAAAAATACAGACATTTGGATGAATTCATAGTCACTCTATTCGGGTGAACAGCGCACCAAAAATCATTATTATATACAGGATGTTTTCAAATGTTTTCCGCATCATCAGGAGGTAGATCTCACTAGAATAAACGAAAACACAGATAATAATAGTTCATATACTTTCGGTTGGGGGTGAAAGTGGCGCAGTCAAAAATACCGAAGGAGTCAATCAAAATTTACGAGTCTCAGCGTTTCCCTAAAATATTGACTCAGTTTCTGAAATCACTCTGTTTCTTTTAAGTTTGCCAGCCTGTATATTACAACTACGTGATCATCTCTCAATGTACGTGTATCCTAAAGTATTTCTCGAACGATGATAAATTAATACTATCTAATATTTACTCGTAATTGAGTGAATAATATTCATAACAAGACTGTAGGGTAAATTCTGAAAATGTACATGGAATTATTTCGATAGGTTCTCCTGTTGAACATGAATCTTCAAAAATATTCCACACCACCGAGTATTTACTGTTCTTTGGTTGAAACAATCTCAGAGATATTTTAGAAATTTTCAAGGATTCTGAATTTCTGAGGGTTGATAATGACATGTGTTGTGTTGTAGCCAACTTAACAATCTTCACATGACCCAGAAGCTCAAGCGTCTTGATGGGAGAGATGGGCCTTGAGGGTGAGAGCCTGACCAGTTCCCTCAGTGTTGACTTGTGGACTTTTAAATCCTCAAATTTAATCCTGTTCCCGTCAGGACAATCACATACAACGTGCCCTCTAGATTTGTCATCCTCCATGCATAGTCTGCACTCATAGCCGTCGACCATCCCCAACTTACTTAGTGTCTCGCATACGCCGCAGTTAAAACTCTCAGGTCGAACTTGGAGAGTTTGATAATATAATTATTCAGCTTTTTCAGCTGAAGGAACAGCAATTTTTGAGTCAGCATGTCCGAGGCCAGATATGCTGCTTCAGAGTTCCTGGACCTTTTGGTCCAACTATCTGTTGTTCTGCCACCTTGCTGCCTTGAGATTGATACTACAGGTTGCTTCAAGTCCAATGAGCCCTCATTGTCTTCTATGACCGAGTGGCTCGGAACCCAATTGAGCTGCAGCTCGGTGCAGTGATCAATGTCGAAAAGTTCAGCTCGAAAGACATATGCTGTGGTCTAACCAATGTCACGTTTGGTCAGTGGACCTGTGGTCGGGCCAGTCCTCAGCTCTTTCTACAAGTCCCCTGACAGGCCCAGAGGGAGCTTTGTGAATCACCATTTCCAGGTGCGAATTCGTATTAAACTTTCTATGTAGGATGACAGCCAGATACCTAGCCTAGTCCTCAACGGGAATGTGAGGGAATCCATCTTCAGCATCCTTTTCCTAGTGAATTGAACAATCAAGGTCTTATGCAGGTTTACATTTAATTGTTACCCCTTGTGACAATGACCGTGTCATCATGACCTGTCGCCATAAAAAGTATGTCGTCGAAAATATAAATCCAGTCTGCCTATAATGGCCAGTAGATGGTCAACCAGGAGAGACTATAGCACAGTGGAATCTACTCCTCCTTGTGGGCGGTCCCTCCCAGCCACGAATGTCCCAACCTAAGGGTTATCCATCAAATCTACCACATCAATCAATGCCAATATGTACATTAACGGAATGCGGGCCTATTTCATAGTGTTTATTCGAAAAAAAAACTCCCCAGTAGTTACATTCAATTAGAGGTACTTAAAACGACAAGGAGTTTATCCTCTTATGTATTTTTCTCGGAATTTGTTCGATAAAGCTAACATAGAGCAACAGCGAAATTGCGTGCCACCTTGTTTTCCATCAAAACAGTATCTCCACACGCAGTCCTTCACTGCAGAATTCCTTCCAGGTATGTGATCAAACATAGCTGGAAAAACCGAGCAATCGAGCAGTCTACGATATTAGATAAGATTGATGTGAAAGTTATGTTAATGGGAGACTTTTAATGAATGCCTATAGGTATTGTCCGGTAATCTGTTCATAAAACAACGATGAAAATCTAAGATACACGTTGAAACTATGTTTTCATCTCAAAGCATTTAAAAGCAGCATATTTGATTTTTTCAACAAATTATGACGTCTCTGTGAATTTATGCGAAGACACTCTGAGTAATATTTTGAGTTTTTGCCGCGCTTATTTACCTGAACAGAGTATCTATCAATTCACCGAAATGTCTGTAAAATTTGAATTTTTGGCCGAGAATTGTATCAAATGATTCGTTTCGACTCACCGATGAAGAACCTGAGATCAAACTCAATTCTGTCCAGCCTAAAGCACGATTACTCCCTAACAACATGATTTAGAGAGTTGGAATTTGCAGGGTCCAAATGCGCCGGTTGAGTTTGTTAAGTGGTTTCAGAGTTATAGCCATCCGGAATTTTTTTTCCAAATAACTCAAAAAATACTGATCTGATCGAATTAAAGCACGGTAATCTCAAAAACTATCCGTCAGATATCGTTGTGAGATCTTTCGAAACCTAATTTTAGAGCAAGATTCTTGATTTTAACTCGAACTAATCTATATTGTTGGAGATATTGGCCAAATATCGAAATATTACAACGACTACAGTGTACTGGTCCACTGTATTAGAATCGAACAACGACCTTGTCACCAGTAGATATATGTTTTTGGAGCAAAGTCCAACGAATTTCATGCTGATAGCATTAAAAATGTCATGTCTGTGGACTGTGCGAAGAGTAATTTCATTAAAAGATTATTTAAAATCGATATTTAATAAGTAAACATTAAAGGATACTGTGGGAGGTATATTCATCATTGAATGGTTTCTTTCTGGGTTTTCGCTCCCAAACTCTGAAAAATATCTATAAAATAAAAATTAATTATTTTGTGATTTGCTTCTGCGTAAGAAACACAAGATATTTGTCAGAAGCAATAAATTGAACAATGTTGCCTAACAAATAACAACGAAACAACATCAACGAAGAAACAACTATATTGTAACGTTTTGGAGTCTATATCAGACTCCTTCTTCAGATGCTTAACGAAAAAATCTTCAGACCTATTTTGTTGAATGTTATTCTGAGATTCGAGAATTGTCACAAAATAGTTCTGAAGATTTTTTCGTTAAGCGTCTGCAGAAGGAGTCTGATATAGACTCCGAAACGTTACGATATAGTTGTTTCTTCGTTGATGTTGTTTCGTTGTTATTTGTTAGGCAACATTGTTCAATTGATTGCTTCTAACAAATATCTTGTTTCTTATGCAGAAGCAAATCACAAAATAATTAATTTTTATTTAATAGATATTTTTCAGAGTTTGGGAGAGAAAACCCAGAAAGAAACCATTCAACGATATTTAATACCTAGCCAAGATTTAAGGATTAGTCCCAATTGGAAACAGTCTCTGTAATTTAAAACAACAAACAATGAAAAAGCGATAGTAACTTATAATCGTTAAGGATTTTCCAGGTAATTAAAATTTTTTTCAGTACGAAAAAACCCATTTGAAAATCATCAAATGTCAGTTTCAGGGGAGGTTGCAAAACAGTTATTGAGATGCTTCTATATCGATATTTAAAACCATTCGTTGGTCAAGGAGAATCAAACTTAGGTGGAAATCTCGACTACTTTGTGAGTTAGAAGCTTGGAAATTATCGGGAACTTACGACAAGGTTAGGTTAACCTCGAGATCACATTTAAACATTTACTTAAATAGGTAAATAATTAATATATATTAGATCTAGTCTCAATCTAGAAAAAAGGGGCAAAAATATCCAACCCAACAAAAAAGAAAACGTTGGAGATCGAAAAAACACTTAGACATAACAGAGCGTAGGAAAAGGATGTTTTGTTTTTGTGTTCAATTTTCGTTTATGTTCATGACCCCAATTTCTAGTACCTTGAAGAGGAGCGAGTTCTTGCTCGAAAGCTTGGTTGTAACAATAAAAATGGTCAATTTATTGGATCTTGTTGTTTTGTGACTACTGTTCCCGATAATTTCCAAGCATCAAAGCGTATTTTTATGAATTATAGATATTTTCATATCAGAGATGCTGATGTTGAAGAACAGTTCTACATGATGAGGTTGAATTAAATAATAACCTGCACCATTCATAGTCATATTACAGTTCACAGAAATTTCGTGAGAGCATTCAAACCTCATTTTACAGCCAAGTTCTAGATTTGAACAGGATCGGATCTATATTGTTGGAAGTATTGTGAAAATATATTTTTTTTCTAGAAGTCAGGATTCTTGACTCTCAGCAACTGTACGGGTGACTCTGTTTATGAATTTGAACAAGCACGCCAGAGCGCCTGACTTCAATGCTTTTTCAACTAGTTATTTTGTGATTAAATTAACAATTCGCGAAGGAAAATTCGAGATACAAATATTAAATATTTTTTAATTCGCAAAATGTTGAAGCACCAATAAGTTCTAATGCTAAATATTGCATGGGGTTGATTTTCTCACTTCTTCGTGATATCATTTCGTAATTACAAAAACTTTCCACATTGAATTAGTGTTAGCGATCTGCCAAATTTCATTCTTCTGAATTGTTGCACACAGAAATAACAAAATTTCTTCCCCAACTTCAAAGAGCTCCAACTTGGAGGGGATGGGGCGCATAGAACGGAACGTTATATGAAAGACTCCAACTTTTGCTATAGAACAACCCCTCAAAATATTTCGCAGCAATTCAGAGTGCATCGATTCAAATGAAAAGCTCGAAAAAGGATTGTCCCAGAGTTTCATGAATTTTAAAATTGTAAAATATTAAGTGAAGAAGAAAATTCGCGTTGATACGAAAAAATTTTATTATAAAGGTTTTCCAATAAGAGGTGTTATTTTGATATTCAAAGAAAATGCAATTTTTCAATATAAATGATCGGATGTTTATTTCATTCTAAAGAAGAAGCTATGCCGTTAATAGTGGAAAATATCATCGGGGAAATGACCACCATGACCACGCTTACAGGACCATATCCTTTTAATGAAATTTTCCATAACCAAATCGCAAAGTGGCTGCCCTATGTCCTCGATAGCCTCACGAATTCCATCTTTGAGGTCTTGAATCGACGCTGGGCTATTGGCGTAGACCTTCTCTTTCACGTGGCCCCAAAGGAAGAAGTCGCTAGGTGTTAAATCTCGGTGGCCAATTGTGACCACCTCTTCGAGAGATAACACGGTCCGGAAACTCTTCCCGCAAAAGATCAACGGTTTCGTTGCTTGTGTGGCACGTAGCGACGTCTTGTGGAAAGTAAATGTTGTCCAGATCAATACCATCCAATTCTGGCAATAAAAAATCATTAATCATCTCTCGATAGCGCAATCCATTCACCGTAACTGTTGCTCCAGCCTCATTTTCGAATAAGTAAGGTCCAATGACTCCGCCGGGCCATAAAACGCACCAAACAGTCACACGTTGAGGATAGAGAGGCTTTTCAGCAATAACTCTTGGGTTTTCCGAGCCCCAGATTCGACAATTTTGCTTGTTGACGAAGCCACCGAGGTGGAGGCCTCATCAGTCAAGATGATTTTTCGATGGAATTCCGGATCATTTTCATGCATTTCAACGACCCAATCAGCAAAGACACGACGTTGTTGATGATCGGCCGGCTTGAGTTCTTGTGTTAACTCAACTTTATAAGCCAAATGACCCAAATATTTATGCAAAATACGCGGTGTAATGACGTTTGTGGAATGCCTAATTCCAAAGAACGACGAGGAATGGACAAACCTGGGTTTTCTTCAACACTTTCGGCTACAGCAGCAATATTCTCGGCTGTTCTTGAGCGACGGGCACGGGTTTTATTCTTCACATAACTAACTTGTCCCAATATTTCCACCAATTACTTTATTGCGGTCAGACAAGGTGCTTCACGACGACCCAAAAATGTTCGAGTTTTACGAACCGGCTCTGCCAAATTTTCACCATTTTTTTATAGTAAATTTTAATAACTTCAATGCGTTCTTGAAGCGTGTATCGTTCCTTTTTTATTAATGGCGTAGTTTCTACTTGTCAAATGTCAAAAAATGACAGCTTCAAAAGTGAAATCTACCGAAATAGCGGGCTATTCAAAATAACACCTCTTATTGGAAAACCCTTTACCAATTCGAATTGAATGCATACCTCAAAAAGTGAGCTGCGATATTTTAACTGTTTTTGCTTGCAGGATTCAGGAGATTTTTCGTTCGAGCAAATAAATAAACCCAAAATCAGACACTGAAGATTTTGTGCTCCAAAGCTTATATTTAACTGGCTGACTCATGTGAGGTGCTGCACTTCATTGAACACGACACGGTAGCGTATTTGATAGGCGATGCTCTTGTGACGGAACGGAGTTTCGGACGTATTATAGAAGCGACGCCGCCAGTCATCCGAAGAAGCAAATGGTTTCGAAACTCATAGTTCTCGAAATTCAAACAAAAGCAATGGGTTTTAGTAACTCCTATGCCCGATATGTTAGGTGTTCGGGTAAATATTCAATGTTTACCCCAATCGTAGTGCTCGAAATTTCGTAGTCGGAGCAACGGTGGAAAGTGGAAAATCACGTTGATTTGAGTTGAAATCAAGTTAGGTTATCGATAGTTTGAACCAAAGTTTAGATTTACAAATTAATATCCGTCGATCTTTTATTATACGAGGAAGGTTCGCGAATTCTTGTCCCTATCATAATTTATTTGTTTTTAGGAATGAAATTATAATTCGATAAAAAAAAGTGGGAGAGCCCTGTGGACAGGAGCTTTGGTGCTCTTGCTGACACTTTGACAAATCATATCTCCGTAAGTATTGGTGTCTCAGAGTTGGGAATGATCAATGGATTCTTATAATAAAACAAAATATGTCTATTGAAAAATAACTTCGAAATTATTGGTTTCTCAGAGTAGAAAATTATATCATTTTTTTCATTTTATGATACAGTTCTATCATAAGAATCCACTGATATCATTCCCAACTCTGAAAAACCAATACTTTCGGAGTTATGATTCGTCAAAGTTTGATCAAGAGCGTCAAAGCTCCTGTCCACAGGGCTTTCCCACTTTTTTGTACCATATTTTCTGACACCGGTTGTCGGTTTTTCCGATTTTCGTGGCATTCTCCACCTTGAAATGAAAATTCAAAGTTACCCGATGTACCTAATTCCAATTGCGGTTAACATTGAACGATTCAAAGTTACCTTATATTCATATACGTTTCCCAAGTAGTTCAGAAATTAAGAATTTTAACAAATATTTAATGTTTACGAATGAATATTTTGAAATGAAACTGGAGACGACCACATAAAAGGCAAGGAAAATCAATAACTCACCTGCTCAAAACCGCCTTGATATATTTAATTACCCGCTGAAAAACGCACTCAGAAATGGCGCGTAAAACGTAACAGAATATTTGACTGATGAGTAGTTCTCTTCAATGTCACAAAGTTCATATTGGTATGTTCCGTTTTAAATAACTTGCGTCCAACTCATACGTAGAAGTTGGCAAGATGACATGTGTGAACACACATCACACGATAATTCATAAATAAAATAATTATAGCATTCTGTGAAAACATAGGAGTACGATTTATTATTGAAATTTTCAAAAATATAGTAATATCTCCGAAAGTATTAGCTTGTTAGAGTATAAAATGATATCGATGGATTCTTATGATAAAACTGCATATTAAAAAAAACCACCGAAACTACCAGACCGATTCTGCCCAGTAACGAAATTAACCGAGATATTTATCACCCAAACCTACTCTGAAAATTTCAGTTGCTTAGCTCTATCTGTTCGAGAGTTATTGTAGAAACAAAATTTAAAAATCTATAATTTTTTTTTCACACTTTACGACAAGCCGTTCAATACAAGAAGGCGCATGCATATGAAGGTCATCATTCTACAATTTGATGCTAAATTTCAGATAGATCGAGTGATCGGTTTCGGAAATATTCATAATTTTTTTTTTAATATAAACGGCCATAATTCTGAAACCACTTGGTGGATTTAATCCGTTAACGAACTTGTCCGAGATATTTACGCTTCAAACCTACCCTGCAAATTTCAATCCTCCAGCTCCTTTCGTTCGTTATCGTGTTAACAGAGGGCCGGCCGGACCGGCTGGACAGAATCGATTTCGACCACAGATTCTTGATCAGTGAGTCGAACCAAATCGTTCAAGACCATTTTCAGCCAAAAATTCGAAAATTACAGACATTTGGGCAAATTGATAAGCACTCTGTTCCCAGGAACAAGAGTGCCAAAAACTGTGACAAATCATATCTCCGAAAGTGTTGGTTTCCCTAAGTTGGGAATGATATTAATGGATAAAAATGATAAAACTGCATCATAAAATACAATAAATAGGACAAGAATCCATCGATATCATTCCCAACTCCCAACTCTCAATTCTCAAGAATTTTCGTAATTAAATTCAGAACGTAGGTCTATGACCCATCTCATGTTGGATTTACATACATCAGGAAATCATAATTAGAGTATTCTATGAAATCATATAGAATTGAGAATAATTATTTAAATTTTGAAAAATTATATCTCCGAAAGTAGTAGTTTTTTAGGGTTGAGAATGATATCAATGGATTTTTATGATGAAACTGCATCTAAAAAAAAATTGAATTTAAAATTTGTTATGTAAAAAAAAAATTTTTTTTGTTACTCCGAAACCACCTAGCTGATTTTGCCCAGTAACGAACCTAACCGAGATATTCATCTCCTAAACCTACTCTGAAAATTTGAACTGTCTAGCTCATTCCGTTCGAGAGTTATCGTGTTAACGGCTGGCCGGACGGTCGGACAGAATCGATTTTGACGTTTAACGTTTAAGACCATTTTTAGCCAAAAATTCGAAAATTACAGACATAAGGGATCACGTTCAACAGATTGGGTTGCTGTTCTTGTTGATTATTATGTTGTACTTGTTGATTATTTTGTTGTTCTTGATAATTTGCTCTTCTAAATCTAAATTCATGATACATGTATTTATGAATTGCCTCGGATATTCATTTTCTTCAGGAAATTTTTTGATGAAATCAATTTCATTATTTCGAATTTCAAGAGTAGAACAAATTAGGTTCGCTCTATCATAAAGTGTTTTAATAATACCTCTGTTCACACTAAGCTGATGGTTTGAATAGAAATTTAAATATCTAGTTGTATGTGTCTGCTTCCTGAAGACACTCGTTTCGAAATGGTTCGGATACTTAATTATCGAAACATCCAGAAAAGAGCGCTGATTATTTTTCTCTATTTCCAAAGTGAATTTTATTGTAGGTTCCTTTGAATTTATGAAATCGAAAAATTTGCCTAACTCTTCTCTACCATGTTGCCAAATTACAAATATATCGTCAACATATCGCCACCAAGCTTTTGGTTTCAACAAATATGTATCCACAAATGTTTCTTCAAAATTTTCCATGAATATATTACTCATGACAGGTGATAAAGGCGAACCCCTTGCCATTCCAAAATGTTGTCGATAAAAAACATCTCCTAGTTGGAAATAGGTGGTATTCAAAGAAACATCAAGCATTTCCATAATATCATTGGCATTAAATTTTGAATCTTTAATTATCGAGTCATCATTTTCTAATTTCGTTCGAACTATTTGAAGCGACCTATCGACAGGAACATTGGGGAACAAACTGACAACATCAAAGCTCACTAGAATGTCATTTTGGTTTAAATTTGAATTTTGTAGTTTTTCTTGAAAGTGTTTGCTGTTCTGCAAAAAACTTTCTTTCTTTCCTGTTAAGGGGTTTAAAAATTGAAGTAAATATTTCGCTAAATTTTGACATGGAGATCCAATAGAACTTACTTTTGGTCTCAGTGGAATTAGAGGTTTGTGTATTTTTGGAAGACCATATAAATGTGGTGGTTTACTGTAAGATGGCATGAGTTCTTCTTTCTGGCTATACGTTAGGGTTTTTGAATGCTTTGATAAAATGTTTTTGACTTTTCTTTCTGTTACAGAAGTGGGATCTTTATTGATTTTGGTATATTTGTTCTTATCGTTAACAATATCCAAAAGCTTATTATGATATTCATTTGAATCCAAAATGACTGTAGCGTTTCCCTTGTCAGCAGGTAAGATTTTAATATTGTTATCTTTTTTAAGTGAGATTATAGCTTGTTTTTCCATATAACTTAGGTTTGAAGTTGTTTTGATAGGCTTCTCTAGTAACATTTCATTCGAAACCACTTAGGTAACATAGATTTCCTTTCCACCGGGCAGTCAAAAATATAAAACAAAAAATAAAACAAGAGTTCATTCCAAAGATTTGGAGCTGAACCTTCGATACTACTGCTCGTTATCCCGTACCTTACCTTGTGATCATTTTCAGCCATGAAAACATCCCTATCATGTCGAAATATCAGTCCCTTCTTTCGGTATTCATGTCATACATTACCGAAAACACATTCCTCCAATGTTCTCGACAGAAAGCGTCCCTTTCTTTTCAATAGGAAATACACTCCGTCCCAGGATTCGATTTCGAGGATTTTACAAAACCGCCGAAATTGAAGAGGACCATTCTTGTAATGCCAAACACGCTCCGTAAAATCCCTCTAGTCATCCAAATCCCTCACGGCACTCTAGACCAATATAACAAACCAAATGCAACATCGCACCCACATGCGCCACAAATGTAAATACGAACTAGCGTTAATTGCCCCATTTTGCAATTTAAGTGAGACGCTATACGTCTGTATGTCCGTGACTGTTATGTCGTTCACATCATGCTAATTCAACAGACGGAATATGTGGCCGATTTCATTTCGCAGACTTCCTTGTTCCGGGAACCTGGAAACGTAGCTATTTTGTTGTCATTGCTAAACATTTGTGACTGCATAGAAAATGACTTATTATTTCTCGAACTCGCATCAGGTTCTTGTTGCTACTAAAAGTTTATTTAGGTTCATCTTTTAATGAAAGTATTTCTTGCGTTTCATACCGCCATCTAGCGATGAATCGTGACACACATCAAATGGGCACTATGCGTTTATTCGTAGAGCGTATACACAAATGCAGGGACAGCTTCATAATCAGACATTTCATATTACTTATTTCTTATAATTGCACAAGTGTGAAACCACGTAACAACAAGCCCTGTGGACAGGAGCTTTCTGGCGTTCTTGTTCAAACAGACAAATTATATATCCGAAAGTATTATGGTTTCTTAGACCAATAAAACCAACAGACAATAGAAGAGTAGACAAATAGATCCGACAGGCACAACTGAAGGCACTTCTCGTAGATCACATGAGTGAAAACCTGCACTCCATATATTTCAGGAGTTTCAAAGATCAGGGCTCAACTCGAAAACGGAGGGATTTGTTATGGCTTGTCAAAATGGAGTGATAAATACAAGATGGTATAAAAAAATACAGACATTGTGACGAAATGATAGCACGCTGTTCCCTGCGGAACACGTGCGCAAAAAAACAGGAAAGTGGCATCCCAACAACGTGCAGAGCGGAGCTGAGCCAAAGCATTGTGCTTAGTGCTTGTGAAAGTGCTTGAAGCCTTTTTGTGCTCTCGAGTACTGTGCTCCCGAGCACTTTTTAAAACCAGTGCTTAGTGCTTCGTAATTCGAGCACTTCATGAAAAGGCTTAGTGCTTAGTAATCCCTTAAGTGCTCCCGAACACTCACGGGGATTACTAAGCACTAAGCCTTTCCGAAATCATGTCGTAACACGAATAGACGCTGATGGACTGTGGTCGTAGGAGTAAAGGCTGGTTTATGCTGGCTGGTAACTTTAACTTATTCCCTAACTTAAAAATTGAAACATATATTTCTAACGTTATGGTTGATACTGAGACTGAATAATCCATTTACTTATTATCAATAATAATAATTAATAAGTTAACGGATTATTTAGTCTGATTATAAAGCATAACACTAAAAAAAAGTCTATATATATGATTAAGTTAAAGTTACCAGCCAGCATAAACCAGCCTTTAATGTGTACCAGGGAGATCAATTGAGGCATGATAGGAACTTGTAAATCTTGTAATTATCAGTTGTTGGTTATTGCATCATGGAATGGGACGTGGATATATGAATATTACCAACTCCTGAAAATTATTCAGCATCAAAGCATTATTAAGTGGATTGTCTATCAAGAAGATATAAGTGAATTATTTTAGAAAATTGTCATGTGAATTCACAGATTTATCCGATATATTCATATTTGAATTTTCAATGCTGAATTGCTTATGAATACAATCATAATAGAAAATAATGT
This sequence comes from Halyzia sedecimguttata, assembly GCA_937662695.2. Classification (NCBI taxonomy): domain Eukaryota; kingdom Metazoa; phylum Arthropoda; class Insecta; order Coleoptera; family Coccinellidae; genus Halyzia; species Halyzia sedecimguttata. Next base: position 20,896,219 of record OW569420.2, on the reverse strand, counting down.
TATCCGGTTTCTGCAGATTATATTTTTGACATTTTGACAAATTTAAAAAAGCATTTATGTCATCTTGATGAATTCAAAATAAATTATGGATTAATGGAAAACTGCCCCAAAAAAGCACTGAATTCACGGCAGTGTTTTTTTTATTAGTAAGGCAAAGAAAACACTTGGCCTAAAGTTTTATCATATAATACGATGTTGTTGTTTATATATATTTCGGCTATTATCCCATTTTGAACTTGGGAAATACATTTTATATGTGTTTACTAGTTTACATATTTCTCCAATAGAATACAATTTTATATAACCGTTGGGAGTAAATATCCTCATTTCCAACAGATTTCTTAAAGTGCTTAGTGCTCAGTGCTCGAAAAATCGAATTACTTTTATAAAGTGCTTAGTAATCGCAAGCCTTTTGTGAAAACGAGGTGCTTTGTGCTCGAGGCTCGTGATCATTTTTATTGAGTGCTTAGTGCTTAGGGCTTGAAGCACGTTTCATCAGTGCTTGTCACAACTCTGGTGCAGAGCATGCCACAGTCAGCAGGAAACTGTTATGCACATGTTGTCTGCTTGCAGAGTCCATATCAGGATATATAGAAACACACTGTGCCGCACTCTGAATTCTCCACTTCCATCTCAGAGAAGAGAAAAAAGTGGATAGTTTACATATTTCTCCAATAGAATACAATTTTATATAACCGTTCGGAGTAAATATATCCTCATTTTCAACAGATTTCTTAAAGTGCTTAGTGCTCAGTGCTCGAAAAATCGAATTACTTTTATAAAGTGCTTAGTAATCGCAAGCCTTTTGTGAAAACGAGGTGCTTTGTGCTCGAGGCTCGTGATCATTTTTATTGAGTGCTTAGTGCTTAGGGCTTGAAGCACTTTTCATCAGTGCTTGGCACAGCTCTGGTGCAGAGCATGCCACAGTCAGCAGGAAACTGTTATGCACATGTTGTCTGCTTGCAGAGTCCATATCAGGATATATAGAAACACACTGTGCCGCACTCTGAATTCTCCACTTCCATCTCAGAGAAGAGAAAAAAGTGGATAGTCTACATATTTCTCCAATAGAATACAATTTTATATAACCGATCGGAGTAAATATCCTCATTTCCAACAGATTTCTTAAAGTGCTTAGTGCTCAGTGCTCGAAAAATCGAATTACTTTTATAAAGTGCTTAGTTATCGCAAGCCTTTTGTGAAAACGAGGTGCTTTGTGCTCGAGGTTCGTGATCATTTTTATTGAGTGCTTAGTGCTTATGACTTGAAGCACTTTTCATCAGTGCTTGGCACAGCTCTGGTGCAGAGCATGCCACAGTCAGCAGTAAACTGTTATGCACATGTTGTCTGCTTGCAGAGTCCATATCAGGATATATAGAAACCCACTGTGCCGCACTCTGAATTCTCCACTTCCATCTCAGAGAAGAGAAAAAAGTGGATAGTTTTCAGATCTGGCCATGAAATCATGTACTGTACCAGACGGAGACGGAGACGAAATAAAATTTCCAATTTTTTTCTTGTCATTAAAATTATCTACGCGTCTGCAGGCTTCAAATCTTAGGTTCTTAAATTGGGTTGAATTCGAAAGCCTGTACGAAGATTTGCCGTGGAGTACTAGTCATAGTGGCTTTAGATGGAAAACAATTTTTCGAAGCATATTCATCCGCATATTCAAGGATATTTGGATAACTTGGTATAACTTTGGATATAGTAAATGAACGAAGGATATCGTTGGTTATTTTTCAACCTTGAAGTATCATCATAGATATATCATGGAAATTTCAAAGCGCTGCGACTTAGAGTAGTTTTCCAATAAAAAATATTTTGTTCAGTAGCTTATAGGCAGTTTTTAAAATACTACTTCGATTTCCGGTACGCTCACTTCAAATCGATGTTCGAAGTCGAACAGGACTAGTCAGATTTGATCGACGATAACACTGTGGAAAATTATCCTGCAGGCTTTCTAATAGAGTTATATTGGAGGGCATCATATTTCCTAAAATTTTGAGAAAATACTTTTTTGAGACCATTTTTAAGACATGCAAAAAGTTGGATTTTTTTTCTGTGGTTTACTTAGGATGGCTCTGGAACCGTACATGGTAGAAACCAATATGGCCAGATCTGAAAACTAGACACATTTTTTCTTTGCTGTTTGATCATTTCACTTTCACAGTTGCAGTTGAAAATTACCCAAAAATTTGAATTTTTCTTCTATCCCTTAATGTATGTGACTAGTACCTTGAATGCTTTCCATACCGCTAGAATTACTAATATTTTCATCGAGGGTCTCAACATATAAAAGAGCCCGAGCATGCACAAATATACCGGGTGTCCCAGTATACATGTTCCATTGGATTATCTCACCCATTTAAAAAAATAAAAATGTGAAAATTTTATGATTTTCAATTCGTTTAAGGAACCTTCAATTGAGATAAACAAATATTAAAAGTCACTTGTGGTTTGAACGGAAGTGTCTCTGACTTCTTTTATCTCAAATAGCACGCTATATATTTTTTGCAATTTTTTAATTCTGCTCAAAATTACCTTTCCAACGATGCATGACACTTTGTATTTGACATTTGATATGAGGGAGAAAACATCGATTGAAATTTCAAATTGAAAGAATTGCAGTAGGCTACGATATTTTGTGTAATCTTGATTTTGACTTCAATAATTGAGATCAATCAAAAAAACCTTCCTCAAGTTGAAATCAACTATGTATTTTACCGAAGGTTGAACAAAGAATGAATAGTAAAAGAAACAAAAAATTACAAAAAAAGGGGCAAAAGATACCTATAATAACTAAAGCATATGTTCGAAATGTTGACCATCTGCTTTTACACATCTTTCAGCTCGGTGGACTAGTTCACGCGAGAAGTAACACTTCTCAACACCTCAGGATTAAGGGCTCTATATGCATTCCTTATTTTTATTTTGTTTTTTAGATCTTCCAAATCAATAGGAGGAGTCTAGTACACACGATCATTCAAATATTCCCAAAGGAAGAAATCGAGCAGTGTTAAATCTGGAGATCTTGCTGGCCATGTTATCGGTCCATTTGAAGAAAGATGGATCGGCACACACGGATCATAAGTCAAAATCAAGATTACACAAAATATCGTAGCCTACTGCAATTATTTCAATTTGAAATTTCAATTGACGTTTTCTTCCTCAAATCAAATGTAAAATATAAAGTGTGATACATCGTTGAAAAGGTAATTTTGTGTGAAATTAAGAAATTGCCAAAAATATATAGGGTGCTATTTGAGATACAAAAGTCAGAGTCACTTCCGGCCAAACCGAAAGTGACTTTCAATTTTTTTCTCAGTTGAAGGTTCCTTGAACGAATTGAAAATCATAAATTTTCCAAATTTTTATCTTTTGAAATGGCTGAGATAATCCATTGGAACATGTATACTGGGACACCCGGTATATCTGTGAACTGTCAGCTGAATTCATGATTGCATCGCGAATATAGAAAAAGTAATATCTCCATCGTCAGACATCGACATCTCGCAAATTCATAAAATTGGATTGGAAATCCATAAATCAATACAGAGTGGCGTATTCTGTAAAATTTGCAATTCGATGGATTCGTATATTTATTCGTGAATATATTATCCTACCAGTAAAATTGGTTGCCATGATTTACAAGAAGCTATTAAAATTTAATGCTTGTGGCTTTTACTTGCAAATCCATATTAACTCAATGAAAAATTATATACGATTTACACTAATTTATTCAATACTGTGACGCGTTTCGTCGACAGAGTGACTTCATCAGACTACATTATACTAAATCCTTAACAAGTAATGATCTCCCTATACCTGGATGACATGGACATAGAATCTTATTTAAAACTAATTACATGAGAGACTTGTTTAAAAAAATTGCATAATAGACTTTTAAAACTAATTACATAATATTACACTGCTAGTTCTTTGTACACATTAGCAATAATTCATTCCTAATGCTTTTATAAATTGATTCTCTATTTGAATAGATTGAGTAACGGTGAAAAATCTAGATTTAATTGTTCATTAACTAAATTACCCGTATGTTTTTCTCTATTTATTACCACCATTTCTCAGTAATTGAGTTGTGCACCTTTATTCAAATTGTGTAGAATTTTGAAATCCGGGTTAAGGTTATTTCCTTCTGCTAATGAATGATTCGAATAATTTGAATTAATTTTGTTGTTTTTGTAGCTGTCATGATGTTCGTTTATTCTTATGTCAAAATTTCTACCAGTTTTTCCTATATATGATTTGTCACATCTCCCACAAAATTGCGAGAAATCTCATAAAGAGCACCAAAATATTCAACGCCTTTCTCTACCAGCCCCAATTGTACAAATCACAAAATTAGGGACACAACATTAGAGACCAGGGAAAATTAAAGATTTCTCCAGTTCTCAAGACGTACAGCCTAAAGTTCATCATAAATATCGATGGCACCAGGATGGAGTCATTTCAACTGTAATATTCACTTGAACAACTTGAACTTAAGCGCACCATACTACCTAACTCAAGCAGGGTATAAATTCGTAATGGAAAATGGCAAACTGCATAGATACGGATGATTTACGGCAAGCCAAACGATGAAATAATTCATTTGTAGATGGCGTTGGAAACTATTAAGGTGTTATTAAATATAGCATTGTTCGTTGGATCACTACACGATATAGATGAATGAGGCACTTCATAAAACCCGATAGCTTATTATTTACAGAATATATTGCCCTGGAATATATAAGGAACGTTTATGAATTTATAATGGAACTTTGGAAGTCTTGCTTGAAATTTTATTCATAACACCATCCATTCAACAAAGAATATCAGCCTTAAACTCCTGAATTTTGTAGTATAATATCGCATTGTTCACGAAAACTCGTCGACTTTAACTCGAGAATATACCTTAGTCAACAAGTGCTTTTTAAGTCAAAATGTTTGCGTATTCTCCGAAAATTATGATTGAGGTGTCATTCGATTCGGAATGGCATGTAGATAGTTTTTGAGAAAATGCTAAGGTCGCTCGCAAAAATTGCAATAGTTATAAACAATTAAGTGAAAAAAAGGAGGTTTAGGTTTTCACCAATATCTCAAAAATTTTTTGAGATAATTCAAATCTGACAAAAGATTCCAATAGAGGAGAAAATTTCCTGAAAAAAGTCCCAACTGCTGGAACGTAGGACCAATACTTATAATTTTCATGGAGGGTTGAAAATACGCCCGAAACCGGGTACTCTGGCTTGCTCCAGCCTCGCCCCCTTCGTACCTTTGATGAATAAATATTAAATAAAAAAATTGAAGAAATTCAGACGCCTTCAAGATAGACCAATGAACAATAATCCGTGATCTAAAAATGTTTATCGCGATTTTTCAATTAGTTATCCATTAGTTAATTAACAATTTCTTGTAGCACGAACATTAACATTGCAAGTACCCTAATTGTTAAACTATTAATCTGAGATTTTTTTTCTTTCGTAGAGCTATTTTTCAAACATCTCAGAATAAACACTAACATAAACATAAACATCAATTTTTTATTTCCAACTACAGAATGAGTGTAATTTTGTTACAGTAAAGTTGATATCCATATAACAGTATATAATAGTTTCAGTATGATCTGTAATCTCTAGGGAACTCCATCAGCCTAAGATTTGCCAAAGCAAAGCTTCTGTGCTCTTCCTCTTTTAAAAATTATTAATTTTCGTTTTGTTATGAACAATTTACTCAATTGAAAAATCATAAAGCTTCAATGTATAATATTACTATCTATCCGTTTTCTTATGATCAGAACTACTCAAAAATAATTTTTAATTATTATTATCTCCTATTGTTTAAAAAATTGTTATAAACCAATGCGTTGTTTATGAGATAATTTAAAATTTTCTTTTGGAACATAATTGAAGCTTTATAATTTTTCACTTAAGTAAATTGTTAATAACAGAACGAAAATTAACAATTTTTCAAATTTTCCAACGGGAAACTATTCCAAGACCTTTGAAAAATAGCTCCACGAAAGGAAAAAATTCTCAGATTAATAGTTTAACAATTATCGCATTTGCAATGTTAATGTTCATGCTACAAAAAATTGTTAATTAACTAATGGATTACTAATTGAAAAGTAGCGATAAACATTTTTGGACCCCGGATTATTTTTCATTGATATATCCTGCAGACGCATGAATTTTTTAAATTTTTTATTTTCATATTTAATACATTTAAATAATATTTATTCATAAAAGGTCCGAAGGGGGCCAGGCTTACGCAAGCCGGAATACACGTTTTTGGGAGAATTTTCAACCCTCTGGGAAAATTACAAATATTGGTCCTAGTTCCAGGATTTTTTTTTTCACTTAATTGTTTATAACTCTACCAATTTTTGCGAGCAGCCTTAGCATTTTGTCAAATACTATCTACATGCCATTTCGAATCGAATGCCACCTCATCATAATTTTCAGAGAATACGCAAAAATTTTGATCCAAAAAACACTTGACTAGACTAATAGTGCCTGGATAGAAAATAATATTGTGACAAGAGGCCCTTACTAAATTCTACAACAGAGCACAGCAAAAATAGATTTCGCGTAGTCGAAGTTAACCGAAGGAAAATAATCGAATGAAGAAGATGAAAGGAAAATATTGTCCTAATCCGCTTCTTTAAATTTCGAATGATTCCAATGCTGGAAACCTGTATAAATGATATCTCGACCCACAAAAACTGGAATTTATCCTTTCAAGAACTGACCTTATGTGAATTCAAATTGAGCCGCATTTGCCTCTGGGATCGCCGCCTGTCTGGGGCAATGAAAAATATACTGGCGAATGCTATAGCGAAAAATATTCCTATTTACATATCTGAGAATTAATCTTCAGGGTTGTTGTAGGACTCGATTCATCTCGAATTGTGGGCATTGTATCAACAACTCAACCAATCAATGAAAATTTCATAAAAAGCAGTGACGTGAAGTAAGGAACTTTTATGCGCATGCTCCATTGTCTATTCACGCCTCATACAAAGTAAATCGAACCCTGAAAATTGCAAGTCGCCATCTTCTTCTATCTAGTATTTAATAGTTATGATTATTTTTTGACGTTTCTTAAAACCAATGAAATGCTTCCTTATTTGTCACAAGTTTCAACCAATTATGTCATCATTATAGTGGGAATAAATCTCTTGTGATTATTATCGGGAATAATCACTGTGGCTTTTATTTGCCTAGCAAATGTCAGATAGTTGTCAGTAGTAATATAACAAGAGAGTGAGAATAAATTGAAAATAATTTCACAGATTTTTTGAAAACTTGTTGCCAGGCAATAGTCACGAGAGCCCGCAGGGCTCGAGTGGCTATTTCCAAATGGCAACAAGTTTGAACAAAATCTATCAAATTATTTTCTAATTTATGGAACTCGCGAGTTATATTTGACCAGATTATTTTTTGATTCACAATTTTTTACAATAAAAAAGATCAATAAAACTATCATAAACCGATAATTTTCACCCATTTTATATATCGCGTTGACACAATTAGGTAATTATTTTGACAACTATCTGACATTTGCTAGGCAAATAAAAGCCACAGTGATTGTTTCCGAGAATAATCACAAGAGATTTAATATGTATTCCAAAATGTAGCGAAGTGAGAAAAATCTCAGTTTTTGACTGACAAATTGAGATTTTTCTCACTTCGCTCACATTTCGGAATAAACATTTATTCCCACTATAATGATGACATAATCGGTTGAAACTTACCCTTGTGACAAATGAAGAAGCGTTTCATTGGTTTTAAGAAACGTCAAAAAATAATCAAAATAATTACCTAATTGTGTCAACGCCATATATAAAATGGGTGAAAATTATTGGTTTAGTACTTTTTCTGAAGCAGAAATAACAAAAAAGATTTTAGAAACTACTTCGAAAAATACTCTAATAAGTAATAAGTCTATATGGAGTCAATTTGAGGCCTTCACCAAAGAAAGAAATTATATTCTAGATCAATCTACTACAACAGCTACTCTGGCATTGATTTTGAAAGTTTGGGCTTGTAACATGAAAAGAAAAGACGGAAATGATTATAAAGAAGCAGTAATAAAGACAATGTGGAATAAAACGGCAAAATTAGTTCAAGAACTTTACTTTAATAAGTATAACAGGTATAATTTTATGATAGTTTTATTGATCTTTTTTATTGTAGAAATTTGTGAATCAAAAAATAATCTAGTCAAATATAACTCGCGAGTTCCATAAATTAGAAAATAATTTGACAGATTTTGTTCAAACTTGTTGCCATTTGAAAATAGCCACTCGAGCCCTGCGGGCTCTCGTACTATTGCCTGGCAACAAGTTTTCAAAAAATACAAATAATTTTCAATTTATTCTCACTCTCTTGTTATATTATTACTGAAAATACAATTCTATTTCACGGATATGCCTTTTGGATCTAATGCACCAATTGCTCAAGTTGAACTACTTCAAATCGTCGTAAGGGCATCATTTGATGAAAACTGAATAATATGTCGATAATCGCGACAGAATTGAAGCCAGTATAAACAATTCTGCTGAACTGCAATGGTATGTATCATCCTGAAATCACATTCCCATCTGTTATCCTCAGAAGAATAAGAATGCAAAAAAATGACAAGAATAACTAAAAGAAGTCCGCATTGATTGTGAACACCAAGTACGTATACAGTGCGATCATTTGGAAACAACAAATTCGATGAGAATTATCCACTTGAATTGTTGAGTATTGTATTTCCCACAAATAGTTGAAGAGAAAATACACTGCTCAACAATTGATAGGGATCACTTACTTTTTCTAAATTTATTTCTGAATTATTCGCTCCAAGATTATAAATTTAGTCAGATATCAGAGTATTTTCAGTTGATAATATGGTTCACTTGAGAAAAGAATGAAAAAATGGAAAGTTGGAGAGAAAAAAAGACTTTATTAGGAACACTCAAAAATCTGTGTTTGAATAACATAAAAATTTTATGATGACACCACAAGAAGGCTGAAGTTTCGGTTAAGCTAGTACCAAGTTGGCCCCCCACGAGCTCATCTCAAGCATTCTACCCTACGAGGCATACTTTCAATCAAACGATTTATAAAATTTTGGGGCAAATTCGTTCAAATATCCCGTAAAGCGTTAGAAAGGTCCTCCAGGTTATTGATCGGTTGTTCTAAGGTTGACAATTGTCTAGACATCTCAGACCAGACATGTTCGATGCAATTCATGTCTGGAGAGCGAGCTGGCCAGTCCATCCTATCAATAGCATGAAATTCTAGCGCTTCATTAACCAGACGACTACGGTGTGGACGGGCATTATCGTCAATTAAAATGAAATTCTCGCTCAAAGCAGCCGCAAACGGAACAATTATGGGTTCAATAATCATATCCTGATATCTCTGGCTGGTCATTGTGGTGTTCTGCAGAACAACAAACTCTGTGCGTTGGTTCAAACAAATGCCTCCCCATACACATATAGAACCTCCGCCAAAAGCTGTTGTGGGTACCATAAACTGTTCTGCATACCTTCGACCTCTTTCCCTCCAAGCAAGAATACGTCCATCGGAGTTGACCAAACGAAATCTAGACTCATCCGTAAATAAACATCGGCTCCAATCTTCAACTGTCCAATTGCGGTGCTCCTCAGCCCATTGCCGTCGATGAACCCGGTGTTCCCTATTCAAACGGGGATGTTGTACCCTCCTACGTGCTCTCAAACCACGAACATGTAGTCGTCGTCTTACAGTCTGGTTCGAAATTAGAACTCCTGTTGCAACTCTCAGTGATCTATTGAGCCGCGACGCCGGGTAAGTGGGATTTCTCCTAGCATTGAGGACCAAAAGACGATCTTGGGCAGCTGTTGTACTGCGCTGCCGACCTCCCCCATGAACATAAGCTACTGAGTCGTTTTGGATGAACCTATTCCAAGCCCGACTCACGACACTTCGCGAAACATTCAACCGCCGGGACACTTCCCGCTGGGACAAACCTTCCTGTATCCACCGTATGGTTTGGTCCAGTTGCACAGGAGCCAAACGTCTTCTCGGCATGACTGATAAGCTAATATTTTTCTCATTTCTTCAATTATTGTCACCTTATGTGTTTGAACGAGAGAAAAAAACAGATATAATAACAAATACCACATTGCTTTTCACTCCACATGTAACAGCCTACAGATAATAATCGATTTTGAGAACAAGAGCCGATGAAGTGAGGAAAAATTTGATATAATCAACTCAAAACATCTTAATTTTTCCTTAGAGAACATATAATGTACAGATATTCACGAGATAACTTGAAAAAAATACAAATGAAGAGAAGTTCATAAGTGATCCCTAGCAATTGTTGATCAGTGTATTTGAAAGCACGGTTTTCAAAGTCTGCCTTGACAAAATGAAGGAAAACTTTTTCAGTTCTATTCAGATCTGGTTGATCCCAGCAAATTCACTATCGAACTCATTTTCCAGTTCATTATTCTCGAATTTTGAATTCAATATGTGGAAAAATTGTTGAATTTCTTTTGAAATCAGAACGGATCGGTGAATAATGAAAGCCCATTCAATTGAAGAACTTTCTTGTCTATTGCAATGTTTTCATGAAACTGAAGATTTTTGAGAAAAATCTAAAAATGTTTGGTTTTATGAAAACATTCCAATAGACAAGAGTTTTTCAATTGAATGGGCTTTCTAATGGTTTAACAATTTTCAAGGAATTCAAATACGTGGTTTATGTTTAGCGGTTTCGAAGACATTGTGGTCCAGTAAAATGTGTCTTAAGGGAGTCCATCGTCAAAATAGGTGAGATTTCACATATCATAAAACTCCTTTGTACCAAATTCGGTGATTTTCGTATGACCGGATTCTGAGATGAAAAGAGAAGACTATTTTAAGGGGCGAAATTCCGAGGGCTGTAACTCCGAAAGAGGAGGCCTCCTGACAAAAATAAACAATAGAGATTTCCTAATTTCGTCTCGAGAATCTTTGAACAAATTTTGTTTCATTAATTTCGGCGCATCCTGTATAGGAATTAAATATGAAATTATTAGGGTCATATTTCTCCAGAAACTTCTTTTCCATTAGACTATCAAAAAGAACAGTTATTTTTTTTTAAATCAATTATATGGAGTAGAAACAAGTTTCCTCAAACGAGTTCCCCCTGATAAAAAATTCAGAATAATGATACATAATATATACTTATAAGTATAAGTGTCCCAGAAGTCGACGTCAAGCCGGAAGCGGGTGATATTACAAGTCATGATAGTTATCAGAAAAATATAAAAAAAAATAGGTGATGTAATTTCAAAATTATAGGCATTTAGAGAAAATCGACAAAATCTATCTATCTTTGTGATGGTTATCCAATTCCCATTTCTACAAATCTTAGTTTTGTGCCAATTTCATTTTTGTTATGTCATCCTGAATAATGCGTCTGTATATTATTGCCAAAAACTTTATGACTTTAGCCCCTGTTACTTTTTGCCCCACTAAATATTAAAAGCTCATATTTCGTCCAATTTCAACTGTCTATGCTGGAAAAAAAGTACTCTGCTAGTTCGGCAAGTAACTGTAAAAGTTGGCCCATTAAATGAGGATACCAAAATGGTACAACAGTTGCTAGTAATTATGCAAGTTTTTGGACTAGAATTTCAATTGATTCTAGAGTACCCAAACCTTTAATTGAGGCCGTTACTGTAAGATTTTTCGTTGAATTAAAGAGAAAGCTAATAATTCTACGATGTGTGAGCGATGCAGAGAATGACGGCAGATGAAAGTCACCCATCTACCGTTTCCAGGTAGTCTGAATCTTTTTATTTTAAATGTAAAAACCTTAAATTTAAGTCACTTTGTGTTTAACAATTTTGATGAGGCACAAATGATTGAAACAAGAAAAAGAATAACCAAAATGAAACACATAATGAACGGCTTTCATTATTCATCGCCGTAGCGATACATTTTCGATAGGTCTTGAGTAAACTTTTTATTTCACCGCTCCCCAGTAAAAAAAAATTTTTATCCATCTATACTTCTTTAAGATGTTCTCGAACTGAGCGGAAATAGTTCGCGGAGCAGCCATCTTGCTGATGGAACCACATATCACGTATGCTTAGTGGCACGTCTTCCAATAAATTCGGTTATAGATTTTTCAAGAATTATCATTTTAAACTGAGGCTGTGATGTATCTTCTCTCATTAAATGTGGATTTTCTACATGCCATTCATGTAGGTTATGTAGATCCATGCAACCCTCATTACTAAATGTCGACTCATCGGACCATAAAACGTTCTCCAAGAATCGTGGATGCTCCCGGTGTCTTCGAATCATATTTGACAAAATGCAACTCTTGGGAGGTAATCTCGGGGTTCGACCCTCTGAATGTGATACTGGTGTAACCGGCTTTTTTTTTCAATATTCTGTGTGCGGTACTTTTAGATACCTTGGGCTTTTTTTGATACTCTTCATTTGTTTCAAGTACAGAACTCAAAGTAAACAGCTTTAGTGCACTAGAATCAATTAGAGTTAGTAGGAAAAATTGTTTCGTAAATGGGATTCTCTGCAGAAAAAATTCTCAGGCAAGAAATTTGCAAAATAAGTTGCAAGTGTTATTGCAATTTTTTTTACTTGCCGTATTAGTGTAGTACATTTTTTTTTTCATTACAGACAGTTGAAATTTGACGAAATATGAACTTTGAATATTTAGTGGGGCAAAAAGTAACATTTTGCTACAAACAGGGAAAAAAGTCATGAAGTTTTGGGCAATAATATGTAAACAGGATCACAAAGCAAAGATAAAATTGTCAAAAAATTATGTTTTGTAGCAATGAAAATTGAAAAACCATCACAAGGTGCAGATTTTCTCGATTTTCTTTAAATGCCTATAATTTAGAAATTACATTACCTAATTTTTTTAAAGATTTTTCTGATAACTATCACCTGATTCCGGCTTGGATCGAATTCTGGGACACCCTGTATAAACATAAAAAGGAAACAATCGTCTGAAAAAAAAACATAATGAGCTATAGAGGAATATCACATCAGTCGTCTAATTTTACCGTTGAAAGACAGAAAAGAGGATCCATCAACATTAATTGAAGAGCAGCATTGGGTGAAACCCCTTATAATTCGACAAAGAGGTGAATTCTCTGTACAATTCTCTTGACGGAAGGGAATATCCGAAAGAGTTTGACGTCGTGATACTTTGTTAGGTACCCTTAAACGTCTCAAAGCAAGTATTTCCGCGGAGTCGTATATGGAATTAATGATTTTATAGAGTATTAATAATCCAGCAATAGTTCTACAATATTCCAAGGAAACAATATTAAAATGCATGCGAGCAGATGAATCATCACTAGGTATTATTTGGAATTTGAACGATGAATATCTCAAAAAAATTATTCTGAATTCCCTCAATACGGTTAATACTTTTACAATATCCAGCGAACGCACAATCAATGCAAACTGAATCCTACTCACAATTGAAATATCTAAAATATTTGCATTTTCGCTCAAGAAATCCAAACAATATTCTACAATTATTCCATAATATTATCTACATGAGCATGAAATAACAATTTTTGATCGAAAAACACTCCCAGATCCTTCATAAAATCAAAGGACTCCACCTTTTAGCCACCGCAGATCGGGTAAAAGAAATTATTATGCATAGATTGAAATTCAAAATAACTGATTCAGTTAGCAAAAATGAACAAATCGATGGAACTTTCTCTGAAACAGTGAGTCGGGTTCGCTACGAACTTCCATGAAAATTTTGAAGAAGTCATCATATTTGATATTTCTATTCAGCAACATTTTTATACTTCATTTCTTAAGAAGGTTGATGCAATACCACATAGACAACTGAAACCATATATTTTTTCAAATGCTTGTACCAATATATATAAAAATCAATGCCACTTTTCGTTGTAGTTTTATAACTCAAGAACGGGCTCACCTATCCAAACCAAATATTTAGGCTTTGTTTGGACTATTTAGTAGATGGTTTATATGAAGTTTGCACAAAATCGGTCGAGCGGTTCTTCATTTATCAAAGGAAAATTTTTGAAAATGTTACTATAAACGTGATGTTTTTTTGGATGTTAAGAGAGGGGTTTGGGGGAAATTTCGAAGGGGTTTATCGAGGAAAAATACGGAAGTTTCGTAGAGTTTCGCGTTTCGGAGCAAAAAGATGGAGGTGTATTTAAAAAAAATCGCGAAAAGGCGAGAAAACGCCCTTTTTTGACAAAGAGAGCAAAATTGTAGAAAGGAATTCGGTGGAACGGTGGCGTTCGGAACGACGATATTTGCGGGAATGCAAATACGAGTTTCGAAATTTAGGTAACGGAGCCCTTTTTTCCATCCTCTCTTTCGTTTTCCCGGAAGAACGATAGGAAAATGTGACTTTTCGTGAAAATCGACAAAATTCTGACGTTTCACGTATTTCTGTGGCGAATTTTAACGCGGCTCCTTCAAGGTCGACGTTTACGGCCTGAACGAGCGACGAGAAATTTCAAATCGAATTTGAATTTCGAACGGAATTACTCGAAAATCTTGGAATCGTCTAGAAAAACTGCGAGAAATATGAACGAGTCACCGATTTCGATCGATCGCTTGACAGGATGGCCGATTTTCTGAAAGACGGAAATCATCCGAGTACTAAAAATCTTTATTTGGTGCATAATCGGAGTTGATTCACTCAGGTAACGTGGCCGAGTGAGCTGAGGCGTTGGATTGGGAATTTATAGCTCCCGAGCATTCCGCGCCTCGCGGGGCGGCGGGGTCGAATCTCGGAGCATCCGAAATAGCTTTCCATTAAATTTGTTTCATTTTACCCAATGTAAAACTTAAAGGAGCGTTACTCCAGTAAACGTATCTTGGGATTTGGATCTTTTCGTTATGTTACGAAATCTATAATGAATATCCGTTCGATCGGACGGATTTTTGAATCAAAATTACTCAAAATATTCAAACATTAAGCAGAAAATTAACGGTCGAAAATGAAAACCCCCCAGCCGTTTGTTTATTCATGCTCAAAATGGAAAAACAGCATATACTGTTTATCCAATTGTTTTGGATTAAGTTTTAAAATAGCTAGAAATTAATAAAATGTTTTTGTAATCATTAAAGGATACTGTGGGAGGTATACTCATTATTGAAAGGTTTTTTTCTGGGTTTTCTCTCCCAAACTCTGAAAAATATCTATAAAAAAAAATTATTATCTTGTGAATTGCTTCTGCGTTAGAAACACAAGATATTTGTGAGGAGCACTGTATCGATCAATGTTGCCTAACAAAAGGTAACGAAACAACATCAACGATAAAACTAAGCTCAATGAACCCCCTGGGGTCTATTTGACTTGTGAAATAAATGCATAAGTATATTAATTATACGAAGCCATTATGAAGGACCCTATTGGCAGGAACGCTCTGGACTTGTTGATTTATTAACAACGGTATCGCCATTTTTCATTATTATTTTTGAAAACGCTAAACAGCGTTCATGGCCATTAGGAAGATACTGTGTCTGAGCTCTGCGGGACTCGTTTCTCGATTAATATCGAGCGAATGGTGGCATATGATTTCACACTTCAAATATTCACTGGTGGGGAAAGGCTGATTTCCGTGTTTTGTCTCATAGGTGGCGAGGGCGATTAGGTATGATCGACCAAGCCGGCTCTGAGAGGCTTAACCCGGGTCAGTTTAGTTGAATTTGTTGAGAAGCTACGGAGTACTGATGTAGGCCAAAAAGCCAGAAACGCGTCTGCTCTTGCTTTCTCGGCAAATCAATGAACCCCCTGGGGTCTATTTGACTTGTGAAATAAATGCATAAGTATATTAATTATACGAAGCCATTATGTAGGACCCTATTGGCAGGAACGCTCTGAACTTGTTGATTTTTTATTTTATAGATATTTTTCAGAGTTTGGGAGAGAAAACCCAGAAAAAAACCTTTCAATAAAATGTTTTTTGTTTGGATAAATGAATTTGATATTCCAATTAAATTTTTTTATTATTTCACTTCATACGTAGCGAAGCACGTGTTGGGCCGCTAGTGTTCTATACAAAAATGAAACGAACCTATGTTTATAGGAAAAAAAGCTTTACAGTAAGCACAGCTTTCATCTGCCAAAGATTGTCATAGAGCTTATAGAGCAATATGTGTATTTCCTTAAGATATAGTATAGACATTTTCCACCTCAAGTAAAATTTCAATTATAATTAATGGTTGAAGCAATACCCATACATGAAGAAATCACCTTTGATGATCTCAATCGGTTGTTTCGGGCTCAAGGTGTATTGGGAAAGTTCAGGAAAGCCCTGATCTCGAAAGTGATAGTAATTGACTTCTCAAAGACTGGAGGTTCGGTTTCGTCAGGAGAGTAGCTGATTAATTATCTCAGAGTTATATTTGACTTCCATCTCAGCTGGAGAAAACCATCAGAAACCTTTACACCGAAAAGGGGGCAGCGAAGACTGTTATCAAGCATTGGAAATCAGTGCAAATAACGATAGGGTATTCCGAGACTATCAGAATTACTTAAAATGCACCTTCGTGGAATACTGTTCAAGTTCATGAGATACACTGGGTGGGGATTTTACGAATTTTCAGCTGGCAATTGAATTAAACTATGAGGTACAATATAATTAATTTGGAGGGTGTCCCACCAGGGGTTTACAGAGAAATATATGGATGAATATACAGAAGTTGAGTAACTTTTACGGATATTCTCTTTGAAATATTTTTGCGTGCGTGTTCCGCAAGGAACAGCGTGCTATCATTTCGTCACAATGTCTGTATTTTTCGAATTTTTTTGCGAAAATGGTCTCAAACGATTGGGTTCGACTCCCTGATGAAGAATTCAAGATCAAATTCAATTCTGTCCGTCCGTCCGGCCGGCCGTCCGGCCGGCCGGTCCGGTCCGGCCGTTAGCACGATAACTCTCGAACGGAGCAAGTTAGAGCGTTGAAATTTGCAGGGCATGTTATATTTGCCAAACCGATCACTCGATCATTCTGAAATTCAGCATCACATTGTATAATCATGACCTTTACATGCCTGCGAAGTCTCATATTGATCGGATGGCTGTAAATTAGAAAAAAAAAGTTAAATATTTGAAAATGAAATTGAAATTTTGCTTTCACTATAACTCGAAAAAAACTGATCCGATTGAGTTGAAGCTCGGTAGTTATATGCGAAATACCAACGAAAACACTTATGCAATTTCGTGGGGGTAGCATGAGTAGAAAAAATTAAAAAAATGTTTAACTATTAGCGGAATATTTTGCTGGAATGTCCGTAACCAAATATCGAAATGAGTTCAGTTTTGGCACGGTGACCAATAATGACCTCTTGGGGTGTGCAAAACTAGGAGCCTCAAAAAAAAAGTTTATAATTTTGAACTTCCAAACTGGACAAATTATATTTCATTTCGAATTCCTACATGGAATATCTACAACATCTGGTGATTTCGTTTCGACGTATTTTTTGCGCGTTTATCTGAATGAATGCAATATATGTATGAGGGCAACTGATTAAAATATGGACTACTCACTAGCATTGCAATTGAATTAATGCGTAAACGATGTGTGGAATTTTAAATTGGTTTTCAAAATTAGTCTGAACGGTGAACGACTGGGGGTGTAACTGCCTCTTTTGGGCATTTTTGGGCGTATGTTCTAGGGGAACATCGTCCTATCATTTCGTCCAAATGTCTGTAATTTTCGAATTTCGAGCTGAAAATTGGCTAATAGACTAATTCGGACTCCCTGATTACGAATCCGGTGTCAGATTTTTGGGTGCCGTATGGCCGGCCGGCCGGCCGTAGGCACGATAACAGGAGCACCGAAGGTCCTATCGACTTCAAACTTTCAGGGTAGGTTTCTGATCAAAATGCGACGGTTAAGTTCGTTAACGGGCAAAATCGGCCGGACAGTTTAGGAGTTATAGACATTTAAAATTTTGAGGTTATTTCCCTGATATTTCAGGAACTAAAGGAGATGTTGAATCGAAACTTGGTAGTCAGTTCGAGGATATAAACGCGCAACTTTTGGCAAAATTCTGTTATGATCAAAATGTTGGTAATTTTTAAAAAAATATTTCTTTTAATTTTTTCGAAAAAAAATTTTTTTTTTCGTGAACTATTCATCAGATTGCAACAAAAACTTGTACTAACGTCAATTGTAGTATTTTGCAACATTGTGCAAAATTTTGGCTCTATACGATTTCAATTTCTGGAGATATAAGACAAAATGTGTCAAATTTCCTGGGTCTCTCTCAGTATTTTCATCGATTATTCTATGAACTCTTTGAATTCCACCGAAAACAAATTCAAAGACATAAACATAAAGAATCAAGTCATAGTTTAGACGTCGAAAGAAGGACGATGTTGATCGACTTGAAAAGGTACCTATTTCAAGAAATGCAATAATGAAATGCTTAATTTTTTTTATGGTCACAGAAAATCGTCACAAAAATCTATTTACCTCATTTGACGGCTGTTTGTCAAATCAATTAATTCCAATAATTGATGTCAGATTTCCTACATACCAAGTTCAAACACATTTTATTATATGGAAAACACTTATTATGATCACGTTCTACAGGAATTGATACTAAATAGAAGCTAGATGAAGATTATTGTAATGGAAAATTTGTGTTCCAGAATAATATTAAGGTATTCAACATGATACTGCTTTTTTTCTTTACTGGTCAGTACGGACTACAAGGAACATGCGCCCAATAGCTCCTGTCCACAGGGCTTGAACCCATTTTTTGCGCGTATGTTCTGGGAAACATCGCGTTATAGTTTTGCCCAAATGTCTGTAACTTTCGAATTTTTTGACGAAAATGGTCTCAAACGATTAAGTTCGACTCCCCAATGAAGAATTCGAGGTCAAATTTGATTCTGTCCGTCCGGCCGTACGGCCGTCCGGCCGTCCGTCCGTCCGGCCGTTGCCACGATAACTTGAGAACGAAAAGAGCTAGCGACTTGAAATTTTCAGGGTAGGTGGCGCATCTCAATACGACGGACAAGTTCGTTAATGGGCATAATCGGCCCAGTGGTTTCCGAGTAATAATTTTGTTTTCAACCATTATAAATCCGATCAATTTAAAACTTGGTGGGTAGTTGTAGAATATGAACCTAAGCACGTTTGTGAAATTTTGTGCGAATCGTACGGCTAGAAAATTTTAAAAAAATTATTAAAAAATATTTTTGTTGTCACGATAACTTGAGAACGGAATGAGATAGCGGCTTGAAATGTTCAGGTTAGGATGTGCACTAGAACGCGACATTTCAGTTTGATTATGAGCATAATCGGCCTAACGGTTTTAGAGTTATAGCCATCTGAAATTTTCTGAAATTTGGTGGTTTTTGTACCTCATTAACTCGAAAAATACTGAACCGATTGAATTCAAACATGGTCATTAGTTGTAGAATGCCAACGCAAAAATGTTTGCAAAATTTGGTGAGGATAGCATTTGTAGAAAATTTTTAATAAATCATTGAAAATAAAAAAAAAAAATTTTATATATCAGTAACTATTCGTTTGAAATTGCTGAAATTTTGCGAGAGCCTTCATAACCTAACTCTACTGCCAATTTTCAAGTTTTAATACGATCGGTTAAATATTGTTGGAGATTCGAGCATTCTTGTGTGAGTTCAGTAGATGGGTAACCGTTGCCTCGATAACTTTCGAACAAAAGGAGATAGAAACTTGCAATTTTCAGGGTAGGTTGCGTATCCGAAAGGGAGAGTTGGGTTCAATTTTGGGCATAATCGGTCTAAGGGTTTCCGAGTTATACCCACCTGGAATATTATTTCCTTGATAACTCAAAAAATAAATATTCGATCGAATTGAAGCTTGGTAACTAGTAGTGGAAAATCAGCATAAAGACGTGTTTAAAATTTTTTTATTAAATATTTAAAACTGTAATTAGTTCTTTGAAATACCATTGAATAGAGAAATTCTTGTAAGTTAACAAAATATCTTTATTTGAACAATGAAAAAATATCATTTTATTAAAAAATATCATTTTATTAAAATGATAGTTTGACTATCCAATTGCTTATTTTCTTTATAATATTTTTGCTGTAAGTCAGTATAGCTTAGAACTTTCAAAGTTTCAATGTTTCTTGAATTATAGACTTTACAGAATAAAATAGGTAGGTATACTTCTAATAGCTTAGAACTTTCAGAGTAAGTTCCAACAATATTAATTTAAATGATATTATAAATAAAAAAAAAAATTGGTTCAAGCACTGACGTGAAGTCAGTACTCTTTGGCGCGCGTGTTCACGGTGGCTAGTTTGAATTGAGTGATGACATAATATTGATAAATATTGATAAATATTGATAAATAACAATAATTTCATTAGATATGTATGAAATTCATTCGGATTTACAAGAAATCTCTTAGAATCTAACTAGTGAACCAGCAGATCTACCTAGCCATAGATCCACCTAGCAGCAGATCAATTAACAGGTAGATCTAAATAGCCAGCTGATCTATTTAGCTAGTAATCTGCATAGCCAGCTGATCTACATAGCTAGCTAATCTACGTAGCCAGCATATCAATGAACCGGTAGATCTACATAGCCAGCAGATCCACGTAACAGGGAATCCACATTGCTAACAGATCTACGTAACCAGTGGATCCGAATAGCAGATAAATTTATATAGTCCTTAGATCTACCCATCCAATGAAGATAAATATACCTAGCCAGGCCATCTAAAAATGACAATTCAAATTACCAATTTTATTTTAAATTGAAAGGTTTTTTTTCTGGGTTGTTCCCTCCCAACCTCTGAAAAATATCTATAAAATAAAAAATAATTATTTTGTGATTTGCTTCTGCGTAAGAAACACAAGATATTTGTCAGAAGCAATCAATTAAACAATGTTGCCTAACAAACAACAACGAAACAACAACAACGAAGAAACAACTATATCGTAGCGTTTCGGAGTCTATATCAGACTCCTTCGTCAGACGCTTAATGAAAATCTTTAGAATTATTTTGTTGATAGTTATTTTGTGAAATTCAAGAATTGTCACATTGACAGTATTTAAAAATCATAGGTAACATAGTTTTACTTCGCATAGAAATTTCCAAGTTCCAACTCCTTTTTCAATAAATTCAGCTAAATATGGTCAATACCAATTGAGCAATTTGCAAAATTGCATTCTCTGTTCAATAAAATACAAGTTGACTCCTTAAGTTTCCTTTTAATATAATCAGGTTCTGTCATTAGAATATTTGTATTACTCCAATCCATCATGTGATCTCCTTGGATTTTACATACATGTTCTGCTACTTTTGATTTCAGTATGTCTCTATTTCTCAAGTTATTCTTATGCTCTGACTTTCTTACTTCTAGTGGTCTTGATGTTTCTCCTGTGTATCATTTACCACAAATACAAGGAATATTATATACACAGTTTTTTGACTTTTGTTTTTCATTTATGGGTTTGTTTTCGTTAATAAAGACCTAAGATCATTTTGTGTTTTGAAGACATAAAATAAATATCAACAAAATAATTCTAAAGATTTCCATTAAGCGTCTGACGAAGGAGTCTGATATAGAGTCTGATATAGACTCCGAAACGTTACGACATAGTTGTTTCTTCGTTGATGTTGTTTCGTTGTTGTTTGTTAGGCAACATTGTTCAATTGATTGCTTCTGACAAATATCTTATGTTTTTTACGCAGAAGCAAATCACAAAATTAATTTTTATTTTATAGATATTTTTCAGAGTTTGGGAGAGAAAACCCAGGAAAAACCATTCAATAATGAGTATACCTCCCACAGTATCCTTTAATGATTACTTTATTTTCAATGTTCAATATCAACACCTAAATCGTTAATTCAGTTAATATCAACTCTTCTTGCATTAAAAATATTTGGATATTATACCGTAATTTCAACTGAGGGAGCCCAGAGTTGTGTTCGAAAATTAACTCCACGGAGTAGAGTAGAGTTTTTGAAGGTTTGACAGATTTACTCTAGAGTTACTCTGACACTGACACTGACAGTGACAGAAGGTGCCAATATCGGAAAATAGGTTATGTTGGTTTAAGAAAGATCCTATTATTATTGTTTTCATCACATATATGTAACTCTAATCATAAATATATATTGTGAGCATTATAAAAACTATTAAATTACCTCACAAAACATTCATAAATCAGTTAGATAAAGATACTAGATTTTCCTTCCCATGAGTTATGTCAATTTTGACAGGAGTAAAATTAACTCCGAGTCGAATACTCCGACTTTTCGGACGACTGTCACAGAGTAAAATTTACTCAACCTTTCAGTTTTCGAACGCAATGGAGTAAATATTACTCTACGGAGTTAATTTTCGAACGCAACTCTGAGCAGTAATCCAATTGTAAGAATTGTTGTACATTTCCAGAAACTTATGGAATCTATTCCCCAGGCAAAATCCACAGATTTTTCAACAACGCAAAATACTGGTTTTATGCATCGAGATTGAATTCGTTAAATTATGATCACAATTCTGCTATGAAAATCGTGAAATATTAATCAGTCATACATTTCTTCAAGAATTCTATCTATGGAAAACTATCCAGCATGTGCAAAAATGTACTTCAATTTCAAATGAAACAATTCAATGCAAAGTATGATAATCCTGAAGAATTCCATTATTGTGAAAAAGCAAAAACTATCAGAGAGTAAATGGGTACGTAGAATACCTACTATGAAATGCCTGATAGCCATTAATGTCTTTGGAGAAATATCGTGTTTTTTGGCATAAATACTTTTTTGAAATGACATCTACTACTGAATGTACTACCGAAGTAATATGGGGACAAAATATTGTGGGTTTCTTTCTGAGAAGTAATATATACAGGGTGAGTCTTTGACCACTGCATTAATTTTAACCAAAGATTCCTCTCATCAAATGAAACACTTTTTTCATTTACCATTTTTCAGAATCAGCTCAGGTAAAAAGTTACAAGCGTTTAAAGATTTCACAATGTGCTAATACACTCCCGCATATAAATTATCTATGACATTGTTGGCGGACGAGAATAAGGCATGGTAACGTGGTTTACAGCTTGATTCGGGATTCCAACGCTCAGGGACGGATCCATAAAAGTAGTGAAATTTGTGGAGTTTTCCATTTTAAAACATTCAATGAAGAATTTCTCGAAAACGGTGCTTTTAAGGAGAAATTATGAAGAATAATATAATGTTCTAAAACGATGGAATATTCTTGAAATGACTCAAGAAAAACTTTATATGCTTTCTTTATGCTAATTTCGTTTAGTTTTATGAATCCACGAGTCCATAACTAGAAAACCAGTAGAAGTAGAAAATAACTAATATTTGGAAAATATGTATCAGTTATAGGAAACTTTACGCCAACATTCATTTTATTCGAAAAAAGGATGTCAAAGCTACAAAATAAAAACTGATTTTTTTTTCAAAATTTCAACAGGCTGTATCTTTTTACCTGAGCTGATTTTGGAAAAATGTTAAATGAAAAAAGTGTTTCATTTGATGAGAGGAATCTTTGGTTAAAATTAATGCAGTGGTCAAAGACTCACCCTGTATTTTCGCATGATTATTACCTACCACGTAATCTTTCTATCTTATTCCGATATTACCGTTCAGATATCTCTTCCTTCGTTTGGAATTCCTTCAGGAATGGAATTGGTCAAAGTAACTGGCAAAATATCATCTAATATGTTGTTTAGCCGATACGAAATCCATGATTTAACCATATCCAAGCGAATCTACTTGTTATTCTAATATATTCGAACAAATTATTCCTTTAAAACGATTTTTGACATTGTCTTCAAAGCTTCTCGATTTGTCAAATTTGACTTCGGTGAGCAAGGAAAACGAACGACAGCGTCGTTCGTAGGAAAAGTCAGCCAAAATTCTGTGTGGTTAGAATTTCGAGAGAAAAGTCACATTTTGCGAACTTAATGCTTCCAAGAAACCAGTTTTTTTCTTCGAAAAAAGGAAGTCGTACTGGAGTCCTTTATTCTTTGGTCTTTCTGTTCCTGATCAAATGTCCTCTCGACCTTCACCGACCAGGCCACGCATAAAGTCTTCTTTTTTCACCATTGGCAAATAACGACGTTTTTCCCGATTTTACGATATTTTTTTAATAGACGCCACGTTTTTCGGCCGAGACGGAGGAAAGTCCCGCATAGAACCGCCCTTTCTCTCTCCTACAATACCTCCGTTTTCGTCCCATTTTCACGAAATTAAACGGGAAAAATCTTCAAAAAATAGCCTTTTTCGAAAAAAGTTTCTTTGATCTCCTGTGGTCAGTCCTTATGTCAAGATTTCTTTCAGTATTATCAATAATAATGGCACATATTTTGAGTCTTAATTCACTTAAGTAAAAATTGATATACTATTAATATACTAACTGACAAAGAAACTGCAAATGCAACTGTGTTTATATTATTGACCTATTACGTTGACAAAGAAATGCCCATTATGATTTGAGATCGATTTTTCAGTACCCTCAAATCAACTCGACAACATTTCGATCAGATGTTTCAATGCGGGTTTAATTGCATTCCCCCCAGGCTGAACTAGATATTTTGGAGCGCATGGACAAAACTTGGTGGTAGTTGTGGATAAATGCTGTCTTCATGTTGCTAAATTCAGATTACTGAAATTACTCTTTTATTGCTACTGTATTCGATTCAATCGATTCCATTACGATTCCAACAAAACTGTTATTCAGTAAAAGGGCCATTCGGAAGCGAACAAAAAAAATCGGTGCATAATATCATTCGAGGTGACCATCATGCAATGGGAGTGCTACAAAGCGGAAATTATTGAATTCGAGATTGTTCTTGTGTAACCTCAAAATACCGCTCATGAAAAAAATGCGACTAGCTAGTTGCCA
This sequence comes from Halyzia sedecimguttata, assembly GCA_937662695.2. Lineage (NCBI taxonomy): Eukaryota > Metazoa > Arthropoda > Insecta > Coleoptera > Coccinellidae > Halyzia > Halyzia sedecimguttata. The sequence goes on along the minus strand of OW569420.2, from coordinate 20,871,306 downwards.
TTTTAGTTTCTCCAAATTGGTCTAGGGTAGTGATTGTTATTATCAACCATAGAATTAAATATCTCCTCTGGTTACAACACAAAAACTATAAAAAAATTAATTAAAAAATTTAAAAAAGCACTGACGTGAAATCAATACTCTTTGGCACGCTTGTTCACGTTGGCGAGTGTTTCAAGCTCAGTGGATAGAGCGAGCCCAAGATCTAGTCAGAGGTTAGTGGACACCATTCACTGTCGGGTCAAAAATTAACAGTGCTGTGCCTAAGTTGGAAAAAGGATAGAGTAATAAAGTCGACAAAGAACACAAATGACTCTCCTTAGTCGCACAAGCACTAGGAGCATCTGAGGGATCTCCTTGGGGAAGACCTAGGAGGGTCAGTATAATCATAATCATGTAGCAAGCGCGCCAAATCAGATTCAGCCCAAGTCTTTTTTAGCGATTTTACTTCTTTTATATTGAATTCATCATATTATTTCCATAGAACATACTGTCTATCGTCAGTAGGGTACCCAGACATTTGTCTTGGGGGGGGGGGATATGAAACAAATAATAATTATTTTTTAATGTCAGGAACTCCCTTGGATTTTACCGTTAATTGGAGAATTCGCAATTTTGGACCTAACAATAGATCTTTCTGGGGGGGGGGGGGAATACGCCACTGTCTATCGTTGTTTCAAGAAGGAAATCGAAATTGTTCGAATTTTCTGGTCATAGAATTCGGAATACTTGATTCATGTATTAATTTTAAATAGAAAATCGATTATTAATATAATGTTTATAATAATTATCAATATATATTAGGATTTTACTAAGATATTGACTTTTCACAAATGGAAACGAAGAAAAACAGGGTCATGTAAAAGTGTAGTAGGTATTCTGTTTTGTAAAGTCGATATTAAATAGGTTGAAATTTGAAAAAAATATTATTTTGAAATTGCTTCTTCGTTAGAACAATGCATAATGAACTGAATTGCAGTAACAACATCAACGATTAAACAACGTTTCGGAGACTAGATCTCTTCTTCAGTCTCTTCTTCAGACACCAAGCGAAAATCTTCCGAATTATTTTTTGGTGACTGTTATTGCTTAGGAGGTGAATGGATTTTGTAATGAGCATAAGCAGCAGTTAAAAAAAATTAATAATTTATTTTTATAATAATGAAGCATTTTGCAAACGCTGAGCGACAAAATAAAAAAATTTCTAGAACGAATATAGATATTTATTTTCAGGCTTTTTAGATAATAATTAATCATTTTGCTGAGAATGCTGAAAAACTTTAAAAAAAAATGGTAGTGATATGAAATCATCTGAGTTTTTTCCGGGACACTTGAAGGTTTAAAAATTAGTGTCGATATCGTTTTGATCTTTATGGCGCTCTTGTTCCTCGGAAGAGAGTGCTTATCAATTTGCCCAAATCTCTGTAATTTTGAAATTTTTGGATGAAAATGGTCTTAAACGATTTGGTTCGACTCACTGATCAAGAATCCATGGTCCAAATGAACACGATAACTCTCCAACGGAATGAGCTAGACAGTTGAAATTTTCAGAGTAGGTTTGTTCGGTTATGTTCGTTATTGGGCAAAATCGGCCGGATAGTTTCGGGGTAATGAAAAAAAAATTGTTTATATCACAAATTTCGAATCCAATATTTTTTGAGATGCAGTTTCATCATAAGAATCCATTGATGTTATTTTCAACTCTTAGAAGGTAATACTTTCGGAGATATGATTTTTCAAAATTTCAATAATACATCGTAATTCTATGTTTTCACAGACTATCTGTCTGTGTTCTATCTGTGTTCACTGTTCATGTATGAAATCTTATTTACCTATACCAGACGTGTCAAATTTATCTCTCAATAATCTATAGCTGTCTAACAAACAAAGTATGATTGAAAGCAAAACGACCAATTATACCGGGTGGGCCACCACAGACGCGGAGCTCGTTTTGAGGGAGTAAATGGAAATATTTTGGGAATTTTTTTTTGCGATGTGTGTAGGATGTTCGAGAGCATAATTTAAAATTATTTTCATATATACAGGGTGTTCTAAAACAAAGATATAGACCAAAGTTACATTTTTTTATTCTAACACCCTGTATTTGACCTCAAAAATGGAATGGCAAGCTCAAATTATGATGAGTTTTTTTCAAATCACTTCATACCTTAGATGCACCATTCACGAGAAAATGGCGAAAAATTGAAAATATGGAGTTTTTTTAAAGAGCAATTAATGAAGAAACCAGTTACGGCAGCGATACAGACAGTATTTTTTTATATGAGCTACTTCTATACATACAAAAAAAATTAACTGTGGAATATACAGAGTGATCATAATTAATTTTCAAACATCAACTACAAATAATGACCAAAAACTTTCTCATTTCAAATGGCACACCCGGTATTTTTATATCTCGTTTAAGGTAAAAATTAATTTCAAAACTATCTTCACAAGGTTTTCCTACACCTTAACCTGATAGTTTTTTCATCAATTTGTAGTTGATATTTGAAAATTAATTATGATCACTCTGTATATTCCAGAGTTATTTTTTTTGTCTGTATAGGAGTAGCTAATATGTCTACTCAAAAAATGTTTTTCTGTATCGCTGGCGTTACTGGTTTCTTCATTAATTGCTATTCAAAGAAACCCCATATTTTCAATTTTTCGCCATTTTCTCGTAAAAGGTACTTCTAAGGCATAAAGTGATCTTAGGAAACTCATCATAATTTGAGTTTTCCATTCCATCTTTGAGGTCAAATACAGAGTGTTACAATTAAAAAAATGCAACTTTGTTCTATATCTTTGTTTTCGAACACGCTGTATGTATGAAAATAATTTTAAATTGTGCTTTCGAACACTCTACACACATCACAAAATAAATCCCAGAATATCTTCATTTACTACCTCAAAACGAGCTCCGCGTCCCGGTATAGGGTATTATAATTACCCCTCCCTATATGCCCTTGGATAATCCATATGATGATGGAAATATATAAATTGGTTCGAATTATCTTCAGTGGAAACAAAACGGAAATATCTCCAGTAGGATAATTATTTCTCGTATTAATGATTATCAAGTCAAAAAGGACATTTTTGAATTTTTATTCGGTGGTGTTCCCCTAATTTTTGTGACCGGTGTATTCCACTGTTGAATTAATTCCCTATACACAGATGCATACTGAAAATAAGAGATCGCTCTGGAATAAATCACATGATAACCGTTCTTTCTTCGTGCAACATCTGGCGCAGAATATTTCCATTTTTTCTCGTGGAATCCCGCAAGGAATTTACGTGCTTCCTCTCGGATTATGGATCGGGCAGAACGAGGAAAAATTGAACTAACGTGAAATATTCGATTCTTATGCTTGGGTTACACTCATGAAGTGTATGATATTTCTCTGCGGTCATATTATAGTCTAGTCAACAAGTGCTTTTTAAGTCAAAATTTTTGCGTATTCTCCGAAAATTATGATTTAGGTGTCATTCGATTCGAAAAAGCATGTAGATAGTTTTTGTGAAAATGCTAAGGCCACTCGCAAAAATTGCAATAGTTATAAACAATTAAGTGAAAAAAAAAAGGGTGTTTGATTTTTCGCCACTATCAATTCAAATTTCAAATTTGAAAAAAGATTCAAGAATAGGAGGAAATTTCCTGAAAAAAAGTCCCAACACCTGGAACAAGGACTAATATTTATAATTTTCCCAGAGTGTTGAATATACTCCCGAAAACGGGTACTGCGACTTGCGTAAGCCGCGCCCCCTCCGGACCTTTCATGAATAAATATTATTTAAACTTATTAAATATGAAAATAAAAAATTTAAAAAATTCAGGCATCTGCTGGATAGATCAATGAACAATAATCCATAGGTTCAAAAATGATTATCGCGACTTTTTTTTTTAGTTATTTAACAATTAGTTAATTAACAATTTTTTGTAGCACGAACATTAACATTGCAGGTGCGATAATTGTTGAACTATTAATCTGAGGATTTTTTCCTTTCGTGGACCTATTTTTGAAAGGTCTTGGAATAGATTCCTGTTGGTTAATTTTCTTTTTGTTATTGAAAATTTACTCAAGTGAAAAATTATAATGTTTCAATTATGTTTTCAAAAGAAAATTTTAAATTCATGTTGTTCTCATAAACAATGCATTGGCTTATAGCAATTTTTTAAACAATTATAGATAATAAATATTAAAAATCATTTTTAAGTAGTTTCTGATCATAAGAAAACGGATCAATAGTAATATAATAAATTGAAACTTTATAATTTTTCACTTAAGTGAATTGTTCATAACAAAACGAAAATTAACAATTTTTGAAATGTTCCAAAAGGAATCTATTCTAAGACCTTTGGAAAATAGCTCCACGAGAAGAAAAAAATCTCAAATTAATAGCTTAACAATTATCGTACTTGCAATGTTAATGTTCGTGCTACGAAAAATTGTTAAAAACTAATGGCTAACTGATTAAAAAATAGCGAGAAACATTTTTGGATCACGGATTATTGTTCATTGATCTATCCCGCAGGCGCCTGAATTTTTTCATTTTTTTATTAAATCAACAAGTCCAGAGCGTTCCTGCCTATAGGGTCCTTCACGCTTCAAATATTCACTGGTGGGGAAAGGCTGATTTCCGTGTTTTGTCTCATAGGTGGCGTGGGCGATTAGGTATGATCGACCAAGCCAGCTCTGAGAGGCTTAACCCGGGTCAGTTTAGTTGAATTTGTTGAGAAGCTACAGAGTACTGATGAAGGCCAAGAAGCCAGAAACGCGTCTGCTCTTGCTTTCTCGGCAAATCAATGAACCCCCTGGGGTCTATTTGACTTGTGAAATATATGCATAAGTATATTAATTATACGAAGCCATTTATGAAGGACCCTATTGGAGGGAACGCTCTGGACTTGTTGATTTATTAACAACGGTATCGCCATTTTTCATTATCAATTATTCAATTTCATATTTAATGAGTTTAAATAATATTTATTCATCAAAGTTACGAAGGGGGCGAGGCTTGCGCAAGCCGGAGTACCCGTTTTCGGGCGTATTTTCAACCCTCTAGGAAAATTATAAATATTGGTCCTCAAGTTCCGGCGTCAGGACATAGTACCGACCGAGACGCCGAGCAGTGAACATCTACCGACTAGTGCGCATGCGTTCCCGTACCAGTGTACAGTGCTCTTGAGTTCAACCCGTCTGACGGGTGTGCCGACTAGATCGACCCGTTACGGGTGCTGTTAACCAGTTTGTGCGTTAGTAGTGATAATGTCTTGAGTCCAGATCTTCGGATCGTTGGTTCCACAGGAAACTACAGGTGAGTCTTACGACTGTGATATTTTAATATTTTATTGAAAATATGCTATTTTTATATATACCCATAACTAAGTGAAAAAATTTATAATTCAAAAATGGCCGGCTCTACCGCGGAATCGTTTATTGAAACGATAGCGGGAGACCGTGAAATGCTAGCCAAGCTATTCGTGTTAATAGTAGAAAAACTAGGTTTCCCCCTTAGTAAAAATGCGTTTGAGAAAACGAAAAATATAAAAAGACCCCGCGTTCAACGCCAAGATTCAAATTCCCCGGTAAGAACATCAAATAGATTTGATGTTCTTCAAAATGAAGACGATAATGACGACATGCTCATGTCAACAGAGCCTGTTACCGTGAATGACAACACCCCTGCTACCGACAGCAATCCCAGAGTTTCCTATTCGAGAAGGAACTCTGGGAATTCAAATTTGGTTAACTTCCCTCCACTTCCGGTCAGTCAGACCACTGTTATCCCCAAAAAGGTCCCGGTGAAGAGAATTCCACCAATCAAAATATTAAACAAAGCGTCATTCCTCGCCATTGCCAGTTTAGCAAAGAACGACGATATTAAAATCAAATACGCCACGGAAAACAGCAACGCGCTGCACATCCACGTAGAGACGGAAGCCGATCACCGTAAACTGACGAAAGGCCTTGAAAGGCACGGACAACAGTTTTATACTTACACTCGTGATGACGAGAAAGTATTAAGGGTAGTCATTCGCGGAATTCCGTCGCACGAGACGGAAGAATCCGTATTCCAACAACTCACCGACCAGGGATTCAAAGTAATCCAAGTAACCCAACTCTATAAACGGGAAGCAGGTGTCAAACATGTGTTTCCGCTTATGCTGGTCAAGCTGCCGAAAACGGACGACAGCAAAGAAATCTTCAAAATGAACTATTTAGGATTCTTCAAAATCAGAGTAGAGCCGCAGAGGTCAACGAAGAGACACCTTCAGTGTCACCGTTGCCAGAATTACGGCCATACTCAATCGACTTGTCACATCCTCCCGCGATGTGTTAAATGCGGCGAAGGACACTGGTCCAATGAATGCGCGAAACCCACAAATACCCCAGCAGTGTGCGCCAACTGCAAGCTTGCTCACCCCGCTAATTATCGTGGGTGCAAATTTTATCCAGGAAATACCCCTAAAACATCGACCCAAAGTCAACCGAAAAGAATTATTCGGGAAAGCAGAGTTGTTGAAGGTAAATCTTACCTCTCAGCAGCAAAACAATCCGCGAAACCAACGCCGGAAAAGAGTACGAAAACAAATACAAGTCCCAATCAAGTCGCAGAGATGTTGGCACAAATGACAGTGCTGATGACCAAGATAGCCAGTCGTCTTGGATAAATCTAAACCGCGATCACTAAAGATACTTACGTGGAACGCGAATTCCATCAGAAACAAAATTCTAGAGCTTGGGGATTATTTATCCGAAGAAAATATCGACGTGGCGTTACTGAGCGAAACAAAGCTCGAACCCCAAGTTCATTTAGCGTTACCGAACTTCGCGATATACAGGAGTGATCGAACAAATCTAGGAGGCGGAGTAGCCGTACTCGTTAAGAACTCCATAGCGCACCAGAGGATTAATAATTTCAATACGGAAAACTTAGAAAACGCCGCGGTTAACATATATATGGCTGGCAACAGGACAATAACTGTCATAGCCGCATATAACGCGCCTAGAAAAACACTTTTAACTTCCGACTTGGACGAAATTTTCCCTTCGCCCGACGAAATAATTTTAGGCGGTGATCTGAACGCGAAGCATAGTATCTGGAACTCCAGAATAACCACGACACGCGGAAGAACTTTAGCTTCACACGCGGATACGAATAATTATTCGGTAATCGGACCGGACGAACCGACGTTCTACGGGGCAACAGGGAGACCCGATGTTCTCAACATATTTATTATTAACAATATAAACCAACCCACCACCAAAGACACCGAGGCGGTACTGAGCTCCAATCATAATCCAGTTATTCTTATACTGGATCACTGGAACTCAATACCTCAACAACAGGAAGAAAGAAGAATCGACTGGAGAAAATTCACCGAAATACTGAAGAATACCGAGAGAGTTCCACCGGATCTACGAACTACCACCGACATCGAACTAGAAGTAAACAAAGTGACCAAGGAAATCCAAAATTCACTAGGAAAAGCCACGAAAACAATCAAGAAGTGTGCCAAAGACGTCAACAAACTACCCCCTGAATTGAAAGCTCTAATCAGGAACAAAAATAGAGCACGAAGAATAGCACAACGAACTCTATATCCCGAAGATAAGAGAGAGGCCAACAGACTAGCAAACTTAGTCCAAGAAGAAGTACAGAAGTACAGGAACGAGAAATGGCAAGTGCTACTTGAAAGCATCAACGAAGACTGCGAAGAACAAGACGCCCACTATAAACCAATGTGACGATTAAATCGAATCCTGAAGAAAAGATGCAACAGATCACGGCCTTTACACGGGGTAAATGGCATAGTATACGCCGAGTTAGAAAAAGCGAACGCATTTGCTGAGACGCTAGAGCTGCAATTTGCACCGCATCGCACCCCAGACGACGACATCGATTTCGAAGAGGAAGTGGAAAGAACAGCAGCACGAATACTGCAAACAGATACAGATGAACGAATAAGACCTACAACAATCGACGAGGTGAAAGAAGAAATCAAACACCTTAAAAAGAAGAGTGCACCCGGTGAAGATGGAATAAACAACACTCAACTACGACACCTTCCGATGGAATACCTGGAATTCATCGTGAACATCTGCAACGGCATATTAAGACTGTTATACTTCCCTGAAGCCTGGAAGAATGCCACAGTGATCATGATCCCAAAGCAAGGAGAGGACCAACTATACCCCCAGAATCACCGACCGATAAGCTTGCTAGGCACACTAGGAAAACTGGTAGAAAGATTGATACTACGACGATTAGAAGAGGAACTGGAAGAGAAGAAAGTGTTCCCACCAGAACAATATGGATTCAGAGCTGGACACTCAACAGAACTCCAGACACTAAGATTGACGGAAAATATAATCCACAACATAAACAGGAAACACGTAAACGTGGCAGCCTTCCTAGATGTCTCAAAGGCATTCGACAAGATGTGGCATGAAGGACTGATATACAAGATGAGGGAAGCAAATATAAGCCTACCTATCATTAAGATAATTGGAAAATACCTAAAGAACAGATCATTTCAAGTTGGAAGACACAGATCCCGCAAAACTCCCATAACAGGAGGAGTTCCACAAGGAGGAGTACTATCTTCGAAGTTGTATAATTTATACACTGCAGATATACCGAACGGACTCCCCAACGATACAAAAGTGTTCACATACGCAGATGACACCGCAATCCTGGCACACTCAAGAAACTTGAACCTAGGAACCCGATATGCACAGATAGCAATTGACATCATCCTGGAATGGATGGCAAAATGGAAAATAAGAGTGAACGCAGGAAAGACACAGGCTATTGTATTCAGCAAGAAGAGCACATTACCCTCAGAAGAAATAGAGATAGACGGAGAAACGATTCCTTGGAAAACCAAAATCAAATACCTGGGTATAATTTTTGATAGAAAAATCACGTGGAAAGACCACATCGATTATATTATGCAGAAAGTTGCTGTCAGAAAAATAGAACTCTATCCGCTAATTGCTAGAAACAGTAAGCTAAGTATAAGCAACAAGTTACGCTTATACAAGTCAATAATTGTACCACGCATGTTGTACTGTTCAACTGCATGGGGAGAGACTGCAAAAAGCCGAATGAAGAAACTGGAAACCGCCCAGAACAAACTCCTGCGACAGATAACTGATGCGCCCTGGTTCATCAGGAATAGAAACATCAGGCAAGACCTAGAGGTGAGCACGATAGAAGACCAAATACGACAGAGGAATAAGAGGATCCTTGAAAACACAGATCGACATACAAACCCAACACTAAGAGAAGCTTTGGACTATGACCCAGAAGAACCCACGAAGATCAAACGGCCAAAAATGGCACTATTACCTGTCGGAGGACAATGAAGAAACCGACATCTAACGAAGTGAAGATGTAACACTTATCAAACATTCAAGAAGTTAATAAATAGAGACAACATGAGTAAAAGTATTTAATACTAACTCAAAACACCCATCGACGCCCTGATGGAGACAGGAGTTTTACTGGGTAAACATCTTCAGGAGAAGATGGACTCCCAGACTGTTCCTATTAAGGTTCGCCCATAAAGGGTTTCTCCTGTATAAAAAAAAAAAAAAAAAAGGCAGTCAGGACTTTTGTCTAGGAAATTTCCTCCTCTATTTGAATAGTTTTTCAAATTTGAATTATCTCGAATAGTTTCTGAGATATTGGCGAAATACTAAACCTCCTTTTTTTTCAACTAATTGTTTATAACTATTGCAATTTTTGGGAGCGGTCTCAGCATTTTCTCAAAAATCATCTACATGCCATTCTGAATCGAATGACACCTGAATAATGATTTCCGGAGAATACGCAAAAATTTTGACCTAAAAAGCACTCATTCTCATAATGTATTTGTCCGAAGTTTTTCTTTAAACCTTCTTTTAATTGCAACTTGCTGTATTTCACGCCGATCGTACAATTTCATTCAATTGATCCAAAATAATAATTTAACTTCATTCACACCGAGCATTTTTTTTTATTATCTTAGGCGGTGCGAAGTTTGCCAGGCCAGCTAGTATCCTATAATTGTTCATTTTGAATTCAATCATAATTTGTTAGAACATAAATCAATATATTTGACATATCTGTCAAAGGTAGATAAGATTATATGTATGAACAGTGAACACAGATAGAACACAGACAGATAGAATTCGCATTCTGTGATAACATAGAAATACTATGTATTATTGAAATTTTGAAAAATTATATCTCCGAAAGTATTACCTTGTCCGAGTTGAAAATAATATTGATGGATTCCTATGATGACACTTAATTTAAAAAAAAAATAATTAATTTGAAATTTGTAATGTAAAAAAAAAATTATTTTCGTTATTCCGAAACCAACTGTCCGATTCTGCCCAATAACGAACTTAGCCGAGATATTTATCTCCCAAACCTTCTCTGAAAATTTCAACTGTCTAGGTAATTCCGTTCGAGAGTTACCGTATTGACGGACGGACGGCCGGACAGAATCGATTTCGACCACGGATTCCTGATCAGTGAGTCGAACCAAATCGTTTGAGACCATTTTCAGCCCAAAATTCGAAAACTACAGACATTTGGGCAAATTGATAAGCACTCTGTTACCAGTAACCGTCGGGCCGTCCAGCCGTTGCCACGATAACTTGAGAACGGAAAGAGATAACAACTTGCAATTTTCAGGGTAGGTGGCGCATCCCAATACGACGGACAAGTTCGTTAATGTGCATATTCGGCCCAATGGTTCCCGATTAATAATTCTGTTTTCAACCATTACAAATCCGATCAAATTGAAACTGAGTAGTTGTAGAATACAAACCTAAGGATGTTGTAAAATTTTGTGAAAATCGTATCACTAGAAAATTGAAAAAAAAAATTTTTAAAAATATTATTTATGTCACGATAACCCGAGAACGGAAAGAGATAGCGACTTGAAATTTTCAGGTTGGGTTGTGCATCTGAATGCGACTTTTGAGTTTGTTTAAAGGCATAGCCAAGGAGTTATACCTATTTGAAATTTGGTTATAATAACCTACATAACTCAACAAATACAAAACCGAGCCAATTGAAACATGGTTATTAGTTGTAGAACGCCAATGCAAAATTTCTAGCGAAATTTCCTGAGGATCGTTTCAGAGATGTCGATGTCATCACCATCTTTTTTTTTTTTTTTGGGGGGAAAAACCCTGCATAGGGCACCGACCGCTAGAGCTCTGTTGCGAGTCGGTAGTGTCAGACTCCTACTGACTAAAAAACCCCTTAGTGTCCGTCAGATGAGATGGACCCTACAATTTCTTATCTTATCTGATTGGCTACTTGCCTTTCATCTGCTTCTTTGCTGTGTATGACACCTTTCACAAAAGTGTGTATACGTGCCCAGGTTTCAGGCCGTGTTGTCATCGTTTCTATTAGGTTGTTTGTGTTCAGATCAACACCAATAGCTAGCTCAGTTTGCCTCCTTTCGTCTTCCCACCTTTCGCATTCAAATATTGTGTGTGCCACTACGTCTACTGCACCACAATACACACACTGTTCACTCTCAGTTTTTCCCATTTTCTTCAAGTAGACTTTGAAAGACCCATGTCCCGTGAGTATTTGATTGAGGCAGTAGTCTCCTCGCCTATGGTTGCATTTTATCCATGTCTTCAGGTGTGGTATAAGTGTCATCACCATCTACAACTCGCCTTCCAGTTCTGATGAACTAGGGTATCTGGGATGGCCTCAAGGAGGCTACGTCGTCACTCCTGTAGATTTCTTGCCCAAAGCATTCCTTGCGTTGGTTTGATATGGCGAGACATTCCGTTATCAGTTGATCAGGAGTTTCATCCTCCTCCCAATAAAATCTGTATTCGTCAGTTTTTGCTAACCCTAATCTCATCATATGATTCCACTCCAGTGCCCTGTGAGGATACCAGTGAGGAGTTGCAGCGTGTTCTTACTGAGGTCCATATATTTCTTGGATCTGACAGTGCCAACGTTCCGAAGAAATTGTGTGATACATTCCGGTGAGATATCTCCAGAAAATACCCCTTTCAGTTTCTTGTTTCATCCGAAATTCACTTTTGTAGGTGTATCTACCAACCTCACAGCAGGGTTCCGGGGCAATAAAGGAGGTTTGTGCTCCTTTCCTGGCAAAGTCTGTTGGTCTCCTAATTTCCTTTAATTCCCGCGTGACCAGAAACCCAGGCCAAGGAGATCCTCTTGTTCTTGCCTACTTCATTAAGTTTTCTTCGGCACTCCCATATAAGCTTGGACTCGATAACATGGGAGCTCAGAGCTTTAATAGGAGCTTGATTGTCAGAGTGGATTGCTATATCATAACTCTGATAGTTTCTTTCTAGGTTCATTTCCACACATCTTCCTATTGCAAGTGCTTCTGCCTGAAAGACGCCAGCGCCAGTTCCTGTAGTGATTCTTAAACCGTCTGTGTACCACTTAATGGCATTTCGTTTAAGAACTTAATGGTGGATTCCCTGTCCTAGTCTTTTTTCCTATTCTTAAATATTTTTTAACTTCACGTCGAAAAATATGAGATACTCCTAATCAATACATATACTAAAGTGAAGACTTGGACCATCGAAGTAGATCAAGGGAAACTTTTCGAGAAGGTCGTTGTAAACGTGGTGTTTTTTTGGTGGTTAGGAGGGGGATTGGGGGGGAATCTTGAGGGGGTTTAGCGAGAGAAAACACGGAAGTTTCGTAGAGTTTCGCGTTTTTGGTTCGAAAAGGTGAGGGTGTATTTTAAAACAATTCACGAAAAGGCGAAAAAACGCCAATTTTGGCAAATGGTGCAAAATGAAGGAAACGAGATCGAACGAACAGCGACGTTAGAAACGACGAGTCCGCGGGAAAGCGAAGAAGAGATTCGAAATTACCGGATAGGCTATATCTGCTTTCGATCTTTTCTTTCGTTTTCCCGGAAGAACGATAAGAAAATGTGACTTTTTGCGAAAATCGAAAACATTCTGACGTTTCACGTATTTCTGTGCTGAATTTTAGCGCGGCTCCTGCAAGGTCGACTCTTTCGGTCCGAACGAGCGGCACGAAATGTCAAATCGAATTTGAATTTCGAACGGAATTAGTCGAAAATCTGGAAATCGTCAAGAAAAATTGCGAGAAATATGAACGAGTCGCCAATTTCGAGCGATCGCTTGACAGAATTGACGATATTCTGGAAATCGAAGGAACGAAATCATCCCAGTGCTATAAAACCTTTATGTTGAGCATAATTCCTACTCTTATCTATAGCGAAAGTGGCCGGGTGGGACGCGTCCAAGGGTCAACGGTCTACATCGCGGGGCAGCCGGTTCGAATCTCGGAGAGGCCGGCAATCGTTGACGTTATAATTTTTTTCATTTTTATGGAATGAAACCTTCAGAGTGTGTTATTCCCGTGTAAACTCATCATGGGCTATCGATCTTTTCGTCAAATTACGAAATCTATATTGAATTTCCGTTTGTTTGAAAATTCTTCTTTTAATTTAATCGAAATATTCAAACTTTAAGCAGATAATTAACTGTCGAAAATGGGATTTGGATCTTTTCGTCAAGTTACGACATCTATAATCAATGGTTCCATCACACGGATTTTTGTATGTATTTGAATAGGAACCTACGCCACCGCGTTCATTGCATTGTTTATTTTTGATCCAACTGTGAGTGTATGTATTTGAACAAGGACCTTACTTAACCAAAGACACAGCATTGAATATTTTTGATCCAATTGTGAATGTATGTATTTGAATATGAACCTACGCCACCGCGTTCAATGCATTGTTTATTTTTTATCCAACCGTGAATGTATGTATATTACGCAAACACAGACACAGGATTGATTATTTTTGATCCAAAAATGAACGTATAATTTTGAATGTTTTGCATTGAAATTACACAAAATATTCAACCATTTAAGTAGAAAATTAACGGTAGAAAATGAAAAACCATTGCTACACAGGGTCTTAAGTGAAATGTCACCGCAAGAGATTTATCGTGAAGAGAATTCTCATCATTGTAAAACCGTTACGAAAAGATAACTGCTGCTATACAGGATGTATTTAAATAAATGTCAACTCCGAAACGGCTTTACCCATTTTAATGAAACTTTGTGTGCACCCGTTAGGTGGCGCTGAATTCGGTTTATAACAACTCAAAAACGACTGGAACGATTTCGATGAAACTTTGTGTGTGTATCTGAGAGTAGGTTTCAATCCACAATATTCCCCGGTAGGTGGCACTATAATCGGTTCACAGGAACCCAAAAATGGCTATACCGATTTTGATGAATCTTTGTGATTGTGTTTCGGAAGGCCTTTGGTTCTCAATACGATTCGCTACGTGACTATATTCGGTTTTTAGTAACTCAAAAACTTCTAACTTATTGCGATGGGACCTTCGTGTTTTTGATTCGGCGCGTCTCTGATTCACAATAGCATACTGTAAGGGACACCCCGATGGATTTATGTTTACTCTAAAACGGCTCGACCAATTTCGATGAAACTTTGTGTTGTGTTGTGTATATCGTTGAAAATAAACCATTACTATAAGGGGTGTTGTTTTTTTCACGGCACAATTTTACACGATTGAATTGATTCGTGCCACAAACAAACCGTTGTCTAAATAGGAATCTTGGATGGATTCTTATAATGTATTTTTGAGAAATCTCTATACAGGGTGTTTTTCTTTTAACGTCAATCGCGACTTGCTGCTTTTCAAGACAAATCGTACTATTGTATTCAACTATGATAAAAGATAAACTTTCGGGACCTACATCGTTGAAAATAAACCATTACTATACAGGGTGTTCTTTTTATATCGGCACAATATTACGCGATTGATTTGATTTGTGCCACAAACAAAGCGTTATTCAAATAGGAACCTTGGATGGATTCTTATAATATATTTTTCAGAAACCTCTATACAGGGTGTTTTTCTTTTAATCAATCAATCACAACTTGCTGCTTTTTACGACAAATCGTGCTATTGTATTTAATTGTGATGAAAGATATACTTTCGGGACCTACATTGTTGAAAATAAACCATTTCTATACAGGGTGTTCTTTTTCTATCGGCACAATATTACGCGATTGATTTGATTTGTGCCACACTCAAAGCTTTATTCAAATAGGAACCTTAGATGGATTCTTATAATATATTTTTCAGAAAACTCCATACAGGGTGTTTTTCTTTTAACGTCAATAAAAACTTGCTACTTTTCACGAAAAATCGTACTATTGTATTCAATTGTGATAAAAGATATACTTTCGGGACCTACATCGTTGAAAATAAACCTTTACTATACAGGGTGTTCTTTTTCTATTGGCAAAATATTACGCTATTGATTTGATTTTTGCCACAAACAAACCTTTATCTAAATAGGAATCTTGGATGGACTCTTATAATGTATTTTTCAGATATCTCTATACAGGGTGTTTTTCTTTTAACGTCAATCGCAACTTGCTGCTTTTCACGACAAATCGTGCGATTGTAATCAATTGTGTTAAAATATATACTTTCGGGACCTACATCGTTGAAAATAAACCATTATTATACAGGGTGTTCTTTTTCTTTCGGCACAATATTACGCGATTGATTTGATTTGTTGCACAAACGAAGCGTTATCTGAATAGGAACCTTGGATGGATTCTCATAATGTATTTTTCAGAAATATATATACAGGGTGTTTTTCTTTTAACGTCAATCGCAACTTGCTGCTTTTCACGATAAATCGTGCGATTGTAATCAATTGTAATAAATTATATACTTTCGGGACCTACATCGTTGAAAATAAACCATTACTATACAGGATGTTCTTTTTCTATCGGCACAATATTACGCGATTGATTTGTTGCACAAGCAAAGCGTTATCTGAATAGGAACCTTGGATGGATTCTCATAATATATTTTTCAGAAATGTGTATACAGTGTGTTTCTCTTTTTTATAATTCCATTTTATTTATAATTTAAAATTTTTTTGTAGTTAAAATTTTTTTAATGATTTTTTTTTTCAATTTTGAAATTTAAAAAAAAAATTTTTTATAATTTTTTTTTTTCATTTTTTTTCAATATTTTCTTCAATTTTTTTTTCATCAAATTTTACCTATGAATAAAAACTACTAGCTAATCGAAGCCTCCAACAATAGACTGCTGGCTACTAGTCCCAATACTAAAATGAAGATGGGTTTCATAGAAAAGGAACAAAAAAACTTTTTTGAAAATATTACTATAAACGTGACGTTTTTTTGGATGTTAGGAGGGGGGTTAGGGGGAAATTTCCAGGGGTTTTATCGAGGAAAAATACGGAAGTTTCGTAGGGTTTCGCGATTTCGGAGCGAAAAGACGGGGGTGTATTTTAAAAAAAATCGCAAAAACGTTGATTTTGGCAAAAGGTGCAAAATTGTGTGGAGGCATCCGGAGAAACGGTGGCGTTCGGAACGACGGTATTTGCGGGAACGCGAAGATGAGATTCGAAATTAGTCCGTAACACGGCCCTTTTTTCGATTCTCTCTTTCGTTTTCCCGGAAGAACGATAGGAAAATGTGACTTTTTCGCGAAAATCGACAAAATTCTGACGTTTCACGTATTTCTGTGGCGAATTTTAACGCGGCTCCTTCACGGTCGACGTTTTCGGACCGAACGAACCACGATAAATGTCAAATCGAATTTGAATTTCGAACGGACTCACTCGAAAATCTTGGAATCGAATAGAAAAACCGTGAGAAATATGAACGAGTAACCAATTTCGATCGATCGCTTGACAGGATTGACGATATTCTGAAAATCGAAAGACGGAAATCGTCCCAGTACTATAAAATGTTTATCTGCCAGAAAATCGAATATGATTCACGAAGCTGGCATGGCCGAGCGGTCTAAGGAGTCGGTATATAGATTTCTAGCTCCCGAGCCTCGCGGAGCGGCGGGATCGAATCTCCGAGCGTCCGAAATAGCTTTTTCTTAGTTTTCTTTAATTTTTACCCAAAGAGGAGCGTACTCCAGTAAACGTATCTTGAGATTTGGATATTTTCGGTGAGTTACGAAATCTATAATGAATATCCGTTCGATCGGACGGATTTTTGCATTAAAATTACTCAAAATATTCAAACATTGAGCAGAAAATTAACTATACAGGGTGTTTCAAGTAAAATGTCACCCCTACAGATCTATCGTAAAGAGAATTCTCAACACTGTAAAACCGTTACGAAATGATAACCGCTGCTATACGGGGTGTTTTTAAAAAAATGTCAACTCCGAAACCTCTGTATTCGGTTTATAGAAACTCACGAACGGCTGAACCGATTTCGATGAAACTTTGTGTGTGTATCTGAGTATGTGTCAGGTCCGCAATATACCCCGGTAGGTGGCGCTGCTATCGGTCTGTAGAAACTCAGAAATGCCTCGACCGATTTTGATGAAACATTGTGTACGTGTTTGAGTGGCTCTCATTGTCACAATAGATACCCGTTAGGTGGTGCTGCATTCGGTTTATAACAACTCAAGAACGACTGGACCGATTTCGATGAAACTTTGTGCGTGTATCTGACAAGGTCCAGATCCACAATATTCCCCGGTAGGTGACACTATAATCGGTTTACAGGAACTCAAAAATGGCTATACCGTTTTTGATGAATCTTTGTGATTGTATTTCGGAAGGCACAAAGGTTCACAATACGATTCTGTATGTAACGCTATATTCGGTTTTTAACAACTCAAAAACTCCTGACATATTTCAATGGTACTTTCGGGTATGAATGATTCTCAGAATCACAACAGGACCCGTAAGATGGCATTGAACTACCGGTTCAATTGATCTACCGATTCAATTTATCTACCGATTATATTGATCTACCAAAAAAATTTTGATCTACTGGAAAAATGCAGATCTACCGGAAAAAAGTAGATCTACCGGAAAAATGTAGATCTACCGAAAAATGTAGATCTACTGGAAAAATGTAGATCTACCGAAAAAATGTAGATCTACCGGAAAAATGCAGATCTACCGGAAAAATGTAGATCTACCGTAAAAATGTAGATCTCCCAGAAAAATGTGGATCTATTGCTAGGTAGATCTGCTGGCTCATCTGAATCCCAAAATATGGACTGCTGGCCACTAGTTATATCTAATGATATCATTGTTCATAGAACAGCTTTTTGAATGCTCCTTTGAAGGACACTTCAAAGGAGTTCCCATGGAAATCTTCGATTTATGCCTGATGTTAATGAGATTACGGGATACGAAAACCTGGAAAAACCTGTTCACTAATTCCATTGCGGAGAAAATCTAATATTGCTCGTTTAAATCGTCAGGACAACTCAGTTGTTCCAGCCGAGCTTATATTCATGGTTGATGAAGTTCATATCTGAAGATATCTGCTTTCTGCGGTTAACTGTTACATTTCGGGAAGGGGCAACCTTCAAAGCGACCGCGTTTAAGCGATTTGGGGAATTAACAGTTAAGGAAGTTTGCAACAATCGAAAACTGGAATTGGGAGATGGCAAAAACGGAACTTAATTGAGAGCATGAAATCGCCTCTTAGATACTATGATATGGTTTCTATTGGACAATTATGGAACAAAAATTCCAGTAATAATAAAATTTCCAAAAATATCTCAAGAATTTCGGTGCTGTGTGTGTTATATCGCACGAAAATGAATTTATATGAATGAAAAATTAATAAATTTACAGAGTGATTCACGAAGACCGTTCGTTAGAATATTTCAATGAAAGACTAGTGGTAAACACTTGAAATCTTACAGTTAAGCTTTGTTAGGAGATATGAATTATTGGAAAAAATTTTCAGATTCGTTCGACTTCCGGTTTCATCGGAAATGATATCAACTTTCATTTTTTAAATATAATACCCAGTTTTTTCATTGATAATCAAGTTACCCATTGAATTCTACATTGTTTTGACGTGCACTTATATATTATTCTCAGAAAATTGGTGTAAAAATTGGAAAAACCCCATAAATTTTCTAAAATAAAGTTTTATTCCAATGTTAATAACTTGTAGATTTTTGCATGAACATTCCTGATTTTATAGCTTCTCTTGGAAGACATTGACATACCAGTACTACTCCTTCGTTAATTAAAAGTTCAATTGAACATGTAGGGTGTTTCTATTTCAATCTCAAAGTCAGTCATGACAAAAACCTCAAAACTCATTTTTTTCAAATGAGTACCCATTTTTTTTATCGGCCAGCTGGAAACTACGCTAAAAAATGGTGTATGTTTTATAATAAATACTACTGCTTTACTTAGCGAATATCTCGGTAAATGAGCAATTCAGAGCGGTAGTATGTATTATAAAAAATATCCTATTTTTCAACGCAGATACCAGCTGACCAATAAAAAATTGGGTTCTCATTTGAAAAGAATGAGTTATGAGGCTTTTGTCATGACTGATTTTGACATTGAAATATAAATACCCTGTATGTTAAATTGAATTTTTAATTAACGAAGGAGAAGCATTGGTATTTCTTCTGACAGGAGCTAGAAAATGAGGAATTTTCATGCAAAAATCAACAATTTATCAACTTTGAAATGACGCCCTACTTGAGAATTTTTTTTTCAGATTACACACGATTTTTTTGAGAATAATATGTAAGTGACACATTGAAACAATATAGAATTCAATGGTTAATCTGATTATCAATGAAAAAACTGAGTATTACAGTTAAAAAATGAAAGTTGTTGTTGTTTTGTTTTGGTATCATTTCCGGTGATACCGGAAGTCAAACGAATCTGATATTTTTCCCAAGATTTCCTCTCTCCTAACAAAGCTTTACTATAAAATTTCAAGTGTTTAACTCGAGTCTTTCTTTGAAATATTCGACGGTCTTCGTGAGTCCCCCTGTATAGTGTGTTCCGGGAGGAATGCGTCAAACGGATTCCATAAACTGAGGGCATCTAGGTGGACTCAAATTGAGGGATTGTAATCGCCTAAGGTCATTGGTTTTGGATATACAGGGTGATTTTCGGATATCCAGTGAAATTTCAAAGTCCAGAAAAATTAGGACCGAAGTAGAAAAATTTTCGACATTTGCTATTTGGTTAATATTATTAGTTCATCCCGACTCGATTTTTTCCACATTCAGGAGCGTAGGAGAGTTCTTGATTCGAAACTATTGCTTGGAATTATCATGAGGATTTGGACACAATTTTTGTAACTGATATTTCGCCCTCTATGGCAATTATCCTATAATAATTCAGGCAAAGGATGACAAACCTTCAGGAATTTCTTTAACTGAAAATTATTTTTATTTCTCTCATTATTTTTGTTTGTTTTAAAATGTTTGTTCATTTTATTCATGTTTGTGTCCTGTAGATAATTATCGTCATTTGTTAATGAAGACCTCAAATTTCCGATTAAATTAATCATTTTTATACGAGTGTGAAATATTTTTGGTATTTCTATACTCCCAAAACAGATTTGGAAAAGTTAATCTCGATTTAAAAATTATTATATCATACTCTTATACCTATTCAGACAATAATTATACCCTGCGTTTCACATTATAATTGATTGAATATTTATGTTTTCTCCTCAATTCACATGAAATTTTCATCGAGAATTGAGATTAACTTGATTTACTCTATTGAAATGTCAGAAAACTAATTAAAATGTTAAAATTTCATTTCCTCGTTAACAAATGACGATAATTATATATATGCAATGTTAAAATTAAATGTTTTCTTTCTGGGTTTTCTCTTCCAAAATAATATCTATATAATAAAACAATTATTATATTGTGAATTGCTTCTGCGTTAGAAACACACGATACTTATCAGAAGCAATGTATAGAACAATTTTGCCTAACAAACAATAACGAAACATCAACGATAACACAACACAACAAATATTTCCTAACGTTTCGGATACTAGTCGATCATCTCCCTAAGCGGTGTGGTGACCCCCTCAATAATCTTAAATGCGAGCAATAGGGGTCGAGTGATCAATCATTTTGAAGGTTTTGCAATTCTATTAATGCATATGCTTAAAACTTTCTTTTTGGCGTTCTTTTCGGTGTAAAAAAACTCTTTGGAAGTAATTCAAACTAAATGTTCTTTTTAATAAAGAATAATATAATAATATAACAAACTAGATATCAAAAATCGAACTGAATTAAAATTCCTTTCTTGAACGCATTCCATAAAAGTCTCAAAAAACTGCCACAGCTCACAATATTTGGAAGGAAAGATTACATGCCAAATAATTTGACCTGGGTTAATCAGGATATACCAAGTCGAAATTGTCGACGACACCATTCGATATATTCATTAGTTGCGTAATTAAAAATCGAAAAAGCACACTTGATGCGATTTGACCAATTTTGGAACAGATCAATCGTTCGAATCCAATATATCCGCGGGTGAAATTCCAAACGCATTCCCGGTTTTTAATTTTATGCATTTGTAAACTCGTCCTCCATTCATGATTCTACCAAAAAATCTGGCAAAATTTCTAGCAGCATGTGGCCTATTCAACTAGTGAAGTGCTGTATTCATAAATGGAGTTCCGTCTGCATTCGTTTCAACTTTTTTCACATGGCTTAATGACATTTGAATTTCACCCCCACAATTTCGATCCATACAGAATTATTTTTCAATTAGAGGAATTCTCGTACAAAGCTTTGGCTCATATTCGATTGAAACAAAAAGCAGAATAAACAGAGGATGTGACAGAAAAATTACTGAAAGGCGAACCCCTCCATTAATTGAACTCTTATTGGCAATGCACTGATTCGCGAAAAAACGTCGCAATAGTACGAGATCCGGCTGCAAAATCTCTACGTTCATCGCGAAGTTAATCAAATTCACATTTTTACAAACATTTATGATTAGGAGAATATATTGATAACAGGGTGCCAGTCAATAAGTGGCCACAAGTAATTTTGATTAAATTAATGTTAATTAATTTTCCAAAAAAAATTTCGTTCCCTTATTTTTTTTTCAAATAAAATATCATCCACATCATAGCAATGTATGTAAAGAATTCGAAAATCGATGGGTGCCGTTGCACACTCGGCCGCAACTACTTCGCAGCCAGGTGTAAACAGGTAATATTTGGGTGTATTTATACGTTCATGCGCTCTTGTTCCTCGGAACAGAGTGCTTATCAATTTGCCCAAATGTCTGTAATTTTCGAATTTTTGGCTGAAAATGGTCTTGAACGATTTGGTTTGACTCACTGATCAAGACTCCGTGGTCGAAATCGATTCTGTCCGGCTGGCCGTCAGGCCGTTAACACGATAACTCTCGAACGGAATGAGCTAGACAGTTGAAATTTTCAGAGTAGGTTTGAGGGATAGATATCTCGGTTAAGTTCGTTATTGGGCAAAATTCGGTGTAACGAAAAAACATTTTTTTTTTACATTACAACTTTTGAATTCAATTTTTTTCAAGATGTAGTTTCATCATAAGAATCCATTGTTATTATCTTCAATTCTAACAAGCTGAAGCTTTCGGAGAAATGATGTTTCAAAGTTTCAATAATACATCGTAAGTTCTATGTATTCACAGAATGTGAACACAGAATCTGTATGTGATCACTATTAATAAATGTCATATTTTCTAGCTATTAGGGATTGTCAATTCATAGTTGTTATTTTCCCTTGGAAAGCAAGTATTCGATTCTTGAATTTGTGAATATATACAAGACTGTTTTGATGTAGTTTATGGAGGCAATAGGAAAGAAGAAGATAATGGAATCATCAAAAGAAATTACTGTTCGTTGACCACTGAGGTTAATATTACCTTTAACTTCCTTAAGTAGTGAGACATGTATTTTCATAATGTTGCTAGCAAAAAAATGCTGAAATATGGATCTACATTTGTGTATCAATCATTTTTTCTTGAGTTAAGGTTCATAGTACAGAAAAGAATGTGTTAGTGGTATAGACTATTCAATTTTAAATTATGAAAAGAGAATAGTATTTTATTAATATATTTTGAACTATTAAAATAATTTGTTCGCAATCCACTACCTTGCTCTAGACATTTCGATGATACTTTCCTTAGGTATTTCGAGTTGTGAAAACAATGCACCGAGTGTAAGTTGCAACAACCCATTCCACGAGGTTGAATCATTGCAGATTGCTCACTTGATCTTGATAAATAAATGTAATGACCATTTTTGAAGCATTAAGGCATTGAAGCATTGTAGATTGCTAGATGTACAATTTAGATAATTTTTGAAGCATATCTTTTAAACGACACTTTTTTTTAAATTTGATTTCTTTCATGATGCATTTCTATCATAGGTATCCATTGATTTAATTCCCAACTCTAAGAAAGCAATACTTTCGGAGATATAATTTGTCTGTTTGAACAAGAGCGCCAAAAAGCTCCTGTCCACAGGGCTTGAACCAATTTTTCATATTAAATTAAAGCAATTTTTTTTAATATGATGATATATCGCTGCCTATGAACAAATGGCTTCAAATTAGGGTTGCTAGCTTGTTGAACACTCGATGTATTCGAGATAAAGTGAAAGAGAGTTAGCGCGCAACGCCACTTGTTAAAAGAGGATGGCGTGTGCCCGCTGGACTTCGATTAGTTCATACTAAACTGTAATACACTGATACAAGATATAACTCGATTTAAGAGACTGATTTTGAATAAACTAATATTTTGCAGTCAAGAAAATGAATTCTTGAGCCAAGAGATTATTCTGGATTTGAGTTAATTTTTCTTCGTTCAAGAATTTATTCTCTTCACTCCACTATATCAGTTTAATCAAAATGGTTCTCTTGATTCAAGATTACTTCTCTTGAATCAAGTTGAATTTCTCATCAGTGTGTATTGTATTAATTATTTGATGAATTTTTTTAATGTTCTCTTTCATTTGTTTTCTTTAAGTACAATGTTGATTTTTTCTAAGTAATATTTAATGTCAAATTAATAACTGTATTAACGAACTGTAATAAAAACTAATATTTTCTCAAATAAAATATTCGTAGTATTTTTTTTTAAGTAAGACATAACCAAAATTCTATTCTTCATAATCAAACTTTTTTCATTTTTACTTGATCGATAAATAATTTTTCATTATAAAATAAATGTTTTCTTATTTTAATTTTTTTTCCAGAATATTAATTACAATTTTGGAGTAAATGTAAAGTCGTCTACTACTGTTTGCGTCACTGACTGGAGAATCCTATCTATTGACGCATGCGCAATGGCTTCAAATACTCGCACAGCTGGCACACGCCATCCTCTTTTATCAAGTGGCGTTGCGCGCTAACTCTCTTTCACTTTATCTCGGATACCTCGAGTGTTCAACAGCTATCAACCCTAATTTGCGGCCATTTGTTCACAGGCAGCGATATATCATCATATTTAAAAAAAATAGCTTTAATTCAAGATAATAAATATGCGTATACGTCATGAACGTATAAATACACCCAAAAATTATCTGTTTACACCTGGCTGCGAAGTAGTTGCGACCGAGTGTGCAACGGCACCCATCGATTTTTGAATTCTTTACATACATTGCTATGATGTGGATGATATTTTATTCAAAAAATAAGTGAACGAAGTTTATTTTGGAAAATTAATTAACATTAATTTAATGAAAATTACTGGCGGTCACTTATTGACTGGCACCCTGTTATCAATATAATCTCCTTATCATAAATGTTTGTAAAAATGTGAATTCGATTAACTACGCGATGAACGTAGAGATTTTACAGCCGGATCTTAGACTACAATTCTACATTCTCGATATAAAATCAAATTAGAAAAAAATAAAATCAAGAGTCAAAGTAATTTTTCATCTCCTCCATCTCTTTGAGAGATAACATTCTTATCCAACTTATTTGACAGTCTTTGAAAAAAACATAGCAACAGAGTTTCACTTTGCAAAGAACAAAGATCCTTGTTCAACAAATTCAACCAAATATGGTCAATTTGCAAAATTTCATTCTCTGTTCAATACAAATACACAATACAAGTCGACTCCTTAAGTTTACTTTTTACGCGCTTGTTCTGCCGGGAACAGCATGTTATTATTTTGCCCAGATGTCTATATTTTCCGAATTTTTTTGAAAATGGTCTCAAACGATTGAGTTCGACTCACTGGTGATTTATCCGGGGTCAAATTCAATTCTGTCCATCTGGTTCTCCATAAGCACGATTGCACGACAACTCTCGAACGAAATGAGTTTGAGAGTTGAAATTGCTGGGTAGGTTTGTGTCATAGATATCTCAGTTGAGTTCGTTAATGGGCGAAATCCCCCGAGTGGATTCGGAGCTATGACCATTTTAAGTTGAAGGTTTTTTTCTGAATATTCCCGAAACTACCAAATTCGATCTATCTGAACATAAGCACCAAATTGTAGAATTACTACCTTTAGACATATGCCCAGTATTTTATTGATCGGTTGACAACCAACTGAAAAACAAAAATTAAAAAATTAGAAAATCTTGTTTTCTCGAAAAATGTTAAACAATTTTGCGGAATATTTTGCTATTATTTTATGATAAGTTTCATTCATTCAGCCTGAACAAATCATAAAACAAACATTCTTCCTCCGAAAAATACTTTTTCTATATCTTTTCTGCAGTGTGTTCCCAATGCGTCATTATTATTAAAATTAATTTTTCATATCACTGCTACTGCCTCAGTTTTAAATGGAAATTCAAAAATTCATTAAACGAAATCGATATACATACTCCCCTAAGAAACCCTGCATTTTTTCTCGCGAAACTTGAATTTTTTTCAATGTTTTCAATAATTATTTTTTTTTATCGAAGCAATAATCAGCACCGCCAAAAAAAACCATGTTTCATTGAAAAAATTAACGAGAATCAAAAATTTGCGGTGATTTTTGGCGAAATCGATAAATATAAAGCTTCAGGGCACTAACAAAAAATAATTGCAGCTTTCCGAAATCTTCAGGATTTTTCCGGGGCACTTTACGGTTGAAAAATTACTGACGATATCATTCGTTTGTTCATCAGATTCAAAGTTGAACCTAGTGATCCAAATATCCTCAAATATTATTAAATGGTTTCTTTCTGGGTTTACTCTCCCAAACTCTGAAAAATATCTATAAAATAAAAAATAACTATCAACAAAATAATTCTGAAGATTTTCGTTAAGTGTCTGACGAAGGAGTCTGATATAGGCTCCGAAACGTTACGATATAGTTGTTTCATCGTTGATGTTGGTTCGTTGTTGTTTGTTAGGCAACATTGTTCGATTGATTGCTTGGATATTTTTCAGAGTTTGGGAGAGAAAACTCAGAAAGAAACCATTTAATAATGAATATACCTCCCACAGTATCGCTTAATGATTACTTATCCTCAAATGCAAAAATGCAAATTTTTATCTTTATATAGGTCAAGATTATCAAAATTCATCAAAAGTTGCTCATAGCGTCTTATTGGGAATATTTTGCAGTTTTCAAAACTCTACTTCGATTTTCTTTACAATCATTATATATATATATATATGGATTCGTAGTTCGTTCTCACCTCCGTTAAGTTCATAAGGCGACCTGACCTCCGGGTGAAGGGGATGTCCTATCCAAATAATTCTTGTTTATATATAAAGAGGGGAAGATAAAGAATTAGGATTCCTAAAGAGGGGAAATGATTTTCTCCAAAAAAATTTTCCTTATACGAACCAGACCTTGTGTCCTCCGCATATATTTTGTATTGGTAGTACGCTATTACCTCCTGCAAGGTTGCCAGATCTTCGGAGGCCACAAGGTACGATGGTTTCATATTCGTATTCATATATGGAATGCAGCTGTTACTCCTCCGTTTGATTTATGAGTAGTTAATGTCATGAAAGGGATGTGGGAATTCCACACGCTTCGAATTTAGCAGGCGGGAATTCATCTATAAGTTTCATGATCTAGCTATCTAGGAATAAATGGACATCGATTCGAAAATTGAAAATCTAGCTATTATTTTTAAATACTGTCAATGTGACAATTCTTGAATTTCACAAAATAACTATCAACAAAATAATTCTAACGATTTTCATTGAGCGCCTGACGAAGGAGTCTGATATAGACTCCGAAACGTTACGATATAGTTGTTTCTTCGTTGATGTTGTTTCGTTGTTTTTTGTTGGGCAACATTGTTCAATTGATTGCTTCTGACAAATATCCTGTGTTTCTTACGCAGAAGCAAATCACAAAATAATTCATTTTTATTTTATAGATATTTTTCAGAGTTTGGGAGAGAAAACCCAGAAAAAAACCGTTGAATAATGAGTATACCTCCCACAGTATCCTTTAATGATCACTTGCATCTAGTATACTTATAACTTTGCGAATATCTCATTCCGCTATCTTCATATCATCGATTCTCTGTAAAGAATAAGTAAAATATTGAATTACGAAATTCTTTAGGAATTGTAAGATAATAATCGTCAAAAAAAGTTATTGGGAAATCAAACTACTCAGATTTTATCACATCACGAAAACGTCGAAAAAGTTTCTCCTAATTTCTTTGATAGTTTTCCTAAAATTTTTCAGACAACTACTTTCAAGTACCAATACGCCGTGACTGACTAATAAATAATTCCATAAGAGGAAAAAATATTCATTCAAAAATTGGTTCAAGCATTGACGTGAAGGCAGGAGCTTTTGCGGGTATGTTCTATTGTCTCCTGTATTGGACACTCTCAATCAAACATACGCGCAAAAGCTAATGACTTTCGCAAGTTTTTTAAAATTTTATAGGGGTACGGTTCTCCCGAAATTTTACACACGTCTTTATGTCGATATTCTATAAGTGGTTACCAAGCTTCATTTCTATTATATTCCAGGTGGGTATAACTCTGAAACCGATTATGCCCAATAACGAACTCTCTTATTGGGATGTGCAACCTGCCCAGAAAATTGCAAGTTCCTATCAACTTTCTCTGGAAAGTTATCGAGGCAACGTTCACCCCTCCAGATACTGGACTCATACAATGCTGCATGGATATCCAACAATATAGATCCAATTGTGTTCAAACTTACAACTTTGCAGTAGAATTCGGTTTTGAAAGCTCTCGCGAAATTTCAGCGATGTCGGATGAACAGTTTCTGATATATTGAATTTTTTTCAATGATTTTTAAAAAAATTTCTTGTGATAGGATCCTCACGAAATTTTGCGAAAGTTTTTATGTAGGCATTCTATCAGCTGTTCTGTATTTTTTCAGTTATTGAGCAAATTTACACCAAATTTCAGAAGGGTATAGCTCCAAAAGCGTTTGGCCGATTATGCCAATGAACAAACTCAAAAGTCGCATTCAGATGCACAACCTAACCTATCTCATTTCGTTCTCAGGTCATAGTGACATAAATAATATTTTTGTTATAATTTTTCGGTTATACGATTCTCATAAAATTTCACAAGCAACCTTGGATGTGTATTCTACAACTACTCACCAAGTTTCAATTCGATTGGATTTGTATTAGTTGAAAACAAAATTATTACTCGGAAAACATTCGTCCGATTATGCCCATTAACGCACCTGTCCGTCGTATTGGGATGCGCCACCTACCCTGAAAATTTCAAGTCGTTATCGTGGCAACGGACGGCCGGCAGGACAGAATAAAATTCCACATCGCATTCTTCATCATGTAGTCGAACCCAATCGTTTGAGACCATTCTTGACCAAAATGATAACGAGATGTTCCCCAGAACATTCGCTCCAGAAAAATAACTGGTTTAATTGAGAGAGGAATAATTTAAAAAGCTCTGACCAAAATGATAACGAGATGTTCCCCAGAACATTCGCTCCAGAAAAATAACTGGTTTAATTGAGAGAGGAATAATTTAAAAAGCTCTGACGTGAGGTCAGTCTACTTTGGCGCAAATCTATAGCTATAGTGGTCACCCATTCAGGTACTGAACTCATGATTTAGCTTCCAGCAAAAAATATTTTTCCCAATATTTTGAACAATATAGATTTTATCGATAGAGAGTTTAAATCTGGAATCTGGAATACATTTCCATCTTCGATACTTCATATGGGGAAGTAAGAGGGTATTTGGGTTATTATAGGTCAATGAATATCGAATCTCGTATCAGATGTAACGGATCAACTATAATTTGAAAGATATGTGCACATTGCATACGTGCCAAATCACCCTTAAGCGGCCCATACACGCTCAATATTATTGTGCAATATGGATTGCACAATATATTGACGGTGGTCCTTAGACGGTCAATATTATTGTACAATATGTTGGTTGGTGCAATATAATGCGCTATTGCGCAACCTCTCAATACCGCCCACACACGATCAATTTATATTGCACAAATCAAAATATTGTACAATAATATTGAGCGTGTATTACATTGAGTTGAAACTGTCTCATGGCGGGATCTCATTCGATAATGGGGCTTTGTCTTAAAAGATAATAATCGTCATTTCTGAATCAAGTGCTTAACACACGGATATTCTTATACGAATCAAAAATGTTTGTATGTACGTCTATCAGAATAGGTATTCCTACACGAATCATAGTCATTATTTTTGGGCTCTTGTTCCTCGGAACAGTGACCACGGTAACTCTCGAACGGAATGAGCTAAACAGTTGAAATTTTCAGAAGGGTTTGTGAGATAAGTCTCTCGGTTAAGTTCGTTATTGAGCAAAATCGGCATGTTTCGGAGTAACGAAAAAATAAAATTTCCTTACATTACAAATTTCAAATTCAAGTTTTTTGAGATGCAGTGTCATCATAACAATCCATTGATATCATTTTCAACTCTGAAAAACTGATACCTTCGGAGAATAATTTTTCAAATTCTCAATAATTATTCTTGATTCTATGATTGCATAGAATACTCTGATTATCTGTGTCATAGACCCACGTTTTCAATTTAATTACGAAAATTCTTGAAAATTGACGCATAGTGACCAAATTGGAAAAAGGTTGCAGCACGCGGTGTTCCGAAGCGTTCACCCATCCAAATACTAACCACACCTGGCGCTGCTTGCCTTCAGTATTCGGATGGTATCTAGCATATTCATGGTGGGTTTGACGAAGCTTCAATTAGCTCAATTGTGGATTAAATTCGGTGGTTGCATCAAAAATGAACTGAAAATGTATATGGAATCACACTGATTTGGCAATTAAGAGCTGCAAACATGATTTCTTCCTCTAACTCTGCAATTATAATTATGATGCAGTTATATCATAAGAATCCATTGATATTATTCCCAAGGTTGAGAAACCAATACTTCGGAGATATGATTTGTCAAAGTTTGAACTAGAGCGCCAAAGCTCCTGTCCAGAGGGCTTTCCCACATTTTGCGCGTATGTCCTGGGGAACATCGCGTTATCACTTTGCTCAAATGTCTGTATTTATTATTTATTTATTTATTATTTATCGTATGGCTGCACATGATATAAACACATGGCCCGATTGGGTTCAGAGTCGCGCCAGGCATCATGTTCTTTAGCCGGGAGATCAGAAGATTGTCCGACTGTCAAATTTGATTGTTGGCTTTTTAGCGTTACCCAGGGTCACCAACGAGGCTGAAAATGGTCATAAACGATTTGGTTCCACTCACCGATCAAGAATCCCTGGTTGAAATCGATTTTGTCCGGCCGGTCGACTGGCCTTCCTTTAATACGATAACCATCGAACTAAAGAAGCTACAGTATTGACATTTGCAGGGTAGGTTTGGATCGTAAATATAACAGGTGAAATCCACCAAGCGGTTTCGGAGTAATGGCCTTTTTAAGTAAAAATATTTTTCACTAATATTACCGAAGCTGATCACTCGATATGTCTGAGATTTTGCACCAAATTGTAGAATATTTAACTTTATGAGCCTGCGAAGTTTTTTATTGATCGGGTTGCCGTAAAGTGTCAAAATAAAATTTTAAATTTTTAAATTTTATTTCCACAATAACTCTCGAACAGGATCTGCTACGCAGTTGAAATTTTCAGCGTAGGTGTGGGAGATAAATATCTCGGTCAAGTTCGTTATTGGACAAAATCAGCCTGATGGTTTCAGATTAACGAGAAAAAAAAATTTTTTTTATATTACAAATTTCAAATTCTTTATTTTTAAGATGCAGTTTCACCATGAAAATACACTATCATTCTCAACTAGCTAATACTTTCGGATAGGTATACGATTATTCGA
Organism: Halyzia sedecimguttata; assembly: GCA_937662695.2. Classification (NCBI taxonomy): domain Eukaryota; kingdom Metazoa; phylum Arthropoda; class Insecta; order Coleoptera; family Coccinellidae; genus Halyzia; species Halyzia sedecimguttata. The sequence continues at coordinate 20,840,196 of OW569420.2, read as the reverse complement.
AATTTCAATAATGAATCGTACTTCGTTTTCACAGAATGATGTACTTAATCATTCTATCTATGAACTATTATATGATCAGTGATCTTATATGTCATCTTATTTTCGAATGAGAGATGCATGTCAAAATTATTTCTGGTTCGTTATTCTTGATATAAACTACACCTCCTGTTCTAGAAAACAAAGTATCATTGAATGCAAAATGACCAATGAAATAACCTTAGCTATCGTAGAATTATGAGGATGATATGATATTATACATTAAAGGTGATAATATAATGCCCGTGGATAATCCATATGATGATGGAAATATATTCTTAGGTAAGATACATAATCAAATTGGATTCAGAATATCTCCAGTAAAAACAAATCTGCAATATTGTCTAAGTTTGAATTGATATAATATAATTTTCAGAGTAGATTTAAGGAATGAATATATCGGATGAGTTCATTATTGGGGAGAATCAGTCTGATTGAATTCAATTTCTTTCATGATGCAGTTCTATCGCAAGAATCCATTTATATCATTCCCAGAGACCTGTCCACAGGGCTCGGACCATTTTTTAATTTTTTGGCGCTCTAGTTCCTCGGAACTGAGTGCTTATCAATTTGCCCAAATGTCTGTAATTTTCGAATTTTTGGCTGAAAATGGTCTCAGACGATTTGGTTCGACTCACTGATCAAAAATCCAATGTCGGAATCGATTCTGTCCGGCCAGTTCAGCCGGCGGGCCGTAGGCACGATAACTCTCGAACGAAAGGAGTTAGAGTAAAATATCTCGGACAAGTTCGTTAATGGGCGAAATCCATCAAGCGGTTTCGGAGTTATGGCCGATTTTAGTAAAACACATTTTTCATGAATATTTCCGAAAACGATCACTCGATCTATCTATTTTGTATTGACCAGGTTACCGCAAAGTGTAAAAAAAATATTTTCGAACAGTTTCACCATTAAAATCCATCAATATCATTTTCAACTCCAACAAGTTGATACTTTCGGAGATATGATTTTTCTAAATTTCAATATTGAATCGTACTTCTATGTTTTCACAGAATGCTATAATTATTCTATCTAAGCTTTATTATATGATCTGTGTTCATACTCGTACATTTCATCCTCTTCTATAAGAGACGGTCTAATTCAGTTCAGCTATTTTAATTTGATATCTTCCATGGTGCAGTTCTCATTCTCAGATTGCTCATTTAATCTTGATAAATTAACTATTATTTGAATTGAATTTCCTTTATGATGCAGTTCTATCATAAGAATACATTGATATAATTCCCAACTCTGAGAAACCAATACTTTTGGAGATATAATTTGTCTGTTTGAACTAGAGCGCCAGAAAGATCCTGTCCACAGGGCTTGAACCCATTTTTTTTAATATCTCCGATACTACGCACTAGATCTATCTGATTAGTCTGACCATTCTAAATTTCATATTTTTGTTGGTGAACAAATACAAATATTCGAATAGTCGAAATTTTTGCCTGACACAAAATTCCGATCCCTAGTTTATACGGGAGCGATCGAAAAAGCGTAACTACAGAAACGATTCAAAAAGAGGATGAATGGTGAGTGGAATTGTATTTCAATGAAAAATTGTAGAATCTTACTTTGGGAGATCTGCATATGAACCGGATGGTTTTGAAGAAACTTAACATTTCCGTCGTTTCTTACACGGACTGAAAAGTGTAGGAATGGTGGATATTGAATATGAGGATGAGCGATGTGAGGAATTTTCAATTTTGTTTCAAAATTTGACTGAATGTTGAGCGGTAAGGGAGGGACTGCAGGGCATTATTACTTCCTCATGTCATGTAGTTTCTGAGATGAAGTGTTCATAACGTGGTCCTTGGGCTTATTTTGAATTTTACGCTGCCCCTTTTGGACATTTTTCGATCTGCGCATGAATAGATGAGAAGTGAGAAAACTACTGGAGTCTTCTTCTGGGAGGAGTGGTATTTTGGGGTGCAGGATTATATTCCTCTATAGAATCCCCTCGAGAGGTCCGCACATTCGTGGATTAAAGTTGCAATATCTCCTGGACTTTCTGTGCTGGAGAATTCGAGTTTTGCGTGAAGTGTGATTTTGAGAAGTCAGTAACGAATGGACTCCTTATGCGCAAAGGACAATTTACTGTTTTTAGGTTGTACAAGTTAGATTGGTAGTGCTCTACATCTAGCGGTGATGAGTCCGGTGCTGAACGAATATTCTGAGTTTTTGAGGGGAAAGGTTATAATGTGCACGCGCTTGCACGTCAGTTTCAGAGTTATAGCGTTCTTTCCGATTTGCAGTGCTCCTTGGGTCAGTTTTGGAATTCATGGTGCCCCTTTCAGGCAATCTTCGTTCTGTGCATGAGCAAGCGGTTTGCACTTTCAGTGACAAGTAAACTGCGCATGCGCATTAGTGCGCTGGCTATTTTTTGTATTGCTTGTGCTAGGATGGAAGTGAATTCCGTGGACAGATCATGGGGGTTTGATACTGAGTAAACATATGAGTCTTTTGTGTCCTATTTTTCATTCATAAATAACATTATTCGAATGATCTTTATCAAATTATATTCGGATTTGTAGAATGGGCGTAAGCAACTTCGTTAATAATGAGGTCCCCTGACCGTAAACCTTCCCCTTGTGCGTGTGTTCCGCAAGGAACAGCGTGCAATCATTTTGCCACAATGCCTGTATTTTTGGATTTTTTTCTCGAAAATAATCTCAAACTTTTGAGTTCGACTCACTGATCTTGTACGAGATAGGATAATCAGTCGTGTTCTGTGCTGGTTTCGTTATTGCTCACGACAGCTTAGGCACAGCACTCTCCATATTTGACCAGATAGTGAGTGGTGACCATTAGCGTTTGACTAGATCTCCTGCTCACTCTATCCACTGAGCAAGCAATCATAAGACTTTTTGGTTTATGGACTATGGCCTTCCAAGCCAAAATCTTTTCTGGAAAAATCAGAGAAGTAAATTTATTCGACATTCATTTGTTTTTCATTCGAAAAGCATTGATGAATATTTTCGAATTTTGAAAGCTTACGAATAGGTACCTACACACATCTTCAAATCACATCAATAGCATAAAGGAAAAATAAAATCTATCATTTATTTGGATCACTAGAATAAGCGACGTATTTCTCTTTTGAAAATAACGTTACATTCAATAGGTTTTGTATTTCTATTATTGAATATTCTTAATAACTCCCCGAATTTCGAGGAGAAATATTCTATGAGGGAAAAATATAAATAAAACCGAGAATAAAACTCAATATTTTTTACTCTGAATTTTTTATAGTGCATATATTTGTGAGACTATTTGTAATTTATGAATATTTCCCGATACAAAATTAGAGATCAATCTGACAAGGGAAGGGTTGACCTAGAAAAATTATTTAATATCGAACTGCGCACAATTGTGGGAATGAAGAAACATTTCAGAAAAATTTCGGAGAAAAATTATTCTTAAGATTTGAATTTTCAACTTTTGCACTCATCATTATATTCAAGTGAATTGACCTTTCATGAAGTCTGGGTATAGTCTGGCTGCTTACTTTCCTGAGTACGTCTGAGGAATTGCGGTGTCGTGTTTGATTCTCTTTTTGGCGCGCTTCTTTTCCTGGCTCTGTCTATCATTTTGATCGAAATACAGTCTTTAACATTAAGCTCCGATTGCCTGATGAAAATTCCGAGGTCAAACTTAATTCTGTCCAAATATCCCGGATGAACGAAATCCGTTAGATAGTTTCAGAGGTTAGAGCTATCTGAATTTTGTTTTTCCAAACACTTAAAAACCACTGATCTGATTGAATTGAAACTCGGTAGCTTGCTGAAAAATACCGAAAAAAATATGTGGCATGCAAAATTTCGTAATGTTTGTGTGACTAAAAATTAAAAAAAAATCTGTATCCCAGAAATCATCTGTCTGATACCCCAAATTTTGAAAGAGCTTTCAGAAACTTATTTTACAGCCAAGTTTCAAATTTAAACTCGATTGGATTTATATTGGTGGAAATATCAGAAAAATTATTTCCTTTCCTGGCAGCCCAGTAGCCTCAGATGATTTCAGTTCCTGGACGGCTTTAAATTCGATCAAGTTCACTGACGTATATGATTTTCCAATTATTTCATGTTCCATATATTATTTACGTAACAGGACGAACAATTTCATCCGAATGATTTTCATTTTTCTAGACTAAGAAGATATATTAGAGCGTTTAAATTTTAGTCATATCTTATACAAACCAACCGAGAAATAAGTCTGCATTGAAATTTCTGTGTGTTCTCCAAGAGAGCCAATTGAAGAAATCATTTTTCTTGTGGTCTTTCCTCTTTCCTTGATTGTGCTATATATGAAAGAATTAAAAAAAAACAATGACGTAAGGTAGGTGTGCTTTTGCGCGGTTGTTCATGTTGACAAATCAGAATTGAATGATGTCATAAACAAGCAGGCTAAAGAAGAATGACCTCACATAAGCGCTTCCTAATATTTTTTTTCTTTATGCTATCGAAATATTTCATGCGTCTATGTGTCGGTATTTTTCAAATAACAACTGGGTTTCAATTCGATCAGATCAGTATAATTTGAATTATTGGAAAAACAAAATTTCGGTTGGCTATAATTCCGAAACTATTCTAAGAATTTTACCAACTAATGATACTAACCGAGATATTTATGCCCCAAACCTACTCTGCAAAAGTGAACCCTCTAACTCATTTCGATCGAGATTGATCGTGCTCAACGGCACTTACTTCTTCTTCTTCTTCTTCCTTCTTCGAACTAGGCTAATAGCCTGTTTGTTTTCATCGTCTCTGCCCGTCAAACCACCAAGTTATCGCTCCATCGTTTTCGTGGACGTCCCAAGCTTCTACGACCTAGCGGTGATCTGTCACGTGCAATCCTAACTATCCTGCTGTCGTCCATCCTGCTGATGTGCTCGTTCCACTCTCTCTTTCTATTGAGTACCCACTCGTTAACGTTTTCCACCCTACATGATCTTCTTATGCTTTCACTTCTCTCCCTGTCCAGAAGCGTCTTTCCAGCTATTCTGCGGAGTACTCTCATTTCGGTTGTCTCTAGTAGTTGTTTGGTTTTTGCCGTATCAGGTCGAGTTTCCGCAGTGTGTGTCATTATTGGTCTTACCGTGGCTCTGTAGATTCGAGATTTGGTTTCCAAGTTAATATTTGTATTTCGCCATATTGTATCATTAAGGCATCCTGCTATTCTTGTTGCCTTCATTGTCTGTTCTCTCACCTCTGTCTCAACATCGCCATATCCTGAGATTTCCACGCCCAGATACTTAAACCTCATTTCCTGCTGGATGACGTTGCCTTCAACTTCCAGTTTGCATCTTAAAGGTATCTTTGATGTTGTCATGCATTTGGTTTTCTGGGTCGAAACTCTCATATTAAGTGATTTGGCAGTGCAGTTGAATCGATGTAATAAACGCTGCAGATCATCCTCATTTTCGGCCACTAATACGGCGTCGTCAGCATAGCACAGAATAGTGATTTCCTGGTCGCCCATAGTGTATCCCTTTAGTAAGCGTACATTTCTTATTATTTCGTCCATAATGATGTTAAAAAGGAGAGGGCTCAGGGAGTCACCTTGACGGATACCACGTCCTGTATTTATTGGTTCGGTCAGTACCCCGTTAATTTTCGCTTGAATTTTATTCGCTTCATAAATGTTTTCTATAGTTTTGATCAGGTTGTTTGGGATTTGCCTATTGTAGAGAAGGTGCACAACGTCTTTCAACTGCACGCGATCGAACGCTTTTTCTAAATCAATAAAACACATATACGCTGGTCTGTTATATTCAATTGATTTTTCAGTTATCTGTCTTATGATAAAAACTGCGTCAGTGCATGATCTGCCCGATCTGAATCCTTGCTGTTCATCTGCTAAGGATGTTAATTCGTTGATTTTATTTGTTATCACTTTTGTTGTAAGTTTCAGTGAGGTGCTTAAGAGGTTTATACCTCTATAATTTGAGGGCAGTTTCTTATCTCCCCTTTTAAACATAAGAATAGTGGTGCTGGTTCGCCATTCATCGGGTATCCTGTGTTGGTAAAGGATTTTTTGAATCAGGGATGTCAGCTGTTGTATGAGGTATTGACCACCATATTTCAGTAATTCGTTTGAGATGTCATCTTGGCCCGGGCTCTTCCTATTCTTTAACTTGTAAAGGGCTGTATTTATATCGGTTTCCTCAATCTGTGCGTTGTTGTTCGTCACTATTTCGGGTGTGTTTAGTTCAACCTCAAATTCTTCTGATTTGTATAGTTCTGACAAATAGTTAACCCATGTTTCTCTTGATATGTGATTTGTTTCAACTAACTCGTTGAACGGCACTTACTCAATTAATTAACTACACAATTTCAATTTGATCAGATCAGTATTTTTCAAGTTGGGAAAGCGATAATTCAAATGGCTATAACTCCGAAACCACTAGTCTGATTTTACCAATGAGTGAAACTGGCCAGGATATTTATGGCCCAAACCTACCCTGTACACTTCAATTCTCTAACTCATTTCGTTCGAGAGTTATCCTTCTTACGGAAAGCTTGAAAGGATTGGGTTAATTTTATCTTCATCAATAAACATTCAATTAACTAACTTGTTGTATTAATAAGAACTATTAGAATTATCATGCAAAATTTTACACCTGATTAATCTCTAGGTTATGTACAATGTACAATACAATAATATCTCATTTCCTAGCATAAATTGATATCATGGTTAGCATAAAAATATCCAACGGATAAACACAAACGATGAGAAAAAAAAAGCACTGACGTGAAGTCAGTACTCTTTGGCACGCGTCTTCTTGGTGGCTAATTTGAATTGAATGATGAGTACTTCAAGCTCAGTGGCCGAAGATCTACCCAAAGGATAGTGGACATCATTCACTGTCGGTTCAAAAATTAACAGTGCTGTATCTAAGCTGCCATTAGGATAGAGTAGCAAAGTTGAAAAAAAAACACAACTGACTCTCCTTAGTCGCACAAGCTCCTAGAAGATTCTTAGGGATCTCCTTGGGAAAGACTTGGGAGGGTCAGTATAATCATAATCATGTTTATAGCAAGCGCGCGATTTTTTTTATGTCACGTGATCTTCACGAAATTTTGTTTGATTTGGTCTTTTGCATATAACAACTGAGTTACAATTTAATCAGATCAGTATTTTTCGTGTTACCGTCAAAAACAAAATTTTAAAATTTGTGAAATTTTTTTTGCCACTTTAGGGCAATCCGATCAATAAAAAACTTTGCATGGGTATAAAGGTTATGATTCTACAATTTGGTGCCAAATTTCAGAAAGATCGAGTGATTGGTTCCGGAAATATTCATGAAAAACATTTTTAATAAAAACGGCTTTAACTCCGAAACCGCTTGGTGGATTTCGCCCGTTAACGAACTTGTCTGAGATATTTACGCTACAAATCTACCCTGAAAATTTCAACGCTCTAAGTCGTTCCATTCGAGAGTTATCGTGCTAATGGCCGGCCGGCCGGACTGGACGGACAGAATTGATTTTGACCTCGAAATCTTCATCAAGGAGTCGAACCCAATCGTTTGAGACCATTTTTGAAAAAAAAATTCGAAAAACACAGACATTGTGACGAAATGATAGCACGCTGTTCCTTGCAGAACACGCGCGCAAAAAGAATCTTTCAATTCGATGAAGAAGTCAATGTTATTGTTACTGAATATTTCTCCCTAATAACTTACGAAAGAATGCCATAAAAAGTTGCTTTGAGAATGCCGCCTGGGAGCATATGGTTCGAGATCGCGTGAAAACCAACGTTGCCATTTCTGGAGGCCACTACGCTTGGCGCGTATCCTATAGTGTTTCCTTCGTATACTGCTCGGCACACTAGCGCCCGTGATATACTCTCGAACTAAAAGATTGTACTGTATAGAAATGGGGTGCGTAGTGACCTCAAATCGATTTTTTGATATGTTGTTCCTTGAAGTCTCCTGAGTCCAACAAGCTAAGAAACAAGTCAAAACGTTGTCACCTCCGATTTCGGAGGTCACAACGTTATATATGAAGTGACAACGCAGAAGGAGTTTCTATTTTGGAGGTGAGAATGACACTTTATAACTATATATATACATATATAAATCGGGATCATAACGTCGTTTGACGTTATGATCTATTATGAACTATTTTGCTATGATTGAAGATAACTGCTCGAAAAACTATTGCAGTGTCATAGTGGAATTTCGAAAAAAAAATTTCAAGTCCAGACCTTTTTGAATACAAGCAAAAATTTTATTTCTTTCGTTTTCTTAAAATAAGTCCGGATTAATACATGATAAAAAATATATGTTCAGATCTGAAAACTAGACACTTGGAGTTATAATTCTCTCAGTTTTTTTGCTGTATCATCATTTCACTTCGAGCTGAAGATAACCAAAAAATTAGGAATTTTAAATTATCGTGACTAGTTGATTACATACAGAACAGGAATAAGTGATAACTAAATATACAATGAAATTCCCTATTATCTTTCGGATATATATTTCAGTAAATATACAGGGTCAGTCTTTGATCACTGCATTATTTTTAACCAAAGATTCCTCTCATCAAATGAAACACTTTTTTCATTTACCATTTTTCCAGATTCGGCTCAGGTAAAAAGTTACAAGCGTTTAAAGATTTCACAATGTGCTAATACACTCCCGCATATAAATTATCTATAATATTGTTGGCGGACGAGAATAAGGCATGGTAACGTGGTTTACAGCTCGATTCGGGATTCCAACGCTCAGGGACGGATCCATAAAAGTAGTGAAATTTCTGTAGTTTTCCATTTTAAAACATTCAATGAAGAATATCTCGAAAACGGTGCGTTTAAGGAGAAATGATGAAGAATAATATAATGTTCTAAAACGACGGAATATTCTTGAAATTACCCAAGAAAAACTTTATCTGCTTTTTTTATGCTAAATTCGTTTAGTTTTATGAATCCACGAGTTCATAATTAGAAAACCAGTAGAAGAAGAAAATAACTAATATTTGGAAAATATGTCTCATAGTTATAGGAAACTTTACACCAATATTCATTTTATTCGAAAAAAGGATGTCAAAGCTACAAAATAAAAACTGATTTTTTTCGAAATTTCAACAGCCTGTATCTTTTTACCTGAGCCGAATCTGGAAGAATGGTGAATGAAAAAACTGTTTTATTTGATGAGAGGAATCTTTGGTTAAAATTAATGCAGTGGACTCACCCTGTATACTCTAAATCATGAATATGGTGCTATTTTGATGACGAACTTATTTCTTTAGCGCCATTTAAATTAACCTCAAAGCGAACAACACGAACGTTCGTCTGTTTTGTCCTCTATGTACACAATTCGGAAGAAAAACCATTTTCCATTCTTTCCACCTTATTACAGAAGATAAGCTGGGGTTTCTCCTCAGGAATTCGTTTTCGTTCCGATCTCTTCTTACGTAATAACTTCTGCGATTGTTTTCGATCTGGGTGGTCCACCTCACATAGAAATTCGATATGTTTCTATTGTTAGTGGGCATGCTGTGTATCATTCCACCCGTAAAATTTATATTAAGAACATAACAAACAACTATAACGTCGCATTCTACGAAAATGAAAGGACAATGAAATATCTTTCAACACAGAAAAGACTACCTGCAGTAAGGGTGGACGGAAAAACTATGTAAGGGTTCAGAAATGAACCAAGGTGAGATTTCTTGAAAATAAAACATTCTAGTGATGCCACACTGGACGTTATTTCAAAAAGTTTTATATAAAACTGGCTTTCTAAACTTCTACGAAAATTGAACAACTTCTAGGAAATACTTTCGATAATACTACGGCCATATTAAAATCTGGTATATAGGGCGTTTTGACACAAGGTAGAACTCACTAAAGTAAATAATTTCACCAAAAATTGCCTATATAAAATGTATGCAGGGGGGAGTCTCCCCGCTTCCAAAGTCGACCTCAAGCAATGAATAACACTGGTCTACAGTGGTTTTGTTGCCCTAGATATGAAAATGATTTTGGGTCCATTCATGCTCACAATTCATGAAACTATCTATGATTTTGTTAGATTTGCTAATTTTTTTTTTTAAATCATTATTTTCATTTTACATACAAAAATCAAGAAACGAGAGATAAAATAACAGATATATTTATAATGTCAGTAATATTTTGAGAAATTAGGATACATCGAAGTAAATGAAGAGGAAAATGTCGAAAATATATTTTATATTTCCATAAAACGCCTTTTATGGGCTTTTCTTTTATAATTTTTCGAGGGACAATCTCTTTTCAAAGACCAGCAGTAATCTGCCATCATGTGACATCGACCCTGATATCTTTCCTCCATCACTTTCAGATCTTGGTGTAACCGCTCTCCCTTTTCCTCACTATAATTTCCTAAATTATCCGGAAATTTATCTAAATGATTCCGGAGGTAGTGTAATTTAATACTCATATTTGCTGTCTGAAAGTCTGAAAGTTTGTCAGCATATTTTGCACAACTTCTTCATAATTTGCTGCCTTATGGTTACCTAGGAAATTTCCGACAACCAACATCTCATCCAGAACGTTCTCCTTTTTTCCATAACCGTAGAGACTCAACACAGGACTTACAAACTTTATTAGGAACCCATGGCTTACCTAATTTGGCAATTTTTAAACCGAAATATTCAACATAAGTTTCTTTGACAAAGTTTGTGATATTTCTTTTTTGATATATAAACACCGCAAATATAACAAAATAAATCACTAGAATATTTACACTTTCTTCTGACGAACTCATATTTTCGAATTCAAGACAAATATATTAAAATGGACATTCAGTTATTGAAAAAAAATATTGATCCATGACAACTTATCCAGACTCACGTGTACGTACTTCAATATTGTCAAATAACTGAGATCTCAGCTGTTCTGTGGAGTAAGGGGTCTGAGAGTGGGGTTCACGTGATGTTTGTATGCTCGAAAAAGTTGCGCAGAAGCCTAATCGTGACTGGAAAATTAAATTTTATTTTTAACAAACCGATAATTGTTTAAAATATAAGATATGCAAAAGTCATGAAAATATGAGCACATTCAGAACTTTCATGAATATATTCGTAACTTAGGCACTTGAGAACGTAAAAATTTGCGATGATATCCAGGGCAACAAAACAAAACTTTTTTTTGTAGAGCTGTGTAATCAGAGAGATCATCATGGTGAAACTCCTATTACACAGCGTTCTTGAACAATGGCAACAATGTCACAGAAAGAGGTCTAACGACGCGAGAGGAGAACACAAAGTTGAAGGTTGAGAATTTGTGTATTTACGGTTTATTGTGTATTGTGTTAAACAGGTGCAAATTAATTTTTAGAGGGTAAAGTGATCAATTTTTGATTACTTAATGATTCAGTGCCTATCCGATGAATGAGTGTGTCTAGATAAATGCCTCATCGATGTTGAGTAACAGAAACCGAAACAAAATGGGTATGTATCAGTCAAAACCTAAAAATCTCATTTCAAAAATTAAATGAGTCTCTTCTTGAAATCCATACTTCTCGGAGAATATGGCTGGTGAAGTACCCCTACAAAAGTACCGCCTGGGTAATGTGGAATCGGTCCTTTGTAATCATTGAAAACAATAATAAATTCAATTTACAGCTGAAACTATGATATATAGTACTTCCCGCAATGCAGGTAAACGTTCTGAATGAAACTAGCGGTAGGATTATTCATCGGAGATGAATACACCCATATAAAGATAATTAAGCTACTTGCAAGAAAATCAATGAAACATATTGCATTATCGAATAATTGTCGAGAATTAGTAGCTCTTATTTTTTTTATATGGGGCAACTCTACTAACTTAATATTAAGTTAGCTCAGCCTACCCCTAAACCAAGAGCACGTTTATCACAACATTTTACAAAATAAACCGTAAGCACAGGAAAGCCGGGCAGAAATGTTTAACCTTCACCTTCATGTTGTATGTTTTTTCACGGCATTACTCAGACGTACCTATGGTAGTAGGACTCAATGGCTTTGCTGCCGTTCTTTCCTGTGCATGGCTTGTATTAGGGACTGGTGTGGTGTTAGACATCAGTGAAATTTATTCATCATTCAATGAACGAGAGCACTGAAACTACTGACGCCAGTGCTTCAATTATTTTTCTCTATTTCAGTATCGAAATCAGTCCATTCCAGCACTAAAAACAGTGCTGGAATGAACTCATTCCCGCATTGTTTCTAGTTATATTTTTCGTTTTGTGGTAGTCAGCACTGACATTCGATCCTATCAAATTTCAACACACGTCAATTGTCAATATAATCTGGACGAAGTGAAATAATTGTTGAGTGGAAAAGTTTTATTTTCATTAAAAAATAAGGTACTGGAGATTTCCTTCTTGCTAATATTGATTAATTCATCCTATTAAGAAACTGCTATAAATCTGATCTACATGCCCTACGTATGATTCAAATTCAAATTCCGTAATCTGTCAACTTTCGTAACAGTCACACCAACTGCCAAGATACAATAGAAAAGTCACTAGGATGTATAATCCGAAATTTTCATTAAATTTCAACAGTATTTTACAAAACTTGCCTGAAATAGAGAAAATATCGTCTAATTCTCGTTGCAGAAGGCAATTCCAGCACTCATGCGTTCGAAAACTCGCTCCTTCGTCGCTCGTTTTCGAATTTCGCATTCGTGTTTTAATAGGAGCCCATTCTGCAACTTGTTTTAGAATATACTATTCAATTTGTGTGTTTCGATATGATCATTCTGTCTCTGACTATTATCGAATATCTCTCAGATTTTTGATATGTGTATTTGCTAACTGTGGTATTCATTCTGTATGCAAGTTTATTTAGAACGGTTCCAGACGGATCAGCTCGCAACCAAACTAAGCCGGAAATCCTGATTTATGCCTTCCGGAGGCAGATTTTTTCGTTCAAATATGCGTAACATTTCGATTCCAAATAGAAATCTATGTCGATAAATCTCCAGCTCGAAACGGTTATAAATCGAGCACACAAAGAATGATCATAATATCTATTGATGTTTCTGAACGGAAATGCACGCATAAATACATAACAGATTTCTATATATTCCTTAACCTGAAAATTTGCCTACGATCGCCCGAAATGTAGGATAAATTTGAATTCGATTCTCCATATTTGTTATTCTTATCACGCTCCATTTTGACACAATGAAGTATTCATCTAGGGCGTTTTGTGTGGTTTCCTGAGCTCGGACCATATATCAAAGAGGAAAACCTCCGTGGATTTCACTGAGGATCTTTCATAGAGGATGCAACATAATTAATTCAACGAATATTTGAATGTTTCAGCAAGAAAACGCTTCTTGAGAAATATTTTTCTTACTATTGATTCGATCCTCGAATAATATCTACGCCAATTTTCACTGTTTGTGTTTTGAAGTACGTAGGATCCAAATATCGAATAAAAAAATTATTTCACTGTCCGGAACATTTCTCCGGAATAACCGGATAGAAATAGCAGGAAATATTCATTATGAGTGTTGAACATAAACTGGTATGTCTCTAAAATTGATTATGCATGCCAAACATACCAATGAATAATCATTAAAGGATACTGTGGGAGGTATACTCATTATTGAAAGGTTTTTTTCTGGGTTTTCTCTCCCAAACTCTGAAAAATATCTATAAAATAAAAATTAATTGTTTTGTGATTTGCTTCTGCCTAAGAAACACAAGATATTTGTCAGAAGCCATCAATTGAACAATGTTGCCTAACAAACAACAACGAAACAACATCAACGAAGAAACAACTATATCGTAACGTTTCGGAGTCTATATCAGACTCCTTCGTCAGACGCTTAATGAAAATCTTTAGAATTATTTTGTTGTGAAGTTCAAGAAAAAAAAAAATTTCATTAAGCGTCTGACGAAGGAGCCTGATATAGACTCCGAAACGTTACGATATAGTTGTTTCTTCGTTGATGTTGTTTCGTTGTTGTTTGTTAGGCAACATTGTTCAATTGATTGCTTCTGACAAATATCTTGTGTTTCTTACGCAGAAGCAAATCACAAAATAATTAATTTTTATTTTATAGATATTTTTCAGAGTTTGGGAGAGAAAACCCAGAAAAAACCTTTCAATACCAATGAATCACATCCAATCCGAATATACCCACTGGTCATTTAATTCACGAGAAATACGTTCACGAGCGACAAAAATCTTCATCAGCCATAACGTACAGGGTGGGCAAATTTCGATGTTTGTATGGGATATCTCGGTAACTATAGGAGATCCAAAAAATTGAGGGTGCATTCTCGATCTCCTTTTTCGAGACAAATTCACTGCTAAAAACCAAAATCTGTTATCGTCTTACGTTTTAGAGTTATAAACAAGAATTCGATTGTGATGATGTGGACTCAAATGTGATCGATGTTGTGGAATTTCCACCTGACACTGTTGACGTTGTGTCGGATGAGAAGGAAATCGACGAAAACGAACTTAAAGAGTCCACGCCACCTAAGGATATTCCAGGTTCCGTTGAACTTCATGGTCTAATCGAAGCGGAAGTGTAGTCTTCAGGGGAAATCGACGAAAACGGATTTGAAGAAGAACATGCAACCTAATGCCGGGTCCAGACGGGTGTAATGTAATGTATTCGCCTTAAATTACGCATTACATTACGAGTTACATTACATCCGTCTGGACCCGGAACAGGTAATGAGAGTATTGAAAACCAGAAAGACTGGTCCTCTCTTACCAGGTACATTTCATCAGCCAATCTTCCTAGTGACGAAATGATCAAGAAAGTAAGCATCGAAAAGGATTTCACTACGAGGATTGGTTGGAAAAAGTCTGGGACAGGGAATCCACCAACCAAGTTCTTAAAAGAAATGCCATTAAATGAATGGTACACATACGGTTCAAAAACCACTACAGAAGCTGGCGCAGGAGTATATGGGCCAGGCACCAAATGCTCACTATCGCAAGGCTCCTATCCGAGCATATTTCAGGCAGAAGTACTCGCAAGAGAAAGATGCGTGGAAATGAACCTAGAAAGAAACCATCATATGTATATTTCGTATGAGAAGAACAATGATAAAATCAGAAAAAAAAATAGATGAGATATAACAATCCACTCTGACAGTCAGCTGCTATTGAAGCTCTAAGCTCCCCTGTTATCGAATCCAAGATAATATGCTTTGGTCAAGAAATCTGCAGGAGCGAAGACGTAGCCTCATCGAAGCCATCCCAGATACTGGAGTTCATCAGAAATCTGGAACTGGAAGGCGAGCTGTAGATGTTAATGACATTGACACCTTTGACGGGTGGGGTACAATAGACCTTAAGTGCATCGTTACCCCCTAAAACAATATACAATATATACAAGGATGTTAGAAATAAAGAGGCTTTCACGATAACAACAAAGCGACAGATGCTGCGCCAACCAATGCTCATGTTATGATAAACATGCTCTTAGTTTAGGGGTAGGCTGTGCTAACTTAATATTAAGTTAGCAGAGCCATCCCATATAAAAAAAATTAAGAGCGACAAATACTCGACAATTATTCGACAATTGATGCAATATGTTTAATTGATTTTCTTGCAAGTAGCTCTGCTTATTTAAAGGGGTGTATTCATCTCCGATGAATAATCTTACATCTATTTTCATTTAGAACGTTTACCTGCATTGCGAGAAGTACTACATATCATAATTTCAGCCGAAAAGTGAATTTATAATTATTTGCAATGATTATAAAAGACTGATTCCACATTACCCAGAGGGTATACTACCGTGAAACTTTTGTAGGGGTAGTTCAGCAACCAGATTCTGCCAAAAACAAGAAGTTTGGGTTTCAAGAAGAGACTCATTTAATTTTTGAAATGGGATTTTTCAGTTTTGACTGATACATACCCATTTTGTTTTGGTTTCTGTTACTCAACATCGATGAGGCATTTTTCTACATACGCTTATTCATGGAATATGAACTGTATCATTAAATAATCCAGAATTGATCACTTTTACTCTCTAAAAATGCATTTGCACCTGTTTAACACAATACACAATAAACCGGGAAAAAATTCTTAACGCTTAAATGTGTGTTCTCCTCTCGCGTCATTAGATGTATAATGGTCTTAGGTCTCTGTGACATTGTTGCCATTGTTCAAGAAAGCTATGGAATGCGAGATTCACCATGCTATGATCTCTGTGATTACTCATTGCTTGAGGTTGATTATGGAACCGTAGGGAGACTCCACTCTGCATACTTTATTAAGGCAATTTTTGGTGAATTGATTCACTTTAGCGAGTCCTACCTTCTGTCGAAATACCTGTATACAAGATTCTGATATAGCCGTAGTTCTGAAGGAAGTATGTCCTAGAAGTTGTTTAATCTTCGAGGAAGTTTAGAAAGTCGGTTTTATATAAATATTTTTAAAGTAGCGTGTAGTGTGGCATCACTAGAATGTGTTATTTTCAAGAAGTCTCACTTTGAATCACTTTTGAACCATAGTTTTAAACACCATTACTGTAGGTAGTCTTTCTGTGCTGCAAGATATTTCATTGTCCTTTCATTTTCGTAGAATGCGACGTTATAGTTGTTTGTTATGTTGTTAATATAAATTTTACGGGTGGAATGATACACCGAATGCCCACTAACAATAGAAACATATCGAATTTCTGTGTGATGTGGACCACCCCAGATCGAAACCAATCGCAGAAGTTATTACGTAAGAAGAGATCCGAACTAGAACGAATTCCTGGGTAGAAACCCCAGCTTATCTTCTGTAATAAGGTGGATAGAATGGAGAATGGTTTTTCTTCCGAATTGTGTACGTATAGGATAAAAATGGCGAAAGTTCGTGTTGGTCACATCGAGGTTAATTTAAATGGCGCTAAGGAAATAAGTATGTCATCAAAATAGCACCATATTCATGATTTAGAGTATATGTATTTACTAAAATTTATATACGAAAGATAATAGGGAATTTCATTGTACATTTAGTTATCACTTATTCCCATTCTGTGTGTAATGAACTAGTGACAAAAATTAAACATTTCTAATTTTTGGGTGATCTTCAACTCAAAGTGAAATGATGATCCAGCAAAAAAAAAATGAGAGAAGTATAGCTCCAAGTGTCTAGTTTTCAGATCTGAATATATATTTTTTATCATGTAATGATCCGGACTTATTTTAAGAAAACAACAAAAAAATACAAATTTTGCTTGTATTCAAAAAGGTCTATGGACTTGAAATTTTTTGTTTTCAAATTTCCACTATGACACTGCAATAGTTTTCCGAGCAGTTATCGTCAATCACAGCTATAATGAAATATTTTTTAACCGATAATTTCGACCGATATGAAGATAACAATTTACATATATGATATTTGGTTTCCTTGGTTTAACTTTGTATTTGATGAACAAACGAAGGATATGGTCGGTAATTTTTCAATCGTGAAGTGCCCCGGAAAAATCCTGAAGATTTCAGAGAGCTGCAATGTTTTTTTGTTAGTGCCCTGAAGTTTTATATTTATCGTTCTCTCCAAAAACCACCGTAATGAGCCATTTTTAGATTCTCATTCATTTTTCCAATAAAACCAATTTTTTTTGGCATATTCATTATTTCTTCGATCAAAAAGATTAATTATTGAAAACATTTGGAAAAAATTCAAGTTTCGTCAGAACAAATGCAGGAATCCTTAGGGGAGTATGGGTATCGATTTTGTTCAATGAATTTTGAAATAATCATTTAAAACTGAGTCGGAAGCAGCGATAAAGGAATTTATTTTCATAAAAATGAAGCATTGCCAAGCCACTGGGAGAAAATTTAAAAAAATATATTTTGGAAGGAAAATGTTTCAGGCTTTTTAGATAATAAATCTTTTTGATCGAATGAATGAGAATTATTATAAAAAAAGCAAAATATTCCGCAAAATTGTTGAATTTTTTTCGAGATTTTGGGAAAACAAGATATTCCAATTTTTGAAATTTTGTTTTTCAGTTAGTAGTTAACCGATCAATACAATACTTGGCACACGTATAAAGGTAGTAATTCTACAATTTGGTGCTTAATTTCAAATATATCGATGGACTGCTTTCAGAAATATTCAGAAAAAAAGCTTCAAATTGAAATGGCCATAACTCCGAATCGACTTGAGGGATTTTGCCCATTACCAATCTCAACCGAGATACTTATGCTTCAAACCTATCCAGCAAATTTCAACTCTCTAACTCATTTCGTTCGAGAGTTATCGTGTCATCGTTCTTACGGAGAGCTGTACGGACAGAATTGAATTTGACCCCGGATCAATCACCAGTGAGTCGAACCCAATCGTTTGATAGCATTTTCGGAAGAAAATTCGAAAAATACAGACAACTGGGCAAAGTGATAACACCCTGCTCCTGGCGGAACAAGCGCGTAAAAAGTGAACTTAAGGAGTCGACATGTATTGTGTATTTGTATTGAACAGAGAATGCAATTTTTCAAATTGCTCAATTGGAATTGATCATATTTGCTTGAATTAGTTGAACAAGGAGTTGGAACTTGCAAAGTTCTATGCAAAGTGAAAGCCTGTTGCTATGTTTTTTCAAAGACTGTCAAATAATCTGGATAAGAGAGTTATCTCTCAATGAGATGGAGGAGATGACAAATGACCCTAAGTTCGATTCTGATGATGTGAACTCAAAAGTGATCGATGTTGTGGAATATCCAGCTGATCGTGTTGAAGTTGTGTCGGACGAAAACGAACTTGAAGAGTCCACGTCACCTAAGGATGTTCCAGGTTCCGTTGAACTTCATGGTCTAAACGAAGCGGAATTGGAATCTTCGGAGGAAATCGATGAAAACGAATTTGAAGAAGGACGTGATATCTAAAGATGTTAGAAATAAAGAGGTTTTCACGATAACAACAAAGTGATAGATGTCACGCTAACCAATGCTTATTCGCATCATGAATTAAGTCATCGAAACCATTTATCACTGCTTGAATTTAGGAGGAAAGCACCAACAATCTATTTAGCAGTAACATCAGAATATTCTGGCTCAACAATGGATTAACAATGGGCATTAAATATCAAAATTTGACATATCATGTCTCAGGAAAATAAGTTGACATGAATCAGCATAGATCATATTATAATAATTCATAGATAGAATAATTATCGCATTCTGTGAAAACACAGAAGTACGATTTATTATTGAAATTTTGAAAAATCATATCTCCGAATTTGCTTGTTAGAGTTGAAAATGACATCAATGGATTCCTATGGTGAAACTGCATCTTTAGAAAAACTTATTTTGAAACTTGTAATGTAAAAAATAAATTATTTTTGTTACTCCGAAACCACCTGACCGAGTTTGCCCAATAACGAACTCAGCCGAGATATTTATCTCCTAAACCTATTCTGAAAATTTCAACTGTCTAGCTCATTGCATTCGAGAGTTATCGTGTTAACGGCCGGACGGAGGACCGGACAGAATCAATTTCGACCACGTATTCTTGATCAGTGAGTCGAACCAAATCGTTTAAGACCATTTTCAGCCAAAAATTCGAAAATTACAGACATTTGGGCAAATTGATAAGCACTCTGTTCCGAGGAACAAGAGCGCCAATAAAAAGACATTCTTTTCGAGATCTTTATTTATTAAATGGTTTCTTTCTGGGTTTTCTCTCCCAAACTCTGAAAAATATCTATAAAAAAAAATTAATTCTTTTGTGATTTGCTTCTGCGTAAGAAACATAAGATATTTGTCAGAAGCAATCAATCGAACAATGTTGCCTAACAAATAACAACGAAACAACATCAACGAAGAAACAACTATATCGTAGCGTTTAGACTCCGAAACGTTACAATATAGAATAATACCTCCCACAGTATCCTTTAATGATTACTTTATTCATTATTTTGGTATTACCAAATTATCAAAATAATCAGTCGAATTATACAGGGTGATTCCAAATCAGACGTGAACCTTGGAGGAGGTGTTAGTATGGACCATTTGCTGTGGTTTGAGCCATTTTTGTTGATAACCGAAAATCAACAGTTTCATATGCCGGACATTCAAAAAGGTGCTTATAAAAAATCTGTTGAAACAAAACTAGTTAAGCATTCTAACAAATCATTTAGAGAATGAAGAAGCAATTTGGCAAGATTTTAAAGTAATTTTGGCATACACAGCTTGTGAAATTCGAGAGTTGCAGAAAAATTGATATTAGAAATTAATTTTTTTTAATTCATGTACCACATTATCAATCATACTAATTCTTTTTCAACTTCTTATATACAGCAAAGTTTTGCTTTTCTCGTTTTCTGATCTAAATAACCCAAAATTATAATCAAATCTGATCAACGTAGAAAAAATTAACGAAATATGAACTAAGGTGAGAAATCTTTCAAAAATCATCCGAACTCAAATAACTGTTGATTTTCGGTTACCAATGAATATGGCTCAAACAACAGCTAATGAGTCATACTAACACCTCGTTCAAGGTTCACGTCTGATTTGGAATCATCCTATATAATCTAATTAATAATCATTGAATTAAATTTTCATGAATTATCAGTCTTACCGAAGATAGATTACAATAACTTCTACGACAATTATTCATTCCTGCTCATAACTCAGTTGGCGAACGACCAGGATAATTCGCGAACAGTTTAATTTTTTGGCCGAAACCGAAACTTAGGCCGAAACTAGATTTCTTGGCCGAAACTGGGCGAAACCGAAACCGAACCTTCGGTCGGTCACTAAAAAAAACCCATCGCATTTTCTCATCAAAAGTATTATAAATTACATTTGTAAGGTAAAAACAACCAATTAAGGGGTTAGGCGTAGTCAGCTTTTTCAAAATTTTTTTTTCTTTTTTTTTGCATTTTCTTAAAGCATGATATCTCAGATATATTCTCTGAAAATTTGAAGTAAATCCGACAAATACTTTTCGAGTAGTTCGATAATTAGCAACGTGCTATGGGGTGCTCTGGGCGAGAGCAGGTAGCTAACAGCAGGTAGCTAGCAGCTAACGTGCTAACGACAACACTCCAGAAGGTAGAATGATACGTAGACAACATCATATAGATATTTTGGAGGCTGCCACAACGGCTGAAAAACTATTATACGGTTCAGGAATAGATGACTCTGTAAGTAATTGAATTATACGTAAATTGAGTGTAAAACTTCGAATGCGTTTTTCTCAAAACTACGTTCTTTGAACTGGTGACCACTGTAGCTCGAAAACCACTTGGTAGATTCTAATGAAATTTATACTTATAGCTTTTCGAAAACATGAGAGACGTACTCGTGCCTGATCGAAGGATTTTCTTTCAATTCCGAATTTTTATAAACAATTATCTGTTGGTTTTTTCCCGAAAAGATGGAAAAAATCAGACACAAGATTATCTTTTAATAAAACTAATTTTTTTCCTTCGATTGATATTTGATGAATCTCCAAGGATAAGTGATGGTCACAGCAAGGAGCTTCGGTCGGAACAAGATAAACACAAACAGCCATTACTTTCAAAATTATTAAAATTTTTTTTTTAATTTCTGTCAAATCAAGTCGAAACCTTATTTGATGATACTATATTTTTACTTTTATAAAATAAAATAATTTACTGGTAAAAAAAAATTATTTCAAAATGTCATGTTTCGACGCTTCTAACTACAACTAACCCTTAAAATATAAAACATCAAATTTAAAAATTTGACAGTTAACTGGCACAGAATTCCTACCGCAAAATTGCTAATTGTTGGTGAAACGTCGATTGATTGTCCTTCCTTATTACGTTGTAATTAGCAGCGACAAGTCGGATAATGGAACCCTTAACAGCTAATTCTGTCCATGATGTCTGGCTCGAATGACAAATGCGGTTTATCTGATTTGGTTTCTCAGATGAACTGCAACGATTTGCAAGGAGCGGAGTTCGTAGTATATAAATTTTATATAATGCCTAAATAAGCAAATGGTTCTGGATGCATAACCGTGACTATTATTATATAAACTACGTTCAGCTCAAATTCCCCGTTAGATTCAATTTAGCCCGACAAATATTTGTTTTCATGTTACGAGCGTGATATCAGAATGCTCTGCTTGCGGGCCATTTTTCGAGGAATTCTGTTTAAATATTCCCAATTTACTTTTCGTTGCTCGTTAACACCTTCTAGGTATAATTAAGGGCTTTCTCATCCCTCATGTGTCTGATATTGTCAGAGGCATTCGAGATTTCTATCTTAATACAGGTTTGATGAAAAATGGTTTATAGCAAATAGATTCATATTTTTGCGTGCATGTTCTGGGGAACAGCGTGCTATCATTATGCCCAAATGTCTGTAATTTTCGAATTTTTGCCGAAAATGGTCTCTAACGTGTAGGTTCGACTCACTGATGAATAAAGAATTCAAGGTCAAATTTGATTGTCTCCGGCCGGCCGTTGCCACGATAACTTGAGAACGGACAGAGATAGTAACCTTTTTTAGGGTGGGTTGAAAAATTTCGAAAATATTACTCCGGACTCATCGACATTTTCCACGGAAATATATCGAAATTATTACTCCGGAATCATCGACCTTTTCGACGGAAAAATTTTTTGAATATTACTCCGGACTCATCAACCCTTTCCACGGAAAAAAATTCAATATATTACTCCGGAGACTCATCGACCTTGTCCACGGAAAAATTTCGAAAATATTACTCCGGACTCATCGACCTTATCCACGGAAAAATATCGAAAATATTACTCCGGACTCATCGAACTTTTCCACGGAAAAATATCCAAAATATTACTCCGGACCCATCGACTTTTTCCACGGAAATATATAGAAATTATTACTCCGGAATCATCGACATTTCGACGGAAAAATTCCTAAAATATTACTTCGGAGACTCATCGACATTTTCCACGGAAAAGTTTCGAAAATATTACTCCGGACTCATCGACCTTTTCCACGGAAAAATTTCGAAAATATTACTCCGGACTCATCGACCTTTTTCACAAAAAATATCGAAAATATTACTCCGGACTCATCGACCTTTTCCACGGAAAATTTTTGAAAATATTACTCCGGACTCATCGACCTTTTCAACGGAAAATTACTCCGGGCTTATCAACCTTTTCCAATGAAAAATTTTGAAAATATTACTCCGGAGACTCATCGACATTTTCCACGGAAAATTTTTGAAAATATTACTCCGGACTCATTGACCTTCTCCACGGAAAAATATCGAAAATATTACTCCGGACTCATCGACCTTTTCCACGGAAAATTTTTGAAAATATTACTCCGGACTAATCGACCTCGGAAAAAACGTATATGTACGCAGAATTTTTGTTCATTTGCTATAGTTGGCGCTGTTCGCGCAAAGAAGGGAACAAGAAGAAAAAACATCCGAGAAAACATCAAACAAACATATATTTAGCATTTCCAGGTTACCAGTTAATGATGGTACCACTGACATCCTCCCCCATGCCCTTTCGATAACTCGAAAAACGCACCATTACCTCTTGTTTCCCTCGTTGCGCGTATTTATCGCAAATGAGCAAACATTTCACGGACATTTGGTGAGCAGAATTGAGTGGTATGCTTAATTTCGAGTAAAAAGAAAATTCTTGGTTAAATGATTCATGAATCACCCGGTATAATGGAACATTGAAGATCGTATAATGTATAAAGCAGTCCTGAAAAAGAGATAAGGAAAAATAAATTTTTCAATGCTGTCAGGACTCGAACCTGATACCTTTATATTTTCAGGTATCGACTCTAATCTCGGGCCTCCTTGGCCAGATAATTATCTATTCATAAACAACTGCATCTCGGACATCTTCCCCTAATCGCTGCAAGATTACAAATGTTCAATATTCGAAAAAAATAACCAAAAGAACAAAACATCACAAGTATCAACTTCTGAAGTAATCTGATTTCACTGCGATTTTGCCTTTGTTTTGCAGCTCTAAATCTGTTTGTTAGTGCCGATATAAATAATTCAACGTTTCTCGTGAGGCCGTATGTATTATTGATATTTTCTGAACGAAGCTATTTAGTTTCGGCACTTGCCTCTTTTACTTCCGACCGAATTTACGGTTTCTGCTTCTATCGACGAAGAAAATCAAATGAATCATATTTCTCGGCGATTGTTGGATCGAATCAGTGTTCACTTTATGGTTGCTGCTTTCATACGATATTAGACCAGGGTCGATAATTTTTGAAACCGAAAAAAATTATAGTAGAACGAAACCCATTGTAAAAGGAAGAGAATATAACAAAAATGATAGAAAAAATAATTTACGGGTGATCTGGGGTAGAGAAGGGGAAGGGGTCGAGTTTTTAAGGGTAAAAAACGGTTTATCTCGATTTCCGGCAAAACTACAAGTCCTATGGTAATAGTTTAGTTGCAAAGTTGTATGTAATAAAAAGATCTACAACTTTTATACTCACACTTTTTTCATATAACCTCAATGTTAATAAATCAACAAGTCCAGAGCGTTCCTGCCAATAGGGTCCTTCATAATGGCTTCGTATAATTAATATACTTATGCATATACAGGGTGAGTCTTTGACCACTGCATTAATTTTAACCAAAGATTCCTCTCATCAAATGAAACACTTTTTTCATTTACCATTTTTCCAGATTCGGCTCAGGTAAAAAGTTACAAGCGTTCAAAGATTTCACAATGTGCTAATACACTTCCGCATATAAATTATCTATGACATTGTTGGCGGACGAGAATAAGGCATGGTAACGTGGTTTACAGCTTGATTCGGGATTCCAACGCTCAGGGACGGATCCATAAAAGTAGTGAAACTTCTGGAGTTTTCCATTTTAAAACATTCAATGAAGAATATCTCGAAAACGGTGCGTTTAAGGAGAAATAATGAAGAATAATATAATGTTCTAAAACGATGGAATATTCTTGAAATGACTGAAGAAAACCTTTATATGCTTTCTTTATGCTAATTTCGTTTAGTTTTATGAATCCACGAGTCCATAGCTAGAAAACCAGTAGAAGTAGAAAATAACTAATATTTGGAAAATATGTATCATAGTTATAGGAAACTTTACGTCAACATTCATTTTATTCGAAAAAAGGATGTCAAAGCTACAAAATAAAAACTGATTTTTTTTCATCATTTCAACAGCCTGTATCTTTTTACCTGAGCTGAATTTGGAAAAATGTTAAATGAAAAAAGTGTTTCATTTGATGAGAGGAATCTTTGGTTAAAATTAATGCAGTGGTCAAAGACTCACCCTGTATTTCACAAGTCAAATAGACCCCAGGGGGTTCATTGATTTGCCGAGAAAGCAAGAGCAGACGCGTTTCTGGCTTCTTGGCCTTCATCAGTACTCTGTAGCTTCTCAACAAATTCAATTAAACTGACCCGGGTTAAGCCTCTCAGAGCCGGCTTGGTCGATCATACCTAATCGCCCACGCCACGTCTATGAGAGAAAACACGGAAATCAGCCTTTCCCCACCAGTGAATATTTGAAGCGTGAAATCATATGCCACCATTCGCTCGATATTAATCGAGAAACGAGTCCCGCAGAGCTCAGACACAGTATCTTCCCAATGGCCATGAACGCTGTTCAGCGTTTTCAAAAATAATAATGAAAAATGGCGATACCGTTGTTATTAAATCAACAAGTCCAGAGCGTTCCTGCTAATAGGGTCCTTCATAATGGCTTCGTATAATTAATATACTTATGCATATATTTCACAAGTCAAATAGACCCCAGGGGGTTCATTGATTTGCCGAGAAAGCAAGAGCAGACGCGTTTCTATTTGACTTCTGAAATATATGCATAAGTATATTAATTATACGAAGCCATTATGAAGGACCCTATTGGCAGGAACGCTCTGGACTTAATGATTTAATTTTAATTCGATTTCAATTCGAAAAGTTGTTCGTTCAAACTGAAAAAAATTGATGTGTCACTACAGTGTATTTCCTTCTATGGTAGTGATAACAGCTTACAAACGACGAGGCATGCTTTGGATAAGATTTTGGATCACATTCTGCTGAAGATTCTTCCATTCCTGCACCAGTATGTCGCGAAGCTCCCTAGAATTTCCGGAGGCTGGTACATATCTCCGTAAACGTATTCCCATTTCATCCCAAACATGTTCAATCGGAATCAAACCTGGACTGCGAGCAGACCAATCAAACCGAGTGATTTAAACCTTGTCAAGAAACTCAGTACCTATCCGAGCAGTGTGGGGACGTACATTATCATGCATAAAAGTGGCGTCGTCTCCAAGAATAACCGCAAACGGTACAATATGGATTTCTAGAACTTCGGTCAAGTATCTATGCGCCGTCAGAGTACCATTCTCGATGAACACTAACTCTGTGCGAGTTTCGAAAGATATACCGCACCACGCCATAACTGATCCTCCACCAAATGGAAGTCGCTGGTCAATGAACGCTTGGGCATATCTCTCGCCTTGTCGCCGCCATACTCTTAAGCCTAGTCCACACTAGTAGACATGTTGCGCGATTTTGGTCTCTGAGACGTGTCTCAGGTTGTCTACGTAGACAGGTCTACAGACCGATCTCCGTCTACGGGCTTGTTGCGAGACCAAAAATCGCAGGTCTAAGGTCTCCCGATTGGAATGGGAGACTTAATGCAACGTTAGACATATTGCCCAACATTTTGACAGTGTGGACGAACTCAGCGTCTAGAGACGAGACATCTTCACTCTGTTTCCAGCTACCGAGTGGTGTGGTTCGGCTGTTTATTCAGTTTTAATGATGAGATAATTGCTTCGCAGACCTCTGGTACCATTTTCGATATTGCCTGCTTTGATATTCTGAAGGTGTACATGAGGCTCGTGAATGAGTCTCCACTTGCTAGGAAACGCAGTGTGACTGCCAGTCGAAGAGAAGCTGGGATGGTTTCCCTAAACTTTGTATCTTGCTTCATTATTATTCTTCCAACCATCAGAAGCAAGTCTTCAAAATCAGTAGTCGTCAGCCGGGTAAAATTCCGAAAACCCATGGCGTCCTCCAATCTTAATTTACTTAATAGAGCATTACCGAATCTAGGCCTTCTGAAAGTACTTCGCGCGTCCTCCAACGTTTACGTTTTCGTGTTCTTTCACTTATAATTACCACTAAGCAGGAACTCATTCCACACAAAACAAAGTCCTCCATGGCGGACTTTACATTGTAGTGTGGACACTAGACAAGACAATGAACGGTGTCTCTAGAGTCTAGACAGTCTGTAGACCGTGTCTCGAAACCGTCTCTAGACGGTCTATAGACAAATCGCGCAACATGGTCTACTGGTGTGGACTAGGCTTTAGGCTGCTCGTATACCAGCACTACGAGACCGCAACGCGACCGCGACTTCGTGTCGCGGTACGTGGTTAGGCTCGCTTCACATCAACACGACACGGTTTTATGTACGGCAACGACACAAACGCTCGAGCTCTGCCACAGGCTCGCTCCTTAGTCGTGTAAACGACACCGGCATCCGATTCTTGGGTGAAGGCTTGAATGATAGCTTTCACAGCTATCCGGCACGAGTCGTGGTCGTGTGAATGACACACGGCTGCCTTGCTCGGCTGAAGGGGACTGCCGGATACCCTCGAGTCGTGCATACGGAAACCAATCCCGCAAATGCGGGATCATCTGAAATTCTGTGGGATCAACATTGCGGGATTTTCCGTGCGGTACTCACTATTAAAATTCTGTATTCGACAATGAAAGCACAAACGTCCAAGAAAAAGTGAAAGTACTTTTACGTCCGCAAAATTACTCTTTTGGTCCGTTGTGTCTGTAAGAATAATAGTTCGTGCTGTGATCACTATGGATACGGTTCAATACAAATATAAGTGTATGTGTCATTTGCTATTGTGAAATTATTTAAGAGCTCCGAAATTCATTATAGTTATTTATGTACCAAGGACGGAATACAGTCTACTACAGTCGAGTCGGTAAATTGATATCCGAGGCGGAGCCGAGGATAGCAAGCAGGCGAGACAATAGACAGCTTTTCACCGAGGTGCATATTACCTTTTTTCCTCGACCTCTACATATTTTTATGAATTTCGGACCTCTTAAACAATTTCACAAAAGTAAATGACAGTTACAAAGCAAATGACACATACATTTATGGACTTAGGTTTGGATTGAACCGTATCATGCCGTATTCAAGGTGACCACAGCGGACGAAGAGCTGTCTATTGTCTCGCATGGTTGCTATCCTCGGCTGTGCCTCGGATATCAATTTGCAGGCACGACAATAATTGACAGTTTTTCGTCCTTGGTACATAAATAACTATTATGCTACTACTATACAGGGTGTCCCAAGCTCGAGTGCCTATTAGATGTTTCTGGAGAACCGGACATATTTGAAATCTGAAAATTGTGATTATGATATTGCTTAAAATTCTCTACAGAGCTAAAATATTTTCGAAGCCCAAGCACTTTCGGTTATACAGGGAGTGAAAATAAATAAGATGAAAAAATTTTTTTTTCAAGTTTTGCATTCCTGGTATGATCAAGTATTCAATGCTGAAAACATTTCTGTTAAAACCATTGTATTCATTCGAATAGTTTTCAAAATATCGAAAAAAAAAACCGGAAAAAAAGTCAAATATGTTTAGTCAGTATTATGTTCATTATTCTTATTTGAAACATCCTGAACGAAAACCGTTTTCACAATATCGAAGAGGAAGAATGTGTAAAGGTCATGCATCTTTCGAATTCCAGAAATATCAATATTTTCACCGCAGAATTCAACGCAATCATAAAAAAAATAGGGTTCTAATTTGAAAAACAGAAGTTATGGCCAATTTTTGATCACAATTTTCGACACAAAATTTGAAACACCTTGTGATGATATTTCTGAAATTCAAAAGATGCATGATCTTTCCACATTCTCCTTCTTCGACGTTGTGAGAACGGATCACGCTCAGGATGTTTGAAATAAGAATAATGAACATAATACTGGCTAAACATATTTGACTTTTTTTCCGGTTTTTTTTCGATATTTTGAAAACTATTCGGATGAATACGGTTTTGACATAAATGTATTCAGCATTGAATACTTGATCATACCAGGAATGCAAAAGTTGAAAAAAAATTTGACATCAAATTTATTTTCACTCCCTGTATAACCGGAAGTGCTTGGGCTTCGAAATTTTTTTAGCTCTGTACAGAACTACAAGCAATATCGTCCAATAGCCACTCGAACTTGGGACACCCTGTATAGTAGTATGTTTTTAAAAATGCTTCGCTAAGGAGTTAAAGCCCTCTGAAGATGACGTCCAGGCAACACTTATTGTCGCATATCTCCAAAACGGCTTCACCTAAAGTGTTGAAGAGAGAGACTCACACCGGCGGTTCTTTCAGTTTCAAGCTGGCCACGACCATCTTCTAAAGCCGCGACAATTCATGCCGAAACAACAGGGTTTATGATCATTGCAAGACACTTACTGTGGCAACACTACGTAAAGGATTTTCAATGGACAGATAAATCCATACTATATAAACCGGAATATCGATGAGATGCCATTTTTGTGAGATGTTTATCTAAACAACATATAAACAGTCTTTTATTCAAGGAATCACGCCAAAATCATTGTATAAAGCTGTTTAACTTGGTAACGAAAAAGAAAATCCCGGAAAAATTTAATCCTTCTAAGATAATTAGGAATTACGAGGTGACCCTAATTTTATGCTCGGCAGGGTATTTACAACAAAAAAAATGTATTTGATTCTATCCAAATTATAGACTCGCACTGTATACACTGTGTGAAGTGTTTTTAGTGTCGTAGTCTAATCTTACCATAAAGATGGAGGATTATTCTATTTTCTTGCTGAATTCCCTCATTCCGTTCAGTACGAGAAACTGAATTACACAGCAAAACTACAAAACCTGCGGATTGTCGTTCCACCAATAAGATTATAACTTTCCCCTGAACTACAGAATAGTACGTTGTCAAAAGCAAGAGGACATGTCACTCCGCCAAGCCGAGAATGTCAGATTCCAGCATTAAGGTCGGTTCTAGTTGTTAACTCGTCACTCTTCTCCTACAACCCCAACAATGGTGGGCTCCCGAACAATTTTACATCTTAATGCAATCAGCCTAACAATTATTCATTCTTGGATATTAAATTGGCAACTCATATTAAGGAATATAATAAAATGGGGTACGAGGTTTCAGTATGTTGGAACAGAGTACCGAATTACCTTATATGCCTCAGGAATTTCCAGGCCTATGTTTAAACTAAACGCGAACGATATTTTAGGCTCTTTGTTCAATTTTATATATAGTCTACTTTGGTTAATTCGAAGTTCTACCACTGAGCTGACCACTCTGCTTTCCAAATAAGGATATGTGAGAATGGGCGGTGATGAAATTGTATTCAATCTTATAGTGGAAGCAATTAAGATTGTATTCAATTAAAATCGAGCGGAACGGTCTGTTTTAATGGTGAACCTTTTTGTTACAAATGCTGCATTAAGAAGTAAATCATACGAATTGATTGAGTTAGTAAGTTTTCTAAAACAATCTCATTGAATTTCAAGCATCAAATGATAAAAATTTTCGAATAATCTATAAAACAAACAGATGGGAACAAAGTGCGGGAGTGTTTTAGCACATTGTGAAATATTCAGACGTTTATAACTTTTACCCTGAGCAGTTTCTGGAAAAGGGGGCAAAGGAAACAAATTTTATTTGATGAGAGGAAATCTATGGAATCTATGGTTAAAATTAATATAAAACTTTAAGACTCACTCTGTATATACACTACGTGCACTTCCACCAGGAAAATAACGTTATAATTATGTTAACTGCTTCATGAAACTTGAATAATTTATATGATTCGATGATTAAGAAGATTTACAAAAAACTTACCTTCCCGTAGGGTGACCATGTAATAGGACTCTTTACTAGGCTGGCTAAAACCCAGTAGGTTAACTGCAATAACACGGAAACTGTAGACAGTATAGGGCTTCAAGTGAAGAATTTGGAAGCTGCTGCCATTATTAGGAGTGAGAAATTCAGGCCCTACGTTCCATTCTCCATTTTCGCCAACTCTGCAACAATACCAGTTATTAATATGGATCATCATAATAATGAAATTCATAGTAAATCCGACAAACTACTACCAAAAATATATCATGATAGTTGAAATAAGTAATCCATAAATCCATTATTCCATACTTTTGACGCTCACTGTATATTCGAGGAAGGTTCCAGGTGATATATTATAATGATGTTAAATGTTCATCATTCATGGAAATTCTAGCTGGAGTACCCCGGGGATCTATTTAGGGTCCCTCACTTTTTATTATTTACACTGCGAACATTAATTCATGACTTAATGACTTTGAAACACAAGTTTACGCAGACGACTTGGAATTTTATAAACAATTTGATTCGGATGATGTCGATACTATCAATGAGAGATTAAATGGTGAACTTTCCAACAGTGATTGCAAGTTAACATTCATTCACACTTAATGTATAGAAGAGTGTGTTAATATGCTTTTCTTCGAGAAACCATCTTAAATTCATTGAATGTAAAAGGTTGATGATACACCATAGCTGTGATTAGTTCAGCTAGGAATTCGAGTGTTTTTGAGATAGTGATTTAAGGTTGGATCCACACATAAAAACCTCTTGATATTCTATTTCAGCGTCCTTTTCGCCTTAATTTTTCAATTACTGCGACTGAAAAAGTCGCGTTCGAAAAGTCCAAAATGTCCGTTGTCGATTGGTTTATAGGTGATCGATGTTGGGTGGCTCATTATGAGCAATCGGAGGAAACTTCATCTAGCTAACTTTACCAACAAACTACTTAATTCAAGAGATTCACCCCAATATATTCGCGATAAGGTTATCCCGATGGAATCTAGACATGATCGAGTTACAAGGTTTGGAGGGCAATTTCTTGTTCCCTGTCATCGGACTGCAAAGTTCCGCAGATCATTCGCCTACACTGTGGTGTCCCTTTATAACGGGCTTCCTAATGAGTTCAAAACTTCTGTATTAAAAAATTCACAACGAGATATAAAGCATATCTTCCGAGCAGACAGAACGTCATAAATGGGTCACCAAATGTTTGACAGCACGTGCTTGATAGTTAAGTAAATTCCAGAGAATTTGATCATACAGTGATTTACTTCATTCTTACATGCCATATTATTTTTTTATGTTTTTTTTTAATTTCATTATTATATTTTTTGGGTGGTTGAGAAGGAATGTTATACTCCGCCACCTTACTGTCTTACATACATCATGTGTATAGTAGATGTATGTTTTATGTTCTCAAAAAATAATAAATAATAATTTTAGCGATGTTGTTATGACCTGTTGAAACCGAATGGATCAATCGAATGAAATCATTTTCGAACGCAATTAAGGCACGGTAAAGTGATTTTGAAGTGAACATGACTCTAGAGCTTGTTTTCTATGATTATTACTTTTTTTGTAGCTGAGACATCGTTATTCAGAATGAATTGGTACACAGTTTAACAATGCCGCATGAAACGGAGACATAAAGTCTATGATAGAGTTGCCGTGAACGTTACCTACAAATTATTATGATTATTCTGTCAAATGGAATCAAATATCAACTATTTGATTTGAGATTTTCTAGGAATTTAATGGATCGATTGTATTAATGAATATTTATCATTAAGTAGATTCTTTCTGGGTTTTCTCTCCCAAAATCTGAAAAATATCTAAAAAATAAAAAATTAATTATTTTGTGATTTGCTTCTGCGCAAGAAACACAAGATATTTGTCAGAAGCAATCAATCGAACAATGTTGCCTAACAAATAACAACGAAACAACATCAACGAAGAAACAACTATATCGTAACGTTTCGGAGTCTATATCCGACTCCTTCGTCAGACGCTTAACGAAAAATATTCAGAATTATTTTGTTGATCGTTATTCTGAAATTCAGATGATAAAGGGCGATGATCAAATTATGTATCTTATATAGCGGAAACAATTGAAGGATATTGAATAAAAATTAAGTTCGGTGCTTCAATACTGGAATATGTTTCATAGCTGGATTATAAGAGTTGAGTTCCAAGCATCAGATGATTAAGATTTTTCGTTCTTCTACAATGAATATTTCAGTAATCATTAAAGGATACTGTGGGAGGTATACTCATTATTAAAAGGTGTTTTTTCTGGGTTTTAATTATTTTGTGATTTGCTTCTGCGTAAGGAACACAAGATATTTGTCAGGAGCAATCAATTGAACAATGTTGCCCAGAAGCAATGTATAGAACAATTTTACCTAACAAACAACAACGAAACAACATCAACGAAGAAACAACTATATCGTAACGTTTCGGAGTATATATCAGACTCCTTCGTCAGACGCTCAATGAAAATCTTTAGAATTATTTTGTTGATAGTTATTGTGAAATTCAGAGTTTGGGAGAGAAAACCCAGAAAAAAACCTTTCAATAATGAATATTTCAGTATCAGTTTTCTTTGTTGAATGGGTAAACAAAGAGCAGGAGTGAATTAGCATATTGTGTAATTTTTAAACATTTGAAACTCTTTACAAGAGCGGAATCTTGAAAAATGGTAAATGAAAAAAGTTGTTTATTTGATGAGGGGGATCTATGGTTGAAATTAATCTGTAAATCAAATACTCACCCTGTAGGTATGTATAAGATTTTTAAGTGTTTATAGATCTATTACGGTACTGGCTGAGGTGAGCAACATTTATCACGTTTCCCCCCTCCACTTAAGCCAGTTCTGAAACGAAAACAATGTCGAGAAAAAACATAAAGGAACGTAACTATTTATAGTTAGTTGAACTTTCTACAACTCATATGTTATATATTGACCCCCAGCAACATTATTTATCTTCGAAGTTGGAGAGTTCCCTTATGTTTCTACTCTTTTTCGATTTCGATCGTAAGCTCCCACCGGCTCTTCAATAAAGCCCTATAATTCTCGAACTTCTTAGTTCATTTCTGCAGACTGAATTTCAATGCATCTCGGGAATAGACACATTAGTATTTGATGTATGTATCTGCGGATGGGTTCCTCAAGGAATGAAATGAAAATTTTCTGAATTTACATAATATTATTTCCATCTCTTTTTCTCTCAGCCTCTAGAAATCAGGATCACTATTTCGTCCTCATATATATTCTTTCTGATGGCATTTCGAATTTCAGTTCGTCGAAAATTACGGAAATTTAACTCGAAGAATTGACGTATAAGGTCACTCCACAGAAGGGCGCAACAAGGAAAAAGTGCTACGAATTTGCTTTTTAGACCTAATTTTGTACACAGAAAGTATTGAAGTGGAAAGGTCTTTACTTGATGGAAATATATTCTGATGGCTACAAAAGTGACTAAACTCTTGTCCAATATAAATTTTGACGTCTGACATATGTTTCGGAAACGATATTTTCATCTTCTGAGATTCTATATTGGTGTAGGGGGCAACGTTGCACTGCGACCTTGAGGTCTATTGTGCCCCCTCGTCAGAGCTGTCGATGTCATCACTATCTACAGCTCGCCTTTCAGTTCCAGAGTTCTGATGAACTCCAGTATCTGGGATGGCTTCAAGGAGGCTACGTCTTCGCTCCTGCAAATTTCTTGCCCAAAGCATTCATTGCGTTGGTTTGAGATGGCGAGGCATTCCGTTATCAGGTGATCAGGAGTTTCATCCTCCTCCCAACAGAATCTGCACTAGTCAGTTTCTGCTAGTCCTAATCTCATCATATGCTTCCTAAGGCAGCTGTGCCCTGTGAGGAAACCAGTGAGGAGGTGCAGCGTGTTCTTGCTGAGGTCCAAGTATTTCTTGGATCTGACAGTATCAAAGTTCCGGAGGAATTTCATGGAGTGATACATTCCGGGGAGATATCTCCAGAAAATACCTCTTTCAGTTTCTTCTTTCTTCCGAAATTAACTTTTGTAGGTGTATCTGCCAACCCCACAGTAGGGTTACAGGCTAATAAAGGGGGTTTGTGCTCCTTTCCTTGCCAGTGTTTCGGTCTAGCATCGTAGTGAAGATGCTTACTTTCTTGATCATTTCGTCGCTAGTAAGATTGGCTGATCTTCTGAGATGGAGCGTTAGTAAAACATGCTATCCATTATTCTACACAAGTATGTGCTGACATTAACTTTAGTCAAGAACCGATTAGTAAGAATAATGAGTTGTTAACAGGGATTAGATAATAATCGAGTGAAACATCTTTTTTTTACGTTTCGTCACAATACAGATTCAATGTTTCCATCAATAAGTACAAACTTTCAAAAGATGAATTATACGACGATCTGACGTTTCGTTCGAAAGTTAAAGTGGTTTAAGTGGAACAATTTGTGTTATTTTCAAAACAATAGAAACAAATTCTTAAAAAGCACTGTCATGATGTCAGGACCGTTAACGCGCATGTTCCATTGTCTATTCACGCCTCATACAGTCGATCGAGCTGAAATTCGGTACTCGATTTTAGCTGATTCTGACTACAGTTTCAGAAATATAAAATGCTTTATTTTTCTTTCTATTGATACGATAATTACGAAATTTCGAGAAATTGGCGCGTCGGCATTCTACAAGTAATAATTACTAAGTTTTATTTGGATCGGATTTGTATAATAATAATTAATAATTTTTTTTATTTGCACACAAATAAGCTCATACAAGGTTTTTTTTTTAACATACAAATGCTAACAAATAAAAAGAAAAAAAAAACCACAAAGTCATAGACTGTGCGTGGTATTAACCTTCTTGTTCTGTGATCAGCCAAGAGCCATAAGTTAACAAATAATTCAATAGAAGTAACAAATAAGAATTATAAAATGAAACCCAACAAAAAGAAACCTTTCTTCTGGTTAAAGTCACACCAACAACAGGAATTTATGAAACCCACAATCACCGATATCCAGAAAATGAGAAAAAATTCGGGGGATCACCAAAAAATCCAAAATGTAGCATTCAAACAACTAACGTACATTGCAATAACCAGCAGCTCCATTACCCCACACCCAGAACATTATGGATCTCGATTCTACTCTTAGACAAGAGATATTTTTTCAGGTCTCTTTTGAATTTTGGTAGAGAAAACCCTGTCCGCAAATCGACCGGTAAGTAATTGAACACTCTGGGGGCCAAAAACACATGGTATCTCTGTCCAATAGTCTTGGACGACGTAGGCACGACAAGGTTCCTCTCCCATTTTTGCCTCGTCGAATAATCATGAGAAATAGGACTGAATAGATGTCTATTTTTGAAACAAAATAATCCAATTCTGTTGAAAAAAATCTGGCGAGGATCCAGAATCCTTGTCTCACCGTATAAAAGATCACTCGAGTACGATCTCTCTCTGTTCACCATTATCTTCAGGATCCATTTTTGTACTACCTCTAGCTTTTCTAAATAACATGTAGCAACTCCCCCCCATCCCATTATACCATAGGCCAAGCGAGATTCGACAAGGGCATAATAAATCATTTTCAAATGCGGAAAGTCCAATATCCTTGAAATATACTTGAATTTGTGAATCATTGATCTGATAGTGTTGGTCACTTTACTCACATGTAAATTCCAGCGTAAGTGGTTATCTATTGTGATACCAAGATATTCAACCCTATCCGTAGATTTGATCTCTATCATCTCCCCTCCTGGTTTAGCAATCGTAAGGGAAGTGAAATAGGGGAGTCTGTTCTTATAGCTAGCCAATGGGAGGAACATAGTTTTTTTGAGATTAACGGTCAGGAGACGATGGTTAAACCATTCTATCACATTTCCTAGATCAGACTATGTATGTATGTTTAGAATAATAGAAGAAATAACAACAAAATTCAGGATGGGTATAACTTCGGAACCACTTGGCTAATTACACCCAAAAACGAACTAAACTGTCCCATTTGGATGTGCAACCCATCCTGAAAATTGCATTTAGATATAAACTGTTAGTCTGCTGAATATTCCTTCTTCAATTATCGAGGACTAAACCTGCTATAAGAGTGCCCTTCAAAATCTGAGCACTTAAGCTCACTCCGTCAACATGAAAGGGGCACATTTTGATCTGAAATTATATGCATCCTGTATTCATCAAGTTTTGGTGGTAATCGGTTAATCTTTGTCGTGAGGTTATTGGCTCAAGTGGAAACAAACTTTCTCTACATACACGATCGTTATCGATTACAGTTATAATTTATGTCATCCTCTCCAGCTTGGAAATCCAGGTAAACTTATGTCAATGTTTATTATGTGAGTAATCTACTTGTATACACTGTGGAAAAGCAAAATGGAATAAAATCTTGGTAACTGTACATATTTATGGAAAATCCCGAAACACGTCAAATTCAAATTTTGAATTGTCATTCGTCTTCGTAAAAATGCGAATTCAGCATCAACCCCCTTCGAACGATAGGTACAACCCCCAATTTTTCAAATAGGAAGTATGTGCTTGTGATACATCATTTGAGAGTCCGCGTCATTTTCTATTCAGAAACACTTCGATGTTTATTGCGAAAATCAAATTAGGAAGAAAATGAAATCATGATTAGCGAAATTTGGTACAATATCAAAAACTAAAATGCAGCAAAGTAATTTGTTCAAGCACTGATGTGAAGCCAGGAGCTTTTGCACGCATGTGCTATTGTCCACTCTCCTGTATTAGAAACTCTTTATCGAATATACCATGGTGAATTCGATTTGAATTTACCGTGGTAAATTCGAATACGAGTGTTTAATACAGGAGAAAGGACAATAGAACATGCGCGCAAAAGCTCCTGACTTCACGTCACTGATTGATCTAATTCAGATAATATAACAATATTCAAATATACCAACTAAAGTCCTCATAATTTAGAATTATTTCCAAATTTCGAGGAAGGGGATCCTCAGAGATTTCGTGCAATTATTCAAACTGCTGTAAATCACATATAAATGGTCAGATTGGGTTGAAATTGAGGGAAGATGATGAGATGGTATTGTTCTTTCGATGTGCGAAATTGGGAGTCATTCCAAGAACTTCCAAAATTTTCGACCAAAATGAACAATATCCTTAGAAGCATTATGTATACAATGCGCGTCAAAAGTATGGAACAAATTCATTTTCTCAGAAGAAAAATATTTGGCAACAAAATCCTGAAACAGGTCAATTTTTGTTTCACTTTTACCAAATTTTAATGCATTTTCGAAGGAATTTTGTTGCACCCTGTGCCATCCCCAACAACCCTCTAAATTTTTTAAATAGGGAAAGTGGGTCATGTGGTACTTTTTTAGCAGGGCCTTTGTATCTTCCTTACAGGCGTGCAGAAATTTTCAAGAAAACATTTTTCTTTTTTGAAAAATAGTTAGTTCAAAGAGGTTTTCAGTATGTGCACTTTGTCATGGCTCATTTACTTTGAGACGATGGTACCTGATGAAATTTGTCACCGAATGAAAGTCGACCATTACAGTTTTGTTCATGCACAACTTTCAACCCCTACGAACCCTTTAATTGAAAAAAAAATGGGGGGGGGGAGGGCGTGAGGGGGTTGAA
This sequence comes from Halyzia sedecimguttata, assembly GCA_937662695.2. NCBI lineage: Eukaryota > Metazoa > Arthropoda > Insecta > Coleoptera > Coccinellidae > Halyzia > Halyzia sedecimguttata. The sequence continues at coordinate 20,801,717 of OW569420.2, read as the reverse complement.
AGGGGATGAAACTTGTGCATGAACAAAACTGTAATGGTCGACTTTCATTCGGTGACAAATTTCATCAGGTACCATCGTCTCAAAGTAAATGAGCCATGACAAAGTGCACATACTGAAAACCTCTTTTTCAAAACAGAAAAATGTTTTCTTGAAAATTTCTGCACGCCTGTAAAGAAGATACAAAGGCCTTGCCAAAAAAGTACCACAGAACCCACTTTCCCTATTCAAAAAATTTAGAGGGTTGATGGGGATGGCCCAAGGTGCAACAAAAATTTTTCAAAAATGCATAAAAATTTGGTCAAAGGGAAACAAAAATTGACCTGTTCCAGGATTTTGTTGCCAAATATTTTTCTTCTGAGAAAATGAATTTGTTCCATAATTTTGACACGCACTGTATATTCAAACTGCTGTAAATCAGATGCGATTGGCTCAAGCACAGATGTGGAGTCAGAACTTTTGCGCATGTTCTATTGTCCATTCTGCTATATTGGACACTCTCAATCGAATTTACCATGGTGAATTCGATTGCCGATTAATCAAATTTGTCCTCGAATTCTTCATCAGGAAGTCGAATCCAATAGTTTGTGACAATTTCGGCAACAAAATCGAAAATTATAGACATTTGGCAAAATGATAACGCGATGTTCCCCAGAACATAGGCGCAAAAATTATGAATGTTAATGAAGTAGATGTTTAAAGTGTCCACCAAGGACCCATTGGCAATATCCTAACCTGAAATATAAATCCCTTCCAACTTGATTCAAAATCTCAGGGGTGATCATTTTCTTTTTCTATCGCATCCTGAAGGCAAATAGGTTTAGTATTATTATAATAATATTTTGGAATATTCGATGAAATATTATTATTATTATTATTATTATTATTAAACTCTTTATTGCATCAATATAAGTTTCATACATTATATATATATTATAAATGTATTTTGCAATAATGATGACAGTGATAACATTTCGGAAGATAAAATAACGAGACCTTTCAAACGATGTATCACAAGCCTATACTTCCTCTTTGAAAAATTGGGGGTTGTACCTGTCTTTCGTAGGCGGTTGAATGTAGAGTTCTCATTTTTACGAAGAAGAATGACAATTTAAAATTTGAATTTGAAGTGTTTCGGGATTTTCCATAAAAATAAATATACATTAGCCAAGATAATTAAATTATTCCATAGCGCTTCCACTCCCACATGAGGTGGGGAGATGGACGGAAGCACCCCTTAGAGATCTAACTTTTGTCTCCATAATTTTTTCTCTGCGATCCTTAGTTTCAGATTAAAAACAAAATTCTAGGTTAAATGAATTACCCAGCATATAAAACAAAATATAGTTTATTGAAAAGGATACAATAAAAAATTCAAACCTGTGTCTTCGAACAACTCAAAACCGATATGATTCTTCCGTTTCCTAGACCTTGGCCCCATTCTTGCCAGAATTATTGATAAATGTTTTGAAAAGACGTTGAAACTTCTCACTTCCCGATATCTAAGTTTGGACAAATAGTTCATGATTGTTGTTGACGTCGAATAAAGTTATAAGTATTTCATGAACATCTGACGAGGATATATAGAAATTCAAACAAATTGGGTTAGGTAACAGCCACCTGAAAGTTTTATGATTTCTCGAACTCTCAGAAAGATAGAAACTCTGGTATCGGGAGAACACATAACATATACTGCTCCACAAAAGTTAAGGAAGTTCAGTTATTTTATGACCGTTTCAAAAGTTACCGATTCTTGTCCACCAAATGTTCATTTATGAGAAATCTAGTGTCTTATATGGACATTTCTCTGTAAGCTCGTGCACGTCCCTACTAATGCTGTCCTAGCATTTTTTTTAAACATTTGTCAAGAAAACGTGTTCTATTCCGAAGAAAATGAACTATTATTTTAGTTTTAATGGAGGCCTTCTGAATTTATACGTATTTTCCGAGTTATTAGCGATATTCCTAAAAATTATGACAGGGGACTGTTTGAGGCATCAGGGGACTGTTATAGTTAGAAAAAAGTAATTTTAAATTAATCAATCATTTATTATTTTTATGGCATATTTGCGCATCAATAATCAACAAAGTTTCTTCAAAAAAAATCAACAGAAAATATAACTTTCTTCAAACATGCATATCAAAATTTAGTCATAAGTGGTATAAACATTTTGTACTCACCGAGATCAACATACAATCTTAATTTCGCGCGTAGGTTCTGTGAAACATCGCGTTATCATTTTGCCCAAATGTCTGTAATTTACGAATTTTTTGCCGAAAATGGTGGAACCGATTGGGTTCGACTCCCTGATGAATAATTCGAGGTCAAATTTGATCCTGTCAGGCCGGCCGTTGCCACAATAACTTGAGAACGAAAATAGCTAGCGACTTGAAATTTTCAGGGTAGGTGGCGCTTCCCAATATGACGGACAAATTCGTTAATGGGCATAATCGGCCCAATGGTTTCCGAGTAATAATTTTGTTTTCAACCAATACAAATCCGATCAAATTGAATCTTGGTGAGTGGTTGTAGAATATAAAGCTAAGGACGTTTGTGAAATTTTGTGAGAAACGCAACACTAGAAAATAAAACCAAAATTATTAAAAAATACTATTTGTCACGATAACCTGAAAACGGAAACAGGTAGCGTCTTGAAATTTTGAGGTCAGGTTGTCCATCTGAATGCAACATTTGGGTTTGTTTATAGGCATAATCGGCCAAACGGTTTTGGAGAAATACCCATCTGAAATTTGATTGTTATTCTCTCAATAACTCGAAAAATTCAAAACCGATCCAATTCAAACATGGTTATTAGTTGTAGAATGCCAACGTGAAAATTCTTAGGAAATTTCTTGAGAATCGTATCACTAGAAAATTATAAAAGAATCATTGAACATTCAAATTACGAAAAAACAAAATTGGTTCAAGTACTGACGTGCAGTCAGAAGCTTTTGTGCGTATATTCTTTTGTCCATTCTCCTGTATTGGACACTCTTAATCGGATTTACCATTGTAAATTTTCTGTAAATCTTCCTCGAAATGTGTTATGAGCTTTGAGTATGGATGTACTTCAAATGTTTTTTTCAAATATTTGGTCACCAGTCGGGTCATGTTAGTCTTGAAATCTTGGATTTGTTGCCCTTCGGAAACCCACAATCTATATTTTATGGCATTGCTATCATCATATTCTTTATAATTCGGGTTTTTATCAAGGCAAGTATGACATGATCTCGCCAAACAATCCACATTATACCAGCCGCAACATCGATCTTCCAGGATAACTTCATCTTTTTAGGAGCCATATCATGTGTGTTCGATGCCTGTGCAAAATAATATCAGTTTATAAATGAAAATAATGCGGAGCAATGATACTTTGATGACTCTTACATTAATAAAACCGACTAGCGGACAAATTTTCACGAATAATACATATACAGGGTGAGTCTTTGACCACTGCATTAATTTTAACCAAAGATTCCTCTCATCAAATGAAACACTTTTTTCATTTACCATTTTTCCAGATTCGGCTCAGGTAAAAAGTAACAAGCGTTTAAAGATTTCACAATGTGCTAATACACTCCCGCATATAAATTATCTATGACATTGTTGGCGGACGAGAATAAGGCATGGTAACGTGGTTTACAGCTTGATTCGGGATTCCAACGCTCAGGGACGAATCCGAATAAAAGTAGTGAAATTTCTGGAGTTTTCCATTTTAAAACATTCAATGAAGAATATCTCGAAAACGGTGCGTTTAAGGAGAAATGATGAAGAATAATATAATGTTCTAAAACGATGGAATATTCTTGAAATGACTCAAGAAAAACTTTATATGCTTTCTTTTTGCTAATTTCGTTTAGTTTTATGAATCCACGAGTCCATAACTAGAAAACCAGTAGAAGTAGAAAATAACTAATATTTGGAAAATATGTATCATAGTTATAGGAAACTTTACGCCAACATTCATTTCATTCGAAAAAAGGATGTCAAAGCTACAAAATAAAAACTGATTTTTTTTCAAAATTTCAACGGCCTGTATCTTTTTACCTGAGCTGAATTTGGAAAAATGTTAAATGAAAAAAGTGTTTCATTTGATGAGAGGAATCTTTGGTTAAAATTAATGCAGTGGTCAAAGACTCACCCTGTATATATATATATATTCGTATGGCATATGTAAAGAGTATAAATTATAATCATTTAGGTAAACGTCAAACATGAAATTAGCAAATACGTATAAATAAAATATGTACGTAAAGAAAACAAAGGCGAAATACTAAAACATTATTCACAAACAGCAAATTAGAGTTGATGGTTTAGCCTGGCCATCCATTCGAGAGCTCTATGATCAGCCGTATGTAGGTGGCTAAAAGAAAAGTCGGCCTTCGTTAAAGGACATTCAGCTGCTATGTGGAATAGGGTGTGTGCTTGGTGTCCGCAATCGCAGGTAGGGCTATCATTTATTCCCCATTTGTGCGTCCAGAAACGAGTCCTGCCGTGGTTGGATAATAATAATATTCAATACGCAAAAGACAGTACCCTATTGTGTAGAACAGTCCCCTGCTGCATTTTCAGACAGAGGACTGTTGCCAGGGGACTGTGTATTTCGGTTAAATTTCACAATGTTTACAAAACTGATGTAAAATAGTTTTTTTTTTAAACATATCGATCAATTTAGACATAAGTAATATGACAATAATATACAGGGTGAGTCTTTGAACACTGCATTAATTTTAACCAAAGATTCCTCTCATCAAATGAAACACTTTTTTCATTTAACATTTTTCCAAATTCAGCTCAGGTAAAAAGATACAGGCTGTTGAAATTTTGAAAAAAAATCAGTTTTTATTTTGTAGCTTTGACATCCTTTTTTCGAATAAAATGAATGTTGGCGTAAAGTTTTCTATGACTATGATACATATTTTCCAAATATTAGTTATTTTCTACTTCTACTGGTTTTCTAGTTATGGACTCGTGGATTCATAAAACTAAACGAAATTAGCATAAAAAAAGCATATAAAGTTTTTCTTGAGTAATTTCAAGAATATTCCATCGTTTTAGAACATTATATTATTCTTCATCATTTCTCCTTAAACGCACCGTTTTCGAGATATTCTTCATTGAATGTTTTAAAATGGAAAACTCCAGAAATTTCACTACTTTTATGGATCCGTCCCTGAGCGTTGGAATCCCGAATCAAGCTGTAAACCACGTTACCATGCCTTATTCTCGTCCGCCAACAATGTCATAGATAATTTATATGCGGGAGTGTATTAGCACATTGTGAAATCTTTAAACGCTTGTAACTTTTTACCTGAGCCGAATCTGGAAAAATGATAAATGAAAAAAGTGTTTCATTTGATGAGAGGAATCTTTGGTTAAAATTAATGCAGTGGTCAAAGACTCACCCTGTATACATAGTTATAATTAATATAATTAACAAAAATGTTATTACTTACCAGAAGACTGTGTGAGGTAGCAGTCCAAACGCGTGTTCGTCGCACAAATAACACTCTGATACTAAACAAAACGGCGTATCGCCGCCGCATTCGGGAAGATTGCCAACTTCACAACAATTGCGTTTCGTTTCAATCAAAATAAAGTTTGTAAACATTACAGTTTTCTTTTATTATGGCTTTAAATTTTTGGTAGGCGACTGTATGGAAATTTTGGGGGCAAAGTTAAAAGGACTTTACAAAATAAACAAAATACGTAATGAAAAACTGTTCTAAGAAAATAATATGATTTGACTATTTTTATGCGTGATATTAACTGCCAAATGTAGGAAGTTTCAATAACTTCTTCATAAATATCGTTTTTGGCGGGAATACGTTGATGGGGACAGCCAGGGGACTGTGTTTTTAGAGCTTCTATCACGTCTACAAAAAAACTTAACATAGTTATGGTTCTAAAATCAATGGGCCCGTAAAGTTTTGAGGTTGAAATTCCCTCACAATTGATTTTTTCTTAAATAATTATATTACTTTTCGAAAAAATCTGTCGAGACAGTCAATTACGAGCTTACTGAGAATCGCCTATATCTGAATATTTTTCTTGCTCTTCGTTTGATAACTTTTTCAGTTTCAGGCAAGTTCTTGTCATTTGCGTTCCTGAGAATTTTGTGTGAGCTATTTTTTACGTTCTTACAATACTCTTTGATTCAAAATCTGAAAATTTGTTTTGCAATAATGCCTAGTCGTAAATTTTGTTAGGATGAAGCCAATAGGGCTAGTGATATGATTAAGGCGGGACGTAATCAAAGAGATGTTGCGAATTTCTTGCAAGTTCGTCCATCGATATCGAGACATTGGAAACGTGAATGAAAGACCGAGAAGTGGACGCCCAATATCTACCACTCCTGCACAAGATAGGTTTCTGACTGTGTCTACCAGTAGAGAGCCTTTGAGTACTTGTCGAATCATGCAACAGTACATTTTGAACGGTAGTGTTGTTTTGGTCTCTATTGTTCACAGATGAGTCGAGATATGGACCTTGTTCCATCTTCTGAGACGAAGAGTTACTGTAACACTCTGTCTCTGAAGATGGAAACATCGTTTCCAAAATATGTGTCGGGCGATAACACTTGTAGTAGGCAAGAGTGTAGTTACTAGTGAAGTAGTCGTATCTGCATGTAATTCGAATTAGTATGTTGATTTTTATTCACCTACTGTCAAAACTAAAACAAAAATAAATTGGTTCAAGCACCGACGTGAAGTCAGGAACTTTTGCGCGTATGTTTTATTGTCCATTCTCCTGTATTGGACACTCTTGATCTAATTTACCATGGTGAATTCTATTGTCCGTTCTCCTGTATTGCAATAGAATTCACCATAGTAAATTCTGTTAAGAGTGTCCAATACAGGAGAATGGACAATAGAACATACGTAGAGAAGGTCCTGACGTCAGGTCCAACCAGGAACCAATTTTTTTTTTCATAATTTTTTAAAATTTTCTAGTGGTACGGTCCTCACAAAATTTTACACACGTCTCCATGTCGATATTCTACAACTAGTTACCAAGCTTCAATTCGATCGAGTCTATTTTTTTTTTAGTTATCGAGCAAATAATATTCCAGGTGGGTATAACTCCGAAACCGTTGGGCCGATTATGCTCAAAAACGAACTCAACACTCTCATTCGGATGCGTAATCTACCCTGAAAATTCCAAGTCCCTATCTTATTTCGTTCGAAAGTTATCGAGGCAACGGTCACCCATCCAGCTACTGAACTGACACAAGGCTGCAAGGATCTCCAAAAATATAGATCCGATCGTGTTCAAACTTGGAACTTTGTAGTAGAGTTAGGTTCTGAAGGCTCTCGCAAAGTTTCAGTGATGTCGGACGAATAGTTTCTGATATATGAAATTTGTTTCAATGATTTTTTAAAAAAATTCTAGAGATACTATCTTCACGAAATTCAGCAGGAATTTTTGTGTTGGCATTCTACAACTAATAACATTTTTGAATTGGATCGGTTTCGATTTTTTTGAGTTATTGAGGAAATAACCAAGTTTTAGATGGGTATAACTCCCAAACAGTATGGCCGATTATGCCTATAAACAAACTCAAAGGTTGCATTCAGATGCACATCCTCACCTGAAAATTTCAAGTCAGTCTCTTTTTCCGTTCTTAGGTTATCGTGACATAAATAATATTTTTTAAAAATTGAAAAAAAAATTTTAGCGATACGATTCTCACAAAAGTCCTTAGGTTTGTATTCTACAACTACTCACCAAGTTTCAATTATTTCAGATTAGTAACGGTTGAAAACAAGATTATTACTTGGAAACCATTGGTACGATTATGGCCATTAACAAACTTGTCATTAGGATGCGTCACCTACCCTGAAAATTTCAAGTTCTCTTTCCGTTCTCAAGTTATCGTGGCAACGACCAGCTGGCCAGACAGAATCAAATTTGACCTCAAATTCTTCATCAGTGAGTTGAACCTAGTCGTTTGGGACCATTCTAGGCAAAAAAATTCGAAAAATTCGAAAATTACAGACATTTTGGGCAAAATGATAATGCGATGTTCCCCAGAACATACGCGCAAAAATGGTTCGGCGTTTATCGGTATCTATGAGAAATATTATAAATTCTGATTATTAGGGGTTGTGGACATAGAACACGTATACATCAAGAAGTTTGTGATTATTTCAATGAAAAAAATATCCTAATGATGAACCTGTTACTAAGGGTCCTGTTAGTAAAATAATCAGGAAGTATGGGGAGTTCGAATACGTGGAGGATCATCCAAATAGTGGTCGTCCGGCAATTTAAGGGTAGGTAGAATGGAACATATTCTTAGAGTTGGAAGAAAATCCTCATTTGTCTCAGAGAACTACAGTGGCTGTTATCTGCCGCTGTAGTTCTCTAAGAAAAATGAGGATTTTCTTCCAACTCTAAGAATATGTTCCATTCTACCTACCCTTAAATTGCCGGATGACCACTATTTGGATGATCCTCCACGTATTCGAACTTCTTGATGACTTTGATATATCACAAAATAGGTTTGGAGATAATGAAATTGCCATAAATGACACCCACTTAAGATAAATTCATTCACGAACTGAATGGAGATGATTTTGACCGCAGAACTCAGTACTAATGGTGGACTTTTGCAATGCAGATGAGGGGTTTCCAACTCGAATGTTAATAAGTGACGAAGCAATATTTTACTAAAATGGATGATCAAGAATCCGTGGTCGAAATTCATTCTGTCCGGCCGGCCGGCCGGCCATAGGCACGATAACTCTCGAACGGAATGAGCTAGACAGTTGAAATTTTCAGAGTAGGTTTTGCAGATAAATATCTCGCCTAATTTCGTTATTGGGCAAAATCAGACAGATGGTTTCGGAGTAACAAAAAAAAAGTTTTTTTTTTACGAAACAAATTCCAAATTAAATTTTTTTCAATAAGCAGTTTTACCATAAGAATTATTTAAAGTCATCATGACAGAAGTCGTAATTTGTCCGGCGCATTTTTTCATTCTTTTATACAATATAAAGTAAAATATATATCTATGGGAGATGATAGCCCTTCTTAAGGGCCCTGTAGCGGGCTTCGAACATCTGAAGTTCTGAATAATCATCGCTTGGACTTGGACCGGTCAGACCTGGTTTTGAAAGAGACCCTCCTGGCCTTACGAGCAACATTTTCATTTTTGAATTCAAATATTGAAGGGATTTCAGGAGAAAACTAGCGGAGGCGATTCTTCTCCACGAGATCCCATTCGCCTACAGAGAAGTATTTTTGTCAGAGGAGACTTTTGAAAGGTTATGTATTATTTTTAATTTGTTCGTTTCCTCCTCTTGTCTTTTCATTTTTCAGGTTGAGTTTCGGGTACCTTGGAGAAACCTATCCGTTTTTTGACGAGGGAATCCACATTGAAGAAATATATCCCCATCAATATTTTTAAATTTCAGCAAATTTTGTGAACAATAGTTACAAATCACCACACTCACGGGGAGAAAGGGTTTTTTGCTGAGGTTTTTTCCTAAGCTCTTGTATCATACGTAGAATTGTATGGTACCCCGTTACACCAACCTCTGCTAACACATATACAGCTCTCAGTCAAAAGAATATATATATATACCATAAGAATCCAATGATATCATTTTTAACTCTAACAAGCTAATACTTTCGGAGATATGATTTTTCAAAATTTCAATAATAAATCGTATTTCAACGTTGTCACAGAATGATATAATTATTCTATGTATGAATTGTCATAATGTCAACTTATTTTCCTGAGACATGACATTATCTAATCAATCGAAGAATTGTGAGCGAAGTGAGAAAAATCTCAGTTGTTTGCTCCGAAATTAGTTTTTCTCAGAAAAGTCTTACATTTCGGAACGGAACATGAAGTAAGAGATCTGAGAGTAGTGAGACTGCTTTTCATCCATAGACATAGATATAACTCTCGAACGGAATGAGTTAGGTAGTTGAAATTTTCAGAGTAGGTTAGGGAGATGAATATCTCGGTTGAGTTCGTTATTGGGCAAAATTGGCCAGATTTAATTTGATTTCTTCCATGGTGCAGTTCTCATTCTCATGATTGCTCATTTAATCTTGATAATTAAACTATTATTTGAATTGAATTTTCTTTATGATGCAGTTCTATCATATGAATACATTGATATAATTCCCAACTCTGAGAAACGAATACTTTCGGAGATATAATATGTCTGTTTGAACTAGAGCGCCAGAAAGCTCCTGTACACAGGGCTTGAACCCATTTTTTATCTATCTATCTATTATCATGAAAGTTTTAGTTGAAACCAACCTAAACTAAGGTAACCGAACCTGGAGTTCAAGTTAAACCAGCCTAAACTACATGATTCTAACCTTACCTAATCAAAATATAACAGAAATCATTCCTACATTTTTAAATACATACTTTCAAACTCAAAAAAGGATCTTAAATTTTTTTTTTTTGGGTTTTCGCTCCCAAACACCGAAAAATATCAACCGAATAGAAACGTCAATGGATCAGTGTGACAAATTTCAGAATAATATTCAACAACAAATAAATCTGAAGATTTTCGCTTAGTGTCTAATGAAGCAGTCTGATTTAGGCTCTGAAACGCTACAAAAAAGTTGTTTCATCCTTAGTGTTGTTTCGTTACAGTTCTAACAAAAATCTAGTGTTATTTAAACAGATTAAATTTCAAAACTATTACAGTTTTAATTTTAGAGATTAGAAATTGGTTCAAGCCCTGTGGACAGGAGCTTTCTGGCGCTCTTGTTCAAACAGACAAATTATATCTCCGGAAGTATTGGTTTCTCCGAGTCAATTTATTCTTATGATAGAACTGTATCATAAAGGAAATTGAATTCAAATAATAGTTTATTTATCAAGATCAAAAGAGCAATCTGAGAATGAGAACTGCACCATGGAAGAAATCAAATTAAAATAGCTAAAATGAATTTGACTCTCTCTTATAGAACAGAATGACATGTACGAGTATGAATACAGATCATATAATAAATCATAGATAGAATAATTATAGCATTCTGTGAAAACATAGAAGTACGATTCATTATTGAAATTTCGAAAAATCATATCCCCGAAAGTATTAGCTTGTTGGAGTTGAAAATGATATCAGTGGATTTTTATGTTGAAACTGCATCTTAAAAAAAATTATTTTGAAATTTGTAAGTTGAAAAAAAAAATTTTTTTTCGTTTCTCCGAAACCATCGGTCCTATTCTGCCCAATAGCAAACTTATCCGAGATATTTATCTCCCTAACCTATTCTGAAAATTTCAACTGCCTAGCTCATTCCGTTTGAGAGTTATTGTAGAAACAAAATTTAAAAATTTTCAAAATTTTTCTTTGACATTTTACGGTAACCCGATGAATACAAAACTTCCCATGCGTCTAAAGGTCATGATTATACAATTTTATGCTAAATTTCAGATAGATAGAGTTTGAAATTTGTAAGTTGAAAAAAAAAATTTTTTTTCGTTTCTCCGAAACCATCGGTCCTATTCTGCCCAATAGCAAACTTATCCGAGATATTTATCTCCCTAACCTATTCTGAAAATTTCAACTGCCTAGCTCATTCCGTTTGAGAGTTATTGTAGAATCAAAATTTAAAAATTTTCAAAATTTTTCTTTGACATTTTACGGTAACCCGATGAATACAAAACTTCCCATGCGTCTAAAGGTCATGATTATACAATTTTATGCTAAATTTCAGATAGATAGAGTGATCGGTTTCGGAAATATCCATAAAAAATATTTTTACTAAAAACGGACATCACCCCGAAACCGCTCGATGGATTTTGCTGGTTAACAAACTCGTCTGAGATATTTACGCTCCAAAGCTACCCTGCAAATTTCAATCCTCTAACTCCCTTCGTTCGAGAGTTAACGTGTTAACCGACGGCCTGACAGCCGGACAGAATCGATTTCGACCACGGATTTCTTGATCAGTGAGTCAAACCAAATCGTTTGATACCATTTTCAGCCAAAAATTCGAAAATTACAGACATTTGGGCAAATTGATACGCATTCTGTTCCGAGAAACACGAGCGCCAAAAAGTGAATTCTCTTTGATTATTATCAAAATCGAATTGAAGATGAATATATCAGAGAATTTCACAAATTCATATCTGTAAATTTCCTTAAGTGGAAGTTAATAATCGATTTTTCTCGCAAATTTGCATCTAGGAATAAATAGACAATAGCATCTGAGATCGTATCTGAAGTAAAGACGAGCATAAATAAAATCTGAAATCGACACCAAAGTACAGAAGTGACAAGTTGTATCAATTTGAAAACTCTAAATAGTCATTAAAGGATACTGTGGGAGGTATATTCATTAGTTAATGGTTTATTTCTGGGTTTTCTCTCCCAAACTCTGAAAAATATCTACCAAATAAAAAATTATTATTTTATGAATTTCTTCTGCGTAAGAAAACTCACAAAGAAAACATTTAATTTGAAAACTCACCAGTGAAATGTATCGTATTACGGCCCTGGTATACTCGGACGACGAAGAAAACGATTTCCTCCGTCACGTGGCCCTTTTCAGTATTCCTTCGAACTTTTAGATAATTTCACAACACTAGTTCACGAACATATTAATTAATTGAACAAATTGACACGAGAGACCGCATGAAACTGAAATTCGGGAAACATTTCTTATCGCGTTCGACTGACTAATATCGGTTCAATGCATCGAACAGATGCTGTAAGATATGATTCACATTGACATGAAAAACCGGTCCCTCTTCAATAATTTGGAATTTTTTCATGATATGGTTTATTTTGGTTAGTTGAAGAATTACCAAATCCACTAACGTGGTCCTACAAAGCGCTGATTCACTAAATATTGAAAAACACATATGAATTAATAAAAATTGTATACATTCACCGCAAATTAGGTGTCAATAAAATTTCATTCATGCTTTACATCATCTTTCAGGTTATATAGAGAATATTCTAGTTTGTTTCACTGTGGACTCATTATGGACACTACAAAAGTAAATATACTCGGAACACCTTAAATTCGCCTACTTACAATCTTGCCAAATGGTTAGTAAATAGATTCGATAGCTTCCAAACTCCTCAGACATGAACAATGAAAATTCGTATGAATTAGTTTCAAAAATTACAAAATCAATGATAAAGACCGCTTCATTTCGTGGGACTAGTTTCATTATTTGCAAACACCCAGGTTAAAATCGCAATAAAAAATTTGAAATACTGGCATTCTAGTAGATATTCCTCGAGTAGAAATCAATGAGTAGGAACGCGATGTTAACTTCGCTTAGCATGGAGCAAAATATCTTTTCTTTTAACGGTAAATATTATAAACAAAGTGGAAAGGTTTAAAGGGTAATTCCGCAAAAGGAGCAGATTAAAAATAATTCTGCTGGTACCTGCCGACATGTTTCTGCTAGTTGGCTTCTTTAGGACAGGGCAACCCGTTGAACCTTTCCACTTATATATATTACAACATCGACAAATTGCTATTGCAAATCACCTTTAATAACTGACCACTCAATTTTAGAAAATTCCGTCAAATTGTTGAAAAATTCCAATAAATTGTACCTAGGACACTACACTTGAAGGAATCGAAATGTATCAGAAAAGATATTTTACTCAATAATGATCTAACCCCTATTAACAACCCATTATTCTCACTAATCGGTTTATGACGAAGGGTATAATGTCAACCCATACTAGATTGTAGAAATTGTTTGCATGTTTTAGTCACGCTTCGTCTTTGAAGATGGAAACTTTGTTTCCGAAACATATGTTAGACAACAAAAACTGTAGTGGACAAGAGTGTAGTTACTTTTGTTGTGTTATATAGATTAATTTTGGATGATTTATACTAATATTGTTATCATTGTTTAATATATTGTCCATATTACCATAATTCATCTGTTAATTATTTTCGGTAGAGAATACAGATCAAAAAATAACAACAGAAATTAATGAACTCAAGGAGACAAAGACATCGACTACTTATCAAATTCAATTATTATCTTTCCGGAGAACTTCACTATGGAATTAAAAGTAGGTGAAATTATGTATTCATCCTTTGGTAGGTCAATTTATCGCTAAATACAAATTACAATCGTTTAAAGGTTTCACAATGTGGTAATACATTCCTGCATGCAAATTTATTATCTATGACCTTGATGATGAACGAGAAAAGAGTACGGCAACGTGGCAAATTCTGGAATTTCAGATTTTATAACATTCAATAAAGAATATCTTGGTTTAAGGAAAAATGATGAGGAATAATTAAATTTTCTTAACTGATTGATTTTTCTAGTAATGACTAAAAATAAATTTCATCTACCTTCTTTATGCTAATATCATTTAGCTTGATAAATCCGCGAGCCTAAAACTAGGAAACCAGAGATATTAAAAAAAAATTGAGAATAGGAAACTTCACTCCAACATTCATTGCATTCGGAAAAACCATATCAGAGCTAAAAAAAGGTTTTTTTTTTAATTTCAAAGTATGTGTATTTTAAACTGCTAATTTAGAAAAATGGTATATGTCAAATAAAAGTGGGAAAGCCCTGTAGACAGGAGCTTTGGCGCTCTTGTTCAACCTTTAACAAATCATATACTCCATTCACTTTTGAAAAGTCTCCCGGTTGGCCATGATTTAGGTCTATCACGTTTTTGTAACCAAAACGACGCCAGGTCCGAAATATCGCCAATGTCAAAACAATCATAATGTTCCATCTTGAACAAGATATTATCACAGATTATTATCTTCGCATAATAAAGAATTCTTCGCTTCGAAATTGAAAATGTCGAAAGCACTTTTGAAGAAGCAGAGACAATCAGGAAGTGCTATACCGAACTGAAATCTGCCATAGGAAAACTTCAATTTTTGGAAATGTTACGAAGAATTAGTATCTAAGTTGGGGGACAGGGGCAAACTTTTATCGAACAAATCGGAATCTGAATACAACCTCACAAAATTGCGACTACAGAATTTCAGGCCAGCACGTTCAATCTATTCGGAAGAAAATGAAGATTCCAATCTTCCGATATCGTGCATGGCCAATTTTTTATAAGCCTCTACAAGGAAACGAAACTCAAGTCCCAGGTGCAAGTTTAAGACCCGCATCATAGGGTCAAATGAACTGTGGGATGAAGCAAACATTCAAAGAGAAAACAATTTCCTGTTCCGTTATATGTTAAATCACAACACATCAATATACAAATAGTTCTTCGCGGCAATGATTCGGAAAAGGACGCACTACATTGCATATCACTGTTTCGGGGGAAAACATATTCGGGCACTTTATAAAGGCTGTTACAATAAGAGCCCCAGAATTGAATTGTATGCCATTTTCTCTTACACAGATTGACGGATCAATTATTGCCTCAGGGAGATTAATCTCAATTTTGGACATGTATGATGAATATAATTCACTTAGTCACAACACTACTGCAATGTAAGGGGGGTTTTCAATAAGAATGATATGAAATCATTAAAGGATACTGTGGGAGGTATACTCATTATTAAAAGGTTTTTTTTCTGGGTTTTCTCTCCCAAACTCTGAAAAATATATATTCTTGAATTTCGCAAAATAACTATCAACAAAATAATTCTAAAGCTTTTCATTAAGCGTCTGACCAAGGAGTCTGATATAGACTCCGAAACGTAACGATATAGTTGTTTCTTCGTTGATTTTGTGTCGTTGTTGTTTGTTAGGGAACATTGTTCAATTTATTGCTTCTGACAAATATCTTGTGTTTCTTACGCAGAAGCAAATCACAAATTAATTAATTTTTATTTTATAGATATTTTTCAGAGTTTGGGAGAGAAAACCCAGAAAAAAACCTTTCAATAAAGAATGATATGATTTTGTAACAATGTAGTAACCATGATACTGAAGTTATACCTGTCACTAGTTGTCATTTATGTTTAGTAAACTCTAGCAAATTTTTATGGCTAAATACTTGCTCCACGAAAGTTTGGTTATTATACAAAAATTTCCCGAAAATAGGCTTCCATTTGTAAACACTTTTCACGCACTTCACGAAAACTATGGTCGAAATAATCGCCCTTCTGTGCTTGCCATTCGTTCACGGTATTGTACGGAATAATCATGAAAACTCAAAAAATTAGAGTGTGCGTGTTTTATGAATTAAGAAGATCCATGGAAACAAAGAAGGGGGAAAGCTCTGTGGACAGGAGCGATATTAGACATCGACATGAACTCGAACATAGAAAAATATGAAAGACATCACAGAACACTAAAAATAATGATCTATGGAAACAAGTTATGATTACTTACATTCTTTCAACTAGGGCTTCACACGAGACGAGAGTAGGCGAGAGTATAAAAAATCTCGTCTCGCTCTCGCCAATTCCCAAAAAATTAAGTCTCGTTCTCGTCTCCTTATCAGTTGTCTCGTCTCGTCTCGCTTAATTCTGACTAACGATAATAAATATTATTATATCTAAACGAAATGGTATACAATAATGAATAATTTTGTAAAGCTATATTTATTACGCTCTCATACAAAAATATTTGTACATGTACATATTATTTTTAATTTTAAACACTGATAATTTTAACTTTTAAATTAATCGATGACCAAGAATTCAAACATAATCACGCTTGCATCACATCATTTTTCAATGATGTACGTGTTTTTGCCATGATCATACCTGCTGTGGAAAATAATCTCTCAACAGGTACGGATATAGCCATTAATAAATCATCGGCCATCTTGGAAAGTGTAGGAAGAACTTTTTCATCACACTCCACCACTGTAAAATATGTTGATTCCTATTTGCTTTTTCTAACAGCAAATATTCTTCAAACTCAGCTTTCCAATATTTCGAAAGTTTTGTTGATGTTTTAAATAGGCTATCGATGTCGATACATTTTGTAATAGAATTGAACAATTTGGTATAGTTTTCAAAGAATACTTTCCCAGTGGGTAGATCATTGAGGGTGCTCTTGGAGTATTCCGTAACACTTTTCGAAACGTTGAATAGCTTCATTTCTTTGCCAGTTTTATTATACGTAGTTCCACAGATTTCAACAATAATTGTTCACATCTTCACTACAAGAAGCACAAGAGAATAAATTTCTCCAGATATTAAGATAGAGACGAAATTTTCAAAGCATTCGGATTTAGGGGCAATAAAAGTTGTCCGTTGAGTTTTGAATTCATAATGGCATCCGTTTTTGTGGTTGTGAATTCTATTTTTTCTTGTAAAATAATCTCAATTATTGCAAGGTCATAACGAATTAATTATAATCTTCTGAAAAATCGTGTATTTCTAGAACGATCGATGTATAATATAGACAAAATATATTGGTAATTATGGTGAAAACTCTTCATATTCAATTGTTTTCTATTTGTGTTGAAAAAAGGCGAGTCATATATAAAACTTCATACAAAAAATTTAACGAGACCAAAAACGAGACTCTCGTGTTGCGCTGTATGTGGTCTCGGTATCGCCTATATAATATTTTTGAAAACGTCTCGTCTAGTCTCGTCTCGCTGTTACTAGACGAGAACGAGACGAGACGAGAAAAATCTCGCTCTCGCGTGAAACCCTACTTTCAACAAAAACTGTTGAGAATTTGTTTGGTTGAATTTAAAAACAGAGGACCAGTTGACCCCGATCATAGGAATATTTTGAAATCTCTGCAGTATCTTCACCAATATAAATCCGATCTAGCTCAAATCTAGAACTTTACTGTATAATAAGGTTTTTACGGCTCTGACGGATAGTTTCTGAGATTTTTTTAATATATTTTTTTTAATTTTGCAGCCATGCGATCCTCACAAAATTTTGCATTTGCTTCGTGTCAGTATTATTCAACTACTTACCGATGTTTGATTCGATCAGATAAGTATTTTTCGAGTTATTGGAAAAACAAAATTTCAATTCTGAAACCACTCGGTGGATTTGACTCCTTAACAAACCTAGGCGGTGCATTTGGACTCCAAACCATCCCTCGAAATTTCAACTTTCTAACTCATTGCATTCGAGCGTAATCGTGCTGACGGCCGGCCGGACAGAATCCATTCTGGCCTCGGATTCTTGTTAGTAAAAGACCATTCTCGGCCAATTATTCGAAAATTACAGACATTTGGACGAATTGATAGGCACTCTATTCATAGAACAGCGCGCCAAGAAATATTTGGCAGTAGTGATTGAATATATTAAGTTATAGAGAGCAATAAAGAATCCTCAAAAGAGTCTCAATTAATTGATCATAATAAGTAACAATCAATAGTTCTAGCAAGTTTTTCCGTAATTATTTATTTATCGTATGGCAATTCAGACACAGTAAGCATAAAAGCTAATTTACACATATAAGTTAATATAACATACTTAAGGTTTTTCACAAGCAAATATCAAGTTAGTTAATATCTATCGACCCGTAATAATTTATTAGTATTAAATTTTGAATCTTTAATCAACGAGTAGAAAATTTTTCATCTGGATGTTGACAATTAGCGGTTGGCTAATCATGCAGATTCAAATCTCTAGTTTTATAGAACGAATGGGGTGACAAAATCAATTAATTAGGATAATTCTCCTGAATACCTTTTATATCACATTCCTAGAAACGGCAATTAGACCTTCAGAGTTCGGTCTTTCCCTTCTAAATAAATTGCGAATATAAAATTCCCATCTGAAAGTCAAATGGCTTCATTAATATGTCTTGATCAAATAAAATCGCGCCGGCTGAAGTGCGGCATTGTGGATTATTATTCCATTTGAGATAATTGTCCTCTTTCACTTTGGAGGAAAAGTGTTCGAAATTGGGGAAACTCAAGATTTTATTATTATTATTATTATTGATAAGGGGGTTACGTTGCACCGCGACCTTGAGATCTATTGTGCCCCCCAACAGAGCTGTTCTCACCATTACGCCATCTACAGCTCGCCCTCCAGTTCCAGAGTATAAATGAACCTCAATATCTGGGAAGGCTTCAAGGATATTATGTCTTCACTCCTACAAGTTTCCTGTCCAAAGCATTCCTTTCGCTGACTTGCAATGGCGAGGCATTCTGTAACAAGGTGAAGAGGAGTTTCTTCCTCCTCCCCACAGAATCTGCACTCGTCAGTATCTGATAAACCTATTCTCATCAAATGCTTCCTGAGGCGACAGTGTCCTGTGAGGAAGCCAGTGACCAGGTGTAACTTATTCTTGCAGAGATCCAGATACCTTTTGGATCTCACTTCTTTAAAGTTCCTAAGGAACTTTTTGGAATGAACCAAACCTGGAAGATTCCGCCAGAGTGTCTCTCTTTTGGTTTCCTCCTTCTCCAGAAACTCTTTCTTGTAGGTGCATTTTCCTATACCGCAGAAAGGTTCTGGGCCGATAAAAGGAGTTCGTGCTGCCTTTCTGGCAAGTGTATCGGCCTCTTCGTTCCCCTTGACTCCCGAGTGACCGGGGACCCAGACTAAAAAGACCTTATTATTCTTGCCAATTTCATTTAGTTTTCTTCGGCACTCCCATATCAACTTTGAATCGATGGCATGGGAGCTCAGTGCTTTGATAACAGATTGACTATCCGAATGGATTGCTATGTCGCATTTCTGATATTTTCTTTCTAGGTTAATATCTGCACATCTTTCGATTGCGAGTAATTCTGCCTGGAAGATACTCAAACGGGAGCCTACCGACAGTGCGCACTCAAGATAGATCCACGATGACATTGGCAGTGAATCACGATTGTGAGGCACGCTTTCCTAAGACACGCTCCGTTTCAAAAAATTGTCTCGCCATCGAGATCCAGGTCAATGCAGCATTCATAATATAATTTGTAAATATCGCTTTTTTCCCAATATCAAGGCGATGTTTCTTATTAGTCAACGGAGATTTAATATTTGTATAGATAATAATAATAATAATAATGGAGATCCGAGATATATGGAAATCATACCTGTCCGAGAAAAATAAAGTATCCAATCAGCGAACCATATATAGGAAATGAGGAGGCCAACAAACTTGCCAAGAAAGGAGCACAAACCCCCTTTATTGGCCCGGAACCTTATTGTGGGGTAGGTAGACACACCTACAAAAGTGAATTCCGGACGAAAGAAGGAACTGAGAGAGGTACTTTCTGGAGATCACTCCCCGGAATGCATCACTCCAAGAAATTACTCCGGAACTTTGATACTGTCAGATCCAAGAAATACTTGGACCTTAGTAAGAACACGCTGCAACTCCTTACTGGCTTCCTCACAGGGCACTGCGGCCTCAGGAAGCATATGATGAGATTAGGGCTAGCAGAAACTGACGAGTGCTGATTCTGTTGGGAGGAGGATGAAACTCCTGATCACCTGACAACGGAATGCCTCGCCATCTCAAATCAACGCAAGGAATGCTTTGGAAAAGAAATCTGCAGGAGCAAAGACCTAGCCTCCTTGAAGGCATCCCAGATACTGGATTCATCAGAACTCTGGAACTGGAACAGCTTGACAGTCCCGATAATCACCTACCCATTCGGGATAGTTAACTGAATAGTGAATTAAATTCTCGAGCGAGACAGAACCACTGGTAAAGTGATTAACATGAATCGTAGTCTGCATCCCAACTGCTCGATTCAAAGAATATACCTTCCATGAACGCATGGAGGAAGAGGTTCGGAAAGTTTGGAATACCAACACCGTGAACAAACGTTGGAAATGGCGATAAGGATATTGAGAAGTGAAGACTCGATTCTGAAAATGGTTGCTCATCAAGAAATTGGGAATCAAGGAGATTTCCTATTTAGGGCTGGTCAGAAAGCTTTGCAGAAGCTTAGTATAACTGGCATATCCATCGATCATGAGCTAGCAGGAACAACCATCACGCCAACAGACCAAACAAGAGTTGGCAGAGAGATAAGATAGGCACAACTGAAGACACTACTCGGAGATCACATGAGAAAACTCCTGCACTCCATATATTTCAGCGTTTAAAAGATCAGGGCCTGTCGGAAGAATCATCCTCCGCCTTTGTGAAGTCCGCTGGGCTCAGGTCCGAAACCGAGGGATTTGTTATGGCTTGTCGAGATGGGGTGATGAATACCAGATGGTTTAAAAAAACATCATGAAAGTGGACACCCCCACAACGTGCAGAGTATGCCATAGCCAGCAGCAAACTGTTATGCACATTCTGTCTGCTTGCTCCATTAGGATATCTAGAGAGACACAATGCGGTACTCCAAAGTCTCTACTTCCAAATGAGAGATGTTTATGGTATGGAGAACGAACCAGTGCTACCATATGTGCCTCTGGAGATTGAAGCAGTTACTGGAACTATGCGATTCCAACAACTCAGCAGATCCATGCCATAAGGCCAGATATAGTCTTGCTGGACAAAGAACTCAAGGAATTATTTGTCATCGAATTTTCCTCCCCCGCTGAAAATACTGTGGTAATGGAAGAAGAACAGAGGAAGGAAAATACAAGGATTTAATGTTCGAACTGGGAATCCTGTACCCAAGGCATAAAGTAAGGATGGTCGTACTAATTATAGGATGTCTAGGCGGAATGAGAGCGAACTACGTGGCAGAGTTGTGGATGATTCCGGCCTGTAGATGCCTGGCCGAGGAATTGGCACACATAATGGAGGTAGCAGTGTTGCTCGGATCACTTCGAGTCATCAGGTCGCATCAACTGTGAAGGCCGCTTGCAGCTCATCTCTTTTGTTAAGGGACGATGTAAGGGCAGGACGAAGAACTACTCCAAGGAACGTGCGAGAGATTTTTTTAGTGAGTAACCAATCAACAACTGAAGTTTCACAGTCCTGAGAGAAGTGGACCCTCTCAGGACAGGCCTATAGAAGGTTTTTCCTCTCGAGCAGAAAAAAATAATAATAATGGAGGTCTTCATCAAAAAAAGATATATTTATATAAACTCTATATACAGGGTGAGTTGTACATCAATTTTAACCATAGATACTTCTCATAAAATAAAACACTTCTCTCATTAACCATTTTTCTAGATTTGGCTCAGGTAAAAAGTTATAGTCGTTTAAAGATTTCACAATGTGCTAATACACTCCTGCATATAAATTATCTATGAGATTAATGGTGGGCGAGAAAATGTTCAACGTGGTGTTCAGTTCACTAGTAAGCAGTCACTTAAAAACGTGAATTTTGTTTTCACATTCAATAATTCACATATAAAAATCAGGAAATGGATATCCCAAACCTAAATAATCAAACAACTTCGACGTTAACATTCGCAAGCGGTAATTTAGGGGCAGTATACCGGCGAATCAACTATCGGCAATAATATTTTGAACGAGTTTTGTTTTTCGTCGAGAGTTAAATTCTGATATTCGTTGTTGTTTATTCTTAGTTTTGTTATGATATTCTGATCGATATGAAAAATAGAATAATCATTTTATGATTATTTTAAACCCAAATCTTTCAACTTCTGGGTTATCTGGGTAAAGTATTGTTGGCATAATATTGAAATTCCGAATATGGATCTAGGAACAGTTAGCAACTAGATAAATTGGAAATTATGGTGAATACGCTAAATTAATTTCATTGAAAGCCTTTTGGTCAGTTTCAAAAAATTCTCATTAATTTGATCATGACTGAGAATTGAAAATGAATTGGAATCAATTGGGAATGAATTGGAATTCAACATGAAATAAAACTAATGTGCGTATCAGGGTAATAAAACCAAGCGTTTGCTCACAAAGAAATACTACCAAATAAATTCATTTGAATTCCATACACAAACCAGTCTATTCGATATAGATAATTATATCTGTTTTATACTTCATGACAGATACTGATACGCAATAGAATATAAAATTGAAAATCAGATACTCTCATCTTTGATGAAATACCGTGATATACAGGGTGTCCTCCGGAAATGATGAGAAAAAAATTCAGGGGTGATATCTAGACCAAAAATAAATGGTATTTCATCCTATAAATTATTTTCGAAAATTGATTATTAACGAAGTTACAAGGTGTTCAATTTAAATTTTATTCACAGTTTGTTTGCTCTACGTTTTAACACACTGTGAATAAAATATAACTCTAACACCCTGTATCTTCGTTAATTATCAATTTTCGAAAAAAATTTATAGGAACAGGTAGCATTTTTTTTTGGTCTAGAAATCACCCCTGAATTTTTTGCTCATCATTTCCGGACACCCTGTATACTTATTTGCACTCATTGGGTTGAAAACACAAAACACACTCTTATCAAGGAATATATATTCTACAATATATTGGAAGTATTCATTACCAACCTCTCCAGAATATTCGTTGAATCTAAATGTTTCTTTATTGCAGTTCGGTAGGATCTAAAAAAATATGGCTCAATTAAAGTATCAATCTATGAAGATAACTGGTCTAATTACACTTTCGACAAATGGTCTACTGCGAGTCGAGTGTCCCAGAATTCAAGCTTTACGATTTCATCATTCACTTGGTTCTTTTGAATTGGAAAACCAATTGAAATTCTGGATGATAAAATTTGGTTTACGGGCAGACTCATTACACCGTTTTTATCCATGTAAGGTCAGCCCGTGGGGCAGGCGGAATCTAATGTTCGTGGAGTTTGCACATGTTATTTCAGCCAGGTTTTATATCACTACGCTGAAACTCGTAATTCCAGAGGTCGAAGTTTGATCTCCTTTATTTTAATAAAACAAATTATATATCTCAAAAACTATCCGTCCGATATTGCTGAAGTTAAGCCTTCAAATCCTAATTCTAAAGCCAAGTTCCAAATGTGTACACGATCGGATCCATATTGTGTGAATTATTGAAGAACTACCTGACACCGAGCAGCGTTGGGCGAGTTCAGTATCTGGATGGGTGACCGTTACCACGAGGACTTGCGAGCGGAAGGAGATAGCGAGTTGCAATTTTATGGGTAGGTTGCGCATCTGAATACCGGAGTTGAGTTCTTTGGTAGACGTAATCGGCCAGACGGTTTTGGAGTTATACCCATCTGAAATGATTTTGTTATTTCATCAATAACTCAAAAAATACAAATCTGATCCAATTTAAACTCGGTAATTAGTTGTAGAATTCCAACGCGGAAATTTTCCCGAAATTTCGTGAGGATCGTATCACTAGAAAATAAAAAATAATTCGGCCCGCCATTGCCACGATACGAAAGAATATAGCGACCTGCAATTTTCAGGGTTGGTTGCAAATCCGAATGCGACGGTTAAATTCGTTAATGGAAATAATCAGCCACACGGTTTTGGAGTTATTCCCATCTGAAATAAGGTCTCCTCAATAACTCAAAAAATACAAATCCGATCCAATTGAAACTTTGTCATGAGTTGTAGGATGCCAGCGAGCAAATTTTCGCAATTTCCCAATTTTCCAAAAATGTGATATTTCAGTAACAATCTGTCAGATTCCGTTGAAATTCCACAAAAAACTTCAAGCCACCATTCTACAATCGAGTGCTGGATTTCAGCTTCGAAATTGTAGTTTAGCGATTATGAAGGCTTGAAGGTTCATTTTTGGCGCTCTTGTTCCTCGGTGGTTCGACTCAATGATCAAGAATCTATGGTCAAAATCGATTCTGTCCGGCCAGTCCTTCCGGCCCTCGGTTAACGCGATAACTCTCGAACGGAATGAGATAGATAGTTGAAATTTTCAGAGAAGGTTTAGGAGATAGATATCTCGGTTGAGTTCGTTACTGGGCAAAATCGGTCAAATAGTTTCGGACTAACTAAAAAAATATATTTTTATACAACAAATTTCAAATATAAGAATCCTTTGATATCATTTTCAACTCTAACAAGCTAATACTTTCGGAGATATAATTTTTCAAAATTTCAATAAGGAATCGTACTTCTATGTTTCCACAGAATCCTGTACTTAATTATTTTATCTATGAATTGTTATATGATCTGTGTTCTTACAGGACATCTTATTTTCCTATGAGAGATAAACGTCAAAATTATTTCTGGTTCGATATTCGATATTGATATAAAATACATCTCCTGTTCTAGAAAACAAAGTATGATTTAACGCAAAATGACCAATGAAATAACCTGAGCTATCGTAGAATTATGAGGATGATATGATATTATACTTTTAAGGTGAAAATATAATGCCCGTGGATAATCCATATGATGATGGAAATTTATACTTTGGTAAGATACAATCAAATTGATTTCAGAATATCTCCAGTAAAAACAATACTGCAATTTTGGCTAAGTTTTAAGTGATATAATATAACTTTTAGAAATAGTTTAGAGGAATGAATTTCTCGAAAAAGTTCGGTTTTGGGGAGAATCGGTCTGTTTGGATTTAATTTCTTTCATGATGCAGTTCTATCGTAAGAATCCATTTATATCATTACCAGAGAACAATAATTTCGTAGATATGATTTGTCAAAGTTCGAACAAGTACGCTCCTGTCCACAGAGCTTTCCCTTACGATAGTCCAAAATGTTACTAATGTTTGCACTATCTATAGTTCACCAAAACTTGAACTTTTTGTGCGCATGTTCTACAGAAAACAGCGTTCTATAATTTTGCCCAAATGTCTCTAATTTTCAGCTTGAAACTTCATGCAGTGCTTCGTGGGGGTGAGGAGTTACTTCTAGAAATACCCTAATAACAGATGCATAGAATAGAACTTACACATTTTAGTTCTGTAGATTGCATTGCTTCTTTTGTTCTAAACTGATATAATCTAAGAAGGTTTTGACAACCAGTTTTTTTCTTTGATATATTGTGATCATGAAACATCAGTGTGCAGAATTTAAGTCAATCGGCGTCTGCAAAGAGGTTCAAAGTTCAGCTGCAATTTGAGTTGAATGAAAGCTTGTAAAAAAAGTAACCAGTTTATTTCCGTGCTAGCATCTGAAGCCCCCCTTTTATACCATAAAAGTAATCAGGCAAAAATCAGATTCTTCCTCATTGTTCTCATGAAATTAGTTGCTTAGAATAAATGACGGCCTGCGTGACTCTATCTTGTGAGCTTATTCATTATTATGGCTTGACAGCGGTTTGGCATGCCTTAAAGGGGTATATAAATTCCTTCTTGATCAATAGCATTACACGTTAACATTCGAGAACTCTGATCTTACACCTTGTTAACGAATAAAGCCATATTTTCCGATATTAACGGGATATGTCCCTTAAAATGGCAGACATTCTTACTCTATATTATTTATAGTACAGGACCAGAAGGGAGGTCGTCCTGCACTCATCTGTTTAACAGATGAAACTCTTTATTTATCCTATCTGAATATGTTCATGGCTATCTACTTTCAATTAAAACAAAAATTCACTATTTTTTTCTTGCTATGCAATCTTTCTATTGGGCCGATAAAGATCTCTTCAAAATGTTGGTTTCTCGATTTTTCAGAATATTGAACTGAATTCAAATTGAGAAGAAAAGAAAAAATAATGCATGTAGTCCCTCCGCTCGGAAGAAGTGAAACTTCATAATGTGGAAATGATAATCGGAAGGGGTAGAAAACTACGCGCATGCGTTCGAGTGCCACGCATTCAATCTCGCTCTGTCTCTTTCTACTCCCCCTCCCCAGATTCGCTGAATGTTTAACGCAACAGTGCTTTCATACCCCCTCCATGGTAGCGTTGAAAGTTTAACGCAACCTTGTTGGAAGTAGCATTAGAAGTTTCACCTCGAAAATACTACCCTATTAAATTATATGTGTATCAAATGCAACTAAAAAAATTGATTCAAGCCCTGTGGATAGGAGCTCTGGCGCTCTTGTTCAAACTTTGACACATCATATCTCCGAAAATATTGGTTTCTCAGAGTTGGGAATGATATCAATGTATCATGATAGAAATGCATCATAAAGGAAATTCAATTCAAATAATAGTTTATTTATCAAGATTAAATGAGCAATCTGAGAATGAGAACCATGGAAGAAATAAAATTAAAATAGCTGAAATTAATTTGACTCTCTCTTATAGAACAGGATGACATGTATGAGTATGAACACAGATCTTATAATAATTCATAGATAGAATAATTATACCATTCTGTGAAAACATAGAAGTACGATTCATTTTTGAAATTTCGAAAAATCATGTCTCCGAAAGTATTAGCTTGATAGAGTTGAAAATGATATTTGTGGATTTTGCCCGTTAACGAACTTATCCTATATATTTACGCTCAAAACCTACCCTGTAAATTTCAATCCTCTAACTCCTTTCGTTCGAGAGTTATCGTGTTAACGGACGGAAAGCCGGCCGGCCGGACAGAATCGATTTCGACTACGGATTCTTGATCAGTGAGTCAAACCAAATCGTTTGACACCAATTTTAGCCAAAAATTCGAAAATTACAGACATTTGGGCAAATTGATAAGCACTCTGTTCCGAGGAACAAGAGTCCCAAGAGAAGGAAATGAAATAATGAATATTATAAATTGAAATGGGATATTTCAGTAACTATCTGTTAGACTCCATTGAAATTCCACTCAAAATTTCAAGCCACCATTCTACAATCGAGTGCTGGATTTCAGCTCCTAAATTGTAGTTTAGCAATTATGAATCCATGAAGGTTCATTTTTGGCGCTCTTGTTCTTCGAAAAAGAGTGCTCATCAATTTGCCTAAATGTCTGTAATTTTCGAAGTTTTGGATGAAAATGGTCTTGAACGATTTGGTTCGACTCACTGATCAAGAATCCGTGGTAAAAATTGATTCTGTCCGGCCGGTCTAGCCGGCCGGCCCTCCGTTAACACGATAACTCTGGAACGGAATGAACTGAAACAGTTAGAATTTTCAGGGTAGGTTTAGGAGATACATATCTCGGTTAAGTTCGTTATTGGGCAGAATCGGTTTCGAAGCAACGAAAACAAAACTTTTTTTTTTTCGTTACAAATTTCGAATTCAATTTTTTATGATGTAGTTTCACCATAAGAATCAATTGATATCATTTTCAATTGTGAGAAGCTAATAGTTTTGGGGATATGATTTTACAACATTTCAATAATAAATCGTACTTCTATGTTTTCTCAGAATGCTGTGCTTAGTTATTCTATCAATGAATTATTATGATATGATCTGTGTTCATTCATTTCATCTTATTTTCCTATAAGGATAAGACATGTCAGAAATAATTCTGGTTCGTTATTCTTGATATAAAAACATAATATTGGATAATACATAATTATTATGTTGAACGTGTAATGAGGTGAACTGTGACTAATTGCCAATAATACATATCAAGACATACGGTGAAATATTTATTGATTTAAACCATCAACAAATATTCCACGTGGCCGGGCTAGACACCTCTTGCTCAGTGTTCCCCAAAGAGGACAGTATCGCTCAAGAGCAGACACAGACCCCAGGGTTTCATGGTTCTTACCAATCATCAATGTGACTTAGCCAGACACTGAGCGAAACTTGAACGGCGTTCTAGGAAACTTATTTCCATCGGTCGAGAACCGGTAGGGGAAGAACCCCACCAGCGCAACCTATGGAGATTAGCCGCAGTTCACCTCATTACATGTTCACTGGTTTTTGGTTGAACTAAACCAAAATGAACCGGGCGTTTTCAGTCCAAAAAGGCCTCTTCACGGTAGATGGCGTTGCCATCCCTGACCCTCTTACGGCAAAAGAATGAACGTCGCTGAACATCGCTCAAGGTTCTTCATCGCAGAGGGTAGGAGTTCGTAAGGATTCCCCATAGGTGGCGCTGGTGGGGTTCTTTCCCTACCGGTTCTCGTCCGATGGAAATAAGTTTCCTAGAACGTCGTTCAACTTTCACTCAGTGTCTGGCTAAGTCACACTGATGATTGGTAAGAACCATGAAACCCTGGGGTCTGTGTCTGCTCTTGAATGATGCTGTCCTCTTTGAGGAACAGTGAGCGATGAGGTGATCAGCCCGGCCACGCGGAATATTTGTTGATGGTTAAAATCAAAAAATATTTCACCGTGTGTTTTGTTAGGTATGATGTTGGAAATATTTACTTTGGTGAGTAAATTGGGTTCAGAATATCTCCAGTAGAAACAAAACAGGAATATTGGCTCAGTTTCAATAGATATAGGTAATATAATTTTCAAAGCAAATTTGAGGAAAGAATACAGGGTCTTTCACGAGGAACCTCACCCATATTTATACGGGAAACTACTGAACGTATTTTCATGAAATTCAGCTCTTATAAGTACTTCACGATGCTGATGAAATCTAAAATATTTTCAAGGCATGAGCACCTCCGGTTTTTCCGGAAATGACGTCAACTTCCGTTTTTCAAATTAGAACACCATTTTTTCATTGCAGACATAGATTCCTTAGAAAATTTCAAGCTATTTTGATGTAACATTTTTCAGTTTTGGTTGGAAAATTCTCTCTGAGCGGGAAAATTCGAAAAAAAAATCGAAAATAGAGCTCCGCTGAAACAAGAATAACTTCGAGGTTTTTGGATGGAAAATTTTCATTTTTGGGATTTTTTAAGATGTAAGATTGATGTATCCACTTTAAAAATCAAAATCGCGATTCATGATACAGGGGGTGAAAAAATCGCTTTCAAAGTTAGGGATGACAAAATCGTGAAAAATCAATTTTTTCAAATTAGAACCCCATTTTTTTATGGCAGATATTGAATCTACGTTAAAAAATAATGTGAGTGTATGCATCACACCCTTGCCGTAAAGTGGATATTTTCTGAGTTATTCACAAAAATCTGTTTTTCGTCTTGAATTTTCAGCTATTTCTTTTCCCTTCACGCCAAAAAGATGAAATTTTCAGGAACTGTTACTTAAACCATGTTTTAGATTTTACTACCCTAATATGCAAGAGAAAAAAGTTACAGGTTGTTCCTAAATAGATGGCGAATTTTGATTCGAATTTGTATCGGAAACCTCTTTATTTCAACTAATCGGCCATCGGTTTTCTCTCCAGTGATAAATAAATAATTCCTTATGAACCATATGCAAAAACTTACCATGTTTTACATTCTTTTTTTTAATGATAGATATCATTAATTACATCTGCCAAATTCCTCTTTATTCAGTAGCATTTTGTGTTTACTATTAATTTGGTGATAATTCGTATTAAGTTATAAAATCGGTCACTATGCCTAATTTTACCAATGAAGATTATTTAAATCTCATTCTACTTCATGGAGAATGTAATGAAGTTGTAGATAGAACGATTCGACTGTTCATTGAGAGGTTTCCTGACCGACCCAGACCAACGAGAGATACCATTAACAGAACCATGACAAACTTGAGAAATGTCGGATCTTTCGTTAAGAAAACTATACACAGAGAAAAAAGTGTAGTAAAGATGAGAACAACGAAATTACAGTTCTTGCATATTTTCGTGTGAATCCTCAAAATTCTCTCAAAGATGCCGAGATTGATCTGGGATTATCTCAATCGAGTGTTTGGAGAATATTAAAAAAACATAAAATGCACCCATATAAATTCAATAGGGTACAGCATTTGAAGGAAACTGACTTCGTCAGGAGAACAGAGTTTTGCGAAGCTATGATGATTCGATTTCAAGAGAATGAAAACTTTGTGGACTGTATAATTTGGACAGATGAATCTAAATTCACAAAGAATGGTTCATTCAATAGGCATAACAGTCATTATTGGGATGAAGAGAACTACCACCACTTCAGACAATGGAACTTTCAAGAGACCTGGAGTTTCAATGTTTTTTGCGCCATCAAAAATAATGCAATTCTCGATGTTCACATTTATGATGGGACTTTAACTGGTAAGATAGAACACTACACATCTTTGCATTATTTAAAGAATGTTCTCCCTTAGGAGATAGATATTCTGACATATTGACTCAAATAATTGAGCCGCTAGTACAGAACCATAATGACTTATGGTATCAACAAGATGGCGCGCCTCCACAGAATTCACTCAATGTGTCAAATATCCTCTACAGGCTATTTGAAGATCGATGGTTGACGAACAATGGTCCACATCTTTGGCCACCACGTTCTCCCGATTTAACTCCTTTAGACTGTTATGTTTGGGGTAGAATAAAAATATTGTCTACTCAACTCCCCTGACTGATAAAGAGGACTGCATAGAACGAGTCAGAAATGCGTTCAGGTTTGTTTAGATTTTTAGATTCATAGTTTTGAAACTCAATTTGGTTTTTAAACACTTTTGCAGATCTCTTCCTCCCGATGAAATAAGAAGAGCAACGCACGAAGCATTCCTGAGACGTATAAATAAATGTCTAGAAATTAACGGTCAAAACTTTGAGCATCTTCTCTAGTTATAACTGCGAGAGTTTGCCATGGTTCTCCTAATAGTAACTTGAAGTCGGTTTCAAGAAGGGGTGAAAAATCTACAGCATGGTTCAAATAACAGTTCCTGAAAATTTCATCTTTTTGGCGTGAAGGGAAAAGAAATAGCTGAAAATTCAAGACGAAAAACAGTTTTTTGTGAATAACTCAGAAAATATCCATTTTAGGGCAAGGGTGTGATGCATACACTCACATTATTTTTTAACGTAGATTCAATATCTGCCATAAAAAAATGGGGTTCTAATTTGAAAAAATTGATTTTTCACGATTTTGTCATCCCTAACTTTGAAAGTGATTTTTTCACCCCCTGTATCATGAATCGCGATTTCGATTGTTAAACTGGATACATCAATCTTACATCTTGAAAAATCCCAAAAATGAAAATTTTCCATCCAAAAACCTCGAAGTTATTCTTGTTTCAGCGGAGCTCTATTTTCGATTTTTTTTTCGAATTTTCCCGCTCAGAGAGAATTTTCCAACCAAAACTGAAAAATGTTACATCAAAATAACTTGAAATTTTCTAAGGAATCTATTTCTGCAATAAAAAAATGGTGTTCTAATTTGAAAAACGGAAGTTGACGTCATTTCCGGAAAAACCGGAGGTGCTCATGCCTTGAAAATATTTTAGATTTCATCAGCATCGTGAAATACTTATAAGTGCTGAATTTCATGAAAATACGTTCAGTAGTTTCCCGTATAAATATGGGTGAGGTTCCTCGTGAAAGACCCTGTATATCGGATAAGTTCGTTATAAGGTAGAATCGTTATAGTGGTTTCGGAATAATAATTTTTGGCACTCTTTTTTTTTAATAGACTTTTTGGAGCTCTTGTTTTTATTTAGTTTCTGTTATGATGCAGTCCTATTATAAGAATACATTGATATAATTCCCAACTCTGAGACACCAATACTTTCGGATATATGATTCGTCAAAGTTTGAACAAGAGCGCCAAAGCTCCTGTCCACAGGGCTTTCCCACTTTTTAAAGATTTTCTTCTCGAAAATATTCAATTCAATGGAATTCAAATCTAAAGTACTGGTTATAGTGTATCCCCCTTCATACTCCTTCTGTAATTCGCTCTAAGAATTGTACATCTGCAGTTTATGCATGAATCAATTTTTTCAGTCTGCACGTCGTCCCTGAAAGTCGTAAAGCTCCATGATCTATTCACGGAATGTGTTATCATTTGTATTCAAGTAGAATGCCCGTTATCCATCTAACAGAATAAAGGAAACATTATACTGATCAAAATAATACAAGTTCACTTGACACCTTGCCAGGACCTTATGAATCACCAGAATGCTGAACGTAGAGATAAAATAGTGTTGCGTGTACGGAAATCAGAAAAGGATACTTTTCGGATTTAGTTGCAGAGAGCGTCATTCCATAGCATTGATTTCCACTTTGGAACGGAATAGTTTCAATATGCACTTTTATTGCTGACAGAACAAATTCGGAGCATACGTGTTGATCTAATGAGCTGAATAAATAGAGGGCGCTCACGTATCACAAATTTATCGGAACTTTCAGGTCGGAATTTCAGCTGCCCGAAAACCCAAATACCTTCATGAGTATTAATACAAACGAGAATTAAATCATGTTCTAGGTAACATCGTGCTACCCTTTTGCGCAGATGTCTGTAATTGTCGTTTTTTATTTGCCTAAAATGGTCTCAAATGATTAGGTTCAACTCACTGAATAATTTGAAGTCAAAATCGATTCTGTCCTGCTGACTATTGCCAAGAGAAATATTTTGAGACAATCGGTTTAGTTCTAGGTAAGAACAAGTCACCTATATTCAAGATATTTCAACGAATTCAATTTAAAAACGTGGGGAAGCTCTGCGGACGGGAGCGCTGTTCAAATGTATAGCCAGAGAGGTCACCCATCAAAGGTACTGAACTCGCCCAAAGCTGCTAGCTCAAAAAAAAAAAAAAACTTTCCCAATGTTTCCAAGAATATACAGGGTGTCCCAAGTTCGAGTGCCTATTAGACGTTTCTGGAGAACTGGAAATATTTGAAATCTGAAAATTGGTATTATGATATTGCTCAAAATTCTCTACTGAGCTAAAATATTTTCGAAGCCCAATCACATTCGGTTATACAGGGAGTAAAAATAAATTTCATGAAAAAAATTTTGTTTTCAAGTTTTGCATTCCTGGTATGGTCAAGTATTCAATCCTGAATTTATTTCTGTTAAAACCATTGTATTCATTCGAATAGTTTTCAAAATATCGAAAAAAAACCGGAAAAAAAATCAAGTATGTTTAGTCAGCATTAGGTTCATTATTCTTGTTTTAAACATGCTGAGCGTGAACCGTTTTTAGAACATCGAAGAGGAAGAATGTGGAAAGGTCATGCATCTTTTGAATTTCAGAAATATCATCACAGGGATTTCAAATTTTGTGTCGAAAATTGTGATCAAAAATTGGCCATGACTTCTGTTTTTCAAATTAGAACCCTATTTTTTATGATTGCGTTGGATTCTGCGGTGAAAAATAATGATAGTTTTCTAACATGATGCTCCTAAATTAAAAAAACCCAGAAATGATTTAATTTAGGAGCATAATCATGTAAAAAAACTATCATTATTTTTCACCGCAGAATCCAACGCAATCATAAAAAAATAGGGTTCTAATTTGAAAAACATAAATTATGTCCAATTTTTGATCCCAATTTTCGACACAAAATTTGAAACACCCTGTGATGATATTTCTGAAATTCAAAAGATGCATGACCTTTACACATTCTTCCTCTTCGATGTTCTAGAAACGGTTAACGCTCAGAATTTTTGAAACAAGAATAATGAACATAATACTTGACTTTTTTTCCGGTTTTTTTCGATATTTTGAAAACTATTCGAATAAATACAATGGTTCTAACAGAAATGTATTCAGTATTGAATACTTCATCATACCAGGAATGAAAAAAAAATTGTTTCATCAAATTTATTTTCACTCCCTGTATAGCCGGAAGTGATTGGGTTTCGAAAATATTTCAGCTCTGTAGAGAATTTCAAGCAATATCATAATCCCAATTTTCAGATTTCAAATATGTCCAGTTCTCCAGAAACGTCTAATAGGCACTCGAACTTGGGACACCCTGTAGATCCGACTCCAAAAACAAACGTCTAAAAAAAACTGATCGTCTTTTTGGCTGAGCATGGTCTCAAACTAATAGTTTCATCTCAATTACATACATTCACTGTTGGTTCGAAAATAAACAGGACCGTGTCTGTGGAAATTCAAAATATTGATGTGCATTTCTTTCTTGAATATGGATTCCTTCATCAAAACACAGAGAGGTTTCTCCAAAGTACCCGAAATTAATTTGAAAAACGAAAACACAAGAGGGGAAAAACGAACAAATAAAAATAATATTCAAACTTTCAAAAGTCCCCTCTGACAAATATACCTACTCCTCTGTAGCCGCATGGATCTCTTGAAGAAGAATCACCTCCGCTAATTTTCATATTTATTCACTCTCAGAAATCCCTTCAATATTTGAAGTAAACAAGGAAACGGTTATTTTTCAAAACCAGGTGAACCAAGCGATGATTATTCAGAACTTCAGATGTTCGAAGACCGCTACAGGACCCAAATGTATGGCTATCATCTCCCATAGATATATGATTCTTTTCTCGGAGTTATTATTTCAATAGAAATGAAAATAACATTGATTGGAACAGGTACTGTCTTTTCGAATGGGTATGGAAGTTTATTATTATTTAAAAAATGACAGATTGTGACAGGCCACACGTCTCATACAAGTGTAATGTCAAGATCATAGAGGAACATGAAATTCTTGAAATACATATATGCTAATGAAGTTACTAACTTCATGGAATAATTGAGAGTCGAAAATCAGAAACTATTGACAACTTGTTTGGTCGAATCTAAATACAGTGGACCAGATCACCCCGATCGTTGGAATATTTGGATATTTCGGCAATATCTTCACCAATATGAATCTGATCGAGTTCAAATCTAGAACTTCACTGTTATATAAGGTTTTGAAGGTTCTCGTAGAATTTCAACCATATCTGACGCATAGTTTCTGAGAAAAATAATTTTTTTAAATATATTTTTTTAAATTTTCTAGTCATGCAAACCTCACATAATTTCGCATGTGTCTTCGTGTCGGTATTTTTCAACTAATTACCGTGCTTTGATTCGATCAGATTTTTATTTTTCGAGTTATGGGGAAAACAAAATTTCAAAAGGCTATAACTCTGAAACCACTTGGTGGAATTTGCCAATTTACGAAATTAGCCTATCCTGGAAATTTCAACTCTCTAACCTATTACGTTCGAGCATAATCGTGCTGATGGCCGGATACCTGGACGCAAGGGCGTAGCCAGGAATTAATTTCGATGGGGGTTTTGAAATAGGAATTAATTTCGGGGGGGGTTTTGGGGGTGTAAGGATCACTTTCTGCAGCAAAATTTTTTTTTTCCAAGAGAAAATAACATTTCGGGGGGGGTTTGAACCCCCAAAACCCCCCCCCCCCCCCCTGGCTACGCCCTTGCCTGGACGGACAGAATCAATTTTGACCTCGTATTCTTGATCAGTGAGTTGAAACTAATTGTTTAAGACTATTGTCGGCCAAATATTCGAAAGTTACAGACATTTGGATGAATTGATAGGCACTATATTCTTAGAACAGCGCGCCAACAATGTTGACCCTCTTTTATTTTCGAATAGTAATTTATAAGCCGTAATTTTTCATTATTGTCTCCTCAGTCTCAACTAATGTGCTTCCAGGAGGAGATATATGAGATATTAAACAGGAGCAGAGCTATATATGTTGACGTCCGCAAATGTTCACTCAGCTATCTATACAATACCTAATTGTACTGTTTACTGTTGATGATGTGATAAAGTTCTTTATATGAGGCAATAACATATCCTCTCTTCAGCTTGTTAGAACATCATTCATGTGAGTAACAGTTAGCTCTGATCACCCATAAACATTTTAATAGACTCCGCATTCATCCTCATCAAAACTCACCATCAAAATATATACTATTATCTCAAATTACTACAAATTTTGAACATTTAGATAAATACGCATTTCGTTTAGGTTCAGTCCAAGCGATATGTTGTTGACAATTTTGGTAATAGGGAAATAAAATGTGGAAGAGATTTCTTCTAGATTATCATTAAATGATACTTTGGGAGGTGTGTATTCATCGCTAAATGGTTCCTTTCTGGTTTTTCTATCCCAAACTCTGAAAAATATATATGAAATAAAAATTTATATTATTTTGCATTTTCTTCGGCGTTAGGAATACAAGATATTTGTCAGAAGCAATATAGAGAACAATGTTGCCTAATGTACAACTATTCTGTAAAGTTTCGGAGACTAAATTGGACTCCTTCATCAAACACTAAGTGAAAATCTTCAGAATTATTTTTGTTCCGTTCTTCCATATTAAAAAAAATACTTAAATTGATTTCATCGAAAATTTTCTTGAAGATACTGGATATCTGAGACAATTCATAGAAATATCTATCATTAATGTAGATATAAGAGCTTCTAATCAAACAACAATTAATCAAGTACAACAAAATAACCAACAAGAACATTAACAAATCTTTTGATTGTAATCCCTTATGTTAGTGGCCTATCTGAAAAAACCAGAAGAATTGGTGTTGAGTTCAATAAAAGTATCGTTTTCAAGGCTCAAAATGATCTTGTGTCTTTATCAACTAAGACAAAACCGATTAATGAGAAATCAAAATCCAAAAACATAATATTCCTTGTATTTGTGGTAAATCGTATACAGGAGAAACATCGAGACCACTACAGTTAAGAAAGTCGGAACATAGGAACAACTGAAAGAATAAAGACATACAAAAAGCAGAAAAGATTCTGATGACAGAGTTCAATTCGGTCGGACCTGTATTTCTCGAGTTATCAAGGAAATAACAACAACATTTCAGATGGCTATAACTCCGAAACCACTAAAGAAATTAACCGTCCTATTTGGATGCGCTGCGCATCTATGAATTGTCTCAGATATCCAGTATCTTCAAGAAAATTTCCGATGAAATCAATTTAAGTATTTTTTTTAATATTGAAGAACGGAACAAAAATAATTCTGAAGATTTTCACTTAGTGTCTGATGAAGGAGTCCAATTTAGACTCCGAAACTTTACAGAATTGTTGTACAAAAGAAATAGTGACTATTTCTTTCCATTCGAAAGATAACGTGGCAACGCACGGCCGGACACAATTGATTTTGACCTCGAATTCTTCATCGCTGAGTGGAACCCGAAAGTTTTAGACCATTTTCAGCAAAAATTCGATTATTACAGACATTTGGGCAAAATGGCACGCTGTTCCCTAGAACAAGCACGCACAAAGGAAACTAAAGGAGTATTTTGTTGAACAGTGAAATTTTGCAAATTTCTTAATTGGAAGTAAGAACTTGGAAATTTATATGGGAAGTAAAACTGTGTTTTTCAGAATAACTGTGAAGAAAATAATTCTGAAGATTTTCCCTTGATGTCTAATGAATGAGACTCCAAAACGTTACAGAATAGTTGTTTTATAGTTGGTGTTTCGTTACTATTCATTAGGCAACATTGTTCTAAATATTTAACCTGACAAATATTTAGTGTTTCTAACGCAAAAGCAATTTTAAATTGTTTTATTTCATAGATTTTTTACAGAGTTTGGCAGGGAAAAGCCAGAAAGGAACCATTTAGGGACTTAGATATTCGCATTTTTCACTTCGAAAGAATTTCCAACCTGACTCTGTCAATAACAGAGACATGTGAGGTAATCTTCACCAAATAATCTTTATTCAGCTTACAAAAATATTAAAATTTTTATATGCCAGGTAATAAACTAGTAAATAAGTACGCAAAAAATCTCACATGTGTGGTGTTGAAGGAATTCGTGTCACATGAGAGTGATTAGTTGTTAAATACTTGCCAAAGTAGCTTTAAATTTCCTTTATTGTAGCACGTCTAGCTTTTCGCAAACAGGTAGGTAGGATTATTCGAGCATTCATTCTAGCAGTCACGATTGCACTACTTACCCCAATAAGATTGTTCTTCATTCAATAAAGACGCTAATCATTATAATTCACAATTATTTTTCGTCATTTTAACTGGCTTGCTTTAGGATTATTTTCATCTAAGTACTTGTTTTTTGTCGCTAGGTTGTTTCCATCTGTTCCGTCAATATCGAAAGGAAGAAGAAGCTTATATCTCCATATATCAGAATGTTTGCATTGAAAATCATATAACCCCATTCTCGGATAAGCAATTTTCTCGGAATAATATTTTTTTAAACCTCCACTACTGAAAAGCTCCCTAAATCTTACTCTACATGATAGTCATTCGATAACTCACTAATAATAATGAAATCAACACCACATATGAATGATTCATCGATAACATGAAAATCGCATTTATAAAACTCCATTTCAATATGATTGATGCATTCCGATTGAATTATTGGGTAATTTTATTGCTATTCCTTTGATTACACATCGTTTACAGATGAAAAAAAACCTGATGAAATGGATGGAATAGTTTCCAATGATTTGTATTCATCATGGAAGACGAAAAGTCCTTCGCAATTTTTGTCAATGTGAGACCATAGGTGATCGCACCTGATGGAAAATAAACAGCATATTGTAAATTTCTTCGTTTTCCACGTAATCTTCTGAAGTGAAGACAGGAAACGTCGGTAAAGCCAGCATAACAACATTCAGTTTTTCAAATATTTTCATAGCTATTATTTAGTACATATTTATTATTAATTATTACCATATTTTAAAATTTGATTCTCTCTTATATATCGAGAAAACACTGGGTTCTGCTAGGTTTACGTAAGCTAGCAGAACCCACCTCTAAATAGAAAAGTATTTGAAGAAATGAATGTGCCATTATTTAGCACTAAATATTCCTATCAATTTCCACAAACGGGATTTCATCATCTCTTCGTATTGCCGTGAAGTTTCGGTTTTTGGCGCTCTTGTTCCTCGGAACAGAGTGCTTATCAATTTGCCCAAATGTCTGTAATTTTCGAATTTTTCGATGAATATGGTCTTAAACGATTTGGTTCGACTCACTGATCAAGAATCCGTGGTTGAAATTAATTCTGTCCGGCCGTCCGTCCGGTCGTTAACACGATAACTCTCGAACGGTTGAGCTAGACAGCTGAAATTTTCAGAGTAGGTTTGGGAGATTTATATCTCGGCTAAATTCGTCATTGGGCAAAATCGGAAAGGTTTCGGAGTAACAAAAAAAAATATTTTTTTTTTCATAACAAATTCCAAATTAATTTTTTCTCAATAAGCAGTTTACCATAAGAATCCAATGATATCATTTTCAACTCTAACAAGCTAATACTTTCAGAGATATGATTTTTCAAAATTTAAAAAATAAATCTTCTTTCTATGTTTTCACAGAATGATATAATTATTCTATCTATGGATTGTTATAATGTCAACTTATTTTCCTGAGACATGACATTGTCTAATTCATTTCAGCAACCGAAAAATTATGAGAATAAAGTGCATTCCGAAATTTGAGCGAAGTGAGAAAAATCTCAGTTGTTTGTTCCGAAATTAGTTTTTCTCAGAAAAGTCTTACATTTCGGAACGGAACATGAAGTAAGAGATCTGAGAGAAGTGAGACTGCTTTTCATCATGCTCAGTTCTCTCACTTAATGTTGAAAAATATCACGTAAATATTGAAAGCATAGTTCTGTAGTTCGGGAGAGGAGAAAATTTGGTGAACGTAGATCAGGAAATTTTTGATCGATTACAAGGTAATTTTTCATTATTACTTCTCTTCTTCCATACATGTTTTATGGAATATCTACTATTTGTAGGTACTTTAAACCTGTTTTGGGCAATTGTCAAACGAAACTTGTGTTTTTTTGTAATTAGAATCCGTTTCAATATTCTTTAATTTATTTAAAAAATTTTTTTTTCTTATTTGTATTTGTAAAAGAATAATTTTTGAAGCCCTTTTTTTTAAACGACACTTTTTATAAATTTAATTTTTTTCATGATGCATTTCTATCATAGGAATCCATTGATATAATTCCCAACTCTGAGAAACCAATACTTTCGGAGATATAATTTGTCTGTTTGAACAAGAGCGCCAAAAAGCTCCTGTCCAAAGGTCTTGAACCTATTTCTTTTTACGGTAAAGCTAGCATAAAAATAACAGACATGAATTATCTGATTACGGAATGAGTTTGGAAAAATTATGCACAAATTTTGTACCTTATTTTCAAATTTAAATTTCCTCATTTCGGAGATATACAGGGGCCAATAGACAATCCGTAGGTTGATAGTCTCAATCAAATATATTGAAAAATACCACCAAACGTACTCTTCATTCAATATCTCCAGCAGTTTCTCGCATTTTCTTAAAATTTTTGGTTGCCTCTTTCGACGGTTAAGTTAACAGAACATTATCGGGGGATACCCAGGGATATGAGATATCTGACCACCTTCAGTTTTTCAAAAAATTGCATTTTAGACTTATTTACTCAGTACCTATAAAAATTCGATACTCTTTTGTATAGCGAGAAAAAACTGGGGTTGAAACCCAATAATGGAAGGATTGTAGAACTTCAAACAATTCTGAGACAAATTATTATTGGTTTTGGAGTTATACTCATCTGAAATAGTGTTTCCTCGATAACCCAAAAAATACAGGAGATCGAATTGCACTCGGTAAATAGTTGTAAAATGCCAACGCGCAAATTTCTTCAAAATTTCGTGAGCATCGTATCACAAGAAAAAAATTGGTTCAAGCCCTGTGGACAGGAGCTATTGGGCGCATGTTCATCTTCCTTGTGGCCCGTACTGACCAGTAAAGAAAAAAAGCAGTATCATGTTGAATACCTTAATATTATTGATTATTATATAATAATCGATGAAAATACTGAGAGAGACCCAGGAAATTTGACACATTTTGTCTTATATCTCCAGAAATTGAAATCGTATAGAGCCAAAATTTTGCACAATGTTGCAAAATACTACAATTGACGTTAGTACAAGTTTTTGTTGCAATCTGATGAATAGTTCACGAAAAAAAAATTTTTTTTTCGAAAAAATTAAAAGAAATATTTTTTTAAAAATTACCAACATTTCGATCATAACAGAATTTTGCCAAAAGTTGCGCGTTTATATCCTCGAACTGACTACCAAGTTTCGATTCAACATCTTCTTTAGTTCCTGAAATATCAGGGAAATAACCTCAAAATTTTAAATGTCCATAACTCCTAAACCGTCCGGCCGATTTTGCCCGTTAACGAACTTAACCGTCGCATTTTGATCAGAAACCTACCCTGAAAGTTTGAAGTCGATAGGACCTTCGGTGCTCCTGAGTAGATGAGCTAGGACAGTTCTAGAACAAAATGCCCCATTTTTACATGTAAACCCCCATAAGGAAATCTAAGGTCCAACTTGCAAAAATTGTAC
The DNA here is from genome assembly GCA_937662695.2 of Halyzia sedecimguttata. Taxonomy (NCBI): domain Eukaryota; kingdom Metazoa; phylum Arthropoda; class Insecta; order Coleoptera; family Coccinellidae; genus Halyzia; species Halyzia sedecimguttata. The sequence goes on along the minus strand of OW569420.2, from coordinate 20,760,049 downwards.
CCTTTGAACGCGTAAGCCAGCGTTTTCAAGGTCATTTGTTTTGGACGGCTGAACAGTGAGTTGCGCAACGCCACGCCCCCTCCGCTGAGGCTTTGGTAGGGGGTAGGATTGAAGCGCTGACGTGAAATCAGGAGCTTTTGCGTGCATTATCCATTCTCCTGTATTGGAATCGGATATTCGTACAACATTTATCCGGTATAAATGATGAAACCAGAATCGAATGCCATATGGTACATTTCAGGCTTGTAGACCCTAACTAGCGGACTCTTTTACATAAACAAAATATAGGTCTAGATTTTCGAATTATTATTGGGGTGGCATTTATCGTTTATATGAAAGGGAATTATTTATTAATCTTTCGGTTTACGCAGACGAGCAATATAAGGGATTCCAGCGTCATATGGTAAATTTCACGATTGTAGACATAAACAAAAGCAACCACAATTTTAGTTGAGTCAGTTGCCATATGCACACATACGTGTTGTTCGCATTATGTAGCCAACTAGGGGTTCTATTTTATAAACAAAAGCAAAGATGAGCAGGGTCGTACTTATTCTTCCAATTTGAATCTGAAGAATTAGTGAAAATGAAATGTTTGAAAATATTCATTCAATTTGAATCGTTTGAAAGTTGATGAAAGAATGGATCCATGAACATTAAGAACAATCTTTGAAATGCGAATACGAGTAGGTTTTGTAAATCACAGCAATATTCAGTTTCCATTTTGCATCTATACTTTTCAATTCGTTGATTTGAAAAAACATCAGATCTGAAAACTGTTTAATTAGCAGTAGATTCAATGAAGAAATTTCATTCAAGTGAAAATAAAATCTGTCAGTTATATTATCGTTATGCAAGGAGCCGTGAACAAAGTGCTCTCAAAAAAAAGATGTAATTATGATATTTTTCACCCCATATTTAGGAAAAACCTTAATGTATCGAAAAAATTTCCAATAATTCGATGATTGTAGATATCATTGAGCAGACTTTAACGAAAATATTGAAAATGTTTGAAAAGATGAAAAAGTTGAGCAAATCTATTTCAATAAGTCAATGAAAAAAAATGTTTCCATGAATTTACACATCTTTGATATGCGCGAGGTTTTCAAAAATAATCTGCATATTCAACATCAAAAGCATTTGGGGAAAAGCTGATATTTTTCCCTTGAATCTAAAATAGCATTGTAGAAAAAAGCGGAAATGTATAAAAAAGAATTGCTCCCTCTTTAATTTCGATTGTTCAGATATGGCTGAAAATATAATTTGACAGACGCCTAGGAAAATATTATACTTTCCAATTTCATGTATTTTTTCTGTTCGTTTCCGATCTGAAAACTTGAGATTTTTCTTAAAACATAAAATAGATAATCACAAATTCCAATATTTTAAAGCTGCGGTAGACTCTTTGTGTACGATCGACTAAAATGTAAACATTTGCGTGACTCGTGATCTCCGGCCGAGGGTGGCTTGATTATATAAACAGCTGTTTTGCTTAACGTAAGTCAGTTTTCTATTATTTCCATATAGGAACACCTCGTTGATCATTCGTGTGCCGATTGAAATTTTCATTTGTACTTTGTCGGAGCATCTGAATTTGTGATAGTGTGATCTTTGTGTAAGCATCAATTAGAAAATTATGTATCCATATATATTAAAATATTTTTCTTTCCAAACAGCAGTAGCAGAAAATCGTATATTACCCAAACAGCAGTAGCAGTAGTTCATTAGAGACATTTTGATACCCTACAGAACAAAGTAAGTTTCTGTTCATCTTACATCTCAGGCATATTTTTTATTCATTTTCATTATAGACAGGGATTTAAACAAAATTAACCAAAAATCTCTTCTTGAAGATAAGCCAACAAGGCGTATAGCAGAGTTGGAGAAGGATAAGAAATACCACATTCTAAAGTGTATTTTGGTGAAGACCAGGTTCGGCCCAGCTGTGCTCTTTGAATTCAACGAATTCAAAGCGTTCCTGCCAAAAAGGCTGACGGAGGACTACAGCGCACGTACGACCGAGCTGTCATCAGGAAAATATTCGCTAATATTCCGAGGGACCATAGATACTGGGAAAACACATCCAGCCATTTCCTTGGAGATTGTAGATAAATAAGGTAATTCATCAATATCACTGCATCTCCACTTTTTCTTTTTCTTTTTTTGATGTTATTGTACTACGCAGAAATGAATCGTTTTGAAGGTACATTGCGCAATATAGATATTTTGGAACATAGATTTAAGTTCAAGTCAAAAAGATTTAATATTTGCCCAGCACCGAGAATAAAATATGGCCATTCGGAATTTTATATTCTTACAGGCTCAAAAATACAGGTCAAGCGTAGTTCGATGAGGTAATGTTACCATATCAAGAAGAATTATTCTTATGGGGCCAGGAAGTTTTTCAAGGAATGTCTGCATATTGTTTGAATACGTCATAGTAATAATATAACTTGCAAGTGTGCATGGATGGTCTTTATGATGAAATAAAAATCTACTATTCGGACGAATCATAATTCTCGATTTAAGTGAACATTGAGTCTGATGAGTATCCATTCCATCTCCACTCAAAATGTAGAGGTTGGTTTTATTGTATTATCCAAAATAAATCATTCATTAATAGCATATTTCATAATACAATAAGTTTAGTGAAGATATCGCATAAGTACATTCGCACGATTAACTGAATTACCTACACTTCATGAGTAATTTCTCAGATATATATATATATATATATATATAGAACAAAAGCTCGTCATGGTGTTCAACCTACTTTTAACGAGACTTTTAGATGAAACCATGAATTGCTCTATAATTCATTAAAAATCGGTTCTGAAACAACAAAAACAAGTGAAATTGCAGTATTACATTTATCTGAGAGAAACATTTACATAGTAACAAAAATGAAATATTTTTTGAATACCAATCTTTAGCTAATTCGAAATCTGTGACTCTTTTGCGAGAAAAAATGAAGATTGTCAATAGCCATCCTCCCTTATCATCGAGTCTTTTGAATCGGTTATCTTCGGATATCCTCGTATGTATTCGGGTATTTTTGTGAATCTCTAAAAGTTGAAACAAAGATGTTTTCATTTCAGTTATATCGAAAGGTTCAACATGGAAGGTTGTATTCGAGCTATAAAGTCGTTGATGACTCTATTCATTGCAACAAATGATGAAAGTATATTTGTCGATGGGTTGAAGCAGTGTTCTTTAGCTGTGCGAAGAATCAACAAAAAACTGAAAAATGCCACGACTGTTGGAGAAAAGCAAAATCTCTTAAGCACACTGAATCACGTGAAAAGTTACAGATCCAAATTGAAATACTTGCGTAAAAAGGGATCTGGCATCAAAGATCGAGGGGAAACAGCAACAAATAGAGTTAAATGGGGTGAATCGACATCTGCCTTCGAGTCACGAATTCGAACTGGAGTTATTACCAATTTAAAACATAAAGACATAAAATATTTCCTGGTAGATGCCGAGGCTATCTTACGTAGACGATTGATGAATTCTCTCAAAAAAAATGATGCAATAAAGGTGAACGCGGTGTTTTGTGGAGAGTTTAAAGTAATGACAGCTAATAAAATTCAAACAGAATATAAATACTTTACTACATCTAACGCTGCTATATACAGAAGCACCAATTTGAGTGACTGGTTTCAAGAGAAAGTTAAAGCACCAATTCTTACAGAGCTCCAGGAATTCCAAGAAAAAGATAGTGGCTGGAGTCTTTCGAACATTGTTAGCTTGGGAGTCAATATAAACAAGTTCACACCACAACTCGGATCTTCATACATCGAACTTCCCCCTCAAATTCGAAATAAAAAAGCCTGCGTCAATGTGAAGAATGAGGACGAAGCTTGTTTTGCATGGGCTGTGACTTCTGCATTACACCCCGTTATGGATAATCCGCATCGTACTTCCGAGTATCCCCATTATTCAAAGATATTAAAACTGAAAGGAATACAGTTCCCAATGACACTGAAACAGATACCGAACTTTGAGAAACAAAACCAAATATCTATTAATGTTTACATCTTAAAGAAAGAAAAACATCTCATCACACTACCAACCTACCTAACCAAGAACAAAATGGACACACATGTTAATTTACTCCTAATACAAGATAGCTTTACAGATGAAATTCCCGTCCGATACCATTACGTATGGATAAAAAATTTATCACGACTTGTATCGACTCAGTTGAGTAAACACGATGGCCAGAAATTTATTTGTGATAGATGTCTACGATACTTTCGATCCAATGAAAAACTTGATAACCATTCAGAAGATTGTGGTAATATGAATGAAACAGCTATCAAAATGCCTACATCAAAGGATAATATTCTGAAATTTAAAAATCATAAAAACAAGGAGAGGGTTCCTTTTATTATTTATGCGGATCTCGAAAGTATATTGATACCAACAAATACCAAAAATAATTATCAAGAACATAAAGCTGCAGCCGTTGGCTATCATGTGAAGTGTTCATATGATGATACTCTGAGTTTCTATCGTTCATATCGAGGCCCCGATTGTATGAAATGGTTTGCAGATGAGCTGAATCAATTTGCTGAAGATGTTGAAACTGTTTTCCAATGCCCCTATGATATCGATATGTCACAGCAGCAGGAAGCTGAATTCCAGAAAGCAACACAATGCCATATCTGTGAAGAAATATTCAAACCTAAAGATAAAAAGGTACGTGATCATAATCATCTTATAGCAGGAAACAACTATCGTGGAGCAGCCCACGAAGGATGTAATATCAACTATAAAGATAGTCATATGATTCCTGTAGTATTCCACAATCTGAGTGGGTATGATGCCAATTTCCTGATAGAAGATATCGCTGTAAGAATGGAAGGAAAGATCAGCCTGTTACCCATAACGAAGGAAAAATATATCAGCTTTACTAAACATATCCACAGTCACCAAATCAATTTCAGATTCATTGATAGCTTCAGATTTATGGCGTCCTCACTAGACCAGTTATCATCAAACTTGGAAGATTTCCCTAATCTCAAAGCACAATTCCCTGACGAGTCCGAAAAACGTATCAATCTCATCACGAAAAAGGGGGTTATGCCATATGATTATATCGACTGTAGCGATCGATTTAATGAAACATCTTTACCACCCATTGAAGCATTTTACAATAAATTAGAGGACAGACCATGTCCCCGAAGGAAGTATATGAGTGCCCAGCTTGTATGGGAAGAATTTCAATGTCAGAACTTGGGCGAATATTCAGATCTTTATATGAAAACAGACATTCTATTGTTGGCTGATGTATTCGAGCAATTCCGTTCAAGCTGTTATAAAACATATGGATTGGACCCCGCTCATTATTTCACCTTACCAGGATATACGTGGGATTCAATGCTGAAACATACGAAACAGGAATTGGAACTTCTCACAGATGTTGACATGTTTTTGTTTGTTGAAAGAGGTATCCGTGGCGGTCTGAGTCAAGTTTGTAAAAAACGACGGGCTCATGCAAACAACAAATACATACCTAACTATGATCCAACTAAACCAGAAAACTACCTTATGTACTTCGATATCAATAATCAATATGGATGGGCTATGTCGCAATATCTTCCATATGGAAAATTCCGATGGTCTGATACAAATATAGATGTTACTCAAATGGCCGATGATGCTCCAGAAGGATATATTTTGGAAGTTGACCTGGAATATCCTAGAGAATTACACGATAAACATATAGATCTGCCGTTCTGCCCTGAACATTATAATTCTAAAACTCGAACACCATGTTATGCTTCTCAACCAAATGTGAAACTTATGGCAACGGTGAATTCCAAGAAGAAATATATTATTCACTATCGAAATTTGAAGATGGCATTGAAGAATGGATTGATTCTTACAAAAATACATCGAGTTCTCAAGTTCAAACAATCTGCATGGCTCAAATCATATATCGACCTCAATACTAACTTGAGAAAAGAAGCTAAGAATGAGTTCGAGAAAAATCTCTTTAAGCTGATGAATAATGCCGTGTTTGGTAAAACGATGGAGAATATACGGAAGAGGGTTAATGTTCATCTTTGCACAAAATGGGAGAATCGTTATGGCGCAGAAGCGTATATTTCCAAGCCGGAATTCAAGAATTCTGTTATTTTCAATGAGAACTTAGTGGCAATCGAGCTTCGAAAACTGGAAATATATTTGAATAAGCCAATTTATGTGGGAATGAGTATTCTAGATTTAGCTAAAACCACTATATATGATTTCCATTATGATTATATGAAAGAGGCTTTCGGAGACAGCTGCATAGCACTGTATACTGATACAGATTCTGTGATTTATGAATTATTCAAAGATCCATATGAAATATTGAGAAGAGATTGCCATAAATACTTCGATACTTCAGACCTTGCCAAGGATAATCCTTATGGAATTCCACTGGTTAACAAAAAGGTATTAGGGATGATGAAAGATGAAAACAATGGTATTCCGATGACCGATTATGTGGGCCTACGATCAAAACTATACGCATTGAAAAACTCAAGAACGATTGATGAAATTAATCTGAAGAGACTTCAGTGGGAAAAGGAAGAGTATGATCCTGAGGAGATTCATTCTATGCTCAAGAATTATTGTACCTCGAAAAAAGCAAAGGGTGTGAAAAAATCTGTCGTCAAGAATGAGATATGCTTTGATGATTATATAGAATGCTTAGAAACTTGGAAACATAAAATTATCTCTCAAAATTTGATTCAGGCGAAGGAACATCGAGTGCATTCGTCCACGCAACAAAAGATAGCTTTGAGTCCAGAAGACGATAAAAGATATTTGGTACCTGGAACATTTGAAACATTACCATGGGGGCATTATTCTCTCAATAAACGAAAGAATGAAGAACCCGAGGAATCTAAGAAGAAGATTTCTATATTAGAAATATTATTAACAATGTCATTGATTTTTCTGCGATTGTACAATAAACGATAGATTTCTTCTTATAGTTTCAATTTACCTACCTATATTCTATTACAGAACAGCTTGTATATTAGATGTGATCAAGGTTGAGTTTCCATTCACCTCATAATATGTCTCAGAGAGAGAAAATAGCTTTATTGAAGTCAATCAATTTCGCTGAGGAGTATCAAGACATGTATTCGTTTTATAGTTTGGATATATGCATACACTCGTGCATTTTTGTCGTATTCCATATGAATTCATCACGAAAAAGATGTAAGAACAAGCGAATCTGATGATGATTTAGGATTAAAATACAACCTACATACATACGTAGCCAAGAAAAAGATGGAAAAACATGCGTCAAGCTATCATCAAGCTATCATCAAACTACCAACAAGCTACCATCACATTAGCATCAAACTATCATAGCAACTACTTCATGTATAGTTTATATCAATTTTGTGTATTTTTCGTAGATATTCGAGCATCTTCGTATACATTCGTACATCTTCGTATACAGTCACGAATCAATTTTGCTTAGGAGTATCAATACATGCAGTCGTATTATAGTTTGGATATATGTATACAATCAGGCATTTTGTCATACTTCATATGAATTAATCACGAAAAAAGATGGAAGAACATGCGAATTTGATGATGAATTGGGGTGAATATACAACCTACATACATACGTAACCAAGATAAAGATGGAAAAACATGCGTCAAGCTATCATCAAGCTATCATCAAACTACCATCGAGCTATCATCAAACTACCATCAAGCTACCATCAAATTAGCATCAAACTATCATAGCAACTGCTTCATGTATAGTTTATATCAATTTTGTGTATTTTTTCATAGACATTCGAGCATCTTCGTACACATTCGTGCATCTTCGTATACACTCATGAATCAATCAATTTTGCTGAGGAGTATCAAGATATGTATTCCTTTTATAGTTTGGATGCCGCAGTGCAGCATTCTAAACTGCTGCAATCTTAACTACGGCAGTAATGCGGCAGTCAAAACCGCAGCAGTCAAAACTGCGGCAGTCAAACTGCAGCAGTCTGTCTGTCGGGGCAAAAAAATTAACAGTGCTATGTCTAAGCTTCCTGAAGGATGCGGTGCTGTGCCTAAGCTTCCTGAAGGATACAGCAACTATTTTGGCGCGCCAAAATGGTTGCTGTATCCTTCGGGGAGCTTAAGCACAGCACCGCATCCTTCAGGAAGCTTAGACATAGCACTGTTAATTTTTTTGCCCCGACAGACAGACTGCTGCAGTTTGACTGCCGCAGTTTTGACTGCTGCGGTTTTGACTGCCGCATTACTGCCGTAGTTAAGATTGCAGCAGTTTAGAATGCTGCACTGCGGCATCCAAACTATAAAAGGAATACATATCTTGATACTCCTCAGCAAAATTGATTGATTCATGAGTGTATACGAAGATGCACGAATGTGTACGAAGATGCTCGAATGTCTATGAAAAAATACACAAAATTGATATAAACTATACATGAAGCAGTTGCTATGATAGTTTGATGCTAATTTGATGGTAGCTTGATGGTAGTTTGATGATAGCTCGATGGTAGTTTGATGATAGCTTGATGATAGCTTGACGCATGTTTTTCCATCTTTATCTTGGTTACGTATGTATGTAGGTTGTATATTCACCCCAATTCATCATCAAATTCGCATGTTCTTCCATCTTTTTTCGTGATTAATTCATATGAAGTATGACAAAATGCCTGATTGTATACATATATCCAAACTATAATACGACTGCATGTATTGATACTCCTAAGCAAAATTGATTCGTGACTGTATACGAAGATGTACGAATGTATACGAAGATGCTCGAATATCTACGAAAAATACACAAAATTGATATAAACTATACATGAAGTAGTTGCTATGATAGTTTGATGCTAATGTGATGGTAGCTTGTTGGTAGTTTGATGATAGCTTGATGATAGCTTGACGCATGTTTTTCCATCTTTTTCTTGGCTACGTATGTATGTAGGTTGTATTTTAATCCTAAATCATCATCAGATTCGCTTGTTCTTACATCTTTTTCGTGATGAATTCATATGGAATACGACAAAAATGCACGAGTGTATGCATATATCCAAACTATAAAACGAATACATGTCTTGATACTCCTCAGCGAAATTGATTGACTTCAATAAAGCTATTTTCTCTCTCTGAGACATATTATGAGGTGAATGGAAACTCAACCTTGATCACATCTAATATACAAGCTGTTCTGTAATAGAATATAGGTAGGTAAATTGAAACTATAAGAAGAAATCTATCGTTTATTGTACAATCGCAGAAAAATCAATTACATTGTTAATAATATTTCTAATATAGAAATCTTCTTCTTAGATTCCTCGGGTTCTTCATTCTTTCGTTTATTGAGAGAATAATGCCCCCATGGTAATGTTTCAAATGTTCCAGGTACCAAATATCTTTTATCGTCTTCTGGACTCAAAGCTATCTTTTGTTGCGTGGACGAATGCACTCGATGTTCCTTCGCCTGAATCAAATTTTGAGAGATAATTTTATGTTTCCAAGTTTCTAAGCATTCTATATAATCATCAAAGCATATCTCATTCTTGACGACAGATTTTTTCACACCCTTTGCTTTTTTCGAGGTACAATAATTCTTGAGCATAGAATGAATCTCCTCAGGATCATACTCTTCCTTTTCCCACTGAAGTCTCTTCAGATTAATTTCATCAATCGTTCTTGAGTTTTTCAATGCGTATAGTTTTGATCGTAGGCCCACATAATCGGTCATCGGAATACCATTGTTTTCATCTTTCATCATCCCTAATACCTTTTTGTTAACCAGTGGAATTCCATAAGGATTATCCTTGGCAAGGTCTGAAGTATCGAAGTATTTATGGCAATCTCTTCTCAATATTTCATATGGATCTTTGAATAATTCATAAATCACAGAATCTGTATCAGTATACAGTGCTATGCAGCTGTCTCCGAAAGCCTCTTTCATATAATCATAATGGAAATCATATATAGTGGTTTTAGCTAAATCTAGAATACTCATTCCCACATAAATTGGCTTATTCAAATATATTTCCAGTTTTCGAAGCTCGATTGCCACTAAGTTCTCATTGAAAATAACAGAATTCTTGAATTCCGGCTTGGAAATATACGCTTCTGCGCCATAACGATTCTCCCATTTTGTGCAAAGATGAACATTAACCCTCTTCCGTATATTCTCCATCGTTTTACCAAACACGGCATTATTCATCAGCTTAAAGAGATTTTTCTCGAACTCATTCTTAGCTTCTTTTCTCAAGTTAGTATTGAGGTCGATATATGATTTGAGCCATGCAGATTGTTTGAACTTGAGAACTCGATGTATTTTTGTAAGAATCAATCCATTCTTCAATGCCATCTTCAAATTTCGATAGTGAATAATATATTTCTTCTTGGAATTCACCGTTGCCATAAGTTTCACATTTGGTTGAGAAGCATAACATGGTGTTCGAGTTTTAGAATTATAATGTTCAGGGCAGAACGGCAGATCTATATGTTTATCGTGTAATTCTCTAGGATATTCCAGGTCAACTTCCAAAATATATCCTTCTGGAGCATCATCGGCCATTTGAGTAACATCTATATTTGTATCAGACCATCGGAATTTTCCATATGGAAGATATTGCGACATAGCCCATCCATATTGATTATTGATATCGAAGTACATAAGGTAGTTTTCTGGTTTAGTTGGATCATAGTTAGGTATGTATTTGTTGTTTGCATGAGCCCGTCGTTTTTTACAAACTTGACTCAGACCGCCACGGATACCTCTTTCAACAAACAAAAACATGTCAACATCTGTGAGAAGTTCCAATTCCTGTTTCGTATGTTTCAGCATTGAATCCCACGTATATCCTGGTAAGGTGAAATAATGAGCGGGGTCCAATCCATATGTTTTATAACAGCTTGAACGGAATTGCTCGAATACATCAGCCAACAATAGAATGTCTGTTTTCATATAAAGATCTGAATATTCGCCCAAGTTCTGACATTGAAATTCTTCCCATACAAGCTGGGCACTCATATACTTCCTTCGGGGACATGGTCTGTCCTCTAATTTATTGTAAAATGCTTCAATGGGTGGTAAAGATGTTTCATTAAATCGATCGCTACAGTCGATATAATCATATGGCATAACCCCCTTTTTCGTGATGAGATTGATACGTTTTTCGGACTCGTCAGGGAATTGTGCTTTGAGATTAGGGAAATCTTCCAAGTTTGATGATAACTGGTCTAGTGAGGACGCCATAAATCTGAAGCTATCAATGAATCTGAAATTGATTTGGTGACTGTGGATATGTTTAGTAAAGCTGATATATTTTTCCTTCGTTATGGGTAACAGGCTGATCTTTCCTTCCATTCTTACAGCGATATCTTCTATCAGGAAATTGGCATCATACCCACTCAGATTGTGGAATACTACAGGAATCATATGACTATCTTTATAGTTGATATTACATCCTTCGTGGGCTGCTCCACGATAGTTGTTTCCTGCTATAAGATGATTATGATCACGTACCTTTTTATCTTTGAATATTTCTTCACAGATATGGCATTGTGTTGCTTTCTGGAATTCAGCTTCCTGCTGCTGTGACATATCGATATCATAGGGGCATTGGAAAACAGTTTCAACATCTTCAGCAAATTGATTCAGCTCATCTGCAAACCATTTCATACAATCGGGGCCTCGATATGAACGATAGAAACTCAGAGTATCATCATATGAACACTTCACATGATAGCCAACGGCTGCAGCTTTATGTTCTTGATAATTATTTTTGGTATTTGTTGGTATCAATATACTTTCGAGATCCGCATAAATAATAAAAGGAACCCTCTCCTTGTTTTTATGATTTTTAAATTTCAGAATATTATCCTTTGATGTAGGCATTTTGATAGCTGTTTCATTCATATTACCACAATCTTCTGAATGGTTATCAAGTTTTTCATTGGATCGAAAGTATCGTAGACATCTATCACAAATAAATTTCTGGCCATCGTGTTTACTCAACTGAGTCGATACAAGTCGTGATAAATTTTTTATCCATACGTAATGGTATCGGACGGGAATTTCATCTGTAAAGCTATCTTGTATTAGGAGTAAATTAACATGTGTGTCCATTTTGTTCTTGGTTAGGTAGGTTGGTAGTGTGATGAGATGTTTTTCTTTCTTTAAGATGTAAACATTAATAGATATTTGGTTTTGTTTCTCAAAGTTCGGTATCTGTTTCAGTGTCATTGGGAACTGTATTCCTTTCAGTTTTAATATCTTTGAATAATGGGGATACTCGGAAGTACGATGCGGATTATCCATAACGGGGTGTAATGCAGAAGTCACAGCCCATGCAAAACAAGCTTCGTCCTCATTCTTCACATTGACGCAGGCTTTTTTATTTCGAATTTGAGGGGGAAGTTCGATGTATGAAGATCCGAGTTGTGGTGTGAACTTGTTTATATTGACTCCCAAGCTAACAATGTTCGAAAGACTCCAGCCACTATCTTTTTCTTGGAATTCCTGGAGCTCTGTAAGAATTGGTGCTTTAACTTTCTCTTGAAACCAGTCACTCAAATTGGTGCTTCTGTATATAGCAGCGTTAGATGTAGTAAAGTATTTATATTCTGTTTGAATTTTATTAGCTGTCATTACTTTAAACTCTCCACAAAACACCGCGTTCACCTTTATTGCATCATTTTTTTTGAGAGAATTCATCAATCGTCTACGTAAGATAGCCTCGGCATCTACCAGGAAATATTTTATGTCTTTATGTTTTAAATTGGTAATAACTCCAGTTCGAATTCGTGACTCGAATGCAGATGTCGATTCACCCCATTTAACTCTATTTGTTGCTGTTTCCCCTCGATCTTTGATGCCAGATCCCTTTTTACGCAAGTATTTCAATTTGGATCTGTAACTTTTCACGTGATTCAGTGTGCTTAAGAGATTTTGCTTTTCTCCAACAGTCGTGGCATTTTTCAGTTTTTTGTTGATTCTTCGCACAGCTAAAGAACACTGCTTCAACCCATCGACAAATATACTTTCATCATTTGTTGCAATGAATAGAGTCATCAACGACTTTATAGCTCGAATACAACCTTCCATGTTGAACCTTTCGATATAACTGAAATGAAAACATCTTTGTTTCAACTTTTAGAGATTCACAAAAATACCCGAATACATACGAGGATATCCGAAGATAACCGATTCAAAAGACTCGATGATAAGGGAGGATGGCTATTGACAATCTTCATTTTTTCTCGCAAAAGAGTCACAGATTTCGAATTAGCTAAAGATTGGTATTCAAAAAATATTTCATTTTTGTTACTATGTAAATGTTTCTCTCAGATAAATGTAATACTGCAATTTCACTTGTTTTTGTTGTTTCAGAACCGATTTTTAATGAATTATAGAGCAATTCATGGTTTCATCTAAAAGTCTCGTTAAAAGTAGGTTGAACACCATGACGAGCTTTTGTTCTATATATATATATATATATATCTGAGAAATTACTCATGAAGTGTAGGTAATTCAGTTAATCGTGCGAATGTACTTATGCGATATCTTCACTAAACTTATTGTATTATGAAATATGCTATTAATGAATGATTTATTTTGGATAATACAATAAAACCAACCTCTACATTTTGAGTGGAGATGGAATGGATACTCATCAGACTCAATGTTCACTTAAATCGAGAATTATGATTCGTCCGAATAGTAGATTTTTATTTCATCATAAAGACCATCCATGCACACTTGCAAGTTATATTATTACTATGACGTATTCAAACAATATGCAGACATTCCTTGAAAAACTTCCTGGCCCCATAAGAATAATTCTTCTTGATATGGTAACATTACCTCATCGAACTACGCTTGACCTGTATTTTTGAGCCTGTAAGAATATAAAATTCCGAATGGCCATATTTTATTCTCGGTGCTGGGCAAATATTAAATCTTTTTGACTTGAACTTAAATCTATGTTCCAAAATATCTATATTGCGCAATGTACCTTCAAAACGATTCATTTCTGCGTAGTACAATAACATCAAAAAAAGAAAAAGAAAAAGTGGAGATGCAGTGATATTGATGAATTACCTTATTTATCTACAATCTCCAAGGAAATGGCTGGATGTGTTTTCCCAGTATCTATGGTCCCTCGGAATATTAGCGAATATTTTCCTGATGACAGCTCGGTCGTACGTGCGCTGTAGTCCTCCGTCAGCCTTTTTGGCAGGAACGCTTTGAATTCGTTGAATTCAAAGAGCACAGCTGGGCCGAACCTGGTCTTCACCAAAATACACTTTAGAATGTGGTATTTCTTATCCTTCTCCAACTCTGCTATACGCCTTGTTGGCTTATCTTCAAGAAGAGATTTTTGGTTAATTTTGTTTAAATCCCTGTCTATAATGAAAATGAATAAAAAATATGCCTGAGATGTAAGATGAACAGAAACTTACTTTGTTCTGTAGGGTATCAAAATGTCTCTAATGAACTACTGCTACTGCTGTTTGGGTAATATACGATTTTCTGCTACTGCTGTTTGGAAAGAAAAATATTTTAATATATATGGATACATAATTTTCTAATTGATGCTTACACAAAGATCACACTATCACAAATTCAGATGCTCCGACAAAGTACAAATGAAAATTTCAATCGGCACACGAATGATCAACGAGGTGTTCCTATATGGAAATAATAGAAAACTGACTTACGTTAAGCAAAACAGCTGTTTATATAATCAAGCCACCCTCGGCCGGAGATCACGAGTCACGCAAATGTTTACATTTTAGTCGATCGTACACAAAGAGTCTACCGCAGCTTTAAAATATTGGAATTTGTGATTATCTATTTTATGTTTTAAGAAAAATCTCAAGTTTTCAGATCGGAAACGAACAGAAAAAATACATGAAATTGGAAAGTATAATATTTTCCTAGGCGTCTGTCAAATTATATTTTCAGCCATATCTGAACAATCGAAATTAAAGAGGGAGCAATTCTTTTTTATACATTTCCGCTTTTTTCTACAATGCTATTTTAGATTCAAGGGAAAAATATCAGCTTTTCCCCAAATGCTTTTGATGTTGAATATGCAGATTATTTTTGAAAACCTCGCGCATATCAAAGATGTGTAAATTCATGGAAACATTTTTTTTCATTGACTTATTGAAATAGATTTGCTCAACTTTTTCATCTTTTCAAACATTTTCAATATTTTCGTTAAAGTCTGCTCAATGATATCTACAATCATCGAATTATTGGAAATTTTTTCGATACATTAAGGTTTTTCCTAAATATGGGGTGAAAAATATCATAATTACATCTTTTTTTTGAGAGCACTTTGTTCACGGCTCCTTGCATAACGATAATATAACTGACAGATTTTATTTTCACTTGAATGAAATTTCTTCATTGAATCTACTGCTAATTAAACAGTTTTCAGATCTGATGTTTTTTCAAATCAACGAATTGAAAAGTATAGATGCAAAATGGAAACTGAATATTGCTGTGATTTACAAAACCTACTCGTATTCGCATTTCAAAGATTGTTCTTAATGTTCATGGATCCATTCTTTCATCAACTTTCAAACGATTCAAATTGAATGAATATTTTCAAACATTTCATTTTCACTAATTCTTCAGATTCAAATTGGAAGAATAAGTACGACCCTGCTCATCTTTGCTTTTGTTTATAAAATAGAACCCCTAGTTGGCTACATAATGCGAACAACACGTATGTGTGCATATGGCAACTGACTCAACTAAAATTGTGGTTGCTTTTGTTTATGTCTACAATCGTGAAATTTACCATATGACGCTGGAATCCCTTATATTGCTCGTCTGCGTAAACCGAAAGATTAATAAATAATTCCCTTTCATATAAACGATAAATGCCACCCCAATAATAATTCGAAAATCTAGACCTATATTTTGTTTATGTAAAAGAGTCCGCTAGTTAGGGTCTACAAGCCTGAAATGTACCATATGGCATTCGATTCTGGTTTCATCATTTATACCGGATAAATGTTGTACGAATATCCGATTCCAATACAGGAGAATGGATAATGCACGCAAAAGCTCCTGATTTCACGTCAGCGCTTCAATCCTACCCCCTACCAAAGCCTCAGCAGAGGGGGCGTGGCGTTGCGCAACTCACTGTTCAGCCGTCCAAAACAAATGACCTTGAAAACGCTGGCTTACGCGTTCAAAGGGTACAATTTTTGCAAGTTGGACCTTAGATTTCCTTATGGGGGTTTACATGTAAAAATGGGGCATTTTGTTCTAGAACTGTCCTAGCTCATCTACTCTCCTGTTATCGTGCCTACGGCCGGAAGGCTGGCCGGCCGGACGGCACCCAAAAATCTGACACCGGATTCGTGATCAGGGAGTCCGAATTAGTCTATTAGCCAATTTTCAGCTCGAAATTCAAAAATTACAGACATTTGGACGAAATGATAGGACGATGTTCCCCTAGAACATGCGCCCAAAAAGAATTGTGTAGTTTTCGATTTTCTTGCCGAAAAAGGTCTCGAACGATCAGGTTAGCTGCCACGATCACTTTCGAACGGAAAGATATAGCGACTTGCAATTTTCAGGGCATGTTTCGCAATATGAATATAACTTTTAGATATTGCTGACATTCCGCTATACCTCTTCGGTGAAGAGTTATTGCCGTAGACAAATAATCAGCAGAAGCATGGGTCTACCGATAATAAATTGCTATAACCTGAAATAATGGCACTCAATAAAAGTCAATGGGATTATAATCCTAGTTTACTTGTACTCGACCTGTGCGCTGCATCAGAATGAGGTCGTGCAAGACTGATGAAAATTCTTCAGAAACTTCTTCGTATATACCGACAGATTGATTAAATATCTGAGAATCAATTCGAGTCTCATTAGATTGGGGTCAATTAGAATCCCTCCACATGGTTACGCGGGAGGTAACGGTTTGGATTCAGCCAGTTTAATGGCTCGATAAATTACCAATTGTAGTTTGTATGTTTCAGACCATGCTGATGCCTTCAGAATCGGTTCTTGGAGACAAATTGCCCAAATTGTTTGTGCTCCGGTCTAATACGATTAGAAGAATTAAATAATGGATAAATTTGGAATTTCATTTAGGTCATTTTTTCGCGCATGTTCCTGAAAAAAGCGTGTGCTATGATTTCGAACAAATGTCCTTAATTTTCGAATTTTTAGCCGAAAATAGTCTCAAACGATTAGGTTCGACTGAATGGAGAATAATTCGATGTCATACTCGACTCTGTCTGTCCATTACCACGATAAATTTCAAACGAAAAGAGATAGCGACTAGTGATAGAAACACTGATTAGTTGTATAATGCCAACGCAAAAATATCTCCAAAAATTTTCCTTCGAAAATTTTATATTCCAGAAATTATACTAACTGACAAAGAAACTGCAACACCCAGAAGGAGCTGTTTAAATTTCAAATTTTATGTGATGATTAGAGTTTGGAAAAAAAATCGTGAAGGTTTTTTCATGTAAATATTTTTTGTTACTAACATATTGTAGTCGTTTTTTGCAAATTTTTCAAATTTTTCAACTAACCAGCTGTTCGAGGAGATCCAAAGTCGATGTTTTGTTGTTAAAATGCCTAGATTACGGGTACGCGGAATTTATCGCCAGCTAAGTGAATTTGAAAGAGGTCGAATTATTCGTCTACGGGAGGCGGGGTTGTCATTTCGAGAAATCGCTAACCGTACGAACAGAAAAACAACTACTGTTATGAGATGTTGTCAAGCGTGGTTTGATAATGCCCAAAATCGAAAAAGAGTAGGCACCGGACGTCGAAGGGACACAAATGAAGTTCCAGATCTGCGTCTAAGACTTATAGCTATTAGAGACCGATTTGCGACTCGATCTTTGGCTTATGAGTGGTTAGGAGAACAAGGCCATCCTGTAACTGTCCGAACAATTTACCGCCAGATAAGGTCGTTTGGACTGCATCATTATCGACCTCGTTTCGTGTTACCTCTGACGGTTGAGCATCGCCGGCAACGATTACAGTGGTAAAGAGAACGTCAACATTGGAATGTGGAATGTCATTAGATCGTCTTTTCTGATGAATCTCGATTCTCCTTGGGTGCACATGATGACCGAAGTAGGGTTAGACGACGTGGGGGAGAAAGGCGATAACCACAGTTTGATATTGAGCGTCATGTACACCGGACAGTAGGCGTTTTGGTATGGGG
Source organism: Halyzia sedecimguttata (assembly GCA_937662695.2). NCBI lineage: Eukaryota > Metazoa > Arthropoda > Insecta > Coleoptera > Coccinellidae > Halyzia > Halyzia sedecimguttata. Next base: position 20,741,819 of record OW569420.2, on the reverse strand, counting down.
TGCTATTGCACTTGCAAGTAGGTCACCTTTAGTCCTTAGTCGAGGTAACATGACAGCACTGCGTTACCTTCAAGAAATAGTGGAGCCATAGGTTCTCCCTTACCTTAACCGGCTCGAGAATCCAATATTTCAGCAAGATAATGCTCGACCTCATGTTGCCAGAGTTAGTTTACACTTTTTTGAAGCAACCCATGTGAATATTTTGCCATGGCCGCCCAGTTCTCCCGATCTTTCGTCCATAGAGCGTGTTTGGGACTTCATGGGTAGAAGGCTTGGAAATTTACCCCAGCCCCCACGGACTTTGGCGGCTCTAATACATGAACTACAGGTAGGTTTGGGATAGTACCCCTCTAGAAGAAATAGACCATCTTATTGCATCAATGCCAAGACGTGTTGGGGAGTGTATAGATAATGACAATGGACAAATACATTACTAACAAATTTATTAAAAAATTGTAAACCCTTCGTTTTTTTTTCAAATTTTAATCATTTACTCCTTGCTATACGAAAAAAATTAAAATTTAAACAGCTCCTTCTGGGTGTTGCAGTTTCTTTGTCAGTCAGTATATTCGTCAGATTCCTCTGAAATTCCGCACGAACCTTCAAGACCAATTCTATTTTCCCAATGTTTTCAAAAATACAGATCCGATAGAATTGAAATCTAGTTCAAGGTTGAAAAAGACTTGAAGGTTTATTCAATATTTCGTGAGGGTGTGTGAGGCATGAATAGACAGATTAACAGGCCCGCAAAAGCTGCTTCACGTCAGTGCTATTTAAGAATTTTATAATATTGAGATTTTTGTAAGAATGCAGAACAATATTCTAGTTTGAGTTCTGCGTGGACTGATTATAAACCCTCTTGTCCACTACAAAATGTTGATTGGTAGTCGACACGAGTGTTGTTACTCGAGTATTCGTGGCTATTCGTCTATTCTATTCTATTCTAATCTAAAAAAATCGATGGTTAAGTTTTTTTCAGGATGCTTCATTGCCTTTATTTCACGTTTAAATTATTCCAGTGCAACGATTTAAGGAAGAGTGGTAGATTGACCTTGTTGAACCCTATCCAATTGTGCAATTTATGTATTTTTTGCTCAATAAACTTTGATTTATTATTATTAATGATTGGAAACAAATTGGCGAATGCGCAATTTCAAAATATACACAAAGATCGTAATGATTCTCCAAACTTTACATTCGGTTTAATGTGGGTGCAAATTTAAAAATATTCATAATTCAATTTATGTACCTATATTTTGCTCAATAAACGTTGTTTCATTCTTACTAATAATTGGAAACAAATTGGTGAATGCGCCAGTCCAAATTATAAATAAAGATTGGATTCTCCAAATTTTACATTCGGTTCGATGCAGGTGAAAATTAAAAAAAATCGATAATTCGTCAGTATTGGTGAAGTAGGTATACAGGGTGATTCACGAAGACCGTTCGTTAGAATATTTGAACTCGGAATAAGCAGGTGAAATTTTATAGTTAGGCTTTGTTAGGAAAGATGACTTCTAGAAAAAAAATTCAGATTCGTTCGCCGGTTTCACCAGAAATACCAACTTTCGTTTTTTAAATGTAATACCCAGTTTTTTCTTTGATAATCAGATTACCCATTGAATTCTACATTGTTTGAATGAGTCACTTACATATTATTCTCAGAAAATTCGTGTGGAATCTGAAAAAATCATTTAAATTTTCTCAAATAGGGCTTCATTCCAATATCAAAAACTTGTAGATTTGTGCTTGAAAATTTCTAATTTTCTAGCTTCCATCAGATGACATACCAATGCTTGTCCTTCGTCAATTAAAAATTCAATTAAACATACAGGGAGTTTATATTTCAATGACAAAGTCAGCCATGACAAAAATCTCGAAACTAATTTTTTTTCAAATTAGTTCCATTTCTTTTAGTGGTTAGCTGGAATCTATGTTGAAAAATAGTGTATTTTTCATAATACATACTACTGCTACAAAATGCTCATTTCCCGAGATATTCGGTAAGTAAAGCAGTAGGTATTATAAAAATGGGTTCACGCCCTGTGGACAGGAGCTTTCTGGCGCTCTAGTTCAAAGAGACAAATTATATCTCCGAAAGTATTGGTTTCTGAGTTGGGAATTAAATCAATGTATTCTTATGAAAGAACTGCATCATAAAGGAAATTAAATTCAAATAAAAGTTTATTTATCAAGATTAAATGAGCAATCTGAGAATGAGAACTGCACCATGGAAGAAATCAAATTAAAATAGCTGAAATGAATTTGACTCTTTCTTATAGAACAGCATGAAATGTACGAGTATGAACACAGATCATATAATAAAGCTTAGATAGAATAATTATAGCATTCTGTGAAAACATAGAAGTACGTACGATTCATTATTGAAATTTAGAAAAATCATATCTCCGAAAGTATTAGCTTGTTGGAGTTGATAATGATATCGATGGATTTTAATGGTGAAACTGCATCATAAATAAAAATTACAGACATTTGGGTAAATTGATAAACACTCAGTTCCGAGGAACTAGAGCGCCAAAAAGTGTAATTCCCTTTCCGGGATTTGAGCCCGCCTTCTCTCATTCCGAAACCGAAAACCTGACGGCCTAGACCAACCGGCTATCGTGCTCCTCGTACGATCTTGTCGATCTCCGGTATTAGAATAAAACGTCGGTACTTACCTGGGATATATATTCTTAATTTTCACTTTTCGACATAAAATCGCCACATGGGGGTTTATTTGACGGTTTTTTACCCTTGTCTCTCTAAGTCGATTTTGACGTTTCTCGAACCAACTATTAGCAAGGAATTAGACGATGTCATGTCTCAGGAAAATAAGTTAACATTATGACAATTCATACATAGAATAATTATACAATTCTGTGATTACGTAGTAATACGATTTTTTATTGAAATTTTGAAAAATCATATCTCCGAAAGTATTAGCTTCTTAGAGTTTAAAATGATATCATTGGATTCTTATGGTAAAACTGCTTATTGAAAAAAATTTAATTTGGAATTTGTCATATAAAAAAAAATTTTTTCTTTGTTACTCCGAAACCATCTGTCCGATTTTGCCCAATAACGAACTTAGCCGAGATATTTATCTGCCAAACCTACTCTGAAAATTTCAACTCTCTAGCTCATTCCGTTCGAGAGTTATCGTTCCTACGGCCAGCCGGCCGGACGGCCAGACAGAATGAATTTCGACCACAGATTCTTGATCAGTGAGTCGAACCAAATCGTTTAAGACCATTTTCATCGAAAAATTCGAAAATTACAGACATTTGGGCAAATTGATAAGCACTCAGTTCCGAGGAACTAGAGCGCCAAAAATACACTATTTATTAAAGTAGATTTTTTAGTAACTTTTGTCATGATTGACTTTGACATTGAAATAGAAACACCCTTTATATTAAATTCAATTTTTAAATAAAAAATGAGGAGCATATGTATGTCTTCTTATAGAAGCTAGAAAATAAACTGATTAACATTAGAATGAAGCCTTATTTGAGAAAAATTAAAAGGGTCTTTCAGATTTCACAATTTTCTAAGAATAATATGTAAGTGACACATTGAAACAATGTGGAATTCAATGGGTAATCTGATTATCGTGAAAAAACTTGGTATTACATTTAAAAAACGAAAGTTGTATAATTTCCAGAGAAACCGAAAGTCGAACGAATCTGAATTTTTTTTCCAAGAATTCATCTCTTCCAACAAAGCTTAACTATGAAATGTCAAGTGTTTAACTCAAGTCTTTCTTTGAAGATTCTAAAAAACGGTCTTCGTGAATCATCCTGTGTAGTGAAAGGAGAATAGATTTGGACCAGTAGGAGTGACATGCAAGAAAAGCTCAGAGTATTCTGAATCTATTGTGGAGGAACAACGTACATGTAGTTTGTTTAGATTTATTTTATACTATCGGGTATTTTCAATTTGAGTTAGTCGAACATTTTGGTCTAAATATTTGCAATTAACGTTTTTCCCTAGCAGGTAAGTTATACTGAAAATTTTGGTAATATAAGAAGGGGAATTGTTCGCATTATATTACCACTCTTCGCACTTTTACACAAACCTTACTTTTAGAAATGAATAAATATAAAGAAATTGAAATATCACTCAAAGAACAAATGGAATGATTTCAGTTGTATGAATTTTTACCTACACTAATACCTATAAAGAAAATATTTTCGAGGTAGATCTGAATATTTAAAATGTAATATAGTTAGAACAGATAAAGTGTTGGCGAAACAACTGTTATATCCAAAATAAATATGTGGAAATTTGATATGTTCATCGATCGAAATAGATTTTTTCTTCAACATTTTCATTTAATATTCTAAATGAGCCTTGGACTAATAATAACTTGAGATGGATGAGTATAACGAAAGTGAAATGGCTAACATTGACGTTGAAATAATGAACCATCGTATAAAATTCTCATCGTTTCGTGCAATCATCGAGTAAAGGAAAAGATCAACATTGCCAGAGATGAAAAGAATATAAGTTCGGATGTGCGTACACACTAGCTTGTTTCCACCCAGCTCAAGGGTTTATCGTTAATTAAGAAGTTCTCCGGATGTAACATTCCGTGGTTCAGGATCTTGGGCACTTATAAAAATTTCATGTAATGTCCGATCGTAAGAAGAACCACGTATTTCTCATCTGCATCGTGAATTTTCACATCGAGGAATTCTTCTATGCGTAGGAACTTCCGAAAAATATTCTTCATTGATAAATTCATGAGAGAGACTCACGGCGAAACATACAGTGTGGCCCAGCGAAAACTTAACACCTCGATTTTCCGGCTTTAAAATGAAAATGTGGAAAATCGCTCGGACCGGTCAATTTCTGATTCGAGGGGGAACAATCTTTCCATTCTTTGCATCCCCGTAACTTCAACCCCCTAACGGGGGTGAGCACAACCCTTTGATTTTGAATAGGCTTGAGGGGTGTTGCGATACCTCATTCTGAAGATCTTATCGATTACTATCTGATCCTGAAATTTCGCTTCGAAATTTCTATCGATAACGAAATGACAGGTTAAATAGTGGAGGAGTAGGTACTTACTTTTGTGATTAGTTTATTAAATGCTGGAAATGGGCACCATTCACTTCCATGCAGTAATATAAATTTTGCTGAAAAAGTTCACATACATTACTAGAGATTTCTGGTGTAACTTGATGGCATTAATTAATGATCCGAGTTCGCAAACAATCCAGTGACGCAGGCTGGGTAGCGTAAATCTTGGATTTCAGGTCATCCCCTAGAAAAAAGTCCAGTGCAGCCAGACCAGGTGATCTGAGTGGCCACTCAATATGTCCCCTTCTTCCAATCCAGGCGTGAGTAAAATTTTCATCTAAGAACGGACGCAACCGGTTGAACGAAACGAGGTGGTGCGCCATCTTGGATTTTCATATGACCAATACCGACAGTTATGCCGTTAAGGTAAAATGAGCACTCGTCCGAAAAAAAGATATCAAACAAGTAGTTTTGATTACCGTTTTTGTTCATTGACCACTTCACAGAACTGGAGTGGGCGATCCGAATCATCCTCATTCAGTTCCTGAACCAATTGCATCTTATAAGGATGGAATTGATGTCGTTTCAGGATTTTCATGATTGTTGTGCGTGAAACAACAGATACATCGGACAATTTTCCAGTACTCAAGGTCGGATCCATTGCTACATGACCTAAGACAGCCACGTCCCTTGCTTCGTCTCTTTCATGCACCCTCTTTTTGTTTCTGACTGAGCCAGTAGCGTCAAATTTAGCAACCAGTTGCACAACTTAAGCAGCGGATACATTTTTTTCGGTATGTCGTTAAATAAAGCCGTTGTTGTTCGCGCAGACACACGATACAATCGCTTTGACACACTTGTAACGTTCTTAAAAATTCACGATAGACTAAGGTAAATCAAAAACATGGTCCGTCTACTTTTTTGGACAAAAACTTAACAATATAATTTCTACATACCTTTGTATATGTCGGATACGAATAATATGCTCGAGTTTAATTCCACATTGCCTCTTTCACTATTTTCGCTGTTATTTCATTATCGATGGATATTTTGATGCGAAATTTTAGGGTCAAATAGTACTCGATACGTCCTTCAAACCTAGTTATCGCAACACCCCTCATCTATATTCAAAATGAAGGGGTTGTGGTCACCCCCGTTAGGGGGTTGAAGTTACGGGGATGAAAAAAGCGGAAAAGTTATTTCCCCTCGAATCAGAAATCGACGGGTCCAAGCGATTTTTCACATTTTCATTCAAAAGTCGGAAAATCGAGGTGTTAAGTTTTTGTTGGACCACTCTGTAAATAGGTATATAATATATTTAAAATTTTTTATTAATTATTATAATTCCTCATTCGAACATTTTTACTGACACAACATTCAAATTTAGTCGAAAATTGGGATTATTCAGATGGTAGAAAATTGGTTCAAGCCCTGTGGACAGGAGCTTTCTGGCGCTCTAGTTCAAACAGACAATTTATATCTCCGAAAGTATTGGTTTCTCAGAGTTGGGAATTATATCAATGTATTCTTATGATAGAACTGCATCATAAAGGAAATTCAATTCAAATAATAGTTTATTTATCAAGATTAAATGAGCAATCTGAGAATGAGAACTGCACCATGGAAGAAATCAAATTAAAATAGCTGAAATGATATAGAACAGGATGGCATGTACTAGTATGAACATAGATAATATAATAAATCTTAGATAGAATAATTATTACATTCTGTGAAAACATAGAAGTACGATTCATTATCGAAATTTCGAAAAATCGTATCTCCGAAAGTATTAGCTTTATGGTGAAACTGCATCTTAAATAAAAATTTAATTTGAAATTTGTTACTTAAAAAAAATTTTTTTTTTCGTTACTCCGAAACCATCTGCCCTATTTTGCCCAATAACGAACTTAACCGAGATATTCATCTCTCTAACCTACTCTGAAAATTTCAACTGCGTAGCTCATTCTGTTCGAGAGTTATTGTAGAACATTTTTTTTAAATTTTCAAATATTTTTTTTTGACACTTTGCGGTAACCTGGTTAATACAAAACTTCACATGCGTATAAAGGTCATAATTATACAATTTGATGCTAAATTTCAGATAGATCGAGTGATCGGTTTCGGAAATATTCATAAAAAATGTTTTTACTAAAATCAGCCATAACTCCGAAACCGCTTTATGGATTTCACCCATTAGCCTCGTTCGAGAGTTATCGTGCCTACGGCCGGCTGGCCGGCCGGACAGAATCGATTTCGACCTCCGATTCTTGATCAGTGAGTCGAACCAAATCGTTTGAGACCATTTTCAGCCAAAAATTCGAAAATTACATTTGGGCAAATTGATAAGCACTCTGTTCCGAGGAGCTAGAGCGCCAAAAATGATTCAAATACACTGCTCAACAATTGATAGGGATCCCTTACTTTTTCTATATTTATTTCTGAATTATTCGCTCCAAGATTATAAATTTAGTCAGATATCAGAGTATTTTCAGTTGATAATATGGTTCACTTGAGAAAAGAATGAAAAAATGGAAAGTTGGAGAGAAAAAAAGACTTTATTAGGAACACTCAAAATTCTGTGTTTGAATAACATAAAAATTTTATGATGACACCACAAGAAGGCTGAAGTTTCGGTTAAGCTAGTACCTAGTTGGCCCCCCACGAGCTCGTCTCAAGCATTCTACCCTACGAGGCATACTTTCAATCAAACGATTTATAAAATTTTGGGGCAAATTCGTCCAAATATCCCGTAAACCGTTAGAAAGGTCCTCCAGGTTATTGATCGGTTGTTCTAAGGTTGACAATTGTCTAGACATCTCAGACCAGACATGTTCGATGCAATTCATGTCTGGAGAGCGAGCTGGCCAGTCCATCCTATCAATAGCATGAGTTTCTAGCGCTTCATTAACCAGACGACTACGGTGTGGACGGACATTATCGTCAATTAAAATGAAATTCTCGCCCAAGGCAGCCGCAAACGGAACAATTATGGGTTCAATAATCATATCGTGATATCTCTGGCTGGTCATTGTGGTGTTCTGCAGAACAACCAACTCTGTGCGTTGGTTCAAACAAATGCCTCCCCATACACATATAGAACCTCCGCCAAAAGCTGTTGTGGGTACCATAAACTGTTCTGCATACCTTCGACCTCTTTCCCTCCAAGCAAGAATACGTCCATCGGAGTTGACCAAACGAAATCTAGACTCATCCGTAAATAAACATCGGCTCCAATCTTCAACTGTCCAATTGCGGTGCTCCTCAGCCCATTGCCGTCGATGAACCCGGTGTTCCCTATTCAAACGGGGATGTTGTACCCTCCTACGTGCTCTCAAACCACGAACATGTAGTCGTCGTCTTACAGTCTGGTTCGAAATTAGAACTCCTGTTGCAACTCTCAGTGATCTATTGAGCCGCGACGCCGGGTAAGTGGGATTTCTCCTAGCATTGAGGACCAAAAGACGATCTTGGGCAGCTGTTGTACTGCGCTGCCGACCTCCCCCATGAACATAAACTACTGAGTCGTTTTGGATGAACCTATTCCAAGCCCGACTCACGACACTTTGCGAAACATTCAACCGCCGGGACACTTCTCGCTGGGACAAACCTTCCTGTATCCACCGTATGATTTGGTCCAGTTGCACAGGAGCCAAACGTCTTCTCGGCATGACTGATAAGCTAATATTGTTCTCATTTCTTCAATTATTGTCACCTTATGTGTTTGAACGAGAGAAAAAAACAGATTTAATAACAAATACCACATTGCTTTTCACTCCACATGTAACAGCCTATAGATAATAATCGATTTTGTGAACAAGAGCCGATGAAGTGAGGAAAAATTTGATATAATCAACTCAAAACATCTTAATTTTTCCTTAGAGAACATATAATGTACAGATATTCACGAGATAACTTGAAAAAAATACAAATGAAGAGAAGTTCATAAGTGATCCCTAGCAATTGTTGATCAGTGTATATTGAATATTGGTATATCTACAATCATAAAACAAACTCCAATGAAAGATCAAATCTGTTGTGAATTGATTCGAAGCGTCCTTTATATAATCTCGGCTGGACGTGAGTTAAGGTTTCGTGAAATCTCTTCCCATTCGTCTCACTATTTCACCGTGAAAAAAAAAAAGATTCGTTCAGTTTCCACTGTCTTTCCCCAATAAATTAAGGTCGAGGGCTGTTAATTTATGTCTTATAAATTAACTTTGTCGGAGGACGAAAAGGGACGATGTCGCGACACCAGCAGGTTCTTAGGACGTAACTCGTTCAACATTTGTGGCAACGGATTTAGTTCCGAAGATTAGATCGAGATGAAGACATTGATAACAAAAGGATTGTTGAAGTTCATTTTGCTGGGCTCGAAAAACCAACTGCTCGCACTTCCGAGCATTCTTGAGTACTGTTTATAATCCACAGCTATTATTGTGTGTCGTAAAATCAATATGTTATCCGTTTACTACATGATTTCTTTTCCTTCTGTTTCATCCCTTTTTCTGAACGTCACTTCATAGCGGATGTTGAGGGTGTTCTGTTTCCTTTTGTTTGGAAGCCAGATGGCAAAGATTCACTGCTGAAGTGTTGGGGGAACAGTTAATTTTCGATAGACCTTGGACAAGCTTTTCTCACTCTTGTATTCAGAAATTTTGGAATAATCGATTGAACGTAATTTGGTGCGAAAAAATTAAATTTTTGACGCACATAGCGGGTGAAATCAGCCAAGTGGTTTCGGATTTATAGCCATCCGAAATTTTGTTTTCCCAATTACTCAAAAAATAGGTCCAATTGAAAATTGGTTGGAAGTTGAAAACAACCAACACGAAGGGCTTACGCGAAATTTCAGATCAGATGACTAGAAAATTTGAAATGATGTATTAAAAAGAATTCTCTATCTCAGAAAAAATTCTTCAGATATCGCTGAAATTTTGAAAGTGTCTTAAAGCCTTATTTTATAGCTAAGTTTTAGATTAGAACTTGATAAGATCTATATTGTTGGAAATATTGGATGAATATAACGTCGGCAATACCGCAAAAGCAAGTAACTGCCAAAACCAACATTTTCAGAAGGCCTAAAAACTTCATAATTTTGGATTGATGAAATAGATTGAATTCAAAATAGTTACAAACCACTTGGTATTGATTATCTCAGGGTCTGTATACTTTTTGAGAATAATTTGCACACCTTTCCCCACAAATACAACCAGAGAATTACCGCCGAAATCTCATTTTTGAATTTTTGTCAGTTACTTAGTTCTGCGGTGTCGCCAACGATAATTCCTTTTTCAAGCCAAGTAGACTTGGTTGAGTTCAGTTTCTGGATGGGTGACCGCTCTGGCTATGCATTTGAACAAGCGCACCAAAGCATACTGAGTTTACGTCAGTGCTAAAAATGCATCAGAATCAGATGAGGGTGCATTGTCCAAAAATGAGGATGCATGAGGGATGCATTGAGGGTGCATTGCCTGAAAATGAGGATCTGTGAGCCCTCTATACATAAGTAGAGTTACATTCAGTGTAGTCTATTGGAATACTGTCATCCAATCTACATCACCAGTAATAAAACTGTCAGGAAGATCCTTAGTACCGCAGAGACAACATCGCTCAGGAAATCACTGAAATGAGACACCCCAGGAACTCTTTGCATAACCCTCCCAACAGCCTATTATACCAGGTGACTAAGATAATACCAATTGAAGAACGTATAAAAAACCTCTGGAAAGAATTCGCGGTGAAGCAGAGTTATACAGATATATTGAAAACATACTGCATTGAAAGAGATCCAAACAGAAGACCCAACAGAAAGACACCGCCGAACACCATATGGGAAGAACTCCAAAAGTTGTCCGCAACACCATAGTTCACTGTTCATATATTTTTGGGCGCATGTTCTAGGGGAACATCGTCCTATCATTTCGTCCAAATGTCTGTAATTTTCGAATTTCGAGCTGAAAATTGGCTAATAGACTAATTCGGACTCCCTGATCACGAATCCGGTGTCAGATTTTTGGGTGCCGTCCGGCCGGCCGGCCGGCCGGCCGTAGGCACGATAACAGGAGCACCGAAGGTCCTATCGACTTCAAACTTTCAGGGTAGGTTTCTAATCAAAATGCGACGGTTAAGTTCGTTAACGGGCAAAATCGGCCGGACGGTTTAGAAGTTATAGACATTTCAAATTTTGAGGTTATTTCCCTGATATTTCAGGAACTAAAGAAGATGTTGAATCGAAACTTGGTAGTCAGTTCGAGGATATAAACGCGCAACTTTTGGCAAAATTCTGTTATGATCGAAATGTTGGTAACTTTTAAAAAAATATTTCTTTTAATTTTTTCGAAAAAAAAATTTTTTTTTCGTGAACTATTCATCAGATTGCAACAAAAACTTGTACTAACGTCAATTGTAGTATTTTGCAACATTGTGCAAAATTTTGGCTCTATACGATTTCAATTTCTGGAGATATAAGACAAAATGTGTCAAATTTCCTGGGTCTCTCTCAGTATTTTCATCGATTATTCTATGAACTCTTTGAATTCCACCGAAAACAAATTCAAAGACATAAACATAAAGAATCAAGTCATAGTTTAGACGTCGAAAGAAGGACGATGTTGATCGACTTGAAAAGGTACCTATTTCAAGAAATGCAATAATGAAATGCTTAATTTATGGATATAATATTATCTAAGTATTGTTGGGATCGGGCAGTTGGAAAAATTTTTAATAAAAAAATTTGTACCGACGTTAAATCAAGCATTCTACACGAGTGTGCAAAATTTCAGTTCGATACGATCTCAATTCCAGAAGATATTGCTTAAAATTCACATTCCAGCGTGTTTTGACGTTCTATGGTCACAGAAAATCGTCACAAAAATCTATTTACCTCATTTGACGGCTGTTTGTCAAATCAATTAATTCCAATAATTGATGTCAGATTTCCTACATACCAAGTTCAAACACATTTTATTATATGGAAAACACTTATTATGATCACGTTCTACAGGAATTGATACTAAATAGAAGCTAGATGAAGATTATTGTAATGGAAAATTTGTGTTCCAGAATAATATTAAGGTATTCAACATGATACTGCTTTTTTTCTTTACTGGTCAGTACGGGCCACAAGGAAGATGAACATGCGCCCAATAGCTCCTGTCCACAGGGCTTGAACCAATTTTTTTTTTTACATTGTGTAGATTGTATACGATATTTTCTTCTCCATATTTGTTAATATACCATTTTTTGATTTCAAAACTGGCTGAAGGACTTTGGTCGATGGCCTTTTGGATTGTTGCAATAAAGAACTGTTAATAATAACATAATTAAGTGTAGTACCCCTCGTAGTGGGTAACTCACACCTTCAAACTCTGGGAGATTTCAAACTTTGTGTTGAAATTATTACTCCAGTACTTTTTGGCGCACTGTTCTATGAACAGAGTGCCTATCAAATCGTCCAAATGTCTGGAATTTTCGAATATTTGGCCGGGAATGGTCTTAAACGCTTAGTTACGACTCATTGATCAAGAATCCGAGGTCAGTATTGATTCTGTCCGGCCGGCCTTCCGGCCGTCTGGCTGTCAGCACGATTACGCTCGAACGAAATGAGTTAGAGAGTTGTTTTGGAGTCCAAATGCGCCGGCTAAGTTCGTTAATGGGCGAAATCCACCGAGTGGTTTCAGAGCTATAGCCATTTGAAATTTTGTTTTTCCAATAACTTGAAAAATACCAATCTGATCGAATCAAAGCACGGTTATTAGTTGAAAAATACCAACACGAAGTCTTACGCAAAATTTTGTGAGGTTCGCATGACTGAAAAATTAATAAAAAATCCTGTATCTCAGAAATCGTTGAAATTCTACGAAAGTCTTCAAAACCTTATTTTGAAGTAAAGTGAAGATATTACCGAAATATTCCAACGATGGGGGTGTTCTGGTCCACTATTTTTAAATTCGACCAGATAAGTTGTCATCAGTTTTTGATTTTTGAGGTTGCTCTATATTATTTCATATTATATTTTGTGCTCTCCATAGATCGTATATCTGTCTTTCATGGAGTTTGATGTTGCTCTATGATCTTCACATAGACATATGACATGTGTCCGACAACCTGTCAAGTTTATCTGGGAAGATCCAATTTTACTGTTCTGTTTAAAAAATGATTTAAATCGAAACTGAATGCCTATCGCGGATTAAGACGAGTCAAATGTGGTACAAATGGACATATTTTAAGGAATAGGGATTCACTTTGGCTGTATTCCAGTAAAATAAATTAACCAAGAAGTACGTTGGTTGGTTACGGTGGTGTATGTATTTATGTGTCTGATACTGTTTCTAATTCCTTCTCACTACGGCCTTCAACACCCAATCTGACAGGAATAGATTGTTTGTTTATTGATCTCTACAGAAGGGATTCCTGCTGTTTCACTATTGGTTGCATCTACCGACCACGTCCCAGCATATCCGATGGTACGCTTGCCGATTTACTTGGCAGTTTATCCACGAACAAAATAAATCTATACATAGCGGGCGATTTTAACATGCCAGATGTCGTTTGGCCCTTATCCTCTAAAGTCTACAACTCAACTTCCGCCATTCTTGTTGACACAATCCGCGATAACAACTTGACTCAGTTAGTGGATTTTCCAACTCGTTTTCGCAATCTTCAGACTCCTTCACTCCTAGACCTGGTGCTGGTCAACGATCCCGATACTGTCTCAGGTGTTGAGCCGCATCCACCTCTGGGTAAATCTGATCATGTCATCGTACATTGTAAGTTGCAGCTCATATTCCCCTCAACCAGTGCTAGATACATTAAAACCCAAAAAATTACAAACTATCAACAATTGGATGGTTTGGCTAGGGCGATAAATTGGTTGTCTGTGCTGCAGCCGGCTGCTGATGTCGAACTTATGTGGAACATCTTCACTGAGACGCTGCAGGGCTTGGTTGACGAATGCACATCAATTAGAAGAATCCCCTCCATTCTTTCAAAACCATGGATCGACGCAAATATAATCAGGTTGATTCGGCATAAGAAATCATTGTGGCAGCGCTATACTCGTAGAAAACAGCGAACAGACTATGATGTTCATAGGAGCTTCTCGAATTCCTTATCGTCTACCATCGCTAAAGCAAAAAGGGACTACGAACTGAAGCTTTTGCGATCTAATGATCGTAAGGGTTTTTTTAAATACGTAAGGTCAACATTGAACACCAAGGTTGAAGCTCCATTGGTTAAGACAGGGACAACAAACCGTGCTCAAGCCTGGAGGAATCTGCGAACGTTTTGGCCGATTCTTTTTTGTCATCTTTCACTCATAAAACTGGTCCACCCCCCGTGTTAGTGACCCCTCGTTTGTCCGTCGAACTCAAGGACATAATTTTTTCTCCGTCCATTGTAGAGGCCAAACTCTCTTCCTTAGATGTGCAGTCTGCACCTGGAACTGACGGATTTTCTGCCAGGCTACTTAGGGAATGTGCCCATTCTCTGGCACTCCCACTCTCTCTGATCTTCTTTCGAAACATCCTCCCTCCCTTCCTCTTGGCGGAGTGCGCGTGTAACGCCAATTTTCAAGAAGGGAGATAAGCGTTGTGCTGACAATTATCGCCCTATCAGCCTGGACCCGGTCATAGCAAAGATTTGTGAAAGGGTTATATTGGATGTAGTTCTTCAATTTTCACTCGAGCACGGCATAATACCCAACTGCCAACACGGCTTCCTCCCGGGGCGCTCGGTCATCACACACCTCCTTGAATGCGTCAACTTCTGGGCAATGTCTCTAGACAGAGGTGACCCGGTTGATGTAATCTACCTCGATTTTGCCAGAACCTTCGACCGCGTGCCTCATAGGCGTCTCTTATACAAGCTCGATCATATTGGAGTTCGTGGCCACCTCCTTTCGTGGATAAGGGCTTTTCTTTCAGACCACACCTTTCAGGTCCGTGTTGGTGCTTCTGTCTCCTCCTTGAGAGCCGTGTTGAGTGGAGTACCACAGGGTTCTGTGTTGGGTCTAGTTCTTTTTCTGCTATATATTTCGGATTTGCCACACCATGGCTCTCACTGTTCACAATTCGCCGATGACACCAAGATGTTCAGCCCCTCCAGTTGCGCCTCTACTATACAGAAGGACCTCGACTCCATCTCGCTGTGGTGTAAGGACTGGCAGCTGCCACTCAGCGTTGAGAAGTGCGTCGTTCTACACATGGGTGCCCGGAATCCGCGACGGAGTTACCATCTGAACGGAGTTCAGATGGTAATTGGCAGCCATTGTGATTTGGGTGTTGTGGTGACGGATAACTTGAGTTGGTCTGATCACATTCTTCATGTGGTCAACAAAGCAAAGAGATCCTTATTCCTGATCCAGAAAGCATTTGGCAGATGTGATCCTTTGACATGTGCGGCCCATCATTGAGTTCGCCGGACCTGTTTGGAGTCCGACGTTGTGCCGCGATATGTCATTGCTGGAGGGTCTCCAGCGCCGTGCAACACGCCTCCCGTATGGGGTCCCGCGCCCGTCATGTAGTGAGAGACTCTCCATAATGAACATACCTACTTTCGTGGACCGAAGGACTCGTGGTGACCTCATCACCGCTTATCGGGCTATGAATGGTCTTTTTGGAGTTAGCCTGTGTGACCTGTTCACGTTGAACTCAGACCGTCGTTTGCGAGGCCATGCTTTCAAGCTCCGCAAGGAGAACTTCAAGTCAGTGCAAAGGCAGCACTTTTTATCTAATCGGATATTCGGAGTGTGGAACGCGTTGCCTCCTGTGGTGGTTGACTCAGTGTCGGTGAACTCATTTAAAAGCAATTATGACAGATGGTGTTTGAGTGGAAGGAATCTTTTTGTTTAATTTTTTTCCGATAATCTGTTTTTTTTTCGCTCTTCAAGCAGTCCTGTGCGACATTTTTTTTGGATTTTTGTATTTTTTCTGGGAGTTTATAGGCCTAGCCTCAACTCTAATCACTGTTTTAATAATAAAGTACGAAAGAAAAAGAGTTGTGATCAGGTTTTGCAGTTAATGGAAGGGGATTATAAATGTATTTACTTGCCCTTCAATATTTAATATTTCAGCTTATTTGAAGTTCTAAATTTAACCTCGATCAGATTTATATTACTGGAAATAATGGGAAGATATTATATTTTTTTCTGGAGCTAAACAGCTTTAGGCAAGTTCAGTACCTTAATGGGTGACAGCTCTGGCTATAAATTCGGACAGAGTACCAAAGCTACTTTCCACATGGCTTTCCCCCTTTTTTGGCGCTCTTGTTCCTCGGAACAGAGTGCTTATCAATCTGCCCAAATGTCTGTAATTTTCGAATTTTTGGCTGAAAATGGTCTTAAACGATTTGGTTTGACTCACTGATCAAGAATCTATGGTCAAAATCAATTATGTCCGGCCAGCCGTCCGTCCGGCCGTTAAGGCGATAACTCTCGAACGGAATGAGCTAGACATTTGAAATTTTCAGAGTAGGTTTGGGACATAAATATCTCGGTTATGTTTGTTTTTGGGCAAAACCGGCCTAATGGTTTCAGAGTAACGAAAAAAAATTTTTTTTTACATTACAACTTTTTAATAACATTTTTTCATCAGTTTCATCATAAGAATCCACTGATATCATTTTCAACTCTAACAAGCTTATACTTTCGTAGATATGATTTTTCAAAATTTCAATAATACATCGTAGTTCACAGAATGCGAATTCTAACTGTTTGTGTTCACTGTTCATAAATGTCATCTAGCTATTAGAGGCATGTCAATTCGTAGAAAATATTTTCTGCTGGAAAACAATTATCCGATTATTGAATTTGTGAATATACCTATACAAGACTGTTTTGAAACCGAAAATAATATTGACTGGTTGCATATGGATTAATTTATATATAAATACGGGATGATGTTTCAGAAGATTTAGAATTGGATCATTTTAATGATGTAGTTTATGAAGGCAATAGAAAAGAAGAACATAATGGCATCATCAAAACAAATTACTGTTCGTTGACCACTGAGGTAAATATTACCTTTTACTTCCTTAAGTAGTGACAGTGAGATATGTTCCTATATACGGTATTTTCATAATGTTGCTAGAAAAAAAGCTAAAATATGGATCTACATTAGTATATCAAATATTTTTTCTTGAGTTAAGGTCCATGATACAGAAATAATGTGGTAGTGGTATGAACTATTAAATTCTGAAAAGATAATAATTTGTAGGTCAGCCTCTGACTACTCAAATATCAGTAATAAATGGACAATCTGCTGAGATTGTCTCCAGGCTTGCTCTAGACATTTCAATGATACTTTTCTTATTATTTCAAATGACAATTTTTGAAGTATTAAAGCATGAAGATTGCTGATTTAATCTTGATAAATAAGCTATTATTTGAATTGAATTTCCTTCATGATGCAGTTTGATTATAAGAATTCATTGATATCATTCCCAACTCTGAGAAAGCAATACTTCGGAGATATGATTTGTCAAAGTTTGAACAAGAGCGCCAAAGCTCCTGTCCACAGAGCTTGAACCATTTTTTTTCCATGATGTTGATTACTGTGTTCATGTTTCTTGTACAAAACTTCCTATCTTTGTTTGCCTGATACACATAGGATATAAATTTGACATTCGATGAATCTGACAATATCTCAATCTCAACGAGACATAATTACTAGGTAATCTCAATACATTTGATTATTTCAATTAATCTTTTTCTCATTGAATATGAGAATTGATACAACGTTCAGCGTCATGCTACTAGGAAGTCTTGAAACAGATATTTATTTTGTAAGAAATAATTCTTAAGATTGTATAAAACGAAATGTGAATGGACTTAAAACACACTATTAAAAAAAAACGTGAAGAAAAACAGATTCGTAATAATCTAGTGGGCATTCTCGGATTTTTTTGATGGCGCAACGAATCCACCGCCTGCGTAATTAAATTTTCAATGAGTCAAAACAACATTTCATCTTGGATGCTTCCTCTGGCATTAAAATTCATTGCGGAAGGGTGTTTTCGTAGAAACAGCGGCAAATCTGCAAAATTCATTCGACTTGTTGAGAAATGCCATCATGGCTGGGCTTTCTCTCTCGTAATTTCAGCGGTACTATTGGCGTAAAGTTGAATGCAATTCCGGCAGCATAGCCCGTGGAAACTCGGACTTACCCCTCGAAATCGAAAGGAGAATAAAACAAAGAATTCTAAATGTTTCCTGAGTGCCCGACGCACTCTCTTTTAAGTGCAAGTAAGTACCTACACTTCCTTTATTTTCGGTTCATATCAATGTGCCACGATGACTGGCCCATTTTCTTTATTCGGAACTGAATGAAACGGTTTTCAACGCCTACCGAGATCACTCCAGAAAAAGTGAAAGATTATTATCCCCGAAAGTGAAACTTGTCATGAACTTCTTGAATGGCGTGCTTGTTCCCTGAACAGAGTCAATGTCAGTAGTTTTCGAACTTTTGGCCGAAAATGAAAAATCCGAAGTCAATAGTTATTATTATAAGATCAAGGTCGTGAGGCTTGGTCAAGCCTTTCAGATTCAATCCAAGGACCAGAGGATTTTTGGGCTGCAGCCTAGGGCCCCTTGGATGCAAAGTCAGAATTGAGGATAATAGACAATATACCCGTATTCTGAAGTGGAAGAAATAATATCTAAATGGAAAAGTATAACGGGTATTTCCACAAAAGGAGCAGAGAAAAATAATTCTGCTGGTACCTGCTGACACGTGTTTCTGCTAGTTGGCTTCTTCAGGACAGGGTAACCAAGAAACCAAGGAAAAGATGGAAGGATAACTGACTACAGGTGACACCACAATAGAAGCGGACAACCATTTTGTGCCTTCATCTCTAGGACAGCTAGCAGAAACACGTGTCGGCAGGTACCAGCAGAATGAATTTTCTCTGCTCCTTTTGCGGAAATACCCGTTATACTTTTCCATTCAAATACTCATCCGCGTTATTCTGTTTTCTTTATTACATATGTTCGGGTTGAGGTCACATCGCACTGGCAGCATATGCTTCCTCCGTGCCGATGCCATAGTTTACCTCCGAAGTGGAGGTCCTAGAGCTTAAGGCACAAAATGGTTGCTCGCTCCTGTTGTGGTGTCACCTGTATTCAGTTAACCTTCCATCTTTTCCTTGGTTTCTTGGTTGCCCTGTCCTGAAGAAGCCAACTAGCAGAAACACGTGTTTGCAGGTACGAGCAGAATGATTTTTCTCTGCTCCTTTTACGGAAATGCCCGTTATACTTTTCCATTTAAATATACTCATCCGCGTTATTCTGTTTTCTTTATAATATCTAGAATTTGAAAAAACAACACGGGTTTAAACCTATATTGACAAGCCATAATAAATCCCTCCGTTTCTGACTTGAGCCCAGCTGACAAAAAGGCGAAGGATAGTTCTTCCGATAGGCTCGGATCTTTCAAACTTCTGAAATATATGGAGTGCATGTGTTTACTCATGTGATTTTCGATAAGTGTCTTTTGTACCTGTCTGATCTCTCTGCCAACTCTTCTATGGTCTGTTAGCGTGATAAGTACTCCTGCTAGCTCATGATCGATGGATATGCCAGTTACACTAAGCTTCTGCAAAGCTCTCTGTCCAGCCCTAAATAGGAAAGCTTCGTGGTTCCTAATTTCATGATGAGCCACTATTTTCAGGACAAATCATCACTTCTCAATATCCTTATTACCATTTCCAATGTTTGTTGATGGTGTTGGTATAACAAACTTTGCAAACCCCTGCCTCCCTGCGTTTGTGGGAGGTATACTCTTTGTATCGAGCAGTTGGGATGCAGGCTACGATTCATGTTCATCACTTCACGAGTGGTTCTGTCTAGCTCGAGAATTTCATTCACTGTCAAGTGTCCCGAGTAAATAGGTGATTATCGGGACTGCCAAGCTGTGAACCAGCCGAACAGCTGTGAATTCCATATATCTCGGATCTTCTTTTTGTAGCTAGCTGTTAAGGCATCCTCGATTTGGGTTGTATCCAGCGCGTCTCTTTTTCTCATTCCAAGAAATTTGTGAGTTTCTCCCTCTTCGAGGTGTCGAATACTTATTCCCCCTTCTAGTTCGATGTTTTACCCTGTTTCTTCAGTTCTTCCTTTGCTTAGATGAAAAGCAGCACATTTGTCCGAATGACATTCCTATTGCTGAGGTGTATTTGGCAACGATATACAGTAGTTGTTATAGTGCTGCCTTGGAAGGAGCGTACAGTTCAAGTCATTATTATTATTATTATTAGAATGGGCCGAATGGGGTCGTTTGACAAAATCAGATTATGGAACTTCAACCCAATATTCTTGGATTCAATCGTTCAGAAGTGTTCAAGTCTAGTTATCACCAGGAAAATATCCTATTTCATATTGTGTTGAAAAAGACTTTTTTTCCACAGTCTTGCCTGCCTACAAAGCGCATATATTAACGGTGGAAACATATGCTGTATGTTTCCGAGGTCTCCCCCAACAAATGTTGAGAATGGATATTCCATAGAAAATAAAACAGTGGTCCAAATCTTTGAGTTATAATCTCCTTTGGCGAATAAACAATTACTATTCATGAGTTCCTCTGAATTTGCTTCGCAGTTTAATGCTAGAACTTTCGGGAATGAGAACTTCCTGGCTGCGGCAGATAGAGAGAACCAGATTGAGACTGATCCACATAATCTGAGTCTGTTATGATATAAACTTGACAGGACTACTCATGAAGTCAATAAAATTTCCGCCTCAGTCAGAATGTTTTGGTTCAGAAACCATTATGGAAATCCTACTGCCTGGTACAAAAAGAAAGTTCAATAGAAGAAAATTTAATTTCTCATTTTCGCATGAATTAATCCAGTTTGCGTCAACTGAACGCGACTGAGAAAAAAATAATTCATTTATATTAAAGGAGTAGATATGATTTTTAATGATCATTATTGCCTTTCATGCGAGAGAAACTTTTAATTTTTAAGTGGCGATATACGGTGAGTTGCCTGAAACTTTGACAGCCCTTAATTGCCACATTAGTCTGATTCTATATCAATTCCCAGTTCATTTTTAATGAAACAATTGAATTTAATTTATAATTAAGCTAAGGGAAGCTTTATGCAACCCACCGTAAGTGAATTAAAACATCCATTTCAGAGGACCGTACTGAACGCAAAATAATCGATTGTAGATCAACCGGGAAAGGTAAAACCAAAGGTTTGATCAAGTTATGATAATAAAAATTGTACACATAAGGTGACCATTCGACAAATGACAATATTTTGGGTAAGACAGATATTTGCTCAGTTTAGGTAACCAATTTGTAATCTGACTTATCCTATACACTTCGTGATGCCTGAAATGATCAATAATAATTTTTGTTTTAGAGGAAAAACCTCCTATAGGCCTGAGAGGGGTTCTCTCATGTAAGACTACAGTTTGTTGATTGGTTACTCACCACAAAACCTCTCGCACGTTTCTTGGTTCTTCGGCCTACCCTTACAGCATCCCGTAACAAAAGAGATGAGCTGCAAGTGGCCTTCACACTTGATGGGACCTGATGACTCGAAGTGATCCGAGCAACACCGCTTTATGCATGCCAAATCGAAAGGATTTACAGGCGGAATAATCTTCAATTCGGTCAGGTAGCTCACTCTCATTCCGCTCAGGCATCCTATGATTAGTACCACTATCCTATCTTTATGCCTTGGATACAGGATACCCAGCTCGAACATTAAATCCTTCTTCAGATCTTCTTTCATCACCGCATTATTTTCAGCGGGGGAAGAAAATTCGATGACAAATAATTCCGTGAGTTCTTTGTCCACTAGGACTATATCTGGCTTCATGGCGTGGATCTGCCGAGTTGTTGGAATAGTATAGTTCCAGTAGATGCGAACTCAGTCATTTTCAACAACAGCTTCAGTCTCCAGAGGTACATATGGTAGCACTGGTTCGTTGTCTGTACCGTAAACCTCTCTGACATGGAAGCAGAGAATTCGGAGTGTCGCATTATGTCTTTCCACATAGCATGGACTCTGCAAGCAGACAGAATGTACATAACAGTCACATGCTGGCTGTGGCATGCTCTGAACGTTGTTGGGGTGTCCACTTTCATGATGTTCTTTTTATATAATCTTGTGTTTATCACCCCATCTTGACAAGCCATAAAAAATTCCTCCGTTTCCGACTTGACCCCTTCAAAACGGTGAAGGATAATCCTTCCGATATGCCCTGATCCATCAAACTCCTGAAATATATGGTGTTCGTGCTAGCTCATGATCGATCGATATACCAGTTATACTGAGCTTCTCCAAAGCTCTCTGACCAGCCCTAAATAGGAAAGCTCCTTGGTTCCTAATTTCATGATGAGCCACAATTTTCAGAAGCGGGTATTCACTTCTCAATATCCTCATTGCCATTTCCAACGTTTGTTGATGGTGTTTTCATTCCAAACTTTGCAAACCCCTGCCACCCACCGTTCGTGGGAGGAATACTCTTTGTATCGAGCAGTTGGGATGCAGGCTACGGTTCATGTTCATCTCTGTACGTGAGGATCTGTCGACTCAAGAATTTCATTCACTGTCCAGTTAACCACCCCGAAAGAGTAGGTGACCATCGGGACTGCCAAGATGTTCGTAGCGGACACTTTATTTTTCCCGGACAGTTGTTATTTCCATATATTTCGGAGGTTCTTTTTGTAGTTAACTACTATTATTATTCGTTTAGGAACCAGAAATCCAAATATGGTCCTCTTCCGTTAGATCCAAGTCCTCTAACGCTAATCGCATAAATTCTGCATACAGATGCAGGAAGATAGAAGAGCGAAATAGTCCCCCCTTATGTTTTCGAATGGCCATGCAAATACAGCGAACATATGTAGGAACTAGTGGTATGAGGTCTAATCAGAAAGCGTACTTTCATCCGTAATATCAGTTCTGAGGATCCGTTAGGTAAGCAAAATGGTGATACATGTTCATGCAATCATGCACGCCATATCCACTTATTTACTGTGGTCAATACCAAACGCAATATTTAATCAACGTTGCTTCAGGATCCGGAATAAACATGCTTTTTGAGCTGTTGGAATGTCGTATGGTTTTAATCACCTAGTTCCATTTACCTTTACCGTTGCGGGTAAGGATTCTCAATTTCGAGTTTGTTTATCAATTTATTTCAGGCGCGGAATATGGGGAAAATTCCTCCATAATCATTCATTTATATATAAATGGATCTGCACGGCTGAAACTATGTAAATCATAACGAATTTAAAATCGGTTCGGACTGGATTCACATAGCGCGAGACAGAACATTAGTTACTAAGTGAAATGTGTTCATGTCCAGCGCGGAATCGTTGCATTGTTCAATTTGGTATATGTTACGTCGGGATAAAAGCATATCGAGTGAAACGCTAATTGTTGCACTCGGTTTACTTTGTTCGATTGTTGAGGGCACTCTTCATAACGAGTTGAGCTGCGATTCAGGTAGAATGGTACCTACAGGTTGCTCCTAGTTATTCTCGAAGACGGTGTTCCATCCGAGATGAATATATCAAACTTATGCTTTGTTTTTCATAGCACCTTATACATTTTTGAATTTTTCGATTACTTTTGAGAATTGATTAAACTTCTTCGTGACCCAAAAAAAACAAAATTTTCAGTGACTGTATTGTATATTGTATATTGTATATTGTATATTGTATATTGTATATTGTTGTTGGGGGTAACGTTGTACTGCGACCTTAAGGTCTATTGTGCCCCCTCTTCAGAGCTATCGATGTCATTACCGTCTACAGCTTGCCTTCCAGTTCCAGAGCTCTGATGAACTCCAGTATCTGGGATTGTTTCAAGGAGGCTACGTCTACGATCAGGATTTTCATCCTCCTCCCAACAGAATCTGCACTCGTCAGTTTCTACTAGCCCTAATCTCATCAGATGCTTCCTGAGGCCGCAGTGCCCCGTGAGGAAGCCAGTGAGGATAAATTCCGGGGAGATATCTCCAGAAAATACCTCTCTCAGTCTCTTCTTTCGTCCGGAATTCACTTATGTAGGTGTGTCTACCAACCCCACAATAAGGTTCCGGGCCAATAAAGTGGGTTTGTGCTCCTTTCTTGGCAAGTGTGTTGGCCTCCTCATTTCCTATTATTCCCGCGTGATCAGGAACCCAGACCAAGGAGACCCTTTTCTTCTGGCCTACTTCATTGAGTTTTCTTCGGCACTCCCATATTAGCTTGGTTTCGATAACATGGGAGCTCAGAGCTTTAATCGCAGCTTGACTGTCAGAGTGGATTGCTATATCACATCTCTGATAGTTTCTTTCTAGGTTCATTTCTACGATCTTTCTATTGCGAGTACTTCTGCTTCAGTGACTAAGTAAACGTGAAGAATAATCATAGAAACATTCGATAGTAAGCTTTGTGTACAACAGCTGAGGTCATGAAAAATAGAATGTGTACAGCATTAAAAAATATGAGTATAGGAGCGTCAAATAAAGTAAGATAATCTTTCATAAGACGAATTCGGTTATGACTAAAAATTGAAAATTTGAAGAAAATCATTGGGTTTGAGTATATACGGTTACCTTGGTTTATTTGGTAGAGAATTTATTTTTGAGGTTCTTAAAATCTTAAGTTCTTAAAATTGCAAAATACAGGTCCACTTGATACAAACGAGTTCAGGTTCTACGAAAGCCGATGCAATTTGAAACACATTTCAGAGCATCCAATATGTTTCAAGTGTTGAAATTCGACACGAATTGGCTGAACTAAGAAAATTGCGTGATATCGAATATTTTCATGATTCTTCTTCATTTTTCTCATGTTTACTAAGTCAGTGAAATTTTATTTTTTGCGAATAATTCGGAAAATACTGAAAATTTTCAAAAAGTGGTCTTGAAGAAGTTTCATCAATTCTTGAGAGTTACCGGAATATTTAAAAAGGTTAATGCTTTTATATTCCTCTCAAATGGAATACTATTTTATTTATAGAATGTGCTTGTAAAGGTTCTATACATGGCTGCAGAAGAAAAAAACTCAAATA
The DNA here is from genome assembly GCA_937662695.2 of Halyzia sedecimguttata. Lineage (NCBI taxonomy): Eukaryota > Metazoa > Arthropoda > Insecta > Coleoptera > Coccinellidae > Halyzia > Halyzia sedecimguttata. The sequence continues at coordinate 20,716,784 of OW569420.2, read as the reverse complement.
TCTGTTACACTTGCTATGACGTTAAAATATAAGAAAGCACTGACGTGAAGTCAGTAATCTTTGGCGCGCGTGTTCACGTTGTCTAATTTGAATTGAATGATGAGGGTTTCAAGCTCAGTGGATATAACGAGCCAGAGATCTACCCAAAGGGTAGTGGACACCATTCACTGTCGGGTCATAAATTAAGAGTGATGTGTCTAAGGCATAAGAATGGAGTAACAAAGTTGACAAAGAACACAACTGAATTTCCTCAGTCGCACAAGCTCCAATGAGCTTCTAAGTTATATTCTTGGGGAAGAGAGGGTCAGTATATTCTTGATGAAATATAACTACATCAACATAAATCAATTTGAAGTAATTATTGCTTCTGGGTGCAAAACTTTTAATATCGCTATGTACACATAATATCAAATATATACATAATATTAAATCCCATACTGGAATCCAATCTATTGTTGTCATAATATGACAAACACTAATCATACTAAATTCCAATTACACACTCAATTATACTGCTTCATTTGTATTTTCAATAAACTTCATTCCACCACAAATCTAAAGAATGAATTAACAAATGATATTATTAATTATCGGAACTGCGTGATAACATAATTGTCAATTGGTACGGTTGAAATGGAGAAATAACTTGCATTCCATATGGATTATATGAACATATTATATTTTCTGACTCGATGTTTTCTATCAATAAATTCTAGACGATGAAAATATCAAACTGACTTTTTTCCCCTTAATTTCCGCTTAAATATTTTATTGATGAATATATGTATAATAAGTTAGGAAAGCAATAACGTGAAGTTTGCTTTGGCGACCTTCTCCGAATTCCTAGCCAGAGCGGTCACCTATCCAGGTGCTGACCTTACCAAAGGCTGCAAACTTTGTTGAATCAAAAGCCCTCTGTTCTGGAGAATATTCATTGAATATCTAATTTCAACAAACTATCAGGATACATAATATCAATTGCAGAATTAACCTTATTCATTTCGATTCTTTTGTTCAATATTCTTCATCCTGTTTGCGCGCATGTTCTGGGGAAAATCGCGTTATCATTTTGCCCAAGTGTCTGTCGTCAATTGCACCTTAATATCCTGTATATTAATGGTTTATTTTCAATGATGTATGCGTCGAAAGTAAAATTTTTAACACAATACGTCATTGAAAATAAACTATTACTACACAGGGTGTTCCTTAAATCACTGCACAATTGTACGCGATTGAATTGATTTGTGCCACAAACAGAGCATGAACTAAATAGGTACCTTGGATGGATTCTCATAATGTATTTGTCCGAAATTTTCATACCGGGTGTTTTCTTTTAACGTCAATTGCAACTTGCTGTTTTTCACGCCAATCGTACAATTTCATTCAATTGTGTTAAAAATTATACTTTCGAGGAATACGTCATTGAAAATAAACCATTACTATACAGGGTGTTCTTTATATCACTGCAAAATTGTACGCGATTAAATTGATTTGTGCCACAAACAAAGCATTAATTAAGTAGGTACCTTGGATGGATTCTCATAATGTAACAATTTTATTATTGCTTTGAATGGTGGACGTGGTGCATGGAAAATTAAACGTCGCGTGTTCGCGTCGGAAAACCGTCATCTTTGTTTATTTACGTACCACAAAACCAAACAAAAAATGAAACCTTATAAATTAGCAGTATTTCAGGAAAACTCTGTTTTGTAAGTAAGCAACATCATGTACAATTAATCGAAAATAATAATAAAACTTCATTTATACAGAGCTGTTTTTTATTAAATTAGGCAGTACGAAGTTCGCCGGGCCAGCTAGTATATTCTAAAAGCTGAGAAAACGGTATATATCGATGCTATTTTGTGATATATTCAGTTTACGATATATCGCTCGAGATAACAGATGATTCCAATAATGCTAGACGATTCATAACCCAACGCAGGCTTATAGATCGAATAAGTTTCGACGTTTTTTCAGTGGATCCATCACTCTCGAGAAAACTTTCCTACCATTCTACTGAAACAACAAATTTGCTCGCACCACCTGTTTACAGTTTCCCCTAACTCTTTATTGAGTCTGAAGTTTTTATACGGTATTGGATATACTACTGATAAGGTGGAAAAGACGCGATAATATTATACTTCCAACTAGAGTTTAGGATATCGAATTTTACTTAAACCTATAGGTGAAAGGATTTTTTCAACGATGAACAAATAATATGGTATACCTACAGATGGCTTAAAAACCACCACAGGGACTGCAAACTTCCCTAGAGTTGGAACTATAGAGAGATTAATCTGTGATAGACACTCCGCTACAATGCTATACAGGAAGAAAATAAATTATAATAAAATATTATACAGATGGCTCAGACTCTTACACGGGGACAGGAGCTGAAGTATTTGGACCCAAAACGAAATACTCAGAATCAAAGGGCTCTCACCCCAGCACAGGGCTTCAGAACCTTTCAAAACGGAAGAGTCAAAAGTTACAATTTACACAATTTTCCAGTATTCAAGGAACCACTGAAAATTTTCGTTTCAGTATTATGAAGGTGCATGATGGAGAATTTGAAGTCAAATTTGATTATATCCGGCCAGCCCTTGCCTCGATAACTTCCGAACGGAAAATTTTGAGAGTAGACTAAACAACTTTAGTGACCGCTATGGCTATAAATTTCAACAAGCGCGCAGTAGCAGTACCGCAGGCGACGTGGAATATCTATTGGTATAATTTGCTGTACCATCGCTATTTTTTAAGGGTATAAATTCAGATTTTTTTCAAAACTTTGTGACAAGTACTCAAGGGGACACTACATTGTTAAGATAATTTATTCAGGGAAATTTGAGGATTTTGTTCAACAAAGCTTTCAACAGCTTCTTGAGAAACTTGAGGTCATTTTTCCCTTGTTAACGTTTCCATTCTGCATGAATATGTTTAAAACACTTCTGATATGGGCACCCAGAGAAGATTCTTGAGTCTGAATATCAGGATATTCCGCCAGATATCAATTTTCACAGGCATATACAGCCATTCACCATTGATTAATTGAGGGGTTAGGTGTAGTCAGAAGCGTGAAAACATGATAATTTTAAATAATTTTTTTTTAGTAATCATTAAAGGATACTGTGGGAGGTATACTCATTATTAAAAGGTTTCTTTCTGTGTATTTAATATTCCTTGTAGTTGTGTTAAATCATACACAGGACGAACATCAAGACCACTAGAAGTAAGAAAGTCAGAGCATAAGAATTACTTGAGGAATAGAGATATACATAAATCAAAAATAGCAGAACATGTATGTACAATCCAAGGAGATCACATAATGGATTGGAGTAATACAAAGATTCTAATGATAGAACCTGATTATATTAAAAGGAAACTTAAGGAGTCAACTTGTATTTTATTGAACAGAGAATGCAATTTTGCAAATTGCTCAATTGGTATCAAAAAAGGAGTTGGAAATGGAAATTTCAATGCAGAGTAAAACTATGTTAGCTATGATTTTCAAATTCTGTCAATGTGACAATTCTCGAATTTCACAATAACTATCCAGAAAATAATTCTGTAGATTTTCGTTAAGCGAAAGAGGTCTGATATAGACTCCGAAACCTCACGATATAGTTGTTTCTTCGTTGATGTTGTTTCGTTGTTGTTTGTTAGGCAACATTGTTCAATTGATGGCTTCTGACAAATATCTTGTGTTTCTTACGCAGAAGCAAATCACAAAAGAATTAATTTTTATTTTATAGATATTTTTCAGAGTTTGGGAGAGAAAACCCAGAAAGAAACCTTTTAATGATTTTTTTTTGCCAGTGAATTATTTTATTTTATAAAAGTAAAATATGGTATCATCAAATAAGGTTTCGGCTTGATTTGAAAGAAATTTCACAAAAAAATATTGATAATTTTGAAAGTAATGAATGTTTGTGTTGACCCAGTTCCGACCGGAGCTCCTTGCGGTGACCATCACTTATCCTTGGAGATTCATCAAAAACAATCGGACAAAAAAAAAATTTGTTGTATTAATAGATAATCTTGTGTCTGATCGAAGCTTTTTTTTTTCTTTTAAATTAACAAAATGGTAGCCTCAGGAAAATTTTTTCCATATTTTCGGGAAAAAAAACAACAGTTAATTGTTTATAAAAAATCAAAATTAAGAAAAAAAGAAAATCCTTCGATCAGGCTTTCGAAAAGCTGTATGAATTCCATTAGATTCTACCAAGCGGTTTTCGAGCTACAGTGGTCACCAGTTCTAAGAACGTAGTTTTGAGAAAAACGCCTTTGAAGTTTTACACTCAATTTAAGTATTATTCAATTACTCACAGAGTCATCTATTCCTGGGCCATTCAATAGTTCTTCAGCCGCTGTGGCAGCCTCCAAAATATTTATTTGATGTTGTCTACGTATAATTCTACCTTCTGGAGTGTTGTCCTTAGCACGTTAGCTGTTAGCTACCTGCTCTCGCCCAGAGCGCCCGAGAGCCCTTTGCTAATTATCGATTAACTCGAAATGTATTTGTCGGATTTACTTCAAATTTCCAGAGAATATTTCTGAGATATTATGCTTTAAGAAAAAGTTATTTTGAAAAAGCTGACTACACCTAACCCCTTAATGTATCATTGCGGTAATACATCACAATAAATTTGTTTTTTTTCTAAATCATAGTCCATTGCAGATTTAAATAATTTGGAAAATGAATGTTCATGAATTTCGAAAAGAATATTAAGAATTGAAAATAAATCAATATTGGCTGTCAGTTTAGAAATTCTATGATATAAACAGAACACAAGAAGTGAGAAGTGACAAATAAAAATCCAAAGCCAACTGCAATGTTGCAATCATGTATAAAGAGCATTTTCAAACTGCATCAACTCATCCGATAACATTAATCTGCCGTCCTCAAGTGAACCCCAAGGATTATCTCCACCGTTAAAAAACTCTATCTGACTGATTTTTACCCATCAGAGCACGATCGCGTTTTACTTCGAGAGTACTTAAAGTTTCGAACACATATTTTATATTCCACTTTAGCTAATTGAGTTTTAGGAATAGCCCAATTTATATAAATCCCCAAAAAAGTTAAAAGTAGGACAAAGTTGCAGTTTTACCGCAAAAGTTCACAGGCGTATGAAAAGCAAGTATTAACTGAATATCCGGGACCAACCTGCCGGCGGAAGCGTATGCAGGTGTTTTACGTTTCAAAATTCTCATCTTCTACGTGTGGAGACAGGCACGAATGCACAGAAGGCCTATCAATTTGCCCAAATGTCTATAATTTTCAAATTTTTGACCGAAAACGGTCTCAAACGATTATTTTCAATTCAGTGATTAAGAATCCGAGGTCAAACTTAATTCTGTCCGGTCGGCCGTCAGCACGAATACTCTCGAACTACACGAGATTTGAAATTTGCATGGTACATTTGGAGTCCAAATGCGCCGTTGATGGGCAAAATCCGCCGAGTGGTTTCAGAGTTATAGCCATCTGAAATTTCCAGTTGTTTTCTGAATAACTCGAATAGTAGTGATCTGATCGTATTAAAGCTCGGTAGCTAGTAAAAAATACCGACACGTGACATATGTGTAGGAATTAAAATATTTCCACCCTTGCAAATAATAGACTTAAGATTAGTTTTGATGGGGGAAATAAAGTTGAACGACTTTCGAACAGATATTTTAGACGCATTTCTGGATTATATCCCTGTCTGAAGAAATCCTAAAACATCCCCATGATATCGAATATTGACTCGGGAATCACCTGGAAGGCACTCAAGTCGTCTCGATTGGCAGACTGCTGCAGGAAACTGATAATAGCATTTCCATGTTTAGCTGTCACCTAAATCTTGGAATTGCCATCGTGTGCAACCAGTTTTTAGAAGTCAATAACGCTCCCGATATCGTGCCCATGCAACCCCATTGGTTGTAGCAAAGTATCGCAAGGTAGAGGATCTACCAATCAGCGTTGACCACTACCATGGTAGTACAGCCCTTAGCTCATGGAAGTGGTGAAGAATGAGAGTACCGGGGTTGACATATATTAGAATAGGAAGAAGTTCGAAGGGTGCAGTCGAGCACGACAGACGTGAGAATAGAAGGAAATTGAATTACTGCTTAGACGGAAAAAGCTGATTAGAGGTTCGAGCGTTGTAAAAGACTTAGACGAATCGAGATGTTAGGTTAGGTTAGGAATCGACGGTATTTGATGTGACGGCGAAGTTGAAGTTTGTAGAAGTTGTGTAAGTAAACCTGTACATATTAGCGTACAGTGTTCTATTTATTTCAAAGTGTGAATGTGGAATCATTATCCACTAGACAATAATAAAAATCCTACATATGTTTACGTTTGCAAACAAAAGTTTGGTAGGGTTGCAGCCAAAGATCTGAAGGGAAATATTCCATTTTATCGCCTAAAAATGGCGAAAATTAAAAATCAATTGACCGGTTTCATATTTATTGATCGAAAAAATATGAATACTATCACACAACCATGTATATCAATAACAACTAAAACACTTGAAAGTACCACAATTTTATAAGTGAAATGATAACAAATCTGAATTGAATGACGCCATTAGCTTCATTCGGACTCTATAGGAAGGAAACAAAACTAACTCAACTGATACAGATTGAATCAGAAACCTCAACTTTCTAGGACAACTACACACACATCACGCTGATTAAAATTAAATTTGACCTCAAATTCTTCAATGAAAAATTATATACGATTTACACTTATTTATTCAATATTGTGACGCGTTTCGTCGACACAGCGACTTCATCAGACTACATCATACTGATGTAGTCTGATGAAGTCGCTGTGTCGACGAAACGCGTCACAATATTGAATAAATAAGTGTAAATCGTATATAATTTTTCATTGAGTTAATATGGATTTGCATCAAGTAAAAGCCACAAGCATTAAATTTCTCAAATTCTTCATCAGTGAGGAGAACCTAATCGTTTGAGACCATTTTCGATAAAAAATCGAAAATTGAAGACATTTGTGCAAAATGATAGCACGCTGTTCCCCAGAACATGCTACGAAATTTAGCACAAATTTGCGGGCTAGCATTCTATAATTGATTACTCAGTTTCAACTCGATCGGATCTGTATTTCTAGAGTTATTAAGTAAATAACAACAACATTTCATTGAATTGTTTCTTTCTGGGTTTTCTCTCCCAAACTCTGAAAAATATCTATAAAATAAAAATTAATTATTTTGTGATTTGCTTCTGCGTAAGAAACACAAGATATTTGTCAGAAGCGATCAATTGAACAATGTTGCCTAACAAATAACAACGAAACAACATCACCGAAGAAACAACTATATCGTAACGTTTCGGAGTCTATATCAGACTCCTTCTTCAGACGCTTAACGAAAAAATCTTCAGAACTATTTTGTTGATTGCTATTCGTGACAATTCTCGAATCTCAGAATAACAATCAACCGAATAGTTCTGAAGATTTTTTCGTTAATCGTCTGAAGAAGGAGTCTGATATAGACTCCGAAACGTTACGATATAGTTGTTTCTTCGTTGATGTTGTTTCGTTGTTATTTGTTAGGCAACATTGTTCAATTGATTGCTTCTGACAAATATCTTGTGTTTCTTACGCAGAAGCAAATCACAAAATAATTATTTTTTTATTTTATAGATATTTTTCAGAGTTTGGGGGAGAAAACCCAGAAAGAAACCATTCAATGATGAATATACCTCCCACAGTATCCTTTAATGATTACTTAACAACATTTCAGATGGTTATAATTCCGAAACAATTCTTCATCAGCGAATTGAACTTAAAAACGGCAAAAAAATCGTAAATTACAGATATTTGGGCACAATGATGTTGCCTAGAACATGTGCGCAAAAACAACATTTGTAATTACGACTTGACGAAAAATTGGTCTATAACAGACCCGGTGGAAAAAATGGGAACGCCTGTGGACAGGAGCTTTGGCGCTCTTGTTCAAACTTTGACAATTCATCTCCAAAATTATTGGTTTCTCAGAGTTCGGAATGATATCAATGGATTCGTATAATATAACTGCATCATAAATGACACTAAATTAAAATCAAATAATGAAGGTATCCGAGATATTCATTCCTCAAATCTACTCTGGAAATTGTATGAAACTTGGACAATATTCCAGTATTGTTTTCACTGAAGATATTCTGAACCCAATTTGATGAACTTACCAAATTATATATTTCCATCATCATATGGATCATCCAAGGGCATATAGGATAGGGGTAATTATAATATCATATAATTGGTCATTTTGCATTCAATCATACTTTTTTTACTAGAAGAGAAATACATTTGACATATCTGTTAGGTAGATAAGATTACATGTGTGAACAGTGAACACATATTGACCACAGACTACAGGCAGATATAATTCGCATTCTGTGAAAACATAGAAGTACGATGTATTATTGAAAATTTGAAAAATCATATATCCGAAAGTATTAGCTTATTAGAGTTGAAAATGATATTATTGGATTCTCATGATGAAACTGTATCCTAAAAAAAAATAATTAGAAATTTCTAACGTAAAAATAATTTTTTTTTCGACTCCGAAAATTTCAACTGTCTAGCTCATTCCGTTCGAGAGTTATTGTGTTAACGGATGGCCGGACAGAATCGATTTCGACCACGCATTCTTGATCAGCGAGTCGAACCAAATCGTTCAAGACCATTTGCTGCCAAAAATTCGTAAATTACAGACATTTGGGCAAATTGATAAGCACTCTGTTCCCAGGAACAAGAGGGCCAAAAATCAGTAATCAGCCAATCAAGGTGACAGGTAACTCTATAATTAATCAGTTAACGGAGTTCCACTTCCATTACTTCAGGAAATTCGTTAAGTGCGATGATAAATTCCGTTTCAGTATTCGTATTTTTCAAGTCTTGTGATTGGATAAATTTTTAATTTCATAAAAACTTCCAAAGTGGAACTTCTCGAGAATAAAATAAACAGGATATTAAATTAGACGCTCCAAAATGTTTCACGTGACTTTGAAATTTAACGTCGGAAAGCTCTGTGGCATTCTGTCATCGGTGGGAAACTTTTTCAGAAGTTATAACCGGTGAAAAATTGAAACTGATTGAATGCTAACTTCGCCGAGTATGTGGGAAGCAGGCGAATTTGATTCGTTTCTGGAGCTGTTTCATCATATCCAGATGGTTATCTCGTGGAATATAGGAGGTATAATATCACCATGAGCTATTTTTATTATGTAAATATATTATTGGATCCTTCAGAATATCTTCCGAAAAATGGACTGGTAGTCTAGTCAACAATTGCTTTTTAGGTCAAAATTTTTACGTATTCTCCGAAAATTATGATTGAGGTGTTATTCGATTCGGAATGGCGATGTAGATATTTTTTGAGAAAATGCTAAGACCGCTCGCAAAAATTACGATAGTTATAAACAATTAAGATAAAAAAAAAGGGTTTGGTTTTTTGCCAATATCTCAAACACTATTTGAGATAATTCAAATTTGAAGAAAGATTCAAAATGAGGAGGAAAATTACTAAAAATAAAGGACCAATATTTATAATTTTCCTAGCGGTGGTTGAAAATACGCCCGAAAACGTTCATACCGGCTTGCGCAAGCCTCGCCCCCTTCAGACCTCTAATCAATAAATATTATTCACTTATTAAATATGAAAATAAAAAATTGAAATCCTCAAGCGCCTGCAGGATAGATCAATGAACAATAATCCGTGGTACAAAAATGTTTATTGCGATTTTTCAATTAGTTATCCATTAGTTAAGAAAACATTTTTTGTAGATGTTTCGATAATTATGTATCCAAACCATTTCGAAACGAGTGTCTTCTGGAAGCGACACATACAGATATATATATATATATATATATATATATTTAAATTTCTATTCATCAAGTTAGTGTTAAAAGAGGTGTTATTAAAACACTTTACGATAGAGCTAACTCAATTTATTCCACTGTTTAAATTCGAAATATTCAAATTTATTTCTTCAAAAAATTTCTTGAAGATAATGGATATCCGAGGCAATTCATAAATACATCAATCATGAAATAAGATAGAAGAGCTTCTAATAAAATAACAATCAATCAAGTACAACAGAAGGATCAATAAGAAGAACAACACGATTTGTTGAATGTGATCCCTTATGTTCATGGCATTTCTGAGAAAATCAGAAGAATCGGTTCTAAGTTCAATATAAGAACCGTCTTCCAGGCACGAAATGATCTAACGTCTTCATTAACAAAGACAAAACCCATTAATGAAAAACAAAAATAAAAAACTCTGTATATAATATTCCTTGGATAGGTAGTAAATAGTAGAGCGGAGAAACATCAAGACCACTAGAAGTAAGAAAGTCGGAACATAAAATCAACTTGAGAAAAAGAGACATACAAAAATCCAAGGAGATCACATGATGGTAATACAAAGATTCTGATGACAGAATCTGATTACATTAAAAGGAAACTTAAGGAGTCAACTTGTATTTTGTTGAACAGAGAATGCAATTTTGCCAATTGCTTAGTTGGAATTGACCATATTTGGCTGAATTAATTAAAGAAGGAGTTGGAACTTGGAAATTTCTATGCACAGTAAAGAGTATGTTTCTATGATTTTCAAATACTGGCAATGTGACGAATTACGAATTTCAGAAAAGCTATCAACAAAAAATAATTCTGATATTGACTCCGAAAGGTTACAAAATAGTTGTTTCATTGTTGATGTTGTTTTCGTTATTGGTTATTAGGCACGTTTTTCGATTGATTGCTTCTGACAAATATCGTGTGTCTTACGCAGAGTATTGGAGGCAAAACTCACAAAGAAACCATTTAATAATGAATATACCTCCCACAGTATCCTTTAATATTTGCTTGGAACTCATTTATCCATACTCCCAAGGATACAAACGAAAAGCTGGAGGTTTAGGTTAAGTATTTTGTATTTAAATCAAACACCATTCGGCATTTAATCGAAGAAGCTTATATACTTTTCAAAAATGGAATATTCAGACAGCAGAATTTTCTCTCTAACAACTTCACGTCTTCAAAGAAATTCTTTGTACCTAATCGTGAGGAACATGCCGTTGAGAATAATGTATATTGCTAGTCACTACATTTTCTCATTTACTTGCTCTTAAAACTCGAATCAACAATTCCAAACGCTTCGAAACTTCTGATTATTCCGGGGGCATATTCATCATCTGACATTAGTCTGGTTCATCCTCAAGCTCCAGAGTACCGAACTTGAACATCAAAATCAGTATTCTTGAATCGTCTAAGCCACTATACAGTGAGCGCCAAAATTATGGAATAATGGATTCATTTCCTCCCCCTTCAGGAATAGCGAAAAATGGTTTATAGGTCAAATTAATTCATTTTATAAGGAAAAACTAAAATTGACCTGTCCCAGCATTTTGCTTGAAAATATTCAATAACGCAATTATGAATTTTGTTCCTTACTTCATCCACACACTGTACACTCGAAAGGCATAACCCTCCTTCCTTCAGGCAGTCGGGAGAAATTTTTGTATGTCCATTCAGAGAACAATAAAAAATCAGCTAACATATCCTTCTTCCCTCTGAATACACGTTCCTCGTAATATCAGTACACCTTCCCATTTCTTTATTGTTTTCCATTGTTTGCTGGTGGATATGTATCGCTGGCCTCATTCATTGTTTTCATTATTTATATAAGTTCATTATTATCATTAGAAGAGAAATCTGAGCCGAACTCTGAAACTCTATACACAATTAATAAAGGAGAATTCCTTTTGTTTTGATTCTTCACAGGCAGACATAGAACCTTGACTTGGCTACAATCCTCTACAATTGCCGTATTGTATTGATTAACGGCACTAACCTTACCGCATCCCTCCAATTCATATTTGATTAATTTTCGTCAAATTCTGAATACAAAATCAGCCGGTTGAAGCGTAAAGACTCCAATTAGGGCGAAAATAAACGAAGGGCTAATGAACAGATTTGGTGAAAGGGTTGGATTCTCAAGAGTTCGAACCTAAAATATTAATTTGAGGGTAAACGCGGACATAATAGAGGAAACAATATTGACAATGTACAATTTTTCTCTGTCATGTTGGGAACTCAGACCATCAAATAATTCAAATATTTGAAATAGCTCATTTGGTTTATTCAGTACAGAATTGAGGTTCGGATGGATATATGTGCAAAACTAACCCACGAACATGATCGGTTTGATGCGGTATGTGGTTCCTTTTTGGCGCTCTTATTCATCGGAACAGAGTGATTATCAATTTGCCCAAATGTCTGTAATTTCCGAATATTTGGCTGAAAATGGTCCCAAATGATTTGGTTCGACTCACTGATCAAGAATCCGTGGTCGAAATCGATTCTGTCCGGCCGTCCGTCCGTTAACACGATAACTCTCGAACGAAATGAGTTAGAGGATTGAAATTTGCAGGATAGGTTTGGAGCGTAAATATCTCGGACGAGTTCGTTAACGGGCAAAATCCATCGAGCGGTTTCGGAGTTATGGCCGTTTTTAGTAAAAATATTTTTTATGGATATTTCTGAAACCGATCACTCGATCTATCTGAAATTTAGCATCGAATTATAGAATCATGACTTTTAAACGCATGTGAAGCTTTGTATCGATCGGGTTACCGCAAAGTGTCAAAAAAAAATGTTGAAAATTGTTTCATTTTGTTTCTACAATATCTCTCTAACGGAATCAGCTAGGCAGTTGAAATTTTCAGAGTAGGTTAGGGAGTTGAATATCTCGGTTAGATTCGCTATTGGGCAAAATAGGCCAGATAGTTTCGGAGTATCGAAAAAATTTTTTTTTTAATTTACAAATTTCAAAATAATTTTTTTTGAGATGTAGTTTCACCATAAAAATCCAAACAAGCTAATACTTTCAGAGATATGTTTTGTCGAAATTTCAATAATGAATCGCACTTCTAATGCTTTCACAGAATGCTATAATCATTCTATCTATGATTTATTAATCAATAACGAACTTAACCGAGATATTTATCCCTCAAACCTACTCTGAAAATTTCAACTGTCTAGCTCATTCCGTTCAAGAGTTATCGTGTTAATGGCCAGACGGCCGGACTGCCGGACGGACAGACGGCCGGCCAGAATCGATTTCGAACACGGATTCTTGATCAGTGAGTCGAACTAAATCGTTTAAGACCTTTTTCAGCCAAAAAGTCGAAAATTACAGAGATTTGGGCAAATTGATAAGCACTCTGTTCCGAGGAACAAGAGTGCCAAAAAACAATATTTACAGTATTTAATATTTGGTTCTTCAGCTTGATTCTTACAGATTGAATTGATTTTTTGAGTTAGGTCACTAAACATGATCTGAGCTAGATAGATGGAGGATACGGTAGCTCCATCAGATGTAAAGATATTTTTTTCTTCAATTTACCTTAAAACTGAAAATTGCAACATCATAGTTGGCTCTGGAACCCTCTCATTTTGCCGCTTCATATGCACGTTGTTTACGTTTACAATTCCAGCCGAAGGATTCATAATATACGCGCATAACCTCACTTTCTCCTTTGTTTACAATGGTAATAATAAGTGATGAGTTCCAAAATGATTGTCACTGGGAGATTACTTTTCCTCCTGTCCCAGTTGATTTAATAATTGATATCTATAGTTCGCATTAAGTTTGTAGAAAGTGGAATTTTCAAGGGAATGAATTTTTGGATTTAATTTATAAATTATTTTTGTTAGTTGTCGAATATATTTTTCAACATTTGTGGACAAATATTTTGGCAGCAAATTCTTATTGATGATTGGAAGTCCTCAATATTATCGTATTTTCTTTTGAAAACCTCATCTTTCAGATATGCAAAGATGCTAAAGTCCAAGGGAGTCAAGTCTGGAGAAAGTGTTGGAAAGGAAGGCTGGAGTCCTCGACTTTTTACACGATTATCATAGAACTCCTGCAAATAGCTTAGATTTGCAGTAGTAGTGTGGGCAGTTGCCACATCTTGTTGAAAATATCCCAACTGTATTTCTTCGTCATCTAGTTGGTTCATGAAAGGCTCCAGCAATATTCTTTTGTACCTTTCACCATTAATGGTATCTTGAAAGAACACTGCTCCATATATTCTACGACGAGAAACTGCTTACCACACGCCAACTTTTTGCAAATGTCATGGAGTCTCAATAAGGCTTGTTTCACATGCATACGGTTCCATTCGGTTCGTTTCGTTTTCGGTTTCAATTCGGTCGCTGGCGACAAGTGTGAAACGGTGCTCCGGTTTAGATTCGGTACCGAATAGAAACCGTACAGCACCGAATACTCCCTCGACACGAATAGGTTTCTATTAGGTTTGGATTCGTGTGTAGGGAATACAGATCCACCGGGGCGTTCACACAGACACGGTTTAGTTTCGGTTTTAACCATAAAGTAATAAATATTTACATATGTTTTCTGTCTCGTTCTGTGGTTTAACCTCAAATCGAGCAGATATCTTTCAATATTTCCCGAATTGTTCAAATATAGAAATATAAACATACATTTCTTCGGGATATTACTTAGTTATCTGTGGATATTGTTGCTACCTCAGTATTCATGAGAAAATGATGGTTTACCAAATGTGGATCGACTGATTTCTGCTGTAAATCTTAACCAGTGCTGCGGGACAAAACTTCCGAAAAATATAAAGATCAAAGACGTAGGATGCATTCAAAAAAGTATGTGTTCAATTATGAATGGCTTTGATGAATCTGACGTCGCGGAAAAATTGGAATTGTGAGCCCGTGTCGGAAGATAACATAAAACCTAATATGAACCGTATATGTGTGAAAGGCCTTCATTCGTTTTCGGTTGAAACCGAAAACGAACCGAACCGAATGGAACCGTATGCATGTGAAACAAGCCTAAGACTGTGGGGATTCTCAGATGCCGAAAATCTGTAGTTTTCAGAATTTATATAACCCGACAAGAAATACCAAGCCTCATCACTAAAGAAAGTTAAATACAATAATCTGTCGACGTTAAGATTATTTAGAAACGAATGGGAGTACTCCAGGCGAAGTGCAATATGTATTGGTATAGGAGTAGCTGTACCATCGTTTTTTTGTGACGGTACAAATTCAGTA
Organism: Halyzia sedecimguttata; assembly: GCA_937662695.2. Lineage (NCBI taxonomy): Eukaryota > Metazoa > Arthropoda > Insecta > Coleoptera > Coccinellidae > Halyzia > Halyzia sedecimguttata. The sequence goes on along the minus strand of OW569420.2, from coordinate 20,701,669 downwards.
CAATACTTTGTGGCATGTACTCAGGGGACACCAGACTATGAAGTTAATTTATTCAGGGACATTCGATGATTTTGTTCAACTCGTGGTCTCAGTTCTTCAACAACTTCTTGAGAAACTGGAAGTCTTCCTGTCGATTTTCTCTTGTTAACGTATCCAGTCTGCATGAATCTGCTTATAACTCTTCTGATGTGGGCTTTCAGAGGAGATTCTAGAATCTGAACATCAGGATATTTTGCCAGGTATTATTTTTTACAAGCCTCTACAGAGTAAATCCATTCACCATTGATCAATGCACCATTGCGGTAATGGGACATCACAATAAATGTGTTTTGTTCTGAATCATAAATCAATGCAGATTCAAATGATTGGGACTGAATTTTCACGAATTTCAAAAAGAATATTAAGAATTGACAATAATTCAACATTGGCTGTCAGTTTACGAATTCTATGATATAAACAGAACACAATAAGTGAGAAGCGACAAATAAAATTCCAAAGCCAACTGCGATGTTACAATCACTTATAAAGACCCTGTACATCCAAGGAGCGGAAAAACAGAAACAATAAAGTCAAAAATTCCCTTTCGGAATTATTTATGCTAATCTTTTCAATTTGAGGAAAGGCTCGTAGAAATAGCGTTCAAGATGAAATACGATCGGTAGACGCCTATGTCGAAGGAAAAACCCGACCGATATTAGATTAAAATTTCCAGAACTAACGGCAGAGACACTGGAAGATGCGATGATTGATTATAAGCCGCTTTCCATCGATGTTAAGAAGAATCCCCGAGATTTTCTAATGTACATTCAGGCTGGGTAATTCAAAATCAATAGAAATGTTTGAAAATGAGGAGGTGTAGCATTACAGTAGAACAAAGAAAACTATGTATGGGTCTTTTGAGGACCGATGAGAGATAATTTCTACCGGTTGACTGGGAAGATGGATCATAATTTTCAACAACCTTGAATGTGAAAGACACCCATTCATAAACGTTCAAAATACAGCGTGAGTCTTCAAGATGTGCATTAATTTCAAGCATATATGCTTGTCTTCAAATAACTTTCTGTATGCTTATTCCATTCAGTTTTATGAAACATAGAGTCTATAACTATAAAACCAGTGGAAGAAGAAAAAATAAGATAACTTCAAACCAACAATCATGCAATTCGGAAAAACTATGTTAAAACTACATAATGAATTTTTTTTTAATTTCAACAGCCTGTATCTTTTTATCTGAGCTGAATTTGGAACAATGGTTACTGAAAAACTGATTTAACCACTGACGTGAAGTCAGGAGCTTTTGCACGTATGTTCTATTGTCCATTCTCCTGACTTCGAATTTACCATGGTAAATTCGATTAAGAGTGTCCATTACAGGAGCATGGACAATAGAACATACGTACAACAGCTCCCGACTTCACATCAGTGCTTGAACCAATTTTTATTTCCGTAATTTTTCTGAAATTTTCTAGGGGTATGGTTCTCACAAAATCTTACTCCCGTCTTTATGTCGATATTCTATACAACTAGTTACCAAGGTTCAATTTGATCGAGTCTATATATATTTTGAGTTATAGAGGAAATAATATTCCAGGTGGGTATAACTCCGAAACCGTTAGGCCGATTATGCCCAAAAACGAACTTAACTCCCCCATTTGGATGCGCAACCTACCCTGAACATTTCAAGTCGCTATCTCTTTCCGTTCTTAAGTTATCGTGACAACGGACGGCCGGCCGGCTGAACAGAATCAAGATTGCCTCCGAATTCTTCATTAGGGAGCCAAACCCAATCGTTTGAGACAATTTTCGGCAAAAAAATCGAAAATTACAGACATTTTGGCAAAATGATAACTCGATGTTCCCCAGAAAATACGCGCAAAAAGTGTTTAATTTGATGAAAGGAATCCATGGTTAAAATTAATGTACAACTTGAGGACTCAAAATCCAATTCTTTTCTAGAAGACGAGAAACGTCAAATGAGCCAATTATTTGAATTACGCTGTATACAGGATATCCCAGAAGTCGACCTAACCCTAAGAGCGTGTGATAGGCCAAGTAATAATAGTTATAGGAAAAATCTTAGTTACGTATCTTCAAAATTATAGGCATTTCAAAAATATCGAGAAACTATTCAGCATCTTATGGTGTTCCAACTCCCCCTACTACAAATCTTTATTTTTGCGCGCGTGTTCCGCAAGGAACAGCGTGCTATCATTTCGTCACAATGTCTGTATTTTTCGAATTTTTTTTCGAAAATGGTCTCAAACGATTGGGTTCGACTCCCTGATGAAGAATTCGAGGTCAAATTCAATTCTGTCCGTCCGGTCTGGCCGGCCGGCCGGCCGGCCGTTAGCACGATAACTCTCGAACGGAACGACTTAGAGCGCTGAAATTTGCAGGCTAGTTTCGTAGCGTCAATATCTCGGACAAGTTCGTTAACGGGCGAAATCGACCGAGCGGTTTCGGAGTTAAGGCCGTTTTTAGTAAAAACGTTTTTTATGAATATTTTCGGAACCGATCACTCGATCTTTTTGAAATTTGGCATCAGATTGTAGAATCATGACCTTTATATGCCTGCGAAGTTTTGTGTTGAACGGACGGCCCTAAAGTGGCAAAAAAAATTTTTGAAAATTTGAAAATTTTGTTTTCACGATAACTCGAAAAATACTGATCTGATTAAATTGAAACTCAGTAGTTAGATGCAAAAGACCAAAGCAAACACTTTTGCAAAATTTCGTGAAGATCACGTAACATGAAAAAAATAAAAAAATTACTACTATTTTGCGGAATACTTTGCTTTTAATGCCGAAACATATGTTTTTGAGGTTCATGCTGCCCTTTCCGGGCATTTTCCGTATTGCGCATGCCCAGATGAGAAGTCCTTTAACTGCTGTAGTTTTCGTCAGAGAGGATTGGGGTTTTGGGGTGGCGGATGCTATTCCTCCATAGAATTCAGATCCCTGATGAGGGTCTGCGCATGCGTAGATTAAAGATGCGATATCTTCCGAATGTTGGAGAATCGGAGTTTTTTGTAAGGTGTGTTATTTTGAGAGGACTTTTAGCCGCCAGTAGATTGCGCATGCGTAGAAGAGAAGTGACTGTTTTTGGGTTGGATGGGTTATGTTGGGAGTGCTGAGTCGATATTATGAGGTTTTAAAAGAATATTCATAGCAATTCAGTGCAAGGACAAGTCAGTTTGGGGGATGTAGCGTTGTTTCCGAGTTAAAGTGTCCGTACCGTGGCCCTGGGGCTAATTTTGAAATTGATGTTACCCCTTACAGGCATATTTCGTTATGCGCATGAGCACACCATCAGTAATTTAACTGGTGGTGTTTTCGTCAGAGAGGATTAGGGTTTTGGGGTGGCGGATGCTATTCCTCTATAGAATCCCCTGTTGAGGGTCTGCGCATGCGTGGATTAAAGATGTGATATCTCCTGAACCACTAGTGTTGGAGAATCGGAGTTTTTGTAAGGTGTGTTATTTTGGGAGGACTAGCAGCCACGAGTATACTGCGCTTGCGCAGACGAGAAGTGAATGGTTTTGGGTTGTTTGGGTTATGTTGGGAGTAATGAGCCGATATTGTGAGGTTTTAAAAGAATATTCATGTCAATACAGTGCAAGAACACAAGTCAGTTTGGGGGAAATAGCGTTGTTTCCGATTTGAAATGTCTGTATGGTGGCCCTGAGGCGAATTTATAAATAACTATATTCGGTAGATCTATATTAAAATACGTTCGGATTTGGAGAAGATGCAATTGCGTCCCTAACGGAGGACCCACAACCGCATTTTTTTCCGATCTACGGTAAAGCTAACAGCCAAACTGTATTGATAGCTATATTTGTTAAAGGAACTTGAAAAAAAAAGCACTGACGTGAAGTCAGTACTCTTTGGCGCGCGTGTTCACGGTGGCTAATTTGAATTGAATGATGAGTACTTCAAGCTCAGTGGGTAGAGCGAGCCGAAGATCTACCCAAAGGATAGTGGACACCATTCACTGTCGATTCAAAAATTAACAGTGCTGTATCTAAGCTGCCATCAGGATAGAGTAACAAAGTTGGAAAAGAACACAAGGGACTCTCCTTAGTCGCACAAGCTCCTAGAAGATTTGGGAGGGTCAGTATAATCCTAATCATGTTTATAGCACGCGCGCAAAAGCAGATTGACTTAACAATGAAAGAAAAAGTGAAAAAGGTCAATCTGCTTTGGCGCGCGTGCTATAAACATGATTAGGATTATACTGACCCTCCCAAATCTTCTAGGAGCTTGTGCGACTAAGGAGAGTCACTTGTGTTCTTTTCGAACTTTGTTACTCTATCCTGATGGCAGCTTAGATACAGCACTGTTAATTTTTGAACCGCGAGTGAATGGTGTCCACTATTCTTTGGGTAGATCTTCGGCTCGCTCTATCCACTGAGCTTGAAGTACTCATCATTCAATTCAAATTAGCCACCGCGAACACGAGCGCCAAAGAGTACTGACTTCACGTCAGTGCTTTTTTTTTTTTAATTTCTAATTTATTTTTAATATTCATTTCGAATATTGCTTCTTAAATGTGTGCCTAATATGTCAAGTCAACTGACGTGAAGAAAATGCCACTTTTCGCCCAACTAAGTAATCAAAATTAACACTCTGCCCAATTTTAACTGTCTGTACCGAACAAAAAAAGTACTACACTTGCTTAAAACCGGATTTGAAAAAAATTTTCTTGCATACTATTTTCAGAAAAGCTCTAAATTAAGAATAAAAAAAAATAACTATCAACAAAATAATTCTAAAGATTTTCATTAAGCGTCTGACGAAGGAGTCTGATATAGACTCCGAAACGTTACGATATAGTTGTTTCTTCGTTGATGTTGTTTCGTTGTTTTTTGTTAGGCAAAATTGTTCGATTGATTGCTTCTGACAAATATCTTGTGTTTCTTACGCAGAAGTAAATCATAAAATAATTAATTTTTATTTTATAGATATTAGAGTTTGGGAGAGAAAACCCAGAAAAAAACTTTTCAATAATGAGTATACCTCCCACAGTATCCTTTAATGATTACTTGAATTATTGAGGGATAAGATTTTTCCCTTCGCACGACTTTTCTTATTCGGTAATGAACTAAAGGAGAGTTGAAGGCTTCTAAAGGAGACAGGATTCTCATTGAATAGATCGCGTTCCGAACTGCGGTTTCAAGCCTCCTCTTCGGTCACCCATATTCATAATCACTGCCAGAATTCAGCGCACTGTTGAATATTCTATGTAATAAAAAATTCGCAACAAAAGGAGAGAAACTCAGGAAACACTGGAAGACGGGGGAATAATTTTTCGTCTTTACCATTATTCTTCCAGAAATTTGATTCTCAAATTGATATAAGAAATTTGTCATTGTTATTACTTTGTATAGAAGTTCTACTCTTGAAAGTTAGCTTGTTATATTTGATAGCTTTTCTGGCACGAAACGTTCCATTTTTCATCCTTGAACCCCGCCGCGTCCTGGAAAATGGGGTAGAGATGTTGCTGTATAGGGTGAATTGTGGTAGAAACAAGCCAGCACAAAGAAATGTCATCATTCGAAACGTTTCGAATTTGGATGAAGACAGTTGAAATAATGTATGTTTGTTCGCAATATTCTGCTTGAAATAATTTCGGGTTTGAAGAAAGTCCTGCAAGGATCTTTTGCAAAAAAATATCTAAAAAACTATATTTTCTTTCAAGAATTTCTAGATATTTATCCACTCAAACAAAAATCACTGTATATAATGCTATTGTTCAACCTCACTTTGACTACTGTGCTTCTATTATTTTCCTTTTTAATCTAAATCAAACATCACAACTACAAAAACTTCAAAATCGAGGTATGCGCATAGTTCTAAAGGCGAGTAGATTCACGGAAATAGGAATCATGTTGCGAACTTTGAAGTGGCATTCAGTTTCTCTACGATTGTATTACTTATCAATGATCTTTATATATAAAATACTAAATGACTTAGCACCTTCATACTTTAGTGAATTTATTAATTTGAATTCAGATGTTCATGAATATGCCACAAGAAACAACGCCAATTTGTATGTATACAGAACGAATAAGAGAAGTGCCATGAATTCTTTGTTTTTTAAAGGCTTTGCTACTTATAATAGACTACCAAACATAGTTAAATCTAGTCCATCATTAAGCATTTTTATAAAACAGTTATTGGAATCCATACAAAATGTTTGATAGAATATAATGTCTGAAGAATATGTTAATTATTAAATTGTGCCTTATATTTGAACTAAATTGGGTTTACTTGTGTTCTGAATTTTTTTTATATTTTTTTTTCTCTTATTAATGTAGATTAACTACCTACTGTTTAATTTATTGTACTGTTTAATTTATTGTATACTACTGTTGAATTTATTGTATAGTATTATATTTTTTGTATATTAGGTTAACCTATTTAAATAAATATTTCTTCTTCTCCTTCTTCTTCTTTTTTGGCGCTCTTGTTCCTCGGAACAGAGTGCTTATCAATTTGCCCAAAGGTCTGTAATTTTCGAATTTTTTTTATGAAAAGGGTCTAGAACGATCTGGTGCGACTCACTGATTAAGAATCCGTGGTCAAAATCGATTATGTCCGGCCGGCCCTACGTTAACACGATAACTCTCGAACGGAATGAGCAAGGCAGTTGAAATTTTCAGAGTAGGTTTAGGGGATAAATATCTCGGTCAAGTTCGTTATTGGGCAGAATCAGTCTGATGATTTCGGAGCAATGACAATAACAAATTTCGAAATACATGTTTTTTAAGATGCAGTGTTTTATCATAAGTATCCATCGATATCATTTTCAACTCTAACAAGCAAACACTTTCGGAGATATGATGTTTTAAAATTTCAATAATACATCGTAGTTACATGTATTCACAGAATGTGAACACAGAATCTGTCTGTGTACACTGTTCATAAATGTCATAAATGTCTGTTGGAAAACAAGTATACGATTCTTGAATTTGTGAATATATACAAGACTGTTTTGAAACCGAAAATCATTATGACTGATTACATATTGAATAATTTATGTATAAATATTGGGGACGATGTTTCAGAAGGTTTAGAATTGGATCATTTTAACGATGTAGTTTATGAAGGCAATAGGAAAGAAGAATATAATGGAATCATCAGAAGAAACTACTGTTCGTTGACCACTGAGGTTAATATTACCTTTTACTTCCTTAAGTTGTGAGACATCTTCCTATATACAGTATTTTCATAATGTTGCTAGCAAAAAAATGCTGAAATATGGATCGACATTTGTGTATCAAACATGTTTTCTTGAGTTAAGGCGCATAATACAGAAAAGAATGTGTAAGTGGTTGAACTATTAAATTTTAAATTATGAAAAGAGGATAGTATTTTATTAATATATTTAGAACTATTAAAATAATTTGTTCGTCAGCCTCTACCTACTCAAATATCAGGAATAAATGGACAATCTGCTATGATTGTCTCCAGCCTTGCTCTAGACATTTCGATGATATTTTCCTTAGGTATTTCGAGTTGTGAAACTATGCACCGTGTGTAAGTTGCAACAACCCATTCCACGAGGTTGAATCACAGCAGATTGCTCATTTAATCTTGATAAATAAATTTAATGAACATTTTTGAAGCATTGAAGCATTGCAGATTGTTTTTTTTAATGATGAATTTATAAGCATTTTTTTGTAAACGACACTTTTTTAAATTTAATTTCTTTCATGATGCAGTTCTATCATAAGAATCCATTGATATAATTCCCTGAGGAACTCTGAGGAAACAATACTTTCGGAGATATAATTTGTCTGTTTGAACAAGAGCGCCAGAAAGCTCCTTTCCACAGGGCTTGAACCAATTTTTTCAATATTCTGGTTGACAATTGAATGCTTGTGGCTTTTATATACTTGAAGCGAATCCATAATAACTCAAGTGAAAGATGAAGTATGATTTGCAATTGTTTATTGAATATTGTGACGTGTTTCGTTGACACAGCGACTTCTTCAGAGTATACCATACTGAATGCTTAACAATTAACGATCTCCTTATACATTGAAATCAATTGAATAGTAATTAAAGAATACTGTGGAAGGTATTTTCATTGTTAAATGGTTTCTTTCTGGGTTTTCTCTCCCAAAATCTGAAAAATATCTATTAAATGAAAATTTATTATTTCGTGAATTGCTTCTGCTTAAGAAATACAAGATATTTTTCAGAAGCAATAAATCGAACAATGTTGCCTAACAAACAATAACGAAACAACATCAACGATGAAACAGCTATTCCGTAACGTTTCGGTGTTTAAATCAGACACTAACGAAAATCTTCAGAATTATTTTTTGTTGATATTGCTATAGATATTTTTCAGAGTTTGGGATAGAAAACCCAGAAAGAAACCATTTAACAATAAAATCAATTACCTTGACATAGTTTTGTATGTCTTTCTTCTTCCCACGAAATACCTAAGAGAGTTTTACATTCCCAGATCTATGTAAACATTAAAAATAATAAATTCTCACTTGTAAATCTCGTTGTTCATTAACTAAAATACCAGCTTGCTTTCTCTCTTTATTTCCACCATTTTCAATGATTAATTTAGCAAATTCATTTAAATTGTGTAGAATTTTGAAATCCATACTAAACTTATGTCCTTCTAATAATAAATGATCAGATTGAAAGCCGAGCAGCTTTGGGTGGGCTCAGTATCTGGATGGGTGACCATTGCCATGATAACTTTCGAACGGAAAGAGATAGCGATTTGCATTTTCCAGAGTAGGTTGAGCATCCGAATGCGACAGTTACGTTCGCTAATGGACATAATCGACAAAACGTTTCGGAGTTATATACCCCTCTTTAATTGTGTTGTTATTTCCTCAATAATTCAAAATATACAATCCCGATTCTATGAAAACTTGGCAATTAATTTTAAAATGCCGACGCGCTAATGTTTGCACAATTTCGTTAATATCGTATCACTAAAAAAAATAAAAGTGAATCATTTTCCAATCGAGTACCGAATTTCAGCTCAATCGACTTTGTATGATTCAGTGCTTTTTGGCGCTCTGGTTCCTCGGAACAGAGTGCTTATCGATTTGCCCAAATGTTCTTAATTTTCGAATTTTTGGATGAAAATGGTCTTAAACGATTTGGTTCAACTCACTGATGAAGAATCCGAGGTCAAAATTTATTCAAGAATCCATGGTTGAAATCAATTCTGTCCGGCCGGCCGTAGGTACGATAACTCGGCCGTAGGTACGAAAGGAGTTAGAGGACTGAAATTTGCAGGGTAGGTTTGGAGCGTAAATATCTCGGACGAGTTTTTTAACGAGCGAAATCCACCAAGCAGTTTCGGAGTTAAGGCCGTTTTTTTAAAACATTTTTTATGAATATTTCCAGAACAGATCACTCGATCTATATGAAGTTTAGAAAAGAAATTGTAGAATCATGACCTTCATAGGCATGCGAAGTTTTGTATTGATCGGATTACCATAAAGTGGTAAAAAAATACGGCCGGTCGTAGGCACGATAACTCTCGAACGGAATGAGCAACACAGTTGAAATTTTCAGAGTAGGTTTGGGATATAAATATCTCAGTTGTGTTCTTTATTGGGTTGAATCGGCCCAATGTTTTCGGAGTAACGAAAAAAGAGAAATTTCTTACAAATTTCAAATTCAATTTTTTTTTCAAGATGCGAACTGCATCTCAAGATCGATTGATTTCATTTTCAACTCTAAAATGCTAATACTTTCGGATAAATGATTTTTCAAAATTTCAATAATACATCGTAGGTACTTCTATTTTTCCACAGAATGCGAATTCTATCTGTCGAACAGATTATTCATATCTGTTCAATAGCTAATATGATATCTATTGAAAATGACTTACGAGAATTCAATCCCAAGTAATGAATAATTCACTCTCGATTCCATCAGCTAGATATTTTCTGGAAGAAGACTTATTAAAACGGAGTGAAATTCCAGTATCACTTATCATTCTTTCAATCAAATTACCCTACTTTGGTCATCACAAAGTCTGTTATAAACCCAGAGAAGCAGTTCAGTGATTATGCATGATGATGAGTACCCAAAATCACGTGAAATTAAAACTTAAATCCAAAACTTCATTTATTTGAAAATTTCACGTTCTACAAACTTACTGCGAACTATATCAACTATTAAATCAATTTATTTTTTTATAATAAAAATGTTTCGTCCAAACTGGGACACGTGGAGAAATTGATGTTATGCATATACTCCATTCACTTTTATAAAGTCTCCCGGTTGGCCATGATTTAGGTCTATCACGTTTTTGTGACTAAAATACAGGCAGGTTGGCACTGCTGAAATATCGTCAAGGTCAAAACAATCCGCCGAGACGTTGCCGATTCTACTCTCAACATAATCATACAGAACAGAACCGAAATCTGCAATAGGAAAACTTCATTCTGATATGTTGAACTCTCGAATGAACTGACTTAGTTTCTTATCACTATATTTTATTAAGGTATAATAATGACTCGGGTTTCGTAGTACTACCTACTACATTTTGAAACTGCTGTATTTCAAGTTGTGCAACAAGGTATTTAAATGTCTTCTGTAGGCTTATTTCTTGATAATTTCGAAAAGTGGGGAATTCCAGGTACGTCTGTTCGTTTAGAAGTCTTCCTGCCGGGTTATTCATGTACTTTTATTCTTTTTTCAAATGAACTCTAACAAAGTAACGGAGTACTCTATCCATTATTTTTCAATAAAATTCCAACACTTGATTTCCATACAAGAAAATAGCATAATGGATTCTTCCAACCAGTTTATATACGTGAAATATTTCCAGTAACAACAGAGTAAAAAATGTTCTTTTATTGAATTCACATAATATCTTCTCAAATTCATTATTTTTCGGAAGTAAATTCACATTGTGAAAATACGTAATTACTAGGACTTCTATGTAGAGAGGACAACGTTGCGTAGTTATCTGACAGGAAAATGACTATAACCTAACATTTTCAAAATATACATGGTGAAATGTGTCAAATTTTCATGGCCAACCGGGAGACTTTATAAATGTGAATGGAGTATATGTTATGAATTCCACAGAATTAGGATATATTCTGTGGCTGGAATTGCAATTGTGTTCGGCAGGCATATGAAGCGGAAAAATGAGAGGGTTTCAGAATGAACAACGATCTTACAATCATTTACAAAGACCCTGTATGAGAAACACTCTCGACAGCACTTGATAAAAACGTCGAACACAGAATGGTAATTTGAAAGTTTGCCTAGAAAATAAGATTATGAAGGTAGTTCCCTAAGTGTCTGAGATCTTTGCTTCCTCATGCATACAAAATAATTCTCAGTCCTTGTCGTTATTAAGTCATTTCACTCTACCTCAGCCCAGCCTTAATATTTGCATATTGGAGACCATAAACTACGGTTGAGCCAGCTTGAGCTGGCTACTCTTTAATTAAGGAATTCGCGGATTCCCAGGAACACCCTACAAACAGGAACCTTCTTTCGGCTTCGAGCGGAGCCAGTGCCATAAATTAGCCGACCATTATCAGGTAGAGATCAAGGAATAATGGGGTAGGCCTCCCTATTGTTCGTCCTGATTCATCAACTCCGCATGCAGGCTACTTATTAGAAAATAAAAATTAGCTCACAGTCGGTGCTTTCGGACGCCACACTGTTACTGAGGTAATCATATCTCATGTTCTGACATAGCATCGGATTCATGCAGAAAATTTTATACTTTCTATGATTTCTCATACTGAGGTTTATATGAAAATATATTGTTGCTTCCACGGAGAAGGAGCTGAAAATTATTTCTCTTCCTCAAGAATTTTCTGTATTTTTATTTATATTTGAATGGATGAATTTTTATTTAATGCATCGAAAACATTGAAAAATTCCATTTTCATTTCCTAAACATTGCTTTTGTCTATTTAATGTCGATAAGTTTTGAAGATTTTCATACATTTAATGAACAAGAGGTGGTACCATCATTACAGGATGTTTGAAATTTAGTCATTGATAATAATAATTTGTCTCAAATATGGACTTTCGTTTTTAAATGAGGTTGGGATCAAGAAATGGGGAGAATAATAAAAAGTTAATGATTTTATGAATCAATTCTGGAAAAGTGCCATTTCAGGAAGACAATTTTTTTTTATTTTGTGCCACCTCATTATCGAAACATCTAGATTTAACTCAAGTTAATAAATAAAAATTTTGTATGTGGAATAACCAAATATATTCTGTCTTACTCATTTTTTTTTGCCCTTTCCAAATTTATAAGTAAAATTTTCAAATATTTATATACTGTTTCGAACTACTTATTAATTTTTTAAGGCCGGAACTGGAATAAGATATTTTTTATTATGTTAATCGACACCACTATGGACAAAGAAAATATACGAATCAAAAATAAAACATGTGGGAAAGCCCTGTGGACGGGAGCTTTGGCGCTCTTGTACAAACTTCGACAATTTATCTCCGAAATTATTGGTATTTCAGAGTTGGGAATGATATCAATGTATGCTTATGATAGAACTGCATCATAAACGAAACTAAATTAAAATTAAATAAGGAACTTATCCGAGATATTCACTCCTCAAATCTCCTCTGAAAATTATATTATATCAATTGAAAGTTAGCCAATATTCCGGTTTTGTTTTCACTGAAGATATTCTGAATATATTTTCATCATTATATGGATTATCCAAGGGCATATAGGGTAGTAGTTATAATAACTTATAATTATTGTTCATTTTGCATTCAATCATACTTTGTTAGAAGAGAAATCAATATATTTGACATATCTGTCACAGGTAGATAAGATATGTATGAACAGTGATCACAGATAGAACACAGACAGATAGAATTCGCATTGTGTGATAACAGAAGTACAATGTATTATTAAAATTTTGAAAAATCATATCTCCGAAAGTATTAGCAATGTATTCTTATGATGAAATTGTATCTTCAAAAAAAATTGAATTTGAAATTTGTAATGTAAAAAAAATTTTTTTTTTCGTTACTCCGGAACCATCAGACCAATTTTGTCCAATAATGAACCTCGCCGAGATATTTATCTCCAAAACCTATTCTGAAAATTTCAACTGTCTAGCTCATTCCGTTCGAGAGTAAGAGTTATCGTGTTAACGGACGGACGGACGGACAGAATCGATTTCCATCACGGATTCTTAATCAGTGAGTCGAACCAAATCGTTTGAGACCATTTTCAGCCAGAAAGTCGAAAATTACAGACATTTGGGAAAATTGAAAAGCACTCTGTTACCAGTAACAAGGGCGCCAAAATATGTATAAGGTGGTTTGAGTTATTATTAATTGAGAAAATGGGGAAAACTAATCATTCACCCAGTTTATATAGAACCACCTCGGTACCAACCCCACAGAAGGGTTACGGGTCAATAAAGGGTGTTTGTGCTCCTTTCTAGGCAAGTGTGTTGGCCTCTTCATTTCCTTTAATTCCCTCGTGACCAGGAACCCAGACCTAGGAGACCCTGTTGTTCTTGCCTACTTCATTGAGTTTTCTTCGGCACTCCCATATTAGCTCGATAACATGGGAGCTCAAAGCTTGACTGTCAGAGTGGATTGCTATATCACAACACTGATAGTTTCTTTCTAGGTTCATTTCCACGCACAGAATATACCCTAGAAGAAGTGATAACTATGACCAAAATCTGGAAGCAATCTAGTAGTTCTGCACCCGAACACCAGAGGCGCGACTGTGACAGCAAGTAGATGCAAATATAATCCTTATTAAAGGGACAATAAGGTGATAAATAGTGTGAAAGATTTGCTCTTGTGGTTTCGTTTGACAGGATAATTGACAATTTTCATTTGTCAATTGACCGCCAGCTATATTTATCGAGTTCTGAATTATTTATTCATGTAAGTATAAATTTGCACTAAAAATGTCGATTCATACATTCATTAAAAGCTACAAACCATCATACATCTTCACAGCTGTTTAGAAATCGTGGCCAGGCCAGGGAAGCCGAGAAATCGAGGCGACAATTCAAGTGCTCGGTGCATTTACTGATTTTTGAAGAAAAGTATTCATGTAAGTATAAATTTGCACTGAAATGGTCCGCACATTCATTTTAAACATCATACATCTTTGCAGAAATTGTTGCCAGGGAAGAGAGGAATCGAAGCAAGATATAACATAGACGTTGGGGTAACAGCATTCTAGTTAAACAGCTAAGCATTTTTCATAATCATCTTTAATTATTGAAATTAATATGTCGACTCCGAGACAGGTTTATTCTTGTAAGTATCCAGATTGCTAGAATGGATATTTTGTAGGATGTGGAAAACAGTTTTTCAAATTGCTGCAGGAAGAAATTTAGCTTTCTAAAAGGAGGAACATTTGTTAGATTAAAGATTCCATCATTTGCTCAAATTTCAGTATTTATGTGAGGATCATTTCAATGATACTGATTTTGTTAATAGCAGAACAAGTAAACTCGTTAAGCATGCATCACCTCATACATTTTTTACTTCAGTTTGCAATAAATCATTCTCGGAACCACGATGTAGCTCCTTGAATGTTCAAAAACTTTCTGAAGAACTCTTAATCAATTCACATTCGAATTCAATTTTTAAAGAACACAATTATTTCTTACCACATTATTCAATAACCAATGAATTCTTGGTTGTTTATTTATCTTTTATTTCATAATAAAACATACAGTTTGTATTCATTTTTGAATTGGTTATATGTATTATTCATTTCGAAACTTGATAGCGATGAACATTTATAGTTTGTGTATTTCTTGATATCTGGTTTACGTTTATACAGTATTATACATTAGGGAAAATCTATTTAAATTTATAATTTGTTAGAGCTTTGTTATTTAAATTTTTAAGTAATACACTATTAATTTATAAAAGAATATGTAAATTATTTTGTTTATTTATGTTCAATTTTGAAATAAAGCATAATTAGAACTTGTGTTTGTATTCATTTTTTTTTAATCAATGGTCTTAATGAGAGATATCAATTGAATTTTATCATTCAAAATATTGAGCTTTGAATGGTAAAATTTAAATTGATACGTATTATTCAAATTCATAAAGAATAATCTAGAAACATAGAAGAGTGGTTCAAATTTACCGCCTATTTTAGTGTTCAAATTTCGCGCCAAACAAATAATACAGCACCCGAACACCAGGGTGCGCTATTTTTAGTTGCCATACAATTTGTTTGGAGCTTGCACTTCTTCTAAGGTATATTCTGTGTTTCCACGTATCTTTCTATCGCAAGTACTTCTGGCTGAAAGACGCTCGGATAGTCGGATAGGAGCCTAGCGATAGTGAGCATTTGGTGCCTGCCCCATTTACTTCAGCGCCAGCTCCTGTTGTGGTTTTTGAACCGTATGTGTACAATTTAATGGCATTTTTTTTAAGAACCTGAGTGGTGGATTCCCTGTCCCAGTATTTTTTCCTACCGAGCATCGTAATGAAGTTCTTTTCGGTGCTTACTTTTTTAATCATTTCGTCACCAGGAAGATTGGCCGATGATTGGCTGAGATTGGCTGAGAGAGGACCAGGCTTTCTGGTTTTTGGCGCTCTTGTTCCTCGGAACAGAGTGCTTATCAATTTGCCCAAATGTCTGTAATTTTCGATTTTTTGGCTGAAAATGGTCTCAAACGATTTGGTTCGACTCACTGATCAAGAATCCGTGGTCGAAATCGATTCTGTCCGGCCGTCCGTTAACACGATAACTCTCGGACGTAAGGAATCAGATGATTGAAATTTGCAGGATAGGTTTGGAACGTAAATATCTCGGACGAGTTCGTTAACGGGCGAAATCCATCAAGCGGTTCGGAGTTATGGCCGGTTTTAGTTAAAACATTTTTTATGAATATTTCCGAAATCGATCACTCGATCTATCTGAAATTTAGCATCAAATTGTAGAATCCTGACCTTTAGACGCATGTGAAGTGTTATATTGATCAGGATACCGTAAAGTGTCAAAAAAAAATTAAAATTTTTTAAATTTTGTTTCTACAATAACTCTCGAACGGAATGAGCTAGGCAGTTGAAATTTTCAGAGTATGTTAGGGAGATACATATCTCGATTAGGTTCGCTACTGGGCAAAATAGGCCAGATGGTTTCGAAGTGTCCAAAAAAACATTTTTTTTAACCCGCTAATTTCAAATAAATTTTTTTTAAGATGCAGTTTAACCATAAAAAAAATCCATTGATATCATTTTCGACTCCAACAAGCCAATACTTTCGGAGATATGCTTTTTAGAAATTTCAATAATGAATCGTACTTCTATGTTTTCACAGAATGCTATAATTATTCTATGACTATATCTATGATTCATTATATGATCTTTGTTCATACTCGTTCATGTCATCTTGTTCTATAAGAGAGAGTCAAATTCATTTAAGCTAATTTAATTTGATTTCTTTCATGGTGCAGTTGTCATTCTCGGATTGCTCATTCAATCTCGATAAATAAACTATTATTTGAATTGAATCTCCCTTATGATGCAGTTCTATCATAAGAATACATTGATATAATTCTCAACTCTGAGAAACCAATACTTTCGGAGATATAATTTGTCTGTTTGAACAAGAGCGCCAGAAAGCTCCTGTCCACAGGGCTTGAACCAATTTTAATACTCTCATTAACTGTTCCTTCCCTAGATATTCTAAGAATAGCTCCATTACTACTCACTGTATCCGCATTTCCCAATTAATAGCCCTGTTTATTTTTCAATAGTTTTCCTATTACCAATATTTACGTTGGGTTTAGTTGCTTCGAGGTTCATTGTAAGTTTGTAAGGTGTTAAATAACATCTAGGGAATGAAATGGGAGAAATTTTGCAGGCCATGCCAAATTCATTTTCGTCGCTGATCTTCATTCTTCACCATTTCCTTTAAATTCTCATCATTTTATTGAACATGGAATTTGTCCAGCTTTTTCGATTTTGTTAAAATGGTAATATACAGTAGAATCTCAGTAATCCGGCACCATTAAAAACCAGAGTGTGCCGCATTACTGGAATGTATAGAAAAAAATTGGTTCAAGTCCTGTGGACAGGAGATTTCTGACGCTCTTGTTCAAACAAATTATATCTCCGAAAGTATTGGTTTCACAGCGTTGAGAATTATATCAATGTATTCTTATGATAGAACTGCATCATAAAGGAAATTCAATTCAAATAATAGTTTATTTATCAAGATTAAATGAGCAATCTGAGAATGAGAACTACACCATGGAAGAAATCAAATTGAAATAGCTGAAATGAATTTGACTCTCTCTTATAGAACAGTATGACATGCACGAGTATGAATCCAGATCATATAATAAATCATAGATGGAATAATTATAGCATTCTGTGAAAACATAGAAGTACGATTCATTATTGAAATTTCGAAAAATCATATCTCCGAAAGTATAGGCTTGTTAGAGTTGAAAATTATATCAATGGATTTTTATGGTAAAACTGCATCTTACAAGAAAATTATTTCGAAATTTGTCCGGCCGGACAGAATCGATTTCGACCACGGATTCTTGATCAGTGAGTCGAACCAAATCGTGGTTCCAATACTGTTCTATAAGGCTTTTTTTGTTTTGTACTGCTTCACATATTCCTTCATCTGTCATAATTTGCTTTGTTTCTTCAAACCAAGAATTTATATCTTCTTCACATGTCTCGAGTCCTCTTTCTGATAAATTTTGCAACCAATTGGCAACAGGTAGATCATCGTCCGGATGCCATTCTTCTAATTCTTGTGATAAAATATTCATCGTAGGCCATAGCTTTTTCCATGATGAGAGGCGACGGAGCTGCGGGCCGAGTGTGCCGGATTATTGGACGTGTTGGTCCATTGAAGTGCCGGATTAGTGGGATTCTAAAGTAAATACTTTAATCCCACGAATGATCGTTCGGTTGTTGTGATTTCATAATATACTGATCTCTACCTATTGAAACTAAGGATTCCTATCGTAAATTTCTGAACAAATCTGGTCCATCAACAAGACCGGAATATTTACCCTCTCCTCCAAGTGGTTCTTCGAGTATGAAATCTGATAGGGTGCGGCAACATCTAGACGATTTTATTCGTGATTATATCGAAGCCCCGAGGTGGACCATTCGATCCGGATTTCATCTGGGGGAATTTTGCAGACCACAAAATATATCGGCAGTGATGAATTGAATACTTGTTTATTAATTGTTATGGATTTTCCAATCGTTCGGTTCTCCTACTGAAATTGTAATTTCCCCGTTGTTTGGTTCTGCATGAGACCACAAATCGGCCAGTGGAAACTATTACAGTAAGGGGATCGGGCCGTTTGAACACTACTGAAACTTGTTTATTATTGTTTCAGTCCCAGCGCACTGAACGATGTTCCTCTTGGTTCAACGAATCATTTGCACAGACCTCCAGAATCCAGATGCCTGCTCGTTTCTGATTGGAAATATTTTGCCAACGTTTCTGCTCCAGATGATAACGTTTAAGCGTGTTAGTTTGCTTTTCATTCCGCTAGAAGCTTTATGAAGAGAGACCTCGGGTTTCGTGTATTTCGCAATGTCACATTTACGGAAATGCACCGATTATGCAAGGTGAAAATTAATTCCAGTAGGAGTAAGCGATGTTTCAAGGAGTGGTTTTAAGCGATACTTTGTTTGGAGATAGGTGGTTTTGAAAAAATTGGTTCAAACCCTGTGGACAGGAGCTTTCCGGCGCTCTTGTTCAAACAGACAAATAATACATCCGAAAGTATTGGTTTCTCAGAGTTGGGAATTATATCAATGGATTCTTGTGAAAGAACTTCATCTTAGCAGAAATTGAATTCAAACATCATAGATGAATTTAAATTCAACAAGAGTGCCAAAAATTATCAATCCCAAACAAGGGCGTAGCCAGTAGGGGGGGTTTTGGGGGTTAAACCCCCCACCCCCCGAAATGTTATTTTTCTCTTAAAAAAAATTTTTTTGCTGCAGAAAGTGACCCTTACACCCCCAAAACCCCCCCCCGAAATTAATTCCTATTTCAACCCCCCCCCCCCCCCCCCCCTCGAAATTAATTCCTGGCTACGCCCTTGATCCAAAACCAATAGACAAATTCTACCCAACAACGAACTCATCCGAGATATTCATTCCTCAATTCTATGATGAACGCTAATATTCTTTCCTCAAATCCACTCCAATACCCCAATACACCCATATTCCAGTTTTGTTTCTACTGGAGATATTCTGAACACAATATTATCAACTTACCATTACCATTCCCATCATCATATGGATTGACCATCGTAAGAATCCATTGATATCATTTTCGAATCTATCAAGCTAATACTTTCGGAGATATGATTTTTCAAAATTTCAATAATGAATCGTACTTATATGTTTTCACGGAATGCTGTAATTATTCTATCTATGATATATTGTATGATCTGTGTTCATACATCTCATAAATCTACCTATAAGAGACATGTCAAATTTATTTCTGGTTCGTTACTCATAATATAAAATACCTCTCCTGTTCTAGAAAAAAGAGTATGATTGAATGCAAAATGACCCATTGATCGTTTTGATAATATAATGCCCTCTGGGATAATCAATATGATGATGGAAATATATACTCTGGTAAGTTAATCAAATTGGGTTCGGAATATCTCCAGTAAAAACAAAACTGGAATATTGGCTAAGTGTCAATTGATATAATTTTCAGAGTTGATTTGAGGAATGATTATCTCGCATAAGTTCGTTATTAGTAGAATCGGTCTGGTGGTTTCAGATTAATAATTTTTGGAATTCTTTTTTGAAATGACACCTTTTAATTTCATTTCTTTTATTATGCAGTCCTGTCATTAGAATCCTCTGATATCATTCCCAACTCTGAGAAACCATGATTTGTCAAAGTTTGAAGAAGAGCGCCGGAGCTCCTGTCCACAGGGCTTTCCCACTTTTTTTTCTATGTATTTCTATAATTTGTGTATTGAGAGTTAATGTAGGTTGTGATTCCCATGGCAGCAGTATTTACTTTATTAAGAAAAATGGAAATAACTTGAAAACTATCAATTTTGAGTATAGGATAATGACATGTCAATCGAAAGGAAATTTTACCCAGAATTACTATCTGAAATCAAAAATGGGGCATTCCATTTGAAAAAACCGAATTAATTTGAAATACCTGAAAAAAAAATGTATAATTTTTGAAGACCCTGTGGATTGTTGAGACAAATTAATAACTTATCTTGAATAAACATCATATTTGTAGGTACTTCCAAAATTTCAAAGTTTCACGTCTAACAGTCACTAAGATACAAGGCGTCAAATGTACCCCTCTTAGCCCTTCCTCAAAATTCAACTATCCCCGAAACGATCAAGAATGGCCATAGATATGGTTGAATAAACAGAACTTAGTTTTCGAAGAGGAATCTAATTGTGGAATGAAAAATAAAGGTTCCCATTTAAAATATCGAAGTTGATAGCTACTTCCGGTATAACCGGAAGTGGTATAAAACGGACAATAGTTTAAAGAAGTATTTAGTTCCTGGTCGAGAACCTTTGTGTGTGAATTCTTATGAGCATATCATATTTACTTTCCCATATAAGGTTAATGATCCCTTTAGAAGAATTACCCCGTACTATTATATCTCTCTGGATGAAAGAAACATATTTTTCATAAAATGATAAAAATTAAGATGGGTATTTGGTATACAATTTTTTCAAAAACCTCCCCCCGGAAAGTTACAACCCTAAGAAGATTATCAAAAAGATTGTTTCTCTTTTTTATTTTCCCTGCATATTAAAAGTCATCAAGAAAGGTAATAGAATGGGTGATGAAGAAAATAATGAAAAAGTAAAATATACGAACTATAAACAAATAAATTATAATGAAAATTCATTGCATTTTTTTCTCGAAAATGCTCAAGTTTTCAAGAAAAATTGTAGAGATGAAAGCGTCAGTAGATGAATTGGGCTTTCCAAGCATGTTTTTTAAAGGGAAAATTTTATTCAAAATAAGTTGTAAGAAAAAATATATATTTCAACCCCTTCTAAGCATACTACAGGGTTGAAAAAATTTCAAAATGTGTTGTTTTATTGACAAATAAAATTAACCAAGTTTCGTGTCTTCAGCTCAATTAATACAGGGAAAATAAAAAAGAGAAACTTTTTTTTTTGTTAATCTTCGAAGGGGTGTAACTTTTTCGGGGGGAGGTTTTTCAAAAAAATGTATACCAAATACCAACCTTAATTTTTCTTGTCTTGTGTAAGGTCTCTTGTTGTTTGTGATAGTGTTCCAAAGTTTGAGTTGTTGTGTCTTTGGAAAAAAAAATTATATATATATTTCGTTTTTAGACTTGAGAATGGCTACAACCAATAGCCGAAACGTCGTCATTGCTTGAATAAATAAAAAGAGGATTTTACTAGAATTAATTCAAACACCTATTCCCAATAACCAATATATGATATCTTAACTAAGGTGGAGAAATTATTTACGAACCTTAATTTTCATCTCAGAATCACCCCTCACATTTTGTCGGTATTATTCAGATACAAGTATACCTAGGTACTCCCTGTTTATTAATTGAAATTGAATTACTTCTCCTTCCCCGCTAATTAGTCTAGTGAACAAGTGCTCTTTAGGTCCCGAAAACGGGTAATCCGGCTTGCGTAAGCCTCGCCCCCTTCGGACCTTTCATGAATAAATATTATTTAAACTAATTAAATATGAAAATAAAAAATTGAAAAGATTCAGGAACCTGAAGGATATATCAATGAACACTAATCCGTGGTACAAAAATGTTTATCGCTACTTTTCAATTAGTTATCCATTAGTTACTTAACTATTTCTTGTAGCACGAACATGAACATTGCAAGTACGATAATTGTTAAACTATTAATCTGAGAAGACTTTTCAAAGGTCTTCGAATAGATTTGCGTTGGAAAATTTGAAAAATTGCTCATTTTAGTTTTGTGATTAACAATTTACTTAAGTAAAAAAT
The DNA here is from genome assembly GCA_937662695.2 of Halyzia sedecimguttata. Taxonomy (NCBI): domain Eukaryota; kingdom Metazoa; phylum Arthropoda; class Insecta; order Coleoptera; family Coccinellidae; genus Halyzia; species Halyzia sedecimguttata. The sequence continues at coordinate 20,679,672 of OW569420.2, read as the reverse complement.
TATAAGCTTCAATTATGTTTTCAAAAGGAAATTCTTAATTATCTCATAAACAACGCATTGGTTTATAACAATTTCTTAAACAATAGGAGATAATAATCATTAAAAATCATTTTTAAGTAGATTCTGATCATAAGAAAACGCATCAATAGTAATATTATGAATATTATAAATAAAGCTTTATAATTTTTCATTCAACTAAATTGTTCATAACAAAACGAAAATTAATAATTTAAAAAATTTTCCTAAAGGAATATATTCAAAGACCTTTGAAGAATTGCTCCACGATGGATAACTAATTGAAAAATCGTGATAAACATTTTTATACTACGGATTATTGTTCATTGATCTATCTTGCAGGTATCTGAATTTTTTAAATGTTTTATTTTCATATTTAATAAGTTTAAATAATATTTATTCATCAAAGGTACGAGGGGGCGAGGCTTGCACAAGCCGGAGTACCCGTTTTTGGGCGTATTTTAAACCCTCTAGGAAAATTATAAATATTGGTCGTACATTTCCGGCACCTCAGTTCTTTTTTAGGAAATTTCTTCCTCTATTTGAACCTTTTTTCAAAGTTGAATTAAATTGAACAGTTTCTGAGATATCGGCGAAAATCTGAACCTCCTTCTTTTTTTCACTAAACTTATATATATCTGCATGCCATTACGAATCGAATGACACCTCAATCATAATTTTCGGAGAATACGCAAAAATTTTGACCTAAACAGCACTTGTTGACTGGACTAAATATCACATACCAACAGAAGGCCCATACAATGATTAAAACTACAAAAATATTCCTAGCTGACTGCATCGTGAATACGTCGAATTTACATACTATTTAACAAACAGCAACAGAGCTCTAGAAAAGGAAGGACGATGCTCATTGTCTGTTGCCAATTTACACGTTAGTCAATGTTTCGGAATTTACATGAAATTGAACCCAACACTGATAGTTGATAGTTCTGTTAGCAACCCTGGACAGAGGGATGGGAAACATGAAAGGTCGTATTTTTAATTCGAATCCCATTGTAGGATCAAACGGAAAAATATCCTATTGAACACATGTCAGATTTATGGTATTTTGTACATATTGGAGGAAAGAGGAATGTTAACAAATACAGACATGGTTTGGTGATTTCAAATGTTATGTTCTCTTTCTGCAATGGATATATAACTCAAATTCGAAATAAACTATTTCATTGTATTGAACAGCACCGATAATTTAAAATACCAATATTTTTTATGACTTATCTTAAATGGTATATCAAGTTCCACATGAGTACCAAATACAACATTTATTCAGTTCGAAGATGAGGGGATCTGATCAGCTGATCCATCTGTCATCAACTCAAATATTTTTCGTCAATGAATGCACAAAATATTTTCCATTCACTAACTGAGAATATCCTACACGGAACTGAAAGTCGTTTTGGACATTTCTAATTACTTCGGAGGAGATTACCCGGTATTTTGAGAAAGTTGTAGAATTTTCTTTAAATTATATGTGTAGAGGCATATTTATTGGTATTTTAAGATAACTTGTATACCTGAGGGACCTACGCATAATTTTAGCCCATCATAAGGTATTTCATAGAGAAGTGAGGCAGGGGCTATGAGGATCTGCGCCGTACTGCCTGTTACTTCGTAGCAGTTTCTGAGAGAACTTACCATAGTAATGTATATTTTTTTAGACCATCAGAATGTAGAGATTTCAACAAACAAAAATCCCACCTACTTTTTTAAAAAAGCAGATATTTTGACTTAAAAAGGTGGAAATATAATGTTCCTTATGTCGAGAAGTGGCTTATCTAGAATATTTGGATCACCAGATATCAGGTCAGATCTTGGTGGCCAATTCGACTGCACCCATTGCTTATCACGAGCTCTTCTGTCCCACATACACAAAAAACACGAATACCTACTTAGGATATCCGCTTTGTTGGCCAAGGAGGAAGCGTAATTCACCCTTCGCCTGTAGAACAAGGTTCATGACAGCCAAAGGAAATGATGCCAGCAAAATACCCGTCCCAGTCGGCACAAACAACCATCACCAACTTTTTTATTTTTTGTTATGTTAAATCTGAATTTGCACTTAGTAAAAATTATTGTGAACTTTTCATGTTGATGGGGAGAGTGTTAGTAGTGCATTAATTCGTAGAACTAAGATGTAGGCTGTTGAATTGGTCACATTCTCGTAAGGTTTGAGAAAAAAAAACTTAATGTGGCAGAAAAAATTAATTACAGTTTTGAATTGAATTTAGATGCTTATTTATCTATAAAACAGCTTGAAATCGAAGTCAATAGATACAAAGATTCAATCTCCTTGATGACCCATTAGATGCAAAACTTTCAACCACTCAACTGAGTTCCTATAATTAATTGGCGATGTCAAACTCAATTTCTCTCGAAAAAGAATTTTGCCTGCTTAAAGGTGCGACAAAATAAGGGTATAATATTGACCACAACAGAACTCCCCACATGTTTATGTTATCTTGAATAACCATTCCGACCTGGCCTGGAAAAGTCAACACTACGGGCGATATCACTTTTGGTCGGCTCATGTCGACTAAGATATAAGTAGCCCATTTGTATGCCGGCGTTCAGCAGGCATTTTGCACAGGCTGATGTATTGTATATGTACCTTTATATTTTGAAATCGCTTGTACCTCCGTTTCTAGAATCTATACGACGGTGCCAAGATTTTATGTTGACGTTTTTTGATCTCCATGGAACGATACGAGTCCAATGTGGTTAGTGCTAGACATGGAAATGTAAAGTAATGTGCTTCGATAAAATACTGTCGGGAAAATAGTGGAAGTTCTACGTAACTCAACTCCCAAAGGTTGGGAAAGGAAGATTAATTATTTGAGTGAATACACTCCTGGAGAATTTCGCATTCATGTAATTTTTTCGAGATTGAAAGAAAGGAAAAAAAAATAATGATCAATTTTTCCGCAGAATTCAATGAAGATGGAAATATTTTAAGCCAAATTCCATACATGAATATTAAAATAAATTTTGCGTAAATGCCCGTAATTTTCGATTTTTGAATCGAAAATTGTCTCGAACCAAAAAGAGCAAGTCAATGCATTTATCGAATTACTGTATTAAAGTATTAAGATAAGAGTTTTGCGAGAGTGAGAGGAGATGATAGCAAAGTTGAAATTTTATATTGTTTTCGGACCAATTTACAGCAAAAAAAACTGTTTGCATGCAAATTTGTATTCTCAATCAAAAATCAAACTATGATTTCAGTTTATTGTTTTATTTGAATTGGTCTATTCGAAGAGTTGTTAGAAATAAAAAACTTTTTAGATAGACCAACAAAGATACTACAGAACCAATATCATGGGTTGATAAATAGTATGAATACTAGAAGTGTAACACGCCGGAATGTGAAGATGCCCAACACGAGATTGACACTATGTCAAACACATCCGAAATATCTTGGTCCAAGGGTATATAATCAATTACCAGTCGAGTTCCGAGCGGCTCCATTTAAAAATAAAAAACACACAATTTCAGAGTGGATCAGGCAAAGCAGCACAGATATTCGATTCTTTGTTTGTTAGATTGAGGGGAGAAGAAGTATAATTATGAAGAAGAGGATTTCGCAGCTTAGGGAGACCCGCATGACATAATGATTAACTGGCTGTTCACACAGAATATGGAATCCATCCCACAGCTATAAGGCCAAAGTCAGAGGACTAAAGAAGATTGAAATCAATTTGTTATTGTTGTGTTTTTTTCTTTATTTGATTTTGTTGAGAAAAAAAATTGTTTAGTTAGCCAACTATATTATTATTATTATAATTGCCATTGGAGTATTAATATTATTTATGCAATGAGTAATTATAATTTTTTACGAACAAATATTCGTTTGAAAAAAATAGAACCTACAATTCTGCTATTATCCCTTCAACGATCGCATAACCCTAGGCTTGAATCTTTGAAGAATAGAGCTTTCAGACAGAAACCACGTATTTTTTAATTCTTTGCGCAAGTGGCATCCACACTGAAGATTGAAAAATGGGTTCAAGCCCTGTGGACAGGAGCTTTCTGGCGCCCTAGTTCAAACAGACAAATTATATATCCGAAAGTATTGGTTTCTCAGAGTTGAGAATTATATCAATGTATTGTTATGATAGAACTGCATCATAAAGGAAATTCAATTCAAATAATAGTTTATTTATCAAGATTAAATGAGCAATCTGAGAATGAGAACTGCACCATGGAAGAAACCAAAGTAAAATAGCTGAAATGAATTTGACTCAGACTTATAGAACAGGATGAAATGTACGAGTATGAACACAGATCATATAATAAAGCTTAGATAGAATAATTATAGCATTCTGTGAAAACATAGAAGTACGATTCATTATTGAAATTTAGAACTTCATCTTAGCAGAAATTGAATTCAAACATCATAAAAAAATTTAAATTCAACAAGACTGCCAAAAATTATCAATCCAAAACCAATAGACGAATTCTACCTAACAACGAACTCATCCAAGATATTCATTCCTCAATTCTATGATGAACGATAATATATATATTTCCTCAAATCTACTCCAATACACCAATATTCCAGTTTTGTTTTTAGTGGAGATATTCTGAACTCAATATTATTAACTTACCATTACCATTCCCATCATCATATGGATTGACCATCGGCACGAAAATATCAACCAACAAAAAGTATGATATTATTTTATAATTTTCATATTTATACGATTGCTGGAATGAATGACAATGAGCCAAAGTCAAGTCGCAGGAAAATAAGTTGACATTATAACAATTCATAGAATACCCATAGAATAATTCTATAATTATGCGAAAACGTAGAAATACTATTTACATTGAAATTTTGAGAAATCATATCTCGGAAAGTATTAGTTTGTTAGAGTTAAAAAGGATATGAATGGATTCTTATGGTAAAACTGCTTATTGAAAAAAATTTAATTTGGAATTTGTTTTGTAAAAAAAAAATAATTTTTTTGTTACTCCGAAACCATCTGTCCGATTTTGCCCAATAACGAACTTAGCCGAGATATTTATCCCCCAAACCTACTCTGAAAATTTCAACTGTCTAGCTCATTCCGTTCGAGAGTTATCGTGCCTACGGCCGGACAGAATAAATTTCGACCACGGATTCTTGATCAGTGAGTCGAACCAAATCGTTTCAGACCATTTTCATCGAAAAATTCGAAAATTACAGACATTTGGGCAAATTGATAACCACTCAGTTCCGAGGAACTATAGAGCGCCATAAAGAAGTTCATGTTTCAAAGGGTTAAAGAATAGTATTTGTATGCTAAGTTTGCCTAACTAATAAATTTTCAGTTACAAAATATATATTCTTTTAGATATGCGTATTTACTACATAAATATAAATATTTTGTTTTGTTTTTTCAGAATTTGTTTCTTTTCATACATTTCATTTGTGTTTTCGATGTTTTCAATGAAATAAGTAAATATCCATAATATTGAATTCAATCATCTCAAATGTGGATATTACATTTTCTCACATCAAAAAGAGAGCAATTTAAAATTCTGATCGACCTTTCTGAGCATATTCACAACAAGAAAACTGTTTTTGATTCACTAAATTTATTCCAAGTAAGCAACTCGCACTGTATAATTTTTCACTGAGTTAATGCATACGCAGCACCAAAATAAGTAAATTCCAGAGGGACCTTCTATGTTTAGGACGGGTTTATACAGTAAATAAAATAAAAACAAATTAAAATGATATAAAACATAATAAGAAATGAGAATGAACCAATCAAATAGCAGATTTTTAACAATTTTATGCAAGTTCTGTGAATTTCCCTCCCTGAGCATCCACATTGTCATTTCAAACAAAATAAAATAAGATACGAAATAAAGATGGAAGTTAGCCATCTTCATTTCTTATTCTTATTTCGTTTTAAACGCTATGATTGAAATGTGCATGTCCAACATTCATATTTTATTTTAATTCGTTTCTTACAACATTTTATTTGTTGTACAAAGCCGTCTTCACACTCCTTAATGGAAAGGTAAGAGACCATTTGCGGAGCAAAACTGAGATCTAAAAAGTTTTTCGTTATATGAAGAGAAGTCACCAGAGGATTTTCTGTAATAATCAAACACACTGTATTCGACTTATTCATGATTCTTAAATGTGAGTATTATGTCGAATGAAAGGAGAAATTCGAATAAATTGGCATTATTTCAATTGTTCCGAAGACCTTTTCCGCATTCGATATTAAGAAAATACCACAGAGCAATCTGAATTGGAGTCTCTTCGATTTTTCAAACTAATTTCATCGGAAACTGAATGCGTGCAATGAGGAATTCGATTTTACCTCGCTTCCGTTCCAAATGCCGAGGTGAACCCGGAATAGATGGAAAAATTATACGTTTCTCATTCACACCGATGAATTTGTCAGAAACAGAATTTCCCAATGAAAATGCCCGAAGAGCGAGGCGGCTAAATCGCGGTGTAATCGATATATCGATTTTTCCGCACCGATAAAAATTCCCTCGTCTTCCCGATGGTCATTATTGTACACCGCACTGGGGAAATACAGGATAACGAAGAAATCAAAATTCTAAATTCGATGCTCGTTGCCTCGCAACTTATCGAATTTTTATTTGTGAAAAAATTACAGCCTCTGCTTTCGAAATACATACAATGAATTGAATTTCCCGAAGTTGCTGAAAAAAGTACTTCCTACGGAGATAAGACTGTTTATCCCTTTTGCCTAGAAACTTACCGTCTACATTTTATATTAAAAATTGGTTCAAGCACTGTGGACAGGAGCTTTCTGGCGCTCTTGTTCAAACAGACAAATTATATCTCCGAAAGTATTGGTTTCTCAGAGTTGGGAATTATATCAATGTATTCTTATGATAGAACTGCATCATAAAGGAAATTCAATTCAAATAATAGTTTATTTATCAAGATTAAATGAGCAATCTGAGAATGAGAACTGCACCATGGAAGAAATCAAATTGAAATAGCTGAAATGAATTTGATTCTCCCTTATAGAACAGGATGACATGTACGAGTATGAACACAGATCATATAATAAAGCTTAGATAGAATAATTATAGCATTCTGTGAAAACATAGAAGAACGATTCATTATTGAAATTTAGATAAATCATATCCCCGAAAGTATAAGCTTGTTGGAGTTGAAAATGATATCGATGGATTTTTATGGTGGAACTGCATCTTAAATAAAAATTGAATTTGAAATTTGATGCTCACAAAAAAAATTTTTTTTTTCGAAACCATCTGGCCTATTTTGCCCAAAAACGAAATTAACCGAGATATTCATCTCCCTAACCTACTCTGAAAACTTCAACTGCCTAGCTCATTCCGTTCGAGAGTTATTATAGAAAAAAAACTTTAAAATTTTGAATTTTTTTTTTGACAATTTGCGGTAACCTGGTCAATACAAAACTTCACATGCGTATAAAGGTCATAATTCTACAATTTGATGCTAAATTTCAGATAGATCGATTAATCGGTTTCGGAAATATTCATAAAAAATATTTTTACTAAAATTGGTGATAACTCCGAAACCGCTTGATGGATTCCGCCCATTAACAAACTCGTCCGAGATTATTACGCTTCAAACCCACCTTGCAAATTTCAATCCTCTAACTCCTTTCGTTCGAGAGTTATCGTGCCTACGGCCGGCCGGCTGGCCGGACCGGCCGGACAGAATCGATTTCGACCTCGGATTCTTGATCAGTGACGAAAAATCGTTTGATGCCATTTTCAGTCAAAAATTAAAATTACAGACATTTGGGCAAATTGATAAGCACTCAGTTCCGAGGAACAAGAGCGCCAAAAAGACCGAAAATGTTCCAAGAAAAAAATATGGAGCCTTTTGCTTACGCCTCTCCCCCCGGTAGTACCCGTTACTGACTTGACCTGAATGATTTGTTGTAGTGCAGTTGCCAGCTCCCGAACAATTTAAGGAATGCACAAATTTTCACTTACGTTTTTCCATTGTTATTAAACATTAGAATCAATAGCAACCAATATTCGAAATGTAACCCATTAGTCTACTAATCCTGTAAACATTTTGTCGTTGGATTTAAGAAGTAATGATTCGTTTGAATACAATTCCTCAGTCCCAGTTTGTGGACTCCTAGTTCCTCAAGCTAAGTTCATCTTATCCTGTCCCCAGCGGGGCAGTCACATATAATTGCGCTCGATAGACAGGTAATCCTCCAGGCATAGTATGCACTCAGAGTCCTCAACCACAGCCCACTATAGAGATAGCCTGGAACACAGTCTGACAACGCCGCAATTTATCGTCTCTTAGAGGCATACTTCTTCAATGCGGTAGCGCTGGTTATCGTATATTTCCAATTTAAAACTCTAGTGAACTCATTGAATAGGTTTTCTTGCTTGGAATCACTGGATGAATAAACAATATGAGACCCTACTTTTTCAATAAATTGAATAACTACATTTCATTCTGCACAATATTATTGAGATCAAGTTGAAATAGAAACCTAGGTAGTTGTTATTCTATAATTGTTCAGCAAGAACCACGAGAAGGTGTAGGGTTAACTATTGGCAAAAAAATTATAAATTTGAATGGAATTCTCAAAATAAAAATATATTCCCAAACATAACTATTATATAAGACTAACAAGGTAGGCTAATGAAAATTGTGATAATCATCTTAGAGTTTGTCTTGTTTTGGTTCTTACTCTAATGTTGAGTTTCTGCTATCTACAAATGTTTCTATTCATTTTCCATTCGGTGCACAATAACATTGAAATTCGTATTTTCTACAGAATTTTTCAAAAGTGAATTTGCGAAAACAGAACAAAGTGAATTTAGGAATGTAAACCACAACTACAAGTCTCTGTGAATTCAGAATATCAATTCAATGCTACAAAGAGTAAATTCACATAAAATTATTTTTTTATCTGAACTGTGTGAAAATGTCGATAAAACGAATTGATAAATTCCGAATCTGAAACCCTATGAATTATATTTCTGTAGCGGGAAATCAGATTAGCAAGTTGAGACCATCGGGGTAAGATCGAAAGGAAAATCCATTTCAAATCACTGCAGGAAATCTAAACATTCTTAATGAATAATTTGAGATGAATAAGGTCCTTATTGATTTCAGCCGAAACATCTACAGATGCAGACTTTTGGAAATTGAATACATATATAAAAATAAATAGATTCTTCGAGCTTCTTGATCTCCCATCCAGATGTATCAATTCTGTTGAAAAATTATGAGAAAGGTCATCAAAATCTTTTATAAAATCGGAAGAAATGAAAGTTCTATTACACTCATATTTCTAGTCCATCTTGTTGTCTATAGTGTCAACTGAAATGTACTCATCTCCAATAATCCAAAGGAAATTTCACAATTTACACACTGCAGTTTAATCACAGAACATATAAATATCAATTATCTGACCATATTTAGCACTGCATTGCATTAATTCACATTTGACACCGTTATACACAAAAATACCACGAAATGCCCACAAAAAAACAATAATGGTTAACTACAGAATCAGAAGTAATCGCCCATTTACAATAACAACGTTCAACTGAATCGCCTGGCGTACGACTCAGAGCGGTGTTGCCATTTGATCATCTTCCAGGCTAGTAGATATAGGGGGCTGTGCCTCAACATACCTCAACATACTCAACGTAAAAACGCTAGGAAGATCAATAGACCGGTCTCCTTGTGATCGAGAGAACGCTTTAGCCTTCCAACTAAGTTGTTCCAGGCCAGGTCGGTTGATTTTCCACTTTGGACTGGTGTACACTCAGTGGAATAATACATTACTCTATTAACTGATTTCCATCATATTATCTCTGTCATGTTTACAATGAGACCTTATTACCTATGTTAGGTCTAGAGTTACGTACACGTGGCTTGAATAGGGCTTCACGAAAGAGCGAGATTTTCTCTTTTCGTCTCGGAAAAGCGAGACGAGACGTTTTCAAAAATATTATAGGCGATACCGAGACCACATACAGCGCAACACGAGAGTCTTGTTTTTGGTCTCGTTAAATTTTTTGTATGAAGATTTATGTACGACTCGACTTTTTTCAATAACCACAGAAAACACTTGAATATGAAGAGTTTCCAATATAATTACCAATATATTTTGTCTATATTATACATCGATCGTTCTAGAAATACACGATGTTTTAGAAGATTATTAATTCGATATGGCCTTGCGATAATTGGGATTATTTTTCAAGAAAAAATAGAATTCACGAGCATAAAAACGGATGACATTATGAATTCAATACTTAACGGACAACTTTTATTGCCCATAAATCCCAATGCATTGAAAATTTCGTGTCTATCTGAACATCTGGAGAAATTTATTCTCTCGTGCTCCTTGTAGTGAAGATGGGAAAAATTATTGTATACATCTGTGGAACTACGTATAATAAAACTGGTAATGAAATAAAGCTATTCAATGTTTCGAAAAGTGTTATGAGGAATACGCCAAGAACACCCTCAATGATCTACCCACTGGGAAGGTATTCTTTGAAAACTATACCAAATTGTTCAATTCTATTAAAAAATGTATCGACATCGATAGCCTATTCAAAACATCAACAAAACTTTCGAAATATTGGAAAGCTGAGTTTGAAAAATAATTGCTGTTAGAAAGAGCAAATAGGAATCAAAATATTTTACAGTGGTGGATAGTGATGAAAAAGTTCTTCCTAAACTTTCCAAGATGGCCGATGATTTATTAATGGCTACATCCGTACCTGTTGAAAGATTATTTTCCACAGCAGGTATGATAATGGCAAAAACACGTACATTATTGAAAGATGATGTGATGCAAGCGTGATTATGTTTGAATTTTTGGTCATCGAGTAATTTAAAAGTTGAAATTATCAGTGTTTAAAATTAAAAATAATATGTACATATACAAATATTTTTGTATAAGACCATAATAAATATAGCTTTACAAAATTATTCATTATTGTATACCATTTCGTTTATATATTATAATATTCATTATCGTTATTCAGAATTAAGCGAGACGAGACGAGACAACTGATAACGAGACGAGAACGAGACTTAATTCTTTGGGAATTGGCGAGACCGAGACGAGATTTTTTATACTCTCGTCTACTTTCGTCTCGTGTGAAGCCTTAGGCTTGAAAGCAAAAATTATACACATACTATACTAGCTGACCCACGCAACTTCGCCTGCGCCAAATCGGTTATTGCAGTTGCAATTTTATTTCCAAATGCGAAAAATCTTTAAAAAAAACTAGAACCCGATTGCAGCGCCTCCTACCGGGACAATTGAATTTCCAAGTTATCCAGGGACCCACTCAAACACGTAATTCTAAAAAATACCTAGAACCTGATTGCGGCGCCACCTACCGGGTTCAATTGCGAATACGAACTACCCACTCAAACGTATCTCGTTAAGAAAAGTGAGAAAAGGCTTCGTTCTCATCCTTACTCCGTGCTGTTTACTGGGACGTGACACCGGTATAGTCTGGCAAATGAGTGTTGATCCAGAAAGACGCGGAAATTTTGAAAAATCTAGCACTAAGTATAGCAGGAATAAACTTTAGCTTTGCCATAAGCTCGGGGAAATTTTAATCGAAATAGAGTGAAAAACATTCACAAAAAATATGGCCACTTGGTTTTAATTAGCTCTTTCTCTGGGATAATTGATCATTTATCGAGAGGGATGAAAAATGATTAATTACTAAAATGACACTTAAAAATAGGGGTTGTGATAGAAGGGTCAAAATTTAGGGTTGCATTTATTTTGCAATGCCACATTATAAAAAAAATAAAAACAAAAAAATTCGTCCAAAAATTTAAAAAAATGTTTAAGGGTGACCAACCCTTATCACTTAGGGGTATGAAAAATAGATAGTAGCCGATTCTCAGACCTACTGAATACGCATATAAAATTTGGTAAAAATCGGTAAAGTTGTTTGGCTGTCCTAGATCACCTGATTTCGGAATCAGTACTCAAAATTTAATTGTATTGTATATGACAGTATAAAATAGACGCGCTTAGGTATTATTATTATTATAATTTAACGAAAACTTGACCTCATATTACTGTTTCCCAACTGTATCTCAATTTAATTCAAGTTTATTTGCTGAAGTAAGAAAATCGGATTGATTTCAACCCGTATTAGATATTGAAAATCAGTGAGATTTATGTGTCATCTAATGAACACGCTTCCTGAAGCTCCGGGCGTCACATCAGTGCTTTTATAGTTTTTAAATTCACCTCCTTCCATTCATGCTGCTGGATACACGAGAAAGGCAGATCCCGACGCCCAATTTTTTTCGTCAACTTGAGGAAAATTATTCGATCGAACGTTTCGTATAGACGCGAAGCGGGATTTATGTTGTCCGGATTTCTGTTTTCCCGTTTTGCGAACAGAGAGGAAAAGTTGCATGTTTATAAAACGTTCGTCCACAGCTGTTGTCGAACTGGAGGAAATAAATTGAAGGGGGTGGACAAGTCAATTAATTCAGATATTCGAACCCCAATCTGAATATATTTAGTACGAATGGAATTGTAACTGGGCTCCGTAGGGAGAATACTCATAAGTCTCATAGGTGGGGGTCATAATACAGGGTGTTGAGTCGACCTGAGGTCACAATACAAGAAGCTGAGCCCAGACTGCTCAGACTACACAGGGAAATTAGAATTGGTACACTCAGAAGCAATAAACTTTCATTATTAAAAGGTTTTTTCTGTGTTGTCTCTCCCAAACTCTGAAAAAAAAAACTGAAAAATATCTAAATATAACATAAAAATTAATTATTTTGTGATTTGCTTCTGCGTAAGAAACACAAGATATTTGTCAGAAGCAATCAATTGAACAATGTTGCCTAACAAACAATAACGAAACAACCTCCCACAGTATCCTTTAATGATTACTTAATAAACTTTCAACTTGATATTTTGGTAATGTTATTTTTTTACTAATAAATTTGAATTCCTAAAAATACAACACAACGCACAAACATTTTTCGTAATAAATATTACAAAACAGAATTCGTGAAAAACCTTTACCAATATCAAAAGAAATTAACTAATAAATGTTTATACACTTCTGATTTTAAAAACTTTCCCGAAAATTATTTTCTTGAGTGGAAAAATTGAGAATAATAATTCAGTACAGAATAACTTAAATGGGGCCAGAACCTTTTTCAACAAGTTCCTGTAGGATTTCGAATCTAAGCTCAGATTTTTTATTATTATTATACAAGGTAAGTTATCCTTATAAAAACTTAACATGGAAGAAAAATAATATTCCGATCCTGATATAAGTTTACTTCAAAGAGCTACTTATTAAGGCCTTATAGTTCAGTACCAAATCGGCTGAACCCTGTATTTAACATGGCGGATTCAATTTTTTGTCCAAATACGCAAATCTCTCTGTTAGTGACGAAGCGGTTTTTGACTTTTATATATGGCATTTTGCAATCATATTGGTAGTCCCTATACCCATAAGTTTTGTCGGTTTTATCTCCGGATACCCTGTAGGGGCGAATCGGATCAATTTATATTTGAGCATATGAAAATCATACTAGAGTATAATATTTGTAACTTTCATTGTCAAAATAATATTAAGTAACGATTCAGCTACGCAACAAATATTTCTATACTGAAATTAATCAGAAAAATTCTACTAACTAAAAACCTGGAAGACAGAAATATCCGAATCACCCCAATTCTAGGGGCGAATGGCATCTTACAATACATATAACAAAATTAAAAGTATGTTCACACTTTAAGCTATTGAATCATTAACACAATATAAACAATGACTTATGTACACGCATTCAGGTCTTCATCTTGAATTGGTCTTGTCTAGTACTGTTTCCAAAGTCTTGAAGAATTATGCTTCTTTTTCCCTGTTCATACCTTCAATCCTTGCTTTTGCAACCCTTCCGAATATTTAACTTCTTATTTCTTTTCATGAAGTGATGAAACCAGTCCTGACCAGCCATTCCTACTTCTCTATTAAAATTGTGTTCAATATTTTGACGTTCTGCGAATTCAAATGCATATTTACGAACCTCCTTGGGTGTACCTAATTCCGAAGCACGACTCGCCAGGTGCAGTAAACGTTCAGCTAAAATCTGTTAGGTGTTATCATTTAAGGCTGGCTGTCCACCACATCCACCACGCTGTCCACCACCTCTGGAAGCAGATACTCTCCTTTTTAAACTCATGTATGGTAATCCATACATCTCAGCAGCCCGACGTAGGGTAAACTCTTTATTATTATATGGATTGTGCTGGGCAGACGAAACACATCCCTCCACTGCGACCAATCGGTCTATTGTGGCACACCTATAGTATATAATCTATACTTCACCCACAAGCTCAAGTCTCTTGACGAGGTATATAAGTCTGGTGGGTGAGAACTTGTCCAGCTCCCTCAGTGTCAGTTTGTGGACTCCTAGTTCCTCGAATCTGATCATGTCCCCAGCGGAGCAGTCACACATGATGTGTTCGATAGACTCATCGTCCTCCAGGCATAGTCTGCACTCGGAGTCCTCAGTCAACCCCAGCTTATTGAGGTGTTTCCTGAGGCCACAATGGCCCGTGTATACATCTGTAAGGATTCTCAGGTCTACCCTAGATAATATGAGCCATTTTCTGGCTCTTTCAGCTGATGGGCCAGTAATTGTTTAGCGAGCATTTCTGTGTTCAGGTAAGCTGCTCCAGATTTCTTGGACCTTTTGGTCCATCCATCTGTTGTTTTCCTTCGCCGCTGCTCTGAGAGAGATACCACAGGTCGGTTCAGGTCCAATGGAAGCCCTCCTTGCCACCAATGAGTCTGCCATCTCATTACCCTTTATGCCCGCGACCCACAAGAGTTGCAGCCTGCAGTGCCTTCAGAGTTCAGTGAGCGTGGTTCGGCAATCCTGCACAAGCAGGGATTTGCAGTTTTATGCCTTCTAGGCAGGTTGGCTATCCGATAGGATCTTGATTGATCCGTGAGCACAACCTTTCTCAAGTATGAGCTTCGCACAGTGATCAATGACGAGAATTTCTGATTTGAAAGACAGTCGCAAAACTACCCAGGCTATTGGATTCACCCCTAGCAAATCTTCAAACGCTGACGCCCGCTCCCACCCCTTGGGTGGCAGCAGGGCCATCTGTTAACGAGCAGGGACTCTCAAGCAGTAGGGTCTCAGAGGTCTCATAGGTTCTCGACCAGGACTGAGTCATCCCGGCCTGAAGCCATAATGACTATGTTGTCGGCGTACGCTTGGACAAATACATCCAGCGTGCCTATTATGGCCAGTAAATCGTCCACCAGCAGAGACCACAGCAGGGGGGAGAGTACTCCTCCCTGTGGACAGTCCCTCCTGGCCACGAATCTCACTATGTCCCCACACAGGGACATGGAGATGAGTCTGTTAGTCAACATGGATCTTATCCATTCCACAATGAGGTCTGATACTCTCCTGGCCCGCACTGCTTCACAGAGCGAGTTCGTGAGCAGTGCATTAAAAGGACCCTCGATGTCCAGGAAGGCCACTAATGTGGTCTCCTTGTGGTCCAGAGATTGCTTCAGCCTTCTCACCAAGTTGCTTAGGACCAGATCAGTTGATTTACCACTCTGGAAGGCGTACGGGTGCTCACTCAGAGGATCCAGTGATAGTACACTGCCCCTGACGTAGCGGTCCAGTATCTTCTCGCCAGTTTGTCGGGACAAAGTTCCAGGCAACACTGGCTCTAAAGAGTCTGATTAAGCACGGAAGGAGGTCATCTTCCCCCTGCTGAAGCAGAGCAGGAAAGATGCCATTCTCGCCGGGGGCCTTGAAAGGTTTGTGCGAACGAATCGCCCATCTCAAGGTCCCAGGTTTGATGATCCGTTTGGCATTTCTCCGGTCTTCCCGGCACGGGGTCAACTCTTTGGTATGTACTCTATTTGTGGCTTCTTTCATTTTTTCTTGGGACCATTCTTCCGTATTTGTCTTTCTATGGACGTTTGAACCATCTAAAATGAAATACAAATGAATCATTAACCTCAACTATAAAATAAATCATTTTATATAAGTGATCCAATTCGCCTGTGATGACGCGATCCGAATAACCTCATATTAAAGATTTTCGAAATGAATATTTTACACATTAACCTATAATTATGTGGTTAAAAACTGATATTTTTTCTAAAAAATTGGTTCAAGCACTGACGTGAAGTCAGGAGCTTTTGCGCGTATGTTCTATTGTCCATTCTTCTGTATTGGACACGAATTTACCAAGGTAAATTCAATTAAGGGTGTCCAATACAGAAGAATGGACAATAGAACATACGCGCAAAAGCTCCTGACTTCACGTCAGTGCTTGAACCAATTTTTTTTTCGTGATTTTTTTAAATTTTCTAATAGTACGGCTCTTAAAATTTTTGTTTTCGTAATTTTTTTCAAATTTTCTAGGGGTATGGTGCCTACAAAATCTTAAACACGTCTTTATGTTGATTTTCTACTACTAGTTACCAAGCTTCAATTCGATCGAATATTTATTTTTTGAGTTATCAAGGAAATAATATTCCAGGTGGGTATAACTTGGAAACCGTTAGACCGATTATGCCCAAAAACGAACTCAACTGTCCCTTTCGGATACGCAACCTACCCTGAAAACTGCAAGTCCATATCTGCTTTCGTTCGAAAGTTATCGAGGCAACGGTCACCCATCTACTGAACTCACACAAGAATGCTCGAATCTCCAACAATATTTAACCGATCGTATTAAAACTAGAAACTTGGCAGTAGAGTTAGGTTATGAAGGCTCTTGCAAAATTTCAGCAATTTCAAACGAATAGTTACTGATATACAGGGTGGTCCGCGAGTAACTGTACAACGTTTAATGGTGAATAGCTGGTACCTTGGGGAGCCAGAAAACAACAATCAAATATGGCCTAAGTCTTTTCGTTTCTGAGATACAGGGTGATTTATTGATTTTGGCAAACATTCAGATAGCTATAACTCCTGAACCGTTCTACGTATTCGCTTCAAATTTGGCACGTGTTGTCATCTCAGGCCATCAAATTGTTCATATACACCGCACCGAAATTGTACAGACCAGGACTAGGAAATTTTGATTTTTACTTCCAGGTCAAATAAAACACCCTGTACATGGAATGCCAAATTTTCGGATTCACCATCGGATTCTGCATAGAGCTTCCTGCCAAATTCCGTTTTCCGCGTGATCCCGTGCATACCCGCTGCATTGGTTTGGCAGGAGAGGACCCTATAATTGGCCTCCTCGATCGCCAGATCTGACTTGCTTAGACTATTTCGTTTGGGGTTGCTTGAAGCAGAAAGTATATGCTGAGCAAATACGTAGCAGGGAACATCTTATTGAAAGAATAGAATTAAGTTGTAGCGAGATACGGAACCAGCCTAATACTATTAGAAAAGCTGTCAATCAACTTAGACTTAGAGCAAGAAAATGTATTGATGAAAACGGGGGAATCTTTGAAAATCAACTTTAATCAAAGTTTTGCTTCGAAAGTTATTCAAATGTGTTTTGAATTTCTTTTTTTTTCTTTAATTTTTGTTTTATTATTTATGTTCAGTTCGATTCTCAATATAAAAAATGTTTTTATAACCGAATTTAATGTCATGAGCTTCCTATTGCAAAATGCAGGTCCGTAACACCACTTAATATTCGGAGGTGTGATCTTATTTTCGAGAAAAAAAAAATGAACGGGAGGTGTGCCGTTCACGCGGAAAACGGAATTTGGCAGGAAAATCTATGCAGAATCCGATGGTGAATCCGAAAATTTGGCATTCCATGTACAGGGTGTTTTATTTGACCTGGAAGTAAAAATCAAAATTTCCTAGTCCTGGTCTGTACAATTTCGATGCGGTGTATATGAACAATTTGATGGCCTGAGATGACAACACGTGCCAAATTTGAAGCGAATACGTAGAACGGTTCAGGAGTTATAGCTATCTGAATGTTTTGCCAAAATCAATAAATCACCCTGTATCTCAGAAACGAAAAGACTTAGCCCATATTTGATTGTTGTTTTCTGGCTCCCCAAGGTACCAGCTATTCACCATTAAACGTTGTACAGTTACTCGCGGATCACCCTGTATAGAATTTTTTTTTTATTTTCAGTGATTTATTAAAAATTTTCTACGAATGCTATCCTCACCAAATTTTGCAAACATTTCCGCGTTGGCATTCTACAACTAATAACCATGTTTGAATTCAATCGGTTCAGTATTTTTCGAGTTAATGAGGAACAAAAAACCACCAAATTTCAGAAAATTTCAGATGGCTATAACTCTAAAACCGTTTGGCCGATTATGCTCATAAACAAACTGAAATGTCGCGTTCTGGTGCACATCCTAACCTGAAAACTTCAAGCCGCTATCTCGTTCCGTTCTCAACTTATCGTGACAACAAAAATATTTTTTTATAATTTTTTTTAAATTTTCTAGCCATACGATTCGCATAAAATTTCACGAACGTGCTTAGGTTCATATTCTACAACTACTCACCAAGTTTCAATTCGATCGGATTTATATTGGTTGAAAACAAAATTATTACTCGGAAACCACTGGACCGATTATGCCCATTAACGGCCGGCCGGACAGAATCAAATTTGACCTCGAATTCTTCATTGGGGAGTCGAACTAAATCGTTTGAGACCATTTTCGTCAAAAAATTCGAAAGTTACAGACATTTGGGCAAATCTATAACGCGATGTTCCCCAGAACATACGCGTAAAAACACCCCTTCCCAATCAATTTAAGACATATAATTCAAAGATTTAACACAATTTCTCAGAATGGCGTAATGAATTGTTTAGTACCTACCTCATAAGACCGCCAAAATTGTAAGCCACACAATCTCCTCACTCGATGGCGGTTTATACTGATCCTGATGTACTAGCCGAATCAAAACACTACCGATGCCGGGGAGTCCGGGGTGGTAGAGGGTTGCGAGATGCTATTTGCCTGGAGTTATGTGGCAACCCGTTATTCAGAATATCAAGGGGTTTCTTATTTCGATCCGATTCACCCATTGATCCGATTCGCCTCGGTCTATCCTATACAGAGTCCTGCAATAGTGCGTTACGCTTCCATAGCTGCCAAACCAGACTTTTTAGAAATTTCATTTTAAAGCGCGCTCTTTGTAGTTTCAATTCTGCATCTCAGGAAATTATTTTCTACAGGGTGTTCCCAAATAAAATTATTCAACAAATGAGTGATTTTTTAAATGGACCGCCCCTTACATTTTCGCATATTTTCAATGTTCTTCAATACCTCTATCTTGACGCAAAATATTAGAGATATTTTTCCAACAGTACAGATCTCATTCACAGAAAAATGCAAAAAGTTGAGGGAACAGTAGTTCGCTAAAAGTCCTCTACCGATTTCCACGAGCGATAGTAACATGAATTTGATCAGAATTTTTTTAACTGAAGAATTTGCCTAGTCATCGTTCATAAATGATTAACCTTTCGTATACAGAGTGTCCGTTATTAATGTCCAAACCTTGACAATTTCAAATTGTTATTTCTCGATTTTTCAAATGTAACAGCCTGTATTTTATTCCATGGTGATGTAGACAATTTAATACCTTGCATTTTCTCAGAAGTAACCTTAGGACTGTTTTCACGCCTGTGTCCAGCAGACACGAAAAATGACGAGATGGCCTGCTAGATCTTCGGATCTCACCAAACTAGATTTTTTTTGTGGGGATACATAATGGGAATCGTGTACGATTAAGTTCCAGCAACAGCTCCTAATATGCAAAGGATGATTCTGACTACTTTCCGAAGCATTATTCCAGCCATGCTGATGAGGGTTAGTGGGCCATTCAACGATCAGATCGCTTTGTGTAGACCACTGGAACACAAAGTGAGCCGATCGTTGAATGACCCACTAACCTTCATCAGCATGGCTGAAGTAATGCTTCGGAAAGTAGTCAGAATCATCCTTTGCATATTAGGAGCTGTTGCTGGAACTTAATCGTACACGATTCCCATTATGTATCCCCACAAAAAAAATCTAGTTTGGTGAGATCCGAAGATCTAGCAGGCCATCTCGTCATTTTTCGTGCCTGCTGGACACAGGCGTGAAAACAGTCCTAAGGTTACTTCTGAGAAAATGCAAGGTATTAAATTGTCTACATCACCATGGAAAAAAATACAGGGTGTTACATTTGAAAAAATCGAGAAATAACAATTTGAAATTGTCAAGGTTTGGACATTAATAACGGACACTCTGTATACGAAAGGTTAATCATTTATGAACGATGACTAGGCAAATTCTTCAGTTAAAAAAATTCTGATCAAATTCATGTTACTATCGCTCGTGGAAATCGGTAGAGAACTTTTAGCGAACTACTGTTCCCTCAACTTTTTGCATTTTTCTGTGAATGAGATCTGTACTGTTGGAAAAATATCTCTAATATTTTGCGTCAAGATAGAGGTATTGAAGAACATTGAAAATATGCGAAAATGTAAGGGGCGGTCCATTTAAAAAATCACTCATTTGTTGAATAATTTTATTTGGGAACACCCTGTATATTAGAAAATAATTTCCTGCTATGTAGAATTGAAACTACAAAGTGCATGCTTTCAAACGAAATTTCTTAAAGGTCTGGTTTGGCAGCTATGGAAGTGTAACGCACTATTGCAGGACCCTGTATACGTAAACTAGTTGAAAGTAAGCAATTATTAAGACAGAGCTGTCCTTGAACACTTGTTTTTCTACGACTGTGAACGAGCTTTTAATGAATTCATAAATTGTCAGTATTCCTGGTTCCGGTTGGAACACGCTAGAAACTGTTGCCATTATATAGAGCGTCATACAAATTATTATTTGACGTTGACATGAACAGCGACTATGTTTTCCACGCGGAAAGTGTTAGATTTTACGACAATAAATTCTGATAAGCTGGACGTACGACCACCTTAATCGCATGTGAATTGCGCAATTAGAGAGAAGAATAAGAGAGTTGAAAATATGCGGAAATATCATTTCCATTAGACGGGAATCTTATTCTTGAGGATTTCCAGTGCAATTCATTGTGACAATTCATATTTAATCAAAAGAAAATCCTCAAGCTGAAGGAATAACGAATTTCCATCCAATATCTTGCAAGATTGTTTCAGTTGGGAGTCTGGGGCTAATCTTTGATTCACCTTGAAGGCTTGGTGAAGTTTAACTACCGTTTCTTTCAAAAACAACAAGCTCTGTGGGCAGGAGCTTTGGCGCTCTTGTTCAAACTTTGACAAATTATGTCTCCGAAAGTATTGGTTTCTCAGAGTTGGGAATGATGTCAATGGAATCTTATGATAGAACTGCATCATAAAATAAAATAAATTGAACAAGAATCCATTGATATCATTCACAACTCGGAGAAACCAATACTTTCGGAATAATGATTTGTCAAACTTTGAACAAGAGCGCCAAAGCTCCTGTTCACACAGCTCTCCCACTTTTTCAATTTGGCTTCTGTGCATCAATTCTCAAGAATTTCCGTAATTAAATTCAAACCGTAGGTCTATGACTCATCTCATGTTGGATTTATATACATCAGGAAATTAGAATTAGAGTATTCTATGAAATCATATAGAATTGAGAATAATTATAATTATTATTGAAATTTTGAAAAATCATATCTCCGAAAGTATTAGTTTGTTAGAGTTGAGAATGACATCAATGGATTCTTATGATGAAACTGCATCTTAAAAAAAATTAATTCAAAATTTGTAATGTAAAAAAAAGCTTTTTTTTATTATTCCGAAACCACCTGGCAGATTTTGCTCAAGCGAGATATTCATCTCCTAAACCTACTCTGAAAATTTCAACTGTATAGCTCATTCCGTTCGAGAGTTATCGTGTTAACGGACGGAAGTGACATAATTGGCCTGGCAAATTTTCAAATTGACACCTGGTATATTCAATCAACAGAAAATCCTAACGCTGAAGAAATAACGCATTTCCATCCAATATCATCCTGGATTGTTTCAGTTGGTAATCTGGGGCTAATCTTCATTCACCTCCAAGGCTTGGTGGATTTTTCCTTCAGTTTCTTGGAAAAAAAAAATTATAGCAAAGACGTCTTGAAACTAATCCCGTACGAGAGTTACTGTTCCTTACAATGCTTCATTTATATAGGGATTTTTGTTCTACTTTGCTGAAGAGGAGTCTCAGCAAGAGGGACAGACGTTGTCCTACTGGAACTTTGGCTTGCCTGCTGTTAGCGGGTTCAGCGAACGTTTTTTCGATATTTTCGGTAAACTGTACAGGGTGATTGTTTGAAACCGTAGAATAGGAGAGTATAAGAATAGGACAATCGTATGGTTCGGAAATTTTGGTTTCATCCAGAGCCCGGTGTTATCTTTCTAATGAAAATATCAACTTCCGGTATTTTCGGAAGTGGTGCGTCTTGAAAATATTTTCATTAAAAAGACAACACCGGATTTTGGCAAACACCAATATTTCAGAACTATACGAATCTTTACTTCTAATGTACGGTTTCAAACAATCACCCTGTATATTGACTCTATTGCAGCGCTACCTACCAGTTCCAATTGTGCAATGAAAGAAATTAGATTATCAAAAAATTGATATTTCAATGTTTTGTCCATGAATAAAATACTGGAATGGAATACGAAGCACAACGAACAGAAATTTAAATATCAGAACAACGCCAAGCTGAAACTCCAGAGACTTGCGCATGCATGTTTTATCGTTACGACAAATCCCACAGAATTTGACATCAGCGCCACTTTCAGAACACAAACACAACTATAAATAATTCCCAGAAGTTCAATCATTCATGAACTTCTCAGAAGTATTTTCGATTTCAAAAATTATTTGGGTTGGTGTAGGGATGAAATTGTGTGGTTGTATGGTCTGATATGTAAACAATTCCAAAACACTGAAATGAATAATATTCGTCAAAGATTAAGCAAAGAAAATTTCATCAAAATTGGTTACATTGTTTAGGTGTTCAGAAACGCCACACGCAAGTACAGTAGAATAATATTATACATTCAATAAAGATAAATATATCTTGACTTACCCGGTCACGAACATTAAAATAGACTTCAATCTTCTTACCTAAAAAAAAAACATAATTATAGATATGCCCCTAGTTTAAGAGTGATACATCAATCAGCCATCAGTGTCAAAATTAAATGATTTCTAAGGGATCCCAAACATTTATCATACCGGTGGGTTATGATAATGAAATACTTCTAGTTGCCAAAATTGAGAATAAGCAGAAATTAAGTCGGTATCGTGGCAATATATTTATTATTCAATTCTTACAAATTGCTACAGTTTCGAGAAGAACCGTTCCTCGAAACTGTAGCAATTTGTAAGAATTGAATAATAAATATATTGCCACGATACCGACTTAATTTCTGCTGGTTATGATAATATTAGATATTCTCTGTTCATGGCATGCCATACCTATTCGAAGCATACCATGATTGAAGCGAATAATTATTGACCGTATTTTGAATGTTAGGGGGTTTTACTTGATTCAAATCCATATCACATGAAATAAACGTAAAAATTAAATTTAATCATAAACCGTTCAGAAGAATCAATACAAAAACTCTTTCTCATATTTGGCATTTTTTCAGCTGCGAAACTCATAGAGCTCAGTTCTATGGTCGACATAATCGTCCTTCTGAACAGACTATTCATGCTGTGAAAATTTTGTTTTTCAAAAAATCCAAGAGTTGGACATCAAACCCATGGCTTCGGGATAAAAATTATTCAAGGTGGTCAAGAATTGGACTGATCGGCACATCGTAACAATTTTTCATGGTGATCACACACCAGAAATCCTTCTCGAATCATAAATTGCATGGAATCTACTTAAATAAAAATCATATAAAAAAAGTTTCATCAATTTTTTTATCATTTATTTCAATTTCATCTTCTCGAGCTCTCAAAAAAAACTTCCAACGAATTCTATTGTCTCTCCAAAAACCTAATAGGAGATAAAAACACCTTTAATAATTTTGATACGATTTCAAAATATATAACAGTTGATATATCGACTCTTGCAAGTTTCTGTTTAAAAATAAATTTGAAATTTAAATAAGTTCCACTCACTTAGCTACTTTATCGTTCAATATAGTTGAAAACCTTCTCAGGTCAAACTCATTCGGATTTTATATTTACACAAATTCGTACGTTTTACGATTCAATGCCTCGGTACCATTTTGTAGTTGTTTGAGCAAGGATCACAAAATTTTCCAGCAACCTACAATATGGTTAAGATCTTTTCAAATTTGCAATTCAAAATCCCAACAAAATGGAAGGAGACAAGGATTAAGGGATAACAGGAAAATATTTACGATAATTCTTAGATGTTTCAAATTTTATACGGTTTAAGTGATCATTAAAGGATACTGTGGGAGGTATACTCATTATTGAAAGGTTTTTTTCTGGGTTTTCTCTCCCAAACTCTGAAAAATATCTATAAAATAAAAATGAATTATTTTGTGATTTGCTTCTGCGTAAGAAACACAAGATATTTGTCAGAAGCAATCAATTGAACGATGTTGCCTAACAAACAACAACGAAACAACAACAACGAAACAACATCAACGAAGAAACAACTATATCGTAACGTTTCGGAGTCTATATCAGACTCCTTTGTCAGACGCTCAATGAAAATCTTTAGAATTATTTTGTTGATAGTTATGGTGAAATTCAAGAATTGTCACATTGACAGTATTTAAAAATCATAGCTAACATAGTTTTACTTTGCATAGAAATTTCCAAGTTCCAACTCCTTTTTCAATAAATTTAGCCAAATATGGCCAATACCAATTGAGCAATTTGCAAAATTGCATTCTCTGTTCAATAAAATACAAGTTGACTCCTTAAGTTTCCTTTTAATATAATCAGGTTCTGTCATTAGAATCTTTGTATTACTCCAATCCATCATGTGATCTCCTTGGATTGTACATACATGTTCTGCTATTTTCGATTTGTGTATGTCTCTATTTCTCAAGTTATTCTTATGTTCTGACTTTCTTACTTCTAGTGGTCTCGATGTTTCTCCTGTGTATGATTTACCACAAATATAAGGAATATTATATACACAGTTTTTGATTTTTTCTTTTCATTTATGGTTTTTGTTTTCGTTAATAAAGACCTAAGATCATTTTGTGTTTTGAAGACGGTTCTTATATTGAACTTAGAACCGATTCTTCTAATTTTTTCAGAAAGGCCACGAACATAAGGGATCACATTCAACAGATTGGGTTGCTGTTCTTGTTCATTATTATGTTGCACTTGTTGATTATTTTGTTGTTCTTGATTATTTGCTCTTCTATCTTAATTCATGATACATGTATTCATGAATTGCCTCGGATATCCATTTTCTTCAAGAAATTTTTTGATGAAATCAATTTCATTATTTCGTATTTCAGGAGTAGAACAAATTAGGTTCGCTCTATCATATAGTGATTTAATAACACCTCTTTTCACACTAAGCTGATGATTTGAATAGAAATTTAAATATCTATTTGTATGTGTCTGCTTTCGAAGATACTCGTTTCGAAATGGTTCGGATACTTAATTATCGAAACATCCAGAAAAGAAAGCTGATTATTTTTCCAGAAAAAAACCTTTCAATAATGTATACGGTTTCAAATTCATCATTCGGAGAACGCATTTAACAGGAAATTTCTTGCAGTTAACACCTCCAGCAGAAAATTTATGCTTATTTAGTTATTTACTGTGCAATATTTGTTGTATATAATTCCCATCAAAAATTGAACCAACTGGATAGCTGGGAATATTTTTCAATTGCAAACAACTTTTTTTTAGTAACATTTTCTGATTTCTTGCATAGTAATGTCACTTTACTTCAAAGTAAATTTGGAGTAGCGGCCGATTCTCGTTTAGCCGCACGCCACTGATGATAAGGGCTAGTCACATATTTATATTATACAGTGTGGAAAAGCCAAACGGAATAAATTCATTATCTTGGTTATTGTACATATTAATATTAAATTATCATTCTTCTTCTTCGTAAAAATGCGAACCCCACCTTCAACCCCCTTCGAAAGACAGGTACAACCCCCAATTTTTCAAATAGGAAGTATGGGCTTGTGATACATCGTTTGAAAGGTCTCGTTATTCTCTATTCACAAGTGTTATCTCTTTCATGTTTATTGCAAAAAACAAATTGGACAAAAATAAAACCAAGTGATTAGCAGAATTGGGTACAATATCAAAAACTAAAATGTAGCAAAAGAATATGAATGTTAATGAAGTAGATGTTCCAAGTATTCATCACGAACGCCTTGGCAATATCCTAACCTCAAATAAAAATTTCTTCCTACATTATTGAACACCTCAGAAGTGATCATTTTCTTTCAACACTTTTTGAAGCAAATAAGTTTAGTGTTGTTGTAACAAAATTTGGGAATATTCGGGGGAATATTATAAAGCATTTCGGTAATCACATTATTTTATTTTTTCTAATTTGATTGCAATGAACACAGAAGTAATTCTGAATAGAGAATGACGAGATATTACAAACGATGTATCACAAGCCCATACTTCCTATTTGAAAAATTGGGGGATGTACCTGTCTTTCGAAGGGGGTTGAAAGTAAAGTTCGCATTTTTACGAAGAAGAATGGAAATTTAAATTTGACGTGTTTCGGGATTCTCCATAAATATGTACAAGATAATGAATTCATTCCATTTTGCTTTTCCACACTGTATACATAAAAATAAATATATATACATACAAATATAGAAATTGGTATAATGCGGATAATCCTCTAAAGAATTCTTTGAATTCAGAGCAATACATTGTTAACCAATTAAGAAAATAGTTGATTTTCTAGTGTTTTTTCAGCTGTAAATTATCCACATACATTTTGGGCCCAACTTGGATATAAAAGGTAATCATTAAAGGATACTGTGGGAGGTTTACTCATTATTAAAAGGTTTCTTTCTGAGTTTGGGAGAGAAAACCTTTTAATATGGGATATAATAGGTCCCACTAAATTGGATAAATTTTTTTCAAAGCATATCTCTAGACTAACACCTAACATTCTTAGAATTCCGCAAAATCAATAAATATTATTCTAGTAAAATTATTTCAATTGAACAAACATATGTTTCGACAGTATCAATCATCTAGTTGATCGAACTATACAACCAAATTAATTTTCTTGATCTGTGTCATTTATTTATTTCATTCAAATAATAATTATCTAACGTGGTGTCAATTTTCTGAACGGGTTGTCAAGGTTAGATAATTGATTATAGATTATTTAGGTTTCCTGTAGTTCAATACTCCTCACATCTTACCTGAACTAGTGTTAACCAATTATTGAGAAATAGTCTATGTACCTCAACCCAATGTGTCTCAAGGTACGACTAGAATTTCTGATTCGCTATTCAGAATTTAATCGCAGCAGGAATCCAGAAATCACGTTTTCTTCCTTGATTCAATCATTATATCCCGTTCTTGGATAGTTGTATAACTGCAAAGTGGTGTGGATGATTCGGAATTCAGTTTAGTTCAGAATTAGCATATTTCGGGACAAACTTCATGGAATTAGAATTGTGGATTTATGCTCGAAGAATGTCTAATATTTGTCGGTTAAACGTGGCTGTTGGGATTCTGTTATTACGAAACGTGTAACTTGAAAGATTTAAGCGTTCGGAATGCGCTATCCCGAGGAAAATATCTTCAGAAATTATAGAAGGTAAGATGAATTCGATTTATTAAAACCACGATGTAAATTACCAATGGCAGACTCTTTTCTTGAAATCAGAAATTTAATCCAACTGGAATGAATGTCTTTGATACTTATTTTCCGGGAATTCATCATGAATCAAAGGAATCTGAGATTCAGCATTAGGAATATATAGGACTATTCTTTTCAAAAAATTTCAACCAATCATATTAACGCATATGATACAAATCACTTAGCAACGAACCAATATTTTTAATCAATGCAGCATGAAAATATCCGGGTATTTGCACGTGTGCTTTAGGTGAATATTTTTGTGGCGATTTAAACCATCGAAAACTTTCGGGATGATTGTCAAAAAGATTGTATTTATTTATGTATGCGTTGGTTTGAGATGGCGAGGCATTCCGTAATCAAGTGATCAGGAGTTTAATCCTCCTCCCAACAGAATCTGCACTCGTCAGTTTCTGCTAGCCCTAATCTCATCATATGCTTCCTAAGGCCGCAGTGTCCTGTGATTTAACCAGGGAGCAGGTGCAACGTGTTCTTACTGAGGTCCAAATATTTCTTTTTCAGTGACTATATTGTATATTGTATATTGTTGTAGGGGGTAACGTCGCACTGCGACCTTAAGGTCTATTGTGCCCCCTCTTCAGAGCTGGTGATGTCATTACCGTCTACAGCTCGCCTTCCCAGTTCTAGAGTTCTAATGAACCCCAGTATCTGAGATTGCTTCAAGGAGGCTACGTCTACGATCAGGAGTTTCATCCTCCACCCAACAGAATCTGCACTCGTCAGTTTCTGCTAGCCCTAATCTCATCATATGCTTCCTGAGGCCGCAGTGCCCTGTGATTTAACCAGGGAGCAGCTGCAACGTGTTCTTACTGAGGTCCAAATATTTCTTTTTCAGTGACTATATTGTATATTGTATATTGTTGTAGGGGGTACAGAAAATTTAAAAAAATATCTCACGTTATTTATGGGCACCCCCTTTCTACTAGCCCTAATCTCATCAGATGCTTCCTCAGTCCGCAGTGCCCTGTGAGGAAGCCAGTAAGGAGATGCAGCGTGTTCTTACTGAGGTCCAAGTATTTCTTGGATCTGACAGTATCAAAGTTCTGGAATAATTTATTGGAGTGATACATTCCGGGGAAAGATCTCCAGAAAATACCTCTTTCAGTTTCTTCTTTCATCCGAAATTTACTTTTGTAGGTGTATCTACCAACCCCACAGTAGGGTTCCGGGCAATAAGGGGGTTTGTGCTCCTTTCTTGGCAAGTGTTGGCCTCTTCATTTCCTTTAATTCCCTCGTGACCAGGAACCTAGACCTGGGAGACCCTGTTGTTCTTGCCTACTTCATTGAGTTTTCTTCGGCACTCCCATATTAGCTTGGATTCGATAACATGGGACCTCAGAGCCTTAATAGCACCTTGACTGTCAGAGTGGATTGCTATATCACATCTCTGATAGTTTTTTTCTAGGTTCATTTCCATGCATCTTTCTATTGCAAGTACTTCCGCCTGAAAGATGCTCGGATAGGAGCCTAGCGGTGGTGAGCATTTGGTGCATGGCTCATATACTCCAGCGCCAGCTCCTGTAATGGTTTTTGAACCGTCTGTGTACCATTTAATGGCATTTCTTTCAAGAACTTGGGTGGCGGATTCCCTGTCCCAGTCTCTTTTCCTACCGAGCATCGAAGTGAAGTTCTTTTCGATGTTTACTTTCTTGATCATTTCGTCACTATGAAGATTGGTTGATGAAATGTACCTGGTAATAGAGGACCAGGCTTGCTGGTTTTTAATACTCTCATTACCTCTTCCTTTCCTAGATATTCTGAGAATGACTTCATGGGCCCTTTTTCTCTATCACTTAATGAGGTGATGTGCGATTTGTGATAATCTCAAGTGCCCTGGTAGAACAGGTTTCCATAGCTTCAGTGATATACACACAGGCCAGCCTTTGTACTATGTCGAAGGTTTTCTTCGTAACATTCTGGCTTGTTTCTGAGTACCAGACTACTGGCCCATACGTAATTATGGGTCTCACAATCATGACGTACATCCATCGTATTTATTTGAATTACAGTTAGTATTAATTCTGTCCTACAATTAAAATTGGGTGAAATTTTGGTCGGGAAATAGTCCTTCATACATCTCTCGTGCTTGCCAAATTATCGAATTACGAAAATATTCGAGGGGTGTATGAGGGACTATTCTCCGAAAAAAATGTATATATATTATTATATCTTCTATGGCCACACAATTTGGAAAACTTAATTTTAATATAGGATTAGAGTTCACACTACGGAATGAAGATCGCAAGAATCAAATATCAATTAATTTATTTTTTCAATTCAAATAAAATACCTGCATTTCGAAAAATATTTTTAGATATACATGTGATTATTGTGAAAGAATAGCGAATTTAAATATTCTATGAATATTTTCCTGACGACTGGAAAAATATCTCTTACAATATACGAGAAGATCCGACCGATTTCAAATCTAGAATGTAGAATTAGGATTTTCGGCTCACGAAAAAATTTCAGCGATATCTGACGGAAAATTTCTGAGATTATTTGGCAATTATCTGGGCCTAAGATCCTGATGAAATTCTGCACAAGTCTTCGGGTCAATATTCTTCACCTAACTACCTATTTTTAATACGATCAGATCGCTTGTTCTCGAGTTATTGGGAAAACAAAATTTCAGAAGTATGTTCTCACGAGAAAAAAATTTCTTTGATTGATACAGAAATGATACCATCCATGCATCCATAGAATCTCCGTAAAATAAGAAAATGCGATCCGAATTTTTTTTAAACTTTCACTTTTCACATGGCGTAGCTCGGTAGTGAAAATTTACAAAATGTAACCTTATTTTATAGGTGCACTTCTCATTCATTAGTCAAGCTAAGGAAATGAAATTTACATATGATGTTGATACATCCCTTATCTACACACATCAGAAATTTCATATGCGCAGATGCGGTCGGCAGGTCCATTTTCGCGGATTTTCCGCGGGCTTTTTCTCGAGATATGTGGAATACAGAGAAAAATTGTTAGCACCATTCGAATCTACGACCGTTAATTCATAAGAACAGTCATGAATTAATTCAAATTGGATGATCGATATATTGACGATTTTTCCATACATATAGGTATGTTTTTTTTTTGGGCAAAACATTTTTTTTCCTTAATTCTTTAAAAATCATGAATTTCATAAAATGGATCCCGTAGAATAACAAACTGTAACAACAAAACCAATAGACGAATTCTACCCAACAACGAACTCAGCCGAGATATTCATTCCTCAATTCTATGATGAACGATAATATATATCTTTCCTCAAATCTACTCCAATACACCAATATTCCAGTTTTGTTTTTAGTGGAGATATTCTGAACTCAATATTATTAACTTACCATTACCATTCCCATCATCATATGGATTGACCATCGGCGTGGAAATATCAACCAACAAAAAGTATGATATTATAATATAATTCTTTAAAAATCATGAATGTCATAAAATGAATCCCGTAGAATAACAAACTGTAAGAAGTGTTCTCTATGACGTTTAGTTTCAGATTCACAAAGTTCGCAAGTAGATTTTTTCTTCCAACTACGGAGCTTATCTTCCGGAGGTCGTTATTAAAAAAATGGGTTCAAGCCCTGTGAACAGGAGCTTTCTGGCACTCTAGTTCAAACAGACAAAGTAAATCTCCGAAAGTATTGGTTTCTCAGAAATGTGAATTAAATCAATGTATTCTTATGAAAGAACTGCATCATAAAGGAAATTAAATTCAAATAATAGTTTATTTATCAAGATTAAATGAGCAATCTGAGAATGAGAACTGCACCATGGAAGAAATCAAACTAAAATAGCTGAAATGAATTTGACTCTTTCTTATAGAACAGGATGAAATGTACGAGTATGAACACAGATCATATAATAAAGCTTAGATAGAATAATTAAGCATTCTGTGAAAACATAGAAGTACGTACGATTCATTATTGAAATTTAGAAAAATCATATCTCCGAAAGTATTAGCTTGTTGGAGTTGAAAATGATATCGATGGATTTTAATGGTGAAACTGCGCATCTTAAATAAAAATTGGTTCAAGCCCTGTGGACAGGAGCTTTCTGGCGCTCTAGTTCAAACAGACAAATTATATCTCTGAAAGTATTGGTTTCTCAGAGTTGAGAATTATATCAATTTATTCTTATGATAGAACTGCATCATAAAGGAAATTCAATTCAAATAATAGTTCATTTATCTAGATTAAATGAGCAATCTGAGAATGAGAACTGCACCATGGAAGAAACCAAATTAAAATAGCTGAAATGAATTTGACTCTCTCTCATAGAACAGGATGAAATGTACGAGTATGAACACAGATCATATAATAAAGCTTAGATAGAATAATTTTTTTTTCTATCCTTTTTATGTGCTAGGCAACTGAGACCATCTACTCAATTACAACCTTGTATCACAAACTCTATCATTTCTATTTTTTGGACATTCACACAACCAACACCACATCCATGCCCTGAGCGGGATTCGAACCCGCGACTCCGGCACCACAGCAGGTCTTTATACCCACTGCACCACCTGAGCCGGCTAGAATAATTATAGCATTCAGTGAAAACATAGAAGTACGATTCATTATTGAAATTTAGAACTTCATCTTAGCAGAAATTGAATTCAAACATCATAGAAGAATTTAAATTCAACAAGAGTGCCAAAAATTATCAATCCAAAACCAATAGACGAATTCTACCCAACAACGAACTCATCCGAGATATTCATTCCTCAATTCTATGATGAACGATAATATATATCTTTCCTCAAATCTACTCCAATACACCAATATTCCAGTTTTGTTTTTAGTGGAGATATTCTGAACTCAATATTATTAACTTACCATTACCATTCCCATAATCATATGGATTGACCATCGGCATGAAAATATCAACCAACAAAAAGTAGGATATTATATTATCATTCTCATATTTATACAATTGCTGGAATGAAACAACGTCATTTCTCAGGAGAATAAGTTGACATTATAACAATTCATAGAATACCCACATACTTAATAATTCTATCATTCTGTGAAAACGTAGAAATACGATTTACATTGAAATTTTAAAAATCATATCTCCGAAAGTATTAGCTTGTTAGAGTTAAAAATGATATCATTGGATTCTTATGATAAAACTGCTTATTGAAAAAATTCAATTTGGAATGTTTTGTGAAAAAAAATTTTTTTTTTTGTTACTCCGAAACCATCTGTCCGATTTTGCCCAATAACGAACTTAGCCGAGATATTTATCTCCCAAACCTACTCTGAAAATTTCAACTATCTAGCTCATTCCGTTCGAGAGTTATCGTGCCTACGGCCGGCCGTAGACAGAATGAATTTCGACCACGGATTCTTGATCAGTGAGTCGAACCAAATCGTTTAAGACCATTTTCATCGAAAAATTCGAAAATTACAGACATTTGGGCAAATTGATAAGCACTCAGTTCCGAGGAACTAGAGCTTTTATTCAGGATAGATAAATCTATAAAGAATACGTCCTAAAACCTTCAGATTGATACATAGACTAGTTTCGACGTGACGCATCTTCAACTAAATTCAATTTTTCATGACCAATTTAAGGGGATCAACTACCTAGCTACATAACTGTTGAAAAAATCATAGTAGGACAATAAGAGTTACATATTCTTGAAGGTGTATCTTCTACTTACAAACTGCCGAAAGATGATGAGGAAAAAAAAATTTGTTACGATTTTTTTTCACGGAATTTGCGTATTAGCGGAGCTTTCAAGAGTGGGAGGGAGATGGAAAAAGCCTATGAAAATAATAAATTTCATAGAATCGATCCCGTAGAATAATAAACTGTAAACAGATGTCCTTAACTGAGGTCCTCAGTTAACGTGAAAATTAACATGAAACAGGCCTGTTTCACCACCGTTAAATACGTTAACTGAGGTAGCGATTCAAATTTTATCCATAACTGAGGACCTCAGTTCGTACTTAACGGAGATTGAATACTTTGTGAATACGACGGTTAGTGTGAGTCTCCATGATTAGCAGAACCCCTGGGCAGAAAGCAGATCAGTATTTATTTCGTTGTCGGATTGTCCAATTTAAGAGTACTCCGCATTCTTTGTATGAATGGTATTATTTCATGGCTTAAATTCCTTGTAGAATGTTTGAAATAACTCTTTTCCTTCCATACTATACGGAATTAATTAATTAATAATTGTGAGTAAATGTACGTAAGGAAGAATTATTTCAGGGGTATTCCATTCCGGACCTTGGATACTTATACTCATGAAAAATTGCCTAAAATTGGTTGGGTTGTTCTCAAATAAGAGCCTTCATTAACGTGCTTCCCAAATATAGCGTGACCTTAACGCATCAATTACCTTTCCAGTCCCAGATCTCGAGTTGCCGTTACTATTTGTTTTACTTTCAGACATGTCAGACTCTTTGGGGCATTTTATTGCATCATTCGCCATATGGACGTCAAAATTCCAAGAATATGAAGTGATAAAATGACCGACAATAAACGAGAGCAATTAAAAAGTTTCGTATTTATTTAGGGGATATTTCGAGCGTATTGGACCAGACTGAAATTTGAGGTCTCCCATTAAAAAAAAGGCGTTACCAGCGGTGATTTACTTATGTTGATTTATTGCAACTTGAGCGTCTGTCAAATGGATCGATTTTTCCGAACATGATTCCTTCGCCAGCACTTTCGACACTAGAAAAAAAGGAAAATCTTTCATTTCTAGCATCTTTCAGCATTTTGTTT
Source organism: Halyzia sedecimguttata (assembly GCA_937662695.2). Classification (NCBI taxonomy): domain Eukaryota; kingdom Metazoa; phylum Arthropoda; class Insecta; order Coleoptera; family Coccinellidae; genus Halyzia; species Halyzia sedecimguttata. The sequence goes on along the minus strand of OW569420.2, from coordinate 20,645,104 downwards.
TAGTGATTAGAGTGAAAATAAAATTTCGAACTGGTATCTACTTCTCTGGAATATTGTTCTATCAGAAACTCGAAAAATACGAATTCAATCGAATGGAAACTTGGTAGTTAGTTGTAGAATGCTGACTCGCAAATGTTTGCAGAATTTCGTATCGTATCGTATCATTAGAAAAGCAATTAATTCAAAATTTGAATCTATCTGCAAGAATAATTTGAAATGATGATGATTTCAGACCTATGTTATTAATACTTGCTAGTTTTTGACAGGTAGTAGGTCTAGGGTAGAATAAAACCAACTCTTCAAACAAGGCCTACTAGTTTCGACTTCTATCTGAAGTCTTCTTCAGGGCACTATGAATGAACAAACTGATTGTTATTACTACCTATATTAGATTCAACTTAGGTAAGAACAATTCGACAAATACTGACCCATAACAGAGTTCCTCAGTCGGGGGATTCCTCATCTATGTTTTTCTTGTTTGATTAGCTCAAGTTTTTTGCTGGTGTATTGTTTTTATTGTTTGTTGCTAATCAATATATTTATGGAGAAGTATAACGGGTAATTCCGCAAAAGGAGCAGAGAAAATCATTCTGCTGGTACCTGCCGACACGTGTTTCTGCTAGTTGGCTTCTTCAGGACAGGGCAACCAAGAAACCAAGAAAAAGGTGATAACTGAAAACAGGTGACACCACAACAGGAGCGAGCAACCAATTTGTGCCTTCAGCTCTAGGACCTCCAATTCGGAGGCAAACTATGGCAACATAGTTTGCCTCCGAATTGGAGGCAATTGGTTTAGGTTTTCGCCAATGTCTCAAAAACTATTTGAGATAATTCAAATTTAAAAAAAAATTCAAATAGAAGAAGAAATTTCCTAGAAAAAAGTCCGGTCTACCGGAACTGTAGGACTAATATTTATAATTTTCCTAGAGGGTTTAATTTACGCCCGAAAGCGGGTACTCCTGCTTGCGCAAGCTTCGCCCCCTTCGTACCTTTGATGAATGAATATTTTTTAAACTTATTAAATATGGAAATAAAAAATTGAAAAAATTCAGGCGTCTGCAGGATAGATCCATGAACAATAATCCTTGGTCCAAAAATGTTTATCGCAATTTTTCAATTAGTTATCCAATAGTTAATCAATAATTTATTGTAGCGCGAACATTAATATTGTAAGTACGATAATTGTTGAACTATTAATCTGAGAATTTCTTCCTTTCTAGGAGTTATTTTGCAAAGGTCGTAGAATATATTTCTATTGGAAAATTTGAAAAGTTGTTGATTTTCGTGTTGTTATGAACAATTTACTTGAGTGAAAAATTATAAAACTCAAATTTATACTATTATTATTGATCCGTTTTCTTATGATCAGAAACTACTTAAACATGATTTTCAATAATTATTATCTTCTATTGTTTGCAAAATGTTCATAAACCAATACGTTGTTTATGAGATAATTCAAAATTGTCTGTTGAAAACATAATTGAAGCTTCATAATTTTCCACTTAAGTAAATTGTTAATAACAACACGAAAATTAACAATTTTTCAAATTTTACAACCGGAATCTATTCCAAGACCTTTGAAAAATAGCTCGACGAAAGAAAATAATTTCCGCATTAATAGTTTGACAATCATCGCACTTGCAATGTTAATGTTCGTGCTACAAAAAATTGTTAATTAACTAATGGATAACTAATTGAAAAATTGCGATAAATATTTTTGGACCACAGATGATTGTTCATTAATCTATCCTGAAGGAGCCTGAATTTTATAAATTTTTCATTTTCATATTCAATAAGTTCAAATAATATTTATTCATGAAAGGTCCAAAGGAGGCGAAGGCTTACGCAAGCCGGAGTACCCGTTTTCGAGAGTATTTTAAACCCTCTTGGAAGATATATAAATGAATATTGGTCCTAGTTCCGCGAGTTGTGCCTTTTTTAGAACATTTCCTCCTCTCCTCGAATCTTTTTTCAAATTTGAATTATCTCAGATAGTTTTCGAGATATTGGCGAAAAACCAAACCCCCTTCTTATTTTTTACTTAATTGTTTATAACTATTGCAATTTTTTCGAACGGCCTTTGCATTTTCTCAGAAACTATCTACATGCCATTCCGAATCGAATGACAGCTCAATCATAATTTCCGGAGAATACGCAAAAATTTTGACCTAAGAAGCACTTGTTGACTAGACCACCACGCAGGAGATCCAGGGTGAGTAAGTTCACTATTTTATTTATTTTGAATTTTGAATTCGTTTGATGACTAATGCATTTTTCACGTATAATCGCTGAAATACGGCTTGAAGGTTCATGCAGTATTTCGTGAGGGTGTCTGAGGTGTCAAAAGACAATATACATGCGCGCAAAAGGTCCTGACTTTACGTCAGCGCTATTTAAAAAAAAACTTTACAATTCGCGGAATATAGAAAGCAGAAAGGATTCGTGAGTGAAATAATAATAATAATAGTTTATTCAAGCTTGAAAAGGGATAACAAACAACACAAATCAGAGACTTGAAAATCTGTATGTTATCATTAACATATTTCATATTTCCCAACAGCAACATAAAAAAAAAATTGGGATAAGCCCTGTGGCCAGGAGGTTTTTGGCGCTCTTGTTCAAACAGACAAATTATATCTCCGAAAGTATTGGTTTCTCAGAGTTGGGAATTATATCAATGGATTCCTATGATAGAACTGCATCAAAAAGAAATTAAATTTAAAAAAAAAGTGTCGTTTAAGAAAAATGCTTCAAAAATTATCTTTAAAAAAAAGAGCAATCTACAATGCTTCTATGCTTTAAAAATTGTCATTAAATTTATTTATCAAGATTAAAGGAGCAATCTGCAATGATTCAACCTCGAGGAATGGGTTATTGCAAAACTCACACTCGGTGCATAGTTTTCACAACTCAACATACCTGAGGAAAGTATCATCGAAATATCTAGAGCAAGGCTGGAGACAAGCATAGCAGATTGTCCATTTATTCCTGATATTTGAGTAGCTAGTGGATTACGAACAAATTATTTTAATAGTTCAAAATATATTGATAAAATACTATCCTCTTTTCATAATTTGAAATTTAATAGTTCATACCACTAACACATTCTTTTCTGTATTATGAACCTTAACTCAAGAAAAAATTATTGATACACAAATTTAGATCCATATTCCAGTATTTTTTGCAAGCAACATTATGAAAATACTTTATTTAGGAACATGTCTCACTACCACTACTTAAGGAAGTAAAAGGTAATATTAACCTCAGTGGTCAACGAACAGTAATTTCTTTCGATGATTCCATTATGTTATACTTTCCTATTGCCTCCATAAACTACATCAAAACAGTCTTGTATATATCCACAAATTCAAGAATCGAATACTTGCTTTCCAATAGAAAATATACGAATTGACATTCTCTAATAGCTAGAAAAGATGACATTTATGAATAGTCATACAGACAGATTCTGTGTTCACATTCTGTGAATACATAGAACTTACGATGTAATATTGAAACTTTGAAACATAATATCCCCGAAAGTATTAGCTTGTTAGAGTTGAAAATGATAACAATGGATTTTTTTGATGAAAGGGCATCTTAAAAAATGTTGAATCCAAAAGTTGTATTGTAAAAAAACTATCCGAAACTATCAGACCGATTTTGCCCAATAACGAACTTAACCGAGATATTTATCCCTCAAACCTACTCTGAAAATTTCAACAGTCTAGCTCATTCCGTTCGAGAGTTATCGTGTTTACGGCCGGACGGAATCGATTCCGACCACAGATTCTTGATCAGTGAGTCGATCCAAATCGTTTAAGACCATTTTCAGCCAAATATTCGAAAATTACAGACATTTGGGCAAATTGATAAGCACTCTGTTCCGAGGAACAAGAGCGCAAAAAAAAAATACATATGAAAATTGAAGGGTCATTTCTTTTCCGATGTTCAATTCACACAGGCATTTAATTTTAATGAAAAATGCTCTGAATGAGATCCTTGGAAGGAGGGAAGTAAATGTTGTTTGTATGATTACTTACTCGGAGTTGCTTGAAGACAGGGAGAGATACAAACCGATGCCTGTCCAGAGTATAATAATTTTCGCGTGGAAGGAATTGAGCCGCTATAAAAGAATCGGGGTTACCCCAGACCCTATTCATCTTCATTGAAAGACATTATGTCATTACACCGTTTTTCATTGTTGGCCATGAAACAAAGGCTGTACGGTCAGATTTGTATAAGACCCTAGCCAGATAATTAAGTGGCCTCTAGAGCCTTGCTACGGTTTAAGCTGTGGATCCTATTTCTTGCCGAGCAGACATTTGGGAATGTTAACCATATTATCCCACAGGAGTCCGACACATACAATTAATTGTTTCTTTTCGAAGTTCACATTCTTCATGAGAGGATACCTATGTTAACTTCTGATTTACGTGTTTATACCACCTTAGCCTCACTCAATCAATGCAGCCACAATATACTGCCCTATTCAACAAGAAACACCTCCTTTACCATTTCAAGGGACAATCGAGATAAAAACCAGGTTGGGGGGTTAGGATATCCAAAATTCTGAAGTATTTACCGCTAGTTGTCCATCACCAAGACCGGATTTACTGTCGAATGGTCTTCTATAAACTAAAACGAAATGACCCTGATCAGGTGAAAGTTCTGATGTTCACATTAATTCCTTGCAACCTTTCACGTTGTCTTCTTGGAAGTATAAAAATTGGTTCAAGCCCTGTGGATAGGAGCTTTTTGGTGCTCTTGATCAAAAAGACAAATTATATCTCCGAAAGTATTTATTTCTCAGAGGTGGGAATTATGTCAATGGATTCTTATGATAGAGCAGCATCATGAAAGAAATTCAATTTAAAAAAAGTGTCGTTTAAAAAAAAAGCTTCAAAAATTATCATTTAAAAAAAAACATAAGTATGATTCATTATTGAAATTTCGATAAATAATATCTCCGAAAGTATTAGCTTGTTAGAGTTGTAAATTATATCAATGGATTCTTATGGTGAAACTGCATTGAATTTGAAAATTTGTAAGTTAAAAAATATGATTTTTTTTTCGTTACTGCGAAACCATCCGGCCTTTTTTGCCCAATAATGAACTCAACCGAGATATTTATCTCCCAAACCTATTCTGGAAATTCCAACTGCCTAGCTTATTCTGTTCGTGAGTTGTTATAGGAACAAAATTTCAAAATAAAATTTTTTTTTTACACTTTACGGCAACCCGATCAATACTTCACATGCGTATAAAGGTCATCATTCAACATTTTGATGCTAAATTTCAGATAGATCGACTGATCAGTTTCGGAAATATTCATAAAAAATGTTTTTACTAAAAATGGCCATAACTCCGAAACCGTTTGGTGGATTTCGCCCGTTTACGAACTCGTCCGAGATATTTACGGTCCAAACCTACCCTGCAAATTTCAATACTCTAACTCCTTTCTTTCGAGAGTAATCATGTTAACGGGCGGCCGGACAGAATAGATTTCGACCACGGATTCTTGATCTGTGAGTCGAACCAAATCATTTGAGACCATTTTCAGCCAAAAATTCGAAAATTCTGTTCCGAGGAACAAGAGCGCCAAAAATGATGATAAGTGTGTTCAATTCCAGAATTATCATCATACAAGATGATAAAACTGGGTCAAGCACTGACCTGAACTCCGGAGCTTTTGCGCGCATGTTCAATCGTCTATTCACATCTCTCAGCCGAATTAAGCATTGATATACCGGGTGTCCCAGTATACATGTCCCAATGGATTATCTCAGCCATTTCAAAACATAAAAGTTTTAAAATATCATGATTTTCAATTCGCTCAAAGAACCTTCAACTGAGAAAAACAAAATTTGAAAGTCACTTTCAGTTTGGCCGGAAGTGACTACGACTTTTTAATCTCAAATAGCACCTTATATATTTTTTGCAATCTTTTAATTCTACTCAAAATTACCTCTTCAATGATGTACCACACTTTGTAATTTACATTTGATTTGATGGAGAAAAAGTCAATTGATATTTCAAATTGAAAGAATTACAGTAGGCTACGATATTTTGTGTAATCTTGATTTTGACTTCAATAATCGAGATCAATAAAAAAAACCTTCCTCAAGTTGAAACAACTATGTATTTTACCGATAAAACAAAGAATGAATAGTAAAACAAAGAATGAATAGTAAAAGAAACAAAAAATTACGAAAAAAGGGGACAAAAAATACCTATAATAACTAAAGCATATGTTTCAAATGTGGATCATCTGCTTCTACACATTTTTTAGCTCGGTAGCCAGTTCACGCGAAGTAAAACTTCTCACCACCTCAGTATTAAGGGCTCTATATGCATTCCTAATTTTGTTTTTCAGATCTTCCAAATCAATAGGAGGAGTCTGGTACACATGATCTTTCAAAGATCCCCAAAGGAAGAAATCTAGCGGTGTTAAATCTGGATATCTGGTAGGTAGATAGATCGGCACACATGGACTATAAGTCAAAATCAAGAACACAAATTATCGTAGCCTACTGTAATTCTTTCAATTTGAAATTTCAATTGACGTTTTCATCATCAAATGTAAAATACAAAGTGTGATACATCGTTGGAAAGGTAATTCTGAGTGGAATAAAAAAATTGCCAAAAATATATAGGGTGCTATTTGAGACAAAAAAGTCAGAGTCACTTCCAGTCAAACCGAAATCGACTTTCAATTGTTGTTCTTCTCAGTTGAAGGTTCCTTGAACGAATTGAAAATCATTAAATTTTCAAATTTTTATCTTCCGAAATGGCTGATATAAGCCATTGGAACATGGACACCCAGTACAGCCTTTTCTCCGCTTTTATAATTTATTTACATTATTAATATATGAATACATTTCATACCATTTTAATGACAGACTCTGGTAACGAGATAATCATCTATGATCATAGAATTTTTAAATCTGACATATGTATTCTATTGGAATTTAAAAACGAACAAACTTACGCCTCAAGTAACTCCAGTAACGAGTTGTAATTGGATCAGATTTGGATATTTTGAGTTATAGAGGAAATAACAAAATATTTCAAATGAGTGTAACTCCAAAATCATTTGGCCGATTATAGCATTCAACATACATGATAACATTTCTGAATAGAGAACGACGCGACCTTTCAAACAATGTATCACAAGCCCATATTTCGTATTTGAGAAATTGGTGGTTGTACCTCTTTTGCAAAGGGGGTGAAAGTAGGGTTCACATTTTCACGAAGAAGAATGACAATTTAAAATTAGAATTTGAAGTTCTTCAGGATTTTCTACAAATATATACAGTAACCAAGATAATGAATATATAACATTTGGCTTTTCTACACTTATGAATTTTTCCGAGGAAGTAGCGAGATCACACATATACAAATTGAAAAGAAGAGGTGCTTAAACTGTGGGAGACCATCATTAACAATTTTTGGCACTCTAGTTCCTCGGAACAGAGTGCTTATCGATTTGCCCAAATGTCTGTAATTTTCGAATTTTTGTCTGAAAATGGTCTCAAACGATTTGGTTCGACTCACTGATCAAGAATCCGAGGTTGAATTCAATTCTGTCCGGCCGGTCCGGCCTGCCGGCCAGCCGTAGGCACGATATCACTGCAAGTAAAGCAATAAGAGCTCTGATGGCGTGCAGAAATCTATCCGGTAAGACTTGGGGCTGTAGCCCTAAAATACTGCGATGGATGTACGTCATGATTGTGAGACCAATAATTACCTATGGGGCAGTAGTCTGGCATGCCAAAGCAGATCAGACAACTACTAGGAAAGCGCTTGACAAAGTGCAAAGGCTAGCTTGTGTGTGCATCACGGGAGCTATGAGAACGTGTCCAACCAGGGCACTTGAGATCATCACAGATCTCTCACCTCTGCATCTAGTGATTGAGAGGTTAGCCCATGAGGCCATCCTCAGAATATCTAAGGAAGGTACAGGAACTGAGAGGATTAAATGTCAGAGAGCCTGGACCTCTCTGACTAAGTACATCCCATCAGTGAACCTTCCTAGTGATGCAATGGTCAAAAAAGTAAGCATTGAGAAGAACTTCACCACGATGATAGGTAGAAAGGAAGAATGGGAAAGGGAGTTCACCACCCAGACTTTCAAAGAAAATACCATAAAATGGTACACAGATGGCTCAAAAACCACGACGGGAGCTGGCGCTGGGGTATATGGGACAGGCACCAAGTGCGCACTGTCGGTAGGCTCCCGTTTGAGTATCTTCTAGGCAGAACTACTCGCAATCGAAAGATGTGCAGATATTAACCTAGAAAGAAAATATCAGAAATGCGACATAGCAATCCATTCGGATAGTCAATCTGTTATCAAAGCACTGAGCTCCCATGCCATCGATTCAAAGTTGATATGGGAGTGCCGAAGAAAACTAAATGAAATTGGCAAGAATAATAAGGTCTTTTTAGTCTGGGTCCCCGGTCACTCGGGAGTCAAGGGGAACGAAGAGGCCGATACACTTGCCAGAAAGGCAGCACGAACTCCTTTTATCGGCCCAGAACCTTTCTGCGGTATAGGAAAATGCACCTACAAGAAAGAGTTTCTGGAGAAGGAGGAAACCAAAAGAGAGACACTCTGGCGGAATCTTCCAGGTTTGGTTCATTCCAAAAAGTTCCTTAGGAACTTTAAAGAAGCGAGATCCAAAAGGTATCTGGATCTCTGCAAGAATAAGTTACACCTGGTCACTGGCTTCCTCACAGGACACTGTCGCCTCAGGAAGCATTTGATGAGAATAGGTTTATCAGATACTGACGAGTGCAGATTCTGTGGGGAGGAGGAAGAAACTCCTCTTCACCTTGTTACAGAATGCCTCGCCATTGCAAGTCAGCGAAAGGAATGCTTTGGACAGGAAACTTGTAGGAGTGAAGACATAATATCCTTGAAGCCTTCCCAGATATTGAGGTTCATTTATACTCTGGAACTGGAGGGCGAGCTGTAGATGGCGTAATGGTGAGAACAGCTCTGTTGGGGGGCACAATAGATCTCAAGGTCGCGGTGCAACGTAACCCCCTTATCAATAATAATAATAAAATAATAATAATAACTCTCGAACGCAAGGAGTTAGAGGATTGAAATTTGCAAGGTGGATTTGCAGCGTAAATATCTCGGACAAGTTCGTTAATGAGCAAAAGCCATGGAGCGGTTTCGGATATATGGCCACTTTTAGTAAAAACATTTTTTATGAATATTTCCGAAACCGATCACTTGATCTATCTGAAATTTAGCATCAAATTGTATAATCATGACCTTCATACGCATGTGAAGGTTTGTATTGACCAGGTTACAGCAAAGTGTCAAAAAAAAATTTTGAAAATTAAAAAAAAAAATGTCTACAATAACTCTCGAATGGAATGAGCTAGGCAGTTGAAATTTTCAGAGTAGGTTAGGGAGATGAATATCTCGGTTGAGTTCGTTATTGGGCAAAATAGGCCAGATGGTTTCGGAGTAACGAAAAAAAAATTTTTTTTTTAAGTAACAAATTTCAAATTCAATTTTCGTTTAAGATGCAGTTTCACATTAAAAATCCATTGATGTAATTTTTAACTCCAACAAGCTAATACTTTCGGAGATATGATTTTTCGATAATTCAATAATGAATCGTACTTCTATGTTTTCACAGAATGCTATAATTATTCTATCTAAGCTCTACTATATGCTCTGTGTTCATACTCGTACATGTCATCCTGTTCTATAAGGGAGAGTCAAATTAATTTCAGCTATTTTAATTTGATTTCTTCCATGGTGCAGTTCTCACTCTCAGATTGCTCATTTAATCTTGATAAATAAACTATTATTTGAATTGAATTTCCTTACTTATTTATTTATCGTATGGTATGGCACATGTTGAAATTTACATAGTAAAATAATTATTATGATGCAGTTCTATCATAAGACTACATTGATATAATTCTCAACTCTGAGAAACCAATACTTTAGGAGATATAATTTGTCTGTTTGAAATAGAGCGCCAGAAAGCTCCTGTCCACAGGGCTTGAACCATTTTTTTTTAATTAATAATATTATCATTAGCAAAAACATAAAATCTCCTATCTTACATGCTGTAAGATCTTCCAGTGTTCTATTTCTGAGAAATACATTTTCTTAAATCGAAACTCTTAATGGGAGGTCTGAGCGTTTCCCAAAATTTGACGCAGCTCCTGTGGCTCTGTTTCGTTCAGAGTTGGCCAGCCTGTATAAGTAACATTTTGAAGGTTTTGATTGGTACATATATAATAAGTTTCAAGAGTCATTACAAGGAAACGACTTTTCCGCTTATTCCGGGCATATACGAATAAAAAGGGCAGACGCATTAGCCTCCTCGTCTACGGAATAAATATTTCTCTCACAACGATAACATTTTTCATAGACGCTTTCAGAGGAAAATGGACGAGATTTCTTTCAGAAAAAAAACTATTTTCTCGCTCAGCACAAACATCACTTTCGTTCATTGTTTGAACTACTGGATAAATCGTGTAGACAAACCGAATTCCGTTTCCTCATTAACTGCATGAAAACGGAAAGCTTTCACGAATGGAAACGATCCATTTGTACCGGATATGCCGCGAGGAAATAGTCATAAACAAATTAAATTCCGAAACGATAATAACACCCCCAAACTACACCTACACTACCACATGAATTTTCAGATTTTTCTGTAACGTCGAAAAATACTCATTTTGATATGAGTGCTGGAAAATATTACCGGTTTAATGTGTTCAACATTTAAATGGACATATTCGTTTATCCTGAATTTTATATTGGCACGTTGATTCGTCCTCGATCATACACCAATAGTCTTATTGGCTTCATCCGCACTAAGTTCACATCAAGGCACTATTTCAAAACAAATCTTCCGATTTTGAATCAAAGTTAGGGCTTCTTGCGAGACCGAGATTTTTCTCGTCTCGTCTCGTAAAAGCGAGACGAGACGAGACGAGACGTTTTCAAAAATATTATGGGCGATACCGAGACCACATACAGCGCAACACGAGAGTCTCGTTTTTGGTCTCGTTAAATTTTTTGTATGAAGATTTATATACGACTCGACTTTTTTCAAAACCCACAGAAAACAATTGAATATGTAGAGTCTCCACTATAATTTCCAATATATTTTGTCTATATTATGCATCGATCGTTCTAGAAATACACGATTTTTTAGAAGATTATTAATTCGTTATGGCCTTGTGATAACTGAGATCATTTTTCAAGAAAAAATAGAATTCACGACCATAAAAACGGATGCCATTATGAATTCAATACTTAACCGACAACTTTTATTGCCCCTAAATATCAAGGCTTTGAAAATTTCATCTCTATCTGAACATCTGGAGAAATTTATTCACTTGTCCTCCTTGTAGTGAAGACGTGAACAATTATTGTATACATCTGTTGAACTACGTATAATTAAACTGGTAAAGAAATGAAGCTATTCAATGTTTCGAAAAGTGTTGTGAGGAATACGCCAAGAACACCCTCAATGATCTACCCACTGGGAAGGTATTCTTTGAAAACTATACCAAATTGTTCAATTCTATTAAAGAATGTATCGACATCGATAGCCTATTTAGTGATGCAAGCGTGATTATGTTTGAATTCTTGGTCATCGAGTAATTTAAAAGTTGAAATTACCAGTGTTTAAAATTAAAAATAATAAGTACATGTACAAATATTTTTGAATAAGAGCGTAATAAATATAGCTTTACAAAATTATTCATTATTGTATACGTTTTCGTTGGACTATTATAATATTCATTATCGTTATTCAGAATTAAGCCAGACGAGACGAGACAGCTGATAACGAGACGAGAACGAGACTTATTTTTTTGGGAATTGGCGAGAGCGAGACGAGCGAGGAAATAGTCATAAACAAATTAAATCCCGAAACGATAATAACACCCCCAAACTACACCTTCACTACCACATGATTTTTCAGATTTTTCTGTAACGTCGAAAAATACTCAGTTTGATATGAGTGCTGGAAAATATTACCGGATTAATGTGTTCAATATTTAAGGGAAATGCTCAAAACAGAATACCAATTTACTTGCTCAATATTGACACGAATGGCTTACATCAATATTTACTCACTGAAGTTAAAGGTAATGAATTACTTAATAGAAGGATAGAGGTCTTGATGATGTTTGTTAGTGTGTAGATTTCGATTTATCCCACTTTAGATTATATTCCACATGTTCAGAAATATTTCATCCCATATTTTACATCATCTTGGTTTACTGTACATATTTATGAAAATCCCGTAACACGTCAAATTAAAATTTTAAATTGTCATTATTCTTCGTAAAAATGCGAACCCTACCTTCAACCCCCTTCGTAAGACGGTTACAAACCCCTTATTTCTCAAATAGGAAGTATAGGCTTGCGTCATTCTCTATTCAGAAATGTTATCACTTTCATTTTTGGCGCTCTAGTTTCTCGGAACTGAGTGCTTATCAATTTGCCAAATGCCAGTAATTTTCGAATTTTTGGCTGAAAATGGTCTCAAACGATTTGGTTCGACTCACTAATCAAGAATCCTAGGTCGAAATCGATTCTGTCCGGCCGGTCCGGCCGTAGGCACGATAACTCTCGAACGAAAGGAGTATGAGCATTGAAATTTGCAAGATGGGTTTGGAGCGTAAATATCTCGGACGAGTTCGTTAATGGGAGAAATCCATAAAGCCGTTTCGGAGTTATGGCCAATTTTAGAAAAAACATTTTTTTATGAATATTTCCGAAACCGATCGCTCGATCTATCTGAAATTTAGCATCAAATTGTATAATCATGACTTTTATACACATGTGAAGTTTTGTATTGACCAGGTCAACGCAAAGTGTCAAAAAAAATTTTTGAAAATTAAAAAAAAAAATTTCTACAATAACTCTCGAACGGAATGAGCTAGGCAGTTCAAATTTTCAGAGTAGGTTAGGGAGATGAATATCTCGCTTAAGTTCGTTATTGGGCAAAATAGGCCAGATGGTTTCGGAGTAACGAAAACAAAAAATTTTTTTAAGTAACAAATTTCAAATTCAATTTTCATTTAAGATGCAGTTTCACCATAAAAATCCATTGATATCATTTCCAACTCCAACAAGCTAATATTTTCGGAGATATGATTTTTCGAAATTTCAATAATGAATCGTACTTCTATGTTTTCACAGAATGTTATAATTATTCTATCTAAGCTTTATTAAATGATCTGTGTTCATACTCGTACATGTCATCCTGTTCTATATGAGAGAGTCATATTCATTTCAGCTATTTTGATTTGATTTCTTCCATGGTGCAGTTCTCATTCTCAGATTGCTCATTTGATCTTGATAAATAAACTATTAAGTAATCATTAAAGGAGACTGTGGGAGGTATACTTCAATTTTTAAACCCATTAACAGGAAAGAAAGAAAGTTTTTTGAAGAACAGCAAACACTTTCTTAAAAAACTACAAAATTCAAATTTAAACCAAAATGACATTCTAGTGAGCTTTGACGTTGTCAGTTTGTTCCCCAATGTTCCTGTCGATAAGTCGCTTCAAATAGTTCGAACGAAATTAGAAAATGATGACTCGGTTATTAAAGATTCAAAATTTAATGCCAATGATATTATGGAAATGCTTGATGTATGTTTGAATACTACCTATTTCCAACTAGGAGATGTTTTTTATCGACAAAATTTTGGAATGGCAATGGGTTCGCCTTTATCACCTGTCATGAGAAATATATTCATGGAAAATTTTGAAGAAAAATTTGTGGATACATATTTGTTAAAACCAAAAGCTTGGTGGCGATATGTTGACGATATATTTGTAATTTGGCAACATGGTAGAGAAGAGTTAGGCAAATTTTTCGATTTCATAAATTCAAAGGAACCTACAATAAAATTCACTTTGGAAATAGAGAAAAATAATCAGCTTTCTTTTCTGTATGTTTCGATAATTAAGTATCCGAACCATTTCGAAACGAGTGTCTTCAGGAAGCAGACACATACAAATAGATATTTAAATTTCTATTCAAACCATCAGCTTAGTGTAAAAAGAGGTGTTATTAAAACACTTTATGATAGAGCGAACCTAATTTGTTCTAGTCTTGAAATTCGAAATAATGAAATTGATTTCATCAAAAAATTTCTTGAAGAAAATGGATATCCGAGGCAATTCATAAATACATGTATCATGAATTTAGATAGAAGAACAAATAATCAAGAACAACAAAATAATCAACAAGTACAACAGAATAAACAACAAGAACAGCAACCCAATCTGTTGAATGTGATCCCTTATTATGTTCGTGGCCATTCTGAAAAAATTAGAAGAATCAGTTCTAAGTTCAATATAAGAACCGTCTTCAAAACACAGAATGATCTTAGGTCTTTATTAACGAAAACAAAACCCATAAATGAAAAACAAAAATCAAAAAACTGTGTATATAATAAGGAATATTATATAAACATATTTTTTTTTAACGAAGTTAACCAAGATATTTAGATCCCAAACCTACTCTGAAAATTACAACTGTCCAGATCATTCCGTTCGAGAGTTATCGTTTTAAGGGACGGCCGGACAGAACAGATTTCGAACTCGGATTCTTGATCAATGAGTCGAACCAAATCGTTTAAGACCATTTTCAGCCAAAAATTCGAAAATTACAGACATTTGGGCTAATTGGTGAGCACTCTGTTCCGAGGAACAAGAGCGTCAAAAAGAAGCTGCTAATACACTTTGTGAGGATGTGAAATTAGATGTGATGCTTGACTTTGAAGAAAATCCACATAAATCGAGCAGATATACCTCCACAGCATTCAATGTCAGCCATACACCGATTCTCAACATGTTAAAACAAAATAATATGCATCCCTATAAAATTATACCTACATTTTTGTCTCAGCGGCCATGCTATTCATCAAAATTTCCGCTACTGGTCTACCGAAAATCCTCACTAGATGAGAGAGAAACACAAGCAAATCCCTCAAAAGGTTAATGTTTGGGCAGGAAATGTTCGAAACCATATCATAGGTCCCTTTTTCATTTGAATGGCGATAAATATTCACCCATTCTTCAAAATGATGTCGTTCCAACATTGGCCAAATTTATATAAGTTCCACGGAATACGATATAGTTCCAACAGGATGGAGCACTACCACATTACCAGCGCAATGTCCGGCAGTACCTCGACGCAATTTTTCCAAATCGGTGGATAGGAAGGCGAGGAACGATCGAATGGCCTGCGCGATCCCCTGATCTTAACCCATTAGATTTCTTTTTATGGGGATATGTGAAGAGCGTTGTGTAAAAAACTGAAAGTTTTTCGTTTTTTTACAATTTTGAATAATTTGAATGAGTTAAAAGATCGAATAACGCTTGCGTATTTCGAAGACAATTTAAAATTTAAATTTGATGTGTTCCGGGATTTTTTATAAATATGTACAGTAACCACGATAATGAATTCATTCCATTTGGCTTTTCCGCACTGTATCTGAATAAATAAATATTCCATCTTTTCGGGAATACACCCAGATAACTTAATTGATTATACTTTTTTTGTCGCGCTTGTACAAATTCATAGCTTCAGCGGTCACCTGATTTCACCCAAGGTAGTAAATATCTCATTTTATTGGCACTCTTGTTCCTCGGAACAGAGTGCTTATCAATTTGCCTAAATGTCTGTAATTTTCGAATTTTTCGATGAAAATGGTCTTAAACGATTTTTTTCGACTCACTGATCAAGAACCCGTGGTCGAAATTCATTCTGTCCGGCCGGTCCGGCCGTAGGCACGATAACTCTCGAACGGAATGAGCTAGACAGTTGAAATTTTCAGAGTAGGTTTGGGAGATAAATATCTCGGCTAAGTTCGTTATTGGGCGAAATCGGACAGATGGTTTCGGAGTAACAAAAAAAAAATATTTTTTTTACGTAACAAATTCCAAATTAAATTATTTTCAATATGCAGTTTTACCATAAGAATCCATTGATATCATTTTTAATTCTAACAACCTAATACTTTCGGAGATATGATTCTTCAAAATTTTAATATAAATCGTATTTCAATGTTTTCACAGAATGATATAATTATTCTGTGTGTATTCTATGAATTGTTATAATGTCAACTTATTTTCCTGAGACATGACGTTGTCTAATTCATTCCAGCAATCGTAGAATTATGAGAATTATAATATAATATCATACTTTTTGTTGGTCGATATTCTCATGCCGATGGTCAATCCATATGATGATGGGAATGGTAATGGTAAGTTAATAATATTGAGTTCAGAATATCTCCACTAAAAACAAAACTGGAATATTGGTGTTTGGAGTATTGGAGTGGAATTGAGGAAAGATATATATTATCGTTCATCATAGAATTGAGGAATGAATATCTCGGATGAGTTCGTTGTTGGGTAGAATTCGTCTATTGGTTTTGGATTGATAATTTTTGGCACTCTTGTTGAATTTAACTTCTTCTATGATGTTTGAATTCAATTTCTGCTAAGATGAAGTTCTTTCATAAGAATCCATTGATATTAATTCCCAACTCTGAGAAACCAATACTGTCGGAGATATAATTTGTCGGTTTGAACAAGAGCACCAGAAAACTCCTGTCCACAGGGCTTGAACCCATTTACAAGGTAATAAATTTCAATTGCAGAATTAAGCTTATTCTTTTCGATTCTTTATAGATATACATTGATGATTATCGGTGATTATCGTCAAGGAATAGCAAATTTAAGCTTTTAATTAAATGTTGTCATACTTGTCGAATTTGAATTCGGGGAGCTTTTTCACTTTGGCTAGCTATATAAATATAGTATCAGAGTCTTTCGCTAGAATCTTTGCAAAAGTAGAATGTAATTCTGTAAATTCTGTTAACAAGCCTGCTAAAAAAAAACTGGTCAACTATATTGGTTATCATGTTTCTATATTTCCACAACATCTTCAACAAAATAGATCTGATATGAATACAAGGTTTTGACGAGGGTGTTGAAGGATGTCCCAAAATTTCGACGATATCTGATAGAAAGTTTCTGAGATACAGAATTTTTATAATATTTTTTTTTATTTCATGTCGGAATTTTTCAACTGAATACCGAACTCTCATTCGATCAGATCAGTATTTTTCGAGTTTTTGGGAACAAAATATTTCAGATTGCCATAACTCCGAAATAACTCAGCCAATGACGAACTTAGCCGGCTTATTTGGACTCCAAAGCTAGTCTGCCAATTTCTCTAACTCATTGCATTCGACAGTAATCGTGCTGAAGGCCGGCCGGACGGACAGAATTATGTTTGACCTCGGATTCTTTATCAGTGAATCAAAACTAATCCGAAAATTACAAACATTTGAACAAATTGATATGCACTCTTATCAGGGGAAGAAGCTCTCCAAATATAAGAGATAAAAGCATGCTTCGAATATAGTCAATATGTTTCCAAGAAATTATGTTGTAGAAATTATTCTTCAGGGTGTCACCATTCTGGTGTAGGTATACATAGGATATTCCCACATTAATGTGTTGAATATTGACATGAATTGTTCAAAAAAGAATACCTAAAGCCCCAATTCACGGGTCCAATATTGACACAAACTTCCTGAATCAATATAATTCCTGGCACCAGATACTCAACCCCGAACTAATTCGAACTCCTATGTATCTGCAGTAAATCGCCCTATTACATATTACACGTGTTACGAAGAAATGGGAAACGGGCCATTAATTGAGTAATCTGTTGAAGCTGTTCAATCTCGATTTAACCTTTTAACGATGAAAATCAAAATTTATATTAGATCCTAAAACATATGCATCGAAAAATCACTGAAAAATAAAATGGACATATTCGTTTATCCTGAATTTTATATTGGCACGCTGATTCGTCCTCGATCATACACCAATAGTCTTGTTGGCTTCATCCGCACTAAGTTTACATCAAGGCACTATTTCAAAACAAATTTTCCGATTTTGAATCAAAGTTAGGGCTTCTCGCGAGACCAAGATTTTTCTCGTCTCGTCTCGTTCTCGTCTCGTAAAAGCGAGACGAGACGAGACGAGACTTTTACAAAAATATTATAGGCGATACCGAGACCACATACAGCGCAACACGAGAGTCTCGTTTTTGGTCTCGTTAAATTTTTTGTATGAAGTTTTATATATGACTCGACTTTTTTCAACACCCACAGAAAACAATTGAATATGTAGAGTCTCCACTATAATTTCCAATATATTTTGTCTATATTATGCATCGATCGTTCTAGAAATACACGATTTTTCAGAAGATTATTAATTAGTTATGGCCTTGCGATAACTGAGATCATTTTTCAAGAAAAAATAGAATTCACGACCATAAAAATGGATGCCATTATGAATTCAATACTTAACCGACAACTTTTATTGCCACTAAGAGCCGGTTTCTCAATTGCGAGTTAACCCGAGGTTGCGGGTAAACCGAGTGTTACGCATTCATGAATATCGCTAAATACATGCGTCAACTCGCAACCTCGAGTTGACTCGCAATTGAGAAACCGGCCCTAAATCTCAAGGCTTTGACAATTTCGTCTCTATCTGAACATCTGGAGAAATTTATTCTCTTGTGCTCCTTGTAGTGAAGATGTGAACAATTATTGTATACATCTGTTGAACTACGTATAATAAAACTGGTAAAGAAATGAAGCTATTCAACGTTTCGAAAAGTGTTGTGAGGAATACGCCAAGAACACCCTCAATGATCTACCCGCTGGGAAGGTATTCTTTGAAAACTATACCAAATTGTTCAATTCTATTAAAGAATGTATCGACATCGATAGCCTATTTAGTGATGCAAGCGTGATTATGTTTGAATTCTTGGTCATCGAGTAATTTAAAAGTTGAAATTACCAGTGTTCAAAATTAAAAATAATATGTACATGTACATGTACATGTACATGTTCATCTTCCTTGTGGCCCGTACTGACCAGTAAAGAAAAAAAGCAGTATCATGTTGAATACCTTAATATTATTGATTATTATATAATAATCGATGAAAATACTGAGAGAGACCCAGGAAATTTGACACATTTTGTCTTATATCTCCAGAAATTGAAATCGTATAGAGCCAAAATTTTGCACAATGTTGCAAAATACTACAATTGACGTTAGTACAAGTTTTTGTTGCAATCTGATGAATAGTTCACGAAAAAAAAATTTTTTTTTCGAAAAAATTAAAAGAAATATTTTTTTAAAAATTACCAACATTTCGATCATAACAGAATTTTGCCAAAAGTTGCGCGTTTATATCCTCGAACTGACTACCAAGTTTCGATTCAACATCTTCTTTAGTTCCTGAAATATCAGGGAAATAACCTCAAAATTTTAAATATCTATAACTCCTAAACCGTCCGGCCGATTTTGCCCGTTAACGAACTTAACCGTCGCATTTTGATCAGAAACCTACCCTGAAAGTTTGAAGTCGATAGGACCTTCGGTGCTCCTGTTATCGTGCCTACGGCCGGAAAACCGGCCGGCCTGCCGGCCGGCCGGCCGGACGGCACCCAAAAATCTTACACCGGATTCGTGATCAGGGAGTCCGAATTAGTCTATTAGCCAATTTTCAGCTCGAAATTCGAAAATTACAGACATTTGGACGAAATGATAGGACGATGTTCCCCTAGAACATGCGCCCAAAAATAATATGTACATGTACAAATTTTTTTGTATAAGAGCGTAATAAATATAGCTCTACAAAATTATTCATTATAGTATACCATTTCGTTTGAATATTATAATATTCATTATCGTTATTCAGAATTAAGCGAGACGAGACGAGACAACTGATAATGAGACGAGAACGAGACTTAAACGAGACTTTTTTTTTGGGAATTGGCGAGAGCGAGACGACGCCTACTCTCGTCTCGTGTGAAGCCCTAATCAAAGTTGACTGCTCCAAAATGCTCAGAAACCCAAACGACAAGAACTTGCCTAAGACTGAAACAGTTATCGAACGAGGAGGAAAAAACCATTCAGATATAGGAGAGTAAACATTTGATTTCTCATAAATGAACATTTGATGGACAAGAAGCCAACAATTTTTTAAACGAAATTCCTGAACTTTCATAACATTTGTGGAGCAGTATATCTTGAACACTAAAATATTAAGCTATAAGGAATTCCTGTAACAAAATATCCAACAAGAATGAAACAGCTCTCAAAAAGACCTGACGTGAAGTCAGGAGCTTTCGCGCGCATGTTCTTCCGTCTATCCACGCCTCCCACACCCTCACGAAATATTGCATGAACCTTCAAGCCGTCTATTTTCAAGAGAGTACTACATTTCAACTCGATCGGATATTTGAATATATTGGGAAAATAAAATTTGCCTTGAAGGTTCGTGCGGAATTTAAGCGGAATCTGACTAATAATTTCTGAAATATAATATCTTTGAAGAATAATTGCGCAAAAAAAGGCATTCTACAAGTATTTACCAAGTTCTAATTGGATCAGATTTGTATTTATTGAGTTATTGAGGAAATAAAAACATTTCAGATAGGTGTAACCCTTAAACCATTTGGCCGATTACGACCATTGACGAACCCAACTGTTGCATTCGGAAGCGCAACCTACACTGAAAATTGCAAGTTGCTATCTCTTTTCATTCGAAAGTTCTCGTGGTAACGGTTACTCAACTGGATACTGAACTGACCCAATGGTGCTCGGTTTCCAGTATTTTATCAGTAACTCCTAGAATACTGATCCGATTGGAACATGGCTGTAGAATTAGGTTTTGAAGGATCTCGCAAAATTTCAGTGATATCGGACGGATAGTTTGTGAGATAGAGAAAATGTTTTGATGATTTATTTTCAATTTTCTAGTAATACGAGCCTCAAGAAATTTCGTATTAGTCTTTGTGTCGGCATTCCACACCTAGTTACCAAGGTTCAATTTGATCAGACCTGTATTGTTTGAAAACAATATTTCAACTCCGAATTCGTTTGGCTGCTTATGCCCATTGCCGAACTTAACCGTCATATTGAGATGCGCAATCTACCCTGGACATTACAAGTCACTATCTCTTTCCATTCGAAAGTTATCGTGACCACGGCTTGATGGACAGTATCGAATTTGATCTCGGGTTCTTCATTAGTTAGTCGAACCTAATCGTTTAAGAACATTAACACATAAATTACTCCAAAAAAGTTCAGAAGACTATAAATTAATTTTGTTCAGTCAGGAAAAACGACTTGCATGAGGAATAATCCGTTATTTTTCGCGTTTTCCAAAGGGTATATATTATTCACAGTGGCAAAGGAGTTTTTAACCAACTAGAAACCTGAATAAAGCCAACAAATCTGGTAATCCTAGATAGAGCTCTGTTCTCTTAGAAAGGGTGGATGATCGCCATTTTGAACATTTAAAAAAATATAAATCGAATTCAATTTTCTATAGGTATAATTCGAAAAATTTAGAGAGGTGCTATTTAATATTATCATTAATCTCAAAGTTATAAATTTATTTTGAAGATTCCAAATGGTCTACGACATTTAGGGACCAAGCAGTAAAAACCGAAACTTTTGCGTTATTGTCGGGTATTCTATGTATTTCTTCATAATGATTAGTTCTGATGTTATAATTTTTTTTTTCTGGTGGTCGTTGCAAGTAGCGATTTATTTATTAAAGTATTTCCATATCAATAGTTTTACGTAATAGAGTTGATAAGAACTGTATGAAGCAAGCAAGCTGGTGACAGTTGAAAAAATAGGTTGTTCCATTAAAAATTCCGAAGTTGTTGACCACTTCCGGAATCTGTTGAAAATATATCAGACAGACAGCCTTTTTTGAGAAACGGATGTTTGGCTAGATTTCAAATCTCCAGCTGTTCCATTTGAGCCAATTATTTGAATGACCCTGTATACTGATGACAATTCTCCTTTCGTATTTTCCATCGAATAATGAAAGAGGAGGAAAAGAGTTTCACTTCAAAACAATAAGACAGCTTGTCGAAGGATATGATTAATGATAATCATATGATTATCCTGGAGCACGTAGCATCATCCCCCTAAAGCCCTTTTAAGAGCTCGTTCGAGCTGCAGTCTTTCCTATTTATTTTCCAGCCAGTGAGTATGGATCGCCATGATCCTAAAAGTAACATACAAGTACTCAGAGCGCAAAAGCTCTCACCATATCTGGAATAAAATCTACACAACGGACGGCATTAAATTGCAATAAAATATTATTTATACTCCCAACGTGGACAATACGGGACAGTTATTTCAATTCAATAATAATTCGGTTGTGCCATACAGATGCAAAATTGAACACTATCAGACCGCAGATCCCTGTTGGAGCCGATCCAAAAGAATTGGTCCGATGTACTTTGATCGCGACTGGACACAACTTCGGAATCGGTAGTGAAAGGGAAATGAGAAATCTCTGATTTTCTCGTTATGGCATTACCGCTGGAAATTTCCCTCGAAAGGCTCTATAAAGTGCGACTCAAGCCTTAGAGCATCCAAGTTTTTGAATTTCGGACGATATCTATCCATTCACCATGGATCGTGGGTTCTATGCTTCGCGAGAAATCTCTGAGTACATATAACTCTTCACGGGAATTTTTGTTGATGAATATTCTGGATATAGAAGAGAATATTAAAGGGTATTCCAGTAAAAGGTGTTATTATGATATTCAAAGAAAAATGCCATTTTTCAATATAAATGATCGGATGTTTATTTCATTATAAAGAAGAAGCTATGCCGTTAATAGTGGAAAATAACATCAGGCAAATGACCACCACGACCACGCTTACAGGACCATATCCTTTTAATGAAAATTTTCCATAACCAAATCGCAAAGTAGCTGCCCCATGTCCTCGATAGCCTCACGAATTCCATCTTTGAGGTCTTGAATCGACGCTGGGCTATTGGCTTAGACCTTCTCTTTCACGTGGCCCCAAAGGAAGAAGTCGCAAGGTGTTAAATCTCAAGATCTCGGTGGCCAATTGTGATCACCTCTTCGAGAGATAACATGGTCCGGAAACTTTTCCCGCAAAAGATCAATGGTTTCGTTGCTTGTGTGGCACGTAGCGCCGTCTTGTTGAAAGTAAACGTTGTCCAGATCAATACTATCCAATTCCGGCCATAAATAATCATTAATCATCTCTCGATGGCGCAATCCATTCACCGTAACTGTTGCTCCAGCCTCCTTTTCGAAAAAGTAAGGACCAATGACACCGCCGGACCATAAACCGCACCAAAAAGTCACACGTTAAGGATAGACAGGCTTTTCAACAATAACTCTTGGGTTTTCCGAGCCCAAGATGCGACAATTTTGCTTGTTGACGAAGCCACCGAGGTGGAAATGGGCCTCATCACTCAAGATGATTTTTCGATGGAATTCCGGATCATTTTCATGCATTTCAACGACCCAATCAGCAAAGACACGACGTTGTTGATGATCGGCCGGCTTGAGTTCTTGTGTTAACTGATTTTTATAAGCCTTAAGACCCAAATCTTTATGAAAAATACGGTTTAATGACGTTTGTGGAATTCCAAAGAACGATGAGGAATGGACAAACCTGGGTTTTCTTCAACACTTTCGGCTACAGCAGCAATATTCTCGGCTGTTCTTGAGCGACGTGCACGAGTTTTATTCTTCACATAACTAACTCGTCCCAACAGGTCGAATTTTTCCACCAATTTCTTTATTGCGGTCCGACAAGGTGCTTCACGACGACCCAAAAATGTTCGAGTTTTACGAACCGTTTCTGCCTAATTTTCGACATTTTTATAGAGAATTTTAATGATTTCAATGCGTTCTTGAAGAGTGTATCGTTCCATTTTTATTAATGGCGTAGTTTCTACTTGTCCAATGTCAAAAAAATGACAGTTTCAAAAGTGACATATACCGAAATAGCGGGGTATTCAAAATAACACCTCTTATTGGAAAACCCTTTATATTGTCTATTTACTAAAAGAGCAGAGACACTCTTGTACGCCACCATTTTTTCTTGTCTGACATATATACTGACTAACAAAGAAACTGCAACACCCAGAAGGAGCTGTTTAAATTTTAATGATTTTTTGGTAAAACATAGATAGTATAGCAAGGAGTAAATGATTGAAATTTTTTCAATAAATTTGTTAATAATGTGCTTGTCCACCGCGGTTATCTATACACTCCCCAACACGTCTTGGCATTGATGCAATAAAATTGTCCCTTTCTTCTTGAGGGATACTATCCCAAGCTACCTGTAGTTCATGTATCAGAGCCGCCAAAGTCCGTGGGGGCTGGGGTAAATTTCCAAGCCTTCTACCGATGATGTCCCCATGCTCCATGGGCGAAAGATCGCGGGGCCATAGCAAAAGATTCACATGGGTAGACTCTCAGACGTGTCAAATGTATTTCTAATCTAACAAACAAAATATGATTGAATGCAAAATAACCAATTATAGGGTATTATAATTACCCCTATATGCCCTTGAAAAATCCATATGATGATGAAAATATATAATTTGGTAAGTTTATCAAATTGGGTTCACAATATCTTCAGTGAAAACAAAACTGGAATATTGGCTGAGTTTCAATTGATATAATATAATTTTCAGAGCAGATTTGAGGAATGAATATCTCGTATAAGTTCATTATTTAATTTTGATTTATTGTGATGCAGTTCTATTACAAGAATCCATTGACATCACTCCCAACTCTGAGAAACCAATAATTTCGGAGATGATTTGTCAAAGTTTGAACAAGAGCGCAAAAGCTCCTGCCCACAGTGCTTTCCCACTTTTTGGTGCTCTTCTTCCTTGGAACAGAGTGCTTATAAATTTGCCCAAATGTCTGTAATTTCGGAATTTTTGGCTGAAAATGGCCTTGAACGATTCGGTTCGACTCACTGACCAAGAATCCATTGTCAAAATCGATTCTGACTTTGAAATTTTCAGAGTAGGTTTAGGAGATAAATATCTCGGTTAAGTTACATATTATGAATTAAATTTTTTCTAAGATGCAGTTTCCTCATAAGAATCCATTAATGTCATTCTCAAGCTAATACTTTCGGAGATATGATTTTTCAAAATTTCAATAATTATTCTCAATTCTATAGAATAAATAGGTACTCCAATTATAATTTTCTGATGTATATAAATCCAACATGAGATGAGTCATGGACTTACGTTTTGAATTTAATTTCGAAAATCTTGAGAATTGACGCACAGAAGCCAAATTGAAAAGGAGCTTTGGCGGTCTTGTTCAAACTTTGACAAATCATAACTCCGAAAGTTACGTTATTTTATGATACAGTTCTATCATAAGATTCCATTAATATCATTCCTAACTCTGAGAAACCTATACTTTCGGAGATTAAATTTGTCAAAGTTTGAACAAGACCGCTAAAGCTCCTGTCCACAGGGCTTGAACCAATTTTTCATTTACCATTTTTGGGCGTATATTCTGGGTACCATCGCGTTATCATTTCTCCCAAATCTCTGTAATTTTCGATTTTTTTTGCCGAAAACGGTCTCAAACGATTGGGTTCGACTGCATGATGAAGAATTCGAGGACAAATTTGATTCTGTCCGGCCAGCCATCCGGTCGCCCGTTCGTTGCCATGATGATTTGAGAACGGAAAGAGATGCGACGGACAAGTTTGTTAATGGGCATAATGGTTTCCGAGTAATGATTTTGTTTTCAACCAATACAGATCCGATCGAATTGAACCTTGATGAGTAGTTGTAGAATACAAACTTAAGGACGCTTGTAAAATTTTGTGAGAATCGTATCACTTGAAATTAAAAAAATATATTTTTGGGCGCATGTTCTAGGGGAACATCGTCCTATCATTTCGTCCAAATGTCTGTAATTTTCGAATTTCGAGCTGAAAATTGGCTAATAGACTAATTCGGACTCCCTGATCACGAATCCGGTGTCAGATTTTAGGGTGCCGTCCGGCCGGCCGGCCAGCCTTCCGGCCGTAGGCACGATAACAGGAGCACCGAAGGTCCTATCGACTTCAAACTTTCAGGGTAGGTTTATGATCAAAATGCGACGGTTAAGTTCGTTAACGGGCAAAATCGGCCGGACGGTTTAGAAGTTATAGACATTTCAAATTTTGAGGTTATTTCCCTGATATTTCAGGAACTAAAGAAGATGTTGAATCGAAACTTGGTAGTCAGTTCGAGGATATAAACGCGCAACTTTTGGCAAAATTCTGTTATGATCGAAATGTTGGTAATTTTTAAAAAAATATTTCTTTTAATTTTTTCGAAAAAAAAATTTTTTTTTCGTGAACTATTCATCAGATTGCAACAAAAACTTGTACTAACGTCAATTGTAGTATTTTGCAACATTGTGCAAAATTTTGGCTCTATACGATTTCAATTTCTGGAGATATAAGACAAAATGTGTCAAATTTCCTGGGTCTCTCTCAGTATTTTCATCGATTATTCTATGAACTCTTTGAATTCCACCGAAAACAAATTCAAAGACATAAACATAAAGAATCAAGTCATAGTTTAGACGTCGAAAGAAGGACGATGTTGATCGACTTGAAAAGGTACCTATTTCAAGAAATGCAATAATGAAATGCTTAATTTATGGATATAATATTATCTAAGTATTGTTGGGATCGGGCAGTTGGAAAATTTTTTAATAAAAAAATTTGTACCGACGTTAAATCGAGCATTCTACACGAGTGTGCAAAATTTCAGTTCGAAACGATCTCAATTCCAGAAGATATTGCTTAAAATTCACATTCCAGCGTGTTTTGACGTTCTATGGTCACAGAAAATCGTCACAAAAATCTATTTACCTCATTTGACGGCTGTTTGTCAAATCAATTAATTCCAATAATTGATGTCAGATTTCCTACATACCAAGTTCAAACACATTTTATTATATGGAAAACACTTATTATGATCACGTTCTACAGGAATTGATACTAAATAGAAGCTAGATGAAGATTATTGTAATGGAAAATTTGTGTTCCAGAATAATATTAAGGTATTCAACATGATACTGCTTTTTTTCTTTACTGGTCAGTACGGACCACAAGGAACATGCGCCCAATAGCTCCTGTCCACAGGGCTTGAACCCATTTTTTAAACATATTATTTGACACGATTACCTGAGAACGGAAAGAGATAGTGACTTGGAATTTTCAAGTAAGGTTGTGCATCTGAATGCGGCATTTGAGTTTATCTGCAGGCACAATCCGCCAAACCGTTTTGGAGTTATACCCATCCTAATTTCGGTTGTTATCTCCTCAATCACTCGAAAAATACAAAACTGATCCAATTCAAACATGGTTATTATTTGTAGAATGCAAACGCAAAAATTATTGCGGAATTTTGTGAGGATCGTATAACTAGAAAATTGAAAAAAAAATAAATGAAAAAAATTATATATATCAGAAACTATTCAACCGGCCTCTTTGAAATTTTGGGATAGCCTGCAGAATCTAATTACACTGCCAATTTCCAAGTTTGAACACGATCGGATCTATATTGTTGGAGATTCGAGCAGACTTGCGTGAGTTCAGTAGCTGGATGGGTAGGTTGCGCATCCGAAAGTGAGACATAAGATCGTATTTGGGCATAATCGGTCCAACGGATTCGGAGTTATACCCACCGCGACTATTAGTTCCTCGATAACTATACAGGGTCTTTCACAAGGAACCTCACCCATATTTTTACGGGAAACTACTGAACGTATTTTCATGAAATTCAGCACTTATAAGTATTTCACGATGCTGATGAAATCTAAAATATTTTCAAGGCATGAGCACCTCCGGTTTTTCCGGAAATGACGTCAACTTCCGTTTTTCAAATTAGAACGCCATTTTTTTATTGCAGAAATAGATTCCTTAGAAAATTTCAAGTTATTTTGATGTAACATTTTTCAGTTTTGGTTGGAAAATTCTCTCTGAGCGGGAAAATTCGAACAAAAAATCGAAAATAGAGCTCCGCTGAAACAAGAATAACTTCGAGGTTTTTGCATGGAAAATTTTCATTTTTGGGATTTTTCAAGATATAAGATTGATGTATCCACTTTAAAAATCGAAATCGCGATTCTTGATACAGGGGGTGAAAAAATCGCTTTCAAAGTTAGGGATGACAAAATCGTGAAAAATCAATTTTTTCAAATTAGAACCCCATTTTTTTATGGCAGATATTGAATCTACGTTAAAAAATAATTTGAGTGTATGCATCACACCCTTGCCCTAAAATGGATATTTTCTGAGTTATTCACAAAAAAATTTTTTTCCGACTTGAATTTTCAGCTATTTCTTTTCCCTTCACGCCAAAAAGATGAAATTTTCATGAACTGTTATTTGAACCATGCTGTAGATTTTTCACCCCTTCTTGAAACCGACTTCAAGTTACTATTAGGAGAACCATGGCAAACTCTCGCAGTTATAACTAGAGAAGATGCTCAAAGTTTTGACCGTTAATTTCTAGACATTTATTTATACGTCTCAGGAATGCTTCGTGCGTTGCTCTTCTTATTTCATCGGGAGGAAGAGATCTGCAAAAGTGTTTAAAAACCAAATTGAGTTTCAAAACTATGAATCTAAAAATCTAAACAAACCTGAACGCATTTCTGACTCGTTCTATGCAGTCCTCTTTATCAGTCAGGGGTGTTGAGTAGACAATATTTTTTATCCTACCCCAAACATAATAGTCTAAAGGAGTTAAATCGGGAGAACGTGGTGGCCAAAGATGTGGACCATTGTTCGCCAACCATCGATCTTCAAATAGCCTGTAGAGGATATTTGACACGATGAGTGAATTGTGTGGAGTCGCGCCATCTTGTTGATACCATAAGTCATTATGGTTCTGTACTAGCGGCTCAATTATTTGAGTCAATATGTCAGAATATCTATCTCCTAAGGGAGAACATTCTTTAAATAATGCAAACATGTGTAGTGTTCTATCTTACCAGTTAAAGTCCCATCATAAATGTGAACATCGAGAATTGCATTATTTTTGATGGCGCAAAAAACATTGAAACTCCAGGTCTCTTGAAAGTTCCATTGTCTGAAGTGGTGGTTGTTCTCTTCATCCCAATAATGACTGTTATGCCTATTGAAAGAACCATTCTTTGTGAATTTAGATTCATCTGTCCAAATTATACAGTCCAAAAAGTTTTCATTCTCTTGAAATCGAATCATCATAGCTTCGCAAAACTCTGTTCTCCTGACGAAATTAGTTTCCTTCAAATGCTGTACCCTATTGAATTTATATGGGTGCATTTTATGTTTTTTTAATATTCTCCAAACACTCGATTGAGATAATCCCAGATCAATCTCGGCATATTTGAGAGAATTTTGAGGATTCACACGAAAATATGCAAGAACTGTAATTTCGTTGTTCTCATCTTCTACTACACTTTTTTCTCTGTGTATAGTTTTCTTAACGAAAGATCCGACATTTCTCAAGTTTGTCATGGTTCTGTTAATGGTATCTCTCGTTGGTCTGGGTCGGTCAGGAAACCTCTCAATGAACAGTCGAATCGCTCTATCTACAACTTTATTACATTCTCCATGAAGTAGAATGAGATTTAAATAATCTTTATTGGTAAAATTAGGCATAGTGATCGATTTTATAACTTAATACGAATTATCACCAAATTAATAGTAAACACAAAATGCTACTGAATAAAGAGGAATTTGGCAGATGTAATTAATGATATCTATCATTAAAAAAAAAGAATGTAAAACATGGTAAGTTTTTGCATATGGTTCATAAGGAATTATTTATCTATCACTGGAGAGAAAACCGATGGCCGATTAGTTGAAATAAAGAGGTTTCCGATACAAATTCGAATCAAAATTCGCCATCTATTTGGGAACAACGTGTAACTTTTTTCTCTTGCATATTAGGGTAGTAAAATCTAAAACATGGTTTAAGTAACAGTTCCTGATAATTTCATCTTTTTGGCGTGAAGGGAAAAGAAATAGCTGAAAATTCAAGACGAAAAACAGTTTTTTGTGGATAACTCAGAAAATATCCACTTTAGGGCAAGGGTGTGATGCATACACTCACATTATTTTTTAACGTAGATTCAATATCTGCCATAAAAAAATGGGGTTCTAATTTGAAAAAATTGATTTTTCACGATTTTGTCATCCCTAAATTTGAAAGCGATTTTTTCACCCCCTGTATCATGAATCGCGATTTCAATTTTTAAAGTGGATACATCAATCTTACATCTTGAAAAATCCCAAAAATGAAAATTTTCCATCCAAAAACCTCGAAGTTATTCTTGTTTCAGCGGAGCTCTATTTTCGATTTTTTTTTTAATTTTCCCGCTCAGAGAGAATTTTCCAATCAAAACTGAAAAATGTTACATCAAAATAACTTGAAATTTTCTAAGGAATCTATTTCTGCAATGAAAAAATGGTGTTCTAATTTGAAAAACGGAAGTTAACGTCATTTCCGGAAAAACCGGAGGTGCTCATGCCTTGAAAATATTTTAGATTTCATCAGCATCGTGAAGTACTTATAAGTGCTGAATTTCATGAAAATACGTTCAGTAGTTTCCCGTATAAATATGGGTGAGGTTCCTTGTGAAAGACCCTGTATATAAATATAGACTTGATCGAATTGAAGCTTGGTAACTAGCTGTAGAATATCGACATAAGGATGATTGTAACTTTTTTTTAGAACCATACTCCTAAAAAATTTTTGAAGAATAAGGAAAAAAATTGGTTCAAGCATTGAAGTGAGGTCAGGAGCTTTTGCGCGTATGGTCTATTGTCCATTCTCCTCTTGATCAAATTTGCCATACGCTGTTCCCGGTGTGTACACATTTGTTATTGCAATTTGACGCAGCGTTATTTTGAAATCCATCCGTTCTTTTTGGCGGACCCTTTACTCCTAGAATTTTCAAAGTATAGGCACTTTTAATACTTTCAAATGCTTCAAAACATTCAAATGAATTCAATGTTGATCAATCGAAAACGAAAGCAAGAACCTTTTCCTTGATTCACTGGAACACATTCTCACCCGAAGCGTAGAAATCTCCCAGGCCATTTTCACCTGATTCTGAAATTATAGCGAACGTGGCCTGGCCCCTCAATTAACGAAGGTTTGGCCTTTTTTTCCCTCCAAGTCCTTTCTGTCGAAAATTTAGTAGGTCCGTTTTTGTTGTACTGCAAAAAGCTATCAAAAGCACGTGTTAGCCTATGGCATTTTCGATTCCAGGCTCCCGGCATCGAATTGAATATTTCATAATGAATGTTTACATTACGTAGTTTGCGAATATATATACAAGGTACCCCCATTTAACTTCCGTTTTAGTCGAACTTAGTACTCCAGACTGTATGCTTTTATTTCACGAAAGCCACAAGAAGCGTGTAAACGAATAGATTTAGTGGACCCAAAGGACCGACATCTTGTTTCCGTCGAGTCCAATTTCTGTGTATTCAAGTAATTAGTATCATGGATTCTAATATTCATTTCATATTTAATTAATGTTTGTTCTGTTATATATTTCTCAAATTTTGCGGTGGTTTAAATGATTGAATCTGAAACATATCTGTAAGGTGAAAATTTTCAATTGTTTCGAAATTGGTTCTGCGTTAGAAACACTAGATATTTGTAAGCAGCAACATATAGAACATTGTTGCCTAATAAAGAGTAACGAAACAACAACAATGATAAAACAACTTTTTGTGACGTTGTTGTTGAATATTAGGATTCTGAAATTTCTCATACTGACAATCTGTTAAGAAATGTTTTCAAGACTAAAAATGATCTAAGGTCTTTATTAACTAAGACAAAACCGATCAATGAAGAAGGGAAATTCGAAAACTGTGCATACATGGTTACATGTATTTGTGGTAATTCGTATACAGATGTCGTCAAATTCAATTCTGTCTGGCCTGACGTCCTTGGCTACTATAACTTTCGAACTGAAAAGATAGCGACTTGCTGAAACACCAGAACAAGTTCTTGACATGAGATCGGATGAAAATGGAGATAGATTATATTTGGTTAAATGGTGTACAACAAAAATGTAATCTAGACAGCTTAACATCTGCACCAGATGTAGATCTCACTGGGAATTTGAGCCTCGGGAACAGCGGTAATGGTTACCAATTCATATCTACACTTGAAGAAATTCTTGGTATTATTGATAGATGTGTGGATAACGATTTCATTGTGAGATTTTCTGGGGCGGAAAATGCGGTAGTAATTTCGAGAAGTGTTGCAAATCAGAAATGGCCAGAATTGTTCAACAAATATTGCGATAAAAACCTTGTTTGGAAAATTTCAATTTATTTTCTCGAATGTAAATGTCCCTATTCTCAGATAGACAGAGACAGGAGTATAGCCAACAGGTCGAATCAAATTTTATCAAGATTAAATGAGCAATATGCAATGATTCAACCTCGTGGAATGGGTTGTGAACTTACACTCGGTGCACAGTTTTCACAACTCGAAATCCTCTCTTCTTCTCTTGGAAATTATTCGATTCTTGAATTTGTGAATATATACAAGACTGCTTTGATGTAGTTTATGGAGGCAATAGGAAAGAAGAACATAATTGAATCATCAAAAGAAATTAGTGTTCTGAGGTTAATATTACCTTTTACTTCCTCAAGTAGTGAGACATGTTCCTATATACAGTATTTTCATAATGTTGCTAGCAAAAAAATACTGAAATATGGATCTACATTTGTGTATCAATCATTTTTTCTTGAGTTAAGATTCATAATACAGAAAAGAATGTGTTAGTGGTACGGACTATTAAATTTTAAATTATGAAAAGAGGATGGTATTTTATTAATATATTTTGAACTATTAAAATAATTTGTTCGTAATCCACTACCTACTCAAATATCAGGAATAAATGGACAATCTGCTATGATTGTCTCCAGCCTTGCTCTAGACATTTCGATGATACTTTCCTTAGGTATTTCGAGTTGTGAAAACTCTGCACCGAGTCTAAGTTGCAACAACCCATTCCACGAGGTTGAATCATTGCAGATTGCTCATTTAATATTGATAAGTAAATTTAAGGACAATTTTTGAAGCATTAAGGCATTGAAGCATTGTAGATTGCTCTTTTTTTATGAGATAATTTTTGAAGCATTTTTTTTAAACGACAATTTTTTTAAATTTAATTTCTTTCATGATGCATTTCTATCATAGGAATCCATTGATATAATTCCCAACTCTGAGATACCAATACTTTCGGAGATATAATTTGTCTGTTTGAACAAGAGCGCCGAAAAGCTCCTGTCCACAGGGCTTGAAGCAATTTCTTTTACATTTGAGACGTAACTTTTGAAATCATCTACCGTCGTCACTTTTGTAGATACAGCGATAAAATTGGGGAGATGTGCAGCAGAAGCACTATTTTTTGTATCGCAATTTTGCATAATAATATACCTCCCTGCCCCATGGCAGGGAATGCCATTTATGATTGGTACGTTATTTGATTTTGCATGGAAATTGAGGAAAAAAATTATAGCATTTGAAAAAATCGAGTTTTCGTGGTTAGAAATTGGCTTGAATGGAAACTAAATTTCGGAAATCCGATGATACGATATCATTTTGCAAAATTTCTGTACAAAAAATAATGCTTCTGCTGCTCATCTCCCCAATGTTAGCACTGCATCTACGAAGGTGACGACGGTGGATGACTTCAAGCATGACGTCACAAATGCAAAAAAAAAATTTCTTAAGTTGAAATATCTGAAGTACGGCTGCAGTTAGGTATAGGGAATGCTGATGACAGTTCATCTAAAATTGGCTGCTGAATCCAAAAAATGGGTTTAAGCCCTGTGGACAGGAGCTTTCTGGCGCTCTAGTTCAAACAGACAAATTATATCTCCGAAAGTATTGGTTTCTCAGAGTTGAGAATTATATCAATGTATTGTTATGATAGAACTGCATCATAAAGGAAATTGAATTCAAATAATAGTTTATTTATTAAGATTAAATGAGCAATCTGAGAATGAGAACTGCACCATGGAAGAAACCAAATTAAAATAGCTGAAATGAGTTTGACTCTCTCTTATAGAACAGGATGAAATGTACGAGTATGAACACAGATCATATAATAAAGCTTAGATAGAATAAAGATAGCATTTTGTGAAAACATAGAAGTACGATTCATTATTGAAATTTAGAACTTCATCTAAGCAGAAATTGAATTCAAACATCATAGAAGAATTTAAATTCAACAAGAGTGCCAAAAATTATCAATCCAAAACCAATAGACGAATTCTACCCAACAACGAACTCATCCGAGATATTCATTCCTCAATTCTATGATGAACGATAATATATATCTTTCCTCAAATCTACTCCAATACACCAATATTCCAGTTTTGAATTTAGTGGAGATATTCTGAACTCAATATTATTAACTTACCATTACCATTCCCATCATCATATGGATTGACCATCGGCATGAAAATATCAACCCACAAAAAGTATGATATTATATTATAATTCTCATATTTATACGATTGCTGGAATGAATGACAATGAGGCAACGCCATGTCTCAGGAAAATAAGTTGACATTTAACAATTCATAGAATACCCATAGAATATTTCTATCATTCTGTGAAAACGTAGAAATACGATTAACATTGAAATTTTGAAAAATCATATCTCCGAAAGTATTAGTTGGTTAGAGTTAAAAATGATATGAATGGATTTTTATGGTAAAACTGCTTATTGAAAAACATTCAATTTGGAATTTGTTTTGTAAAAAAAAAATTTTTTTTTGTTACTCCGAAACCATCTGTCCGATTTTGCCCAATAACGAACTTAGCCGAGATATGTATCCCCAGAATGAATTTCGACCACGGATTCTTGATCAGTGAGTCGAACCAAATCGTTTAAGACCATTTTCATCGAAAAATTCGAAAATTACAGACATTTGGGCAAATTGATAAGCACTCAGTTCCGAGGAACTAGAGCGCCAAAAAGTACAAAACATATGTAGTCGTATTTGAAATAACAGAGTATGTATCAACATCCGGTATTTCCGGAATCTTGAAAATATCTTCATTAGAGAGATCACACCAGAAGATTTTCCAATCTCTATATTCTTCTAATGTACGGCTTCAAACAATCCCCCTGTATATGATCCTAAGCTTCTAGTACTTTGTGAACCATTGAAATAATTAATACCAAATGCTTTTATAAATTTATTCTCTGTTAGAATTAATTAGGTAATGGAGTAACAATTCGAATAGACAAGAAATGTATAAAAGCGTAAGGAATTAATTATTTTAATTGTTCACAAAGTACTACGATTGTAAGATTGTGTAACTAGTTTTAAGGGGTTAGATGTAGTCAGCTTTTATCTTGTAATTTCTTAAAGCATTATATCTCAGAAATATTCTCTGAAAATTTGAATTAATTCCGACAAATACTTCTCGAGTTATTCAAAAATTAGCAAAGGGTTCTCGGGCGCTCTGGGCGAGAGCAGGTAGCTAACAGCAGGTAGCTAGCAGCTAACGTGCTAACGACAACATTCCAGAAAGTAGAATGATACGTAGACAACATCAAATGGATATTTTGGAGGCTGCCACAACGTCTGAAGAACTATGATATGACCCAGGAATAGATTACTCTGTAAGTAATTGAATAATACATAAATTGAGTGTAAAACTTCAAATGCATTTTTCTCAAAACTACGTTCTTTGAACTGGTGACCACTGTAGCTCGAAAACCGCTTGGTAGATTCTAACGAAATTTATACAGCTTTTCGAAAACATGAAAGACTCATGCCTGATCGAAGGATTTTTTATTCTGAATTTCGATTTTTTATAAACAATTAACTGTTGGTTTTTTCCCGAAATTATGGAAAAAATTTTCCTGAGGCTGCCATTTAGTTAATTTAAAAGATTAAAAAAGCTTCGATCAGGCACAATATTATCTATTAATAAAATTAATTTTTTTTGGACGATTTATTTTTGATTAATCTCCTAGGATAAGTGATGGTCACCGTAAAGAGCTCCGGTCGAAACTGGATCAACACATACAGCCATTACTTTTAAAATTATTAATATTTTTTGCTGAAATTTCTGTCAAATCAAGTCGAAACCATATTTCTGATGATACCATATTTTTACTTTTCGAAAATAAAATAATTTACTGCCAAAAAAAATTATTCAAAATTGACATGTTTTCACGCTTCTGACTACACCTAACCACTTAAATAAGTCAAAGAATAAGAAAAAGTAGAAAAAAAAACGAAAATGATTGTGATGTATAAGGAGATGACAAATAGTTAAGAATTTATTTTGATGTAGACTGAAGAAGTGCCGAAACGTGCCGCAATATTGAATAAAATATAACTGTAAATCATATATAATTTTTCCATTGTTTTAATATGGATTTGCATCAAGTAAAAGCCACAAACACTCCAGATCCCATTTAAATTTTGACTAATTAATTTTTTTTTTTAGTTAGGGACACTCTCATTGTGGCCTGCATTCGGAATTATGGAATTCATCTATTTAATCAATTGGAACCACTTTTTAGAATATGAGCACTTTTGTACAAATATAAATACAAATATTTCAAATATGGTAACCTATTCAACATGTTAATGCTGCGATATTATGTAAACTTTCGACCATCATTTCGATTAATCCGATCTCATTTCATTCAATTACTATTTGCTTCCTGGCGTCCAATATTAGTTCAAACGAAATCATGTATTTGCAACCAACAATCATTTACATTATCGAAATGAATGTAGTTGTGAATGATTAACAATTACCAAAATTGCATCAATTGTATATCAGTGTAGTGCGCAATTTATGAAATCATCGACGATAACCTTTATTCTACCACAGATTACCAGATAGTGCAATCGACAGTTGGCGGGAAGCACGTAGGTTTGACCTTCAGATTTACTACCCATGAAGACGTAGTAAAATGGCAGAGAGAAATGAACTACGTTCTCGCTCTTTACACAAATTCTAACCTCAACTTCACAAATCACTAATAATCATATTCCTTTTATTTCTTGCACATACGCCACAAACTGCATCTTAAACGTCTTCATTACACCTTATAAAATTCATTACATTAATCCCACTTGAGTTACAAATTTTCGTACATAAGCTGAGTATTTTAGCTAACCTTTCCGTTTGTTGTTATAAATTTATGAATGAACGTCGTTCTGCCTCTACCATAGTTGCGATTGGCCGAGAGGTCACGTGATCATATATCTGCGATTTTATTGGCACCCCCAAATAGTTAGGAGCTAGGAACTATTTGGGGGTGCCGAGAATTCCATGGTCAACTTTACGCGTCAGCAGAGTTCATTCATAAATACTGGGAGTGGCGTATCTGGTTAATCTGTGATTCTACCGCTTTTGAAAAAGAGAATCAGATTGATGCACTTTTTTGCCGTAAATCGCGAAATAATCAGGCTTGCAGGATGATGTATTCTCGAGTAGCCTATACCCACCAAAACCATTCAGTAAAAAACTAGCCAAGTCTCGATGGAGCTGCTTGTTTATCTCTAAAATGTAATGAAATCTAGACAAAGTCGTGCAAAGTCTAAGGTTCCTTACTGCGATTTCTTTATTATTATAGTTAATGTTGTGTGACTTGGCCGTGGAACATTCTTTATACGTTAGTGGGTACAAGTCAATTTTGTTTACACGTAATGTTATATCTGTTGTAACTACCTATGTTTGTTTAGCGAGATAATAGTCCATACAAGTATCGTCAATGGGTAGCGGTTCTGGCGACAGATTAGTGCAATGGTGTCATGGAGCACCTGGTTTTGTACCCTTGTGTACCCTTCAACGGCCAAGTCACACAACATTAACTATAGTAATAAAGAAATCGCAGTAAGGAACCTTAAGTGCTGGTTTCGCTAGTGCGTCGGCTGCATGCAGTGATTGCAGAAAGTGGCTGCACCGTCTTTCGAATAGACTGCTACTTCGGAACTACGAAGAAGTGGTTTCACTTCTGCGTCCGACGCAACAGCACTGCAACAGCTAAACGGCTGACTGCTTGGGGTAGCAGTCTGTGCGACGTCGCTGCAGCGGAAACAAGAGAAAATGAGTGTCGATAAATTCACAAAGGACGAAGAGATGAATCTCATTGAATATAGTTTCGCAAAATAGATGCATATATGATGCACCTCATGATAATTATAAAACTAATAATGTTAAAGATCTTCCTTTTTTAGTGCCGTGCAGATTCCTGCGTAGGCGTTCATCCTTATCTATTCACATCATATGTTTCTATTGAACGCAGCATTCTGCAATGTTTAGAAGTGCTTTATCCCCATCCATTGGCGGATATATTTCTAAGCCATGATAACTTTCTTCTGCCTATTCCTCTTCTTCCTCCCTCAATTTTACCCTGGAGAATGAGGCGTTGAAAGTGGTAGCGTTCTCCACGCAGAATGTGTCCGAGGTAACCAAGGTATATTAAAGGTAAAATGAAGATATATTTTTAAAAACTTTTATGTCGTATGCTAATATGAACAGTTTTGTACAATTTTATATTCATAATTTCGAGCTCTACGTTCTTGTTGGAATTTATCTAGAAGATGTCTCGTTATGAGGTTGTTGAAGGTACCTCATCCCTGTTTTTATACATTAAATGCAGAGGTCACCTTTTTTAATTTTTTTGCTTTAGATATTTCTAAATCAATTCATCCTGCTCTTCCTCCAAAACATGAAGCGCAAGTACATACTCCATTGCTAACGAATTATCACTAACGACTCACAGAACACGAATAATCATGCCGGCTGCAGTAGTTCCGCTGTACCTAATGAAACCACTCCGACGACGCAGCGGACGCAAGCATTCGCTGCACGCAGTCACTGCATGCATCCGACGCACTAGCGAAACCAGGCCTTTAGACTTGGCACGACTTTGTCTAGATTTCATTACTTTTTAGAGATAAACAAGAAGATCCATCGAGACTCGGCTAGTTTTTTACAGAATGTTTTTGGTGGGATTTCACTTCTTTCTGTAGACACGTGGGCATATTGATTTATTCTATTAGATTTTCTTATTTGACACATTTTTTTCTTTTTGGGAGTAGTTTTTTTATTATTATAAATTTTTCTTTTCTTTTTTCCGGTTCTTATTCTTATACAGTAGCAACAGTTTTTCGTATTGCCCATCCACGTTCATTATTTATGCTTTTGGACAGTTTAGACGGTATAATTTCTGAAAGATCGGCGCGTCTTTACGCCTAAGCCGGTAATCCATCCTAATCCCTAGCAAACGTTTTCAAGCGCAATAGAAGAAT
Organism: Halyzia sedecimguttata; assembly: GCA_937662695.2. Taxonomy (NCBI): domain Eukaryota; kingdom Metazoa; phylum Arthropoda; class Insecta; order Coleoptera; family Coccinellidae; genus Halyzia; species Halyzia sedecimguttata. The sequence goes on along the minus strand of OW569420.2, from coordinate 20,605,852 downwards.
GTCGTAAACCACTTTAACGCGGCCGGTTGCCACTTCGCCATATAAGGTTTTAGGAAAAACAAACGTAAGCGCGTTTTAAAATACAGTCAGCGCCATCTAGCGAAGTGTGCGGGTATCACCACCACTCTTAGTCCAACGAATTATATTTTGACCTTATATTGAGCGAAATTAATTAACATTTTAGGGTAATTTGTTTATTTAATTTTTGTAATGTTCGAGTAGAATAAAGTTAATCGTTCGACTATTTCTTCTTGTAAACTTGTAAGTATAAGTATAAAAGCCAGTCTAGTCTTATCCAGAGTTTTTCTTTAAATTTATTTAAATGTGTATTAAAAGCAGAAGGGAGGCACTCGCCTAGCAGTGGGAAGCAATACGCTAGATTTAATTAGAAGATGTGTCCCACTAGGCTGAATTTTTGCAATGACAGTCGATTTTTTGCGCGTATGTTCTGGGGAACATCGCGTTATAGTTTTGCCCAAATGTCTGTAACTTTCGAATTTTTTGACGAAATTGGTCTCAAACGATTTAGTTGGACTCCCCAATGAAGAATTCGAGGTCAAATTTGATTCTGTCCGTCCGGCCGTATGGCCGTCCGGCCGTACGGCCGTCCGTTGCCACGATAATTTGAGAACGAAAAGAGCTAGTGACTTGAAATTTTCAGGGTGGGTGGCGCATCGCAATACGACGGACAAGTTCGTTAATGGGCATAATCGGCCCGGTGGTTTCCGAGTAATAATTTTGTTTTCAACCAATATAAATCCGATCGAATTGAAACTTGGTGAGTAGTTGTAGAATATGAACCTTAGCACGTTCGTGAAATTTTGGGCGAATCGTATGGCTAGAAAATTTTAAAAAAATTATTAAAACATATTTTTTTTGTCACGATAACCTGAGAACGGAAAGAGATAGCGGCTTGAAGATTTCAGGTTATGTTGTGCATATGAATGCCACATTTGAGTTTGTTTATGAGCATAATCGACCAAACGGTTTCAGAGATATAGCCATCTGAAATTTGGTGGTTTTTTGTTCCTCATTAACTCGAAAAATACTGAACGGATTGAATTCAAACATGGATATTAGTTGTAGAATGCCAACGCGAGGATAGCATTTGTAGAAAATTTTTAATGAATCATTGAAAATAAAAAAAAAAAATTCTATATATCAGAAACTATACGTTTGAAATTGCTGAAATTTTGCAAGAGCGTTCATTACCTAACTGTACTGCCAAGTTTCAAGTTTTAACACGATCGGTTGAATATTGTTGGAGATTCGAGCATTCTTGTGTGAGTTCAGAAGATGGGTGACCTTTGCCTCGATAACTTTCGAACCAAAGGAGATAGGGACTTGCCATTTTCAGGGTAGGTTGCGTATCCGAAAGGGAGAGTTGAGTTCGTTTTTGGGCATAATCGATTTAACGGTTTCCGAGTTATATCCACCTGGAATATTGTTTCCTTGATAACTCAAAAAATAAATATTCGATTGAATTGAAGCTTGGTAACTAGTAGTAGAAAATCAACACAAAGACGTGTTTAAAATTCTGTAAGAACCGTACTCCTAGAAAATTTGAAAAAAATGACGAAAAAAAAAATTTTAAGAACCGCGCCTCCAGAAAATTAAAAAAAAATCACGAAAAAAAAATTGGTTCAAGCACTGACGTGTCAGAAGTCAGAAGCTTTTGCGCGTATGTTCTATTGTCCATTCTTGTGTATTGGACACCCTTAATCGAATTTACCATGGTTAATTATGTCGTCCATTCTCCTGTATTGGACACTTAATTCGAATTTACCATGGTAAATTTGAATTAAGTGTGTCCAATACAGGAGAATGGACAACATAATTTACCATGGTAAATTCGATTAAGGGTGTCCAATACAGAAGAATGGACAATAGAACATACGCGCAAAAGCTTCTGACTTCACGTCAGTGCTTGAACCAATTTTTCAACTAATTACCGTTCTTTGATTAGATCAGATTAGCATCTTTCGAGTTATTCGGAAAACTAGGGCTTCACGCGAGAGCGAGATTTTTCTCGTCTCGTTCTCGTCTCCTGAAAGCGAGACGAGACGTTTTGAAAAATATTATAGGCGGTACCGAGACCACATACAGCGCAACACGAGAGTCTCGTTTTTGGTCTCGTTAAATTTTTTTATAAAGTTTTCATTCGAAAAATAAGGAAAGATCTACATAGATAACAATATGTTTTACAAAATATCAACTCTTGTGACTATCTGTCAAATATTTCTGTTCTTAGTAAGGTATCTCTTATCATAAATATTTATTCTTGCAGATTTTTATATTTTAGGTTTGAATGTATTTTTTTCTAGATTTTTTACTCTCGTATATGTCAATAAACTACTGAATAATAAACGTGTAAACTATTGAAAGGGTTTCTTTGCCTCGAAATTTTCTAGCTTGAAGATCGTCTTATTAACTACATATACATACAGGAAACTTTTCATATGTATGACTCGACCTTTTTCAACCCTCACAGAAAACAATTGGATATGAAGTTTCCATTATAATTACCAACATATTTTGTCTATATTATACACCGATCGTTCTAGAAATACACGATTTTTTAGAAGATTATAAATTAATATGTTTGTTATGACCTTGCAATAATTGAGATTATTTTTCAATAAAATGTAGAATTCACAACCATAAAAACTGATGCCATTGTGAATTCAATACGGACAACTTTTATTGCCCCTAAATCCCAATGCTTTTAAAATTTCGTCTCTATTTGAACATCTGGAGAAATGTATTGTCTTGCGCTTCTTCTAGGGAAGATGTGAATAATTATTGTATACATCGGTGAAAGTACGTTTAAAAAAACTGGTAAAGAAATTAAGCTATTCAATGTCTCGAAACGTGTTATGAGAAAGACTTCAAGAACACCCACAATGATCTATCCACTGGGAAGGTATTCATTGAAAACTATACCATATTTGTCCAATTCTATTAAAATATGTATCGACTTCGATAGCTTCTTGAAAACATCAACAAAACCTTCGAAATATTGGAAAGATGAGGTTGAAGAATATTTGCTGTTAGAAAGAGCAAATAGGAATCAAAATATTTTAGAGTGGTGGAAAGTGATGATGAAGTTCTTCCTACACTTTCCAAGATGGCCGATGATTTATTAATGATTACATCCATACCTGTTGAAAGATTATTTTCCACAGCAGGTATGATCATGGCAAAAATAAATATATCATTGAAATAATTCTTGGTCATCGAGTAATTTACAAGATGAAAAATTAGGTACATGTACAAATATTTTTGTACAAGATCGTAATAAATATAGCTTTACAGGATTATTTATTGTTATCTACCATTTTGTTTATATATTATAATATTTATTATCGTTATTCTCAATTAAGCGAGACGAGACGAGACAAATGATAACGAGACGAGACCGAGACTTAGTTTTTTGGGAATTGGCGAGACCGAGACGAGATTTTTTGTACTCTCGCCTACTCTCGTCTCGTGTGAAGCCGTAGGGACAACAAAATTTCAAATGGCTATAGTTCTGAAACCACTCGGTGGATTGCGCCTATTAGCGAACTTAATCCGGCGCATTTGGACTCCAATCCAACCCTCTATTCATAGAACAGCGCGCCAAAAAATTATCACGAAAGTTACTCTCTCCGTAAGAAGCAACCTTCGGATAACGAAGAGAACTTCATTCATCGATAAGCCAGCAAATTTTTCATTCACTGATCAGTTCCTTCGATGGGTAGATCATATTTCACACTCTGTAAACCGTAAGCGAAATGTAGATTCGGCACATAAACTTTCTGTACGACCTGTGCGGAAGTTTATGTGGAAATAAAATTTAAATTTTTGATCGAAGGCGGAAAAACTGGAAATATACAGCAGCTGCTTCAAAACTGTCTCAACGTGCTAAATTTCAGGAATTCCGGATAGGATTCTCGATTTTTTTTCTCACGCTCATAAAAATACATAGCAAGGTATTTTCATGTGGGTGTTTCTATGGTTCGATTTATGACGTATTTTGACGTTAAGCTGTAGGTGGGGGTACCAAGCTTACTGCTTTTGGGGGCATATGGGGAATATTTTTTCAATCGACAGTCCAAAGCGAGAATTGTATTAATCAAATACGTGGGTAAGTGCCAAGTTGCCAATTTGGTGATATCCGTCATGTATAATAAATGGGCTGCCCCATCTACTTCTAGACCAGCAGTGGAACCACAAGCGCTCGACTCGACAGTAAACTCTCGTCCCCGTTTACCCCTAGCCTGTATTGAAGTCGAGAGTTCAAAAATTGGTACCACATGTGGCTGACTTCCACTCTCTATCGATATCGATATTTTCGACACGAAACTTATCGGCAATAGTTAGTTTGCCGATACGCCTTGTCGTGTTCGTATATTAGTATTATAGTCTAGTCAACAAGTGCTTTTTAGGTCAAAATTTTAGCGAATTCTCCGAAAAATATGATTGAGGAGTCATTCGATTCGGAATGGCATGAAGAGAATTTTTGAGAAAATGCTAAGGCCTCTCGCAAAAATAGCAATAGTTATAAGCAATTAAGTGAAAAAAAAGAAGGAGGTTTAGGTTTTCGCCAATATCTCGAAAACTGTTTGGGATAATTCAAATTTGAAAGGAGATTCAAATAGAGGAGGAAATTTCCTAAACAAAAGTCCCAACTGCCAGAACTGTAGGACCAATATTTATAATTTTCCTAGAGGGTTGAAAATACGCCCAAAAACGGGTACTCCGACTTGCGCAAGCCTCACCCCCTTCGTACCTTTGATGAATAAATATTATTTAAACTTATTAAATATGAAAAAAAAAAATTTAAAAAATTCAGTTGCCTGCAGAATAGATCAATGAACAATAATTCATGGTCCAAAAATGTTTATCGCGATTTTTCAATTAGTTATTCATTAGTTAATTAACATTTTTTTGTAGCACGAACATTAACATTGTAAGTACGATAATTGTTAAATTTTTAATCTGAGAATTTTTTCCTTTCCTGGAGCTATTTTTCAAAGGTCTTAGAAAAGATTCATATTGGATAATTAAAAAAATAATAATTTTCGTTTTCTTATGATCAATTTACTCAAGTGAAAAATTATAGACCTTCAATTTATAATAATACTATTGATCCGTTTTATTTTGATCAGAAACTACTTGAAAAAGATTTTTAATAATTATTATCTCCTATTGTTTAAAAAATTGTTATAAACCAATGCGTTCTTTATGAGATAATTTAAAATTTTCTTTTGAAAACATATTTGAAGCTTAATAATTTTTCACTTAAGTAAATTGTTAATAACAAAACGAAAATTAACACTTCTTCAAATTTTCCAATGGAAATCTATTTCAAGACCTTTGGAAAATAGCTCCACGAAAGGAAAAAAATCTCAGATTAATAATTCAACAATTATCGCACTTGCAATGTTAATGTTCGCTCTACAAAAAATTGTTAATTAATTAACGGATAACTAATTGAAAAATCGCCATAAATATTTATGGACCACGGATTATTGATTATTGATCTATCCTGCAGACACGTGAATTTTTTTATTTTCATATTTAATAAGTTTAAATAATATTTATTCATGAAAGGTCCGAAGGGGGCGAGGCTTACGCAAGCCGGAGTACCCGTTCACTATCACTTTTCACCAAGCTCAACAGTGTAAATAGTCAACATAACCTCATGAAAGATTTAGGTAAACTTTTTTAGGACAGACTATAATCCCTTGTCGAGGTAACGAACTTTGCCGAGCGCTTGTCGAGATTTTCTTCTTTCTTGTCGAGTGCTGGTGGTGCCAAATTGTCTTCGACTCGACATTGGCGTCCCCGATTTCGATGTCGAGGTCGAGTGCTTGTGGTTCCACCACAGGGTCGATAATTTTTGAGACCGAAAAAAATTATAGTTGAATGAAACCCATTGTAAAAGGAAGAAAATATAACAAAAATGATAGAAAAAATAATTTAGTGGCGATCTGAGGCCGGGAAGGGGAAGGGGGTCAGTTTTTAAGGGTAAAAATCGGTTTATCTCGATTTCCGGCAAACGTACAAGTCATATGGAAAAAATTTGAACAGCAAAGTTGTAGGTAATAAAAAGATCTACATCTTCGGTTTTCACACTTTTTTCACATAACCTCAAAATTTATGTGAAAAATTCAAATAATCACGTTTTTGGTTTTCAATTTTTATCTTTTACAAAAAAATTTTTTTCTCACCAAATTCGGTAAAAACTTACTATTTCATGTCCCAAATACACTGTAATTTTTTGGATTTAAAATATTCCTTTTTTCACCTTAATTTGACTAAATATCAGAAAAGCAGATTAATTTTCAATCACAAATTCTCACGTCAAAATATCTGCTTTTTTAAAAAAAGTATGTGGGCTTTTTGTTCGTTGCAATCTTTACTTTCTGATGGTCTAAAATGAAATATACATTACTATGGTAAATTTTCTCAGAAAATTCTACGAAATAACGTGAAATAAGGCCCAGAACCTACTAGTTCCTTCCCCACTTCTCTATGAAATACCTTCTGATGGGCTGAAATTTTTCGTAGGTCACTCAGGTATACAGGGTGAGTCTTTGACCACTTCATTAATTTTAACCAAAGATTCGTCTCATCAAATGAAACACTTTTTTCATTTACCATTTTTCCAGATTCGGCTCAGGTAAAAAGTTACAAGCGTTTAAAAATTTCACAATGTGCTAAAACACTCCTGCATATAAATTATCTATGACATTGTTGGCGGACGAGAATAAGGCATATTAACGTGGTTTACAGCTTGATTCGGGATTCCAGCGCTCAGGGACGGATCCATAAAAGTAGTGAAATTTCTGGAGTTTTCCATTTTAAAACATTCAATGAAGAATATCTCGAAAACGGTGCGTTTAAGGAGAAATGATGAAGAATAATATAATGTTCTAAAACGATGGAATATTCTTGAAATGACTGAAGAATAACTTTATATGCTTTCTTTGTGCTAATTTCGTTTAGTTTTATGAATCCACGAGTCCATAATTAGAAAACCAGTAGAAGTAGAAAATAACTAATATTTGGAAAATATGTATCATAGTTATAGGAAACTCTACGCCAACATTCATTTTATTCGAAAAAAGGATGTCAAAGCTACAAAATAAAAACTGATTCTTTTTCAAAATTTCAACAGCCTGTATCTTTTTACCTGAGCTGAATTTGGAAAAATCTTAAATGAAAAAAGTGTTTCATTTGATGAGAGGAATCTTTGGTTAAAATTAATGCAGTGGTCAAAGACTCACCCTGTATAAGTTATCATAAAATAGCAACAAATAGGCATCTACGCATATAATTTAGAGAAGATTCCGAGGATGACTGATTCTAAACTTTCTCTAAATATTGTAGATGACTTATTAAATATTAACTTTCTTAGCATTTTTTTAGAAAATTTACGATAGTAATGTATATTTTATTTCAGAACATCAGAAATTAGAGATTTCAAGGAACAAAAAGCCTACATACTTTTTTAAAAATGCAGATATTTTGACGTGAGAATTTTTGATTGAAAATTAGGCTGCTTTTTCGATATTAAGTCAAATTGAGGTGAAAATAAAATATTTTAAATCCAAAAAATTAAAGTGTATTTGGGTTATAAAAAGGGAAGTTTCTACCAAATTTGGTGAAAAATTTTTTTTTGTGAAAGATAAAAATTAAAAACTAAAAACGTGTTTTTTTTCAATTTTTCACATAAATTTTGAGGTTATGTGAAAAAAGTGTGAATACAGAAGTTGTAGATCTTTTTATTACCTACAACTTTGCTATTCGAGATAAACCGTTTTTTGCCCTTAAAAACTCACCACCTTCCCCTTCCCGAACTCAGATCGTCCTAAAATTATTTTCTTATCATTTTTGTTATATTCTCTCCTTTTACAGTGGGTTTTATTCTACTATAATTTTTTGTTCACTTTTAACCATTTTTAACCCTGGTCTATTCTAGAGGTTCCTCACATTCAGCTTGAAAATAGATGCCTGAACGTTTGCTGGATTATAAGATCGAGAAAAATGAAACAAAAATCTATCTAGTGAAGCGGTTCGGATACCCAAACGAGGAAAATACCTGGGAGAGTGCAAACGAATTGTCATGTCAGTACATGATGGAAGAAATTGTGGAGAAAAAACAGAGATGGGTCCAAAATGATGAGCCCGCATGTTTTCTTTACAATCAGCCTCGTCCTTCCAAATATCTGACGGGAAAACTCAGCGGTTTTGACTTGGCACATACTCCGGAGATGATATTGGGAGCTACAGAGAAGGATGGAGATATTCAGTTTCTGGTTAAATGGAAAGGCGTATTTGAGGCCGACATGATTCCCAGGAACATCGCGAATATACGATGCTTCTAACAGGTAATCGAACGAAGAAAAACTGCGCTGGTGATTATATTATCGATTTACGCATATCTTGTTTGATTCTATTCTTTCTTTATTTCATTCAATTCAATCATTTTCCATTTGAATTCAAATGAACCTTCAATTTATAAGTAATCATTAAAGGAAACTTTAGGAGGAATATTCATTATAAGAAGGTTTCTTTCTGGGTTTTCTCTCTCGAACATTGAAAAATATCTATAAAATAAAAAAATTATTATTTTGTGAATTGATTTTGATAATATTTTGCAAGATTATTGACTTTGAGACACTCAAAAGAATCCGAAATAGAAAAGGAAAAAAAAACAAGACCGTACTAGAACAATAAATATCCTTACATCCGTGCCCCAAAAATCACTCTGTGGCTAGAAGGAAAAAAAATGTTTTTTCAGTTTCGTAAAGAGAAAAATAAATGCTATGGAAATCAATAATCAATTAAAATAGCGAAAATTGATTCTATTGAGTAAAACCATCTGAAAAACAAAATATCCCGATTTTTCCTTCGAAAAACAAAATAATCCATTTAATTCTCAGAATGCTTGACTGATTTCAATGAACTATGAATATGAATAAGGTGCTACGAATTTATTTCAATATAGAAGACAGGACCATATCTGAGCCTTTGTTTTGATGATAGGAATTTTTTTAAAAATTATTAAAATATATTATTTATCTCACGATTACTTGAGAACGGAAAGATATAGCGACTTGCAATTTTAAGGGTAGGTTGTGCATCCTAATGCGACGTTCAAAGGCATAAGGGGCTAATCGGTTTTGGAGTTATATCAATCTGAAATTAGGTTGATATTTCCTGTATAACTCAAAAAATACAATGCCGATTCAATCCAAACAAGGTGATTAGTTCTAGAATACCGACACAAACATTTTTTAAAATTTCGTGAAGATCGCATTAATAGAAAATTTAGAAAAAATCATTGAAGAAAAAATTCTATTGAAAATCCTATCATTTTCAGGAAACACCCTGTATCTCAGAAACAATTAGGCATAAGAGATGTTTGAGTGTCATTGCTGACTCTATTACCCCCTGCCCGAGGGATCATTGGTCAGAAATCACCCTGTATATTGCTTCCCACAAATATCTAGTATTTCTTTCGCATATGTAATTTTAAACTAATAAAAATTTTTATTTCATAGATATTTTCCACATTTCATGTAAAAAGAAAAGTTCAGCTAATTTTGGAGGTAAATTTCCGAGATATTGAAGATTTCTTAAAAAAAATCAGCTTGCTATTTTCATGACATTTTGCCTGAACCTTGAAATCGTTATTCTACATTGGATCGCTGAACTAGATCGGGTGAGTGGTTTCAGAAATATTGAGAAATTTCAAATGAATATGTCTCCAAAATAGATATCAATCAGATGGGATAAAAAAAAATAATTACACTATTTTTCATTCAAGTAGTTACCATCACACTTAATTATTACATCTTCTCAAATTTTAATTCAGTTCATCAAGTCAAGTTCTTAACTGTCTATCCTTATACAGTTGTCAGGAGACAAAAAAGGTTGTAATCAATAGATGGAATGTCAGATGAATATGGAGGGTGTGGTCAATTGGTTCAGCCATGTCTTTCGACTTTATCCTGTAAGAACACCACTCTCAAATTTACTAAATATTAAAACAGGAAAAGAAGATAGTGAAAACCACTATAGAATAATCTAACAACTACAATTAATCAATCCGAAACCTGCATTTTCATTCAGTTATTATTTTTCCAGACTGATTTGTATACGAAGATAAATACACGAGAGATTGACCTCACTACTGAAGACGGAGAATAGAAGGTTCAAAAACCCCATCAGAAATAATAAAAGGGTATATTCCATTAAGGCGTTAAAATCATTTTCAGAGTAATTGTTCCCAAACTGAATGCTGTCGAAGGTATGAATCATTTATGCCATAATCGCGATACCATACAATAGACCCATTGTTCGATTCTGATAAAAAAACATTTCAGAAACACATGCAAACTGATATGTTCGATGATGTTTTGACTACATTCGATAGATATATTCCTTCCATTCTCTACAGGGAGCCCTGCTCAATATTTCATTCTTTTGTTCAGAAATCTTTTTTTACACTATATTATTATACATAGTAATAACAGAAATATATCACAAATTTATATGGCTTAAAATGAACAAATGTTCAAATCCAAACACGTAGGATTTTGTTCGTATAATACGAGACATAATGTTTTCTAATTGGCGCGCTGTTCAAGAATCCGAGGTCAGAATTGATTGTGCCGGCCGGCCGTCAGCACGATTACGCTCGAACGCAATGATATGAGTTAGAGAGTTGAAGTTGGGGTGGGTTTGGAGTACAAATGCGCCGGCTAGGGCTTCACGCGAGAGCGAGATTTTTCTCTTCTCGGATAAGCGAGACGAGACGAGATGAGACGTTTCCAAAAATATTATAGTCTGTTTTAGGTATCGTTAAATTTTTTGTATGAAGTTTTATATACGACTCGACTTTTTTCAACACCCACAGAAAACAATTGAATATGAAGAGTTTCCACTATAATTACCAATATATTTCGTCTATATTATACATCGATCGTTCTAGAAATTCACGATTTTTAGAAAAGATTATTAATTCGTTATGACCTTGCTATAATGGAGATTATTTTTCAAGAAAAAAATATAATTCACAAGCATAAAAACGGATGCCATTATGCATTCAATACTTAACGGACAACTTTATTGCCCCTAAATCCCAATGCTTGAATGAAAATTTCGTCTCTATCTGAACATCTGGAGAAATGTATTCTTTTGTGCTCCTTGTAGTGAAGATGTGAACAATTATTGTATACATCTGTCAGGGCCGGTTTCTCAATTGCGAGTTAACCCAAGGTTGCGGGTAACCCGAGTGTTGCGCATTCATGAATATCGCTAAATACATGCGTCAACTCGCAACCTCGAGTTAACTCGCAATTGAGAAACCGGCCCCCAATGTTTCAAAAAGTGTTATGAGGAATACGCCAAGAACACCCTCAATGATCTACCCACTGGCAAGGTATTCTTTGAAAACTATACCAAATTGTTTAATTCTATTAAAAAATGTATCGACATCGATCGCCTATTTAAAACATCAACAAAACTTTCGAAATATTGGAAAGCTGAGTTTGAAGAATATTTGCTGTTAGAAAGAGCAAATAGGAATACAAATATTTTACAGTGGTGGAGAGTGATGAAAAAGTTCTTCCTACACTTTCCAAGATGGCCGATTATTTATTAATGGCTACATCCGTACCTGTTGAAATATTATTTTCCACAGCAGGTATGATCATGGCAAATACACGTACACCATTGAAAGATGAAGTGATGCATGCGTGATTATGTTTGAGTTCTTGGTCATCGAGTAATTTAAAAGTTGAAATTAACAGTGTTTTGAATTGAAAATAATATGTACACGTACAAATATTTTTGTATAAGAGCGTAACAAATATAGCTTTGCAAAATTATTCATTATTGTATACCATTTCGTTTATATATTATAATATTTATTATAGTTATTCAGAACTAAGCGAGATGAGACGAGACAACTGATAACGAGACGAGAACGACACTTAAACGAGACTTAATTTTTTGGGAATTGGCGAGAGCGAGACGAGACTTTATACTCTCGCCTACTCTCGTCTCGTGTGAAGCCCTAGCGCCGGCTAAGTTCGTTAATAGGCAAAATCCACCGAGAAGTTTCAGAGTTATCTAGCCATTTGGAATTTTGTTTTCCCAATAACTCGAAAAATACCAATCTGATCGAATCAAAGCACGGTTATGTTTTGAAAAATACCAACACGAAGTCTTATGAAATATTTTGTGATGATCGCATGACTGGAAAATTAAAAAAAAAATATTTCAAAACAATTCTGTATCTCAGAAACTATCCGTCTGATATCAATGAAATTCTACTTGTTTTTTCTTCAACATTTTTCTGATTAACTCTGGATCATATCCATTGTTCACCGCTATTTGCTCGATAATTTCTAATTCTTCACAATAATTTTCTTCGGATAATATATTGATTAGTCGGTGTAATATAATATGAGATGCTGCGACTTTATATTCGAATGAATAACACGAAGAGAATAGTAAATCAGAGAGCAATAGAAAAGATAAATCCGGTGTTTATCGGTTGAATTGAATAAGTTGTGATAAATGATAAATAGGAAAAACAGGTACACATTTTGTCATAAAAAATAAGGAACATAATCACAGCTACCGAAATAACAAAATCAATCCTGATTATTCGAATCATTTATTAGCAGAAGGGCATAAATTCAACCCTGGTTTCAAAATTCATAATTTGAATAAAGTAGCGCAACTCAATTATTAGCAAATGGTGGAACGAAATAGGGAAAAACATACGGGTAACTTAGTAAATAAAAAATTATTGTAAATGTTTACAAACAACTACCAGTGTAAGATTATGTGATTAGTTTTAAATAAGTCACAAGAAGAAGAAGAACAAAAAGACTCTATCCAGGTCATCAAGGTATAGGGAGATCATTACTTGTTAAGAATTTAGTATTATGGAGTCTGATGAAGTCGCTGTGTCGACGAAACGCATCACAATATTAAATAAATTAGAGTGAATCGTATATAATTTTTAATTGAGGTTATAATTCATATCGGGAATTTATTTCACAGGAAACAACGATTAATAGAGATTATTTCGAAGGCGTTGAGGAACGTGTGTAGGTTCCAAAAGCCTAGTACATTTCTGTTTATTGAATGCAGGTTGCATTATTCCTATTCTAAAAAATATCCAATCACTAATGCTCCATTCAATCATCGAATGTCCTGAATTGAAACAATTCCAATATAGTCTCTCATAATAAATTGAATCAATTCATTATGGGTTATGACCAAAACTATAATGAAGGTTTTACAGCCCACTGAAAGCAAATATCATCCCAGTTCCATTCGTAGAAAATTTTGATTAATAAGCTAGTCCTTGTTTATCAGATTCCAGCTTACGCAACCTCCAGCAAACTAAAATATCCGGTTAACTTCATATTCAATTTAATGTATACATATAGAAGTTTCCGTCAACACCTAGTCCCTGGGGGGTAAGGAGTATAATGCTGACATACGGAGCCTACGGCAGAAGGGTGCTAACCTTATATGTTGCCTTCGGTAGCCTGCCTGGTTGAAATTGAATTCATTTCATATTAACTCCGACCCATCAAGATATTGCAGCAGGAGAGGCTTCACTTGTATTTTTCCCCATTCAGCATTTCGACCCCATGTGCGAAATTCAAAATAGACACGTGCTTCATATTAATCCCATAGGAAAGGGGATAGGTGTCTTAATAATTGGACAAATTGTGAAGCTAGAAAGGCGGAGGAGTGGAGATAGCCATTCGTAGCAAATATAATGCAGATTTATCCCGTAGGAATCGATTACACAGTGTGTCTTAACAAAATTTGCCAATGACCACTATAATAGTTTATGATGACAGATTAAATTATAACGTAAATTTTCGGGCTCGTTATTTCATTCTTTTATACAATACAAAGTAAAACATGTATCTATGGGAGGTTATAGCCCTACATTAGGTCCTGTATCGGTCTTCGAACATCTGAAGTTCTGAATAATCATCACTGGAATTGGCCCGACCGGTTTTTGAAAGAGATCGTCCTGGCCTTACGAGCAACATTTTCCATTTTTAATTCAAATTGAAGGAATTTCTAAGTACAAGAGTGAATATCTTTGAAAACTAGAGGAGGCGATTCTTCTTCAAGAGATCCCATGCGCCTACAGAGAAGTATATTTGTGAGAGGAGACTTCTGAAGGGTTATGTATTATTTTTAGTTTGTTCGTTTTTCTCCTCTTGCGTTTTTGGCGCTCTTGTTCCTCGGAACAGGGTGCTTATCAATTTTTGGCTGAAAATGGTCTTAAACGATTTAGTTCGTCTCACTGAACAAGAATCCGTGGTCGGAATCGATTCTGTCCGGCCGGACGCCGTCCTGCCGTTAACACGATAACTCTCAAACGGAATGAGCTAGACAGTTGAAATTTTCAGAGTAGGTTTGAGGGATAAATATCTCGGTTAAGTTCGTTATTGGGCATAATCGGTCTGATAGTTTTTTTTCTACAATACGACTTTTGAATTCAATTCAATTTTTTTAAGATGCAGTTTGATCATAAGAATCCATTGATATCGTTTTCAACTCTAACAAGCTAATACTTTCGGAGATATGATGTTTCAAAGTTTCAATATTACATCGTAAGTTCATTGTATTCACAGAATGTGCACACATAATCTGTCTGTGGGACTATTCATAAATGTCATCTTTTCTAGCTATAAGAGATTGTCAATTCGTATATTTTCTATTGGAAAGCAAGTATTCGATTCTTGAATTTGTGAATATATACAAGACTGTTTTGATGTAGTTTATGGAGGTAATAGGAAAGAAAAACATAATGGAATCATCAAAAGAAATTACTGTTCGTTGAGCACTGAGGTTAATATTACCTTTTACTTCCTCAAGTAGTGGTAGTGAGACATGTTCCTATATACAGTATTTTCATATTGTTGCTTGCAAAAAATACTGGAGTATGGATCTACATTTGTGTATCAATCATTTTTTCTTGAGTTATTGTTCATAATACAGAAAAGGATGTGTTAGTATAAACTATTAAATTTAAAATTATGAAAAGAGGATAGTATTTTATTAATATATTTTGAACTAATAAAATAATTTGTTCGTAATCCACTACCTACTAAAATATCAGGAATAAATGGACAATCTGCTATGATTGTCTCCAGCCTTGCTCTAGACATTTCGATGATACTTTCCTTAGGTATGTCGAGTTGTGAAAACTATGCACCGAGTGTGAGTTTTGCAACAACCCATTCCACGAGGTTGAATCATTGCAGATTGCGCGTTTAATCTTGATAAATAAATTTAATGACAATTTATTTTCGAAGCATTGAAGCATTGTAGATTGCTCTTTTTTTAGGGTACCTTGGAGAAACCTATACGTTTTTTGACGAAGGAATCCATATTGAAGGAAGAAATGCCTATTTTTAAATTTCAGCAATGTTTGTAAACAATAGTTACAAATCACAACACTCACGGGGAGACAGGGATTTTTTGCTGAGGTTTTTCCCTAAGGTCTTGTATCATACGCCGAATTGTATAGTACCCCGTTTTTATTAACTAATAAAAAAATTTCCAGTAATGCGATTCTCACAAAATTTCAGATACGTCTTTATGTCGGCATTCTACAACCAGTTACGAATTTTCGATTCGATCGGATCTGTTTTGGTTGAAAACAAAATTTTTACTCCGAAACAGTTATGCCCATTTACGAACCTGTCCGTCGCATTTGGACGCGCCAACTACCCTGACAATTTCAAACCTTTCTGTTCTGAAGTTCTCGTGGCTACGGCCGGCCGGACGGACAAAATCAAAAATGAGTTTGAATTCTTCATCAGTGAGTCGAACCTGATCGTTTGAGACCATTTTCAGCAAAAATATCGAACATTACTGACAATCGTGCAAAATGATTTTATGCTGTTCCCCAGAACATGCTATAGTATCCTTCAATGATAGATTATCGATATAAAATCGTTTTATTTGCCTTCGGAACGATTTGCTTAAATTGTGCTGGTCGATGTTGCTGCAAGGCGTTCAATTGATGATATCCTGGAAGGAATATAAAAATATATCCTGACAAATTTTTCAAAATAAGAAATTTTCGTTAAAGCAGCAAGCTATAAATAATTTCATGGAAAATTTCGAAGTTGCAACTGGATTTATCGCCAGATTGTCTGCTGCGAATGAAGGCACGAAGTCTCAATCAATAGCGTTGAATAATACGATGATTGTGCTTATGAAGTCACCCAGAACTGAATTCACTTCTATCCATTGTTCCAAAAGTTAGCTCAGACTGTTTTGTTTTACTCGCGTAGTAATAATTAAGGCGATAGAAGGTCAATTATAAAAGTAACTACCGAGCATTGTAAAGATGCCGCTGAGAGTGTTAATAATTCTTCTCGTCCTAACCTTACCTCGATTAGTGATGGAAAGTTCAGATGGTAAATTCACCTAAGATTTCATTCATGCAATTCTAACTTTATTCGAAAATTAAAATTTATTCTTTAGGAATTAAGTTCCTTTCATAAAGACTCCGCAAGTTTGGTGGGGTGAAATGAGTGAATGGGTGCCTAAATGATATCATTCAATGGATATACAGGGTGGCACAGTGCAGATGACAAAATTTCTATGGGACGGGTTACACGAGGAGCAGCACAAGGCCGACTCACTCCTCAACATGTTCTGTGAGAACATAGATTCCATGATGCTTTGAACAATGAGCATCGTAACATTTCGTCTCAGATAAGGACAAGAGTATATTTACTCGCCAATTTCGAAAGTAAACCTGAAAACACTCTTCACACAAACGGTATACAGAGAGTTGAATTCGTTGTTGTGCATAATCATCTCGTTGAATATCGACATAAAGACGTATATGAAGATTTTGTGAAGATCGTAACCCTAGAAAATTTTAGAAAAATTGTGAGGGAATATTATATAACTCATGATAACTTGGGAACGGAAAGAGATAGTGACTTGCAATTTTCAGGATGTTGCGCATCCAAAGGCGACATTTATGTTCGTTAATGGGCATTAGCCCGTTGGAGCATGTTAGTCCGAGGGGTCGGCAGACCTAACGTAAGTAGATTTCTGGCTACCATTCTTGGGACAAAGATATTAGCTCGAGAGAGCAGAAAGGATCTGTCAATCTTTCTGCCCGAACTTCGCGTGTCGTTCTAGTAAAGTGCAAATTAGCATTTCACCTGGCGCTTGCAAGAAAGACTGTATTCGAAGATGGATTATATAGGTCCTCAGGAACAAAAGGGGAATCAGAATGACTCACTGATACCTCAACATCCTCACCCGCGAGAACCAAGTCGAGGAGTCTGTGATCTTTATTGTATATTGTGTTAGATCATAGAACTTTCTCTGCACAATAGAGTTGGAACAACCAGAAGGTTCCGCGAAAGTAGGACAATTGGAGTCACCAACCAGCAAGACGGTCGCTCCAGGGAAATTCATCTCCAGTACACTTGTGAAGGCTTCTAGCTAGAAAACAGTTATGTCGGCGGGAACATAAATGATATCAAACAACAACCTTGTATTGGGTCCCCTGGAATTTAGATGGTAAATCGTGAGATTCAAATATTTATTGGACTAGCACGTGATCACAATTGAAGATAACCACAAGGGATTAAGGGGTTAGGTGTAGTCAGCTTTTTCAAAAAATCTCTATTTCCTTTTTTGCATTTTCTTGAAGCATAATATCTCAGAAATATTCCCTGAAAATATGAAGTAAATCCGACAAATACTTTTCGAGTAATTCGATAATTAGCAACGGGCTATCGGGCGCTCTGGGCGAGAGCAGGTAGCTAACAGAAGGTAGCTAGCAGCTAACGTGCTAACGACAACAGTCCAGAAGGTAGAATGATACGTAGACAACATCAAATAGATATTTTGGATGCTGTCACAACGGCTGAAGAACTATTATTTGGCTCAGGAATAGATGACGTAAGTAATTGAATAATACGTAAATTGAGTGTAAAACTTCAAATGCTTTTTTCTCAAAACTACGTTCTTTGAACTGGTGACCACTGTTGCTCGAAAACCGCTTAGTAGATTCTAATGAAATTTATATAGCTTTTCGAAAACATGAGAGACTTGTGCCTGATCGGAGGATTTTCTTTTTTCTTCTATTTCAAATTTTTATAAATCATTAACTGTTGTTTTCTTCCCGGAAATATGGAAAAAATTATCTTGAGGCTTAGTTCATTCAAAAGAAGAAGAAAAAAGCTTCAATCAGGCACAAGATTATCTATTAATAAAACAAATTTTTTTCGTCTGATTGATTTTCGATGAACCTCCAAGTGATGGTCACCACAAGGAGCTTTGGTCGGAACTGGATCAACAGAAACAGCCATTACTTTCAAACTTATTAATATTTTTTCCTTAAATTTCTGTCAAATCAAGTAGAAACCTTATTTGATGATACCATATTTTTACTTTCATAAAATAAAATAATTTACTGGCAAAAAAAATATTTAAACTTGTCATGTTTTGACGCTTCTGACTACACCTAACCACTTAAAACATACTGACATCCTGCCACATCTGAACCTGCTTGTTAGCATCCCCGTTTCAAAACTTCCACGTATGGTTAAATTATGAGAGCGCTAAGGTCTTTCAAAAATTTCAATTATAATCTGTACACGGAACTGGGGACAAGGCTAAGATTCTGTGATAACTCGAGCAATCTAAGTAAAACCAAATTTACCACCCTTGATTACAATTTATTATTCATTAATTTCCACTAACTGAAAATGTTTGCCAAACATTCGGAAGGTATCCGCTCATCATTCATCACGTCAAACGATATTCATTAGGATGAATTGCTTCAAGGCAACCATAACATCTTAGGGGAAAACTCATGCGATAACACAAAATTAGCGTTCGAGATATCTCTGTTTTACCCCTATTCAAATCATGAGGGTAGATATAGAACATAGTGTCGGTTGCATGACTTTAATCTGACTTAATTGACTGATGTTAACCAGCGTATAAGGTATCTCTGTTTGCCTCAAAATTTGTCCAGAGTTCAGAGATTGCCATTGGATCGTTGACTCCTACGAACACCATTAAGTTTCATTTTAAATTCCAAACGGTAGTGAAACATAAGAGTTAGTGGATATAATAGAAGCACAACTAGTGGGAAGAGCATTCAGGTCCGAAGTTTTGTTGTGGTCATTCAAATTCATAGCCAGATCTTCCATGAAAAAAAAAATAATATTCAATACTCCCAACTACATAGATCCGATCGAGTTTGAATCTAGAACTTGGTCGTAAAATGAGATACGTGTCCATTTTCACTAGGTATTTTGCTGGAACAGCTGAAGTGAAACCACTCAATTTTAGAAGAGTTATTTTATCATCTTTCTGTTAGCATAGACAATACAGGACTGGGGTAGATATACTGTGTCCTGGATTCGATTTTGTGAAATATTTGCCCACATCATCAGGAAAATGAATCCTTTGGCTGACTGATTTCAACTCTCCTAAAACCCTTCGTTGAAAGGAAACAGTAGCAAACTCTGAGGCATCCAAAGCTATATTAAATTGCTTGGGATTTGATAGAGTTATCTTAAACGTTACAAGGCTCCGCTGGTTCATTAATTTGTGGCATCCAGAAAGCTCTTCTCCCTGTCGATATTGTATATTGTTGTAGAGGGTAACGTTGCACTGCGACCTTGAGGTCTATTGTGCCCACTCGTCAGAGCTGTCGATGTCATCACAATCTACAGTTTGCCTTCCAATTCCAGAGGTCTGATGAACTCCAGTATCTGGGATGGCTTCAAGGAAGCTACGTCTTCGCTCCTGCAGATTTCTTGCCCGAAGCATTCCTTGCGTTGGTTGAGATGGTGAGGCATTCCATTATTAGGTGATCAAGAGTTTCATCCTCCTCCCAACATAATCTGCACTCGTCAGTTTCTGCTAGCCCTAATCTCATCATATACTTCCTAAGGCCGCAGTGCCCTGTGAGTGCACCAGTGAGGAGGTGCAGCGTGTTCTTACTGTGGGCCATATATTTCTTCGATCTGACAGTGTCAAAGTTCCAGAGAAATTTTTTTTAGTGATACATTCCGAGGAGCGATCTCCAGAATATACATCTTCCAGTTTCTTCTTTCATCCAAAATTTACTTTTGTAGGTATATCTACTAATCCCACAGTAGGGTTCCAGGTCAATGAAGAGGATTTGTGCTCCTTTCTTGGCAAGTGTGTTGGCCTCCTCATTTCCCCCCTGTCGATGCAATTTCCTCTAGTTTTCGAATTGCATCATCCATTGAGCCATATGAGTACAAACCTTCCCTCAGCCTGCTCTGCAATCACAGTGAGCGCTATTATATGAGTTGTGCCAGAAATATGAAACCCGTCCCTCCACTGTGAAGGCCATACCTAAATCTATACTTCACCCACAAGATCAGGCCTTTCGATAAGTCTGCTGGGTGAGAAATTATCCAGTTCCTAAGGCTACAGTGACCCGTGTATACAGCTGTTAAGTTTCTCAGGTGTAACCTAGATAATCTGAGCCACTGTTTGGCTCTTTCAGCTGGATAATTGTCGAGCGAGCATGTCTGTGCCTAGGTATGCTGCTCCAAATTTTCTGGACGTTTTGGTTCATCTGTCTATTGTTCTCCCACCCTGCCGCCTTGAGAGAGATGCCACAGGCCAGTTCAGGTCCAACGAGCCTCGTGGAATCCCTCGTGCCGCCAATGAGTCCACCACCTCATTACCTCAATGCCCAAGTGGCACGGGACCTATATGAGCTGCAGCATGCAGCGCTCTCCCAGTTTATTCAGTGTGGTCCGACAGTCCTGCACAAGCAGTGACTTGCAGTTATATGATCCGATAGGATCTTGATTGATCTGCGGACCCATAATGTCTCAAGTACGAGCTTCGCGCTGTGAACAATGGCGAAAATGTCTGCTTGAAAGATAGTCACGCAGATGGATTCATCCTCGGCAATTTTGCAACCGCTGACTCCCGCTCCCACCCTTTGCGTGGTAGCGGAGTCATCTGTGAACAAACAGGGACCCTCAAGCAGTGGGGTCTCAGAGATGGTCCAATCATCTCTACTGGACAACACGACTCAGTAGGTCCACTCTGTGTATATTTTGATTATAGATTCGTTAGACCCCATGCTTATTATCTCGGTGGCCTCGAATCCAGACTGTAGAGAACCAGCATGTAACCCATCGTATCAGGCTTATGCGAGCCATATACAGAAATCTGTATGTCACCATGTGGGCCACGCTCCTCATCACTAGGTGAAGAGGGGCGAGGTCTAGTATGGCTACGGTGGGGTTGGAGCCAAAAGCCCCAGTCACAATCAAGCAAGCAGATCTCTGAATTTTTGCAAGCTTGAGCTGAGACTTCACCCTTACAGTGCACTCCCACCAAGCAATGCTGCCGTAAGTGATTTGTGGTCTCACCACCATCATGTACAACCTAGTGGAGGTGTTCCTGAGCCAGTTCCCTCCTTTTTCTAGTGCAGTGAGCCTTAACAACAGTGCCATCTTCATGACTGATTGCCCATGGCGTTAATAATTTTTCATTTCGTCTTTGTAATGCATCGCAAAAAAATCACAGATATATGTTTGACCCATCTACAAGATTATGAGCACTTGTACGCTTTCATTTTGCTTATTATGTTCCACTCTTCGTGTTCTGACCAACAATGCCTTGATAAATAATTTTTGTAAATAGATTCTTCAGGCTTCAAAAGATAAGGCTCTATGCCTTATACTGATTGGTGAGCTAATTATGGTGCTAAAAATTAAAGCGGTGGAAATTTTGGGTGGAAAATTAAAAAAAATTATAAATTTTCAACTAGTTATTCTACTACAATTTTCCTCAATATCTCCGAAAGTATTAGCTTGTTAGAGTTGAAAATGATAACAATGGATTCTTATGATGAAACTACATCTTAAAAAAAATTGAATCAAAAGTTCTAATGTGAAAAAAAATTATCGAACTTATCCGAGATATTTATCCCTCAAACATACTCTGAAAATTTCAACAGTCTAGCTCATTTTGTTCGAGAGTTATCGTGTTAACGGAGGGCCGGACAGAATCGATTCTGACCATGGATTCTTGATCAGTGAGTCGAACCAAATCGTTTTCCATATTCATCAAAAAATTCGAAAATTACAGACATTTGGTCAAATTGATAAACACTCTGTTCCGAGGAAAGAGAGCGCCAAAAACAGCAACATGGACGCGAAAGGAATAAATACTGATTCGACGTGGAATAGTGAACTGAATGCGGAGTTGCTGATTTTGTTCCTTTAATTTAAGTGTTTGTTCGATATAAACACGTTGTTGGGATCTTCAACAAATTCCGTTTGTATTTTCTTTCGAACAGTTTAATTATATAATTGTTTATCTCACCGTTCGTCCCTCTAAATGGAAGAATAATTCAGGACAGATTAGTGATAAGCAATTTAGATCAAACTCCCGTGGCAAAGCACGATGAATGAGCCGTGAACATTCGTAGAGCGGGAGTTAAAATCGATAAACGATTTAAATCGGCCCTTTTTTCGGGGCCAGTTCAGTCGGCCCAACATTCATCGACATAAATACGAAGTTATTTCCACGTAATGTTATTTGAAATTACATGTAACCGCTAATAGTCGACATTATTGAGTCGAAATTGTGGTTTGCATCTGAAGTTGATTTGATCAAATATAATCATGTTCACAATCAAGTCCATTATTCGGCTGTATGTTGAATAGAATGTAAAAGGGATGGAAATGGACATGCTTTTATGACAAGAAGAATTAACACTAATTTCCATTGACCTAACCCGCTGAAAGCGCTACTTTGAAAATACGCTTTTTCATTTTGCACTCTTATCGATATGAAACTATTCGGGTTTTTTCATTTTATACAGTGCGATCACGATTAAATTGAAATTGAATTGAATTTTTAAAATTCAAAGGCAAGCGAGCGAATGACATAATGACATTAAATTAGAGCGTAAATTTTATAGTTATCAGTCCAGAGAGAACTCAAACCAGAATAATTATGTAGGAAATCTAACTAGTGTTACGAAGGAACAACTACCTGTACATTAGTTGGAAATCCCGCTCTAAATAATTGGATAACCATTATTCTTCCATTAATGGAGGCCTAAAATCGGCCAACCTTTCACCGCTCCACATTAGAAGTTCATCTTCCATAATTAGAGAATAAATCGTGAATTTTGCTCGACTTCCTTTCGCTATTCATTTTCGACTTACTAACCAAAAAACAATACCTATGAACTTAGCGAATCCAAATTTCAAATTGTTCGAATGCGTACATCAATAAAACTGTTCAGAAATACACTTTCAATTGCGGTTGACATTAATGACGTAAATTTTTATTAAATTTTTAAACTGGACCAAACGACAGCTGACGCAAACAGTAGCCAGTTAGTTGAACGAAAGTAAGTTTTATGAGTAACGAACCAGGAATAAATTTGACTTGTCTCGTATAGGAAGATAACGTGAACTGTATGAACACACATTATATAATAACTCATAGATAAAATAATTACAGCATTCTGCGAAAATATAGAGCCATGACTTATTATTTAAATTTTGAAAAATCATATCTCCGGAAGTATCAGCTTGTTAGAGTTCAAAATTATATGAATGAATTGCAAATTTGTGATTTAAAAAAAAATTATTTTTTCGTTTCTTCGAAACCGTCCGGCCGATTTTGCCCAATAACGAAATTAACCGAGATATTTGTCTCCCAAACCCACTCTGCAAATTTCAACTGTGTAGCTCATTCAGTTCCAGATTTATCGTGTAAGCGGCCGGACGAAATCGATTTTGACCACGGATTCTTGATCAGTTGACCAAACCATTCAAGACCATTTTCATCATAAAATTCGAAAATTACAGACATTTGGGTAAATTGATAAACACTCTGTTGCGAGGAATAAGAGCGCCAAAAATATCAAAGAGGCATTTAAACAATGGTTCAGAATATGCATTCCGATAAGTACGTAATTCCATCGAACTTTCTAAACTTCAATCTAATTCCGCCAATAGTATTAGTTTGATGTGAACTAGCGGATATTCAGTCAAAAACAGAATGGAGAATGGATAATAACGTAGAAATGTTGAACCATTGTGTAAAAGTTGTAGCGGTTTTTGTTAATTGGAGATTAAACAGAATGAAGGGAGCGAGGAGGCATGAACTAACGTTGGAACATTGAGTCATTGTGTGAAAATCGCAGCTCTGTTACATGTAGAATTTAATAAAAAGAATTAATTGAATACGGCAAACCAGTTGCGGGATAAAAAAATTGGTTCAAGCCCTGTGGACAGGAGCTATTGGGCGCATGTTCATCTTCCTTGTGGCCCGTACTGACCAGTAAAGAAAAAAAGCAGTATCATGTTGAATACCTTAATATTATTCTGGAACACAAATTTTCCATTACAATAATCTTCATCTAGCTTCTATTTAGTATCAATTCCTGTAGAACATGATCATAATAAGTGTTTTCCATATAATAAAATGTGTTTGAACTTGGTATGTAGGAAATCTGACATCAATTATTGGAATTAATTGATTTGACAAACAGCCGTCAAATGAGGTAAATAGATTTTTGTGACGATTTTCTGTGACCATAGAACGTCAAAACACGCTGGAATGTGAATTTTAAGCAATATCTTCTGGAATTGAGATCGTATCGAACTGAAATTTTGCACACTCGTGTAGAATGCTTGATTTAACGTCGGTACAAATTTTTTTATTAAAAAATTTTCCAACTGCCCGATCCCAACAATACTTAGATAATATTATTTCCATAAATTAAGCATTTCATTATTGCATTTCTTGAAATAGGTACCTTTTCAAGTCGATCAACATCGTCCTTCTTTCGACGTCTAAACTATGACTTGATTCTTTATGTTTATGTCTTTGAATTTGTTTTCGGTGGAATTCAAAGAGTTCATAGAATAATCGATAAAATACTGAGAGAGACCCAGGAAATTTGACACATTTTGTCTTATATCTCCAGAAATTGAAATCGTATAGAGCCAAAATTTTGCACAATGTTGCAAAATACTACAATTGACGTTAGTACAAGTTTTTGTTGCAATCTGATGAATAGTTCACGAAAAAAAAATTTTTTTTTCGAAAAAATTAAAAGAAATATTTTTTTAAAAATTACCAACATTTCGATCATAACAGAATTTTGCCAAAAGTTGCGCGTTTATATCCTCGAACTGACTACCAAGTTTCGATTCAACATCTTCTTTAGTTCCTGAAATATCAGGGAAATAACCTCAAAATTTTAAATGTCTATAACTCCTAAACCGTCCGGCCGATTTTGCCCGTTAACGAACTTAACCGTCGCATTTTGATCAGAAACCTACCCTGAAAGTTTGAAGTCGATAGGACCTTCGGTGCTCCTGTTATCGTGCCTACGGCCGGAAGTACGGCCGGCCGGCCGGCCGGACGGCACCCAAAAATCTGACACCGGATTCGTGATCAGGGAGTCCGAATTAGTCTATTAGCCAATTTTCAGCTCGAAATTCGAAAATTACAGACATTTGGACGAAATGATAGGACGATGTTCCCCTAGAACATGCGCCCAAAAAGAATTAATTGAATACGGCATACCAGTTGCGGGATAAAAAAATCATTCCCCTCAATACCATCAATTAATTTACATGAGTATAAATTATTCACATTTTTCCTTGTAAATTCATACCCTCCGTTGTCGGTACAGTGAAAAACAGGAATATTTCTCTTTTATATGCGCATTTTCCTTAACTCTACCCCCCTCGTTAGGGCCGTGATTCACCAAACATAAATTAGACCTGTTCCTCCTTCTTTTTATGGGACGTTGAGAAATCATCTGCCTTAAAATTATTCTGTAATGATCATTAAAATTATACATGTAAAAGGTTCCGGCTTTTCTTTATTCTGCGGTTTTTAATAATTTTGCACTGGTGACTTTTTACTGGGACGGATGTCCTGATTTGAATTTTACGCAGGCCAGCGCCAAACTATCCTCTTGTTTGTTCTGTTAATTTTCACGGGTTTCGTTTAATGTTCCCTTTTCGGAACTTTAACGAATTATGCGGCAGCGAGTATTTTACGCCGGCAAGTTGTGAGCGTGTTTTTCCATATTTATGCCATTTTTTGCAAGCATATGCTGATGAAAAATTTCCATAGTGTCTTCATAACAATCAGATTAAAACTATAATTGTTTTTGGATTACACTCTCTTCTGATTCATTCCAATTAGGATATTACTCAACTTTTTATGAGGATCAGAATGGATTAAATAATGAAACATTATTCCACAGATGAAATGTGGTACGAGGAAGAAGGATTAAATGTCAATATTTGGAAAACTACCCTTATCTCCTTCACTAGAAGGAGTAATCTTAGTTTCATGGCACCTATTTTTTTTTTATTTATTATTATTATTGATAAGGGGTTACGTTGCACCGCGACCTTGAGATCTATTGTGCCCCCCATCAGAGCTGTTCTCACCATTACGCCATCTACAGCTCGCCCTCCAGTTCCAGAGTATAAATGAACCTCAATATCTGGGAAGGCTTCAAGGATATTACATCTTCACTCCTACAAGTTTCCTGTCCAAAGCATTCCTTTCGCTGACTTGCAATGGCGAGGCATTCTGTAACAAGGTGAAGAGGAGTTTCTTCCTCCTCCCCACAGAATCTGCACTCGTCAGTATCTGATAAACCTATTCTCATCAAATGCTTCCTGAGGCGACAGTGTCCTGTGAGGAAGCCAGTGACCAGGTGTAACTTATTCTTACAGAGATCCAGATACCTTTTGGATCTCACTTCTTTAAAGTTCCTAAGGAACTTTTTGGAATGAACCAAACCTGGAAGATTCCGCCAGAGTGTTTCTCTTTTGGTTTCCTCCTTCTCCAGAAACTCTTTCTTGTAGGTGCATTTTCCTATACCGCAGAAAGGTTCTGGGCCAATAAAAGGAGTTCGTGCTGCCTTTCTGGCAAGTGTATCGGCATCTTCGTTTCCCTTGATTGCCGAGTGACCGGGGACCCAGACTAAAAAGATCTTATTATTCTTGCCAATTTCATTTAGTTTTCTTCATGGCACCTAACACATCACTCAATAAGTCCGTAGGATGACACATAGATGGCGTTGCTAGGTAATAATCCATATGATTTGTAGAAAGTACTAACTTCAAAAAGATATCTGTCAAAATGTCATGACATTCCGACGATTAGTTTACAACTTACAGAAGTTCAAGTTACGCTACTTTTGAGTTTTTCAAAAAAATGAATTCAAAGCAATTTCGTGTGTTGATTTATCATTGCTTTTTGATGGGTAAATATACCATCACAGTCAGAGTATGGCTTGATAAGTGTTATCGGGACTCTGCGCCATCGAGGCGAACGGTGGAGAAGTGGTTTGCTGATTTTGAACGTGGCCGTACAGACACTGACGATGCTGAACGCTCTGGAAGGCCAATTGAAGTGGTTACACCGGAAAATATCAAAAAAGTCCACCGAATCGTTTTGGAAAACCGAAAAGTGAAATTGCGTGAGATAGCTGACACCTTGAAGATATCAGAAGGCAGTGTGCACACTATTTTGCATGAACATTTGTCCATGAGAAAGCTGTTCTCAAAGTGGGTGCCGCGTTTGCTCACAGTGGAACAAAAACAACAACTTGTCGATGATTCTGAGAGCTGTTTGGAGCTGTTTAACCGGAATAAAAAGGATTTTTTGCGTCGGTATGTGACAATGGATGAAACATGGATCCACCAACACACTCCAGAGTCAAATAGGCAGTCAGCTGAGTGGACTGCAGCCGGAGAACCACGTCCAAAGCGGCCAAAAGCGCAAAAGTCGGCTGGTAAGGTTATGGCGTCTGTATTTTGGGATGCCCACGGAATTTTGTTCATCGATTATCTTGAGAAAGGAAGAAGAATCAACAGCGAATACTACATGGCATTATTAGTGCGTTTAAAGGAAGAAATTGCCAAAAAACGGCCACAAATGAAGAAGAAAAAAATTCCCTTTCACCAAGACAATGCACCGTGTCACAAGTCGATCGCAACGATGGCGAAATGGAGGAAACAAAACTTCTACAGCAGTCTGCCATACATATAAACGTGAGCAAATGCAGCCTCCGAGATTCAATGAAGATATCTTCAAGCGACAAGCTCATATGTGGTGGGATACATGAACTGAATCAACTCAAACCATTGGGTAAAATTTTCCGACTCCATGTCAATCATGTGATCGGAAGGTTGTACGAAAAGACCACAATAGGAGTAAAATACCAGAACAGCTCTTTGGAGAAATACCCCAGGACCCCAGAATACAGTCGATAATATTCGTAGATTTCTCACCATCCTATACCAGAAGATTTCCCACCATCCTATACCAGAAAGCTCCTCCAGCTGCTTCGAGCTGAGCTTCGTGTGATCGTGGGACTGTTGACAGGGCACTGCCGGTACAGATACCGCTTGTACCACATGAGTTGCCATATGTGGCCGTACATATAGTTTGAAAATATCCAGTACTTTCCAGCCTAAGAATTTTACAATTGGGAGAGCCAGTTCTAAATCCTAACGCCGTAATAGCCAAAGATCCTAACGACGTCATCAGGTTAGAACCATTGACATGTTGAAACCATTGACAATGTACTTCAGATTAAATAGGTAGAGCAATAGAACAAAAGATCATATTGGACGCATTTTTGAAGGTCTGAACCAAGCCACACGAGCCCGCCCTAATAATAATTAAAATGGGAAAGTTTTTTATTTTTTATATCTAATAATAATAACACTAATAGAGCGATGAAGATAGAACTGAAGAGATTGGAGAAAACATCGAAATAGAAGGAGGAATAAGCATTCGACACCTCGAAGAGGGAGAAACTTACAAATTTCTAGGAATGAGAAAAAGATGCGCACTGGAAACAACCCAAATTAAGCATGCCTAAACAACTAGCTACAAAAACGCTCCAAGATATATGGAAATCACAGCTGTCCGAGAGAAAAAACAGCTTGGCGGTCCCAATAGTCACCTACTCATTCGGGGTAGTTAACTGGATTGTGAATGAAATTCTCCAGCACAATAGATCCACACGTAAATTGGTGAACATGAACCGTAGGCTGCATCCCAACGCAGGGAGGCAGAGGTTTGCAAAGTTCGGAATACCAACACCATCAACAAACGTTGGAAATTGCAATAAGGATATTGAGAAGTGAAGACCCGCTTCTGAAAATGGTGGCTCATCATGAAATTAGGAACCAAGTAGCTTTCCTATTTAGGGCTGGTCAGAGAGCTTTGGAGAGGCTCAGTACTACTGGCATATCCATCGATCATGAGCTAGCAGGAACACCTATTACGCCAACAGACCAAAGAAGAGTTACCAGAGAGTTAAGACAGGTACAACTGAAGACACTACTCGAAGATCACATGAGTAAACACCTGCGCGGGAGAACAATGGGCCTGAAGGCCTCAGTTCAGCCTGAGACGGCACCGCGGTAGAAGAAGAAGAAGAAACACCTGCGCTACATATATTTCAGGAGTTTGGAAGGGCAGAGCCCTTACGGAAGAACTATCCTTCAACTTTTTGAAGTTAACTGCTCTCAAATCGGAAAAGGAGGGATTTTTTATGGATTTTCAAGATGGGGTGATAAATACCAGATGGTGTTAAAAAACATCATGAAAGTGGACAACCTAACAAATTGCAGAGCATGCCAGAGTCAGCAGGAAACTGTTATGCACATTCCATCTGCTCCACCCTCCATCAGGATATGTGGACAGGCACAATACGGCACTCCGAATTCTCTGCTTCCATCTGAGAGAGGTGACCGAATTGAAGACTATTCCGGCCTGCAAATCCCAGGCCGGAGGTTTAGCGCACATAATGCAGATGGCGTTGTTGTTCGGATAACTTCGACTCATCAGGTCCCATCAACTGTGAAGGCCGCTTGCAGCTCATAACTCTTGTTAAGGGACGCTGTGAAGGCAGGAGGAAGAACTACTCCAAGGAACGTGCGAGAGGTTTTTTAGTGAGTAACTAATCAACAACTGGAGTTTCACACTTCTGAGAAAAGTGGACCCTCTCAGGCCGGGCCTATAAAAGGCCTTTCCTCTCGAGCGAAAATAAACGTTGTTGACTAATAAACAGTATAGAAACAACACCAATGATAAAATTGAAAAAAAAAAGCACTGCCGTGAAGTCAGTACTCTTTGGCGCGCGTGTTCACGGTGGCTTATTTGAATTCAAAGATGAGTACTTCAAGCTCAGTGGATAGAGTGAGCCGAAGATCTACCCAAAGGATAGTGGACACCATTCACTGTCGGTTCAAAAATTAACAGTGCTGTATCTAAGCTGCCATCAGGATAGAGTAACAAAGTTGGAAAAGAACACAAGTGACTCTCCTTAGTCGCACAAGCTCCTAGAAGATTTGGGAGGGTCAGTATGATCCTAATCATGTTTATAGCACGCGCGCCAAAGCAGATTGACTTTTTACACTTTTTCTTTCATTGTTAGGTCAATCTGCTTTTGCGCGCGTGCTATAAACATGATTAGGATT
Organism: Halyzia sedecimguttata; assembly: GCA_937662695.2. Taxonomy (NCBI): domain Eukaryota; kingdom Metazoa; phylum Arthropoda; class Insecta; order Coleoptera; family Coccinellidae; genus Halyzia; species Halyzia sedecimguttata. The sequence continues at coordinate 20,575,265 of OW569420.2, read as the reverse complement.
ATACTGACCCTCCCAAATTTTCTAGGAGCTTGTGCGACTAAGGAGAGTCACTTGTGTTCTTTTCCAACTTTGTTACTCTATCCTGATGGCAGCTTAGATACAGCACTGTTAATTTTTGAACCGACAGTGAATGGTGTCCACTATCCTTTGGGTAGATCTTCGGCTCGCTCTATCCACTGAGCTTGAAGTACTCATCATTCAGTTCAAATTAGCCACCGTGAACACGTGCGCCAAAGAGTACTGACTTCACGTCAGTGCTTTTTTTTTTTCAAGTTCCTTTAACAAATATAGCTTTCAATACAGTTTGGCTGTTAGCTTTACCGTAGATCGGAAAAAAATGCGGTGTTGGGTCCTCCGTTCGGGACGCAATCTTCTCCAAATCCGAACGTGTTTTAATATAGATCTACCGAATATAGTTATTTATTAATTCGCCTCAGGGCCACCATACAGACATTTCAAATCGGAAACAACGCTATTTCCCCCAAACTGACTTGTGTCCGTGCACTGAATTGACATTAATATTCTTTTAAAACCTCACAATATCGGCTCATTACTCCCAACATAACCCAAACAACCCAAAACCATTCACTTCTCGTCTGCGCAAGCGCAGTATACTCGTGGCTGCAAGTTCTCCCATAATTACACACCTCACAAAAAACTCCGATTCTCCAACACTAGTGGTTCAGGAGATATCGCTTCTTGAATCCACGCATGCGCAGACCCTCACCAGGGGATTCTATAGCGGAATAGCATTCGCCACCCCAAAACCCCAATCCTCTCTGACGAAAGCACCAGCAGTTAAATCACTGATGGTCTGCTGATGCGCATAACGAAAAATGCCCGTAAGGGGTTACATCAATTTCGAAATTAGCCCCAGGGCCACGGTACGGACACTTTAATCCTGAAACAACGCTACATCCCCCAAACTGACTTGTCCTTGCACTGAATTGCTATGAATATTCTTTTAAAACCTCATAATATCGACTCAGCACTCCCAACATAACCCATCCAACCCAAAAACAGTCACTTCTCTACTGCACATGCGCAATCTACTCGCGGCTAAAAGTCCTCTCAAAATAACACACCTTACAAAAAACTCCGATTCTCCAACACTAGTGGTTCAGGAGATATCACATCTTTAATCCACGCATGCGCAGACCCTCAACAGGGGATTCTATAGAGTAATAGCATCCGCCACCCCAAAACCCTAATCCTCTCTGTCGAAAACACCACCAGTTAAATCACTGATGGTCTGCTCATGCGCATAACGAAAAATGCCTGTAAGGGGTAACATCAATTTCAAAATTAGCCCCAGGGCCACGGTACGGACTTTTTAACTCGGAAACAACGCTAAATCCCCCAAACTGACTTGTCCTTGCACTGAATTGCTATGAATATTCTTTTAAAACCTCATAATATCGACTCAGCACTCCCAACATAACCCATCCAACCCAAAAACAGTCACTTCTCTTCTGCGCATGCGCAATCAACTGGCGGCTAAAAGTCCTCTCAAAATAACATACCTTACAAAAAACTCCGATTCTCCAACACTAGGTGTTCGGAAGATATCACATCTTTAATCCACTCATGCGCAGACCCTCAACAGGGGATTCTATAGAGGAATAGCATCTGCCAACCCAAAACCCTAATCCTCTCTGACGAAAACACCACCAGTTAAATCACTGATGGTCTGCTCATGCGCATAACGAAAAATGCCTGTAAGGGGTAACATCAATTTCAAAATTAGCCCCAGGGCCACGGTACGGACACTTTAACTCGGAAACAACGCTACATCCCCCAAACTGACTTGTCCTTGCACTGAATTGCTATGAATATTCTTTGAAAACCTCATAATATCGACTCAGCACTCCCAACATAACCCATCCAACCCAAAAACAGTCACTTCTCTTCTGCGCATGCGCAATCAACTGGCGGCTAAAAGTCCTCTCAAAATAACATACCTTACAAAAAACTCCGATTCTCCAACACTAGGTGTTCGGAAGATATCGCATCTTTAATCTACGCATGCACAGACCCTCATCAGGGATCTGAATTCTGTGGAGGAATAGCATCCGCCACCCCAAAACCCCAATCCTCTCTGACGAAAACTACAGCAGTTAAAGGACTCTTCATCTGCGCACGCGCAATACGGAAAATGCCCGGAAAGGGCAGCATGAACCTCAAAAACATATGTTTCGGCATTAAAAGCAAAGTATTCCGCAAAATAGTAGTAACTTTTTTATTTTTTTCATGTCACGTGATCTTCACGAAATTTTGCAAAAGTGTTTGCTTTGGTCTTTTGCATCTAACTACTGAGTTTCAATTTAATCAGATCAGTATTTTTCGAGTTATCGTGAAAACAAAATTTTCAAATTTTCTAAATTTTTTTTTGCCACTTTAGGGCCATCCGTTCAACACAAAACTTCGCAGGCATATAAAGGTCATGATTCTACAATCTGATGCCAAATTTCAAAAAGATCAAGTGATCGGTTCCGGAAATATTCATAAAAAACGTTTTTACTAAAAACGGCCTTAATTCCGAAACCGCTCGGTCGATTTCGCCCGTTAACGAACTTGTCCGAGATATTTACGCTACGGAACTACCCTGCAAATTTCAACGCTCTAAGTCGTTCCGTTCGAGAGTTATCGTGCTAACGGCTGGCCGGCCGGCCGGACCGGACGGACAGAATTGAATTTGACCTCGAATTCTTCATCAGGGAGTCGAACCCAATCGTTTGAGACCATTTTCGAAAAAAAATTCGAAAAATACAGGCATTGTGACGAAATGATAGCACGCTGTTCCTTGCGGAACACGCGCGCAATTACTTGTTTCTAACGTTTCAGAGATTAAATCAGCCTCATTCATCGGCCACTGAGCGAAAATCTTCAGAATTATTTGTAATTGAATTTTATTCTGGAATTGGCACACTGCGATTCTTCGAAAAATGCAATGTTTGGCGCTCTTGTTCGTCGGAACAGAGTGCTTATCAATTTGCCGAAATGTCTGTAATTTTCGAATTTTTGGCTGAAAATGGTCTTAAACGATTTGGTTCGACTCACTGATCAAGAATCCGTGGTCGGAATCAATTATGTCAGGTCGGCTGGCCGTCCGGCCGTTAACACGATAACTCTCGAGTGGAATGAGCTAGACAGTTGAAATTTTCAGATTAGGTTTGAGGGATAAATATCTCGGTTGAGTTCGATATTGGGCAAAATCGGTCTGATAGTTTCGGAGTACCGAAAAAAAAATTTTACAATACAACTTTTGAATTTTTTTTCAGATCTAGTTTCATCATAAGAATCCATTGTTATCATTTTCAACTCTAACAAGCTAATACTTTCGGAGATATGATCTTTCAAAGTTTCAATAATACATCGTAAGTTCTATGTATTCACAGAATGTGAACACAGAATCTGTCTGTGTGACTATTCATAAATGTCATATTTTCTAGCTATAAGAGATTGTCAATTCGTATATTTTCTCTTGGAAAGCAAGTATTCGATTCTTGAATTTGTGAATATATACAAGACTGTTTTAATGTAGTTTATGGAGGCAATAGGAAAGAAGAACATAATGGAATCATCAAAAGAAATTACTATTCGTTGACCACTGAGGTTAATATTACCTTTCACTTCCTTAAGTAGTGGAAGTGAGACATGTTCCTTTATACACTATTTTCATAATGTTGCTAGCAAAAAAATACTGAAATATGGATCTACATTTGTGTATCAACCATTTTTTCTTGAGTTAAGGTTCATAATTCAAAAAAGAATGTGTTAGTGGTATGAACTATTAAATTTCAAATTATGAAAACAGGATAGTATTTTATTAATATATTTTGAACTATTAAAATAATTTGTTCGTAATCCACTACCTACTCAAATATCAGGAATAAATGGGCAATATGCTATGATTGTCTCCAGCCTTGCTCTAGACATTTCGATGATACTTTCCTTAGGTATTTCGAGTTGTGAAAACTTTGCACCGAGTGTAAGGCTCGCCTCACATCAAAACGACACGGTTTCATGTACGGCAATGACACACGCGCTCGAGCTTTCCCACAGGCTCGCTCTACAGTCGTGTAAACGACACCGGCATCCGATTCTTAGGTGAAGGTTTCAATGATAGCTTTCACAGCTATCCGGCCGAGTCGTGGTCGTGTGAACGACACACGGTTGCCGTGCACGACTCGAGGGTGTCTGGCAGTCCCCTCGAGCCGTGATAAATAAATTTAATGACAATTTTTAAAGCATTGGAGATTGCTCTTTTTTTTAAGATGATTTTTGAAGCATTTTTTAAATTTAATTTCATTCATGATGCAGTTCTATCATAGGAATCCATTTATGTATAATTCCCAACTCTGAGAAACCAGTACTTTAGGAGATATAATTTGTCTGTTTGAACAAGAGCGCTAAAAAGTTCCTGTCCACAGGGCTTGAACCAATTTTTGTATTCTACTTTTTCAGTGTTTGAGAAAGAAAATCCAGGGAAAACCATTGAATGATTAATGCACCTCCCGAAGTATCCTTTAATGGTTACTTGGAATAAGCCTAACTGAAAAAATTATTCAACAGATTTTTCACCATTTCACAACTCTTTTAAGATTGGAAGATTTTTCCTCAATATCACTCTTTTCGCCGAGAGTAGCGAAGCATTCCATCACGCTATCAACTCTATCCGCAGTTATCGATAAATTGCAGGAAGGTACTCTGTATCTGACTGGACGTTGGCAATAAATTAAGAGATGCCCTTTCGGCCTTTCATGTATTATATGAGAGTAGAGCTCAGCGAAAAAAAAAAGGAATCGCCATTCCCCACACTCACTAGGCGGATAATCCATTTCGTGCCGTGGATGCCCGAAATTCATTAATTTTCCGATTAACACTAGATCCCCTTTGAAGATTGACTATTAACATAATCTGAAACGATAGCAACTCGATCACTTGCACACAACGGATTGTATCTGTTCACTTGTTAAGTCAACAATGAATATAAATATTGATTTAACAATTCCAAATGCATCGTTCTCCATTAAAGCGATCCTTTAAAATTCAGGGTGTCCCAATGTCGAGTGCCTATTAGACGTTTCTGGAGTACTTGACATATTTGAAATCTGAAAATTGGGATTATGATATTGCTTGAAATTCTCTACAGAACTAAAATATTTTCGAAGCCCAATCACTTCCGGTTGTACAGGGAGTGAAAATAAATTTGATGAAAATTTTTTTTTCAAGTTTTGCATTCCTGTTATGATCAAGTATTCAATGCTGAATATATTGCTGTTAAAACCATTGTATTCATTCGAATAATTTCCAAAACATCGAAAAAAACCGGAAAAAAGTCAAATATGTTTAATCAGTATGTTCATTATTATTATTTTAAACATCCTGAACGTAAACCGTTTTTACAACATCGAAGAGGAAGAATGTGGAAAGGCCATGCTTCTTTTGAATTTCAGAAATATCATCACAGAGTGTTTCAAATCTTGTGTCGAAAACTGTGATCAAAAATTGGCCATAACTTCTGTTTTTCAAATTAGAACCCTATTTTTATATGATTGGGTTGGATTCTGCGGTGAAAAACAACGATAGTTTTCTAACATGATTATGCTCCTGAATTCAATAATTTTAATTTTTTTTTTGTTTCCAGTTCAGGAGCATAATCATGTTAGAAAACTATCATTATTTTTCACCGTAGAATCCAACGCAATCATAAAAAATAGGGTTCTAATTTGAAAAACCGAAGTTATGGCTAATTGTTGATCACAATTTTGGACACAAAACTTGAAACACCTTGTGATAATATTTCTAAAATTCAAAAGATGCATGACCTTTCCACATTCTTCCTCTTCGATGTTGTAAAAACGTTTTACGTTCAGGATGTTTAAAACTAAAATAATGAACATAATACTGACTAAACATATTTGACTTTTTTTTCGATATTTTGAAAACTTTTCGAATGAAACGGTCCTGATTGGCGCTCTTATTCCTCGGAACAGAGTGCTTATCAATTTGCCCAAATAACTGTAATTTTCGAATTTTTGGCTGAAAATGGTCTCAAGCTATTTGGTTCGACTCACTGATCAAGAATACGAGGTCGAAATCGATTCTGTCCAGCCGTCCGCCCGGCCGTTAACACGATAACTCTTGAACGAAAGGAGTTAGAGGATTGACATTTGCAAGGTAGGTTTGGAGCGTAAATATCTCGGTCAACTTTGTTAATGGGCAAAATCCATCAAGTGGTTTCAGAGTTATAGCCGTTTATAGTAAAAACTTTTTTTTTTTATATTTCCGAAACTGATCACTAGATCTATCTGATTTTTAGCCTCAAATTGTAGAATAATGACCTTTATACGCATGTGAAGTTTTGTATTGACGAGGTTACCGTAAAGTGTAAAAAAAAAATTTGAAAATTTTTAAATATTGTTTCTACAATAACTCTCGAACGGAATGAGCTAGGCAGATGAAATTTTCAGAGTAGATTGGGGAGATGAATATCTCGATTAATTTGCTTATTGGGCAAAATAGGCCACATAGTTTCAGTGTAACGAACAAAAATTTTTTTTTAACTAACAAATTCCAAATTCAATTTTTTCAAGATGTAGTTTCACCATAAAAATCCATTGGTATCATTTTCAACTCCAACAAGCTAATATTTTCGGAGATATGATTTTTCGAAATGTCAATAATGAATCGCAAGGGCGTAGCCAGGGGGGGGGGGGGTTGGGGGTTCAAACCCCCCCCGAAATGTTATTTTTCTCTTAAAAAAATTTTTTGCTGCAAAAAGTGATCCTTACACCACCAAACCCCCCCCCCCCCCCCCCCAAATTAATTCCTGGCTACGCCCTTGATGAATCGTACTTCTATGTTTCCACAGATACTATAATTATTCTATCTATGGTTTATTATGTGATCTGTGTTCATACTCGTACATGTCATCCTGTTCTATAAGATAGAGTTAAATTGATTTCAGCTATTTTAATTTGATTTCTTCCATGGTGCAATTCTCATTCTCAGATTGCTCATTTAATCTTGATAAATGAACTATTATTTGAATTGAATTTCCTTTATGATGCAGTTCTATCATAAGAATACATTGATATAATTCTCAACTCTGAGAAACCAATACTTTCAGAGATATAATTTGTCTGTTTGAACAAGAGCGCCAGAAAGCTCCTGTCCACAGGGCTTGAACCAATTTTTATTTTGCTGAGGTTTATCCCTAATCTCTAGTATCATATATCAAATTATATGGTACCCCGTTACACTTACCTCTGCTGAAACTTTTTTTCACACATGCTTTATTGTTAGATAAAAAAAAACAAATGTCATGCTCGAAGTTCAAAAGAATATAAATATAAAACGAGTGTTGCGGAGAACATACGGAGTGGATGTGTTGATAACGGCTGTCCCATCCATGATGGCGGATTTTGCACAATTTTTTCCAAATGAAAATCATTTTTACCAGGTATAAATGATAATATAGAAATATGGATAATGTGTCGAAGTATATTTAAGTGGCAAAGTTTAGCGGGTAATTCCGCAAAAGAAGCAGAGAAAAAGTGGGAAAGCCCTGTGGACGCTTTGGCACTCTTGTTGAAACTTTGACAAATCATGTCTCAGTGTTGGGAATGATCAATGGATTCTTATAATAAAATAAAATGTGTCAATGGAAAAATAACTTCAAAATTATTGGTTCCTCAGAGTTGGGAATGATATCAATGGATTCTCATTTAATTTATTTTATTTTATGATACAGTTCTGTCATAAGAATCCATTGATAACATTCCCAACTCTGAGAAGCCAATACTTTCGGAGACATGATTCTTCAAAGTTTGATCAAGAGCGTCAAAGCTCCTGTCCACAGGGCTTTCCACCTTGTTGTACCATATTTTCTGACACCGGTTGTCGCTTTTTCCGATTTTCGTGGCATTCTCCACATTAAAATGAAAATTTAAAGTTACCCAATGTACCAAATTCATATACGTTTCCAAAGTAGTTGAGAAATTAAGAGTTTTATATATACTTTGTATATTTAATTTATTTTGAATCATTTGAAAAATATCTATTAAATAAAAATTAATTATTTTGTGATTTGATTCTGCGTAAGAAACACAGGATATGTGTCAGAAGCAATCAATTGAACAATGTTGCCTAACAAACAACAACGAAACAACATCAACGAAGAAACAACTATATCGTAACGTTTCGGAGTCTATATCAGACTCCTTCGTCAGACGCTTAATGAAAATCGTTAGAATTATTTTGTTGATAGTTATTTTGTGAAATTCTTGAATTTTTATTTTGTGACAATTCTTGAATTTCACAAAATAAGTATCAACAAAATAATTCTAACGATTTTCATTAAGCGTCTGACGAAGGAGTCTGATATAGACTCCGAAACGTTACGATAAAGTTGTTTCTTCTTTGATGTTGTTTCGTTGTTGTTTGTTAGGCAACATTGTTCAATTGATTGCTTCTGACAAATATCCTGTGTTTCTTACGCAGAAGCAAATCACGAAATAATTAATTTTTATTTTATAGATATTTTTCAGAGTTTTGGAGAGAAGACCCAGAAAAAAACCTTTCAATAATGAGTATACCTCCCACAGTATCCTTTAATGATTACTTAAAACAAAGGTATGGGCCTTTTTCAATCATCCTTTTCAGAAAATTGGAAGAATTATACAAGAAATTGTCACACACAGAAACGTGACAATTCTTGAATTTCACAAAATAACTATCAACAAAATAATTCTAACGATTTTCATTAAGCGTCTGACGAAGGAGTCTGATATAGACTCCGAAACGTTACGATATAGTTGTTTCTTCGTTGATGTTGTTTCGTTGTTGTTTGTTGGGCAACATTGTTCAATTGATTGCTTCTGACAAATATCCTGTGTTTCTTACGCAGAAGCAAATCACGAAATAATTAATTTTTATTTTATAGATATTTTTCAGAGTTTGGGAGAGAAAACCCAGAAAAAAACCTTTCAATAATGAGTATACCTACCACAGTATCCTTTAATGATTATTAGGAAGCAACCATCACCCGCAGAAATGGCGCGTAAAACGTAACAGAATATTTGTCATATGAGTAGCTCTCTTCAATGTGACAAAGTTCATATTGGTATGTTAATTCCGTTTTAAACAGATCTCATACGTAACTCATGCGTAAATGTTGGACGCAAGTCCAACATGACATGTGTGAATACAGATCATACGATAATTCATAGATGAAATAATTAGAGCATTCTGTGAAAACATAGAAGTACGATTTATTATTGAAATTTTGCAAAATCATATCTCCGAAAGTATTAGCTTGTTAGAGTTGAAATTGATATCGATTGATTCTTATGATGAAGGTACAACTTGAAAGAAAATTAATTTGAAATTTGTAATGTTTTTCGTTACTCCGAAACCATCGGACCGAGAGCGGAAAGAGACAACAACTTGCAGTTTTTAGTTTAGGTTGTGCATCTGAATGCGACATTTGAATTTGTCAATACGCATAATCGGTCAAACGGTTTTGGAATTATACGCATCTGAAATTTGGTTGTTATTTGCTCAATAACTCGAAAAATACGGAACCGAGCCAATGCAAACATGGTTACTAGTTGAAAAATGTCGACGCAAAAATTCTTGCAAAATTTCGTGACGATCGTAGCATTAGAAAAAAATGGGTTCAAGCCCTGTGGACAGGAGCTTTCTGGCGCTCTAGTTCAAACAGACAAATTATATCTCTGAAAGTATTGGTTTCTCAGAGTTGGGAATTATATCAATGTATTCATATAATAGAACTGCATCCTAAAGGAAATTCAATTCAAATAATAGTTTATTTATCAAGATTAAATGAGCAATCATGAGAATGAGAAAAGCACCATGGAAGAAATCAAATTAAATCTGGCCAATTTTGCCCAATAACGAACTTAACCGAGATATTCATCTCCCTAAACTACTCTGAAAATTTCAACTACCTACCTCATTCCGTTCGAGAGTTATATCTATGTCTATGGATGCAAAGCAGTTTCACTACTCTCTACTTCACTCACTAATCTCTTACTTCATGTTCAGTTCCGAAATGTAAGAATTTTCTGAGAAAAACTAATTTCGGAGCAAACAACTGAGATTTTTCTCACTTCGCTCACAATTCTTCGATTGATTGATACATAGAATAAATAATAATATCATTCTGTGACAACGTTGAAATACGATTTATTATTGAAATTTTGAAAAATCATATCTCCGAAAGTATTAGCTTGTTAGAGTTGAAAATGATATGATTGGATTCTTATGATAAAACTTTTTATTAAAAAAAATTTAATTTGGAATTTGTTTCGTAAAAAAAAAAAAATTTTTCTGTTACTCCGAAACCATCTGTCCGATTTTGCCCAATAACGAACTTAGCCGAGATATTTATTCCCAAACCTACTCTGAAAATTTCAACTCTCTAGCTCATTCCGTTCGAGAGTTATCGTGCCTACGGCCGGCCGGACCGGCCGGCCGGACCGGCCGGACAGAATGAATTTCGACCACGGATTCTTGATCGGTGAGTCGAACCAAATCGTTTAAGACCATTTTCATCGAAATATTCGAAAATTACAGACATTTGGGCAAATTGATAAGCACTCAGTTCCGAGGAACTAGAGCGCCAAAAAGTTCCATATTTTTAAGACGATCGGATCAATATTGTTGGAGATCCGAGCAGCCTTGTGGGGGTTCAGTAGCTGGATGGGGGATCGTTGCCTCGATAACTTTCGAACGAAAACAGATAGGGACTTACAATTTGCAGGGAAGGTTGCACATCTGAATGGGAGAGTTGAGTTCGTTCTTGGTCATAATTGGCCCAACGGTTTAGGAGTTATACCTATCTGGAATATTATTTCCTCGATAACTCAACAAATACAGACCCGATCAAATTAAAGCTTGGTAACTAGTTGTAGAACATTGACGTGTGAAACAATTGGTGAGAATGGTTCCACTAGAAAATTGAAAAAAAATTAAGATTAAATATTATGTATCTCACGATAACTTGTAAACGGAAAGAGATAACGACTTTCTAAGGGTAGGTTGTGCATCCGAATGTGACATTTATGTTCGGCAATTGGCATAATCAACTAAATTGTATTGGAATTATACCCATCTGAAATTTTGTTATTATTTTCTCTATAACTCAAAATATACCAACCTTATCCAATTGAAACTCGTTGATACCTTTTAATTTTCGCGGAATTTCGTGAATATCGTATCCTGGAGTTTTTTATTATTTATTATTATTGATAAGGGGGTTACGTTGCACCGCGACCTTGAGATCTATTGTGCCCCCCAACAGAGCTGTTCTCACCATTACGCCATCTACAGCTCGCCCTCCAGTTCCAGAGTATAAATGAACCTCAATATCTGGGAAGGCTTCAAGGATATTATGTCTTCACTCCTACAAGTTTCCTGTCCAAAGCATTCCTTTCGCTGACTTGCAATGGCGAGGCATTCTGTAACAAGGTGAAGAGGAGTTTCTTCCTCCTCCCCACAGAATCTGCACTCGTAAGTATCTGATAAACCTATTCTCATCAAATGCTTCCTGAGGCGACAGTGTCCTGTGAGGAAGCCAGTGACCAGGTGTAACTTATTCTTGCAGAGATCCAGATACCTTTTGGATCTCACTTCTTTAAAGTTCCTAAGGAACTTTTTGGAATGAACCAAACCTGGAAGATTCCGCCAGAGTGTCTCTCTTTTGGTTTCCTCCTTCTCCAGAAACTCTTTCTTGTAGGTGCATTTTCCTATACCGCAGAAAGGTTCTGGGCCGATAAAAGGAGTTCGTGCTGCCTTTCTGGCAAGTGTATCGGCCTCTTCGTTCCCCTTGACTCCCGAGTGACCGGGGACCCAGACTAAAAAGACCTTATTATTCTTGCCAATTTCATTTAGTTTTCTTCGGCACTCCCATATCAACTTTGAATCGATGGCATGGGAGCTCAGTGCTTTGATAACAGATTGACTATCCGAATGGATTGCTATGTCGCATTTCTGATATTTTCTTTCTAGGTTAATATCTGCACATCTTTCGATTGCGAGTAATTCTGCCTGGAAGATACTCAAACGGGAGCCTACCGACAGTGCGCACTTGGTGCCTGTCCCATATACCCCAGCGCCAGCTCCCGTCGTGGTTTTTGAGCCATCTGTGTACCATTTTATGGTATTTTCTTTGAAAGTCTGGGTGGTGAACTCCCTTTCCCATTCTTCCTTTCTACTTATCATCGTGGTGAAGTTCTTCTCAATGCTTACTTTTTTGTCCTGGAGTTACCTGCAGCGTAAGTTTTTTCGTATTTAAATTCCAATAGAATATATGTATATGTCAGAATTAAAAATTATGCGATCATAGACGATTCTCTGCTGAAGTCTGATATAAAAATATATGAAATGTACTCTTAAATCATAAAATCTGAGAAAACGTTATATATGTCAATGCTGAATTCGTAGTAGTGTCTAATAGAGGTGATTAGACAATAGAACATGCGCGTAAAAGATCCTGACTTCACGTCAGTGCTTGAACCAATTTTTTTCTACTTAAATCTATTTTGATACCTCACACAATCCTTGTGTTCATATTCATCGTTTATTCTATTCATGTGTGTACATTTTAGATATTCATCGTCATTTGCTGATGAGAAAATAATTTTTTAACGAATTATTTTTTATCAGTATTTGAAATTTTTCTGACATTGCAATACTATCAAGACAAATTGGTACAACTTGATCAGCAATGTCTCAACTGAAAATTGTTTTGATTTGCCACATCATTTTTGTTCATTCTATTGATGTTAGTACATTGTAGATAATTGTCGACATTTGTTAATGAGGAAAAAAATTTTTTGACATTATAATTATATTTATCAGTAACTATTTGAAGTGTTTCTGACATTTCCACATGTACGCTTAAAAAATTGGTTCAAGCCCTGTGGACAGGAGCTTTCTGGCGCTCTAGTTCAAACAGACAAATTATATCTCCGAAAGTATTGGTTTCTCAGAGTTGAGAATTATATCAATGTATTCTTATGATAGAACTGCATCATAAAGGAAATTCAATTCAAATAATAGTTTATTTATCGAGATTAAATAAGCAATCTGAGAATGAGAATTGCACCATGGAAGAAATCAAATTAAAATAGCTGAAATGAATTTGACTCTCTCTTATAGAACAGGATGACATGTACGAGTATGAACACAGAGCATATAATAAAGCTTAGATAGAATAATTATAGCATTCTGTGAAAACATAGAAGTACGATTCATTATTGAAATTTCGAAAAATCATATCTCCGAAAGTATTAGCTTGCTGGAGTTAAAAATGATATCAATGGATTTTTATGGTGAAACTGCATTTTAAGTAAAAATTGAATTTGAAATTTGATCCTTAAAAAAAATTTTTTTTTCGTTACTCCGAAACCATCTGGCCCATTTTGCCCAATAACGAACTCAACCGAGGTATTCATCTCCCTAACCTACTCTGAAAATTTCAACTGCCTATCTCATTCCGTTCGAGAGTTATTGTAGAATTTTTTTTTTTTTAATTTTCAAATTTTTTTTTGACACTTTGCGGTAACCTGGTCAATACAAAACTTCACATGCGTATAAAGGTCATGTTTCTACAATTTGATGCTAAATTGCAGATAGATCGAGTGATCGGTTTCGGAAATATTCATAAAAAATGTTTTTACTAAAACCGGCCATAACTCCGAAACCGCTCGATGGATTTTGCCCATTAACGAACTTGTCCGAGATATTTACGCTCCAAACCCACCTTACAAATTTCAATCCTCTAACTCCTTTCGTTCGAGAGTTATCGTGCCTACGGCCGGCCGGACAGAATCGATTTCGACCTCAGATTCTTGATCAGTGAGTCGAACCAAATCGTTTAAGACCATTTTCAGCCAAAAATTCAAAAATTACAGACATTTGGGCAAATTGATAAGCACTCTGTTCCGAGGAACTAGAAAGCCAAAAAGATTGGGACAAGTTGATCTCTATTCACATTAAAAAGTGACACCCTGCACATGTGGCTGAATTGATACAACAAAAAATTTAATCCCACCAAAATGAATCGCTCTGAACTGCTGGGATATCAAATTCTTGCTCAATTAATCTCGACCGTAACATATTAATGCAGCCGCTGTAAGACCAGGAGGCAAAATCTGTTATTATTTCAGGGACAATTGTTGCGGAACGAGATCCAACATATAATTTGTGCCAACAATTGACAAACTCTCGAAGGGACCAGTGGGACTACGAAGCGATTAATTCAACTTGGGTTTAATATGCTTGAAAAACAAAATGTCTCCCCTATTCTAGATGAAAAAATTTCTCTCTATTCGTGTTTATTTCCTTTTTGCGCGCGTGTTCCGCAAGGAACAGCGTGCTATCATTTCGTCACAATGTCTGTATTTTTCGAATTTTTTTTCGAAAATGGTCTCAAACGATTGGGTTCGACTCCCCGATGAAGAATTCGAGGTCAAATTCAATTCTGTCCGTCCGGTCCGGCCGGCCGGCCGGCCGGTCCAGCCGTTAGCACGATAACTCTCGAACGGAACGACTTAGAGCGTTGAAATTTGCAGGGTAGTTTCGTAGCGTAAATATCTCGGACAAGTTCGTTAACGGGCGAAATCGACCGAGCGGTTTCGGAGTTAAGGCCGTTTTTAGTAAAAACGTTTTTTATGAATATTTCCGGAACCGATCACTCGATCTTTTTGAAATTTGGCACCAGATTGTAGAATCATGACCTTTATATGCCTGCGAAGCTTTGTGTTGAACGGACGGCCCTAAAGTGGCAAAAAAAAATTTTTAAAAATTTGAAAATTTTGTTTTCACGATAACTCGAAAAATACTAATCTGATTAAATTGAAACTCAGTAGTTAGATGCAGAAGACCAAAGCAAACACTTTTGCAAAATTTCGTGAAGATCACGTGACATGCAAAAATTAAAGAAATTACTACTATTTTGCGGAATACTTTGCTTTTAATGCCGAAACATATGTTTTTGAAGTTCATGCTGCCCTTTCCGGGCATTTTCCGTATTGCGCATGCGCAGATGAGAAGTCCTTTAACTGCTGTAGTTTTCGTCAGAGAGGATTGGGGTTTTGGGGTGGCGGATGCTATTCCTCCATAGAATTCAGATCCCTGATGAGGGTCTGCGCATGCGCAGATTAAATATGCGATATCTTCCGAACCACTAGTGCTGGAGAATCGGAGTTTTTTTGTAAGGTGTGTTATTTTGAGAGGACTTTTAGCCGCGAGTAGATTGCCTATGCGCAGAAGAGAAGTGACTGTTTTTGGGTTGGATGGGTTATGTTGGGAGTGCTGAGTCGATATTATGAGGTTTTAAAAGAATACTCATAGCAATTCAGTGCAAGGACAAGTCAGTTTGGGAGATGTAGCGTTGTTTCCGAGTTAAAGTGTCCGTACCGTGGCCCTGGGGCTAATTTTGAAATTGATGTTACCCCTTACAGGCATTTTTCGTTATGCGCATGAGCAGACCATCAGTGATTTAACTGGTGGTGTTTTCGTCAGAGAGGATTAGGGTTTTGGGGTGGCAGATGCTATTCCTCTATAGAATCCCCTGTTGAGGGTCTGCGCATGCGTGGATTAAAGATGTGATATCTCCTGAACCACTAGTGTTGGAGAATCGGAGTTTTTTTTAAAGTGTGTGATTTTGAGAGGACTTTTAGATGCAAGTAGATTGCGCATGCGCAGAAGAGAAGTGACTGTTTTTGGGTTGTATGGGTTATGTTGGGAGTGCTGAGCCGATATTGTGAGGTTTCAAAAGAATATTCATGGCAATTCAGTGCAAGGACAAGTCAGTTTGGGGGATGTAGCGTTGTTTCCGAGTTGATGTGTCCGTACCGTGGCCCTGGGGCTAACTTTGAAATTGATGTTACCCCTTACGGGCATTTTTCGTTATGCGCATGAGCAGACCATCAGTGATTTAACTGGTGGTGTTTTCGTCAGAGAGGATTGGGGTTTTGGGGTGGTGGATGTTATTCCTCCATAGAATCCCCTGGTAAGGGTCTGCACATGCGTGGAAAAGATGCGATATCTCCTGAACCACTGGTGTTGGATAATCGGAGTTTTTTGTAAGGTGTGTGATTTTGGGAGGACTTAAAGCCGCGAGTTGATTGCGCATGCGCAGAAGATAAGTTACTGTTTTTGGGTTGTATGGGTTATGTTGAGAGTAATGAGCCGATATTGTGAGGTTTTGAAAGAATATTCATGTCAATTCAATTGCGTTCCTAACGGAGGACCCACAACCACAATTTTTTTCGATCTACGGTAAAGCTAACAGCCAAACTGTATTGATAGCTATATTTGTTGAAGGAACTTGAAAAAAAAAAAAAGCACTGACGTGGAGTCAGTACTCTTTGGCGCGCGTGTTCACGGTGGCTAATTTGAATTGAATGATGAGTACTTCAAGCTCAGTGGATAGAGCGAGCCAAAGATCTACCCATAGGATAGTGGACACCATTCACTGTCGGTTCAAAAATTAACAGTGCTGTATCTAAGCTGCCATCAGGATAGAGTAACAAAGTTGGAAAAGAACACAACTGACTCTACTTAGTCGCACAAGCTCCTAGAAGATTTGGGAGGATCAGAATAATTCCAATCATGTTTATAGCACGCGCGCAAAAGCAGATTGACTTAACAATGAAAGGAAAAGTGTAAAAAGTCAATCTGCTTTGGCGCGCGAGCTATAAACATGATTAGAATTATACTGACCCTCCCAAATCTTCTAGGAGCTTGTGCGACTAAGGAGAGTCAGTTGTGTTCTTTTCCAACTTTGTTACTCTATCCTGATGGCAGCTTAGATACAGCACTGTTAATTTTTGAACCGACAGTGAATGGTGTCCACTATCCTATGGGTAGATCTTTGGCTCGCTCTATCCACTGAGCTTGAAGTACTCATCATTCAATTCAAATTAGCCACCGTGAACACGCGCGCCAAAGAGTACTGACTCCACGTCAGTGCTTTTTTTTTTTTTTATTCAACCCCAAAATATCCACCACTAGCTTCAATCGATCCTGATGAAAACGTAGGATGATAATCTCAAAATTTCAGGGGGGTTACAAACATTTTTCCGCAGCATAATATCAAAGATCTATCAATGATCCCATTATTCCACTAATTTTTGTTGATAACTATGCTGGTAGGTGACAATTTTTGAATTTCAGAATAGCTATCAAAATAAATCTGAACGTCACGAACTAGTTGTTTTGTCGTTGATGTTGTTTCGTTATTGTTTGTTAGGCAACATTGTTCGATAAATTACTTCTGACAAATATCTTGTGTTTCTAACGCAGAAGCAATTCACAAAATAATATTTTTTTTATTTTATAGATATTTTTCAGAGTTTGGGAATGAAAACCCAGGAAGGAGCCGTTAAATAATGAATAGGTATGGTAAATAAGAGTTGGTATTTTGAGATATACTTTTACAAATCTGAGAGTATTGAAAATTTCACGCACTAATAAAGACAAACAATTTGAACACAAACAAAAATAATGTGAGAAATCATAATCCTTTCGGCGCTCTAGTTCCTCGGAACTGAGTGCTTATCAATTTGCCCAAATGTCTGTAATTTTCGAATTTTTCGGTGAAAATGGTCTTAAACGATTTGGTTCGACTCACTGATCAAGAATCCGTGGTCGAAAATCATTCGGTCCGGCCGGTCCGGCCGTCCGGCCTTAGGCACGATAACTCTCGAACGGAATGAGCTAGACAGTTGAAATTTTCAGAGTAGGTTTGGGAGATAAATATCTCGGCTAAGTTCGTTATTGGGCAAAATCGGACAGATAGTTTCGGAGTAACAAAAAAAATTTTTTTTTTACAAAGCAAATTCCAAATTACCATAAGAATCCAATTATATCATTTTTAACTCTAACAAGCTAATACTTTCGGAGATATGATTTTTCAAAATTTCAATAATAAATCGTATTTCAACGTTGTCACACAATTATTCTATGTATGAATTGTCATAATGTCAGTTTATTTTCCTGAGACATGTCATTATCTAATCAATCGAAGAATTGTGAGCGAAGTGAGAAAAATCTCAGTTGTTTGCTCCGAAATTAGTTTTTCTCAGAAAAGTCTTACATTTCGGAACGGAACATGAAGTAAGAGATCTGAGAGTAGTGAGACTGCTTTTCATCCATAGACATAGATATAACTCTCGAACGGAATGAGCTAGGTAGTTGAAATTTTCAGAGTAGGTTAGGGAGATGAACATCTCGGTTAAGTTCGTTATAGGGCAAAATTGGCCAGATTTAATTTGATTTCTTCCATGGTGCAGTTCTCATTCTCATGATTGGTCATTTAATCTTGATAAATAAACTATCATTTGAATTGAACTTCCTTTATGATGCAGTTCTGTCATATGAATACATTTATATAATTCCCAACTCTGAGAAACCAATACTTTCGGAGATATAATTTGTCTGTTTGAACTAGAGCGCCAGAAAGCTCCTGCCCATAGGGCTTGTTTTGTTGAAAAATTGCTCAAAGTTGTGCCATCCTTTGTCGGTATATTTATAGGATATAAAAATTGGGTTATCAGTGTCAGACAGGGCAAAATATCAATATAGCTGTTTAGTTGAAAAAATGGAGTCAAAATCTATTTACTTAAAAATGAAAAGTATTAATCAAAATGAATGATAGTACCAAACAATATTCTTGGATTTTTTTGTTGAGTAACTGTTCTTCGCACGTAAAGGAGGAAGAAATTTCTTTAGTGTTCACATACAGGGTGAACTAATACTAACAGAGTTAGCAAACGATCAAACTTTTTCTACTCCGGTCAAAAAAGTGATATAACTGTAAATATTGAAATCTGTCAGTTTATTTGGCCCAAAATTTATTGAACTCTGAAATTTCAGTTAATAATCGAAAATCACCCTGTATATCCAAAATCAAGGACCTCAGGTGATTGGAATTCCTCGAAATGAGTCCACCTAGATTTGCATATGGTTTCAGATTTTTTTGGGAATTCGTTAAATAATGATTGTGAGGGGTCAGCTTTTTCAAAAGATTTTTTTTCCTTTTTTGCATTTTCTTAAAGCATAATATCTCTGAAATATTCTCTGAAAATTTGAAGTAAATCCGACAAATACTTTTTGAGTAATTCGATAATTAGCAACGGGCTCTCGGGCGCTCTGGGCGACAGCAGGTAGCTAACAGCAGGTAGCTAGCAGCTAACGTGCTAACGGCAACACTCCAGAAGGTAGAATGATACGTAGACAACATCAAATAGATTTTTTGGAGGCTGCCACAACGGCTAAAGAACTATTATATGGCACAGGAATATATGACTCTATAAGTAACTGAATAATACGTAAATTGAGTGTAAAACTTCAAATGCGTTTTTCTCAAAACTACGTTCTTTGAACTGGTGACCAATGTAGCTCAAAAACCGCTTGGTAGATTCTAATGAAATTTATACAGCTTTTCGAAAACATGAGAGAGTCGTGCCTGATCGAAGGATTTTCTTTTTTCTTGTAATTTCGAATTTTTATAAGCAATTAACTGTTGGTTTTTTCCCATTTAGTTAATTTAAAAGAAAAAACAATCTTCGATCATGCACAAGATTATCTATTAAAAAAACAAATTTTTTTGTGCGATTGATTTTTGATGAATCTCCAAGGATAAGTGATGGTCACCGCAAGGAGCTTCGGTCGGAACTGGATCAACACAAACAGCCATTACTTTCAAAATTATTAATATTTTTTTCTGAAATTTCTGTCAAGTCGGAACCCTATTTGATGATACCATGTTTCATGTTTTTCCTTCTATAAAATAAAACAATTTACTGGCAAAAATATTATTTAAAATTGTCATATTTTGACGCTTCTGACTACACCTAACCCCTTAATCCGTTGTTCATTTTCAACCCAAATGAGTGACTTCTGGTCGAAAATTCGAGCTGATTAAGATCACAAACGCTGAATTGAATTCTTATTTACTATTCCCGCACGTGCATCATGAAATTCAACCCAAATCAGTCTACTTTAAAATCATGAACCCGAATCGAATGAACTATAATAGCTATTCCGCGTCAACGTGAAAGTTCAGGAATACAACTTGATTATTAATATGCAGACACATCTCGGAAAGGACACAGTGAGCAAGTCGACTTGCTCCGTCATATATTTAGCACCTACGAAAACACTTGACCCTTTATGGAAGCAGTAAGGTCAACGTCCATTTATTATCCCGGTAAATTTGTGTTTCATCCACCTAAGGTTACATCAACTACCAAAATATTATTCTACATAATTTTATGTGTGATATTAACCGCACAACAGTAATTCGCAAGTTTGTATACGGTCAGCTGACATATATTCAACATCTTCTTAATTGAGCAATTTGAGGCACTATTTTGTGTCCCGAATTTCTGCAAACTTGTGCCGCTCAGGATGGACATGGCCCCTGGGAGAAGGAGGGTAATTTCGACGATTCAGAGCAATCCTTTCACATAAATTATAGTGATATGTGTCCCCTCTTTTGTGTGATTATTAACTGAAACTCATTGTAACTTGAAGTGTACAATAATAGTGTTGGGTGTTCAACAAAAACTTCTCGGAATTAGGAAGGAAAATAGAGGTTTGGGCAAGTTTTGATAAGAGTCATGATATACTCAGTGATATATTAGAAGTGTTAAACCCAGAAGGAATGATTTCTTCAACCTGATAGGTTGGTAATGGAAATATTGGGTTTGTGGCTTGAGGACTGGGCAAATCAAACGAATCCCTTATGAACAGTCGAACAGACACGCAATATGTTCCATTCATTCGATCTCATTGTTTGCATTTCGGTCTTTAAGAGTGATGACTGTTTTCCCGTTTCATGTGGGAATAACAATTGATTTTATATAGAATGACCGATGGATTTCCTATATACAGTGTTCTGCCTCAGATATCCATTTGAAAAGGTAAAATTAATGTGAGAATTGTGAAGTCTTCAAACAAAGAGAAAAATTTTTAATTTTTTAATTTTTTACTTTTTAATGTTTTCCGTTTTGACGGATCTGGCTGCTTCTGTGTTGAATATTTCAATGTTAGTTATTGATGTCAATTGAATGTTTTTATGCTGTTTATTTTATATTATTGAAAGATACTTTTTTGCATCAGTGTATTCCTTAGAATGTTCATGTCAAATTCGATATTTACCCGTAATTAAATGTTTTTAGTCTTGAAAAAGATCCGAACCTGGATCGAAACGTCGACTGTTCATAAGGGATTCGTTTGATTTGCCCAGTCCTCAAGCCACAAACCCAATATTTCCATTCCACTAAAGGACACGAAGAAGATAATTATAGGTTGGTAATGTGAATATAGAAAAACATTGCGGTTTCATCATAAGAATCCAGTGATATCATTTTCAACTCAACAAGCTAATAATTTCAATAATAAATCGTAATTCAATATGATTTCACAGAATGCTGTAATTATTCTATCTATGAATCACATGATGTGTGTTCATACATGTCATCTTATCCACCGATAAGAGACATATCATATTTATTTCTGTTTCAATTCAAAATTCGTTACTCATGATTCTCCTGTTCTAGAAAACAAGTATGATTGAATGCAAAATGACCAGTAAAAACCTCAGCTATCGTAGAATTATGAGGATTATAGGGTATTATAATTTTTGGTTGATAATATACTGTCCTTGGATAATACATATGATGATGGAAATATATACTTTGGTAAGTTAATCACATAGGGTTCAGAATATCTCCAGTGAAAACAAAATTGGAATATTGTCTAATTTTCAATTCATATAATATAATTTTCGGAATAGATTTGAGGAATGAATATCTTTGTTAAGTTTGTTATGGGGTAGAATCACTCTGGTGGTTTCGAATTAATAATTTTTGGAACTCTTTATTTTTAATCACTTTTTTTTATTTAATTTCTTTTATGATGCACTTCTATCATAAGAATCCATTGATATCATTCCCAACTTTGAGAAACCAATACTTTCGGAGATAGGATTTATAGAAGTTTGAAAAAGAGCGCCAAAGCGAGTGGGTGAATTCTCTATGAAATATTTATAATTTCTACTTTCACTCCACGTATACCTATCTCTTCATTTATAACGAGGTCTCATTTTTAAACAAAAATGTCGATTATCTCGTAAAATTCGGACTTTTTGTGTTTAATGCTATAAGTATTCATCTTTGAATTACATTTTAGGTCAATTTGCAAAAATTCAGGTCAGAAAGCCATGAATTTCTTTTTTCTTTCTTTGCCTATAACTCTCTTAAGAATTGAATAATTAATTATCTAACAGAATTTTTTCTGGCAACTAGACAATATAAGTGTCAGCATGAATTTGATTGCCTCTGAAGAATTCCATTGGAAATTGGTTTTTGAACAATTGTTCCAATTTTCGCTCAGAAGTCGTGTCATTCTGGTACAAAGTTGCTGGGACTGTATACAGGATGATTCCAAATTAGACATTAACCTTGGAGGAGGTTTTAGTACGACTCATTTGCTGTCGTATTCACTGATAACCGAAAATCAACAGTTTCCGAGATATTTGAGTTCTTGTGATTTTTAAAAGATTACTTAGTTCATTGTTTGTAATTTTTTTTTTTACGTTGACAAAAGGATATGATATGCATGAAGAAAGCAAAACTATCCTGTATTAGATGTTCAAAAAGAATAGATATGATTTGAAAAAGGATTTAGGAAGCAAAGAAAGAAAAATAACAACCAAACTCGAAATTTCATTAAAAAATGTGTTCATAAATTATGTTCGAAATGACCTCCACCTTTCCTTGTATAAGCACGTGCCCTCTTTCTAATTTCTTCAGTTGTTACTTTCCGCCTAAAATTTACTCTCAATCGTCTATACTCTTCACAAGTTATGCACGAGTATTTATTTTCCTTTCATATACCATTTCTTTCAATATGCCCCAAACATGCGCTATTTTTATGACGAAAATTCAAAAGGTTGCTTATGAAAAAGTTTGCTGAAACAAACCTAGTGAATGCATTCTCATGAAAACTTTTTAAAGGAATAAAGAAGGAATTTGGGAAAATAATTTTGGCAAACATAAATTGTGCTTTCTTCATACGTATTATTCTTTTGTGATAAATATAACCCAAAATTATAATAAAATTCGGTCAACGTAGAAAAAATTGTAGAAAAATGAATAAGGTGAGAAATCTTTCAAAAATCACCAGAATCAAATATCTCGGAAACTGTTGATTCTCGTTCATCAATAATAATGGCTCAAACGACAGCCAATGAGTCATACTAACACCACCTCCAAGGTTCACGACTAATTAGGAATCACCCTGCATATTGCTGGGAGTATTGACAAAATATCGAAATATTATAACGAGGGTACTGGTCCGCCGCATTACACTCCAACATCAAACTTTTCGACGGTGATACATTTTTAAAGTAAGGCGAACAAATTTCATGGTGCACTTTGAATTGACAGAATTACAAATGTCATTAATGTCCATATATATTTGATCTGATTGCAAAGAATATTTTCAAACTGATTAATCGAGTTCCTAAAACATAGTTCTCTGCTCTAAGGTTGAATCAAAAAATAACCTGCACCATTCATAGAAGATTCACGATTTCAATGATTTCATAGAATTTTCTTGTTATTTTTTTACTTATATGACAGATCAGATATCACTGAAATTTTCCAAGAGACTTCATACATTATTTTAAAGTGCTCTAGGTTCAAACTAGATCGAAATATATTGTTGGAAATATTGTGATTACATGTTTATTATCCTGGAATACAAGCAGACTTGGTCGAGTTCAGTATTTGGATGGATGACCGCTCTGGCTATGAATTTAAACAAGCATGTAGATTGACCTCTCATCAGTGCTCTCCAACTTTCTCTTAAAATTTTCAATTTATTATTTTCTGAATAAATTATAATAGACGAATATATTTTCTGGAATATTAAATGAAAATTTTGTTTTCCTACAACTTTAATATCATGATTTCTCGGAAATGACTGACTTTGCCTGATTATATGAGAAATCATTTATTGTGACGAGTTCAAACCACCCTGTACAAAGGTAGAAAGGAACATAACAACACCAAACAACGATGTTAATAGTCCCCTAACAGATTTATTGACGTTAGTGCTAAGCGCTTGTCACGTTCTAATCAACGATTGACCACACTTCAATCAAAATAATTCATGGAATTTCGTATATCCCTGCTGAACACTGCCTCACACACAATCAGTTCCAATATTTCCAGAACAAAATGAATTCGCCATCTGAACTCATTTGAATAAATATGAATTTTCAACCCAAATATCATCATGAATTTTTTTTCGATCTCTGTGCTCGTACAACCGAATGAATTCTTGTAGTCACAAATGAGTCCATTTCAGCAGATGGAAATTGGTAATGGCACACTAAAAAAGATCATTTTTCTCCCAGATCGACCTGAAATAAACTGCCCAAATAGCTGTTCCCCAAAGAACATAACATTTTTTACTGAGCAGACTGCGAACATCGGACAAGAAAGAGGGAATTAAGAGCTGCTAAGAAGTCAATGAGAAACGGGGCAGAGGAGATATCTACAATTTCCGTAACGGCTTTCTCTTATATCGTGTTGAGAAAATGGGTTGAAAAATTCCCTCAAATAACATTCAGTGCATGTGGAAATTGAAGTTGAGAAAGAGAAATAATTAAACTTGAACATATTGATCTTCAGGGGAAAATCAAAGACTTCCGTTGCTCATTTGCAACGGTTTCTTCGCGAAAAACAAAATCAGAGGATGCCGTTCCCATTATAATCCAGGAAATCTGATATCCATACTCTCTCCGTATCTGATATCGCTGACATCTTCAATAGTAACGGAAAGCTGACCGAGTGTCGTGCTATTTTGTTTTATTAGTCTCTCTGATGTTATTCCTGGGAAATAATAATAGTTTATTCTGAAACTATACAGGAAAAACAATCCTTACAAAGGCGTGAGCCTTTACGTGATTTACAATTTAGTATGATTAATTGCAGTTTCCTTAATACTTTAACAATAATACTTAATTAATTATTACTTCATTCAATGATTTTTTTAGGTTTCTTTCCCAAACTCTAAAAATATCTATGAAATAAATTTCTCCGTGATTTCTCCGTGATCTGACTGACATCGTTATAGCATTGATCTTCAATGGTATTAACTGAATTATTAGGTGTATATTATTCCATCAAAAAACTATAAATTGGATTCATACACATAATCCGTCCGTGCAAGAGATTTATTTTTGGATTTTTGATTTTTTTTTTAAATTTCATTCCTAGAGTTCATCTGCAGAGAATTTAACTTGTTTTCTACTTCGTCCATCGCGGGGACTCGCACAACTGAACCGATACAAAAATAAAATATAAGATAATATTTTAAGAGCTTTTTTAAGTACTTTTCCAAAGCGTTCGTTCGATTTTACGAGACGTAAGGTTTTAATCTTATTAAGAATGAAAATAGTCTATCCGTCTATACGTTGACTATAGATTTTTACGACAGCCGACTATTCCATCCAATGAATAAGTAAACGGATCTCAGCAAAACACGGCTATTCCGGTAATATAGATAGAGCATCACATTATGTGTAAACCTGATGTTATAGTAAATACTTCATACAGTGTGCAAAAGCCAAATAAAATAAATTCATTATCTTGGTTACTGTACATATTTATAGAAAACCCCAAAACACTCCAAATTAAAATTTTAAATTGTCATTCTTCTTCGTAAAAATGCGAACCCTATCTTCAACCCCTTCGAAATGCAGGTACACCCCCAATTTATCAAATAGGAAGTATGGGCTTGCTTGAAATGTCTCGACATTCTCTGTTCAGGAAAGTTATCACTTTCATGTTTATTGCCAAAATCCATATAAAAAATCCTATATGCTACCGCCAGTAAAACCACACTTCAAAAGCTCAATTGCATCCAGAACACCGCATTAAGATTGGCGATTGGTGCATTGAGAACAAGTCCCTCGTTAAGTTTGCATCGAGAAACAGGAGAACTACCTTTATATCTTAGAAGACAATCCCTCCAACTAACCTATGCAGCAAGAATAACCACAGACACAACGAACCCGGTAAGACATTTACTTTGCCAGAAAAGATACAGTACAATATCCAATCAATATCCCAAACTTAAAACCCCTCTATACCACAAAATACAACACCAAATACCTCATAACCGAATAGCAGAAGTAATGACCCACAAAACAATTACAGAAGTCCCCTGGAGCATACCAGCACTCGTGTGTGATGATTCTTTGGCTAACAAAACAAAATCAGACATGTGTCCACAAATAGTGCAAAAAATTTTTGTAGAGAAATTGAGCTCGATTAGACACTGCTGTATTGTCTACACAGATGCCTCGAAATCAGAGGATAGTGTTGGTTGTGCATTTACTACTCCTGAGCAAACAAAAAAATTCAAACTTCCAACAACTTGCAGCATATTTACTGGAGAATTACTGGCAATTTATCAAGCAATGAAGTATATTGAGGAGAATGCATCCAATAACAATGTCATCTGCACTGACTCACTCTCAGCACTTCAGTCTATAAAATCACGTTCACTATGTAACCCATTAGTCAGAGATATTATAGCTACCAACATCAACATTTTCCAACAAAATAAAAGAGTAACCTTATTATGGATTCCATCACATATGGGAATACCTGGAAATGAAGATGCAGATCGAGAAGCGAACGACGCCAGACAATCGGGTACAAATGTGAAAAACATAACCAGTTATGACCTGGCAAGCTCCTGCAAGAGAATCGTACTGAACAAATGGAACATAGTATGGCAGCAAACACCTTCCAAGCTGAAACAGATCGAGCCAACCATCCAAAACCACACTTCTCTATTTGTAACCAGCAGGAGAGACTTAGTTACATTGCGGATATTACGTATTGGACACACCTTAACCACACATAGTTATATATTTAAGAGAGAAGACGCTCCCAAATGTAATTTTTGTAATGTCCATCTTTCTGTGGAGCATATTCTAAAGCAGTGTCCAGATCTACACACCATAAGAAAAAAAGAATAATGTTCCATCGACGATAGAAGACGCCCTCAACATCAACAATCCACAGGTGCTGAATACCCTTAAATTCATCAAGGACATCAAAATTAAAATATGATTGTATATTCTTCACATACACAATACTCGCATCCTATTGAAATGTAATAATTAAATGTATCATAAGCGCTAATGACCTAGTTGTCAAAGCGTGTATTAAATATGAAAAAAAATAAAAAAATAGAGAAAACTAAAATCATGTGATTACCGAAATTCATTATAATATTCCCTCGAATATTCCCAAATCATATTACAATAATACTAAACATATTTGCCTTCAAGATGTGATCGAAAGGAAACGCTCACTCCTGAGATGTTGAATAATGTTGGAAGAAATTTTTATTTGAGGTTACGATGTTACCAAGACGTTCGCGTTGAACAATTTGAGCATCTTATTCATTAACATTCATATTTTTCTTGGTACATTTTAGTTTTTGATATTTTACCAAAGTTCGCTAATCACTTGATTATTGCAATAAACATGAAAGTGATAACATTTCTGAATAGAGAATGATGAGGCTTTTTAAACGATGTATCACAAGCTTATACTTATACCTATTTGAAAAATTGGGGGTTGTACCTGTCTTTCGAAGGGGTTGAAGGTAGGGTTCGCATTTTTACGAAGATTGACAATTTAATAATTAAATTTGACGTGTTTCAGGATTTTCCATAAATATGTACAGTAACCAAGATAATTAATTTAGTCCATTGGTCTTTTTCACACTGTAAACTTTGGTCGTATGAAAATGAAATAATAAGATCTTCTACGTCGCGAGCTTCTATACATCTGTGTTCAATAACAAAGACACAACCAAAATTATATTAAATCATCGAAGCATAATTATTCCACTATTGCCACATCAAAACAAGTGTATACCTTTACTATTACAATTGGCTATATACAATAAATTGAATGCTCCACTTTTTGACAAAAATATTGTGAACAGTGGAACAAAATATCATTACATAGTGAAAGTTTAGCTTAATTTAAATGAAATTTTCACTGCTTATTGAAAGAATTAAAAAATAGTCCCTAACCGAATGATTTTCATTTTGGTGGAACTCCATTTTCTTTAACAATAAACCAATGAGAAAAGAGACTAGATTTATTATTGAGTTTATTATTTTCATATGTTTATCGGTTTAAATCATCCAGTAAGATTTTCGCTTTATTTTTCACCTGAATCATGAGTTTGTCATGAGCGATTTGATCACTTTGAGTAAAATATAATAAATTAGACTCACCCTAGCAGAAACCAGGAGTATAGGATAAGGAGTAGTTACCTGCAAAAAAGAAATAGTTTATATCATATTCATATTCTTATTCATATTTTCATTATATCTTGTGAGAATATTTCTGTTTGTTTGCCCGACATACCACTGTTTGCAACCTAGTCATTAAGACCATCAACATACCCAGAGTTTTATCGAGGGTATTTCCTAAAAGCTGTTAATTTTAGTATTGCGGAAGATTTAGTTGTTGTAATCGGGTTTTTATAAAATTGAATGTTGAAATTGCGACAAGTGTTCTGCAAAACTGGGAATCAGCATTCATTACATTATATGTACCTAAATACCGCTTTTTGCTGTACAGAAACCTAAAGGTGCGTATAAACTACGCGAGGCAAACCCTCGAATATTGTTACGCGAGGTGGCCTCGCGCTATGTAGACGAGGTTGCCGCGCGAGGCATGCCTGTATAAAAAGCGGAATGCCAACTCGCGTATCAATGTTCGAGGGTTTGCCGCGTGTAGTTTATAAGCAGCTTAACATTGTACGTCCATTTAGTTCTTTTGTAAAAAACCCGGCGAGATCATGGGAACAGGAAAACCTGTTCTGCACAGATAAGCATTGCTAATTATTATGCGATCTTGGGATTACGTGTTTACAATGGTTAAAATCGTGGGGAGACAGAGCCGCACTCGAAAATTCGTGGAAACGCATGCGACTTCGGGGGTGGATAGCATCCCTATCATGCATATTTTATACAAGCGATTTTTGGTGAAATGAGTTGGCACGGAGTTGTAAGGGAATACCAATGAATTTTCAATATGAAATTTTGAATTTGATGAAGTCTTATTTTGATGAGTTCTACCTTCTGTTAAAAAAAAGACTCACCTTTGAAAACACCCTGTATAATGGTGGAGATATTGAAGAAATATTGGAAGCCGAGCAGCGTTGGGTGAGTTCAGCATTCGAACGGGAAGAGATAGCGACTTGAAATTTGCAGGATAGGTTACACATCCGAATTGTGACAGTTAAGTTCGTTAATATGCATAAAATCGGCCAAAATATACAAATCCGATCCAATTTGAATTTGGTGATTAAATTTCTTGTGAATTGTGTCACTAGATTAATTAAAAAAAATTATTAAAAAAAAATTTCAGGAACTATCCGTCCGATATCGATATCCGATCGAATGGAAATTTGGTAACTAGTTGTAGAATGTCGTTACAGAGAGTCAGTTTCATCATAAGAATCCATTGTTATCATTTTCAACTCGAACAAGCTAATACTTTCCGAGATATGAAGTTTCAATAATACATCGTAAGTTCTATGTATTCACAGAATGTGAACACAGAATCTGTCTGTGTTCACTGTTCATAAATGTCAACTTTTCTAGCTATTAGAAATTGTCAATTCGTAATAAGTATCCGATTTTTGAATTTGTGAATATATACAAGACTGTTTTGAAACCGAAAATAATATTGACTGATTACATATTGAATAATTTATGTATAATTATTGGGGATGATGTTTCAGAAGATTTAGAATTGGATCATTTTAATGATGTAGCTTATGGAGGCAATAGTAAAGAAGAACATAATGAAATCATCAAAAGAAATTACTGTTCGTTGACCATTTAGGTTAATATTACCTTTTACTTCCTTAAGTAGTGAGACATGTTCCTATATACAGTATTTTCTTAATGTTGCTAGCAAAAAAATACTGAAATATGGATCTACATTTGTGTATCAAACATTTTTTCTTGAGTTAAGCTTCATAATACAGAGAAGAATGTGTTAGTGGTATGAACTATTAAATTTTAAATTATGAAATGAAAAGAGGATAGTATTTTATTAATATATTTTGAACTATTAAGATAGTTTGTTCGTAATCCAACCTACTCAAATATCAGGAATAAATGGACAATCTGCTATGATTGTCTCCAGCCTTGCTCTAGACATTTCGATGATACTTTCCTTAGGTATTTCGAGCTGTGAAAACTATGCACCGAGTGTAAGTTGCAACAACCCATTCCACGAGGTTGAATCATTGCAGATTGCTCATTTAATCTTGATAAATAAATATAATGACAATTTTTGAAGCATTAAAGCATTGTAGATTGCTCTTTTTTTTTAAGATAATTTTTGAAGCATTTTTTTTAAACGACACTTTTTTTAACTTTATTTCTTTCATAATGCAGTTCTATCATGGGAATCCATTGATATAATTCCCAACTCAGAGAAACCAATACTTTCGGCGATATAATTTGTCTGTTTGAACAAGAGCGCCAAAAAGCTCCTGTCCACAGGGCTTGAACCAATTTTATTGAACTTGGAACCGATTCTTCTGATTTTTTTGAGACATCACATTCAATAGATTGGGTTGTTGTTCTATACCTTAATAGTTTTTCAAATTATGTGTTTATTGAATGCAACATTCGAGACATTTTTCGTTGAGAATGAAATATATCCGGAGTAATTAATTAATTTTCTGTTACAATCAGAGTTAAGGTGAGACTCTCACGCTAGATTCACCTCAAACCTCACTCTTCTCAGGTTTTCTAGCGAATTATCACAAATCACTTGGTAAACGAAGGGGGGTGTACGTCAAGCTATCTGGAAACATAGGCAAGCAATATATATAGCGGTGTGTTGGTCAAGAAACGATTATGTTTCTGTGTAAATCCGCTACTTAATGACCACCCCGGCAACATAAAACATCAATAGTCCGCCAAGAATTTAACCAGGGTCAGATTTAGACACAGGATTAATTAATCCTGCCTTCGAATCATCCAGTGCTTGTGCGCCTGCTCTCCACGAGCGCAATCGGCCCGCTTTCGTGTAATACCAACTTAAATGTAAGATTGATGAATGTCATTAAATCCCTGAATCCATAGAGAATTATTAAATTAATTCGGAATGTTTCACATAAATGTTTGTAAGTAATTATCGCAATTTGTTCGTTTCAGTGTCTGGGGAATGGGCCCGTTGTGCCATGTTCCCTCAGTTCCATCTTAATTAGTATTTCTTCTGCTAGGAGTGATCTACGGCGATCAGAATTTCCCGTTCTTAGTGGGAATGCGCTGGATATTGCGCGATGGCCCTGTCGGCGCAACCGTTTGTGTTTGAATAGCCGAAGGATTAATGCGGAGTCGGATTTCTCTACGGCCATTCACCACGAATTTGGCAAACACGTGAAATCATTGAGCGCTATATATTAATGAGAGAAAAGTGGATAATGGTTTAGTTCTCAATGGAAAAAACACACACGTTTTCAACTGAGGAGTAACTTTTCAAAACGCATTATGTCCAATTTGGGCGAAATTGAGTTTGAAGCGGATTCAGAAATTATTTCTGTTGCTCTATAGCCCTATGTAAACAAAATCTTCCAAATGGCATTATGTCCCTGTGTAATTTAAATCCAAAGTAGGTATGTAAGCCACATCGCAATAAATTATGTTTACGTTTGCATTTTTAAAACGATTAAAATATAACCAAAAACATTTTTATTGATTTGCTCATGTTAATTAGGTTACAGGCCAACACTTACTGTGCAGACTATTTTCTCTAAATTTATAAGAAATCGCAACAAACAGCATTATTTTCGATTTCAACCACATCCAAACGCTTCATATATTGTGTATATTGTATATTGTTGTAGGCGGTAACGTTGCACTGCGACCTTAAGGTCTATTGTGCCCCCCTTCAGAGCTGTCGATGTCATTACCATCTACAGCTCGCCTTCCAGTTCCAGAGTTCCGATGAACTCCAGTAACTGGAATGGCTTCAAGGAGGCTAGGTCTTCGCTCCTGCATATTTCTTGCCGAAAGCATTTCTTGCGTTGGTTTGAGATGGCGAGGCATTCCGTTGTCAGGTGATCAGGAGTTTCATCCTCCTCCCAACAGAATCTGCATCTTGCGTTGGTTTGAGATGGCGAGGCATTTCGTTGTCAGGTGATCAGGAGTTTCATCCTCCTCCCAACAGAATCTGCACTCGTCAGTTTCTGCTAGCCCTAACCTCATCATATGCTTCCTGAGGCCGCAGTGCCCTTTGAGGAAGCCAGTGAGGAGGTGCAGCTTGTTCTTACTGAGGTCCAAGTATTTCTTGGATCTGACAGTATCAAAGTTCTGGAGGAATGTCTTGGAGTGATGCATTCCGGGGAGAGATCTCCAGAAAGTGCCTCTCTCACTTTCTTCTCTCGTCCGGAATTCACTTTTGTAGATGTGTCTACCAACCCCACAATAAGGTTCCGGGCCAATAATGGGGTTTGTGTTCCTTTCTTGGTAAGTGTGTTGGCCTCCTCATTTCCTATGATTCCCGCGTGACCAGGAACCCAGACCAAAGGGACCCTGTTGTTCTTACCTACTTCATTGAGTTTTCTTCGGCACTCCTATATCAGCTTGGATTCGATAACATGGGAGCTCAGAGCTTTAATAGCAGCTTAACTGTCAGAGTGGATTGCTATGTCACAACTCTGATAGTTTCTTTCTAAGTTCATTTCCACGCTTCTTTCTATTGCAGGTACTTCTGCCTGAAAGATGCTCGGATAGGAGCCTAGCGATAGTGAGCATTTGGTGCCTGGCCCATATACTCCTGCGCCAGCTTCTGTAGTGGTTTTTGAACCGTCTGTGTACCATTGAATGGCATTTCTTTTTAGAACTTGGGTGGTGGATACCCTGTCCCAATCTTTTTTCATACCAAGCATCGTAGTAAAGTTTTTAAACGCATTCTACAATGGGATGAATCAAAACGCATTAAGTCCAAACGTTTTTTACATTTTCTGTGTATATCTGATCAATATTGATTTAAATGAAATTAGTTATTACCTTTAGATGTAAATTTCTATCAAGCAAACTAGACGTACTCAAATTATAAGCCAGGGTGTAAGAAAAAATCGGTTTTCGTTGATTTCCGATAAAATGGTTCCATATTTTTTCCATATATACTAATTGAAATTGAGGGAAAGATGTGTAAACACGGGCGGTATCTGGCTGGCTAAACCCTCCTATATAACCGCTATATTACAACAGGAGGGGAAAGGGGAAAGATTTCTACACAACATAGGCTGTCGAGAAGATTTTTCGGAGGGGTCCTTATGCGTTAAAAAAATTCGAGAAATCGACGAAATTTTCCTAAGTAAATCGGGAATTTTGGTAATTTTTTTAAAAATCTAGAGGACGGATCGAGGTTCGAAGGGGGTGGATATCGAATCTTAGGAAGGGGGAAAGGGTAAATCCGAAAACCTCAGTCGATATCTATCGCGGTTTTCCCGTAACGAACGAAAATGTATTTTTTATCCTTCGCCCGGCGAAAAAGCGAGACCGACTTCATTTCGCCTTTATTTCGACCTTATTTCGACTGCTCTGGCTCCGAATTTTTCGTCGAAACGAAGACGAAGTATCGGTGCGTCAGCAACCGGCTCAACTTTTACCTACGATAAGTCTAAATATACTAAATTGATACAAGTTCTGGAAGTTTCGCTTCCGGGAATCTTCCTTGCTAGAAGACATTCCGAGAAACGTCAAAATTGACATGAGAGACGGACTAACGGCCCTTCTAGGTCGTTTTCGGGCCTGAAAGTTGACGAAAAGCGAAGATAAGGGTGAAAAATCCTATAATAAACCGCCATGTGGCGATTTTATTTCGAAAAGTGAAAATTAAGAATGTCTATCCCCGGTAAGTACCGACTATTTATTTGAATACCGGAGATCGGTCAAAATTTACGTTGGAGCCGGTGGCGCATGCGTCTGGCGAGTGAACTCTCGGTGTCAGACCGAGAGAAGGCGGGGTCGAATCCCGGAGAGGGAATCACACTTTCTCGTGTTTTTTAGACCCTGTAGGTGGCGCTACAATCGATGTATAGGAACACGAAAATGCCCGGACCGATTTTGATGAAACTTTGTGACTTTGTATCGGCGTGTCTCTGATTCACAATAGCATCCTGTAGGGGGCGCCTCGATTGATCTATAGAAGCTCGAAAACGGCTCCACCGATTTCGATGAAACTTTGTGTGCGTACTTGAGTGGGTCTCAGAGTCACAATAGGAACCCGGTAGATGGCGCCGTGTTCGGCTTTTTTTATCGCCAGAGCGATTTCGATTAAACTTTCTGTGTATCTGAGGAGGTCTCAGATCCACGATATACCCTCCGTAGGTGGCGCTATGATCGGTTCACAGGAACTCGAAAATGGCTATACCGATTTTCATGAAACTTGTGATCGTGTTTCGGAATGCCTAAGGTTCACGATACGTTATGGTAGGTGGCGCTACATTTGGTTTCTAGGAACTCAAAAACGCCTTGACATATTTCGATAGGACTTTCACACAACAGGACACGTTAGATGGCGTTGAACTATGGGTTTGATTGATCTACCGATTATATTGATCTACCATTAAAAATGCAGATCTACCGGAAAAATGTAGATCTACCCGAAAAATGATGATCTACTGGAAAAATGTAGATCTACCGGAAAAATGTAGATCTACTGGAAAAATGTAGATCTACCGAAAAAATGTGGATCTACCGGAAAAATGTAGATCTACTGGCTAGGTAGATCTGCGGGCCCACTAGTTTTTGGACTAAATGCGTTTTGAAAAGTTGATCCTCAACTAATTTTTCAAATCTAATATTTCCTGAGACTCGTGGGGAAATAATAGGCCAAAATGATCATGGATGATTTTTTTTCCACAAATGCACTGAATTTCTCCAATCAATAGTAAAGAGAATATTATAGAAAATAAAATTCTTAAAGAGTATTGACATGAAGTTAGGATTGTCTTTCCACGACTCATACGGTGTCGATCGAGCTGAAATTCAGTACTCGATTGTAAAATGGTAGCTCGAAGGTGCGGAGTTTGAGCGGATATTTTCTGAAATTTAAAATTTTTGATGGAAAGATAATTCTATTTTTCTGCGATATTCATTAAATTTCGCAAATATACTGACTTACAAAGAAACTGCAACTCCCAGAAGGAGCTGTTTAAATTTTAATTTTTTTTTGGCAAAACATAGATAGTATAGCAAGGAGTAAATGATTGGGTTCAAAATTTTTTTTTAATCAATTTGTTAATAATGTGTTTGTCCACCGCGATTATATATACACTCCCCAACACGTCTTGGCATTCATGTAATAAGATGATATATTTCTTCTTGAGGGATACTACCCGGAGCTACCTCTGTAGTTCATGTATCAGAGCCGCAAAAGTCTGTGAGGGCTGGGGTAAATTTCCAAGCCTTCTACCCATGATGTCCCAAACATGCACCATGGGCGAAAGATCGGGGGATCTGAGCGGCCATGGCAAAATATTCACATGGGTCGCTTCAAAAAAACTTTAACTCTGGAAACAATATTGCTGCTGAAATATTGGATTCTCGAGCCAGATAAGGTAAGGGAGTGTAAGTTGCAAGAACCCATTCCACGAGGTTTGAATCATTGCAGGTTGCTCATTTAATCTTGATAAATAAATTTAATGACAATTTTTGAAGCATTAAGGCATTGAAGCATTGTAGATTGCTTTTTTTTTGTGAGATAATTTTTGAAGCATTTTCTTCAAACGACACTTTTTTAAATTTAATTTCTTTCATGATGCATTTCTATCATGGGGATCCATTGATATAATTCCCAACTCTGAGAAACCAATACTTTCGGAGATATAATTTGTCTGTTTGAACAAGAGCGCCAAAAAGCTCCTGTCCACAGGGCTTGAACCAATTTTTTGACATGTAAAGATTGTGAGCGACAATAATAAGTGGCACCACTAGAATGTGCCATTTTGAAAGAGTCCTGTTTGCTATTGCATTCATTTGTATGAGAACATTCGACTCCAATAATAAGCAGAATGGAATACAAAGATCTGATACAGCTAAATATATCCTCGAGAAGTCAAGAAATGTGAAAGAAACATTGAATGGACAGGAATCAGTAGAAACATCATCGCATCCATCCCCAAGGGCAATGCCAGATAAAGGGACTACTCGACTCCCAGAATAATACACAAGCATCAGGAGTATAGCCGAAGAGCATTAAGGCCGGCATTATATTGAATAGCCTAGTAAAAGGAGGTTGTGACCCCGGAGAGGACACAATCTGAATAGCTGCATCCCTGTGGCGTTTCTGAGGGCGTTTTCAAGTAAGTTTTTGATGGCATTATGTAAATGTTGAAGATGCCATTCCGGAAGTACATTTCCGGAGAAAAAATTAGAATCATGAGTTTTTCCTTGCATTCATACCGCTGACGGAATCTCGGGAGGATGGGTGTTGGTCCTACTTTCGTCTTATCGCATTCAGAAAGGTACAGGGTGAGCGAATTTCAATATCTCTGCTTTATCGTAAGGAATGGAGAACGATAGAAAAACTTCGGAAGTATAGTCTTGACTGGATATTTTTATAACTAAAAGGTTTTCCAATAGGAGGTGTTATTTTGGCTAGCCCGCTATTTCGGTAGATGTCACTTATGAAGCTGTCATTTTTTGACATTTGACATGTAGAAACTACGCCATTAATAAAAATGGAACGATCCACGCTTCAAGAACGCCTTGAAATTCACTATAAAAATGGTGAAAACATTTTTGGGTCGTCGTGAAGCACCTTGTCGGACCGCAATAAAGATATTGGTGGAAAAATTCGAGCTGTTGGGACAAGTTAGTTATGTGAAGAATAAAACCCGTGCACGTTGCTCAAAAACAGCCGAGAATATTACTGCTGTAGCCGAAAGTGTTGAAGAAAACCCAGGTTTGTCCATTCCTCGTCGTTCTTTGGAATTATGCATTCCACAAATGTCATTACACCGTATTTTGCATAAAGATTTGGGTCTTAAGGCTTACAAAATTCAGTTAACACAAGAACTCAAGCCGGGCGTCGTGTCTTTGCTGGACGTCGTGTCTTTGCTGGTTGGGTCGTTGAAATGCATGAAAATGATCCGGAATTCAATCGAAAAATCATCTTGAGTGATGAGGCCCATTTCCACTTCGGTGGCTTCGTCAACAAGCAAAATTGTCGGATCTGGGGCTCGGAAAACCCAAGAGTTATTGTTGAAAAGCCTCTCTATCCTCAACGTGTGACTGTTTGGTGCAGTTTTTCGTCCGGCGGAGTCATTGGACCTTACTTTTTCGAAAATGAGGCTGGAGCAATAGTTACGGTGAATGGATTGCGCTATCGAGAGATGATTAATGATTTTTTATGGCCGGAATTGGATGGTATTGATCTGGACAACGTTTACTTTCAACAAGACGGCACTACGTGCCACAGAAGCAACGAAACCATTGATCTTTTGCGGGAAAAGTTTCCGGACCGTGTTATCTCTCGAAGAGGTGATCACAATTGGCCACCGAGATCTTGTGATTTAACACCTTGTGACTTCTTCCTTTGGGGCCACGTGAAAGAGAAGGTCTACGCCAATAGCCCAGCGTCGATTCAAGACCTCAAAGATGGAATTCGTGAGGCTATCGAGGACATAGGGCAGCTACTTTGCGATTTGGTTATGGTCCTGTAAGCGTGGTCGTGATGGTCATTGGCCTGATGTTATTATCCACTATTAACGGCATAGCTTCTTCTTTATAATGAAATAAACATCCGATCATTTATATTGAAAAATGGCATTTTTCTTTGAATATCAAAATAACACCTCTTATTGGAAAACCCTTTATCTAAGTTTTGTAATTATCTAAGTTTATTTCTGGGGAACAGCGTGCTATCATTCTGCCCAAATGTCTGTAATTTTCGAATTTTTTGTCGAACATGGTGTCAAATGATTGGGTTCGGCTCACTGATGAAGAATTCGAGGTCAAATTTGATTATGTCCAGCCGGTAGTTACTGCCATAACTTGCGACCGGAAAGAGATAACGACCTGAAATATTAAGAGTAGCCGGTTGCGCATCCGAATGCAACATTGAGTTCGTTAATAGGCCAAACGGTTTCCGAGTACTGATTTTGTTTTCACACAATACCGATCCGATCAAATTGAAACTAGTTGTAGAATACCGATACAAAGACGTATGTGGAATTTCGCAAGGATCGTATCACTAGAATATAAAAAAAAATATGATGTATCTCAAGATAACTTATGAACGAAAGAAGATTGCGACTTGCAATTTTCAGGGTAGGATGCGCATCCAAGTGCGACATTTTAGCTAGTTGATAGGCATAATCGGTCGACCAGTTTTGGAGTTATACCCCTGTGAATATCGTTAGGATCGTATCACTGGAAAATTTTAAAAACATCATTGAAAAAAATTCTGTATCGCAGAGACTATCCGTCCAATATTGCTGAAATTTTGCGAGACTCTTGAAAACCTAACTCTACAGCCAAGTTGCAAATTTGAACAAAATCGAATCTATATTGTTGGAGATCCGAGCAGTCTTGTGTGTGTTTAGTAGTTGGATGGGAGACGGTTGCCACGATAACTTTCGCATGGAAAGAGATAGCGACTTGCAATTTTTAGGGTAGGCTGGGCATCCGAATGGGACAATTGGGTTAGTTAATGGGCAAAATCGGCCAAACGATTGCGGAGTTGTACCCATCCTATTTTTATTCTTATTTCCTCAATAAATCGAAATATATAATTCCGATCCAATTAAAAGTTGGTAGTTACTTGTAGAATGCCATCGCGCTGATTTTCGAGAAATTTCGTGAGGATTGTATTGTAAGAAATTCAAAGAGAAAATTGAAAACAATTCTGTATCTCAGAAAATATCCGTATAGTTTTCCTGAAATTGCGAGAGCCCTGCAAAGTTCCCAATTTGAACACGATCGGAACAATAGTCTTGGAGATCCGTGCAACCTCGTGCAAGTTCAGTAGCTGGATGGGTGACGGTTGCCACGATAACTTTCGCATGGGAAGAGATAGCAACTTGCAATTTTCAGGGTGAAAATGCATCCCAATGGGACAGTTGAGTTCGATAATACCCTACTGAAATTTAGTCGTTGTTTCCTCAATAACTCAAAATATACAATGTTGATCTAACTAAAACTTGGTTATTACTTGTAAAATGCCAACACACTAATTTTTGAGAAATTTCGTGAATATCGTATCACTATAAAAAAGTATTTTTTTTTTCTAAGAATGTAACCAATAAGCATCAGGTGGTCGAAGTTCTGTTGTTTTTAGCTCTGGAATATTCATGATGTTTTCTCTTAAATTGATTCTTGAACGAATTTGACACCAAGATGAGCTTTTTCCTCTCTTACTTTACGAACTCTTTACTAACTACAATTTGCTGGGGTTGTATGAACTTTTTCCAAAACAAAACAAAATTTTCTTATATTGTTGTAGATAACTTATTTGACAGAACCGCATATTACTCACAGAGAGCCATAAATTATATCGAGTTCAATTATCGAATGTGAAATTGGATCACTTTCTCATCGCCTCTTAGTTGAATATCATAATATCTGCCTTCCTACCCTTTTCAGTTTCAATTTTCTATATAGGAAGAGAAATTCCGTGATGTAAGTGAAGCAATTATTCACATTCAGAGTTTTCCCCCACGCAGATTGGAGCCAGGCATCACGGGGTTGGAGGGAATATCCTTTATTAAAAATATTGATCATGTGGTTCATTAAGCTTAACACACACGAGACGAAGATCTGGGTTGTAAATCCTCGGAATAAAGTTTCATATGATTCTTTGAATTGTTCTACCCTTCTCTCTTGAAAGGTTTTTTTCTGGGTTTTCTCTCCCAAACTCTGAAAAATATCTATAAAATAAAAATTAATTATTTTGTGATTTGCTTCTGCATAAGAAACACAAGATATTTGTCAGAAGCAATCAATTGAACAATGTTGCCTAACAAACAACAACGAAACAACATCATCGAAGAAACTATATCGTAACGTTTCGGAGTCTACATCAGACTCCTTCGTCAGACGCTTAATGAAAATTATTTTGTTATTTAGTTATTTTGTTTTATGTTTAGAATTATTTCATTGAATTTCACAAAATAACTATCAACAAAATAATTCTAAAGATTTTCATTAAGCGTCTGACGAAGGAGTCTGATATAGACTCCGAAACGTTACGAATTAGTTGTTTCTTCGTTGATGTTGTTTCGTTGTTGTTTGTTAGGCAACATTGTTAATTGATTGCTTCTGACAAATATCTTGTGTTTCTTACGCAGAAGCAAATCACAAAATAATTAATTTTCATTTTATAGATATTTTTCAGAGTTTGGGTGAGAAAACCCTGAAAAAAACCTTTCAATAATGAGTATACCTCCCACAGTATCCTTTAATGATTGACAATTCTTGAATTTCACAAAATAACTATCAACAAAATAATTCTTAAGATATTCATTAAGCGGCTGACGAAGGAGTCTGATATAGACTCCGAAACGTTACGATATAGTTGTTTCTTCGTTGATGTTGTTTCGTTGTTGTTTGTTAGGCAACATTGTTCAATTGATTACTTCTGACAAATATCTTGTGTTTCTTACGCAGAAGCAAATCACAAAATAATTAATTTTTATTTTATAGATATTTTTCAGAGTTTGGGAGAGAAAACCCAGAAAAAAACCTTTCAATAATGAGTATACCTCCCACAGTATCCTTTAATGATTACTTAAAACAAAGGTATGGGCCTTTTTCAATCATCCTTTTCAGAAAATTGGAAGAATTGGACAATTCTTGAATTTCACAAAATAACTATCAACAAAATAATTCTTAAGATATTCATTAAGCGGCTGACGAAGGAGTCTGATATAGACTCCGAAACGTTACGATATAGTTGTTTCTTCGTTGATGTTGTTCCATTGTTGTTTGTTAGGCAACATTGTTCAATTGATGGCTTCTGACAAATATCTTGTGCTTCTTACGCAGAAGCAAATGACAAAATAATTAATTTTTATATATATATTATATTTTTCAGAGTTTGGGAGAGAAAACCCAGAAAAAAAAACTTTCAATAATGAGTATACCTCCCACAGTATCCTTCAATGATTACCCTCCTCTAGTTCAAATAAAGAAATGGGTTTGTCAGGTTGAGATCATCAACATTTATACAAAGTCGAAGAGCCAAATGGAAGAAATTCATTATCTTGGTTACTGTATATACTTTGGAAAATCCCGAGAAACATCAAATTTGAATTTTAAATTGTCATTCTTCTTCGTAAAAATGCGATCCCTACCTTCAACCCCGTTCGAAAGACAGTTACAACCCCCAATTTTCCAAATATGAAGTATGGGCTTGTGATACATCGTTTGAAAGATCCCGCCATTCCCTATTCGGAAATGTTATGACTTTCATGTTTATTGTAAAACTCAAAATAGAGAAAAATGAAATCATGTGATTACCGAAATTCATTATAATATTCCCAAATCTTATTACAATAATACTGAACATATTTGCCATAATATTGTGTTTTCCAGATGCTACCACTATGAAAACTACTTAAAACACTTTCTGTGGCAATGTAAGTTTCTTTAGAACGCCTTCGCAAATTGTTTTGTGCTGATAAGTTGTAGTTTATAAATTGTCTAATTTGTGTTTGAAATTCATTAATGATTATGGTTCGATCAACGGCACAAAATAACAATTTTACAAATGATTGGTTGCAGAGATAACACCCGAACACAAAAAAAGTAAGTCGCTTGTTCCATGAGAAATTTCCAAATTTGCCGCCTATAACCCACGGGACAATGAGTTAAATAGAGAAGCAGTTTTGCTAGTATGCTAGGCATGTAAAGCAGATTAAAAAATGGGTTCAAGCCCTGTGGACAGGTGCTTTCTGGCGCTCTAGTTCAAACAGACAAATTATATCTCCGAAAGTATTGGTTTCTCAGAGTTGGGAATTAAATCAATGTATTCTTATGAAACAACTGCATCATAAAGGAAATTAAATTCAAATAAAAGTTTATTTGTCAAGATTAAATGAGCAATCTGAGAATGAGAACTGCACTATGGAAGAAATCAAAATAAAATAGCTGAAATGAATTTGACTCTTTCTTATAG
Source organism: Halyzia sedecimguttata (assembly GCA_937662695.2). Lineage (NCBI taxonomy): Eukaryota > Metazoa > Arthropoda > Insecta > Coleoptera > Coccinellidae > Halyzia > Halyzia sedecimguttata. Next base: position 20,532,957 of record OW569420.2, on the reverse strand, counting down.
AACAGGATGAAATGTACGAGTATGAACACAGATCATATAATAAAGCTTAGATAGAATAATTATAGCATTCTGTGAAAACATAGAAGTACGTTCGATTCATTATTGAAATTTAGAAAAATCATATTTCTGAAAGTATTAGCTTGTTGGAGTTGAAAATGATATCGATGGATTTACATGGTGAAACTGCATCTTAAATAAAAATTACAGACATTTGGGCAAATTGATAACCACTAAGTTCCGAGGAACTAGAGCGCCAAAAATTGCAATTCCCTTTCCGTGATTCGAGCCCGCCTTCTCTCGTTCCGAAACCGAAGCGTAGACCAACCCGCTACCGGGCTCCTCGTACGATCTTGTCGATCTCCGGTATTAGAATAAAACGTCGGTACTTACATGGGATATATATTCTTAATGTTCACTTTTCGACATAAAATCGCCACATGGGGGTTTATTTGACGGTTTTTTACCCTTGTCTCTCTAAGTCGATTTTGACGTTTCTCGAACCAACTATTAGCAAGGAATTAGACAATGTCATGTCTCAGGAAAATAAGTTGACATTATGACAATTCATACATAGAATAATTATATAATTCTGTGAAAACGTAAAAATACGATTTTTTATTGAAATTTTGAAAAATAGTATCTCCGAAAATATTAGCTTGTTAGAGTTAAAAATGATATCATGGGATTCTTATGATAAAACTACTTATTGAAAAAAATTTAATTTGGAATTTGTTTTGTGAAAAAATATTTTTTTTTTGTTACTCCGAAACCATCTGTCTGATTTTGCCCAATAACGAACTTAGCCGAGATATTTATCTCCCAAACCTACTCTGAAAATTTCAACTGTCTAGCTCATTCCGTTCGTGAGTTATCCTGCCTCGTAGCGGACGACCGGATCGGACAGCCGGACCGGACGGCCGGCCGGACAGAATGAATTTCGACCACGGATTCTTGATCAGTGAGTCGAACCAAATCGTTTAAGACCATTTTCATCGAAAAATTCGAAAATTACAGACATTTGGGCAAATTGATAAGCACTCAGTTCCGAGGAACTAGAGCGCCAAAAAGGAGCTGCTAATACACTGTGTGAGGATGTGAAATTAGTTGTGATACTTGACTTTGAAGAAAATTGACTAGAGATGTCTCCACAACATTCAATTTCAGCCATACATCGAACATATTAAAACAAAATTGGGGGTTCTACATGTCTTTCGAAGGGGGTTGAAGGTAGGATTCGCCTCTTTACGAAGAATAATAACAATTTAAAATTAAAATCTGACATGTTTCGGGATTTTCCATAAATATGTACAGTAACCAAGATATTGAATTTATTCCATTTGGCTTTTCCACACTGTATGAAATAACGAAGTGAAGGAACTCTATGCATGGTCTCGATTAACGTTGCCGTTATTATCCCATTGAGGTAAAATCGAAGAAATCACAAATTGTCAGTGAGCATAGTGCGGAGAAGTATATTAAAATGGGAAAGTTTATCTCTGCCCCTTTTACGGAATTACCCGTTAAACTTTCCCAATTCAATAATCAAGTTTGAAGTCATATTCTTTAGCATTGAGTAAAAACTAAACGTTCGTGACTATTTTCGTTGAAAAATTCGAATGTAGCCAACAATTGGAAAAATTGATAGGCTTCAGTAGAAAAAGCGCAACAAAAATTAACGATGTTTGAGAATTATTGTGGATCCTTATTTAAGGTCCCTTCTTATGATAGATGGCTTTGCCATTTCTCGACCCTCTAACGGCAAAAGAATGAACGTCGCTGAACATCGCTCAAGGTTTCTTCATCGCAGAGGGTCGGTGTTAGTAAGGATTCTCCATAGGTGGCGCTGGTGGGCTTCTTTCCCCTACCAGTTCTCAACCGATGGAAATAAGTTTCCTAGAACGCCGTCAGTTTTCGTTCAGGGTTTGGCTAAGTCACGCTGATGATTGGTAATAACCATGAAACCCTGGGATCTGTGTCTGCTCTTGAATGTTACCTTCCTCTTTGGGGAACACTGAGCAAGAGGTGTCTAGCCCGGCCACGCGGAATATTTGTTGATGGTTAAAATCAATAAATATTTCACCGTGTTTCTTGTTTTACTTATTGGCAATTAGCTACAGTACACCTCATTTAATGTCCCTTCTTGTTCATCTAGTAGGAGAGCTGGCACCAATTTTTGGGTAGGTATTTGAGGCAAGCTGAAAACTTGTCAGATACCTCTCCTATTATATCCCAATTCGGGATTGCAGACCTGGCTGGTGAGTAGCGGGGCTAAATCAACCCCTACATTTTTAAAAATTTTATTTTTTTTCCCCAAAAATATATTTGAGGCACTACGCAATTTATAAACGTTGCAGTGTAATACTTAATGAATACGAAAAAAAAAGCCAGATAATTTAATCGGGGTTTTAACATTGCCAGACGCGTGCAAAAATATTTTGCAAAAAATTATAAAAAATGTTTTTGAGGCAGCTTGAAATTTTAATGGAGTGTTATATATATGACTAAAAAATAATATTCCCAAAAAGACAGATCATTTCGGTGGGGCTTTCTACCTGCCAGGTGATCAAACAAATAATGAATGGGTACGAGCCTGTAGTGCTATAGACAAGGTGTAGTGTGAGAGAAAGCGCATAACGACAGCTGTCTTCGTTCTTGCTTGCCGCGTTAATATTGGCTCTGGCGAGGCCACGTGACTTACAATACGTCTGGCAATGTTAAAATCCCGATTAAATTATCTGGCTTATTTTTTTTCGTATTCATTAAGTATTACACTGCAACCTATATAAATTGCGTAGTGCCTCAAATATATTTTTGGGAAAAAAAAAGAATATATTTATAAATGTAGGGGTTGATTTAGCCCCGCTACTCACCAGCCAGGTCTGCAATCCCGAGTTGGGATATAATAGGAGAGGTATCTGACAAGTTTTCAGCTTGCCTCAAATACCTACCCTAAAATTCGTGCCAGCTCTCGGACTAATCGCACATATTCCGAGTTTCTTTTCGGCAAATTAATGAAAAGTGTTTGTACCTGAATAACAAGTTCATCTGTATCGTGACTTGTTTCTTGTAAAAACGGGACATCTGGCCAAATAAATAAAAAACTAAGGTCGCATTCACCTCGTAATTCAGAAAAACAAACAAGCTGTACAGAGCTTCACCAACGTTGAAGTTTGCGGATCCTATAAATATTTAGTTTGATCGTTCCTTGGTGTTCCTCGTCTATGTTAAAACGTTTTCTGTCAGCGAGGTGTTCTTCAGTCCACTAAATTTTAAGTGATTGGAAGTTTCTGCGCGAAAAAACCGCTCAGTCGCCGTGAAAGTTTCATCCCGTTTGATTCAACATTGGTTTCTACCTTCTTTACTCATTCAGTTGTTCTTTCTGGGTGTTCTCCCCCAGTCTCTGGGAAATATCTATAATAAAACATTCGAGACAAGCACTGACGTGAAGTCAGGAATTTCAGTACTCGATCGTAAAATGGTCGCTCAAAGGTATACTAACTGACAAATAAACTGCAACACCCTGAATTATGAGAAAAAAATCGTGAAGGTTTTTTCAGGTAAACAATTTTTGTTACTTGCATATTGTAGTCGTGTTTTGTAATATTTTTAAATTTCACATCAAACCAGCTGTTCGAGGAGATCCAAAGTCCATGTTCAGTGGTTGTTAAAATGCCTAGAGCACGTGTACGCGAAATTTATAGCTAAGTGAATTTGAAAGAGGTCGAATTTTTGGTCTACGGGAGGCGGGGTTGTCATTCCGAGAAATCACTAGCCGTAGGAACAGAAAGCCAACAACTGTTATGCGATGTTGTCAAGCGTGGTTTGATAATGCCCAAAATCGATGGAGAGTACGCACCGGACTACGAAGGGGCACAAATGAAGTTCAAGATCGACGTCTAAGACTTATGGCTTTCAGAGACCGATTTGCGACCACTCGATCTTTGGCTAATGAGTGGTTAGGAGAACATGGCCATCCTGTAACTCTCCGAACGATTTACCACCAGATAAGGTCTTTTGGACTGCAGCATTATCGACCTCATCTTGTGTTACCTCTGACGGTTGAGCATCGCCGGCAACGATTACAAAGGTGCAGAGAACGTCAACATAAAAATGTGGAATGGCATCAGGTTGTCTTTTCTGATGAATCTTGATTCTCCTTGATGATGGCCGAAGAAGGGTTAGACGACGTCGGGCAGAAAGACGTGAACCTTAGTTTGATATTGAGCGTCATGTACACCGGACAGTGGGCGTTATGGTATGGGGTGCTATTGCAGTAGGTGGCTTGGAAATTTAGCCCAGCCCCCACGGATTTTGGCGGCTCTGATACATGAACTACAGGTAGCTTGGGATAGTAACCCTCAAAAAAAAAGGGACAATCTTATTGCATCAATTCCAAGACGTGTTAGGGTGTGTTTGGATAATCGCGATGGACAAACACAATATTAACAAATTTATTAAAAAAAATTGTAAACCCTTCGTTTTTTTCTTCAAATTTCAATCATTTACTCCTTGCTATACTATCTATGTTTTACCAACAAAAATTAAAATTTAAACAGCTCCTTCTGGGTGTTGCAGTTTCTTTGTAAGTCAGTATATGTGCAGAAATTCAGTGGTTCCTGACGAATAGAAAATAATAATTTTTTTTTCTAGTGATACGATTCTACAAGTAATTACCGAGTTTAATTGGATCGGATTTGTGTAATTCGAGTTATTGAGGAAATAACAACAACATTCAAGACGGTAATAACTGCGAAAGCGTTGGGTCGCTTGTGCAAAACAACAAACTTGAGTGTTTTTGAAGATCTTCAGAGTTATTTGTTTCGTTACTGTTTATAAGGCAACATTGTTAAATAAATTGATACTGACGAATATTTTGTGTTTTCAAGGCAGCAACAATTACAAAAGAATTGAATTTTTTTTATTATAGATATTTTTCAGTCTTTGGGAGAGAAATCCCAGAAAAAATATTGAATGATGAATACACATGCCAAAGCATTCTATGATGATTACTTTCTTCGCTCATTTGCAAGTTGCTGGCAGGCTGGATATAATCGCTAGTATATTTGCTGGAGATTTATTCATAAAATATGCTCTGAATTTTGTTTCCACTGAATTAAACTGCCAGTTCAGGAAGTGAGAGTTTGAACTTTGCTTGAGTTTCTAGAGTTTGTGTATGTTCGAAACAAGTAACTCTGGGAGATTTGGGGTTCTTGAACGGAACCTGAATGCTCACAGTGAATTCGGGAGAAGCAATTCATTCAATAATAATATCTACATATATTAATTTATTCAGTTTTCCGTATAATACAGGATTTTCCAATTGGATGTTTCATTCTGAGTAGCCCGCTATTTACTGTCCAACAAAGCATCGAAATAGTTCAAATTCACTACAAAAAGGGTGAAGATTTCACTGAAAAAGATTCTCCACTTTTTGATGTAAAAATTGTAAATGTCACAAACAAAAATAGAAAAAAAAGATTTTTAGCTTAGTTACAATGGCAACGAAGCTTCATAGCCAACTAAGAACATTAATGCTGCTAATTCAACTATCGAAACATGTGCTCTGGAACCTTCAACACTCCCAACCATTTCATCTGGGATGAGTCTTATGCTTCAACAACGGCGATCATTCGTCGAGTGCTCCATGAGCTTAATCCTAGAAAGCAACTGGACCAGAGGGAGTAATAACTACAGTTTATTCGTAGCCTGCGATAATCAACCTCCCACGAAAGACGGGAGGCAGGAGTTTGCAAAGTTTGGAATACCAGCAAACATCAACAAACATTGGAAATGGCAACAAGGATATCGAGAAGCGAAGATGCGCTTCTGAATATGGTAGCAAATTTGAAGTCAAAGAGCCCTCCTATTGAAGGCTGGACGGAGAGCCTTGGAGCAGCTCAGTAAAACCGGTATATCAATCGATCATGATCCACCAGACCAAATGAGAGTAGGCAGACATATAAGACAGGCACAACTGGAAAAACTACTCAAAAATCACATGAATAAACATCTGCACTCCACGTGTTTTAGGAGTTTGAAAGTATAAAATGAATATCGTGAGAGTAGACACCTCAACAAACTGCAGAGTATGCCACAGAGAACAGGAAAATGTTATGCACATCATGTCTGCTTGCAGGGTCCATGCTCCATTAAGATTATAGAAAGACACGATGCGGCAATCCGAAATCTCTACTTCCATGTCAGATAAGTTTACTATATTAAAAGGTTTTTTCTGGGTTTTCTCTCCCAAACTCTGAAAAATATCTATAAAATGAAAATTAATTATTTTGTGATTTGCTTCTGCGTAAGAAACACAAGATATTTGTCACAAGCAATCAATTGAACAATGTTGCCTAACAAACAACAACGAAACAACATCAACGAAGAAACAACTATATCGTAACGTTTCGGAGTCTATATCAGACTCCTTCATCAGACGCTTAATGAAAATCTTTAGAATTATTTTGTTGACAGTTATTGTAGAATTCAAGAATTGTCACATTGACAGTATTTGGAAATCATAGCTAACATAGTTTCACTTTGCATAGAAATTTCCAAGCTCCAACTCCTTTTTCAATAAATTCAGCCAAATATGGTCAATACCAATTGAGCAATTTGCAAAATTGCATTCTCTGTTCAATAAAATACAAGTTTACTCCTTGAGTTTCCTTTTAATATAATCAGGTTCTGTCATTAGAATATTTGCATTACTCCAATTCATCATGTGATCTCCTTAGATTGTACATACATGTTTTGCTATTTTTTTTTATTTCTGTATGTCTCTATTTCTCAAGTTATTTTTATGCTCTGACTTTCTTACTTCTAGTGGTCTTGATGTTTCTTCTGTGTATGATTTACCACAAATACAAGGAATATTATATACACAGTGATTTTTGATCCTTGTTTTTCATTTATGGGTTTTGTTTTCTTTAATAAAGACCTAAGGTCATTTTGTGTTTTGAAGACGGTTCTTATATTGAACTTAGAACCGATTCTTCTAAGTTTTTCAGAAAGGCCACGAACAAAAGGGATCACATTCAACAGATTGGGTTGCTGTTCTTGTTGGTTATTCTGTTCGGCTTGTTGATTATTTTGTTGTTCTTGATTATTTGCTCTTCTATCTAAATTCATGATTCATGTATTTATGAATTGCCTCGGATATCCATTCTTTTTAAGAATTTTTTTGATAAAATCAATTTCATTATTTCGAATTTCAAGAGTAGAACAAATTAGGTTAGCTCTATCATAAAGTGTTTTGATAAAACCTCTTATCACACTAACCTGATGGTTTGAATAGGAATTTAAATATCTATTTGTATGTGTCTGCTTCCTGAAGACACTCGTTTCGAAATGGAATCATGGAAAATTTTTAGGAAATTAAACAATATGTTGTCATCAGGCAAGTGGACTTAATTTAATTCTTCCGATTAATATCAATTTGTGGATACATATTTGATGAAACCAAAAGCTTGGTGGCCATATTTTGACGATATATTTGTAATTTGGCAACACGGTAGAGAAGAGTTAGGCAAATTTTTCGATTTCATAAATCCACAGGAACCTACAATGGAATTCACTTCGGAAATAGAGAGAGATAATCAGCTTTCTTTCCTAGATGTTTCGATAATTAAGTATCCAAACCATTTCGAAACGAGTGTCTTCAGGAAGCAGACACATACAAATAGATATTTAAATTTCTATTCAAACCATCAACTTAGTGTGAAAAGAGGTGTTATTAAAACACTTTATGATAGATATAACCTAATTTGCTCTAATCTTGAAATTCGAAATAATAAAATTGATTTCATCAAAAAATTTCTTGAAGATAATGGATATCCGAGGCAATTCATAACTACATTTATCATGAATTTTGATAGAAGAGCAAATAATCAAGAACAATAAAATAATCCACAAGTACAACAGAATAATCAACAAGAACAGCAACCCAATCTGATGATGTGATCCCTTATGTTCATGGCCTTTCTGAAAAATTTATTAGAATCGGTTCTAATTTCAATATAAGAACCGTGTTCAAAACACAAAATGATCATAGGTCTTTATTAACGAAAACAAAATCCATAAATGAAAAACAAAAATTAAAAAAATGTGTATATAATATTCCTTGTATTTGTGGTGAATCATACACAGGAGAATCATCAAGACTACTAGAAGTGAGAAAGTCAGAGCATAAGAATAACTTGAGAAATAGAGACATTCAGAAATCAAAAATAGCAGAACATGTATGTACAATCCAAGGAAATCACATGATGAATTGGAGAAATACAAAGATTCTAATGGCAGAACCTGATTATATTAAGAGGAAACTGAAGGAGTCAACTTGTATTTTATTGAACAGAGAATGCAAATAAGCAAATTGCTCAAATGGTATTGACCATATTTGGCTGAATTTATTGATAATGGAGTTGGAACTTGGAAATTTCTATGCAAAGTGAAACTATGTTAGCTATGATTTTCAAATACTGTCAATGTGACAATTCTTGAATTCCACAATAACTATCAACAAAATAATTCTAAAGATTGTCATTAAGCGTTTGACGAAGAAGTCTGATATAGACTCCGAAACGTTACGATATAGTTGTTTCTTCGTTGATCTTGTTTCGTTGTGGTTTGTTAGGCAACATTGTTCAAATTATTGCTTCTGACAAATATCTTGTGTTTCTTACGCAGAAGCAAATCACAAAATAATTCATTTTTATTTTTATAGATAATTTTCAGACTTTGGGAGAGAAAAACCAGAAAAAACCTTTTAATAATGAGTATACCTCCCACAGTATCCTTTATTGATTACTTAAGTTTACTATACATTTTGGAAAAGCCGAATGGATTAAATTCATTACCTTGGTTACTGTAGATTCTTCTTCTTCAGTTAATTACTTCAGTAGAATCAATCAGAATGAATTTTTTGCATAAGTGACTTAAACAGCGTCATTTAGGTCCGCTGCATCATATACACACCTCTTATCTTCCCTACTGAGCTGAGGAATTCCTTTAACTCCCTGTAATCTATTACATGTCTTGTAGCTCCCACGGACGACGGGAGGCAGGGGTTTGCAAAGTTTGGAATACCAGCAACATCAACAAACGTTGGAAATGGCAACAAGGATATCGATAAGCGAAGATCCGGTTTTGAATATGGTAGCTTATCATTGAATTTGAAATCAAGGAGCCCTCCTATTTAAGGCTGGACGGAGAGCCTTGGAGAAGCTCAGTAAAACCAGCATATCTAGCGATCATGAGACACCAGACCAAAGAAAAGTAGGCAGACAGATAAGACAGGCACAACTGGAGAAACTACTCGAAAATCACATGAGTAAACATATGCACTCCACATATTTCAGGAGTTTGAAATAAAATGAACATCATGAGAGTGGACACTCCGACAACTTGCAGGGCATGCCCCAGAGAGCAGGAAACTGTTTTTCACATCCTGTCTGCTTGCAGAGTCCATGCTCCATTAGGATCTATAGAAAGACACAATGCGGTACTCCGAATTCTCTACTTCCATCTGAGAGAAGTTTATTATACATTGTGGAAAAGCCAAATGGAATAAATTTGTTATCTTGGTTACTGTACATTCTTCCTTCCCAGTTAATTACTTCAGTAGAATTATTCAGAATGAATTCTTTGCATAAGTGACTTAAACGCATTAACCACGTCATTTATGTAGGCTCGCTGCATCATATACACACCTCTAATCTTCCCTACTGGGCTGAGGAATTCCTTTAACTCCCTGTAATCTATTACATCTCTTGTAGGATCGTCCTTCATCCTCAGGAAAGAGGTTAAATCGACAGAAAATTCCGGGTATCAACTGGGTGACATAGGTTTCCCTATACCCGGACAGTCAACCATAAAAAAAATGGATCGAATGAATACGGTAATTTTAAATAAAACTAATGTAATAATTTAGTTAATACTTCGTTTGCGGCACAAACCATTTCAATCGCGTACAATTGTGCCGTGAGAAGAAGAACATCCTGTATAGTAATGGTTTATTTTCAATGATGTATGCCTCGAAAGTATATTTTTTAACACATTTGAATGAAATTGTACGATTGGCGTGAAAAACAGCAAGTTGCAGATGACGTTAAAACAAAAACACCCTGTATGAATATTTCGGACAAATACGACGTGAAAAAAAAAACACCATAGGAAAATTTCTGACAAATATAATATGAGAATCCATTCAGAGTACCTATTTAGTTAATGCTTTGTTTGTGCCACAAATCACTTCAATCGCGTACAATTGTGCCTTGAGAAAAAGAACTCTCTGTATAGTAATAGTTTATTTTCAATGATGTATGCCTCGAAAGTATATTTTTTAATACAATTGAATGAAATTGTACGACTATGGCATGAAAAAGAGCAAGTTGCAAGTTTATTCACGTTTTAAACCTTCCCTGGACTTCCACAAATAATTCAAAATCAAAATCAGCCAAATCGGTCCAGCCGTTCTCGAGTTTCAGCGAGACTAACGAACAGCAATTCATTCTTGTATATATATAGATAGATTAGTGAACGTTTGGGAAAAAAGGTTCAAATTGAATTTTCCATCGATATATTTAAAGAAAATAGGAATGTGTTATTAGAGAAAATCAAGATGATTCATTTTAAGATATCTCAACGTTACAATTTTTGAAAATGTAATGATTGTGGCTTTCACTTGATGCAAATCCATATTAACACAATAAAAAATTATATACGATTTACACTTATGTATTTAATATTGTGACGCGTTTCGTCGACACAGCGACTTCATCAGACTACATCATACTAAATTCTCAACAAGTAATTGATACAGTAACGGAGAAAAATTCAGATCTAATTGCTGATTAATTAAATTACTCGTATGTTTTTCTCTTTTTATTTCCACTATTTCCCAATATCTCTGTGTCCATGTCATCTAGGTATAGGGAGATCATTACTTGCTGTGTCGACGAAACGCGTCACAATATTAAATAAATTAGTGTAAATCGTATATAATTTTTCATTGAGGTACAATTTTTTTTTTACGATACAAAATGAACTGTATAATTCAGTGACCATGCAGTACAAAGCTCAATTCTTGCTTCATTATCGTTTACTTACTTATTTCTTGATTATGAACAGTTTCTGTGTTACGATTTTTTTGGTGAACCGCTGCAAGCAACCAGTTTCCGAGTTGATATATCTCCAGATTTCTGTTACCATAGCAACTGCGTTAATATTACTCTTGTAATGTAGCAAATTAATCAAAAAATTTGATACCATTAGTATAATCGGAAGCTCCATCCGAAATTTTAAAGCTGATGGCCACTTCCGGTATAACCGGAAATGGGATTGTATTGAAATATTTTAGAAAATAGCCCGCATCGAAAAACGGCCGTGTGCCGAATATCAAAACTCCATGTCTTCTAGATGCTTAGAAAAGTATAATTACTCGATTATTGGAATGACCCTGTATACCTGTATACGCTGAGTTTCTAATTACCAATTCCGAATCGCCTTGGAACTCCAGTCTGAGGAATATTTGTCACGAAATTCATAGGAATCGAAATTGAAATACGTTCATTATTCGACGACACCGAATTATTAGAGAGCCACTCAAGAAGTTATTCCTACAGTTTTAATGCCAGTTCGCAGAGGACATTTTTTTCAATGGCAGGGGATAATGACCAGTTGAAACTCCGCGTCTGAAATTACAGGCCCTTGAACGATTCCCCAACTGTCGCTCCATTTCAATCGTTTCTTTTTGTCGATAAGGTCCACTGAGATGAGTTTGCTGTGCGCCGATCTGAGTAAGCACATCTGAAAGTACCGAAAATAAATTGATTCCATCAATTATTCTCCGGAATTCGAAATGGCATTAGTCCCCAACGATTCGGGTATTGATCGAGCTACCCTTATTGATATGGTGATTCCGAATACACAAAGCTGACGCGAAAAATCCGACCTCATAAGGCCAGTTTAATTGGAGAGAGGTAGCATGGGATTTCCCTCTTCGGCATGCCATGACCAGCTGAGATTTGCATACAGTTCCGATAGGCAAAGATGGATTTATTCATTTTCAGAGTCCACATTGTCGCATGGCGTATATATGTTTTCATTACCATCAATTCTCTGGCTTAGCTATGTACCCTTCGTCGGTTTCCCTGATATGTCCTTTTATTCTGTTTTAATTTATATTTTGAATGGGGTTCCTTTGTTTAGTACGATCATTTTTCGGGATGATAGAGCTTACCAGCTAGAACAGCTTAACGGTGTATTACACACAATTTCAATAAAAGCCTTGAAAATTGAGATTTTTTCCCTCATGATGGCCCATAACTATCCTGAATTCGTTGTAAAAAATCTTCGATGATATACTTTGCAAAAAGATCAATGCTCATATCACACCAATTTCTGTAGGAAACATCTCAGTTTTGTCAACGACAAATCTACAGTTACTAATCTTTTTGGCGCTCTTGTTCCTCGACGCTCAAGAAGTCTAATTTTTGCGGATAATTTCAAGAACTTTCTCTTCGAACAAGATGAGACTAACTTAATATCTGCAATAGTTCCCCATTTGGTTTGATGTTGATAATATGCAATACCATCACACATCTCAAATTTGGACTAGAATAAGTGAACAAACAACAGAAATATTTTTTCACTGTTGAACCAACATAAAAGGTGTTATAAGTCTATGTATAAAACTTGGAAAGGTACTCCCGAAGTACTAGAAAGGAGAGAAGGCTATATAGGCTAGGATAAGCAGAAAAACAAGTACAAAATGAGAAATCTGTAATCTTTACTCTCTGTCCCTCTATGAAGGTGGGGTGGAGTTCTGTACATAACATTCCATTGATTAGATCCCATAAAGAGGTAAGACCCTATCTGGACAAGGCCTTTCTCTACAAGCCGTAATTTTACAGATCCTACATCTTTGCCTCGAGTGTACTTGGATAGAAATTAATTTCCAGGGATATAACGTTGTTATGTAATATTTTCATGAAACAACCAAGATGTAAGGATTGTAGAACAAGGGCTTGTAAGTAAAGGCCTCTTACAGCTTGGACTTGACTTTTTATGACATCTGATAAATTTTCAACTGAGAAAGCTTCTTGAGGCTAAGAATCTAATTTCACATGAAATAGTGTTGGTGGGATAATTATGACCATGTAGGTTATAGTGGGCAGCCGATAATTCGATGGTCTTGGCAGAGTTGGAAGATAGATTTCAGGATTGCTATATATAGACTGATGTCCTCGTGTTATGATTCATTAGACGTTATTTTGTTTGGAGCAGGTGGAAATGTACAATAAACGATGATATTTCAGGAAAATTTCTGGATAAGAATAAAGATAAAGAATTGTAATATGTGTAATGAAACACATTTGGTGACGGAAGGCCAAAAATTAGGAGACCAAAGAAACCAACCCGAGCTCAAGGCCAAATGATCACTAGAGCTGAGAGACCAGAGTCTTCAGGTACCTGCATGGTGTAAGAATAGTATTCTTCCACCATGGATACCTGTAGGAGGCAGCAAGAAAGCCTCACTGAGCAATAGCGTTCACGTTCCCATAGAAACCATCTTACGACGTTTGGGACAGATTCATTTCATATCGAGAAGTTCTGAACGTAAGCGACATTGACCCGAATGAGCACGACAGGGTATTAATGGGAATATGGAAGGGCGTTCACTTCTTTTCACGGAGATGTCAAGATACGCACAATTTCTAGATAGCCGAAGAACGGGAGTATGGAAACTGCCAAGGACAGCTAGAAATCCGGAATTTTTCTTACTGGAATATAATGATACAAATTTCGAAATAGTTTCAAAACAAAGAATTCTCCAATTGAAGGTCCCATTCTGATTGATACGAAAAATTATGTTCTTTTGTGAAAAATAATTTTCTCTCTTCTCTTAATGAAGTTTCCATCACATTTCCGCACATTTGTGGCTCTACGAGGTACTTCGGTGATAACGCAATTTATCGTCTCCTTGGGTTTTCGAATTGTTTGAGAAGCATCAGCATAAACCTCACCTTTCACGGAAGGCCCAAGAAAAAAGGTCGGAAAAAAGTCCAAACATATTAATTGAAAATTTTCTTTGCTTGTATAACTCGTAGTGCCGTCTTTTCCTCAACACTGTCGAAGGCATAATTAATAGGTTGTCATCGATCAAAAAACTTGAGCTCCTAATATAACAGCTGCCAAAATAGCAAACATTTCTATACCAAACCTCTGACTGGAGATATTTCAACGACAGATTCCTTCTCTTCAACGTAATATGTCGTTTATCATAGTAGACATACGAAACAACGGCATAACTTCAAAATATGGCAAGAATTTTGGGACCTCTACTTAGGTTGTAACAAAAAAGTTGATATAAAAAAATATCAAATATCTACAAATATAAACTGTCATTCTGAAACGGAAATTCAACATACTTTGGGAGATAGAAATCAGGATAGTGCGGAGAAGTAAAGAGGGTGATTCACGAAGATCGTCCGTTAGAATATTTCAAAGAAAGACTTATTTATTTATTTATTTTCATAAACTGGAACCCCAACAGGATATATCTACTCAATTACAGGGGTTCACTACAAACCAACATCTTATTATCCAATACAAGATTGTGAACATTTTATAATACATATTAACGTAAACAGCGACCTCTCTAACCTACCCAATAACATCAACTAATTATAACTTTTACTCAAATACAGAAGCAATTTTCTCTTAAACTCCACCAATGACATACTGAATATATCTATTTCACCAATGTGCCAGTTATTAAAACGAGTAATCCTCAACAAGATTGGATTATAATACAGAGACGTTCTAGCTTGCAGTATAAAAAATAGGTCCCTTCTGCGGCCACCAAAGAAACGTACATTAAAATAAATACTATGAATTAAAGGGGAATCAAAACCGCTGTTTATAATGCGATACAAGAATGTTTGATCGAACATTACTCGCCTTGCCTCTAAGCTTATCATACGATATGTTCTGAGCCGGGAGTTATAAGATGGACAAGTAGCGTGTTCGTTTCCGAAGCGGTAATGTAAGCATTTAGTGAATTTTTTTTGAACCATTTCCAATCTATTGACATATTTATAAAAGAAAAGAATCCAGATCGGTGTAACATACTCTAAATTACTATGTAAAAGCTGCAATACAGAGTCTTTACAGTTTCCACATCCTTGAAATCCCTAGAGATTCTCAAAATAAAACCGAGCATCTTCAAACCCTTTGAGACTACGCTTTCTACATGATGTTCAAAAGACAACTTAGAATCAAGAAACACCCCAATGCCCTAATGCATTTAACCATGACCACAGTGACTCCATTGACAGTCAAAAGAAGCGATAAAATATGAGTGTTTTTCGTGAATATTATATGTTTACATTTTTCAACATTTAATGATAGATACCGCCCAGCACATAATGCAGCGAATCTGTCAAGATCATCTTGGAACTCAGCGAAATCATCTAAACTGGCCATTGTTTTGTACATTTTTAAGTCGTCCGCATAAATTTCAAAATCAACATATAGAAAGCATTTGACACATCATTGATATATACATTAAAAAGAAGTGGACCCAAATGCGACCCCTGTACTACCCCTGAACTTACGTTGTAAAAAACAGACAAAATCCCATCAATAGCTACATATTGAAGTCTACCCGACAAATATGATTCGATCCAATGCAAAAGCTCTCCAGAAACTCCATAATCTGACAGTTTTTTCCGTATAAACCGCATCCACTTATATACCCTGATCAAAATTTCTTGAGATAAAATCTATATATGGTACTAGATTAGTTAGTACTGACCTTCCCCTACAGAAACCATGCTGTCTCATACAAAGTTTAGTGCTCAGCGATACGAACAGGTTATCGGTTTTAATAGATTCAAATAATTTTGCAAAATGACTCAGTATAGAGACAGGTCGATAATTAGATATTATATTATTATTATTACCACTTTTATGAATAGGAATTATTTGAGCGATTTTCCATTGACTAGGAAAGATACCGGTTCGTAAGGATTGATTGAATAGCAACTGAAGTGGCAAATCCAAAGTGTTAGCGCACGATTTGATAAATATTGGCGGAATTGAATCAGGTCCTGGACCTTTATTAGAACTAGGATCATTCATCTTTTAAGGAATCACAGCCCTTTGAATACAATCAATATTTATGTTATCAAAATTGTTTATTTTATGATCATCTTTCTTGTAAACAACTGGTTTGTTAGGATCGTCAAATACACCTGCGAAGTAGTCCCCAAACGCATTTACAACATCTTGATGGCCGTTATACACATTATCATTAAGAGTCATCAGACTAGAAACATATGACCAGAAGTTTTTAGGGTTAGTGGATATATTAAACTGCTCCACAAGAGTTAGGGATAATCGTTTCAACTAAAATAACTGACATTCTGAAACCTTTGTTTGCGCTGAAAACTTAATTAAATATAGTTTTAGGTTCAAAACTATAAATGCACGTAAGTTTTTTGGTCTGCAACATATACAGGATGATTAACAGAATAGGGTAAAATTTAACGACTCTTATTTCCGGACATTTTATTGTTTTTTTGTCTTTTTATGCCTTCAATACAAGGTATGGCCACCACGGGCATCAATGACCACCTGACATCTTCGTTTCATACTGTCATCTTCGTTTCAAACTGTCAATGAGGGTGTTGAGCATATCTTGAGGAATTTCATTCCATAAACGAGGCAGTAGTGCTTTGAGGTCATTCAATGTTTCTGGTGGAGGTTGCTGATCATCTAGTCTTCTTTGTAGCATATCCCATGAATGTCCTATGCAGTTTAAGTCTGGCGAATGCGGAGGTATTGGTAAATGTGGAATACCATGCTCGTCTCGCGCATTTTCTACTATTGCTGCACGATGTGGTCTTGCGTTATCGTCAAGAAATTGGAAAGCTTCACCAATGGCAGCATGACAATTTGGCACTACGTTACCAATGACATGTTCCCTATAATGTAAAGCAGTCATATTGCCAGGACAAATGTGAAGGTCTGTGCGCCTGTTGTAACATATCCCAGCCCATACCATAACAGAGCCTCCTCGAAATGGATGAACGTCTTGCACATGACGGCAATTTTGGGGTATACGCGGCATAGTCCATACCCTTATTCTTCAAGAATCTGAAAATCGACCGTATCTGGATGCGTCTGTGAAATTACACTATGCCATTGGACGTTCAGATTAACATGCTGCCTGGCCCATTCTAAAATTTGTCTGTTATGCTCACGTGTTAACGGAACACCCCTCAATGGACGTCTAGAAGCCAGGTTAATCTCCCCCAAACGACGTCGTGTGGTTTCAATGGAAATTTCAGGACCATTGGCAAGTAAAAGTCGATTTCTCAACATCCTACATGAAGAAAGAGGATATCTCCTCGTCGAAATAGTAACAAAACGCTCTTGTGCGGGTGTTGTTTTCCTTGGTCCACCAACCCTATGTCTTTCCTGCACCGAACCTGTCTCATTCAACCTATTCCAGAGTCGCGATATTACACTTTGCGATACTTGAAATGTTTCTGCGACTTGAGTGAGGCCACCCTGTAGCATACCGATAGCCATATTAGCCTCTGCGTTTGTTAATTTACGTCTTGGCATCTTAAGAAGCTCATGAAATTTACTAAGTTCGATATCGCTAAGACTCTGACAATAAATTAACTGCATATTGAAATGCTAAATCTTACGAATAATGTGAAAAACTGCCAAACTCAAGAAAAAAGACGACCAGATGGTGAAAATATGCATTCAAATTGAATTAATAAGTTTGTATTGGCAGTTGATCATGTTTTTGATATTGTCTTTTAAATTTTACGCCCCTCAGAACAACTTAATATGATATCCCTAACTCTAGTGGAGCAGTTTATTTTCAATATGCGAAATATAATTGGAATGATCCCGTCTAATCAATCGTTTACTGTTTTTTCTCAGAGCGGAAAATTTTTCATAGTCGTTAATTTTATGGAATTTTTTGAATTTATTGTGCAATCTCATTTTCTCCTCAATTAGTTTGATGGTATCGCGAGAAAACCAACAGGGAAAACCCTTTTCTTTGGCAAGCCTTCTGGGGACATACTTTTCAATTACTGAATTAACTACATTATAAAAAGTTTCAACATTCGCGTTAACGTCTTCAACATTCATAAGTGACTTCCAATCGACGAGAGATAATTAATTGTTAATTTGAGGGTAATCAGCATTGAAAAACTTGAATAATGATCTAGATATTTTCGGTTTGAACTTATTCATATTAAGTGTCACATACACTTACAATTGGGATTCCCATTGTACTGCATCAACGAATTATAGGATGTAAAGTTCCGAAAAGAGACATAGGAGTCCTTCTAGACTGAATCACACACCAGTTTTTCGTACTCATTCTTGGACCAGGAAAAAAACGGGAGATTGAAATCACCGACCAAGATGAATATATCATCAGTATTATTCTCCATAAGAACGGTTACAGCATCGAAATACCGGACACAATCATCTGCAGGAATACTTGGGGGAACGTAACACACCCCAACAAAAAGGTTCTTATTTCGGAAAGATCAACCCTGAACCACACGTCCTCAACCTTGGTCGAATGACAACATTCAGATATCTGAACGCACTGAAAATGTTTAACAACTCCTATGAACACTCCACCCCCGTCTTTTTGCGCGCGTGTTCCGCAAGGAACAGCGTGCTATCATTTCGTCACAATGTCTGTATTTTTCGAATTTTTTTTCGAAAATGGTCTCAAACGATTGGGTTCGACTCCCTGATGAAGAATTCGAGGTCAAATTCAATTCTGTCCGTCCGCTCCGGCCGTTAGCACGATAACTCTCGAACGGAACGACTTAGAGCGTTGAAATTTGCAGGGTAGTTTCGTAGCGTAAATATCTCGGACAAGTTCGTTAACGGGCGAAATCGACCGAGCGGTTTCGGAGTTAAGGCCGTTTTTAGTAAAAACGTTTTTTATGAATATTTCCGGAACCGATTACTCGATCTTTTTGAAATTTGGCACCAGATTGTAGAATCATGACCTTTATATGCCTGCGAAGTTCTGTGTTGAACGGACGGCCCTAAAGTGGCAAAAAAAAATTTTGAAAATTTGAAAATTTTGTTTTCACGATATCTCGAAAAATACTGATCTGATTAAATTGAAACTCAGTAGTTAGATGCAAAAGACCAAAGCAAACACTTTTGCAAAATTTCGTGAAGATCACGTGACATGAAAAAAATAAAAAAATTACTACTATTTTGCGGAATACTTTGCTTTTAATGCCGAAACATATGTTTTTGAGGTTCATGCTGCCCTTTCCGGGCATTTTCCGTATTGCGCATGCGCAGATGAGAAGTCCTTTAACTGCTGTAGTTTTCGTCAGAGAGGATTGGGGTTTTGGGATGGCGGCTGCTAACAGATGTTTCACACGACAAGCAATTCGCCGGCATATCACAGATCGAAAAAACCCAATCGAAATTGATATTTCGTCGTTTACATTCAAACTCAACCACCGATCGGGACAAAAATTTTCACCCAGGAAACGCAGAATCTCACCAGTACCCCCATTTCGATTATTACTACTGCTATTATAAAGCTTTAAATCACGAAAGAAAACACAGAGCTCAAAGGAAGTCGACTTCATATGTTCACAGACTTGATATTGAGATAAACACTTGAAATTTTACAGTTAAGCTTTGTTAGAAGATATGTATTCTTGGAAAAAAATTCAGATTCGTTCGGCTTCAGGTTTCACTGGAAATGATACAACTTTAGTTTTTCAATACCCAGTTTTTCCATTGATGATCAGATCACCCATTGAATTCTACATTATTTTAATGTGTCACTCAAATATTATTCTCAGAAAATTCGTGTGAAATCTGAAAAAACCCTTCAAATTTTCTCAAATAGGGCTTCATTCCAATGTTAATAGCTAGTAGATTTTTGCATGTCCAAATTTTTGAGCTTCTATCAGAAGCTTCTATCAGAAGTGCTTCTCTGTCGTTAATTAAAAACCCAATTGAACATACAGGGTATTTCTATTTCAAAGTCAATGTCAGTCATGACAAAAACCTCAAAACTCATTTTTTTCAAATGAGAACCCATTTTTTTATTGGTCGACACCCACAGAAAACAATTAAATATGAAGAGTTTCCACTATAATTACCAATATATTTTGTCTATATTATACATCGATCGTTCTAGAAATACACGATTTTTAGAAGATTAATAATTCGTTATGACCTTGCGATAATTGAGATTATTTTTCAAGACAAAATAGAATTCACAACCTTTTATTGCCCCTAAATCCCAATGCTTTGAAAATTTCGTCTCTATCTGAACATCTGGAGAAATTTATTCTCTTGTGCTCCTAGTAGGGAAGATGTGAACAGTTATTGTATAAATCTGTGGAACTACGTATAATAAAACTGGTAAAGAAATGAAGCTATTCAATGTTTCGAAAAGTGTTATGAGGAATACGCCAAGAACACCCTCAATGATCTACCCACTGAGAAGGTATTCTTTGAAAACTATACCAAATTATTTAATTCTATTAAAAAATGTATCGACATCGATCGCCTATTTAAAACATCAACAAAACTTTCGAAATATTGGAAAGCTGAGTTTGAAGAATATTTGCTGTTAGAAAGAGCAAATAGGAATCAAAATATTTTACAGTGGCGAGTGATGAAAAAGTTCTTGCTACACTTTCCAAGATGGCTGATGATTTATTAATGGCTACATCCGTACCTGTTGAAATATTATGTTCCACAGCAGGTATGATCATGGCAAAAAACGAACTCCATTGAAAGATGATGTGATGCAAGCATGATTATGTTTGATTTCTTGATCATCGAGTAATTTAAATGTTGAAATTATCAGTGTTTAAAATTAAAAATAATATGTACATGTACGAATATTTTTGTATAAGAGCGTAATAAATATAGCTTCACAAAATTATTCATTATTGTATACCATTTAGTTTATATATTATAATATTCATTATCGTTATTCAGAATTAAGTGAGACGAGACGAGACAACTGATAACGAGACGAGAAGGAGACTTAATTTTTTGGGAATTGGGTACACGGAAAAAAAATATTGTACCTAATATATGAGATTCATATACTGACTAACTGAATTTCATATACTCGGCGTGACAGAAGAACTTACATCTAATCTTATCTGACTGCAGCACCTATTCATAACACGCATCCGGACCTTGAAACTAATCTACTTTCATATTATTAGTAACAGGCAGGTCTGAAGAATCTGATGATTTTGTCATATTGAACTAGAACCATCGTATACCAATGTAGGACCCTGAGCATATAAAAATGAGAATCTAATCAGATTAACAGTATACCAACGATTTTAAGTTCTAGTTAGTCCCGCTTTCTAACCTAGCATTATTGTCATATATGGGTTATATTCCAGTCATATTAGACTTATGATTCAGTCATATGAATTTAGTAACCTCATCATATAAAGCTATATTCTTGATTCTTGTAATATAAAACTAGTAACCTCGTCATATGAGTCTTCATTTCTCGTTTATCTAGCAGATGATGATCTATTATCATATTTATACGTATGCGCCCGGAGAACCGAAAAAAATTATTCGAAAAAGAAGTTTTTTCGAATCATTTTGATCATTTCTTCAGGCACATCCATATGTATCAGATGAGATCAATATCAGCCAGATGAACAAGAAATCGAACATCATCAGAATAGATAGGAATATTATAAAAAAACTCAAGACAAACAAAAACGATTTTATCCTAGGAAAATTTATTGATCTCTTCACATAATGAAAATAAACATCTGAAATTCTAACATAGAAAATATTCAATAAAAATTAATAACAATTCTTGTGCCAATCTGTCACATATGCATAAACACTATAAAATATTATAAATAACATAAAAAATTACTAGCTTTAATACTACAAAAGGTATATATATACATTAATTTGGTATTTAATACTGAAGTCAATGAAGGGTTCGTGTTCTAATGAATTTCATTCAAAATGGACTCAAATTCTGATCCCTCAGAAAAAGCCTTAGTTTCGCCGTCAGTGTCTGTGGATTCGACTATTGGAGTTTGTCCAATACTGGGAGATTCGTACTGAAAATAAAAAGGACCATTTGGAGAAAAAATTTTGGAAAATGCAATTTGATGATTCTAATATTAGCATATCATTGATAGCCTTAAATAATGAATTTTATCGGAAAATTCTAGAGTTTAAAAAAAAAAAATTTATACAAATTTGAATCATAATAGGTACTACATAATACTCACACTGGCACTTCCATTTCTTACATGAAGAGCGACTGCCGTTTGAAATTTACGGCGAGGACCAATCTTCGGGATTAATATTTTCAACGTGTATTGGCTAAGCATTTTAACGGACCCTGGATCAATTCCCTCATCTGCAAGAAAAATATACAATAGGTAAGCAAATAAATCAGGGGCTGATTTTTTTCAAAATGGTTTTATTCCGTCATTATTCTTATGGATGTATGAATCATAATCATCAAGAATCGCAGCTAAACGTATCCAAAGTATTTTTGAATTCCCCCATCCCAATGTAAATATGTAATTAGATGTTCGATGTAACATCTCAAATTAAAAAGCTGTTTGAGTTATAATCATCTTCATAGATTGCAGATGTGAACTGAGATTTTAATTGGATGTGTAATTTCGATTTTTTGGCAATGTTAATGAAGGACTTTTTAAAACTATCACTGATGATTTTCATTCATAACAAAAACATTTTTCAATACTCCAATTTCTTCATTTTCAATTATTTAAAATGATAAAAAATGTATTTTTGACGTTGTTTTTTATAGCTAACCTAAACTAACATAACTTAACCTGAACAAATATGTGAAATATATTAAAAACTGGGGATAAACTGCAAATTAACCTCATATTTTTTTATAATTTGAACCTCTACAAACAATGTGAATAAGTCCCTGTATTCTACGCAAAAATGCCTGTATAATGTTATTGTTTCAGAGAAAGTGGTTATGATTCGTTTTCCATTTAGCCATTACTCCAATTTTCGTTTATAAATCAAACCAAAAGAAGATACGAAGAACGCGGATAGTATCATTTCATCAGTTTCTCTAAAAATAAACCAAGGATATGGAATTAGATTTCCGCTATCTCTTATAGTTCGGAAGTTGTAACAATGAAACATCAAAAGCGCCCCCCTGAATGAAAATAATTTATTCTCAGAGTGGAGTATTACTGACGTATTTACATACTTAAAAAAAATGAAAGATTCTGATGTATACAGACATGAATTCATACCCAAATAATTCAAGAAAATATTTTCCAAGTATAATGCACTATCAATCAATATGCGAATGGCGTGTAGGTACTTACCTATAGAAATCTTAAAATATATTCCAAATTTAAATCCTTCAGGAAGGCTTCCATTCTTGAAATCGCTCACCAAAGTAGGTACCTATAAGTATATATTGTTCTTCGCACAAATATAAAAATAATAAAATATTACTAATCGCTTCACAAATGGAAATGCCCTACACAACACGTCAACTTCCGCAACCTACTGCAAGTTTGTGAAGATTTAGGCGGTCATTGGGTCATTACTTCTCTTCTTGAACAACGAATGTTCAATTCGAACAGACGGGATAATTCCATTTATACGACGGGAATACTAGGACCGTGCGAAATGTTATAGTATGGTTGAGAATATAACGTGTATATAACGCTCTATTCGATCTATAAGCTAGATAACTGTCATTAGACCACGACTTCTAGAAAGATTGATTTTTTGATTCGTGTCGGAAAGGGTTTCTAAATCATTGAAACATTATATCGACAATATAGGAAATTCATATTACTGGTATATGTTAGATGTTCGTACGACGTCGTTCTGGATCATTTTTTTCCGTGTAGACCGAGTTGAGATTTTTCATTCTCTCGCCTACTCTTGTCTCGTGTGAAGCCCTAACCCTGCACCATAGCACGCCGAGATCAGAACCTGAATAAAAATAGATATGGGACACGTAACCTAACCTAACCTAACCTAACCTAACCCAACCTAACCTAACCTAACCTAACCCAACCTAACCTAACCTAACCTAACCTAACCTAACTTAACCTAACCCTGTACCATAGCACGCCGAGATCAGAACCTGAATAAAAATAGATATGGGACACGTAATGAAAGACTATTAGGTGCAACAGAATTGCAGCGAAAAACCGCGTGTTCAGTGTGCAAAACGACAGTGAGATAATGAAGAGCTTACAGTTTAGTAAATAATAAATATGCCATTAGAACCGGGGCTGGCGTAATCTATTAGATAACGTTTCTACCCCACAGCGGGATTCCGAATTTGGCGTCATCAATTCTGTTTTCTACGGAGCGGAGATTTAGGGTTGTTATGAACGGTTAAATTGAGGTGGATGTTGACTCGTGCTGGGGAAGGAAAATTACTAGCAGGCAGAACTCGCCCTCCAAAAATATATTTTCTAATTTGTAGCATGTATCAGTCTGCCAAATTATCACCTGTGGCTCTAATAGCGGGGCCATGATAAGGAAGCATGGATGATGTGCGACAAAAGGCACGTAAGGTGTATTACGTTCGTGGGAGTATTTTACAGGGGAATTTCTCAGGGGGAAACGTCATCTCCAGAGCAGTCTCATTTGAAATACTTGAAAAAATTTATGGTGACCAGGAGAATATTGCGGGAAATGTGATAGTCTTCCACATTCTCTTTCCATCTTTGTCAAAAATTTCGAGGGATGAACCGTTTCACAGCGAATTCCTGATTAATTTTCGGGAAAGTGGAAACATAAAAGCCATAATTTGATATCATTAAACTTTTTGTCCCTTATCCCCTTTTTCACCACTATTCCGGTTCATTATATGAAGCTGTTATGAATTTCTTACGGAGCACGAGCGGATTTATGGTGGGAGTAAAGGGGGTAATTACCCCCCGTGGGACAGAGGTGAGGACTAGATATTCATGGAATAACTTTAAAAATAATGGGTAAAGAGAATCTCTTTTCATCTACTACACTGTCGCCACTGATTTTTGTATACATTTGCGTCGATTTGTGATCCTCCGCTGATATCTTGCCGCGATGAAAATAAGCCTGGGAAAAAAAACAGTTCTAGTAATTTGTAGGTATACAGGGTGATTCACGAAAACCGTTCGTTATTTCAGAGAAATTCTCGAGATGAACACTTGAAATTTTATAGTTAAGCTTTGTTAGGAGAGATGAATTATTGGAAACAATTTCAGATTCGTTCGACTTCCGGTTTCACTGGAAGTGATAAAAACTTTCGTTTTTTAAATGTGATACTTAGTTTTTTCATCGATAATCAGATTGCCCATTCAATTCTACATTGTTTTAATTTGTCACTTACATATAATTCTCAGAAAAATCGTGGGAAATCTGGAGAAACCATTCAAATTTTCTCAAATAGGGCTTCATTCTAGTGTTAATAACTTGTAGATTTTTACACGAAAATCCCTCATTTTGTAGTTTCTATGAGAAGACATACCAATGCTTCTCCTTCGGTAATTAAAAATTGAACATACAGGGTGTTTCTATTTCAATGTCAATGTCAGTCATGACAAAAACCTCGTAACTCATTCTTTTAAAATGAGAACCCATTTTTTTTTATTGGTCAGCTGGAATCCATGTCAAAAAAAAGTGTATAAGTGTAAAAAATACTACTGCTCTAAAATGCTTATTTCCCGAGATATTCGCCAAGTAAAGCTGTATTATGCATTATAAAAATACACTATTTTTTAACGTAGATTCCAGCTGACCAATACAAAATTTTGTATTTGTGTCTGTATTCTACAATTAGTGGCCAAGTTTCAATTTGGATCTGAACGGATTCGGATCTGTATTGTTTGAAAACAAAATTAGTACTCGTAAACTTAACCGTCGCATTCGGATCTGAAAATCATTATATTTTATACAGGTGAGTCTTTAGGTTGTTGATCAATTCGAACCATAGCTTCATGTCATCAGATAAAACACTTTTTTCATTCGTCATTTTTCCAGATTCAGCTCAGACAAAAATATACAGGCTGTTTAGATAACAGAAAAAAAATAGTGTTTGTGGAAGAAAAATTTACTTGTGAATTAAAATGATTTGGATATGATTGTGAGTTCAGATTAATACCTATATAGTGAATTTCCAAATTCATTTTACTTTATCCATATCTGCATGTGTTCCATGGAAATTGATGTGTTCATATGGAATGCTCTGAAATGGTTCTCATGCCTGTGTATTAATTTCCTCTGCTATTGAATATAAAG
Organism: Halyzia sedecimguttata; assembly: GCA_937662695.2. Classification (NCBI taxonomy): domain Eukaryota; kingdom Metazoa; phylum Arthropoda; class Insecta; order Coleoptera; family Coccinellidae; genus Halyzia; species Halyzia sedecimguttata. The sequence goes on along the minus strand of OW569420.2, from coordinate 20,506,617 downwards.
GTCGATTTTTTCATTCTATGGGCTATTGCAAAAAACTACCTGAATAAACAGTCCGTCATGGAGAATATTCGTATGGGCTATTCCGATAGGAACATACGAATTCTCTCGGACGATCATCAGGCAGCACTTAAGGCAATAGCCAGTTAGAGAATTAGCTCCAGACTTGTGCTGGAGTGCCGACAGCACCTTCAAACCTTGGCTGTCAGAAAACGAGTTGAACTCGGGTAGGTGCTGGGCACACAGGGGTTGAAGGGAATGAAAGAGTTGATGTACTCTCTAGAGAGGGCTCGGCTCTACCTCCCTTCGGGCCAGAGCCGGAAGTAGGTGTTAGAAAATCGGCTCTGAAAGGCATCATTGAAAAGTGGATCCTTGCTCAGTACACTTGGCACTGGAACAAAACTTCGGGCCCGCGGAATAGTAAGTTAAAGACGGTACAACCCTTCCCCTCACTAACTAAAGAAGTCTTACTACTGAGGGCCGGTTTCTCAATTGCGAGTTAACTCGAGGTTGAGAGTTGCGCATGTATTTAGTGATATTTATGAATGCGTAACACTCGGGTTACCCGCAACCTCGAGTTAACTCGCAATTGAGAAACCGGCCCTCAGTAGGAGTAAGCTCAGGGCAGTAATTGGCCTACTAACCAGACAGTACACTGAGAAAGCACCTGAACAATTCTCCGAGAAAATCCTGTTTGTAGGAAATGTGGGTAGGCAGAAGAAACTGCCTCACATGTCATATTTGACTGTGTAGCCCACGCACAATGGAAACTTCACTATGGGGCGACGACGCTGAGTGATACAAACCATGCGAGGAACCTAGTCAACGGCCTATTCCTACTTGCTAGGAACATGTAAGCAGTATATGTAAGCAGTATATGTAAGCAGTATATGTAAGCAGTATATGTAAGCAGTATATGTGAGCATTATATGTAAGCAGTGGGGATGTTACATGAGACCAAAATAATGTCAGCGATGCAGAACCTAGCTCGGCAAAGTAAACCTGAGCTGCAGGGGATCGACTAAGAGATCCTATGGAGGCTAGCAACCCGAGCTAATGGGGATCATCCATGAGACCCTGTCAGCTAATAGGAGACCGACCGAGGTGCAATAAGCTTCTCTAGGCTGCAGCACGAGTGACTCGCACAATCGGTATCGGTCTAACACAAAGATACAAACAAACTACTTATTGTTATCAATTTTTCGAATTAAATGATAACGTTGTATATCAGAAACAAAGTCTTGAGGGATTTATATTCATATGAACTTTTTGACTTAAAATCATGTCTCGTTGGATATCGACATTCATTTTGACAAAAATTCAACATTAAAAGTAGGTGATTTTTCTGCTGAAAGCCAAAGGAATTATCGAGACAATGATGTGGGCTCGAAATGAGACTATGTTGATGAAAAGGATCGAATTTGACCAATTAAATATGTATTATTCATTAGATCTTATCAGTAAGAGCTCTACAGCCGATGTGTCAATTCCTTCACGTAATCTTTGCGGCCAACGAACATTAACTTGCTGCACGCTATATAATGCCCAAATTGGTGAACCGACTTAAATGAGAGTAGCTACCGAATCATTAGGAGCCTCAGATATGATGTTGAAATCTAAAGTAACGAACTGCAGTATTACAGTTTATTACCGCAATTCTAAGAGCTTTCATTAAAAATTTGAAAGTTCGGTTTTGTCAACCTACGTTGAACTGAATTTACAGCGTAATTTTAATCCACCGGCGCGAAACCACACTATTCATGAAAACTTTCATTTTAATATTTTAATATCTCTTTAATTTTAATTAACATTTAACCGTCATTCGAGAGCATTATTCAAGCAACTAACGCTTTAGGAAATTATTCAAATTAATTTATTATGTGCGCCTTTCATTCTGATTTCCCAATTTATCTGAAAAGGTTTTCATTACGTCACTCATTCTCAGTGGCGTGCGATTCGTGACCAGGATCTTCTATTATTCTAGTTGTGAATGCGGGGAAGCAGAGGAAACCATAGATTATTTAGTTATTAATTGTCGCATATATAGATTCAAAGATGGTTTTAGGGCTATTCATAATGTTTCTGAATCTTTTTTAGAATGGATAGCGAGTTTCAAATCTATTTAATAAAGTATAGAATATTCCATTTTTAATTAGTTCGTTTTCTCCCTTTGTCTTTTCCTTTTCCAGATTTGGTTTTGGGTACCTTGGAGAAATTTCTCTGCTTGTTGAAGGAAGAAGCGGTAATGAAGAGAAAGATGCCCTTCAATATTTAATATTTACTTTACTTTACAAATAAGTTACTTTCTTTTCTGTATTTTGAATTTCTAATTAAGAACATTTATTATTATTACCATTACTATATCACTACTTTGTACCTGAACCCGCAGAAAATACTACGTATGATGTATAGAGTCTTCAGATTTCTGCAGATGAACGAATGTTCGGAACTGCAGTTACAACACGTAAACCGTAATTTGTGTGAACATGAAAAAAATAATTGAACAAAAAAAGAAAAGTTGTTTTCAAAAACCAGTTCTCTTTATGAATAACTACTACCCACTAGCATTCAGCTATTCGTCGCAGAATATTACGATGAAAATAATACAAAAAAAATGGTTCAAGCCCTGTGGACAGGAGCTTAAGCGCTCTTGTTCAAACTTTGACAAATCATATCTTCGAAAGTATTGGTAAGAGTTGGGAATTATATCAATGGATTCTTATGATATAACTTCATAATAGCAGAAAATTAAATTCAAACATCATAAAAGAATTCAAATTCAACAAGAGTGCCAAAACTGATTAATTCAAAACCAAAATTCTACCCAACAACGAACTCATCCGAGATATTCGTTCCTCAACTCTATGATGAACGATATATTTTTCCTCAAATCCACTCTGAAAATTATATTATATCAATTGAAACTTATCCAAGATATTTATGTCCCAAACCTACTCTGAAAATTCCCATTTACTAGCTCATTCCGTTCGAGAGTTATCGTGTTAACGGCCGGATGGACGGCCGGACAGAATAGATTCCGACCATGGATTCTTGATCGGTGAGCCGAACCAAATCGTTTAAGACCATTTTCAGACAAAAATTCGAAAATTACAGACATTTGGGCAAATTGATATGCACTCTGTTCCGAGGAACAAGAGCGCCAAAAACAACACCCTGAACTATAATAATCCAATATAAATAATTTTTATTTGATGAGAGAAGTTCAGACAATCCATCCATTCGATGCCATTAGCCTGTGAAGCATTTTCCTAGAATAGTTCCTTCGCTTCTAATAGTAGAATATATTCTCAGCATTAAACCGAGGCATTAGTTAAATCATTACATATTCGATGAACCCTAAAGTGCCAGACAATTTATAATGAAAGATCCGGTGTTAAGTTGGCCGGTGGCAATAATTATTTTTCCCAGGAAAGCAATATCCAGATGAGAGTAAAAGTTCAAATTACACCCTAAAGACCGTTCGAATAGTAACGAATGACCGAAAAACTAGCGCCCTGGGGCCGTATATACAGTAGATATGTCACGGGGTGAAATTAAAAGCCTCAGAATATATTTAATTCATGATGAATTGAATAAAATCCCGAAGTCTCTGGAGGCAATTCAGCCATGATTCCATTCGAATATAATTCTATTTCATGTATACAGCGTGTCCAAGATAGGAATGGGATAGCATATTGGTCGCGTTCATACCAGTATAGAAGTCAATGAAGCATAAAATCTCCAACAATTATTTTCAATCATTTGAAAAAGATGTAATAGAGAATTAAATCGAATTAATTAAATGGTCTTATGATAAACTTCATCATAAAAGAAATTAAATTCAAACATCATAGAAGAAATTCAACAAGAGTTCCAAATATTATTAATACAAAACCAACAGATCAATTCCACCCAATAACCGAGATATTCACTCCTCAAATCTACTATGAAAATTATATTACCTATATCAATTGAAACTTAGCCAATATCATAGTTTTGTTTTTACTGGAGATATTCTGAACCCAATTTGTTTAACTTACCAAAGTATATATTTCCATCATCATCATATGGATTATCATCATCATGTGGCTTATACAAGAGCCTATCTACGATAGCTGAGGTTATTCCGTTGGTCATTCTGCAATATTGACATGTCATTTATCCACAGAAAACTAATAGCTCTTATCTGTAGATGAGATGACAATGATGAAATGTATGAACACAAATGACATTCATAGATATGGACGTTAATTTTCGATACAGCATTCTGTGAAATCATATAGCTGCGATTTAATATTGTAATTTGCAATATTTATATTTAATATTTCTAATGGTTGTTTTTACAGTATTGTAAGAGGTGTTCAAGCAGACGTTTATATTATTTTCTGAGCAAAGGTAACACTATCTTACCGTGGAACTTCATTTTAAAGAACATCTATTGTTATAGATTGACATCTTCCTCCATTTGAAAAAAAAAATTAAGACCTTCATTTTGTGTTCTTATCCTATCTCCGTAGCCAATCATCATTAAAATTTCAATCTTGTGGGGTTCACTCAAGTACGGCAGATACTTCAACAAACGGTGTTTCTCACAAAACGACAAACTAATAAATATCCTCGCTTTCCTCGTTTATTTATCAAGATCAAATGAGCAATCTGAGAATGAGAACTGCACCATGGAAGAAATCAAATTAAAAAGCTAAAATGAATTTGACTCTCTCTTATAGAACAAGATGACATGTACGAGTATGAACACAGATCATATAATGAATCATAGATAGAATAATTATAGCATTCTGTGAAAACATAGAGATACGATACATTATTGAAATTTCGAAAAATCATATCTCCGAAAGTATTAGCTTGTTGGAGTTGAAAATGATATCAATGGATTATCATGGTGAAACTGCATCTTTAAAAAAAATTATTTTCAAATTTGTAAATTGAAAAAATATTTTTTCGTTACTCCGAAACCATCTGGCCTATTTTTCCGAATAGCAAACTTAACCGAGATATTTATCTCTCTAACCTACTCTGAAAATTTCAACTTGCTAGCTCATTCCGTTTGAGAGTTATTGTAGAAACAAAATTTAAACATTTTCAACTTTTTGTTTACACTTTACGGTAACCCGATCAATACAAAGCTTCACATACGTTTGAAGGTTATGATTCTACAATTTGATGCTAAACTTCAGATAGATCAAGTGATCGGTTTCGGAAATATTCATAAAAAATATTTTTACTAAAAACGGCCATAACCCCGAAACCGCTCGATGGATTTTGCTGATTAACGAACTCGTCCGAGATATTTAAGCTCCAAACCTACCCTGCGAATTTCAGTCCTATAACTCCTTTCGTTCTAGAGTTATCGTGTTAACGGACGGACGGCCTGACACAATCGATTTCGACCACGGATTCTTGATCAGTGAGTCGAACCAAATCGTTTGATACCATTTTCAGCCAAAAATTCGAAAATTACAGACATTTGGGCAAATTGATGAGCACTATGTTCCGAGGAACAAGAGCGCCAAAAAATTAGGATAGCCATTTAAAAAAATTACCGATGACGTCATATCTCTTACATCGAAAAGAGCGCGATTTAAAATACTAATCGACCTGTCCGAGCATATTTACAACAAAAACAAGTGAGGAAGTCCTGTGGACAGGAGCTTTGGCACTCTTGTTCAACCTTTAACAAATCATATCTCCGAAATTATTGGTCTCTGGGAATGAGATAAATGGATTCTCAGGATTGAACTGCATCATGAAAGAAATTCAATTCAAACAGACCGATTCTCCCCCAATAACGAACTTATCCGAGATATTCATTCCTCAGATCTACTCTGAAAACTATATTATATCAATTAAAACTTAGACAATATTGCAGTTTTGTTTTTACTGGAGATATTCTGAACCCAATTTGATTATGTATCTTACCAAAGTATATATTTCCATCATCATATGGATTATCCACGGGCATTATATTATCACCTCAAAAGTATAATATCATATCATCCTCACAATTCTACGATAGCTGAGGATATTTCATTAGTCATTTTGCATTCAATCATACTTTGTTTTCTAGAACAGGAGAGGTGTATTTTATATGAAGAATAACGAACCAGAAATAATTTTGACATTAATCTCTCATAGAAAAATAAGATGACATGCTAGAATACAGATTATATGATAATTCATACATAGAATAATTAAGTACAGGATTCTGTGAAAACACAGAAGTACGATTTATTATTGAAATGTTGAAAAATCATATCTCCGAAAGTATAAGCTTGTTAGAGTTGAAAATGATCTCAACGGATTCTCATAGTGAAATTGCATCTTGAAAAAAATTGAGTTCGAGATTTGTAATGTAAAAAAAATATTTTTTTCGTTACTCCGAAACCATTAAACTGATTTCGCCCAACAACGAACTTCACCAAGATATCTATTTCCTAAACCTACTATGAAAAGGTGAGAAATAAATTAATCTCGAACAAAAAATTCAATCATGAGCAACTTGTGAATAGGAGTGCCTATTTCCTAAACCTACTATGAAAATTTCGACTGTCTAGCTCATTCCGTTCGAGATTTATCGTGTTAACGGAGGGCCGGCCGGACCGGCCGGACAGAATATATTTTGACCACGGATTCTTGATCAGTGAGTCGAACCAAATCGTTTAAGACAATTTTCATCCAAAATTCGAAGATTACAGACATTTGGGTAAATTGATAAGCACTCTGTTCCAAGGAACAGGAGCGCCAAAAATTGTCTCTGAATTACTGAATTCATTCCAGGTTATAGACTAGCACGGTATTTGCACCAACTGTTTGGGGAATCCTGTGGATAATGTTGTTCAAGAAAATATCCAAGCGTACCCTCACTACCTTCCTATTTGAAGGTAGCGAAAGGTGAGAAATAAATTCATCTCGAACAAAAAATTCAATCATGAGCAACTTGTGCATAGGAGTGCCAGTTTTTTTCCGTCTCTTCCTCAGTTTCAAATTGAATTATCTGGAGTAGAATTAGAAAATAATCCACAATTCTCAGAAGAAGGGGCGAAAAGAATATCAGATTAGCCCCAATATTATGAATTCATTTCTGGAATAATTTTCATCACAGCTGAAGTTTATTTTTTCACTAATACAGTTAAGGTAACAAGAGGTGGAGGCGCGAAAAGGGCGAAATGAATTAAGTTCGTTTCTTATTTCGCCACCTTCTTATTATCTCTTCAAGAAATTTGTTCGATAGTTCGAAACATAAGGTTTCATACCTGCACTTCCGCAATGAGGAAAAACGCAGAATGAGATTAATTTTGAAACTTTTCCTAAACTTACCTATCAAAACCATCTTCTTAGTACATAGAAATAAATTGAAAGGTTGTTTCTGGGTTTTCTCTCCCAAACTCTAAAAACTATCTATAAAATAAAAATTAATTATTTTGTGATTTGCTTCTGCGTAAGAAACACAAGATATTTATCAGAAGCAATCAATTGAACAATGTTGCCTAACAAACAACAACGAAACAACATCAACGAAGAAACAACTATATCGTAACGTTTCGCAGTCTATATCAGACTCCTTCGTCAGACGCTTAATGAAAATCTTTAGAATTATTTTGTTGATAGTTATTTTATGAAATTCAGATTTTGGGAGAGAAAACCCAGAAAAAAACATTTCAATAATGAGTATACCTCCCACAGTATCCTTTAATGATTATAGAAATAATTGATCATGAATATACCAGGAATGGAATAAATAGAGATGATCAATTTCCTCACGTTACTTAATCCAGGAATACCATAGAGTGGACCTATTGAATGAGTGAACCATTGAGAAAATGACCTATATTGCCAGTGGAATGTTATTTGGGATTAGGGAGATTTCCTCAGTTAATCTACCATAACAAAGAGACAGATGGGCTCAACAATGGTCTGATAACGGTTCCTTTCTCGTTAATTATATTCCATGAACCTATAGTTTTCACTTCTCTGTTTCCATGTATATAGAATAATATACAACGTGAAAATGCCAAATGGAATAAATGCATTATCTTGGTTACTGTACATATCTATGGAAAATTCTGAAACACATCAGATTGAAATTTTAAATTGTCATTGCTCTTCGTAAAAATGCGAAGCCTAAGTGCGCTCATCAGAAAACAAAACGTCTACTAATTAGATAATATTGTTATCCAACATGTCCATTATTTGTTCACAAAAATAAGATCTCCAATCAAAATCGTCTTCCAAGAGCTCCTGGGTAGTTATCATTTTATAGGGATGCATGCTATTCTGTTTTAATATGTTTAGAATCGATACAGGCTGTCATTGAATGTTGTGGAGGTATCTGTACTAGATTTCTGTGGATTTTCTTCAAAGTCAAGCATCACATCTAGTTTCACATCCTCATACAGTGTATTAGCATCTGCTTTTTTAATCTGCCTTACATGCCCAAACTCGAGAAACTGCGCTTCTCTATTTTACTTATTGTCCCTTGGGTTATGGGTGATAAATTCTGAAATTTCTCATGAAATAAGCGACTTACTTCTTTTTGTGTTCGGGTTTTATCTCCGTAACCAATCCTTTGCACAATTGTTATTTTGTGTATTTCAGTTAATCGAAGCACTCTTCAAAATTGAAGTCAATGAAATTCAGACAAAAATCAGACAATTTATAAATTACAACTTATCAACACAAAACAATTTGCGAAGGCGGTCTAAAGAAACTAACATTGCCACAAGTGTTTGACGTAGTTTTCATGATACCATCTGGAAAACACATTGTCATGGTTATTTTCCATTTTCTTTCTATCACATCTTGAAAGCAAATACGTTCAGTATTATTGTAATAAGATTTGGGATTATTCGAGGGAATATTATAATTATTTTGTTCTATTCTGGGCTTGCAATCAACATGAAAGTCATAACTTTTCTGAATAGAGAATGATGAGATCTTTCAAATTATGTATCACAAGCCCAATGGGAAGTATGGGCTTAGCCCATACTTCCCAGTTGAAAAATTGGGGGTTGTACCTGTCTATCGAAGGGGGTTGAAGAAGGGTGTGGAGAAGATTCACAATTTAAAATTTAAAATTGACGTGTTTTGGGATTTTCCATAAATATGTAGAGTTACCAAGATAATGAATTTATTATATATGGCTTCTCCGCTCTTTATGAATGAAAGAACACAAATTTCCTTTAATTCAACCAACCCTGTATCTCTTAGTGCTTCCGTGATACTAATGCCTTCTCATCCTCTGACCGCTCTGGCTATGAATTTGAACAAGAGTGCCAAAGCAGGCAGATCTCACATCAGTGAGGTACATATACTCCATTCCCCTTTATAAAGTCTCCCGGTTGGCCATGAAAATTCGACACATCTCACAGTGTATATTTTGAAAATGTTAGGTTATAGTCATTTTCCTGTCCGATAACTACGCAACGTTGTCCTCTCTACATAGTCGTAGTGATTACGTGTTTTCGCAATGTGAATTTACTTCGGAAAAATAATGAATTTGAGAAGATTATTATGTGAGTTCAATAATTTCACAGTCCTGGCGACTGTAAAAGAAAATTTTTCCTCTGTTGTTACTGGAAATATTTCACGTATATAAACTGGTTGGAAGATTCAGTTCTGCTATTTTCTTGAACGAAAATCAAGTGTTGGAATTTTATTGAAAAATAATGGATACAGTCGTCCGTTACTTTGTGATAGTTCATTTGAAAAAAGAATAGAAGTACCTGAATAACCCGACAGGAGAACTTCTAAACGAATTAACAAACGTACCTTTGGAATTTCCTCTTTTTGAAATTCTCAAGAAGTAAGCCTACAGAAGACATTTAAATACCTTGTCGCACAACTTGAAATACACCAGTTTCAAAATGTAGTCGTGCTACGAAACCCAAGTCATTCTTATACCTTACGTAATCATTAAAGGATACTGTGGGAGGTATATTCATCATTGAATGGTTTCTTTCTGTGTTTTCTCTCCCAAACTCAGAAAAATATCTATAAAATAAAAAATTTATTATTTTGTGATTTGCTTCTGCGTAAGAAACACATGATATTTGTCAGAAGCAATCAATCGAACAATGTTGCCTAACAAATAACAACGAAACAACATCAACGAAGAAACAACTATATCGTAACGTTTTGGACTCTATATCAGACTCCTTCTTCAGACGTTTAACGAAAAAATCTTCAGAACTATTTTGTTGATTGTTATTCTGAGATTCGAGAATAACCATGAACAAAATAGTTCTGAAAATTTTTTCGTTAAGCGTCTGAAGAAGGAGTCTGATATAGACTTCGAAACGTTACGATATAGTTGTTTCTTCGTTGATGTTGTTTCGTTGTTGTTTGTTAGGCAACATTGTTCAATTGATTGCTTCTGACAAATATCTTGTGTTTCTTACACAGAGTTTGGGAGAGAAAACCCAGAAAGAAACCATTCAATGATTCTTATACCTTAATGAAACATAATGATAGGAACCCAGTCATTTCATTCAAGAGTTCAACATGTAAGAATGAAGTTTTCCTATTGCAGATTTCGGTTCTGTAAAGCACTTGTTGTCTCTGCTTCTTCAAAACTAATTTCGGCATTTTCAATTTCTAAGCGAAGAGTTTTTTATTATATTCGAAGATAATGGTCTGTGATAATAAGATTGAAGATTATGTTATGATTATGTTGAGGGTAGAAATTGGCAACGTCTCCGCGAATTGTTTTGACCGAGACGATATTTCAGCAGTGCCAATCTGCCTGTGTTTTAGTTACAAAAATGGGTTCAAGCCCTGAGGACAGGAGCTTTCTGGCGCTCTAGTTCAAACAGACAAATTATATCTCCGAAAGTATTGGTTTCTCTGAGTTGGGAATTATATCAATGTATACATATGATAGAGCTGCATCATAAAGGAAATTCAATTCAAATAATAGTTTATTTATCAAGATTAAATGAGCAATCATGAGAATGAGAACTGCACCATGGAAGAAATCGAATTAAATCTGGCCAATTTTCCCCATAACTTAACCGAGATATTCATCTCCCTAACCTACTCTGAAAATTTCAACTACCTAGCTCATTCCGTTCGAGAGTTATTTTGGAAAAACTTTTTTTAAATTTTCAAATTTTTTTTTTTACACTTTGCGGTAATCTGGTCAATACAAAACTTCACATGCGTATAAAGGTCATGATTCTACAATTTGATGCTAAATTTCAGATAGATCGAACGAACTTGTCCGAGATATTTACGCTCCAAAACCACCTTGCAATTTTCAATCCGCTAACTCCTTTCGTTCGTGCCTACGGCCGGTCGGCCGGCCGGACAGAATCGATTTCGCACTCGGATTCTTGATGAGTGAGTCAAACCAAATCGTTTGAGACCATTTTCAGCCAAAAATTCCAAAATTACAGACACTTGGGCAAATTGATAAGCACTCTGTTCCGAGGAACTAGAGCGCCAAAAAAACAAGTTTCGTATGACAATTGCCCAAAACAGGTTTAAAGTACCTACAAATAGTAGGTATTCCATAAAACAAAAATATGAAAGAAGATAAGTAATAATAAAAAATTACCTTGTAATCGATCAAAAATTTCCTGATCTACGTTCACCAAATTTTCTCCTCTCTCGAACTACAGAAGTATGCTTTCAATATTTACGTAATATTTTCAAACATTTTCGGGTGAGGTCCCCGTTGCATCGCTAAAATACGAGTATTTCAACCCCAATATTTTTGAAGTTACAATATTCCCTTCTGTCAAGTTGACATTATGAGAATTCATACATAGAATAATAATTATATCAATCTGTGAAATACGATTTACATTGAAATTTTAAAAAATCATATCTCCGAAAGTATCAGCTTGTTAGAGTTGAAAATGATATGAATGGATTCTTATGATAAAACTGCTTATTAAAAAAAATTTAATTTGGAATTTGTTTCGTAAAAAAAAATTTTTTTTTTGTTTCTCCGGAACCATCTGTCCGATTTTGCCCAATAACGAACTTAGCCAAGATATTTATCGCCCCAAACCTACTCTGAAAATTTCAACTCTCTAGCTCATTCCGTTCGAGAGTTATCGTGCCTACGGCCGGCCGGACCGGCCGGCCGGACAGAATGTATTTCGACCACGGATTCTTGATCAGTGAGTCGAACCAAATGGTTTAAGACCATTTTCATCGAAATATTCCAAAATTACAGACATTTGGGCAAATTGATAAGCACTCAGTTCCGAGGAACTAGAGCGCCAAAAACGTGATAGACCATAATCATGGCCAAGCGGGAGACTTTATAAAAGTAATAGGGTATAGTTCAAAACATCTGAGGACTATCACGATTATGAGCTTTCTTCGTCAACCGTCTTCCAAATAAAGAAAAATCATCAATAATTGATATGCGTGGAAAACCTCGAGTGGAAAAGAACCATCCGATGGAGAACCTCCAGAATATTTTCCGGGCATGGGAATGAGCTTTGCATAATTCTACGGAATATTTCTGCTGAATTCCCAAGTTGGAGGAACTTGAAAATCCCCGATCTGCAGTAGCATTGGATTGAATTATCAATGTAAATGAAACGTATTGGTTTGGGATTGGATCCAATTGTATTCACGGAGTAGGTGGCTTCGTCAGGTTCTTGGAGTCAGATCGTGTAAGAAAAGGGTAACTACAACCATAAAATGAGAATACGAGACTGGAATATCCCGTGGCCAGAGGGCGAATAGGACTGCCACCAAAATTGTCAAATATCAGTCCTCTTAACTGCCCTAATTTATTACCCTCCGTTCGGCAGTAACAGCTCTAAAAGGTCCCACGGAAGGTGGGACGTTTTTTTAGCTCAATTCTCCTTACACTTTCGAGTAGGAATCCTTGTCGAGAAGAAGAAGGTGATTTTTCGAGCCATTTATACAGAGTGTCCCATATGTTGAAATTATCTGTACATATGTATACAAAATTTTGAATTCAACAAGATATACTTCCATTTTTTCATATTATTCTATTTGAGAAAACATATTTCTTCCTAATTTGAATGATATTCAAGCATTATTATCATCAATAAGGAAAATTTTAAAAAATTACGAAAAAAAATTGGTTCAAGCACTGACGTGAAGTCAAGAGCTCTTGCGCGTATGTTCTATTGTCCATTCTCCCGTATTGGACACCCTTAATCGAATTTACCATGGTAAATTTGACTCCTGACTTCACGTCAGTGCTTGAACCAATTTTTTTTCGTAATTTATTTTTAATATTCTAGGGGTACAGTTCTCACGAAATTTTGTTTTCGTCATTTATTTCAAATTTTCTAGGGGTACGGTTCTTAAAAAAATTTGAACACGTCTTCATGTTGATTTTCTACTAATAGTTACCAAGCTTCAACTTGATCGAATCTTTATTTTTTAAGTTTTCGGGGAAATAATATTCCATAACTCGGTATAACCATTGCACCGATTATGCCCAAAAACGAACTTAACTCCCCCATTCGGATGCGCAACCTAACCTGAAATTTGTCCCTATCTCCTTTTGTTCGAAAGTTATCCAGGCAACGGTCACCCATCTACTGAACTCACACAAGGCTGCTCGAATCTCCAACAATATTTAACCGATCGTGTTAAAACTTGGCAGTAGAGTTGGGTTCTAAAGGCTCTTGCAAAATTTCAGCAATTTCAGAAGAATAGTTACTGATATATAGAATTTTTTTTTTAATTTTCAATGATTTCTTAAAAATTTTCTACAAATACTATCCTCACGAAATTTTGCAAGAATTTTCGCGTTGGCATTCTACAACTAATAAGCATGTTTCAAATCAATCGGTTTAGTATTTTTTGAGGTAATGAGGAAAAAAAAACAACCAAATTTCAAACGTCAGTGCTTGAACCAATTTTTTTTTCGTGATTTTTTTGAAATTTTCTAGGGGTACGGTTCTTAAAATTTTATTTTTCGTCATTTTTTTCAAATTTTCTAGGGGTACGGTTCTCACAAAATTTTAAACACGTCTTTATGTTGATTTTCTACTACTAGTTACCAAGCTTCAATTCGATCGAATATTTATTTTTTTAGTTATCAAGGAAATAATATTCCAGGTGGGTATAACTCTTTCCGTTGTCAAGGTATCGTGACAACAAAAATATTTTTTAATAATTTTCTAGCCATACGATTCGCACAAAATTTCACAAACATGCTTAGGTTTATATTCTACAACTACTCATCAAGTTTCAGTTCGATTGGATTCATATTGGTTGAAAACAAAATTATTACTCGGAAACCATTGGGCCGATTATGCCCATTAACAAACTTGTCGGTCGTATTGGGATTTGCCACCTACCCTGAAAATTTCAAGTCGCTAGCTCTTTCCATTCTCAAGTTATCGTGGCAACGGCCGGACGGCCGGCTGGACTGAATCAAATTTGACCTCGAATTCTCCATTGGGGAGTCGAACCAAGTCGTTTGAGACCATTTTCGTAAAAAGATTCGAAAGTTACAGACATTTGGGCAAAATGATAACGCGATGTTCTCCAGAACATACGCGCAAAAAAGTCAGGAGCTTTTGCTTTTTTGTACACTCTTAATCAAATTTACCATTTGGATGCACAACCTGCCCTGAAAATTTCAAGTCACTATCTCCTTTCGATTCGAAAGTTATCGTGGCACAGGCCAACCATCCAGCTATACTGAACTGACACAAGGCTGCTCGGATCTCCAATAATAAAGATCAGATCGTGTTGAAACTTTGAACTCGGCAGTAGAGTTAGCTAACTGATCTCTCTAAGGAGAATAATATTATATTTCCCAAGAATTTTCCATTCGAAATGAATCAATTGAGTGAAAAGCAGCGAATAGAAATCCTGATATTTCTGGGACATGGGGATTGCAAGCGGACCTATGAACAAGTGTGCGAAATTTTTAATGAGCTCCATCTATACAGAAATCCTATAAGTAAAACTACTCTTTGTCGGGTGGTTAAACATTTTGAACATACTGGAAATGTTAAAAACTCTCCAACATCAACCTTCAACTACAACTTGTGGCGATAAGGCCCTCGATATATTACTTTCCATAGAAGAGAATCCGAAACAATCTACACGAAAATTGGCCGATGAATTCGATGTGAGTAGGCAGTCAGTTGGTAATCTTCTTAGAAAAACTAAGTTTTACCCATACAGGATTCAAAGCACACCAGAATTATCTGATGACGATTTCGACCGATGAGCGCAGTTTTGTGAAATTATGCAGGAGAGATGCAATGAGGATGATCCATTTTCATCGATAATTCTTTTTACGGACAAAGCTACGTTTTACTTGAATGGGTCTGTCCATCGTCCATAATTGTCGCTTCTGGTCTATAGTAAATACTCATGGGGCGCAGACAGTTTGACAGACAATGTGTGGTTGAACCTTTTTTTGGCGCTCTAGTTCCTCGGAACAGAGTGCTTATCAATTTGCCCAAATGTCTGTAATATTCGAATTTTTGGCTCAAACGATTTGGTTCGACTCACTGATCAAGAATCCGAGGTCGAAATCGATTCTGTCCGGCCGGTCCGGCCGGCCGTAGGCACGATAACTCCCGAACGAAAGGAGTTAGAGGTTTGAAATTTGCAAGGTGGGTTTGGAGGGTAATTATCTCGGACGAGTTGCGTAAATATCTCGGAAGATTTCTTTAACGATCGAAATCCATCTAGCGGTTTCGGAGTTATGGCCCTTTTTAGTAAAAATATTTTTTATGAATATTTCCGAAACCGATAATTCGATCTATCTGAAATTTAGCAACAAATTGTAAAATCATGATCTTAATACGCATGTGAAGCTTTGTATTGATCAGGTTACCGCAAAGTGGAAAAAAAAATTTCTGTAAATAAAAAAAAATTCTACAATAACTCTCGGACGGAATGAGCTAGGCAGTTGAAATTTTCAGAGTAGGTTAGGGAGATGAATATCTCGGTTGAGTTCGTTATTGGGCAGAATAGGCCAGATGGTTTCGGAGTAACAAAAAAAAAAGTTTTTTTTTAACTTACAAATTTCAAATTCAATTTTCATTCAAGATGCAGTTTCACCATACAAATCCATTGATATTATTTTCAACTCCAACAAGCTAATACTTTCGGAGATATGATTTTTGTAAATTTCAATAATGAATTGTACTTCTATGTTTTCACAGAATGCTATAATTATTCTATCTATGCTTTATTATATGATCTGTCTTCATACGCGTACATGTCATCCTGTTCTATAAGAGAGAGTCAAATTCATTTCAGCTATTTAAATTTGATTTTTTCCATGGTGCAGTTCTCATTCTCAGATTGCTCATTTAATCTTGATAAATAAACTATTATTTGAATTGAATTTTCTTTATGATGCAGTTCTATCATAAGAATACATTGATATAATTCCCAACTCTGAGAAACCAATACTTTCGGAGATATAATTTGTCTGTTTGAACAAGAGCGCCAGAAAGCTCCTATCCACAGGGCTTGAACCAATTTTTATAGAAGGGAATTTAACTAGTGACTCTTATCTAGAGTTACTGAGGAATCAAATATTACCTGCAGTCATTGATCTCTTTCCCGGTGTGAATGGTCGACAAGTAGCTGACAATATTTGGTTCCAATAAGATGGTGCGCCACCACATTATGGAATTGAAGTGAGGGGGTATCTTGATGGCGTATTTCCTGAGAAATGGATTGGTAGGGGAGGATCAGTTGAATGGCAACCACGATCTCCAGATTTGAACTTCCTCGACTATTTTCTTTGGGGCCATTTGAAGAGTATACTGTTTAACAATATCGGCCTGATAATTTGGAAGACCTGCGACTTAAAATTCAGAGAGAAGTCGGAATAATACCTGTTGCTGCGTTGAATAATTCATTCAGGAGTTTCGAAGAACGGCTTGCACATTGTCTTGCAGTCAACGGTGCTCAATTCGATCATTTAATACATCAAAATTATTTTCCATCCTTGAATAGGAAACTCGCAGATTTCAAAAATCGAGTCACCATTCCAATCAATTATTTTCTAATGTTTTAATTTAAAAAAACGGCAAAACCAATTTTCCTTTCATTCACACCGTTGAGTAGGTAATCAAATCACCTTTCATTTGATGTATCACAATCCGTATATTCCCATTTGAAAAAATAAAGTAGCAGGGGTGAGAAATATCAAATTCAAAATTACAGACGATGAAATGCTTTTGAAATTAAAAATCTACGGGTGTGAGGATTTTCCTTAATAATTCTTCGTACAAGAATTATTGTCAAGTTACGTTACTTTTTTGGTACGCTGTATAAGAATGCATTCCACTTTCAATTTTATGAGTATTGCTCTTTGTAAAATTTCGACAATTCTTTCCAGCGGGCTTTTCACATGATTTTCCTGATACTTACTAGACAGTATGTATCTCGAAGAACTGATAGGAATGGTTCTTGTGTTCGTCTAGTTCAAGTGAAACTTGAATGCCATCCCTCCATTTTCACGGAGCATTCTCCGACGAATACGTGACCGAATTAGCACGAAAATAACCCAGATGAAAACTGAGTTTAGATCGACGAAGTATTCGCTTGAGAGAATTATTCTCGGGAGCCTAAACCTACGGAGACGTTTATAAAATGGAAGTTTGAATATTCTCGTGAAATTGGATTTTACTTCTCGTGATAGACAGGATTCTTCGTCTATCATGCAAGGAATTAATGGAGCGAGGAATTAAATGGGTTAGTAGATGTGTTTAGACCAACCATCAACAATGAAAAAGTAATCCTATTTTGATGACTTTTCTCAATAGTTGGGTACATAATTCTCCAAATTTCTTCTGATTCAGCTGCTCCCTTATCACATAGAACATCCAACTTACATTTCTTAATCAACCGGTTATTCGATATTCCGCTAAACAATGAAAACCTCTAGAAAGAAGAACGAAACATTTCCCAAATTGGTAACTTACATTATTAAAAGGTTTATTTCTGGGTTTTCTCTCCCAAACTCTGAAAAATATCTATAGAATAAAAATTAATTATTTTGTGATTTGCTTCTGCGAAAGAAACACAAGATATTTGTCAGAAGTAATCAATTGAACAATGTTGCCTAACAAACAACAACGTAACAACATCAACGAAGAAACAACTATATCGTAACGTTTCGGAGTCTATATCAGACTCCTTCGTCAGACGCTTAACGAAAATCTTTAGAATTATTTTGTTGATAGTTATTGTGAAATTCGACAATTGTTAGTTTACCTCCCACAGTATTCTTTAATGATTATTGGTAACTTACATGTTTCTAGGGGGACATTGTAATGATAATGATTAATGAATATTAATATGATGTCAAGAAATACACACAACAAAACTTATATGGAATATCCTAGTATCAATATAAAATATTCGTTTATTTTTGTCGCTCTTGTTCCTCGGCACAGAGTGCTTTGCAATTTGCCTAGACATCTGTAAGTTTCGAATTTTTGGATGAAAATGGTCTTAAACGGTTTGGTTCGACTCACCGATCAAGAATCCGTGTTCGAAATCAATTCTTACCGGCCGGCCGTAGGCACGATAACTCTCTAATGAAAGGAGTGAGAGTTTTGAATTTTGCAGGGTAGGTTAGGAGCGTAGATATCTCGGACAAGCTTGTTAACGGGCGAAATCCACCAAGTGGTTTCGGAATTATGGCAGTTTTTAGTCAAAATATGTTCTATAAATATTTCCGGAACCGACGATTCGATCTATCTGCAATTTAGCATCAAATTATAGAATCATGACCTCCGTATGCATGCGAAGTTCTGTATTGATCAGGTTGTCGTAAAATACCAAAAAAAAATTAAAATTTTAAAATTTTGTTTCCACAATAACTCTCAAACAAAATGAGATAGGCAGTTGAAATCTTCAGAGTAGGTTTGGAAGATAAATATCTCGGCTATGTTCGTTATTGGGCAAAATCGGCCAGATAGTTCCTTAGTAACGAAAAAAAAAAAATTTTTTCACATAAAAAATTTCAAATTTAATTTCTTTTTAGATGTAGTTTCACCATAAATATCCATCGATATCATTTTCAATTCTTACAAGCTGATACTTTCGGAGATATGATTTTTCAAAATTTCAATAATAAATCGTACTTCTGTTTTCACAGAACGCTATAATTATTATTTCTATGAATTATTATATGATCTGTGTTCATACTCGTACATGTCATCTTGTTTTCCTATAACAGAGAGTCAAATTCATTTCAGCTAATGTAGAATTATTATGATATTATACTTTTGGTGATATTTTAATGCCATATGATGATGGAAATATATACTTTGGTAAGTTTATCAGAATCGGTTGCGAATTGCTGTAGTAAAAACAAAACTCAAAATATTGGGTAAGTCTCAATTGATATAATATAATTTTCACAGTGGATTTGATGAATGTATATCTCGGGTAATTTCGTGGTTTTTGGCGCTCTTGTTTGAATTTATTTTCTTACTTAATGCAGTTGTATGATATTCTAGGCTATATTCTGCGGGCTAAGTGACGCTAGTGATTGGTAAAAACTATGAAACCAAAACGTATCGGCTCGGAATAGCACTTCCCTCTTTGAAGAAACGCTGAAGGATGAGGTGGTCAGCCCGGATCATGAGGGGATATTTGTTGATAGTCAGACTCGACGAATATTTTGCCTTGTTCCTTCTAGTATTAGCAATAAGCTACAGTCACCTTATTCTTGGTTCAGGAACTTTGTGATCTATGTGTAGTTACGTCGATTTGTGGAAAGAAAAGACAGCCAAAAACGTCATGACATTCGGTCCTCAACAAGCTACGTGCCTTTTTATTTCTTGAGTTCAGTATTCATAAGTTCAGAAATATCAAGGCACCATTAATGTTGAAGGAAAATACAGAAGTCTACTAAAAGCCCTTCCTTAAATTAGAAACTTGGGATGGAGAAGAGTGCAACTTCTTCGATGATAGCCTGAAAGGATTTTTCAAGTTTGGAAGAGTCTTTTCGCATGAAAAATAATTGCCATGGAGAGCATAAGTTTTACTGACTCGCAATAGATGGAATTACATTATACTAGAAAATGATCATACTCCAAAAATGTTCCGACAAAATCAAACATCAACTTCCAGAGTGGAAACATAAAAAATATTATCTTGCAGTTCAGCAAGATTGCCCGAGTTACCAGTTTCTGTTTTCGCGTAAACTTGTTTGCCCCATTAACTCACTGAAATTTATGTGAATCTTTCAGATATAATCCGCCGTTCAGTTGGAGAAATTACTCAGTCGATTTTTTGGCGCGCAGTTCAGGTGCGCGCCAAAAAATCGACTGAGTAATTTCTCAAACTGCCTATCGATCGTCCAAATGTCTGTAATTTTCGAATATTTGGCCGAGTATGGTCTCAAACGATTAGTTTGGACTCACTGATTAAGAATCCGAGGTCAAAATTGATTCTGTTCGGCCGGCCTATGCCACGATAACTTTCGAACAAAGCCTGTATAATTTCACTACAAAAGTAACTGCACTCTTGTTCACTGCAGTCTTTGTCGTCTGACATATGTTTCGGTAACAAAGTTTCCATCTTCAAAGACAAAGCGTTACTAAAGCATGCTATCAATTTCCACACTTAAGTATGGGTTAACATTATACTCATAAACCGATTAGTGAGAATACTGAGTTGTTAATAGGGGTTAGATCATTATTGAGTAAAATATCTTTTCTCTTATACATTTCGATGCCTTCAAGTGTTCCTAAGTACATATTCGGTAAGTCTCATTCGATAGCTCCCTATTCACATAAAACAGCCAGCTTACATTTCCTCGCTAGTCATC
Organism: Halyzia sedecimguttata; assembly: GCA_937662695.2. Lineage (NCBI taxonomy): Eukaryota > Metazoa > Arthropoda > Insecta > Coleoptera > Coccinellidae > Halyzia > Halyzia sedecimguttata. The sequence continues at coordinate 20,485,835 of OW569420.2, read as the reverse complement.
AACTGGCTCAGAAAATTATCAGTAAACATAAAGATAAAAATCTCCTCAGTAACATAACCCTAACGAAAGAAATAAAAACGGTAAAAGGTTTCCACCGTTTCACGCTCCATCCGAAAATAACTCCAGAATATTTCTAAAAAGGTTGATATGAAACTGGCTTCCAAAACTTCCATGAAAATTAGACGACTTCTAGGAAATACATTCGATGAAACACCGGACATGTTGAAATCGGGTATCTCTGAAATTAAATGTTTAGATTTTAACGAGTTCTACGTCGGGCCAACAACCAGAAATATTCTCACACATATTGTTTCCGAAACATATGTCAGATGACAGAAACTGTAGTGGACAAGAGTGTGGTTACTTTTGTAGTGTTCATAATAAGTCCACAGTGAACTCAAACTAGAATATAGTGAATATACCTGTACAATTTGATGATTCAGCTGGATAGCCTATACAGGGTGAGTCTTTGACCACTGCATTAATTTTAACCAAAGATTCCTCTCATCAAATGAAACACTTTTTTCCTTTACCATTTTTCCAGATTCGGCTCAGGTAAAAAGTTACAAGCGTTTAAAGATTTCACAATGTGCTTATACACTCCCGCATATAAATTATCTATGACATTGTTGGCGGACGAGAATAAGGCATGGTAACGTGGTTTACAGCTTGATTCGGGATTCCAACGCTCAGGGACGGATCCATAAAAGTAGTGAAATTTCTGGAGTTTTCCATTTTAAAACATTCAATGAAGAATATTCCGAAAACGGTGCGTTTAAGGAGAAATGATGAAGAATAATATAATGTTCTAAAACGATGGAATATTCTTGAAATGACTCAAGAAAAACTTTATATGCTTTCAATATGCTAATTTCGTTTAGTTTTATGAATCCACGAGTCCATAACTAGAAAACCAGTTGAAGTAGAAAATAACTAATATTTGGAAAATATGTATCATAGTTATAGGAAACTTTACGCCAACATTCATTTTATTCGAAAAAAGGATGTCAAAGCTACAAAATAAAAACTGATGTTTTTTCAAAATTTCAACAGCCAGTATCTTTTTACCTGAGCTGAATTTGGAAAAATGTTAAAAGAAAAAAGTGTTTCATTTGATGAGAGGAATCTTTGGTTAAAATTAATGCAGTGGTCAAAGACTCACCCTGTATATACACGTGTTAGGAATATGTACAGTTTATCATGATTCGCCCTGTATTTTGAGAAAAGGGAACATTTGGGCAAATTTATAGTGGTGGAAATAAGTTATGAGCTGGTGCTTCCTGTTCCAGGATGAACATCAAAATTTTCTCCAGAAAAGTAAGGCAGTGCGTGGCAGGATTTCTCTCCTGCGGGTCATCAGATAAAGAAAACAGTCTCAGTTGAACTTTCTCCGACCAAATGGGTCTTGGCAGCCGAAACCTTCATTTAAACCTCAAATTAGGCGTTTAAACTATGAGTTCAAGGATGTCAAGGGGTATCCCAAATATAAGCGGGCCTCCACAAAATTGTGAGTATAAAGTTTCCATATCCATTCTGTTGCTTAATAGTCATAAGCGCTCGAGAAGGAAGCACACTTTCATTTGGTGTAGTAAATTAAGGGTTCCATATACAAACCCCTAATTACGAGTATCAGTGATAATCTGAAGTTTTATGTGCCATTAGCGTATTCGGTTAATGAATACTTTTCGGCGATATGGAATGGCACAGTCGCGGATATTAAGGTCAGCGTCCAGATGGATTATAAAATTTCGTGAAAAAATTCGGGTCTCTACTCCGAAAAACAAGGGTAGTTCCTATGGTAGAGATATCATCTGAAATTAGAAAAACCTCTATATCCGAGGTTATCCTATTACCTTTGTGGGAATTGTGGTTTAGTCGTAGGGTTTCACACGAGAGCGAGATTTTTCTCGTCTCGTAAAAACGAGACGAGACGAGACGACACGTTTTCAAAATTATTATAGGCGATACCGAGACTACAAACAGCGCAACACGAGAGTCTCGTTTTTGGTCTCGTTAAATTTTTAAAAAGTTTTAGATACGACTCGACTTTTTTCAACACGCAGAGAAAACAATTGAATATGAAGAGTTTCCACTATAATTACCAATATATTTTGTCTGTATTATGCATCGATCGTTCTAGAAATACACGATTTTTTAGAAGATTATTAATTCGTTATGACCTTGCGATAATTGAGATTATTTTTCAAGAAAAAATAGAATACAACCATAAAAACGGATGCCATTATGAATTCAATACTTAACGGACAACTTTTATTGCCTCTAAATCCCAATGCTCTGAATATTTCGTCTCTATCTGAACATCTGGAGAAATTTATTCTCTTGTGCTCCTTGTAGTGAAGATGTGAACAATTACTGTATACATCTGTGGAACTACGTATAATAAAACTGGTAAAGAAATGAAGCTATTCAATGTTTCGAAAAGTGTTATGAGGAATACGCCAAGAACACCCTCAATGATCTACCCACTGGGAAGCTTTTCTTGAAAACTATACCAAATTGTTCAATTCTATTGAAAAATGTATCGATACCGATAGCCTATTTAAAACATCAACAAAACCTTCGGAATATTGGAAAGCTGAGTTTGAAGAATATTTGCTGTTAGAAAGAGCAAATAGGAATCAAAATATTTTACAGTGGTGGAGAGTGATGAAAAAGTTCTTCCTACACTTTACAAGATGGCCGATGATTTATTAATGGCTACATGCGTACCTGTTGAAAGATTATTTTCCACTGCAGGTATGATTATGGCAAAAATACGTACATCATTGAAAAATGATGTGATGAATGCGTGATTATGTTTGAATTCTTGGTCATCGAGTAATTTAAAAGTTGAAATTATCAGTGTTTAAAATTAAAAATAATGTATGTTGTATAAGAGCGTAATAAATATAGCTTTACAAAATTATTCATTATTTTATAACATTTCGTTAATATATTATAATATTTATTATCTTTATTCAGAATTAAGCGAGACGAGGCGAGACAACTGAGAACGACACGAGAACGAGACTTAAACGAGACTTATTTTTTTGGGATTTGGCGAGAGCGAGACGTGATTTTTTATACTCTCGCCTACTCTATTCTCGCGTGAAGCCCTATTTATTCGTTAAAATGATAATAATATAACTAATTACACACCATAACTTTTGAATAGAAAATGTGGGAAAGCCCTGTGGACAGGGGCTTTGGCGCTCTTGTTAAGATTTCGACAAATCATATCTCCGAAAGTATTGGTTTCTCAGAGTTGGAAATGAGATCAGTGGATTCTTGTGATTAAACTGCATCATGAAACAAATTAAATTAAAAATAGTGTCATATAATCATAATATCTTATGAGACTCATAATTCTACGATAGCTGAGATTATTTCATTGGTCATTCTGCATTCAATTATACTTTGTTTTGTAGAACAGGAGGTACGAATTTTGAATAGAACCAGAAATAAATATGATATGTCTCTTATCGGTAGATAAGATGACATGTAGGAACACAGATCATGAAATTCATAGGCACAAATACGGAAGTTGAAATTTTCCGTTACTCCGAAACCATTTTGCCCAATAACGAACTTAATCGAGATATTCACCCCCAAACCTACTCTGAAAACTTCAACTGTCTAGCTCATTCCGTTCGAGAGTTATCGTGTTAACGGACGACCGGAGAGAATCGATTTCGACCACGGATTCTTGATCAGTGATTCGAACCAAATCGTTCAAGACCATTTTCATCCAAAAATTAGAAAATTACAGACATTTGGTCAAATTGATAAGCACTCTGTTCCAAGGAACAAGAGCGCCTAAAATGATCTGAAAGAGTAAATAAAATCACAATCAACAAGTAAAATAAATGTAATTGTTTGTCGGCCAAACAAGAGAAGAGCTAAAAAGTAATATGGTATTCCAATGTTGCTTCGTATGAAGGAAAACATAAAACACATATTTAATTCCAGTGATGAACACAATCATCCCTTAACTATTTATGAAGCCATCTGTCTCTCTTTGGAATTTCAATGGTCATAATCGGCCGAACGGTTCCGGAGTTATACCCATCTGAAATTTTGTTTTTATTCCTTTAATGACTCGAATATACAAATCCGATTAAATTGAAAGCTGTTGATCAGTTGCAGAATGCCGATTCGTAACTTTGTGCGAAATTTAGTGTGGATCGTATAGCTAGAAGAAAAAATAAAAATTTTATATTTCAGAAACTATCTGTCAGATTCCACATAAATCTTCAAGGCACCATTTCTGGCGCTCTTGTTCCTCGGAACAGAGTGCTTATCAAATTGCCCAAAATGTCTGTAATTTTCGAATCTTTGGATGAGAATGGTCTTAAAGGATTTGTTTCGGTTCACCGCTCAAGAATCCGTGGTCGAAATAAATTCTGACCGGCCGGCCGGTCGTAGGAACGATAGCTCTCGAACGAAAGGAGTTAGAGGATTGAAGTTTGCAGGGTAGTTTTGGAGATTGTATATCTCGGACGAGTTCGAAAACGGGCGAAATTCACCAAGTCGGTTCGAAAATATTTCCGGAACCGATCACTCGATCTATCTGAAATTTAGCATCAAATTGAAAAATCATGACCTTTATATGCATGCGAAGTATTGTATTGATCAGCTTGCCGTAAAGTGGCGAAAAGAAAATTCGAAATTTTTTTACATAATAAATTTCAAATTCAATTTTTAAATAGATTACTTGATTACGCGTCAGTGATTCACTCGAATGCTCCTAAATTCAATATATCCAGAGTTATTCAAGATATTTTCGAATTACGTTGTAAATTACATGAATCGATCCAAAAGCCCCACGAACGAAGAAACCAATGCAATTACTGCTTCGTATATTCTGGAAATATTTGAATAACAATGGTTCAAGCCCTGTGGACAGGACCTTTGGCGCTCTTGTTCAAACTTTGACACGTCATATATCCGAAAGTATTGGTTTCTCAGAGTTGGGAATGATATCAATGTATTCTCATGATAGAACTGCATCATAAAGGAAATTCAATTCAAATAATAGTTTATTTATCAATATTAAATGAGCAATCTGAGAATGAGAACTGCACCATGGACGAAATCAAATTAAAATAGCTAAAATGAGTTTGACTCTCTCTTATAGAACATAATGACATGTACGAGTATAAACACAGATCATATAATATTTCATAGATAGAATAATTATAGCATTCTGTGAAAACATAGAAGTACATTATTGAAATTTCGAAAAATCATATCTCCGAAAGTATTAGCTTGTTAGTGTTGAAAATTATATCAATGGATTTTTATCGTGAAACTGCATCTTAAAAAAAATTGAATTTGAAATTTGTAAGTTAAAAAAAAATTTTTTTCGTTACTCCGGAAACCGAAACCATCTGGCCTATTCTGCCCACTAACGAACTTAACCGAGACATTTATCTCCCAATCCTACTCTGAAAATTTCAACTGCCAAGCTCATTCTGTTCGAGAGTTATTGTAGAAACAAAATTTAAAAATAAAAAAAAAAATTGACACTTTACGGCCATCCGATCAATACAGAACTTCGCAAGCGTATAAAGGTCATTATTCTACAATTTGGCGCTAAATTTCAGCTAATCGAGTAATCGGTTTCGGAAATATAAAATGTTTTTAGTAAAAACGGCCGAAACTCCGAAACCGCATAGTGGATTTCGTTTGTTAACGAACTCGTCCGAGATATTCACGCTCCAAACCTACCCTGCAAATTTCAATCCTCTAAGTACTTTCGTTCGAGAGTTATCGTGTTAACGGAAGGCCGGCTGGCCGGACAGAAGGACAGAATCGATTTCGACCAAGGATTCTTGATCAGTGACTCGAACCAAATCGCTTGAGACCATTTTCAACCAAATATTCGAAAATTACAGACATTTGGGCAAATTGATAGGCACTCTTCTCCGAAGAACAAGAGCGCCAAAAATTACCACGATTCGACGAATGAAAAGATGAAAAGAACGATCAATTTGGGGTTAATGGCCTGGACAATTATTAAAAAATTAAAACCGCCGCTCAGGTTCAAAATACTGTTTTACATTTCATAATCCTCCATATTTGGCGGAAACGGCGGTGTTGCATTAACCGAGCAGGGTACAGTGTTTAGTTTTCCAAGCATAATCCTCCAGTCGTAGCCCGTTTCCACGCTGTTTTTCATGGAAACCCCTCTGTGTACATAACATTTTCATCTATGCCTCCCGAGGGTGGCTATGAAATGAAACAATAAATTAACAGATTTGTCAAGACAAAAAAAGAGAAATATCACCTTCTGAAAACCACCGAACAACTCTCAGACATAAGACGAAAGTTTTTCTAACGATAGCAATAACATTCCATCCGCGATATAATCCTGTGGGAATGTTGTATTTGAGCAGAACTGGGATATTTCTGGACTTCCAAATTCCCTCGCAGTTCGGAAAACGTTCGACCCGGCATTTTTAGAATCACAGCTATTCCTCCTGCTATCATATAAATATGAAGAATTTTCGGTGATGGCCGTCAGAATATACAGGATGATTGTCCCACGTATGTCATTACCGGAAAATCCACTAGTTTTGATCTAGAAATGTTCTCAACTGAGATACAGCTGAAAACGATGCTATTGCAAAGACCATGACCTGTTCTTAAACGGTTCAGAGAAGACCTTATTTTCCTGGGAACATTAAACAACGAAATTCTTCTCGAAGGATCAGTAATTAGATCCCTGTTGAAGATATCGCATGAATTCCAATCAGACTGCCCATTTTTTTGTCGCATTTCAAATTGAGAAAACAATTGGACCGTAAAGTAGTTGATTATAAGATTTTTCCCTCTACCTCGTATCGAATTGATAACAATTTGGATCGATGAGAGATTTTCAGGATTTATTCAATATGAAATGATCTGTTGTGAGCAAGATTAATTATTCTGTGTGAAGGATACTGTAGGAATAACAATATTTTGAACATAAGCGTCGTACTTGGACGAAAATCTCTAAAAAATATGTTTTCATCTCAAAATTAGTTGTTGCCTCTTTCACCAATATTAAATCTGAATTTTACCTGTCAAGCCAATCGAGAGGAGTATAGATAGAACAATAAGAGCTTAACAATATTCTAAAAGGTGTTTCTTCTGCCTACAAACTACCAAGAAAAAAAATTGCGTGCGTATTAGCGGTGAACCGGCTTAGACAAAACAATGTTTTTCAGAGTACTTTATTTTTTATCGTTTTACGGATTCCAACTTATGAGCATAACCCCCAGGAAAAATATAGTAGTGTCATAAAAGTTACCTTTTCTTAAATGTGGATACTTTATATATAAAATACCAAGAGTCGTTTGATCTAGGACGAATCAATTTTTTTGCCGATTTTTCTAAGAATTTCCATTTTCGCCAAAAAAAAATTTCTTTGATTAATATAAAAATGATATTGTTCATAGAGTAAAGCCCATAGAATAAGAAAATGTGATCAGATATTTTCAAAAATATTTCTTTTTCAAAAGGCGTAGTTCGGAAGTGAAACTTTACAAAAAATAACCTCAATTTCAAGATGAACTTCTCCTTAGTTGGTCAATCTATCGAGATAAAATTCACATATAATGTAGATACATCCATCATCATCTTATATCTGAAATTTCAGATGCGCAGATACCGCGGCTTAGGTGAACCGCGGATCGGCCGGCAGGTCCATTTTCGTGGATTTTCCGCGGGCCACAACTCGTGATATGTGTGAAAATAGAGAAAATTTGTTTGCACCGTTCGATTCTACGACCCCAAATTTATAAAGAACAGTAATGATCTAATTCAAATTGGATGATCGATATTTTGACCATTTTTCCATAGATCCTACATACATTTTTTTGGGCAAAAAATGTATTTCCCCCTAATTCCTTGAAAATCATAAACTTCGTAGGATCACTCCCGTAGAATAACAAACTGTGAACAAATATTTTCTATGACGTTTAGTTTCCGGTTGAAAGTTCGCAAGTAGATTTTTTTTTAACTACTAAACTTATGTTCCGGAGGTCGTAATTAAAAAAATATCCTTAGCAGAGACTGATGATTGAAAGGTTTTTTTCTGGGTTTTCTCTCCCAAACTCTCAAAAATATCTATAAAATTAATATTAATTATTTTGTGATTTGCTTCTGCGTAAGAAACACAAGATATTTGTCAGAAGCAATCAATTGAGCAATGTTGCCTAACAAACAACAACGAAACAACATCAACGAAAAAACAACTAGATCGTAACGTTTCGGAGTCTATATCAGACTCCTTCGTCAGACGCTTAATGAAAATCTTTAGAATTATTTTGTTGATAGTTATTTTGTGAAATTCAAGAGTTTGGGAGAGAAACCCCAAAAAAAAACCTTTCAATAATGAGTATACCTCCCACAGTATCCTTTAATGATTACTTAGAGACTGCTGATTATTTCTTTTCAGGATAGATTTACATATAAAGAATACGTCCTGAAACCTTAGATTGATACATGGACTAGTTTTGACGTGACGCTCCTTCAACTAAATTAATTATTTTATGACCAATTTAAGAGGATCAACATCCTGCCTACATAACTTCCAAAAAAATTATAGTAGGACAATAAGAGTTACATATTCTTAAATATGGACCTTTTATCTACAAATTATCAGAAGATGTTTGATCTAGGAGGACAAAACATTTTTGTTATGATTTTTTGGCGCTCTTGTTCCTCGGAACAGAGTGCTTATCAATTTGCCCAAATGTCTGTAATTTTCGAATTTTTGGCTGAAAATGGTCTTGAACGATTTGGTTTGACTCACTGATCAAGAATCCGTGGTCAAAAACGATTCTGTCCGATCGGCCGGCCGTCCGTCCGGCCGTTAACACGATAACTCTCGAACGGAATGAGTTAGACAGTGGAAATTTTTAGAGTAGGATTGAGGGATTAATATGTCGGTTAAGTTCGTTATTGGGCAAATCGGTCTTATAGTATCGGAGTAACGACAAAAAATATTTTTTTTACGTTACAACTTTTGAATTTTTTTTTGGATGCAGTTTCATCATGAGAATACATCGTTATCATTTTCAACTCTAACAAGCTAATACTTTCGGAGATATGATGTTTCAAAGTTTCAATAATACATCGTAAGTTCTATGTATTCACAGAATGTGAACACAGAATCTGTCTGTGATCACTGTTCATAAATGTCATATTTTCTAGCTATTAGAGATTGTCAATTCACAGTTGTTATTTTCTCTTTGAAAGTATTCGATTCTTGAATTTGTGAATATATACAAGACTGTTTTGATCTAGTTTATGGAGGCAATAGGAAAGAAGAACATAATGGAATCATCAAAAGAAATTACTGTTCGTTGACCACTGAGGTTAATATTACGTTTTACTTCCTTAAATAGTGAGAAATGTTCCTATATACAGTATTTTCATAATGTTGCTAGCAAAAAATACTGATATGGATCTACATTTGTGTATCAATCATTTTTAATAATGAGTTAAGGTTCATAATACAGAAAAGAATGTGTTAGTGGTATAGACTATTACATTTTAAATTATGAAAAGAGGATAGTATTCTGTTAATATATTTTGAACTATTAAAATAATTTGTTCGTAATCCACTACCTACTCAAATATCAGGAATAAATGGACAATCTGCTATGATTGTCTCCAGCCTTGCTCTAGACATTTCGATGATACTTTCGTTAGATATTTCGAGTTGTGAAAACTATGCACCGAGTGTGAGTTTCAACAACCCATTCCGCGAGATTGAATCATTGCAGATTGCTCATTTAATCTTCATAAATAAATTTAATGACAATTTTTGAAGCATTAAGGCATTTAAGCACTGTAGATTGCTCTTTTTTGGCGCTCTAGTTCCTCGGAACTGAGTGCTTATCAATTTGCCCAAATGTCTGTAATTTTCGAATTTTTCGATGAAAATGGTCTTAAACGATTTGGTTCGACTCACTGATCAAGAATCCGTGGTCGAAAATCATTCTATCCGGCCGGCCGTAGGCACGATAACTCTCGAACGGAATGAGCTAGACACTTGAAATTTTCAGAGTAGGTTTGGGAGATAAGTTTCTCGGCTAAGTTCGTTATTGGGCAAAATCGGACAGATGGTTTCGGAGTAAGAAAAAAAAAATTTTTTTTTACAAAACAAATTCAAAATTGAATTTTTTCAATAAGCAGTTTTACCATAAGAATCCAATGATATCATTTTTAACTCTAACAAGCTTATACTTTCGGAGATATGATTTTTCAAAATTTCAATAATAAATCGTATTTCAACGTTGTCACACAATGATATAATTATTCTATGTATGAATTGTCATAATGTCAATTTATTTTCCTGAGACATGTCATTATCTAATCAATCGAAGAATTGTGAGCGAACTAGGAAAAATCTCAGTTGTTTGCTCCGAAATTAGTTTTTCTCAGAAAAGTCTTACATTTCGGAACGGAACATGAAGTAAGAGATCTGAGAGTAGTGAGACTGCTTTTCATCCATAGACATAGATATAACTCTCGAACGGAATGAGCTTTTTTGTTGAAATTTTCAGAGAAGGTTAGGGAGATGAATATCTCGGTTAAGTTCGTTATAGGGCAAAATTGGCCAGATTTAATTTGATTTCTTCCATGGTGCAGTTCTCATTATCATGATTGCTCATTTAATCTTGATAAATAAACTATCATTTGAATTGAACTTCCTTTATGATGCAGTTCTATCATATGAATACATTGATATAATTCCCAACTCTGAGAAACCAATACTTTCGGAGATATAATTTGTCTGATTGTCTCTGAATTGGCATGATACGCAGAATTCAGATTTAATATTGGTGACACGATAATTCCATAGTGCAAGTATCCTATTAATTTTTGCGCGTATGTTCTGGGAAACATCGCGTTATCATTTTGCCCAAATGTCTGTAACTTTCGAATGGACAATAGAATTCACCATGGTAAATTCGATTGAGAGTGTCCAATACAGGAGAATGGGCAATAGAACATACGCGCAAAAGCTCCTGACTTCATGTCAGTGCTTGAACCAATTTTTGAGAACATTTCTGTTACATGACGTCAGATGAAAAATTGAATTTTATGATGTTTAAACCACCTTTACGTCATAAGAATTTAAACAAGCTGCAGTTCCCGAACAAAGAGCAATAATTCTTTTATACGTCACACCATAACATTAAGTGCTTCCCAAGAAAAAATACGGTTGTTTCAATGCAGACAGTATCGATATCAACCTTCTCGGAAATTTATGTCGCACTAAATCCTTTAACGATAAGGTTCACAACTTTCGCTGTAACTTCTGAAGTTGTACACATAATGACTGGTGACAAAAGGTCTCACCGACGTGACTTCTCAGATTTCAGGTGGAGCTTAACAATCCTCACCGAAAACAATTAAAAAACAAATTCAGTTGGGAGAAGCTCCCCCTTGGCCAGTCTGCTTTGTTATTTTATCGCAGTATTTCTTTGCAGATGGGGATACAGAGCCCAAGCAAATGGATCTACAATATTCCGACTTCCGAACAAATCCCAAATAGTTCTCGGTTTTGATCACATTTTCCATCTGAATACAGAGAGACTTCGGTGATTCCAGTTTTGAATGAATGAAAAAAAACAGAAAGATTCATGTCAGCACCATAGAATACCCCAAAAGTTCTACAAACATTGAACAAATGCCTGCACAAATAAGCATCTGCTGGGATGCAGGTACTTCCAAGGACATCATGGTGGTACTTTCCAATCACAAATTGTAAATTATTTCCTACTTTTTTAATAATTAACAAGATGTTCCCCAGAACATAACCGCAAAGACGGCACAACCAATTATACTTTTAGTCTCATCACTGAATAGCTAATCAAATTTCATTTGATGTATATCACTCCATATATTCCCATTTGAAAAAAAAGTTGTGGGTCGCAGGGCCTAGGGGGTGAGAAATATCAAATTACAAAAAGCGCAGGATAAATTGCCTCTATTGAAAATCAACGGATGCAAGGATTTTCCTTAATAATTATTCTCACAAGAATTATTGACGAGTTACGTTGCTTGAAATATCAATATAGATAAAAAACAACTAGACCCAAGAAATTTTGACTATATTGCCTGATAACCCTTTATACATATTCACTCAAAAGTCAAGAACCAAAGAAGAGCTTATTTATTAATGTTGGTAAATATCCTGGAAAACCTCGAAAATGGATTTCTATAAAGAAAAATTGGTTCAAGCCCTGTGGCCAGGAGCTTTTTGACGCTCTTGTTCAAACAGACAAATTATATTTCCGAAAGTATTGGTTTCTCCGAGTTGGGAATTATATCAATATATTCCCATGATAGAAATGCCTCATGAAATAAATTAAATTTAAAAAAAAGTGTGGTTTAAAAAAAATGCTTCAAAAATTATATTATAAAAAAAGAGCTTCAAAAATTGTCATTAAATTAATTTATCAAAATTAAATGAGGAATCTGCAATGATTCAACCTCGTGGAATGGGTTGTTGCAACTTACACTCGGTGCATAGTTTTCACAATTCCATTTCATTATGTTCTTCTTTCCTATTGCCTCCATAAACTACATCAAAACAGTCTTGTATATATTCACAAATTCAAGAATCGAATACTTTCCAAGAGAAAATAACAACTATGAATTGACAATCTCTAATAGCTGGAAAAGTTGACATTTATGAATAGTGATCAGTCAGTGAACAGACAGATTCTGTGTTCAAATTCTGTGAATACATAGAACTAACGATGTATTATTGATACTTTGAAACATCATATCTCCGAAAGTATTAGCTTGTTAGAGTTGAAAATGATAACAATGGATTCTTATGATGAAACTGCATCTTAAAAAATTTGAATTCAAAAGTTGTAATGCGAAAAAAAATATTTTTTTTCGTTACTCCGAAACTATTAGACCGATTTCGCCCAATAACGAACTTAACCGAGATATTTATCCCTGAAACCTACTCTGAAAATTTCAACTGTCTAGCTCATCTTGTTCGAGAGTTATCGTGTTAACGGAGGGCTGGCTGGCCGGACAGAATCGATTTAAATCACGGATTCTTGATCAGTGAGTAGAACCAAATAGTTTAACACGTTTTTCATCAACAAATTCGAAAATTACAGAACTTTGGGCAAATTGATAACACTCTGCTCCGAGGAACAAGAGCGCCATTAAGGCTGGCAGTAATTACTTATATCAAAAAATCCAAAAAATCATTACACTTATAAGCATAAATGTCAGTAGTGTAGGTCACAAATCAGTGGAATATATTGATCAAACAAACGAGTGCGTTTAAGGTACAGACGTCACGTAAGTGTTCTCAAATATTCAATTCTTTAATGCCTCACTCACATATCATTGGCGTGTCAGTGATTAATACTCTAGTAATTTATGTTAAAGCTCATAATGTTCCACTCTACGTTCAATTTCGCCGACATAACTCCCAGTTCCTGGAAGCTGGACGCTGCGCGTATATTATACCGAGGAAACATATTATTTCACGGTCCTTTTTTCCGTCTTCAGCCCGGAGGCATTCGCGCTAGATTGAATTACGCTGCTCAATACGAATGGCCCTTTCATTTTTTTATAAATTTCCTATTAGGCGCTCCATTTTTCGGACCGATAGCCCGGTAGCTGCAGACAGGGCACCCTGTTTAATATGCGGCATATACTGAATTATGCGTAGCTGGAATACGACTTATAGCATAGTATGGCCATAAAGTTATCCGTTCCAGGGCCCGTTTCAATGGAACAAAGGTCGTGCACCTTACTTTCATTGATTCACATTCCATTAATCATCCCCTGTAGAGGTACATACCCATACGCATTTTGTGAGATACTGCGGCGGATCAAACCACCCGGCATATTCAATCTGTCAGTGATGTTTTCATTGGAAATTATATACACTGCGCGAAAAAATTTACGCACATTCTGAAAATCTCAATTTTAATGAAAGTTAACTCTACATTGACTTTATAACTTATTTTTTATGTTCTCTCGGGAAGGTTTTGAACGAAACAAGGCACATTAAATGGAAGAAAAATTCAGGATTTCACCGAATCTTATGTGAAAGAAGAGAAATAAACAATTTTCAAAATACTGGAATGCTGATATGTGATATAATACTTGGTATCTCCACCTCTTGCGTTAATTACAGCTGGGCAACGACGGTTCATACTCAAAATGAGTGATCTTGAAATGTTCTGATCTAATCCTTCCCAGATTTCTCTGAGTTGGATTCCTAAGTCATTAAGAGTAGCTGGATGATTTTCTGAACTTCTCAGCCTTCTATTGAGGTTGTCCCAAACCTGCTTAATCGGATTGAGATCTGGACTTCTTGCTGGCCATTCCATTCGAGAGACTTCAACCTCTTCAAGGTACTCCTGAACGATGCGCGCACGATGAGGTCTGGCATTATCGTCCATAAAAATGAAATTTTCACCAATATATGGGGCAAATGGCACTACATGCTCTTCAAGAATTTCCCTTATATACCTATCAGCATTCATAGCTCCATTATCAACGACCACTAGGTCTGTGCGAGCAGTCAAAGATATTCCACCCCATACCATAATCGATCCTCCTCCGAAACCAGTAGTATTCAGGAAATTGCGCTGAGCATATCTTTCATGTGGACCTCTGTATACAAGGGAACGTCGATCACAATGGTAGAGACAGAATCTAGACTCATCTGTGAAGAGAACTCTTTCCCAATCAGTCTCTTCCCAATGGATATGCTATCTCGCAAAATCCAAACGCGCCCTTCGATGGGCTGGGGTAAGAGCTGGGCCTCTTGCCGCGACACGAGGCCTTAAATCATATTCTCTGAGGCGATTTCTTATTGTCTGAGTGCTAATTTGCACCCCATGAGTTTGCTTAAGCTGATTTTGAAGGAGGCGAGCGGTTGCAAACCGTTGTCTCAACGAAGAAACTCTCAAGTAACGTTCTTGAATGGCAGTTGTTACCCGTGGTCTACCCTGTCCTGGTCTTCGGACATTCATACCTGTCTCCCCTGAATCGCTGCAACATTCTGGACACACTTGTACGGGAAACTCCAAACCTTTCTGCAATTCTTGTGTATGTCCACCCTTCTTCTCGCAAAACTACCGCTTGGGCACATTCCTCTTGGGTCAAATTGCGTGTTTCGCGTTGCATAGCGATCGAGTGTAGAAAATCAAACGAAAGAAAAACTATTGATCACTAGAATTGATCGAGACAACTGATTTCAGAATGGAGCCAATACATTCAAAATCTGATAATCTCATCTTTTTTTATTCCTGCTGGGAAAAAACATCTGTATTGAAGAAAAACGTTGAAAGTGGATAACATATGCATGCATAATTCTGATAAAAATAATTATCATTGAGAACACCTTCAGTTGTAGAATAAATTTAAGATTTCCATAATGTGCGTTAATTTTTTTGCGCCGCAGTGTATTTTGGAAAGCAAATATTTTCGATTCTCTCCACTACATAATTAAGTCGAAAAAAAAAATGTTTCTTGTGAACTCCGAGCAATATCTGCGTTCGCAAAAATTCGCTCTCATCTGTTTAATGTCGTCTTCAGGAGGATCAACTTTGAAACCACACTATTTAAAAGTTTATGATAGTATTAGTTGTCTTCGTCATCAGTCCACGTTTCAGTTCATCATTAATGTATGTATTATTTATCCTTAAATCAAAATAGAAATCAGTGTAGTATCTGTTGTGCGTCATCACATGTCTGATTTACGTTTATGTTATTATTTGTGTCTGATTTCGAATGAGCCAAGACAAGCGTCTAGCGAATTTGCTCAACACTTTTATATTCATTAATTATTTTGAGAATTTTTGACTAAAAAATGGTAAAAAAAATTATTTTTTTACATTACCAATTTAAAATTTATTTTATTTTTAAGATGCAGTTTCGTCATTAGAATCTCAATACTAGCAAACTAATACTTTCCAAGAAATGAGTTTTCAAAAAGTCAATTTAGTAATCGTAATTTTATGATTTCCTAGAATGCTCTAATTATAATTTGCTGATGTATGTAAATCCAACATATTGGGTGAGTCATAGACCTACGTTTTGAATTTAATTTTTTATGATGTAGTTCTCACAAGAATCCATTAATATCATTCCAAATTCTGAGAAACCAATACTTTCGGAGATATGATTTGTCAAAGTTTGAATAATTACTCGCTAGTTTGACAAGAACGCCAAAGCCCTTGTCCACAGGGCTTTGCCACATTTTTTTCATTCTGGTTGAATAGTGGGCCTCCAAATAGGGTACATAATTTCAGGATTCCCTAAATGTAAATATAAAAGTATTGAAGTTTTTTTTGGACCAACGATATTGAAAAAAAGTTGAGTGCGGTCAATCTGCCCTTGCGCCGTTGTTCAAATTAATAGCCACCACGGTCGTCTATACAGGTACTGATATTTTCATAAAATATTTCCAACAATATGGATCCGATCGGGTTTAAACTAGAACTTGACTGTAAAATGAGGTTTTGCAGGTTCTGGTAAAATTTCAGCGGTATCTGAACTGCTATATGAGTTGATAAATAACTCGAAAATTCTATGAAATTGTGAATTGCCAGTATTCCGTTTGAATATCAATTTCAAATCAATTTGTTACTGACAAATTACATGTTTCAGAATAGTTCACTTTATTAAATGGTTTCTTTCTGGGTTTTCTCTCCCAAACTCTAAAAATATCTATAAAATGAAAAGTTATTTATCTTGTGTTGACTTTATTTTCTTGGAAAGCTTTGAAATCCAAAATCTCACCAAAACAATTTGAATTTGACCACGAAAATACTGAAAAAAGGACCATAATTTATTAGAATGAATTGTGTATTTCTCCGAGGCAATAACGACATTTTTCAAACTGATGTATATAATAGATATAGATTTCGATTTTATTCGATATTCTGAGTACTATCCTGAAAACAATCAAATTACATGAGCCGTTTCAAATAACTGATGAAAGTCAACAACCCAACCAAATTTAATCACAATCGGAACAATGGGAAGTTTGTTTATCGGAAATTCAGGCCAACATTCATTAATCACCCTGTATAACTAGAGTCACAGTTATATGAAACTTCACACCAACATTCATTCTATTCGGAAAATCCAATTCACAAAATAAAAACTGATTTTTTTATGATATTTCTTCTTATATCTTTTTTCCTGGGCCGAATAAGGATAAACGATAAATGAAGAAAGTCTTTCATTTGATGAAAGAAATCCATGGTTAAAATTCATTTGTAGATTCACCCTGTATAACAAATTTTCGAAATATGTTGCCTGTTTCTGTAACATATAGCATCACATTTTATCATTTCGAATATTTGTTCTAAGTCTTTTCAATGTTTATGACAATTTACTTTTCAAATTAGTTTGTTCGCTTGTTATTTCGAAAAATAACCAAAACATCACATTAGTTAGTTAATTTGCCAGAGGAATCAAATTCGGGCGAACTTAAATTCGCAACACTATAGAGAATACAGGGTGAAATGATTGTATTTTTGCCACATTTTAGACGAATTCAATCAATTATAGTATTGCATCTTGTTCATGAAATGCAATGATTATCTTCTCAGTTCTCACTGAGAAATTCCGTAATGCGCGTTGGAAATACATGTAAACATTTTTTTTTATTCGAATTGAATATGCAAATGAGAATCAATTTATTGTGCATGTATACACCAAATACGCATTGAGAGTAGTTTTAAGATAAACAATTTTTAGAAGTACCAACACCAAATTTAATAGTTCGACAGATCTAAAAAATTGGCCAACCTGTTTTGAGCTTACTTGTGCACAATTTAATCGTAATTACTAAGCTGCAAGATGGAAAGAAATCTCTTGTGATAAAAATTATATCATATTATGCGAGACCACTTTTTTTTCATTATCTTCTAATTTTACGAATTCATTTTTCAGGATTTTCTCTTCGAATCGTTGTAACCTTAAACTATAGTCTAAGGTTGTAACCATCCAGAATAGGTTAATTACTCGGGAAATTTTAGTGTTCTTCATCAACTTTCAAGATTTTCAGAATAATTTTCTTTTCTTATTTTCATTCAACTATTTTAAAATTAAGTTAAAATTTTCGCGAGCTTAGAATAAAGCCGAATTACAGAAAACTAGTTTCAGATGAATCATATAAACTATCAAACCATATTCAATCTAATTCAAAACATGCGCATTGGTTCAATACTGATCGAAAAGATCCATGTAAACGTAGTAAATAATAGGTAACTTTCCGCAAGTAAAATAATACTTCAGAGCATTAAAAATTACTGATCAATATGAGAGATTACCTTTCAATCTGCACCTTGGCGCTGATCAAAAATCCAGAGGTTTCAGTTTGCACTTCACTTTCCCCGGAATTTCAGAAAACTGAAAATCTTTATCTCGCGGAAATATGAAACATTATCCGACCTCATCGATCACAATGTAGAGCGAAAATTGACCTTGACAGAGAAAATTATAAGGAAAGAATGCTGCGAGCGTATCATCCGAATAAACAGATGTTACGACAAAAAACGATTTACTGGAATGTCTAAAGTGGACCATACACGATCAGTTATTTTCTCGATATTCGCACTGCAGATCTTACAAGATCCTAGGATCGTCATTCAACCGATGAATTCTGATATACTGAACTGAGAATGTAACCACTTTTGCATTATTGTTTTCTCAAAGAATGAACGGTGCATCGAAAACATTCATGTAACCTCCTCTGCCATATTTCTCGATATCTAAGAAGTTATTTTAACAAGGGATTTTCTCATGCTTGTTCTTGAATATTTTTACAATCTTTTCTCAACAAATTTCGAATAGATAGAGATAGCGATTTGAAATTTTTAGGTTAGGTTGCGCGTCCAAATGCGACGGACGAGTTCGTTAATGGGCATACGGTTCGCTTGTACAGAAATCACTAGGTTTTGTAATTGTGGTTGGAAATTGAAATTAAATGGAGCATAGTATTATATTTCAACGGTCTATGATCAGTTTCAAATCGATCTATGAGATCGTGGTGTGGTGTAATTCGTAGCGTTCCTCTAAACTCACTTCGAAGTAATCAGAAACAAAACCGTCTGATGTTATTCTCTATGGAAAATATTCCATTACCAGAACATAAAACAGGAAAAATAGCTTTGTAAATTACCTTATACTCAGATATTCATTATCTGAAATTAGAATTTCGTATTTTACCGCTGTAGTTAATAGATAGAATGTAAGGATCTATACAATGTTGAATAATTGAACATATGATTAATTAGTGGAATACGTTGTCTGAAATTTCTTTATTGGTGAAAAAATATATCGAGCAATTATTTAATTTTTACTGTCACGCGATCTGGGTGGTTTCTAGGGTTTGCCTGCTTTTCTCTCGTACCTTCTGGCTTTTCATTAATAGAATTACGCATTAAAATCGACAGTAGTTCATCGGTGATTTATCACGAAATAATACCATTTATTATCTTTGGAACTGGCAACGCTGTTGTCGATGAAACTCGGTAGTAAGGCTAGGCGCGTACATGCGATTTCTTGTGGCGAGACCAAATAATCGCAATCGCAAAGAACGCAATTTCAAAATGTTTGATGCGCGTACTTACGACAAATTAATCGAAACAGCCGGCTCAGGTGGTGCAGTGGGTATAAAGACCTGCTGTGGTGCCGGGGTCGCGGGTTCGAATCCCGCTCAGGGTATGGATGTGGTGTTGGGTTGTGTGAATGTCCAAAAATAGATTTGACAGAGTTTGCGATATATAAGGTTATAACTGTGTAGATGGCCTACAGTTGCCTAGCACATACAAGGATAGAAAAAAAAAATTAATCGAAACTATATTCAGTAACAACATGGATTTTACTGGAACCGCTGTGGTAGCTCTACTATATTACGAGCCCAATCAAGGAAACGGCGCAAAAAGCAGTATTGGGTGCATCCAGTGATAAGTCAAAAGCTGTTAAAAGAACAATTTCACAAAATTTATACCGACTCAAGAAACCATCCTTGTAAACTTTTTCAATACCATAAGATGAACTTCACCCTATGGTTTTTGCGCGTATGTTCTGGGAAACGTCGCGTTATCAGTTTGCCCAAATGTCTGTAACTTTCGAATTTTTTAACACGCTTTTATTAGCTTGGGTTGTATCTGACTATGTATGTATGTAACGGAATCTTTGAACTTAATTTTCACCAGTTTCCAGAAGTCTGATTAATTTGAAACTTTGCATACGTATCAAGGACCGATGACAATGCAATAATTTGATAACAGTTTCCCATTATCCTTATTGGGACCGCCAGGATTAATAAATTCTTTTATAGATCCTCTGTAGTAGAGTAAGAATCATAATGATAATGAAATGATGAGATTGCGAAATAATTTGTGAGACATTTCAATACCACATGTCAACAAATAACTAATTGATAAATCGAACTAAAAAATGAAAAATTAATAATAGTTTAAAAAAACTAAAAAAACACGCTTTTATAGCTAACCGAACTAAAAATTAGAAAATAATTTTTAATTTGAGAGAGTTTATAATACAGTAGTAGAAGATCGAACAATCAATCAGAATTTATCACCTCAAAATAAAATTATAATAAAGTTTAAGTTATTAACAAAAGAATTCAATTCAGAGTAAAAAGCGTGGGGTGCATTTTACTACTTTTCATAACTCTCTTCTCATAGATAATTGCCAATAGAATGGTTGCTACATTTACTTTATCAAGCACCCCACGCTGTTTACTCTGAATTGAATTCTTTTGTTAATAACTTAAACTTTATTATAATTTTATTTTGAGGTGATAAATTCTGATTGATTGTTCGATCTTCTACTACTGTATTATAAACTCTCTGAAATTAAAAATTATTTTCTAATTTTTAGTTCGGTTAGCTATAAAAGCGTGTTTTTTTAGTTTTTTTAAACTATTATTTACGAAAATGATCTCAAACGATTTGGTTCGACTCCCCAATGAAGAATTCGAGGTCAAATTTGAACCTGTCCGGCCGGCCGGCCATTGCCACGATAACTTGAGAACGGAAAGACCTAGCGACTTGAAATTTTCAGGGTAGGTGGCGCATCCCAATACGACGGAACAGTTCGCTGATGGGTATAATCGGCCCAATGGTTAATAATTTTGTTTTCAATCAATATGAATCCGATCGAATTGAAACTTGGTGAGTAGTTGAAGAATATGAAGCTAAGCACGTTTATGAAATTTTATGAGAATCGTATTGCTAGAAAATTATTAAAAAATTATTAAAAAATATTTTTGTTGTCACGATAACCTGAGAACGGAAAGAGATAGTGGCTTGAAGTTTTCAGGTTAGGTTGTGCATCTGAACGCGACATTTGAGTTGGTTTATAAGCATACGCGGCCAAACAGTTATAGCCATCTGAAATTTGGTAGTTTTTCTCCTCATTAACTCGAAAAATACTGAACCGATTGAATTGAAACATGGTTATTAGTTGTAGAATGCCAACGCAAAAATTTTTGCAAAATTTCCTGAAGATAGTATTTGTAAAAAATTTTTGAGAAATCATTGAAAATTAAAAAAAAAATTCTATATATCAGTAACTATTCGTCTGAAATTGCTGAAATTTTGCAAGAGCCTTTAGAACCTAACTCTACTGCCAAGTTTTAAGTTTTAACACGATCGGTTAAATATTGTTGGAAATTCGAGCAGCCTTGTGTGAGTTCAGTAGAGGGGTGACCGTTGCCTCGATAACTTTCGAACGAAAGGAGATAGATACTTTAATTTTCAGGGTAGGTTGCATATCTGAATGGGAGAGTTAAGTTCGTTTTTGGTTCGTGTTTAAAATTTTGTAAGAACCGTACCCCTAGAAAATTTGAAAATAATGACGAAAAAAATTGTTTGTAAGAACCGTACCTCTAGAAAATTTCAAAAAAATTATAAAAAAAATGGTTCAAGCACTGACGTGAAGTCAGGAGCTTTTGCGCGTATGTTCTATTGTCCATTCTCCTGTATTGGACACCCTTAATCGAATTTACCATGGTAAATTATGTTGTCCATTCTCCTGTATTGGACACTTAATTCTAATATAACATGGTAAATTCGAATCAAGGGTGTCCAACACAGGAGAATGGACAACATAATACTCCTCAGAATACTACAGTATTCAAAGTCAGATCTTCAGATCTCTTTGGCATTCAAATGAAAAAATTTGACAGACTACATTTGAAATATCAAGTTCCAAACTTGGTGCGCTCTCAAACAGTTTTACAGAGGCAAAATAAGCTAATAATAAGTTGGTGAACTGCCAGGAGTTTGATGAGATCCACTTCCCGTTAAACAAAAGATTCCCCCTTATCACCCTGTATCCACTTCACTAACCCGTCAAATCCACATTCGGTTATTGATCGTGAAGAATATACCTCGGCGTCAATATCATAACTTTAGTTCCGGATGGAATTAAAAGAGTGCCGCAATCAATAGATCCAGGATCTTGTTATTGTTGGTTCGTTGAGTCGATTTTGGTTCCGCTCCACGTGAAAGCAGGGCGAACTCCCAAATTTGAGGGATGCGAATTTTATTCCTTCTCCAAACAAGCAGAAAAAAAAACTGTTAGAAGCTATCCGCCTTAATAAATTCAAGAAGTCATAAATTTTTCCATGATAATGAGCGTCGTAAATCCTTCTCACTGAACTGTGATATCTTTTGGGGGTGAGTAAATGCCAAACAGGGTAGTTCGGAACGTTCGGCGGAATACATTTCAAGGGGGTTGTTAATACTAATAATGACAGAGTGCACTGAATCAAAGACATACGCTATTCACGAATTGGAGTGGCTTCGAAACCAAATTTATATTCTTACGTTCGATAAGACCAGTAATTCCGTAATGGAAATTGATGGCGACCGTAAGTATTTTATGTAATGGAATACATCAAAACAAAAAACTCGAGCAGTCATTGCTCGATCACCGCTGACGGATTTGAATCAAGAAATGCCGTATAGTTAAATTCTGTAGAATGAAGAGTGGAACAATACAACAGAAGTTATGATGTTGATAGGGCAGAGCCTCTACCCAAAGAAATAACTACAACAAAGAGATAAGAAAAGCCAAAAGGCAGTCAGCTCCAGAAACGAGATCTCAACATCGGAAGAATTTAAGCCCTCTGAGTGGAGCTAAAAAAATGTGGCAGACTATTCACACTATACAAAATTTACTAGGGCGATAAAAAGCTCCCAGCCCTTCACATCGGAAGGCATGGATGGTATAATTTCGGCTATGCTTCAAGAAGGTCCTGAATATATTGTACCTCCTCTTACTGAACTCCTTAGAGCTTGTTATGCATAGTGATACATACATACATGGAGTGGAACCATGGTTGTTTTCATACCCAAATTGGAAGACAAAGCTCCTCAGAACCTCAATCTTATCGACTTGTAGGTCCTACCCCCTTTCTCCTAAACGCCATGGAGAAAATAAGGGATGATCAGGTGGGAGGAAGGATAAAGCTTCACCAAAAACAATATTCCCACAGATCAGGCAAATTCATGATAGATGCACTTCATCAACTCATTGGAGCGGTGATAAAAGGGTACTTTGACAACACCCTGCACACCTCCATATGCATTACTGCCAGGCGCAAAGGGGTAGAACCTTCCAATGTTAAGTGGATATCGGCAATGTTGAAAGGGCGAACCGTCTCTGAATGTACTGTATGTCAGAAACCCTTCAAAACCTTATTATACAGTAAAGTTCTAGATTTGACCTTGATCGGATCTATATTGGTGAAGATATTTCCAAAATTTCGATATATTCCAAAGATCGGGTTTAACTGATTTTACTTTCAACCAAACAAATTATCAACAGTTTTTGATTTTTGAAAGAATATAAAGTATTCATGACGTGTTTGCATAGATGATTATTCTTAGGGTTCTGTGATGTCATATTTCATAGCGTTCTATGTTCGAGTGCATGTAATTCTCTGAAATGACAGGGACATATTGACAGACATGATGAGAATGACAATGATGAGAAATAAATAACAAAACTTGGTGATAGGATTAGGAATCAGTTTCGAAAGTTACACACAAAGATTGGAAAATGGTTAGATATACAAAAACCTTTTTCCCATGCGAAAGAAGAGTTATGTATTTCAAAGTGAAAATATCCGAAGGAAACTTCAACAATTCAATAAATGCAAGTATTTGCTCAGAAAGAGCTTATTTAAGCAGGTTTTTAACTGAAATTTATTTCTTTTCAACGGTTTCACAAAGCTTTGACTATGAACTGCCATGGTTGTACGTCATGATTGTGAGACCCATAATCACGTATGGGGCAGTAGTCTGGTATACAAAAATAAGTCAGAATAGTACGAGGAAAACACACGAAAAAATACAGAGGCTTTCATAGGTTTTTCAGACGGAGCTATGGGAACATGTCCTACCAGGGCACTTGAGATTATCACAAATCTCACCCCTTCACATTGTGATAGAGAGAATGGCTCATGAAAGCATTCTCAGAATATCTAGGAAAGGAACAGGTAATCGGAGTATTAAAAACCAGAAAGCCTAGTCCCCTCTTACCAGGGAGATTTCATTACGCTCCTATCCGATGGCTTTCAGGCAGAAATAGTAGCAATTGAAAGAAGTGTTGAAATGAACCTAGCAAGAAATTATCAGAGATGTGATATAGCAATCCACTCTGACAGTGAAGCTGCTATTAAAGCTCTGAGCTCCCATGTTATCCAGTGTAAGCTAAAATGGGAGTTCCGAAGAAAAATTAATGAAGTTAAATTATGTATTCAAATAGGCACCATACGCCACACAGCACTGTTCATTTTCGAACCAATAGTGGATGTATGTAAGTTGAGACTAATAGTTTGATACTATTTTCGGCCAAAAAGTGTACCAGTTTTTTTTGGACGCTTGTTTTTACTGTCGGATTTAAATTCTTGGAAATATTATTATTTTTTTTCCAGGATGGGTGACAGCTCTGCCTATAGATTTAGACAGCGCGCCAAAGCTTCTGTCCCCTTTTTCATTAATCGGTTTTGTCTCAGATAATAGAGATCCAACATCATTTTGAGTCATGAAAACGGATTCTATATTGAACTTAGAAACTATTCTCCTGGTTTTGGCGCTCGAGTTCCTCGGAACTGAGTGCTTATCAATTTGCCCAAATGTCTGTAATTTTCGAATTTTTCGATGAAAAGGGTCTTAAACGATTTGGTTCGACTCACTGATCAAGAATCCGTGGTCGAAATTCATTCTGTCCGGCCGTCCGGCCGGCCGTAGGCACGATAACTCTCGAACGGAATGAGCTAGAGAGTAGGTTTGGGGGATAAATATCTCGGCTAAGTTCGTTATTGGGCAAAATCGGACAGATGGTTTCGGAGTAACAAAAAAAAATTATTTTTTTTTACAAAACAAATTCCAAATTAAATTTTTTTTGATAAGCAGTTTTATCATAAGAATCCATTCATATCATTTTTAACTCTAACAAGCTAATACTTTCGGAGATATGATTTTTCAAAATTTCAATGTAAATCGTATTTCTACGTTTTCACAGAATGATAGAATTATTATGTGGGTATTCTATGAATTGTTATAATGTCAACTCATTCTCCTGAGACATGACGTTGTTTCATTCGAGCAATCGTATAAATATGAGAATGATAATATAATATCATACTTTTTGTTGGTTGATATTTTCATGCCGATGGACAATCCATATGATGATGGGAATGGTAATGGTAAGTTAATAATATTGAGTTCAGAATATCTCTACTAAAAACAAAACTGGAATATTGTAGATTTGAGGAAAGATATATATTATCGTTCATCATAGAATTGAGGAATGAATATCTCGGATGAGTTCGTTGTTGGGTAGAATTCGTCTATTGGTTTTGGGTTGATAATTTTTGGCACTCTTGTTGAATTTAAATTCTTCTATGATGTTTGATTACAATTTCTGCTAAGATGAAGTTCTAAATTTCAATAATGAATCGTACTTCTATGTTTTCACTGAATGCTATAATTATTCTATCTAAGCTTTATTATATGATCTGTGTTCATACTCGTACATTTTATCCTGTTTTACAAGAGAGAGTCAAATTCATTTCAGCTATTTTAATTTGGTTTCTTCCATGGTGCAGTTCTCATTCTCAGATTGCTCATTTAATCTAGATAATTGAACTATTATTTGAATTGAATTTCCTTTATGATGCAGTTCTATCATAAGAATAAATTGATATAATTCTCAACTCTGAGAAACCAATACTTGCGGAGATATAATTTGTCTGTTTGAACTAGAGCGCCAGAAAGCTCCTGTCCACAGGGCTTGAACCCATTTTTTTCCTTAAAGGCCGCGAACATAAGGGATCGCATTCAATAGAGTGGGTTGTTATTTCTTCTGGTTATTATGTTGTTGTAAATGATCAATTCTTAGTTGATTTGAAGCTTTCACGTCCATATTCATTATAATTGCATTCATGAACTGTCTCGAATATCCATTATCTTCGAGATTTTTTTATGAAATTTTTGCGGCATTGTTCAACAAATTCACTGAACACGAGGTCTGTTCAAAATAAAAGGTGAATTTTGAATTTTTTCGAAAAGTCTTTATTTATTCATCAATATCCATTTTGTTTCCTTCAAAGTAATCCTCCTCAGATATAATTTACTTATGCCAGTGCTTCTTTCAATCCTCGAAGCACTTCTGAAATGCGCTTTTCGGTATGGCCATCAGCTGGTTCTTCGATTCTGACTTTATCTCATCAATTGTGGCAAAACGCTTCCCTTCCATTGGAATCTGCAGTTTTGGGAATAGGAAAAAGTCGGATGGAGTCAAATCTGGTGAATATGGTGGTTGAGGCATGATTAGGGTGCTGTTTTTGGCCAAAAAATCATCAACAAGCTTTGATGTGTGAGCTGGTGCAATATCGTGATGCAGAATCCATGATTTGTTTTTCCACAATTCCGGTCGTTTGAGCAGTATTGCTTCACCCAAACACTGCATAACTTCCTTGTTGTATTCTTTATTAACCGTACGACCTATTGGCAAGAACTCATGATGTACCACGCCATTGTAATCGAGGAAAACAGTGAGCAAAACCTTCACATTTGAACTTGGCGTGCTTTTTTCGGTCTTGGCTCATCTGGCCGCTTCCATTGGGATGATTGGGCCTTGGTTTCGATGTCATAACCATATACCCACGTTTCTTCACCAGTTGTCACCCTGTAGAGCATACCTGGATCGTCATTGACGTCATTCAACAAATCCTGGGAGATATTAAAGCGACGTTGATTTTGCTCGAATTTTAGCACCCTTTTCAGGTGTCAGCAATAAACATCTAATCCAAATTGGCTGATAATACCGATATATGATATACATATGTGTATGAAGATAACAAAAAAAATCTATAATCGAATTTACACAGCCGGCCAAAATTCAAAATTCACCTTTCCTTTTGAATAGACCTCGTAGACCTCTGAAGAACTTTGAAGGTAAAATTTCCGGCTATTAGTTCTACATCGGGTTGAAATCAAACCTCACCTCTAAAATAAACCTGCGTAATATCCGAATGGCCAAAATCCTGGACAGCCTCTGTACAAGCAGACGTCAGCAATAATTGAATTAACCCGCTATACGAGAGAGCCGTGTAGACGAATAAATCATAAGGGCAGTAGATCGGTGGGCGTTGTTGGATAACGCTCAGCAATTTGTAGCCAGTGTTACTTAATATCAATAATGAACGAAAGTTTTTGAAACCACAGCAAGTATCAATCATTTGAATTATTGCGAAGATTACATCAGCAGGCGACAATTCCTGCGATATTTATCTACCCTCCGTATTTTATGGCAACATTCATTTCTCTTTTCATTAAGTGATCAAACTTTTTAAATGTGTTTCACTTCATTCCCGATTTTCCAACAAGCTTTTGAATACTGCACAACAACATTGACGCAAACACAGCGAAGAATAATATTTTCGCAGTATAATGTGTACATCACAGTGATGATATTTCATTAACATACCATAAATATTTTTCCGCTGCATCGATCCCAAATTTTCTGCAGAATTATCAAACCAAAATAAAAAATGGGTTCAAGCCCTGTGGACAGGAGCTTTCTGGCGCTCTAGTTCAAACAGAAAAATTATATCTCCGAAAGTATTGGTTTCTCAGAGAATTATATCAATTTATTCTTATGATAGAACTGCATCATAAAGGAAACTCAATTCAAATAATAGTTCATTTATCTAGATTAAATGAGCAATCTGAGAATGAGAACTGCACCATGGAAGAAACCAAATTAAAATAGCTGAAATGAATTTGACTCTCTCTTATAGAACAGGATGAAATGTACGAGTATGAACACAGATCATATAGATCATATAGATAGAATAATTATAGCATTCAGGGAAAACATAGAACTACGATTCATTATCGAAATTTAGAACTTCATCTTAGCAGAAATTGAATTCAAACATCATAAAAGAATTTAAATGCAACAAGAGTGCCAAAAATTATCAATCCAAAACCAATAGACGAATTCTACCCAACAACGAACTCATCCGAGATATTCATTCCTGAATTCGATGATGAACGATAATATATATCTTTCCTCAAATCTACTCCAATACACCAATATTCCAGTTTTGTTTTTAGTGGAGATATTCTGAACTCAATATTATTAACTTACCATTACCATTCCCATCATCATATGGATTGACCATCGGCATGAAAATATCAACCAACAAAAAGTATGATATTATATTATCATTCTGTGAAAACGTAGAAATACGATTTACATTGAAATTTTGAAAAACCATATCTCCGAAAGTATTAGCTTGTTAGAGTTAGAAATGATATGAATGGATTCTTATGATAAAACTGATTATTAAAAAAAATTTAATTTGGAATTTGTTTTGTAAAAAAAAAATTTTTTTTTCGTTACTCCGAAACCATCTGTTCGATTTTGCCCAATAACGAACTTAGCCGAGATATTTATCCCCCAAACCTACTCTGAAAATTTCAACTCTCTAGCTCATTCCGTTCGAGAGTTATCGTGCCTACGGCCGGACAGAATGGATTTCGACCACGGATTCTTGATCAGTGAGTCGAACCAAATCGTTTAAGACCATTTTCATCGAACAATTCGAAAATTACAGACATTTGGGCAAATTGATAAGCACTCAGTTCCGAGGAACTAGAGCGCCAAAAAGCACTGACGTGAAGTCAGAAGCTTTTGCGCGCTTGATCTATTGTCTGTTCGCGCCGCAGCCTCTCCCGCGATATACTGCATTAACCTTCAAGCCGGTCTTTTAGCGTGAAATTTGTAGGTTATTTCAATTCTGATTTGGACAAGTTAATCTCGATACACCAATCCTACACCTATTCAGACTTAGAATTACATATGAATAATTTTACACTGGCTACTTAAATATTCATGTATATTTGGCGCCCTTGTCCTCGGAACAGTGTGCTTATCCATTTGCCCAAATGTCTGTAATTTTCAAATTTATTAATGAAAATGGTCTTGAACGATTTGGTTTGACTCACGAATAAAGAATCCGTAGTCAAATTCGATTTTGTCCGGCCGGTCCAGCCCGCCCTCCGTTAACACGATAACTCTCGAACGGATTGAGCTAGGCAGTTGACATTTTCAGAGTAGATTTAGGAGATAAATATCTCGGTTAAGTTCGTTTTTGGGCAGAATCGACATGATGGTTTCGGAGTAACGACAACAAAAATTTTTTTTTACATTGGGACATTACAAATTCCAAATTCAAAATTTCCTAAGATGCAGTTTCATCATAAGAATCCATCGATATCATTTTCAATTCGAACAAGATGATACTTTCGGAGATATGATTTTTCCAAATTTCAAACATAAATCGTACTTCTGTTTTCACAGTATGCTGTACTCATAAATCTCTATACTACGTTAGCATAGAATTCATTGGCTATACTTAATTATTCTATCTATGAATTATTATATGATCTGCGTTCAGAGCTGTGCCGAGCACTGAAGAAAAGTGCTTCGAGCCCTAAGCACTAAGCACTCAATAAAAATGATCCCGAGCCTCGAGCACAAAGCACCGCATTTTCACAAAAGGCTTGCGATTACTAAGTATTTTATAAAAGTAATTCGGTTTTTCGAGCACTAAGCACTAAGCACTTTTAGATGAAAATGAGGATATTCTCTGCGAATTGTTATATAAAATATTATTCAATTGGAGAGACATGTAAACTAGCAAACTTGCATTGCTCATATGGATCATTGAAGGATAAGAAATAGAGTGCAGCGAAACAATTTCTATAAAACTAACGTTCTCAAAATTCGTTCTATTCTCACACATATTGGAAAAAGTCTTTATTATTTAAGGAAATGATACAATGAATGGAAATATGAATTCTATAAGCGTCTTAGTTTTTTTCTGCACACATAAAATGTATTTCCCTATTTAAATATGGGACATTTCAAATTTTCTTTCTGGTCCGTTATTCTTGATATAAAATACCATTCCTGCTATAGAGAACAAAGTATGATTGAATGCAAAATGACCAATGAAATAACCTCAGCTATCGTAGAATTAAGGGGATGATATGATATTATACTTTTAAGATGATAATATAATGCCTGTGGATAATCCATATGATGATGGAAATATATTCTTTGATAAGACACATAATCAAGTAGGGTTCAGAATTTCTCCAGTAAAAACAAAGCTGCAATATTTACAAGTTTTAATTGATATAATATTATTGTCAGAGCAGATTTGAGGAATGAATATCTCGGATAAGTTCGTTATTGGGGAGAATCGGTCTGTTTGAATTAAATTTTTTTCATGATGCAGTTCTATCGTAAGAATCCATTTATATTATTTCCAGAGACCAATAATTTCGGAGATATGATTTGTCAAAGTTTGAACAAGAGCGCCCAAGCTCCTGTCCACAGGGCTTGATCAATTTTTTTCGAAACACACCTTTCTTCAAACCATACCGTCAGAAAATTAATTTGAACCTCCTTGTCTCACACCTTCAGTCTACTATCTTCAAAATTACAAGATTCATTTTGTTACTGAGGTTCTTAGTTCGCTATGAAGCTCCATTGAAACTTTAAAAAAAGTAAAAATCTTTTGTTTTTATGTAAGTTTATTAATGTCGTTTGTAATTTTAAACATGTCAAAAGAGGAGACGATTGTTGTTTTCTGAACCGACTTGCACATTAAATAGGAAATTATTTCCTATGCAAGACGGTTCTTCACACGTCATTTTCAGGGACGGGCCGAAGCCAACTTGTTGGGGGGGAAAAGCATTCAAAATTTTCCAAGTCTGCGTGAAGGTTTACATTAAAAAAAATCCATGGCGGGGGAGGGTGGGGATGTTGGGCTCCAACTGGTCTTCTTTTATTATTATTATTATTTTTAAATGCTTCGAAAATTTCCCAACTCCGGTCAACATTGGGGAGATCGCAACCCCCCCCCCTTAGGGGCCCGTCACTGGTAATGGTTATTCCATCCGTAGAACTGCCCATTTGTAAGAACATCAAAACTCCGAAAACAAGTTTTTCGGAAATTCAAACTTATCTATTTCTATTATTAAAAGAAAGGAACAAACTGCGTACTCACATATTAACGTTGCTAATTTCAATAGAAATAGAAGCTTTTCAAAATGCCGCTCGACAGTGAGAAACAGCTCAAATTGGTACCAGATAGTTTTAAGTAATCATTAAAGGATACTGTGGGAGGTATACTCATTATTGAAAGGTTTTTTCTGGGTTTTCTCTCCCAAACTCTGAAAAATATCTATAAAATAAAAATTAATTATTTTGTGATTTGCTGCTGCGTAAGAAACACAGGATATTTGTCAGAAGCAATCAATTGAACAATGTTGCCTAACAAACAACAACGAAACAACATCAACGAAGAAACAACTATATCGTAACGTTTCGGAGTCTATATCAGACTCCTTCGTCAGACGCTTAATGAAAATCGTTAGAATTATTTTGTTGATAGTTATTTTGTGAAATTCAAGAATTGTCATATTGACAGTATTTAAAAATCATAGCTAACATAGTTTTACTCCCTATTATCTGCCTGCTTTGCATATTTATCCGGTCAGGCGGTCAAATTCATCACATTTTATAACAATTTTTTCGGAAATATCCCAACTCCATTGAAATTTTTCCAACTGCTTCGAAATTTTTTCCAACTCCTTCGAAATTTTTCCAACTGCTTCGAAATTTTTTCCAACTCCTTCGAAATTTTTTCCAACTTCATCGAAATCTTTTAAACTGCTTTGAAATTTTTTCCAACTCCCTCGAAATTTTTCCAACTGTGTTGAAAATTTGCCAACTCCGTTCAACAGTGGAGGGGGGATCATCCCCCCCATCCCCCACCTTAGGCCCGTGCCTGTTCATTTTATTCCCCGAATAGTGGAAACGACGTCACTAGTGAACAGAAATTGAATCAAAAGAATAATAAATCTTCTAATTCTATTTCCAAAAGTTCATCAATTGAGAAAATAATGAACCCCATAAGTATAGAGTTTTGGTTAGACTCAAAATGATCAAATTATATTTTATATCAAAACGTAATCCGGATTTGCTATGAAATGGAAAATTTGGACGAGTGTCAGCGGCAATGTAATCGTTTCATGTTTCCAAATATGGTCGATGCAGAAATTATTAATGCAGCTATATCAGTAGAGCAATTTTGAGTATACTCCAATTACAAACTTAATTGATTTCCGATAAAATATTTGCTCAAAACTATACGTTACAAAATTTTCAATAGAGTCATGTGTCCCTTTATTTTATTTGAACATGAGGAAGGTAGAAATCACTATTCTAATATGAAATTCATACAAAAACATGACTGAACCTAAACTGTAATGACTTTGAAATTTCCTCATTAAAAGTTCAGATGTGAAAGTTCGAAAATTTATTGACTGTAATCCTTATTTCTATGTTTTTCGCATTCGGGATTCGTGGGAAATCGGAAGCTAAATCTACCGGCAAATTCATTAATAATTGTTAATGAATTTAATCATCAATAACCAGAAATTGAGCTCCAGATACAAATATGGAATTTATCCAATCAATTCTTTCGCAGACTTCTTTATAATTATTTATTATGGAAATAAAACGAATGATACAATGATTGGTTACAAAACCCAATTATTCAAAAAAAGAGATTGAAAATTAATAAAGCTTTTCTCGATTTTATAAGGCACGGAATAGGAATTTCAGTTTCAAAATAAAGGATTACCTTCGATATCTCTGATTCTTAATTTAACGAAGCATATCATGAAGTTGGCATTTCGGTGGCTAAATAATATAAACTCGTCACAAGAAGTATCGCGTGATTGTATTTCTACTGAATGTTATGATTAGTGATTACTTCTATTTTTGCGAGCATGTTCTAGAAAACAGAGTGCTATCGTTTTACCCAACTGTATATAATTTTAGATTTTTTTTCGGAAAATGGCCGCAAATGATTAGGTTCAAACCACTGCTGAACAATTTGAGGTAACATTCAATTCTATCCAGCCTGCCATTCTTTGCCACGATAACTTTCGAACGGAAAGAGATTGCGACTTGAATGGTAGGTTGCGCTCAATAACTCAAAAAATGGATATCCGATCGAATTGAAACTTTGTAATTAGTTGTAGAATGCCAAAGCGCAAGAGCTCTATCAGCTTTTCATTTTAGCATTTATTGAGAAAATCAAATTTTGAACTGATGAATTGTTTCCTTCATAACTCAAAAAATACAAATCCGACCAAATGGAAACTTGTTGTTTGGTTGTAGAATGCCAACGCGCAAATTGGCTGAATTTCGTGAGGACCCTAAAACTAGTGAACAAAACATTTTCTCCAGAAATAACTTTTGAGGGGTTTAATGGGTGAGAGCCCCACACAACCCTCGGTGGCATTGCAAAGTCCAGCTGCTGGGAAAGGCTGAAAGAGCTTCCGCATTCCTCATGGCAAAAAACAATGTTTGCAATGGAGGAGTCAAAATAAAAGTGGACGTAGGTGAAGATTGCAGAAATGGAAATATTTTGCTGAGAAGCGGAGTCAAAAATTGGAATATTTCGGGGAGCACAATATATCCTCATTCGTTGTTATTTTCATTTCTCTCTTCTTGTTCAGGCTGAATAATGAAAACATTCAATTTATGAACAATATCACTCCCTTCTCATCATATCAACGGATGTACATAATGACAAATATTAATGGAGTGAGCAAAAAGTTTCGAAAAAGTTCATAACTCCAGGGATACGGAATAAGAACAATGCAAATACGGGCACTAGTTTGCTCATAAAAACAGAAGCTTCCATCAGATTTCTGGTTGGGAATTCCGTAAACAGAAGGTAGAGCTGCGGAAATTTTAACCTCTCAAATAACATGATTTATTCAACGGGAGAAAAAAGAATGGATAAAGCAAAAACGCTTATCCCTCCGGGCGTATTACATCCCAGGAAAATACATAAAAATTTCATTATTAAGTTCCGTTCAACTTCAGGATTAATGTCGAGGAAATGATTCTTTCTTCATTATAACGACGAATGCGATGAACCGAGGAACCAAATTTTGTCAAGAAAATACTTTCACTTTGATTACACCGAATGCGAGGGTGTATTTATGTAATGATTTAAATATACGCCAGATGAACAACATTCCTGCTATGATATCATAGGATTATACTGAAACTCATCCTGATATTTCGCGGAAATCCCCCATCTTCCCTTTTTGCCAAGGTTCCCGTTCGAACACGGTCCGAATCGGTATATTCAACGATCTGAGAACTTGATGATTCTAATTCTCTCACGTCAAAAAGCAGAGACTGTTGCCTAGTTTGTTTTTCGAATGTAAAATTATGGACCAGTACATCTCGATCGTTCGAATATTTAGAAATTTCAGCAATATCTTGACCAATATAAAGGGTTTTCCAATGAGAGGTGTTATTTTGATATTCAAAGGAAAATGCAATGTTTTAATATAAACGATCGGATGTTTATTTCATTATAAAGAAGACGCTATGCCGTTAATAGTGAAAAATAACATCAGGCAAATGACCACCACGACCACGCTTATAGGACCATATCCTTTTAATGAAATTTTCCATAACCAAATCGCAAAGTGGCTGCCCTATGCCCATGATAGCCTCACGGATTCCATCTTTCAGGTCTTGAATCGACGCTGGGCTATTGGCGTAGACCTTCTCTTTCACGTGGCCCCAAAGGAAGAAGTCGCAAGGTGTTAAATCACAAGATCTCGGTGGCCAATTGTGATCACCTCTTCGAGAGATAACACGGTCCGGAAGCTTTTCCCGCAAAAGATTTCGTTGCTTGTGTGTTTCGTTGCTTGTGTGGCACGTAGCGCCGTCTTGTTGAAAGTAAACGTTGTCCAGATCAATACCATCCAATTCCAGCCATAAAAAAATCATTAATCATCTCTCGATAGCGCAAGCCATTCACCGTAACTGTTGCTCCAGCCTCATTTTCGAAAAAGTAAGGTCCAATGTCTCCACCGGACCATAAACCGCACCAAACAGTCACACGTTGACGATAGAGAGGCTTTTCAACAATAACTCTTGGGTTTTCCGAGCCCCAGATGCGACAATTTTGCTTTTTGACGAAGCCACCGAGGTGGAAATGGGCCTCATCACTCAAGATGATTTTTCGATGGAATTCAGGATCATTTTCATACATTTCAACGACCCAATCAGCAAAGACACGACGTTGTTGATGACCGGCCGGCTTGAGTTCTTGTGTTAATTGAACTTTATAAGCCTTAAGACCCAAATCTTTATGCAAATACGGTGTATTGACGTTTGTGGAATGCCTAATTCCAAAGAACGACGAGGAATGGACCAGTCTGGGTTTTCTTCAACACTTTCTGCTACAGCAGCAATATTCTTGGCTGTTTTGGATGGATTTGCATGGATTTGCATGGATTTTATTCTTCACATAACTAACTTGTCCCAACAGCTCGAATTTTTCCACCAATTTCTTTATTACGGTTAGACAAGGTGCTTCACGACGACCCAAAAATGTTCGAGTTGTACGAAGCGTCTCTGCCAAATTTTCGCCATTTTTATAGTGAATTTTAATAATTTCAATGCCTTCTTGAAGCGTGTATCGTTCCATTTTTATTAATGTAGTTTCTACTTGTCAAATGTCGAAAAATGACAGCTTCAAAAGTGACATCTACCGAAAAAGCGGGCTATTCAAAATAACACCTCTTATTGGATTATTATTAGATTAGATTGGATTATTAGATCCCATCGAGTTCACATCTAGAACTTCAATGTAAAATAAGGTTTTGAAGATCCTCGCTGAATTTCAACGATATCTTACGAATGGATTCTGAGATTTTTATAAAAATTTTGAGCCATGTGATTCTCACAATAGTTTGCATAAGTTTTCGTGTCAGTAATTTTCAACTAACTACTGCGCTTTGATTCGATCGGATCAGTATTTTTCAAGTTGTTGTCAAAACAAAATTTCAGATGGCTATAACTATGCAACCACTCGCTGGATTCTACCCATTAACGAACGAGGTCTATTTTGACCTCGAATTCTTCATGAAGTGAGTCGAAACTAACGTTTTGATACCATTCTCCGCCAAAAAAATTACAGACTTTCGGTTGAAATGATAGCACCTGAACAGCGTGACAATCAATTCTAAATGAGATGTTCTTGGTGGGATGCAATATTCTCTATGTGATGAGGAAACTGATAAATTCTCAACATGAAGCATTTAATTGACAAATATTGTGGATTATTACCTCTGAGAACGAAATTGAGAAGTTGTATCGAAAGAATTCCACCGAGAAATCAGGCGAAACATTTTCCAGATTGGAAAACAAAAGAATATGCCGAAGTTGAACCGATCCTCTTAGAAGTTTGAATACAGAGAACGGTGTGGATTTCCTGATCTACACGAAAATATCGTATTCCGTCATTTCTCAGATTGAATTTGTGAAACTTTGAAAAACGTTTTCTATAACTTGAAACTGGAATGAACATGATAATATCGGGTTTTCCAATAAGGACGATAATATTTTAAAATTAAATAAATAGAAATGATTTCAGATATAACTATACTCTTTATATTATTTCAATCTACAATCAATAGCATTTATGGTTTGAATAGCTCGTCGTTTAAATGTCCACCTCAGCTTCGTGTGCACAAGTTAATTCATGAACCCCATTTTCGACGACTTTATGCAATAAAGTGGGCGTAATCTCACGAATGCAGCGTTCAATGTTCAATCTCAAAGCATCAAGTGGTTGAGGCCTGTTTATTTATTGATTTATTTATTTATTAATAATCAGGGACCACAACTAGACGAATACCAATTACTGTAGTCCACATACATTCCAAAAACAACAGCAAAGAGAAATATGATGAACAGCCAATACAAATTATACACAACAACCCAAAATTTTAAATTGTGATTCTATACTCCAATATTACTTATAATCAAATAAGACATCAATGCTCTCCTAAGTCACCTATTGAAACTTAAAAAACATCTATATTGTTCATATGCCAGTTATAGAACCGCATTAATCTCAAAAAAACTAAACCATAAAACAGTGACGTACGTTCGACCGGAACGAAAAATAGCACCCTGCGACGGCTGTTGAACGCAGGAATATTAGAAGTAATGTAATTCACAAGAGACGTATATAAATGATTATTTAGAATACGGAAAAAGGTGACCAAATTGGTGTAGCGTACTCTGAAATACTACGAACTAGACTAAAATAAAGAAGAAGTTTGCATAAACTTTCGATTTTGAAAAACCCCACATGGAGTAATCACAGCATCTTGGAGGTCAGGCAATAGTCGCATTCCTTGAAATTATCCTTTCTTGAAACTTTGCTTGCAGTACGGTGATAGCTTCATGAGAAGTGTGACATGAAGCACTGTCTTGCTGGAACCACATCTTCTTCAAATTAAGCGCAGCCAAATTGGGCCACAAAAAATGTGTCAACATCTGTTGGTATCGTTCCCCATTCACTGTAACTGAATCTGCAACCTCATTTTGGAAAATGGTCCAACGATACCACCATGCCAAAAACCACACCATAAAATTACCTTCAGGGGATGCGAAGACTTCTCGTGAATTTGTTGTGGATTGTTTTTACACCAAAAACGGAAATTTTGCTTGTTTACGTATCCACTAAACCAAAAATGAGACTCATCTGAAAAGATATGTCTTTTCGCAAAATTGCGATCCCTTTCAAGCCGTTCTAAACTTCAAGCATCAAATTCGCGGCGCTGACGATATACAGGGTGTTTCCTAAACATGCGGCAAAAATTCAGGGGGTTGTTCCTTGGACTATTCTAAGAATATTTTGTCCTTTGATGATTTTTGAAAAACCTATTTGTTTCGAAGATATAGGGGAAACAAAATTTTGGATAATAACATTTTATTATGAAAAATTACATGAAAATTCAACTCAACCTACAAAAACTGTTGAAAATGACCACCTCTACCCAGCATACAAGCATCCAATCTTCTCCTCATTGACTGCCGAACCCTTTCAAAAACACCAGGATCATTTCTTATTAAGTTACACCCAGCAATGATCCGATTTCGCAAGTCTTCCACATTTTCTACTGGAGTGGTATAAACTAATGATTTTAGATGGCCCCATAGGAAATAATCTAAGGGGTTTAAGTCCGGGGAACGAGCAGGCCATAAATGAGGTCCACCTCTTCCAATCCAGCGATCTCCGTATGTTAATGTTAAAAACTCACGAGCAACCAAACTAAAATGCGCTGGTGCACCATCGTGCATAAACCACATTGCATGTCTTATTGCCAATGGTACATCCTCCAAAAACAGAGGTAACGTTTGTTCTAAAAAGTTGCGATACACGTCCCCGGTAAGTCTTTCTGGTAAAAATATCGGCCCTATTAGGCAGTCACCCACAATACCAACCCAAACATTCAATGAGAACTGATGTTGAAAACGATCTTCAATTACCTCATGTGGATTTTCGTCGGCCCATACATGGTTGTTATGAAAATTTCTTATTGCATTTCTTGAGAAATTCGCTTCATCGGTAAAAAGAATCAGCGTCAGTAATTGAGGAATTTGAACTAATGTGGTTAAAAGCCATTGACAAAATGCAATACGTGGGGGAAAATCAGTAGGAATAAGTGCCTGAACGCGTTGCATATGGTATGGGTATAACAAATTGTCTTTAAGAATTTTCCAAACAGTCTTATTACTCACATTCAAAGTATTGGAAATTTTTCGAGTAGAAGTACTAGGGTCTTCTTCGATCATGTCCAGCACATTCTCTTCCAGTTCCACCGTTCTTACTGTGTTTGGTTTTCCTGGTCCCCCCATTTTTTTCAATGCGCCTGTTTCATGCAGACGTTGATGAATATTTTGAAACAATTTTCTGTCAGGAATATTACGCCCAGGAAATCGTTCAATGTACAACCTCCTAGCTTTTAATGAATTTCCATCAGCAAGTCCATAAATGAAATGCATGTCAGTCATCTCGGCGTTTGTATAGCGATTCATAATAGTCAAAGATAAAATGTTAATTGCTAATACATCACAAAACGAATTCAAATGAAAACCGTGTTTAATCTGTATTCCTTTACCATCTGCACTTATCAATTTTTAGTCAAAAAACTGGCCGTTTTTAGTAATTGGAATGTTGTTAAACAAATTTAAAAATAAATTGTACCTACTTAGTAAACACAGTGCGGTACGCATTTTTATTTAAACTATTATTAATTTTAAAAATATGAAAAATGTTGTTCGCCCTGTATCTTCGAAACAAAGAGGTTTTTCAAAAATCATCCAAGGACAAAACATGCTTAAAATAGTCCAAGGAACAACCCCCTGAATTTTTGCCGCATGTTTAGGAAACACCCTGTATATAGTATATTGTTGTAGGTCTATTGTGCCCCCTCTTCAGAGCTGTCGATGTCATTACCATCTACAGCTTGCCTTCCAGTTCCAGAGTTCTGATGAACTCCAGTATCTGGGATGGCTTCAAGAAGGTTAGGTCTTCGCTCCTGCAGATTTCTTGCCCAAAGCATTCCTTGCGTTGGTTTGAGATGGCGAGGCATTCCGTTGTCAGGTGATGAGGAGTTTCGTCCTCCTCCCAACCGAATCTGCACTCGTCAGTTTCTGCTAGCCCTAATCTCATCATTTGCATCCTGAGGCCGCAGTGCCCTGTGAGGAAGCCAGTGAGGAGGTGCAGCTTGATCTTACTGGGGTCCAAGTATTTCTTGGATCTGACAGTATCAAAGTTCCGGAGGAATTTCTTAGAGTGATGCATTCCGGGTAGAGATCTCCAGAAAGTACCTCTCTCAGTTTCTTCTTTCGTCCGGAATTCACTTTTATAGTTGTGTCTACCAACCCCACAATAAGATTCCGGGCCAATAAAGGGGGTTTGTGCTCCTTTCTTGACAAGTGTGTTGGCCTCCTCATTTCTTATGATTTCCGCGTGACCAGGAACCCAGACCAAGGAGA
The DNA here is from genome assembly GCA_937662695.2 of Halyzia sedecimguttata. NCBI lineage: Eukaryota > Metazoa > Arthropoda > Insecta > Coleoptera > Coccinellidae > Halyzia > Halyzia sedecimguttata. The sequence goes on along the minus strand of OW569420.2, from coordinate 20,445,311 downwards.
CCCTGTTGTTCTTGCCTACTTCATTAAGTTTCCTTCGGCACTCTCATATTAGCTTGGATTCGATAACATGGGAGCTCAGAGCTTTAATAGCAGCTTGACTGTCACAGTGAATTGCTATATCACATCTCTGATATTTTCTTTCTAGGTTCATTGCCACGCATCTTTCTATTGCAAGTACTTCTGTCTGAAAGACGCTCGGATAGGAGCATAGCGATAGTGAGCATTTGGTGAGCCCATATGCGCCAGCTCCTGTAGTGGTTTTTGAACCGTCTGTGTACCTTTTAATGGCATTTCTTTTAAGAACTTGGATGGTGGATTACCCGTCCCAGTCTTTTTTCATACCGCCGACGATGGTCCAGTGGCTAAAGTTATTGGGTCAAAACAATCTTGTACGGGTGTAAATCTAAATCTTTTTGCAAAATTCGCCAAGTTGATGAATTGTTAAGTCCTAACTCTTGAGCACGACGAGGAATTGATAAAGTTGGATCTTCTGCAACACTAGCTCTTACAGCAGCAATATTCTCAACAGTTCTGGCATTTCGGTGTCTTACTTGATTTTTGACATTGTGAAGAGTAAAATTGCTCTCAAATTTCTCAACAATGTGACGAATGAGTTTTGACAGATAACGAATGAGGAAATATTCACAAATATATACCACTTTGACTGGAAGTTTGCAACAGCCTACAAATCTTATTTTACAACCAAGATAAAGACAGAATAACTTTACCGCAAACATACTGTTTCAACTTTTTGCAAGCTTACCATTGAGTCTTTTCTTCTACTCAGATTTTTGTATGAAGGATCAACCATATCATCGCTTAGATAATCTATCCAATAACTTCATAGGTTTTCACAAAATTAATTCCAATCAAAGTGAAACTTTACATCGATGATGTCATTTTCATTAATTTAACATTTTTATTTCATGAATCAATTTTCTAGTCAGTAGGATTCAGTGAGGAATATTTCACGGCCAAATATTAGCAGCATACGGTACATATAAAATTTCATCTTCCTATTCTTCTCCACAAAGCGATAACTAATCCTCTTAAGAGTTCGAGAGTGGAGCATCGATGTGTGAAACACTGAAGGTCTATATTGACATAAATCACCGAAGCGGACCAAGAATTGAATTCTTCCCGTACAAAATAAATTATATCTGATTTGTGAAAATCGATCTACGCTTCAGAGCTCTGGGACGAATATGGTCCTTCTCATCGGATAACGATGCCCGCTTCAGACTTGGCTGCTTTAACAATCATCCATTTCCTGCTCAGGAAATACTTGAATTTCACTGCATTTCATGGTTGAACGCATGTCAAAGTCAAATAAGTAATTACAAGCACGAAAAAATTAACAGGGGCTGAATAATCGCAAAGCAAAGTAATGAATGTTGAAACGAAGAAAAACTCCTCAGTCAAATGAGGATTTTTGTTGACTGCTCATCTCCATTTCCATATTCAAATCTTCTTTGGTTCTGTGGCGGTGCAAGCACACGTACTTACGTCCTAAACCATGCCAAGCTGTTTGGTGGCAACTTTTTACACAAGCACATTCGTCTTGTTGTTTCTTTCAACATTGAGGTGCTGAGCTAACAGTTTGTGGCTTCTAGATGTCTCCAAGCCATCTGACTGTCTGCAACTGTGCATATTCTTGCATAGGGGGAAAATAGGATATATGCCAAAAAGGTAATCTCACTCTGCAAGTAAGATGAAACTGACGGGTGCACTCACAGGACACTGTCCTGTGAACTATCATTTGCGAGACATGTTGAAAGTTCCCAATGACATCTGTCGCTTCTGTCAAGAAGCCACGGAGACAGCTGAACACTTGCATTATGACTATGAGGCTTTCCATCAAGAAAAGCCTACAATAGCCTAGCTCGTAGTTCTTGAAACCGGAAAAAGGGATGGACCTAGCATCCAAGACCGTAGTGAAGTATATGTCTATTTATATTGTATATTGTTGTAGGGGGTAACCTTGCACTGCATGCTCAAAGTCTATTGTACCCCCCGTCAGACCTGTCAATGTCATCACCATCTACAGCTCGCCTTCCAGTTACAAAGTTCTGATGAACTCACTGGAGTTCATCCCAGATACTGATCTGTGATGGTTTCAAGGAAGCTACGTCTTCGCTCCTGCAGTTTTCTTGTCCAAAGCATTCCTTGTGTTGGTTTTGAGATGGTGAGGTATTCCTAATCAGGTGATCAGGAGTTTCATCCTCCTCCCCACCGAAATCTACACTCGTCAGTTTCTGCTAGCCCTAATCTCATCATATGCTTCCTTAGGCCACCGTGCCCTGTGAGGAAACCAGTGAGGAGTTGTTCTTACTGAGCTCCAAGTATTTCTTGGATCTGACAGTATCAAAGTTCTGGAGGAATTTCTTGGAGTGATATATTCCGGGGGGAGATCTCCAGAAAATACATCTGTCAGTTTTTTTTTCATCTGAAATTGACTTTTGTAGGTGGGGGTTTGTACTCCATTCTTGGCAAGTGTGTTGGCCTCCTCATTTCCTGTAATTTCCGTGTGATCAGGAATCCAGACCAAGGAGACCCTATTGTTCTTGCCTAATTCATTGAGTTTTCTTCGGCACTCCCATATAAGCTTGGACTACTACTATTTCTGCCTGAAAGACGATCGGATAGGAGCGTAATGAAATGTACCTGGTAAGAGAGGACCAGGCTTTCTGGTTTTTAATACTCTGATTACCTGTTCCTTTCCTAGATATTCTGAGAATGGCTCCATGGGCCATTTTGTCTATCACTAGATGAATTAGTGTGAGATTTGTGATAACCTCAAATGGCCTGGTAGGACAGGTTTCCACAGCTCCAGTAATACACACACAGGCCAGCCTTTGAACTTTGTCAAGGGCTTTCCTCGTGCTATTATGGCTTGTTCATGTTTTACAGACTACAGCCCCATACCTAATTATGGGTCTCACAATCATGACGTACATCCGTCGCAGTATCTTAGGGTTGCAGTCTCAAGACTTCCCGGACAGATTCCTGCACGCCATCAAAGCCTGTATTGCTTTGCTAGCAGTGATTTCAACATACCTATTCCACAGAAGGTTGCTATCTATTGGTACCCCTAGATATTTAACTTCAGACTTCCATTCTATAATATCTCCGTTCAAAAAGATCTCACAGCTGGAAGTTCTCTTGTCCGAGTAAACTGAATCAATGTGGTCTTGTTCAGTTTTATGCTCAGCCCCACTGACAAGCACCACAGCTCAATAATTCTAAGGCCCTCTTGTGAATTATATTGGGACTTTACTGCCTGACTTGGTTGCACAATAGATCTACAGGTCAAAGTGTTTGCGAGGTGTGTATGGCCTATCACCCCTCCTTTGGTCTAATATAATTTGGAGGTCTCCTTACAGCGTTGAGAGAAAACATTAGCTTTCTTCATGTAACCTGTGTAGGGCTATGATTGACGTCATCGTAGATCTGGTTTTTAGTCAGCCGCCGATAGAAGGTTGCATCGTACTCGACATGGGTATTGCTGTCAGGTGCTTCAAGAGTTCTCCACATAGTTACAACAAACCTTGCTCTTAGTCAGTCTCAACATCATGCCAAGTTGCTGTCATCCGTAACGAAACTGTATCAAAGCTAACCTTATAAAATTGAGCGAAAACAAAAGTGTTCTGCATAGTTCTATGATTGATCAAATTTCAAGGATATGTCTTTGCGTGTCTTCTTCTCTCAGCTTGACTTGTACTCAACATGAGTGTTGCTACCAGGAAATCTTGGAATTGCCTGAATAGTTGCTGGTACTCAGTCCCTTCGGCATAGTGCTGACATTAGTGAGTAAACACACCCTTACTGTGCCTATCTATGGTATAATAGGTCTCGTGGTCATTACAATCAAAAACTTCATGTCCTATTGTCTCCGTGAAAATTGCGAGAATAATGTGGACATAGATAATAAATCAAATGAAAATTATCCTCGTGAAAACTTTGGGGTGGATATTTTGTCTCGCACATTCAGTTCTGACACCGGTTAATCGGGTCACACGTTCCCATATTATAGACCTAGAGGATATAAGTTAATTAATGATGTCTCGTATTATTCAGTACATTATCTCCGAAGTGGGATTACTGTCAAGACGTCCACAGATGCTGAATTGTTGCGCAAAATCCGTCTTCGAATTATGTCGAGACAGCTAGGAGGACTTGATATTTGATTAAATTATTATCTGTTCACAACACATGTTAGTGAATTGAATTTCTGGTAATGTCGTGGTTATTATTTCCCATTTCAATGCCGGATTACAACCATACGTTGAAGAAGTTCTCGCATTTCCTTATTTTTTTTGTTGGCACCTGAATGTATTGAGATGCCAATTAGCATAAAGCAATCTGACATAGTTAAATAGATAGGTCTGTCAGTTTGGTATTATTGCACCGAATAATCACTTCGAAAGGGAAAATGTTTTCTCGTCATAACATCTTTGTATAACCGCATGAGCCCCAAGTGCCAGCGATACACTATATGAAAGGTAAAATATCGCAGTTTTGGAGAGATGCTTATTCAAACGGTCAAATTGCGTTGCTCTATCCCAACTGGTCTCTAAAATATTTGCAAAATAAGGAAACTCGCCCCTGGCTTAAACCATCCCTAACTTCCATCAGAACACCCGGAGGACAGTTTAACAACAGGAAGTGTGGCACCCTAATGGTACCCTATCACCTCCTTGCTCATGTCGATGTGGTAACCTCAGACCCGCACACAGAGCGTCAAAAGTATGGAAAAGTGGATTCATTTTTGTTTGATACTTCAAATTAATTTATACTTTAAGGAATATTTCTTGTAATTCCTATTGTTCGACCATTTCCCGTTACCAAGCGGTAACATCATCCAGATGGTCTTTAATATTTTTTGTGTGCTTCCGAATCAATACTAGTATGGTTTTTATAATGAAAAAGTGTTAATTTGATGAAAACTTTATTTAAAAATTTTCACGTATTTCTAAAATTAAGAAAGTCACTATATCGCGAATTATTGACTCAAATGGCGTTACATGTGCATCATTGAATTCGGAATTTTATGATATTATGGAAATGCTTGATGCATGTTTGAATACCACCTATTTCCAACTAGGAGATGTTTTTTATCGACAAAATTTTGGAATGGCATTGGGTTCGCCTTTATCACCTGTCATGAGCAATATTTTCATGGAAAATTTTGAAGAAAATTCTTTAAAAAAATTTTTGGATACATATTTGTTGAAACCAAAAGCTTGGTGGCGATATGTTGACGATATATTTGTAATTTGACAACATGGTAGAGAACAGTTAGGAAAATTTTTCGATTTCATGAATTCAAAGGAACTTACGATAAAATTCACTTCGGAAATAGAGAAAGATAATCGGCTTTCTTTCCTAGATGTTTCGATAATTAAGTATACAAACCAGTTCGAAACGAGTGTCTTCAGGAAGCAGACACATACAAATAGATATTTAAATTTCTATTCAAACCATCAACTCAGTGTGAAAAGAGGTGTTATTAAAACACTTTATGATAGATCTAACCTAATTTGCTCTAATCTTGAAAATCGAAATAATAAAATTGATTTCATCAAAAAATTTCTTGAAGATAATGGATATCCGAGGCAATTCATAAATACATCAATCATGAATTTAGATAGAAGAGCAAATAATCGAGTACAACACAATAATCAACAAGAGCAGCAACCCAATATGTTGAATGTGATCCCTTATGTTCGTGGCCTTTCTGAAAAAATCAGAAGAATCGGTTCTAAGATCAATATAAGCACCGTCTTCAAAACACAAAATGATCTTAGTTCGTTATTAACAAAGACAAAACCCATTAATGAAAAACAAAAATAAAAAAACTGTGTATATAATATTCCTTGTATTTGTGGTAAATCGTACACAGGAGAAACATCTAGACCACTAGAAGTAAGAAAGTCGGAACATAAAAACAACTTGAGAAATAGAGACAGAAATCAAAAATAGTAGAACATGTATGTACAATCCAAGGAGATCACATGATGGATTGGAGTAATACAAAGATTCTGATGACAGAACCTGATTATATTGAGGAGTCGAGTTGTATTTTGTTGAACAGAGAATGCAATTTTGCAAATTGCTCAATTGGTATTGATCATATTTGGCTGAATTTATTAAAAAAGGAGTTGGAACTTGGAAATTTCTATGCAAATTAAAACTATGTTACTATGATTATCAACTACTGTCAATGTGACAACTCTCGAATTTCAGAATAACTATCAACAAACTAATTCTGAAGATTTTCGTTAAGTGTCTGACGAAGGAGTCTGATATAAACTCCGAAACGTTACGATATAGTTGTTTCTTCGTTGATGTTGGTTCGTTGTTGTTTGTTAGGCAACATTGTTCGATTGATTGCTTCTGACCAATATCTTGTGTTTCATACGCAGAAGCAAATCACAAAATGATGAATTTTTCATTTTATAGATATTTTTCAGAGTTTGGGAGGGAAAACCCAGAAAAAAACCTTTCAATAAAAAATAGGGACTTGCAATTTGAAAAAAATTGATGACGTCACTACTTGGTAAGGGAAAATTGTAACAGAATCATTGCTACGGGAAATTTTGAAAATCATTAAATTTGTGGATACTGATATATAAGAAAAATAAAAATAAATAAATAATAGTCAAATTATAGACGGTATGACAGATTTCTCATAGTGACACGAAAAGACTAAACTGAATCCCATATAACTCGAAAGACCGAATTGGAGCATGAAAGGAAACACGACGCGATTATTTCATTCAAAGTGAATCGAAAACACTAAAAACAAGTGTAATATCCTTTGTAATTCCCTTTAAGAGGCATCGAAATTAAGTATAGTCGTTGCAGCAGCGATCTTAAATTCCTGAATAGTCTATGGCGAGGCCCGCAAAGCGGCATTCCACAAATGCATCTCGGTGGGATGTAAAAGGACTAAATGGATATCAAGATCCTCCATTAGAGATGAAAGAACACGAGAACACGCCACCACTCTCGTTTCCCACTGTAATATGCGTGAAAAATAACTCTAGAAATGGATAGATATACCTTAACTTTCGTACTGAGCTATCAAGGCATAACATCAGAGTGCTCCCGGAGTTGTTGGGGATATCCGGTTTAAACATTCCAATGAAGTGCAAATCCAGACCAACGTTTGTTGCATCCGTATGAATTCTTAATAATTGGTGGGTTTAGGAGATAAATATCTCGGCTGACTTCGTTATTGGGCAGACTCGGTCTGATGTTTTCGGAGTAACGAAACAGTATTTTTTTTACATTACCAATTTCAAATTAATATTTTTTCAAGATGCAGTTTTATCATAAAAATCCATCGATCATTTTCAACTCTAACAAGCTAATATTTTCGGAGATATGATTTTTCAAAATTTATACCAATATGAACTTTGTCACATTAAAGAGAACTACTCATCTGTCAAATATTCTGTTACGTTTAACGCGCCATTTCTGAGTGCGTTTTTCAGCGGGTGTTGATTGCTTCCTAATAATTCGAAATTAAATATACAAAGGAGGTTTTGAGCAGGTGAGTTATTGATTTTCCTTGCCTTAAATGTGGTCGTCTCCAGTTTCTTTAAAAATATTCATTCGTAAACATAAAATATTTGTTAAAATTCTTAATTTCTGAAGTACTTGGGAAACGCATGAATATAAGGTAACTCTGAATCGTTCAATGTTACCCGCAATTTGAATTTGGTACATCGGGTAACTAATTTTCTTTTTAAGGTGGAGAATGCCACGAAAATTGGAAAAAGCGACAACCAGTGTCAGAAAATATGGTACAACAAGTGGGAAAGCCCTGTGGACAGGATCTTTGGCGCTCTTGTTCAAACTTTGAAGAATCATATCTCCAAAAGTATTGGTTTCTCAGAGTTGGGAATGATATCAATGGATTCGTATGATAGAACTGCATCATGAAATGAAATAAATTAATTGAGAATCCATTGACATCATTCCCAACTCTGAGAAAACAAGAATTTCGAAGTTATTTTTTTTTAATAGACCCATTTTGTGTTATGACAAGAATCCATTGATCATTCCCAACTCTGAGACACCAATACTTTCGGAGATATGATTTGTCCAAGTTTCAACAAGAGCGCCAAAGCTCCTGTTCACAGGGCTTGAACCAATTTTTCTCGCATAATTTGAGATTTTATCATTAAACGGAAAAAGTTGGAAAATCACGGATGTGAGGTCAGTCTGCTTTGACTCGCATGATTAGATTTACAGCCGAGTGCTCACCCGTCCATATCCTGAACTCGCCCAAAGCTGCTTGGCTCCCAGGAAAAAAAAATTATATTTTCCCAATATCGGGTTTAAATCTAGAACTGAGCTGTATAGAATATGGTTTTGAAGGTTCTTTTACATTTTCAGCAGTATCTAACGGGTGATTTCTGGGATACAGATTTTTAATTTCATTTGGATATCCGTTGATGTATCTTGCGGTACATCAAACCTTTGTGTTGGGTAGGGCTTCACACGAGAAGAGAATAGGCGAGAATATAAAAAATCTCGTCTGGGTCTCGCCAATTCCAAAAAAATTAAGTCTCAACCTTGTCTCATTACCAGTTGTCCCCTCTCGTCTCGTTTAATTCTTAATACGATAATAAATATTTAAATAAATAATTTTGTGAAGCAATATTTATTACGCTCTCATTCAAAAATATTTGTACATGTACATATTTTTTTAAATTTTAAGCACTGTTAATTTCATCTTTTAAATTACTCGATTACCAAGAATTCAAACATAACCACGCTTGCATCAGGTCATCTTTCAATGATGTACGTGTTTTTCCAATGATCATACCTACTGTGGAAAATAATATTTCAACAGGTACGGATGTAGCCATTAATAAATCATCGGCCATCTCAGAAAGTGTAGGAACTTTTTCATGTACTTTACACCACTCTAAAATACAATTTTTCGATTCCAATTTGATCTTTCTAACATAAAATGTTCTTCAAGCTCAGCTTTCCAATGTTTCGAAGGTTTTGTTGATGTTTTAAAGAGGCTATCGATGTCGATACGTTTTTTAATAGAATGGGGCAAATTGATATCGTTTTCAATGAATATCTTCCAAGTGGGTAGATCGTTGAGGGTGTTCTAGGCGTATTCCTCATAACACTTTTCGAAACATTGAATAGCTTCATTTTCCATTTCTTTACCAGTCTCATTTTATGTACTTCCACAGATGTATACAATAATTGTTCACATCTTCACTACAAGAAGCACAATAAATTTCTTCAGATGTTCAAATAGAGACAATAAAACATGTGCATTAAGTATTGAATTCATAATGGGATCAGTTTTTATGGTGGTAAATTCTATTTTTTCTTGAAAAATAATCTCAAATATCACAAGATCTTCAAAAAATCGTTTATTTATAGAACGATCGTTGTATAACATAGACAAAATATATTGGTAATTATAGTGGAAACTCTTGAGCCGTATATAAGAAATGTTTACTGTATGTATGTATCTGTAGTAAATAAGACGATCTTCCAGGTAGAAATTTTCGAGCCAAAGAAACCCTTTGAATAGTATACACGTTTATTACTCCGTAGTTCATAGACACATATCCTCAACCGAGAGACAAAAATCGATCTTGAAAAAAACAAATTCAAACCTAAAATATAAAAATCTGCAAGGATAGATATTTATGACAAGAGAAACGTTACTATAACGTTACTTAGTTTCCTATCACTATATTTTATTAAGGTTTAACAGTGAAAGTGACTCGAGTTTCGTAGTCAACTACATTTTGAAACTGATGTATTTCAAGTTGTGCAACAAGGTCTTTACATGTCTTCTGTAGGCTTATTACTTGAGAATTTCGAATAGTGGGGAATTTCATAGATACGTCTGTTCGTCTAGAAGTTTTCCTGCTGGGTTATTCAGGTATATTTATTATTTTTTCAAATGAACTATAACAAAATAACGGACTACTCTACCCATTATTTTTCGTTAAAATTTCAACACTTGATTATTGATTTCCGTACAAGGAAATAGCATTTCTGAAAAATTTTCTCCAACTGTCGCCAGGTCTTTGGCATTGTTGAGTTCACATAATATCTTCTCAAATTCATTATTTTTCCAAATTAAATTCACATTGTGGAGAATACGTAATCACTACTTCTATGTAGATACAACGTTGCATAATTGTCTGACAGGAAAATGACTATAACCTAACATTTTCAAAATATACACGGTGAAATATGTCAAACTTTCATGGCCAACCGGGAGACTTCATGAAAGTGAATGGAGTATACTGCCAGGTTCAGCTAGGGTACCTCGAGTTTGCTGAGCCCGTACTCTGGAACACATCCCAGAGCCCTTGAGGGCGACATTTATATTAATATCAGTAGTTTAGTTTTAATTTTCAATGAATAAAGGCGATTAATGGTGGAGTCGGGAACAACAAGTTCAACCGATTCGAAAGACCATTCACAGAATATAAACGGACTCTTCGTTTATCCCGACTGTTCCAGAATTAGGTTTCCTTCTGCTGACGAGTTCTATCGACTTCCAATCACTTATAACTGGACATTTGCGAACGAACGATCCCAACGTCACTTTTTCGTGATTCGAATTTTTTCACCGGAACTGGAAATGAAATCTGCGAGACGTGCGCTGTAACTTAATTCGGCCATTTGCAATTAGATAAGCGTTTGAAAGGACCAATTTCACCTTTTCCAAACTGCTCTACCGTCTCGGACCTCTTTGGAAGTTTCGATTGTATCTGATCGTTGAGAAATTCATCAGTAATTTCTACTGTGCATTTCAGTTTATAATTTCTCGATAATGAACTTCCGGAATTGTGCTGCATAGAAATTCATAGTTTAAGTTTCGAAATATCTTCATCAATAAAATTTTATTTAAAAATAAAGGTTTTTTTTCCAGTGCCTTTATTAAAATGCTTCATATTATCAAAAAAATTAAAACTTGAGCATATTTGACCAAAGTTGATGCCTCAGTTTTGAATATCCATTTAGAAATTCAGCATAAAATAGATATACGTACCCCTTGCCGTTCTTCTCACGAAACATGGATTCTTCCAATCTTGAATCCTCGACTTTTGCTCTTTTAACAGCAAAAATGTTTTTTTAGAAAATAACTTTTTGAATTGCCCCATCGACATTCATCCGATTCAGTGAAAAAAGAATATCTTTGTTCCACATCTTTTCAATAATTAATCTTCTTGATTGAACAAATGGGATTATCACCTAAGAAAAATTGTTTCATTGGAAAATGAATGAGAATCGAAACATTGCTCATTGTGGTAGAAAATGCAACATGCGCGCCAATACTCCCGACTTCACGTCAGTGCTTCAGGACCTCCGAAAAAAATATTGTCATCAAAAGATACCAGCATCTTACAGAGAACGTTCTGTTGTTTTCAAAATTCTACTTCGATTTCCTGTACGATCATTATTTCCCAACTTATTCATGATAAAGCACTCCTTTGCTTTGATTGACGATAACTTCGATGCATATGATCGTACAGGCTTTTCAGTGGAACCATATTAATGGGTATTCAATTTTCGAATAAAATATGCTTGATGGAATTTCGAAAGAATCATTTTTGAAGCCTACATCTTTTCTAAGACAAGCAAAAATTTGGGATTTTTTTTTCGATTATTTTTTTTTTAAATTACCCGAGAACCATACATCATACAACAATTTGTAGCCAGTTAAAGTCTGTTCAATATCTTCCAAAAATTTTGAATATTGTTTTATATACCTTAACTTTTGTTACACGTATATTTTCAAATTCTGCACACTTCGAACTGGACGAGTAAAACAGTGGAAAACAAATTCAGAGGGGTGATATCGAGAATGTTTCCGCTGTACAAATATTATAGTTTTATTCTTGGCACCAAATTGTCAAAAAGTCAAGTTGAAGAAATCATTTCCTCTGTATGTAACACCCCAAACGTCACTGAGTATCACCTACCAGTTACCCTTGATATTTCTTGAGTTTTTCATAATTATCAGTGACTCAGTGAAAGCATTCAAGGGTGAAAACTTTAGCAAGTTCTTTAGAATTATCTAAGTACCCAAATAAATCAAGAGGACATGGATTGGAGCAGAAAAAAAAACACGATTTGGGTCAAGAAATATTATCAGAATCTTCGCTTCGATATCTGTTTGATATGGCATAAACCTCATTCGAGTGAAATCTGCAGCATTATTTATACTTAACACAACCACAATGGCAGCTACGTTCCCAGAAGAGGATTCTGGTATCAGTTTCACCCTCTCAAGTGCAAGGAGTAGTTGATGACCATTCTAAGGATTCCCTGGTAAATGCCTTGCATATTTCAGGAAGTGTGAACCTGCTGAGAGTGTCAGTAAACGCAAATAAGCTATTCCCTAATCTTTGGAGTCTGTCCAATGAATTTGGGTAAAACTGCAAAGGTGCGAGAGTAAATTATTAAGTTGGCCTTCCTCTACGAAATATCGCGGAAATTATGCTTCCAAATCTGGGAGATCCACCCAAGTTATACTGCACGGGACGAAAGATCACAATCTTCCCGAAACAAGCGGAATAAATTATTCAAGAACAAATAAATCCTTGGGATGCTCTGCACATCCTGGATAGTTTTTCGTCAGTTTTCACCAGAATGGAGTTCACTGCACGAAGGGAAGACGAAATCATGGATGTTGATTATAAGATTACCACAAATACTCATACTGGTTACTAAATATGTTTTTCACTTGTGATACGAAATACGTTAAATCCAACAAAAATTTCTATATAACTTACACTTATTTATTTAATGAATATCGCTTTTCTTCGACACACTGATTCTTTCAGGCAACATCATACTAAACCTTAATATTTAATGGTCTCCTTGAACATTACTATCGATATATATATATATATATATATATTCTTTTGAACTTGAGCATTACAATTAATTTTTCATCTAACAATAAAGCATGTGTATGAAAAAAGTGTTAGCAGAGGTTAGTGTAACGGGGTACCATATAATTTGATATATGATACTAGAGCTTAGGGAAAAAACCTCAGCAAAAAAACCCTATCTCCCCGTTAGTGTTGTGATTTATGAAAATTGAAATTGTTAACAAAATATGCTGAAATATTAAATATTGAAGGGCATCTTTTTCTTCATTATCGCTTCTTCCTTCAACAATCAGAGAAGTTTCTCCAAGGTACCCGAAACCCAATCTGGAAAAGGAAAAGGCAAAGGGAGAAAACGAACAAATTAAAAATGGAATATTCTATATTTTATTAAATAGATTTAAAACTCGTTACCCATTCTAAAAAAGATTCAGAAACATTATGACCTAAAGATTTCCTATTCTTCTTCTTCTTCACTCACATATTTAGTATTATATATTTCAAACTCCTAGTTCTTTGTAAAAATTTGTAATAATTCAACATACCACTTCTCATGAATTCATTTTCTATTCAAAAATATTGAGTAATGGAAAAAAAAACAGATCTTGTTGTTCATTATCAAAATTACCCGTATGTTTTCCTTTATTAGTTTCCGCCATAATGCAGTACCACACGTACATTAAAATTCTGTCATGTTTTGAAATATGGGTTAAAATAATGTCCTTCTACTATAGAATGGTTAGATTAATTCGAATTAATGTTGTTGTGTTGGTAGCTGTTACCTCATTTCGTTTACCAAAACTTCCTACTGTTTTTCCTATAAATAAAATTCAACACAACTACTGCAATTTAACTGATTATTACCGGATTTATCTTCATTATTATGAAAAACAGAAAAACTCTGTTCCAGTCACCTATATAGTAATGTTCTAGGAGATCAGTAAATATTGAGAACTTAGTATGATGCAGTCAGAAGGAGTCACTAAGTCGACAAAAAGCGTCACGATAATCATTAAATAAATAAGTATGAATCACATATTATTTTTCATTTGATCTTTTATGGGCTTGAATCAAATAATTTTGAATTGCAAATTATCGAAGTTATAAGAACTCAAAATTGATACTATTACGACCTGATATGGTTTGAGGAAGAGTAAGATTGTTTCGGACAAACCAAATGGGAGAAAGTAAACCCAAGAAGGAGAACAAAATCTTCAAGAAATCCGGGAAAATTAGGAAACCGTTTCAAGATCAACCACGAAGTTTGATTTCCGTTGATATATTAATTGAATTAAAACAGTTAATTTCCGCTAATATTATATATAGTCCTATTGGTCCTTTATTGAAATTCATTTTTTCAGACATAATGTAAATAGACCAATTCTTGTTTTTCACTTATACTTAATGAATGTAAGAATCATTTCATATTCAAGTATTTTTCATTTACTCGAATAACAGCCCTTTGAAATCCGACATCGAAAAATTTCTGCAAACCATTTTGTACGTCCTTCATCCAGTTGCGCCTATACCCAGGGATTCTTTCCTAAACTACTCCGGGGAAATTCATGACACTTGGTACTAAAATCGAGTATTACCCTGGGATTATCTTCCGAGCCTTTTTTCCGGATCGATTACCTCTCTCTGAGGCATCAAAATTAGGGGTGAAAAATAAGAAACAACGTAAAATTGTACTGATATTAAGCAAGGCATACGGTTCAGTTTTGTTCCTGCGAATCTAAAAGATTTCATCACAATGTTCTGCTACGAGACCTATAGGTAAAAATTCTGGATTTCTGTTCTACTCTTGGCGCGCTTGTTCCCCTGAATGGAGCGAGCGCCTATTATTTTGCCCAAATGTCTGTTATTCTCGATTTTTTTGTCTGAAATTGGTCTGCAACGTTTAGTTTGTGCTCACTGTCCGTCTATTCCGCCATGAGAACGATAACTCTCGAAGGAAATATGTTAGAGAGTTAAAATTCACAGGATGGCTTTGGGGCACAAATATCTCGGTTGTTTTTAATTGCTAAATCCAAGCATTTGTTTCGGAGGTTAAGGTCATATAAATTATGGTTTTCCCAATAACTCGGTACTTAATAGAAAATTTAAAAAAAACTATCCGTCAGGTCTCGCTGATATTTCGCAAGAGCCTTCAAAACCATATATTACAGCCAAGTTCAATATTTAAACACAAATACAAGGATTTTCTTTTGCGCGCTCGTTATAGTGAACAGCGTGCTATCAGTTAATTTGAATGGATAGAAACACCCTAACGGTTTCGGAGTTGAACTCATATGAAATGTTGTTGTTATTTCAGTAATAACTCAAAACATGCCGGTTTGATCGATTTGAATCTTGGTAATTAGTTGTATAATACTAACCCAAAAATTTTACAGTATCCTGTAATGATTACTTATTATTCAACATATCAGGAGTGATCGACCTAATCACAAGCGTTATTCGATCTTTCAGGTCATTCAAATCAAGTAGTTAATTTTTGTACACAATGCTCTTCACATATCCCCATAAAAATTAATCTAATCGGTTAAGATCAGGGGATCGCGCTGGCCATTCGATCGTTCCTCGCCTTGCTATCCACCGATTTGGAAATATTGCGTCGAGGTACTGCACATTGCGTTGGTAATGTGCAATTGCAACCATATCGTATTTCGTGGAACTTGAGGATTTCCTTGATCAAGATATAAATTTGCCAAAGTTGGAACGACGTCATTTTGAAGTAGTGCTAAATATTTATCGCCATTCAAATTGCCCTCAATGAAAAAGGGACCTATGATATGGTTTCGAAGATTTGCTGCCCAAATATTAATCTTTTCAGGGAATTGGATGTGTTCCTCTCTAATCAATTCTCCTATCAAAATCATCTTCCAAGAGCTCCTGGGTAGGTATCATTTTATAGGAATACATTTTATTTTGTTTTAGTTGTTTTTTAGTTTAGAATCAATGTATCGCTGACATTGAATGTTGTGGAGGCATCTCTCCTCGATTTATGTGAATTTTCTTCATAGTCAAGCATCACCCCTAATTTCATATCCTCAAACAATGTATTAGCAGCTGCTTTTTAAATCTGTCTTACATCCCCAAACTCGCGAAACTGCTTCTCTATTTGACTTATTGTCCCTTGGGTTATAGGTGGTACATTCGGAAACATCTCATGAAACAAGCGACTTACTCCGTTTTGTGTTCCGTAACCAATCATTTGTAAAGTTGTTATTTTGTGCATTTCCGTTAATCGAGCCATTATAAATAAATCAATCTATAAACTACAACTTAGCAGCACAACACAGAAAGAGTTTTATGGTTCCATCTGGAAAACATAATTTTATGGTGTTTTTTCATCTTCTTTCTATCACATCTTGAAGGCAAAAGAGTTTACTATTATTGTAATAAGATTATGAATATGCGAGGGAATATTATAGAAAATTTCATTTTTTTCTATTATAAGTTTTGCATTAAACATGAAAGAATAGAGAATGATGCGACCTTTTGAACGATGTATCACAAGGCCATATTTCCCATTTGATAGATTGGCAGTTGTACCTGTCTTTCGAAGGGTGATGAAGGTAGGGTTCGCATTTTTACGAAGAAGAATGACATTTCAAAATTTGAATTTGACGTGTTTCGGGATTTTCCACAAATATTTACAGTAATCAAGATAATGAATTTATTCTATTTGGCTTTTCCGCACTGTATTTATATTGCTTCTGACAAGTATATAGTGATGCAGAAGCAATATCGAAACGATCGGAACTTTTTCTTTTATAGATATCTTCCAGAGTTTGTGGGAGAAAACCTAGAAAAAAAACATTGAATCATGATTGCTGATGTTCATTATTCCCGAATTATTAAACCAAAACGAGAGCTGCAAATGAAAACGCGGATCTAAGACGTGTAATAAAAGGTGAGAAATGAAAGTTCCACAATTCGAGATCGCTGTCAGAAAGTTATTTGAAAGTTGGAATGCCCAACTACATTCCTGGAATCGAAGAATTGAAATTGCTCATCTCTGTTTTAATGAAATTCATCCGAGCAACGCCACTTCTAGTCCGTGTTCATACTGGAGGAATCTAGGTCAGCAAGCGATTTTTGGAAGCTCGATCCTCCCTAATAGCTGCGGAGAGGAAAAGAACGAATTAAAGCTGAAATTCCGAAAATTTCCCCCCAACGTTTTCGATGAATAGTCACATTCATGTGAGAATAGGACCATCTCACCGTTTGAAGCATTTTATTGATACTGGAGTAAAGTATCAAAGACAGATACTGAAGGCTGCTTTTGCTTCGAATACTATTCTATCTGGACAATTCACAGATACAGGAATTGAAGAAACGCGTCATATGGACCGCAATTCTTATAGTTACCATTATGAGCATTCCTCTCTCTTCGAAGCATTTCCATTAACTTGAACTAGTCAGATTCTCATGATTTTTTCACAATTAGAATACCTAAATCTGCATCAAGCAGGGGTTAAGGATGAAATATAAGAGATCCACAACACAAACATTTCAATACGTATTGTCATGATTCGATAAACCCGAATTCTTGAATTTAATGAATTTTGAATTGAAGGGTACAGGGGAAAAACCTGGTTACACGATTTTTTATCGAAAATGAGTTAATGTCGGATTCCTGTGTGTTGAAGGGTGCTGGATCCGATGAGATAGCCAGAATAGGGAAAACAATAGTCCAAATGTTTCAAAAAATCGAGTGAACATTTGGAATGCAGGAAAAAAACCAGGTCCTTCGAGTGCTGCCAGGGAAGAACCCGGTAACATTCGTTCCTCGCTTCTCCCACTACTACCCCGTTCAACGACTTTGGTAGTTCGCTGATTGTACTGAATCATTTTTTTTTGTCCAAGAGCCTACGCACACGAGCATAACTAATCGAAGACGCGAAATTACTTGGTTTTTCTCCTGTTTTTCAGGAGTTAATTATTTGAAATTGAAAAAAATACTCAATAAACATATTTTTAATAATTTGTTCGCATTCATCAATACTTCAAGATCTGTCATAGATATTTTTCAAAATTTCGAATTACCAAAGCAGTAGGTATTGTGTTTTGGGCAAAAAAATTAATTTTACTCGAAACAAGGAAAATCCGAGTATCCCGGTTTTTCCTTGTACTCTTCAATTATAAATTTTGCCCCACCTTTCAGTGAATTCAATTTGTAATAAATTATTAAAATATAATCCAAACTTTGGAGGATTTTAGTTGAAACTAGTTTGGAATGTATTGAAATGACTTAACAAATATCAATTAATAATGTAACTATAATAAATATTCTATCATAAAACTAATAACTACCCTTAACCTATAAATTAATGTCCATTCATCATCGAAGATGTTGGAAATGGAGACGAA
Source organism: Halyzia sedecimguttata (assembly GCA_937662695.2). Taxonomy (NCBI): domain Eukaryota; kingdom Metazoa; phylum Arthropoda; class Insecta; order Coleoptera; family Coccinellidae; genus Halyzia; species Halyzia sedecimguttata. The sequence continues at coordinate 20,427,036 of OW569420.2, read as the reverse complement.
AACTTTTATTTTGTAGGCTTTTTCAATATGTGACGAATAGTTTCTGCGATACTGTGTTTTTTAATAATTATCTTAAACATTTCTGGGCATACAATCCTCATGAAATGTATAAGTCTTCGTGTTAGTATTTCCTAGCTATAACTCAGAATTAAATGGTTTCTTTCTGGGTTTACTCTCCCAAACTCTGAAAAATATCTATTAAATAGAAATGTATTATTTTTGTAATTGCTTCTGCGTAAGAAACACAATATTTGTCAGAAGCAATAAATGGAACAATGTTGCCTAACAAACAATAACGAAACAACATCAATGATGAAACAACCATTTCGTAACGTTTCGGATTTTAAATCAGACTCCTTCTTCAGACACTAACGACAATTCTCGAATTTCAGAATAGCTATATCAACAAAAAATAATTCTGAAGATTTTCGGTAATGTCTGAAGGAGTCTGATTTAGACTCCAGAACGTTGAGAAATAGCTGTTTCATCATTGAAGTTGTTTCGTTATTGTTTGTTAGGCAACATTGTTCGATTTATTGCTTCCGACAATTTCTTACGCAGAAGCAATTCACAAAATAATAAAATTTTATTCAATAGATATTTTCCAGAGTTTAGGAGAGAAAACCCAGTAAGAAACCATTTAATCCCACAGTATCCTTTGATCATTATTCCATAACTCAGAAACCTGAATTTGCCCATTAACGAATCTAGCCGGCGCATTTGGACTCCAATCTTACCTGGCAAATTTGCATTCTCTAATTAATTTCGTTAGAGTATAATCGTGACTACGGACGGCCGGCCGTACGGCAGGATATAATTCAGATGCAAACTGTCCGAGATGCAATTCGTGAGTGAGAAACTTCTTTAAATATCGTGAAAACAGATCCGAAACATGCGTCAGTCACCGAAAGTTCTGGTGAATCTGAAGCATCAGATATTCATGCTAGAATATTTTTGAGGAATCAGTCTGTACATCGAGGTTCGAATCTGCTGGAGGTCATCAAAAATTATCAGTGCTGTCGAGGGTGACATTTCAAGTGTGAAATGGTATTGAAAATGCAGAGACATTGAGGAACAAGCTTGAAATTTTAGTACTAAGGACTAGACATGTGTTAAAAATTGAAGGGAAGCGTAAACTGGATGAGAAATGAGGGATTTATATCAACTCATAAAAATTACTCTCTTGCGTTTATGGAATTACATCATCCATGATTAACAGCTGTATCAGACACAATGTTGTTTATACACATAAAAACAAAAAGTTACTGTTGTAACTCTATCTAAGCTTCGCCATATGATATTTAAGGTTTAAGAACCCTTTTAGCACTTACGTTGCAATTTTTATTTGGGTACAGGTGGACTCTGCTGCTTGCGAAATTTCTTAAGGATCATATCACTAGAAAATTCTAGAAAAATCATTAAAAAAATCTGTGTGCCGGAAATTATCCGTAGAATATCGATATCTGATTGGATTGAAACTTTGTAACTAGTTGATGAATGCCAACACAAAGACTTATGCGAAATTTCGTGAGGATCGTGTCCCTACCAAATAAAAAAAAAAAAAATTATAAATATTAAAATGGAGAAGTATAACGGGTAATTCCGCATTTTAATAAACTTATCCGCGTTATCCTATTTTCTTATTATAAATATTATTTTACAACGAAATTCTAAATTCAAACACGATCGGATCTATAATGGTTGAGATATGGAAAAAATACTGGAAAGCGACTGGCATTGGGTGAGTTCGGTATCTGAATGGGTGACCTTCACCATGATAACTTCTAAACGGAAAGAGATAGTGGCAATTTTCAGGATAGGCTGCGCGTCCGACTGTGACACTTAGCTTCGTTAATAGGCATAATCGGCCGAACGGTTTTGTAGTTATACCCATCTGAAATTTTGTTGTTATTTACTGAATAACTCAAAAAATACAGATCTGATCCAATTGAATCTTTGTAATTACATAGCTGTAGAATGCTGACTCGCTAACTTCTCGAAAATTTCGTGAAAAAAAATACACTATTTGTTAACGTAGATTCCAGGCACTAACGAGAAAAATTGGGTTTTCATTTGAAAAAAATTAGTTTTGAGGTTTTTGTCATGACTGACTTTGACATTGAAATAGAAACACCCTGTATGTTCAAATGAATTTTTAATTAACGAAGGAGAAGCATTGGTATGTCTTCTGATAGAAACTAGAAAATTGGGAATTTTCATTCAAAAATCTACAAGTTATCAATAATGGAATGAAGCCCTATTTGAGAAAGTTTAAAGGGTCTTTTTAGATTTCACACGAATTTTCTGAGAATAATATCTAAGTGATACATCAAAACAATGTAGAATTCAATGGGTAGTGTAATTATCAATGAAAAAATGGGTTCAAGCCCTGTGGACAGGAGCTATCGGGCGCATGTTCATTCTGGAACACAAATTTTCCATTACAATAATCTTCATCTAGCTTCTATTTAGTATCAATTCTTGTAGAATGTGATCATAATAATTGTTTTTCATTTTCCAACTGCCCGATCCCAACAATACTTAGATAATATTATATCCATAAATTAAGCATTTCATTATTGCATTTCTTGAAATAGGTACCTTTTCAAGTCGATCAACATCGTCCTTCTTTCGACGTCTAAACTATGACTTGATTCTTTATGTTTATGTCTTTGAATTTGTTTTCGGTGGAATTCAAAGAGTTCATAGAATAATCGATGAAAATACTGAGAGAGACCCAGGAAATTTGACACATTTTGTCTTATATCTCCAGAAATTGAAATCGTATAGAGCCAAAATTTTGCACAATGTTGCAAAATACTACAATTGACGTTAGTACAAGTTTTTGTTGCAATCTGATGAATAGTTCACGAAAAAAAAATTTTTTTTTCGAAAAAATTATAAGAAATATTTTTTTAAAAATTACCAACATTTCGATCATAACAGAATTTTGCCAAAAGTTGCGCGTTTATATCCTCGAACTGACTACCAAGTTTCGATTCAACATCTTCTTTAGTTCCTGAAATATCAGGGAAATAACCTCAAAATTTTAAATGTCTTTAACTCCTAAACCGTCCGGCCGATTTTGCCCGTTAACGAACTTAACCGTCGCATTTTGATCAGAAGCCTACCCTGAAAGTTTGAAGTCGATAGGACCTTCGGTGCTCCTGTTATCGTGCCTACGGCCGGCCGGCCGGCCGGCCATACGGCACCCAAAATTCTGACACCGGATTCGTGATCAGGGAGTCCGAATTAGTCTATTAGCCAATTTTCAGCTCGAAATTCGAAAATTACAGACATTTGGACGAAATGATAGGACGATGTTCCCCTAGAACATGCGCCCAAAAACTGGGTATTACGTTCAAAAAAACGAAAGTTGGGATCATTTCCGGTGAATCTGAATTTTTTTCCAAGAATTCATATCTCCTAACAAAGCTTGACAATATAATTTCAAGTGCTCATCTCGGGTCTTTCTTTGAAATATTCTAACGAACGGTCTTCGTGAATCACCCTGTATATCGCTGGACATTTACGAGAGCCATCAAAACCTATTTTACAGCCAAGTTCTAGATTTGAACACGATCGGATCTATATCGCTGAGGATATTGAAAAAAAATTGGAAGCCGTACATCCTTGGGAGAGTTTCACAGCTGGATGGACGACCGTTGTCACGAGAACTTTCGATCGGAAATAAATAGCGGCTTGAAATTTTCAGAGTAGGTTACGAGGTTTTGGGGTTATACCCATCTGAAATTTTGTTGGTATTTCCTCAATAACTCAAAAATAGAAACCCAATTTACAGACGCTATAATTTGTTGAAAAAATTATTAGGTTGCTGTCAAATTTATTCGTATCAACTTATATCAAAGAGGTTGACGTCAAATGTCAAAAGTCTTCATGACGAATATTTTCTTTGTTAAAATGAGGCAATAACTTGGAGGACGGAGGAGAAGAGACTTACAACAGAAAATTATAAAAAATCCCCCCTTAATTTCCGTCGAAGTATCCGTAAAATATTTTGGAACACCCTGTAAATTCCAACTTCCATATGATTTCGTTGATAGCTCCTCAGCTTGTGATGAACCTCTGATATATCATACAAGTTATTCATCGTAACCTGAAAAAAATCCACAAGGCCAAACAGCTTTGGGTTTCGATGACCCTTCTAAATTCGCTTTTCGCACTGTTCCATATAAAAATTTAATAATTTGTGTTCCCACATCTTCCCCGTTGCTCTGGCATTTGAATTTGGCAGGATTTTACATTGTGACTGCCCTTAGATGCTATCGTTATAGCTGCCTAGGGATTACAAGGATCTCTAACAACGCTGCCACGGTATTTTATCTCTGCCATATATGTAAAACGCTCCTTTTGCGCCATTTAATTTTTCAGCCCCTTGCGGTCTGGAAAAAGAACAGAAGCGAAAAATTCGAGAACTTATGGGAACCTACGAATTATGTTCCAGGAGAAACGGAAGTCACCTTCAATATACATTTCAATATACAGAGTGTCCCAATGAGAAGAGACGGAACAATCTACAACGAAACTAGCTGCATCCAATAAAACACTTGAACTCCTGTTCGAGGATTGATAAAATTAGGTCAAGCACGTTGCACCCTCTAATTATACTTGCAGAAGGGGTGGTCCACTATGCAAACATCCATAGGGAATATGAGGTAATCTATACGTTGCTCAGAAAGCTTGAGGCAGTACAGTTTACGAGTCTATGAATTATCTGGCTTGCTCTACAGGGCATCTCAACAGAGAATTGCGAAGATATCAATGAATATCGAGTGAAACTGAAAATAAAAATATTACGCACTGAAGCGACATCCGCCCATCCGATACCATAATCTGACATGCGTACTACTTCAATGAAACATCAGAAAACTAAATCGGAAAAAATGCCCTATTCGGAAAATAAATAAGTCAATGAAAATTTATATACGATTTACACTTATATATTCAATACTAAATAAATAAGTATTCACCATTTCATAACTCATGAGCCCATATACAGGATATTCCACGAATGTCTAATACCCTTATTACACTATGCCTTTTTCGTGCCTATTTGTCAGCCTGACTGACTGCGCCTGAAATTTTGAAGAAATACGCATGCGCCCGGGACTATTTTGTAGACTGTTTCAAGCTTGAAAATAAATAGAACTGGTTCTATTTGTTCCCCCTGAATCGTGGGGATTTCAAGCCTTTTTGTCGAAATGTCATGTCTACCAACACAATATTTATCTGTCTGACATGACGTCTTAACATTATTCTATCCTTTGAATCGCAGCCTTCGTAAATTCAATAATAAATTTATGTTTATTACTCTGAGGACGTAAACTAACTAAACTCACGAAGGCCAGATAATCTGTGATGTTTATCCCCGAGTGATATGAAGTTTTCACCAGTAGCCTAGTATCGCAAAGTATTTATTAATTTCGTTTTTGGAGAAATGCTTTATGGAATTACAGTGTCTTTTTTCTGTATGTGAATTTGAAATCTATGTAGTAGCATATTGAACGTTTCTTCAGACATTCTTAAAACACTATGGTATTTTTTTAAAAATATACGAACAAACAAGAAAACAAGATTAATATGTCAATTTCTTCAATGTTTGCAGCTCTGGAATTAATGCCTGGAACAAGCGTGAAAAAAGCGCGGTGTAATAGTGCCACTCATTTGGGGGGAAATTCAACCAACAAATAGCCATAAAATAGGCGCAAATATAGGCATGAAAAAGGCATAGTGTAATAAGGGTATAAAACGTCTGAATCAGTGTTCGAAATATGTCCTAACTGTATTCGTTTAAGAGATACAGGATGTTTTATGTATTTTATCAAAAATTTTCAATCGGCATAACTCTTGAACGCCTGCATGGATCTTCATGACTTGTTGATAGCGCAGAACCTAACTGAGAAAATTATTTCCATCATTCCACATCTTGTGAAACACCCTGTATATCGAATTTTGAAGAAAATAATCTTTCTCAGAATCTAAAATAAAAACTCTTTCAAACAAACCTATTGACAATAATGGCACACTTCGCAACAATATTTTATGAACCATTGAATTTGTGGAATATTCAATTCATAATAAACACGGACCTCCGAATAATTCGTTAATATATTGAATAAATTGAATTTCTCAGTATCATGACTTCAGGAATGTGGTGCGTCTTATTTCACCCAATACATAAATTCGGGGTTTGGACTTCAGATTACCCAAACGAGTTTTTCCAAAAAAATACTGCTATCTTCAAAATCATGGTTCAAATGATAGAAAAATTCTCATTGTGGAATTAGTTATATTCGAAAACTCAAAAGAATAAAATAAATCGAAGATTTCATGGAAACAAAATAAAAAAAAATTATTAAGTTTGAAAATCAATTTCACTGGAAAGTGAGTTACAACTATGACAGTTATAAGTAATCATTAAAGGATACTGTGGGAGGTATACTCATTATTGAAAGGTTTTTTTCTGGGTTTTCTCTCCCAAACTCTGAAAAATATCTATAAAATAAAAATTAATTATTTTGTGATTTGCTCCTGCGTAAAAAACACACGATATTTCTCAGAAGCAATCAATTGAACAATATTGCCTAACAAACAACAACGAAACAACATCAACGAAGAAACAACTATATCGTAACGTTTCGGAGTCTATATCAGACTCCTTCGTCAGACGCCCGATGAAAATCGTTAGAACTATTTTGTTGATAGTTATTTTGTGAAATTCCAGAATTGTCACACTGACAGTATTCAAAAATCATAGCTAAACCAAAAAAAAAACCGTGAGTTATTCGCCCCCAGGAGCTGATAACTATGTACACCTGTTACAAATTAATATTCCCATTCTAACTCATTATAAAAGGGACTGGCCTGTAAGTTTACATGCTTGGATGCTGGGGACACTTGAAAAATGAAGTTTGCTCCGAAGAAATCTTGGATAGGGAGGAACTGATTAATCGTATTCAAGCTTCATGTGAAGAGATACAAAATCGTCAAGAAATTATAAAGAAAGCTGTAGCGCATTTGATCACAAGAGCTAGAAAATATTTAGAAGAAAGAGGGAGTATTTTATGATTTTTGTTCTCATTTATTTTCATTTGTTTTCAGTTTAATGTTTATAAGATACATTTAACATTTTTAATCTTGAGTCTATTTTATAATAGATATAATAGATTAAATGTTTACTGTTTTTTCGAGTCTCAGTTCCGAAATATAGGCCTCAGCAACCAAAACACACCGAACTATTCCTTCTCACTTCTATCCATAATTAATTCGTGTTTTCGGTTGTTTGGCATAAAATATTCAATTATGCTAACATCTGTGTTTAAATTATTCGAAAAAACAATTTTCAAAGATGAATAATTCGAAAATGAGTATTTCTATCATTTCTATTTTCAGGTACGTACATAGGTAATCAAATGTGGAACTCATAAATGCATGTATTGGATGGAATACGATGCAGCACTATAATTGATTGATGTTACTGAGAATTTCAATTGATTCAATATGAATTAACGCATTATTCGGAGATTCACAGGTCCGTGTTTATTATAAATTGAAAATTTCAAATATTCGATGGTTCATAAAATATTGATACGGAGTGTGCCATTATTGCCAAGAGGCTTGTTTGAAAGAGTATTTATTGTAGATTCTGAGAAAAAAATCACTTCTTGAAAATTTTATGTACAGGGTGTTTCACAAGATGTGGAATAAAGAAAATAATTTTCTCAGTCCGGACCTGCGCTATCAACAAGTCATTATGAGCGAATATTAGGCATAGGCCTATACTCAATCCCTGAAATTTTGATGAAGACCCATGCAGGCCTTCAAGAGTTACGCCGATTGAAAATTTTCCATAAAACACATAAAACATCCTGTATCTGTTAAACGAATTCAGTTAGGACATATTTCGAACACTGATTCAGACTCACCAAAAAGTCCTGTATCTTCACTGAAAGCCTGTACACTCATTCGTGAAACACCCTGTAGTAGATGGTCGAATATTCATTTCGCATGCATTGTTGGGCATAATCGGCCAAACGGTTTCGGAGTTATACACATCTGAAATTCTGTTATTTCCTCAATAACTCAAAATATAAAAATCCGATCCAATTAAAATTAATATTCTTCAAGAACTTCATATTTCATAAACTAATCGTCAGAATTCCCTGAAATTCCTCACATACCTTCGAGTCACCATTTTACAATCTATTGCAGAATTTCTGCTGGATCGCCTTCGTATGAGACGTGGATAGACATGGACGCAAAAGCTCCTGACTTCACGTTTTTGGCGCTATTGTTCCTCGGAACAGAGTGCTTATCAATTTGCCCAACTGTCTGTAATTTTCGAATTTTTGGCTGAAAATGGTCTTAAACGATTTGATTCAAGAATCAAGAATCCGTGGTTGATTCTGTCCGGCCAGCCGTCTGACGATAACTCCCGAACGGAATGAGCTAGACAATTGAAACTTTCAGAGTAGGTTTGAGATATAAATATCTCGGCTAAGTTCGTTAGTGGGCAAAGTGGGCAAAATCAGCCTAATGGTTCAGAGTAACAAAGAAAAATATATTTTTTACATCACAACTTTTGAATTAAATTTTTTTTTAATGCAGTTTCATCATAAGAATCTATTGATATTATTCTCAACTCTAACAACCTAATACTTTCGGAGATATGATTTTTCAAAATTTCAATAATACATCGCAGTTCAATGTATTCACAGAATGCGAATTCTAACTGTCTGTGTTCACTGTTCATAAATGTCATCTAGCTATTAGAGACATGCCAATTCGTAGTTTGAAAATATTTTCTGCTGGAAAACAAGTATCCGATTCTTGAATTTGTGTGTATATACAAGACTGTTTTGAAACAGAAAATAATATTGACTGGTTGCATATTGAATAATTTACGTATACATTTGGGATGAATGATTTGAAGATTTAGAATAGAATCATTTTTATGTTGTAGTTTATAAAGGCAATAGGAAAGAAGAACATAATGGAATCATCAAGAGAAATAACTGTTCGTTTACCACTGAAGTCAATATTACCTTTTACTTCCTTAAGTAGTGAGACATGTTCCTATATACAGTATTTTCATAATGTTGCCAGCAAAAAAATGCTGAAATATGGATCTACATATGTGTATCAAATATCTTTTCTTGAGTTAAGGTTCATAATACAGAATTAATGTGTTAGTGGTATGAACTATTAAATTATGAAAAGATAATAGTTTGTTCGTCGGCCTCTGCCAACTCAAATATCAAGAATAAATGGAAAATATGTTATGATTGTCTCCAGCCTTGCTCTAGACATTTTGATGATACTTTCCCTATTATTTTAAATGATAATTTTTGAATTTTTGAAGCATTGAAGATTGCTCATTTAATCTTGATGAATAAACTATTATTTGAATTGAATTTCCTTCATGATGCAGTTCTATCATAAGAATCCATTGATATCATTGCCAACTCTGAGAAAGCAATACTTCGGAGATATGATTTGTCAAAGTTTGAATAAGAGCACCCAAAGCTCCTGTCCACAGGGCTTGAACCAATTTTAATTTAAGGAAATTTACAGCCTTCGAATAGTTCAGTACCTGGATGAGTGACCGCTGTGGCTATGAATTTGAAACAGCGTGCCAAAGCAAACTGAACTCCTGTCAGTGCCTTTGTGGCGCTCTTGTTCCTCGGAACAGAGTGCTTATCAATTTGCCAAATGTCTGCAATTTTCGAATTTTTGGATGAGAATTGGTTCGACTCACTGATCAAGAATCCGTCGTAAAAAAACGATTCTGTCCGGCTGGCCGTAGCCACGATAACTCTTGAACGGAATGAGATACATACAGTTGAAATTTTCAGAGTGGGTTTGGGAAACAAAGATCTCGATTAAGTACGTTATTAGGCAAAATCAGCCGGATGGTTTCAGAGTAACGAAGAAAAAAATATTAAATCTTAACTCTGTGATTTCACAGAATGCTGTATCGAAAATTAACGTACGTAGGTATTTATGGATTTCTTGATCTGTGTTCATACATGTCATCATTGTCATCTCATCTACAGATAAGAGACATGTCAAACAAAGTATGATTGAATCCAAAATGACCAATGGAATAACCTCAGCTATCGTAGATAGCTCTTGGATAATCCATATGAAGATGATGATGGAGCTATAAACTTTGGTAAGTTAATCAAATTGGGTTCAGAATATCTTCAGTAAAAACAAAACTTGAATATTAGTTTCTGTTGATATAATATAATTTTCACAGTAGATTTGAGCAATGAATATATCGGATAAGTTCGTTATTGGAATGGCGATATGGTGGTTTCAGATTAATAATTTCTGACGCTCTTGTTGAATTTCTTTTATGATGGAGTTCTATCATAAGAATCCATTGATATTATTCCCAACTCTGTGAAACCAATACTTTCGGAGATATGATTTGTCAAAGTTTGAATAAAAGGGCCAAAGCACCTGTCCACAGGGCTTACCCACTTTTTTCTTGTTCTACTAAAATTTAATCTAACAGGCATCAAAGTGAACCGCAGCTATAGTAGGCAAATACGGTGGTTTTTCGCCAGAAATTCGATCACATTGGACTGTGAACAAACCAAGGTAAATAACAGGGATTCAGCAATCCCTTTGGAAGGTATTTCAAATGATCAATTCCTGGTACTTTTACCCTGAACGTTCTTGTAAAGCTCGGGTATTTGTTTCGTTCCATGAATCCAAAGGTTTACTGTGGAAAATGAATACGCCAAACGGATTAGGTACTATCAATAAATCTATGAGTGGGATCACCCAATCAGCGATTCACATTATTTTATTTCAATTACCAGAACGCCTTTTCAGTTTTGTATCAGTTATTTGTAAGAGCTTATCTCTTTCCACCATTCCATTGGAATTGAAATACCTATTTCGATTTCCACAGCAAAAAAATGATAAATAATATTGTGAAGCGTTCGCTTTTTCACGATGCAGCCCTGTTGCTCCCTTTGTTTCAAACTGGGACGAGCGTAATGGGATATCATAAATCCAAACGGATTTGAATGAATTAAATGAAGCTTTGCGTAGAAAATTTAATAACTGCCACATGTGACCAAACATATCATAAATAGTTAAACATTTTGGCAACAATGCCAACTGATTTCCTTCAGTGTTATAGCAATAATACAAATCTTCCATTCGAACCTGATCGCGTTTGTTGAACAATATTGAATCAAGATTAGAGCAGGGTTGAGTATATTTGTTTCAGCTTTTACATAGTGTTAAATTTTTGTATTGCACTCGTCATATAGTTTATGTGTAATTTGGAACATTTACAAAAACAGTGTATAAATAAAAGAATTAACCAACTCATGGAATATCATCATACAGCTTATAGGCAATCTAAAATTTTATTTTCATTTATTAGCGCCTGCTTCCTTCATACTCAACTTTATGCGGTATTTCTTGAGGGTGACACATGAATAGACAATAGAACATGTACGCAGAGCTCCTGACTTCACATCAGTGCTTTTACAGGTTTATTTTTTCTTACTATTCAATGTTATCCAAGTATCATCGAAATGTCTAGAGCAAGGCTGGAGACAATCATAGCAGATTTTCCATTTATTCCTGATGTTTGAGTAGGTAATGGATCACGAACAAATTATTTTAATAGTTCAAAATATATTAATGAAATACTATCCTCTTTTCATAATTTAAAATTGAATAGTTCATACCACTAACACATTCTTTTCTGTAGTATGAACCTTAACTCAAGAAAAAATGATTGATACACGAATGTAGATCCATATTTCAGTATTTTTTTGCTAGCAACATTATGAAAATACTGTACATAGGAACATGTCTCACTACCATTATATCAATCTCCTAAGGGTTTCTCGTGCTCAACAAAATATCGTCTCAGGGATCAAAACTCGTACTCGCTTACCGTCTCAATTCTACCCCTGGTCAGAACTCATCCCCCTTTTCCCCGATTGCCTGGTACCCTCCCTCGATGGCTCTCATTACTTCCCCGCATTCAGCTTGCCATCGAGCTCACAGGTAAGTACGTGCAAGGAGGTGTGATTGGTGATTATCCGCCTTAGACCAACAGGATTTCACGGGAACGATCCCAAGTCCAGGATGTCCAGGTTGTTTACGTTGCACCACAATTTATGAGATCTGTTCGAGTATTATATACTCCAGATACAGATATTCCGTTCACCCCGACTTCCTTGGAGACGCCAGAGATTCGGGATTTGGTATAAAATTCTTCATATCCTGTCGTTGATACATGGTCTCAGGGATCTGTCTGAGATTGCTAACGATATACTAATGGGTTTGGGGCGCCAGAGGGTTCAGCGAACGTCTGATGTATCAATAATGCGTCGTTTGCACCCTTCAAATATAATATTAATTCTAACTATATACAAGTAGAATTGCAATCATTCTTGAAATCCTACATCGGTATAGATGGCACCTCTAGAATTCACTGTTCGATAAAATAAATTGGAATATGCAGTCGCAGACGAATAACCATTACCGGAGTGGCGTTCAATAAAGGTGTTCTTTTTTCAATCCTTGCCATGAAATGATTGGGGAAATCAATGGTTAGACTCAGAAAGCGAACTCTATGATGTAACTTATTTCCTTTGAGAAATACCTTTGATTACATCAAAATGAAATATTTTCTGAAGAGAATCGAGATAATGAATCTGAATGAAACCTCAAAAGACGAACTCTTTGAAGAGCATTTGATATAGTTCAGAAGACCTTATTGCCAGGAAGTAAATTCCTCAATTTTATGTTTCTATGGACTGAAGAATGTTTGTTTATGCTTTGATGTTCATTTGAATATATATTGATAGGATAAATTATGTTTGTATTACATTGGTTATACATTATTTTTTTCTGTATTTATTAGCCAATAGCGATAAATGAACGCAGTACAATATCCACTTGAAATTATCGTAGGTTTGAAATGGTAATTGATAGTTTACGACGACACTAAGTTGGGCGGTGAAGAATAATTTTTACTGCAATTTGAATGCAGACATTCATGTTGGTTTTAATGATCAAACTCGATTCGATAACGCTTAGTGGTACAGGGAGGCAGAGCGCAAATAACCACACCCTTATAGTTAGTTCAGGCTATGTACTTTTCACCTCGAAAAAATTGTCAGTTTAATGCAACTTTCTGGAGTTTTTTGTAAGGAAGCTAGGATCAATTTACCCAACAAAATTTTCTTGAATAATTTGAGGCTTGGGGAAAGAAGATCTTTTTTCAGTTTTTGCCTTTATCTTCTCGACCATTTTCATGTTGAAAGTTCTAGAGCATTAAATTTTCAATGAATTCCACTGGTAAGAATTATTTTTTGGCCGCACAGTTACCGAGACACAGGACTTTGAAGAAAGGCTAAATTTCTCAAAATGGAAAGAAACTATCAGGAAGTTCTTCCCTTCTACCTCTATTTCAAAACATCCCACTAATACACATAACACATAACACATAATAGGGGGCAGCGTCTGTGGTCGGAGGAAGTCTGGCCAACTGCTGGTTTGACTTGATGAACAGTTTTAGCGGAGGGTGTCCTATATTTTCATGATCCATCCATATAAAGCAACAAAAAATGTCTATGGTGGCTTCAGAGTCTCTGAAAAAAGCGGCCAAACCATGAACTGAAGGGTTATTTTCATTGAAGTTGAACAATTTTTTTTTCACTTGTCCAAACGGAGTCTTAGTTGTATCACAAATACTTACAGCGTCCAGGAACAATATGTCCTTCGTATACGAATGTAATTTGACCCCACTACCAGACTCATGACCACTGGACGTAATCCACTCCCAATCTAACCCATACAATATAAACACAACCCCTTCTCCTCTACACATGTTCTCGAAATCTAGCAACTCAGATCAAACTCCAATTCTCACGCCCCAATGGTTTAGGAGATATCGCAGATTCAATCCACGCAAACTCCGGCACTATCAAGAGGATTCTATGAAGGCATAAAATCATCCAACTCTAAACCCCACGCCCTTCAGACGAGCAGTTATAACACAATTAGTCTGCGCATGCGCAGATGATCCTTCCATAATTTTGCGTAGGTATTTTATAATTATTTTAACTACTGACAGTCAATTGGATCAAATCAGTATTTTTCGAGTTATTTCAATAACGAAATTTTCTAATTTCTGTTTTTTTTGTGTTCATTGTCATCCGATCAATTAAAAAACTCTGCATAATTATGAAGATCGTGATACTACAGTTGAGAGCTAAATTCCAGAAGGATCGAATGAGTAGTTTTGAGAATGGCCATATCCTCGAATTTACTCAGTGGCTTTTGCCCAATAACTAACTGATTTCGTTCGAGAGTTATCATGCTTACAGAAGGCCGGACAGAATTAGATTTGACCCAGACTTATTCATCAGTAAATCGAAACTAACCGTTTGAGACCATTTCAAACCACATACTCCAAAAATGCAGACATCTGAGCGAAATCATAGCACGCTGTTCCTGGCGGAACAAGCGCACAAAAAGACGAACAAATTGGAAAAAGTTCGGGCGAATCAATTTAATCCACTAATTTCCCCAGTCCGATATTCCCTTTTCTTCAGGCGTTCGGTATAAATCTTGGCCTTTCCAGTTTATGTTAATTTGCGCTTGACGAATAACGATAGGAAAAGAATTTTCCAAGCCGAGGTGAAAGTCGGATTTCTTCCTCTTGAATAATGTCCCTGACAATCTTTTTGTTTCGAAGCCTACGGATTTGAACACTACCCTTATTACCTACTTTAAGAGCGCTGTCTGGATCACGACGTTCTGAAAGTAACTATCGAAAACGACACTTAAAAAACAAGGATAAATATCGGTTTATTATACGAAGAAATCGAGGCATCTGGATTCCATCATGTCCCAGAATTTCTTGGGGATATAGTGGATACGATTCGAGCCCAAACGAAAGATTCCATAAATTGAATTCCGAGGCCCTTCACGTGAACAAAATACATAAGTATGTAACACTCATGCATTTCTCATGGATCCTCTCACAATCACATTAGTTTTTTCCTTTAAAAATATATCATTCCAAGAGCTCAGTACCATTGAAAGGAGTCATGGCTTTTGTTGAATCAGATTTTGTCCATCTTAATGTTGGAATTCCTGTCCATAGCTTCCCTTTTGAATATCCAATATTCTACAGAAGTTTTGCATACAGATCTTCAGATAGAAATGACTTATCGCAAAGATGTCATTCTCATTCAACGCACAAGTCCATTAATTTTGGAGGGCTGCTAATGGAGGTTTTTTCACGGAAAGAACATTATTTAATCGAGAGCTCTAACAGTTCACTTGAATAATAATAATAAATTGCCATTATTCCGTACAACTTACAATGTAAATACGGAGACGAAGTTTATCGATTACAAATTGTTATTTCCGCAGTTTTTTGGCGCACTGTTCTATGAACAGTGTGCCACCATGTTTGCCACATGGGTTGCGTTCGGTATCAACGTCGGATGCAACGAGTGCGTCCGACGTAGAGTGCGCCCGGTTGTTTGAAATGTTGTCGTACGTTTTAGAACGATGCCGGGTGTATTCTTGCCTCTCTTTCTAACTTCTTACGTTTATTTTTGACGTTTTCAGGTTAAGCTATTGTGTTTGTATTGTTGAAGCGTGTTGAAGGTTTTTGAAATATTGAAAATGGAGATTGTATCGAGAGCGACCGAAGAAATTATTGTTATTTTAGGGTCAATAGTGTTTTTATGAAACAATTATTCAAAACAGGTTTTGGATGACGAATTGAGTAGCGATGAGGAGGAACGAATTGTTGGAAGATTGGCATTACTAGAGGATTCTCGAGTTGCGAGTGCAGGGTTACATTAATTTTATTATACCAAATATTCGGGACGAGCAATTCCTAGAAAGTATCACATTAACTAGATCGTCATTTGATATTCTTCTCACAAAAATTGGAGGATACCATAAATGATAATTCTGTCCTGATTGCCTTTAATAACATGATGTGTTCAATTAGAAATCAAACTCATTTTGTTTTTTCGTCTATAAGTAGCAAATAGCTTCACCGTAAACTAAACTTCTGCTTCGTGTTCTTAACAAAACGACAAAGGGTAATAAAACGATTAAAACGAAGGAGCCTTCTACAGGGTCTTCACAATTGATTGTAACATCGCAGTTGGTTTTGAAATATTATTGTTTTGCCGTTTCATATATAAACTGTTCACATTCGCGATTCCATCCACATAATTAAATTTCTGACGATACAATTATCAAGGCCGACACTTTCAAAGGCCTGTAAAATAGTCTGTTTCTTACGCAGAAGCAAATCACAAAATAATTAATTTTTATTTTATAGATATTTTTCAGAGTTTGGGAGAGAAAACCCAGAAAAAAACCTTTCAATAATGAGTATACCTCTCACAGTCTCCTTTAATGATTACTTAACTTAATTTTAAAAAATTAATACCTCAGATCTTTGACTTGTGGGTTTTTATTTCTTAATTGTTAATTTGAGTGCATGAATGCTGCATTGTTGTACTTGGTAATTCATAATTGTTATTTAATACTCTTTACTTGATATTTGTTATTTGATGCTGCATGAATCCACACTAACTCACAAGCAATGCACAAAATATTATAGATATTTTTCAGAGTTTGGGATAGAAAACCCATAAAGTAACCTTTTGATAATGAACGTAACTCCCATAGTATACTTTAATGATTACTTAGAACACTGTTTATTTTCGACCCAACAGTAAATGTATGTATTAGAATGGGTCCTTACGTCACCACAGACATAGTCCTGTTTATTTTCGAACTAACAGTGAATGTATGTATTTGGGTCGAAAATATTCGTTTGAGACATTTCTTGGCCAAGATGATCAGTTTTTTTTGGACATTTGTTTTTGGAGTCCGATATATATTCTTGGAAATATTGGGAAAATTATTGTATTTCTGGAGCTATGCAGCCTTGGGCGAGTCCAGTACCTGGTGGGTGACAGCTATGGATATATATTTAAACAGCGCGCGTCCACAGGGCTTTCCCACTTTTTGGCGCTCTAGTTCCTCGGAACTGAGTGCTTATCAATTTGCCCAAATGTCTGTAATTTTCGAATTTTTCGATGAAAATGGTCTTAAACGATTTGTTTCGACTCACTGATCAAGAATCCGTGGTCGAAATTCATTCTGTCCGGCCGGCCGGCCGGGCCGGAGGTCTGGCCGGCCAGCCGTAGGCATGATAACTCTCGAACGGAATGAGCTAGATAGTTGAAATTTTCAGAGTAGGTTTGGGAGATTCATATCTCGGCTGATTTCATTATTGAGCAAAATCAGACAGATGGCTTCGGAGTAACAAAAAAAAATTTTTCTTTTTACAAAACAAATTCCAAATTAAATTTTTTTCAATAAGCAGTTTTACCATAAGAATCCAATGATATCATTTTTAACTCTAACAAGCTAATACTTTTGGAGATATGATTTTTCAAAATTTCAATAATAAATCGTATTTCTACGTTGTCACAGAATGATATAATTATTCTATGTATGAATTGTCATAATGTCAACTTATTTTCCTGAGACATGACATTATCTAATCAATCGAAGAATTGTGAGCGAAGTGAGAAAAATCTCAGTTGTTTGCTCCGAAATTAGTTTTTCTCAGAAAAGTCTTACATTTCGGAACGGAACATGAAGTAAGAGATCTGAGAGTAGTGAGACTGCTTTTCATCCATAGACATAGAATGCTCAGTTCTCTCAATTTATGACGGGACTGACGGAAGGGAATATTATAACTTCAAAAATATTGGGGTTCAAATACTCGTATTTTAGCGATGCAATGAGGACCTCACCCAAAAATGTTTGTAAATATTTGGTTCGACTCACTGATCAAGAATCCGTGGGCCAAATCGATTCTGTCGGCCGGTCCGGCCATCCGTCCGGCCGTTAACACGATAACTCTCGAACGAAAGGAGTTAGAGGATTGAAATTTGTAGGGTAGGTTTTGAGCGTAAATATCTGGGGCAAGTTCATTAACGGGCGACATCTACCAAGCGGTTTCGGAGTCATGGCCGTTTTTAGTAAAAACATTTTTTATGAATATTTCCGAAACCAATCACTCGATCTATCTGAAATTTAGCATCAAATTGGAGAATCATGACCTTTATACGCATGTGAAGTTTTGTATTGACCAGATTACCGCAAAGTGTCAAAAAAAAAATTTGAAAATTTAAAAAAGGTTTTTCTACAATAACTCTCGAACGGAATGAGCTAGGTAGTTGCAATTTTCAGAGTAGGTTAGGGAGATTAATATCTCGGTTAAGTTCGTTATTGGGCAAAATTGGCCAGATTTAATTTGATTTCTTCCATGGTGCAGTTCGCATTCTCATGATTGCTCATTTAATCTTGATAAATAAACTATTATTTGAATTGAATTTCCTTTATGATGCAGTTCTATCATATGAATGCATTGATATAATTCCCAACTCTGAGAAACCAATACTTTCGGCGATATAATTTGTCTGTTTGAACAAGAGCGCCAAAAAGCTTCTGTCCACAGGGCTTGAACCAATTTTTTTTCTCAATTTTCGAGGGAACCTCTGTGATAATGACTACTATAAAACCTTCCTCTGTATTAAAGGCTATAAATACATCTGGTAAGTGTTTTATATTGATCTAATATGTAAATATTTTTATATCAATATTCCATTCAAAATTGAGGTTCTTCAGCGGATATTTAAGACATTCCACTAGAAAGTAATTCATACGCAGTATCCCAGGGAGCGATTCGAATATCTCGAATAGCCCTCTGGAGAAATGATAGGAATTTCCGCGGCAGTTTCGAATGAAATCGTTTTTCATTGTTATCTCTGAATATTCATTCAATCATAAATGAAGTGTTGTTTGGTTAACAACTGCATTCATCGTGCAAATTGTATTTACCGACACCGCAATATATGCTGTTTTGGAATACCAATCGTAATCCCATGTTATACGTGAGGCCACTTCATATTTTCCGTGCGAGGACTACACCGATTATTATTGTAACAGTTATTACTACAGTTCGTCGTTTTGTAATTTTCAACTTTTGCAGTGGTAAATCCGCGAAGCTTATATATGACATATGAACGTGAATATTTTGTTGGTGTATTGTCTGAAATGGAGTAAATTTTGCCGCTTTCATTTTTGTGGCACTCAGGACTGCAATAATTTTGGAGCTATAGCAGACTTTTACATGCAATGATCAATATACAGTGTGTGGATAAAGTGAGGAATAAAATTCATAACTGCGCTATTGAATATTTTCAAGCAAAACGCTCGGACAGGTCTTAATTTTGTTTTGAATGATCTTCCCATTTTTTGGGCGCATGTTCTAGGGGAACATCGTCCTATCATTTCGTCCAAATGTCTGTAATTTTCGAATTTCGAGCTGAAAATTGGCTAATAGACTAATTCGGACTCCCTGATCACGAATCCGGTGTCAGATTTTTGGGTGCCGTCCGGCCGGCCGGCCTTCCGGCCGTAGGCACGATAACAGGAGCACCGAAGGTCCTATCGACTTCAAACTTTCAGGGTAGGTTTCTGATCAAAATGCGACGGTTAAGTTCGTTAACGGGCAAAATCGGCCGGACGGTTTAGGAGTTATAGACATTTAAAATTTTGAGGTTATTTCCCTGATATTTCAGGAACTAAAGAAGATGTTGAATCGAAACTTGGTAGTCAGTTCGAGGATATAAGCGCGCAACTTTTGGCAAAATTCTGTTATGATCGAAATGTTGGTAATTTTTAAAAAAATATTTCTTTTAATTTTTTCGTAAAAAAAATTTTTTTTTCGTGAACTATTCATCAGATTGCAACAAAAACTTGTACTAACGTCAATTGTAGTATTTTGCAACATTGTGCAAAATTTTGGCTCTATACGATTTCAATTTCTGGAGATATAAGACAAAATGTGCAAATTTCCTGGGTCTCTCTCAGTATTTTCATCGATTATTCTATGAACTCTTTGAATTCCACCGAAAACAAATTCAAAGACATAAACATAAAGAATCAAGTCATAGTTTAGACGTCGAAAGAAGGACGATGTTGATCGACTTGAAAAGGTACCTATTTCAAGAAATGCAATAATGAAATGCTTAATTTATGGATATAATATTATCTAAGTATTGTTGGGATCGGGCAGTTGGAAAATTTTTTAATAAAAAAATTTGTACCGACGTTAAATCAAGCATTCTACACGAGTGTGCAAAATTTCAGTTCGATACGATCTCAATTCCAGAAGATATTGCTTAAAATTCACATTCCAGCGTGTTTTGACGTTCTATGGTCACAGAAAATCGTCACAAAAATCTATTTACCTCATTTGACGGCTGTTTGTCAAATCAATTAATTCCAATAATTGATGTCAGATTTCCTACATACCAAGTTCAAACACATTTTATTATATGGAAAACACTTATTATGATCACGTTCTACAGGAATTGATAGTAAATAGAAGCTAGATGAAGATTATTGTAATGGAAAATTTGTGTTCCAGAATGAACATGCGCCCGATAGCTCCTGTCCACAGGGCTTGAACCCATTTTTTTTGCTGCTTTATTACCTTAATGATGGTTTTAAAAATTGGTAACGTAGATAACTATTCGACAGTACGGCGATCGAGCTTGAAACTCGGAAAAAACATCTTGGAGAGTTTAAGGGTGTATTACTCTTATTTCGATTGAGGTAGACTTTGCCTTCATATAGTCCATAGGAAAAAGTCTAACGGAGTCAGATTTGGAGACAGAGCCAGCCAGTCAATAAAACCTCGCCCGACGATCCACATTTTCGGGAACACTTCTTTCAGGTAATCACGTACATCTTGAAAATAATGGGCTGATGCTTCATTCTGTTGAAACCATAGCGTTTCATTTGGGAGATCTGCATCTGCATCGTTCGGAAAAAGAACAGGTCATCCCGTAACAAATACAAATATTTTATAACTGTCAACGATCCTCCAATAAGGACAGGACTATAACAGTTCCAGCCCTTACAATCACTTTTTCTGGAATTTGTGTAAATGCCTCCATCGTCCAATTTAGATTGTGATCTGACCTGACGACAGTGTTGTCTGTCGATAGTTCCATTCAAATGAAATGTTGCTTATTCACTAACTAAAATTAGAGCTGGAAACACCACATCGGCATTGCAATGGTCCATATTTTTTTCGCAAAAACTGAGTTCTGCGGTTACAATCATGTACTGAATGAAACTTGTATGGATGACATTTATGGCATTTTAATTTTCTCAAATCCGATTGTTGCGATATATTGAAAATAGACTTTACCAAATATCTCAGGAAATAAGCATTTTAGAGCAGTAGTATTTATAACACGTATACACTATTTTTTAGCGGTCATTTCAGCTGAGCAATAAAAAAAATGGGTTCTCATTTGAAAAATATGATCTTTGAGGTTTTTGTCATTACTGAATTTGACATTGAAATAGAAACACCCTGTATGTTCAATTGAATTTTCAATTGACGAAGGAGAAGCATTGGTATATCTTCTGATAGAAGATAGAAAGTTAGTAATTTTCATGCAAAAATCTACAAGTTACTAGCATTGGAATGAAGTCCTATTTGAGAAACTTTGAAGGGTTTTTTCAGATTTCACACGAATTTCCCGGGAATAATATGTAAGTGACACATTAAACCATTGTAGAATTCAATGAGTATTCTGATCATTAATAAAGAAACTGGATATTACATTTGAAAAAAGTGTGAAAGCCCTGTGGACAGGAGCTTTGGCGCTCTTGTTCGAACTTTGACACATCATATCTCAGAAAGTATTGGTTTCTCAGTGTTGGTATTGATATCCATGTATTCTCATGATAGAACTGCATCATAAAAGAAATTCAATTCAAATAATAGTTTATTTATCAAGATGAAATGAGCAAACTGAGAATGAGAACTGCACCATCGAAGAAATCAAATTAAAATGAATTTGACTCTCTCTTATAGAACAGGATGACATGAACGAGTATGAACACATATCATATAATAATTCATAGATAGAATAATAACACCATTCTGTGAAAACATAGAAGTACGATTTATTATTGAAATTTGGAAAAGTCATATCTCCGAAAGTATTAGCTTGTTAGAGTTGAAAATGATATCAATGGATTTTTATGGTGAAACTGCATCTTGAAAAAATTTAATTTGAAATTTGTAATTAAAAAAAAATTTTTTGTCGTTACTCCGAAACCATCTGGCCTATTTTGCCCAATAACGAAGTTAACCGAGATATTTATCTCCCGAACCTACTCTGAAAAGTTCAACCAACTAGCTCATTCTGTTCAAGAGTTATTGTAGAAACAAAATTTAAAAATTAAAAAAAAACTTTTCACGCTTTACGGCAACCCGATCAATACAAAACTTCGCATGCGTATAAAGGTCATTATTCTACAACATTATGCTGATTTTCAGATAGATCGAGTAATCGGTTTCGGAAATATTCATAAAAAATATTTTTACTAAAAACGACCATAACTCCGAATCCGCTTGGTGGATTTCGCCCGTTAACGAACTCGTCCGAGATATTTACACTCCAAACCTACCCTGTAAGTTTCACTCATCTAACTCCTTTCGTTCGAGAGTTATCGTGTTAACGGACGGACGGACGGCCGGCCGGGCAGAATTCATTTTGATCATGGATTCTTGATCAGTGAGTCAAACCAAATCGTTCAAGACCATTTTCAGCCAAAAATTCGAAAATTACAGACATTTGGGCAAATTGATAAGCACTCTGTTCCGAGGAACAAGAGCGCCAAAAAACGAGAGTTGGTATCATTTCCGGTAAAACCGGAAGTCGAACGAATCTGACATTTTTGCCAAGAATTCATCTCTCCTAACAAAGCTTAACAAAAAAATGTCAATTGTTCATCTCGAGTATTTCTTTGAAATATTTTAACGAACGTTCTTCGTCAATCACCCTGTAATATTAAGGGTGGAACTAACCAACCAGAATTTTTCATGTAACAATTTTCATCAAAGAATTTCACATGATATTTCTTCGTTGATATTTTGCTCAAAGAGGAAATTCACCTCGCAAAATCAATGCCTTCATCTAATGATGTGTACTTTAAACTCCATACGGGCAATGTGCAGGTATGATACGCTCTACATATTAGCATCTGTCAACAGAATGTATAAACCAATCCGGAAATTACTGACGATTCCTCGAGTACATCCGTTCCGGAAACATATAATGATTGCGTCATCATCAACTGGTGGATATCTGCACGAATTAGGTGGTACAGATCACAATGGCAAGACGTTGGAAAATAATCGATATTGAAGTTGATGCGTAGACGAAAATTCCAGCTCAAATGATTGGAAGACAGTACAGAAATTAATTTTCTCTATTTCAGTATCGTAAAGAGTCCATTCCAGCACTAAAAACAGTGCTGGAATGAACTCATTCCCGCATTGTTTCTAGTTATATTTTTCGTTTTGTGGTAGTCAGCATTGACATTCGATCCTATCAAATTTCAACACACGTCAATTGTCAATATAATATAATCTGGATATAGTGAAATAATAGTTAAGGGCAAAAGTTTTATTTTGATTAAAAAATAAGGCACTAAAGATTTCCTTCTTGCTAATTTTGAATCATTCATGCTATTAGGAAACTGTTTTAAATCTGATCTCCATGTCCTACGTATGATCCAAATTCAAATTCCGTAATCTGTCAACTTGTGTAACAGTCACACCAACTGCCAAAATACAATAAAAAAGTCACTGGATTTATAATCCGAAATTTTCATTAAATTTCAGCAGTTTTTTACAAAACTTGCCTGAAATAGAGAAAATATCGTCTAATACTCGTTGCAGAAGGCAATTCCAACACTCATGTACGCATTCGTGTTTCCATAGGAGCCCATTCTGCAACTGTTATTAGAATATACTTTTATGTCTTGTTATCAATGTGTTAATTTCGATTGATATAATATCAGATAAATTTGAACACGTGAGTATCTAGTATCAAATAGTGAAAATAGTCATGCCTAACAAACAAAGAGGATAAAATGATAATCTCGGAATTACCTAATGGAACAGCACCGCAGCGAAGGAAAAAAATCAGAATGATATACGAACTAATATGTATTTCGCCTGTTTTAAAAGCATCAGAAGGTAGTGGAGATCGATAAGATAATTTCGTTGAGTAGGCTTCCCTGAATATCCGAATTCTACATCTGAAATTCGGATTCGTACGATTGAGCAGTCGACCTAATTTGACTAGACCATCGATTTAATAATCATTTAAGGATGTTGTGTGGGAGGTATGTTCATCATTGCATAAGAGATTCACAAATTTATTAATAGATATTTTTCAGATTTTGGGAGAGAAAACCCAGAAAGAAACCATTTAACATCGATATATTCTCTGAGTTCTGATTATAAGTAAATATAGCCAACTTCTACTCCAAAATAATGAAGTATAACACGCCTCCATATCTCCATCAAAGAATTTCGTATCACGTTCATAATTTGGGTTTGAGGAGAATGGAATTCACTAATCAGATGTTTAAAAGGTCATTGGTGGTAACGTTGCACTGCGACCTTGAGGGTCTATTGTGCCTCCCCCCCCCCACAACAAATTCTTCCTCAGTGTGTCGAACCTAATCGTTTGAGACCATTTTCGACAAAACATTCGAAAATTACAGACACTTTGGCAAAATGATAGCATGCCGCTCCCGAGAAAATGCGTTCAAAAAAACTGCCCTATAAACAGTAACGAAACAACACCTACGATTAAAAAATCAAAAATTAAATTTTTAGCAGAAAAGTTTTTCTATCGTTGGTGTTGTTTCATTACTACAACATTGTTCTATATATTGCTTCTGACAAATATATAGTGTTTCTAAATTTTTCTATTATTGATATTTTTCTTGGTTTGAGAGGAAAACACCATTGAATGAAGATATTCGAATGCAGTGTCGAAAATGGTGTAAAAAGCAGAAACTGCAGGTCACTCGAGAGTACTTTCGGGAGAAAAATCGAAACTCAGGAAGTTAACATGATCAGGGTGGCAGTGTTGACAATCTGATAACATAGATTTCGAATAAATCTTCAGTAACATTACATAAGAAAATCTTGTTAATCGTCATCAGGTTGTCAATATCCTTCAAATCAGATGGATGTACGTGATTCCAAAGCAGCTTGCCTAATTCATCCTGCTTCGTAAACTTCATAAGACGAAGCCAATCTCGGCATATTGGTCCCTGAAAAAGTTCGAGGAATATCTTAGGCAGATAGGCCTGCCTAAAATGTATTTTAAATAAAACTCTCGCTATGTAGAAAATTACCCTGGGGCGAGAAACCCACATTCACTTCGCTGTACAAGGAAATTCGAACGAAGAAGAATTTTCTGGGAGAATTTAATCGATCTTCTAAATACGCACAAAAGTTCCCCCAACGTATCGAGTATATGCCTTCGAATAAAATATGTTCAGAGAATCGAAGACGAGTGCCAATCACTGAAAAACTCACGATATTGTTCTTTGATTCAAATGTATTCAATCGAATTAAATAACATAGGAAATGGATAATAAAGTTTTTGAACTAAATAAGAAAAATAGAATATTTTCGTAAAATTCGTTTTTATTCATCGACATAATTTCCATCTAAGGCGATGCAATCGGTCCAACGTTTCTCTAATTTTTGGATAACATGTTTATACAGTGTGTTTCAAAAAAAGGTGACCCCGTGTTCAAACTTTCTCTATCCATTATTATTTCAATGTTTTGTGTCGTTATTATTTTTAAACAGAAAGAAGTGTATTTCATTTGATTTTCTACAAATTATTCATTCATTTAAATTTAACCGCGTATCGACAAGTGTGTACACAACCGCATATGCTTTTTGCGAATTAACATTTTGTGCAACGCTTTTGCCGCTAAATCCGCTTTTGAAGCTAGATCCGCTACATTAAAATACCTATACAGTCCATATCGAAGAGGAGTTGGAAGTTGAAATTTGTACAACGAGTCCAAAAGGTGGGTGCATTTTCAACATGCGATTTTCTCAACATTTGAACCAAATTACGCAACACCCCGTCTCTAGGATAGGTAGAAAACTGAAAAATATTTGGGGTTTAAACGCTCAGTAAAAAATTTCCGTAACGCCATCCGTATTCAAGATAAAGGGCGTTGAAGAAAAAGAATTATACACTTGGTAAAACTCGATACTGTGTACCATATTCCGGGTATTTTCATTTAAAAATGATGAAGTAATAACCGAGGTAATAACCGATGCTGGTATGAAGTAATGATAAATGTATTAACCCAGATGTTACCAAAACTTTTACTTGGAAGTATTTTAATCTTGATGATATTTTTGGGTTCAGATTTTGAGTACAAATATATTCAACCATATTGAAAAATTTCGATTAGTTTTCGGAAAAACAGCCGTCCTTTTAAAAGGACCCTGGTAATATAAACTACTTTGGATTTCTAAGTTTTATCCAATATGAGAAATGTTCATATTTCTTGATTATAACAGAACAATATTATTTTTTATCGAAAAGTAGAAAGCATTGTTCAGGATGAAGGCCTGCTTAACATTTATCGTACAAGAAATTAACCTATTCATGGCAATAGGTGCATTTACGTTGTGTATTTTGATAAACAACCAAATGGCCGATGCTGCCGTACCGCGAATGACTATGAAAAGTAGCACCCAAACGTACAGGCCCTCTTTTCCTATTTTTCTAATATGATTCAAGAAGTTGCTGTGCAATATAAATCTTCTGAAAGCGCCGGTTGAATTTCTTGTAATTATTTTACTGACTTTCCAAGAATATATTTTTTCGCTTTGCTGCCTGAGGAATCATGTTGGTGATCCTTACGAAGGTCGCCAAGGGAAGATAATCTCCATAAGAGTCTGAATATTTAACACTTCGTCTAATTTCCGCTTCGGCTACAAGATGCCTACCAGATTGTGAACAGTGACCTCGTCTTCACTTCCCGAATCTTCATATGTGACTTAGGAATTTGCATTTTCAGGTGGGGGCAATATTATCTCATGTCTCACGTCTCCAAACTATTTTCCACATATTTTCAATTTTCTCTAGTATCCCACGGAGCCGCAAAAGACGTTTAAAATAACTTTACTGTAGAAAGTGAACAAATTATCAAATTTTATTTCAGAGTAATCGTAGTAGGCCATAACGCCAGGGTACTTTATAAAGGACGACAATATTGATGTACTGCTTTTGAGAATATGGAATAGTGGATGAAACGAAATTCTGATTGGAAATCATCCTTATTCTATATTCAATAAGTTCATGGTCAAATAAAAAATAATTATCATAAAATACTCTTAGAATGCTTAAACCCAGTTATCTCAAGATGCCATTGAGAATTTGCTCTTCTATGACTAGCAATTCGATTGAATCGTACGTACTTCTATGTTTTCACAGAATGCTATAATTATTCTATCTAAGCTTTATTATATGATCTGTGTTCATACTCTTACATTTCATCCTGTTCTATAAGAAAGAGTCAAATTCATTTCAACTATTTTAATTTGATTTCTTCCATGGTGCAGTTCTCACTCTCAGATTGCTCATTTAATCTTGATAAATAAACTATTATTTGAATTGAATTTCCTTTATGATGCAGTTCTTTCATAAGAATACATTGATTTAATTCCCAATTCTGAGAAACCAATACTTTCGGAGATATAATTTGTCTGTTTGAACTAGAGCGCAAGAAAGCTCCTGACCTCAGGGCTTGACCCCATTTTTTTAAATTCAATTTCTTACATGATGTAGTTCCATCATAAGAATCCATTGATATAATTCCCAACTCTGAGAAACCAATACTTTCGGAGATATAATTTGTTTGTTTGAACAAGAGCACCAAAAAGCTCCTGTCCACAGGGCTTTAACCAATTTTTCCGATAAAAAATGCTTTATTTACACACGAATGTTTTTTTCTTATTCATCTTTTAACAAAAAGCCAAAGTTGCTTCACAAAAACTGCTATAACTTGAGACCGCGTGGTCCCATTGTCATGACATTTTGACACATTTTAATAGCTTTCAACAAACAATAATTGCGATGATTTTCGTTAATTGTCTGACTGAGTCTGATATAGACTCCTAAATGTTACGAAATAGTTGTTTCATCGTTGATGTTGTTTAGTTATTGTTTGTTAGGCAACATTGTTCGATAGATGGCTTCTGACAAATATCTTGGGTTTCTTACACTGAAGCAATATACAAATTAATAATTTTCTTATTTTATAAATATTTGGGAGAGAAAACCCAGAAAGAAACCATTCAATACTGATATTGTAATTTAGGATTATAAAAAAAACTTACATCGAAGAGATCTTCACAAAAATGTACGATACATTTCACCGATAATGTTGCTGGATCCACTTTAACCTTATTTGTTCATTTGCTGGAACATATATTAACAGTTTTTACGGTCTGCTGATAGATGTTTTTCAGCATATCAGCACTGCACAGCAATAATAAAACTTCGTATTCATGTTTATGGCCCTATTCAAAGAACGCAATAAAATTGCACGGCAGACTACAGGTGACGTCACGACAAGAAACGTGACAGAATTATCGATTTTTATAATCAAGTAGGGGCTTTAATTTTTATTATAATACAACTATCTTATTCTGTAAGGGTTTATATATGAGATGAAAAGAGGTTAAATATTCAAACATCACTATTCACTTTTTGCGCGCATGTTGTGTGGAACAGAGTGCTATCATTTTGACCAACTGTCTTTAATTTTCGAATTTTTTGCCGAAAATGGTCTCAAACAATTAGGTTCGACTCACTGATAAAGAATTCGAGGTCAAATCTGATTCTGATGGCCGGCCGTTGCAACTTTCGAACGGAAACAGATTTGAAAGTTTCAGAGTAGGTTGCACTTCCAAATAAGACGGTTGAGTTTTGAGTTTGTTAATAACATAATCGGCCACTCGGGTTTTCAAATACTAATTTTGTTTTCGAACAATACGGATCTGATCAAATTGAAACTTGGTTTCTAGCTGTAGAATACAGACACGAAGACGTATGTGAAATCTCGTTAGGATCGTATCACTAGAAAATTAAAAAAAATATATTAGAAAATATTACCTCACGCGGTAACTTGAGAACAGAAAGAGATAGTGACTTAATTAATATCAATTAATAGACATCAAGAAGCATTAATAGGCGTTAATAGGTATAATCGGCCGAATAGTTTTGGAGTTATACACTCTAAAAAAAATCTCAGTGTGAATGTTGATTTCATACTATCAAGAATATTGTCGATGCAGTTTACCACTAGAATGTCACATTCCTATCAATATTTTCGTTATTATGATCATATTGTGTTCAGTAGTGTAATTTATGACAGAAAATATCACAAACAGATCCAGTATCAAGAATTAATAAAATTTATTTGAAATTTCACAGTTCCCATCAAGTTTTAATACCAATTCTTCATACAAAAGTCAGATAGGTGATATCTTGGGTGAAAATGAGCACTGCATGGTGAAATGTGAAAGAACGATTTCAGAGATTTAATCCGATTACCAAACTTTACACTCAGTTATCAACCTTATGTATATCCAAGTATAACTTTTGAAACATGTGAAATCATCGAAAGTACCAACAAGTGCTTTTCGACCAACAAACTATCCAAATTCGCACCAGGAATATCAAAAGAACATTATACTTTATTTCGTCAACTTATTCATTGTAACATAGTTGCCAAGTATTCTTTCTCGAAAGACAGATATCCCTGCGGAGTCTTTTAAATATAATGAAATCGCCGATAGTTGTGAAGAATTAATAATTACAAGATGACAGGAAGAATCGTGCCCTTCCATGGGGAATTCTCACAAACAATATTGATGTTATTTCGGAACACTCGAATCAATATTGGAAATATCAATGTATCCCTTTCTTGACTATGAGAATCAATTCCTCCACGCTCTCAATGATTCACAAATTTATTTCCTGCTATTTAATGATATATTTAGTCATGAAAAATAAACATATGGATTGTTGTGGTAAGTATTTCATGAATAGTATGATAGAAAATGACTTCAAAGTGAGTATGATATAATTTTACATTGCAGGTTTGAACAAATCGCTACTCATTGCACCATTCAATAAAAAAATCGTCTCAAGTACACAAAATTGGAAACATCCAATTTTGAAAAATGGATATTTGCGAAACCAAAGGATTGTTTTTAAAATATCAGAATATAATTATATCCGGCAACAATGTGCAGGGATTGGTTATGTCGCATCGAAATACTTCTAACTCTAACACACACGTACATTTCATGGGAGACTACAATGCTGTGTGTTGTATCGGGTTGATTTTATTATTTGTGCCTTGGAGACGATAAGTTGGTTCATGATGCATTATGAAGTGAGAATTTGGAAAAACGAAGTGCATCAAGAAGATTCGTTATGACTTATGAGAAAAATGAGAAATTTGTTTTGGCGTCGAAGGAAGTTTGGAAATAATACTGATTGCAAGTGAGTACATAAGAATGTTCAATTTAATTTTTTTGGGTACCTACGTAATTGGGTATCCTATCAATTTTTCCCGAAAATTTTGATGAGATATTTGTGTTGGTTGGTCGATTGGATTTACAAATACGTCCATCGCCGACTTTGAAATTTTACATTTGTCAGTGAAAAATATTTCATTCAATTATCTTTATTTGAAAAGTGCAATTATCTGAATTAGATGAAATTTCATATGTATTATTAATGTTAGTACAGTTTCTATATTGAAATTTATTTTCGTAATGTTCTTCAAACAAATGGGGCTTATTCATCTAACCTTTTGTGAACTATCAATAGGATTTATTAAGAAGCACTTTCAGGTGAGTGTTTTTTGTAGTAGGTAGTCTAAGGGAACATATTTTTTTCAGAATATTGCGTATCTTAATTGTATATCACACTGTCGCAAAAACCTATTCTCCTGGATATTTTATTTCAGATAAGAGTGAATTCTTGATATCTATATCGAATAAAACCAACGTTGATAGTCAATTATCGGTCCTGAGAACGTTGAAAAGTTACAACTTTCAATTATATAAAGACCTGCCAGCTTCACATTATTTTGTAGGCACAAATTCGAATTGTATGATTAATATATAAATGTTTTAATTTCAGCAACCCTCACCATCACAGGAAAAAATTGGCAAAATTGGAAAAAACTGCCAGCGCGTTATCATTGACACCTGATCTGGAAGAATTTTGTGTCGTGTTGGACCAGGAAGTGCTGCCTCAAAAGTTCGATTGGTTTGTCGACAGTTTTGATTATCTCTTCAAGCTTCAGTAATCACTAAATATTTCTATAAAAATTTATTGTTTATTGTATTTTCACAAATTATATATAAAAAATTAAACTGTCGATTAAATAATCTTTGAAATAATAAATTCGTATGTACTAAAAAGTTTTTTTCAATACCTATACCCTTTTCATAGCCTTTCGGTGATTTATATGATATTGAGTTTCAAATTATAAAACGAACAATATCGTATAAAACACCGAAAATGGTGTAAATTTCAACTAAATAATACCTACACCCCGAGGGTTTAAAACGCATCTGATTCGGTGTTAAATAACACTGAACAAGATATTGCACACGCACTAGGTCAGTACAAATTCACACTGAACTAAAGTTAAATCACACTAAACCAGTGCTAAAATGCACTACGGTACTTGTGCAAATTCACACCGAACTAGTGCTAAACCCCATTGATCTAGTGCTACCTCACACTCATCCGAATGATAAATCTCAATCGGTCTGGTGTGAAAGCTGATTACTTATTATGGCAGAAAATACACCTGAAAGTCGGTGTTATTTCGGATGGTGCGAAATAACACTGAAAAGATCAGGACCTCTAAGGAAATCAGGCCGGTGTTAGCGGGTGTTGGCCGGTGTTGTAAAATTTCTTAGAGTGTACCCATCTGAAATGTTGTTGTTATTACCTTGATAACTCGAAAAATACGAATCCAGTCAAATTCAAACAGGTTAATTATAGTTGTAGAATGCCAACACACACATTTTTGTGGAATTTCAATTGTATCGCTAGAAAATTGAAAAAAAAATCTTTGACCAAAATACTGTATCTCAGAAATTATCTGACCGATATCGCTGAAATTTTCACAGCTGAGTTCCAAAATTTAAACACAATTGGATCTAGATTCGCAGATTGGCAGATTCGAGCAGCCTTGTGTAAGTTCAGTAGCTGGATGGGTGATTGTTACCACGATAATTTTCGAACGGAAAGAGATAGCGCCTTGCAATTTCCATCAGGGTAGATTGCGCATACAAATAGGGCATTTGAGTTCGTTATTGGGTGTAATCGGCCTAACGGTTTCGAAGTTAACCATCTTAATTTTTGTTGTTATTTCCTCAATAACTCTAAATATACAAATCTGATCCATTTAAAACTGGGCAGTTACTTGCAAAATGTCGACGTACTAGTTTTCACGAAATTTCGTGAATATCGGATCACTAATAAAAATCCTGTAGTTCTAAGTATCCTGCGTCGTAGTTTAGAAATGATAGTACTCACAAATGGACAGAATCAAAGTTCAATATCCTCGTCTGACATCAATTTGCAAACTACAGGCATTGTGGAGCAATTAAAATATAACGAATTTGTGGTCATTGTATAATCTATATATACAGTGCGCGTCAAAATTATGGAACAAATTCATTTTCTCAGAAGAAACATATTTGGCAACAAAATCCTACAACAGTCAATTTTTGTTTCGCTTTTACCAAATTTTTATGCATTTTTGAAGGATTTCTGTTGCACCCTGTGCCATTTCCATCAACCCTCTAAATTTTTTGAATAGGGAAAGTGGGTCTTTTTTGGCAAGGTCTTTGTATCTTCTTTGCAGGCGTGCAGAAATTTTCAAGAAAAAAAATTTGTTTTTCGAAAAATAGTAAGATCAAAGAGGTTTTCAATATGTGCACTTTGTCATGGCTCATTTACTTCGAGACGATGGTACCTGATGAAATTTTTCACCGAAGGAAAGTCGACCATTACAGTTTTGTTCATGGACAACGTTCAACCCCCTCACGTGACAACTTAGAATGTGAGGGGGTTGAAAGTTGTGCATGAACAAAACTGTAATGGTCGACTTTCATTCGGTAACAAATTTCATTAGGTACCATCGTCTCAAAGTAAATGAGCCATTACAAAGTGCACATACATGTTTCAAAAGAGAAAATTTTTTTCTTGAAAATTTCTGCACGCCTGTAAAGAAGATACAAAGACCTTGCCAAGAAAGTACCACATGACCCACTTTCCCTATTCAAAAAATTTAGAGGGTTGATGGGAATGGCACAGGGTGCAACAGAAATCCTTCAAAAATGCATAAAAATTTGGTAAAAGTGAAACAAAAATTGACCTGTTTCAGGATTTTGTTGATAATCTTAAATCTGCTTATTTATTGCCTCTAAGGCGTATCAGAGTTCGCCGTGTCAGCTTGTTTCTAATATATAGATGACGCTGGATTGTCCTTGGTTTTCCTTCAACAGATACAGTAAAATCGCTCTAGGAACTCATTTCACTTTGAAAATAATTTGTTAACAAATTGAATTTGGCACCAGAAAATGTGGCAAAATTGCTACAAAATGGTGAATAGGAGTTAATTGAGATATATATGGGCACCTTATCGTTGAAATGTAGGGCTAAGAAGACAACATATTACATTTTAGGTGACAAGAAATCCGTATTTAGGTGCACTTCACGAAATATTCAGTGCTGTATGTATATTAATGAAGCCAGAATATGTAGGTAGGGAACTAATTTATTCTGATACATGGCAGCTGATTACAGTTCTTGTTGTAGAAAGGTGATAAACAAAGCTACAACTCCGAGCAAAGCGTAGGCATAATGATACTCACGGCGGTTTTGGAAAATCGAGTAAACGTTTTATCAGAGCAAACAAACTATTCACCGTGAACTTTGATTATTGAACGGATCCAGAGGAATAATGTTAAATTGAATACTTAGGTAGATGGAATATGTCCTGAAGACATCGCGAGCGAGATAGATTGGAGGTTAACGGAAGAAAACCACACATTGGTTCAAACTTGGAGAACTTATCAGAGTAGGTGTAATGAACTGATAGGATAGATCAGGGGTCACCAAATGGCGGACCGCGAACCTTTTTTTTGCGGACCCTTTTTCCAGAAAAGATGTATTCTTAATATAAAAGATTCAGATAACTGTTCGTTTTATTTATTAAAATTATTGATATTGGATTTAGATTAACTGCTAGTCAAATTCGTATGCAATCATAATGCTATCAAACGGACCGCGACAGATATACCGATTTTGTGAACGGACCTCCAATGAAACTAATTGGTGACCCCTGGGATAGATAGTACCTACTAATGAAAATAAGAACAAATTTCATGCAAAGATGGATCCTAACTCTTTTCATTTCCGTGACACAAGGTGTTAAATTTGGAAAAAAAATCTCATTTCTTTGCAATAATTCCAGAATAGCTGAAGATTTTTCGATCTGGCTCAAAACAGCCACACTGTTGAAAGTTAAGTCTTAATGTCTCTTGCATGTTTCAAACATTTTCAGTTGCGTAGATAATAAGAATATTATATATTGCATAGTCCCAAACTTGAACGCCGCTAGAAATTTCGCAAATGTTTCGAAGGAATCGATATTCCTTAAGATCATTCTTAAAAGAATCTTTTATATTTTCTAGTGATATGATATTCACGAAATTTCGTGAAAACTAGACCATCGGTATAACACAGGTAACTAACAAATTGGATCGGATTTTAATATTTTAAGTTATTGACGAAATACCAACAACATTTAAGGTAGGTATAATTCCGAAACCGTTTGGCCGATTGTGCCCAACAAAGAAAGTAATTGTCCTATGCGGATGCGCAATCTATCCTGCAAATTGCGTACCGCTATCTCTTTTCGTTCGGTTAGCGTGGCAACCGCCCCCCATCCAGCTACGAGAAGAACACGCAAAATTTCAGCGATATCGGAGAGATAGTCTCTTAGAAATTTTTCCACTGATTTATTTGCCATGCTTGAATTGGATCGGATTCGTATTTTTTGAGTTATTGAGGAAATAGCAACACAATTTCAGATTGGTATAACTTCGAAACCTTTTGGCCGATTATATTTATTAACGAATTTAAATGTCGCATTCAGATGCGCAACCCACCCTGAAAATTGCATCTCCTTTCGTTTTCAAATTATCGTGAGATAACATAATAATATTCTTTCATAATTGGTTTGAAGTTTTCTAATAATACGATTTTTGTAACTTAAGCAGTGGCAGGTTAGCACTTCTGAAATATCGTCAAGGTCAAAACAATTCGCCGAGACGTTGCCAATTTCTACTCTCAACATAATCATAACCTAATCTTCAATCTTAGACAAGATATTATCACAGACTATCTTCGAATAATAGAGAACTCATCAATTTGAAATTGAAATTGCCGCAAGTAGTTTTGAAGAAGCAGAGACAAGGTATCATGAGGTGCCATGCAGATCCGAAATCTGCAATAGGAAAACTTCATTCTGACATCTTGAACTCTGGGATGAAATTACTTAGTTTCCTATCATTATATTTTATTGAGGTATAAGAATGACTCGGATTTCGTACTACTAATACATTTTGAAACTGGTGTATTTCAAGTTGTGCAACAAGGTATTTAAATGTCTTCTGTAGGCTTATTTCTTGATAATTTCGAAAAGTGGGGAATTCCATAGATACGTCTGTTCGTTTAGAAGTCTTCCTGCTGGGTTATTCAGGTACTTTTATTATGTTTTCAAGTGAACTATCACAAAATAACGGACTACTCTACCCATTATTTTTCGTTGAAATTTCAACACTTGACTATTGATTTCCATACAAGAAGATAGCATAACTGAATCTTCCAACCAGTTTACATTCGTGTAATATTTCCATTAACAACAGAGGAAACATTTTCTCCAACTGCCGCCAGGTCTTTGGAATTGTTGAATTCACATAATATCTTCTCAAATTCATTATTTTTCCGAAATATATTCACATTGTGACAAACACGTTATTACTACTTCTATGTAGAGAGGACAACGTTGCGTAATTAATATCTGACAGGAAAATGACTATAACCTAACATTTCCATTTTCTTCCATTCAGATGGAAACATTAAAATTCTTGATCTTGATCTGTATCACATATTTATTTCATTCAAATAATTGTCACTGAACGTTGTGTTAAGGGGTTAGGTGTAGTCACCTTTTTCAAACAATTTTTTTTTCTTTTTTTGCATTTTTTACAGCATTTCTAATATCTCTGAAATATTCTTTGAAAATTTTAAGTAAATCCGACAAATACTATTCGAGTAATTCGATAATTAGCAACGTGCTCTGGGGTGCTCTGGGCTAGAGCAGGTAGCTAACAGCAGGTAGCTACACAGCCCACTATAGAGATAGCCTGGAACACAGTCTGACAACGCCGCAACTAATCGTCTCTTAGAGGCATACTCCTTCAATGCGGTAGCGCTGGATTTTGATGAAATTTCGACTATTTCATCATTGTTCAAATGATTTACTGTCGAAAAATGATGAGGACTACAATAAGATCTTATTTATGATGAATATTTACCGATAAAACAGTTTAAAACAATGTAATTACGAGATGAAGTCTTGTGATTTTGGACACTTAAAAAAAAAAACTAGAAGAGAGCACGGATTTTCAACTTCAGATTCGTTATCTACAACCCAAAATTAGCAAGTGAGTAAATTTTCAGGACGATTAGACAGTTATGGGATGCTACAAGTCTATGTGAATTCAGAATATCAATTCAATGCTACAAAGAGTAAATTCACATTAAATTATTTTTTGATCTGAACTGTGTAAAAATGTTGTTAAATCAAATTGATAAATTCCGAATCTGAATCCCCATTAATTATATTTCTGTAGCGGGAAATGTTTACTTATTGATCTGAGGTTGAGACCATATCTGCTGGGGTAAAGATATGATCGAAAGGAAGAATCCATTTCAAATCACTGCAGAAAATCTGAACATTTTTAATGAATAATTCAAGATGAATAATAAGGTCCTTATTGATTTCAACTGAAGCATCTATATAAAAATAAATAGATTATTTGAGCTTCTTGATCTCCTATCCAGATGTATCAATTTTTGTTGAAAAATTATTAGAAAGGTCATCAAAATGTTTTATAAAATCGGAAGAAATGAAAGTTCGATTTCACACATAATTCTAGTCCATCTTGTTGTCTATAGTCTGAACTGAAATGTACTCATCTCCAATAAGTAGAAATAATCCAAAGGAAATTTCACTATTTACACACTGCAGTTTAATCACAGAACATATAAATATCCGACCATATTTATCACTGCATTGCATTAATTCACATTTGACACCGTTGTACACAAGAAATACCACGGAATGCCCGCGAAAAACAATAATGGTTAACTCCAGAATCAGAAGTAATCGTCCATTTTTACAATAACAAACTAAC
Organism: Halyzia sedecimguttata; assembly: GCA_937662695.2. Classification (NCBI taxonomy): domain Eukaryota; kingdom Metazoa; phylum Arthropoda; class Insecta; order Coleoptera; family Coccinellidae; genus Halyzia; species Halyzia sedecimguttata. Next base: position 20,389,460 of record OW569420.2, on the reverse strand, counting down.
AAACGTTCGACTGACGTACGTCTCTGAGCTGTGTTGCCATTTCATCATCTTCCAGGCTAGTAGATATAGTGGGTTGTGGTAGCTAGCAGCTAACATGCTAACGACAACACTCCGGAAGATAAAATGATACGCAGACAACATCAAATAGATATTTTGGAGGCTGCCACAACGGCTGAAAAACTATTATATGGCTCAGGAATAGATGACTCTGTAAGTAATTGAATAATACTTAAATTTAGTCTAAAACTTCAAATGCGTTTTTCTCGAACTACGTTCTTTGAACTGGTGACCACTGTAGCTCAAAAACAGCTTGTTAGATTCTAATGAGATTTATACAGCTTTTCGAAAACATGAAAGACTCGTGCCTAAAGGATTTTCTTTTTTTTTTCAATTTCGAATTTTTATGAACAATTGACTGTTGTTTTTTTCCCGAAAATATGGAAAACATTTTCCTGAGGCTGCCATTTTGTTATGTTAAAAGAAAAAAAAAAGCTCTGATCAGGCACAAGATTATCTATTAATAAAACAATTTTTTTTCGTCCGATTGATTTTTGATGAATCTCCAAGGATGAGTGATGGTCACCGCAAGGAGCTTCGGTCGGAACTGGATCAACACAAACATCCATTACTTTCAAAATTATTAATATTTTTTCCTGAAATTTCTGTCAAATCAAGTCGAAAGCTTATTTGATAACACCATATTTTTACTTTTATAAAATAAAATAATTTACTGGAATAAAAAAATTATTTAAAATTGTCATGTTTTGACGCTTCTGACTACACCTAACCCCTTAATTTCCCTAACTGTCCGACGGTAACAGAGAATGAACTTCAAAATGAAATCATGCTAACCAGTTGAAAAAATATGTATAGAACGTGATGTACAGAAAGAATTATCCAAGCTTGAATTGCAATCTCGGATATAACTGAATGGTTTCTGATGAAAATAAAAAATACATCGAATATGCCCTAGTGGGCATATAGTGGGTTGCTAGTTCAACCCACAATTCTGCAAATGTTGACAGTAAATCATTGTTGACGGGGATGTGAAACGCTCCAGATCTGATATATTTATATACATATCTTTCCTATTTAATGAGAAAGAATGTTCCGCATCGATTCTGCATCCGAAATATATCATTACACAAAGTGGCGGAAATCGGTTCCTGAAAATACCATCCATTGATCTCGAGAAGACATGGATCTTACATTTCGTGGAACGCAACAGAGAACTAAACGATCTGAATCGTTAGAGATTTCTTTTTGACGAAACATCTTGCATTTTCATCTGATTGGTCAAAGGATATGAGGGTTGAGAACACCTACATCTCTGATACTTCTCACAGTCATCCGATATTTCCATACGGGAATGATTCGATACGACCCCAAACAATGGCGTTTGCGTGCTGTCATTTTTCCCAAATGTCTGTAACGTTCGAATTTTTTGCCGATAATGGTCTCAAACGATACAAAACTCTAATTTGAACCATTCCAATTAGTTGTAGAATGCTGACGCGCAAATTTCTGCGAAATTTGAGAATCGTATCACCAGGAAATTTCAAGGAAATCTTTGAAAAAGCTATTCGTTCGACATCCCTGAAATTTTGCGATTGTGAATTTCTGTATGTTAAACTCAAATCGATAAACAAACCATTATTAATCGGATAATTTCAAAGTTTTGGAAGGTAGGTGGAGGGTAGGTTTGGAGCGTAAATATCTGGGACGAGTTCATTAACGGGTGAAATCCACAAAGCGGTTTCGGAGTTATGGCCGTTTTTAGTAAAAACATTTTTTATGAATATTTCCGGAACAGATGACTCGATCTATCTCAAATTTAGTATCAAATTGTAGAAAATCATAACCTTTATATGCATGAAGTTTGTGGCGCTCTTGTTCCTCGGAACAGAGTTTATCGATTTGCCCGAATGTCTGTTGTTTCGAATTTTTAGCTGAAAATGGGCTTAAACGATTTGGTTTGACTCACCGATCAAGAATCCGTTTTCAAAATCAATTCTGTCCGGCCAGTCCGGCCGGCAGGCTGTAGGCACGATAACTCTCGAACGAAAGGAGTTAGAGGATTGAAATTTGCAGAGTGGGTTTGTAGCGTAAATATCTCGGACGAGTTCGTTAACAGGCAAAATCCACCGAGCGGTTTCGGAGTTGTGGCCCTTTTTAGTAAAAGCATTTTTTATGAATATTTCCGAAACCGATCACTCGATCTATCTGAAATTTAGCATCAAATTGTAGAATAATGACTTCTATATGCATGCGAAGTTTTGTTTTAACCAGGTTGCAATAAGGTATAAAAACATTTTTTTTTTATTTCAAATTCCTTTTCTACAATAACTCTCAAACAGAATGAGCTAGGCAGTTGAAATTTTCAGAGTAGGTTTGAGAGATAATTATCTCGGTTGATTTCGTTACTCGGCAAAATTGGCCTGATGGTTTCGGAGAAACGAAAAAACAAATTTTTTTTTACAACACAAATTTCAAATTTAATTCCTTTCAAGATGCAGTTTCACCATAAAAATCCATTGATGTCATTTTCAACTCTAACAAGCTAATACTTCCGGAGATATGATTTTTCGAAATTTCAATAATGAATCGTACTTCTGTACTTCTTATGTTTTCATAGAATGCTGTACTTAATGATTATATCTATGAATTATTATATGATCTGTGTTCTTACATGTCATCTTATTTTCCTATGAGAGATAAATGTCGAAATTATTTCTGGTACACCTCTTGTTCTAGTTTTCTATAAGATAACTTTTGAAGCATTTTTTTTAAAAGACATTTTTTTTAAATTTAATTCCTTTCATGATGCATTTCTATCTTAGGAATCCTTTGATATAATTCCCAACTCTGAGAAACTAATACTTTCGCAGATATAATTTGTCTGTTTGAACAAGAGCGCCAAAAAGCTCCTGTCCACAGGGCTTGTTTATCGATTGGATTGCCGTAAAGTGGCAAAAAACTACGGCCGTTCGGTCCGGCCGGCCGTAGGCACGATAACTCTCAAACGGAATATCCTACACAGTTGAAATTTTCAGAGTGGGTTTGGGAGATAAATATCTCGGTTTATTATTGGGCTAAATTGGCCGCTATTGGTTTCGAATAAAAAAATAAATATAAAAATTTTTTTAAGATGTAGTTCTTTCCTAACAATCCATCATGTCATTTTCAACTCTAGCAAGTTAATATTTTGGGAGATATTATTTTTCAAAATTTCAATAATACATCGCACTTCTATGTTTTAACAGAATGCGAATTCTATCTGTCTGTGTTCTATCTGTGCTCACTGTTCATTCATGTCATCTTATTTGTTTATATAATTCTTACTTTGAAAATATTTTGTGTTGGAATACAAGGTTCCGCATCTCGAATTTGTGAATATTGAATAATTTATGTGCAAAAATTGGGGATGATCTTTCAGAAAATGTATAATTGGATCGTTTAAATGATGCAGTTTATGAAGACAATAGGATAAAACAACATAATGGAATCATCAAAAGAAATTACTGTTCGTTGACCACCTAGGTTAATATTACCTTTTACTTCCTTAAGTAATGTGCACGTTCCTATATACAGTATTTTCATAATGTTACGAGCAAAAAATTGCTGAAATATTGATCTACATTTGTTCATCAAATTTCTTTCTTGAGGCAAGATTCATAATACAGAATGAGCGTGTTAGCGATATGAACTATTAAATTAGGAAAAGAGGATTGATTTTTATTATTAATTATTTTTAATTATGGAATTGATTACCTTTGCGAAAAGTGGCGAAAACTGTATGTAGTTCGACAAATTTGAATACATTCAGAGGAACTTGTATTTGTATGAACCCCTACCTGGTGGTAGTTCAGTCTAATCTTTTTTAGCTCGTTTGTCATTTCACCTATACGTGATTTTTAACTAATTTTTACTAATTTTTTACATCTTCGGGCATATCTATGTTAACTCATTGATCTGAGGTACTTTCATAATGTTGTAGATGATAAATTTGCGACGACGAAAGAACTTTGAATGATTGAGATTATTTCCTGGTGAGCTCGAAGCATGCACCTCCATTGTAAACCAAACAGTTTCCTGAAAATAAATGATTATCAAGGCAAGCGCCATGAACAAACGACGGCACTTTCCACAGCCTTCTGTGTTTCAACTGCCATGCAATTAATAAGAATTAGACTCAGTATACAATGACGAACAACCCTAGACTCAGACCTCAGCTCTTGAATTCACAAATTCAGTTACCACTAAAAAAATGATTGTGATTAATTCAAAGGTGCTGCTAATGGGTAAGGAGGGTAAGAAGCACAATGGTTTTTGTTCATGGAGTTAGGCTTTCGTATAAATAACTTTTCTCATTACTTTATTGGGCTCTGTAATGTTATGTAATTTCCGTATTCAAAGGCTTCCCCTATTGTAAATCTGTCATAATAAGTGTGCCGATGTTGAAAGTAGACGGAAAATTTTTTGCTTTCGCATTTTCTTGCAAGTAATGTAATTCGACCTATCAATCCATTTATCGCTCTCCCCTGAAGGGGAAAAAATAAATCCATCAATCCATACCTTGGACGCTCACTGGATAATAATCAAGCAGCAAATGAATTTTTGGCTAGTACAAAACATTTACACTGAACATTTTTCCACGATATGTTGTACTGTAAAAAAGTTTACTGCCAATTTTCCATTATTAAAAAACACTTGTAGGGCATGTTGTATTTGCTATACATCAGTTGCCGATAGGTACCTGACCTTGCGAGTGATTGCTGACTCATTCACACCCTCAATATTCAATCATATTGCCATTACAAAAGTCTTGCCGATTTTTCTTCAGCCCTTGGAATATGCGATGTGCATGGCAGGACCTCGAAATAGACTAGTATGTTTCATTGAGCATTGTATATTACGTTCTTATTGAAGCTTCATTGAATTTATTACGAACATTTTTATGAATCCAAATATAATCGACAGATTTCAACTATGTGAGATTAAACAAATCCGTGTAAGCTATCATTGTTAGGGAAACAGTGAGATGTGAAATGTACCTATTTCAATCCATCCAACAATAAATATGACACTGTGAAAACATGTATTTCTGTTCGAAATATCATGAGAATAAATGTGTGGTTTCATCACAGACAGTTTAATTATCAAATTGAACGCAAAACAGAAACTACTGATGAATGTGCTATAAAACAGCAGCAGAATTGATTCTGGACAAAATCGTAATTTTAACGGATTTGTGGCGGGTTTTTTATGGTCGAATTCAACAATGCTGCTAATTCCTCTATACAATTTCGTGCCGTTGAATTCCGATTCGTTAGTTGTTCGTGTGGATCTTCATTCAATCAAAAAAAGATGGAATGAAGTTCATAGTGTCATCTTTCGTTTTTCTGTGCGCTGTATCCAATTTTGTAGAGAAAATATCTAAATGCATTGGAATGAGCCAGGTATATTTTCAGGAACCACGTTCTGTGTATGCCTACACAAACCAACTTTGTTGCAAATTTTGTTATAGATACTGATAATATCCATTTCTTCAATTTTACGGATAAAATAATATCCTGCATAAAAGTAACCGAATAAAAATTCTTAAAAAGCCTTGACATGAATTTAGGAGCTTTCGCGTGCAGTTTCCATTCTCTATTCACGCCTCATACGGAGTGGATTGATCTGAAATTCAGTACTCAATTATAAAATGGTGACCCGAAGATATTTGTGGAATTTGAGCGGATTCTGACAGATAGTTTCTGAGATATTTAATTAATATTTTTTTTATTGTGATACGATATTCACGAAATTTCACAAAAATTAGGGTGTTGGCATTCCAACAAGTAATAACAAAGTTTCAATTGTTTAAGATTTGTAATTTTGAGTTATTGAAGAAATATTAACAAAATTTAAGATTGATATATCTCCGCAACCGTTTAGCCGATTATGTCCATTAGCGAACTTAACTATCCTATTCGGATGCGCAACATACCCTGAAAATTACTTATCGCTATCGCTTTCCGTTCGAAAGTTATCTTTGCAACAGCTCCAACAATATAGATCCGATGGTGTTCCAGTTTGGAACATGGCTGTAAAGTTAGGTTTTGATGGCTCTCGCAAATTTTCAGCGATATCGGAGAGACATTTCGTGAGATTTGGAATAATTTTTAAAAAAATTACTAGTAATGCGTTCCTCACGAAATTTCACAAAATTTGCGCGTCGGTATTCTAAAACTAATTACCATTTTTGAGGGGGATCGGATCTGTATTGTAACAATAGAATTCAGATAGGTTGGTATAACTCCGAAAACGACCAATTAAATCATGTCTGAATAAAAATAATATCACTGGATTTCCCTTGATAAGTCCTTCATCGTTAGAATAAATCTTATCGTTGACACTGAAGTAATTTTGATTCAAACACGTTTCTAAGAGTTGGAGTATTTCTGACTGAATCACTATATTAACTCTGTCTTTATCTGATATGATCTGAGGTGGAATACTAGGGAAAAGGTTAGCAAAATTGAAGGATACTAATTTTGCGTTGGTCGGTAGGGAAATATTAAATAAATTAGTGGAAATCGTATATAATTTTTTTCATTGAGTTAATATGGATTTGCATCAAGTAAAAGTCACAAGCATGCTATTTCTAACAAGCGTGTTAGGAAATGATCACAGATCACGAAAGAATTATTTAGTGAACCTGTTATCAAAAGGAAGTAGACTTCATCATCTGCTGTGGCAGCAGAAGTAACTCCTCTATTCTTCGAATTATTTCCAAGAAAAAACATAATCGGGGCCTACATCAGGTGAGAGCATTCAAATATTAATTTTCTTGATCTGTGATATCTATTCATTCCATTCAAATCATCATCTAACGTGGTTTTAATATCCTTAACGAGTTGACGAAGGGTTTCGTTTAGGAAAGAGATCCGGGACCTTGTTTTCATGAGTTTTTCTTGTGGATCAATATCATCGCAATATCTCGTATCTCAGTAACATATATACCAGGAAATGTTCTTTCAAAGAAATAAGGTTAATTACAGCAGGAATTCATTATGAGCAGGTCCAGCGGGGGTGTTCACCGACACTAAGAGCAATTAATATATCGGAGTGATACCAACATGAGACTTCTAATTACGAACATGCACTGGTGAACGCACAACACGGAAAATATATATAATAGATGTCGCATAACATGAAACGACTCATCCGGAAATAAAATCGACCATTGGGTATTTGTGGACATGCCAGGAACTGCAGGAATTCCACACAGCAAGAACGCCATAAGACTAGGGATCCTATTAACAAGGGAATGCCATTATGGGCGATATGAAATTATTGATGTTTGATGTTCGGAGTTATGTCATCCAGAAGGAATTAATATCAGTTGTTGTCATTCGCTTGAATGTCTACATAAGGGAGATATTGACGAATGCCCATCGTTAAATAGAACCTGAAATTCTGAAAGGGAGTTCTCAAAAGTATTGATTAATGATAATTATAATAAGGCTGAAACTGCAGTGTGTGTCTATGCAAGTTTGATGAAATCACACTCTGTAGATTGTTTTCAACTATGGTCCCTGTTAGTCCGTTTATCTCTCTAATAATTATAATGATTATCAGGACATAAATTAAACTTTTTCAGTTCGTACATTCATACAGATCTACAGCAGAAATTAATTCACCTTTTTGTGAATTTGTTTTTACGGGCCTGTTCTATAGGGAATAGCGTATTGTAATGTTCGAATTAGGACTTCACACGAGACGACAGTAGGCGAGAATAAAAAAAATCTCGTCTCGGTCTCGCCTATTCCCAAAAAATTAAGTCTCGGTCTCGTCTCGTTATCAGTTGTCTCGTCTTTTCTCGCTAAATTCTGAATAACGATAATGAATAATATAATATGTGAACGAAATGGTAGATAACAATGAATAATTTTGTAAAGCTATATTTATTACGCTCCTATACAAAAATATTTGTACATGTACATCATTTTTTTAAATTTTAAACACTGTTTATTTTTCATCCCTTAAATTACTCTATGACCAAGAATTCAAACATAATCACGCTTGCATACTATAATCTTTCAACGATGTACGTGCTTTTGCCATAATCATACCTGCTGTGGAAAATAATCTTTCAACGGGAACGAATGTAGCCTTTAATAAATCATCGGCCATCTTGGAAAATCTTTCAAGCACTTTCCACTACTCTAAAATAATATTTTGATTTCTATTTGCATCATTGATAACACTTTTCGAAACATTAAAAAATAGCTTCAAAATTCATATCTTCACCAGTTCATTATATGTACTTCCACAGATTTATATAATAATTGTTCACATCTTCACTACAAGAAGCACAATAAATTTCTCCAGATGTTCAAATGGGAACGAAATTTTGAAACCATTGGAATTTAGGGGCAATAAAAGTTGTCCGCTCAAAAAAATTCTACAGTTTTCTTCAAAATTTATATATTTCAGAAACACTTCGCTGAAATTCCTCACAAATCTACAAGCCGAATTTTATTATTCCAATAGATCCGATCGAATTGAAATTTAGTATTCATATGAAAAAATTGGTTCAAGCACAGACGTGAACGAATTTACCAATTTACCAGTTGAATTCGATTGAGAGTTTCACATACAGGAGAATGGACAACAGAACATATGCACAAAAGCTCCTGACTTCACGTCAGTGCTAGAACCATTTTTTTTCGTAATTCGTTTTAATTTTTCAAGGAGTACAATTCTCAAAATTACACACGCATCAATTCAATCGAGTCTAAATTTTTTGAGTTATCGAGTAAATAATATTCCAGCTGGGTTTAACTCCGAAACCGTTGGGCCAATTATTCAAAAAACGAACTTAGCTCTCCCATTTGGATGCGCAACCTACCCTGAAAATTGCAAGTACCTATCTCCTTTCGTTCGAAAGTTATCGAGGTAACGGTCACCCACCCACTGAACTCACTCAAGGCTGCTCGGATCTCCGACAATATAGATCCGATCGTGTTCAAACTTGGAAATTGGGAGTAAAGCTAGGTTCTGAAGACTCTCGCAGAAGTTCAGCGATTTCTGCGATCTCGGACGAATAGTTTCTGATATATAGAATTTTTTTCAATGATTTTTTAAAAATTTTCTAGTGATACGATCCCCACGAAATCAGAATCAATTTTGTCCTCGAATTCTCCATCAGGGAGTCGAACCCAATCGTTTGAGACCATTTTCGACAAAAAATTCGAAAATTACAGACACTTGGGCAAAATGATAACGCGATGTTCCCCAGAACATACGTGCAAAAAGACGGCTTGAAGGTTACTGTAGTATTTAGTGCGAGTGTGTGAGGCGTGAATAGACAAAAGGATATGCGCGCAAAAGATCCTGACTTCACGTCAGTACTTTTTATGATTTTTTTCATGACAGTATTGCTTCAGTCTGTTTCAAGTATCAACTGAAAAATAAAAAGTTTTAGTATATCAATAGTTAGATTATAATCATTTTCTTGGCGGGAGATCCATATTAAATTTTTTTAATATGGAATTTCAACTTTGAGATGAAACCACCCTATTTAAAAGATAATGTTAGTACAGATACATCAAGTATTGGGTATCTTCATCATTAGTGCATGTTTTCATGTTCTTTCCACATTAAAATGTACTTCTATTTATCCTTAAATCAAAATTGAAACCAGTGTAGTTCGAAAGATTTCCGTATGTCGTAGATTACTTCGGTTGTGCGTCATTACAAGGCCGATTTAGGGTTATGTTATTATTTTTGACTGATTTCGAGTGAGCTAAGACATACGTCAATCGAATTTGGTGAACACTTTTATATTTATTAATTATTTTGGAAATACACAATTTTCTTATGAAAACTTGATTCTAGATTGTTGAGAAAGGTTCACTGAATCTATTTCAACTGAAATAAACCTTAAGAAATTAACCAAAGTATCTAGAAACAGGCGAGAAATTCACGTAAATTTTAGGTCCATAAGAAATGGATGTGAAATTCAGTGCTCGGATGGATCGTAATTCAAATTTCCCGCCTAACCTAACTAATGTGGTGTATAGAATAGATATATCATAACATCAAGAAATTGAAATTGAATCTTTCTCGAAAGAGCAAGTAGGGAGGGGAGTAATACGCCATGTTAGGATGAGGAATTTCTTGAAAGTAGAATGAGATAATTTGTCCCTTTGAGTTCAACGATGTTGATGAGGCTTAGGAGAAAATCATCACGGAAACTTCGAGAAATGCAATTATTTCCACGTAGTTGTATACATTACATTAATTTTCAACTCTCCTTCTTTTGCGGAAATTACCCAATAAGGAAATTCCATCTCTATGTTAATCAAGTTATTTTTCGAATACAGATATTTAGAAATGAGAATGTAAATAGATCAATGAAAATTTGGATAATTGCAAATGTGAATAACACCTGCCTCATCAAAAGTGTTTTGATGCTGCTCAAGGGCCCAGAGGTAATTTCCTGTCCATTTTCCAGCGTTATAACTTCCAATAATTCTATGGGATTGGCGGTATAAATACGCATGTTTTCAATGCCCGGACTATCCACACATAACATGGAGAAGTATAATAACCAATTCGTATGCGCTTTGACTAAAAATATTGCGTTTCGATTTTTCCGAACTCGCTAAATTCCACTGTGATATTATGGATGAATTCATCTTTTTCAGCGCGTCCCTGAGCCTCAGTAATAAATAAACAAATCCCACTTTTTGGCGCTCTTGTTCCTCGGAACAGAGTGATTATCAATTTGCCCAAAAGTCTGTAATTTTCGAATTTTTGGCTGAAAATGGTCTCAAATGATTTGGTTCGACTCACTGATCAAGAATCCGTGGACGAAATCGATTCTATCCGACCGTCTATCCGACCGGCCGGCCGTCCGTCCGTTAACACGATAACTCAGGAACGAAAGGAGTTGGAGGATTGAAATTTGTAGGGTAGGTTTGGAACGTAAATATCTCGGACGAGTTCGTTAACGGGCAAAATCCACAAAGCGGCTTCGGAGTTATGATCGTTTTTAGTAAACACAGTTTTTATGAATATTTCCGAAACTGATTACTCGATCTGTCTGAAATTTAGCATCAAATTGTAGAATAATGACCTTTATACGCATGCGGAGTTTTGTGTTGATTAGGTTGTCGTAAAGTGTAAAAAAAAAAATTATTTTTAAATTTTGTTTCTACAATAACTCTCGAACAGAATGAACTAGGCAGTTGAAATTTTCAAAGTAGGTCTGGGAGATAAATATCTCAGTTAAATTCGTTATTGGGCAGAATAGGCCAGATGGTTTCAGAGTAACGAAAAAAAAATTTTTTTTTAACTCACAAATTTCGAATTAAATTTTTTCAACTATAACAATACAATACATTAGGAGATATAATTTTTGGAAGTTTCAATAATGAATCGTACTTCTGTGTTTCCACAGAATGCTATAATTATTCTATCTATGAATTATTATATGATCTGTGTCCATACTCGTATATGTCATCCTGTTTTATAAGAGAGAGTCAAATTCATTTCAGCTATTTTAATTTGATTTCTTCCATGGTGCAGTTCTCATTCTCAGATTGCTCATTTAATCTTGATAAATAAACTATTATTTGAATTGAATTTCCTTTATGATGCAGTTCTTTCATAAGTATACATTGATATCATTTCCAACTCTGAGAAGCCACTCTTGTAGAATTTAAATTCTTCTATGATGTTTGAATTCAATTTCTGCTGAAATGAAGTTCTAAATTTCAATAATGAATCGTACTTCTATGGTTTCACAGAATGCTATAATTGTTCTATCTAAGCTTTATTATATGATCTGTGTTCATACTCGTACATTTCATCCTGTTCTATAAGAGAGAGTCAAATTCATTTCAGCTATTTTAATTTGGTTTCTTCCATGGTGCAGTTATCATTCTCAGATTGCTCATTTAATCTTGATAAATAAACTATTATTTGAATTGAATTTCCTTTATGATGCAGTTCTATCATAAGAATACATTGATATAATTCCCAACTCTGAGAAACCAATACTTTCGGAGATATACCGCCGTATTCACAAAGCATTCAATCTCCGTTAAGTCCTTACTAAGGTCCTCAGTTAAGGATAAATAAGAGCCGCAACCTCAGTTAACGTATTCCACAGAGTTGAAACAGAACTGTTTCACGTTAACTTCCACGTTATCTCACGTTGCAATTCATATTTCTCTTTAACTGAGGACCTCAGTTACGACTTAACGGAGATTGAATGTTTAGTGAATACGGCGGATAATTTGTCTGTTTGAACTAGAGCGCCAGAAAGCTCCTGTCCACAGGGCTTGAACCCATTTTTCATTATGCCGACGCGCAAACTTTTGCGAAATTTCGTGTCAATCGTATCACTATAAAATTAAAAAATTGGTTCAAGCACTGACGTGAAGTCAGAAGCTTTTGCGCGTATGTTCTATTGTCCATACTTCTGTATTGGACACCCTTAATCGAATTTACCATTCGATTAAGGGTGTCCAATACAGAAGAATGGACAAGAGACCATACACGCAAAAGCTTCTGACTTCACGTCAGTGCTTGAACAAATTTTTTTTTCGTGATTTTTTTGAAATTTTCTAGGGTTGCGGTTCTTAAAGTTTTTTTGTTTCGTCATTTTTTTCAAATTTTCTAGGGGAACGGTTCTTACAAAATTTCAAACACGTCTTAATGATGATTTTCTTCTACTAGTTACCAAGCTTCAATTCGATCGAATATTTATTTTTTGAGTTATCAAGGAAATAATATTCCAGGTGGGTATAACAGGGAAACCGTTAAACTGATTATGCCCAAAAATGAACTAAACTCTCCCATTCGGATACGCAACCTACCCTGAAAATTGCAAGTCCCTATCTCCTTTCGTTCGAAAGTTATCGAGGCAACGGTCACCCATCTACTGAACTCGCACAAGAATGCTCGAATCTCCAACAATATTTAACCGATCGTATTAAAACTAGAAACTTGGCAGTAGAGTTAGGTTATGAAGGCTCTTGCAAAATTTCAGCAATTTCAAACGAATAGTTACGCATATATAGAATTTTTTTTCCAATTTTCAATGATTTTTTAAAAATTTTCTACAAATACTATCCTCACGAAATTCTGTAAGACTTTTCGCGTTGGCATTCTACAACTAATTACTATGTTTGAATTCAATCGGTTTAGTATTTTTTGAGTTAATGAGGAACAAAAAACAACCAAATTTCAGATGGCTATAACTCTAAAACCGTTTGACCGATTATGCTCATAAACAAACTGAAATGTCACGTTCTTGTGCACATCTTAACCTGAAGACTTGAAGCCGCTATCTCTTTCCGTTCTCAAGTTATCGTGACAACAAAAATATAATAATAAAATAAAATAATATAATTTTTTAATAATTTTCTAGCCATACGATTCGCACAAAATTTCACAAACTTGCTAAGGTTCATATTCTACAACTACTCACCAAGTTTCAATTCGATCGGATTTATATTGGTTGAAAACAAAATTATTACTCGGAAACCATTAACGAACTTGTACGTCGTATTGGGATGCGCCACCCACCCTGAAAATTTCAAGTCGCTAGCTCTTTTCGTTCTCAAGTTATAGTGGCAACGGCCGGACGGACGGCCGGACAGATTAAAATTTGACCTCGAATTCTTCATTGGGGAGTCGAACTTAATCGTTTGAGAATATTTTCGTCAAAAAATTCGAAAGTTACAGACATTTGGGCAAAATGATAACGCGATGTTCCCCAGAACATACGCGCAAAAATTCAGTATCTCAGAAATTATCCTTCCGACATCCCTGAAATTTTGTGCGTTCCTTCAAAACCTAACTCTACAGCTAAATTTGAACACGATTGGATCTATATTGATGGATATAAATATTGGTAGCTGAGCAGGCTTGGGTGAGTTCACTAGCTGTATGGGAGATCGTTGCCACGATAAATTTCGAACGAAAAGAGATAGTGACTTGCAATTTTCAGGGTTGGTTGTGTATCCGAATGGGACAGTTGAGTTCGTTAATGGGATTTATTAGCCAAACGATTTCGGAGTTAAACCCGCTGTTGTTTTCCTTGTAGAATGCTACTTGTAGAATGCTCACGCGCTTAATTTTGCGACATTTCGTGAATATCGTATCACTAGAAAACGATATTTTCCTCCAAAAATTTTATATTTCAGAAACTATCCGTCAGAAGCCGCTCAAATTCCGCAAGCCACCATTTCACAAATGAAGTAACCGAATCGTCTTTGTATGAGGTGTGACTAGACAATTGAACATGCGCGTATGAGCTCCCGACTTCACGTCAGTGCTTTTTAAGGGTTTTAAATTAACTGATTAATTTTCCAACAAAATTACTCGTTTTTTCACTAGTTCGATAATTACAGACGTTGGCGCCCTAGTACGAGGAAACAAGAACCAAAATATTTCCTTTGTTATCACTGTTCCATCGTCCGCCGAAGCGCTATACTTACATGATATGTCCGTGAAATTGAAAACTGTCTTAATTGCCGAGAACGTGATCTGAACCTCTCCCATCTGCTGTCCGTGTGTAGTTCCCAAAACGTACCTAAATTATATCAGACTACCTTGTCTGGACAAACTTTCGCCCATAAAATACATCAGTTTGTGATATGAGTTTCATAACTGAATAATAAGATTAATAACTGGTGAAACTAGCCATTAAATTAATGTAATAATGCAAGACTCATTCACCTCTCAAGTGCTGCAAAAGAGCCATGAATAAATCAGTTATGTTATAACTCGAGAAGTTCTCCGAACTGAATTTTTCATTGATCTATCATGAAAATTATGACAGTCGATTAAACTCCTTCGGAATTCATAGCGCTAATTTTTAGACTGTGTAGTGAAGTATATTTATATTGCGAATTTCTTGAAGGGCAACGATGAAGTGATTTTTCTATCGGAAAAAAGGGCTCAACAGCTTTCTTATCATAAATGATATTAGGTGAGGTTTTTCTGGAAACTACATAGCCAAATGATTGCATCTTACTGAACGATTAATTCATTGCTATGAATTAATTATTGCGTATCGAGTGATGCATGGTATGCTTGGCAGTGATCTGAGTGACATTTTCACTCGCAACACAAACAGTCTGCGTGGCCATCCTTACAGACTGAAACGTGAGGTGTTTCGTTTCACTCCCAGACAAGATTTTCTGGGCAATCGGGTGTTCGCCAGTTGGAACTTCCTTCCAGCCGAGGTGGTCTGCTCTCCCACGGTGAACACATTCAAAAATCGGCTGGATGTGTTTCGTCGCGTGTGATTTGTGTTTGGATGGTTTTTTGGTCGAAGAACTTTTGATTTCCTTCATTTTTTTTTTGGACAATTTATATTTATTTTATATGGATGAATTTATGTTATTTTGTTCTGCTTTGCTTTCAACTTCAGTTATGTTTTTATTTCACATATGTGCTCAGAATTTGTAGATGATAGCATTTGAAAGTTTATAGGCCTATGGTCTCCTTTCTTATACTTTAAATAATAATAATAATAATAATAATAATAATAATTTCATTTCTCACTAGCTGGCCCGGCGAACTTCGCACCGCCTAAGTTATAAAAAAAATGCTCGGTGTGAATGAAGTTTTATTATTATTTTCGTTTAATTGCACACTATGTTGCTTACTTACAAAACAGAGTTTTCCTGAAATACTGGCTGTTTATAAGGTTTCAATTTATTTTTGGGAGACACACAGTATGTTAATCAATTTAAAGCTTTCTGATAAACTAAATTTTTTGTTTTGTTTTGTAGTGCGTGAATAAACAAAGATGACGGTTTTCTGACGCGCGAACACGCAACGTATTGTTGTCCATGCGCCATGATACGATTGGCGTGAAAAACAGCAAATTCCAATTGACGTTAAAAGAAAAACACTCTGTATGAAAATTTCGTACAAATACATTATGAGAATCCATCCAAGGTACCTATTTAATTAATTCATTGTTTGTGGCACAAATCAGTTCAATCGCGTACAATTGTGCCGTGATATGAAGAACACCCTGTACAGTACTGGTTTATTTTCAATTATGTATGCCTCGAAAGTATAATTTGTAACACAATTGAATGAAATTGAACGATTGGCGTGGAAGACAGCAAGTTGCAATTGACGCTAAAAGATAAACACCCCGTATGAAGATTTCGGACAAATACATTATGAGAATCCATCCAAGGTGCCTATTTAGTTGATGCTTTGTTTGTGGCACAAATCACTTCAATTGCTTACAATTGTGCAGTGATATGAAGAACACCCTGTATAGTAATGGTTTATTTTCAATGATGTATGCCTCGGAAGTATATTTTTTAACACGATTCAATGAAATTATACGATTGGCGTGAAAAACAGCAAGTTACAATTGACGTTAAAAGAAAAACAACCTGTATGAAAATTTCGGACAAATACATTATGAGAATCCATCGAAGGTACCTATTTAGTTAATGCTTTGTTTGTGGTCCAAAGCGCTAAGGTTAGATTAGAAATAATATTATATGGTTGTTAAGTTTCCTTAAATAACGATTCTTGAATTTTTTAATTTTCAGCGCAATTTTTGAATTTTTTTCTGTCATAAGAACCTCCTCCTGACACAAAAAAAAAATAGTGAAATCAGTACAGCCATTCACGCGTGATGGAGTCACCAAGGGATATAGGGATTCATTTTTATATATATACAGGATGTCCTAAGTTCGAGTGCCTATAAGACGTTTCTGGAGAACTGGACATATTTGAAATCTGAAAATTGGAATTATAATATTGCTTGAAATTCTCTACGGAGCTAAAATATTTTCGGAGCCCAAGCACTTCCGGTTATACAGGGAGTGAAAATAAATTTGACGAAAACATTTTTTTTCAAGTTTTGCATTCCTGGACAATGTTTTTAACAGAAATGTATTCAGCATTTAATACATGATCATGTATTAAATGCTGAATACATTTCTGTTAAAAACATTGTCTTCAAAAAAGGTAATAGAATGGACGTTGATGAAAATAAAGCAGAACTTGTAAAATATACGAACTATAAACAGATAATTTAGGTTCGGGAAATCCCACCTCGGTGCTTTTTTAAGATGCAGTTTCATCATGAGAATCCATTTCGAACTCTAACAAGCCAATACTTTCGGATATATGATTTTTCAAAGTTTCAATAATACAGTGTGCGAATTCTATCTGTCTGTGTTCTATCTGTGTTCACTCTTCAAACATGTGATCTTATCTACCTATGACAGACATGTCAAATGTATTTCTGTTCTAAGAAACAAAGTATAATCGAATACAAAATGATCAATTATAGGATATTTTAATTAGCCCTACCCTATATGCCCTTAGATAATCCATATAATGATGGAAATATATAATTTGGTAAGTTTATCAAATTGCGTTGAGAATATCTTCAGTGAAAACAAAACTGGAATATTGGCTAAGTTTCAATTGATATGATATATTTTGCAGAGGAGATTTGAGGAATGAATATCTCGGATAAGTTCGTTATTTAATTTTAATATAGTTTCTTTTATGATGCAGTTCTATCATAAGATTTCATTGATATCATTCCTAACTCTGAGAAATCAATAATTTGGGAGATAAATTATCAAAGTTCAACAAGAGCGCCAAAGCTCCTCTCCACAGGGCTTTCCCACTTTTTTTTAACAGAACAGTTCGGGTGTCTGGAAAAAGACTCCCTCAATTCAGATCCTTCCAAGCCTGAAAATGAATTTCGCTATCCCCGACAAAAGGCGTAATGGAGAAAGCCACAATGTGATATAATCTTCCCGAATTCATGACAACCATTTAAAAACATTTTAATTGAAGTTGCTGAGTACCAAATTTCGCATGATTAATAAACATAGCTGCAAAATATTGCGAAGCCTAAAAATCCTATGCAAACTTCCGTAAAAATATTAATTAAAATTGCGGCAGGGATTATCGTTTCCCTTCTGTATTGTGGACGTTTTCATTTTCCATCCAGGAAGATACAGAAATTCCAGTTTCGAGAATTCAGAAATGGAAGTGCCCTTAATTAAAAGAGATTCTGGAAAGCTTCCAATATGAGAAATTTTCACAAAAATATTGGCCGAAAGAATTGTAAACAAAGTAGGAATATGCGAAGAACAGCTTGTCTTTCGACAAAACAGATCCATCGTAGATGCAATTTTTATACTGAGACAATTAGCAGAGTAAATAAATAAATAAATAAATAAATGAATAAATAAATAAATAAATAAATAAATAAATAAATAAATAAATAAATTAATAAATAAATAAATGAATAAATAAATAAATAAATAAATAAATAAATAAATAAATAGATAAATAAAATACGACAAACCTCTGTAATCATCTGCATGGAAGACCTGGAGGCTAACAGACAAAAACTTCGTAAGACAACAGGACTTTGACGAACTATATATCCGAATAATAGGAGATATGAACAGTAGTTGTAAAACAAAATCAAAGTCAATCAAAAATTAACGGAAGAGATAAACATCGGAACTGGAATACGTCAAGATGAGCCCAACACTGTTCAACAGAGTGATGAACGAAATAATAAAAGACGTTAAACTAGAGGGGATAGGATATAAAATGACCAACAAATCACTGAAGATATTGTGCTATGCAGACGACGCCGCATTGATAGCTAAAACTGAAGAAGACTTACAACGACTCCTATTCAGATACAAAAATATTGTGCAAAAATATAATATGATCATTTTCCACAATCCCTAGTGATATCAAAGCAGCCCATAAGATGCAAGCTGGAGATATCGTCTAGTCAACCAGTGCTTCTCAGGTCAAAATTTTTGCGTATTCTCCGAAAATTATGGTTGAGGTGTCATTCAATTCAGAATGGCATGTAGATAGTTTTTGAGGAAATGCTAAGACCGCTCGCAAAAATTGCAATAGTTATAAACAATTAAGTGAAAAAAAAAAAAGAAGGGGCTTTGGTTTTTTTCCAATATCTCGAAAATACCGTAGATATAGATATATCGTAGATGATTCAAACTTGAAGAAAAGATTCAAGAAGAGGAGGAAATTTTCTGAAAAAACTCTGAACTCCCGAAACTAGGACACTATTTATAATTTTCCCAGAGGGTTGAAAATACTCTCGAAAACGGGTGCTCCGCGCTTGCGTAAGCCTCGCTCCCTTCGGACCTTCCATGAATAAATATTATTTAAACTTATTAAATATAAAAATAAAAAATTGAAAAAATTCAGGCGTCTGCAGGATAGATCAATGAACAATAATCCGTGGTCCAAAAATGTTTATCGCTACTTTTCAATTAGTTATCCATTAGTTAATTAACAATTTTTTGTAGCACGAACATTAACATTGCAAGTGCAATAATTGTTAAACTATTAATCTGAGATTTTTTCCTTTAGTGGAGCTATTTTTCAAAGGTCTTGGAATAGTTTCCCGTTGGAAAATTGGAAAAATTATTAATTTTTGTTTTGTTATCAACAATTCACCTAAGTGAAAGCTCATAAGCTTCAATTATGTTTCAAAAGAAAATTTTAAATTATCTCATAAACAACGCGTTGGTTTATAACAATTTTTCAAATAATAGAAAATAATAATTATTAAAAATCATTTTTGAGTAGTTTCTGATCATAAGAAAACGAATCAATAGTAATATTATAAATAGAAGCAAATAAAGTAAATTGTTCATAACAAAACGAAAAATTAACAATTTTTTAAATTTTCCAATAGAAATCTATTCTTATGCTTAAAAAAAAAGCTCCACGAAAGGAGAAAATTATCAGATTAATAGTTTAACAATTATCGTACTTGCAATGTTAATGTTCGTGCTACAAAAGTTGTTATTTAACTAATGGATAACTAAATGAAAAATCACGATAAACATTTTTGGACCACGGATTATTGTTCATTGATCTATCCTGCAGGCGCCTGAATTTAAAAAAATATTTATTTCCATATTTAATAAGTTTAAATAATATGTATTCATCAAAGGTACGAAGGGGACGAGGATTGCGCAAGCCGGAGTACCCGTGTTCGGGCATATTTTAAACCCTCTAGGAAAATTATAAATGTAATAATTTATAAATATATAATAAGTTGCTAACTTCATGGAATAATTTAGAGTCGAGAATCATAAACTGTTGACAACCTGTTTGGTCGAATCTAAATACAGTTGACCAGTTCACCCCGATCGCTGGAATATTGGGATATTTCGGCAATATCTTGACCAATATAGATCTTATCGAGTTCAAATCTAGAACTTTACTGTAAAATAAGTTTTGAAAGCTGACTGATAATTTCTGAAAAAGAGATTTTGTTAAAATTTTCCAGTCATGCGATCCTCACTATTTTGCATAAGTTTTCGTGTAGGTATTTTTCAACGAATTGACGTGCTTTGGTGCAATCAGATTAGTATTTTTCGAGTTATTGGGAAAACAAAATTTCAAATGGCTATAACTCTGAAATCACTCGGTGGATTTTGCCCAGTAACGGCACATTTGGTCTACAAACCTACCATGAAAATCTCAACTCTGTAACCCATTCCGTTCGAGCGTAATGGTGCTGACGGAAAAAAATTATCGATGACGTCACTGTTTGATTACATTAAATGGTAGGACAATATGAATCGCGGTAAAATATTCCTTACAAAATAAATTACCTTGACCTATCAAACTATTTTTCGCTATCCCCGAAAAGAGGACGCTCGCTGTATAGTTCTTTCAACGAATGAGCGGATTTTTTTACTTCTGAAGCAGATAATTAAATCCGAAATATGACGGGAATTTGAGGTATCGGGTTAAATTATGCCTAAGTATATTCCATGATCTACCCATTTCCAACACTGCTTACCACTAATGCCATCTCTATGAAAGCGGCAGACTCAAATAGGTATGCCTAATAACAGACCCGATTTCCACTAACTAGGTGCTCGTTCCGAAGAGATACTCGATTGTCCTTGAACTTGATTCCAATTAATTGCACGGCTGTGGATCAGTTAACGTTCTCTACATAATCGATATTCCAAATCTTCCTCAGCTTTTATTGAATTATCGAAATTTTGTTATGTTGAATGGGCGTGGAAAGGGCAGAATAGAACCAGTGAAATTCAATTTGAACCCTTTGGTAGATTAGATCAGATTGAGATACGGACGCACTGCGACGTAAGGTCTTAGTATTTCCTGACGTGATCCCACTGAGGTTTGTCTCTCCCTAAAGCTCCCCCCATTCAGTCTGAATGGACTCCTACTCGAAGTGTTACCAACTTCACGCTGCTGTATTTGCCGAACGGCTAATGACAGCGCATTCAAAATTTGACAGACGTTAGTCTATTATTTTGTGTTCTAAACCATAAAAGGACATTTGTCTGTGTCGCAATAAAAGAGAAGTATAAAAATTGTTTCAAGCACTGACGTGAAGTCAGGAGCTTTTTTCGCGTATGTTCTGTTGTCGATTCATCTGTATTGGACACTCTTAAGGGGTAGGGTGTAGTCAGCTTTTTAAAAAAAACATTTTTTGTTTTTTTGCATTTTATTGAAGCATAATATCTCAGAAATATTCTCCGAAAATTTTAAGTATATTCGACAAATACTTTTCGAGTTAATCGATAACTAGTAAAGGGCTCTCGGGAACTCTGGGCGAGAGCAGGTAGCTAAGAGCAGGCAGCTAGCAATTAGCGTGCTTACGACAAGTCTCCAGAAGGTAGAATGCTACGTAGACAATATCAAATGGATATTTTGGAATCTGCCACAACGGCTAAATAACTATTGCATGGCCCAGGAAAAGATGACTCTGCAAGTAATTAAATAATACGTAAACTGAGTGTTAAACGTCAAATGCGATTTCCTCCAAAACTATGTTCTTTGAACTGGTGACCACTGTAGCTCGAAAACCTCTCGGTAAATTTTAATGCATTTTATACAGCTTTTCGAAAACATGAAAAACTAGTGCCTGATCGAAGGATTTTCTTTTTTTTCTAATTTCAATTTCTTAAAAACAATTAACTGTTGGTTTTTTCCCAAAAATATGCAAAAAATTTTCCTGTGGCTGCCTTTTAGTTAATTTAAAATAAAAAAAAAGCTTTGGCTTTGATCAAGCACAAGATTACCTATTTATAAAACGATTTTTTTTTTGTCCGAATGATTTTTGATGAATCTCCAAGGATAAGTGATGGTCACCGCAAGAAGCTTCGGTTGGAACTGGATCAACACAAACGGCCATTACTTTTAAAATAATTATTTTTTTTCTGAAATTTCTGTCAAAGCAAGTGGAAACCTTATTTAATGATGCTATATTTTTACTTTTATGAAATAAAATAATTTACTGGCAAAAAAAGTAGAACTTTCGAAGCTCTCGTATCCTTGAAAACTTTCGTTGTTCTGAGGATACAAACGAAGTATTTAGAAAGATTTTGAAACAATATTGCCGATATGAATTTCAAATAATAGCTTCGAATCGAGAGCCACACCCAAATCCTTCACAACATCCATCCTGCCAATCTCATCTCCGCCAACGGAAATAACAGCAGTCACAACATTAGCATATTTTGTGGAGGTTATATGCTTACACTTATCCACATTCAAAACAAAACAGGAACGGAACAAACGACCTAAATCACTTTGAAAGAGGGTATAATAAAAAAAGTGGGAAAGCTTTTTGGACAGGAGCTTTGGCGCTCTTGTTCAAACTTTGACAAATCATATCTCCGAAAGTATTGGTAAGAGTTGGGAATTATATATCATTACGTGCGCGGCGTTTGAAGGTGTGAGGTGTTTGCAAACGTTGACAGTGTTACCAAACAATTATGGTCTAATTTCGCTTGAGTCAGCAACTCATATGTAACAGAACACATTGAAAGAACACATTGAAGAAAAATTCTAAAGGGTACCATACCATAGCATATCTGATTGATGATGACAGATGGAGAGGTTGAGGTTACTTTGAGGCGTCTGTTGGAGGAGATCCAGGATACCAGGAGGGAGTTAAAAAATTCAATATCTGCGTCGGAGGCGAGATTATTGTTGGAGGTTCAGGCACTGAGGAATAAGAATGGGCTACTAGAGAGAGAAAACAAAGACTTGAAAGAAAGGCTCGAAAAAACAGAACGCTGGTGTAACAAGAATAATATTGTGATTTTTGGCCTGAAAATAGGCTCCAATATAACTGCGGAGTTTCTCTGTCGGGAAATATATCGTTTGTTGGGAGTGCGAGTTGAATTATCTGAAATTAGTGACCTCTATACATTGGGTAATCAGGAAGGCAGTCCAGTGAAGGTGGAATTTGTGTCACATCGATGTAAAAAACTTATCTTTGAACATGTTAAAAAATTGAAAGGTACTGAAATATCCATTACTAATGATTTAACTATACAGCAGCGTCAGGAAAATAAGAGGTTGTTACCCTTCCTGATAAAAGCCAGAGCGGGTACATCTGAAAAGTCATATATAAGGAATAATAGACTGGTGGTGGGACGAAGGGTGTATACCTTGGAAGAACTAGAAAACTTTGAAGAAGATGTTAAAACAAATAGTGCTCCGAATACACCCACAATAACAAAACATAAGAATACTGCCACGGAGATTGATTCGGACACTGTTGTGTTGGAATCTGCACCAGGACCATCAGTGAGTAACTCTGACGCTGTTATGTTAGAATCTGTGCAAGGATTATTGCAACAGGCGAAAAGTAATCGAGACAAGAAATTATTTACGACATATTTGGCAACACACAAAAAGGTATACACTAATAAAAAAAGATCACCCCCAGGGGAGGATGTATTTGGTATGAAGCTTCGGCATAAATCCACGACAGACAGAAAGTAATTAAAGAAGGCTGGGGGGGGGGGGGGTTGAAGGTAATTTTGTGTTTATTTTAGTTATTTAACAGCTCATTTTATAAAAAAAGAAAAAGAAGACAAAAATCAATAAATATGGATAATTACATAAAAGCCTATCAAAATGAAGACTATGATACTGTTGTTATTGAAGATATCAATGATCTAAATACCATGAAATTATGTCAAGTCAAGATTATGCAAATGAATATAAGAAGTATGCAAAAAAAAACTTTAATGATTTTGAACTGTTCCTTGAGACAATATCTGTCGATTTTGACGTGATTATATTGAGTGAGACTTTTCAAGTGGAGGATGTGGGCTTGTTTAATTTTAAATGGTTATGAGCTAATATACAATAATGCAAAATATAATAGAAATGACGGAACAATAGTATATGTAAAAAGTAATATGGAATTTTGATAATCTGATACATAAAATAGTAAATTCATACTAGAAAACAAACTAAAATACTGATCTAATCAACTCATAAACATCCAAGAGTAATGACTCAAAAATGCTGACCTTGGCGACCGCTCGAGGAAGTGATTTAGACCTAAAATATTGATGAAGACAGTTTACCAGCCATGACAAAAAATACCAATGAAGACAATTCTCCCGGATTATCAGCAACATTGTGAATTTAATATTTATTTAGTATTTTTTTGTTAATCATGGAGTATCCACACCTACATTTAGATAATAACATTTAGTTATTTTGCCGTTAGAATGTGAATATTAATTTATTAAAGCTGTACACAGTTATCAGCTCCTCGGAGCGAGTAACTCACAGTTAATTGAGTTTAATTGTCATAGTTTCAACTAACTGTTCAATAAACTCTATTATTATTATTATTATTATTATAATTATTATATCAATGGATTCTTATGATAGAACTTCATCATATCAGAAATTAAAATTCAAACATCATAAAATAATTTGAATTCAATAAGAGTGCCAAAAATTATTAATCCAAAACCAATAGACCAATTCTACCCAACAATGAACTCCGATTTATTCTTTGATTGTATTGGTCTTTACTTGACGGAAATTCATCTTGAATTATGAACAAAAACAATATTTTATTTCCGCTAATATTTTATTTAACAACAATTGTTTCGTCATACCATGACTTCATCAGGTGAGTATTACTAGACACTGATTTTACAATGCAAGAAAAATCAATATATATTAGGTACAGGTATGATGAGAAAGTACAGGGGATAAAGAAAGTTAACAAAAAAAAATATTTCGAACTTCCCGAAGACTTGTTAAATTTTCTTTATCCCCTCTACTTTCCCATCATACCTGTACCTACTATATATTGATGTTTCTTGCATTGTACAATCAGTGTCTATTAATACCCGCCTAATGAAGTCATGGTATGACGAAACGATTGTTGTTAATTAAAATATTAGCGGAAATATTATATTTTTTCTATTCATAATCCGACATATCCATTCGTCAATTCTTTGATGAACGATATATTCTTTCCTCAAATCCACTCTGAAAATTATATAATATCAATTGAAACTTTAGCCAATATTCCAGTTTTGTTTTTATTGCAGATATTCTGAACTCAATATAACTAACTTATCATTACCATTCCTATCATCATATGGATTAACCATGGGCATTAAAATATCACCCAAAAAGTATGATATATTATAATTCTCATAATTCTACGATAGCGGAAATGACTTTGTCATGTATCAGAAAAATAAGATAAGACATGTATCGACACAGATCGTATTATAATAATTCATAGATAGAATAATTATAGGATTCTGTGAAAACATAGAAGTACGATTTATTATTGAAATTTTGAAAAATCACATCTCCGAAAGTAGCTTGTTAGAGTTAAAAATGATATTAATGGATTCGTATGGTGAAACTACATCTTGGAAAAAATTTAATTTGAAATTTCTAAGGTGAGAAAAATATTTTTTGTTACCTCGAAACGATCTGCTTGATTCGTCCAATAATGAAATTAGCCGAGATATTTATCTCCCGAACCTACTCTGAAAATTTCAACTGTCTAGCTGATTCCGTTCGAGAGTTATCGTGCCTACAGCCGGCCAGACCGGCCGTACAGAATCAATCTAGACCACGGATTCTTGATCAGTGAGTCGAACCAAATCGTTTACAACATTTTCATCAAAAAATTCAAAAATTATAGACATTTGGGCAAATTGATAAGCACTATGTTTCGAGGAAGAAGAGCGACAATTAGATTTTACTTGCTTATAGACCTCAAGATCGTGAGCATACAACATATGGCGTGTGTGTTCGAAACATATAGGAATCTTTGTTACTAAGTTCAAAGTGAACAGACAATAATTTTCGACCAACGGGTGAAATATCACCCTGTGTTAAGAAAACGAATGCGACAAAATCACGAATTTCAAGAAACTAATCTTTGGCTTTCTCGCTTCGAACGTGATCATCGTTTTTCTTCAGAAGCACATACCAGAAGCACCAGACCCAAATTGGACAAATCTTTATTTTTCCAGTAGGAAATCTCTGATATTCAGAATTTTTTTACTACTTTTTATTTTGACATAATGTGGTGATCTCTGTAGTTCAGGAAATTTTTGGTTACTCATAAAACACCCTTTATAGCAAAAACGAAGGGCCCAATTAAATTTATATTTCTGGATTTGAAGTCACCATGACTTGTTCTACTCATGTACACTTACTCACCAGATACCCTGTATACATGTACATGG
The DNA here is from genome assembly GCA_937662695.2 of Halyzia sedecimguttata. Classification (NCBI taxonomy): domain Eukaryota; kingdom Metazoa; phylum Arthropoda; class Insecta; order Coleoptera; family Coccinellidae; genus Halyzia; species Halyzia sedecimguttata. The sequence continues at coordinate 20,362,875 of OW569420.2, read as the reverse complement.
ATAGCATTTCGATCAGGTTAATTCATTATTAAGTAATCATTTAGGGATACTGTGGGAGTCATTAAATGGTTTCTTTCTGGGTTTTCTCTCCCAAACTCTCAAAAATATCTATGAAATAAAAAAATTATTATTTTGTTATTTGCATCTACGTAAGAAACACAAGATATTTGTCAGAAGCAATCAATTGAACAATGTTGCCTAACAAATAACAACGATACAACATCAAGGAAGAAACAACTATATCGTAACGTTTCGGAGAATATATCAGACTCCTTCGTCAGACGCTCAACGAAAATCTTCAGAATTATTTTGTTGATAGTTATTCTGAAATTCGAGATTTGTCAACTTGACAGTATTTGAAAATCAAAGCTAACATACTTTTAATTTGCATAGAAATTTCCAAGTTCCAACTCCTTTTTCAACAAATTCAGCCAACTATGGCCCAGTTACGATATAGTTGTTTATTCGTTGATGGTGTTTCGTTGTTATTCGTTAGGCAACATTGTTCGATTGATTGGTTCTGACAAATATCTTGTGTTTCTTGCGTTGAAGCAAATCACAAAATAATACATTTTTCATTTTATAGATATTTTCCAGTGTTTCGGAGAGAAAACCCAGAAAGAGACCATTTAATGATCAATTCATTATTGTTATAGCTATCACATAGAACTGACAAAGAAATAATTACATGTTCATACCCACGAAGGAACGGATGAATAAGGCATATCCCAGAAAGGCGAAGATTCCAGCGCAGGAAGATATATCGCCGAGGCGTACGGGCGCTAGCTATTCTGTTATGAAATCTTATTTCAATTAAATCGAGGCGGTGATATATCACTGGAGCATCACGAATAAGCCGAAACTCAACCAATTTATATGTATTAACATAACCGGAAGCACACGACATCGACCCTCTCTGAACAGTTGATGAAATATATAAATTCGGGAATACAAATTCGTTTATCGATCTCTATGGGAGCAGAAACGTGTTTGATGTAACTTGCTATGGGAAATATTCGCACCTGAACCGTGCTGTTACAACAATAGAGGTGGTTAGCGTTTCGGCTATGATTCAATTGGAACTATTTCATGCGAATTCGTATGATGTAGAGCTCACCGTCTATTGGTTGGTGTACAGGTGCTCAGCATAACGAATTTTCTTAGCATTATACGTCGAACACTCCTTAAGATATCCTCGATATCAGTTTAACCTTGGGTCAAGTACCAAATAAATGGAGGAGGGCAAAAGTAACCTTCATAGCAAAAATAGGGAAGAACGACTGGAGTGATCCCCGATCTTTCAGACCTATTTGTCTGACATCGTTCCTACTTAAAACGATGGAAAAGGAAGTAGACAACTACATAAGAATGGAGAATCTGGAAGAGCATTTCACTTCACAAAGGTCAGCATGCTTACAGAGTGGGCTGATCAACAGAGACTGCTGTGTATCAGCTGACTGAAGTCATTCAGAAAACTCTGGACCATAAAGAAATCGCAATGTGTGCATTCCTGGATATATCTGGGGCCCTTGACAACACAACACATGTGTCTGTCAAAGATGCACTCGATAGGCGAGTAGTGAATAAAACCATAATACAATGGATGTATGAGCTGTTGTCAACGAGGATAGCCGAGGCACAGGTGGGCAATAAGACCACTTCTGTCAAAGGCACTCGTGGAACACCTCAAGGGGGAGTAACGTAACTTCCCTTCTTTGGAGCCTAGTGGACAAGCTCCTCCACAGGCTAACGGAGCTCGGCTTGGGTGTATAGGCTATGCTGATGACACAGTCATAATAGTCAGATATAAATTCGAGTGCACCTTGTGTAACTTACTACAGGAGGGCCTTAGAGTTATCGAGCAGTGGTCCTTGTCAGTGGGGCTCAGCATAAACCCGAACAAGACCACAGTGATTCTGTTTACTAGGAGAAGGAGTGAGAGGAGCAGCTGTGAGATAACTCGTTTTGAACGGAGATATTATAGAATGGAAGTCTGAAGTTAAATATCTAGGGGTAACACTAGATAGTACACTCCTGTAGAATCCGCATGTTGACATCACTGCCAGTAAAGCAACAAAGGCTTTGATGGCGTGCAGGAATCTAGCCGGCAAGACTTGAGGGTGCAACCATAAGATACTGCGATGGATGTACGTCATGATTGTGAGACCCATAATCACGTATGCAGCAGTATTTTGGTACTCGAAAAAAAAACAGGATTGTACGAGGAAAACCCTCGACAAAGTACAAAAGCTGGCCTGTGTGTGTATCACTGCAGCTATGGGAACCTGTCCTAACAGGGTACTTGAGATTATAGCACATCTCACACCACTTCATCTAGTGATAGAGAAACTGGCCCATGAAGCCATTCTCAGAATATCTAGGAAAGGATCAGGTAATGAGAGTATTAAAAACCAAAAAGCCTGGTCCTCTCCTACCAGATACATTTCATCAGCCAATCTTCCTAGTGACGAACTGATCAAGAAAGTAAGCATCCAAAAGATCTTTACTACGGTGCTTGGTAGCAAAAAAGAATGGGACAGGGAATCCACAACCCAAGTTCTTAAAAGAAATACCATTAAATGGTACACAGAAGGTTCAAATACCATTACAGGAGCTAGCGCTGGAGTATAAGGGCCAGGCAACAAATGATCACTATCGCTAGGCTCCTATCCGAGCATCTTCTAGGCAGAAGTACTTGCAATAGAAAAATGCGTGGAAATGAACCTAGAAAGAAACTATCACAGATGTGATATATCAATCCACTCTGAAAGTCAAGCTGCTATTAAAGCTCTGAGCTCCCATGTTATCGAATCCAAGCTAATATGGGAGTGCCAAAGAAAATTCAATGAAGTAGGCAAGAACAACAGGGTCTCCTTGGTCTAGGTTCCTGGTCACGCGGGAATCATAGGAAATGAGGAGGCCAACACACTTGCCAAGAAAGGATCACAAAGCCCCTTTATTGGCCAGGAACCCTGCTGTGGGGATGGTATATACATCTACAAAAGTGAATTCAGGATGGAAGAAGAAACTGAAAGAGGTATTTTCTGGAGGTTTCTCCTCGGAATGTATCATTCCAAGAAATTCCTCTGGAACTTTGATACTGTCAGATCCAAGAAATACTTGGACCTCAGTAAGAACAAGCTGCACCTCCTCACTGGCATCCTTACAGGGCACTGCGGCCTCAGGGAGCATATGATGGTATTAGGGCTAGCAGAAACTGACGAGTGCAGATTCTGTTGGGAGAAGGATGAAACTCCTGATCACCTGACAACAGAAATGCCTCGGCATCTCAAACCATCGCAAGGAATGCTTTGGGCTAGAAATCTGCAGGAGCGAAGACCTAGCTTCCTTGAAGCCATCCCAGATACTGGAGTTCATCAGAACTCTGGAACTGGAAGTCGATCTGTAGATGGTAATGACATCGACAGCTCTGAAGGGGGGGCACAATAGACCTTAAGGTCACATTGCAACGATACCCTCTATAACAATATAAAAATATACAATATCCTCGATATGCAGGGTGTTGAAATACAATGTTTCAATATTTTGGAAACTAATTCTAGACCTCGAAATAACTAAGAAGTTTCATATAAACATAAGTCCGCAAATGAGTTTTGGAGATATGAGCGATGTTTGGTTGTCAAAATATTAACTACTAGCGCAACCGAACACGATAAATCACAGAATATATTTGATTTTTTTTTATTTCTGGTGTTTTACAGACGATTTTTCATATTATTGAAAGGTTTTTTCTGGGTTTTCTCTCCCAAACTCTGAAAAATATCTATAAAATAAAAATAACTATTTTGTGATTTGCTTCTGCGTACGAAACACAAGATATTTGTCAGAAGCAATCGATTGAAAACCGTCCATTTCAATGCAGGAAGTACATCGTCGCAAGAAGGAATTACGTTCTCTTTCGTTAAGACCTGGTTCTGTTCAGATGGTTTGACAGGACAGTTCAATCCGATGTTGCAACTCTTCGATGTTATTCGTTGACGTTGCATTCACTAAACTTTCCAAATAACCCCAAATACAAAAGTCCAAAGGATTGAAATCGGGAGACCTGGCGGGCCATGGCACTGGGTCTCCTCGTCCTATCTAGGGCTTCACCAGAGAGTAGGCCAATTCTCGCGAATTCTCAAAAAAGTAGGTCTGTCTCGTGATCGTTTCGTTTTCAGTTGTCTCGTCTAGTCTCGCTTAATTTTGAATAACGATAAGAAATATTTAATACGCTCTAGTACAAATAATTTGTACATGTACAAATTATTTTCGATTTTAAACACTGTTAATTTCATCTTTTAAATTACTCGATGACAAAGAGTCCAAACATAATCACGCTTGCATCAGATCATCTTTCAATGATGTACGTGTTTTTGCCATGATCATACCTGCTGTGGAAAATAATATTTCAACAGCTACGGATGTAGCCATTAATAAATCATCGGCCATCTTTGCAAGTGACGGATGAACTTCCTATCTGCTTTTTCTAACAGGAAATATTCTTCAAAGTAAGCTTACCATTATTTGGACGGGTTTGTTGATGTTTTGAAGAGGCTATCGATGTTGATACATTTTTTAATAGAATTGGACAAATTGGTAAAGTTTTCGATGAATACCTTCCCAGTGGGTCGATCATTGAGGGTGTTCTTGGCGTATTCCTCATAAGACTTTTCGAAATATGGAAAAGCTTAATTTCTTTACCAGTTTTATTATACGTACTTCCACAGATGTATACAATAATTTTTCACATCTTCACTACAAGAAGTACAAGACAATACATTTCCCCAGATGTTCAAATAGAGACGACATTTTAAAAGCTTTGGGACTTAGGGGCAATACAAGTTCTCTGTTAAGTATTGAATTCATAATGACATCCGTTTTTATGGTTGTGAATTCATAGTCATAATAAACATAATAATGTTTGATATAGACAAAATATATTATATTAATTATAGTGAAACTCTTCATATTCAATTGTTTTCTGTGGGTGTTGAAAAAGGTCGAGTCGTATATAAGAAAAGTTTGGTGTATTTATCTGTAGTAAATGAGATACCCTTTCAATAGTATACACGTTTATTTCTCCGTAGTTTATAGACACATACGAGTATACACAACCGAGAGTGAAAAATCGATCTTGAAAAAATACATTCAAACCTAAAATATAAAAATCTTTCTTTCCTAATTTTTCGAATGAAAACTTCATAAAAATTTTTTAACGAGACTCTCGGGTTGCGCTGATTGTTGTTTCGGTATCGCCTATAATGTTTTTCAAAACGTCTCGTCTCGTCTCGTTTCGTCTCGTCTCGCTTTTCCGAGACAAGAACGAGAAGAGACGAGAAAAATCTTGCTCTCGTGTGAAACCTTAGTCCTATCCGTCTTCTGGAAAATGTTTGAACTGAATGTTTCCTAACAGGAAGTGTATAATGTGGGGGCGCCTCATCTTGCATAAACCAAATATTCAACCACTGAATTAAAGCTACCAAGATATTTAGGAGAATGTCAAAGCATGCGGCTCCTGTTAAATTCCGTGGTAAAACTACTGGTCCAAATAAACGATCTCCTAAAATACCTAGCCAGATATTTATACTGAAACGACGTTGATGCCTGGATTCATTTATGGCGTGTGGATTTTCATCCGCTCAAATATGGCTATTATGAATGTATAAAATTACATTTTTGGTAAAACCGGCTTCATCAGTGGAAAGGATACTAGAAATGAAATGCGGTTGTTCAGCAATTTTTGTTGAAACCCATTGACAGAATGTCCTCCTGTCTTGATGATCAGGAGAATTCAGAGCTTGCACGCATTGAATATGGAATGGATAGAGAAGTTGTTGATGCATAGTTCTCCAGACAAGGGGCCACTTATTGCTACTTACGCTGAAATCCTTCTTGCACTTGTACCGGGATTTTCAGTCACAATATTTACTATAAGAGGACTGCCAACTCTGAAACCTTTCGACCAATTATGCCCATTAACGAACTTAACCATCGTATTTGGATGCGCAACCTATCCTGAAAATGTCAAGGCTTTATATCTTTCCCTTTGTAAGTTACCTGGGCTGCACATTGTTCCATAGAAAATGAGAGCGAAAACACCCTGTGTAGAGTCACTTCCCTATTGGCCAAAACTACTTGGCTCTAAATTGTTTATTTCCGAAACAAAACTAGTTTTTGAAACTGAAATCCGTCGAATATCCTTAAGGTTGATTTCTCAATTACGATTGTGAACAGATAAAGGGCTATTATGGTATCCCGCTGGCAACATCCGAAATGCACACTCATGATAATGGACGATCGGCCATATCTGAAATGGAAACGTGATAAATATTTTCGCAAGGCAAGCACATCTGGATTTCGAAAATTATTTGTAGATGCTTATTGCTGAAATGGCCAACACGAAAACAATACCGGAATGATTTATGGAGTTGGTCAGAACTCTGGAAAATATCGATCCTGGGGAAGGCTAACCGTTATTTGTATCAGTTATTCTTGCCTCGAATGACACCCGCAAATGCTGGGTGTGTGAAAGATTCCGAACGTTAAGTCTGAAGAGAAGAGGAAAAATTGTTATTCAACAGAACACTGTGGATGAGATTTAGTACTCGTGTTACCGGAATCTTTGAAATTGAATATGACATAGACGAGCAAACTGCTATTTATCACAATAATGGTGAATATTGCTGTCTCGTTTGATTTAACAGTGTACATACAAGCGCGAACAATTGATGCATAGCTGAGTTTATCTATGAGAATCATCACTGGAACTATTATCTCTACTCAATGGTTACCACTTCTTTCAAACATTATCCCCACATTCACAGTCAGACGGCTGTTTTGAATTGTTGGAAAGAATTTAGTTCTTTTCCGAATTAATTTCCAATTCTCTTCCACATTGCAGGCAATAAGATTCCCAGATTAAATCTATCTATCTAATAGAGTTCAGGGGTTTGATCTTCCCAGGAAAATCTGGTCTGTTGTGGAACGTTTAAGAATAGGTCATGGTCGTTGCAATATCATGCTTTTCAGATGGAACTTAGTTGAGAGCCCTAGTTGTGAATACGGGGAGCTGAGGAAACAATATATCATTTGGTTAATTTTTGTCCCATATATAAATGTCAGGGTGGCTTTTGGGTTATACACAAATGAAACTTTCTGACAATGGTCAGAACCATTGGAATAATAATAACAATCAGTGCATACTTTTTGTATAATGTCAAATAAAAAATAAACATTATTTTCAAATCTTTCCCGCTACAGAGACTCTCTAAATCAGAGGTGCCGAACTCAATGCGTGACTTGAGCCAAATAATACACTAATTAATTATTAATTAGTATTGCCAAAAATGTAAGGTACGGCCAGCGAGTTTTACATGCTTGCTCTAAACTAAAGCAATACTTCAAGTAAAAATAGGGTTCAATAAAGTAACGTGGTATGTACCGATGGTCTAGTGAACAAATGTGATAAGTGCAGTTTTTGACGAAAATGAGTTAAGTAGAATTATTGCACACAACTACGTTGTGCACGAATGAAGTACTTTTGCAAGACCCCTGTCGCCATCTATTCAATGTATAAAGTATTTCAAACACTTAGATAACTAAAACAAAGGTGCTAGGTACACTAAGCACATGTGTTTACTCGTTCGTCATTTATCTTTATAAACAATACATTTTCAACATTTTGCATATTTGGTGCTAAATCGTAGACATTCAATAATTAACATTTAAGCCTGAAGTTTATTTTTTCACTTTTTTTTCAAAAATGAGTTAAGTACTAAGTAGCTTATGATATCTAATAGCCACACAACTACGACTGCACGAATGATGTGAATGGTATTCACTATTTCAAGACCCCTGTCGCCATCTATTCAAAGCAGTAAGTACTTTAAATAACTCAGATAACTAACACAAAGGTACTAGGTGCACTTATATTACATTCGTTTACTAGTTCGTCATTTATCTTGATAAACAATACAGTGTCAACATTTTGCATATTTGGTGTTAAATCGTAGACATTAAATAATTAAGAATACTTTAACATTCACTCTTTTACAAAAATGAGTTGTACTAAGTAGCTTGTGATATGTAATAGCCACACAACTAGTTGTGCACGAATGATGTGAATTGTGAATGATATTATTCACTATTTTAAGACCCCTGTCGCCATCTATTTAAAGCAATAAGTAGTATTGTCAGAATAACTAACACAAAAGGTACTGAGCGCATTTACAACATTCGTTTACTGGTTTCTCATTTATCTTTATAAACAATACATTGTCAACATTTTGCATATTTGGTGTAGAATCGTAGACATTAAATAATTTACATATAAGCATTTACTTTTTTGCACTTACCACATTTGTGCACTAGACCATCTGTATGTTGGTTCAAGTTGTTGGGTTTCATTTGTAGTAGTAGTTTGAACTCTTTTTGCGCGCTTGTTCTGCAAGGAACAGCGTGCCTTTCACTTTACCCAGATGTCTGTATTTTTGGGATTTTTTGGCGAAAATGTTCTGAAATGATTGGTTTCGACTCACTGATAATCCGGGGTCAAATCCAATTATGTCCGCCCGTCCGGCCAGCCATCCGTAAGCACGATAACTTTTGAACGTAATCAGTTAGAGAATTGAAATTTGCAGGGTAGATCTTGATAGGTGGAAAATTATGACCCCTTGGAGCTCATGAAATTTCATGGAAAACAGACGCTTATAAGCTTCAAAAAACGAATCCAAATATGACATTCGAAATACCTGCCTACAGGTCAAATTAGGAATGCTAAATTCAGTACGCGAAATTTTAATCGCAGATAGGTCCAAGCATATGTTGATGATTCATTTTCATTTTCGTTCGTTTGCGACCGAATGAATAACTACAGAAGCGATTCAAAAAGTGGATGAACGGTGTGTGGAATTCTAACATTTTTGCGCGCATGTTCTGGGGGATATCGCGTTATAATTTTGCCCAGTCTATAATTTTCGAAATTTTTGCCGAATTGGTTTCAAACGATTGGGATCGACTCCCTGATGAAGAAATTTGATTCTGTCCGTTCATTATTGCTCCATTATCGATAAGTCTTCTAGAGTGAAAAATTATCTATCTGTACGATTTTAATTTCAGACCGTAATGGACCAACATTCAATATTGTGGAAAATATGGACTATAAAATTGAAATCAGAACTGAGAAACAGTTAAACCTTCTAGCTTGACGTCAAATATCGTGATTAATCTAATGAATAAGCTGATAGTTGGAATTTGGTGATTAAATAACACGTTAATCTCGTATTTTACCAAATTTCTTACAACCTCTATCACGATAGCCATCGCATAACGCAAACCTCGAACTAATGAGATTTCTTTTCTCACGGAATATTCGAACACGAATTTCCAGCCAATTGATAGTATTTCTATACAGGGTGTTCTTGAGAACTTTTTTCAACAGAAATGTAGGTGCAAATACCAGGTAAGATCTGAATTTAGTAGATAAGGATTACTAAAATTCATAAAAAATAATACTGGTCTGTATTGAAAAAGAAGTTGATGCACATCATACCGAAGCAAATGGGAAACATAGAAGAACACACACATTTCAATATTCCTAAAGATAGAGGTGCCAGCGCAAAAGTAAGAAAATGGACAAATTCGGTTTTTCCCGTATATTCTGAAGAGAGTTTGTCATATTTCCGATTTGGAAACATCATATCCTCGTTGACTAAATCGGCCAACTTTTCTCTAATTCAACTTCTTATCATTTACCGATTTCGAGATGCCAATATATGTATATTTTTTGTATTTTAGGCAATAGATTCATCTAACAATAAAGCATGTGTATGAAAAAAGTGTTAGCAGAATTTAGTGTGACGCAGTACCATAGAATTCGATGTATGATACTAGAGCTTAGGTAAAACACCTCAGCAAAAAAACCCTGTCTCCCCGTCAGTATTGTGATGTATGTAAATTGAAATTGTTAACAAAGTATGCTGAAATATTAAATATTGGAGGGCATATTTCCCTTCAATCTCGATTCTTTCTTCAAGAAGCAAAGAGGTTTCCCCAAGGTACCCGAAACTCAATCTGGAAAAGACTCAACAAGGAAAAGACAGGATAAAACGAAGCAATTAATCGCAAGAAATCCATTCAGACCGCCAAACTTCCTTGTCGTTTTTGTTCAAATTGAGAAAGCAGTTGGACCATAAAGGATTACGTGACTTCAATTTGGAAATCTCATGGTGTGGAATATAGTAAAGAATCGGTAATGAATTCGGAAAACAATGAATTTCATTCCAAGAATTCAAAACAGTAGTCTGCTTGCGAATGTGCGGCGGGACAATATTTGAAAGAACTGGTAACCGATAAATAGGAGTAGATCTAATGGTTCCAGTGATGATCCTCATTGATGAATTCAGCTTTGAATAATTTTTTTCGAGTATGAGCACTATTAAACCAGACGGGGCAACAATATTCAGCGGCAGAAAAAACAAAGGCTAAGGCTGCCGTACGAAGAGTAGCTGCATCAGCACCCTATGAAGTACCAGCTAATTTCTACAGAATATTAATCCTTGTTTTCGACTTCAGCTGAAAGTCATCCAAATGAGCTTTGAAATTCCAAGAGGAATCTAGTTTCACTCCTAGGTATTTATGATTTAAATTATATCTCAAGAAAGAATCACCGAAAATTACACTCAATGTTCTATATTTTTGATGATTGTTCAAATGGAAGGAAGAAACCTCAATTTTATTTGGATTCGGACACAAACGCTACTAAAATAAGTAATTTGTCAGGATTTCTAAGTCTGCAGTCAGCGTATATGAATTTCTCAGATGAAATAGCAGGAATATCACACATATATAAATTGGTAAGGAGAGGTGCTAAAACTGACCATTATTAAAATTTTTGAAATTACTAATAATATGTTTCGGTAAAAGTAGTTAAACTAAGAACCTGATCACAACAATTCCTATATTTTCTGCAGACTTTCTGGCAATTCTGTAGAACGACTTCTACAGACGATTCAATCCTATAGAAAATAATCAAACTATCGAATGATTCATTATTTCGTTACAGAAATCATTTCAGCAAGTGAACTTTGTTGATATCATTTCGTAAACTTTAATCTTCCATATGAGCGATTTTTGGCGCTCTTGTTCTTCGGAACAGAATGCTTATCAATTTGCCCAAATATCTGTAATATTCGAATTTTGGCTGAAAATGGTCTTGAACGATTTGGTTTGACTCATTGATCAAGAATCCGTGGTCGAAATCGATTCTGTCCGGCCGGCCGTCCGTCCGTCCGTTAACACGATAACTCTCGAACGGAATGAGCTAGTCAGTTGAAATTTTCAGAATGGGTTTGAGGGATAAATATCTCGGCTAGGTTCGTTATTGGGCGAAATCGGTCCAATAATTTCGGAGTAACGAAAAAAAATATTTTTTCTTACATTACAACTTTTGAATTCAAATTTTTTAAGATGCAGTTTCATCCTAGGAATCCACTGTTGTCATTTTCAACTCTGACAACCTAATACTTTCGGAGATATGATGATTCAAAGTTTCAATAATACATCGTAAGTTCTATGTATTCACAGAATGTGAACACAGAATCTGTCTGTGATCACTATTCATAAATATCATCTTTTCTAGCTATAAGAGATTGTAAAATCATAGTTGTCATTTTCTCTTCGAAAGCAAAAATTCGATTCTTGAATTTGTGAATATATACAAGACTGTTTTGATGTAGTTTATGGAGGCAATAGGAAAGAAGAACATTATGGAATCATCAAAAGAAATTACTGTTCGTTGACCACTGAGGTTAATATTACCTTTTACTTCCTTAAGTAGTGGTAGTGAGACATGTTCCTAATACAGTATTTTCATAATGTTGCTACCAAAGAAATACTGAAATATGGATCTACATTTGTGTATCAATCATTTTTTCTTGAGTTAAGGTTCATAATACAGAAAAGAATGTGTTAGTGGTATGAACAATCAAATTTTAAATTATGATAAGGGGATAGTATTTTATTAATATATTTTGAACAATTAAAATAATTTGTTCGTAATCATCTACCTACTCAAATATCAGGAATAAATGGACAATCTGCTATGATTGTCTCCAGCCTTGCTCTAGACATTTCGATGATACTTATTTCCTTAGGTATTTCGAGTTGTGATAACTATGCACCGAGTGTAAGTTGAAACAACCCATTCCACGAGGTTGAATCATTGCAGATTGCTCATTTAATCTTGATAAATAAATTCAATGACAATTTTTGAAGCATTAATGCATTGAAGCATTATAGATTGCTCTTTTTTTATAAGATAATTTTTGAAGCATTTTATTTAAACGACACTTTTTCTAAATTTAATTTCTTTCATGATGCGTTTCTATCATAGAAATCCGTTGATATAATTCCCAACTCTGAGAAACCAATCCTTTCGTAGATGTAATTCGTCTGTTTGAACTAGAGCGCCAAAAAGCTCCTATCCACAGGGCTTGAACCAATTTTTTTTTCAATGTAGGTACCTTCGAATACAACTTATACGGAAGATTTTACTTCTTAACCAGAAACTTGAATTCCGCTAAACTAAAATTTGCGGTCTAACTGAATGAATAGGGTTTTTGGGTCGTTCCATGTGACGCTCTGTTGGTCGAGGTTATTCAGGAGGGATCAACTCCTCCAAATTAAGCAATTTGTTAATAGGAGGTTGAGAATTTCCACGTGTTCAATGCCACGGAACGACTTCAATTCTCAGGTGGATAGATCTTCAACGGAAATCTCCGCCCATAAAACGTTGAATAATAAGTAATCATCTTCAGGAACGTTCTCCCCAGACAGACCAAAGTATTCTATAACTTTTCGGTACAATTCGAAACTGAATTATCCAATATCATTTGGAAACTTACTTTCCACCTTGATTTGGGAAGAATTGCGATTGCATTGTAGTGACTAATGATCGACTTCAGTGAACACTTTTCAACCTTGGCGAACCCTTTTCACGTTCTAGTACCAGTGCGATATAATTACATCGTACATGATTGTATTCTGTGAAATTTCAACCAATAGAAATATTATCAAATAAAATTACTGAATACTGATTTTTGACGTGCCTGGACAGAATGTTATTAATCAGATTGGGCAAAGTCAAATTTGACGATACCTCAGTAATAACAGTATTTTCGAGAGTATTCTCGACCCAACAGTAAATGTATATATTCGAATGGATCCTTACGCCACTACACAGCACTTTTTATTTTTTGACCCAACAGTAAATGTTTGTATTAATAATAATCTAATAATAATAATCTTTATTCATCCCATTTATATACACAGTAGTAGAGAATCTTCGCATAATGCTGGAAAGAACTCAAGAAAGCCCATTTAAGAGCTTGTATTTGAGTCCGCCCAACACAACATAGTCTACATATCCACATCAATTTACAAACCAAATGATCAAAAATGTTCAGCATGAATCCCAATAACCGAAAGGGCAATAAAAGAACAAAACAGTAAAGGCTGACATTATATGTCCAATAAAAACAATATAACTTATAAAGCCAGTAATGTGAACAAAAAAAAAGTAGGTACTAAAAATTAGTAGGGTTCTCTAAAATAGTGTCCATCCTGCAGCCTCCTCGTGGCGAGAACCGGGCAACGCTTCCTCGGAAGCGGCTAATAGCAGTCGTCATCGATGAGCTGTGGAACATTGCTCGAGTAGATTGCCTTCCGAAGACATTTAGCAACCAGTAAGTGGCATTTCTCCTCAGAGAATGAGAGCTTTGTGGAGACCTCAGGCAGGAGGGCATGACATTATAAACCTGTGGTAATCTGTACAGAGAAGAGGATCTTAGCTTTTCCTTAGTCATCCTGTATCCCCTCACCATCCCTCTGTTAGTCTGACGTGTATTATGGACAGAGCAGAGGAAATCCAGCCTATGACGATATTTAGGCACAGAAGTGATCAAACTCCTGACATACAGCTGTCTGACATCCATTATCCCCAGATCCGAATATAGTTCCTCAGAAGGAAAAAACGCTGGCTTCATGAAAAGTACCTTCAATAGTCGTTTCTGGGCCCTCTCAATAGACAGATAATACTTATTCAATAGGCCACCCCATGCGCCTACACCGTACTGAAGAACAGACTGTACCAACGCATAGTAAACGGAGTAACGTTGACTCATGGGTAATATCTCTCGCGCAATGCGTATTTTATACAATATTTTACGTAGTTTTTTATTCAACTCAGCACACTGTATATCCCATCTCAGATGACAGTCAACGAAAACACCCAGATATCTGCAGGATTTGGTCGATTTTATCTCTGTATCCCCAAAATACAATCCATCGTAGTCCGGCAATTGATCGGCATACAACGAAACTGGCAGAAAGGTTGTCTTGGTCATGTTGACCGAAAGGAGATTATGATCGAACCATCTCTTCACAAGCTTCAGTTCGTGTGTAGCGACAGCCCTGACACTCGCCCAGGAGTCATGCTCGAAGACAAAACAAGTATCATCAGCAAATGATATCATCCTAGCGGAGATATTTAGTTTGAGCAAATCATTAATATATATAAGGAAGAGAACGGGTCCCAACACTGTTCCCTGGGGCACACCAAATTTAATAGTTGTGTCATCGCTTAGGGCGTCATCTATCTTTGTTCTCTGAATTCTGTTCCTTAAATAGCTTGCAAACAAATCATAAGCGGCACCTCTAATCCCTACATCGTACAATTTGCTCAGAAGGATGTCATGGCTAACAGTATCGAATGCTTTCTTTAAATCAACGAAAACACAAAGGATTTTTTTATTTCTGTCAACAGTCTCATGAATACCCTCCATTAGGACGCTGATTGCATCCGCAGTAGACTTCCCTCGTCTGAAACCGAACTGGTTCTCAGAAAGAATCCCAAATCTATCCAAGTATTTCATCAGTCTAGTGTAAACCACTTTTTCGAATAATTTAGAGAACACAGACATCACAGAGATGGGTCTGTAACTACCTGGGTCGCTTTTTTCACCTCCCTTGTACAATGGCGTGATCAGAGCCGTCTTGAAGCAGGAAGGAACCAAACCAACCGACAAACAAGAATTAACCAGATTAACGAAGGGTTCAACTATGTAAGGCGCAATAATTTTGATCAATTCGGTAGTGATCATGTCGTAGCCTGGCGCCCTCCGACCTTTCAAAGATGTTATTAAGCAGGTCATCTCTTCAACACTTGCCGGCTCCAAGTATTTGAGTGGTACATTTCATCAGCCAATATTCCTAGTGACGAAATGATTAAGAAAGTAAGCATCGAAAAGAACTTCACTACGATGCTCGGTAGGAAAAAAAACTGGGACAGGAAATCCACCACCCAAGTTTTTAAAATAAATGCAGACGGTACGCAGACGGTTCAAAAACCACTACAGTAGATGGCACTAGAGTATATGGGCCATATGCTCACATCGCTAGGCTCCTATCCGAGCGTCTTTCAGGCAGAAGTACTTGCAATAGAAATATGCGTGGAAAAGAACCTAGAAAGAAACTATGTGATGTGATATAGCAATCCACTCTGACTGTCAAGCTGCTATTGAAGCTCTGAGCTAATATGGGAGTGAAAACTCAATGAAGTAGACAAAAACAACAGGGTCTCCTTGGTCTGGGTTCCTGGTAACGCGGGAATTGAAGGAAATGAGGAGGCCAACACACTGGCCAAGAAAGGAGCACAAACCCCCTTTATTGGCTCGGAACCCTACTGTGGGGTTGGTAGATACACCTACAAAAGTGAATTTCGGATGAATGAAGAAACTGAAAGAGGTATTTTCTGGAGATCTCTTCCCGGAATGGATCTCTCCAAGAAATTCCTCCGGAACTTTGATACTACATATTCTTTTGAAATTACATTTGTTTTTGGCGCTCTAGTTCCTCGAAACTGAGTGCTTATCAATTTGCCCAAATGTCTGTAATTTTCGAATATTTCGATGAAAATGGTCTTAAACGATTTGGTTCGACTCACTGATCAAGAATCCGTGGTCGAAATCATTCTGTCCGGCCGGTCCAGCCGGCCGGCCAGCCGTAGGCACGATAACTCTCGAACGGAATGAGCTAGACAGTAGAAATTTCCAGAGTAGGTTTGGGAGATAAATATCTCGGCTTAGTTCGTTATTGGGCAGAATCGCACAGATGGTTTCGGAGTAACAAAAAAAAAATTTTTTTTTTACGAAACAAATTCCAAATTAAATTTTTTTTAATAAGAAGCTTTATCATAAGAATCCATTCATATCATTTTTAACTCTAACAAGCTAATACTTTCGGAGATATGATTCTTCAAAATTTCAATGTAAATCGTATTTCACACATTGATATAATTATTCTATGTATGAATTGTCATAATGTCAACTTGACAGAAGGGAATATTGTAACTTCAAAAATATTGATGGGGTTGAAATACTCGTATTTTAGCGATGCAACGGGGACCTCACCCGAAAATGTTTGAAAATATTACGTAAATATTGAAAGCATAATTCTGTAGTTCGAGAGAGGAGAAAATGTGGTGAACGTAGATCAGGAAATTTTTGATCGATTACAAGGTAATTTTTTATTTATTACTTATCTTTTTTCATATTATTACTCATCTTCTTTCATACATGTTTTATGGAATACCTACTATTTGTAGGTACTTTAAACCTGTTTTGGGCAATTGTCATACGAAACTTGTTTTTTTGGCGCTCTACTTCCTCGGAACAGAGTGCTTATCAATTTGCCCAAGTGTCTGAATTTTGGAATTTTTGGCTGAAAATGGTCTCAAACGATTTGGTTCGACTCACTGATCAAGAATCTGAGTGCGAAATCGATTCTGTCCGGCCGGCTGACCGGCCGTAGGCACGATAACTCTCGAACGAAAGGAGTTAGCGGATTGAAAATTGCAAGGTGGTTTTGGAGCGTAAATATCTCGGACAAGTTCGTTCGATCTATCTGAAATTTAGCATCAAATTGTAGAATCATGACCTTTATACGCATGTGAAGTTTTGTATTGACCAGATTACCGCAAAGGGTAAAAAAAAAATTTTGAAAATTTAAAAAAAGTTTTTCCACAATAACTCTCGAACGGAATGAGCTAGGTAGTTGAAATTTTCAGAGTAGGTTAGGGAAATGAATATCTCGGTTAAGTTCGTTATTGGGCAAAATTGGCCAGATTTAATTCGATTTCTTCCATGGTGCAGTTCTCATTCTCATGATTGCTCATTTAATCTTGATAAATAAACTATTATTTGAATTGAATTTCCTTTATGATGCAGCTCTATCATATGTATACATTGATATAATTCCCATCTCAGAGAAACCAATACTTTCGGAGATATAATTTGTCTGTTTGAACTAGAGCGCCAGAAAGCTCCTGTCCACAGGGCTTGGACCCATTTTTATTTAACAATAAAGCATGTAATCATTAAAGGATACTGTGTATTAAAAAAGTGTAAGCAGAGATTAGTTTAACGAGGTGCCATATAATTTGATATATTATTATGATACTAGAGATTAGGGAAAAACCTCAGCAAAAGAACCCTATCTCCCCGTTAGTGTTGTGTTTTATGAAAAAGGAAATTGTTAACGAATTTGCTGAAATATTAAATATTGAAGGGCATATTTTTCTTTACTATCGCTTCTTCCTTCAACAAGCAGAGAAGTTTCTACAAGTTACCCGAAACTCAATCTAGAAAAGGAAAAGACAAAAGGAGAAAACGAACAAATACCAAAATTGTTCCGATAGACCAAAGACTAGGACTACTAGCTAAGAAATTCTGTGGAATAAGAAAAACTTCAGCATTTTAAAACAGCTCTGCATTCAACGCGAAGAAAATCACAACAGATATAGATACCCTGCTATGACTCTGTGGGAAACTCTGCAACAGATCAACAACGAAGACACCACAAATTAGCAACAATAACTTTCATAATTATATTTAATGTTATAATTTCAATCAAAGTTAACTGTTAAAAAAAGTATAAAATGTCTCACAGGCTGAAGGACCTCGGTCGATGGCCATTTGTAACAATGTTTACAATAAACCACTTTATTATTATTATTATTAAAAATGAAATATTCTATATTTAATCAAATAGATTTGAAACTCGCTACCCATTCTAAAAAAGATTCAGAAACATTATGAATAGTCCTAAAACCATCCTTGAATCTATATATGCGACAATTATTAACTAAATGATCTATAGTTTCCTCTGCTTCCTCGCATTCACAACTAGGGCTCTCAACTGAATTCCACCTGAAAAGCATGCTGTTGCATCGACCATGACCGGTTCTTAGACGATTCAGAATAGACCATATTTTCTCTGGAAGATCAAAGCCCGGAACTCTATTTGAAGGATCATAAATTAAATCTTCGTTGAATAAATCGCAAGAAATCCATTCAGACCGCCAAACTTCCTTATCACTTTTATTCGAGTGCAGATTCTGTTGGGAGGAGGATGAAACTCCTGATCACCTGATAACGGAATGCCTCGCCATCTCAAACCAACGCAAGGAATGCTTTGGGCAAGAATAAGTAGCCTACTTGGAACCATCCCAGATACTGGTGTTCATCAAAACTCTGGAACTGGAAGGCTGTAGATGGTGATGACATCGACAGCTCTGACGCGGGGTACAATAGACCTCAGGGTCGCAGTGCAATGTGACCCCCTACAATAATATACAATATGTATTTGAGTGGATCTTTGCGTCACCACAGACACAGCACTGTTTATTTTCAACCCAACAGTGAATGGTATGTATTTCAGTCGAAACTAATCGTTCGAGATCATTCTCGGCCAAAAAGTAAAGCAGTTTTTTTGGACGTTTGTGTTTGCAGTCGGATTTATATTCTCGGAAATATAAGGAATATTAGATTTTTGTCCTGGAGCTAAGCAGCTTCAGTAAAGAGGTCAGTACCTGAATGGGTGACCACTCTGGATATGAATTTGAACAGCACTCAAATCTCCTGGCCACTGTGCTTTACCAACTTGTTTTTTTTGCCATAAAAAATAGGGATTCTCATTTAAGATTTTACAGATACCGAACCCCCCTATCTACAGATGGTGAAGGGGTGGGCGGAATTCAGTATCACCAGCTGAGCCTTTTGGAAATATCAAACTTTGGCGTCCACAATTTTTTCTCACCGTTTCAGAGTCTACTTCAGGCAGTAAACGAAAATCATCAGAATAGTAGGCTTTTCAAAAGGAAATATCTAATTGGAAAATGTTGTGAATCAATTGATCATTTCCCAACTGAATACCTCAGAATAATAAAAATTGTGTACGTACTTTATTGAACAGATTTGACCTGAAAGATGATCCTTCATGAATATAAACAATGAACGGATTTTGTAAGTCGGATTCAGTCGACGTTTGGTTTCAGCCCACCACAGAATATCCATCATATTATGTCCAGTACAATGATATACGATTGTAGCATGGTTTCAGGTATATTTAGATCAGGAACTGTTAAACAGAGCATATGTAAATGTGACATCCTACGTTTGTTATGTGTCCAGGATTATAATGATATTTGATGTTCGTATCCGGATAAAGGATGTTGTTGATTATACAACCAACAATGTCCATTGCTAACGAACGCATATGCTTCAAAGGAAGGTCAGCTTGATACGACTGCAATATAGATTTCAGACATGGCTCTGATGAAAATTCTATTAACATTTTCAATCGATGGCATGTTTTTGAAAGATCCATTTACTTAAGCGAGCCACTGGAAAGTCAACAAGCAGCGGATTGGAGCATGGTAAACATTTCCGTACATATAAATTTCTAACAAATATCTCGGCACATGAATGTGTCCGATAGAACATTGTAGACGGAATCTAAACATTATTTCAATCTGGACGCATGTACTACGGTAAAAAGCTTTTCCTTGCAGTGTTCAACACATGAGCAGTCTGTAGTTTCGCAATGTACTCGTACTCTAGTTGACGCAATTCCAAGCACAACTTCCAAAAGTTTCAATTTTGATTTATATATATATATATATATATATATATATATATATATATATTTGTCACACTGTTTCGTTCGTCAGAATCCACAATAGGTTAACAAGGAATTTTTTACAGGGGTTAGACCATAATTCATTAAATATCCATTTCTTCATATATTTCGATACCTTCCAGATTTCCCAGGTTCAATTTATTGGAATCATGTTTTATCAACCGGCCACTCATTTCGGAAAATTTGGTCGGAATTAATTCTGCAATTTAAATTTAGTAGTTTAATAAAATAAGATATAGAAGCAGATTGAGTTTTTATTGCTTTCAATTCAACAAAAATTTGCAGTATGTGGATTTGAATAAGCTCGCTAAAGCAGACTGACCACACGTCAGTGCTTTCCAAACTTTTTTAATAAGATGAATAAACAGTAAAACAAGCCTCATATAAGGGAAATTGTAGAGAACAAAAAAGGTCCATCCTACCTTCCAATCTTAGCCATCATAGAATAAGGTATTGGATCTTAAAAGAATGCTGGTGTTCAAGGTGCTGCTTTGAAAGAGTTCTTATTTATGATATGATCTAACATCGCTTCTACCCCTCACTAACTGAAGAAGTCTTACTACTGAGTAGGAGTAATCTCAGGGCAGTAACTGGCCTACTAACCGGACACTGCATTTGAGAAAGCACCTGAACAATATGGGAAAACCCCGTTTTTAGGGAATGTGGGGGAGGGAGGCAGACGAAACTGCCACACATATCATATTCGACTATCCAGCCCATACATAATGGAGAGTCCACTATGGGGGTGAAGACGACACAACCCTGAGTGACAGAAACCATGCGAGGTACCTAGTCAAGGGCCTAATCCTACTTGCTAGGAAAATGGACTAAGGCATGAAACTACAACGCACATCCAAATTTTCTTGACCTTTAGAAGCAGATGAGTGATTCCTTTTTCCTTCATGACTATGACAAATACCAAAAAATATCAATTTATCTTTAGCTACGTTATACAGGGTCTTTATAAATGATTGTTACATCGCAAGTGGCTTTGAATAATTCTTTGTCACTCTTCGCTAAGGATCCTAACTATTTTCAGGCCTTTGAAATTGACAGCCTTGATGATTGTATTGTCAGAAAACTAATTATGTGGACGGAATCGCGAATGGGAACAGTATATATTATATGAAGCAACAAAATAAGAATATTACAGAGCCAACTGTGAAGTTACACTCATTCATAAATACCCTGTATTATTATCTTGAGTATAAATTTCACAAGTTGAATATATTTAGTTCGTTATGGTCTTTCTCATTAAAGGATACTGTGGGAGGTATACTCATTATTGAAAGGTTTTTTTCTGGGTTTTCTCTCCCCAACTCTGAAAAATATCTATAAAATAAAAATTAATTATTTTGTGATTTGCTTCTGCGTAAGAAACACAAGATATTTGTCAGAAGCAATCAATTGAACAATGTTGCCCAACAAACAACAACGAAACAACATCAACGAAGAAACAACAATATCATAACGTTTCGGAGTCTATATCAGACTCCTTAGTCAGACGCTTAATGAAAATCTTTAGAATTATTTTGTTGATAGTTATTTTGTGAAATTCAAGAATTGTCACATTGACAGTATTTAAAAATCATAGCTAACATAGTTTTACTTCGCATAGAAATTTCCAAGTTCCAACTCCTTTTTCAATAAATTTAGCCAAATATGGTCAATACCAATTGAGAAATTTGCAAAATTGCATTCTCTGTTCAATAAAATACAAGTTGACTCCTTAAGTTTCCTTTTAATATAATCAGGTTCTCTCATTAGAATCTTTGTATTACTCCAATCCATCATGTGATCTCCTTGGATTGTACATACATGTTCTGCTATTTTTGATTTCTGTATATCTCTATTTCTCAAGTTATTCTTATGGTCTGACTTTCTTACTTCTAGTGGTCTTGATGTTTCTCCCACAAATACAAGAAATATTAGATACACAGTTTTTTGATTTTTGTTTTTCATTTATGGGTTATGTTCTCGTTAATAAAGACCTAAGATCATTTTGTGTTTTGAAGACGGTTCTTATATTGAACTTAGAACCGATTCTTCTGATTTTTTTCAGAAAGGCCACGAACATAAGGGATCACATTCAGCAGATTGGGTTGCTGTTCTTGTTGATTATTCTGTTGTACTTGTTGATTATTTTGTTGTTCTTGATTATTTGCTCTTCTATCTAAATTCATGATACATGTATTTATGAATTGCCTCGGATATCCATTTTCTTCAAGAAATTTTTTGATGAAATCAATTTCATTATTTCGAATTTCAAGAATAGAACAAATTAGGTTCGCTCTATCATAAAGTGTTTTAATAACACCTCTTTTCACACTGAGCTGATGGTTTGAATAGAAATTTAAATATCTATTTGTATGTGTCTGCTTCCTGAAGACACACGTTTCGAAATGGTTCGGATACTTAATTATCGAAACATCCAGAAAAGAAAGCTGATTATTTTTCTCTATTTCCAAAGTGAATTTTATTGTAGGCTCCTTTGAATTTATGAAATCGAAAAATTTGCCTAACCCTTCTCTACCATGTTGCCAAATTACAAATATATCGTCAACATATCGCCACCAAGCTTTTGGTTTCAACAAATATGTATCCACAAATTTTTCTTAAAAATTTTCCATGAATATATTACTCATGACAGGTGATAACGGCGAACCCATTGCCATTCCAAAATTTTGTCGATAAAAAACATGTCCTAGTTGGAAATAGGTGGTATTCAAACAAACATCAAGCATTTCCATAATATCATTGGCATTAAATTTTGAATCCTTAATTATCGAGTCATCATAATCTAATTTCTTTCGAACTATTTGAAGCGACTTATCGACAGGAACATTGGGGAACAAACTGACAACATCAAAGCTTACTAGAATGTGATTTTGGTTCAAATTTGAATTTTGTAGTTTTTCAAGAAAGTGTTTGCTGTTCTTCAAAAAACTTTATTTCTTTCCTGTTAATGGGATTAAAAATTGAAGTAAATATTTCGCTAAATTTTGACATGGAGATCCAATAGAACTTACTATTAGTCCCAGTGGAATTAGAGGTTTGTGTATTTTTGGAAGACCGTATAAATGTGGTGGTTTGCTGTGAGATTAAATAAAAACAAATTGGCAAAATCTTATTTGACGATGAAACGTACTACCTATTTTTTTTCGATCGGATATGGTATTTTTGGCAATATTCTTAATATAACTTTACTTTAGTGTCCTCCAAGAATAATATAAAATAGAAAAGATATTGCGGGAATAGGACAGTAACAATGATGATGATGTGGTGATATAGTGATGTGGTGATGATATGGTGATGTGGTGTCATAGTGTAAACATTAAAGTGGAAGAAGAAGAGAAATAATCGTAGTGATGTGTGACATTTGGTCTAGGTTAGGATGATTTCAGACAGATTAAAAATGACCAATATTTTATCAGTTTGACTAGGTGGACATTGAATTATTGAGATTGGAGAAATTACGTTATACTTGGTGTCCTGTTCCTACACTGTCTTTGTTATGTTTGAGACCATTTTGTTCTAGCTTATATAGAGGTATTTTATTTCGTTGTGTTATGTAAACATTGTGCAGGTGATGTCTAATTTCATTTTAATTTTTAGGCCTGAAGAAGCAGACGAAATAATCTGCGAAACGTCGCCAAATATATGTTTCAGAAGAGCCCTATTATTTGTTTCTGTCTTATTCCCGCAATATCTTTTCTATTTTATAATATTCTTAATATAGAAGTTATATTTACGCAATAATGACGCGAAAGTTGCCCATCCGAGAAGACGACATTTGTAAATGAGCGCTACTTGTGTCTAGGTGACGTCATGCGCGAAGCGGTTCAAAACTCGTTCCTCAAGTGATCTTACCTTGGTTTATGTATCATGGGGCTAAGGTAATAAACTGACAAGGCAGTGGGGATGTTACATGAGACCCATGAGATGTCGGTGGTGCAGCTCGGTTAAGTCAACCTGAGCTGTAGGGGATCGACTAAGAGACCCTATGGAGGCTAGCACCCCGAGCTGCGAGGGAACAACCATGTGACCCTGTCAGCAGACCGGCCGAGGTGCAATAAGCCTCTCTAGGTTGCAGCACGGGCTACTCACTCGACCGAAATCATTCTAACATAAACAAACAAACAAATAAGGGGCAAGAATTGGGGACTAATCGAATTTAAGTCTGATTATCTGTCTGAGTTTTCGATTTCTGTTTAATTCATTTATTCTTATGCAAGATGATGCATCGGCATTATTATTTGCCCCAATTCAGTTTTTGATCTCGAAATTGAATTCTTCTGATTTACTTCACGGCAAGGAAGCTAATTGCCATTTTCTGAAACCTAAGTCGTTTGTTTTTTGAAGGCTAATGTTACGAGTATCGGAAATTTCTGTCCTCATTATTGTATAAAACTGTCAATTTTGTGAGATAAATTACAATGCACATTTTGTTGTGGATCTATCTTGTAATTGTATATTTTAGTTTCATTGTTATTTTATTTATTTTGCTCTCTCAATAAAGTCTGATAAGAATCATTCTGACCTTCTTTTCCGAATGGCCCGGAATATACAATATTATTTTGCTCTTTCAATTAATTCCGATTTTATGGTTTCAAAGCAATATAGATTCATCATTTACTATTCGTTGTTCTGAACTCATGAGATGGTCTGCTTCCAAAAGAAATGTACGTAATTTGTTTGGGTTACCGCTAAATCCAGGCAATATTTCACCAGAATGTTGACTGTACTGAGATCTATCACAACGCGATTTTCACTAGGGGTTGCCGATTTCGGCGTTCTAGAATTATTTCTACTCTTCAAGTTGTAAAAAAAAATAAAAAAGTATTACACATTTTCTGGTCCATTGAGAGGAGAAAACTGGGATTATCACAGTGTGCGTCAAAATTATGGAACTCATTTTTTCAGAAGAAAAATATTTGGCAACAAAAAACAGGTAAATTATTGTTTTCAAGAAAATTTTTTCTTGAAAATTTACGCACGCCTGTAAAGAAAATACAAAGACCTTACCAAAAAGTACCACATGACCCACTTTCCCTATTCAAAAATTTAGAGGGTTGATGGGGATGACACAGGGTGCAACAAATCCTTCAAAAATGCATAAAAATTTGGTAAAAGTGAAACAAAAATTGACCTGTTTCAGGATTTTGTTGCCAAATATTTTTCTTCGGAGAAAATTAATTTGTTCCATAATTTTGACGCGCACTGTATAACAGCCTGACATACTAGAATTTTGTTTTCAATATGGTGCTTGGGACGCTACCACCAAACTCCTAAGGGTAACGAGGTGTGGATTCAATCCTATTCTGCTCAGGGATTCAATAACTCCACTCGACTGTTTCAACCACACTTGTATTGATTGCAGATTTTCTTCACGTACGTCACACCAAAATTTCCATATTTCTTGTGATACTCTAGTAGAATCCCATCCTCGTCACCATTTATGAATTTAACACTCTTTCGTATTCTTAAAGAAACAACTCTTTGTTTATTGTATGCGTGTCGGAATAATAATGATAAAAATAATCACGTTCATGAAGAACGAAAGCCGAAAATGTTGACTAAATACATAATGGAAGTACCTCGGGATTCCTAGGGTGAATATCTACTATTCTGGTTGTTTTCTTATTCCGCAATACACATAGGAGAGGATTATGATAAAAAAACAGACATTCCATCTATTTCAATAAGTTAGGCAAATTCCCGTTTTAAACGTATTTTAAACCATTTCATCGAGTACGATACGACATTCAATGTTCAAAACTGAGCTCTTCCAAATGTGGATAGATAACGACCAAACTGAATTTCTATAGCTAGCAGAAGTTTCTCTATAGCCAATTTAGAAATGAGGTTATACTAGTGAATAATCGGCAAAGGAAATATTCACAGCAAATTACGAATTTTCAACGACTGAAAGAGTTTTAAGTGAAGTAGAAAATCAGATATTATGGTAATTCCTATTCTGGTTGTATATATATATACCCGGACCATGTCTGATAGTACAGCCCGGAAGTTCAAAGGGCATTGATGCAGGTGCATGGCTCTCACTTAATTGAAAGGAAGAGCCCTGCTCGGATTTCCAAATGACGAACTTCGGAGAGTTGAATTTGTTCTTGTTGGGGCACTTGTACGTTGACAGATTCGGATGAAATTATATTTCTGCAAGTTAAGTAGATCCTTTTTTCAACATATTCGAAGAGAAATTCTTCATATGTATGTTTCCATGAGTAAATGTATTTTCATTCGTGTTTATGCATGAAGGACGAAGCAGGGAATACCGGGATAATCGAATATTTCGCAGATTTCGTTAATTCATGAAAAACCCAGAGATTTAAAAGCGAAAAGACACCATTGAGAACCAAAACCATGTGGTTGAAAAAAGGCAAATATAGGTTTCGGGAATTGAAATATATCCGAAGCTGTAGATATGAGAATGTGAGTACTATAACTTGCCATTTTGTTTACGGACAAAGGACTTCATCGATACATTCATGGTCTGTTCGATTGATTCGGTCTTTAATTGATGGAAATTAATTATTGATGAATAATTTTAAATTCATCCAAAATTTTTGTATTCCAGAACGACAATTGTTCAGCCACACTGTGGCTTCTCCGGGTTTTACATTTGACATGCTGAGGATATTAAATGGAATTGGGCATTGCCGCTCGTGTTTCCAAACTACTTGAAGATGTTCAGTAACGGCGATCATTCAAAATCTATTTATTAATCTTTCTCGAATTATATCATTTCGAGAGGTTCAAAGAGTGTTAGAACCTTCATTTTTGACATATATGAATTCATAGTTGTTATTGAAATTAAGTCCTGATTCTTCTTTATGGTTTGCATATGTTAAATGTGGAGTATTAGATTTGTAACTGTCCTGAGGTTCTTGTATCCTTTTTCCAAACGATCTATAGCGGTTTGATCAATATAAAGCGTCAGGCAATCATAACTTTAAGAAATTACTTGATAAGCTGGCGAATATCTTCGCAATCATTTTTTAATGAAACAAAGAAAGTTAAAAACTGTAAAAATATTTTATTCAAATAGAGTATTCTAAAAGTAAGTATTTTGCATTCAGTATTTAAACTACAAATGAAAATCTATTTTGTGTTTGAAATAAAAAGTATTTGCATTTTATATTTCAATACATTTCATAAATATTTTGCACATGTCTGATCAGTTTTTTCAATTCCTACATTTGAGATTTTGCGTCAGTACTAATCACAGTCCTATTGAATTAGTTCAAATGTACACAAAGCCATAGTGTGGCTAAGCAATTGTCCATCTTGAATGAAAGAATTTGTGGAAATTTTAAATTTCTTCATTCCTGAATTTGCAGCAAATTATACAAATTTCTCTCAGTCAATCCAGAGCCTGCCCAAATAAAGGCTTGGTCTCTTATACCAGATTTCTGATAACTTTTATTACTTTTCGTTATGTTAGATAATAATATTGTATGGCCTTTTAATCTGTTGTGCTTTCTGATTTTATCATTGTTCTCATCATTGGAAAAAAAAATATATATATACATATATGAAGTTGGCGATTAGAATATATTCTGAAAAATCCTAAATCTTCACACTGAATCGATTATTTTTCCCTAGTTGTTTTTGTACTAGCGGGAATTGCGGGAAGCAGGATTTTTCTTCATACAATTAATGAATTTTTGCGGGCATATTGTAGGGAACAGTGT
The DNA here is from genome assembly GCA_937662695.2 of Halyzia sedecimguttata. Lineage (NCBI taxonomy): Eukaryota > Metazoa > Arthropoda > Insecta > Coleoptera > Coccinellidae > Halyzia > Halyzia sedecimguttata. The sequence goes on along the minus strand of OW569420.2, from coordinate 20,335,126 downwards.
GCTATCATATTTCCCAAATGGCCGTATTTTCCGAATTTTCTTCCGAAAATGGTCTCAAACGATAATTTCGACTCACTGATGAAGAAATTCGTGGTCTTAATTGATTCCGGGCGTCCGTTGACAGGATAACTATCGAACGGCAAGAGATAGCGACTTGAAATTTTCAGGGTAGATTGTGGATCCGAATAGGACGGTTGAGTTTGTTAATGGGCATAATAGGATAAACGGTTTCGCAGTAAAGCCCATCTGAAATATTGTTTCCTCAATAACTCAAAAAATACATACCTATACGATCGGATCAAAAATTGGTTATTGGTTGTAGAATACCGAAGCGCAATTTTTTTCTGAATTTCGTGAGGATAGTACCACTAGAAGTAAAAAATTTTATATTTCAGATTCCGTTGTATTCCGACAAACCAGTTGGTAGTTTACAATCCAACACTGGATTTTAGCTCGTTCAGCTTTGCATTTTAGTAACTATTGTGAAAATGATATTTCGAACTGGTAAATGCTTCTTCTGACATTTCAAATCATGTAAATCTCAGAATTGTAGCAACACCTAGATGGTCAAGACGTTAACGTGCTCGCTTGCCCTGCAGGATGAGTTTGAATCCCCGGTGAGTAAGTTCACTATTTGATGTATTTCAAAATTTTGATTCATTTGATGCTCAAGGCATTATTTCACATATTGAAGCTAAAAAGACGGCTTGAAGGTTCATGAAGTATTGCATGAGGGTATTTGAGGCATGAATGGACAACATAACATGCACGCAAAAGCTCGATTTTTGAAATTTTCTAATTGAAAGTTAACTGTGGAAATTTTAGAGGATGTTTAAATAATGCTTTTGATGCAAGAATGACCTTTGAGGAATTAATGAACGATAAGTTATTTTAATCCAGACACATTATTCAGATATGCTTGAGCGTATATACTTCAATGAAAAATAGCTGCGAATTCAACGAAATCCCTCATGTAGGGTTCCAAAAAACCTCATATCTCAATCATCAATCTCAGAGCTTTTCGCTGATATCCGCCATTTTGTTTGTAAACATACAATAATGCCCTTAATCCATAAAATCCCCCATAAATCTGAACTTGTGGAATGGGCAAAATGTTTACTATTGAATACATGTTCCAAATCATTGATTGAAAAGATCACTGTTCATGAAAGTGCGATTTGAAAATTAAAAAAATGGGTTCAAGCCCTGTGGACAGGAGCTTTCTGGCGCTCTAGTTCAAACAGGCAAATTATGTCTCCGAAAGTATTGGTTTCTCAGAGTTGGAAATTATATCAATGTATTCTTATGATAGAACTGCATCATAAAGAAAATTCAATTCAAGTAATATTTTATTTATCAAGATTAAATGAGCAATCTGAGATTGAGAACTGCACCATGGAAGAAATCAAATTAAAACAGCTGAAATGAATTTGACTCTCTCTTATAGAACAGGATGACATGTACGAGTATGAACACAGATTATATAATAAAGCTTATATAGAATAATTATAATATTCTGTGAAAACATAGAAGTATTGAAATTTCGAAAAATCATATCTCCGAAAGTATTAGCTTGTTGGAGTTGAAAATGATATCAATGGATTTTTATGGTGAAACTGCATCTTAAATGAAAATTTAAATTGAAATTTGTCACTTAAAAAAGAATTTTTTTTTTTCGTTACTAGGAAACAATCTGGTCTATTTTGCCCGATATTCATCTCCCTAACCTACTTTGAAAATTTCAACTGCCTAGCTCATTCCGTTCGAGAGGTATTGTAGAAAAAAATTTTAAAATTTTCAAAATTTTTTTTTTACACTTTGTGGTAATCTGGTCAATACAAAACTTCACATGCGTATAAAGATCATGATTCTACAATTTGATGCTAAATTTCAGATAGATCGAGTGATCGGTTTCGGAAATATTCATAAAGAATGTTTTTACTAAAATTGGCCATAACTTCGAAATCGCTATATGGATTCCGCTCATTAACGAACTTGTCCGAGATATTTACGCTCCAAACCCACCTTGTTAATTTCAATTCTCAAACTCCTTCCGTTCGAGAGTTATCGTGCCTACGGCCGGCCGTTCTGGCCGGACAGAATCGATTTCGACCTCGGATTCTTGATCAGTGAGTCGAACCAAATCGTTTGAGACCATTTTCAGCCAAAAATTCGAAAATTACAGACATTTGGGCAAATTGATAAGCACTCAGTTCCGAGGAACTAGAGCGCCAAAAAATATGAGGAAAGTGCTGCCGTCCGAAGCATTAGCGCACATATTCTATTAACTTCGCCGACACCCTCACGGAGTACTACAGGAACCTTCAAGCCGTCTTTTTAGTGTTAAGAATTGGAAGTGGTCATCAACTGAATTCATATTTTGATGCTTCTTCTAAACCTATTTCAGTAAAACGTAAAATTTTAGGTGTTTTTCCACGTAGCCAGCATAAGCCCATGTTATTAACTATAGGAAATGTGGTTCATTTTGCTCCCTGTTTGAATAAACCCCGTTGGAATTTCCAGAAGACTAATTGGGTTCAATTCGCGAAAAAAGTGGATAGTGACATAAGATGGATTCGACCAACTTATGACAATTACTATAGATTTGTTGGTGTAGTAAAAGCTTCAGCTAAGAAATTCATTCCGAGGGGTTTCCGTCAAGAGTATATTCCTGGTTGGTCAGTTGAAACAGAAAATTTATATAAGGATTATCAAAATTAGCCAACTACTGAAAAATGCGAGAAGCTAATAAATTCTATAAATGCAAGTCGTAAGGAAAAGTGGAATAGTGTAGTTTCCGATATGAATTTCACACATTCGAGTAGGAGTACATGGGATGTTTTGAGAAAATTAGGGGAAGCTACTCCTCTAACATTGTCATCTTCTAAAATTGAAATATGAAGTATAATTTGCACAAATTTAGGACATCATCCTCATCTATAGACAGTATATCGAATATATTCAACTTGGATGAATTAAAAGCAGCACTTAAATGCACTAAATCTCGGAAAGCAGCCGGATTTGACGGAATTTATCCTGAATTCATCAAACACTTGGACAAAAAAGCCTTGTCCTGGCTATTATCATTCTATAATAATATTCTGAATACTGGAAATATTCCAAAAGTATTCCGCAAAGCTAAAGTCATAGGAATTTTAAAACGTGGAAAGGATTCTTCCGATCCTAGCAGTTATCGACCCATTAGTCTGTTGAGTGTTCCTTTTAAAATTTTAGAAAGATTGATTCTTTTTAGGATTGAATCGTCTGTAGAAGACGTTCTACAGAATTGCCAGGGGGGCTTCAGGAAAAATAGAAATTGTTGTGATCAGGTTCTTAGTCTAACTACTTATATCGAAACAGGTTTCAATAGTTAAATGAAAACAGGAACAGCATTTGTGACTTTGTCGGCAGCATATGACACGGTATGGAAAGATGGTTTGATTTCCCAACTTTATACTCATTTAAAGTGTGGAAAAATGGTTCGTTTACTCGAAAATATACTCTCGGATAGAAGGTTTCGTGTATTTATTGATAATAATAGTAGTAAATTCAAGAATTTGAATAATGGTCTCCCACAAGGGTCAGTTTTAGCACCTCTTCTTTTCAATTTATATCTGTGTGATATTCCTGCTACTTCGTCTGAGAAATTCATCTACGCTGATGACATTGCCCTTGCATTTCGTCATTCTGATTTCCAAAGTATAGAAAATAATCTATCTGCAGATTTAGATATTCTGAAAAAATACCTATTTCAGTGGCGTTTGTGTCCGAATCCGAATAAAACTGAGGTTTCTTGCTTTCATTTGAACAATCACCAAAAATATAGAACATTGAGTGTAACTTACGGTTATTCTTTCTTGAGACATAATTTTTATCCTAAATATCTAGGAGTGAAACTAGATTCATCTTTGAATTTCAAAGCTCATTTGGATGATTTGCGTATGAAGTTGAAAACGAGAAATAATATTCTGCAGAAATTAGCTGGTAGGTACTTCATGGGGTGCTGATGCAGCTACTCTTCGAACGGCTGCCTTAGCCTTGGTTTTTTCTGCCGCTGAATATTGTTGCCCCGTCTGGTTTAATAGTGCTCATACTCAAAAAATTGATGCAAAGTTGAATTCATCTATGCGAATCATCACTGGAACTATTAGATCTACACCTATTCATTGGTTGCCAGTTCTTTCAAACATTGTCCCGCCCCACATTCGCAGGCAGGTTGCTGTTTCAAATTCTTGGAATAAATTTTATTCTTTTCCGAATTCATTTCCGATTATCTCCTACATTCCAGACAATAAGATTCCCAGATTGAAGTCACGAAACCCTTTATGGTTCAACAAAGATTTAATTTCTGATCCTTCAAATAGAGTTCCGGGGTTTGATCTTCCAAGGAGAATATTGTCTATTCTGAATCGTCTAAGAACCGGTCATGGTCGTTGCAACAGCATGCTTTTCAGGTGGAACTCAGTTGAGAGCCCTAGTTGTGAATGCGGGGAAGCAGAGGAAACCATAGATCATTTAGTTAATAATTGTCGCATATATAGATTCAAAGATGGTTTTAGGGCTATTCATAATGTTTCTGAATCTTTTTTAGAATGGGTAGCGAGTTTCAAATCTATTTAATAAAATATAGAATATTCCATTTTTAATTTGTTGGTTTTCTCCCTTTGCCTTTTCCAGATTGGGTTTCGGGTACCTTGGATAAACTTCTCTGCTTGTTGAAGGAAGAAGCGATAATGAAGAAAAAGATGCCCTTCAATATTTAATATTTCAGCATATTTTGTTAACAATTTCAATTTTCATAAATCACAACACTAACGGGGAGATAGGGTTTTTTTGCTGAGGTTTTCTCCCTAAGCTCTAGTATCATATATCAAATTATATGGTACCCCGTTACACTAACCTCTGCTAACACTTTTTTCATACACATGCTTTATTGTTAGATGAAAAACCAATTGTAATGCTCAAGTTCAAAAGAATATATATATATATTGGCAAGTCACAATTCGATCGGATCTATATTTTTTGAGTTTTTGAGGATAACATATTTAATGCCAGTTCGAAATTTTATTCTCACAATAATTGCTAGAATACAAAACTGATCGAGCTGAAATCCAGTACTCGATTGTGGAATGGCGGCTTTAGGGTTGAATCGAAAGTAAGTGGAATTCAACAGTTTCTGAAATATAGTAAGTAAAATAAGTTTTTGATGAAAATAATATTTTTTTTCTAGTGATACGATCCTAATTACCAAGTTTTAATTCGATCAGATGCGTATTGTTTGAGTTATTGAGGAAAGAATATTGAGATGGGTATAACTCCGACACCGTTTGGCCGATTATGCCCATTAACTAACTCAGCCATTGTATTCGGATGCGCAACGTGACCTCCAAATGTCAAGTCGTTATCCCTTTCCGTTCGAAAGTTATCGTGACAAATGTCGGCTGGCGCGACAGAATCGATTTGACCTCGAATTTTTCATCAGTGAGTCGGACCTAATCTTTTGAGACCATTTTCGGCAAAATCGAAAATTACAGACATTTGAGCATGCTGTGCCCTAGAAAATGCGCGCAAAAATGATTATATTGAATTTTTTTCTGTTTTTCATATGTACCTAGCTGTCTGCATCATAGAGTCAACAAGGGAGTTGCCTAGATTCCATAAATAAAATTTTACGTATTTTAAGAATTTGTTCAAAAACTCACCAATTGCTAGAAGTAGTGTGAGTCTAATTTTTTCAATAACTCTGCTAACAAATCAACAAGTCCAGAGCGTTCCTGCCAATCGGGTCCTTCATAAATGGCTTCATATAATAAATATACTTATGCATATATTTCACAAGTCAAATAGACCCCAGGGGGTTCATTGATTTGCCGAGAAAGCAAGAGCAGACGCGTTTCTGGCTTCTTGGCCTTCATCAGTACTCTGTAGCTTTCCCAACAAATTAAACTAAACTGACCCGGGTTAAGCCTCCCAGAGCCGGCTTGGTCGATCATTTTAATCGCCCACGCCACCTATGAGACGAAACACGGAAATCAGCCTCTCCCCACCAGTGAATATTTGAAGCGTGAAATCATATCATAGGTGGCGTGGGCGATTAAAATGATCGACCAAGCCGGCTCTGGGAGGCTTAACCCGGGTCAGTTTAGTTGAATTTGTTGGGAAAGCCACAAAAAGATCCAATTCAAAATATTGTAGATAATTATTTCCCACCCCGTTGTGATAACATGTCAGAATTACAAAAACTGTCAAAAAGTCACATTGATCGCCCCTATCGTTTTTGCAATATAAATGTGTTTATTGGCGCTCTTGATCATCGGAACAGAGTGCGTATCAATTTGCCCAAATGTCTGTAATTTTCGAATTTTTGGCTGAAAATGGTCTTGAACGATTTGGTTCGACTCACTGATCAAGAATCCGTGGTCGAAATCGATTCTGTCCAGCCGTCTGGCCGGCCTTTAACACGATGACTCTCGAACGAAGAGGATTGAAATTTGCAGGGTAGGTTTGGAGAGTAAATATCTCGGACGTGTTCGTTAACGGGCGAAATCCACCAAGCGGTTTCGGAGTTATGGCCGTTTTTTACTAAAAATATTTCTTATGAATATTTTCGAAACCGATCACTCGATCTATCTCAAATTTAGCATCAGATTGTAGAATAATGACCTTTATACGCATGCGCAGTTTGGTGTTGATCGGCTTGCCATAAAGTGTCAATAATTTGTTTTTTTCAAATTTAGTTTCTATAATAACTCTCGAAAATAATGAGCTAGGCAGTTGAAATTTTCAGAGTGGGTTTGGGAGATGAATATCTCAGTTAAGTTCGTTATTGGGCAAAATAGGCCAGATGGTTTCAGAGTGACAAAAAAAAAATTTTAACATTACAAATTTCAAATTAATTTTTTTTTAATATGCAGTTTCACAATAAAAATCCATCTATATTATTTTCAATTCTAGCATGCTAACACTTTCGGAGATATGATTTTTCGAAATTTCAATAATGAATCGTACTTCTATGCTTTCACACAATGCTATAATTATTCTATCTACATATATGTCATCCTGTTCTATAACAGAGAGTCAAACTCATTTCAGCTATTTTAATTCGACTTCTTTGATGGTGCAGTTCTATCATAAGAATACATGGGAAACCAATTCTTTCGGAGTTATGATGTGTCAAAGTTTGAACAAGAGCTCCAAAGCTCCTGTCCACGGGGCTTGAACTAATTTTTGCAAAATATCCACATGTTTTTTAAATTTTAAAAATTTATATCTCGAGAATTATTGTCCCAAATGGCGTTATATGTGCCTAACTGAATTAAGAATTTTATGATCTATCCATGGCAGAAAAATAGGGGTTTGCCATGAACAAAAAATGTCGATGACGTCACTGGTTACGAGAAATGGGGGGATTAATTCCGCTATTCCCTAAAAAGGAGAAAATACATCCATTATTCCATACTTTCCGAGAAGAATTTGCTTGAACCACAGACGAAATTCCGGAACGAAAATATGAGGTGAACATTCTTTTCCTGGATCATCCATAACCGTTACAGAATGCGCATATACACGGAATGATTTAATTCCGGTCAAATACCACCGCGCACTTGGCCAGATTGTATTTAACAGAATATTGAACAGGAAAGAGAACACGCCATTGACTCTACGAGGTCCATAGCGATAGGATGAAAGGAAATTCGGCTGGGAATTGGAATTATAAACCAAATTCAACTTCACACATTACGCACTCCCAGCTTACTGTGTTGATTAGGAAGCCTTTTCAGCAAATAGCCGGGCTTATTCCAGAAACTTCTGACCCATCTATATCACCGGCGGAATTTGGAAAAATTGTAATTGAGCTGTACCTTCAGGCACTCAGTATTCAAATGCCTCAATCGCATCCCGCTGATAATCCTCTTTCCATTAAAAACGGCTGAGCGGATCTGCGATGGAATACCGCCTTCACTTATAACTCTTGAGGTCCCGATTTCATTCAGAACGCTCGATACAAAAGGTTCGCCGCAATTCAATATAAATACGAATGGCTTAATCTTTTCCGGAACCCGATTCATCATTCAGGCGAAATATTAGATTCTTTTGCTCCTATCGTCGAATGTGTCCAAGAGGGTCCACGATGGTGATGTTTCGCTCAAATTGTCTGAATAGTCTAAGATTCGGCTGCAAAATCTCTACGTTCATCGCGTAGTTAATCAAATTCACATTTTTACATATATTTATGATTAGGAGAATACATTGATAACAGGGTGCCAGTCAATAAGTGGCCGCAAGTAATTTTAATTAAATTAATTTTCCTAAAAAAAATTTAGTTCACTTATTTTTTTGGCGCTCTAGTTCCTCGGAACTGAGTGCTTATCAATTTGCCCAAATGTCTGTAATTTTCAAATATTTCGATGAAAATGGTCTTAAACGATTTGGTTCGACTCACTGATCAAGAATCCGTGGTCGAAATTCATTCGGTCCGGCCGGCCGGCCGTAGGCACGATAACTCTCGAACGGAATGAGCTAGACAGTTGAAATTTTCAGAGTAGGTTTGGGAGATAAATATCTCGGCTAAGTTCGTTACTGGGCAAAATCGGACTAATGGTTTCGGAGTAACAAAAAAAATTTTTTTTTTTACAGAACAAATTCCAAATTAAATTTTTTTCAATAAGCAGTTTTACCATAAGAATCCAATGATATCATTTTCGACTCTAACAAGCTAATACTTTCGGAGATATGATTTTTCAAAATTTCAATGATAAATCGTATTTCACAGAGTGATATAATTAATCTATGTATGAATTGTCATAATGTCAACTTATTATCCTGAGACATGACATTATATAATCAATCGAAGAATTATGAGAATAAAGTGTATTCCGAAATGTGAGCGAAGTGAGAAAAATCTCAGTTGTTTGCTCCGAAATTAGTTTTTCTCAGAAAAGTCTTACATTTCGGAACGGAACATGAAGTAAGAGATCTGAGAGTAGTGAGACTGTTTTTTATCCATATACATAGAATGCAAATAGAATGTAAATATTGAAACTATAATTCTGCAGTTCGAGAGTGGAGAAAATTTGGTGAACGTAGATCAGGAAATTTTTGATCGATTACAAGGTAATTTTTCATTATTGCTCTTCTTTGATACATGTTTTATGAAAAATCTACTATTTGTAGGTACTTTAATCCTGTTTTGGGCAATTGTCATACGAAACTTGTTGGCGCTCTAGTTCGTCGGAACTGAGTGCTTATCAATTTGCCCAAATGTCTGTAATTTTCGAATTTTTCGATGAAAATGGTCTTAAACGATTTGGTTCGACTCACTGATCAAGAATCCGAGGTCGAAATCGATTCTGTCCGGCCGGCCGTAGGCACGATAACTCTCGAACGAAAGGATTTAGCAGATTGAAATTTGCAAGGTGGGTTTGGAGCGTAAATATCTCGGACGAGCTCGTTAATGGGAGAAATCCATCAAGCGGTTTCGGAGTTATGGCTGATTTTAGTAAAAATATTTTTTATGAATATTTCCGAAACCGATCACTCGATCTATGTGAAATTTAGCATCACATTAGTTTTTCTACAATAACTCTCGAACGGAATGAGCTAGGTAGTTGAAATTTTCAGATTAGGTTGGGGAGATGAATATCTCGGTTAAGTTCGTTATTGGGCAAAATTGGCCAGATTTAATTCGATTTCTTCCATGGTGCAGTTCTCATTCTCAGATTGCTCATTTAATCTTGATAAATAAACTATTATTTGAATTGAATCTCCTTTATGATGCAGTTCTATCATAAGAATACATTGATATAATTATCAACTCTGAGAAACCAATACTTTCGGAGATATAATTTGTCTGTTTGAACTAGAGCGCCAGAAAGCTCCTGTCCACAGGGCTTGAACCCAATTTTTAAATAAAATATCATCCACATCATAGCAATGTATGAAAAGAATTCGAAAATCGATGGATGCCGTTGCACACTCGGCCGCATCTACTTCGCAGCCAGGTGTAAACAGGTAATATTTGGGTGTATTTATACTTTCATGACGTGTATACGCATGTTTTTTATATTTAATTAAAGCTATTCTTTTTAAATATGATGATATATCGCTGCCTGTGAACAAATTGCCGCAAATTAGGGTTGCTAGCTGTTAAACACTCGAGGTATTCGAGATAAAGTGAAGGAGAGTTAGCGCGCAACGCCACTTGTTGAAACAGGATGGCGTGTGCCAGCTGTGCGAGCATTTGAAGCCATTGCGCATGCGTCAATATATATGGTTCTCAGTCAGCGACGCAAACAGTAGTAGGAACGACTTTACATTTACTCCAAATTTGCAATTAATATTCTGGAAAAAAAATTAAAATAAGAAAACAATTATTTTATAATGAAAAATTATTTATCGATCAAACAAAAATGAAAAAAGTGTGATTATGAAGAACAGAATTTTGGTTATGTCTTACTTTTCAACAAAAAAGATATTACGCATATTATATTTGAAAAAATATTAGTTTTTATTACAGTTCGTTAATACAGTTATTAATTTGACATTAAATATTAGTTCGAAAAAAAATCAACATTGTACTTAAAGAAAACAAATGAAAGAGAACATTAAAAAAATTTATCAAATATTTAATACAATACACATACACTGATAAGAAATGTAACTTGATTCAAGAGAAGTAATCTTGAATCAAGAGATCCATTTTGATTAAACTGATATATTGGTGAACGTATAAATACACCCAAATATTACCTGTTTAAACCAGGCTGCGAAGTAGTTGTGGCCGAGTGTGCAACGGCACACATCGATTTTCGAATTGTTTACATACATTGCTATGATGTGGATGATATTTTATTCAAAAAATAAGTGAACGAAATTTTTTTTGGAAAATGAATTGACATTAATTCAATTAAAATTACTTGCAGCCACTTACTGACTGGCACACTGTTATCAATGTATTCTCCTAATCATAAATTTATGTAAAAATGTGAATTTGATTAACTAAGCGATGAACGTAGATATTTTGCAGCCGGATCTCGTACTAGAAGGAAAGAGAGCTCCAAAACAGATACTGCAGTATCCCAATCGTGAGATCGGAGGAATGTCAGTTTGGTGAATATGTCCAAAGCCTTCCTGAATCGATATACAGGGTTTCAATATTTTGGGAGCTGATTTATGTCCTCAAAATAAGTGAAAAATTTCATAAAAACATGGGTCCGCAAATGAGCCGTTTTGGAGATATAAGCGATTTTCGGTTTTCAAATTAACTACTAGCGCAACCAAATACGACATTCGATTTATTTTCATCTCTTAGATGTCTTCTTTACTGAACTCACAATTAAAATGTTTTTTAAGTCAGTTCATTAAAAAAAATGTGGTAAAGCCCTGTGGACAGGAGCTTTGGCGTTGTGAATGATATCAATGGAATCTTATGATATAACTGCATCATAAAATAGAATAAATTAAATCACAATCCATTGATATCATTTCCAACTCGGAGAAAGCAAAACTATCGGAGTTATGATTTGTCAAAGTTTGAACCAGAGCGCCAAAGCTACTGTCCACAGGACTTTTCCACTTTTTCAATTTGGCGTCTACGACTCATCTCAAGTTGGATTTATATACATCAGGAAATTCTAGTTAGAGTATTCTATGAAATCATATAGAATTGAGAATAATTATCGAAATATTGAAAAATCATATATCCGAAAGTATCAGTTTGTTAGAGTTGAGAATGACATTAATGGATTATTATGGTGAAACTGCATCTTAAAAAAAATTTAAATCAAAATTTGTATTGTAAAAAAATTCTTTTTGGTTACTCCGAAACCACCTGGCCGATTTTGCCCAATAACGAACTTAACCGAGATATTTATTTCCTAAGCCTACTCTGCAATTTCAACTGTCTATCTCATTCCGTTCGAGAGTTATCGCATTAAGACATAATTGATTTTGAACATGGATTCTTGGTCAGTGAGTCGAACCAAATCGAGACCATTTTCAGCCAAAAATTCGAAAATTACCGACATTTGGGCAAATTGATAAACACTCTGTTCTGAAGATCAAAAGATTATTGTATTGTGACCAGTATTTGTGCTTCAATTAAGTGAGGAAATGTATTTTTCCTATATTTATATTGGTGTGGATTGCCACAACATCTACTAGATATCCTAACAATTACTAAATATATTTTGGTACTTTGACAGGAGCTTTGGTGCTATCGTTTAAACCTTGACAAATCATATCTCCGCGTGTATTGGTTTCCAGAGTTGGGAATTATATCAATGGATTCAAAACGTAGGTCTATGACTCACCTTATATGTTGGATTCACATAGAGCAGCAAATTATAATTAGAGCATTCTATGAAATCATGACATTACGATTAATTGTTGAAATTTCGAAAACTCATTTCTCTGAAATTATTAGTTTGTTAGGGTTGAAAATGATATCAATGGATTCTTATGATGAAACTGCATCTTTAAAAAAATGTATTTGAAATTTGTTGTATAAAAAAATTTTTTTTTCGTAACTGCGAAACCTTTTTATAATATGTCTTCATGCGAGATCTCAGGAACCTCTCTATGAGGGGTAGAAGCGAATGTCCCCATTCGGAACACAATGTGAGATATCGCAGAGACCTCGCTGAGCTCAACCCAGTCGGTAGCATTTGAACGAAGAATAGAGCTCTATTTAACCTCGTAGAGGGTCAACAAAAGTCTTCACAATATCTATTTTGCCAAGGTCATTTCATACTACCAACATGGACACACAAACCCTAGCATCCAGACTTTGAATATCCAGATAATTTCGTGTATTCAAAACTAAAATGATAAAACCAAACTAACCTGACATACAGAAATCCCCAATAACTCTGATAACTGTTATTATAGTAGCCATAAATTCTCACGCTTCAGTAATTAGTCCAAATTGGCCCATGACTTTAAACAATTTCCTAAACCTAATAGGCTAATAACTAAAGGAAAAATTTACAGCCCAAATAATGTTGTGGGTGTAGAATCACGTGCTATAACTGCTGAACGTTAATAGCTATTCAGATTATACTTCCCCGCCCCCGATTCTTGTCATCACATCTACGTTCTGAATCAACCCTCTGCCATTTCGATAAATCTTTCGTGTTGAACGAAAGGAAACGACGTTATTATGGCGTGTGTGCTAGCCAACCAGAATTTGATCGGAAGAAAGGCAATTGGATTGTTTTGGTTCATTATTTGAGAAAATAATGAACGAAAAACCAGGTTTATTATCTCACATATCAAGCGTACAGGAAAACAATTTTGTCGCCCTTCTTGAATTATCCACGGTTAGCATTTTGAAATGCGAGGAATTCGTCCACCTGCTATTTGGCCGAATTCTTTCTTTCAAAATAATCAATAGAAATTCATTAAACTCGGCACGTAAATCGAAAATTACCCCAGAATTATATTCATTTATAGAACGTTCACACCCTGTATCTTGAAAAATATGCAATTTCAGACGAATGTTCATTTGGAATTCTATTTTAAAATCACGCAAGCAGTCATCCTTTTAAGTTTGTTATACTAGCTCTGGGACACCTTGTATATATTGAAAGGTTTTCTTCTGGGTTTTCTCTCCCAAACTCTGAAAAATATCTATAAAATAAAAATCAATTATTTTGTGATTGTGATTTTTGCTTCTGCGTAAGAAACACAAGATATTTGTCAGAAGCAATCAATTGAACAATGTTGCCTAATAAAAAACAACGAAACAACATCAACGAAGAAACAACTATATCGTAACGTTTCGGAGACTATATCAGACTCCTTCGTCAGACGCTTAATGAAAATCTTTAGAATTATTTTGTTGATAGTTATTAGCATCCAGACTTTGAATATCCAGATAATTTCGTGTGTTCAAAACTAAAATGATAAAACCAAACTAACCTGACATACAGAAATCGTTAAGATATAGTTGTTTCTTCGTTGATGTTGTTTCGTTGTTGTTTGTTAGGCAACATTGTTCAATTGATTGCTTCTGACAAATATCTTGTGTTTCTTACGCAGAAGCAAATCACAAAATAATTAATTTTTATTTTATAGATATTTATCAGAGTTTGGGAGAAAAAACCCAGAAGAAAAACCTTTCAATAATGAGTATACCTCCCACAGTATCCTTCAATAATTACTTAACACCTTGTATATGACTTATAGCATACCGAATCCAAGTCTTGTATCGTAACACCCTGCAAGCAGTGAAGCAAGAGTTGAAAACGGGAAAAATTCCTTCCCCACAAATAATAAGTGTGTTTTTAACATATATTGTATGTTGTTGCAGGGGGTAACGTTGTGCTATGACCTCAAGGTCTATTGTGCCCCCTACTCAGAGCTGTCGATGTCATCACCATCTACAGCTCGCCTTCCAGTTCCAGAGTTCTGATGAACTCCATATCTGGGATAGCCTCAAGGAGACTACGTCTTCGGTCCTGCAGATTTCTTGCCCAAAGAATTCCTTGCGTTGGTTTGAGATGGCGAGGCATTCCGTTATCAGGTGATCAGGAGTTTCACCCTCCTCCCAACAGAATCTGCATTCGTCAGTTTCAGCTAGCCCTATCTCATTATATGCTTTCTAAGGCCACAAGTCCAGAGCGTTCCTGCTAATCGGGTCCTTCATAAATGGCTTCGTATAATAAATATACTTATGCATATATTTCACAAATCAAAGAGACCCCAGGGGGTTCATTGATCTGCCGAGAAAGCAAGAGCCGACGCGTTTCTGGCTTCTTGGCCTTTATCAGTACCCTGTAGCTTTCTCAACAAATTCAACTAAACTGACCCGAGTTAAGCCTCTCAGAGCCGGCTTGGTCGATCATTTTAATCGCCCACGTCACCTATGATTCGAAACACGGAAATCAGCCTCTCCCCACCAGTGAATATTTGAAGCGTGAAATCATATGCCACCATTCACTCGACATTAATCGAGAACGAGTCCCACACAGCTCAGACAGTATTGTGAAATATATGCATAAGTATATTTATTATACGAAGCCATTTATGAAGGACCCGATTAGCAGGAACGCTCTGGACTTGTTGATTTTTTAACAACGGTATCGCCATTTTTCATTATTATTTTTGAAAACGCTAAACAGCGTTCATGGCCATTGAGAAGGTACTGTCTGAGCTCTGTGGGACTCGTTCTCGATAAATGTCGAGTGAATGGTGGCATATGATTTCACGCTTCAAATATTCACTGGTGGGGAGAGGCTGATTTCCGTGTTTCGTCTCATAGGTGGCGTGGGCGATTAAAATGATCGACCAAGCCGGCTCTGAGAGGCTTAACCCGGGTCAGTTTAGTTGAATTTGTTGAGAAAGTTCAGGGTACTGATGAAGGCCAAGAAGCCACAAACGCGTCTGCTTTTGCTTTCTCGGCAGATCAATGAACCCCCTGGGGTCTATTTGATTTGTGAAATATATGCATAAGTATATTTATTATACGAAGCCATTTATGGAGGACCCGATTAGCAGGAACGCTCTGGACTTGTTGATTCCCTGTGAGGAAACCAGTGATGAGGTGCAGCCTTATCTTACTGAGGTCCAAATATTTCTTGGATCTGACAGTATCAAGGGGGGAATTTCTTGGAGTAATACATTCCGGGGAAAGATCTCCAGAAACTTTCAGTTTCGTCTTTCATTCGAAATAGACTTTTGTAGGTGTATCTATCAACCCCACATTAGGGTTCCGGGTCAATCAAGGAGAGTTTTGCTCCTTTCTTGGCAAGTGTGATGGCCTCCTCGTTTCCTGTAATTCGCGCGTGACCCGGAACCAAGACGAAGGAAACCCCGTTGTTCTTGCCTACTTCATTGCAAGTACTTCTACCTGAAAGATGCACGGGTAGCAGCCTAGCGATAGTCGGCATTTGGTGCCTGGTCGATATACCTACGCCAGCTCCTGTAGTGGTTTTTGAACCGTCTGTGTACCATTTAATGGCATTTCTTTTAAGAACTTGGGTGGTGGATTCCCTGTCCCAGTCTTTTTGGGCGCATGTTCTAGGGGAACATCGTCCTATCATTTCGTCCAAATGTCTGTAATTTTCGAATTTCGAGCTGAAAATTGGCTAATAGACTAATTCGGACTCCCTGATCACGAATCCGGTGTCAGATTTTTGGGTGCCGTATGGCCGGCCGGCCGGCCGTAGGCACGATAACAGGAGCACCGAAGGTCCTATCGACTTCAAACTTTCAGGGTAGGTTTCTGATCAAAATGCGACGGTTAAGTTCGTTAACGGGCAAAATCGGCCGGACGGTTTAGGAGTTATAGACATTTAAAATTTTGAGGTTATTTCCCTGATATTTCAGGAACTAAAGAAGATGTTGAATCGAAACTTGGTAGTCAGTTCGAGGATATAAACGCGCAACTTTTGGCAAAATTCTGTTATGATCGAAATGTTGGTAATTTTTAAAAAAATATTTCTTTTAATTTTTTCGAAAAAAAAATTTTTTTTTCGTGAACTATTCATCAGATTGCAACAAAAACTTGTACTAACGTCAATTGTAGTATTTTCCAACATTGTGCAAAATTTTGGCTCTACACGATTTCAATTTCTGGAGATATAAGACAAAATGTGTCAAATTTCCTGGGTCTCTCTCAGTATTTTCATCGATTATTCTATGAACTCTTTGAATTCCACCGAAAACAAATTCAAAGACATAAACATAAAGAATCAAGTCATAGTTTAGACGTCGAAAGAAGGACGATGTTGATCGACTTGAAAAGGTACCTATTTCAAGAAATGCAATAATGAAATGCTTAATTTATGGATATAATATTATCTAAGTATTGTTGGGATCGGGCAGTTGGAAAATTTTTTAATAAAAAAATTTGTACCGACGTTAAATCTAGCATTCTACACGAGTGTGCAAAATTTCAGTTCGATACGATCTCAATTCCAGAAGATATTGCTTAAAATTCACATTCCAGCGTGTTTTGACGTTCTATGGTCACAGAAAATCGTCACAAAAATCTATTTACCTCATTTGACGGCTGTTTGTCAAATCAATTAATTCCAATAATTGATGTCAGATTTCCTACATACCAAGTTCAAACACATTTTATTATATGGAAAACACTTATTATGATCACGTTCTACAGGAATTGATACTAAATAGAAGCTAGATGAAGATTATTGTAATGGAAAATTTGTGTTCCAGAATAATATTAAGGTATTCAACATGATACTGCTTTTTTTCTTTACTGGTCAGTACGGGCCACAAGGAAGATGAACATGCGCCCAATAGCTCCTGTCCACAGGGCTTGAACCAATTTTTTCCTACCGAGGATCGTAGTGAAGTGTTTAAACACACTAACATTTGATTGGGTCCTTCTTGGATTCATTTTGAGACGAAAACTTCATATGAACCTATGACCTAAAAATTCTTAACTTTTGAACTACAGGGTGTTGCAAGAAAAACATATTTTTATGATAACTTTGGCATGATTTTTGAGCCACGTAGTAATTGGTCGTATGGTATCAGCATGGAATCATATTGAAGGGAAAAGTGGTGCGCCACTAATTTTTCTCGAAATAAATATTTATTTATTTATTTATTTATTTATTTATTTATTAACGGGATAAACCCAATTTCACAAATCAATATTACTATACAATAACAATAGTTAATTCATAATACAACTTAATACATAATACAACCTAATACAGATTGTGAAAAAAAAAAAATACAAAACTTCCGGAAATTCCAACAGATCATAACAAATTTCGATTGACATAACGCACAATGGATGGGTAACTGAGGTAAAAGAAGTCTATGCCTGTTCTACGGGCAGTGTTTACATGTTGTGAGATTCTTGGAATTGGCGAAGCCCTGGTGTAATTGTACCTGTAAGTCCTAAGATTTAGCAGCACGGTACCTCTAACATTCCTTGATGGAACGTGAAAACCAAAAAGAGATAGAAGACTGGAAGAGGACAAAAGCCCCCCGACCAATCTAGCGAACAATAATACATCCGCCCTTATTCTACGAGTCCGCAAAGCAGGAAAGCGAAGAAGTGATCTCATATGAGTTGCGGAAAAATTTACTCGTGGGATTCCCATCCTGCACGACACAGAGAGAAGAAACCTATTTTGAACTTGTTCTAACCTGTCACAATCTTCATAAGTATATGGAGACCATACACAAGAGGCATACTCAAGATGAGGCCTAACCAGACCGACATAAAGATGTTTCAAGGTATTAACATCCCCAAACTCACGCGAGTGCCGTAAAATGAACCCTAGCATCCGAAGCCCTGATATCCTTCTTTTCTGAGCCAATCTGGTTTTCTATTTATTTCGTTTGAGGTACCATTTTCACATGAAAAATATGGTTCATTCATTTGCATCTCCAAGTGCACAATTTAAGCAACTTTACGAAAAAATTCATTCGAGAAAATAATTCATAAACGGTAAAATCATGAAATTATTGTAATCTAAATACATATCTAGAGTCATACTAAAGTAATCATATATAACTTCCTAAAAAGCACTGACGTGAATTCAGGAGCATTTCATCTGTATATGCACGCTTCACACACCCTCGCACAATTGTTCAACCCTCAAGCCGTCTTCTTTCAAAGGACTATTAGATTTCAATTCGATCAGATATGTGTTTCAGAAAGTATTTCAATAATAAATCGTACTTCTGTGTTTTCACAGAGTGCGATAATTATTCTATCTATGAATTATTATAATATGATCTGTGTTGATACATGTCAACAAATTTTCCTGAGACATGATATGTCAAATTTTGATATTTAATGTCCATAGTTAATCCATATGATGATGGGAATGGTAATGGTAAGTTAATAATATGGAGTTCAGAATATCTCCAGTAAAAAAAAAACTGAAATATTGGCTAAAGTTTCAATTGATATAATATAATTTTCAGAGTGGATTTGAGGAAAAAATATATCGTTCATCATAGAATTGAGGAACGAATATCTCGGATGAGTTCGTTGTTGGGTAGAATTGAAGGGGTCAATGCAAGAAGTGCCTAAGTCACATTTTAATCAAAAGTCGGAATTTGCCGCCGTATAGTGGTATTTTTCATAGGCTTTCAGATGGGCTATTTAAATTGGCAGGAATATGTACCTAAGTGCCCGAATTCACATTGTCTCCAATAGGAGTTTACCTTGTTTACAATGCAAGAAGTACCTGAGTCACAGACTTGACATGTTCATTTTCATGTTGCTACGGTGACATGGTACGTTTTATAATGGAACCACAGATTCTGTGATAAAGCGTGTAACGTCAAAAAGGAGCACCAAGTGATAAAGCTAAACAATATTTTTAGCTTTGACGCTTTTTGTAGATGATACAATATGCATTATTCACGTGTGTATGCACCAAATAGCGAAAGCGAAGACAGTTCGGAAGCCGATGGATTTGCTTCCATAATAAACAAAAATACTTCAAAAGGAGGTATGACCTGGAGTTCTTCTGCCACACTGGGACATGTTTCACAAAATGTGGATATTCCAGGATCCTCAGTATGCAGTAATATCAATGAAAATCGTCAGCAACCAGAGCTAAAGAAGGGCAAAAAGAGAAAGACGCACAAGTTTTAAGTCGTCCACATGTTTTGTATATTCTGAGGCCGTTTCATGATAAATCTTATTTCAATATTAAGAATTTTTACTTTAATGTATCTTTGAATTTCAACAAAATAACAATTTCAACACAAAAAGTGCCTAAGTCCAAAACTATTATAATTTTTTTTAGGTAAAGAAAAAGGTATTTTTAATATGTAATTGTGAAAGTAGAAGCCATTTTTTACGTATAATACAATATCACACATATTTTGATGAAAACAGTTCGAGTAATGTTTCATACTCAAACATAAAATTTCAAACCTTAATATCTCACAATCACTTATTTGTGACTTAGGTACTTCTTGCATTGATGCCTTCAATTGGTCTATTGGTTTTGGATTACTAATTTTTGGCCCTCTTGTTGAATTTAAATTCTTTTATGATGTTTGAATTTAATTTCTGCTATTATGAAGTTCTATCATAAGAATCCATGGATATAATTCCCAACTCTTACCAATACTTTCGAAGGTATGATTTGTCAAAGTTTGAACAAGAGCGCCAAAACTCCTGTCCACAGGGCTTGAACCAATTTTTGGCGCTCTAGTTCCTCGGAACAGAGTGCTTATCAATTTGACCAAATGTCTGTAATTTTCGAATTTTTGGCTGAAAATGGTTCGACTCACTGATCAAGAATCCGAGGTCAAAATCGATTCTGTCCGGCCGGCCGTAGGCACGATAACTCTCGAACGAAACGGGTTAGAGGATTGAAATTTGCAAGGTGTGTTTGGAGCGTAAATATGTCGAACAAGTTCGTTAATGGGCGAAATCCATAGAGCGGGTTCGGAGTTATGGCCGATTTTAGTAAAAATATTTTTTATGCATATTTCCGAAGCCGATCACTCGATCTATCTGAAATTTAGCATCAAATTGTAGAATCATGACTTTCATACGCATGTGAAGTTTTGTGTTGACCAGGTTACCGCAAAGTGTAAAAAAAAAAATTCAAATTTAAAAAAATCTTTTCTACAATAACTCTCAAATAGTATGAGCTAGGCAGTTGAAATTTTCAGAGTAGGTTATATAGTTGAATATCTCGGTTAACTTCGTTATTGGGCAAAATAGGCCAGATGGTTTCGGAGTTTAAAAAAAAATTTTTTTTAAGTAACAAATTTCAAATTCAATTTTTAATTAAGATGCAGTTTCACCATAAAAATCCATTGATATCATTTTCAACTCCAACAAGCTAATACTTTCGGAGATATGATTTTTCGAAATTTCAATAATGAATCGTACTTCTATGTTTTCACAGAATGTTATAATTATTCTATCTAAGCTTTATTATATGATCTGTGTTCATACTCGTACATGTCATCCTGTTCTATAAGAGAAAGTCAAATTTATTTCAACTATTTTAATTTGATTTCTTCCATGGTGCAGTTCTCATTCTCAGATTGCTCATTTAATCTTGATAAATAAACTATTATTTGAATTGAATTTCCTTTATGATGCAGTTCTATCATAAGAATACATTGATATAATTCCCAACTCTGAGAAACCAAAAATTTCGGAGCCTGTTTGAACTAGAGCGCCAGAAAGCTCCTGTCCACAGGGTTTGAACCAATTTTTTTAACTAGTTATACGATCCTCACGAAATTTTACGCGTCAGCTTTCTACAAGTATTTACCAAGTTGAAACTGTATCGGAATTGTATTTTTTTAGTTATCGAGGACGACATCATTTCAAATGGGTATAATTCCGAACAAGGGTGTAGCCAGGGGGGGGGGGTTTAGGGGGTTCAAACCCCCCCCCCCCCCCCCCCCCCCGAAATGTAATTTTTTTCTTAAAAAAAAATTTTTGCTGCAGAATGAGACCCTCACACATCCAACCTCCCCCCCCCCCGGAATTAATTCCTATTTCAAAACCCCCCCCGAAATTAATTCCTGGCTACGCCCTTGACTCCGAAACGGATACATATTTGCCCTGCGTCATTAGTTTGTTGGGGTCAATCTGAAAAATTGACCTGCATCATTAGTTCGTTTTGTGAAAATTGTAGCATTTTAATGCGAATAAGGAGTATGTTTTCACATTGGGAACTTCATATTCGAGAGAAGAATTCACAGTCTTGTTTGCATTGGGATGTTGGCGACGGCATCGATGGCAATTAGTAGGTGCCTGTCACTCATGGCCCATTGCACACAGTGAAAGCTAATCTGATGAACATCAGTGCATAATTACGTTTGGTATGATCTTTCATTCAATTCCAGACCGATTGAATGAACAATTCCGTCAGGATTGACTCGAACCAACATACGTGTTTCAGTGATGATTCATCGAAAGTTTCTCATTTCGATTATCATTCTGCTGATTAATTTCTATTTATTATAAGCGCAAATAATGAACCTTGGAATTGGTACAGCGAAATGGTTTGTCATATACACGATGTATGTAAAACCGCATTGAATACTCCATACGTCCTAGTTCAATCGTAATTTCCAGGATTTTCTCGTAAAGTAATAGAGGTTCAGATATAGGCTGTAGGCATGGAAGGACACGTAACTGACATCGCAGAAAATTTCAATCAATATATTCTACCGGACCATCCACCAGATATTCCATTCCAGCGAAGCATTGTCGAAAATAATCAGTTCCAGGCTTCCCCAGGACGTCCTTGAATAGTCATGCTTGGGCATTGATGGGAACTCCTATTACTAGCCCCTAGAGTGCGCCATGTGATAGCTATTCTCATTCAAGTCACAAAGTGAGATCAATAATATAACTCATTACGATTACCTACGGAATTCTTGAAGCAATTTCTTGGATATATCCCGAATTTAACATAAGTGGGATATTCACAATATTATCTCCCAAAGACTTCACAATAGTAATCTCGTCAAGATATTCGCAATTATGTTATAATGCGAGTTCCCAAAGTCATCGCTAGGGGATGCCGAAGCGACAAGCGTCTGAAATTGTCGTAAATGTGTATAGGTATTATGGGTAGACGAAAATATTTCAGGAGACGGATTTGATTATCTACAGCTCGATCATTGAGAGCGATGTTTGGTAGATAAAAATCGTAGAACATTAAGTCGTCACTATAGTCACTAAAAACGAGCAAAAATTCCCATTAATTCTTCGAAATTAATTCATTTTGCAGAAGAAAGTTAATATAATATGTTCTACCTTCCTTAAAATTTTCACAGCGTGCCTAAAAGTAGCGTAATCGTCAATAATTCTTGTACGAAGAATTATTAAGGAAAATCCTCGCACCCGTCGATTTTTAATTTCGAAAGCAATTTATCCTGTGCTTTTTTGAATTTGATATTTCTCACCCCACTACTTTATTTTTTCAAATTGGAATTTATGGATTGTGATACATCAAATGAAAGTTAATTTGATTACCTATTCAGTGATGTGGCTAAAAGTAGAACTGGTTGTGCCGTTTTTTATTGAAAAATTAGGAAATAATTTACAATTTGTGAGAGTACTACAATCAGACCATTATTCATTTACTAATTATTATCAAGAGAAATACATGAATACATGTATTTGTAATTTCGAAAGCAGGTCTCCATGCGCTTTTTTGAATTTGAAATCTCTCACCCTTTACGATCCACACCCCTCTACTATTTTGCTCAGTTGGGAATTTATGGATTGTAATATATCGAATGGAAGGACATTCGATTGCACATTGAGCGGTGTGAGGAAAAAAAGAATTTCTTGAGCTTTTTTTTACAAAATTAACACTTTGTGATTGGTGTCAGATTCTTATTCTTGAAAAAATAAATATTGAGAAATATCCTCCTACCCACTGATTTCTATTTTCAAAACTTGATAAATGCATGCAGTTGTGGAGTTGAGGGTTTACACACTTAACCCCTCAACAATTTTTTTCTATTGGAAAAATATTGCTTGTGATATATCGCATCAAATGTCATTCGATAGCCAATTCAGTTATGTGAACGAAAATAAAATTTCACTTTAAAATTCTTGCAACGAAAATGTTACGATGAAAAGAAAAACTTATACATAAGTTGAAAGTAGCTGCGAATTAATGTATTAGATGGCCAATAAAACAATCAACAGATAAGAATGGTGGTGTCACTTCCACACACATGAAGGGGTTCTCAAAAAAAAAGTGAGGAGGTCGAGAAAAACTTTAGTTTTTGTTGAAAAAATATTCTTTCTTCAATCTAGCAGATCAACTAAAGATGACAAAATGTATGGTATCGTTTTCGTTTCCAACTGATCTCTCTGCGTTGAATAATACCATACTTCCCGAGAATTTTTCATTCGATAGGAATCAATTGAGTGAAAAGCAGCGAATAGAAATCTTTATATTTCTGGGAAATGTGGATCGCAAGCGGACCTATGTGCGAAATTTTTAATTAGCGTTATCAATACAGAAATCCTATAAGTACAACTATTGTTTGTCAAGTGGTAAAAAATTTCGAACAAACTAGAAATGTTAAAACTCTCCAAAATCTGGTAGACCTTCAACTACGACATGTGGCGATAAGGGCCTCGATGTATTACTTTCCATAGAAGAGAATCCGAAACAATCTACACGAAAACTAGCAGATGAGTTCCATGTGAGTAAGCAGGCAGTTGGGAATCTTCTTTGAAAAACTAAGTTTCACCCATACAGGATTCAAAGCTAACAAGAATTATCTGATGAAGATTTCGACCGACGAGCGCAGTTTTGTGAAGTAATGTAGGAGATATGCAATCAGGATGATAAATTTTCATTGAGAATTCATTTTACGGATGAAGCTACGTTTTACTTGAATGGGTCTGTCCATCGAGATAATTGTCGCTTCTGGTCCAAAGCAAACCCTCATTCGGTGCAGACAGTTCACACCCAACATCCCTAAAATTAAAATGTGTGGTTGGGCACAATTGGCCATCATATTATTGGTTTTTATTATTTTTTATAGAAGGAAATTTGACTAGTGACTCTTATCTGGAGTTACTGAGGAATCAAATATTACCTACAGTCATTGATCTCTTTCCCGGTGTGAATGGTCGACAAGTAGCTGACAATATTTGGTTCCAACAAGATGGTGCGCCTCCGCATTATGGAATTGAAGTGGGGAGGTATCGTGATGGCACATTTCCTGAGAAATGGATTGGTAGGAGAGGATCGATTATTGGATGCCCATCCCGATATCCAGATCTGAACCCTCTCGACTATTTTCTGTGGGGCCATTTGAAGAGTATTGTTTACCAAAATCGGCCAGATAATTTGGAAGACCTGCGATAAAATGTGTTCCCTAACCTGTCTTAGATTACAGAAAATACAAAATATGTGTTGGAAGTTTTGTTTTTGGCCTGCGAAAGTATGATAGAACCTCTATACGAATAAATGATCTTGGTTGGCTCAGATTTGATAGTTGGTTCAAATTCCTGCTCGGTGCTTCGGTCTATCGTATCGTCATCACCTCCTTATTTGAAAAACAAACTTGTGGCCCGTGAAAATTTACGTGGTCGTGAATTAAGATATGGCAGAAGGATCGATCTGCCGAGACACCGCTTGGCTGGGTTCAGAAGATGCTTCACATACAATGCAGTAAAAATTTTCAATTCTATTCCTCAATCATCTCCACGGTCTATTGGAACATTCAAAAAGCTTTTTAGGAAACAACTGTTCGAATTGCAAATCTCCATTTAATGTCTCAACTTTTGATTTAATGTAATATCCGTTCATAATTATTTGTGTTCGAGTTTTTGAGGATGTCAGTTTTGTTAGGTTTTTATTATTTTGTATTTTTTTTATTATTATTTTGTTATTTTTTATTATTTTGTTTTATGAAGGGGTTAAGTGGAGTAGCTATAGGCTAGACTTCGCCTCTTCCACTCATCTGTATTACAGTGATACAATAAAGACAATTTATTATTATTATTATTATTATTTAAAATTCAGAGAGAAGTCGGAAGTACAATACCTGTTGCTGCGTTGAATAATTCATTGGTTAAAGAATGGCTTGCACATTGTCAAGCAGTCAACGGTGCTCAATTCGAAGGGGGCGAGAAATATGAAATTCAAAAAGCATACGATAAATTGCTTTTGACATTAACAATCGACGGGTGCGAGGATTTTCCTTAATAATTCTTCAAAGGAATTATTAACGAGTTACGTTACTTCTTTGTCACGCTGTATTTTTTTATTGATACAATCGATTAGTTCTCAAGATCAATGTTTGTCAGAATACGAAAATATGACTTCTAGGCTAGAAAAATGAAGGTCTGATATAATATAATAATATTAGAGTGCGTTTTTATTTCCATTACCGTTCGCGTTGGATTCAATCAGCGATGAGAGTAAAATTACCGAGACTTCATAAAAATTCATGGAATATCCACAAATCAATCCGATTGAATGGCAAGGAGTTTTGATTAATGAGTTCTTGGTTTCGGAAACACTGATCAATGAACAAATCAAATAACAATAATACAAATCTCATGTCGAGTGTAATTTGAACTGTTCTGTAAGTTGGAAAATGAGTAATCATCGATTGAATTTGATTTGTATCTTATGATGCTGACTAGGCGGAGTGTAGTCGTCAAAAATAGCTTACAAAAAGTGGAGTATCATTTAAATCATTATTTTCACATATAGTAATAATTTAATTTCGTTTTCACGGAATCGATGTTATATTGGATACGTATATTCTGAAAATAGGAAGAGTTTTTTCGTAATGTTTAGGCATTATTTTTCCGTTCAGTCTGTATATTTATATCATCCCAAATAATGCGAATAGTACAAAATTGTTCAAATTGCTTCAAACCGATTCGTTTGCATACATATAAACCGGAAAGTATCTTAGATAACATCTGTTATAGGACTTTAGTGTAGGGGCTGAAGGAATATATCGATGGTTTAAAGCACATATATTGTAGATCCACTTTTGGCCAATGTTAAGGTAAAGTGATATTTTGAACGTAGGAAGACAGAAATAGAGTCTGTACAAATACTATAACATGCAATATTTGCGCAGACTCTAAATCTGTCTTCCTACGTTCAAAATATCACGTTACCCTGATATTGGCAAAAAGTGGACATACAATATCTGTGCTTTAAGCCATCGATATGTACGAGTAAGTGAATATTTGAATGACTTATTGATTATTGTATGAGCAGTGCTTGAACTTCAATTGACTGAAAATATGAACTTTATCTATCTATCCACTATTGGTGTGGATTGCTACAATATTAATAAAATATCCTCAAAAATACTACATATAGTAGGTCTGTTGTTTCAGCATTATTCCCTAATCATCCGGAGCTCGACAACGCATCTTCAGTCTACAATTTTCATCATTAATACTCGACTGAGCATGCGCAGTTCGGTTCCAGACGGTTCAGAAGCTGTGAATATTTACATATGATTAAAATATTCGAGACCATACTTTTTCTTAACCTTTGATATATTTATTCAAATTCATTGAAATAATACTGATTGCCAATTGGATGTGTTTACAATAGATGCAGTTATGATAATTAAAATTAAAATGTTTATTTTCTAGGTGTTCTGAAGCATGGGATGTGACCGACAAAGAAATCGAAATATTTTCGCCGGATTGGCTGTGCCACTGCCCCCAAAAGAAAGATGGGGGGATGAAATATTTAGAAATAATGAATTGGCCAAATCTAAAATGAACTTTTTGTCTTGAAGTTATTAGCAATAAGCTACAGTCACCTTATTCTAAAATCATTTATAGTTTTACGAGTATTTAGAATAAATTTCACATTGGAATTTATTTTTGACGCTCCCAGTATACTGTTTTCCATTAAATTTTGCTAGCTGAACGGGGTCATTATTAATCACCTAACTGCCAATCCGATGAGTGGTTTTAGAATTTCAAGCAAAATACTGAGCATAATTGTTGAACATTTATTATAGTCATACGATCCTCACAAAATTTTGCATAAGTCTTCGTGTCGGTATTTTACCTCCATGTTTGAATTCGATCAGATCAGTAGTTTTCGAGTTATTCGAAAAAACAGAATTTTAGAAATTTTCAATTATTTTTGCGCGTCTGTTCTGGGAAACATCGCGTTATCATTTTGCTCAAATGTCAGTAACTTTTTTTTTTTACGAAAATGGTCTCAAACGATTCGGTTCGACTCCCCAATGAAGAATTCGAGGTCGAATTTGATTCTGTCCGGCCGTTGCCACGATAACTTGAGAACGGAAAGAGCTAGCGACTTGAAATTTTCAGGGTAGGTGGCGCATCCCAATACGACGGACGAGTTTGTTAATGGGCATAATCGGCCAATGGTTTCCGAGTAACAATTTCGTTTTCAACCAATATAGGTCCGATCGAATTTAAACTTGGTGAATAGTTGAAGAATATAAACCTAAGTACGTTTGTGAAATTTTGTGGGAATCGTATCGCTAGAAAATTATTTAAAAATTATTAAAAAATATTTTTGTTGTCACGATAACTTTAGAACGGAAAGAGATAGCGGCTTGAAGATTTCAGGTTAGGTTGTGCATCTAAATGCGACATTTGATTTTATTTATAAGCTTAATCGGCTAAACGGTTTTAGAGTTATAGCCATCTGAAATTTGGTTGTTTTTTGTTCCTCATTTACTCGAAAAATACAAAACCGATTGGATTCAAACATGGTTATTAGTTGTAGAATACCAACGTGAAAATTTTTGCGAAATTTCGTGAGTATAGTATATGTAGAAGATTTTTAAAAAATCATTGAAAATTGCAAAAAAAAATCTATATATCAGTAACTATTCGTCTGAAATTGCTGAAATTTTGCAAGAGCCTTTAGAACCTAACTCTACTGCCAAGTTTCAAGTTTTAACACGATCGGTTAAATATTGTTGGAGATTCGAGCAGCCTTGTGTGAGTTCAGTAGATGGGTGACCGTTGCCTCGATAACTTTCGAACGAAAGGAGATAGGGACTTGCAGTTTTCAAGGTAGGTTGCGTATCCGAAAGGGAGAGTTAAGTTCATTTTTGGGCATAATCGGTCATCGGTTTCCGAGTTATACCCACCTGGAATATTATTTCCTTGATAACTCAAAAAATGAAGATTCGATCGAATTGAAGCTCGGTAACTAGTAGTAGCAAATCAACATAAAGAAGTGTTAAAAATTTTGTAGGAACCGTACCCCTAGAAAATTTGAAAAAAAATGACGAAAAAAAAATTTTTGTAAGAACCGTAACCCTAGAAAATTAAAAAAAAATCACGAAATAAAAAATTGGTTCAAGCACTGGCGTGAAGTCAGGAGGACACTCTTAATTCGAATTTACCATGGTAAATTCGAATTATGTGTCCAATACAGGAGAAAGGACAACATAATTTACAATGTTAAATTCGATTAAGGGTGTCCAATACAGAAGAATGGACAATAGAACATACGCGCAAAAGCTCCTGACTTTACGTCAGTGCTTGAACAATTTTTTTCTGTTTCTGGTTATACGATCAATACAAAACTTCGCATACATATTGAGGTCGTATAGGTCAACATCTTGGTGCTGAATTTTAGTTTCAGTCATAACTCCGAAACCAGTAGTTGAATTTTACCCGTTAACGAACTCAACCAGGATATTCATACCCCAAAACTACCCTGCAAATTTCAACTTTCTCACTCATTTCTTTTGAGAGTTATCGGGCTTACGACAGGACCCCGGATTTTCATCAGTTAGTAGTACCCAATCGGTCAAAAATTCCGAACATGCACAAAATGATAGCTCACTGTTTCTGGTGGAACAAGCGCGCACAAACTGTCGAGTTTTATCATTCTCGAACACAGCGGCTTCAAATGGATTGCCTATTCATGATGTGACTATTCCAATGCCATAGGGATGCCAGTTAATTATTTATGCTTAATTCAGGAAGCTTTTCCTGATAACAAAGCATTCGGCCAAGTGATCTTCTGCACGAGTATAATAGATTCCTAGCAGCTATTTGAACAGAAATGATTTATGTTTCATCAGACGCTGTTTCGTTATTGCTCCGACTGATACTGAATATGTTGGATCTGAAGCGTACCGGAGGAATAAGTCATCAACGTCAAATATGAATTGGACACCGATTCAATTAGGTGCCATTAACCAGTTGCATGATGTGAAATCGATATAGATATTGCAGGAACTGTAAAAAATTTCCCCTATCATTTTGAATTTTTTGTTTTCATTAATTCTGTATAATATTACTTCGTTTCTCCTCCAATGTAAAATTCCAACCCTTTTTGGCGCTCTTGTTCCTCGGAACAGAGTGCTTATCAATTTGCCCAAATGTCTGTAGTTTTCGAATTTTTGGCTGAAAATGGTCTTAAACGATTTGGTTAGACTCACTGATCAAGAATCCGTGGTCGAAATCGATTGTCCGGCTGGCCGTCCGTCCGGCCGTAAACTCGATAACTCTCGAAAGAAAGGAGCTAGAGGATTGAAATTTGCAGGATAGGTTTGGAGCGTAAATATCCCGAAAGAGTTCGTTAACAGGCGAAATCCATCTTGCGGTTTTGTAGTTATGGCCGTTTTTAGTAAAAACATTTTTTATGAATATTTCCGAAACCGATCACTCGATCTATCTGAAATTTAGCACCAAATTGTAGAATAATGACCTGTATATGCATGCGTTTGTATTGTATTGATCAAGTTGCCATAAAGTATCACAAAATATTTTAAAAATTTTAAAATTTTGTTTCTACAATAACTCTCGAACAGATTGAGGTAGGCAGTCGAAATTTTCAGAGTAGGTTTGGGGCATAAATATCTTGGTTGAGTTCGTTATTGGACAAAATCGGCCTTATGCTTTCGGAGTAACGAAAAAAAAAAAATTTTACATTACAATTTACAAATTCAATTTTTTTTAAGATGCAGTTTCCCCATAAAAATCCATTGATATCATTTTCAACTCTAACAAGCTGATACTTTCGGAGATACGATTTTTCGAAATTTCAATAATGAATCGTACTTCTATGGTTTCACAGAATGCTGAATGAATTATTATATGATCCGTGTTCTTACATGTCATCTTATTTTTCTATGAGAGATAAATGCAAAATGACCAATTAAATAACCTCAGCTATGTTAGAATTATGTGGATAATATGATATTATACTTTTAAGGTGATAATATAATGCCCGTGGATAATATGATGATGGAAATATATTCCTCGGTAAGATACATAATCAAATTGGGTTCAGAATATCTGTGGTATAAACAAAACTGCAATATTGTCAAGTTTTAATTGATATAATATAATTTTCAGAGTACATTTGAGGAATGAATATCTCGTATAAGTTCTTTGTTGGGGAGAAACGGTCTGTTTGAATTTAATTTCTTTCATGATGCAGTTCTATCATAAGAAACCATTTATATCATTCCCAGAGACCATTAATTGCGGAGATATGATTTGTCAAAGTTTTAACGAGAGCTCCAATGCTCTTGTCCACAGGGCTTGAACCAATTTTGGAATATTGTGTTCACTGTTTTAATAATAAATAAAACATATATTCTATTATTAAACGGTTTCTTTCTGGGTATTCTCTCTCAAACTCTGAAAAATATCTATAAAATAAAAAATGTATTATTTTGTGATTTGATTCTGCGTAAAAATCACAAGAGATTTGTCAGAAGCAATCAATCGAACAATGTTGCCCAACAAATAATAACGAAACAACATCAACGATGAAACAACTTTATCGTAATGTTTCGGAGTCTATATCAGACTCCTTCGTCAGACACTAAGCGGCAACCTTCAGAATTATTTTTTGTTGATTGTTATTCTGACAGTTCTCGAATTTCAGAATAGCAAAAGTTTACAAAAGTAGATGGAATTTAAAATATTGATGGGTATTTCTTTCTTCAATCGATACAGTTCACAAGAATAACAACAATTCTAAATTTTTTTTTAAATGCCCAACAGCATACTGAGTCGGGTATGGCTGAGGTAGACAGAAGGTAATATGGGCATAAGAAAAGGACTGAGCATGTAAATGGAGATCGGTTGAATTATGGGTAAGTTCAGGTATTTGTTGAAGAAAGAGTAAGAACTTCAATTCCTCTGAAATTGTCTTTCTCTGTTTTTGGAGCTCTTGTTCCTCGGAACAGAGTGCTTATCAATTTGCCGAAATGTCTGTAATTTTAGATTTTTTTGCTGAAAATAATGGTCTCAAACGATTTGGTTCGACTCACTGATCAAGAATCCGAGGTCGAAATCGTTTGGGTCCGGCAGGCCGGCCATCCTTCCAGCCGTTAACACGATAACTCTCGAACCAAAGGAGTTAGAGGATTGAAATTTGCAAGGTGAGTTTGGAGCGTAAATATCTCGAACGAGTTTGTTAATGGGTGGGATACATCAAGCGGTTTTGGAGTTATGGTCGTTTTAGGTGAAAATATTTTTGATTAATATTTCCGAAACCGATCACTCGGTCCATCTGAAATTTAGCATCAAATTGTAGAATCATGACCTTCATACGCATGTGAAGTTTTGGATTGATCAGGTTACCGTAAAGTGTAAAAAAAAAATTTTGAAAATTTTAAAAAATTTTTTCTACAATAACTCTCGAACGGAATGAGCTAGGCAGATGAAATTTTCAGAGTAGGTTAGGGGGATGAATATCTTGGTTAAGTACGTTATTGGGCAAAATAGACCAGATAGTTTTGGAGTAACGAAAAAAAAATATTTTTTTTAACTTACAAATTTCAAATTCAATTGATGCAGTTTCACCATAAAAATCCATTGATATCACAACTCCAACAAGCAAATACTTTCGGAGATATGATTTTTCGAAATTTCAATAATGAATCGTACTTCTATGTTTTCACAGAATGCTATAATTATTCTATCTATGATTTATGATATGATCTAAGTTCATACTCATACATGTCATCCTGTTCTATAAGAGAGAGTCAAATTCATTTCAGCTATTTTAATTTGATTTCTTCCATGGTGCAGTTTTCATTCTCAGATTGCTCATTTAATCTTGATAAATAAACTATTATTTGAATTAAATTTCCTTTATGATGCAGTAAGAATACATTGATATAATTCCCAACTATGAGAAACTAATACTTTCTGAGATATAATTTGTCTGTTTGAACAAGAGCGCCAGAATGCTCCTGTCCACAGGGCTTGTTTGAGAGACTGTATTGTGTGACAAATTTTCGGGAAAGAAATAATTCTGAAGATTTTCGCTGTCTGATGAAGGAGTCTAAGAAAGGCTTTGAACGTAACATAACAGTTGTTGGTATTTGTTTATAAGGCAACACAAAAAAGAATATGAATTGCATATGACAAATATCTATTATATACAAGAACCTTTTCTGACGCAGAAGCAATTTCAAAATAATTCATGATTTTATATTTATTTTTCCAGAGTTTGGGGGAGAAACCAATTGAATGATGAATGATCCTTCCAAAGTATCCTTTAATTATTACTCAAGCCCCTTATCAGACCTACATTCAATCAGTATTTGTCCCAGAATATGGAGCCGATGGATCGATTAGATTTCCACATTAAAAATATCCTTAATCAGTTTTTTGCGACACGAGAAAAAAGGATTTTGTTTGTATGTGTTATCTATTACTACTTGACGAACGTTGCAGACGCCCCTCGAAATCTGTATAATTAATTTTTCGCCCTCTCTTTCTGACCCCCATGGCCTAAATCTGTTGTTTTTATTAGATAAGGCAGAGTGACGCTCCCCATACTGAGTGTGCTAGTGCTATTGCTAAATACACTACTCTACTGAAAAATACGAGAAGAGGCGTTGAGAAGATTCAGCTGAATTATCCCATAAACAGGTAGGGTGTATCAATAGTACACTCTAAGAAATTTTACAACACCGGCCAACACCCGCTAACACCGGCCTGATTTCCTTAGAGGTCCTGATCTTTTCAGTGTTATTTCGCACCATCCGAAATAACACCGACTTTCAGGTGTATTTTCTGCCATAATAAGTAATCAGCTTTCACACCAGACCGATTGAGATTTATCATTCGGATGAGTGTGAGGTAGCACTAGATCAATGGGTTTAGCACTAGTTCGGTGTGAATTTGCACAAGTACAGTAGTGCATTTAGCACTGGTTTAGTCTGATTTAACTTTAGTGCAGTGTGAATTTCCACTCACTTAGTGCGTGTGCAATATCTTGTTCAGTGTTATTTAACACCGAATCAGATGCGTTTTAAACCCTCGGGGTGAAGGTATTATTTAGTTGAAATTTACACCATTTTCGGTGTTTTATATGATATTGTTCGTTTTATAATTTGAAACACAATATCATATAAATCACCGAAAGGCTATGAAAAGGGTATAGGTATTGAAAAAAACTTTTTAGTACATATGAATTTATTATTTCAAAGATTATTTAATAGACAGTTTAATTTTTTATATATAATTTATGAAAATACAATAAACAATAAATTTTTATAGGAATATTTAGTGATTACTGAAGCTTAAAGAGATAATCAAAACTGTCGACAAACTAATCGAACTTTTGAGGCAGCACTTTCTGGTCCAACACGACACAAAATTCTTCCAGATCAGGTGTCAATGATATAGCGCTGGCAGTTTTTTTCAATTTTGCCAATTGTTTCTTCTGATGGTGAGGGTTACTGAAATTAAAAAATTTATATATTAATCATATATAATCATACAATTCGAATTGGTGCCTACAAAATAATGTGAAGCTGGCAGGTCTTTATATAATTGAAAGTTGTAACTTTTCATCGTGCTTAGGACCGATAATTGACTATCAACGCTGGTTTTATTCGATATAGATATCAAGAATTCACTCTAATCTGAAATAAAATATCCCGGAGAATAGGTTTTTGCGACAGTGTGATATACAATTAAGATACGCAATATTCTGAAAAAAATATGTTCCCTTAGACTACCTACTACAAAAAACACTCACCTGAAAGTGCTTCTTAATAAATCCTATTGATAGTTCACAAAAGGTTAGATGAATAAGCCCCATTTATTTGAAGAACATTACGAAAATAAATTTCAATAAAGAAACTGTAATAACATTAATAATAAATATGAAATTTAATCTAATTCAGATAATTGCACTTTTCAAATAAAGAAAATTGAATGAAATATTTTTCACTGACAAATGTAAAATTTCAAAGTCGGCGATGGACGAATTTGTAAATCCAATCGACCAACCAACACAAATATCTCATCAAAATATTCGGGAAAAATTGATGAAATGAGGATACCCAATTACGTAGGCACCCAAAAAAATTAAATTGAACATTCATATGTACTCACTTGCAAACAGTATTATTTCCAAACTTTCTCCGACGGCTAAAACAAACTTCTCATTATTCTCATAAGTCATAACGAATCTTCTTGATGCACTTCGTTTTTCCAGATTCTCACTTCATAATGCATCATGAACCAACTTATCGTCTCCAAGGCACAAAATAATAAAATCAACCCGATATAACCAACATTGTAGTCTCCCATGGAATGTACGTCTTGTGTTAGAAGTTAGAACTAGTCAGAGGTATTGCGACATAACCAATCCCTGCACATTGTTGCCGGATATAATTATATTCTGATATTTTAAAAACATTCCTTTGGTTTCGCAAATATCCATTTTGCAAAATTGGATGTTTCCAATTTTGTGTACTTGAGACGATTTTTTTATGGAATGGTGCAATGAGTAGCGATTTGTTCAAACCTGCAATGTAAAATTATATCATACTGCGTACTCACTTTGAAGACATTTTCTATCAGACTATTCATGATATACTTACCACAACAATCCATATGTTTATTTTTCGTGACTAAATATATCTCTTGATTGATAGGTAACTAAAAATATTCAACTATTGTTGTACTACGAAATCATTAAGTAGCAGAAAATAAATTTGTGAATCATTGAGAGCGTGGAGGAATTGATTTTCATAGTCAAGAAAGGGATACAGTGATATTTCCAATATTGATTCGAGTGTTCCGAAATACATCAATCATTTGTGAGAATTCCCCATGGAAGGGTACGATTCTTCCTGTCATCTTATAATTATCAATTCTTCACAACTATCGGCGATTTCTTTATATTTAAAAGACTCAGCAGGGATATCTGTCTTTCGATAAAGAATACTTGGCAACTATGTAGCAATGAATAAGTTGACGAAATAAAGTATAACGTTCTTTTGATATTCCTGGTGCGAATTTGGATAATTTGTTGGTCGAAAAGCACTTGTTGGTACTTTCGATGATTTCACATGTTTCAAAAGTTATACTTGGATATACATAAAGTTGATAACTGAGTGTAAAGTTTGGTTATCGGATTCAATCTCTGAAATCGTTCTTTCACATTTCACCATGCAGTGCTCATTTTCACCCAAGATATCACCTATCTGACTTTTGTATGAAGAATTTGCATTAAAACTTGATGGAAACTGTGAAATTTCAAATAAATTTTATTAATTCTTGATACTGGATCTGTTTGTGATATTTTCTGTCATAAATTACACTACTGCACACAATATGATCATAATAACGAAAATATTGATAGGAATGTGACATTCTAGTGGTAAATTGCATCGACAATATTCTTGATAGTATGAAATCAACATTCACACTGAGATTTTTTTTAGAGTGTAGTGAACCTATTGATCAATATTAGCATATTACCACTCTCATTATTCACGAGGATGTAGCTTAAGAGACGAGTTCCTCAAATCATCCGAGTCAGTCATCATGGCTTAACCATATGTAAAATTCCTAAGCTGGCCAGCTCGGAGCATTAGTAAAGTATGCGTTTGGCAGTTTCCTGTCCATGGGGTATTTGTACCGACATTGCCCTGTCAGCAGTCTCATCATTAACCGAAGCTCTAGAAGCTGCAGGAGCTTCTAGAGCTTCAGTTAATGGTGAGACTGCTGACAGGGCAGTGTCGGTACAAATAACTCTTGTACCCCATGGGCAGGAAACTGTCAAACACATACTTAGTTTGCTAATGCTAAAAATCTTCAGAATTATTTGTTTCTCGATAATTGTCGCACAAGACAGTCTTTCAAAAAACATAGAAAGACAATTTCAGAGGAATTAAAGTTCTTACTCTTTCTTCAACAAATATCTGAACTTACCCATAACTCAACCGATCTTCATATACAAGCTCAGTTCTTTTCTTATGCCCGTATCACCTTCTGTCTACCTCAGCCATACCCGATTCAGTATGCTGTTGGGCATTAAAAAAAAATTAAGAATTGTTGTAATTCTTGTGAACTGTACCGATTGAAGAAAGAACTCTCAGAATAACAATCAACAAAAAATAATTCTGAAGATTGTCGCTTAGTGTCTGATGAAGGAGTCTGATATAGACTCCGAAACGTTACGATAAAGTTGTTTCATCGTTGATGTTGTTTCGTTATTATTTGTTAGGCAACATTGTTCGATTGATTGCTTCTGACAAATCTCTTGTGATTTTTACGCAGAATCAAATTACAAAATAATAAATTTATTATTTTATAGATATTTTTCAGAGTTTGGGAGAGAAATCCCAGAAAGAAACTGTTTAATAATAGAATATATTTATGTATTATTCATTATTAAAACAGTGAACACAATATTCAAAAATGGGTTCAAGCCCTGTGGACAGGAGCTTTCTGGCGCTCTAGTTCAAACAGACAAATTATATCTCCAAAAGTATTGGTTTCTCAGAGTTGGGAATTATATCAATGTATTCATATGATAGAACTGCATCCTAAAGGAAATTCAATTCAAATAATAGTTTATTTATCAAGATTAAATGAGCAATCATGAGAATGAGAACTACACCATGGAAGAAATCAAATTAAATCTGGCCAATTTTGCCCAATAACGAACTTAACCGAGATATTCATCTCCCTAAACTACTCTGAAAATTTCAACTACCTACCTCATTCCGTTCGAGAGTTATATCTATGTCTATGGATGAAAAGCAGTCTCACTACTCTCAGATCTCTTACTTCATGTTCAGTTCCGAAATGTAAGAATTTTCTGAGAAAAACTAATTTCGGAGCAAACAACTGAGATTTTTCTCACTTCGCTCACAATTCTTCGATTGATTAGATAATGTCTCAGGAATATCATTTGACATTATGACAATTCATAGAATAATATCATTCTGTGACAACGTTGAAATACAATTTATTATTGAAATTTTGAAAAATCATATCTCCGAAAGTGTTAGCTTGTTAGAGTTAAAAATGATATGAATGGATTCTTATGATAAAACTTCTTATTAAAAAAAATTTAATTTGGAATTTGTTTCGTAAAGAAAAAAATTTTTTTTTGTTACTCCGAAACCATCTGTCCGATTTTGCCCAATAACGAACTTAGCCGAGATATTTATCCCCCAAACCTACTCTGAAAATTTCAACTCTCTAGCTCATTCTGTTTGAGAGTTATCGTGCCTACGGCCGGCCGGCCGGCCGGACAGAATGAATTTCGACCACGGATTCTTGATCAGTGAGTCGAACCAAATCGTTTAATACCATTTTCATCGAAAAATTCGAAAATTACAGATATTTGGGCAAAATGATAACGCGATGTTCCCCAGAACATACGCGCAAAAAGTCACCTTATTGCCTCTAGCCAGTTGTTTTATGTAATTTCGACATTCCCAGGACAGTAGGGAACTCTGCATGGGTGATTCCTAGTCTCTCAGTGTGGCCTGGCTGTCCCTTATAATAAAGATGTGCAAGGGAGGCAGATTAAGTAATACCTCAAGCACTGCTGTAGGAGCAGTTTAACTAATATATTTAGGAATAGTAATTCCAACTTTACTGCTGACACCAGTCGAACGAAAAAGGTGTGATGTCTTACAGTATCCTTCATTTGCGAAAAAATTGATATAAGCATGATGATGTGACACCATATAATGATATTTCATCGGTGATTAATGAATGTCATTATACTTGAGCCAACATACGTATAGAGCACCTTCACCTTTATATACCCTTATACCTTATAATATAGTATTGAATAAAATGAGTTATTATTATTATAGCTATAGCTGGGTTGTGAGAAGAGAAAATGCATGATCGGTAGTATGTATCAAAGTGAACAAACCAAACATGGCTATGAACTGGGTTAAAAAGTATTAGTATGAAGGATATATCATACAACAAACATTATAGCTAACGTATGCCTCTTGTGTACATTTTTGCTGGAGTTACAAAATTCGATTGAACATTAATTTCCCATTTAATAATGAATATACCTCCAACAGTATCCTTCAATGATTGCTTATTAATTTCCAAAACAGACGTAGAACATGAAATATATCCATAATAGTAGGGGAGCCCAAGCGGGGATTTTGGGATTTACTAAAGCGCGGCAGATTTAATATATAGGGGGATACCTTGTACTTGGTTAAGTTTTTTCATCAAACATGAGCCATATATATATGGCCGCCCGTCAAGGATAAAGCATCAGATTAGTAAAAAAAAGTTGATCATCGGAAATTCTCGAGCGCGTCAGATTAAGGTAGGGTGAGTTAGTTACATGCTAAAAAGTGTATATTCCATTAATCTGACAATTTGAGAGTGACGTAAAGAAGGGGGAGGGTTACAAAGTTGTAAAAAAAAACGACATCTTGACATTCTCGAGCGTGGTAAAAAAAAATTTTATTTTGAAGAGAATAATGCAAGAATCACGAAAAATATATAATCTGACGATTTTCACTAGCCGAAGTAATAAAAATTAATTGATAAAGTTGAATGCGTGCAGCTATGCTATGCCTATATTCCCCTCTCCGTGTTTCTATTCTCCTCTCACTCTTTCTCTATCTATTGCTCTCTCACTCCGTCCCACTCCGGTTTCTGTTGCCATGACGCCATAACAGCTGGTCACGCAGACTCGTTCGCGGTATGATCTTTTTTACAACGTATTTCCAACGTATTAGGTTATTTTGCGATTTTAATAAAAGTTATGTGAATTAAAGTTAATAAATAATTACTATGAGTGATATTATTGTGAATTGTGTATTTTGTGGTGAAAGTACTTTACAAAAAACAATCAAATTTTCATTAAAAACTTTACAAAAATGTATCATTACATTACATTACACGAATATCGTCGGAGCAAACCGATTCTTCTCATTATTTTTATAAATATTCTCCTCAAAACAACATAAGCTTTTTCATTTGCACGCTATTTCCTGAGCTTTTCGATTAATTAAGTTCAATGATTTAAAAAAAATTAAAAAAAAAAAAATTTTTATTGTCAGATTTAGCGAATCCCTCCAGACAATCGTCAGATTAGGAGACAGCACGTCTAGGTCATATTGATGAACCACATATATCTTAATCTGACGCGCTTGGGTATTTCTAAATGGCGATTTTTTTTGCATATTCTAATAATGACCACGAGTTTGCGTTACATCCCAATCGTCAGATTATTATACAAGAGCATCTTTTAAGGTTCACTTAACACCCCCTTAGAAAATCTGACGAGCTCGATACATTTTTTTTTTCATTTTCAACACTTACGTATGTTCGTTCTTCTCCTCTTGTCTTTTCATTTTTCAGGTTGATTTTTGGGTACCTTGGAGAAACCTCTCCGTTTTTGGACGAAGGAGTCCATATTGAAGAAATAAATGCCTATCAATATTTCTAAATTGCAGCAAATTTTGTGAACAATAGTTACAAATCACAACACTCACGGGGAGACAGGGTTTTTTGCTGAGGTTTTTCCCTAAGCTCTTGTATCATACGCAGAATTGTATGGTACCCCGTTACACCAACCTCTGCTAACACATAAAACTCTCAGTCAAAAGAATATATATATATATATCACCTCCATCATGGAAACGATCAGATTAACATCTGTACATTTTTTAAAATACGTAGGACACAGATACTATCAATATCTGACGCGCTCGAGTATGTCCATATAACAGTTTTTTTTTAGATTTTTGAAAATTTATATCCGCTCACCCCACCGAGATATACCACAGGTATATATTATATAACATTTTTTTCTTCTTATCATCTAAGCTTGACAATCCAATAGCTCTCTATGACGCTCGAGTAAATCCCGAATTAGCTACGTGGGCTCCCCTACTATAACAACATGAATGAGCACCTGAGACATTTCCGTAATTTTCTGTATGTATCGTGTAACAGAAAGTTGTAACGAAAATTCCTTGCATCCATCTCATACAACTGGTTAACATTCACAAGTCTAATAAAAAATTGGATTATCTGATGTTTCGTATCCATGTAATGAATTCCCTTGAAATCGATATCATCATTTACTTGTGGGAAAATTATTGTATAGTATTTCTTCGAATTAGTATAAACTGGGCTTTCCAAGTGGTGAGCAGCGTATGTTACCCAAAACCTCTCAAGGGGAAAGGCACGAGAAAACAATTTCCAAGATAAAATTCTTTTAAATTCCGGGCATGAAATGCCACCAGCAATGCCGATATCACTCTCACTGATGTGACTTTTTCCATAAGATTAGACCCTCGATGAAAAATGGCTTGACGTTTCCGCCCTATCATACTTAGTGTAACGGACTCCATCTCTGGCCAAATTAAATTTAAATAAATTTTCATGAACAATAAATTCGGGGAGCCCAACTTCCTTTCAGAACGAAATCTTTTTTATTCACCTGCGAAAAGAAACTTTCTACCACAATTTTATTTTGAGATAATCTTTTTCTACCCATTCCTCAATATACATGGTGTTCAGAAGTGAACAATCAGAAGAATTTGGTAGCTTCCTTTTGAAAAGATTAGATATAGGAAAATCTTAAAATGCACTGACTTGAAGTAGTTTTTCCGCGAATGTTTTTTGTCTATGCATGAACCTTCAAGCTCTTTTCCAGATGAGTGCTAAACTCCAATTCGTTCTGACCTGTATTTTGTTAAATATTCGGAAAATTAAATTCAGCTTGAAGGTTTGTGCGGAATTTCTAGGGCTTCACACGAGACGAGAACCAAAAATTAAGTATCGTTCAAATCTCGTTCTCGTCTCGTTATCAGTTGTCTCGTCTCGTCTCGCTCAATTCTGAATAACGATAATGAATATTATAATATATAAACGAAATGGTACACCATAATGAATAATTTTTTAAAGCTATATTTATTACGCTCTTATAGAAAAATATTTGTACATGTACATATTATTTTTAATTTTAAACACTGATAATTTCAACTTTTAAATTACTCGATGACCAAGAATTCAAACATAATCACGCCTGCATCACATCATTTTTCAATGATGTACGTGTTTTTGCCATGATCATACCTACTGTGGAAAATGATCCTTCAACAGGTACGGATGTAGGCATTAATAAATCATCGGCCATCCTGGAGAGTTTAGGAAGAACTTTTTCATCACTCTCCACCACTGTAAAATATTTTGATTCCTATTTGCTCTTTCTAACAGCAAATATTCTTCAAACTCAACTTTCCAATATTTCGAAAGTTTTGTTGATGTTTTAAATAGGCTATAGATGTCGATACATTTTTTAATAGAATTGAACAATTTGGTATAGTTTTCCAAGAATACCTTCCCAGTGGGTAGATCATTGAGGTTGTTCTTGGCGTATTCCTCATAACACTTTTCGAAACATTGAATGGCTTAATTTCTTTACCAGTTTCATTATACGTAGTTCCACAGATGTAGACGAGAAAAATCTCGCTCTCGTGTGAAGCCCTAGGAATTTCAACCGAATCTGACAAATAGGTTCTGATATATAAAATTTTTGGGGAAATATTTTCATATTTTTCTGAAGAACTATTTTCATTTTTTTTTCTAGTGATACGATCCCCACGAAACAACAAAATTTCATATGGGTATAAATTCCGGAACCATTTTGGCCGATTATACCCATTAACGAACCTAATCATCGCATTTGGATGCGCAACCTATCCTGAAAACTGTCGCGATTTCTTCTTGCTATTCACTTGCCAAGAAAGGAGCACAAACTCCCTTCATTGGCCCGGAACCCTACTGTGAGGTTAGTAGATACACCTACAAAAGTGAATTCCGGATGAAAGAAGAAACTGAAAGAGGAATTTTCTGGATATCTCTCCCCGGAATGTATCACTCCAAGAAATTCCTCCGTAACTTTGATACTGCCAAATCCAAGAAATACTTGGACCTCAGTAAGAACACGCTGCACCTCCTCACTGGTTTCCTCATAGGGCACTGCAGCCTTAGGAAGCATACGATGATATTAGGGCTAGCAGAAACTTACGAGTGCAGATTCTGTTGGGAGGAGGATGAAACTCCTGGTCACCTGATTACGGAATGCCTCGCCATCTCAAACCAACGCAAGAAATGCTTTAGGCAAGAAATCTGCAGGAGCGAAGACGTAGCCTCCTTGAAGCCATTTCAGATACTGAAGTTCATCAGAACTCTGGAGGCGAGCTGTAGATGGTAATGACATCGACAGCTCTGACGAGGGGGGCACAATAGACCTTAAGGTCACAGTGCAACGTTACCCCCTTCAACAATGCACATATCATGGCAATGGACGGCTGGCCGGACAGATTTAAATTTGACCACGAATTCTTCTTAGTTAGTTGAACCTAATCGTTCGAGAGCATTTTCGTCGACAATTATGAAAATAACAGGCATTCGAGTGAAATGCATGCTGTTCCCTAAAAAAATCGCTCAAAAATCAGAAATAATTTGACTATCTATTTAGAAACTTGCATAAACATTTAATCTCATTCATATTGTCTGATCCGTACTTTTTGAGATAATAATTCACTTTCAGCTATTTACTCGAAAAAAAAATCATTTTAACGG
Organism: Halyzia sedecimguttata; assembly: GCA_937662695.2. Classification (NCBI taxonomy): domain Eukaryota; kingdom Metazoa; phylum Arthropoda; class Insecta; order Coleoptera; family Coccinellidae; genus Halyzia; species Halyzia sedecimguttata. The sequence goes on along the minus strand of OW569420.2, from coordinate 20,291,826 downwards.
ACTGTTCTGTGAAATAATTCGGTGCGATGGCTGATACCTGCTCAAATAATAAGAATAAATGAATAACTTGCAACAATCCAATCTACGATGTTCCATCATTGCAAATTGCTCATTCATTCTCGTTGACTGTATTGTCTCATGATTGTTTAGTCTTTGAATATTTTTGCGATGATATTACGACTCAATGATATCTTTGAGGGGGATTTTCAAGACTTGTTCGATATTCACACCTCTAAGCTTTGCAGAACAGTCATAGTAATGAAAGAAAAATTCTTCTTTCTTTCCCCCAACGAAAGTAAATATTTTCTCAAATATCATACATTTTCCTTCTTATGTTTTACTGGGTCATATTTTCTCATTCCATATTATGCCTTTGTAACTGTATTCTCCAATTTCCATCCTCCGCCACCTCAAACAAACTGAAGCCTAATGACATAAGAAGCGATTTTGAAATAGCAAAAAGTTAGCGAATCAGTAATATCAGTTCAGAAAACGGCGTACTCCATATTTCTGTCGCAAATGAATCGACCTCATCATGCCAGTCTGAATGGACGATTTCAAATTACAGCAGACCCTAAAGCGAGAAGAATTATGATCATTTGGAGGTGCGAAACAGATTTCCAAGAACCTACGGAAGAAGCGGTAATTAATTGAAGACCGGAATTAGGCACAGCACACACAATTACTTCTGCACCGTACGTGTTAGAAGAATAATTTCATTGTAGGTTCGATTTGATATAAATTCTGTGTTTCAGTTGCATAAAGTTTTCAATGCAGCCCAATTTATAAACTCTGTCTTTGCGTGCAGTGCAGTTCAGTCGTTGGTTGCAGTTCGTACGTTGGTCGTGTGTCAATTTATGAAACATTTCGTTTCACAGTTCTCTTTAATACAGGCATATGTATATTATATATTGTATATTGTTGTAGGGGGTAACGTTGCACTGCGACCTCAAGGTCTATTGTGCCCCCTCCCTTCAGAGCTGTCAATGTCATTACCATCTACAGCTCGCCTTCCAATTCCAGAGTTCTGATGAACTCCAGTATCTGGTATGTCTTCAAGGAGGCTAGGTCTTCGGTCTTACATTTTTCTTGCCCAAAGCATTCCTTGTGTTGGTTTGAGATGGCGAGGCATTCCGTTGTCAGGTGATCAGGAGTTTCTTCATCCTCCCAACACAATCTGCACTCGTCAGTTGCTGCTAGTCCTAATCTCATCAAATGCTTCCTGAGGCTGCAGTGTCCTGTGAGAAAGCCAGTGAGGAGGGGCGGCTTGTTCTTACTCAGGTCCAAGTATTTCTTGTATCTGACAGTATCAAAGCCCCGGAGGAATTTCTGGGAGTGATGCACTCGGGGGAGAGATCTCCAGAAAGCACCTCTCTCAGTTTCTTCTTTCGTCCAGAATTCACTTTTGTAGGTGTGTCTACCAACCCCACAATAAGGTTCTAGGCCAATAAAGGGGGTTTGTGCTCCTTTCTTGGCAAGTGTGTTGGCCTCCTCATTTCCTGTGATTACCACGTGACCAGGAACGCAGACCCAGGAGACCATGTTGTTATTGCCTACTTCATTGAGTTTTCTTTGGCACTCCCATATTAGCTTGGATTCGATAACATGGGAGCTCAGAACTTTAATAGCAGCTTGACTGTCAGAGTTGATTGCTATATCACATATCTGATACTTTCTTTCTAGGTTCATCTCCACGCATCTTTCTATTGCAAGTACTTCTGCCTGAAAGATGCTCGGATAGGAGCCTAGCAATAGTGAGCATTTGGTGCCTGTCCCATATACTCCAGCGCCAGCTCCTGTAGTGGTTTTTGAACCGTCTGTGAACCATTTAATGGCATTTCTTTTAAGAACTTGGGTGGCGGATTCTCTGTCCCAGTCTTTTTTCTTACCAAGCATCGTAGTACAGTTTTTTCGATGTTTACTTTCTTGATCATTTCGTCACTAGGAATATTGGCTGATGAAATGTACCTGGTAAGAGAGGACCAGGCTTTCTGGTTTTTAATACTCTCAATAACTGATCCTTTCCTAGATATTCCGAGAATAGCTTCATGGGCCATTTTCTCTATCACTAGATGAAGTGGTGTGAGATTTGTTATAATCTCAAGTGCACTGGTAGGACAGGTTCCCATAGCTTCAGTTTCAATCAAAAACTCAGCAATGCATTGGCATTTTGCTGCATATTTGCATTTTTGTGATGCTCATATGTGAATTTAACGGAGGTGATAGCAAAAAAAAAAATAATCGCTTTTCCGACAATTTTCGCATATTGATCTAAATTTTAAGTCGAACAAGTTTACTTAGAGTGTTTCATACAAAAAATTAAAATTTGCCGAGATAAAAAACATTTTTATTTCAAAATGGCGACTTCATTTCAAACCGGAAGCCACAGTTGGCCGAGTTTTATATCATTTTTGATAACTAAATTTGTGTGAGGAATGACATTCGGAAATGCTAATAGACTAGAAAAGTTCCTATTGGGGCGGGGTTGCTGGGAAGCACTGTATATGTAAGGATTTTAAAATACCCTGAAAATTTCTTATCTTAGCATTGTTCGCTAGCTATCTACCTTTAGGAGATACTCGACTATTTCCATACATATCCGTGAACCTGTTTATGATATTTCCCTTATCCATCAAAATTCCTGTACTCGGTATTGTATCGTTGTGTCTTTTGATGGAAGAATCATTATTTATGCAAAGTGCATGGGACGCCAAAAGCATTAGTGGAAGTGTATAATTGTATACTCTCGGTTTAACAAAAAATCACGTTTTCTGAACAACTAATTTATTTATGGTTTTGTATCTCGTTTTTGTAATAACAGTACTGCTTGTCTGTCATAAAAGGTTGACACGCCGTCATTATTTATATTTTATATAGTTTTTTCTGTGACATCTGTTCGAATAAGAATAATTCACGAAACCATTATTCGTCCTGGCGAGAGGAGAGTCTGGGACATTATTGATTTCAAGAGTGGAATCTAATACCTCTACTAATGAACCAATTGAGTACTCCATTAGATCGGTATAATTCTTAACGTAAACTACTATCGAGAATGCAGATGAGTAAAGTGAGCTCTCTCTATTCAAATACCCAATGATACGCTTAGCTCCCCAAGTTCTCAGGCGATAATGCTCTGTTTCAGATATTACAACAAAGAGGTGATAAGAATTATATTCGCAGAGAGTCGAGTTTGGAAGTTAGCATAAAATATTTCGGTGTACAAATACTTTTTTGCGCTCTTGTTCTTCGGAACAGAGTGCTTATCAATTTGCCCAAATGTCTGTAATTTTCGAATTTTTGTCTGAAAATGGTCTTAAACGATTTGATTCGACTCACTGATCAGTAATCCGTGGTCAAAATCAATTATGTCCAGCCTTTCGTTAACGCGATCACTCTCGAACGGAATCAGCTAGAGAGTTGAAATTTTTTGAGTAGGTTTGCGAGATAAATATCTCGGCTAATTTTGTTATTGGGCAAAAAAGAAAAAGAAATTTTTTTTGATTAACATATTTTAAATTCAATTTTTCCAAGATACACTTGCAGCATAAAAATCCATTGATATCATTTTCAACTCTAGTAAGCTAATACTTTCAGAGATATGATTTTTCAAAATTTTAATAATAAAAACGTAATTCGATGATTCCACAGAATGCTGTAATTATTCTATCTATGACTTACACGATCTGTGTTCATATATGTCATCTTATCTATGATAAGAGGCAGACATTTCATATTTATTTATGGTTCTTTCAAAAATTCGTTACTCATGATGATATAAAATACCTTATAAGGATTATAGGCAATCGCAAAAGCCGTCGGGGTTGCTGTAGTCGTTGTGAAAATGACGGCTACAATTGGTATAACGCTTGTTTATATTCTTGTAGTTTGTGTTGTAATTGATCTCAACATCCTTCAATATAATGATAAGCGATTTTGGATGCTAATCACATATTAATGTGTTGAGTAGTTTATATGAACAACAAACGTACCTAACTAGAAGTACTATGTTTGCAAACAAGACATTCAAAGGGACCAGCACATCATATCCGAATTGATATTTCGGACTCCTCAAGTGATTTTATACTATTTATTTGTGAACGATCTATCGATCTTTGTTCAGCTACCACTCTGCAAAGAGTAGAAGTGTTCAAAAGTGCAGGAGAGCTAGAATATAACAGGTTGAACTTGCTATCAAGTAAAATCCAAACTGTTTTTGAAAGTAAATAGGTTGTTCTATTCAAATTCCAAAGACAATGATACACCTGTGTATGGAATAAAATATCAGTGTTGGGCCTACAAACCTATGAAATATACATGATTAAATACACGACCAAAAAAGAAGGAAAGTCCTGTGCACAGGAGCTTTGCCACTCTTGTTCAAACATTGAAAAATAAGAAAAATTGAATTAAATAAGAATCCATTGATATAATTTCCAACTGTGAGAAACGAATACTTTCGCAGATATGATTTGTCAAAGTTTGAACAAGAGCGCCTAAGCTCCTATCCACAGAGCTTTCCCACTTTTTATATTCTTTATTTCATATATCAGATAGTTTTTCTTTTTGTTTTTAACATACTCACTGTTAAATACGAAATAATACTTCAATAAAATTTAATAATTTTATATTTTTCAACTTCCTTTAATTTATTAATAAGCTAGTAAATAATTATTTTTCATTTCTTATTATTGTCATGAAATGTTCAGGGTGTCCCAAGTTCGAGTGCCTATTAGACGTTTCTGGGGAACTGGACATATTTGAAATCTGAAAATTGGGATTATGATATCGCTTGAAATTCTCTACAGAGCTAAAATATTTCCGGAGCCCAAGCACTGGGCCCGGTTATACAGGGAGTGAAAATAAATTTGATGAAAACATTTTTTTTTTCAAGTTTCGCATTCCTGGTATGATCAAGTATTCAATGCTGAATACATTTCCGTTAAAACCATTGTAACATTCGAATAGTTTTCAAAATATCGAAAAAAAAACCGGAAAAAGTCAAATATGTTTAGTCAGTAGTATATTCATTATTCTTATTTTAAACATCCTGAGCGTGAACCGTTTTTACAACAACGAAGAGGAAGAATGTGTAAAGGTCATGCATCTTTTGAATTTCAGAAATATCATCACAGGGTGCTCCAAAATTTGTGTAGAAAATTGTGATAAAAACTTGGCCATAACTTCTGTTTTTCAAATTAGAACCCTATTTTTTTATGATTGCGTTGGATTCTGCGATGAAAAATAATGATAGTTTTCTAACATGATTATGCTCTCAAATTCAAAATTTCTGAGTTTTTTTTTCAATTAGGAGCATAATCATGTTAGAAAATATTTCACTGCAGAATCCAACGCAATCATGAAAAAATACGGTTCTAATTTGAAAAATAGGTATTTAATTTAAAAAACAGAAGTTATGGCCAATTTTTGATCACAATTCTCGACAAAAAAATTTAAACAGCCTGTAATGATATTTCTGGAATTCAAAAGATGCATGATCTTTTCACATCCTTCCTCTTTGATGTTGTAAAAAACGGTTCACGCTCAGGATGTTCCAATTAAGAATAATGAACATAATACTGACTAAACAATAAACATATTTGACCTTTTTTCCGGTTTTTTTCGATATTTCGAAAACTATTCGAATGAATACAATGGTTTTAACAGAAATGTATTCAGCATTGATCACTTGATCATACCAGGAATGCAAAACTTGGAAAAAAAAATTTTCATCAAATTTATTCCCACTCCCTGTATAACCGGAAGTGCTTGGGCTTCGAAAATATTTTAGCACATATTGTGCATTGAGTATTTTAAATAGAAATTATTTTGTATTTTTATTCAAAATGGAAAATATGAAAGGTATCTGCATTTTGTATTTGAATATGCAGTGTGCGTCAGAATTATGGAACAAATTAATTTTCTCATAAGAAGAATATTTGGCAACAAAATCCTGAAACAGGTCAATTTTTATTTCACTTTTGCCAAATTTTGATGCATTTATGAAGGATTTTTGTTGCACCCTGTGCCATCCCCATCAACCCTCTAAATTTTTTGAATAGGGAAAGTGGGTCCTGTGGTACTTTTTTGGCAAGGTCTTTATATCTTCTCTACAGGCTTGCAGAAATTTTCAAGAAAACATTTTTTTTTTGAAAAATAGTTAGTTCAAAGAGGTTTTCAGTATGTGCACTTTGTCATGGCTCATTTACTTTGAGATGGTACCTGATGAAATTTGTCACCAAATGAAAGTCGACCGTTGCAGTTTTGTTCATTTACAAATTTCAACCCCTACGAACCCTTTAGTGGAGAAAAAAAATGGAGTGCCATTGGAAATTTATACTTAAGTAGAAACGTACTAATAACATACCTACTTAAGATCATAACTAAAGCGCAGTGTTTCACACATTCTAATTTTTCACGTGAGGGGGTTGAAAGTTGTGCATGAACAAAACCGTAATGGTCGACTTTCATTCGGTGACAAATTTTATCAGAAACCATCGTCTCAAAGTAAATGAGCCATGACAAAGTGCACATACTGAAAACCTCTTTGAACTAACTATTTTTCAAAAAAGAAAAATTTTTTCTTGAAAATTTCTGCGCGCCTTTAAAGAAGATACAAACACCTTGCCAAAAAAGTACCACATGACCCACTTTCCCTGTTAAAAATTTGGAGGGTTGATGGGGATGGCACAGGGTGCAACAAAAATCCTTCAAAAATGCATACAAATTTGGTAAAAGTGAAACAAAAATTGACCTGTTCCAGTATTTTTTGCCAAATAGTTTTCTTCTAAGAAAATGAATTAGTTCCATTATTTTGACGCGCACTGTATATTAAAAACCGTTTTGTACATCTTCTGTTTATACTCAATTTTACAATATACAAACGGGTGTACTGATTTTTGAATCCACCATTAGAGGTGACAACAAATTTAGTTTTATTCATAACATGATCTTCTGAGCTCATATGTTAAAGTAGAAACGTTTTCATCTGATTCTTGTATCGAATAACAACGATTTATCCCCATCATTATATGAGCTGAGTGAACTCGTTCCTGAGTATAATATTCTCGAGAAGGCCATGTGAAAGCAGTGGATAGAGCGGTTTTTATTCGTCCTGATCTGAGCCATATATTATCTCAGGATTATCCAGGTCGCAGAATACAAATATGACGTTAGTCTGACGGAACCCGTTTTTATCCCTTTTTGCCGCTGCTTTGGATAAGGAACTGAAACAGCAAGGTTGGCAAATTTCAGTTTCACCCTTCATTTTCATTCCGATCAGTACGTATACCAGAACAAATAAAACACTGCAAATTTTTACCCCGCACGAGGTTTATAACTTTTCCATCAATATTCATTTCCATCCATATTTTTACAATTTGTTTTACATTTTTGGCGCTCTTGTTCCTTGGAACAGAGTGCTTATCAATTTGCCCAAATGTCTGTAATTTTCGAATTTTTGGCTGAAAATGGTCTTAAACGATTTGGTTCGATTCACAATCAAGAATCCGTGGTCAAAATCGATTATGTCCGGCCAACCGGCCGTCCGTCCGTTAAAACGATAACTCTTTAAGGAAAGGAGTTAGAGGATTGAAATTTGCAGGGTAGGTTTGGAGCGTAAATATCTCGGACGATTTCGTTAACGGGCAAAATCCACCAAGTGGTTTCGAAGTTATGGCCAATTTTATTAAAAATATTTTTTATGAATATTTCCGAAACCGATTACTCGATCTATCTGAAATTTTACATCAGATTGTAGAATAATGACCTTTATACGCATGCGAAGTTTTGTATTGATCGGATTGCCGTAAAGTGTCAACAAGGAGTAACGAAAAAAAAAATTTTTTTTTAACTTACAAATTTCAAATTCAATTTGTTTTAAGATGTAGTTTCTCCAAAGAAATCTACTGATATCATTACAACTCTAAAGAGCTAATACTTTCGGAGATATGATTTTTCGAAATTTCAATAATGAATCGTACTTCTATGTTTTCACAGAATGCTATAATTATTCTATCTATGAATTATTATATGATCTATGTTCATACTCGTACATGTCATCCTGTTCTTTAAGAGAGAGTCATATTCATTTCAGCTATTTTAATTTGATTTCTTCCATGTTCCTCATTCTCAGATTGCTCATTTAATGTTGATAAATAACAACAAATCTTGTCAAAGTTTGAACACTAGCGCCAAAGCTCCTGTCCACAGGGCTTGAACCAATTTTTATGACCACTATTTTATATAACAATTCATCGTAGGACATCGGTAAATATTCTGAATTTTGTCTCAATTCAACCGCTACTGATAATTATAAGTTGATTTACAATAAGTGTCCGGAATAGTGATCAAAAATTAATTTAAATAATCATTATGGGATACTGTTGGAGGTGTATTCATTATTACATGATTTCTTTTTAGGTTTTCTCTCCCAAACTCTGAAAAATATCCATTAAATAGAAATTTATTATTTTGTGAATTGCATTCTTCGTAAGGAACACAAGATATTTATCAGAAGCAATAAATCGAACAATGTTGCCTAACAAACAATAACGAAACAACATCAACGATGAAACCACTATTTCGTAACGTTTAGGAGTCTAAATCTGACTCCTTCGTCAGACACTATCGAAAATCTTCAGAATTATTTGTTGTTGATATAGCTATTCTGAAATTCCAGAATTGTCACTTGGACAGTATTTGAAAATCATAGTAACATAGTTATACTTAGCATGGCAATTTCCAAGTTCCAACTATTTTTTTAATAAATACAGCCAAATATGGTCAACTCCAATTGAACAGCTTGCAAAATTGCATTCTCTGTTCAACAGAATACAAGTTGACTCCTTAAGTTTCCTTTTAAAGTAATCAGATTCTGCCATTAGAATTTTTGTATTACTCCAATCCATCATGTAATCTCCTTGGATTGTACATACATATTTTTATTTTTGTATGTCTCTATTTCTCAAGTTGTTCTATATGTTCCGACTTTCTTACTCCTAGTGTTCGCGATGTTTCTCCTGTATACGAATTACCACAAATACAAGGAATATTATATACTCAGTTTCTTGATTTTTTTTTCATTAATGGGTCAATTTGTGTCTTAAAAACGGTTCTTATGTTGAATTCAGAACCAATTCTCCTGATTTTTTCAGAAAGGCCATGAACATAAGGGATCGCATTGAACAGATTGTTTTGTTCTTCTTGTTGATTATTCTGTTGTACTTGATTGATTGTTATTTTATTAGAAGCTCTTCTATCTAGCATCATGATTGATATATCTATGAATTGATACGGATATCCATTATCTCCAAGAATTTTTTTGATGAAATCGACGTCATTATTTCGAATTTACTATGATTTTCAAATACTGTCAAAGTGGCAATTCTCGAATTACAGAAAGGCTATAAGTATCAACAACATATAATTCTGAAGATTTCCGTTAGTGTCTGACAAAGGAGTCTGAGTTAGACTGCGAAACGTTACGAAATAGTTGTTTCATCATTGATTCATCGTTGATTCGTTATTGTTTGTTAGACAACATTGGTCTATTTTTTGCTTCTGACAAATATCTTGTGTTTCTTATGCAGAAGCAATTCATGAAATAATAAATCTTTATTTAATAGATATTTCTCAGAGTTTGGGAGAGAAAACCCAGAAAGAAACCATTTAATAAGAAGTTAATTATTTGAAAAGTTATAGATTCCTATACAATCATGAGAACTGCACCATGAAAGAAACCAAATTAAAATAGCTGAAATGAATTTGACTCTCTCTTATAGAACAGGATGAAATGTACGAGTATGATCACAGATCATATAATAAAGCTTAGATAGAATAATTATAGCATTCTGTGAAAACATAGAAGTATGATTCATTATTGAAATTTAGAACTTCATCTTAGCAGAAATTTAATTCAAACATCATAGAAGAATTTAAATTCAACAAGAGTGCCAAAAATTGTCAATCCAAAACCAAACGACGAATTCTACCAAACAACGAACTCATCCGAGATATTCATTCCTCAATTCTATGATGAACGATAATATATATCTTTCCTCAAATCTACTCCAATACACCAATATTCCAGTTTTGTTTTTAGTGGAGATATTCTGAACTCAATATTATTAACTTACCATTACCATTCCCATCATTATATGGATTGACCATCGGCATGAAAATATCAACTAACAAAAAGTATGATATTGAATTAGAATTCTCATATTTATAGGATTGCTGGAATGAATGACAATGAGACAACGTCATGTCTCAGGAAAATAATTTGACATTATAACAATTCATAGAATACCCACAGAAGAATCATTGTGTGAAAACGTAGAAATACGATTTACATGGAAATTTTGAAAAATCATATCTCCGAAAGTATTAGCTTGTTAGAGTTAAAAATAATATGAATGGATTCTTATGGTAAAACTGCTTATTGAAAAAACATTGATTTGGAATTTGTTCCGTAAAAAAAAATTTTATTTCTTGTTACTCCGAAACCATCTGTCCGATTTTGCCCAACAACGAACTTAGCCGAGATATTTATCCCCCAAACCTACTCTGTAAATTTCAACTGTCTAGCTCATTCCGTTCGAGAGTTATCGTGCCTACGGCCGGCCGGACGGCCGGACCGGCCGGACAGAATGAATTTCGACCACGGATTCTTGATCAGTGAGTCGAACCAAATCGTTTAAGACCATTTTCATCGAAAAATTCGAAAATTACAGACATTTGGGCAAATTGATAAGCACTCAGTCCCGAGGAACTAGAGCGCCAAAAAATTGTATTCGTTGACCTATTCACGTATCACGAATAAATGGGCAAATCTGCAATTATTGAACCTCGTAAATTGGGTAATTGCAACTTACATTCGGTGCATAGTTTTCACGACTCGTAATATCTAGAGAGGGTGTCATCGAAATGTCAGAGTTTAGAATTTCAAGTCAACTAAACTATAGGTTCGTTACTTGCCTTCGCGTAGGAGCGTTATGAGCCATGCGAAAACCGCAAACCCCATCTACGTGCGAAGATATGAAACCCAGCGTTTACTCCCGTTGGATTTCCAGTCACGTAAACATATGCCCCAATCATTACGATATGAAAATCTAATAGAGATTCTAACTAACGCTCCTACAACATGGCAAAAAAGTAATCTAGTTTAGTTGAAAATCTGAGCTTCTGGTTGCTGACGATGGACCGATCAGACCAAAACACGTGTCCAGCCTTGCTCTGACATTTCAATTATACCTTTTATAGGTATTTCGAGTTCCGTGAAAACTATGCAAAGTGTAGGTTGAAACAACCCAATCTACGGTGTTCAATAATTGCAGATTTGTCATAAGCATGCGCAGTTTCATAGAAGTACTGCTGAGTGTAAACTGCGCATGCACCTGACGGTTTTGGATCGTTTATTTTGTGAACGTGAACAAACCTATTTATTTTCGAAAATATCCTATCATTTTATACTGATCATATCCAATTCACGGGAGAAGCTTCGGAAATACGTTTCCCCCAGGTGTTTCCCTCAACGAGAAAAATACTATTCTTATAAATAATCAATTCGCTCCCGTGACTATTTTTGTTCCGGAAAAGAACGCGTATCACGTCAAGAAACATTCTTCCAATTTGTTGACGGAGGTTGACGTTACAATAAAACGTGATTATCTGCACCCCATTTTGGTATTGGGAATTCAATATCTCCGCAGCACTTCACCCGAGCAATAAGACATAAAAAAGTACGTAAAGACCTGGCGTAAATGTGATCACGTTAAACAAGCATTCAGAGTTTACCATTTCATATCATATGAATCGATCAGATACATCTTTCAACATGGATGTTTTTGGACCTTAATTCTAGAATTTCTGACGTGAAAATTCGCACGTATTAAGAGACAGATTTCACTGAATAAATTAAATTAATAAGCCAACCGATATAAATAAACCGTACATCAGCAGAACCAGTAGATCTGCAGTGCACATCCAGTGATTCCCATTCATAGTAGATATGCGTATGTGTCAACTGGTTAAATTGGGTGATTTTTACAGGACCTTTTTTTTCACTTTGACTCAAACTCAAAAGAATATTCAATACTTGGAAATTTTTATCCAAAGATATTCGTTACTGCAGTGTACTACTTTTTAATAGTTAAGAATATTCCAGACTTTCATTACAACCTGCATATTCAGAGCAAATTCAAAATTTAACTACTCCCCATAACTTAGAGCCGTGTTTGTAACGTACTACTACTACTACTACTATATACAGAGATATCGAACTGATAATTTCAGAGATCCAGAATTTTTTTCAATGATTTCTTAGAAATTTTCTAAGGCTACAATCCTCACGAAATTTTGCGACCATTTGCGCGTCGGCATTCTACGTATTACAATGTTTATATTGGATCGGATCCATAATTCTTGAGTTATTGGGGAAATAACAACAAAATTTAGGATGGGTAAAACTCCAAGAACGTTGGGCTGATTATGATTATTAACGAACCTAAATGTCGCATTTAACTGCGCAATCTACCCTGAATATTGCATGTCTGTATCTCTTTCTGTTCTCAAGTTATCTTGAGATACATACTAATTTTAATTTTTGGCGCTCTTGTTCCTCGGAACAGAGTGCTTATCAATTTGCCCAAATGTCTGTAATTTTCGAATTTTCGGCTGAAAATGGTCTTAAAAGATTTGGTTCGACTCACTGATCAAGAATCCGTGTTCGGAATCGATTCTGTCAGGCCGGCCGTCCGTCCGGCCGGCCGTTTACACGATAACTCTCGAACGGAATGAGCTAGACAGTTGAAATTTTCAGAATAGGTTTGAGGGATAAATATCTCAGTTAAATTCGTTATTGGACAAAATCGGTCTAATAGTTTCGTAGTAACGAAAAAAAAAATTTTTTTTTACTATACAACTTTTGAGTCCATCAGCTGATACTAGGGGACTAGGCAGGTTCTCACCCTCAATTCTTTAACGAAACCCTCGAGCTTGTGAGTGATGTATAAATTGAAGTGAGCCCCAATGGACCCACTGGTCACGTTGGAGGTGTGTCCGTCCATCCGACAGAGCACACTGACAGATTCTCTTCTTCAGAATCGTTCCTAACCAATATTGGATCAAAATTCGAAAATTAAAAACATTTGGTCAAAATGATACCGCGCTTCTAATACCCTTATTACACTATGCCCTTTTCATGTATATACTTGCGCCTATTTTCATGGATATTTGTTGGTTGAATTTCCCCCCAAATGAGTGGCACTATAACACCTCGCTTTTTTCGCGCTTGTTTCAGGCAGAATTTCAGCGCTGCAAACATTGAAAAAATTGACATATTTAACTCAAGTTCTTATTTTGTTCGTATATTTTTAAAACATCACCAAAGTGTGTTAAGAATGTCTGAAGAAACTTTTAATATGCTACTGCATATAGTGCAAATTCGCATACCGAAAAAATACACTGTAATTCCAGAAAGCATTTTTCCAAAAACGACATTAATAATTACTTTGCGATACTAGGCTACTGGTGGAAACTTCATATCACTCGGGGATAGCCATCACAGATTATCTGGCCTTCGTAAGTTTAGTTAGTTTACGTCCTCAGAGTAATAAACATAAATTTATCATTTAACTTACGAAGGCTGCGATTCAAAGGATAGAATAAACAAGGTTATGTTGAGACGTTAAGTCAGACAGATAAATATTGTGCTGGTAGACATGACATTTCGACAAAAAGGATTGAAATTCCCACGATTCAGGGGGAACAAACACAACCAATTCTGTTTATTTTCAGGCCTGAAACAGTCTACAAAATTGTCCCGGGCGCATGCGTGTTCCTTCAAAATTTCAGGCGCAGTCAGTGAGGCTGGCAAATAGGCACGAAAATGGCATAGTGTAATAAGGGAATAAGACCGCACAAAAATCTATAGATGTAGCTGCCGATTTTGACGAGAAAATGACAAACCTTCGTGTAGAGCATTCTCATGATATAAACGGTATAAAACCGTTACTCGGTTTTGTGTTTATGCAACCCGTAATGCGTCAAACGAGAATGAATAGTTGCGGTTATGGTTTGACGTTTTGTAACATATTCATAGTCTAAATCAAATTAATTTAAATGTTTTATCTTGTGAATCCTCGTCAATTTGCCTTATTTAATTTTTCAGTATATTTTAGAAAACATATCAGTATATTTTTTTCAATACCGTGAACTCACCGTCGTAGTTCTGTGGAACAGAATTTTCTGTGATTGGTGAGTCAAATTCTGGGGGAATCACAAGCTCTCGTTCTCTTTCGAAGCTGAACTCTGGAGCGAGTTACTTCTCTGAATAGTTTAATACGTGTTCATTAGTTGAAATAGCATTAATGCGATCTAAGATCTCATAGCAATTTGTGTGATTTTGTGAAAATATACGTCAGATTTGGCGCTGTGGGTTGGGATCGACGCTTGGAATCGAAGCTATCCAGTGCAGTTTATGGCTTGCGTTGAAACCTTGTATAGTAAATTTCTTGGCATGGACTGAATTAGAACCCCAGTAGAATGTTGTTGGACTGTTTCAAGTTAATATTGCATTGAGGTCCTGTTATCCCTTACTTAGTGACTTCCAGTTCGATGAACCCACCTTCGTCATCCGGAATCCACGAAGATTTGTGGAACTATTAAGCTAAGTGCTGCCCTTTGTGATCAAAGGACTTTATATTTTAAAATTTTAAAAATCAGATGTATCAGTATTTACCTAATATCTCAGGAAGCCTAATTGTATTCGTTGCCCCATTAGCTAGTCGGGCAGAGATCTAAAAGGGGGGACGTTACAATATTTTCAGTTCTATGAACTCATTAACTGTGAAAATTGTGGTGGTAATTGACGAAGAGGGAATTTACCTCAAATCGATCAGTTCTTAATTCGTGCTGCGACCGACCAGCCTTTACAAGTTGCCCCTTTATATTTCCATAATTTTCGATCATATAATCGAATGGAAATTTGGTATACAGTAATTGGAAGGAGCGTTCGGTTTCTGAGGTGTCCTAAAAAACATATATTTGCTATCGGCTCTGTGCAGCAACTTAATTGCTTTCAAGGGGAAACCATCTCGGCACCTTACTGCGCTCAGGGTCCAAGGCACAAAGGGGTTAATAAAGAGGAATTAAGCCAGGAATTAGAATGTGTAATAATTTTGCCTTTTAACTTTTATCGGTCTTTCAGGCTCTTTTGTGTGGCGTTGAATTCCCGGACGAGATTGAGGCTTATGTTCCATTAATGACTGAAACTACCTCGACGTGAATTTCTGAGCCACTTTCCATACATTTCTCGAACCCAATTTCATTCACTATTAACTCGGATTTTCGATCGAGATGGCCCGATCAAACGGATTTTCTCCCTAACCCATCCTCTTTGGTTTCTCAACAGGGAGCTTTAACCGTCAGCATGTCGGGGGCTTTGTATATTGTGAAATGGTTGGCCACATCATAGCAGCCCCAGGTGTTTCTAACAAGCTTTTTCTAATCCCTCCATTCTAAACGTATATTTAATGGCTTTGCAGAATTTTAGGCAATTGTTTTGGGCGTGCTTTTTGCCCTGAATGCCTATCATTTTGCTCAAATGTTCAGTTTTTGAGTTTTGGCACCGATGAAGAATGCGAGGTAGAACTCAATTCTGGTGTGGGCACGATAAATCTCGAACGAAATTAGTTGAATAGTTAGTTGAAATCTACAGGCTAGGTTTTGGGCATAAATATGTCGGTTAATTTCATTCATGCGCAAAATCCGCCTAGTGATTTCGGAGTTATAGTCATCTTTTCTCAATAAGTCCGAAAATACTGATATGATTGAAATGATAGTGAGGCCGAATAAGGGTATAGACATACACAGTGGTTTTCTACGAGACGGCTTCCGAGTTGTCTGACGGTACCTTTGTCCCATGCTGTTAAGTGTGTAAAGACATTATTGTATATTGTTGTAGGGCGTGACGTTGCACTGCGACCTTAAGGTCTATTGCGCCACCCATCAGAGCTGTCGATGTCATCACTATCTACAGCTTGCCTTCCAGTTGAACTCCAGTATCTGGGATGGCTTCAAGGAGGCTACCTCTTCGCTCCTGAGATTTCTTGCACCAAGCATTCCTTGCGTTAGTTTGAGGTGGCGAGGCCTTCCGTAATCAGGTTATCAGGAGTTTCATCCTCCTCCCAATAGAATCAACACTCGCCAGTTTCTGCTAGCCCTGATCTCATCATATGATTCCTAAGGCCGCAGTGCCCTGTGAAGAAACCAGTGAGCAGGTGCAGCGTGTTCTTACTGAGGTCCATATATTTCTTGGATTTGACAGTGTCAAGTTCCGGAGGAATTTTTTGGAGTGATACATTCCGGGGAGAGATCTCCCCGGAGAGAAAATACCTCTTTCAGTTTCTTCTTTCATCCGAAATTCAGTTTTGTAGGTGTGTCTACCAACCCCACAGTAGGGTTCTAGGCCAATAAAGGGAGTTTGTGCTCCTTTCTTGGCAAGTGTGTTGGCCTCCTCATTTCCTTCAATTCCCGCGTCACCAGGAACCCAGATCAAGGAGACCCTGTTGTTCTTGCCTACTTCATTGACTTTTCTTCGATACTCCTATATTAGCTTGAACAAGGGAGCTCAGATCTTTAATAGCAGCTTGACTGCCAGAGTGGAGTGCTATATCACATCTCTGATCCAATTGTTTGAGTCCATTACCGGTCGAAAATTCCAAACACTAATTAGAAAATCACACTTCAAATGACGATGATTATGAAAATAAGAGCAGTGAGTATGGTGATAATCAACAGCTTCTATTTTTCGTGCTAAAATATAGATTGCATTTTTTTTTATCCCATTTAAATTTTCATGTAACGGCAATAGTTCTTCTTCATTTCAATGCCATACTCAAAGATTATGAAAAAAAAATGCAACATTTGAGTTCCCTAATAGGCATAAGCGGCCAAACGGTTTTGGAGTTACTCTTATCTGAAATTTTGTTATTATTTCCTCAATAACTGAAAAAAATTGACCCGATCCTTTTCGAACATTATAATTAGTCGTAGAATGCTAACGCGCAATGTGAAACGGAGTTATAACCATCTTAAATTTTTTGCTATTTCCTCAATAACTCAAAATATACAAATCCGTTCCAATTAAAACTTGATATCTTGTAGAATGCCGACGCGTTAATTTTGAAAAATTTCGACATTATCACGTCACTAGAAAAAAAATTTAAAGAAATGTTCTTAAACAATTTCATATTTCAGAAACTACCCGTCAGAATCCGCTGAAATCCGCAAATACAATCGAGCCACCATTTTACAATCGAGTACCGAATTTCAGCTCGATCGACTTCGTGCAAAGACAAAGAGGCGTGCAAAGACAATGGAACATGCTCGCAAAAGGTCCTGACTTCATGTCAGTGTTTTTTAAGAATTTTATCAGCCTTACCTCTTGAAAAAATTGGCTCAAGCCCTGTGGACAGAAGCTTTGGTGCTCTTGTTCAAACTTTGACAAATCATATCTTCGAAGGTATTGGTGAGAGTTGGTAATTATATCAATGGATTCTTATGAAAGAACTTCATCGTAGCAGAAATTAAATTCAAATATTATAGAAGAATTTAAATTCAACAGGAGTGCCAAAAATTATTAATCCAAAACCAATAGACGAATTCCACCCAACAACGAGATATTCATTCCTCAATTCTATGATCAACGATAATATATATTCTTTTCTCAAATCCACTCCAATACACCAATATTCCAGTTTTGTTTTTACTGGAGATATTTTGAACTCAATATTATTAACTCACCATTACCATTCCCATCATCATAAGGGTTAATCCTTATGATCGGCATGAAAATACCAACAAAAAGTATGATATCATATTATAATTCTCATAATTCTACGATTTCAGAAATGAATTAGACAATGTCATGTCCCAGGAGAATAAGTTGACATGTATCAATACAGATCATATTATAACAATTCATAGATAGAATAATTATATCCTTCTGTGAAAACATAGAAATACGATTTATTATTGAAATTTTGAAAAATCATATCTCCGAAGCTTGTTAGAGTTAAAAATGATATTAATGGATTCTTATGGTGAAACTGCATATTAAAAAAAATTAATTTGAAATTTGTTATGTAAAAAAAATTATTTTTTTTGTTACTCCGAAACCATCTGTCCGATTTTGCCCAATAACGAACTCAGCCGAGATATTTATCTCCCAAACTTACTCTGAAAATTTCAACTGTTTAGCTCATTCCGTTCGAGAGTTATCGTGCCTACGGCTGGACGGACCGGCCGTACAGAATCAATTTAGACCACGGTTTCTTGATCAGTGAGTCGAACTAAATCGTTTAAGACCATTTTCATCGAAAAATTAGAAAATTACAGACATTTGGGCAAATTGATAAGCACTCTGTTTCGAGGAACAAGAGCGCCAAAAAAGTTAAATCTTCGTTAAGTATTCCAGTAAGGAAATGATCGACCAATATGAAAATTGTAGCGAAACCTTTTCCGCCAATTTCCCAATGACATTTGCCTAAGTAGTTCTTGCTGTTGCACGTTTTGTCAATATTATCTCGCAAGTTGAAAAGCGACATGAAAAGCATTGAGAAATGCCATCAACAAAATTGCCAGAACGAACCTCGAGAAGCAAACACATTTTCGCTGATTTTTCGTTACCTCGACTAGCGAAATAAATCTGAGACATCTCACAGATTGGAATTTTCTAGGCGATCGCGCTTATTTGGTCTCGTAGGTAGGACAATGAGGAAGATGCAAATGGCCCTTTGTTCCAGCAGAGACTTCCAAAAGGAAGAGATGACAATTGAAATTCCGTGCGGAGAAAAAACATTCAGCGGAAGAGAAACTGAAAATGTGTATCCACAGTGGCTTCCACAAAGAGGGCCGAGAAAGCACTGAAGGCGTGGAGCTTTCAAACTGCATTGCAAAATTTATGGGGGACTAATAAATTTGTCAAATTCTTATTTATTTCGGGTGGGCAATATTTTTTTCTCCCTTTTCCTACGGCTCGAGGAACCTGCTTGTTTATTGAAATCGCTGAAAAACAATGACCATTTGTTTTCGGAAATTCACCGGCATTCAGCACGAATTTTCTACCGAACCTCATCTAATCTTTTATTTGCTCACCCCTGTGGTTGACTCTGTCAATACCAAACACACCAATTCACCTTAATGATTATTCTCCCTGAACACTCCTTTAAATTCGTAGGCGAATCCCCTCGCTTTATTCTTGTATTTGTCTCCTCGACTTGGAATACAGTTATGTACACAACGCAGAGATTATTTAAATCATGCTAGTGTTCGTCTGTTCAAGTATACTAACTGACAAAGAAACTGCAACACCCAGAAGGAGCTATTTAAATTTTGAATTTTTTTTGGTATAACATAGATAGTAAAGCAAGGAGTAAATGATTAAACTTTGGAAAAAAAAATCGTGAAAGTTTTTTCATGTGAACATTTGTTGTTACTTGCATATTGTAGTCGTTTTTTGCAATTTTTTGAATTTTACAACAAACCAGCTGTTCGAGGAGATCCAAAGTCGATGTTTAGTTGTGCCTAGAGCACGTGTAGACGGAATTTATCGACAGGTAAGTAAATTTGAAAGGGGTCGAATTATTGGTCTACGGGAGACGCTAACCGTACGAACAGAAATCCAACTATTGCTATGAGATGTTGTCAAACGTGGTTTGACAATGCCCAAAATCAAAGAAGTGCCCAATTGAAGTTCAATATCGACGTCTAAGACTTATGGCTATTAGAGACAGATTTGCGACAACTCGATCTTTGGCTGATGAGTGGTTAGGAGAACAAGGCCATCCTGTAACTGTCCAAACGGTTTGCCGCCGGATAAGGTCTTTTGGACTGCAGCATTATCGACCCCATCTTGTGTTACCTCTGACGACTGAGCATCACTGGCAATGATTACAGTGGTACAGAGAACATCAACATTGGAATATGGAATGGCATCAGGTCGTCTTTTCTGAGGAATCTCGATTCTCCTTAGGTGCACATGATGGCCGAAGTAGGGTTAGACGACGTTAGGGAGAAAGACGTGAACCTCAGTTTGATATTGAGCGTCATGTACACCAGGCAGTATGCGTTATGGTATGGGTGCTATTGCACATGCAAGCAGGCCACCTTCAGTCTTTATTCGAGGTAACATGACAGCGCTGCGTTACCTTCAAGAAATAGTGGAGCCATATGTTCTCCCTTACCTTAACCGGCTCGAGAATCCAATATTTTAGCAAGATAATGCTCGACCTCATGTTGCCAGAGTTAGTTTAAACTTTTTTGAGGCGAGCCATGTGAATCTTTTGCCAAGGCCGCATCCAGTTGAAAGACCAGTTAGTAGATGTATCAAAAATGTTGAAGTTCCATCTAGAGAAGCAGTTGATAGGCTTTACCCAGGAATCGTAGGAAAAAAGTCCCATATCCAATCGAAAAGACAGTACCAGTTCAAGCTTATTTTCATTCCTATTGAAATAATAACTCCAAGGAAACAGTTATTGAATCGAATTTAGGTTGATTTTTTTTTAATTATGTGAAATGTAAATAACAGCGAATGTATGTATTCAAATGGTATCTTACCCAAACATTGAATGTTGTGTCAAGCATCTCATAAATTTGGGTGGAACTCTTCTGTTACTTCGTGGATGACCCGAGTTCCAGGAAGTAGTTTGCTATAGGTTATCATTCCCGTGGAACGAGCAGTGTTTCAACTAGGGGATTGACCTATAAACGTTGAACACCACCTCGGAAGTACTACCCTATGAGATTATTGAAAAGCCAGGGAGAGTGGGTGAACCAGAGAGTAACTCTAGTCACAACCAGTGCATCGACGAGTCATTTCCGGGATTGGATTCCTCCGTTGTTAGTCGGAGTTAGTTCTGGAGAATCCTTTAGGCGCCATTAGACGAAGTGGGTTCTGCATCGTTGTCCTTGTTGGACGAAGAATCTTTAGAAGATGCTTATAGGCGTGAGAGTTCGACGTAGAAGTTGAACTTTCAAGACGTTAGGAATCTCAGTAATCGACGTATATCCTATGTACCTTCGATTTAGATGGCAATAAGTTGACGATTGTATAGTCCTGCAAATAAACCTGTATATATAGGCATACAGCGTTATATTTATTCACCCAAGAGAAAATAAGACAGAAGCATAATACGCCTAGACAACGATAATATCCTACATTCGTGTGAATTCATTAGTCATATTTCGTGTTGGTTGCACCAATTCTATGGCAAGAAACACCTTTCACCAAAGAACACAGCGGAGACAAAACATTCCAGGTCTGGTTTTTGGGCGAATCAACCGTGCATATTATAATGGAGTGAATGAGAATAGAAGACCAGTGAAAAGGTACAAGGAAGGATGCATTGTGAAGGCGAAGCACCCTCTCAGCATTATGGTGTTGTCCATCACCAGCAGTCAAGCAACTGGTCACCTTCATTTCGTCGATGGAACGATCAGACTGAACCAGTATGCTGGAAACAAAAATGTTCGTAGTTTCGTTTTGCAGTACTCGGTGCCTTATCACTAGGCCCAGAAAAGCCAAATGCCTCTCTGAAAACCAGGCGAAGATGCTTGACTGGCATGGTACCTCGTTGGAAATTGGTGAAGATAGAATTATCAAACGATATTGTCACCAAAAAGAAAACTGCCTGAGATGCATATAAATCATTGAAAGAAGGTGCCAGGCGTGATATGTAAATACGTAGATTAATCTTCAGCAATGTTGTGTTTATTTATAAAGAAGGAATGTTGAAATAAAATATGACAGTTCGGACATTTCCGACCAGATCCTCCGTACAATAGATAATAGTTTACGGCTAACCACGCATATCACTCTTTCCTCAATAAAAAATCAAAAACACCACAATCAAAATGATTAGTAATCCACAGACACACATAGGACAATTTCCATAGAATTCAAATCATAAATTGTTTTTTCAAGGAAACCAATAATACAAATTATTTGTATCGATTCTATGTCAATTGTTCGCATGTTGATACACAATACAAGTATTATCAGTCGCATGCTTTTTCCATTACGATTAGTGTTGGGTAGGACACGACTTGAAAAAGAGTTTGTAAGAGTAGCCTCTTTTTTGTCCTGAGCCAGTACAATGTCCCACTTCAAAAGAGGCGAGGCGTACTGAACCATTTGAAGTTATTATAGTACGAATTATGCGCGCCTCCTGGCGCCTCAAATGTTAGACGCGACGTGCTTTTGTCACTGCGGTATTGATGAGTAAGCTCTCTAGGAGGTTTGTCACTCGAACTTGGAAAGTTGTAAGAGTGCTACAGCTTAGCTTATGTAATGAGGGTTTCGGCAAGAACATATCTAACGGACAGATATTAGGAGGATGAACCACATTTGATTGTTTAGTACAATTATTATGAAATTAGGCAATTCTACTACCCTCACATCAAAGGTTCCGACACAAAATGGAATTTCTTTATCTGCCTCTGCCTCGCTCTCGCTCGACCGCGACAAATAAATTGAAGTAGTACAATTTTAAATTTCGAGGCACTCTTACATTTTGACGTCATGTCCGGGACAAATGAAGCGCCTCTTGTATGTCCTACTCAACACTAATTACGATCTGAGCTGCTTAGCGTATCTACAGTAAACATTATTCCATCAGATCGATATACACCTACATTAGAGGAATACGTTTTGATCCCCTCCTACAAGCGAATACAATTCTGAATTCAATTGAATTATATAGATGAGAAGCTTAGGTCCAGTAACGTCAATAATGAAAACATATAAGCTTCCATGAATGTTGCATTGAATGATATTATATGCATAACCATATGTTACTCACAGTCTTCTCCATTGGGGGCATTTCAATGCTTTTTTCATTGTATCAACCACATTGTATATGGATTTGAACTGATATATTAGGAGGGAAAATTCCATGAATTATACTGTATCTTTGAACCTTTCATTCAATTCCGAAGCAATTAAGCTATACAACAACGTTGGTTGTCTCAAAAGCTATACCTACTTGTAAGACATCACATAATGAAAAAAGAGCATTGTCATATTCAGCATAAGTTTGCCAAATGGATTTGATGATAATATCAAGGAAAGTTCAATACAAATAAATTAACCCAGATATTAAACTGATGGTGAAAAATTGAAATGCAAGTAGGGCTTTGAATGCTCTGGGAGGTTGCAGATGAATATGAGGTGAGACCTAGGAAAGTCTTGAAGATAAGCCTTGGGTTGCACGCTAAAGTTTTTCAGGCAGAAATTGTAGTTATTGTGGAATGTGCGAGGGAGAATATTATGAGGAGTTCCTCTAAAGTTCCAATCTATATTCTCTCAGACAGCCCAGCCACCATTGATATCGATGTTTTCAGCATTTATTTACAGTCACTAAAGAGCTTACTCAAAAAACACTAATTGTAGTGGACAGTTATTCAATTGATATGATTCAATTTCAAGTTTACTGAATTCAGTTCATTTGGTTTTTTCAATTAGTTCAGTTAGATTATTGTATTATATCTCCATATTGTTTTCGTTTTGTTTTTGATCTCGGTATTTGTTCATTCATAGCATATTTTGTTTGATTTTAAGTTATGGTTTGTTTGGTTAGTGTGTAAGGTATTTTTAGTTTTCTTATGTGTACACTGTTCGATTATTTGTGGATTTACACTAATGGGTTTGTAACCTGTTTGTAGTCCATTCAGGTTTGAATGAATAAATAAATAAATAGGAGCATTACAATCCTATAAAGTAAGCTCTAGACTAATTTTGGACTCAATGAGCTTGAAGCACGCCATTAGGTCACAGTGATGTGGGTGCCAGCTCACGAGGGAATAATGGACAATGAGGAGGAAGATATAATTGCCAAGGTGGGAGCAGAATCTCTTCTAGTAGTCCTGAAACAGCTTGTGGACTCTCCTCTACGAAAGTCCGGCAACATATTGAAGGATGGATTCAGAGCCATCGTCTCTCAACTTGGAACGATGCCTCAGGCAATCACGGCAAGAGTATGGTGGCAGGATCATCTAATGAATTGCGACAAGCTTGCTACGCTTGAACTGGACTTCAGTCAGAAATGTGGTTGGTCTCCTTACCAGTCACGATAATCTAAGGAAGCACTGGAAGGTGATGAGGAGACGTCTAGACTCCTCTCAATGCAGATTATGTGACATGAATGACGGAGTAGCCAGATAGGTCTTCTTCACAAGCGAGACTTCAGCTGGCATTAGAACTAACATATTCGGCTGTGTTGACGAAGATGACTTATTTATACAGATAATTTGATAACAGACTCGTGGAGTTCATAGAAAAATCCCAGCTGCTCTCAAAATAATCCAGGATTAGAGGCAACTTCCTTTGGGGAGATGTACTGTTGAGCAACCCCCCCTTTATCAACTAGCTGTTACTTAAGGCTTGTTTCACATGCATACGGTTCCATTCGGTTCGTTTCGTTTTCGGTTTCAATTCGGTCGCTGGCGACAAGTGTGAAACGGTGCTCCGGTTTAGATTCGGTACCGAATAAAAACCGTACAGCACCGAATACTCCCTCGACACGAATAGGTTTCTATCAGGTTTGGATTCGTGTGTAGGGAATACAGATCAACCGGGGCGTTCACACAAATACGGTTTAGTTTCGGTTTTAACCATAAAATAATAAATATTTACATATGTTTCTGTGGTTTTAACCTCAAATCGAGCAGATATCTTTCCCGAATTGTTCAAATATAGAAATATAAACATACATATTTTCGGGATATTGTTGCTATCTCAGTATTCATGAGAAAATGATGGTTTACCAAATGTGGATCGACTGATTTCTGCTGTAAATCTAAACCAGTGCTGCGGGACAAAATTTCCGAAAAATATAAAGATGAATTAAAGACGTAGGATGCATTCAAAGATGTATGTGTTCAATTTTGAATGGCTTTGATGAATCTGACGTCGCGGAAAAATTGGAATTGTGAGCCCGTGTCGGAAGATAACATCAAACCTAATATGAACCGTATATGTGTGAAAGGCCTTCATTCGTTTTCGGTTGAAACCGAAAACGAACCGAACCGAATGGAACCGTATGCATGTGAAACAAGCCTAATAAATCTACGAGAAACTATTGTATAATTCTCCTAACTCTTAAGTATACACTGTGGTCGCAACGTTTCAAAATCGAAATGATTATTCCCGAAGGTCCTCGGAGTGGAAAAATTGACCGTTTTGAAATATCCTGCCACATAATATAGTTAAAATAACGAATACCGATTATTGGTACTGAATCAGCGTTAGAACAGGAAATTCGGTTCGTTCTGGAATAGGAAGTGGCAGCAGGAAACTTTAAATCTGTGTATTATTGCTTTCTCATACGGCGATGTTAATGTGTCTTGGAATGCGTGCTCATTTCTTGGGTGGAGAGGAAAAGCGAAACTTCTGGGATTGACTCAAATCGTGCAGAAATAAATCTATCACATGAAATGCGGGATTGGGTTGCGAGGCCTGTTCCAGAAAACTCGCTGGAGGTATACCCCAATCTTTAGATACGGTGCGAAAATATATTGTTCTCAAGTCTCCGAGATGATCTTAGGAATGAACAGAGTATTTTAAAAACATCCTTACTGACGACACATTTTTGGCACGCTTGTTCCCCTGCGTAGTACCTATCCATTCACCCAGATGTCTGTAGTTTTAGAATTTTTATCCGAAGATGGTCTCAACCGATTGGTTTCGACTCATTGATGATGAATCCGAGGCCACACTAATTGCTTTCCGTCCACCCGGCCGGTGGTCCGCACGATAACTCTCGAACGCAGTGAGTAACAGAGTTGAAATTTGCAGGGTAGGTTTGTAGGCCATATGCGCAGGATAGGTTCAACAAAGGGCAAAATCCGCCGATTAGCTTCGGAGTTATAGCCATCTGAAATATTGTTTTCCCAATAACTACGAAAATACCGACACAAAGACCTGTCCGGAATTTCGCGGGTGTCGTATGATTGGAAAATTAAAAAAAATGTAGCCATCGGATTTGGCTGAAATTTTGTGAGAGCCTTCAAAACCTAATTTTACAGCCAAATTCTAAATCTACACTTAATCGCTGTTAACTGTTTCCCGACCTCCTCCGAAACTGACATTAGATAATTTTCAGGATTAACTATTTCGTAGTGAATCGAGGTAGAAAGAGTCATAATAATCTGCAAAAATATATATATATCTGCATAAAGATTATAAGTTGTTTACGCTTTTTCATTCTTTGGTACCCTACAGTGCACCAGTGCACTGTTATCATTATAATAGTTCGACTTTCTGTCAATATCTCCAACAATATACATAGCTATATTATGTTATTAATATTCAGTTCAGTGTCCAAATCCAAATAAAACAGAGGTTTCTTGGTTCCATTTGAACAATCATCAAAAATATAGAACATTGAGTGTAACTTTCGGTGATTCTTTCTTGAGACATAATTTTAATCTTGAATACCTAGGAGTGAAACCAGATTCCTCTTTGAATTTCAAAATCCCATTTGGATGACTTTGGTCTGAAGTTGAAAACAAGAAATAATATTCTGCAGAAATTAGCTGATGCAGCTACTCTTCGAACGGCAGCCTTAGCCTTGGGTTTTTCTGCTGCTGAATATCGTTGTCCTGTCTGGTTTAAAAGTGCTCATACTCAATCTATGAGGATCATCACTGGAACTATTAGATCTACACCTATTCAGTGTTTGTCAGTTCTTTCAAACATTGTCCCGCCCCATATTCGCAGGCAGTCTGCTGTTTCAAATTATTGGAATAAATTTCATTATAAGTATTCCGAATTAATTTCCGATTCTCTACTATATTCCAGGCAATAAGATTCCCAGAATGAAGTCACGTAATCCTTTATAGTCCAACTGTTTTCTCAATTTGAATAAAAGTGACAAGGAAGTATGGCGGTCTGAATTGATTTTTTGTGATGCATTCAACAAAGATCTGATCTTTCAAATAATAGAGTTCCGGGGTTTGATAGTTCAAGGAAAATATGGTCTATTTTGAATCGTTCAAGAACCGGTCGTGGTCGTTGCAACAGCATGCTTTTCAGATGTAACTCAGTTGAGAGCCCTAGTTGTGAATGCGAGGAA
This sequence comes from Halyzia sedecimguttata, assembly GCA_937662695.2. NCBI lineage: Eukaryota > Metazoa > Arthropoda > Insecta > Coleoptera > Coccinellidae > Halyzia > Halyzia sedecimguttata. Next base: position 20,264,695 of record OW569420.2, on the reverse strand, counting down.
GCAAAGGAAACCATAGATCATTTAGTTAATAATTGTCCCATATATAGATTCCAGGATGGTTTTAGGGCTATTCATAATGTTTCTGAATCTTTTTTAGAATGGGTAGCGAATTTCAAATCTATATAATAAAACATGGAATATTCCATTTTTAATTAATTCGTTTTCCCTTTTTGTCTTCTCCTTCTCCAGACAGAGTTTCGGGTACCTTGTAGAAACCTCTAGGCTTGATGAAGGAAGAAGCGATAGTGAAGAAAAATATCCCTTCAATATTTAATATTCCAGAATATTTTGTTGACAATTTCAATTTTCATAAATCACAACACTAACGGGAGAAAGGGTTTTTTACTGAGGTTTTTTCCCTAAGCTCTATAGTATCACATGCATTATTGTTAGATAAAGAAATGTAATACTAGAATATAAACACTGCAATAAAATCTTACAGGAGATGAGGTTGATATCAATGATGTTACATGTGTGTTTGAGAATACAAATCACAAATACCGAAATAAATAATCCAAAACGCCGTGAAAACATCAAGTGACATAGAGTTTCAATGTAAATGACAGATTATTACACTATTTTAAGATAAATTAAATCTGAAAATTTATAGATTTGTAGGTGTATTTTCTAAGTGAAACTTCTGATAAATTCTAGCTCAAAGTAAACCGTTCCTACTGCAAGTAGAACACCGAAAATATTCTCATGATAAAATAGAAACAAACTCATCCCAGTATGCTGAAAAACAACAAATTGTCTTCTGCCGTGTAAAAGGATAAATATAAATTCCTGTCTTTGTGTGCATTTCATGAATAATCCTTTCTGGTCTGAACGCCCGCAAGGATTAATGTAAGGTGAAACAAGTTTCAGAACTTAATTCATACATCGCGTGTTCAGTATAATAACCTTTCACATGGAATTTATCAAGCCGGAACAAAATTAAAATGCCTAATTTTAAAATTGCCTACAACTCTAGACGGATTGAAATGCATCGATTTTCTGATGAAAAATTCAGTGCGAGAAATTCCCCGTGTGAATTAGGGTGGAGATCGATAGTTTCACTCGAAATGTTTGTTCTTAAATTGAATGGAGAAGTTCTGAAATATCGTGGAAGTATTTTCCAAAGGGGATATCTTACGTGCATTGACGATGTGTGTGAAACCAATTTCGCCCCTGTTATAATATATTTGTGGGAGAAAAGTATTTACCTCTGGGGTTGCCAAGAATTCTTTTTCCAGTCGATATGTATCAGATATTTTTAGAACGCCACTCAATCATTCATCCTGAAGTGTTCGATTGAATGTTCATATTTCAGTGCTCTAGTTTTTCGAGTTTCTGGTACACTGCTTCCAATTTCCTGTTATAAGTACAGGGTCATTCTTTTATAGGGACAATAAGCCTTATATCGGAAAGTAAAAATGATACGCTCATAAAAATTCTCATGCAGAGGTACTGGACCATAAGCTACATATTTAAAGTATTGACAGTTTTCTACCAATTCCAGTTATACCAGAAGTAGCTACCAACTTCCTTATTTTAAATAGCCACCCGCATTTTATATTTCACAGTTAAATTCCTCTTCGAAAATTAAGGTCAATTTTTTCAACAATATCTATGGCCATCATCATTGGAGATATTTGCATTGAAAGGAAAATTTTTACATCTAAGGGGTACTTTGATGTTTTGTATCTCAGTGACTCTTAGATATAAAACAATAACACTTTGGGAGTACCCATAATGGATGCTATTTATTCGAATAATCATAATCATTTTTCACAACAATCTACAGGTCCTTCACAAATGATTTTTTCTTTAAACTTGGGAATATCTCCAAAACGATGAAATGATATATGGTTGAATAAACAAACCTTACTTTTCGAAGAGGAAGCTATGTGGAATATAAAATGAGGGTAGTTGATAACTACTTCTGGTATAACCGGAAGTGGTAGAAAACTGCCAATATTTTAAAGAAGTAGTTCAAGCTCGAGAACCATTGTATGTGAATTTTTATGATAATATCATTTTTACTTTACCATATAAGCCTAATTGTCCCTTTAGTAGAATGACCCTGTACATGGATTCAATTAAATGGTAATCATTCATATGAAATATTCCAATTCTGAGAGATTGTGTTCAGTTCTGAGAAATTCTGATCAGTTTGGAGAGTCCATGTTCAGTTTTGAAGATTCTTTTCAGTTCTTTATTGAGTTAGTTATTTTCAATGGTTTGCTATGTGAGGGTATAATTAATGATAGGCGAGTGAACTTTGCAGAGGTTTTTCGCGATTGTGACTTTTCGCCAGAGAAAATGGTGAAAATCAGATGAATGGTTTCTGTCAAGTTTGGTAAAAAAACTCTTACGCCTCTCTACTGTTGCAATATCCATACTAACAGCAACTATATCGATATTTCCACTATTCACCTTTTTGACGCGCTGCTAATTTGAACAGAGTGCCTGTCGATTCGTCCAAAAGTCCGTAATTTTCGAATTTTTGGTCAAGAATGGTCTCAAACGATTGTTTAGACTCATCGCTGAAAAATCCAAGGCCAACCTTTACTCTGTGTGGCCGTCCGACCGCCAGCATGATAACGCTCCAACGCAATGAGAGTTTAATATTTTCAGAGTTGGTTTGGAGTCCAAATGAGTCGGCTTAAGTTCGTTAATGGGCAAAATCGAGTATTATCGGAGTTATAGCCATCGGAAATTTTGTTTTCCCAATAACTCGATGACTATTGCTGTGATCGAATTGAAAATTGGTTCAAGCCCTGTGGACAGGAGCTGTGGCACGCTTGTTCAAACTTTGACTAACCATATCTCCGAAATTATTGGTCTCTGGGAATGATAGATAGAACTGCATCCTGAAAGAAATTAAATTCAAACATACCGATCCTCGCCAATTACGAACTTATCCGAGATATTCATTCCTCAAATCTACTCTGAAAATTATATTATTTCAATTAAAACTTACGCAGCATTGCAGTTTTGTTTTTACTGTAGATATTCTGAACCCAATTTGATTATGTATCTTACCAACGAATATATTTCCATCATCATATGGATTATCCACGGGCACTATAATATCACCTTAAAAGTATATCATCCTCATAATTGTACGATAGCTGAGGTTATTTTGCATTCATACTGTGTTTTCTAGAACAGGAGGTGTATTTTTTATCAAGTATAACAAACCAGAAATAATTTTGACATTTATCTCTCATAGGAAAATAAGGTGACATATAAGAACACAAATCATATAATAATTCAAAGATAGAATAATTAAGTACAGCATTCTGTGAAAACATAGAAGTACGATTCATTATTGAAATTTAATAAAATCATATCTCCGGAAGTATTAGCTTGTCAGAGTTGAAAATGATATCGATGGGTTTTTAGGGTATAATTGGTCTCGAAATTTGTAATGTAAAAAAAAATTGTTTTCGTTACTCCGAAGCCATCAGGCTGATTTTGGCCCAATTACAAAAATATCCAAGATATTTATCTCCCGAACCTACTCTGAAAATTTCAACTGCCTAGCTCATTCTATCGCGAGTTATTGTAGAAACAAAATTTTAAATTTTTCAAATTTTTTTTGACACTTTACGGCAACCCGATCAATACAAAACATCGCATACATATGTAGGTCATTATTCTACAATTCCAATTCTCCAAAACAACGCCAAAACTCCTGGCGCGGTGCTTTTTCAACTTGCTCTCCATGATTCTTTCTAAACATAAAAGATTAAATCATAAGATCGTGTGAGGGCTACAAAAACTTATATTCACGTAATCCCCACATTTCCCCAATCATGCCGAAAGCATCCCTAGTTATTAAGAGGATGTAATTCCCAGGCAAGATTTAGAACTTGAGGTGTGAGAAATTAATGAGTTCCTGGACCTTGAGAGTGCTTTTAATATGGATTCCGTACGATTCTAATTATCAAAAGAAAGAGACCAACTCCAGAAACCCTTTGTGAAGGAAGATATTGTCGGCAATTAGTCAGTTCAATTGCTGAACGGAACTTGCAATTAAGAAAATCTTAATTCAAGGAATATTAAACTTCAATGACTTTAAACGACAAAAAATCTGATGCTTTGTAGGCGGGGAAACCATGTGAATTGCTTAGATTTTCTGAAGTTTCACTCAGCGGGGAGCCATAAAAAGCTTTTGGAGTTTCTGTATCAATTTTGTTAGACGGTTTCAAACTCATATGAGAATCGATATCTTCACTTGTGTGAAAGAAGAAAGATTCGTTTTTGTGATCAAGATCCTTCTGTGCCTAGACATGTATGAACTTATTTATGAATACGAAAGTATTCGATATTTATCAGTTTTTTGGACCCAAGGAAAAGACATTTTTTGTGGGGATTCGACGGAATTCCTTCGAAACTGAAGAATATGCAGAAATAAGCATTGATGATTACTTTCTATCGTGATATTTTAATGTTTCTATCCTCGGAAATTTTTGATTTATTTTCCACATAATTTTTAACAGATAATCCTCAATTTCACGTAAATTCATCCATTGCACTTCAAAGCAACAAAGGCTTTAATGGCGTGCATGAATCTAGCCGGTAAGACTTGGAGCTGCAACCCTAAGATACTGCGATGGATGTACCTAAAGATTGTGAGACCCATAATTACGTATGGGGCAGTAATCTGGTACTCAACAACAAGCCAGAATAGTACGAGGAAAACCCTCAACAAAGTACAAAGGCTGGCCTGTGTGTGTATCACTGGAGCGATGGGAACCTATCCTACCAGGGCACTTGAGATTACCACAAATCTTACACCACTTCATCTAGCGATAGATAAAATGGCCCATGGAGCCATTCCCAGAATATCTAGGGAAGGAACAGGTAATGAGAGTATTAAAACCAGGAAGCCTGGTCCTCTCTCACCAAGTACATTTCTTCAGTCAATCTTCCTAGTGACAAAATGATCGAGAAAGTAAGCATCGAAATGAACTTCACTACGATGCTAGGTAGGAAAGAAGACTGGGACAGGGTATCCACTACCCAAGTTCTTAAAATGAATGCCCTTAAATGGTACACAGACGGTTCAAAAACCACTACAGGAGTATATGGGCCAGGCACCAAAGGCTCACTATCACTAGGCTCCTGTCTGAGCATCTTTCAGGCAGAAGTACTTGCAATAGAAAGATGCGTGGAAATTAACCTAGAAAGAAACTATCAGATATGTGATATAGCAATCAACTCTGACAGTCAAGCTGCTAGTAAAGTGCTGAGCTCCCATGTTATCGAGTCCAAGCTAATATGGGAGTGCCTAAGAAAACTCAATGAAGTAGGCAAGAACAACAGGGTTTCCTTGGTCTGGGTTCTGGTCACGCGGAAATTACAGGAAATGAGGAGGCTTACACACTTGCCAAGAAAGGAGCACAAACCTCCTTTATTGGCCCGGAACCCTACTGTGGGCTTGGTAGATACACCTACGAAAGTGAATATCAGATAAAAGAAGAAACTGAAATAGGTATTTTCTGGTGATCTCTCACGGAATGTATCACTCCAAGAAATTCCTCTGGAACTTTGATACTGTCAGATCCAAGAAATACTTGGACCTCACGCTGCACCTCCTCACTGGTTACCTCACAGGGCACTGTGGCCTTAGGAAGCATATGATGAAATTGGGGCTAGCAGAAACTGACGAGTGCAGATTCTGTTGGGAGGAGGATGAAACTCCTGATCACCTGATAACGGAATGCCTCGCCATCTCAAACCAACGCAAGGAATGCTTTGGGCAAGAAATCTGCGAAGTCGTAGCCTCCTTGAAGCCATCCCAGATACTGGAGTTCATCAGAACTCTGGAACTATGAGGCGAGCTGTAGATGGTGATGACATCGACAGCTGTAGATAGTGAAGACATCGTCAGCTCTGATGACCCTAAGGTCGCAGTGCAACTTTACCCCCTACAACAATATACAATACTGATTAGAGATAAACTTTCCTCGATCATGTAACTGGTGGAATTCAATAGTAAAATTTCTTTATAAGAATTATGTACCCTCGGTCTTTACCTACTAGAAATGCATTTTTAATAAATAATGATTCAGGATTTCAATTTCCACAAATTTATTAATTCGAGATCACAATTGCTTTTTCCCACAGTGTTGCTTCACTAGGTTCTACATTTGCACTGAATTGTTTAAGTCGAATGAATAAATTCGTGAAAATGAAAAAGTTTCAATCACTATTTATTGAATACTAAATCATGTAATAAAACTGATCTGATATAGACTCAACAATATAATATAAATAGTTTTCACTTATGTGAAACGTAAAACGTTCTTCGTCACGAAATTCAGTACCTGTCTGTCTTCAGGTCTGTTATTCAGTAGGTCTTCTACAAAATCTGATTAAATTTTCCGTAGAACTGTTGAAGCAATTTGAAAACAGGCCAAGTTAAAATCCACTGCCACAAAATTCGACGATAATCGAACCCTACGTCAAGGAATTGTAGATTGTGAATTCAAAATCCACCCTTACTGCAATCTGACAGAAAATCTGCGATACTGCTGGCGATCAAATTTAATTGCGGGCCTCAAAAAGTGATGTTCAAATGCAATTAAATGAACTTTGAGAGTAACACGAGCACAAAGGGGTTCTTGAAACATTTCCCAGTCGTTAACACGGTCAAAACATCCAACTGAAAGATGTAAATGTTCTGCAGTTCCTCGTTTCTGATTCTTTTAATATTCCAACTAAATGGTCACCTATTAATTCAAATTTTCACCGGGAACAGCAGGCAGGCCAGCAGACATTACCTCTTCTGATAATAGCCTACTGTATAGTCTTGTCATATCTTCCGTTTTTCATGTCAATATGTCGACTGGTTCTAGACAAATATTTGCTTCATGTCCACCAACAATTTTAACCTATCTAATTAATTATTCGAATTAATCTCTGAAGTTGATGAAGGCTTCCAACTATAGATTATTCACAAGAAACTAAATTATGTTTTTCCGTTCTTCTTCTTACGACATATTTGAAACTACTCACACACTGGTACTTTGCAAACAATTAAAATAATTCGTTCCTACCACTTTAGTAAATTCATTCCCTATTTGAATAGATTGAGTAACAAAGAAAAATTGATGTATAATTGCTCATTAACTGAATTACTTATATAACGTGTCAAAAAAGTAACTTCACTCGTTAATAATTCTTGTACGAAGAATTATTAAGGAAAATCCTCACATCCGTCGATTTTTAATTTCAAAGCAATTTATCCTGTGCTATTTTGAATTTGATATTTCTCACCCCCTACTTTATTTTTTAAATGGGAATATATGGATTCAGAGACATCAAATGAAAGGTAATTTGCTTACCTACTCAACGGTGCGAATGAAAAGAACATTGGTTGTGCCGTTTTTTGGCGCTCTTGTTCCTCGGAACAGAGTGCTCATCAATTTGCCCAAATGTCTGTAATTTTCGAATTTTTGCCTGAAAATGGTCTCAAACGATTTGGTTCGACTCACTGATCAAGAATCTGTGGATGAAATCGATTCTGTCCGGCCGTCCGTCCGGCCGTCCGTCCGTTAACACGATAACTCTCGAATGAAAGGAGTTAGAGGAGTGAAATTTGTAGGGTAGGTTTGGAACGTGAATATCTCAGACCAGTTCGTTAACAGGCAAAATCCACCAAGCGGTTTCGGATTTTGACCGTTTTTAGTAAAAATATTTTTTATGAATATTTCCGAAACCGAGCACTCGATCTATCTGAAATTCAGCATTAAATTGTAGAATAATGACCTTTATAGGCGTGCAAAGTTTTGTATTGATCGGGTTGCCGTAAAGTGGAATTTTTTTTTTTCATTTTTAAATTTTGTTTCTACAATAACTCTCGAACAGAATGAGCTAGGCAGTTGAAATTTGCAGAGTGGGTTTGGGAGATAAATATGTCAGTTAAATTTGTTATGGGGAAAAATAGGCCAGATGGTTTCGGAGTAGCGAAAAAAAATTTTTTTCTAACTTACAAATTTCAAATTCAATTTTATTTAAGATGCAATTTCGCCATCAAACTCCATTGATAACATTTTCAACTCTAACAATCTAATACTTTAGGAGATATAATTTTTCGAAATTTCAATAATGAATCGTACTTCTATGTTTTCACAGAATGCTATAATTATTCTATGTATGAATTATTATATGATCTGTGTCCATAATCGTACATGTCATCCTGTTCTATAAAAGAGACTCAAATTCATTTCAGCTATTTTAATTCGATTTCTTTCATGGTGCAGTTCTCATTCTCGGTTTCCTCATTTAATCTTGATAAATAAACTATTATTTGAATTGAATTTGCTTTATCATGCAGTTCTTTCATAAGAATACATTGATATCATTCCCAACTCTGAGAAGCCAATACTTTCGGAGATATAATTTGTCTGTTTGAAAAAGAGCACCAAAAAGCTCCAGTCCGCAGGGCTTGAACCAATTTTTTAAAATTAGAAAATAATCAATTAGGTATGGTTGCTCACTTTTTGAAATCGACGAGTTTCCTATTCAAGGATCGAAAATAGTTTTTATGTATTAAATGTTCGAATTGAGCACCGTTGACTGCTTGATAAAGTGCAAGCCGTTCTTCGAAACTCCTCAATGAATTATTCAACGCAGCAAGAGGTATTCTTCCGAATTCTCCCTGAATTTTAAGACGCCGATTTTGGTAAAGAGTAGGGCTTCACGCGAGAGCGAGATTTTTCTCGTCTCGTCTCGTTCTGGTCTCGTAAAAGCGAGACGAGAACACATGAGACGTTTTCAAAAATATTATAGGCGATACCGAGACCACATACAGCGCAACACCAGAGTCTCGTTTTTGGTCTCGTTGAATTTTTTTTTCCATGAAGTTTTATATACGACTCGACTTCTTTCAACACCCACTGAAAACAATTGAATATGAACAGTTTCCACTATAATTACCAATATATTTTGTCTACATTATGCATCGATCGTTCTAGAAATGCACGATTTTTTAGAAGATTATTAATTCGTTATGACCTTGAGATAATTGAGATTATTTTTCAAGAAAAAATAGAATTCACAACCATAAAAACGGATGCCATTATGAATTCAATACTTAACGGACAACTTTTATTGCCCCTAAATCCCAATGCTTTGGAGATTTCGTGTAGAAAATTCTATATCTCTGAAAGTATTTATCTCAACTTCGCAGCCAAGACCCAAATTTAAACACGATGGGATTTATATCTTTGGAGATCTGAGCGAGTTCAGTAGCTGGATGGCTGACGGTTGTCATGATAACTTGTGAACGGAAATAGATAGCGACTAGCAATTTTCAGGGCCCTGACATAATTGGCCTGGCAAGTTTTGAAATTGACAACTGGTATGTTGTATAAAATCAAATAAAAAGTTTCATTAGAATTCAAGGAAAAATATTCATTCATTAAAAAATATACCAGGTGTAAATTTGAAAACCTGCTAGGCCAATTATGTCACGACAGGGATGTTTTGAGACAAAATGCCAGAAAAGGTCAATTTTTAGTCGGAGGGGGACATACAAACATTCGAGAACAGACTGTGTTATTGTTTGGCTAGTAATGGAAATCATTTCAAGCATCTCATTTGATTAGTACACTAAATATGAATACCCTGTAACTACTTCAAGGACTCAATAGAGATTTTCAAACTGTAGTATTCATGCAGACCGACAAGTTGTCTTTCAATTGAGGTATTGCCCACTCTCTATTCCCTATTAAGAATTTAGGGATGACAACCCCCACACCTAGGCTTGAGAAGATTGACGTAATTGACCAGGCAAGTTTTCAAATTGACACCTTGTATAAATAATTGTATCTATATGAGATGGTTTCCTGAATTTTGAACATTGCCCAAACAACCCAACCTACGAGATTCGATCATTGCAGACTGCTCATTTATTCTTGATCATGTTTATTGTTTTTCCGCGATATTTTCAGATCATTTTCCGTTTGTATTGTAAATTATTTCAATTAATGAAATCTACAAATATTTTTGATTACCGGTCAGTTTCCCTACCAGATCTGCGCATGCAAACCAATATACAAATTTGGAAAAAATAGGATGTGTCCTAGTGACGGCTTCTAGGTTGTCCATGAATACGTTTGCCAATAGGTGAATTTCACTTCGCTGACGTAACGCATCACAATATTGAATAAATCAGTGTAGATCCTATATAATTTTTCATTTGAATATTTCCGCTGCACGATCCCCAATGTTTCGAGAAAATTATAAATCCATAAGTTCAATTTCTCGACTTTCCAATAAATTATGAACTCTCCGCATAAGTATTACTAGTGAGCCAGCAGATCTACCTAGCCATAGATCCACCTAACCAGCAGATCAATTAACCGGTACATCTACATAGCCACCAGATCAATGAACCGGTAGATCTACATAACCGGCACATCTACATAACTGGTAGATCTACATAGTCATAAAATCTACGTGACCGGTAGATCTACATAGGCAGCATTATCAATGAACTGGTAGATCCACATAGCCCGCATATCAATGAACTGGTAGATCTACATAGCCAGCAGATCCACATTGCTAGCAGATCAACGTAACCGGTAGATCCGCATACCAGATAAATTTATATAGCCTTTAGATCCACCCGCCCAATGAATGTAAATATACCAGGCCTCCACAAATGACCATTCAAATTATCAATTTTATTTTCAATGTTCTATATGAACACTTAAATCGTTAATTCAGTTATTATCAAATTTCCTCGCATTAAAAATATTTGGATATTATAGCGCAATTTCAACTGATAGAGCGCTGAGCCTTCTACAAATGACCATTCAAATTATCAATTTTATTTTTAATGTTCAATATTAACACTAAAATCGTTAATCTAAGAGTTGTTGTACATTTTAAGAAACTCATCTGAATCTATTCACCAGGCAAAATCCACAGATTTTTAAACAACGCAACATACTGGTTTAATGCATAGAGATTGAATTTGTTGTATTATGATCACAATTTTGCTATGAAAATCGTGAAATAATAATCAGTATACATTTCTTCAAGAATCCTATCTATGGCAAACTGTCCAGCTTGTGTAAAAATGTACTTCAATTTCAAATGAAACAATTCAATACAATGTATGATAATCCTCAGGAATTCCATTATTGCCTTGATTAATTTGAAAAAGCAAAAACTATCGGAGAGTAAATGGGTACGTAGAATACCTACTATAAAATGCCTGATAGTGGGAAGTGAGCTATTATTCGGTATAACTGAATGTCTTGGGGAAAATATCGTGTTTTTCGTGACAACTACTCCAGATCTTTGATGCTAAACGTATGCTTGGGTTTTGGAACAAATTCTCTTTATGAACAGCTCTTTTTTTCTGAATAATAATAGCAATTCTGATCAAGATTATCATCCATTTCAATGAGTTGAATAAAACAGTTATCAGGAATCAGACTATATATTTTATTCTCTTCTACAGCTTCTTTCAGCCAACGTTTCAAGACAACACTGTCTCTTTCTCAAGGCTACAATTATTAAAAGATGATGAACACACTTTCTAATAGATATCTACTTAACCTTACCTTCAAAAACTACTCTTACAGAGACATCAAAACAAGTCTACAAAACATCAGGGTGGTGAACAAAACAGTCAAAAACATATTAAAATAGCTATAGCAAATTGAATAAATTAGTTAAAATTGGATAATTATCCTTAATGTATAGATAAAATTAAATGTGTGACAGGCACAATTACAGTCTAAAATCTAAATCAGGACAAAGTGACAATTCATCTGTCAATGTCACCCACACCAGAAACAAAGTACCAACTGTAGTAACAAAACTGGTTAAAATGGACATTCTCATAGTATGTAAAAACAGAAAGTCCAAACTAGGAGAAAATGGGTTTCAAGTTAAACCCAGCAAACAATCATAAAAACCACTTAAACTCCTAACATCTTCTCTGAAATTGACACTTAAATAGTCTTTCAACTTTTCAGACACATCTATTTTAGACAGAGAAAAACACCTGTATAATAGAAACATTAGTGAGATGATACACATTAGAAGCTCATTAAGTGTCAATTTCAGAGAAGATGTTAGGAGTTTAAGTGGTTTTTATGATTGTTTGCTGGGTTTAACTTGAAACCCATTTTCTCCTAGTTTGGACTTTCTGTTTTTACATACTATGAGAATGTCCATTTTAACCAGTTTTGTTACTACAGTTGGTACTTTGTTTCTGGTGTGGGTGACATTGACAGATGAATTGTCACTTTGTCCTGATTTAGATTTTAGACTGTAATTGTGCCTGTCACACATTTAATTTTATCTATACATTAAGGATAATTATCCAATTTTAACTAATTTATTCAATTTGCTATAGCTATTTTAATATGTTTTTGACTGTTTTGTTCACCACCCTGATGTTTTGTAGACTTGTTTTGATGTCTCTGTAAGAGTAGTTTTTGAAGGTAAGGTTAAGTAGATATCTATTAGAAAGTGTGTTCATCATCTTTTAATAATTGTAGCCTTGAGAAAGAGACAGTGTTGTCTTGAAACGTTGGCTGAAAGAAGCTGTAGAAGAGAATAAAATATATAGTCTGATTCCTGATAACTGTTTTATTCAATAATAGCAATATTTTCTCAAATGCTATCTAGTACTAAATGTTGTTCAGCCGATAGGGAATCCATGATTTAACCATCTCCAAGCGAATCTACTTGTTATTCGAATATATTCGAACAAATTATTCCTTTGAAACGATTTTTTTTTTGTCTTCAATGCGTTTCGATTTGACAAATTTGACTTCGGTGAGCAACGGAAACGAACGACAGCGTCGTTCGTTGGAAAAGTCAGCCAAAATTCTGTGTGGTTGGAATTTTGAGAGAAAAGTCACTTTTTGCGATGTTAATTTGAAGAAACCGGAACTTCTTTTCGAAAAAAGGAAGTCATACTGAAGTCGTTCATTCTTTGGTCTTTCCGTTCCTACTCAAATATCCTCCCGACCTTCGCCGACCCGGCTACGCATAAAGGCCTCTTTTTTCCCTTTTGCAAAAACGACGTTTTTTCCCCATTTTACGATTTTTTTCAAATAGACGCCACGTTTTCCTGTCGAGACGGAAGAAAGTCCCGCATAAAATTGCCCTATCATGTTCTCGAACGTAAACGGGAAAAATCTTAAAAAAATAGCCATTTTCGAGAAAAGTTTCCTTGATCACCGTCGGTGGTCGGTCCTTATGTCAAGATTTCTTTTAGTATTATTTATAATTATTCAAACCCATTTCGAGACCCTATTGGCAGAATGCTATGAACTTGTTGATTTGTTCACAACGATATCAGCCATTTTTCGATATAAATAAAGTTACGTTCCTACTAGATTGCGTTTACGAATGTCTTTATGAAAGACCATTACTGTTCGTGGAAACTTTGCAGAACGATTCATTTCTGGTGAAATTGAAACGATACGGCTGAAATGTAACTTACCCATAGTGGTTTCGAATAGAAGACCACTCTAAAACGTATAATGAATTTTACGCAATATCTTTCTAGCTAGAAACTCCGGGAAATTTTTCATTAAATATTTCTCTTCAGCAAGAAATAAAGTTAGGATCCTACCTCGCTTACTGCCAATATGTGCTCGTCTACTATAACAACGACAGTAAAAGTTCATTATACCCTTCAAGTCATTTTCATGAAGACTTCTAAGCACGTAAATTATAAACGGAAATGAGGCCATGCATTTCAGACAGCCATGCTGTAATTTGAATTATCAATATAACCACGATGTCTTGGGCTTATATATCATGCTGTAATTCAATTAAGGGCCGACTTTATCGAATTGTGCATTCCATGTTGTGGCACAAGCGACTTATATGGATTACCTCTCAGTAGAAAGCAGGAAAAATTGATTGCTGAAATGCAGGAAAGCAGGGATAACGATCTTACCAAAAAGCAAATACCTCAAAGCAGACAAATTCTTGTTGTTCCTGATCCTAATCACTCACCCAATGATATCATTGTCGGTAGCACTCTATTTATCGTAAATGTTTGTCTTAATTGAGCAGAAAGAACCACGAAGACTGTACGGAAAGGATATCTATTGGTTCACCATTTACCGAATTAATAGTCCTTATATTCTTACAAGGAAAAATATGAGTTATTCCCTTGAAATTAACAAGAATAAATGAGTAATTTTCAAACTTCGAACCTCATAGATTGGGTTACACCCTGTGCATATTTTTCACAACCATAGAAGCATCATCCAACTGTCAAGAGCAAGGATGGACATGAGTTTCGGTCTAATTTGGACCTCGTCAGCAACCTGTAGCTCAGACGTTAAAATCAACAAGTTCAGAGCGTTCTGTCAATGCCAAGAATTGTCTTTTGTTGTGAATGATTACAAAACGCAGTTTCCAAAATAACCAAAATGTACTTTTTTTGGAAGTGGCACTTCGTCAGTTACAATATTTGATGATTTCAGAGCCCTATTTCATTCATAATTCAAACTCTTTCAGTAATTTAAGAATTTACATACCTCGAAGACGGTTTGAGAATGATACCTCCTAGACACACTTATTCACCGAATTTGCCCTAAATCAATAAAATTGGTTCAAGCACTGACGTGAAGTCAGGAGCTTTTGCGCGTATGTTCTATTGTCCATTCTCCTGTATTGAACACTGTTAATCGAATTTACCATGGTGAATTCTATTGTCTGTTCTCCTGTATTAGACACTCTTAATCGAATTTACCATGGTGAATTCGATTAAGAGTCAGTGCTTGAACCAATTTTTTTGTCCCTATCCATGCAATCCACCGATTTGAACGGTCCCCAAGACAAGATTTTCACGACAGTCGACTATTACTTCCAACGAATAGTGAACTGACCTCATCAAAACACTACTCTTCCGGTAATATAAATAGAGCATTAAACGATATGTAAACCTGATGTTATGGTAAATACCTACTTCAGATTTTTTTTTTCGTATGAAAATTAAATAATAAGGTGTTTTACGTTGCGAGCTTATATACATCTGTGTTCAATAACAAATACACATGACCAAAATTACATCAAAGTATTCATCGAAGCATAATTATTTCACTATTGCCGCATCAAAACAACTGTATACCTTTATGATGTACAAATATACAGGGTGTCCCAAGTTCGAGTGCCTATTAGACATTTCTGGAGAACTGGACATATTTGAAATCTGAAAATTGGAATTATGATATTGCTTGAAATTCTCTACAGAGCAAAAATATTTTTGAAGCCCAAGCACTTCCGGTTATTCAGGGAGTGAAAATAGATTTGATGAAAAAATGTTTTTTCAAGTTTTGCATTCCTGATATGATCACGTCTTCAATGCTTTATACATTTCTGTTAAAACCATTGTAGTCATTCGAATAGATTTCAAAATATCGAGAAAAAATGAACTCGCACAAGAATGCTCGAATCTCCAACAATATTTAACCGATCATATTAAAACTTGAAACTTGGCAGTAGAGTTAGGTTATGAAGGCTCTTGCAAAATTTCATGAATTTCAAACGAATAGTTACTGATATATAGAATTTTTTTTTTTTATTTTTAATGATTTATTAAAAATTTTCTACAAATGCTATCCTCACCAAATTTTGCAAACATTTTCGCGTTGCCATTCTACAACTAATAACAATGTTTGAATTCCATCGGTTCAGTATTTTTCGAGTGAATGAGGAACAAAAAACCACCAAATTTCAGAAAATTTCAGATTGCTATAACTCTATAACCGTTTGGTCGATTATGCTCATAAACAAACTGAAATGTCGCGTTCTGGTGCACATCCTAACCTGAAAATTTCAAGCCGCTATCTCATTCCGTTCGCAAGTTATCGTGACAACAAAAATATTTTTTAATAATTTTTTTAAAATTTTCTAGCCATACGATTCGCACAAAATTTCACAAACGTGCTTAGGGTCATATTCTACAACTACCTACCAAGTTTCAATTTGATCGGATTCATATTGGTTGAAAACAAAATTATTACTCGGAAACCACTGGGCCGATTATGCCCATTAACGAACTTGTCCGTCGTATTGGGATGCGCCACCTACCCTGAAAATTTCAAGTCGCTAGCTCTTTTCGTTCTCAAGTTATCGTGGCAACGGCCGGCCGGACAGAATCAAATTTGACCTCGAATTCTTCATTGGGGAGTCGAACTTTATCGTTTGAGACCGTTTTTTTCAAAAAATTCGAAAGTTACAGACATTTGGGCAAAACTATAACGCGATGTTCCCCAGAACATACGCGCAAAAAAGATAAAATCACATTTTGTTCATGTATAGATAGGGCGAGATGTATATCTACAAAAGAATCGAATAGAATAATTCAGCAATAATTAATATTCAGCACCCTAATATTTGATTAAATGAGGCATACAAAGATATTCTCCGGAACAGTGAGTAGGTATTTCTTTGAATTTAACGAAAATTATTATATTTATATATATATTTATAATTTATATTTTTATATTATGAAAAAAAATTACGATACATTCTATAGAACGTATTTGAGCATGAGGTTCGCCAAAAGCGTATTAAGAAATTTCGTGGGATCGCATGCGACTTCAGGGGTGGATAGCAGCCCTATTTTGCATATTTTTTCAGTCGATTTTTGGTGAGATAATATATTTTGATCTATCAAAAATAGACTCGATTTCAAAAACACCCTGTTTATGAGTTTTATTTAACGTATTTTCTATGTTGAGTTAATCTGGAACGTTTCCTCTTAATACTGAACTCAAGGGGCAGATCCTTCTTTTTTCTATCTGACATCGGTTCGATGCTTCTCGAAAAATGCCTCAAGTTTTCACATGTAACGAAGAGAAAGAAGCTGTAGCAGGAAAACGAGATAATGAACGTCATGTTACCTGTATCTGAGGAAATGCTCATCTTGAAGTTTTATTCGTGCCTCTCCATTCCGAGTTCACTTAATCGAACTGACAAGAGCCTGGGCTTGGGAAAAACCGTAGGAAATATATTATGATATTATTATCTCAACAACTTGCCTTCGCCGTTGACGCGAACGAACTATTTGCAGTTCGCTGGAAATTCCAATGGTCTCTCTAATTCATCCTGGGAGAATTTTACGAAACTATTTTCAAATTCTGGAGAATTTGAATTGTTACGACTCTATTTAACAGCTCTGTCATGGAAATATCCTCACATAATTGTTTGAATTCCGAACCATCCATTATCAAAATCATTTGCCTCCAATATTTGAACAGCTAAGCTCGACAATACTGCCATTAATGTGTTCCAACATATCAAATTGTCTCAAGTTGTTTGAACTTATTTATTAGGAACTAGCTGGCCCGGTGAACTTCGTTCCGCCTAACTTATTAAAAAAAATGCTCGGTATGAATGAAGTTTTCTTATTATTTTCGATTAATTGCACATGATGTTGCTTACTTACAAAACAGAGTTTTCCTGAAATACTGGCATTTATTAGGTTTCAATTTGATATTGGCAGACACACACAGTTATGATACAGTCTCTCAATAATTTAAAGGTTTCAAATAAACTGTATTTTTTGTTTTTTTTTTTTGGTGCGTAAATAAACAAAGATGACGGTTTTCCGACGCGCGAACATGCGACGTATGATTGTCCATGCGCCATGTCCACACATCAAAGGAAAAACAAAATTGTTACATTATTAGAATCCATCCAAGGTACCTATTTAGTTAATGCTTTGTTCGTGGCACAAATCACTTCAATCGTGTACATTAAATGAAATTGTACGACTTTTGCATGAAAAAGAGCAAGTTGCCATTGACGTTAAAAGAAAAACACCCTGCAGACATTTTTATATTTATTCACCTTTTAAACCTTCCCTTCACTTTAATTGTGTGCAATTGTACCGTGATATAAAGAACATCCTGTATAGTATTTGTTTTTTTTTCAATGATGTATGCCACAAAAGTATATTTTTTAACACAATTGAATGAAATTGTATGATTGGCGTGAAAAACAGCAAGTTGCAATTGACGTTGAAAGGAAAACACCCTGTGTGAAAATTTCGGACAAATACATTATCAGAATCCATCCAAGGTAACTATTTAGTTAATGCTTTGTTTGTGGCATAAATTAATTCAATCGCGTACAATTGTGCAGTGATATAAAGAACACCCCATATAGTAATGGTTTATTTTCATTGATGTATGCCTCGGAATTTTAATTTATAATACAATTGAATGAAATTGTATGTTTGGCGCGAAAAACAGCAAGTTGCAATTGACGTTAAAAGAAAAACACCCTGTATAAAAATTTCGGAAAAATACGACGTAAAAAAAAACACTCTGTAGGAATATTTCGGACAAATACATTATGAGAATCCATCCAAGGTACCTATTTAGTTAATACTTTGTGGCATAAATCACTTCAATCGCGTAAAATTGCACCGTGAGAAAGAGAACATTCTGTATAGTAATGGTTTATTTTCAATGATGTATGCCTCGAAAGTATATTTTTTAGCACAATTGAATGAAATTGTACGACTATGGCGTGAAAAAGAGCAAGTTGCGATATGCTGTTAAAAGAAAAACACCCTGTAGACAAAATCCGAATTTTTCTCGCCGTAAAAACCATCCTAGAACTCCAACGAACATTTAAAAAAAATTGGCTAAATTGGTCCAGGCGTTGTTGAGTTATGCACTTACCAACACATTTTGCGATTCATTTTTATATTATAGATAGATATAATCCGCAATCTACATTTCTGTATGTTGATTGTTTTGACAACTGTCATTATTAACCATAGAGTATGATAATAATCGTGGGGCACGGCAGTGCCCCTGCCAAGTCGAGCGCGAAGCAAACACTGCCGTACCATCCTTTACTGGAACCATTTCGCCGCATTTTCAGGCCCCTATTTAGGAACCTCTGGATAAGACCAGAACGCAGAAATTTTCGTCATCCAGTAAACTATAAAATCACATACTTAAAATAAAAAATTGCAAGTCTGCAGGTCATTTAGTTCCGAAGCTTCGCATTTATGACACTCACTCACATGCCATAGATGCCAACTATTTGGGCATATATGAAGGAACTGCAATGCGAATTAAAAATGTATGAAATGTGCTCAAAATCATCCCACTTTTGAATGTAAGAAGGAAAGGACTACCGCCACGAAATGTGCCAACTGCGAGGGTGAGCATACCTCCATCTACAGAAACTGCCCCAAGAGACCACAAGTCAACCACGAGAAAAAGACCTGGAAACCCATCAAACAAATAGAAACAAGAACCATCAACGAAATTCAACAAGAAGATAGAAGAAAACCCGACAAACCTCAAAAGAAATCGAAAATTGAAGAAATCACACAGGAAATAGTAGCCATGATGGTGGAGTTTATCAGAACAAAACCATCCAAGATTCAACAGGAAACATTCAACAACAGAGTAAATAAAATCCTATCACTATTGAACTAATGAATACACTGAAAGAATTACGCATTATATTTTGGAACGCCAACGGACTGAAGAAACGAGAGAAAAAACTTGAATTATCCAACTATCTACAAGAGGAAAAAATAGACATTGCACTCATCGGTGAAACACACCTCAAACCATCGGAAAAACTCAAAGTTTGTATCTACATCACATACAGAAGGGATAGAACTATAAAAGAAGGAGGAGGAGTAGCAATACTTATCAGGAAAGAAATTGAACATGACGAACTGCCAGGACTAAAGCATGACCAAATAGAATCGACCGGCATACAAATGAAGGTGAGCGATATGATTACAAGTATCTATGCAGCTTACCTGCCCCCAAAGAATAAAATCAAGGAGAGATAACTTGATGAAATGTTAAAGAGTAACCCATCAGTAATAATAGCAGGAGACCTAAACTCTAAAAATACATTATGGTACAGTAGAAAAACTAACAAAAACGGGAGAGAACTTGAAAAATACATTGAAAATCGTCGCTTAACCGTTATCGGTCCAATGAAACCAACGCGGTACGCACAAAACACTAACCCAGACCTACTGGACATAGCAGTGCTAAAAAACGTCACAGGAATTGTCAAATGTCACAATGAACATGAACTTACATCAGACCACACAGTGGTACATCTGAAGATTGGACACCATCGTAGCCAAGCAAAAACAAGGAAGAAAATAATATGGGAAAAATTCAAGGAAGAGCTGAAAACAATAACGATAAACAGGCCAATAGTAACTGTATCGGAAATCGATGACGCCGCAGAGGAACTCGAATTAGAAATACATGAAGCACTTAGCAAAGCAACAATCGACCAAAACACCAATATCAGCAACACTGAAACTCTCACCAGAAATCCAAGAGCTGGTTAGAAGAAAACGGAAAGCTAAGAAAAATTACAACAGAACACTAGCTCCACGTGACAAAACTCAGCTTAATTGCCTCACTAGCGAGCTACATGAAAAACTATTGGAACATCATAACGCAAAGTTTGACAACCTCATGGAAAGAATAAATATCGGAGTAGACCACCCATGGAAGGTGGCAAAAACACTAAGGAAAACAGATACAAAAATCCCACCCCTATCAACAGCGGATGGAAAAGTAATCATGGACATTGATAAGGCAAACGAATTCGCTAAAGCACTGAAAGAGCAATTCAAACCAAACCAGAATAACAACATAAAATTCGACGATACAATTCGAAACAACATTGAAACGAAACTGAATAGAAACGACGAAGAAATGATAGAGAGCACCACTATAGAAGAGGTTGCAGAAATACTCAAGAATCTAAACCCGAGAAAAGCTCCAGGAAGAGACAGAATAAACAACATCGCACTCAAGAACCTGCCAGAAGAGGGAATACAAAAGATTACGAACATCATAAATGCTATCCTACGGACAGAATACTTTCCAAACCAATGGAAAAAATCACTTACGATAATGATTCCGAAACCTGGAAAAGACAGGAAGAAAATAGAAAACTATCGACCGATCAGCTTGTTAACTTCAATAAGCAAGATTGCGGAAAGAATAATATACAGAAGGCTAAAACAAGAAGCAGATGAAAAACAAATTATCCCAGACGAGCAGTTTGGGTTCAGACCAAAGCACTCAGCAACTCATCAACTAATGAGAGTAAACAATTACATTGAAAGAGGCCGCAAGAAAGGAAAAAAGACAGGAGGAATATTCTTGGACATTTCGAAGGCATTCGACAAAGTCTGGCACATAGGACTAATTCACAAGATGATTGAAGGTAAAATATCTGGAAGAGTAACACGTCTAATACGATCATACTTATGGAACAGAAAATTCACTGTGAAAATAAACACAAAAGAATCAGAGGAACAGGAAATACAAGCAGGAGTACCCCAAGGATCGATCTTAGGACCGATCCTTTATTTGATATACACAGCAGATATCCCAAAAGCAGACAACACGGAAATAGCCACATTTGCAGATGACACCGCAATTCTTACTAGTTCAAGAATGACATCAAAAATACAACGGAACCAACAGGACCACTGCACAAAACTGGAGGAATGGATGTACAAATGGAAAATACAAGCCAACCCAGAAAAAAGCAATGCGATAATATTCTATTACAAAAGGGCAACAAAGACCCCACCTGTAAACATCAAAATGAACAACCGTAAATTCCCATGGAAAAAAAGCGTCAAATATCTACGTATAACTCTAGATGAAAAACTCAAATTCAACAAACACGTCAGAGACATTGAAGCCAAGGCAAGAAAAATCAAGTACTACATGTACCCACTAACAAACACAAAGAGCAAACTGAACACGAAGAACAAACTGATAATCTATAGCGCAATAATACGTCCCATCATGACTTACGCAGCACCAAGTTGGAGGAAAGCATCAAAAACAAGCTTCAGAAAACTGCAAAGAGTACAGAACATATCAACGAGACAGGCATTAAATGCACCCTGGTATCACACCAACCCAACGAACAAATACACAAAGATATGAACATCCCAACAATAGAAGAGTACCTGGAAAAGGCAACCCAAAAACTTGAACAAACTATGAAAGATCACACCAATCCATTAATAAGAAAAGCACTGGAGTAAACAACCAGAGAAGAAATAATAGAAAACACAGCAAACAATGAAAAGGTCCTGAAGAGGACTGATCAAGAACGAGAGCGCCGTCGACGAAGACATTGAACAAGAAGAAAACAACGAAACCGAAGCAAACAAAGAAACCGAAACTACCAAGTTACCATGCTTAGTGCATACGAATAAAACCGAAATAACCAACGACATGAAAATACAAGATGGCGGAATATGAAGTTAAACTTCGACCCGCGAAAACAAGAGTACAGTCAAGTCAAGTCAGCCGCGTTACAGTCGTTTACGACATTCTTCTACTGCGCTTGAAAACGTTTGCTAGAGATTAGGAGGGATTACCTGCTTATGCGTAAATACTGCACCGATCTTTCAGATATTAAACTGTCTAAACCGTCTAAAATAATAAATTTTGATCGCGAATGGGCAATACGAAAAACTGTTACTTCTGTACAAGAATCAGAACCGGAAAAAAAGAAAAGAAAGATTTGTAATAATAAAAAAACTACTCCTAAAAAGAAAAGAATTTTCTCGCCGGTATAGTTTTTTGATGATGATGATTTTTGACATATATATCATTGATCCTGTTACATTTTTTTAGAAAAATTACCCAAAGACGTAGAAATCAGAACAATATCATAAAGTTTCTGAGAGGAATGTTGCTCAGAATTTAATTTTATACCAAACTGTCAAATGATATCACGCTAGAGGGAGCTTTGCGGAAATTTGAAAAATTATTCGGAATCTAATTCCAATGAAACTGACATTATCACAATTCAAATAAAGTTTATATTAATTCAATGTTTCTCATCAATTATGATTACAATCGTGAAAACCTCACAATCTTGGTGCAAACCGAATTATACTTGAGAAATGAAATGCGCAAAGAGCTAATATCTTGCTAATTATTCTTGGAACATCAAAAGAAATTAAATTTTTCGATTTCACATCTGAAGAAGAATTCTCAATTCATCTGAAATCCCTTGTGAATTTTTTAACTCAAATACCATTAAAAACGCAATACAGAACTCATCTAAAACAAAGATATCTGTGAAAATAATGAAATGAAATCGATTTGACAGGCGCATAGAATTATACACTTACAAATTATTTATTTATGCGCCTGTCAACTCGATTTCATTTTCACAGGTAACTTTTAATTGAAAGGTTTTTTCTGGGTTTTCTCTCCCAAACTCTGAAAAATATCTATAAAATAAAAATTAATTATTTTGTGATTTGCTTCTGCGTAAGAAACACAGGATATTTGTCAGAAGCAATCAATTGAACAATGTTGCCTAACAAACAACAACGAAACAACATCAACGAAGAAACAACTATATCGTAACGTTTCAGAGTCTATATCAGACTCCTTCGTCAGACGCTTAATGAAAATCGTTAGAATTATTTTGTTGGTAGTTATTTTGTGAAATTCAAGTATAATTGTATAATTATATAATTGTATAATTGAATACCTCCCACAGTATCCTTTAATGATTACAGGTAACTTTGTTTTAGATTATGTGTGTATTGCGTTTTCAGTTGTTTGAGTTGATAAATTCACAAGGGATTTCAGAGGATTGGTGAATTCTTTTTCAGATGTGAGATCGAAGAAATTAATTTCTTATGATGTTTCAAGAATAATTAGCCAGATATTAGCTCTTTGCGCATTTAATTTCTCTAGTACAATTCGGTTTGCGCCAATATTGCGAGGTTTTCACTAAAGTAATCATAATTTAAAATTGAATTAATATAAACTTTATTTGAATTGTGATAATGTCAGTTTCATTGGAATTACATTCCGAATAATTTTTCAAATGTACGCAAAGCCCAAAGCTCCATCTAGCGTGCTGTCATCAAAATTTTAATATCAAAAAATTTCGGAATTGCACTATGAAATTTGACAGTTTGGTATAAAATGAAATTCTCAGCAACATTTCTTTCAGAAACTTTTTTATATTGTTCTGATTTGTACGTCTTCTGGTCATTTTTCTAAAAAAATTTAAATTTTGATAGGTTTTCAGAGTAATAGGATCAATGAAATATATGTCAAAAATCATCTTTTCTTGAGCACCAACGTTCCCGAATACCTAAATTTCAAAAAACTATACAAGCAAGAAAATTTCCTCCTGGTGCGTACTTTTTGAAACGCACTGTATGCAATGAGGCAAATGCTCACCTTGGTGCATTGCCTAATTGATAAGCCTCTCTATCCACAACCAATAACGGTTTTGGGTAGCAGTTTTCACGTGGCCTTATTTTTTTCAAGTGAATCTGAAACGACTGTTTCGGTGAATGAATTCCGCTTTCCACATTTCTTACGAGGAAATTGCAATGGTCTCCTCAATTCACGACGGGAAAATTGCACGAAACAGTTCTGAAGTTCTGGTGAAATTAAATAGTTACGACTCTATTCAACAGCTCTGTCATGGAAACGAATTCAAAGCTATTCCTATCACGGTACGCTGGGTTATGAGTGAGACGAGTGTAATTCATGTGGAGTTTTGGAAGTGAACAGCTTCTACAATTATCTCAGCATGAGAACTTTTCTAAAAGAAGCTTTTTCCAATCTTATATCATGAGCTTCTTGTAGTATTCCCTAATGTACTGTAAATTAAATGAAGCCCAACCCTCTTGCTCCGAACCCTTGGTACGGATGTATGAGGATAGTATGAATCTACGTTACTAAGTAGCTTGCATATCAATGAACTGGTAGATCTACATAACTGGAACATCTACGTAACTGGTAGATATACATAGACAGCTAATCTACGTAACTAGTAGATCTACATAGCCAGCATATAAATGAACTGTTAGTTCTACATAGCCAGCAGGTCCACATAACAGGGAATCCACATTGCTAGAAGATCTACAAAACCAGATCTGCTCAGCAGATAAATTTATATAGCCTGTAGATCTACCCACCTGATAAAGGTATCGGGTGGCCCAAATTCGTTGTTTATTGTTTTCATTTTAACTCGAAAAGTAACCAGAATAAAAATAAATTGGTAACACCAGTAGATTCTACTAAATAAAGTACCAGTACACGGTTTTTGTTTTAAGTCGAAAGCTTCAGTATTGAAGAAGTTATGAGTACTTTTCGTTTCACACCATTTTCCAAATTTTGCTCATAACTCGAAAACAGTTGAACTTATAAGGTTGCGGTTTTTACCAAATTGATTCTCTCAAAAATGTGCCATTCATTTTTTTCTAGCTCAAAGGGATCCTGAGATCCCGTCACTAAACAACGAATTTGGGGCACAAATGGCCAGTCAAATTACCAATCGTTAATTTAGTTATCATGAACATTCCTGGCATTGAAAATACTTGGATATTGTACCATAATCTTAACTTTAGGCCAAACAGCGAATTGATAGTGAGCGATGAGCAGTTAACCAATAGTAAGAATTGTTGTACATTTCAAGTAACTTATCGGAATCTATTCGCCAGGCAAAATCCGCTGATCTTTCAACAACGCAACATACGGGTTTAATGCATCGAAATTGAATTTGTTAAATTAATATTTGCAGAAGCAGTATATCTACAGTCGACAGAATCACAATTGTATGCTATGAAAATCGTGAAATAATAATCAGTGATACATTTCTTCAAGAATTATATCTATGGCAAACTGTCCAGCTTGTGGAAGAATGTACTTCAATTTAAAATGAAACAATTCAATACAACGTATAATATTCCTCTAGAATTCCATTATTATCTCTCACAGAAAAAGACACGTTTTTCCTTTGAATCAAAATTAGGCCTCTAGTTGGAAAATGTTTTATATTTCCCATCAAAAACTTAGTTCATATGAATGCCAAATTGAAATTATCATTGAACCAAAAAGAGAGAAATGATTTTATACAGAATTTATTCAAAAATAATTGGAATTTGAATATAATTGATATACACGAACGATTCTGCCTGCATAGCTCGAATTTGATTAATAATATCGGATCATAACATAATCATCATTGTACTTCTCACGTTATTTAAACCGATTGAAGCTAACTCTTACATATAGAGAATTTTAGACATGCGTAAACTCGAAATAAACTCGACCAAAGATATAAATTATCTTCTTCGCTTAGAAAACAAAATGGAATACAAATCTACAAAACTTTCAATGGGTATGTCCTTTAGAAAGTTCTTGTGGGTAATTATTTCATTCAGCTTCTGAAAAAAATTTGTATTTTTGGTTGAATTAATTCTATCTTATTTTTTAATAGTTACCTCCTCCTAATTTGTCTTTATCCAAAAGTTAGCTTCATTCCGTCTCTAAATGAAGTGAGGTAAGCATAAGAGGCAACAAAATTTATATTTATGGTGTTAATCATATATTAATGATAAGTTGATAAAAAAATAAATATACGCTTAATATTATATCTGACTAACATTCGATTCTTGTGGAATCCTGAGCCATAATATACATATGTCATACACGTATATAAAAATAGATAAATAATCACAGAATATACTTTGTTATTTACTGTTTAATATAGTGGACAGTGATGGACAGCCTCCGTCATAAAAGACTAATTGAAATTGTAGAAACAATAGAACAACTTCTCAGAAATGAGTTCATGAAATTTAATATATACATCAGGTTCCTGGAAATGACTCTCTGAGCTTCTCATCCGATCAGACAATTCAACAGAGAACAATTGGCCGTACAATTTTGTTCGAATTGAAGCGGGAACAGTTCCAATATAAAACCCTTCACAAATGAATATAACAAAGGTATGAAAATTCGTGACACGCAAAAAATGATCCAGCACTTTTCCTCAAAAATGGATAGAAATCGAGTTATGCCGCTCAAATATCACCTGCACTATATTCAAAGTGGCTCCTATTGATTTATCCGGTATGTAACCTTTGGCAAACAAAACATGTCC
This sequence comes from Halyzia sedecimguttata, assembly GCA_937662695.2. Taxonomy (NCBI): domain Eukaryota; kingdom Metazoa; phylum Arthropoda; class Insecta; order Coleoptera; family Coccinellidae; genus Halyzia; species Halyzia sedecimguttata. The sequence continues at coordinate 20,237,740 of OW569420.2, read as the reverse complement.
CGAAATACATAAAGTTTCATCCTTTTTATCAACTTCTCTTTCATTCGGTTCGAAATGAAATCCTTTATCTTTTATGGCTGACTCTCAGAATGTAATAAAATCAGTTACAGTTTTAAATTTTCGATTCTGAACGCTGCCTTCAAAGCAACTCCATAAACGGCAACTCGACCTCGTAATCGGTTCTGAATCCTGCTCCCATTCTCTTGTTGCCTGATCCATTCCTCCTATGATGAAAGAGAACAAATGTGTCTTCAACGACAGCATCCTTGTTAGATTCATATATGGAATAGTTCTAAGACTTTCCCTATTCAGATTGAAGCAAGTTATGGACAAAAATGTCTTTGTTCCTCATACGATTTTGTTTTCCATAACGAAAGGTATTTCTTCCACTTTTCCAACGCGAAATTATTTATTCTGAATCAAATAAAAAATTACCAGAATAATGCAAATTCTTTTAAAAATTAAGGACCCGAAAACGTCATATGCGACCAGAAGTAATGTAGAATTAAGATGAACTCGTATTGAGGTTAAACTAACTGCATATTATAGGGTGTCCCGAGAAGAATGCGACAAACGGATACCATGAATTAATGTCATCAGGCTGGACTCGTCTCAAGAGCTTTTAATCGCCTGAATGCCTTCGTTTGGGATATACACGGTGATGTTCATCTTATGAGTGAAATTTCACACTTCAATAACTCTTAAACTAATCGACCGAATGATTTCACATTTTGAAATTTTCTCACCCTTTACTATCTCCTTCCTTCGATATTTCTGTGAAAATTTTAGACTTTTCCTATTTTCGTGAATAAGGTATCACCCTGTACATAACTATATGATTTTTTTTCGTTATCTTAACCATGAAGAATCAAGTCATAATAAAAATTCTAAATCTCTGCTTGGCACCGTCATACAGGGTGATCAATAAACATTCCTTTCAATAAATCTTGAACTTATAAGTAAACTTCTTTCAAATTGTATAGTTTTGTCACCCTTTACTATTGCCTTCCTTAAATTTTCCTCAAATTGGAAAAACAGAACTGGACTAGCAATATCTTAGACTTCCTATATTTCCGGCGATATCGGATCAGCCTGTGTGTGAATATTAAAATTTTTATGTTTGTTAGAAAACATTCTTATGGAAACATTGTTGTTGCAACCTGATGGAAGTCATGCTCACTATTCAAGAGAAGTGTGCGAATATTTGACTAAAACTTTTGGAAACAGATGGATTGGGATAGGCGGACATGTGGCTCATTGACCTCCTCGATACCCGGATCTGACACCGTTAAATTATTTTTTATGGGGAGCGCTTAAACAAGTGGTCTACGCAGTACAGATAAACAGTACGGAGCAACTACTACAAAGAATTATTGATGCTTGCGATATTATTAAATCACAACCGAATACGATAGCAAAAGCTGTGAAACAACTATATCAACGTGCTCAAAAATGTATTGAAATGGAGGGAAACCATTCTGAACAATTCCTGAACTGAACATTTTTCCATTTAATTTGTTTTTGAGTTCGAATATTTTCAATGTAGGTATTTGATGTGTTTGGATTTATTCATTATCAAGTTTGTTGTTTGAAGGTTTTCTCAAATGAATTCGTTTCATTTATGAACAGTTTTGTATGATTTGATATCTGAATCTGAGCTCTCTACTTAAACACTAGAATTCGTTTCAGTCATAAAAATCATGATGTTCACGCACAGGCTGATCCGATTTCTCCGGAAATATATGAAGTCTAAAATTTTGCTAGTGCTGTTCTGTTTTCCGAAGTTGGGAAAAATTTGAGAAAGTCCGTCGTAAAGGGTGACAAAACTATTGAATTTGAAATAATTCTAACTATAAGGTCAAGATTTATTGAAGGCAATGTTTATTGATCAACTTGTATGACGGTGCCAAGCAGAGATTTAGAATTTTTATTATGAATTAATTCTTTATGGTTACGATAACGAAAATCATTCATAATGTTCATGTACAGGGTGATGCAATATTCACGAAAATAGGAAAAGTCTAAAATTTTCCCAGTCTGGATCTGATTTATTTCATTTCAGAAATATCGAAGGTAGGCGATAGTGAAGGGTGATAAAACTTCAAAATTTGAAATAATTTGATCGATTAGTTAAAGAGTTACTGAAGTGTGAAATTTCACTCATATGATGAACATCACCCTGTATATCCCAAACGAAGGCACTGACTTTTTTTTGGAAACTGGTACGTAGGATACAAATTGATTGAATTTTAATGAATGAATGATTCCGATTTCGGAACTTCTGATGAATGAAAAAATAAAATAACACTAAGTCATACCTTCTGTCAGGTGTAATTTGAACTGTTTTGACAGTTTGAAATGATTGAATTTGATTTGCCTCTTATGATGCTAACTAGGCGGATTGTAATCGTCAAAAATAGCATATGGGAAGTGTAATAACAAAACATTGGTTCAAGCCCTGTGGACAGGATCTTTGGCGCTCTTGTTCAAACTTTGAAAAATCATATCACCGAAATTATTGGTCTCTGGGAATTATATAAATGGATTCTTACGATAGAACAGCATCGTGAAAGAAATTAAATTCAAACAGACCGATTCTCTCCAATAAAGAACTTATCCGAGATATTCAATCCTCTAATCTACTCTGAAAATTATATTATATGAATTAAAACTTACACAATATTGCAGTTTTGTTTTTACTGGAGATATTCTGAACCCAATTTGATTATGTATCTTACCAAAAAATATATTTCCATCATCATATGGATTATCCACGGGCATTATATTATCACCTTAAAAGTATAATATCATATCATTCTCATACTTCTACGATAGCTGAGGTTATTTCATTGGTCGTTTTGCATTCAATCATACTTTTTTTTCTAGAACAGGAGGTGTGTTTTATATCAAGAATAACGAAACAGAAATAATTTTGACATTTATCTCTCATAGAAAATAAGATGATATGTAAGAAGACAGATCATATAATAAATCATAGATAGAATAATCAAGTACAGCATTCGGTGAAGTACGATTCATTATTGAAATTTCGAAAAATCATATTTCCGGAAGTACTAGCTTGTTAGAGTTGAGAATGATATCAATGGATTTTTATGGCGAAATTGCATCTTAAAAAAAATTAATTTGAAATTTATAATTAAAAAAAAATAATTTTTTTGTTACTGCGAAACCATCAGGCCGATTTTGCCCACTAACGAACTCCCAAACGTACTATGAAAATTTCAACTGCCTAGCTCATTCTGTTCGAGAATTATTGTAGAAAGAAAATATTTTTTGATACTACGGCAACCCGATCAATACAATACGCACGCATATAAAGGTCATTTTTCTACAATTTGGTGCTAAATTTCAGACAGATCGAGTGATATGTTTCGGAATATTCATAAAAAATGTTTTTACTAAAAACGGCCATAACTCCGAAACCGCTTTGCGGATTTTGCCCGTTAACGAACTCGTCCGAGATATTTACGCCCCAAACCTACCCTGAAAATGTCAATCCACTTACTCCTTTCGTTCGAGAGTTATCGTGTTAACGGCCAGACGGATGTCCAGACAGAATCAATTCCGACCTCGGATTCTTGATCAGTGAGTCGAACCAAATCGTTTAAGACCGTTTTCAGCCAAAAATTCGAATATTACAGACATTTGGGCAAATTGATCAGCACTATGTTCCGAGGAACAAGAGCGCCAAAAAGGTGGGAGAAGAAAGGAAACTTGTAAATTAAAAGTGTTTCATGGATACTAGATGCGTATTTGTATATTGCAAAATGAAGATACTATTATTATTATTATATTAGTGGATCATCCCCACACCCAAATCTCTAAATTCAACAATTCTCGAAAAACTAAAACCGTAAATCAATCGAGCGAACGAATAAACATTCTCAACCACAATTCCAAAAGACATTGTCATTCTATAGAACAGCAATGCCATCGGGAAATGTTTCCTGAGCTGGCAAAGTGAAGAAGAAGTTATAGAGGCAGACCAATTCGTATGTAAATTCTGTGGTGAAGTATACCAACCGATAAAACCTAAGAAATGAAAGGAGTTTATTTAGTTACGGATTCAATGGAACTGCCAGGAACCCCTTTTCATGGCAATTTTACGCAGTTTCCTGAACGTACGTTCTGAAGGACTCCGTCACATCCACCCTAACAAGGAACCATAAACTGTGACAGAATCCTACGGCCCATGTAAATTAAAAAGGGTGTAACCCTCCCTATCATTTCGTACACTCTCTTACCCCTTGCTCATCCATATGATTCACATACGGCTATTCAGCTGAATTGGTTTGACGAAATTAATTTTAATTGTTTGATCCATTTGAAGTTGACGGAATATGAAATTCGATGAGAATGACCCAATAGAACCAGGTTAATCCGATTTTGATTTCCATGGATTCTTCATGAACATGAATAATAATAATGATCGTAGGGAGTTGGACAGAATCGACAACGAATCAATCATAGTTTTGCCGATTTGTTCCTTTTTCAAGGATCACTGCAGAATAAATTAGAGTCACTCGTGAATAATGAACCATTCGAAAAGGTTCCCTAATTAGATCATTTTGGTTAATGGGAAAAACAGTATTGTGGTGACGAATAATTCAATATTACTTTTGTGGGAAATTATGTGTTCATTCCAATGGAACTTGTACACATTTTTGGCGCTCTTGTTCCTCGGAACAGAGTGGTTATCAATTTGCCCAAATGTCTGCAATTTTCGATTTTTTCAATGAAGATGGTCTGAAAAGATTTAGTTCGACTCACTGATCAAGAATCCGTGGTCGAAATTAATTCTGTCCGGCTGGACCGGCCGGTCCGGCCGGCCGTAGGCACGATAACTCTCGAACGGAATGAGCAAGACATTTGAAATTTTCAGAGTAGGTTTGGGAGATAAATATCTCGGCTAAGTTCTTTATTGGGCGAAATCGGACAGATGGTTTCGGAGTAACAAAAAAAATTTTTTACACTTACCAAATTCCAAATGAAATTTTTTTCAATATGCAATTTTACCATAAGAATCCATTGATATCATTTTTAACTTTAACAAGCTAATACTTTCGGAGATATGATTTTTCAAAATTTCAATATAAATCGTATTTCTATGTTTTGACAGAATGATATTGTAGGATTTTTATATCAATCGCCTAGGGGTTGATTGAATTACTTTCCTGACATTTGTCTTCAACGTCTATGTGGTTTTTAACAAAACACTTGTTCGGCTATTTACACTTTATTTACAGTTTAACTCGAAGAATTATTCACAACTATGACAGAATTTACTTCCGCAATTACTGAGGTTCTTCAACTACCGCAATATATTCTCAATTCGTCTAAGTCGGAATTCAATTAAAACGTCTAATTCTTTAGGGATGAAACCTCTACCTCGGAACCGTCGTCAACGTCTGCCCTTCTTCCCTGTTCCGAACACCCTCCCGATCCCTTGCTCGTACTCTAGGTACTTTCGTTTTCAACCCCCCCGCAATCGGCTTGCCTTCCATCTTAAAGGGTAGTTCCTTGATTCGTGACTCTCTGACCACGCTCCGCCCCCCATAGACCAATATGATTCCCTGGGAACCTTCTCACGTTCTGGGGAATTTCCTAGAATCTATATGGACTGTCGATGTTGTACGCCAAACGCTCTTTGGGAAATTATACAACACAGACCTTCTTGGAGGCGCCAGAGTGTCGCGATTTTAGTCCTAAATTCTTCATCTCCTGTTATCGTTACATCGTTTTCAGAATCTGCCTATTATCCATAACGGTGTGTTAGTGGATAACTGGCGACAGAGGTTCCCAAGAACGTCTGATGTAACGATAACACGTTGCTTTCAACCTTAAAATGTAACACTAATTCTAACTATATACACGTAGAATTCAAATCATAATTGAAATCCTACAATATAATTATTCTTTGGGTATTCTATGAATTGTTATAAGGTCAACTTATTTTCCTGAGACATGACGTTGTCCAATTCATTTCAGCAATCGTAGAATTATTAAAATTATAATATAATATCATACTATTTGTTGGTTGATATTTTCATGCCGATGGTCAATCCATATGATGTTGGGAATGGTAATGGTAAGTTAATAATATTGAGTTCAGAATATCTCCACTAAAAACAAAACTGGAATATTGGTGTATTGGAGTATTGGAGTGGATTTGAGGAAAGATATATATTATCGTTCATCATAGAATTCGTCTATTGGTTTTGGATTGATAATTTTTGGCACTCTTGTTGAACTCAAATTCTTCTCTGATGTCCAATACTGTCGGAGATATAATTTGTCTGTTTGAACAAGAGCGCCAGAAAGCTCCTGTCCACAGGGCTTGAACCCATTTTTTTTTGGTTTTTTTTGAATGAATAAACATTTTTTTCTGTTCGAGAGAAAATACTTCTTATAGGCCTGTCCTGAGAGGATCCGCTCCTCTCAAGAGTGTGAAACTCCTGTTATTGATTGGTTACTCGCTAAAAAACCTCTAGCACGTTCCTTGGAGTAGTTCTTCGTACTGCCCTTACAGCGTCCCTTCACAAACGAGATGAGCTGATAGCGGCCTTCACAGTTGATGGGACCTAATGACTCGAAGTGATCCGATCAACACCGCTTTCTGTAATCTTCTCGCTAAAACTTCGGCCAGGGATTTACAGTCCGGAATAATCTTCAATTCGGTCACGTAGTTCGCTTCATTCCACCTAGGCATCCTATGATTAGTACGACCATCCTAACTCTATGCCTTGTGTACAGGATCTTCTTTCATCACCACATTATCTTTTGCGGGGGGGGAAATTCGATGACAAAACAAATCCTTGAGTTCTTTGGCCAGCAGGAGTATATCTGGCTTTATAGCGTGGATCTGCCGAGTTGTTGGAATCGCATAGTTCCATTAGATGCAAGCTCTGTTATTTTTAACAACTGCTTCAATCTCCAGAGGCAAATATGGTAGCACTGGTTCCTGATTGCTCATGATCGATGGATAAGCCAGTTATACTGAGATTCTCCAAAGCTCTCTGACCAGCCCTAAATAGGAAAGCTCCTTGGTCCCTAATTTCATGATGAGCCACCATTTTCAGAAGCGGGTCTTCACTTCTCAATATCCTTATTGCCATTTCCAACGTTTGTTGATGGTGTTAGTATTCCGAACTTTGCAAAGCCTGCTTCCCTGCAGTCGTAGGAGGTATCGAGCAGTTGGGATGCAGGCTACGATTCATGTTCATCACTTTACTCGTGGATCTGTCGAGCCCAAGAATTTCATTCACTGTCCAGTTAACTACCCCGAAAGAGTAGGTAACTATCGGGACTGACAAGATGTTCGTAGCAGACACTTTATTTTTCCCTGCAGCTGTAATTTTCATATATCTCGGATCTTCTTTTTGTAGCTAGCTTTTAAGGCATCCTTGATTTTGGTTGTCTCCAGCAAGCCTATTTGTCTCATTCCAAGAAATTTGTAAGTTACCCTCTCTTTGAGGTATCTAATGCTTCAGTTTTAGATAAACATTATTATCATTACTATTCAATAGATGAAGGTTTGGCACGAATAATGAAGGGCAATAGAACCCATATGACCTCCATGGCCACGTTTGCAGGAATTGCTTGAAATTTTCCATCATATTTTGGTACATTTGAGGCTGTATCTCGTAGATAACAAGATAAATCTGCTTTCGGAACTCATGCTAAAACAAGACTGTTCATTCATGATTTCGATTAAGTATTTTTATTGGATTTCTTCCTGAATAATGTTTTTGCAAGTTTTTCAGATATTGTTTTCAATTCATTGAAACTAAACTGCCCAGCAATTGGATGCGTATACGATATATCGTTGGCGTACAAGCTGAACCCTTCAAGTCCATTTTCAAACAACTTCCCTTAAAAAAATGATAAGAAAATTTTTTATTAATTCTATGATTGTTTCACTCATCTATTCATCCTTTAAAAGAGTCAATAAACGATTTTCATAGTTTTGAAATCATCTTGTACCAAAAACACTTTTTTGTAGTTGGATTAAAATATTCATTTTATTTTTTCTAGGACTAGAATCTTTCTGGACTCACACGATTCTGCTTGTACGCCTACGATTTGCAGTTTTGGTACTTTATGAGATGCTTATTTTTCTAGGTCCACTGAAGCATGGGATGAGGCTGACAAATAAATGGACATGATTTCGCAGGATTGGTTACTCCACCGCCGCCAGTGAAAGAAGTGGGGGATGAAAATTGATAGATAATGAATTGTATCAATGTAAAATAAACTTTTACTAAACCACTTTTGATTTGATGATTAATGTGATGATTCACAGAATTTCCTTGAAGTTTCTACAGGCCAACGCTGATCTTATATTTCGACAGCTCACCAAGTCGAAATATCCTTAAACGCTTAAATTTGCAATAGCAATAATCATATGAATATCTCCTAAAAAAAGAACAGAATGATGTTAATTCTGCACTTGATATTCAGTTACCTGGTAGCTTGATAACATAAAATATTTAAAGATATTCTTCAGAACAGCGCGTCAAAACAGACTGACCTCACGTCAAATGCTTTCCCAAGTTTTTATTGAATGAATGAATAAATTATTCATTTCCTTACACTCATAATACAAATAAATAATTCGGGATCAACACCTTTTGAAAATTTCAATTCAAACTAAATAAATTCAGTCACTAAACAAATCATATGAGGGGAAATTATGTCATCAATACATTCAGTATTGAGAGAATCGAGCCTGTAAACTCATTAATAATACTAAAAGAAATCAAGGAAACTCTTTTCGCCTTTTGTTGGAGGATTTTTCTCGTTTACGTTCGTGAAAATGGGACGAAAACGGAGGTACTGTCGGAGAGAGAAAAGACGGTTCTATGCGGGACTTTCTTCCATCTTGGCCGAAAAAAGTTCCATCTATTTAAAAAAAAATTGTAAAACCGGGCAATGACGTCGTTTTTCGCTGAAGGTGAAGAAAAAAGCATTTATGCTTGGCCGGGTCGGCGAAGGTCGGGAGGATATTTGAGTAGGAACGATAAGACCAAGGAATAAACGACTCCAGTACGACTTCCTTTTCTCGAAAAATAAATCCGGTTTCTTTGAATTAACATTGCAAAAAGTTACTTTTCTCTCGAAATTTTTACCACACAGAATTTCGTCTGACTTTTTCAACGAACCAAGCTGTCCTTCTTTTCCGATGTTCATCGAAGTCAAATTTGACAGATCGAGACGCTTTGAAGACAAAGTCGAAAATCGTTTTAAAGGAATAATTTGTTCGAATATATTCGAATAACAAGTAGATTCGCTCGGATATGGTTAAACCATGTATTCCGTATGGATTCAACAACATATTAGATGATGTTTTGCCAGTTATTCAGACCAATTCCATTCCCCAAGGAATTCCAAACGAAGGAAGAAATATCTGAACGGTGAGATCGGCATAAGATATAAAGATTACGTGGTAGGTAGTAATCATGCAAAAATATATATTACTTTTCAGAAAGAAAACCCACGATATTTTGTCCCCAAATTACTTTGGAGGTAAGAAATACCTGTTTATAAAGAGAATGCGATCCAAAACCCAAGCATAGGTTAAGCATACAAAATCTGAAGTATTTATGCCGAAAAATACGATATTTCTCCAACGACATTAATTGATACCGTATAATAGCTCACTTCCCACTATCAGGCATTTCATAGAAGGTATTCTACGTACCCATTTACTCTCTGATAGTTTTCGCTTTTCCAAATTAATCAATGCAATAATGGAATTCTTGAAGATTATCATAAGTTATATTGAATTGTTTCATTAGAAATTGAAGTATATTTTGGTACAAGCTGGATAGTTTTCCATAGATACAATTGTTGATGAAAATTTCTTCAAGAATTGTATCTATGAAAAACTATCCAGCTTGGGCAAAAATCAGTGATACCTACATTTAATGTATCACTGATTATTATTTCACGATTTTCATAGCAAAATAGTTATCATAATTTAACGAATTCAATCTCGATTCATAAAACCAGTATCTTGCGTTGTTGAAAAATCTGTGGTTTTTGCCTGGTGAATAGATCCCAATTTTTACAACTGGATTACTGCTCAGGGCTCACTCAGTTCCAATTGCGGTATAATATCCAAATATTTTTGATGTGGGAAGAGTTGATAATAAGTGAATTAACGATTTTAGTGTTGATATTGATTATTGAAAATAAATAATATATTCTTATCGGATGGGTAGATCTACAGACGATATAAATTTATCTGCTATTCAGATCTACTGTTAGATCTACGTAGATCTGTTAGCAATGTGGATTCCCTGTTAAGTGGATCAGCTGGATCTGCTGGAGAGGGGGATCTATGGCTTCGTAGAAATGGCTCACTAGTTCTCTAACTAAATCAAATAGATTATCCTTAAATCTATTCCCGGGACAACCCAGGTCGATAGAAGAATCCTATCGATGTAAATTAAATTCTTTACATGAATTGGTTCCGGTATTTCCGAAACAAATGAATGAGTATTTTTCATTCTCCTAACTGGAAGCAAATCTATGATTTAGAAGATTCATATTATATTGATACCGTCCCTGTCCCGTAATATTTATCAGTCGTCATCTGTCAAAAAGTTAAAGGTCTTCATTCGACCTGCCAAAATTCGAGCCACTCCAAATGAAACCTCTAATTGAGAAATCCTGTAGTTTAACATATTCTCCAAACGCATCAATAATTCGAATTACCGGAAACCATGTGCTTTGGTTTTGATATTGCCTCAAACTGCCTTTGATTATTATTTTACTCATTAAGGTACACGTATGATTAGAGCTTCCCAGATTATTCAGCAATCACAGTTTGCAGTTCCGATCTTACCTCTCATCATTAATCACTGCATTAACTTATAACAGATTAAACTGAATTGATTATAACGGCTTCTGCCGCTGTTAATGAATAATTACTATTACGACTGATATAATTTCGGGGTTAATCGGAACTCTGTTGATTGGAAGCAATCGAAGGGGAATTCGTTCATCACAACGGTAAATAGATGGAATTGCAAGAGAAAGTGGCAATGCTAAACATACATACTGTATAGCTAATTGAGGTATTCTGACAGATAGAAAATCTGGATTTAATACTAAGCCAACCTTTAAAAATAAGTCCAACCAGTTTCTACTTTATTTCAAAGTCTTCATTAGGGCTTTATAAAAAATAGAAAAAAACTAAATACTAACATAGACACAATGAGAACATCGCAGTGTACAATCAATTATCGATTTTATTGTGAGGAGAAACAATTGAAATGAAAGTACCAATCAAAAGAGGAAGATTTGCCATTAATATGGAAAAAACAATATCAGCCAAATGGCCTCTACGGCTTCTTTCACGGGGCCATGCTCTTCAGATGAATGTCATTTACATTCAGGATCAATGAGAACAGTTATCGATGTTACAAAATGGCGAATGCACCGGTGCCACGAAAGCATTTAAAAATCGCGAATTCTGAAGATCCTGGTGACCATATTGGAACAAACTTTCGAAATTATTACGTAAGTGGCGCCATCTTGTTGGAAATATACATGGTACTCATTAATATCTCCCACGGCACAATCCATTTACCGAAAAAAGCTCCGGCTTAATTTTCAAAAGAATAAGGCCCTCTTCTCTAAAAACATCAACAAATAGTTACACGTTATGGATAGAAAGGCTTTTCGATAATTACTTCTGGGTTTTTCAAGCTTAAAATAAATAATAGTCTGAAAAAAAAACATCCTTTTGTAGGAAATCGAACTAACAAGTAGAAAATAATTTTCAATAAATTTAAATCATGAATAGTGCATTTAACCACTATTAGATTAATTGAAAATTAATGTTTTCTCTTTAGTTCGGTTATCTATAAAGGAGTGTTTTTTAGGTTTTTCAAACTATTACACGGGTCAACACAAAAAATTACCTAAACCTCAAAGTATTGAATTTCGATTTGTTAATTCGTAATTGGACGGAAAAAAAAATATAGCATGAAAAAGTTTGCTTGTGTATTTAGGAAACCGATTGAACGATGTTCTTCAAAATTTGTGGTTTTAATTATCAATTAAAGATAAAACCATTTAAGTAAACATTTTGATTAAGTTTTAATATCGAAATAAGTTACAAAAAAGTAGAAAATAATTTAAAAGTGCATGCTTTTACATTTTCTTTTATGTTCGTAACTACTTTCTCTCAATAAACCCCAAATATAGTGTCCCATCATGTTTTCATTGTATTGGCCTTGATATCGTTGTTCGAAGCTCAAAATCTCCTGATGAAAACGTTCTCCTTGCTCTTCTGAATACGCTCTCATGTTGTTTTTAAATTTATCGAAATGAGCATGCAGCATATGTACTTTTAATGACATCCTGCAGCCTATGGCTTTAAAATTTTTTAGTATTCCTCAACTGGATTTTTGTAGTTTTCTGTTTTGTTATTTGCCGAAAATCCAGAAACGACTGCTTTGAAATTGTCCCAGCTTGCTTTTTGAGTACGATTCAGCAACGTTGGAAATTTTCTGTCTGATTTGCAGACCAACAAAAATTCCAGCTTTAACCTTCGCTTCTGCAAAATGCATAAGCATCATATTTACACTCTCGCCATGACATTTTCAGTTATTCTGGACTTCTACAAGACACCTGATCGTTGTTTATCACTCAAGTGCCATCTAGAAGCACTGCCTGAACGTTAAAACCCAATTCTGATCACGCGGTATTTTTGAATGCATTTAAAATAATTAAAATTTATACATAATTTTAAAATGAGTATTTTCACTATAACTATTACAAAAGCAAACTTTATACCAAAAAAGTTATTTTCTTTTCGTTTTTGTTTATGATAAACCAGAAAATCATAAAATAAACTTTAGGACGAAGGACAAAAATTTTTTCGTAGAGCCGTGTTATCTATTTTCAATATTTTAGTTCTGCTGACTACAAAAGCTTGTTTTTTGTTTTCTTCTGCTATTGTTTATCTTTGCTTTTTTAGTCTTGAAACGATGGTAATTCTGAGACAACGAATAATCGTCTTTCTGGTGTATCATATGTGAAAACAGGTTACCAAGTTGTTTTATGATTTATTTCATAATCATTTCATCATTCACCTTACAAAAGCTCGCCCAGTAGCAAATAGTCTGGAACCTACATAAATTTCTACATGATCAACTGTGCAGCCTTGCATTTTATGGACAGTTAATGTCCAACTCAGGATTAATGAAAACATTCATCGGTTGTTACAAAATGGCGAATGCGCCAATGCTACAGAAGCGTTTAAAAAATCGCGAATCCTGAAGATCGTGGTAAGCATATTAGAAAAAACTATTGAAATTATTGCACGGGCATCGGTCCTTGCTGACTGTGCAACGTTTCAAATCAATGCAAAGGTTTTAAACGGACTATAATCACCTTCAAAGACTCCGTAACATGAATACCAAGCTTAGGTATACCTAGTGTTAATATGCCTCATCGCTCATAGTGATTTTTCAGCAAAATTCAGGTTTATTTTCATGTATTGTCAACATAAGATAAAAACACGATGTTGCTGATGGTCAGCAGGAATGCGTTCTCGTGTTAACTGAACTCTATAAGCAAAACAAGCCAAGTACTCATGCAAAATTCGGTGTATAGTCGTTTGCAAAATGTCTAATTCCAAAGAACGGCGTGAAATGGACAATATTAGGTTTCCCTGCAGAGCTATATCTCACGAGTTCGATTCTTCACATCACCGACTTGTCCAACGGCACAAAATTTGCACCAAATCCATAATAGCTGAGAAAATGCTCCGTAAAGCCCAAGAAAACTCTTAAGCTTACGAACTGTTCCAGCAAAATTTCCACAAGTCTTGTAGTGAATTTTAACAACTTCGATGCCTTATTGACATTAACATTGGTCCATCTGGCAAAGTTTCAGTTATCAACTGTCGAAACATAACAGATCTCAAAATGGCAGCTGGTTATTCAAAATTAATCCTGTAATTGGAAAACCCTGTGTATCTTGCCTGACCGTATTTGGGTCAGAGAAGATGAAAAGATACACTTGAAATCTTCCACCTGGGGAGCCACACAGTTCAACTTCTGCATGTAAACTGTTGAAAATAAACTGGCACTTAGTGCATCAATTCCAGGGAAACTCCGAGAAACATCGGACAACTTTATTCGAAGTTGAAATGGTGCTAATGTAGGTAGATGTTCTTGAGAACGCAAGGACAGCAAGGATTCCAACGATTTTGAACATTCAGCTCACTAAACTTTCCAGAGATTTTCCAATTCCTTGCAGCTAAGTCGGACTGGGATTGAATATAAGGATGATATTCTTTTCTGAAACGTTTCAACTTCTCGCATGCTGAACAACTTATTATTATTGTTATCAGGAAGTGTTAACTGCTCTGAGGTGAATACTAGTTTCGTGATGTTATATTCATGCTGAACAGACCATTTTCTGCATTTCCAGATTCCTTTCAGAATATGAATGCATTCCTTGCCATTTTATATACTTGGTTGTACGGAAACGAAAGAAGTGTTCATTCGGAAAGTATACGATGCCAATTTTTCTATTTTTTTTTACGTGAAATGTTTCACTGTATTGAAAACGAAACAGGAAAATTTTCGTGTTAATACATTGAAATCGATGACATGGACATAGAGGCTTTTCTGTTCTTCTTCCTCCGCCTATTTTTCAAGACCTATTTAAAAAATTACACATTCTCAACCTCCTAGTACTTTTCAAAAAAATTAAATAATTCTATCCTACCGCTTATAAATTTCTATATTTGTTCAACAACTGAATTACTCCTATATTCTGATCTATTAATTTATACCATTTCACAATAATGTAATGTCGCACCTTCATTCAAATTGTATAGAATAGTTAATTCCGGTTTGAACTTATGTCCTTATAATAAATGGTAAGAATACTTCGAATTAATTTTGTTGAATTGGTAGCTGTGATGGTATTTCTTATTTCTTGTGCAAAAATGTCTACCTGTTCGCCCAATATATAATGTATCACAATAACCAAAATCAATCTGATAAAACCTGGATGTATCTTCTTTATTGCTTTTTGATCCATTTATTCTTGCTAGGATATTTTTTGTCCGAAATGGGATATGTACCTGTTGGTCCTGAAAATTGCTTGTAGTTAGGTGACTCGGCTTGACAAAACATAAAAAATATCTTATCCTAGACGAACAACCGCCTGACCGAACACATTCAAAACAATAATTAATAAAAAAGCCATAAAGAAGATAAATTCGGTTTTTATCAATTGAATTGCTGTAGTTGTAATAAATGATATATAGGAAAGACAGATAGAAACTTTGGAACACGCTAGAAAGAACACTAACACAGCTACCAGCACAACAAAATTAGTTTGAATCATTCCTTCCATTTAACATCAGAACCTAAGTTTAACCAGAGTTTAGAAGTTCAACACAATTTAGACGATGGAAATGAATAAACAAAAAAACATACTGTAAATTCAATAAATGTAGAATTAGATCGAACATTATAAGGGCTATACGATCGAATAAGCAGTAATAGCTTTATATTAGAGAAACCTTGCATTGTGATTCATTTGTAGTCCACTTATCTATAAGAACCGTTTTCAAAACACAAAATGATCTTAGGTCTTTATTAACAAAGAAAATACCCATTAATGATTAAAAAAAAATCCTGAAAACTGTGTGTATAATATTCCTTGTATTTGTGGTAAATCGTATACAGGAGAAACATCGAGACCACTAGAAGTGATAAAGTCTGAACACAAGAACAACTGAAGAAATAGAGACATACAGAAATCAAAAATAGCAGAACATGTATGTACTTGTACAATCCATGGAGATCACATGGATTGGAGTAGAACAAAGATTCTGATTAATCATTGAAAGATACTGTGGGAGGTAAATTCATTATTAAATGGTTTCTTTCTGGATTTTTTCTCCCAAACTCCGAAAAATATCTATAAAAAAAAATTATTATTTTGTGATTTGCTTCTGCGTAAAAAACACAAGAGATTTGTCAGAAGCAATCAATCGAACAACGTTGCCCAACAAACAATAACGAAACAACATCAAGGATGAAACAACTATATCGTAACGTTTCGGAGTCTATATAAGACTCCTTCGTCAGGCAATCAACAAAAATCTTCAGAATTATTTTTTGTTGATTGCTATTCTGAAATTCAACAAAAAATAATTTTGAGGATTTTCGTTAGGTGTCTGACGAAGGAGTCTGATATAGATTCCGAAACGTTACGATATAGTTGTTTCATCGTTGAAGTTGTTTCGTTATTGTTTGTTAGGCAACATTGTTCGATTGATTGCTTCTGACATTCCTATTGTGTTTTTGTTACGCAGAAGCAAATTACGAAATAATAAAATTTTTATTTTATGTATATTTTTCAGAGTTTGGGAGAGAAAACCAAGAAAGAAACCATTCAATAAAGATTCTGATAACAGAGTCTGACTACATTAAAAGGAAACTGAAGGAGTCGACTGGTATTTTGTTGAACAGATAATGCAATTTCGCAAATTGCCAAACTGGAATTGACCATATTTGGTTGAATTTGTTGAAAAAGGAGTTGTAACTTGGAAATTTCAATGCAAAGTGAAACTATGTTGCTATGATCTTCAAAGACTGTCAACGTGACACATTTCAGAATAGTTCAGAAGGGAAGTACATATAACTTGGCAGTTCTCAGCATCCGAGTTGAAAATATATAATCTTCTATTGTGAACAAGCTTATAACTTTGTTGTTACTGTGACCTCTATTGAATGAACCAACACTATTGTATATATTCAGTGGGTACCTCATAAACGTAGCATATTTAATAATAATGATAATGTTCATGTTAGTTAAGGTTTGATAAGTTTATATCAACTATCAATTCTTTGAATGGATATAATTCACGCTATCATAAGAACTGATAACTGAACTAAGGTAAGATTATTTTTCTTCTATATGTACTAGGTAAACTAGGTAACTCAGACCAACTACACAGTGCTGGATGGATGGCTATATTTTTGAACAAGCGCGCTAAATATCCTGACCTCAATGCTTTTCCAACGAGTTTTGTACCGAATTAACCGGAACCCCTCCCATTTTTCATTAATTCCTGCTATTTTGCCATTAGTTCATTCGCAGTTAATACAAATTCAAGTCCGGATGGATTCAACTGGTATGCAGTGAAGAATGAGATATTACTGCGTTCATGAATGATGCCTCAGAAATGAATATATATTAAACCAAAAAGATGAGAATCCATTGAAGTTCCCTCCAGTGAAATTTATTCGACATCCGATATTATTAGATTCTCTTCAGAGTACAAAATGAAAAGCTGAATTTCACACCGTCTTTCACTAACTTCAAGATTAATGCTTCTAGTAGATTTTGAATCCGACAAAATTCTCTTTTAACAGCTCTAACTGAAATCAATAACCGTTAAGTAAAATTGCAGATTTCGCAGTGTTAGAGGGGCCCAACATCTTGAATATTTGACGCGCAAAAAAGCCCTCCTCAATCTCACACCGGAGCTGAATCTAAAATCTATTGCTCTCCCAGAATTTCGCAGAACGAATTTACGGTTTCTTTCAATTTCGACTCGTTTCAAATTTAACGCTCATTAGCTAATTTTTCCATGTTCTTCTTTCTGCACGAAAAAATCAACAGGGCAATTCTGTAATTTGGTTCTGGAAAGTTTGAACACTGACATCGGAATACGATACAAAGTTATGCAACGTCTTACTGGAACAAACAAATTGCCAATAATTGTAGCAATGGTGGAACTAATCGCGTATTTTTTTATGATTTTCTTCCGAGTTGGTTGAATTCATTTACACTCACCTGAAGCATTTCAATTACCTAACATTCCTCCCCAAGAATGAATAAGCATGTGAACAGTTATTATGGATTTGATTTGGAACAAAGCTCAAATACGTTCTATAGAATGTGTAATTTTTGTTAAATTGAAAGAAATACCTACTCACTGTTCTGGAGAATATCTTTGTATAGGTACCTCATTTTATCAAATTAACAGGGTGCTGAATATCAATTATTGCAGAATTATTCTATTCGATTCTTTTGTAGATGTACATCTCGCCCTAACTATACATGAACAAAATGTGATTTTATCTCTTATTAGTTGATAATAAAGACATTTTTTTTCGCTCGAGAGGAAAAACCTGTAATAGGTCGACCCTGTGAGGGTCTGCTTCTCTCAGGAGTGTGAGACTCCAGTTGTTGATTGGTTACTCACTAAAAAACCTCTCGCACGTCCCTTGGAGTAGTTCTTCGTCCTGCCGTTACAAACGCCCCCCTTAACAAAAGAGATGAGCTGCAAGCGGCCTTCATAGTTGATGGGACCTGATGACTCAAAGTGATCTGAGCAACACCGCTTTCTGCATTCTGTGCGCCAAATCCTCGGCCAGGGATTTACAGGCCGGAATAATCTTCAGTTCGGTCACGTAGTTCGCTCTCTTTCCGCCTAGGCATCCTATGAGTAGTGAGGCCATCCTAACTTTATGCCTTGGATACAGGATCTCCAGTTGGAGCATCCTTGTATTTTTCACTCTTGTGTTCTTCTGTCATCACCACATTATTTTTGGCGGGGGAGCAAGATTCAACAACAAACAATTCCTTGAGTTCTTTGTCCAGCAGGACTATATCTGGCTTCATAGGTTGTATCTGCCGAGTTATTGGAATAGCATAGAACCAGTATATGCGATCTAATTTTCAAAAACTGCTGCGATCAGCAGATGGTACATATGGAAGCACTGGTTCGTTGTCTATACCATAAACCTCCTCAGGTGGATAATTCTTTCCACATATCCTGATGGAGCATGGACTGGCTGTGGCATGCTCTGCGCGTTGTTGGGGTGTCCACTCTCATAATGTTCTTCTTATACCATCTTGTATTTATCACCTCATCTTGACAAGCCATACAAAATACCTGGGCTTAAATCAGAAATTTGAGCCCATGTGATTTCAAAACGGGAAAGAAAAATTCTTCAGACAGGCCCTGATCTTTCAAGCTCCTAAAATATATGGAATGCAGGTGTTTACCCATGTGATCTTCGAATGATATCTTCAGTTTTTCCTGTCTTATCTCTCCGCCTACTCTTCTTTGGTCTGTTGGCGCGATAGGAGTTCCTGCTAGCTCATGATCGATGGATATGCCAGTTATCCTGAGCCTATCTAAAGCTCTCTGACCAGCCCTAAATAGGAAAGCTCCTTGTTTCCGAATTTCATGAGCCACAATTTTCCTATTCATTCATGATTTTGATCAAGTATTTTCATTGGATTTCTTCCTAAATAATATTTGTGCAAATCTTTGATATATTTATTTATTCATTTATTTAAAAGGAGTGAATACAAACAGGTTTTTCACCCAATAAATAGTAGTCCCAGTTTAATTATCATTATATCGTGCACATAAAAAAAGCTGCCGAGAAAATTATATAACCCAGAATAAACCAACTTAATTAAGAAAAGGATAAAAAAACTATTACCCCATCAAGAAGTTTACCCTCATCAGAGCCTTGAGGCGACTGAGTGAAATATTAAGGAAATCAACACCAAATGAACGGCATGTTTCATTGCAGGCAGTAAGCATTCTAGTCAGGGGCGAATTTTTCGATAAGTTAGTTCGCTTGAAAGGAAGCTGAAAGACATCCTGATACGTCAGTCTTAAGTCAGGAACAGTGAAAGGTATCAATCTCAATATACCCGGCACCTGAAAGTGCCCCTTTATGGTCTTGAACAAAAAAATTATATCCGACAATTTACGTCTCCCGGTCAGAGTAATAATCTCGAATTTAGCGCGGGCCCAGGTGTAATCATGGTTATCTATCATAATATTATTTCTGAACGCAATATGTTTAATGAATTTATTATGTGCACTTTCCAATCTTCTTATATAGCAGCTATACTGAGGGTTCCATATGACCGATGCGAAAGTCAACCTGCTAAAAATGTATGAATAATAGAGCATCATGAAAGTTCTATTTTCCTTTAAGGAACGGCTATTCCGTAGTACGTAACCGAGCATCCTATAGCAGTCCCGTATTACGCTGTCCACATGCAGATTGAACAACAGCTTACTGTCCATAACAGCACCTAGATCTTCAATCTTTTTTACACGTTGCAGAGTCTGACCATCCACGGAATAAGGGAAAAGCACAATATTTAATTTCCTAGTGAATGTCATGGTGTAACATTTGTCCAAATTCAAGCGGAGACAGTTTGCCTCGGAGTCTTCAAACAGTCGGTTGAGGTCGCTTTGTATTTTTGAGCAATCTTCCAAACATTCAATTTTCCTATATATCTTTAGATCATCCGCGTATGATAAAAACTGTGTATTCTGAAAACAAGTTGATATATTGTTGATGCAAATTGTAAAAAGAAGGGGTCCCAGGTGGGAACCTTGGGGCACCCCAGACGTGTTATAAAACGTGTTAGACCTACATGCATTTATCGAAACGAACTGACTCCTCCTCGAAATATATGATCTCAACCACCGCAGCAAATCACCACTAATCCCGACCTCCGCAAGTCTACAGAGCAATATGGAGTGGCTAATTTTATCAAATGCTCTTCGGAAGTCTGTGTAAGTTACATCAACCTGATTGTTTTCAATTCAATGAAACTTATATGAGTAGTAATTGGATGCGTTTACGAAATATCGTATACAAGCAGAACTCTTTGAGTCCATTTTCCAAGAAATAATACTAATAAATAAAAACTATTCCGATAGAGTAGGTGACCATCGGGACTGCTAAGCTGTTCGAAGTGGACACTTCATTTTTCCCGGAAAGCTGTGATTTCCATATATCTCGGAGTTTCTTTTTGAGGCTAGCTATTGCCCAGATAGCACACAATATCCTATGGATATCCGTTTCAAGTCCATTTCAGGTCAGGATATCTTCGTACATAGAATGGATATCCATAAGATATCCATGAGCAGATATTAAATGGATATCCTATGGATGTCCATAGAATATCTATCGGGAACAGTAAATGTATATCCTTTTCTAACAATGACGGATCTCCTATGGACATCCATAAGATAATTGGTTGTCAATTGTCAATGTCAATTTATCCGTTAAAGGTAGATCCATAGTAGATCTCTCAAATAAGGTTGAAAATAAATACAAAATGGGTTCAAGCCCTGTGGACAGGAGCTTTCTGGCGCTCTAGTTCAAACAGACAAATTATATCTCCGAAAGTATTGGTTTCTCAGAGTTGGGAATTATATCAATGTATTCATATAATAGAACTGCATCCTAAAGGAAATTCAATTCAAATAATAGTTTATTTATCAAGATTAAATGAGCAATCATGAGAATGAGAAAAGCACCATGGAAGAAATCAAATTAAATCTGGCCAATTTTGCCCAATAACGAACTTAACCGAGATATTCATCTCCCTAAACTACTCTGAAAATTTCAACTACCTACCTCATTCCGTTCGAGAGTTATATCTATGTCTATGGATGAAAAGCAGTCTCACTACTCTCAGATCTCTTACTTCATGTTCAGTTCCGAAATGTAAGAATTTTCTGAGAAAAAGTAATTTGGGAGCAAACAACTGAGATTTTTCTCACTTCGCTCACAATTCTTCGACTGATTAGATTTGTCTCAGGAACATCATTTGACATTATGACAATTCATATTCATACATAGAATAATATCATTCTGTGACAACGTTGAAATACGATTTATTATTGAAATTTTGAAAAATCATATCTCCGAAAGTATTAGCTCTTTAGAGTTGAAAATGATATGAATGGATTCTTATGATAAAACTGCTTATTAAAAAAAATTTGATTTGGAATTTGTTTCGTAAAAAAAAATTTTTTTTTTTGTTACTCCGAAACCATCTGTCCGATTTTGCCCAATAACGAACTTAGCCGAGATATTCATCCCCCAAACCTACTCTGAAAATTTCAACTCTCTAGCTCATTCCGTTCGAGAGTTATCGTGCCTACGGACGGACCGGCCGGACCGGCCGGCCGGCCGGACGGCCGGACAGAATGAATTCCGACCACGGATTCTTGATCAGTGAGTCGAACCAAATCGTTTAAGACCATTTTCATCGAAATATTCCAAAATTACAGACATTTGGGCAAATTGATAAGCACTCAGTTCCGAGGAACTAGAGCGCCAAGAACAATGTGCCCAATAGATATTTCAGTAGTTAAAATTAATTGATTTTTTACGTTCCTGTTGTGGATTCGGAAATCGGAATCAAATATATGATATATCATATCATCATTAGGGTTATGTTCGACATGAAACGTTCACTGACGTTCACCGAAGTCCGAACGCCTCCGATATTCGGCAATCGAAGCTATTCATTCAGTGTTTTTCTTGGGTAAGTACTGAAAAGTTTAGATAAATTTCATAAATAGCAACTTTTTGAAGCTCGTTATTATATTTGTTTATTTCAGATTATGGTTCTGTGGGATATACTCACTGATGTTTTGGAGGAAATGATAGAAATTAATGTGAGGCCTGTCTCAAATAAGGACGAATAAGAAATTGATTCAATCTTTCTATTAGTTAATAATTTCCCGATATACACTATTGAATGACAAACAAATTTCCTATTGTAAGTATAAAATGTATTTACTTATTTGCCAAACTAATTCATGAATATTTTAGGTTAAGGAATTTTACAAGATGGGAAGGAGTTTCTTATATGACTACTTAAAAAAGTTATTATAAATGATTGGGAGCCAAGAAGAAAAAAATGTTTGATTTCGACCAAACTGGCTGAACTATTGATGGGTGAGTTTTTCAACATACAATTCATTAAAGTACCTAGCAAAAAAACACTACACCACTTATAGTTGTGTTTAAAATCTTGACTTTTTAAAGTGTATATCAATGAAACTCATTTGTAAGCATTGAATCATTTGTCGAATTTAAGCGAGTAACCGGAACAGAGCGGTTAAGACCAATCCCTTGCTATTATAACCGATTGGTTATGTTTAGCAAGAGATTGGTCTTAACTGCTCTGCTCCGGTTACTCGCTTAAATTTGACTTGTGTATTTAAAATACCTACATTACATTAATCACATGTAGGTACCTGACTACATGAAGGAACCTTTCAAATATGTTTCGGGAATAATTAGATAGAAAAATCTCATTGTTATTAGAATCTGCATGATACATTAATGTTATGATATAAGAGGTGTGCAGTATATACTTTATACCAGTGCATTACACTAAAGAATGCTAAAGGCTCGACTCTTCTGACATTTCTAGTAATCATTTTTCACAGATTTTACTCAAAAAGGTTTTAAAGTTTCCTGATTTTTTTGTATTCTTTAGTGACCGCAGATAAAAACCACCCATCTTCGGTAAAGAAGCCAATTGAAGTATCGACATAGGATTGACGCAGAAGGGCTAAGGAAAGGAGCTTGTCCAGCGAAAAGAACGCAGAACTCTGAAGTGGATTCTTTAACATTTTCGAATGAGTATACTTTTTTGTGTTGTGTTCATTGCTTAGAATGTTATTTTTCAGTTATAAATTATTTACAAGTACACTCTGTTTTCTTTCCAAGTAATGATATTCAAGGAATTCTTCTGTGAATTAAACTAAATTTGTTTTGATTATTTAACAAATTGTTTCTAAGACATATATATATATATATATATATGTTCCATTTTCAAGATTTATCTTGTAATCAAAAGAAAGATATATTTTTTCATTTCAAATGGTTTTCATTGCAGTTTCAATTTTAATATTATAGTAACGATTAAAGTAAAAAAATCTTGTCACTTTAATTAATAAACTAGATTCGATATTCTTCAACTGATAAGATTCAAATATTGTTATCAAAAAGAAAGTCATTTTTGGCGTTTCTTTTGATAAAAATGTTTGAATCTTATCAGTTGGAGAATATCGAATCTAGTTTAATTTACAAAGGATATCTCATGAACATATATATCGGTAACGGACATCTCATGGATATCCATAACAAATGTCTTATGGATGTCTGTAACAGATATCTTATGGACGTCGGTAACGGATATCCTATGGATGTCCGATTTGGTGGCCAACAGATATCTTTAGGACATCCATAGGATATCCAATAACCTCCCAGGATATCCTATGGATATCCGGAATATCCGCTACGGATATCCATCGGACATCCATAGTGTTAGTTAGTTAGAAGATGTTGAAGTGTAGGTTTTGTAATCTATATAACCATTTTGAAAAATGTTGTCGTAATAAAAATAAGTCGAGTCATTCACAAGATAAGTCAATAAATTCAGTCACAGTGTCTAAAGACAATAATCAAATGCATTTTATTGGAGCTTTAACTAAAGAAAAGTCTAATCAGGAACATTGGTTTATTACATTCAAAGTAAATAATAAATATGTGGATTTTTTGTTAGATACCGGAGCCGATCTTGATATAATGTCGATACATACACTAAAAGAATTAAACTTGGAACATAAAATTTCAAATATTGAAGGTATTAATATAAGTGGTTTAGGCAAACAGAAAATTCCAGTGTTGGGAAAGTCCGATTTAAATTGTAAATTTGAAAATGAAGAAGTAACGTTACAATTTATTATTGTGGACATAGAATGTTCTCCTATTATTGGTTTGCCAACTTGCAAACAACTCAATTTAATTAAAAGGGTCCATAGAGTTCAGAGTTCTTCCAAAACAGATTTAAACAAATTATTAATTATGTATAACCATTTATTCGAAGGTCTTGGATGTCTTCCACATGTATGCACAATCACAGTAAACCCACATGTTCTACCAAAGGTGGATGCGCCACGGAAAATTCCTTTCAATCTCAGACTACAATTGAAAGAGGAATTAGAAAGGATGGAAAAATTAGGGGTGGTACAGAAGGTAACAAAGCCGACAAAATGGGTGAATTCTATTGTGTTGGTAAGAAAGCCTAATAATACACTTCGTATTTGTTTGGATCCCAGAAGTTTGAATACAGCAATAATGAGATCACATTATCCCTTACCTAATATTGATGAAATTAGGTATAAACTAAAAAATGCTACAATTTTCTCACATTTAGATGCGTATTCAGGTTTCTGGATGCTAAAGTTGGATGAACCAAGTACTGACCTAACATGCTTTCAAACTTGCTTTGGTCGCTATAAATTTTTAAGATTGCCTTATGGATTGTCATGCGCCTCTGAAATTTTTTATAGAGAAATGGTTGACTTATTTGCTCATATGCCTGGAGTATTGATTTTCATTGATGATATTCTTGTTTATGGAAGAAATGAAGAAGAGCACAATAATAATTTAATGAGAGTTCTAGAAAAAATGAAAGAAGTAAATTTAAAGTTAAATAGAGAAAAATGTAAATTTGGTCTAAATAGTGTCATTTTTTTGGGTCATGAATTTTCATCAGAGGGTATAAAAGTAGACTATAATAAAATAAAAGCGATCAGAGAAATACCAATTCCTAAAAGTGTAAAAGAACTCCAACGATTTTTGGGAATTTTAAATTATTTGTCTCCATTTATAGAAAATTTGTCAGAAAAAACCAGCATCTTAAGAACATTATTGAAAAGGAATTCTTGCTGGCAATGGGATGAAAACCATAATGAAGCATTCAAAAATTTAAAAGAATGCATAAGTTCAACTCCAGTTCTTGCCAATTTTGATATAAGTAGGAAAATAACTTTAGCTGTTGATGCATCACAATCAGCAGTTGGTGCAGTAATCTTACATGAAAAGAAACCTATTGCATACGGTTCTAAGAGTCTAACGGAAACACAGAAACGATATGCTCAAATAGAAAAAGAGCTTTACGCAATTTTATACGGTTGTCAAAAATTTCATCAATATATATATGGTCGTAAAGCATTAGTCCATACCGATCATCGTCCATTAGTATCTCTATTTAAGAAACCACTCAATGAAGTCCCTCCTAGATTACAGAGAATGATGATGTCTCTTCAAATGTATGATATTGATGTAGAGTATGTGCCAGGTAAATTAATGTTTATACCAGATGCACTCTCTAGAGCGCCTTTACCTGATACAGAAGTTACTAAATACGAGAATGAAATCAATATGCATGTCAAAATGATTGTTTCTAATTTATCAGTAAGTCCGGAGCAGTTAAAGAAAATTGAGCTTGCTAGCCAAAATGACATTGAATTAGTTCTTTTAAGAAAATATTATTCGGAAGGTTGGCCAAATTATAAAGATAAGGTCAAAGATATTGTCAAACCCTATTTTAATTTACAGTCACAGATATATTCAGTCAGGGATTTAGTATTTTTTGGTGATAAATTAATAATTCCAAGATGTCTTAGGTCTGAAATGTTAAGTAAAGCACATTTGGGTCATATGGGGATAAATAAATGTAGAAATCTTTTAAAGTCAATAGCATACTGGCCAAACATCAATAGTGATATAAAAAATATAGTCGATAACTGTCAAATCTGTGCAAAATTCAAGCCTAATAATGAAAGGGAACCACTTCAGCCATATTCAATTTGTAGGGTACCATGGCAAAGAGTGGGCGTTGATTTCCTATATTTTGATAAATCCAATTATTTAATAGTCACTGATTATTTTTCAAAATTTATTGAGATGTCTGAGATAAAGTCCACTTATAACGCAGAAAATGTTATTTTACATTTAAAATCGATTTTTGCTAGACATGGCATACCACAGCAATTAGTAAGTGATAATGGTCCTCCTTTTAATTCAATTCAGTTCAAAAATTTTATTTATAAGTGGGAAATAGAACACATTACGTCAAGTCCAAACTATCCTCAATCTAATGGTCAAGCCGAAAGTTCAGTAAAAATCATAAAAAATATTTTGAGAAAATGTTCAGAAACAAATTCAGATCCTTATCTTGCTCTTTTACAGTATAGAAATACGCCCAAAGAGAATCTTCCCTCTCCTGCGCAATTACTAATGTCACGACAGCTTCGGTGCATATTACCTGTCACCGAGGAAAAATTGAAGCCCAGAATAGTAAAATTTAATGAATACAAAACAGGTATGTCAAATAATATCCAAAGGATGAGAAAACATTATAAGTGTAGAAAAAATAATTTGCATAATCTCTATGAAGGGGAAAAAGTCTATTTCAAAAAGGATGTTTCTGGTCAGTGGTTACCAGGTACAATCGAAAAATATTTTGGTAAAAGGTCTTACTTAATAGTTGATAATCAGGGAAGGAAATATCGTCGCAATAGAAAGCATGTTCGGTCAAACAAAAGTTCAATAGAAAATTCGGAAACTTTGCCTTCTGTATCACAGATGGATGATAAAGTTGATGCTTTGAAATCATTGATCTTCTTTCCACCATTCAATGACGAAATAATACCATCAGTTAATTCAAACTTAAATCATAATGTGGAAGATATTCAACAGACAAGGTCCGGAAGAACAATAAAGAAACCTGTAAGATTTGGAGAGCCTATTGAGCTCAATGACAACTTAAATATTTCTTTTTTGTAAATAATTATTTTAGATAAGTTTAAAATTTGTATAATATTGTATATTGAAATACTAGTATAGGATATGGGATTTAGATAAGCATTGGGGAAAAAGGGAGATGTTACGGAACGCAGCTGCTAATGTCACAGCTGACCGAACGTAGCATATAATATGTATGGTGACATTTGACCAGGAAAGACATGCCTGGTAAATGTCGTATGTCAGCGAGTCGTATGTGAAGAGTCGAAGAATAAAGTGTCTAGAAACAAAAGTCTTTTATTAAAAATATAAAAGAAACACATAGGACGAACCTGTGATATCTGGGTGAGGATCCTTCAGTTGGGTTGTCACCAGCGCGATATTATTATTATTATTATTTTGAGAATAATAGGACCTCGGAAGAATGTAGTATGAGTTCAAATGCATTGTGAGACTTCAATAATCTGACCTACCGAAAAAAGCGTTCCCGTACGCCCATGAGTTGAAGTGGTCATAATAGCCCCTATCCCAAACTGCCCCTATCGGACAGAATGTGTTTTCGGTGCTATCATCTTAACACTTCCCTTCAACTTCCTGTTACTTGTTCCGAATCTTATCGATACACTTAAACCTGGATCCAACTTCCAGGGATTCCAACACTTTACAGTGGCCGTCGCTGAAATGCCGCGATATTTCTGGATATAAATCATTGTAAAGTCCTTCATAAAAGTCAGATAATATTACACGAGGGTGTTTATTGCACCAGAATGAACTAGGCCTCATCGTCACGCTGATTGAAAACGTTGGTTGAATAGCAGCAATCCTCCTGGATTCTTGCAAAGCTTTTCGAGGTAAGAACACATTTCAATTTCAACAGAGTGATATAAAGCAGTCACTCTCAACGTACCATTTTCGTAGAATTTCCAAGACTTCATTGTGTGCTGCAAGCGTATACAGGGTGGGTTTTCAAAAACTTGTCATTGGCACATTTCCGAAGTTATAAGAGGTATGAAACATTTTTGAAAAAGTCCTGTTGACTGTAACTTTGACGCGCTGTTCAAATTTATAGCCAGAGCGATCACCCATCCAGGTACTGAACTCGCCCAAAGCTGCTTGCTCCAGGAAAACAAATAATATTCACATTATTTCCAAGAATATAAATCCCACTCAAAAAACAAACATCCAAAAAAACTGATCGTCTTTTTGGTCGAGAAGGGTCTCAAACGAATAGTCTCGATCCAAATACATACATTCTCTGTTGGTTCAAAAATAAACAGCACCGTGTCTGTGGTAATTCAAAATATTGATAGGCATTTCTTTATTGAATATGAATTGCTCCATCAACAAAATTGGTTCAAGCCCTGTGGACAGGCGCTTTGGCGCTCTTGTTAAAACTTTGACAAATCATATCTTGGAAAGTATTGGTAAGAGTTGGGAATTATATCAATGGATTCTTATGATAGAACTTCATAATAGCAGGAATTAAATTCAAACATTATAAAAGAATTTAAGTTCAACAAGAGTGACAAAACTTATTAATCCAAAACCCAATAGACCAATTCTACCCAACAACGAACTCATCCGAGATATTCGTTCCTCAATTCTATGATGAACGATACATTTTTTCATCGAATCCACTCTGAAAATTATATTATATCAATTGAAACTTTAGCCAATATTTCAGTTTTGTTTCTACGGGAGATATTCTGAACTCAATATTATTAACTTACCATTACCATTCCCATCATCATATGGATTAACCAGGGGCATTAAATATCAAAATTTGACATATCATGTCTCAGGAAAATGAGTTGACATGTATCAACCCAGATCATATCATAATAATTCATAGATAGAATAATTATCGCATTCTGTGAAAACACAGAAGTACGCTTTATTATTGAAATTTTGAAAAATCATATCTCCGAAAGTATTAACTTGTTAGAGTCAAAAATAACAGCAATGGATTCCTATGGTGAAACTGCATCTTAAGAAAAATTCATTTTGAGATTTGTAATGTAAAAAAAAATTTTTTTTTATACTCCGAAACCATCTGACCGATTTTGCCCAATAACGAACTTAGCCGAGATATTTATGTCCCAAATCTATTCTGAAAATTTCAACTGTCTATCTCATTCCGTTCGAGAGTTATCGTGTTAACGGCCAGCCGGACGGCCGGACAGAGTCGATTTCAACCACGTATCCTTGATCAGTGAGTCGAACCAAATCATTTAAGACCATTTTCAGCCAAAAATAATAAATAACCTTTCAAAAGTCCCCTTTCACAAATATACTCCTCTGTAGCTACATGGATCTCTTGCAGAAGAATCACCTCCGATAATTCTTGGCGCTCTTGTTCCTCGGAACACATTACTTATCAATTTGCCCAAATGTCTGTAATTTTCGAATTTTTGGCTAAAAATGGTCTTGAACGATTTGATTTGACTCACTGATCAAGAATCCGTGGTCGAAATCGATTCTGTCCGGCCAGCCATCCGTCCGTCCGTTAACACGATAACTCTCGAACGGAATGAACTAGACAGTTGAGATTTTCAGAGTAGGTTTGAGGAATAAATATCTCGGTTAAGTTCTACATTGGGCAAAATCGGTCTGATAGTTTCGGAGTAACGAAAAAATTTTTTTTTCGCATTACTACTTTTGAATTCAACATGGAATTCTTGAAAGACAGGTATGTTAATGAAGTTACTAACTTCATGGAATAATTTAGAGTCAAGAATCAGAAACTATTGACAACTTGTCATGTCGAATGTAAATACAGTGGACCAGTTCACCCCGATCGTTGGAGTATTTTGATATTTCGGCAATATCTTCACCAATATAGATCCGATCGAGTTCAAATCTAGAACTTTACTGGAAAATGAGGTTTTGAAGGCTCTCGTAGAATTTTAACCATATCTCATGGATAGTTGCTGAAATACAGAATTTTTTTTTCCAGTCATGCGGTCCTCACAAAATTTTGCATAAGTCTTTGTGTCGGTATTTTTCAACTAATTACCGTGCTTTGTTTCGATCAAATCGTTATTTTTCGAGTTATTGGGAAATCTAAATTTCAAATGGCTATAAAACTCGGTGAATTTTGCCCCTTAACGAAAATCTATTAAATAATAAATTATAGGCAATCATAATTGGAATATTATACTTCTCAAATAAACTACTAATCAAGTACTAATATTTAGAAAGTTCCAAACATTAATCTACATCCGAGAACCTTTCAATTTTTACTTCACTACTACTGAGATCACTCACTGACTAAAAAGTTCCATATACCTACCGAAATTCACACCGCTAACCCAATATTTGAGCTATGTACACTGTACAGGTTGAATTGAGTTAAAATTGAATGAAATATAAAAATCAGGATAGAGGGGAGGAGTATGGGAAAGTGGAACTTTCCTACTTAAATATAAAATATATATTTATTAATTGAACCGAAGCGAATATGAAAAGTTGATCTTATTTAAAGTAATGTATGAAAGTTAATGCCATTTTTGGCGCTCTAGTTCCTCGGAACTGAGTGCTTATCAATTTGCCCAAATGTCTGTAATTTTCGAATATATCGATGAAAATGGTCTTAAACGATTTGGTTCGACTCACTGATCAAGAATCCGTGGTCGAAATTCATTCTGTCCGGCCGGTCCGGCCGACGGTCCGGCCGTAGGCAAGATAACTCTCGAACGGAATGAACTAGAGAGTTGAAATTTTCAGAGTAGGTTTGAGGGATGAATATCTCGGCTAAGTTCGTTACTGGGCAAAATTGGACAGAAGGTTTCGGAGTAATAAAAAAAAATTTTTTTTTTTACACAACAAATTCCAAATTAAATTTTTTTTAATAAGCAGTTTTATGATAAGAATCCATTCATATCATTTTTAACTCTAACAAGCTAATACTTTCGGAGATATGATTTTTCAAAATTTCAATGTAAATCGTATTTCACAGATTGATATAATTATTCTATGTATATTCTATGTATGAATTGTCATAAAGTCAACTTGACAGAAGGGAATATTGTAACTTCAAGAATATTGGGGTTGAAATACTCGTATTTTAGCGATGCAACGGGGACCTCACCCGAAAATGTTTGAAAATATTACGTAAATATTGAAAGCATAATTCTGTAGTTCGAGAGAGGAGAAAATTTTGTGAACTTAGATCAGAAAATTTTTGATCGATTACAAGGTAATTTATTATTAATTATCTTCTTTTATACATGTTTTATGGAATACCTACTATTTGTAGGTACTTTAAACCTGTTTTGGGCAATTGTCATACGAAACTTGTTTTTTTGGCGCTCTAGTTCCTCGGAACAGAGTGCTTATCAATTTGCCCAAGTGTCTGTAATTTTGGAATTTTTGGCTGAAAATGGTCTCAAATGATTTGTTTCGACTCACTGATCAAGAATCCGAGTGCGAAATCGATTCTGTCCGGCCGGCCGACCGGCCGTAGGCACGATAACACTCGAACGAAAGGAGTTAGCGGATTGAAAATTGCAAGGTGGTTTTGGAGCGTAAATATCTCGGACAAGTTCGTTAATGGGTGAAAACCATCAAGGGGTTTCGGAGTTATGGCCGATTTTAGTAAAAATATTTTTTATGAATATTTCCGAAACCGATCACTCGATCTATCTGAAATTTAGCACCAAATTGTAGAATCATGACCTTTATACGCATGTGAAGTTTTGTATTGACCAGATTACCGCAAAGTGTAAAAAAAAAAAATTTGAAAATGTGGTGCAGTTCTTTTTCTCATGATTGCTCATTTAATCTTGATAAATAAACTATTATTTGAATTGAATTTCCTTTATGATGCAGTTCTATCATATGAATACATTGATATAATTCCCAACTCTGAGAAACCAATACCAGATATAATTTGTCTGTTTGAACTAGAGCGCCAGAAAGCTCCTGTCCACAGGGCTTGAACCCATTTTATTTTTTCCATTTCACTGACATTTTCATGTTATCGTTTATTCGAAAACTGATCATTGCAAACTACTTTACGCACTTCGGTTGTTGTGGAATTTTCCATATTCATATGATTTCCGGACGTTTCACATGGTTTGCTGAAAATACGCCAAAATACAATTTCAACAACACTGACAGTTGGGATTGAATCATAAAAGAGGAAATGTCATGGAACTGAATGTTATTCATAGAAACATCATAAATTTGCGCCGCGAATGCATTATGTGCACAATGTAGGTCCTTCTTCATTTGAAATGGACATGATCGACACACGCAAAGCAGCTAACTAATTCTTTGATTCCCTATCACAAACAAATGTTCGGCGCCTCTCGAATCCTGAATACTGATTCAACCAGAGCTTCGGGCACAGTGGCGTGGATTTTGGTGCAAACAAACTGATTTTTCGTCCAGATTGAATTTTCATTTAAAAAAAACAGAGCAGCGAATTGCACCCTGAGGCGATATATTCTCAAATTCATCATTTTGAATTGGAGAGCTGTCGAATGTAGTTTTTGAATCACCCAGAATCGGAAATTAAATCGTCAATACCTTTAACATCATGACAAAATTTAGAGAACCGCTTCAAAATCCCAATTATACTGATTAATGAGTTCTCGCAATTAATCTCGTTATAGTTTTGGAAAAATTATTGAAATAAAGAGAAAAACTTTTCACAATTAATAATATGCTGTTAACATAATACATACAGGGTGTCCCATAAAGACCATGTCAAACGAAAACGGAAAGTAGATCAGAATGTGATCTGCCTGATCTGAAAAAATCGTTTATATGAAAGTCTCACAGTTTTCCAGATATTTTATGTTTCATGAAAATGTTGAATTTTTTCACTTAAAATGCTTTCTCTCTGGCGGAAGCTACAATTAAATACTTTTCGAATCAGTTTTTTTTCCGTAAATATTGTTGAATGATTACTTCAAATCATGCAATGCAAAATAGCACAAAATATTATACAGGGATTCTGAAAAAAAAATTAAAATTCATGTTCTGAAGGAAGTGTTTTTTTGTACTGAATTCTATCTGACGTGGTATAAAGAAAAGACACTAGACCTTTTCTGCATATTACGTTGAAAAGTTGCCCATTTTGATAGGATTCCGAAAAGGTAAAATACAGGTGATAACCTTCTTCACGAAAAAAGATATTTGAATGTTTATCGAAAATGGAGCATTTCTGTGAAAAACTGATTTTGTCACCTTTTCCACAAATCCTTTCATTTTGCAGATTCTTCTGTAACATATTGAATAATTCTCTTGAAAAATGTCAGTTAGTCCTTAAATTACTTATAAAGTGAAATTATTCATTAATTGCAATGATATAATGTAAAAACGCACAGGACCTTCAACATCAACAAATCTATTGCGAAGAAACTTTATAAAAATATCAATCATAACAATTCAGGATTCTTATTAGAGCAAATGCTCAAAATGACCACCCCCTCCTCTAATACATGCCCTGCATCTATTGAGAAATGACCTTTTCAAACCATACAAACTTCTCCCCGCTATTTTGGCTGCTGAAATACGAATTCGGCCCCTAGTTGTGCTTCATCTCTTATGGTATTCAAATAAATTTCATTATTTTTTAAAACCCCAGTAAAAAAAATCCCGAGGATTTAAGTCTGGTGAACGGGGAGGCCACAAAATTTCACCGCCCCTTCCGATCCACCGGTGAGGATATGTTTGGTTTAAATATTCCCTAACATGACGACTGTAGTGTGCTGGGCACCCGTCGTGTTAAAACCATAGATTACTTCGCATTTCCAGTGGTATATCTTCTAAGAGTAAGGGTACACTGTTCCTTAGAAAATTCAAATAGTTGGTGCCGTTTAATGATTGCGGCAATTCTGTCGGACCGAATATTTTTCCATCGTATATTCCAGTCCATAAATTCACCGTAAATCGATATTGGGATCTATCTTGCCTTATATTGTGCGGATTCTCGATGTTCCAACTATGAAGATTATGCAGATTGATATAACCGCTTTGAGTACAGGAAGACTCATCAGTACAAAGGATATTATTGAAAAAATCGGGATTTTCTGTTTCAGCAACATTTGTTGACAAAATTCTACTCGGGCTTGATAGTCTCTTGGTAGTAGTTGTTGAAATCGCTGAATATGGTAGGGGTGATATTTGTGTTTCTTCAGGATTCTATGGGCACTTGATTTTGATATGCCTGTCATGAGCTCTATCATTCTGGTTGATACTGAAGGATTATTTTAGACATCATTCAAAATGGTGTCATCTTCCACGATCGAAGGCCGGCCACTACTTTTACGACTCCCAGGAACTCTTTCTTCGACAATTGCATTATTGGTCCGGAAAAAAACTTCGTAATGAGGATGTCGGCGATTGGGGTACCGCTCTGAATAAAGCATCGATGCTGCTCTAGCATTAAGATGTACTTCTCCATAAATAAGGTGCATGTCGGCGTATTCTCTTGCAGTATACGAAACATTTTCTGTAGACATTTTACCCAGTAAACTGATACGCATTAACTTCCACTAGATGAAAATGAACGTTTCCATAGATACCTTAAGTACCTTAACTTTGAATCATTGAATCGCATCACATCATATCGATGTTGAGAGTTCTTTAGGTAAAGAAAAAGAAATAAAAAAAACTCAGTCAGTGAATTGGCATCTTAGTAACATTTTATTGATTTGTTGATTGATTATTTTCAGCAGGAAGTGCAAAATGGAAGTATTTGTGGAAAAGGTGAAAAAATCAGTTTTTCACAGAAATTCTCCATTTTCGATAAACATTCGAATATATTTTTTCGTGAAGAAGGTTATCACCTTTATTTTACCTTTTCGGAATCCTCACAAAATGGGCAACTTTTCAACGTAATATGCAGAAAACGTCTAGTTTCTTTTTTTTATACCACGTCAGATAGAATTCAGTGAAAAAAAAAACACTTCCTTCTGAACATGCAATTCAATTACAATTTTCAATCCCTGTATAATATTATATGCTATTTTTCATTGCATGAATTGAAGTAATCATTCAACAATATTTAAGGAAAAAACTGATTCAAAATGTATTCAATTGTAGCTTCCGCAAGAGAGAAAGCATTTTAAGTGTAAAAATTCAACATTTTCATTAAACATCAAATATCTCGAAAACTGTGAGACTTTCATATGAACGATTTTTTCACATCAAATAGAGCACATTCTGATCTACATTCCGTTTTCGTTTGAAGTAGTCTTTACGGGACACCCTGTACATGTTTCGGGTTTTATCCCATTTTCCAAACTGTGTTGAAAGAAATTTGTTGATATTCTGATATTTATACCAGGTGTCAATTTGAAAACTTGCCAGGCCAATTATGTCAATTTTTATTCGGATGGTGATATACATACAAATACAACATTTGAGAACAGACTGTTTTATTGTTTAGCTAGTAATGGAAATCATTTCGAGCATCTCATTTGATTAGTAAACTAACTGAATAAATATTTTCAAACTGTAGAATTCATTTAGAGGGACACAAGTTGTCTTTCTTTTGAGGTATACCTCACCCTCTATTCCATATTAAGAATTTAGGGGTGACAACCGCTACACCTAGGCTTGAGAAGATTTTGGCTTACAAACATCCCTGTCGTGACGTAATTGGCCAGGTAAGTTTTCAAATTGACACCCTGTATATAATTTATTTATGCAATGTTTTGCAAAGCCGGTGGATATTTTATTTTGAAGTTGAGATTTTTTTGTTTTTCATGGAAACTAATGGGTCATTCTACGCAAACTATCATTTTGAGTTGTATGAATTTTGAAAAAACAAATGTTTGGATATATTGAGAATAAAAATTTAGATAAATTGTTTTAATTTGAAATAATGATAGGATCAGATAAGTTTCTTTAATTTACTGAGATTTTTTATTTATTATTATTATTTATTATATTATCAAGAAATAGATTCCAGAGGAATGATGGAGCTACAGAGGAATGACAAAACTCAATGAATACAAATTGTTTATTACAAGAAAATATTAAATATAAGACGCATAAAAAGGATAATAAAAAACGTTATGAATGCGAAGCTGAAACATATTTCAATAACAAATATTTACTTTAATTTTGTTCAAAATTATTGAATTATTATACTATATTATACTATATAGTGGTTAACTTTCCTAGAGCGTCATTCTTTTTCTATCAATAATTTAATCATACTTATACAGATATATACCAAAAATATTTTAGGAGTCTTCAATATTGTAACGATTGAGTCAAAATTAATATCAGAAATATCTTTTTCATCTGCATAGAATATTTGATTCTTATGAATTCTTAGGTACTGCAGTTCATTAATAGGCCTCGTAATTTTGTCTTCCTTTTTCTTTAAATATTGATCGCGTTCTTTTTGTCTGAATTTTTCTCCTCCATCTAGATCCGTCTTTAATCTCTCATACCTTTTTTTTCAGCTTCCCTTTTCCGCTCTAATTTTTCTTCCCTTGACAACGGCATATTACCCTAAAAATGGATTTGATTTCCTTCAATAAAATAATAAGATAATTTTAAGCTTTAAAATTCAGTTAATACTGATGTCCGTTATTTCTCTGGACAAGTTGTCATTTCCCTGGCATCTTATTTGCCAGAGGAATGACGCCAGAGGTATGATGATTTGAATAAAATATTCGATAAATCTGACCCTGCTAAATATTATAACCTAGTTTTTTCAGGATTGTTCTTGAATTACTTATAATAATATATCATTTATCAAAAAAAAAACAAATATAATTTTATGAAATATACTTACCAGAGTAATGACTATGCAGTTTGTGACAACTATGTTTTAATAACAAAAGGCCAAATTATCAAAGATACACGAAACAGGTTAACAAGAAAATAATGCTGCACGTGCTAATCCTAAGATGCAAAATGTCTACATCTAAAAAGTTAGCTGTTAGCGCCGTCTGTTATGTCATTTTTGTAATTCTCTATTAGGGCCAAAGGAATGACTTAATAGGCGGTTAATTAATATATTTGTGAATTATTCCAAAAAAATTATTTTTTTTTCCAGTAAATTAGTAATATTGACAAGTTTTATTCAATATTCAAATATTAATTGTCGGTACTGTTATTATTTTGATATTTCAATAGCCTAAAATAATCAATTCAATTCGAATTCTTCGTACGGTTACATGCCAGAGGAATGACTTTTTGGAAGAAAAATACGAAATTATAATTGTAATATATTAGTTTTCACTATTTTATTGTTCAACCCCTAAACAGTGTTTAATGTATCTTAATTATTTCATAGTCGTAATTATTGTAAAATAGATACCAAGTAATAAATTTTCAGTTACTTGTAAAATGATAGATTGCATAGAATGACCCTAATATTCATAGAATTCCTAAATACGAAACTCTCAAAAATCAGTGAGCTTTCTAGATATGAAAATATCTATAGTTTGAAATATAGATTGTCTCATTGCAAGCAACAAACTCCTGTGGATAATGGTCACTAAAATGATTCTAAATAACACAACGTCTATGGGTCTTTGTTCACTCATAAAGGATATACAGGGTGCGACTCCGTAACTCGTTGAGGTTTATTTAATTTATGTAACAACACTATCTATTGGTTTCACCGTGAAAGATACGTTTATAATTATTTATTTTATACAAAACCTCCCCGTCATTTAGCATACATGAGGAACACGCATTCAGGTTCAATGAAGAGTAGAATACGCTACAAAACAAGCGCCATGCATTCAGAGAGTCACTTGTAATTCTACGTAGACAGCTCTTGGTTTATTATTTTCATCCATTGGGAAATTGCTCTCGTCGTCTCTCCGTTTGAAAATTCTGAATGTACTGTGTACTTGTGTCTCATGATACCTCAAGTGCACTTGAGATTACATATTCCACTTGCATCCTATAAAATCTATATATTATTGAGAACACTCAGCGTTCCGGAGCTGCAGTCAAACAGAAATTAGACTGTATGGGAAGAAATACACAATAAATCAAGTTGCAGAAAATAGGTATTTGAAAACAGTTCGCTGTAGAATCTATTCTGTCGAATTTAGCATTTTTTCAGTTTGACCATTCTCTAGTACTTTATACTGAATTTATTAAATAAATAACATGTTCTCGCTTAGATAAAGATGACTATTAGATTCCTTAGTGACACTGAAATGCTCCCAGCCCAGAAGATCCCAACAGACTGTTCATCTTTTAGATTCCTCATTATGTCTAGATTAGATTGTAAGTCGATAATTCTGAGACCCACTTGTAGTTGATGCTGAGTACCAACTTCAACAAATATAATCTTGGCAGGTTAAACTATATTAATGTTTGGTTCTTAGGGTAGATAATTTTAGAAAAAGAATCGTTTAATTATTGTCATCAAAATCATAGAAGAGGCGTATCCAATTCAGGATATTGCTATTGAAGAATCAATTTCCGTTCACACCTTTGCATATGGAAAACTTGATTATCGGGAACATCAAAGTACACGTAAGTCATATAAGTATATCCTATGGTTGGTTATCGCAATTAGAAAACAGAATTGAGTTCGTAACTCTGCATATAAAGACATTGTTTTCTAGGACAGCAAATTGTAAGTTTGCCTGTTTGATATCGAGTTTCAAACGGTTTTAAAACAATCAAATATAAATTCGCTGGCTTTAGAATGTAATATACAGGGTTGGGATAAAGTATGGAACCATGTAAATATCTTTTAAACAAAAAGAACGATATTTATCAAAATTTGCAGGTAAGTGCAATGGAACAAAATTCATCTGATGTACATTTTTTTGTTAATAATATACCTCCGGTTTAACCGAAAATGCCATCAACTTCTTTCATTTAAATGGGACACCCTATATATTTTTACAGATTTTGAAAAAGCTTGTTATTTTGAATTCATACGTACTGAGTTTAGTGTCAAAAAATTTGTAAAAACGAGGAATAACTCACTTTTAGTTGTAAAATAGGTGTACATTTCATTATTTTAGAATAATGAGAAACAAAATTACTTCAAAGTTTCAAAATGCTCGCCGTTTACTTGCTGACAATATGCCATCCTATTAACAAATTCTTGAGTCACTCTTCACAAGACTCCACGTATTAGTTCACATTCATCAATAATTCTTTGTCTCAATTCCTGTAAATTTGTTGGTCGTCTAACATAATCACGTGATTTTAGATAACACCAAAGAAAAAAATCTAACGGACTAAGATGCGGAGAACGTACAGGCCACTATATGAATCATCTAAATCCAATCCATCGATTTGGAAAATTCGCATCCAGAAAATCCCTAACCCGTCTATCATAGTGGGGAGGTGCTCCATGTTGTTGAAACCAAATATTTTGTGGTAATTGCCCATTCTGTTGGAGTGCAGGAATAATTTCGTTATTTAGTAGATCCAAATACTTGTCACCATTAAAGTTTCCGTCGATAAAAAATGGGCCTATAAGCCTATTTTCGACAATTCCCATCCAAACATTCAACTTCTGTGTTGCTTAAGCAACAAATTTCAAATTCAATTTTTATTTGAGATGCAGTTTCACCATTAAAATCCATCGATATCATTTTCAACTTCAACAAGTTAATACTTTCGGAGATATGATTTTTCTAAATTTCAATAATGAATCGTACTTCTATGTTTTCACAGAATGCTATAATTATTCTATCTAAGCTTTATTATATGATCTGTGTTTATACTCGTACAATTCATCCTTTTCTATAAGAGAGAGTCAAAGTCAGTTCAGCTATTTTAATTTGATTTCTTCCATGGCGCAGTTCTCATTCTCAGATTGCTCATTTAATCTTGATAAATAACCTATTATTTGAATTGAATTTTCTTTATGATGCAGTGCTATCATAAGAATACATTGATATAATTCCCAACTCTGAGAAACCAATACTTTCGGAGATATAATTTGTCTGTTTGAACTAGAGCGCCAGAAAGCTCCTGTCCACAGGGCTTGAACCATTTTTTTTTAATAGACGACACTTTTTCCGGTCGGAAAAAAGTCCCTCTCCGAGAGTACCTCCATTTTTCTCCCATTTTCACGAACGTAAATGGAAATAATCTTAAAAAAACCTTCTTCGAAAACATTTTTCTTGATCTGCTTCGGTGTTTGGTTGAAATGTCAAGATTACTTTCAGTATTATTGAAATTAATAAAATGAAAAGGTATTTTGTATTCCGTTTGAAATGAAAAACATAAGAAGTATTGTCATTGTGTATTTAAATACATTTATGAACTCTTTTGCGCATATCTGGTCATCAGTGGTGATAACAATCTTGTAAGGTGATCTTCAGTGTTGCCACCTTCATTAAAATATCGCTCAAGCCATTTTTAAAGTTAATAACTACTGACAACACCAACTATCCAACTCTACTTTTTCCCTTAAGGTTAAGTTGTTTAGTAGGTGGCATAAGATGACATCAAAGATGTACCCAACCTTTCTAGCATTTAAAAAATATCTGCCTCACCTAAGGACATGAAATTTCAATTTATTTCCCAATTGAAACAGCGCATTTTTCTGCAGCATCCACCTGAGAATCATAAAAGTTGGCGCGATGCGTTGAAATCATTTTCAGCTCTGTCGTTAATCTTGCCTTCTCCTTATTCTGACCGAATGTTCGCGCCAGTTTAATTGTGAGATTTCGCTGGTTTGCTTTTCGGGAACGACGCGAAGGAACAATTCCCCTGATGAAACTAAATATAAATCAAATGAGGCAAAACATCTATTTTTGCCGAGACAGGAAAGTTTTGTGTTGGGGTTCGAACATGTTCGATGATGCGAAAGTCCACCTTGGGAAATGGGCCGGACAAAATGCTGGAAACGTAATAAAACGAAAGAATTTTGATGTGAAATGTGGAGGATTTCGGTTTTCGTCCAGCCCCCCACCACCGCGATCTGTTTGTTTATTTCATAGCGGACCGGCATCTATATACAAAAATTGACAGCGTTTAACGTCGATCCAATGAATAACATCGCTGTCTGTTAATATTCCAGTAGTCAACCCTTATATTTGCTGAGATGTGACATAAAACCCATTAAAAAATGACTATTTTCATTTTGCATTTGAATACTTTATTCAGAAAACGATTTTATATTTTATTTGAAATAACTCTTAGGACATATTTTTCCAAAATACTTCTCGATATACTCGGTATCTTATAGCCATGTACTTAATATCATGTCAGCACTAATAACGTGCAACAATAATCTTTAAGATTGAGACAGATGTTCGTGCATAAAAAAGTCAATTTCACTACAAGCGCATTTTTTAGAATATTTTTAGAGTAATTGAAAAAAAATTTAAAAAATCAAAAAAAAATTTTTTTTTTTATTTTTCCATAAATTTGAACATTTTTGGCGCTCTAGTTCCTCGGAACTGAGTGCTTATCAATTTGCCCAAATGTCTGTAATTTTCGAATTTTTCGATGAAAATGGTCTTAAACGATTTGGTTCGACTCACTGATCAAGAATCCGTGGTCGAAATTCATTCTGTCCGGCCGTCCGGCCGGCCGGCCGGTCCGGCCGGTCCGTCCGTAGGCACGATAACTCTCGAACGAAATGAGCTAGACAGTTGAAATTTTCAGAGTATGTTTGGGGGATAAATATCTCGGCTAAGTTCGTTATTGGGCAAAATCGGACAGATGGTTTCGGAGTAACAAAAAAAAAATTTTTTTTTTACAGAACAAATTCCAAATTAAATTTTTTTCAATAAGCAGTTTTACCATAAGAATCCATTCATATCATTTTTAACTCTAACAAACTAATACTTTCGGAGATATGATTTTTCAAAATTTCAATGATAGAATTATTCTGTGGCTATTCTATGAATTGTTATAATGTCAACTTTGACGTTGTCTCATTGTAATTCATTCCAGTAATGGTATCAATATGAGAATTAGAATATTATCATACTTTTGTTGGTTGATATTTTCATGCCGATGGTCAATCCATATGATGATGGGAATGGTAATGGTAAGTTAATAATATTGAGTTCAGAATATCTCCACTAAAAACAAAACTGGAATTGAGGAATGAATATCTCGGATGAGTTCGTTGTTGGGTAGAATTCTTCTATTGGTTTTGGATTGATAATTTTTGGCACTCTTGTTGAATTTAAATTCTTCTATGATGTTTGAATTCAATTTCTGCTAAGATGAAGTTCTAAATTTCAATAATGAATCGTACTTCTGTTTTCACAGAATGCTATAATTATTCTATCTAAGCTTTATTATATGATCTGTGTTCATACTCGTACATTTCATCCTGTTCTATAAGAGAGAGTCAAATTCATTTCAGCTATTTTAATTTGGTTTCTTCCATGGTGCAGTTCTCAGATTGCTCATTTAATCTTGATAAATAAACTATTATTTGAATTGAATTTCCTTTATGATGCAGTTCTATCATAAGAATACATTGATATAATTCTCAACTCTGAGAAACCAATACTTTCGGAGATATAATTTGTCTGTTTGAACTGGAGCGCCAGAAAGCTCCTGTCCACAGGGCTTGAACCCATTTTTATTTATAAAATGCACAAGAAAAATGAATAAACATCATTTTTGCATTTTCTTAAAGGTTATGATCATTTAATATCAAAATCATGATCCTTTAATTGTTTTTCAAAAATTTGATCGAATAAAACAAAAAATGGCTCGATCGATTGAATCGAAACTTTGTGGAGTTTTTGTGGGCATATTGAACTGAAAAAACCACACCTAACATTACTGATTTTCCTGATATTTCCAACTAAGCAACATGATTTTCCCAATAGCCGTCAAAAGCCTTTTTTCTTGATTTTTCAAATTAACGTAAAGATTGAAAGACATTTTTTCTTTGAAAAATTGTATCTGATTTGTGGGGTGTTTAGTCAAGATTTCAAATCCGTCCCTAATTTTTGTGTGCGAAAAGCGATTGCTGAGATATTGATGGTTACAGATAAAAAGGTCCTGTTCCATTCAAAGATCGATATCTCAGCGAGAAATGATCGTATCGAACTTTTCAAAAAAGCTAATTCAAGCTGAATAAACAAGTTATCCGATAGATGCAGTGGCTGAGTTGTGAACAAATTTTCCAAGTTTGTAGATTAAAAAAAAGAAACGAAAAAATTTCGGAATAAAATTTTTTTCAGTATTCACTAGGATTGAGCGGAAAACATTGCTTGAAAAAATTTTTTATCACAAGATCTCAAAACTAGAAACTCCAAGATTTAAAATCCTCTTTTTCGTATTTCTGTGCGACCATTTTTAAGGGAAATACAGTCACTTGAAAAACCTTAAAAAATTTGGAATTTTTTTTTGATCCTTTAATTTTTTCCACTAGTTTATGTTGTTTCCGGTTTCTTTCTTTTTAGTTATATGGAAATATGTACAAGTAACTTTCTTCTCTGTTTTCAATTTGCTCAAATGTGCTTCCTATGCTTTGATTTTCAATACGACGTTTCATTCTTCGAAGGCCACCATTTATTCATTCGAATACGGACCTGTAACTTTTTTATGCATTCA
Organism: Halyzia sedecimguttata; assembly: GCA_937662695.2. Taxonomy (NCBI): domain Eukaryota; kingdom Metazoa; phylum Arthropoda; class Insecta; order Coleoptera; family Coccinellidae; genus Halyzia; species Halyzia sedecimguttata. Next base: position 20,193,797 of record OW569420.2, on the reverse strand, counting down.
AGTTGTTCTTCACTTACTGCGTACAGATGAGTATACGAAAATCAGTATAGACCTTCTTTTGGAATTTTCATTGTTCGGACCCTGAAGATGGAATTTATGGCAGAAGTGTAAAAAAATAACTACTGGTCCGTATTCGACAAAATATAGTTGAGGTTGGCCTCCGAAGAACGAAACGTCGTATTGAAAATCAAAGCACAGCAAGCACATCGGAGGGAAATTAAACGAGAGAAGAAAATTTCTTGCACACAAAGGAAAGAAAACGTAACATTTTAATTTTTCCTGTATATTTCGAAAACGGTTCGTAATTTTTCTGATTGGAAGGCATCGTTTTATTTTTCACAAAAATAGGCAACTTTTGTCTAATTCAACCAACATCGTATTCTCTACCATTTTCGAGATGCCAATGGTGGTACGTTAACAACTACTCTCTTTTACTACATTGATTACTCATTCAACTTGCCGCGTGAGTAACCCGTCAAGTTGAAAAAAGTCAAAACCTATAGAATTAATTTATTTTATCATATTATTTTGAGAAATTCGTATTTTGCATTGGATATTTCTTATTTAAAATGAAAAACTAATTGCTAGTTTGTATTTGAAAAGGAAAGTATAAAAAGTATCTGTATTTTGTATTCGAATACATTTTGTAAAAAATGTGCACATCTTTGTATATTTGGCGTTTATCTACACCTATTCTTACATATTCTCGAATGAGACAGAATTTGAATGGAGGCAACTTCCCGATAATATAGCAAGATTATTAATCACATTGTTCCTTCCTTTTGAAACGATAGCATAACAGATATGAGGGGTCTGGAATCAGAGGCGGCAATCTCCATTTTTGAGGTTTCTGGATAATTGTGAAAAACTGGTTTTTTTTTTCCTTAAAAGGCTAAGGATTGTTTTATTTACTTCTATATGATTATTAGTGTTGAAGAACCATGTTGACTCATATAATACCTCACAGTTATTTTTAAAAATAAAATTTAAATTTGGAGACTACCGCTTTTGCAAACTAAATTTAGGAGATTGTCATATTTGATTCTAAATATGTGTGCAATTAACTGTTAAGAATAAGAGTGGGTTGTTTATATTATTTATTGAGGTGAACAGAACGGTTATACAAACTAGCAGTTACACTATTTTAAATCATAACTACAGGTAACTCTTTGACAAACTCATAGATATTATTTTGCTTCATAGTTATTATTACCGATATTAAATTCAAGCAAATTTTGCCGGATTTAGATCTGTATCCTTATGCAAATCGCTTAAGCGTCTTCTAAACTATATGTCTATGTATCTAACTCATTTTCGCAAAAAATGGAGATTGCCGGTTTTGATTCTAGACCCCTCATATTCTATCTTATTTCGAGGAAACTCCTCCTATATGGGAAACTTTTTTATTCATAAACTTAACTGTGCACTGAAAAAATATTACAGTTCGAAATTTATTCTGTGAAAAATGTTTCACGCAATACAACGACTGGCTAGAAATTGATTGAAATTCTGAATTATCATCATAAGAATAATCGAGATAACATTCAATATGGAGAGGTTTAACGGGTAATTCCTTTTGCGGAATTACCCGTTAAACCTCTCCATATATATACAGGGTGAGTCTTTGACCACTGCATTAATTTTAACCAAAGATTCCTCTCATCAAATGAAACACTTTTTTCATTTACCATTTTTCCAGATTCGGCTCAGGTGAAAAGTTACAAGCGTTTAAAGATTTCACAATGTGCTAATACACTCCCGCATATAAATTATCTATGACATTGTTGGCGGACGAGAATAAGGCCTGGTAATGTGGTTTACAGCTTGATTCGGGATTCCAACGCTCAGGGACGGATCCATAAAAGTTGTGAAATTTCTGGAGTTTTCCATTTTAAAACATTCAATGAAGAATATCTCGAAAACGGTGCGTTTTAGGAGAAATGATGAAGAATAATATAATGTTCTAAAACGATGGAATATTCTTGAAATGACTCAAGAAAAACTTTATATGCTTTCTTTATGCTAATTTCGTTTAGTTTTATGAATCCACGAGTCCATAACTAGAAAACCAGTAGAAGTAGAAAATAACTAATATTTGGAAAATATGTATCATATTTATAGGAAACTTTACGCCAACATTCATTTCATTCGAAAAAAGGATGTCAAAGCTACAAAATTAAAACTAATTTTTTTTTTTACATTTCAACAGCCTGTATCTTTTTACCTGAGCTGAATTTGGAAAAATGTTAAATGAAAAAAGTTTTTCATTTGATGAAAGGAATCTTTGGTTAAAATTAATGCAGTGGTCAAAGACTCACCCTGTATATTACTCCGCATGATCCATATTTCTATTTTCTATATAACATTCAATCGTTGAGATAAACTTCACCCATTCATCGAGTAGAATGACAAACGGAAGCTCCATTTTTCATTTCAGATAGTAATGCTGGAAAAAAGTTTTTTTCGATTGACATGACAATTGTGGGCCGGAGCGTCATCTTGCTGGTACCATACTTTCATCCGCTGTTGAAGAGGAAAATTGTTAAGTGCCATCCACAGCTCTTTTTGAAAATTTGTGACATCGAATCCCGTTTAAATTTTCGCCATAAATGACATAGCAAAAAGCATGGTAGTCTTTCAAAGTACATGAGGCATTGCAGCTCCCCACATCTTGGAATTTTCTTTCTCTCACTACGTAAGTGTTTTCCGTTGCTCAATAATGACTTCATGAATTTTGCCTCAAAGCCTCATAGAATATTTGTCAATAAGTTTGCATCTTCTTTACTTTTGATCAGCACAAACTCTCAGAACTCCAACCGGTTTGGACGTTATTGGAGCTTTAAATGGTGTACGGGTTGAAAAGAAAAAGCTTTGTAATTACGCTTCTTCAACATTCTATTGATTTATGACCACGATGTATGGGAATCTGAATACAGCTGTGGACGATGCACTTGAGAAGTTACCTCTTCACCAGCGGATATAAGTATGGTAAAAGCAAGATGGCGCTCCGGTCCACAATTGTGATGCAGTGGGAAGAAAGCTCGATACTTTGTTTGAAGATAGGTGGTTTGGAAATAATGGTCCGCACATGTGCTCCCGTGGGCCACTAGGGGATGAAGGTGTCCCTCAATATTTTTTCTATGTATTTGAGTTTTGTAGGGCTTCACACGAGAGCGAGATTTTTCTCGTCTCGTCTCGGAAAAGCGAGACGAGACGTTTTGAAAAATATCATAGGCAATACTGAGACCACATACAGCGCAACCCGAGAGTATCGGTGAATTTTTGGGCGCATGTTCTAGGGGAACATCGTCCTATCATTTCGTCCAAATGTCTGTAATTTTCGAATTTCGAGCTGAAAATTGGCTAATAGACTAATTCGGACTCCCTGATCACGAATCCGGTGTCAGAATTTTGGGTGCCGTATGGCCGGCCGGCCGGCCGGCCGGCCGTACTTCCGGCCGTAGGCACGATAACAGGAGCACCGAAGGTCCTATCCACTTCAAACTTTCAGGTCAGGCTTCTGATCAAAATGCGACGGTTAAGTTCGTTAACGGGCAAAATCGGCCGGACGGTTTAGGAGTTATAGACATTTAAAATTTTGAGGTTATTTCCCTGATATTTCAGGAACTAAAGAAGATGTTGAATCGAAACTTGGTAGTCAGTTCGAGGATATAAACGCGCAACTTTTGGCAAAATTCTGTTATGATCGAAATGTTGGTAATTTTTAAAAAAATATTTCTTATAATTTTTTCGAAAAAAAAATTTTTTTTTCGTGAACTATTCATCAGATTGCAACAAAAACTTGTACTAACGTCAATTGTAGTATTTTGCAACATTGTGCAAAATTTTGGCTCTATACGATTTCAATTTCTGGAGATATAAGACAAAATGTGTCAAATTTCCTGGGTCTCTCTCAGTATTTTCATCGATTATTCTATGAACTCTTTGAATTCCACCGAAAACAAATTCAAAGACATAAACATAAAGAATCAAGTCATAGTTTAGACGTCGAAAGAAGGACGATGTTGATCGACTTGAAAAGGGACCTATTTCAAGAAATGCAATAATGAAATGCTTAATTTATGGATATAATATTATCTAAGTATTGTTGGGATCGGGCAGTTGGAAAATTTTTTAATAAAAAAATTTGTACCGACGTTAAATCAAGCATTCTACACGAGTGTGCAAAATTTCAGTTCGATACGATCTCATTGATCTCAATTCCAGAAGATATTGCTTAAAATTCACATTCCAGCGTGTTTTGACGTTCTATGGTCACAGAAAATCGTCACAAAAATCTATTTACCTCATTTGACGGCTGTTTGTCAAATCAATTAATTCCAATAATTGATGTCAGATTTCCTACATACCAAGTTCAAACACATTTTATTATATGGAAAACACTTATTATGATCACGTTCTACAGGAATTGATACTAAATAGAAGCTAGATGAAGATTATTGTAATGGAAAATTTGTGTTCTAGAATAATATTAAGGTATTCAACATGATACTGCTTTTTTTCTTTACTGGTCAGTACGGGCCACAAGGAAGATGAACATGCGCCCAATAGCTCCTGTCCACAGGGCTTGAACCAATTTTTTTTAAAGGTTTTCATTCGAGAAATCAGGAAAGGTCTACATAGAGAACAATACATTTTACAAAAATATCAATTCTTGTGACTACCTGTGAAATATTACTGTTCTTAGTAACGTATCCCTTATCATAAATATTTATCCTTGCAGATTTTTATATTTTAGGTTTGAATGTATTTTTTTCAAGATACATTTTTTCTGTCGGTTGAGTATATTCGTATGTGTCTATATACTACTGAGTAATTTACGTGTATACTATTGAAAGGGTTTAATTTACTACAGATACATACAGTAAACTTTTCTTCTATACGACCCGACCTTTTTCAACACCCACAGAAAACAATTGAATATGAAGAGTTTCCACTATAATTACCAATATATTTTGTCTATATTTTACATCGATCGTTCTAGAAATAAACGATTTTTCAGAAGATAATTAATTATTATGCTTGTTTGTTTTTAGAGACCCTGCAAAAATTGAGATTATTTTTAAAGAAAAAATAGAATGGACAACCATAAAAACTGATGTCATTATGAATTCAATACTTAACGGACTTTTATTGCCCCTAAATCCCAATGATTTCAAACTTTCGTCTCTATTTGAACATCTGGACCAATTTAGAAGATGTGAACAATTATTTTATACATCTGTGGAAGTACGTATAATAAAACTGGTAAAGAAATGAAGCTATTCAATGTTTCGAAAAGTGTTATGAGGAATACGCCAACAACACCGTGATTTACCCACTGGGATGGTATTCATTGAAAACGATACCAATTTGTCCAATTCTATTAAAAAATGTATCGACATCGATAGCCTCTTTAAAACATCAACAAAACCTTCGAAATATTGGAAAGCTGAGTTTGAAGAATATCTGCTGTTAGAAAAAGCAAATAGGAATCAAAATATTTTCAGTGGTGGAAAGTGATGAAAAAGTTCTTCCTACACTTTCCAAGATGGCCGATGATTTATTAATGGCTACATCCGTACCTGTTGAAAGATTATATTCCCGCAGTAGGTATGATCATGGCAAAAACACGTACATCATTGAAAGATGATGTGATGCAAGCGTGATTATGTTTGAATTATTGTCCAAAATAAAAAAATATATGTACAGGGTGATTCACTAATTTTGGTCATTCCAATTTTCTCGGAAACGGCCGAATATATTTTAATTCTGTAAACTCCGTTTTGTACAAGTCATCGTTAACTTGAGATGCGTGTAGAAGTCGGCGAAAAAAATAAGGATGGCTGGCGTCGCGACGCCGTCAAATATCTTTTTCTCAGGAACATACCTTTTTTATTATGCCATTCGAAAGATTCTAAATTTTATTTCCAAATACCGTTTTTTCCCATTTCAAACCGTTAGCGATCTACAGGGTGTTATATGTTATTTCTATTCCATTTTTGCGCGTATGTTCTGGGGAACATCGCGTTATCATTTTGCCTAAATGTCTGTAATTTTCGAATTTTTTGCCGTAAATAGTCTCAAACGATTGGGTTTGTCTCCCCGATGAAGAATTCGAGGTAAAATTTGATTCTGTCCGGTCGGCCGGTCTTTGCTACGATAACTTGAGAACGGAAAGAGCTAGCTGAAATTTTCAGGACGGACAAGTTCGTTAATGGGCATAATCGGCCCAATAGTTTCCGAGTAATAATTTTGTTTTCTACCAATACAAATCCGCTCGAACTGATTTGGTGATTAGTTGTAGAATACAAACCTAAGGACGTTTGTGAAATTTGCCATTTTCGGCAAAAAATTCGAAAATTACAGACATTTGGGCAAAATGATAACGCGATGTTCCCCAGAACATCCCGCAAAAATGGAATAGAATTAACATAAAACCCCCTGTAGATCACTAACGGTTTAAAATGGGAAAAATGGTAGTTGGAAATAACATTTAGAATAGAATCATCTTTCGAATGGCATAATAAAAAGGTTTTCCCTGGGAAAAAGGCGCCGTGACGCCAGCCATCTTTATTTTTTACGCCAACGTCTACACGCATCCCAAGTCAATGTTGACTTGTACAAAACGGCGTTTACAGAATCAAAAAGAAAATTGGGTTGACCAGTATAATTGAATCACCCGGTACATGTACAAATATTTTTGTATAAGAACGTAATAAATATAGCTCTACAAAATTATTCATTATTATATACCATTTCGTTTATATATTATAATATTAATTATCGTTATTCAGAATTAAGCAAGACGAGACGAGACAACTGATAACAAGACGAGAACGAGCCTTAAACGAGACTTAATTTTTAGGGAATTGGCGAGACCCAGACGAAATTTCGTATACCCTCGCCTACTCTTATCTCGTGTGAAGCCCTAGTGTTTTGACAGTTATCGTAAGTAGTGATTCTTATGACAACAGCATTTAATTTATTAAGAAAAATGTTAAAAACTTGAAAATTATCAATTTCAAGTACAGAACAATGTCATGTCAATCGAAAGGAAATGTTGTCCAGAATTGCTATCTGAAACGAAGAACGGGGTATTCCATTCGAAAAAACCGAGATCTCTGGAAACCCTCTGGATTGTTGCGACAAATAAATGTGTTTGCTTGAATGATCAGCATTTTTGGCGCTCTTGTTCCTCAGAACAGAGTGCTTATCAATTCGCCCAAATGTCTGTAATTTTCGAATTTTTTTATGAAAATGGTCTTAAACGATTTGGTTCGACTCACTGATCAAGAATCCGTGGTCGAAATTCATTCTGTCCGGCCTGCCGGCCGGCCGTAGGCACGATAACTCTCGAACGGAATGGGCTAGACAGTTGAAATTTTCAGAGTAGGTTTGGGAGATAAATATCTCAGCTAAGTTCGTTATTGGCCGAAATCGGTCAGATGGTTTCAGAGTAGCAAAAAAAAATTTTTTTTTACTTAACAAATTCTGAATTAAATTTTTTTCAATATGCAGTTTCACCATAAGAATCCATTGGTATCATTTTCAACTCTAATAAGCTAATACTTTCGGAGATATGATTCTTCAAAATTTCAATATAAATCCTATTTCTATGTTTTCACAGAATGATATAATTATTCTGTGTGTATTCTATGAATTGCTATAATGTTTACTTATTTTCCTGAGACATGACGTTGTCTAATTCATTCCAGCAATCGTAGAATTATGATAATTATAATATAATATCATACTTTTTGTTGATTGATATTTTCATGCCGATGGTCAATCCATATGATGATGGGAATGGTAATGGTGAGTTAATAATATTGAGTTGAGTCCACTAAAAACAAAACTGGAATATTGGTGTATTGGAGTATTGGACTGGATTTGAGGAAAGATTTATATTATCGTTCATCATAGAATTGAGGAATGAATATTTCGGATGTGTCCTTTGTTGGGTAGAATTCGTCTATTGGTTTTGGATTGATAATTTTTGGCACTCTTGTTGAATTTAAATTCTTCTATGATGTTTGAATTCAATTTCTGCTAAGATGAAGTTCTTTCATAAGAATCCATTAATTAAATCATCGGCCATCTTGGGAAGTGTAGGAAGAACTTTTCCATCACTCTCCACCACTGTGAAATATTTTGATATTTCCAATATTTCGAAATAAGTTTTCTTGATGTTTTAAATAGGCTATCGATGTCGATACATTTTTTAAAAGAATTGAACAATTTGGTATAGTTTTCAAAGAGTACCTTCCCAGTGGGTAGATAATTGAGGGTGTTCGTGGCGTATTCTTCATAACACTTTTCGAAACATTGAATAGCTTCATTTCTTTACCAGTTTTATTATACGTAGTTCCGCAGATGTATACAATAATTGTTCACATCTTCACTACAAGGAGGACAAGAGAATGAATTTCTCCAGATTTTCAGATAGAGGCGAAATTTTCAAAGCATTGGGATTTAGGGGCAATAAAAGTTGTCCGTTAAGTATTGAATTCATAATGGCATCCCTTTTTTATGGTTCCTTGAAAAATAATCTCAATTATCGCCTAAGGGCCTAACGAATTAATAATCTTCTAAAAAATCGTGTATTCCTAGAACGATCGATGCATGATATATATATATATATTCTTTTGAACTTGAGCATTACAATTTGTTTTGTATCTAACAATAAAGCATGTGTATGAAAGAAGTGTTAGCAGAGGTTAGCATGATATAGACAAAATACAGGGTGTAACTAAATAAGTGTAAAATATTTAAGGGGGTGATTCCTCATCGAAAAAAAGATTGGATCTTTCATATAAAGAAACTTCATTAGAGCATCCCTTGCTAAGATACAGCCCCTTAAAGGGGGTACAGAAAATTTGTTTAATAATTTTTTTCACAAGCACTAAAAAAGTCACAATATTGAAATTAACCTGATATTTTCTAATACCAAAAAGACACTTAGCCAGTAATTTATTTGGTTTATCCCATGGTTGTAATGGGTGGAAAACGAAACCCCTAAAATTTATTTCCAATGTAACTTTTTGTCTTATTATTTGTTTACCATTTTTGGCGCTCTAGTTCCTCGGAACTGAGTGCTTATCAATTTGCCCAAATGTCTGTAATTTTCGAATTTTTCGATGAAAATGGTCTTAAACGATTTGGTTCGACTCACTGATCAAGAACCCGTGGTTGAAATTCATTCTGTCCGGCCGGTCCGGCCGGCCGTAGGCACGATAACTCTCGAACGGAATGAGCTAGACAGTTGAAATTTTCAGAGTAGGTTTGGGAGATAAATATCTCGGCTAAGTTCGTATTTGGGCAAAATCGGACAGATGGTTTCGGAGTAACAAAAAAAAAATTTTTTTACAAGGCAAATTCCAAATTAAATTTTTTTCAATAAGCTGTTTTACCATAAGAATCCAATGATATCATTTTTAACTCTAACAAGTTAATACTTTCGGAGATATGATTTTTCAAAATTTCAATAATAAATCGTATTTCAACGTTGTCACAGAATGATATTATTCTATGTATGAATTGTCATAATGTCAAATGATGTTCCTGAGACATGACATTATCCAATCAATCGAAGAATTGTGAGCGAAGTCAGAAAAATCTCAGTTGTTTGCTCCGAAATTAGGTTTTCTCAGAAAATTCTTACATTTCGGAACGGAACATGAAGTAAGAGATCTGAGAGTAGTGAGACTGCTTTTCATCCATAGACATAGATATAACTCTCGAACGGAATGAGGTAGGTAGTTGAAATTTTCAGAGTAGATTAGGGAGATGAATATCTCGGTTAAGTTCGTTATTGGGCAAAACTGGCCAGATTTAATTTGATTTCTACCATGGTGCAGTTCTCATTCTCATGATTGCTCATTTAATCTTGATAAATAAACTATTATTTAAATTGAATTTCCTTTATGATGCAGTTCTATCATATGAATACATTGATATAATTCCCAACTCTGAGAAACCAATACTTTCGGAGATATAATTTGTCTGTTTGAACTAGAGCGCCAGAAAGCTCCTGTCCACAGGGCTTGAACCCATTTTAAAATTTATTTCCGATATCCTGTTTCATTCTAAACAAAAAATGTCTCTTGAATGTTTTGCCCAAAATAAATCAGATTGCAGCAAAACATTATTTTACGAACAACTACAGAGATACATCGTCATAAATGCGATCTGGATTTATTGTTATTTTGTAGTTTCTACCAGCATTACATGATACAAAAAATTCGAGGAACATTTTTTGTTTAGAATGAAACAGGTTATCGGAAATAAATTTTAGAATGGTAAACAAATAATAAGACAAAAAGTTACATTGGAAATAAATTTTAGGGGTTGCGTTTTCAACCCCTTACAACCATGGGATAAACCAAATAAATTACTGGCTAAGTGTCTTTTTGGTATTAGAAAATATCAGGTTAATTTCAATATTGTGACTTTTTTAGTGCTTGTGAAAAAAATTATTAAACAAATTTTCTGTACCCCCTTTAAGGGGCTGTATCTTAACAAGGGATGCTCCAATGAATTTTCTTTATAAGAAAGATCCTATCTTTTTTTCGATGAGGATTCACCCCCTTAAATCTTTTACACTTATTTAGTTACACCCTGTATATTGGTAATTATAGTGGAAACTCTTCATATTCAATTGTTTTCTGTGGGTGTTGAAACAAGTCGAGACGTACATAAAACTTTAACGAGAGCAAAAACGAGACTCTCGTGTTGCGCTGTATGTGATCTCGGTATCGCCTATAATATTTTTGAAAAGGTCTCGTCTCGTCTCGTCTCGTTTTTACGAGACGAGAACGAGACGAGACGAGAAAAATCTCGCTCTCGCGTGAAGCCCTAGTCATTCCTTTCTAGTCGCAGAAGATATCCCTTCTGCTTCAAATTCGGGACGTTCCTAATATTGAAATCTCCTCATATGAAATTCCTGTGAAGACGAAGAATTCATATGGAAACATCGAGAGCCGCTTCTTATTGATCAATGTATACTGCCCTATCATTCGATGAGTCCCAAAAAAGGAAAGACGTAAAACGTGGGTGAAGTTATTCCATCCGCTAAGGAGCTCGGAAGAAACGGCCGATCAATAAGACATGCCATTAGTTGAGAGTAAGAATATGAACTTACCTTGTGTGGATGATATAGTGGGTGACGTAACTGTGATGTGTGTCTTGGGAGGGGGCCCAGGACAGATTGGCAGAGCGTGATGTAAAGCTTACAATAAGAGGCCTGCCAGGCGGATCCGGAACATCTGTAACAAAGACACGGGCCTGACATAGTTGACCTAAAAACGCATTAGTATAATTTGTTTTTAAATTCACTTCGAAGAAGGGTCTGAAACGGAATTCGCCGCAGAAATGTCACCGCACTCCGGAATATCAAGTGGGCCTGTTTCCACGACGTAGCTGCAGTGCATTCGCTGCCACGCCGCAAATTGAGCGGGACAGGATTTTTGGTTTCTACTTTGCACAAGCTGTCGCATTAAATTAGGAAAACTCATATTCCAACAACTTGGTATTAATTCCTCCGTCATGAATGGGACCCGTGAAAATTGGAATTTCGCGATCCACGTTGAATGTGGTAACTTGAGTCTGAGTGAGGCTGAAAGTTTGTGATGGGAAAGTCAGAGGATCGTGCCAGCAGATATACCTAGCCATAGATCCACGTAGCCCACAGACCAATGAACCGGTAGATCTACATGACAGGCACATCTACATAACCGGTAGATCTACATAGCCAGCAGATCCACATTGCTAGCGGATAAATGTATATAGCCTGTATATTCCATTCACTTTTATAAAGTCTCCCAGTTGGCCATGATTTAGGTCTATCAGGTTTTTGTAACTAACACAGAGGCAGGTTGGCACTGCTGAAATATCGTCAAGGTCAAAACAATTCGCTGTGACGTTGTCGATTTCTACTGTCAACATAATCATAACATAATCTTCAATCTTAGACAAGATATTATCACAGACCATTATCTTCGAATAATAAAGAACTCTTCGCTTATTTGAAATTGAAAATGCCAAAAGTAGTTTTGAAGAAGCAGAAGTGCTATACAGAACCGAAATCTGCAAGGAAAACTTCATTCTGACATGTTGAACTCTCGAATGAAATTACTTAGTTTCCTATCATTATATTTTATTGAGGTATAAGAATGACTTGGGTTTCGTAGTACTACTACATTTTGAAACTGGTATATTTCAAGTTCTGCAACAAGATATTTAAATGTCTTCTTGAGAAAAGTGGGGAATTCCATAGGTACGTCTGTTCGTTTAGAAGTTTTCCTGCCAGGCTATTCAGGTACTTTTAATCTTTTTTCAAATGAACTATCAAAAAGTAACGAAGTACTGTATCCATTATTTTTCAATAACATTTCAACGCTTCGTTCTTGATTTCCATACAACAAAATAGCATAATTGAATCTTTCAACCAGTTTATATAGGTGAAATATTTCCAGTAACTACAGAGGAAACATTTTCTTCTACAGTCACCAGAACTTTGGAATTATTGGATTCACATAATATCTTGTGTAGAGAGGACAACGTTGCGTAGTTATTTGACATGAAAATTACTATAACCTAACATTTTCAAAATATACACTGTGAAATGTGTCAAAATTTCATGGCCAACCGGGAGACATTATAAAAGTGAATGGTGGGATCCACCCACCCGATAGAGGTAAATATACCTAGCCAGGCCATCCACAAATGACCATTCAAATTATCAATTGTATTTTCTATGTCCAATACCAACACTAAAATCGTTAATTCAGTTATGATCAACTTTTCTTGCATTAACCCTTAACTGGCGTTGCGGAGTCCCTCGGACTCTTGCATGTTTAAATAATCGTGTAATCTTCGTTTTAATTGGTCGAGTGATTCGCGCGTCTGAGAACCTTCCTGTGGTGGGATAACTCCTCGATAGCTCTGTGAAATTCGTTGAATTCTCACAAGTAGAACTTATTCTGAGCAGCTTAGGGTCCATGGGACTCCGTTACGCGCTTAGTGTAATTTTTCAATTCATCCACCAGTCTTGTTCCGACACAAAACTGCTTGAACGATTAGACTTTTTGAAGGTGTGGCCAAACAACTCTTCCGTTGGGAGATCCCAGAAAACCAATTTATCAAGAGAATTGAAATTAGGAGTTTTAAAAATTTTGAATATTGCACCCCAGGCACCAGCACAAGTTTGAGATGTTCTGCCCAGGAATCAGAGAAAATATTGTTCTAAATGTGAGCCAAAAATGAAGAGAAAAACTGCATATTCATGTGTGAAATGCAAAACATCGATTAGTCTGCCATGTAGCAAAAAAAATTGTATTCAGTGCATTGAAACTCTAAATGAGTGGTAATTTCCATTTTTTTTTCAATGAGATTTGGACCATTGTCAATATTTTGCTCTTTATGAATAGATCCTCAAATTCTCAGTTTTTCTATACTACAGTATCTACGTAACATATTCTACATGAAGAAAAACTTTCATTTCACTCTTGTCCAATGAATCGAGAGAAAAATCCTAATGTTAATTTCACTAGAGTTATTTTTGAGTTTTTTTTGTTTATCATATTTACTGAGTTGTTTATTAGATGAAATATTCATTTAAGTATTAAATCATATTCCATTGTATGTCTTTAATTATTTTTTCAAAGGAACAGGAATCAATTCTCCATTTTAGAACAGAAAAAATTCTTTCAAAAACTACGGAGTCCCAGAGACTCCGCCACGCACGGAGCGTTAAAATTTTGGGCCACGCCAGTTAAGGGTTAAAAATATTTGGATATTATACCGCAATTTCAACTGAGTGAGCCCTGAACCATTCAAAAATGACCATTCAAATTATAAATTTTATTTTTATTGTTCAATATCCGCACTAAAATCTTTAGTTCAGTTATCATCAACTTTCCTTGCATTAAAAATATTCGGATATTATTCCGCAATTTCAACTAAGTGAGGAACTAGGAATCTATTCACCAGGCAAAATCCACGAATTATTCAACAAACGCTATATACTGGTTTTATGCATCGAGATTGAATTTGTTAATTTATGATTTTGCTATGAAAATCATGAAATAATAATCAGTGATACATTCCTTCAAGAATTCTATCGATGGCAAACTGCCCAGCTTGAGCAAAAATGTACTTCAATTTCAAATGAAACAATTCAATACAACGTATGATATTCCTCAAGAATTCCATTATTGCATTGATTAATTTGAAAAAGCAAAAACTATCAGAGAGTGAATGAGTACGTAGAATACCTACTAAGAAATGCCTGATAGTGGGAAGTGAGCTATTATACCGTATCCATAAATGTCTTTGGAGAAATATCATGTATTTCGGCATAAATACTTCAAATGTTTGATGCTAAACATATATGCTTGGGTTTTGGCTCGTATTATCTTTATGGACAGGTCTTTTGTTCTGAATAATAATAGCATTTTTTTTCTGGGATGCCCTTTACTCCTAAATTTTCTTACAAATAACCTCTTTATGAAAAGTAAGATATATTTTCTTATTTGGATCTTACCATTCAGATATATCTTCCTTCATCTGAGATTCCTTCGGGAATGGAATTGGTCTGAATAACTGGCAAAATATCATCTAATATATCGTTAAACCAATACGGAATTCATGATTTAAACATCTCGAAGCGAATCTACTTGTTATTCGAATATATTAGAACCAATTATTTCTTGTAATGATTTTTGACATTGTCTTCAAGGCGTCTCGATTTGTCAAATTTGACTTCGGTGAGCAACGGACACGAACGACAACGTCGTTCGTTGGAAAAGTCAGCCAAAATTCCGAGAGAAAAGTCACTTTTTGCGACTAATTCGAAGAAACCAGAATTTTCTTTCGAAAAAAGAAAATCTTAACGGAGTCGTGTATTGTCTGGTCTTTCTGCTCCTACTCAAATATCCTCGTGGCCTTCGCGAACTCGGCCACCTATGAAGCCTTATTTTTTCACCTTTAGCAAAAAATGACGGTTTTGCCACATTTCACGATTTTTATTATAGACGCCACGTTTTCCGACCAAGACGGAAGAAAGTCCCGCATAGAACCGCCGTTTACCTCTCCGAGAGTTCCTCCGTTTTCATCCCATTTTCACGAACGTAAACGGGAAAAATCTTCGAAAAAAGCCTTTTTCGAAAAAAGTTTCCTTGATCTGCTTCGCTGGTTGAGATTTCTTTCAGTATTATTAACTATTGCATTACTGAGTATCTATAGCGCAAGTATAGCCAAAATAGCATTTTGCAGGACCACACAGCCGCTTTTTACAGTAGGATTTATATTCTTGGAAATATTGGGAATATGATTTTTTTTCCTGGAGCTAAGCAGTTTTGGGCGAGTTCAGTACCAGGATGGGTGACCACTCTGGCTATAAGTTTAAACAAGTGCGCCAAAGCTTCCGGCTACAGTAATTTTCCAACTTGTTCCCAAATCGATCCAATAAATTCTCAAAATCCTCATCTTGAATTCACCGTTCTAGGTCTGTTATTTAACACTAATACTTCAATGCTATTAACTCACTGAACATGCGATAAGTTAAACCTTCGAAAATAGTCGAGTTCTTGTATACTTTTTCATAACGAATTTTTTCTTCCTGATTTAATCTCACTGGGATATAGTCACCCCTGATTCAACATATAAAACCATCAAATATAAATGGGGTGAAAGCAACATCGAATAACCCAATCTGACACTGACCCTCCACTGTGAAATAAAGCTCCCGTGAAAATCAGTAGAGAGTGATGCACCTCCTTTTACCTTCACCATTCACGCAGAAATGCTTTAATTACTGAAAATTTCCCTCCTCACATGAACATGCATTGAAACATTTTAGTGTTGGCATGGTTGACACATGAAGATGCGAGATTCTTTTGATGTGTAGATAAACGTTTGTCACTTGAGGTGGTGCGCATTACACAACGAATATATACAAGGTGAGTCTTTTTGTTGATTTCTCTAATCAAATGAAACACTTTTCTCATTTAACAGTTTTTCAGATTCGGCTCAGGTAAATAGTTACATGCGTTCAAATATTCCACGAAGTGCTCATACACTCTTTAACACCAAACCTCGTTTCTATAAAACGCATTAAGTTCCATTCTTCTAACTTTCAGAGCGTCCACACACGGGAAAACCGAATTGATGTGTTCCTTTCCTACACTTGGAAGACTTTGGAAGATGTCCTCCTCGAAGTGAAAAAAAAATTATTGGAAACTTTCTTGATAAATTCTAAAGTTTTCGAAATTTTCACTCCTTCAAAATGGGTTACCCGAATAACATACTCATAGGAAAATAATTCGACTGACATCAATTCAACTCACGTGAAAACACTATGTATGAAAAAATCCAGCACGTGTTCACTTCTTCAAGTTTCGCATAATTATTTCGTTATGCCTAGGCGCTGCTCGAGCAACATTAAAATCGAGATTAATGTGCTATCTGCAATTATAGTATCTATAGAAGACTGGGTTATTGCAACTGACACTCAGTACATAGTTTTAACAAGTCTAAATAACTACATGAGGTATTATCGAACTGTCAAGAGGAAGGATGGACACCTGTTCGGCCTGATTTGGACCTTGTCAGCAAAACGTTAAACAAAACCAGGCCCCCTATCTGTCTTCGCATAGGAGCTCATAACTATATGAAAATCGCAACTGCCATCTATGCGGAAAGATATGGAACCCAGCGTTTACCCAACTAGGATTCTCAGGCATGAAGACACATGCCCCAATGGAGTTTGCGATGCGATTTCCATTATAACATTCCACATTATGAGTTCAAGCTCCATCCCTTTCTGTAATGAAAGAACTAGAGAATAGGATATTATATCATCATTAAATTTGTAGTGTCCAGAACCGGGATTAAACTCAGCAAACTAATGTTTGTGAAGTTCTGAAAGTTGCCGAGGTAACCAGAACGAAACTATTATGAAATACTGGAGGAACCTGTGCAGTTAATTTATCTCGCATTGAAGCTGTTACAGTTACATTGAAATTTCTCATGAGTGAACATTCAGACGCAATGCTGACTGATGTGAATTCGAAATCAAACGACATATATATCCCAACAGAATATAGATATCAACCCTAATACGACCGGTTCTTTTTATGGTTATCTGTGAAAAGAGTTCTATTTTAAATTTCGAGATTGAGAGTTATTATAATAATTCATTCAACAATAGTTGGTTTTCTGGCGATTCACTAATATAAATCACCTATCATTGGTTTTTTCTTAGGTTTCTCTCCAAAACTGCTTTAGAAACGCTAGATATTTGTCGGAAGCAATATATAGAAGAATATTGCATGATAAAGAGAAGAAATTATATTTTTCTGAAACGTTTCAGAACCTTAATCAGACTCATCGGACACTGAATGAAAATCTTCAGAATTATTTGTTGTTGAATATTATTCTGGAATTTGTCACACTGGACAGTCTTTGGAAAAACACAGTTTCACTTTACATTTTACAATTTACAAGTTCTAACTCTTTCGTCAACAAATTTAGCCAAACATGGTCAACAATGCGACTATCTTCAGAATCTTTGTTTTACTCTAATCGAAAAGGAACACAAAAAAAGATTTTATATCGAATGTCCGAATATTATATTCTGTTGATGATGTTCAGTATAGCCAGTATCAATTACAACAATATCTAAATTACCATCAATTATTACAAAATTCCTTATATTAGAGGAACCACATGTTTATACCGGTCATTGTTGTCGACGTGTTTCTGCGTCTATTCTTTCTGACAGTGGAGCAGATTTTCCAGCCATCGAACAACGCGGTGGTTGGAAATCCACGTCAGTCACTGAGGGTTTTATCACAAATTCATCGAAAAATGAAGTAGAAACTGCTGAAAAACTGTTGTGTGTTCTAAAGTAACTGATGCTTCAACATCAGTTTCCACCAGCTCCTCACATCCCTTAACGGATACCGTAGGCAACGACATCAATGTGAATTATTCAGAATATCACATGTCCAACATTCCGTCTACGAAATTTTACAATTGTTCCACCGGCAGCATGAATATAAATATAAATATATCGAAATGATCACGACTATATCTGGCTTTATGGCATGGATCTGCCGAGATGCTGGAATCGCATAGTTCCAGTAGATGCGAGCTCTGTCATTTTTAACAACTGCTTCAATCTCCAGAGGCACATATTATTATTATTATTATTATTTATTTGATAAGAGTTAAGAAATCTATAAACTCACAGAATAACAAAATAAAAGTTAATGCACATGGCTCAAGAAAAAAAAATAGTTTGAACACAATAATTAAGAATTGACAAATTTAATAAAATGAAAAAAAAGCAAATTGACCATTGTCACGTTCGCCCCTGATTCAACTGGTCATATTGATTCTTGAATGAATTGTCGTTGGAGGCCTCCACAATGGCAGATGGTAAACGATTACAAGACGAAAACACTCTATTGGATAGAAAGTACTCCCTCTGTGTTGTTCGGAAGTTTTCCCTCCGTAGTTTGAACCTGTGGCGACGCAATCGTTCGTTATTGTTTAAGGTGAAAATTCTTCCCAGGTCTGTGCTGAAAAATCCATTCAGAGCTCTGTATGTGATTATAAGGTCACCTCGAATCCTTCTCTCAGAGAATAGGGAAAGATTCATAATGGATAGCCGTTCAGGATAACTGGGTCGAAGCACCGTAAGGGATCCTGGTCACACGACGCTGGACACTCTCGAGTAGTTGTGCATCACGAACCAGAGACGGAGACCAAACTGGTAGCACTGGTTCGTTGCCTATTCTCCAAAGCTCTCTGACCAGCCCTAAATAGGAGAGCTCCTTCGATCCTAATTTCATGATGAGCCACCATTTTCAAAGCGGGTCTTCACTTCTCAATATCCTTATTGCCATTTCCAACGTTTGTTGATGGTGTTGCATTCGTGGAAGGTATATTCTTTGAATAGAGCAGTTGGAACGCATTTTACGATTCATGTTCATCACTTTACGAGTGGTTCTGTCTAGCTCGCGAATTTCATTCACTGTCTAGTTAACTATCCCGAATGAGTAGGTGATTATACGGACTGCCGAGCTGTTCGTAGCAAATACTTTATATTTCCCGGACAGATTTGATTTCCATATGTCTCGGGTCTTCTTTTTGTAGCTAGCTGTTAAGGCATCCTTGATTTGGGTTATCTCTAGTTCACCTAGTTGTTTCATCCCAAGGAATTTGTATGTTTCTTCCTCTTCGAGGCCTCGATTGCTTATTCCCCCTTCTAGGTCGATGTCTTCTCCCGTTTCTTCAGATATCCTCCGCTTAGATGGAAAACCAAATGATATTCCTATTGCTGAGGTGTATACGGCAACGATTTTCAGTAGTTGTTGTAGTTCTGCCTTGAAAGAAGCGTGCAACTGCACGACACTGCTACATGGACGACTTAAAACTTTAAGTCGACTTAAAACTTTAAGTCGTCCATGTAGAGGAGATGTGAGATCAGATGTTCTCTTCTGCCTGGTGGCCCGGGCTTGTACCCTATTCTGCTTGCCCCCAACCGAGTTGTTAATGGTAGAAGTGTTATGCAGGACAATAACGGTCTTAGCGAGTCTCCTTGAAATACGCCTCGCCTGTATCTCACACATCCGGTATAAGTGGTCCGACTTTCCAATCGAACGGCGAACTTCGTTTTCCATAACGCCATGATGTTTCCCATCGCATGGACGATGTTAGGGTTGACTTTGAGCATCTCTAGCAGTCGTATTATCAAGCTGTGCGCCGATGTGACAAATGCTTTCGCGTTATCCAACCATGATGATTGAATGATAAAATAAATGATTATTATTTTATAGATAGTTTCCAGAGTTTGGAAGAGAAAACCAAAAAAAAACCGTTGGATAATAATCGTTTTTGTCTGAATACTTATTGTTTTGTGCATAAACGACTGTTGATTGATATAGGTATGACGATTAGTTAATAGTCAGTAGATATGAGCCCTGATCTTTATCGGATCCCAAATTATCTTCATAATTCAGTGAATTAGTATTATTAGCCTCATATCGTTTCCCCTAGGTATAATTAAATCATAATGTTATCAGATGTACCGATGATATAATGGCCTTACAATTAATATCCCTGCGGGATGTCGATTGAATGATTCGATTGCTGAGGTACATGTTGAACAGAAATTTCATTCTAATAACCCCGATAAATTCATTACAATATTATCACTCACATCTGAGCTATTTCAATTAGAATCATTAGTTCAATTTGGACCGGACCATCAAAAATACCCCTCGTTGATTAATGAATTTGATAAATGCCATACATAATCAGATTTGTGATACCGTTGTTCATTGCTCTTGGACATTCAATTCCCGACAGACGACAACCCAAAGCTATGCCATTAATTAACATTGGAGAAAAGCACTGACGTGAAGTCAGGAGCTTTTGCGCGCATGTTCCATTGACTATTCAAGTCTCATATGAATTCGATGGAGCTGAAATTCGGTACTCGATTGCAAAATGTTAGCTTGAAGGTAGGTGTATTTTCTGAAATATAAAATTAATGAATTATTTTTTTCTAGTGATACCATGTTTCACAAAAATTCGCACTTCGGCATTCTATAACTAGAAATAACTTTAAAATTTCTGGTAGGTATAACTCCTAAACAAACTCCACAAAGATCCTCTATTGAATCACTCAGAAATTGAATTATTGTAAACAAAAATATAAGTCTTATTAACTCAATGAAAAATTATATACGATTTACACTTATTTATTCAATATTGTGACGCGTTTCGTCGACACAGCGACTTCATCAGACTACATCATACTGTATGATGTATTCTGATGTAGTCTGATGAAGTCGCTGTGTCGACGAAACGCGTCACAATATTGAATAAATAAGTGTAAATCGTATATAATTTTTCATTGAGTTAATATGGATTTGCATCAAGTAAAAGCCACAAGCATTAAATTTTTTTTACATAACAAATTCCAAATTAATTTTTTTTCAATAAGCAGTTTTACCATAATAATCCAATGATATCATTTTTAACTCTAAGAAGCTAATACTTTCGGAGATATGATTTTTCAAAATTTCAATAATAAATCGTATTTCAACGTTGTCACAGAATGATATAATTATTCTATGTATGAATTGTCATAATGTCAACTTATTTTCCTGAGACATGACATTATCTAATCAATCGAAGAATTGTGAGCGAAGTGAGAAAAATCTCAGTTGTTTGCTCCGAAATTAGTTTTTCTCAGAAAAGTCTTACATTTCGGAACGGAACATGAAGTAAGAGATCTGAGAGTAGTGAGACTGCTTTTCATCCATAGACATAGATATGACTCTCGAACGGAATGAGCTATGTAGTTGAAATTTTCAGAGTAGGTTAGGGAGATGAATATATCTCGGTTAAGTTCGTTATTGGGCTAAATTGGCCAGATTTAATTTGATTTCTTCCATGGTGCAGTTCTCATTCTCATGATTGCTCATTTAATCTTGATAAATAAACTATTATTTTAATTGAATTTCCTTTATGAGGCAGTTCTATCATAAGAATACATTGATATAGTTCCCAACTCTGAGAAACCAATACTTTCGGAGATATAATTTGTCTGTTTGAACTAGAGCGCCAGAAAGCTCCTGTCCACAGGACTTGAACCCATTTTTTGTTCTCCTTATGATTTGAAACCTAGTCGCGTAGATGATATCTGCCAATACAGCGCGAATCCAGAGGTGTATCATTTATGAAGATAATGAACCAAAATAAGTCTTCTGGAGAGGAGGACATATAGGTTGAAATTAATGTTTTTGGTGGTAATCAACTCCATGTTCGAGTAATCTCTGAAACCGATCATTTTTCTTTCATTTCGATTCCATTGAAAGCATTAAATGATGGATAGCTCCTCATTTTTCTGTTAGAACTTATCAATCTTCGTTCGTAAACATTCGCCTCGCTGTACATATTTCGCCGATGTGGCCGCCCGATATAAGTGGCCGGGTTTTTACGAAATATCGATCAGCTCAAGGAATTTAACTGCCGGAGAGAACAAAATCATCGAAACATATAGCATGCCAAAAAAGTAACGTAACTCGTCAATAATTCTTGTACGAAGAATTATTATTAATGAAAATCCTCGCATCCATCGATTTTTAATTTCAAAAGCAATTTATCCTATGCTTTTCTGAATTTGATATTTCTCACCCCCTACGCACCCCTCTCCTTCATTTTTTCGAATGGGAATATATAGATTGTGATACATCAAATCAAAGGTAACTTGATTACCTACTCAACGGTGCGAATGAAAAGAAAATTGGTAGTGCCGTTTTTTTTAATGAAACATTAGTTTATAATTAATTGGTTATGGTTACTCGCTCTTTTAAATCGATGAGTTTCTTATTCAAGGATGAAAAATATTTTTAATGTATTAAATATTGGAATTGAGCACCTTTGACTGCTAGACAATGTGCAAGCCGTTCTTCGAAATTTCTCAATGAATTATTCAACGCAGGAACAGGTATTCTTCCGACTTCTCTTTAAATTCAGGTCTTCCAAATTATCTGGCCGATTTTGGTAAACAGAACTCTTCAAAGGCTCCACCGAAAATAGTCAAGAGGGTTCAAATCTTGAGATTGGGGTGGCCATTCAACTGATCCTCTCCTACCAATCCATTTCTCAGGAAATGTGCCATCACGGTACCTCCCCACTTCAATTCCATAATGCGGAGGCGCACCATCTTGTTGGAATCAAATATTGTGAGCTACTTGTGGACCATTCACACCGGGAAATAGATCAATGACTGCAGGTAATACTTGATTTCTCAATAACTCTAGATTAGAGTCATTAGTCAAATTTCGCTCTGTAAAAAAAGGTCCAATAATATTCTGGCCAATTGTACCCAACAACACATTTAATTTTTCGGGATGTTGGGTTTGAACTGTCTGCATCCCATGAGTATTTGCTCTGGACTAGAAGCGACAATTATGTCGATGGACAGACCCATTCAAGTAAAACGTAGCTTCATCCGTAAAAAGAATTCTCAATGAAATGGTATCATCCTCATTGCATCTCTCCTGCATTACTTCACAAAACTGCGCTCGTCGGTCGAAATCGTCATCAGATAATTCTTGTGTGCTTTGAATCTTGTATGGGTGAAACATAGTTTTTCTAAAAAGATTGCCAACTAACTGCTTACTCACAATGAATTCATCAGCCACTTTTCGTGTAGAATGTTTCGGATTATCTTCTATGCGAAGTAATATATCGAGGGCCTTATCGCCACATGTCGTAGTTGAAGGTCTACCAGATTTTGGAGAGTTTTTAACATTTCCAGTTTTTTGGAAATGTTTAACCACCCGACAAACAGTAGTTTTACCTATAGGATTTCTGTCTTGATAACGCTCATTAAAAATTCCGCACACTTGTTCATAGGTCCGCTGGCGATCCCCATGTCCCAGAAATATCAAGATTTATATTTGGTGCTTTTCACTCAATCAATACATATCAAATGGAAAATTCTAGGGAAACATGATATTATTCGCCTTATGAGATCAGTTAGCAACTAAAAAGATACCATACATTTTGTCATCTTTAGAATATTTTTTTAACAAAAATTAAAGTTTTTCTTAACCTCCTCACTCTGTTTCGAGAACACCTTCATGTGTGTGGAAGCGACACCACCATCCTCATCTGTTTATTGTTTTATTTGCAATCTAATACCCTTCTGTATAAAAAGTACCCGGAATTGTTAAAAAAAACACATAAATTTAAATTTAATCATCAATATTTATTTTGTCTCCTTCAAAATAGTCCCCATTGCTTACAATACAACTATGATATCGGCGAACCAGTACATTTTCATTGCAAGAATTCTAAGGTAAAATTTTATTTTCGTTCACATAACTGAATTGGTCATTGAATGCGGTATATCACAAGCAATATTTTTCCAATAGAAAAAAATTGTTGAGGGTTAGAGGTATAAACCCCCAACTTCAAAATTGCATGCATTTCTCGAACTTAACTCAATATTTAGTATTTCAAGATTAAGAACCAATCACAAGTTGTTAATTTTGTAATAAAAAGTGGGTTCAAGCCCTGTGGACAGGAGCTTTCTGGCGCTCTAGTTCAAACCGAGATATTCATCTCCCTAACCTACTCTGAAAATTTCAACTACCTAGCTAATTCCGTTCGAGAGTTATTGTAGAAAAACATTTTTTAAATTTTCAAAAATTTTTTTGACACTTTGCGGTAATCTGGTCAATACAAAACTTCACATGCGTATAAAGGTCATGATTCTACAATTTGATGCTAAATTTCAGATAGATCAAGTGATCGGTTTCGGAAATATTGATAAAAAATATTTTTAGTAAAATCGGCCATAACTCCGAAACCGCTTGATGGATTTCGCCCATTATCGAGCTCGTCCGAGATATTTACGCTCCAAACCCACCTTGCAAATTTCAATCCTCTAACTCTTTTCGTTCGAGAGTTATCGTGCATACGGCCGGCCGGACAGAATCGATTTCGACCTCGGATTCTTGATCAATGAGTCGAACCAAATCGTTTGAGACCATATTCAGCCAAAAATTCCAAAATTACAGACACTTGGGCAAATTGATAAGCACTCTGTTCCGAGGAACTAGAGCGCCAAAAAAACAAGTTTCGTATGACAATTGCCCAAAACAGGTTTAAAGTACCTACAAATAGTAGATATTCCATAAAACATGTATGAAAGAAGAGAAGTAATAATGAAAAATTACCCTGTAATCGATCAAAAATTTCTTTTTTCTACGTTCACCAAATTTTCTCTTCTCTCGAACTACAGAATTATGCTTTCAATATGTACGTAATATTTTCAAACATTTTTGGGTGAGGTCCCCGTTGCATCGCTAAAATACGAGTATTTCAACCCCCATATTTCTGAAGTTATAATATTCCCTTCCGTCAGTCCCGTCATAAATTGAGAGAACTAAGCATTCTATGTCTATGGATGAAAAGCAGTCTCACTACCCTCAGATCTCTTACTTCATGTTCAGTTCCGAAATGTAAGACTTTTCTGAGAAAATCTAATTTCGGATCAAACAACAGAGATTTTTCTCACTTCGCTCACAATTCTTCGATTGATTAGATAATGTCATGTCTCAGGGAAATAAGTTGACATTATGACAATTCATACACAGAATAATTATATCAATATGTGAAAACGTAGAAATACGATTTATTATTGAAATTTTGAAAAATCATATCTCCGAAATTATAAGCTTGTCAGAGTTAAAAATTATATCATTGGATTCTTATGGTAAAACTGCTTAATGAAAAAAATTTAATTTGGAATTTGTTTTGTAAAAAAAAAATTTTTTTTTGTTACTCCGAAACCATCTGTCCGATTTTGCCCAATAACGAACTTAGCCGAGATATTTATCTCCCAAACCAACTCTGAAAATTTCAACTCTCTAGCTCATTCCGTTCGAGGGTTATCGTGCCTACGGCCGGCCGGACGGACCGGCCGGCCGGCCGGACAGAATGAATTTCGACCACGGATTCTTGATCAGTGAGTCAAACCAAATCGTTTAAGACCATTTTCATCGAAAAATTCGAAAATTACAGACATTTGGGCAAATTGATAAGCACTCAGTTCCGAGGAACTAGAGCGCCAAAAATAGCTTTACGAATTCTTTTTTCAGTCACACCACTCAATGTGCAATCGAATGTGCTTTCATTTGATATATCACAATCCCTATATTCCTATTTGAAAATGGGTGGGTAGGGGGTGAAAAGTATCAAATTCAAAAAAGCGCAGGATAAATTGCATTCTAAATTAAAATTCGATGGGTGCGAGGATTTTCCTTAATAATTCTTCGTACAAGATTTATTGACGAATTACGTTACTTTTTGGCACGTTGTATTCTGTTACCATATGAAAAGTGTTTTTGTTTATTATTTTCTTGCATTTGTTCTCCTTAAATGCCCAGATTCCCGAAACTATTTTTCAATCTTGCAATGGTACTTCGCGACATGGTCAGTAAATCAGGATACACCGCTTTGAATAAATGATGAACTTCATTTTGTGTTCTTGTGCTATTTTCCTAGCCAATCATCATCAAAATTTCAATCTTGTGGGTTTCAGAATCGGAATTTGGTCCGATTTTTCAACAAACCTTGTAGTTTACGAAACTAATAAATATCCTCGCTAATCATCTCTCGATACGATCCTAACCTCCTTACTTGTTTGTATTCAACTTTTTTGTTTGACGAAAATGATTAATAAACACCTCTTGACATTCCATTTTTAAACTGCCTGAATGATTTCAGTTAGTTGAATGAAATTCCTTCATTTTCGATTTACTTCATGTTTGTTAATTATCTTTTTAACGGCAAGGAATTCGAATTTTGTATTTGGTACGTGTTACTTTATATATCCTGAGAAAAGTCATAAAAAAATTAGGATGTCATTTAAAAAATTATCGATGACGTCACATCTCAAATTTGAAAAATGCTGTATAACATTTTCTTATATCAAAAAGAGCGCAATTTAAAATACTATTCGACCTGTTTGAGCATATTTACAGCTAAAGGCTTTATTTGGTTTACTGAATTTATTCCAAGTTAGAGACTCGCCCTGTATATCCAATAAGCTCTGATGCAGTCATAGGGAATTTCCATGATGTAGGTGAAACAGGACTGACAATTGCGATGGCAAAAACGCTTAGTAGCCTCCGGAATAGCTTTTATTCGACCGTGATTATAACATTGCGGACGTGCGAAATACGATTGCAGCCCTCATTGACCACAACCCCTCGATGAATGAAGAGGTAATCGATAATTCAATCATATGAATTTTCCTTTCAGCTTTGAGCGGGAAATGCACCATCAAACAGAGTACGGCTTCAAAGGGTTCAGTAAAGTATGCAGTTGCGGGAAGGAACATGGCGAGCACTGTAGTCCAGACTAAGAAATGGGGGGGAGGGTTATAATCAGTTCACCATTTGTCACAATATAGCCACAACAAATTTTAAAGATTACTCTGATATCGTAGTTGTGCAGAGAAACATCCACACTGTCACAACATTTAGCAGCAACTTTTGCTGCTTTTAGTTGCTACCAGTTGCATAACCAACCTTCAGACTCAAAATAAAGGGTATTCCGAAATTAAGTTGAAAGAATTAATTGGTATATTCTACGTCAAAAATTGATCGAAAACATCTCTGTTGTCGAAATACAGACTTTTGAAGTGAATTCCCTGAAAATTAAATAAAACAATACATACTACGGACATATGACTAGTGAAATGAGTATATAGGGCTTCACACGAGAGCGAGATTTTTCTCGTCTCGTCTCGTTCTCGCCTCGAAAAAGCGAGACAGTATTGTAATCGTGTATTTCTAGAACGATCCATGTATAATATAGACAAAATATATTGTTAATTATAGTGGAAACTCTTCATATTCAATTGTTTTCTGTGGGTGTTGAAAATGGTCGAGTAATATACAAGAAAAGTTTACTGTATGTATCTGTAGTAAATAAGACGATCTTCCACGTAAAAAATTTCGAGCCAAAGAAACCCTTTCGATGATAAACATGTTTATTACTCAGTAGTTTATAGACACATACGAATATACTCGACCGAGAGTAAAACATTGGTTCAAGCCTTGTGGACAGGTGCTTTTTGGCGCTCTTGTTCAAACAGACAAATTATATCTCCGAAAGTATTGGTTTCTCAGAGTTGGGAAATATATCAATGGATTCTTATGATAGAACTGCATCATGAAAGAAATTGGATTTAAAAAAGTGTCGTTAAAAAAAAGTGTTACAAAAATTATCATTTTATCATTTAAACAAGAGCGCCAAAAAATTGTCATCAAATTTATTTATCAAGATTAAATGAGCAATCTGCAACAATTCAACCACGTGGAATAGGTTGTTGCAACTTACACTCGGTGCATAGTTTTCACAACTCGAAATACCTAAGGAAAGTATCATCGAAATGTCTATAGAGCAAGGCTGGAGACAATCATAACATATTGTCCATTTATTCCATATATTTGAGAAGGTAGAGGCTTACGAACAAATTATTTTGATAGTTCAAAATATATTAACTAGCAACATTATGAAAATACTGTATACAGGAACATGTCTTACTACTTAAGGAAGTAAAATGTAATATTAACCTCTGTGGTCAACGAACAGTGATTTGTTTTGATGATTCCATTATGTTCTTATTTCCTATTGCCCTCATAAACTACATCATTGAAATGATCCAATTCTAAATCTTCTGAAACATCATCCCGAATTCATACGTAAATTATTCAATATGCAACCAGTCAATTTTATTTTCGGTTTCAAAACAGTCTTGTATATATTCACAAATTCAAGAATCGGATACTTGTTTTCAAACTACGAATTGACATGACCCTAATAGCTAGATAAGATGACATTTATGATCAATGAACACAGACAGTGAATACATAAAACTACGATGTGTTATTGAAATTTTGAAAAATCATATCTCCGAAAGTATTAGCTTGTTAGACTTAAAAATGATATAATTGGATTTTTATGATAAAATTTCATCTTAAGAAAATTTAATTTAAAAGTTGTAAGGTAAAAAAATATTGTCTTCGTTACTCCAAAACAATCTGGCTGATTTTGCCCAATAACGAACTTTACCGAGATATTCATCTCTTGAACCTATTCTGAAAATTTCAATTGTCTAGCTCATTCCGTTCGAGAGTTATCGTGTTAACGGCCGGACAGAATCGATTTTGACCATGAATTCTTGATCAATGAGTCGAAACAAATCGTTTAAGACCATTTTCAGCCAAAAATTCGAAAATTACAGACATTTGGGCAAATTGATGAGCACTCTGTTCGGAGGAACAAGAGCGCCAAAAATCGATCTTGAAAGAAATACATTCAAATCTAAAATATAAAAATCTGTAAGGATCAATATTTATGATGAGAGATACGTTACTAAGAACATAAATATTTCACAGATAGTCACAAGTTGATATTTTATAAAATATATTGTTCTCTATGTAGACGTTTCCTAATTTTTCGAATGAAAACTTCATGAAAAAAATTTAACGAGACCAAAAACAAGACTCTCGGATTGCGCTGTATATAGTCTCGGTATCACAAATAATATTTTTGAAAACGTCTCGTCTCGTCTCGATTTTCCGAGACGAGAACGAGACGAGACGAGAAAAATTACGCTCTCGTGTGAAGTCCTAGTTCATAGCATTTCGAATGACCGAAAAGCTTCGAGAAACATTATTTCCTTCGACCAGACAGTGGAATGAAATCACTTATAAATCGACGTGTTTGTTACGTAAAATACACGTCAAATTTCAACGGAAATGATTGAGAAAAATCACTAAAAACCGACGTTTGTATTACATAATGACGTAAAATACATATCGCGTAGACGTCAGATGTCACTAATATTCGATGTCATCAAGACGTCATCCTGTTAACTGGGAATATGAAGGCATACTTTTCAACCGCCTCCCTCTTACATTTCCAAGGAGATTGGCCAAAAAGGATGCGCAGATATTGTTTTGTTCAATTCAACGTTCTGATATTACTTAGTCCACAAGCTCGTAATAAAAAATAGGATTATAACTTCAAAGTCCTCTCGTTAGACGAATTGGCTATGTTCACTACATTTCCAACCTTTAATTCAACACACAGTATTAGTTTAAACATCAAAGCATGGAATTTCTGTTGAAGCAGGGCTAACTCACCCTCGATCATATCAAATTATTTTTCCTTGCATCTGTATACTGCCGCATATGAAATTAAATTACTTTATCTTTATGACAGCGAATGACAGAAAGGCGATAATAAGTAATTCTCGCCCGCGGTCATGTGTCAGCATTTTCACTTTGACCCTACGATGAAATTATTTCGGTATCAGATTTCCACACATTATGAAAATGAGGGGTGGTATTATATATGCGGACACTTTTCAGGGCCGATCGCATACGATGACATATGTGCTGATCATTTAGTTTGCCCTCAACGCTCTCTGGGACAGCGACGAATCCCTGAGCTGGTCAATAATCTGCTGGTTCAACTACGAGCTGACAACAATTAGTGATTTCCATTATTTTTCCCACGCATTCTGTTCTGCCGAATAATGTTGGCATAAGTTATATTTGTTATATTAAAGTGAAGAAAATGCTAAAGTGTCTGAAAATGATAATATGTTGTTGACACAAAACTTGTGGAAAGCCATTGTGGTTACTGTACATATTTATGGAAAATCCCGAAACACGTCAAATTCAAATTTTAAATTGTCATTCTTCTTCGTTAAAATGCGAATCCTACCTTCAACCCACTTCTTCCCCTATCTTATTACAATAATACTAAACTTATTTGCCTCCAAGATGTGATAGGAATAAAAATTAAAAACACCATAACATTTTTTGCCAGATGGTACCATGAAAACTACGCCAAACACTTCCTGTGGCAATGTTTCTTTAGAACGCCTTCGCAAATTGTTTATGAATTATATGGTTTGTGTTTTAATTTTATTAATTTCAATTTTAAATAATGATTCGATTAATGGAAATGCACAAAATGACAATTTTACGAACGATTGGTTTCGGAGAGTCGCTTGTTTCATGACCAATTTCTGAATTTGCCGTCTATAACCCAAGGGACAATACGTAAAATAGAGAAGCAGTTTCCCGAGTTTGTGAGGCAGATTAAAAATTGGTTCAAGCACTGACTTCACGTCATTGCTTGAACCATTTTTTTTTCGTATTTTTTTTTTATTTTCTAGGGGTAGGTTTCTTACGATTTTTTTTTCCTAATTTTTTTGAAACTTTCTAGGGGTACGGTTCTTACAAAATTTTAAACACGTCTTTATATCGATATTCTACAACTAGTTACCTAGCTTCAATTCGATCGAGTTTATATTTTTTGAGTTATCGAGGAGATAATATTCCAGGTGGGTATAGCTCCGGAACCGTTGGACCGATTATGCCCCTAAACGAACATAAATCTCCCATTCGGATACGCAATATACCCTGAAAATTCCAAGTCCCTACCTGCTTTCGTTCGAAAGTTATCGAGGCAACGGTCACCCATTCATCTACTCAACTCTCACAAGGCTGCTCGAATCTCCAACAATATATATCCGATCGTGTTCAAATTTAGGAATTTGTAGTCGAGTTAGGTTCTGAAAGCTCTCGCAAAATTTCAGCGATATCGGATCAATAGTTTTTGATATATAGAATTTTTTTCAATAATTTTCAATGATTTCTTAAAAATGTTTTTGTGATACGATCCTCTCAGAATTTGGCAAGAACCTTCGAGTTAGAATTCTACATCTAACAACCATGTTAGTTATTGAGGAAATAACAACCAAATTTCAGATGGGTATAACTCCAGAACCGTTTGGCCGATTATACTTATGAACAAACTCAAATGTCGCATTCAGACGTACAACCTAACATGAAAATTTCAAATCGCTTTCTCGTTCCGTTCTCAGGTTATCGAGACATGAAAAATATTTTTACATATATTTTTTTTTAATTTTCTAGCGATACGATTCTCACAGAATTCCACAAACGTGCTTACATTCATATTCTACAAATATTCACCAAGTTTCAATTCGATCGGATTCATATTGGTTGAAAACAAAATTGTTACTCGGAAACCATCGGGCCGATTATGCCCATTAACAAACTTGTCAGTCCTATTTGGATGCGCCACCTACCCTGAAAATTTCAAGTTGCTAGCTCTGTCCATTCTCAAGTTATCGTGGCAAAGGCCGGCCAGACGGCCGGCCGGACAGAACCAAATTTGACATCGAATTCTTCATCAGGGAGTCGAGCCCAATCTTTTGAAACTATTTTCGGCGAAAAATTCGAAACGCAATGTTCTCCAGAAGATACCTACGCTCACAAAGTAACTGCTAATACACTGTGTGAGGATGTGAAATTAGATCTGATGCTTGACTTTGCAAAAAATTCACATAAATCAAGTAGAGATACCTCCACAACTTGCTATGTATCCCATACATCCATTCCAAACATATTAGACCAAATTAAATGCATCCCTATAAAATGATACCTACCCAGGAGCTCTTGGAAGAAGATTTGGATAGGAGAACTTATTTTTGTGAACAAATGATGGAAATGTTGGATAACAATATTATTCGATTAGTAGACGTTTTGTTTTCTGATGAGTGCACTTTTTCTCCCAACGGCCATGCTAATCATCAAAATTGCCGCTACTGGTCTACCAAAAATCCTCACTGGATGAGAGAGGAGCACACGCAATGCCCTCAAAAGATTGAGGTTTGGGCAGAAAATGTTTATTTATAGCCTGATCAAGGAAACCCTCAAGTTCCATGGAATATGATATGGTTCCAACATGATGGAGCACCACCACATTGCCAACGCAATGTACGGCAGTACCTGAGCGCAATATTTCCGAACGATCGAATGACCAGCGCGATCCCCTGATCTTAACCCATTAGATTTTTTTAATGGAGACATGTGAAGCGTATTGTGTACAAAACTAAACCCCTTGATTTGAATGACCTAAAAGGTAGATGAATTCTTGCCAGATCAGAGAGTTCTGGAGAAGTTGAATAATGTTGGAAGAAATTTTTATTTGAGATTGGTATGTTGCCAAGGCGCTCGCGATGAACATTTTCAACATCTACTTCATCAATATTCATAATTTTTGTGCCACATTTTGTTTTACATTTTAGTTTTTGATATTCTATAAAATTTCTTTAATCACTTGATTTTATTTTCTTCCAATTTGATTTTTGCAATAAACGTGAAAGTGATAACATGTCTAAATAGAGAATGACGAGGCCCTTCAAACCTTATCAGAAGCCCACACTACCTATTTGAAAAATTGGGGGCTGCACCTGTCTTTGGAAGGGGATTGCAGGTAGGGTTCACATTTTTACGAAGAAGAATGACAATTGAAAATTTAAATTTAACGTGTTTCGGGATTTTCCATAAATATGTACAGTAACCAAGATACTGAATTTAGACATTTGTATTTTCCGCGCTATATGTTTCCTGCTTAATAAAATTTTTTTTCTGCAGAAATTTGCGCATCGTGATTGTACAAATTACCAAGTTTCAATTCGATCGGATCTGTATATTTTGAGTTATTGATGAAATAACAACGAGATTTCAGATGGTTACAACTCCGAAACCATTTGGGCGATTGCACCCATTAACGACCTTAGGCGTCGCATTCGGATGCGCAACCTGCCCTGAAAATTGCAAGTCGTTATTTATTTTCGTTCGAAAGTTATCGTGGCATCGGATGGCATGCCGGACAGAATCGAATTCTTCATCAGTGAGTCGAATGTAATCGTTTGAGAACCAGTTTTGGCAAACAGTTCAGTCATTTTAGACATTTGGGCAAAATGATAGCACGCTGTTTCCCAGAACACATCATGATTGATCAAAATGGAGTGGGGAACGGATATGTTGTACTTATCGATGAAAAGGCGTAGTTCCTGGATAAGCTGCTATAAATATAAAATCAATATAGGTAATAGAAGTAGATTACAACAACAAATTCACGTGAAGGATCCAAAATAACAAAATGTACAATCAATTGGAAGAGCCCAACACGTTAGCTAACTCGAATAACAACAGCAGCTAGAGAGAACCAAGCACGGCTTTCAGTCTTCTCTTGAAATTTATAATTCCATATTCGCAAAACGCTGGATGAAGAGAATTATAACATTTCACAGCATTGCTGTAAAATCGACGCATGAATAGAGCCATGGAGTGTCAGGACATTACCAGCTTAATGCATTTCCTAGTATTTACTCAGTTGATTC
The DNA here is from genome assembly GCA_937662695.2 of Halyzia sedecimguttata. NCBI lineage: Eukaryota > Metazoa > Arthropoda > Insecta > Coleoptera > Coccinellidae > Halyzia > Halyzia sedecimguttata. Next base: position 20,159,959 of record OW569420.2, on the reverse strand, counting down.
TGCTGTTAGTTACCAACTATCTCCACTGGCATAGATAGGGTCAGGGGTTTAAGAGATCAATCCCACTTCATGAGTAAACCTTCTTAATTTATCTTATTGGAGATTTCGTTCTGAATATTCCATGGTTCAAGTTCAGAAGATGGAATAGTCTCCAACTTATGCCCTCCCGACTCTACAAACTGCAGACTTACAGAAACAAACTTACGAAGGCAATTTGGTAAAACAACAGTTTTCTAATTGTTTTTGGGCGCATGTTCTAGGGGAACATCGTCCTATCATTTCGTCCAAATGTCTGTAATTTTCGAATTTCGAGCTGAAAATTGGCTAATAGACTAATTCGGACTCCCTGATCACGAATCCGGTGTCAGATTTTTGGGTGCCGTCCGGCCGGCCGGCCGGCCGGTAGGCCGGCCGGTTTTCCGGCCGTAGGCACGATAACAGGAGCACCGAAGGTCCTATCGACTTCAAACTTTCAGGGTAGGTTTCTGATCAAAATGCGACGGTTAAGTTCGTTAACGGGCAAAATCGGCCGGACGGTTTAGGAGTTATAGACATTTAAAATTTTGAGGTTATTTCCCTGATATTTCAGGAACTAAAGAAGATGTTGAATCGAAACTTGGTAGTCAGTTCGAGGATATAAACGCGCAACTTTTGGCAAAATTCTGTTATGATCGAAATGTTGGTAATTTTTAAAAAAATATTTCTTTTAATTTTTTCGAAAAAAAAATTTTTTTTTCGTGAACTATTCATCAGATTGCAACAAAAACTTGTACTAACGTCAATTGTAGTATTTTGCAACATTGTGCAAAATTTTGGCTCTATACGATTTCAATTTCTGGAGATATAAGACAAAATGTGTCAAATTTCCTGGGTCTCTCTCAGTATTTTCATCGATTATTATATAATAATCAATAATATTAAGGTATTCAACATGATACTGCTTTTTTTCTTTACTGGTCAGTACGGGCCACAAGGAAGATGAACTTGCGCCCAATAGCTCCTGTCCACAGGGCTTGAACCAATTTTTTTGCACATGTAGATACATGTGCAGAAGATAGGAACTGTTCTCCAGAAACTCTGATCGCCAACAGATCTCGCTTTCTTCTTAATGCTCACCAACATTTACATCAAGTATATTACCACCTTCAAGTGTTGCTTCGTAATCAACTGGACCCAGAAGAATGGGATTGGAAGCTAATTATTGATGTATTGGAACCAATCCACACTATTCCTCCAGCTGTAACAGAAAAGCTCCTCAATGGGTGTAATTCGAAATGCGGCTTCAAAATAGTAAGCTTATCTTCACCAGCATGCACTAGTTGTCAATGCAAAAAAAAAATCGCGAAAAAACGCCGATTTTGGCGAAAGGAGCAAAATGGTGGAAAGGAATTCGGAGGAACGGTGGCTTCGAAACGACGGTATTTGCGGGACCGCGAAGACGAAATTCGAAATTAGTCCAAAACGAAGCCCTTTTTTCGATCCCTTCTTTCGTTTTCCCGGAAGAACGATAGGAAAATGTGACTTTTCGCGAAAAACGACAAAATTCTGACGTTTCACGTATTTCTGTGGCGAATTTTAACGCGGCTCCTTCAAGGTCGACGTTTACGGCCTGAACGAGCGACGAGAAATTTCAAATCGAATTTGAATTTCGAACGGAATTAGTCGAAAATCTTGGAATCGTCTAAAAAAACTGCGATAAATATGAACGAGTGACCGATTTCAATCGATCGCTTGACAGGATTGACGATATTCTGAAAATCGAAAGACGTAAATCATCCGAGTACTAAAGAGTGGATTCACGTAGGCAACGTGGCCGAGTGAGCTGAGGCGTTGGATTGGGAATTTATAGCTCCCAAGCCTCGAGGGGCGGCGAGATCGAATCTCGGAGCATCTGAAATAGCTTTCTCTTGAATTTTTTTCATTTTTACCCAATGAAAAACTTAAAGGAGCGATACTCCAGTAAACGTATCTAGGGATTTGGATCTTTTCGTTAGGTTACGAAATCTGTAATGAATATCCATTTGATCGGACGGATTTCAGCATTAAAATTACTCAAAATATTCAATCATTAAGCAGAAAATTAACGGTGAAATTATAAACCCCCAGCCGTTTGTTTATTCATGCTCAAAATGGAAAAAAACAAAAAATATTGTTTATCCAAATGTTTTGGATTAAGTTTTTAAATAACTAGCAATTAATAAAATATTTTTTTGTTCGAATAAATGAGTTTGATGCTCCAATTATTTTTTTTATTATTTCACTAGATTTTGCTAGTTCGTTTATATAATATGTGAAGCATTCAAGAGAATGAACCAGACATATCATTGTTACATCCTGTAAAGTGGTTTCGGAACAATTTACTTTCTTCTCGAACTAATGGCGCATAAGGAACCACTTCAGACATTACTCGACCGTGATGCATACAGTTGGCAGAAAGAAATATTGCGACACGATAACAATCCTCTCGTTCACGATAGAAAATCGAGTCTGGTTAGCGTCTAGACCACCATTCGTGCTTCGTTTGATTTCCTATCTTAATTGAATTGAAAATCCGTGATAAACGAGTGTTTTCCTGATCGAATCCCGCGTTCATGAGGAGTAGAAATGAGCTTTTCAGCATTCAAAATTCACACACATACACGTTGATTTTTCCGCGCTTGTTCCGCAAGGAACAGCGTGCTATCATTTCGCTCCGATGTCTGTATTTTTCGAATTTTTCGCCGGAAATTGTCTTAAACGATTAAGTTTGACTCATTGATGAATAATCCGGGGTCAAATTCAATGTTATGAACTATTAAATTTCAAATTATGAGATGAAAAGAGGATAGTATTTTATTAATATATTTTGAACTATTAAGATAATTTGTTCGTAATCCACTCAAATATCAGGAATGAATGGACAATCTGCTATGATTGTCTCCAGCCTTGCTCTAGACATTTCGAGGATACTTTCCTTAGGTATTTCGAGTGAAAACTATGCAACAACCCATTCCACAAGGTTGAATCATTGCAGATTGCTCATTTAACCTTGATAAATAAATTTAATGACAATTTTTGAAGCATTAAAGAATTGAAGCATTGTAGATTGCTCTTTTTTTGAAAGATAATTTTTGAAGCATTTTTTTGAACGACACTTTTTTTTAAATTCAATTTCTTTCACGATGCAGTTCTATCATAGAAATCCATTGATATAATTCCCAACTCTGAGAAACCAATACTTTCGGAGATATAATTTGTCTGTTTGAACAAGAGCGCCAAAAAGCTCCTGTCCACAGGGCTTGAACCAATTTTTGTTGATAGCAATTCTAGAATTTCAGAACAGCTATAAAAAAAATAATTCTGAAGATTTTCGTTAAGTGTCTGACGCAGGAGTCTGATATAGACTCCGAAATAGTTGTTTCATCGTTGATGTTGTTTCCTTATGGTCGTTAGGCAGCATTGTTCGATAGATTGCTTCTCACAAATATCTTGTGTTTCTTACGCAAAAGCAATTCACAAAATAATAATTTTTTTTTATTTTATAGATATTTTCCAGAGTTTACGAGAGAAAACCCAGAAATAAACCATTTAATGATGAATATACCTCCCACAGTATCCTTCAATGATTACTAAAGACATACTTGATATCGTCAGTGAAAAGTGTTTACCTGCTAACTCCTGTAACGGGATCTTGAGAATCCCGTTTGTATTTGGAAGTTTGGTTGCATTTTGTGTACCCCGGTTGTATTGGTTGGGACGCCCCTGACTTGTTAAGTGCGTGAGATCTAGGTCCGTGCTCGATTCTTAGGTCGATGTGAATTGAACGTCGGCGCGATCAGCTGGAGGGGTTCGTTGACTGGCCGAGGGACGATCATTTGTTCGGTGGCCGTGGAGTTGTTAGTTATCTTGAGTTGTGGCCATTTTCCTTGAGTGAAGGGTTCTGAATCTGGTAGGTTTTAATCCAATTTGCTTTCAATTGACGACATGTTCTGATGCACATTTAGTAATTAATTCATTATTCTTTCAGCTTAACTTTTCGATAATATTTTTGCTGTATTATGATCGTATTTTTGCATTCCGTTATCTGACCGCGTGGCCATTTTGAGCTCTAGTTTTTACCGGCAATTATTATCCATTATTCTCTTTCAAGAACTAATTCATCCTTCAGAATCATTTAGTGAAAATAGAAAGCCGGATTGATGTTTTTCCAGTCGTTTTGTAGTTTTTAACTGGAATAATTTTATGACCACTTTGTTACTTGAATGAATCACATTGTCATTATATCTAAATTGTGAACTAGAACTCGAAATGGGCACGTTATTTGCGAGGATGAAGTCTAAGAATTATGTATCTTGCAGGAACCCTTTTTAGTACCTTATTCTGTAGCTGTTGGATTATCTTCGTATTGCTTCCATATAAAGGAAGTTTCATAAACCTGCTTTGAGAACCACCTGTCAGGCACGTACCTCGAGTTATTGAGTTGGAGGAATATCTACGCTGTTTCCCAGGACAACCACCTGGTTGGAGTTATTTCGTTTGGATAGAGGGACCTAGCAATCAACGAGGAAGACCAGTCTCGAGTTCCATGATATCCAGTTCCTGTTGCTAATTTGGGGAACCTGATTGGACACTTAGACTGACTCATTGTGAAGTTGCCCATAGTGACTCTATTTGAAACGATTCCAAGATAAGTAGTTTAAGCATTTCATTTATGATCAGTCTGACTTAGTATTTATATTTTATATTGCATGTTTCACATTGGCCAATCTTGATACTGTTGATTGAATAAATTTGTAGAATATAATTCGAGTTTTTCTGAAGTTGGAGTGTCTGGCGCCCACTTAACATCCATATTTTAGTTTTTGCTGTGAGCTAGTAGGGTCCTGTAGAACCTCAACCACCTCTAATCTAATCTGCGATTAGGGGAGAGGCTATACTCCATTTAACACAATTTTACAGTAGAGTATTTTAACTGCGCAGAAATTGAAATCACCAAGTTTCTACCGGAAATTTCTGTTAAATTGACAAGAAACCATTTTTTAGTTCTTTTCAACTATAAATAAATGTACAAAATAAGTCGTATTAGCGTTTTTACAATGAAAAATAGGAGTTAGCACGTTCTCGCTTTTAAAAAATAGTTTCAAAGCCCCCAATTTAAGGAGTTAGCAGCTTTTCATTGAAACCAAATTCTCAGTGATCACTCGAAAAATACAGCTTCGATTGCATTGAAACTTGGTGAATAATGTAGACTGCAGATGCGCAAACTTTTGTAAAATTTCATGAGGTTCGTAAAAAAAATGTCTTTGAAAAAACAAAAAACTTTGGTTATTAAATGGTTTCTTTCTGGGTTTTCTCTCCCAAGCTCTGAAAAATATCGATAAAATGAAAAATAAAAGAATTATTATTCTATCAATTGCTTCTGCGTAAGAAACACAAGATATTTGTCAGGAGCAATCTATAGAAAATGTTGCCTATCAAACAATAACGAAACAAAATCAACGATAAAACAACTATGCCTGAATATTGAAACCGCTCGCCGAAATCCTTCGCAGAAATCGATTTATGACCAGGCTCCACAGCAGAGGCATTGTAAGCAATCCCTACACGTTAACACAGTCACTTCTGCCTTTCCTAGGTAGGTTGTGAATTCCGAAACGTTTCGGAGTCTTTATCAGACACTCAACGGAAATCTTCTGCATTAATTTTTATTGATAGCTATTCTCGAATTTCAGAATAGCTATCAATAAAAAATAATAATAATAACAATAATAGAAGAAGGTCGAACCACGTATACGGGATGGGTGAAATACCGGCGAGGCATATTTCAAGGAGACTCGCTAAGCCCGTTACTGTTCTGCATAACACTCCTACCATTAACAACGGAGTTGAGGGAAAGCAGAATAGGGTAAAAGGCCGGGCCAACAGGCAGAAGAGAACATCTGGTTTCACACTCCTGTACATGGACGACTTAAAACTGTACGCTCCCTCCAAGGCAGCGCTACAACAACTTCTTAACATCGTTGCGGAATACACCACAGCAATAGGAATGTCATTCGGTTTGGAAAAATGTGCTGTTTTCCATCTGAGCAGAGGAAGAACTGAAGAAGTAGGAGAAGACATCGAAGGAGGAATAATCATTCGGCACCTCGATGAAGAGGAAACTTACAAATTCCTTGGAATGCAACAAAGAGGCGCACTGGAGTCAACTCGAATCAAGGAGGCCTTAAGAGCCAGCTACAAAAAGAAGATCCGAGATATATGGAAATCACAGCTGTCTGGTAAAAACAAGGTGTCAGCTACCAACATCTTGGCAGTTCCGATAGTCACATACTCTTTCGGAGTAATCAACTGGACAGTTAATGAGATTCTCGAACTAGACAGGGCCACACGTAAAGTGATGAACATGAATCGGAGCCTTCATCCCAACTGCTCGGTGCAAAGAATATATCTCCCACGAACACAGGGTGGCAGAGGTTTGCAGAGTTTGGAATACCAACACCATTAACAAACGTTGGAAATGGCAATAAGGATATTGAGAAGTGAAGACCCGCTTCTGAAAATGGTAGCTCATCATGAAATTAGGAACCAAGGAGCTTTCCTATTTAGAGCTGGACGGAGAGCCTTGGAAAAACTCAGCATAACTTGAGTATCCATCGGCTATGAGCTAGTGGGAACACCTATCACGCCAACAGACCAGAGAAGAGTAGGCAGAGAGATCAGACAGGCACAACTGAAGACGTTACTCGAAGACCACATGAATAAAAAACTGCACTCTATATATTTCAGGAGTTTGAAAGATCAGGGCCTATCGGAGGAACTATCCTTTGGGTTTTTGAAGTCGGCAGATCCATGCCATAAAGCCAGATATAGTACTGGTGGACAAAGATCTCAGGGAATTGTAGGTTGTCGAATTTTCCTCCCCCGCTGAAAATAATGTGGTGATGAAAGAACAACAGAAGAGGGAGAAATACAAGGATTTGCTGTTTCAGCTGGGAACCCTATATCCAGGGTATAAAGTAAAAATTGTCGTTCTGATCATAGGATGCCTTGGCGGCATGAGAGCGAACTATGTGACAGAATTGAAGATTATTCCGGCCTGTACATCCTTGGCCGAGGTTATGGCGAACAGAATGCAGAAGGCAGTGTTGCTCGGGTCACTACGCGTGATGAGGTCCCATCAACTATGAAGGCCACTTGCAGCTCATCTCTTTTGTTAAGGGACGCTGTAAGGGCAGGACGAAGAACAGTCCAAGAAGAGGTTTTTTAGTGAGTAACCAAATAACATCTGGAGTCTCACACTGCCGCTTGCGGCGCCTATAAAAGGTTTTTCCTCTTACGCGGCAAAAAAAAAAATATGGATCATGCGGAGTAATATATATATGTGGAAAGGTTTAATTCCTTTTGCGGAATCACCCGTTAAACCTTTCCACAAATAACAATAATGTTTCGTTATTGTTTGTTAGGCAACATTGCTCGATAGATTGATTCTGGCAAATAACTTGTGTTTCTTACGCAGAAGCAATTCACAAAATAATATTTTTTTTATTTTATAGATATTTTTCAGAGTTTGGGAGGAAAAACCCTTAAAGAAACTATTTAATATTGAGTGTACCTCTCACAGTATCCTTTTCTTCAAATATTTTATATTTCCGAAACTATCCGTCAGATTCCGCACATACCATCAAGCCGCATTTTATTTAGCAAATATTTCCACAAACACAGTTCCGATCGAATTGAGATATAGTACTCGGTTGAAAAAAGAAGGCTTGAAGGTTCATGCAGTATTTTGAGAGGATATATGATGCGTGAATAGACAAAAGAACATGCGCGCAAAATACTCCTGACTTCACGTTGGTGCTATTTCAGATTTTTCTTTAAATAGCTTCATAATATAAAATGCCAAATAGTGATATACATTTCTATTTTGTCTTGCTCGAGAATATTATTTTTTTTAAATATTAAAGTTTCAATTTTAACCTCGATGTTAGAAACGTCGATTGCAACCGATGTTTGCTTTCGAAGTTAACATCGAATATTTTGGGTCGATGTCCCTACTCACTGGTGGAGATCAGGAGATTTGTTTGAGAAAGAGCTGGAACTTGGAAATTTCTATGTAAAGTGACAAATTTCAGGATATCTGTCAACAAAAAATAAACCTGAAGATGTTCACCTGGTGTCTGATGAAGAACTCTGATTTAGTCTTTGAGAAGTTAAGAATAGTTGTTTTATCGTTGATGTTGTTTCGTCACTGTTTATAAGGCAGCATTTTTCTATATATTGCTTCTGACAAATATCTAGTGTTTCTACTACGGCTTCACACGAGACGAGAGTAGGCGAGAGTATGAAAAATCTCGTCTCGCTCTCGCCAATTCCCATAAAATTGAGTCTCGTTTAAGTCTCGTCGCTTAATTCTGAATAACGATAATAAATGTTATAATATATAAACGAAATGGTATACAATAAGGGATAATTCTGTAAAGCTATATTTATACGCTCTTATACAAAAATATTTGTACATGTACATATTATTCTTAATTTCAAACACTGATAATTTCAACTTTTAAATTACACGATGACCAAGAATTCAAACATAATCACGCTTGCATCACATCATTTTTCAATGATGTACGTGTTTTTGCCAGGATCATACCTGCTGTGGAAAATAATCTTTCAACAGGTACGGATGTAGCTATTAATGAATCATCGGCCATCTTGGAAAGTGTAGGAAGAACTTTTTCATCACTCTCCACCACTGTAAAATATTTTGATTCCTATTTGCTCTTTCAAACAGCAAATATTCTTCAAACTCAGCATTCCAATATTTCGAAAGTTTTTTTGATGTTTTAAATAAGATATAGATGTCGATACATTTTTTAATAGAATTGAACAATTTGGTATAGTTTTCAAAGAATACCTTTCCAGTGGGTAGATCATTGAGAGTGCTCTTGGCGTATTCCTCATAACACTTTTCGAAACATTGAATAGCTTCATTTCTTTACAAGTTTTATTATACGTAGTTCCACAGATGTATACAATAATTGTTCACATCTTCACTACAAGGAGCACGACAGAATACATTTCTCCAGATGTTCAGATAGAGACGAAATTTTCAAAGCATTGGGACTTAGGGGCAATAAAAGTTGTCCGTTAGGTATTGAATTCATAATGGCATCCGATTTTATGGTTGTGAATTCTATTTTTTCTTGAAAATAATCTCAATTGTCACAAGGTCATAACGAAATAATACTCTTCTAAAAATTCGTGTATTTCTAGAACGATCGATGCATAATATAGACAAAATATATTGGTAATTATAGTGGAAAATCTTCATTTTCAATTGTTTTCTGCGGGTGTTGAAAAAAGTCGAGTCGTATATAAAACCTCGTATAAATCTTCATACAAAAAATTAAACGAGACTCTCGTTAGCGCTGTATGAGGTCTTGGTATCTCCTATAATATTTTTGAGAACGTCTCGTCTCGTCTGGTCTCGCTTTTATGACACGAGAACGAGACGAGACGAGAAAAATCTCGCTCTCGCGTGAAGCTCTAGTTTCTACAGCAGGAGCAATTTCAAAATAATGAATATTTTTATTTCATAAATATTTTTCAGAGTTTGGGAGCATGCACCTAGATAAGAACCATTAAGTGAGGAATTAATCTCCCAAAGTTTCCCTTAATGATTTGCATAATTGATATTTTTCATATTTTCAAATGCCTGTATCATTGTACCTAATTCGTAACTGGAAAATGGCAAATAAAAGGTTAAAATGAATTTTCAACTTAAAGACTGACCCTGTATATTGTTTGAAACCTCATATTTTATTGTTTTGTGTAAAATTTAACGTAATATTAGTAGCTTCGATCAACAGATCATGAACTAAGTGTAAAAAATAATTTGAGCGAATATATCTCGTATATTTTCCTCTGTGCATATCCACGTATATACGTATAGTTTGAAAAATTTAATATAAATTGCTACATAGCAACAAACAATTTTATTTGTTTCATTCAATGATATTTCCCAGAATATATACCTATGTTTGAAATTGTATCACTTTCATCGATAATGTTATTTTTGAAAACATCTCATATTCCCTGAGATTATGTTACCGCATTGGAAAAGAACAACCAGATTAAATTCACCATGATGGTCGAATTTTCAACAACAAAAAGAATCCTATTTCGATGTTGCACAATAGACTATTACGATAGAATATGTCAGTGAAAGAAGGGCAGTGATAACGTTGAAGCTATGAACCATTATACGTTTCAATATTCGTATGCTTACGCATTCACATATCCCACTGTTGAATATTTCTCATACATCTTTTCTGTTTGAAATTGGAGCCTGGACAATGCTCATATTACGGTGAACTCTGGATGATTGAACTCTGACAACGAATCGTGTGTGTGCTTTTTTTAGGTGCATCAGAATATTCATCGGAAAATATGTAAAATGCCGTTAGGGACATTATATATATTACTAGCTGACCCACGCAACTTCGCCTGCGCCAAATCGGTTATTGCGTTTTTATTTCCAAATGCGAAAAATCTTGAAAATAAACCTAGAACCCGATTGCAGCGCCTCCTACCGGGACAATTGAATTTCCAATTTATCCAGGGACCCACTCAAACACGAAATTCTAAAAAATACCTAGAACCCGATTGCGGCGCCACGTATCTGGTTAAGAAAAGGGAGAAAAGGTGAGAAAGACAGGAGACCGGCTTCGTTCTCATCCCTACTCCGTGCTGTTTACTGGGACGTGACACCGGTATAGTCTGGCAAATGAGTCTTGATCCAGAAAGATGAGGAAATTAAAAAAAATCTAGCACTAAGTATAGCAAGAATAAACTGCCTTGATACTTTAATAAAATTATATATTTCTTTTGTACAAAAATTTCAGCTTTGCCATAAGCTCAGGGAAATTTTAATCGAAATAGAGTGAAAAACATTCACAAAAAATACGGCGACTTGGTTTTAATTAGGTCTTTCTCTGGGATAACTTACCAAGTGATAATTGATCAGTTATCGTGCGGGATGAAAAATGATTAATTACTTAAATGACTATTAAAAATAAAGGGTTGGTGATAGAAAGGTAAAAATTTAGGGTTGTATGTATTTTGTAATGCCACATTATAAAAAAATAAAAACAAAAAATTTCGTCCAAAAATAAAAAAAAATTTAAGGGTGTACAACCCTTATCACTTAGGGGTATCAAAAATAGATAGTAGCTGATTCTCAGACCTACTGGATACGCATATAAAATATGTAATAATAATAAATAATAATTTGGAGGAAGGTAACTAGCATTGTGACATGGAAATTTTATATATTAGAATATATTTTCAAATACTGTCAATGAGACAATTCTGGAATTTCACAATAACTATCAACAAAATAATTCTAAGGATTGTCATTAAGCGTCTGACGAAGGAGTCTGATATAGACTCCGAAACGTTACGATATAGTTTTTTCTTCGTTGATGTTGTTTCGTTGTTGTTTGTTAGGCAACATTGTTGAATTGATTGCTTCTTACAAATATCTTGTGTTTCTTATGCAGAAGCAAATCACAAAATAATTAATTTTTATTTTATAGATATTTTTCAGAGTTTGAGAGAGAAAACCCGGAAAAAAACCTTTTAATAGGGACATTATACTCGCTGAATTATATGAGTATACATTTTATTTTTTATATAGTTGGATCAAGACAAAATATCAGGTACTATATATAATACTCGTATATAGTCCAAAGAGTTGGATGCAGTACAATGGCAGTAGAGTGTAGGCATATTGCCCGTAAACGTGCTTGATACTTTGGAGAATATACTTCAACATCCCAGAACAATCTCAAATGAAAATTAATTAAAGAAGCCAACTGTTGATGTCGTTAATAATACTGAAAGAAATCTTGTCTTAAGGACCGACAATCGAAGCAGATCAAAGAAACTTTTTTCGAAAAAGGTCTTTTTTTTTAAGATTTTTCCCGTCTACGTTCGTGAAAATGGGACGAAAACGGAGGTACTGTCGGAGAGAGAAGGGGCGGTTCTATGCGGGACTATTGAAAAAAACCTGAAATCGGGCAAAAACGTCGTTTTTTGGTAAAGGTGAAAAAATAAGCCTTCAATTGTGGCGAAAGTCGGGAGGATATTCGAGTAGGAACGGAAGGACCAAAGAATAAACGATGTCGGTTTCTTCAAATTAAGATCGCAAAAAGTGACTTTTCTCTCGAAACTCCAACCATACAGAATTTTGACTGACTTTTCCAGCCAACGACGCTGCCGTTCGTTTCCGTTGCTCACCGAAGTCAAATTTGACAAATCGAGAAGCTTTGAAGACAAAGTCAAAAATTGTTTCAAAGAATTAATTTGTTGGAATATATTAGAATAACAAGTAGATTCGCTTGGAGATGGTTAAATCTACAGTGACTCTAATCTTGTTAGAGTCACTGTAGTTAAATCATGGATTCCGTATCGGTTTAACAAACATATTAGAGGATATTTTGGCTAGTTATTAAGACCAATTCCATTCCCGAAGGAATTCCAAACGAAGGACTAGATATCTGAACGGTATGATCCGAATAAGATATGAAGATTACGTAGTAGGTAATAATCATGCGAATTTCGAAAATATATCTTACTTTTCAGAAAGAAACCCACAATATTTTGTCCCCGTATTACTTTGGAGGTTATTTGTTGTTCATACAGTGAATGCGATAAAAAAACCATGCAAACGTTTAGCATCATATAACTGTAAGTATTTATGCCTAAAAACGCGATTTCTAAAAAGACAATCATGGATACCGTATAATAGCTCACTGCCCACAATCAGGCAATAATGGAATTCTTGAGAATTATCATACGTTGTATTGAATTATTTCATTTGAAATTTAATTACATTTTTGCACAACCTGGACAGTTTGCCATAGATAGAATTCTTGAAGGAATGTATCACTGATTATTATTTCACGATTTTCACAGCAAAATTGTGATCATAATTTAACAAATTCAATCTCGTTGCACAAAACCTGTATGTTGCGTTATTGAAAAATCTGTTAATTTTGCCTGGTGAATAGATTCCGATAAGTTTCTTGAAATGTACAAAAATTCTTACAATTGAATTACTGCTCAGGGCTCACTCAATTGAAATTGTGGTATAATATCCAAATATTTTTAATGCGAGGAAAGTTGATGATAACTGAATCAACAATTTTAGTGTTGCTCAACAAAAATATAATTGATAATTTGAATGGTCTTTTATGGGTGGCTTAGGGCTCACTCAGTTGAAATTGCGTTATCCCAATACTAAAATGAAGATGGGTTTCATAGAAAAGGAACAAAAAAACTTTTTTGAAAATTTTACTTTAAACGTGACGTTTTTTTGGATGTTAGGAGGGGGGTTAGGGGGAAATTTCCGAGGGGTTTATCGAGGAAAAAGACGGAAGTTTCGTAGAGTTTCGCGTTTTCGGAGCGAAAATATGGGGGTGTATTTTTAAAAAAATCGCAAAAACGCCGATTTTGGCAAAAGGTGCAAAATTGTGTGGAGGCATCCGGAGAAACGGTGGCGTTCGGAACGGAGGTATTTGCGGGAACGCGAAGACGAGATTCGAAATTAGTCCGTAACACGGCCCTTTTTTCGATTCTCTCTTTCGTTTTTCCGGAAGAACGATAGGAAAATGTAACTTTTTCGCGAAAATCGACAAAATTCTGACGTTTCACGTATTTCTGTGGCGAATTTTAACGCGGCTCCTTCAAGTTCGACGTTTTCGGACCGAACGAGCCACGATAAATGTCAAATCGAATTTGAATTTCGAACGGAATCACTCGAAAATCTTGGAATCGTCTAGAAAAACCGTGAGAAATATGAACGAGTAACCGATTTTGATCGATCGCTTGACAGGATTGACGATATTGTGAAAATCAAAAGACGGACATCGTCCCAGTACTATAAAATGTTTATGTGCCAGAAAATCGGAAACGATTCACGAAGCTGGCATGGCCGAGCGGTCTAAGGCGTTGGTAAATTGATTTATAGCTCCCGAGCCTCGCGGAGCGGCGGGATCGAATCTCCGAGCGTCCGAAATAGCATTTTCTTAGTATTCTTTTATTTTTACCCAATGAAAAACTTTTAGGAGCGTACTCCAGTAAACGTATCTTGGGATTTGGATCTTTTTGGTAAGTTACGAAATCTATAATGAATATCCGTTCGATCGTACGGATTTTTGCATTAAAATTACTCAAAATATTCAAACATTAAGCAGAAAATTAACTATACAGTGTGTTTCAAGTAAAATGTCACCCCTAGAGTTGTATCGTAAAGAGAATTCTCAACACTGTAAAACCGCTACGAAAAGATAACCGTTGCTATACGGGGTGTTTTTAAAAAAATGTCAACTCCGAAACCGCTGTATTGGGTTTATAGAAACTCAAGAACGGCTGAACCGATTTCGATGAAACTTTGTGTGTGTATGTGAGTATGTGTCAGGTCCGCAATATACCCCGGTAGGTGGCGCTGCTATCGGTCTGTAGAAACTCAGAAATGCCTCGACCGATTTTGATGAAACATTGTGTACGTGTTTGAGTGGCTCTCAGTGTCACAATAGAAACCCGTTAGGTGGTGCTGCATTCGGTTTATAACAACTCAAGAACGACTGGATCGATTTCAATGGAACTTTGTGCGTGTATCTGTCAAAGTTCCAGATCCACAATATTCCCCGGTAGGTGACACTATAATCGGTTTACAGGAACTCAAAAATGGCTATACTGTTTTTGATGAATCTTTGTGATTGTATTTCGGAAGGCACAAAGGTTCACAATACGATTTTGTATGTAACGCTATATTCGGTTTTTAGCAACTCAAAAACTCCTGACATATTTCGATGGTACTTTCGGGTGTGAATGATTCTCAGAATCACAACAGGACCCGTTAGAAGGCATTGAACTACCGGTTCAATTGATCTACCGATTCAATTTATCTACCGATTATATTGATCTAGCAAAAAAATTTAGATCTACTGGAAAAATGCAGATCTACCGGAAAAATGTAGATCTACCGGAAAAATGTAGATCTTCCGAAAAAATGTAGATCTGCTGGAAAAATGTAGATCTACCGAAAAAATGTAGATCTACCGGAAAAATGCAGATCTACCGTAAAAATGTAGGACTCCCAGAAAAATGTGGATCTATTGCTAGGTAGATCTGCTGGCTCATCTGAATCCCAAAATATGGACTGCTGGCCACTAGTAATATCTAAAATTGTTAATGCAAGGAAAGTTGATGATAGCTGAATTAACGATTTTAGTGTTGATTATATTGAACATAAAAGAAACTTCATAATTTGAATGGTCATTTGTGGATGGCCTGGCTGCTTCCATATCGGGTGGGTGGATCTACAGGTTATATAAATTTATCTGCTATGCAGATATACCGGTTCATTGATATGCTGGCTATGTAGATCTACCAGTTACGTAGATTATCTGGCTATGTAGATCTACCAGTTAATTGATCTGCTGGCTACGTAAATCTGCTGGCTCAGTAGTTACTAAGGATGAATTCCAACACAAGCATATTGTTTAATCGCGGAAAATATACACTCCATCAGGGAACACTTAACTGTACGCTATACTATTGTCATTAAATAAGAATAGCGTAAATCTAGAAAGAATATTTGAGTAGGAAAATCCACACATGCTCTGATAGTCAGTTATGGCCGAGAATGGTCTCAAGCAATTAGTTTCAACTCACTAATGAAGAATCCGAGCCCAATCTCAATTATTTCCGGCTGTCAGCACAAGGGCTTCACGCGAGAGCGAGATTTTTCTCGTCTCGTCTCGTTCTCGTCTCTTAATAGCGAGACAAGACGTTTTCAAAAATATTATAAGCGATACTGATACCACATACAGCGCAACACGAGAGTCTCGTATTTGGTCTCGTTAAATTTTTTGTATGAAGTTTTATACAGGACTCGACTTTTTTCAACATCCACAGAAAACAATTGAATATGAAGAGTTTCCACTATAATTACCAATATATTTTGTCTATATTATGCATCGATCGTTCTCGAAATACACGATTTTTTAGAAGAATTTTAATTCGTTATGAACTTGCGATAATTGAGATTATTTTTCAAGAAAAAATAGAATTCACAACCATAAAAACGGATGCCATTATGAATTCAATACTTAACGGACATCTTTCATTGCCCCTTAATCCCAATGCTTTGAGAATTTCATCTCTATCTGAACAAATGGAGAAATGTATTCTCTTGTGCTCCTTGTAGTGAAGATGTGAACAATTATTGTATACATCTGTGGAACTACGTATAATAAAACGGGTAAAGAAATGAAGCTATCAAATATTTCGAAAAGTGTTATGAGGAATACGGCAAGAACACCCTCAATGATCTGCCCACTGGGAAGGTATTCTTTGAAAACTATACCAAATTGTTCAATTCTATTAAAAAATGTATCGTCATCGATAGCCTATTTAAAACATCAACAAAACTTTCATAATATTGGAAAGCTGAGTTTGAAGAATATTTGCTGTTAGAAAGAGCAAATATGAATCAAAATATTTAACAGTGGTGGAGATTGATGAAAAAGTTCTTCCTACACTTTCCAAGATGGCCGATGATTTATTAATGGCTACATCCGTTCCTGTTGAAAGATTATTTTCCACAGCATCAGGTATGATCATGGCAAAACACGTATATCATTGAAAAATGATGTGATGCAAACGTGATTATGTTTTAATTCTTGGTCAGCGAGTAATTTAAGAGTTGAAATTATCAGTGTTTAAAATTAAAAATAATATGTACATGTACAAATATTTTTGTATAAGAGCGTAATAAATATAGCTTTACAAAATTATTCATTATTGTATACCATTTCGTTTGTATATTATAATATTTATTATCGTTATTCAGAATTAAGCGAGAAGAGACAAGGCAACTGATAACGAGACGAGAACGAGACTTAAACGAGACTCAATTACTTGGAAATTGGCGAAAGCGAGACGAGATTTTTTATACCCTCGCCTACTCTCGTCTCGTGTGAAGCCCTAGTCAGCACGATTACTGTCAAATGCAATGAGTTAGATAGTTGAAATTCGCAGTGTTTAGGTACGGGGTTATTCTTTTAAAGAAACAATACGCCTTATATTGGAAAGTAAAAATGATGCGCTCATAAAAATTCGCACTCAGACGTTCTGGACCATGAACTACCGGGATATTGAACTGTATCAAGAATTTTTTCATTCGATATTTGAACAGGGGACGTTATGCAATCTGGAGAGTACTTTCAACCACTTAACTCCATCGAATAGAGGCACAAACTCTATTTACTTTCAGTGAGCCACTGAAAAGACAATTTCCACAGATTTCGAATGATTCGTTTCACATTCTCGATTCTCTGGGTTTTCTCAGATTTGTGAATACCATTTCCAATCGTCTTTTTAACGGAAAATATTGAATTGTAAAATAGCGAATATCTGAACCTGTTATTTCAGGAGGAAACTCTAGAATAATAGAATGGTTCTTTCAGTGCAGAACGGACAATTCGTAAGAATAATATTTAAACAAGGGAAAAGTCGATGTATTCGTCAGCATTTCTTTTTAGAGGAATTTCCACAACGTTAACCTCATATATGGCAATATTCTCGTCTATGTCACTATAGTTTCAGTTGCTCAAAGAAAACATAATGTACTTTTTTGTTGACAGAAAAGCCGGCTGAATAAATTTCCAAATAAATATCCACGTCAAATAAATCCACGTATTTCAATATCCACCTCCAATATGTCCACCCAACTCAAGATTTACTTACCATAAATTAGTTATCTAATATATAAACTTTCCCTGTCACAATGTTAGTTACCGTACTCCTCCGAAACGGCTTTACCGATTTTTACCAAATTTTATATGCGTATTCAGTAGGTCTGAGAATCTGCCACTATCTATTTTTCATACCCCTAAGTGATAAGGGTTGTTCACCCTTAAATTTTTTTTTTATTTCTGGACGAAATTTTTCGTTTTTATTTTTTTTATAATGTGGCATTACAAAATACATACAACCCTAAATTCTCACCCTTCTATCACCAACCCCTATTTTTTTAAAGTCATTTTAGTAATTAATAATTTTTCATCCCGCTCGATAACTGATCAATTATAACTTGGTAAGTTATCCCAGAGAAAGAGCTAATTAAAACCAAGTCGTCGTATTTTTTGTGAATATTTTTCACTCTATTTTGATTAAAATTTCCCTGAGCTTATGGCAAAGCTAAAATTTTTATATTTATTTTTATTTAAGCATCGAGGCAGTTTATTCCTGCTATACTTAGTGCTAGATTTTTTGAAATTTCCGCGTCTTTCTGGGTCAACACTCATTTGCCAGACTATACCGGTGTCACGTCCCAGTAAACATCACGGAGTAGGGATGAGAACGAAGCCGGTCTCCCGTCTTTCTCAGTTTCTCACCTTTTATCACTTCTCTTAACCAGATACGTTTGAGTGGGTAGTTCGTATTCGCAATTGAACCCGGTAGGGGGTGCAACAATCTGGTTCTAGGTATTTTTTAGAATTACGTGTTTGAGTGGGATAACTTGGAAACTCAATTGCCCCTGTAGGAGGCGCTGCAATCGGGTTCTAGGTTTTTTTTCTAACATTTTTCGCATTTGGAAATAAAATTGCAAGCGTAATAAACGATTTGGCGCAGGCGAAGTTGCGTGGGTCAGCTAGTAATTCATAAATATACTAAACTTCAATTCCACTCAAATGGACATATCTCTCCAAAATTAAATTCGGATTTTAAAAATGTGTTTTTGGCGCGCTTGTCCACCTGAACACAATGTCTATAAATTGCCCAAATGCCTGTAATTTTCGTGTTTTTAGCCGAGAATGGTCTCAAATGATTAGTTTCGACTCATTGATGGAGAATCCTAGGTTTGACTCAATTATCTCCCTCCTGTCTTCAGCACGATTACTCTCGTACGCTATGAGTTAGTTAGTTGAAATTTGCAGGGTGTGTTTGGAATCCGCATGTGCCGGTTAAGCTCGTTAATGGGCATAATCTGCCGAGTGGTTTCGAGTATATAGCAACGGTCATGCTTATCGTCAAAATGACCGCTACTGGTCTACCGAAAATCCTCACTGGATGAGAGAGGAACACACGCAATTCCTTCAAAAGGTTAATGGTTGGACAGGAAATGTTCGAAACCATATCATAGGTCCCTTTTTCCTTGAAGACAAGGTGAACGGCAATAATTATTTAGCACTACTTCAAAATTATGTCGTTCCAATCCAACTCTTGCAAATGTATATCCTGATCAAGGAAATCCTCAAATTCTACGGAATACGATATGATTCCAACGGGATGGAGCACCATCAGATTACCAACGCAATGCCCGACAGTACCTCGACCCAATATTTTCAAATTGGTGATAGGAAGGCGAGGAACGATCGAATGGCCAGCGCGATCCCATGATCTTAACCCATTAGATTTCTTTGTATGGGGGCATGTGAAGACCATTGTGTACAAAACAAATCCCCTTGATTTGAATGACCTAAAAGATCGATTAACGCATGAGATTAGGTCGATCACTCCTGAAATATTGAATAATGTTGGAAGGAATCTTTATTTGAGGTTAGAATGTTGCCGAAGCGTTCACGGTGAACAACTACTTCATTAGCATTCATAATTCTTTTGCTACATTTTGTATTAAATTTTAGTTTTTGATATTGCACCAAATTTTGCTATTCAACTGTTTTTTGGCGCTCTAGTTCCTTGGAACTGAGTGCTTATCAATTTGCCCAAAAATGTCTGTAATTTTCAAATTTTTCGATAAAAATTATCTTAAACGATTTGGTTCGACTCACTGATCAAGAATCTGTGGTCGAAATTCATTCTGTCCAGCCGGTCCGGCCGTAGGCACGATAACTCTCGAACGGAATGAGCTAGAGAGTTGAAATGTTCAGAGTAGGTTTGGCAGATAAATATCTCGGCTATGTTCGTTATTGGCAAAATCGGACAGATGGTTTCGGAGTAACAAAAAAAAATTTTTTTTTTACATAACAAATTCCAAATTAAATTTTTTCAATATGCAGTTTTATCATAAGAATCCAATGATATCATTTTTAACTCTAAGAAGCTAATACTTTCGGAGATATGATTTTTCAAAATTTCAATAAAAAATCATATTTCTACGTTTTCACAGAATTATATAATTATTCTATGTATGAATTGTCATAATGTCAACTTATTTTCCTGAGACATGACATTGTCTAATTCCTTGCTAATAGTTGGTTCGAGAAATGTCAAAATCGACTTAGAGAGACAAGGGTAAAAAACCGTCAAATAAACCCCCATGTGGCGATTTTATGTCAAAAAGTGAAAATTAAGAATATATATCCCAGGTAAGTACCGACGTTTTATTCTAATACCGGAGATCGACAAGATCGTACGAGGAGCCCGATAGCCGTTTCGTCTAGTCAGTCGGGTTTTCGGTTCGGAACGAGAGAAGGCGGGCTCATATCCCGGAAAGGGAATTTCACTTTTTGGCGCTCTAGTTCCTCGGAACTGAGTGCCTATCAATTTGCCTAAATGTCTGTTATTTTTATTTAAGATGCAGTTTCACCTTTAAAATCCATCGATATCATTTTCAACTCCAACAAGCTAATACTTTCGGAGATATGATTTTTCTAAATTTCAATAATGAATCGTGCGTACTTCTATGTTCTCAAAGAATGCTTTAATTATTCTATCTAAGCTTTATTATATGATCTGTGTTCATACTAGTTCATTTCATCCTGTTTTATAAGATAGAGTCAAATTCATTTCAGCTATTTTAATTTGATTTCTTCCATGGTGCAGTTCTCATTCTCAGATTGCTCATTTAATCTTGATGAATAAACTATTATTTGAATTTAATTTCCTTTATGATGCAGTTCTTTCATAAGAATACATTGATTTAATTCCCAACTCTGAGAAACCAATACTTTCGGAGATATAATTTGTCTGTTTGAACTAGAGCGCCAGAAAGCTCCTGTCCACAGGGCTTGAACCCATTTTTTATATTTTTTTTTGTTGGTTTTTGCAATAAACGTGAAAGGGATAACATTTCTGAATAGGGAATGACGAGACCTTTCAAATGATGTATCACAAGCCCTTAATTCCTATTTGAAAAATTGAGGGTTTTACCTGTATTCCGAAGGGGGTTGAAGCTAGGCTTCGCATTTTTACGAAGAAGAAGAATAACAATTTAAAATATGAATTTGACGTGTTTCGGGACTTTCCATAAATATGTACAGTCACTAAGATAATTAATTCATTCCATTTGGCTTTTCCACACTGTATAAGCATATATGCTGACACTACCCTTAGTCAAAACCAATTATTAAAAAAATTGTTCAAGCACTGACGTGAAGTCAGAAGCTTTTGCGCGTATGTTCTATTGTTCATTATTCTGTATTGGACACCCTTAATCGAATTTACCATGGTAAATTATGTTGTCCATTCTCCTGTATTGGACACTCTTAATTAGAATTTACCATGGTAAATTCGAATTAAGTGTCCAATACAGGAGAATGGACAACATAATTTACCATGGTAAATTCGATTAGGGGTGTCCAATACAGAAGAATGAACAATAGAACATACGCACAAAAGCTTCTGACTTCACGTCAGTGCTTGAACCAATTTTTTTTTTGAGTTATCAAGGAAATAATATTCCAGGTGGGTATAACTCGGAAACCATTAGGCCGATTATGCCCAAAATCGAACTCAACTCTCCCTTTTGGATACGAAACCTACCCTGAAAATTGCAAGTCCCTATCTCCTTTCGTTCGAAAGTTATCGAGGCAACGGTCACCCATCTACTGAACTCACACAAGAATGCTCGAATCTCCAACAATATTAAACCGATCGTATTAAAACTTGAAACTTGGCAGTAGAGTTAGGTTATGAAGGCTCTGGCAAAATTTCTACAATTTCAAACGAATAGTTACTGATATATAGAATTTTTTTTTTTTCAATGATTTATTAAAAATTTTCTACAAATGCTATCCCCACCAAATTTTGCAAACATTTCCGCGTTGGCATTCTACAACTAATAACCATGTTTGAATTCAATCGGTTCAGTATTTTTCGAGTTAATGAGGTACAAATAACCACCAAATTTCAGAAAATTTCAGATGGCTATAACTCTGAAACCGTTTGACCGATTATGCTCATAATCAAACTGAAATGTCGCGTTCTAGTGCACATCCTAACCTGAAAACTTGAAGCCGCTATCTCTTTCCGTTCTCAAGTTATCGTGACAACAAAAATTTTTTCAATAATTTTTTAATAATTTCCTAGCCATACGATTCGCACAAAATTCCACAAACGTGCTAAGGTTTATATTCTTCAACTACTCACCAAGTTTCAATTCGATCGGATTTACATTGGTTGAAAACAAAATTATTACTCGGAAACCACTGGGCCGATTATGCCCATTAACGAACTTGTCCGTCGTATTGAGATGCGCCACCCATCCTGATAATTTCAAGTCGCTAGCTCTTTTCGTTCTCAAGTTATCGTGGCAACGGCCGGACAGAATCAAATTTGACATCGAATTCTTCATTGGGGAGTCGAACTTAATCGTTTGAGACCATTTTCGTCAAAAAATTCGAAAGTTACAGACATTTGGGCAAAATGATAACGCGATGTTCCCCAGAGCATACGCGCAAAAACAATAAGTTGTTAATTGGAGTTCCCCATTAAGTAATTTATCCCTCCATTTAAGCATTCCGATGTCATATTGGGTACCCATCTATAACATAAACATGATGTGGATCAGCAGATTTATCGATGTTGTTATTTTTAATGATAGGGCACATTAAAGATAACAACATCGACCTTTACGTAGTAAGAATATTAAAAAAAATTAATTCCATGAATACTCCCTTCTAACATATCCAGAGTTTTATCACATGTTTTTCCTAGGATTCGTCTTCATTCGGTGAAAGATATATTTCAATCTTTCTGCAAATATTCCGGAGTTCATTGTGGAGTTTTGGGTTGACTGTGAATGCTTGGAAAGAGCTTGGAAGAGTTGTGTTTCTGAAAATTCACTTTTCTTTGTGTTCGTAGATAATTCTTCGTACTATTTAATTACCAGATATGAGTAGATTAACAGACAGTTTGCTTTGATTACAGTTCTTATCAAAAGGTTGGATAATCGTTCTGAAAGCATAATTATGTCAGATGACAAAATTTGAAGTGGACTAGAATGTAGCTACTCGCTATGGGTATATTGTTAAGATTCAGCCCAAGGACAACTGGAACTATAATAGACCTCATGGTTCGCCAAATTACAGTTAGATATCAATACAAATCGATGAGAAGAAAATTGAGAACCCACAGTTCAGCCACCAGTTGAAAAAACCAGAACTCAAAATTCATATGTCAAATTAGTCTGTACACTTACTGCACCAACTGTACATAAAATCAGTGCAAGGAATAAAATTCACACCTTTCATAAAAAAATTCCACAGAAGGAAAATATCACAGAGCAAAACAGCAAAACTATAATTGTGAAATGAAATTGAAAGGAAACGCAGGAAAGAATTATTCAAACAAAGAGCAAACAAATTGGGCAAACTTTTAATTAGAAATGAATAAGTTCGCGATCATCCTAAAAGCAGAAACAGATAAAAGGTTGGTAAACACCTTTCAGAAATACGAACAACTTGACATCGGATTTTCGGTCAAATGGAATCAGAAGTTTTGAATAGAGCACTATTTGTATGAATGGACAAAAATTGCCCGAGTAATTTTCAGAATATAAAAGCAGCAAAAGCGGTTTTTTGTTGTGAAATAATGAATGATTTCCATGGATTGAGAGAACAAAGAATGACCCTCCCGATTATTTGAGGGATTTGACACCGACTGTATTATATCGAGAAAAACGTATCGTGCATACTTCGTACATGAGCATCTATCTCACTTAAATCTTCTGGAATTTCCTGGTTATCGACGTTCAAGTGGTATCTCACGACGGCCAAATAATAAATTCAACCTCTAATCTTGAATCCTCACAAAACAGCACCACCAGATGGAAGAACACATAAAGCAGCTGATCGATTGAGATGAGATGAACACGATGGCTCTGAAGAGCTGAATTTCCTATAAAAGTTTCATAAGCGGGGCTCGAGCAACTGACGGTCGGCAATGCTACCAATACCTGACGGAGGCATTCTCGCCATTATGAAAGAATCGATGGAAATAGACATGTTTCGTTTCAACAGCTTTCGCAGATCAGGAGTCACAAGAGCGGTCTGAATTCACGATCGTGAATAGGGGACTCAAAAAATGGAGATTTTCATTCCCAATTATTCTTTCTCATGGTCGCACAGGGCGGAATAGCCAAGAATTTCCTACATCCGCTCATTAGCAATCACGAAGGAATATTACTTGCTTCATACTGGCATCAATAAGGCTTGTTTTACATGCATACGGTTCCATTCGGTTTCGGTTCGTTTTCGGTTCCAACCGAAAACGAATGAAGCCCTTTCGCACATATACGGGTTCATTTAAGGTTTTATGTTATCTTCCGAAACACAGGCTCAATCACAATTCCAATTTTTCCGCTACGTCAGATTAATCAAAGTCATTTGAAATTTGAACACGAACATCTTTGCTTCCTGCGTCTTTAATTTATCTTTATATTTTTCAGAAGTTTTGACCCACAGCACTGGTTTAGATTTACAGCAGAAATCACTCGATCCACATTTGGTAAACCATCATTTTCTCATGAATACTGGGATAGCAACAATATCCCGAACATATGTCTTTATGTAATCATTAAAGGGTACTGTGAGAGGTATATTCATCATGAATGGTTTCTTTCTGGGATTTCTCAACCAAACTCTGGAAAATATCCATAAAATAAAAAATGGATGATTTCTTCAAAAATACACTAAAGAACTTGAAAGCATCCAGACAGCACACATACATAGGATTTTTCCAAGAATTCCACGACAATAATAAAAGAGGTAGGAGTTGGATATTTGAAAAGAGGACAAACATCGAAATAGGGTCCACACAAAGGCAGAATTTTTTATGTATGAGAATTATTATTGCAGAAGCTCATTCATGAAAATCGGCCATACATAAAAGAAGGATTTACTTGGAGTTTCATGAATATCAATGAAATCGGAATGATATATATTTGAAAAAAATTGGTTCAAGCCCTGTGGACATGAGCTTTTTGGCGCTCTTGGTTTCTCAGAGTTGGGAGTTATATCAATGGATTCCTATGATAGAACTGCATCCTCAAAGAAATAAAATTCAAAAAAAGTGTCGCTTAAAAAAAATGCTTCAAAAACTATCTTCTAAAAAACAGAGCAATCTACAATGCTTTAATCCTTCAAAAATTGTCATTAAATGTATTTATTAAGATTAAATGAGCAATCGTGGAATGGGTTTTTGCAACTTACACTCGGTGCATAGTTTTCACAACTCGAAATACCTAAGGAAAGTATCATAGAAACGCCTAGGGCAAGGCTGGAGACAATCATAGCAGATAGTCCATTTATTCCTTATATTTGAGTAGGTAGAGGATTACGAACAAATTATTTTAATAGTTCAAAGTATATTAATAAAATACTATCCTCTTTTCATTTCATAATTTAAAATTCAATAGTTCATACCACTAACACATTCTGTTCTGTATTATGAACCTTAACTCAAGAAAAAATGTTTGATACACAAATGTAGATCCATATATCAGTATTTTTTTGCTAGCAACATTATGAAAATACTGTATATAGGAACATGTCTCACTACTTAAGGAAGCAAAAGGTAATATTAACCTCAGTGGTCAACGAACAGTAATTTCTTTTGATGATTCCATTATGTTCTTCTTTCCTATCGCCTTCGTAAACTACACCATTCAAATGATCGAATTCTAAATCTTCTGAAACATCATCCCCAATATTTATGTATAAATTATTCAATATGTGATCAGTCAATATTATTTTCGGTTTCAAAACAATCTTGTATATATTCAAAAATCAAGAATCGGATACTTGTTTCTCAAGAGAAAATATGACATTTATGAACAGTGAACACAGACAGATTCTGTGTTTACATTCTGTGAATACATAGAACTTACGATGTATTATTGAAGTTATGAAACTTCATATCTTCGAAAGTAATAGCTTGTTAGAGTTGAAAATGACAACAATGGATTCTTATAATGAAACTGCATCTTAAAAAAATTGAATTCAAAAGAACTTAACCAAGATATTTATCCCTCAAACTTACTCTGACAATTTCAACTGTTCAGCTCATTCCGTTCGTGAGTTATCGTGTTAACGGACGGACGGACAGCTAGACAGAATCGATTCCGACCACGGATTCTTGATCAGTGAGTCAAGCGAAATCGTTTAAGACCATTTTCAGCCAAAAATTCAAAAATTACAGACATTTGGGCAAATTGATAAGCACTCTGTTCCGAGGAACAAGAGCGCCAAAGATCATACACCAAAACACGATATAACAAAAGTGGAAATTTCCTATAATTTCAAAAGTATGATATTTGAAGAAAAAGCAACACATCCAGTAAAATATATAAAATATAGACCCTTATGGACACCCTAAATTACTACACATCCACTAACACTAAATATAAAGTATAGTGCCTAAATAGTAATAGTATTATTTTTTGTAACAGGTAGGAAGACTGAGGTCTCTAGGCGTGTAAACCATCCAATAAAGTTTATGTCTCTCTCTCTCTCTCTCTCTCCCTATATCTCTCTCTGAGAGAGAGAAGGAAAGAGAGAGAGAGAGAGAGAGAGAGAAATTCCTCACATACAAAGGTGATATTTTCTTAGAATTTCTTGTGAGAAAATTATAATTGCCGACAAATATGATATTTGAAATAAATCTGACCACATTCCAAGTTATAATTCACCTAGACTTACATCTATAACATTAATATTGCAATATGATATTGGAAAAAAAATCAAGAGAACCATTAACGTAGACTCGGGAGCTTTTGCGCGCATGTTCTATTGTCTATTCACGCCTCGCACAGCCTCACGAAATACTGCATGAGCACGTGAAAAAATCAACTGAATTTACCAGGAGTGAAATTTCACATACAGTGTGGGAAAGCCAAATGGAATAAATTCATTACCTTGGTTACTGTACATATTTATGAAAAATGCTGAAACACGTCAAATTCAAAATTTGAATTGTCATTATTCTTTGTAAAAATGAGATCCCTACCTTCAACCCCCTTCGAAAGACAGTTACAATCCCCAAATTTTCAAATAAGAAGCATGGGTTTGAGATACACACTGTTTCGCTATTCAGAAATATCATCACTTTCATGTTTATTGCAAAACTCAAAATAGTTAAAAATTAAATCATGTAATTACCAAAATTCATCTGCCCTCGAATATTCACAAATCTTATTACAACAATACTAAACTTATTTGCCTTCAAGATGTGATTGAAAGAAAATGAAAAAAACTATAACATTTTCCATATGGTATACCATGAAAACTACGTAAAACACTCTCTGTTGCAATGTTAGTTTATATAGAAGGCAATCATTAAAGGATACTGTGGGAGGTATATTCATCATTGAATGGTTTCTTTCTGGGTTTTCTCTCCCAAACTCTGAAATATATCTATAAAATAAAAAATTAATTATTTTGTGATTTTGTTGAATAACAGTCAACAAAATAATTCTGATGATTTTTTCGTTAAGCGTCTGAAGAAGGAGTCTGATATAGACTCCGAAACGTTACGATATAGTTGTTTCTTCGTTGATGTTGTTTCGTTGTTATTTGTAAGGCAACATTGTTCGATTGATTGCTTCTGACAAATATCTTGTGTTTCTTACGCAGAAGCAAATCACAAAATGATTAATTTTTTATTTTATAGATATTTTTCAGAGTTTGGGAGAGAAAACCCAGAAAGAAACCATTCAATGATATATAGAAGGCATTCGGAAATTGTTTTGTGCTGATAAGTTGCAGATTATAAATTGTCTAATTTGTTTGAATTTCATTAACTTTAATTTTGGATAATGGTTCGATCAACAGAAATGCACAAAATAACCATTTTACAAATTATAAGTAACTGAGATAACAACCGAACACAAAAAGAAGTTGCCGCCTACAACCCAAGAGACAATAAATAAAATAGATAGGCAATGTCGCGAGTTTGAGCATGTAAGGCAGATTAAAAAAGCAGATGCAAATACACTGTTTGAGCATGTGCAATTAGATGTGATGCTTATATTTGAAGAAAATACACATAAATCCAGTAGACATCCCTCCACAACGTTCACGTTCAATGTCAGCCGTACATCTATTCTAAATATATCAGAACAAAATAAAATGCATCCCTATAAAATGCTACCCAGAAGTGAAGACGATTATGATAGGAGAACATATTCTGTAAACAAATGATGGACATGTTGGATAACAATATTATCCAATTAGTAGACGTTTTGTTTTCTGATGAGTGAACTTTTTCTCTCAACAGCCATGCTAATTGTCAAAATCAACGAAAATCCTCACTGGATGAGAGAGGTACACACGCAGTTACCTCAAGGAGTTAATATTTGGACAGAAAATGTTCGAAACCATATCATAGGTCCTTTTTTCATCGAGGGCAATTTGAATGGCGATAATTATTCAGCACTACTTCAAAATTATGTCGTTCCATCTTTGGCAGATTTATATCCTGATCAAGAAAATCTTAAAGTTCCACGGAATACGATGGTTCTACCAACGCAATGTCCGGCAGTACCTCGACACAATATTTTCAAATCGGTGGATAGGATGGCGAGGAACGATCGAATGGCCAGCGCGATCCCCTGATCTTAATCCATTAGATTTCTTTTTATGGGGATATGTAAAGAGCATCGGGTACAAAACTAAACCCCTTCATTCGCATGGCCTAAAAGATCGAATAACACTTGCGATTAGGTCGATCACTCCTGAGATGTGGAATAATGTAGGAAGAAATTTTTATTTGAGGTTATGATGTTGCCAAGTCGTTCGCGGTGAATACTTTGAACATCTACTTCATTAACATTCATAATTTTTTTGCTACATTTTGTATTACATTTTAGTTTTTGATATAGTACCAAATTTCGCTGAAGACTTGATTTTATTTTTTTATAATTTGATTTTTGCAACAAACGTGAAAATGATAATATTTCTGAATAGAGACTGACACGACCTTTCAAACGATGTATCACAAGCCCATACTTAAAATTTGAATTTGACATTTGATTTTCCATAAATATGTACAGTGACCAAGCTTTTTCACACTGTATATTGACATCAATGTAGCAATATGTCGACGCAGTCCACGAAAATAACTCTCTTCCGTTTCCAGATGACTTAGATGGTAATTTGTTTTTGTCCTTCTCATATCGGAGATATAATCACTTTCTAGACTTCAATATCACAGTTTGCATTGTTGAAAAGTTTGCATGATTTTCCTTTCGATCTCTAAGCTCTCGAATATGTTACCCGGTACGCCAAAACTTCAAACGGTTATTTCATACTTTGTGTAAGGTGGAAAGTTTACCTGCTATACTGTTAATATTTCGAAATTCAATATATGGGGACTTGAAAATTAATGTTCCCAAGTTGAAGTGTTGTGAACATTTATCACACTTGATCAAGAACAGTATTATATTACTACATTTTCATATACAAGCTGATCCATTATTAGGAAGATGAAACATATCTTTCAAACTGATCATATTTTTCCATCAGGAAGCAATGCTTCATCAACATTCAATTCGTCTTTCACTGTTTCGAATATAAACCAGACTGACGCAGCATTCGCAGCCAAATATGAGAATAATAATTAGCCATACAGAATAGAGGTTATGTTTGCTATATGTTGAAATCATTTACATAGAATTAGTGATCGAATAAAATGAAAAAGTGAAATCATTTAGTGGAGTCTTTGAAAAGAGTTGGAAATTTTCTAAATGAATAATGAAAAATTGGTTCAAGCCCTGTGGACAGGAGCTTTGGCGCTCTTGTTCAAACTTCGACACATC
Source organism: Halyzia sedecimguttata (assembly GCA_937662695.2). Classification (NCBI taxonomy): domain Eukaryota; kingdom Metazoa; phylum Arthropoda; class Insecta; order Coleoptera; family Coccinellidae; genus Halyzia; species Halyzia sedecimguttata. The sequence goes on along the minus strand of OW569420.2, from coordinate 20,129,910 downwards.
ATATCTCCGAAAGAATTGGTTTCTCATGTATTCTTATGATAGAGCTGCACCATCAAAGAAAGCAAATTGAAATAGCTGAAATGAATTTGACTCTCTCTTATAAAACAGGATGACATGTATGTAGATAGAATAATTATAGCATTCTGTGAAAACATAGAAGTACGATTCATTATTAAAATTTCGAAAAACCATATCTCCGAAAGTATTAGCTTGCTAGAGTTGAAAATGATATCAATGGATTTTCATTGTGAAACTGCATATTAAACAAAATTGAATTTGATATTTGTAATGTTAAAAAATATTTTTTTGACGTTACTCCGGAACCATCTGGACTATTTTAGCCAATAACGAACTCAACTGAGATATTTATCTCCCAAACCTACTCTGAAAATTTCAACTGCAAAGCTCATTCTGTTCGAGAGTTATTGTAGAAACAAAATTTGAAACTTTAAAAAAAAATCAATTTATAGCAAGTCTTCAGAGATATTTACGCTCCAAACCTACCCTGCAAATTGCAATCCTCTAGCTCCTTTCGTTCGAGAGTTATCGTGTTAACGGCCTGACGGACGGCCGGACAGAATCGATTTTGACCACGGATTCTTGATCAGTGAGTCAAACCAAATCGTTCAAGACCATTTTCAGCCAAAAAATTCGAAAATTACAGACATTTGGGCAAATTGATAAGCACTCTCTCTGTTCCGAGGTACAAGAGCGCCAAAATTGGCGATACCGTTGTTAATAAATCAACAAGTTCAGAGCATTCCTGACAATAGGCCCTATTGGCAGGAACGCCAATCAAAATCGAGCGAATGGTGACATATGATTTCCCGCTTCAAATTTTCACTGGTGGGGAAAGGCTGAATTCCTTGTTTTGTCTCATAGGTGGCGTGGGCGATTATGTATAATCGAACAAGCCTGTGGGAGGCTTAGCACGGTTCAGTTTAGTTGAATATGTTGGGAAGCTACAGAGCACTGATGAAGGCCAAGAAGCCAGAAACGCGTCTGCTCTTGGTTCTCGGCGAATCAATAAAATCCTCTGGGGTTTATTTGACTTGTGAAATATATGCATAAGAATATTAATTATACGAAGCCATGATGAAGACCCTATTGGCAGGAACACTCTGGACTTGTTGAAAAATTTTCTAGTAACACATATCATTAAACATTCGAAATTGCAATGCGTTCACAATAATCAGATATATCTCCGAAGGATTGAATAGAATCGGGTTAGTTCTGCAATTGATATTCAGTACCCTGGTAATAAAAAAAAGTGGGAAAGCCCTGTGGACAGGAGCTTTGGCGCTCTTGAAACTTTGACAAATCATATCGTTGAAAGTATTATTGTCTCAGAGTTGGGAATGATATCAATGGATTCTCATTCAATTTATTGTATTTTATGATGCAGTATATCATAAGAATCCATTGATATAATTCCCAAATCTGAGAAACCAAAACTTTCGGAGATATGATTCGTCAAAGTTTGATCAAGAGCGTCAAAGCTCCTGTCCACAGAGCTTTCCCACTTTTTTGTACCATATTTTCTGACAACAATTGTCGCTTTTTCCTATTTTCGTGGCATTCTCCACCTTAAAATGAAAATTCAAAGTTACCCGATGTACCAAATTCAAATTGCGGGTAACATTGAACGATTCAAAGTTACCTTATATTCATAATGTTTCCCAAGTAGTTCAGAAATTAAGAACTTCAACAAATATTTAATGTTTACGAATGAATATTTTAAAATGAAACTGAACACGATCACATAAAAGGCAAGGAAAATCAATAACTCACCTGCTCAAAACCGCCTTTGTATATTTAAATTTTGAATTATTGGGAAGCAACCAACACCCGCTGAAGAAGGCACTCAGAAATGGCGCGTAAAACGTAACAGAATATTTGACGGATGAGTATTTCTCTTCAATGTGACAAAGTTCATATTGGTATGTTCCGTTTTAAACAGTATCTTGGACTTGAGTCCAATTCATACGTAAATGTTGGACGCAAGTCCAACATGACATGTGTGAACACAGATCATGAGATAATTCGTAGATAAAATAATTAGAGCATTCTGTGAAAACATAGAAGTACGATTCATTATTGAAATTTTGAAAAATCATATCTCCGAAAGTATTAGCTTGTTAGAGTTGAAAATGATATCGATGGATTTTTATGATAAAACTGCATCTTAAAAACAATAATTTCAAATTTGTTATGTAAGAAAATATTTTTCTTTCGTTACTCCGAAACCATCCGACCGATTCTGCCCAATAACGAACTTGTATGAGATATTTGTCATCCAAACCTACTCTGGAAATTTCAACTGCCTAGCTCTATCTGTTCGAGAGTTATTGTAGAAACAAAATTTAAAAATGTTAAATATTTTTTTTATACTTTACGGCAACCCGATCGATATGAGACTTCGCATGCATAGAGAAGTCATTATTTTACAATTTAATGCTAAATTTCAGATAGATCGATTGATCGGTTTCAGAAATATTCATAAAAAATGTTTTTACTAAAAACGGCCATAACTCTGAAACCGCTTGGTGGATTTCGTCCGAGATATTAACGCTCCAAACCTACTCTGCAAATTTCAAGCCTCTAACTCCTTTGGTTCGAGAGTTATCGGGTTAACGAAAGGCTGGCAGGACCAGCCGGAGAGAATCGAATTCGACCAACGATTCTTGATCAGTGAGGCGAACCAAATCGTTTAAGACCATTTTCAGTCAAAAGTTCGAAAATTACAGACATTTGTACAAATTGATAAGCACTCTGTTCCGAGGGACAAGAGCGCCAAAAATGAGAGAAACAAGGATATAATCCAAAACAGTGAGTATGTAGAACTTTTAATTCAACAATAATTTGCAGCCTTGGGTGGGTTCAGTACTCGGATGGGTGACCGCTTTTCCAACTTAATTTTTCCAAATCCGATCATCTACAACATTCACGAGATGACGTCCAGCCACTAAATTCGTTTCAAATTTTCCCAATGTGGGTCTATTCATTTACCAATTCAAGCCGTTGAGAATTCCCCTAATCTCCAACCTTGAGGACGCGTGCCAAACACGCCCTTGGGTAAGCTTCAAAGAACCCTTCGTACACTTAAATCGTTTAAGTTATCGACGGTATCATGTTCAAGATATCATCCTTATTATCCTTGATCTTTTCCATCCCATGTCGAATTCCAAGTAGGGCTTCACACGAGAGCGAGATTTTTCTCGTCTCGTCTCGTTCTCATCTCGGAAAAGCAAGACGAGACGAGACGAGACGTTTTGAAAAATATTAAAGGCGATACCGAGACCACAAACAGCGCAACCTGAGAGTCTCGTTTTTAGTCTCGTAAATTGTTGATGTTTTAAAGAGGCTATCGATGTATACCTTCCCAGTGGGTAGATCATTGAGGATGTTCTTGGCGTATCCCTCATAACACTTTTCGAAAGATTGAATAGCTTCCTTTTTCATTTCTTCACCAGTTTTATTATATGTACTTCCGCAGATGTATACAATAATTGTTCACTACAAGAAGCACAATATAAAAAAAAGCAAGGCTAATTTGAATTGAATGATGAGTACTTCAAGCTCAGTGGATAGAGTGAGCCGAAGATCTACCCAAAGGATAGTGGACACCATTCACTGTCGGTTCAAAAATTAACAGTGCTGTATCCAAGCTGCCATCAGGATATAGTAACAAAGTTGGAAAAGAACACAAGTGACTCTCCTTAGTCGCACAAGCTCCTAGAAGATTTGGGAGGGTCAGTATAATCCTAATCATGTTTATAGCACGCGCGCAAAAGCAGATTGACTTAACAATGAAAGAAAAAGTGTAAAAAGTCAATCTGCTTTGGCGCGCGTGGGATTAACATGATTAGGATTATACTGACCCTCCCAAATCTTCTAGGAGCTTGTGCGACTAAGGAGAGTCACTTGTGTTCTTTTCCAACTTTGTTACTATATCCTGATGGCAGCTTAGATACAGCACTGTTAATTTTTGAACCGACAGTGAATGGTGTCCACTATCCTTTGGGTAGATCTTCGGCTCGCTCTATCCACTGAGCTTGAAGTACTCATCATTCAATTCAAATTAGCCACCGTGAACACGCGCGCCAAAGAATACTGACTTCACGTATGTGCTTTTTTTTTATTGTGCTTCTTGTAGTGAACAATTATTGTATACATCTGCGGAAGTACATATAATAAAACTGGTGAAGAAATGAAAAAGGAAGCTATTCAATCTTTCGAAAAGTGTTATGAGGGATACGCCAAGAACACCCTCAATGATCTACCCACTGGGAAGGTATACATCGATAGCCTCTTTAAAACATCAACAAAATCTTCGAAACATTGGAAAGCTGAGTTTGAAGAAGATTCGCTATTAGAAAGATCAAATAGGAATCAAAATTGTATTTTACAGTGGTGGAAAGTGCATGAAGAAGTTCCTACACTTTCCTAGATGGCCGATGAATTGTTCATGGCTACATCCGTATCTGTTGAAAGATTATATTCCACAGCAGATATGATCATAGCAAAAACACGAACATCATTGAAATATCATGTGATGCAAGCGTAATTATGTTTGAATTCTTGGTCCTCGATTAACTTAAAAGATGAAATTAACAGTGTTCAAAATTAAAAATATTATGCACATGTACAAATATTTTTGCTTCAGAGCGTAATAAATATAGCTTAAGTTACAAAATTATTCATTGTTATTTACCAATTCGTTCATAAATTATAATATTTATTATCGTTATCCAGAATTAAGCGAGACGAGATGAGATAACTGATAACGAGACGAGACCGAGACTTAAATGAGCCTCAATTTTTTGGGAATAGGCGAGACAGAGACGAGATTTTTTATATTTTCGCCTACTCTCGTCTCGTGTGAAGCCCTAATTCCAAGAAAATTCATCGACCTTTTCAGTGTTTCATTTTAGATCATATCGACATTCTAGATTTCGTTGTAATGTGATGAAATCACTAGAACGAAATGGATTTCAGGAGTTAAAATATCCCTAGATTGGAGGCGGAATATGTTGGATATTAGGATGGGTGTCTAACGCAGTGAATAATCAAAATATTACATCAGTTGGCAGAGAGATAAATACAGAATTAATGCATTATTTAATGAGTAATATTCTCCGAAAGGTAGCTATAAAAATGTTATAATAATCTGACGTTTAATTCAGAATATACAGTGCTTTTAGCGAAAGAACTTGTTTTAATCTCAAAACGACGCAAAATAATAATTTATTTTACATCGTTTTGAGTGGTTTTATAATTAAAACCAATGCTTAAAGGAGATCGAACTCGCTCATTTGTGTCTATTTATTTATTTGTTAACAGATAAGCGCCGACGTAAAAAACCTATAAGACTCAACATATAATCAAAAAAAATTAACACAAAATTCTCAATAAGTAATCAGAACACATGCGAAATGCAAAAAAGATAATACACTAGAACACCAGTTAAGATCGAAAAAAAATACCTATCAATATACTATACTAATATACTATTAAACCAAATCAAACTTTATATAGTCCTAGTAGTCTTAAGAACATTGATACTGGGTGAGGTCACTACATCGTGCGGTAACGCATTCCAACCTTGGAAAACTCGGTTGGTGAGAAAATGCTGTCTTGGTGTTGTCTGGAAATGTACTTTGTGAAGCTTCAAATTATGGCCTCTGGGGTTATTGTGATTGAGTGTATATAGCTGGGATAAATCAAGGCCAAGATCTTTGCGCAAAACCCTGTATGTGAAAATTAAATCACCTCTATACCTACGGTCCATAAACCTCGGCAAATTCATGATCCTGAGGCGGTCTTATACGTCCATATGGTATACAGGTGGCCCACCCACCGCTGGACCGACTCTAAGACCTCAACATCACCTTTGATATTGTGATACCAGACCGCTCTGCCGAACTCCAGAATAGGGCGAACATATATCTTATAAACATAGCTGCACACTTTAGGGTCGCAATAGTGGAATGACCTTGGTCTTAAACGATTTGGTTCGACTCACCGATTAAGAATCCATGGTCCAAATCGATTATGTCCGGCCGTCCAACCGGCCGGCCGTTTACACGATAACTCTCGAATGGAATGAGCCAGACAGATGAAATTTTCGAAGTGGGTTTGGGAGATGAAAATCTCGGTTAAGTTCTTTATTGGGTAAAATCAGCCGGGTAGCTTCGGACCAACAAAAAAAAAATTCTTTCTTACATTACAAATTTTAAAATAAATTTGTTTAAGATGCAGTTTCATCATAAACATCCATTGATATCATTCTAAACTCTAACAAGCTAATACTTTCGGATATATGATATTTCAAAATTTCAATAATTATTCTCAATTCTATATGATTTCATAGAATACTCTAATAAATTATAATTTGCTGATCTATGTAAATTCAACATGAGATGAGTCATAGACCTACGTTTTGAATTTAATTACGCAAATTCTTGAAAATTGACGCAAAGAAGCCAAATTGAAAGAGTGGGAAAGCCCTGTTTACAGGATCTTTGTCGCTCTTGTTCAAACTTCCAAAAATCATAACTCCGAAAGTATTGGTTTCTCAGAGTTGGCAATTATATCAATGGATTTTTATTTGATTCATTTTATTTTATGATGCCTTTATATCATAAGAATTCAATGATATCATTCCCAACTCTGAGAAACCAATACTTTCGGAATGTTTTTTTTATGATGCAGTTCTGTCATAATGATCCATTGATATAATTCTCAATTCTGAGATACCAATACTTTCAGAGATATGATTTGTGACATATTAAACACGAGCGCCAAAACTCCTGCCACAGGGCTTTCCCCCCTTTTTTCCAAAAACTAGCGAAACAGGTAGCTAAAAGAGTGTGTAGATGTCGAACACATAGTTTGGTGTAAAAAACTGATTAGTACCACTATAAAAGTAACTACACTCTTGTCCACTACAGTTTTCTGTCGTCTGACATATGTTTCGGAAACAAAGACGAAGCGACGCTTCGTCTTCGAAGATGGAAACTTTGTTTCCGAAACATATGTCAGACGACAAAAAACTGTAGTGGACAAGAGTGTAGTTACTTTTATAGTATTCATAATAAGTCCACAGTGAACTAAAAATAGAATATGAGTAGTACCAGTTAATTTTTCAGTTAGATGTTGATATTTCCTTATTGTTAGGAAGGCTCAGCGAAATTTGACGGATAGTTTCTGATAAACAGAATTTTTTTCAACATTTTTTTTTATTTTCTAGTCATATGATCCTCACGAAATCTTCGTGTCGGTATTTTTCAACTAAACACCCAGGTTTGATTCGGTCAGATCAGTATTTTTCGAATCATTTGGATAACAAAATTTCAGATGGCTACAACTCAGAAACCACTCGGCCGATGTTGCCTATTAACGAACTTAACCTGCGAATTTGGACTCCAAACACACACTGCAAATTTCATCTCTCTATAACTGATTGCATCCGAGAGTAATCGTGCTGACGGCCGGCCGGACAGATTCAATTTTGTCCTCGGATTCTTCATCAGTGTGTCGAATTTAATCGTTTGAGAACATTCTCGGTCAAAATTCGAAAATAACAGACATTTGGGCAAATTGATAGGCACTTTGTTCAGTAGAACAAGCGCGCCAGAAAGTAAGATTTTCAGTTCGTTCTGTCTCTCACAACTTAGAGTAACTCATATTTCATTCTTTCGCGTATGTTCTGGGGAACATAACATAACATCGCGTTATCATTTTGCCCAAATGTCTGTAATATAAGAATTTTTTGCCGAAAATGGTCTCAAACGATTAGGTTCGAATCCCTGATGGAGAGTTCGAGGTCAAACTTGATTCTGTCCGTTCGGCCGTTGTCACGATAACGTGGGTAGGGAAACAGATAGTGACTTGAAATTTTCAGGGTAGGTGGCGTGTCCCAATACGACCGACAAGTTCGACAATGGGCATAATCGGCCCAAAGATTTCCAATGATAATTTTGTTCTGAACCAATCCTAGAACATTTTTAAAACATTATTAAACAATATTATTTATGTCACGATAACCTGAGAACGGAAAGAGATGGCGGCTTGAAATTTTCAGATTAGGTTGTGCATCTGAATGCGACATTCGAATTTGTCCATAGTTATAATCGGCCGAACGGTTTTGGAGTTATACCCATCTGAAATTTAAATGTTATTTCTTCAATAACCCGAAAAATACAAAACCAATATAATTCAAACATGGTTATTAGTTGTAGAATGCCAACGCGAAAATTCTGGCAAAATTTCGTGAGGATGGTATCACTAAAAATTTTTAAAAAAATAATTGAAATAAATTCTATATATCAGAAACTATTCGTCCGACATCGCTGAAACTTTGCAAGAGCCTTCAAAACCTAACTCTACTGCCAAGTTCCAAGTTTGACTACGATCGGATCCATATTGTTGGAGATCCGTGCAGCCTTGTGTGAGTTCAGTAACTGGATGGGTTAACCGCTGAAATTTTGCGAGAACCTTCAAAACCATGAATGTCATGATGACATATTAAATTATAAGATACATTTTCGGCCCGATTTTTTCATCACAAATCTAGGGGAGATGATAGCCCTACATTAGGGTCCTGTAGCGGTCAGACCTGGTTTTGAAAGAGATCCTCCTTAGGAGGAGGCAACTAAACATTGAAGATTTTTCTATGAACGAGAGTGAATATCTTTGAAAACTAGGGAAGGCGATTTTTCTTCAAGAGATCCATGCGCCTACAGAGGAGTATATTTGTGAGATGGGACTTTTGAAAGGTTATGTATTATTTTTAATTTGTTCGTTTTCCTCTTGTCTTTTCATTTTTGCGCGTATGTTCTATTGTCCATTCTCTTGCATTGGACAATCTTAATCAAATTTACCATGGTGAATTCTATTGTCCGTTCTCCAGTAGTGGACACTTTTAATCGAATTTACCATGGTGAATTCTATTGTCTGTTCTCCTGTATTGGACACTCTTAATCGAATTTACCTTGGTAAATTCGCTTAGGAGTGTCCAATACAGGAGAACAGACAATAGAATTCACCATGGGAAATACTATTAAGAGTGTTCAATACAGGAGAATGGACAATAGAACATACGCGCAAAAGCTTCTGACTACACGTTAGTGCTTATGAACCAATTTTTATTTTATTAGATGAAATATATGTCTTGTATTTTGAGTGGCATATTGCCAGACTTCACCTCATTTTTGTATTATAATATTGTAATATTTACAGTATAAATGAAGGCAATTTATTATTATTAGTTTGAGTCAAATTTCATAATTTATTTTATTGTATACTGTATTACGCGAATGGAAGAATCTATATTGAAGCAGCAATTGTTTTTCCCTAGCAGGTGAACTCACAAACGAATTGAACATGTTGAGTTAGTCTCCCGCTAGGATATTGTAACCGGAATTTCAGACATGGAAGGAATTAAACGTATATTCCGCCATACATACAACTCTAATGGAGCAGTAAAGCATCAGGTGTGCATTCTGTCGCAAATTTGTTGAAGCGACAATCATATTTAGCGCCGTTGCTGAACATTTGTCCTATTAATCTAGCAAACAGTTTTGTTCCCGGCTACAGCTGTCAGCAGCGTCTAGATACCTGTATTTGTTATCAAGCTAGTGGCATGTACTAATTGAATCAATTCTTTCAACCTCTGAGCGCAAGAGAAAGTTTCGTTCTTCCACACATGAGTTATCTTTTCGCACTTGACATCACAATCACTCTAGACCCCTGGAAATTTTACCCGAATGCCTGTATTTTTGGAATTTTTAGCCGATAATGGTCTCAAAATATTAGGTTCGACTGATGAGTTATCCGGAGTCAAATCCAATTATGTCCGTCCGAGTCAACAGAAAATCTCACTGATGCGTACATTAGGAGCTATCAAACTTTCGTGTCACCCAATGATACGGTGGTTACACGAATGTCCAATGCCTCTTGGGTTATATGGACCGAAACTAAGCATCTCTGTCAGAAAAGGAACCTCTATATTATAATGGACAGGCAGGCAGAACTAAGAGACTTGGAATCACTCATCCAAGATTACCTCCTGTCCTGGGAATGCCGGAATACCATGAAGCAACTGGCTAGAGGCAATAAGGTGACAGGACACTTTGGTGTTGAAGGAAATGAGAAGGCCCATGAACTTGCGAAAAGAGCCTCCAGGTTAACACTAACTGGACCTGGACCCTTCTGTAGGCCTGTAAAATACCCTTACAGGACAGTGGACCAAAAGTGGGAGCTAAATAACAGAATAGCTCTTTGGAGAAATATTCCAGGACTTGCACAAACAAAAAGATTCATGTATTTTTCACCATCCTATAACAGAAAGCTCCTGCAGCTACCATGAGCTATGCGTTGTGTAAAAGTGGGACTGCTGATGGAGCAATGTTGGTTCAAATACCAATCGTCATCAGGAATTACTATTGACAATGTCCTTAGGATTGAATGAGTAGGGTAATAGAACAAAAGAACGTATATGTCGCAGTTCTGAAGGGCTGGACCAAGCGTAACGACTCAGTTCTACTGATAATAATAATATCACTGAATGGTTTCTTTCTGGGTTTTCTATCCTAAACTCTGAAAAATATCTATAAAATAAAAAAATTATAATTTTGTGATTTGCTTCTGCGTAAGAAACACAAGATATTTGTCTGAAGCAATCAATCGAACAATGTTGCCTAACAAATAACAACGAAACAACATCAACGAAGAAACAACTATATCGTAACGTTTCGGAGTCTATATCAGACTGCTTCGTCAGACGCTTAACGAAAAAATCTTCAGAATTATTTTGTTGATTGCTATTCTGAGATTCGAGAATTGTCACATTGACAGTATTTGAAAATCATAGCTAACATAGTTTTACTTTGTATAGAAATTTATAAGTTCCACCTCCTTTTTCAATAAATTCAGCCAAATATGGTCAATACCAATTGAGTAATTTGCAAAATTGCATTCTCTGATCAATAATATACAAGTTGACTCCCTAAGTTTCCTTTTAATATAATCAGTTTCTGCAATCTTTGTATTGATCCAATCCATCATGTGATCTCCTTGGATTGTACATCCATGACCTGAGATCATTTTGTGTTTTGAAGACGGTTCTTATATTGAACTGAGAACCGATTCTTCTGATTTTTTCAGAAAGGCCACGAACATAAGGGATCACATTCAGCATATTCATCTTATTTTAGACATTGTTGCCGCCAAATTCACTATATTCCGATCTCCAACCTATCGATCATTTAAAATCTCGTGATTTGCACTGCGCCAATTCTTAATGTAATATCGCGTGTACAATGAATTCATTGAATCATTTCATTGTGGACCAGTAATACTGAAACACCTACACCTTCTGTCAATCATTCAATCATCAATCAGAGACCTGTTCCTCTATCAATTATTTATTATGGTATTCCACTGTTATTCAAAATATATTGAAGTTGACAAATCCATTAGAATTTTACTCCGGCGAAATTTAACGGATTAATCCTATGTGACGTTGACATTTATTCAATTTTAAAATACACGGTCTAGATCCATTTCCATGGTTGTAACAATCGCTCCAATTACATAATTGAAGCACGTCAAATCAGTAATACTGAGGAGAATACAAGAGTAGCGTGAAACACCTGGAATTTATGAAGAAGTTCCAGGTACGGTCAAGCAGTAACCAACAATTCATTTTATTAGTAGCAGGGTAGCAGAGTTTTATTAGGTGACTCCTGAACTTAACGATAACATTACATAATTATTTTATTTATTAAGTTTGTTTTACACCTATGTATACAGGATGTCCCAAGTTCAAGTGCCTATTAGACGTTTCTGGAGAACTGGACATATTTGAAATCTGAAAATTGGGATTATGATATTGCTTGGAATTCTGTACAGAGATAAATTATTTTTGAAGCCCAAGCACTTCCGGATATACAGGGAGTGGAAATAAATTTGATGAAAAAATTTGTTTTCAAGGTTTGCATTCCTGGTATGATCAAGTATTGCTGAATACATTTCTGTTAAAACCATTGTATTCATTCGAATAGTTTTCAAAATATCAAAAAAAAAACGGAAAAACTCAACTATGTTCAGTCAGTATTATGTTCATTATTCTTATTTTAAACCTCCTGAGCGTGAACCGTTTTCACAACATCCAAGAGAAAGAATGTGGAACGGTCATGCATCTTTTGAGTTCCAGAAATATCATCCCAGGATCAAATTTTGTGTCGAAAATTGTGATCAAAATTTGGCCATAACTTCTGTTTTTCAAATTAGAACCTATTTTTGCGCGTATGTTCTGGGGAACATCGCGTTATAGTTTTGCCCAAATGTCTGTAACTTTCGAATTTTTTGACGAAAATGGTGTCAAACGATTTAGTTCGACTCCCCAATGAAGAATTCGAGGTCAAATTTGATTCTGTCCGTCCGGCCGTCCGGCCGTTGCCACGATAACTTGAGAACGAAAAGAGCTAGCGACTTGAAATTTTCAGGGTAGGTGGCGCATCCCAATACGACGAACAAGTTCTTTAATGGGCATAATCGGCCCAGTGGTTTCCGAGTAATAATTTTGTTTTCAACCAATATGAATCCGATCGAATTGAAACTTGGTGGGTAGTTGTAGAATATGAACCTAAGCACGTTTGTGAAATTTGGTGCGAATCGTATGGCTAGAAAATTTTAAAAAAATTATTAAAAAATATTTTTGTTGTCACGATAACTTGAGAACGGAATGAGATAGCGGCTTGAATTTTTCAGCTTAGGATGTGCACCAGAACGCGACATTTCAGTTTGTTTATGAGTATAATCGGCCAAACGGTTTTAGAGATATAGCCATCTGAAATATTCTGAAATTTGGTGGTTTTTTGTTCCTCATTAACTCGAAAAATACTGAACCGATTGAATTCAAAAATGGTTATTAGTTGTAGAATGCCAACGCGAAAATGTTTGCAGAATTTGGTGAGGATAGCATTTGTAGAAAATTTTTAATAAATCATTGAAAATAAAAAAAAAAAATTCTATATATCAGTAACTATTCGTTTGAAATTGCTGAAATTTTGCAAGAGCCTTCATAACCTAACTCTACTGCCAAATTTCAAGTTTTAATATCATCGGTTAAATATTGTTGGAGATTCGAGCATTCTTGTGCGAGTTCAGTAGATGGGTGACCGTTGCCTCGATAACTTTCGAACGAAAGGAGATAGGGACTTGCAATTTTCAGGGTAGGTTGAGTATCCGAAAGGGAGAATTGATTTCGTTTTTGGGCATAATCGGTCTAACGGTTTCCGAGTTATACCCACCTGGAATATGATTTCCTTGATAACTCAAAAAATAAATATTCGAACGAATTGAAGCTTGGTAACTAGTAGTAGAAAATCAACATAAAGACGTGTTTAAAATTTCGTAAGAACCGTACCCATAGAAAATTCGAAAAAAATGATGAAAAAAAAAATTTTTAAGTACCATACCCCTAGAAAATTTTTAAAAATCACGAAAAAAAAAATTGGTTCAAGCACTGACGTGAAGTCAGAAGCTTTTGCGCGTATGTTCTATTGTCCATTCTTCTGGATTGGACACCCTTAATCGAATTTACCATGGTATATTATGTTGTCCATTCTCCTGTATTGGACACTTAATTCGAATTTACCATGGTAAATTCGAATTAAGAGTGTTCAATACAGGAGAATGGACAACATAATATACCATGGTAAATTCGATTAAGGGTGTCCAATCCAGAAGAATGGACAATAGAACATACGCGCAAAAGCTTCTGACTTCACGTCAGTGCTTGAACCATTTTTTTATGATTGCGTTGGATTCTGCGGTGAAAAATAATAATAGTTTTCTTCAATGATTATGCTCCTAAATTCAATAATTTCTGAGTTTTTTTTTATTGAATTTAGGAGCATATTCATGTTAGAAAACTTTCATTATTTTTCACCGCAGAATCCAACGCAATCATAAAAAAATAGGGTTCTAATTATAAAAACAGAAGTTATGACCAATTTTTGATCACCATTTTCGACACATAATTTGAAACATCCTGTGATGATGGAATTCGAAAGATGTATGACCTTTCCACATTCTTCCTCTTCGATATTGTAAATAAAAACAGTCCACGCTAAGGATATTTGAAATAAGAATAATGAACATAATACTGACTAAAGATATTTGACTTCTTTTCCGGTTTTTTTTCGATATTTTAAAAACTTTTTGAATGAATACAATAGTTTTAACAGAAATGTATTCAGCATTGAATACTTGATCATACCAGGAATGCAAAACTTGAAAAAAAATGTTTTTTATCAAATTCATTTTCACTCCCTGTATAACCGGAAGTGCTTGGGCTTCGAAAATATTTAAGCTCTGTACAGAATTTCAAGCAATATCTTAATTCCAATTTTTCAGATTTCGAATATGTACAGTTCTCCAGAAACGTCTAATAGGCACTCGAACTTGGGACACCCTGTATTTGCCGTGAATACTTTTAATATTTTAGTAATATTTGTGAACCACAGTATTTGGGATTCATTCTGTTGTGGTTCCTGTATTGATATTCTAGTTTGAGTTCACTGCGGACTTATTTTATGAAAACTACAAAAGATACTTCACTCTTGTCCACTACAGTTTTTGTCGTCTGACATATGTTTCGGAAACGAAGTTTCCTTCTTCAAAGACGGAACGTTATACAGTAACGCTTCGTCTTCTTCGAAGTTTTGTTTCCGAAACATATGTCAGACGACAAAAACTGTAGGGACAAGAGTGTAGTTACTTTTGTAGTGTTCCTGATAATGAATGAACAAACATTAGGAATTGACATATTTCATCGAGATAATAAAATATCACACACAGCCTCTGTATCTGATGATGCCACATTGTGGGTGAAACGACTGTTATATTCAATTCGATCAGTTTAGTATTTTTCGAGTCGTTGGGAGAACAAAATTTCAGATTCAAAATCACTAGGCGGAACAAACTCAACCAGCAAATGTATTTCAAACCTACTATGCAAATGCCGGCTCAGGTGGCGCAGTGGGGATAAAGACCTGCTGTGGTGCCGGGGTCGCGGGTTCGAATCCCGCTCAAGGGCATGGATGAAGTGTGGATGTTTGTGATTTTCACTATAATCTGTGCACATGGCTAACGCCGAGCACATTAAAAGAGAAGCTTTAAGCTTTTTTAAGCTACTATGCAAATGCCAACTCTCTGACTCATATAGTTTAGGAGTAATCGTACCTAAGACTGGACTGAATTAGGTTCGTCCTCGCCGGATGCTTAATCGTTGAAACGAAACTAAACCTTTGAGACCATTTTCGGCGAAAAATTCTAAAACTACAGACAATTGGGTAAATTGATGACCAACAATTTCAGGGCCACAAAAAAACATCTAATATTCGTTCCTTTCAGTTCATCTGAAGAGGAGTAAAATGTCGCAATTGGCTCGGCCATTTTGTTCGAAACAATAATTGTGTTCTCATTATTTCTTCCGTCGAATACCAAGACAGAAATACTCAATTCTTAGAACCGATATTACGGGGAGAATTAGTGTACGCTCGACATGATGAAAGAGCTGAAAACATTGGAAGCAAAATAAAAAAGTTTCCTCATCTTTTATATAACGTGAAGATTTCAAGGAAGCGGGAAAAACATCAATGTTCATTTCTCCGAACAATTTTGTCAGATAAAATTACAAAAGCACTGATTTGAGGTCACGCTTGTTCATGTGGACCAATCTAAATTGAATGATGTCATAAAGAAGCGCACAGAAGCAGACTGATCAATGCTTTTTCAATATTTTTGCGCGTATGTTCTGGGGAACATCGCGTTATCATTTTCCCCAAATGTCTGTAATTTTCTAATTTTTCGCCGAAAATGGTCTCAACCGATTAGATTCGACTCCCTGATCAAGAATTCGAGGTCAAATTTGATTCTGTCCGGCCGGCCGTTGCCACGATAACTTGAGAACGGAATGATATAGCGACTTGAAATTTTCAGGGTAGGAGGCGGATCCCAATACGACGGACAAGTTTGTTAATGGGCATAATCGGTCCAATGCTTTCCGAGAAATAATTTTTTCTACAACCAATATTAATCCCATCGAATTGAAACTTGGTGAGTAGTTGAAGAATACGAACCTGAAAACGTTTGTGAAATTTTGTGAACATCGTACCGCTAGAAAATTTTTAAAAAATTATAGAAAAATATTATTTACGTCACGATAACCTAAGAACGGAAAGAGATAGCGACTTGAAATTTTCAGGTAAGGTTGCGAATCTGAATGCGTCATTTGAGTTTGTTTATATGTATAATCGACAAAACGGTTTTGGAGTTATACCCATCTGAAATTTGGTTGTTTTTTCCTCAATGACTCGAAAAATACAGAACCGATCTAATTCAAACATGGTTATTAGTTGTAGAATGGCAACGCTAAAATTCTTGCAAAATTTTGTGAGGATCGTATGAGTAGAAAATTCTCAAAAAATCATACAAAATTATTGAAAAAATTTTTATATATCAGAAACTATTCGTCCGATATCGCTGAAATTTCGCGAGAGCTTTCAAAACCTAACTCTACTACTTAGTTCTAAGTTTGAACATGATCGGATCTATATAGTTGGAGATCCGAGCAGCCTTGTGAGAATTCAGTAGGTGGATGGGTGAGCGTTGCATCGACAACTATCGAACGAAAGGAGATAGCGACTTGTAGTTTTCAGGATAGGTTGTACATCTGAATGGGAGAGTTAAGTTTGTTGTTGGCCATAATCGGCTCAACGGTTTCGGAGTTATACCCATCTGGAATATTATTTCCTCGATAACTCAAAAAATATTGACTTGATCGAATTGAAGCTTTGTAACTAGTTGTAGAATATCAACATGAGAACGTGTGTAAAATATTGTGAGGACCGTACCACTAGAGAATTTTTAAGAAATTACGAAGAAATATTATGTATCTCATGATTCCTTGGGAACGGAAAGAAATAGCGACTTGCAGTTTTCAGGGTAGATTACGCATCTGAATACGACATTTAAGTTCGTTAACTAGCATAATCAGCCAAATGGTTTTGAAATTTGGTTGCTATTTCTTTAATAACTCAAAAAATACAAATCCGATCTAATTCAAAAATGGTTATTAATTGTAGAATGCCAACGCGAAAATTCTTGCAAAATTTCGTGAGGATCGTAGTACTAGAAAATTAAAAAAAAACATTTAAAAAAAAATTGGTTCAAGCCTGATGTGAAGTCAGAAGCTTTTGCGCGTATGTTCTCTAGTCCATTCTCCTTTATTGGACACTCTTAATGGAATTTACCATGATGAATTCTATTGTCTGTTCTGCTGTATTGGACATTCCGAATTTACCATGGTAACTTCGATTAAGAGTGTCCAATGCAGGAGATTAGACAATAGAATTCACCATGGTAAATTAGATTAAGAGTGTCCAATAGAGGAGAATGGACAATAGAACATACGCGCAAAAGCTCCTGACTTCACGAAAGAAAAAATTGGTTCAAGCACTGATGTGAAGTCATGAGCTTTTTCCCGTATGTTCTATTGTCCATTCTCCTCTATTCGAAGTTACCATGGTGAATTCGGAGCATCCAATACAGGAGAACAGACAATAGAATTCACCATGGTAAATTCCATTAAGAGTGTCCAATAAAGGAGAATGGACTAGACAACATACGCGTAAAAGCTTCTGACTTCACGTCAGTGCTTGAACCAATTTTTTATTCAACGAAAGGTTTTTCATTTTTCATCACAGATCATCAATGAAAGACATTCCGGTGAGGTGACTCTTCATTTGCGCGCTTGTTTATAACAGCATTCAATTCAGATTGGTAAGCATGAACAAGTGCACCAAAACCAGCAAGCTACACACAAAACGCACACATCCTATACTAAAACTCCAAGAGTTATAACGTTTTCTGTACGCTGATGCGAAGAACTAAATCAGTTTTGCCGTGAAGTGGTAATACGATCGTCCATTCTCTATTGACTGTGTTACCCATACCTTTTCCAGTCGCTCAACTTTCAGATAAATTCTTAAAATGTTTCGACACAATTTTCAATCGCACCTGTACTTACACTTATCTGATCGTCCCTGTGTATACGCAAAATCCATACAGTCCGAGTTAAACCACATGCCGCTATCACCAGCATTCCAGCATATCGATATGCAGTCCACAAGTATTTCAATTGAAAGGAGCTGGAGGCGTCGGGCTTGATATGGAATGATTTCACCAACATGGTATGTCCTTGATGGAACAAGCGCGCAAAAATCGATTGCGATTAGCAGATATTCACATGATTCACGTTGAAAACAATCATTGATAATTTGGTCAGTATTTTAAAATTGTTCAAGTGAAACTTCTAATGTGACTTCTAACAAGGTTGCGTTAAACGTTCAACGCTACCATGGAGGGGGTATGGAAGCACTGTTGCGTTAAAAATTCAACGCTCCTGGGGAGTGGGCATAGAAAGAAACAGAGTGAGAGTGAATGCGTGGCACTCGAACGCATGCGCGTAGTTTTCTACCCCTCCACGTACTATTTTTTTTTAGATTCCTAGGGGTCTGTTTTCCATGAAATTTAGCTGCAAGAGACATTTGGGCAAAACGAAAGCATGCGGTTTCTGGTGGATCACAAATATTGGGCAAATCGACATTCTGTGAAACCCTTGTCTTCATTCTACTATTCACAAGTTAATTGATCGTTATTTATCACACTGTAGTTTTCAAATGATGAAGAGGTAGAAAACAATTCGAATTCATTGTTCCACAAAAATCAACATCTTGGTATTCTCCAGAATGCAACCCAATAAATAGATAAATAAATAAATAAATGAATCTTTATTTCTCATAGCAAAAACCTTACATGTACTCGTACAATCATAAGGATATGCAAAAGAATGACGTCAAAGAACACAAAGTAAAAATTCTACATATTTCTGCAAAAATATTCATCCAAAGAATAAGGTTCTGATTCTATCAAAAATTTTCTTATGCTTCTTACATCTAGTTTATAAGGCTCAAAAACCTTTAATCGTGGTGAACAGTTTTCTACACATATAAGCAGGGTGTTTCTCTGTGAGTGTTAAGCGATGTTTTGGATATTGAATATTCATAGACCTCACAGGATATCTATCGTTCTCATAGGTTTCGAAACGAGATCTATTCTTGTGCAAAAATTTCAAACAGTCAAGAATATATAGACCACTCAAAGTTAACAAAGAATACTTCCTGAAGACTCCTCTACATGAATCACGATATGACATCTTGAAAATAATTCTCACAATTCTCTTTTGTATTGTAAATATATCATTAACACCCGAGCTGGCTCCCCGGAATATAATTCCATATCTTGCAATCGATTCAAAATTTGCAACATTCCTTTTCCAAGTAACCAGCTATGACCCTTACTCCAAAATATATACTACTCAATTTCTTACTGAGCCAATCTAGATGATGGGACCATTTGAGAAATTCATCTATATACAGCCCCAAAAATTTTGTCGAGTGCTCCAGAACGATGTTCTCGTTTCCAATATTCAATTCTTCAATCTTCTCTTTCCTTGATCTTTCTGTTGTAAATAATATCCCTGTAGTCTTGTTGTTATTAATAATGAGTTTATTCATTGCTAGCCAATGTTTAATTATTGTATGGATGAAAGAGGCATTACTGGCAACTTGTTGACCATTTTCGACCAGAAATTCGGAAATTACAGACATTTGGGCAAATTGATAGGCACTCTGTGCAGGTTAACAAGCGCGTCAAGAATAATAATAATTATTCAACTTGTCTTTAAACAGTGTGGATAAGCCTAATGGAATAAATTCATTATCTTGGTTACTGTACAATGTACATATTTATAGAAAATCCCGAAACAAGTCAACGTTAAATTTTAAATTGTAATTCTTCTTCGTAAAAATACGAACCCTACCTTCAACCCCCTTCGAAAGGCAGATACCTACAACCCCCAATTTTTCAAGTATGAGCTTGTGATACATCGTTTGAAAAGTCGCGTCATTCTCTACTCAGAAATGTTATCTGCACTTTCATGGTTATTGCAAAATTCAACTTAGAAAAAATTGGTTCAAGCCCTGTGGACAGGAGCTATTGGGCGCATGTTCATCTTCCTTGTGGCCCGTACTGACCAGTAAAGAAAAAAAGCAGTATCATGTTGAATACCTTAATATTATTCTGGAACACAAATTTTCCATTACAATAATCTTCATCTAGCTTCTATTTAGTATCAATTCCTGTAGAACGTGATCATAATAAGTGTTTTCCATATAATAAAATGTGTTTGAACTTGGTATGTAGGAAATCTGACATCAATTATTGGAATTAATTGATTTGACAAACAGCCGTCAAATGAGGTAAATAGATTTTTGTGACGATTTTTTGTGACCATAAAAAAAATTAAGCATTTCATTATTGCATTTCTTGAAATAGGTACCTTTTCAAGTCGATCAACATCGTCCTTCTTTCGACGTCTAAACTATGACTTGATTCTTTATGTTTATGTCTTTGAATTTGTTTTCGGTGGAATTCAAAGAGTTCATAGAATAATCGATGAAAATACTGAGAGAGACCCAGGAAATTTGACACATTTTGTCTTATATCTCCAGAAATTGAAATCGTATAGAGCCAAAATTTTGCACAATGTTGCAAAATACTACAATTGACGTTAGTACAAGTTTTTGTTGCAATCTGATGAATAGTTCACGAAAAAAAATTTTTTTTTTCGAAAAAATTAAAAGAAATATTTTTTTAAAAATTACCAACATTTTGATCATAACAGAATTTTGCCAAAAGTTGCGCGTTTATATCCTCGAACTGACTACCAAGTTTCGATTCAACATCTTCTTTAGTTCCTGAAATATCAGGGAAATAACCTCAAAATTTTAAATGTCTATAACTCCTAAACCGTCCGGCCGATTTTGCCCGTTAACGAACTTAACCGTCGCATTTTGATCAGAAACCTACCCTGAAAGTTTGAAGTCGATAGGACCTTCGGTGCTCCTGTTATCGAAATTGCGAAATTTGGTACAATATCAAAAACTAAAATGTAGCAAAAAAAATATGAATGTTGAAGGTAAGGTTCATATTTTTACGGAGAATGACAATTTAATTTGATTTGAATTCGAATTATTTCGGGATTTTTCATAAATATGTACAGTAACAAAGATAATGAATATATTCCATTTGGCTTTTCCACTGTTTTCTTTCCGCGACCACAATAATATTCAATAGGCATAGGATCAACGAAAGGTATAATATCCGAGGACATGATAAACCACCAATATTATTCTTCCAGTTCTGTTCCAAGAAAAATTGATAAGAAGCTATAATTGTATTCAGGACGGAAAATATGAGTCGGTAAAAGCAGCTCAGTTGTTCAAGAATTCTATTCAATATGCGCCATTGAATTAGGCCACTTAACGGTTTCCTAATTAGAAAAATGAAGCCACAACAATTAGTGAAACCATCATTGATGAGTACTTTCCTGACCTCATTTTCAGTTTTTCTATTGAGGCTTGGGAAATAAGCTCGTCAAATTCGGGTTCCATTCTTCTTCTTCTTAGTCCGCCATTCCCTACAAAGGTTGGCGATCCAACTAGCTCCATTGCGAATCGTAATTCGAATTCTCGCTATTTATGAATTGAATGTTCTAACCTATTTTATAATAGCATAACAAGAAATTTTCAGATGATTACAACTCCGGAATCGTTTGGCGGATTATGCCCATAACGAAGTTGCTATCACTTTAATAATAATAATAATAATACATTTATTGCAGAGAAATCATACAATTTTTCAGAATACATTAAAGAGAAACAAAATAGCTGTTCGAAAGTTATAGAGGCAATGGACATTATTGAATTTGACCACTTCTGTAGACGATATACCACAAATAATTTTGCCCAAGTGTCTGTAATTCTGTCCGGCCAACCATTGCCACGATAAATTTCGAACAGAAAGGGCGACTTGAGAGAATCAGGGTAGGTAGAGCATCTGAATGCGATGGTTAAGTTCGTTAATGGGAATAATCTGCCAAACGTTTTCGTAGATGAATTTTTTTTCAAAGAATATACAGATCCGATAGAATTGGTACTTGATAAATAGCTGTAGAATGCTGACACAAAGACATATGTGGAATTTTATGACGATCGCATTAATAGAAAATGTAAAAAAAATTATTAAAAATTATTATTTATCTCGGATACTATCCGTCCGATATCGCTGAAATTTTGCGAAAGCCTTCAAAACCTAATTCTACAGCCAATTTACATATTTGAACTCCATCGGATCTGTAATGGTGGTGATATTGAAAAAATACTCGAAACCGAGCAGCGTTGAGCGAGTTCAGTATCTGAATTGTAACTTTTGAACGGGACGATATAGCGACTTGAAATCTTCAGGGTAGGTTGCGCATTTGGATGCAACAGTAGAGTTCGTTAATAGGCATAATAGGCCAAATCGTTTCGGAGTTATACCCATCTGGAATTTTGTTGTTATTTCGTCAATAACTCAAAAAATTGGAAACCGATCCAATTTAAACTTGGTAAATATTTGTAGAATGCGGACGCACTAATTTTAAATAAATTTCGTGAGGGTCATATTACTACAAAAAAAATGAAAAATTTTCTTCAAAAATTTTATATTTCAGAAACTATTTGTCAGATTCCGTTGAAAGTCTGCACAAAAGTTAGAGTCAAATTTTATTTTCCCAATAATTTCAAAAATACTGATCCGAACGAATTGAAAGCATTTTTAATCTTTCAGTTCGCGTTAAGAATAATTATAATAAAATAAGTTGATTCATTTCATGATTAAGAAATTTATACGATAGTTGAAAGTTTCAAGGAGAAAAGATGACAGTTTTTTACTCGAAAATTCCTCGCATCTATCCATACTCAATGAGAAAGGACCACCATGAATATAAAAAAATACTGCAGAAACTTCTATCCCACGGTGTAACGCTTAAAACTGTTAAAGCTAAGTATTTTATATAATTCTTGTTCCGGGATATAATTCATCCTAGGGAATGAAAATACCCCTTAAATAATCACGCAATTAACCGCGACGTTATTTAAGAGTCCCAAATGAATATTAAGCCTTACTAAAAGAACTGGCCCCATGCAAATTCCCGCAGGACTCTCGGGAATAGCTATAGCCGAGCTCGCTGCTCGAAATATTCCAAATGGCATCAATTATGTAACGAATGGATGAAAAACAGTGGCTTATATAGAAGCGTCAATACATATACAGATTCCGTTCCTGATTGAATACTTCATGGGCGGAGGCAACGCCAAATATCCGTTCTAACACTAGCTTTGAAATTATCTGAATATTTGATTGGTGGTAGAGAGAAAATGGCACGAAATATATCGAAAATTCAGCCAGACGAATTCGATGCAGTGTACTGACAACGAACAGGGTGAGTCCTTAAGTTGTACATTAATTTTAACCATAGATTCTTATCGCCAAATGAAACACTTTTTTCATTCACCATTTTTCCAAATTCACCTCAGGTGAAAAGAAATTGAAATTTCGAAAAAAAAATCAGTTTTTATTTTGTAGCTTTGATATCCTTATTTCGAATGAAATGAATGTTGGTGTTAAGTTTCGTATAACAATGATAAATATTTTCCAAATATTATTTTTTTCCTACTTCCACTGGTTTTCTAGTGATAGAATCGTGGATTGATAAAACGAAACGAAATTAGCATAAAGAAAGCAGATAAACATTTTCTTGAATAATTTGAGGAATGTTCAATCATTTTAGAACATTAAATTATTCTTCATCAATTCTCCTTACACGCCCCGTTTTCGAGATATTCTTCATTAAATGTTATAAATTGGGAAACTTCAGAAATTTCACTACTTTCATGGATCTGACCCCTGAGCGATGGAATCCCGAATCAAGCTGTAAACCACATTACTGTACCTTTTTCTCGTCCACCGTTCATGTCATGGATAATCCTTACATTGTATAAAACAAAGTCGCTTCCTGCTGTCTGTCTGTCACTATGTATGCTTAGATCTTTGAAAATACGTGAAGGATTTTGATGTGTTTTTTTTAATAGATAGAGTGATTCAATAGGAAGGTTTATATGTATAATACATTCATAATATATTAGAGAAACACTGATAATTTTAGAGGTTTCTAATGTGATGTCGTAAATAAACACATTTTTTGCGCTAACATTGCAAACGCTGGCTGAACCCTACGAGATAGATCAAAATATTGTAGTACAGTATGGTACACCTTAAAAAAGTCTACAAAAAAGTCCGCGATGGTATATATCTATCTCTTAAGGTTAACCCACAATAACCATTTTTTATTCTTTACATTCTACGAGAAATAATGGCTTGATTACGAAGCGATTTTAAGCAATACAGCATCCTTATCCAATTTAGTGCCTTAAATGCATTGTGCATTTAATATTGATCAATATGGCCCTTTACTTCATGTAATTTAAATTAATATTTTCGAAGATATTGCATATTTAAAATGCAGGGGCATAGCGGTTGCGGTGGTACCGACCGGGGGGCCGGCACAGTCAGGATAGGGATAGAAATCGAATACAGAGAGCCAGAGAATCATCTGTAGAGCGTGAGGCTCGCCTCAGCCAGGATAGATGTGTTGATTCCCCGAATTCCTCTGATACCATCGGATTTACTGATCCAATTTAAACGCATACAATTTCCAGTAAAGATATATTTTCAATGACCATTAATAAATCGCAGGGTCCAACTTTCAACGCTACAGCCGCTATTTGAGCCTTGAGTGTTTTTCACATGGCCAATTATATGTCGCTCTTTCAAGAGTAACCTCTAAAGAAAAAACGTTTGTATTGTCTAACGACAAAAATCTGTGAGCGTTGTATAGAAAGAAATTCTGTAGTATATTTAGTATCAGCATTTCAACCGTGCGAAGCCGGGGCGGGCAGCTAGTAGTTTATATTTAGGAGTGTATTAGCACATTGTGAAATCTCTAAACGCTTGTAACTTTTTAGCTGAGCCGAATTTGGAAAAATGTTAGATGAGAAAAGTGTTTCATTTGATGAGAGGAATATATGGTTAAAGTTTATGTATAACTTTCAGACTCACCCTATATACTCAGTGACTTCAGATGTCTTACATTTTTGAACGATATAATGCCTATATTAATAGCATGCTATGATAGCAACGTTTTATCTTCGATAATTTTATGCAATAACAAAATTTAACTTTTTGGGTTTTGCAGGCATGTTCTGGGGAACATGCCCAAATGCTTGTAATTTTCGATTTTTTTTTCGAAAATGGGCGATTAGGTTTGACCCACTGATAAAGAATTTGAGGTCAAATTAGATTCTGTCCGGTCAGCCGTTGCCACGATAACTTTCGAACGGAGAGAGATAGTGACTTGAAATTGCCAGGGTGGGTTGTGCATCCAAGTACTAATTCGAGTACTAAATTTGTTTTCAAACAATATAGATCCGAACGAATTGAAACTTGGTAACAAGTTTTATAATACCGATACAAAGACGTAAGTGAAATTTCGTGGGGATTATATTACTAGAAAATTATGAAAAATATATATTATGTATCTCACGATAACTTGAGAACGGAAAAAGAAAGCGACTTCTAATTTTCAGATTAGGTTGCGCTTCCGAATGCGACATTTATATCTGTTAATTGACATCATCGGCCAAATGGTTTTGAAGTTAAAGTCATCTAAAAATTTTTTGTTATTTCCTCAATAACTCGAAAAATACTAATCTGATCCAATTCAAACATGGTAATTAGTTGTAGAATGCTTACGCGCATATTTTACAACAATATTTTAAAGAAATCATTGAAAAAAATTCTGTATTTCAGAAATTATTCGTCTGACATCGCTGGCCTAATCTAACCTTACAGCCAAGTTCTAAATTTCAGAATGTGATCAGGAGTTTCATCCTCCTTCCTCACAGAATCTGCACTCCTCAGTTTCTGTTAGCCCTAATCTCGTCATATGCTTCCTAAGACCTTAGTGCCCTGTGAGGATAAGTGAGGAGGTGCAGCATGGTTTAACTGAGATCCATATATTTCTTGAATCTGACAGTGTCAAAGTTCCGGAGTGATGCATTCCTGGGAGAGATCTCTAAAGTATACCTTTTTCAGTTTCTTCTTTCATTCAGTTTCTTCAATTCATTTTGTAGGAGTATCTACCTACCCCACACTACGGTTCAGGGCCAATAAAAGGGGTTCGTGCTCATTTCTCGGCAAGTGTGTTGGCCTCCTCATTTCCTTTGATTTCCGAGTGACCAGGAACCCATACCAACGAGACCCTATTGTTCATTAATTTTTCTTCGGCACTCCCATATTAGCTTAGACTCGATAACATGGGAGCTTAGAGCTTTAATAGCAGCTTGACTGTCAGAATGGATTGCTATATCAAACCTCAGATATAGTTTCTTTTTAGGTTAATTTGCACGCATCTTGTGAATCCAAGTATTTCTGCCTGAAGGACGCTCGGATAGGAGCCTAGCGATAGGAAGCGATTGTGGGCTTGCCCCATATATTCCAGCGCCAGCTGCTGTGTTGGCTTTTGAACCGTCTGTCTACCATTAAATGGCATTTCTTTTAAGAACTTGGGTGGTGGATTCTCTGTCCCAGTTCTTCTTCCTACCTAGCATCACAGTGAAATTCTTTTCGATGCTTAATTTCTCAATCATTTTGTCACCAGGAACAATGGCTGATGAAATATACCTGGTAACAGAGGACCAGACTTTCGTTCCTTTCCTAGATATTCTGAGAATGGCTTCATGGGCCATTTTGTCTATCACTAGATCAAGTGTAAGATTTATGATAATCTCAAGTGCCTTGGTAGGACAGATTCCCATAGCTCCAGTGATACACACACAGGTGAGCCTTTGTCGGGGGTTTTCCTCGATACGACCATTGTTTACTGAGATACAGTTCGTCAAAAAATTTAAATAAATTTTTTTCAGTAGTGTAGATATATATAGTGTAGATATAGTGTATATATTTCACTTTTCGTGAAGTTATTTTTTAACGACCACACATACACCGTTTTGTTGTAAAAGCCTTTTAATTCATACCAACTACGAATTTCACCACAAACGGCGGCTATATTTTGGTGGAACAATTCGCGTTTCTACATTCCGTAAAACTGCGTGATAATCATTTGGGGCACGCGATAATGATAGCGAGGCATCGATCCTCCGTCCACTTCTATGCCCTTCTATACCGGGAAATTGGCGTGACTTTGTGGGTCGTCCCAGATAAACGGCTATCGCCAATGTTATACTCTTTTCAGACCTGGACACGCAAGGAATGTGTATTTTCCAAACGAGAGATTACAGCTCCACATGCTCATGAAGCTATTTCCGCGATAAGCCGACTAATGTCTGATAAATATTCGTTCATATCACTCATACCAAGACCTGTACGCCTATTATTTGTTTATATTGTTGATCCCCGTCTGCGTGAATTTTCCAGCTCCAGATTTCAGAACTTCAACACATGAGTCTGAACGATAGATGAAAAGTTGTAAAAGCACTGGCCTGAGATAATTCTGTGTAGGCGCGCTGGTTTGAATTCATAGCCAGTGTGGACATAGAATAGGAAATGGATGTATGAATCCATTAGTTGTTGAAGGATTTCAATTAACAACAATATTTTCAAAAAATGTTTTCGTGTAGATCTTGACGAAAATATCCACCAAGATTCTCTCAATATCCCACGAACCTTCTCCCAGTACATCTGTTGAAGGACTTTTGGATAAGATCTAGAATTTGCACTGAATCAATACGTTACTCTCAAAAAGTGATAACTTCTACGATCTTAAACCACATTTGCACTGGTCTATACTCCTGTAATTTCGTGTTGTTTCGTGGTATTGACGTACCTTTGGTCGTAGTATTGGTATGTAAAGGGTTTTCCAATAAGAGGTGTTATTTTGAGATTCAAAGAAAAATGCCATTTTTTAATATAAATGATCGGATTATCGCATTATAAAGAAGAAGCTATGCCGTTAATAGTGGAAAATAACATCAGGCAAATGACCACCACGACCACGCTTACAGGACCATATCCTTTTAATGAAATTTTCCATAACCAAATCGCAAAGTGGCTGCCCTATGTTCTCGATAGCCTCACGAATTCCATCTTTGAGGTCTTGAATCGACGCTGGGCTATTGGCGTAGACCTTCTCTTTCAAGTGGCCCCAAAGGAAGAAGTCGCAAGGTGTTAAATCACAAGATCTCGGTGGCCAATTGTGATCACGTCTTGGAGAGATAACACGGTCCGGAAACTTTTCCCGCAAAATATCAATGGTTTCGTTGCTTGTGTGGCACGTAGCACCGTCTTGTTGGAGGTAAACGTTGTCCAGATCAATACCATCCAATTCCGGCCATAAAAAATCATTAATCATCTCTCGATAGCGCAATCCATTCACCGTAACTATTGCTCCAGCCTCATTTTTGATAGAGTAAGGTCCAATGACTCCGCCGGACCATAAACCGCACCAAACAATCACACGTTGAGGATAGAGAGGATTTTCAACAATAACTCTAGGGTTTTCCGAGCCCCAGATGTGACAATTTTGCTTTTTGTCTAAGCCACCGAGGTGGAAATGGGCCTCATCACTCGAAATGATTATTCGAGGGAATTCCGGATCATTTTCATGCATTTCAACGACCCAATCAGCAAAGACGCGACGTTGTTGATGATCGGCTGGCTTGAGTTCTTGTGTTAACTGAACTTTATAAGCCTTAAGACCCAAGTCTTTATGCAAAATACGGTGTAATGACGTTTGTGGAATGCCTAATTCCAAAGAACGACGAGGAATGGACAAACCTGGGTTTTCTTCAACACTTTCGGCTACAACAGCAATATCCTTGGTTGTTCTTGAGCGACGTGCACGAGTTTTATTCTTCACATAACATACTTGTCCCAACAGCTCGAATTTTTCCACCCATTTCTTTATTGCGGTCCGACAAGGTGCTTCACGACGACCCAAAAATGTTCGAGTTTTACGAACCGTCTCTGCCAAATTTTCACCATTTTTATGGTGAATTTTAATAATTTCAATGCGTTCTTGAAGCGTGTATCGTACCATTTTTATTAATGGCGTAGTTTCTACTTGTCAAATGTCAAAAAATGACAGCTTCAAAATTGACATCTACCGAAATAGCGGGCTATTCAAAATAACACCTCTTATTGGAAAACCCTTTAGTTCAACAGATTGAAATCACACACATTTGGGCAAAACCAACTTCGGATGGTTTATATCCGATAATTCTTCATCCACTCAATTTACCGTGTGCTAATCTCCACTTAGCATGGAGATCTTGAAGAATCAAGGCAACATCATTAAATGAAGTGAATATATTTATTTTCCTAACTTTCCAAAATGTATAGTCGAGTTAATAAGTTTGATTCAGAGAAACCTGACCCTGCATATTTTTGTTTACGTTACGGTATTTCCTCTCCAATTACACTCTTAGCAATAATCCAATTTAAATGCATAGAATAACATCCAGAATGTAATAGGCTCTTGAAGGAAAAAGCCAAGGGAGCAAGAATTCATTTACTAAGCCATAGCTTTAACATATAAGGGTGGAACCGACCATATTTCATTTTGCATATACTATAATGCCCAGCTTCGTGACCAAACTCGAAGTCATGCAAGGCGGCCTCGAGTCTTTTGGGTCTTGTATCGACATATCTACAGGACGTTTAAAAAAGGTGAATCCTTTTGCGCGCATGTTCTGGGAAACAGCGTTCTACCAGTTCGCCCAAATGTCTGTAACTGTCGAATTTTTTGCCGAAAATGGTCTCCAACGATTCGGTTCGACTCACAGAGGTCAAATTTGATTCTGTCCGACCGGCCTGACGTTGCCACGATCGAACGTTCGAACGGAAAGAGATAGCTACTTTTTTATTTCAGAAACTATTCGTCAGAATTTGCCAAAATTCCTTCGAGCCACCATTTTACCATGGAGTAAGTTAGCAGCCGAAACATGCAGGCTCTGTGGATCGGAAAAGGAAACAGCCCAACATAAAGTTTGCAAATGTCCAGAGCTGGCCAGCCAAAGAATTTTACATATGGGTAAGTCAGTTCTAAATCCTCACAACGTTATAACCAAGGTTTCTAAGAACGTCGTCAGGTATGTTAACACCATAAACTATATCCTTAGGATTGAATAAGTAGGGTAATAGAACAAATTATCGTATTGCTCACAGATCTGAAGGGTTGAACCAGGGCAATAATCAACCACCTAATAATAATAATAATAATGCTTGACATTTTTGGATATTTCCTCCGAAGCTATTTGTATGAACTAATCAAATGTGTCCCTTCCTCAATATGCTTTGTGGATCTGCATCATGGCGATTATTTTCTATGGGTCCATTATAAAACCTTGGCCTATCATGACATTTGTTAAGGTGAGCCTTTTTCAATGGGATGTAGAACTAATCTAAGTGACCTACACTTGCTCAATGGCATTCTTACATGAGTATCGAATCGATTCTCACAGTGAATAAGATAATAATAAGGTTGTTTTACCCCTGAGTATATCAAGAGGACCTGAATTACTACTTCTATGAAATATACATTTCAGGAGGTCTTATTCTCGTGACCAACAGCAATTTAGCTGATTACAATACTCAAGGCAGGTCAATTATTTTCTGACGGAAAAAAATACTGGATAAATTTCATAGGAGGGATTACGTTATCTCATGAAATGATCACCGATTCAACCTGAATAACGAGGAAGATATTCGTAATATGATACGTGTAAATTGATCTGTAGGGCACAATATCCTTTAAGAGGGTTGGAAATGGATGGATGAAATTACTTCCAATTACTGGCACTCATTCTCGGAATCCAAAGACGTTCTGACGCTGTTCTAGGTCAAATTGAACGTGTGGAAATATACTCGAATGGTCTACGAAGAATCTCTTTCATTTAGAGAAAAGGATGTTTCGCATTTTGTTTCTGGGCCGAACTTACCCTCTTGAACCTTGTATTAATCCGTGGGATTTATTTGGAAATACTTTATTTGTTCCTGACCAATCAGGAATCAAGCCATAATCCTCTTCCCTAAACATATAGCAATGGACAGAGATGTGCGATATGTATTTTAATACGAAATGCAAATACCTTTCACATTTTTGATTTCGAATACAAAATACAATAGAGTTTTTCAATTTGTCAAAATACTTTTATAGTTTCTGACATTCTTCATTTCATTAGTAAGTTGAAATATAAGAATAAGTAAGATGAAAATAAGAAAGAAAAAAATTCTGTATCTTTGAAACTATGCGACATGTTTTACCGGTAGTAGATATCTGAAAATTTTAAATACAGCTGAGGACTGTTCACTGGACAATTGGCCTCTTCAACAGCGGATGAAAGTGTGGTACCAGCAAAATGGCGCAATTGTAACGCAGTGGGAAAAAAGCTCGATAATTTGTTTGACGATAGGTGGTTTGAAAGTGATAGTCTGCACATGTGCTCCCTTAGTCCTCCGGGGGCTGAAGGTGCCCCCATTTTTTTCTGTTGTTCTTTAATTTGTGTATTGACCGTAAGAAAAATGTAAATAACTTTAAAACTATTAATTTTAAGTTTAGGATAACATAATGTCAATCCAAAGGAAATTTTGTCCAGAATAACTATCTGTAATGAAAAATAGGGCATTCCATTCGAGAAAACGTAGTTTTTTGAAACTGCTGAAAAAAAAAATTTATAATTTGTGAAGACCCCGTGGATTGTTGATGACATCAATGTGATTACTTGAATAAACAGCATTTTTTGAAGGTAATCCCAAAATTTAATTGTTTTATGTCTTACAGTCACTGAGTTATAAAATTTTCCTAAAAATGCAAATATCTTCAAAAGAATCAAAAATGGCCATAGATATGGCTGAATAAACAGACCTTATTGTTCGAAGGGGAATCCAACTATGGAATGAAAAAAGAAGGAAAGCCCTGTGGACAGGAGCTTTGGCGCTCTTGTTCAAACTTAGACAAATCATATCTCCGAAAGTATTGGTAAGAGTTGGGAATTAAATCAATGGATTCTTATGATAGTACTTCATCATAACATAAATTAAATTCAAACATCATAAAAGATTCTAAATTCAACAATAGTAGAATCTATCCGAGATATTGATTCGTCAAATCCACTCTGAATATTATATTGTATCAATTGTAACTTAGCCTATATTCCAGTTTTTTTTTACTGGAAGCATTCTGAACTCAATATTATTAACTTACCATTCCCATCATCATATGGATTAACCATGGGCATTAAAATATCACCCAAAAGGTATGATATCATATTATAATCCTCATAATTCTACGATAGCTGAAATGAATTCGACATGTCATGTCTCAGGTAAATAAGTTGACATGTATCAACACAGATCATATAATAATACAAAGATAGAATAATTATCGCATTCTGTGAAAACATAGAAGTACGATTTATTATTGAAATTTTGAAAAATCATATCTCCAAAAGTATCAGCTTTTTAGAGTTAAAAATGCTATCAATGGATTCTTAGGGTGGAACTGCATCTTGAAAAAAATTTAATTCGAAATTTCTGATGTAAACCGTTTTTTTTTGTATCTCCGAAACCATCTGGCCGATTTTGCCCAATAACGAACTTAGCCGAGATATTTATCTCCCAAACCTACTCTGAAAATTTCAACGGTCTAGCTCATTCCGTTCGACAGTTCTCGTTCCTCCGGCCGGACAGAATCAATTTCGACCACGGATTCTTAATAAGTGAGTCGAATCAAATCGTTTAAAACCATTTTCATCAAAAAATTCGAAAATTACAGACATTTGGGCAAATTGATAAGCTCTCTGTTCCGAGGAACAAGAGCGCCAAAAATGGGGGTTGTCATTTAAAATATGGAAGTTGACAGCCACTTCCGGTATAACCGGAAGTTGTAGAAAACCACCAACATTTTGAAGATGTAGATCAGTATCGATAATCGTTGTGTGTGCATTTTTATGAGCGTATCATTTTTGGCGCTCTTGTTCCCCGGAACAGAGTGCTTATCAATTTGCCCAAATGTCTGTAATTTTCGAATTTTTTGATGAACATGGTCTTGAGCGATTTGGTTCGACTCACTGATCAAGAATCCGTGGTCGGGCGAAATCCACCAAGCGGTTTCAGAGTTATGGCCGTTTTTAGTAAAACAGTTTTTTATGAATATTTCCGAAATCAATCACTCGCTCTATCTGAAATTCAGCATTAAACTGTAGAATAATGACCTTTATATACATTTGAAGTCTTGTATTGACTGGGTTGCCGTAAAGTGTCAAAAAAAAATTAAAAACATTTTTAAATTTTGTTTCTACAATATCACTCGAACAGATAGAGCTAGGCAGTTGAAATTTTCAGAGTAGGTTGGGGTGATACATATCTCAGTTAAGTTCGTTATTGGGTAGAATCGGCATGATGGTTTTGGAATAACGAAAAACAAAATATTTTTTTACATTACAAATTTCAAATTCAATCTTTTTTAAGGTGCAGTTTCATCATAAGAATCCATTGTTATTATTTTCAACACTAACAAGCTAATACTTTCGCAGAGGTGATTTTTCAACATTTCAATTATACATAGTGGTTCTATGTATTCACAGAATGCGAACACAGAATCTGTCTGTGTTCACTGTTCATAAATGTCATCTTATCTAGCTATTAGAGACTTGTCAATTCGTAGTTTGAAAAAATTTTCTGTTGGAAAACAAGTATCCGATTCTTGAATTTGTGAATATATACAAGACTGTTTTGAAACCGAAAATAATATTGACTGATTACATATTGAATAATTCATGTATAAATATTGGGGATAATACATTAGAAGATTTAGAATTTGATCATTTTAATGATGTAGTTTATGAAGGCAATAGGAAAGAAGAACATAATGGAATCATCAAAAGAAATTACTGTTCGCTGACCACTGAGGTTAATATTACCTTTTACTTCCTTAAGTTGTGAGGCATGTTTTTACATACAGTATTTTTATAATGGTGCTAACAAAAAAATGCTGAAATATGGATCTACATTTGAGTATCAAACATTTTTTTTTGAGTCGAGGTCTATAATACAGAAAAGAATGTGTAAGTGGTATGAACTATTAAATTTTAAATTATGAAAAGAGGATAGTATTTTATTAATATATTTTGTATTATTAAAATAATTTATTCGTAATCCACTACCAACTCAAATATCAGGAATAAATGGTCAATCTGCTATGATTGTCTGCAGCCTTGCTCTAGACATTTCGATGATACTTTCCTTAGGTATTTCGAGTTGTGAAAACTATGCACCGAGTGTGAGTTGCAACATCCCATTCCACGAGGTTGATTAATTGCATATTGCTCATTTAATATTGATAAATAAATTCAAAGACAATTTTTGAAGCATTAAAGCAGTGCAGATTGCTCTTCTTTAAATGATTATTTTTGATAAATTTTTCTTTAAATGATAATTTTTGAAGCATTTTTTTTAAACGACACTTTTTTAAATTTAATTTTTTTCATGATGTAGTTGTATCATATGAATCTATTGATATAATTCCCAACTCTGAGAAACCAATACTTCCAGAGATATAATTTGTCTGTTTGAACAAGAACGCCAAAAGGCTCCTGTCCACAGGGCTTGAAACAATATTCTTTCCCAAATAATTCTAATTGTCCTTTCGGAAGAATGACCCTACATACGTACTATTATACTATTATATCAGCAAGTTCTCGAGTAGAACGGATCTTAATCGCTTCGAAGAAGATCTGTTTCAATCGTTTAATATAGTTCATGTATTCAACTGACTTAAATTACCTTGTACGATCAGCTTGACAATACCATCCGGCTGGGGCCTGCTGTTCACCAGGCAGATGTAGTCTGCGCTGTCTTCAGCCGCTGCAGGATGAAACGACAGTCCATAGGTTCTTGTATTGAGGGATATCCGATTGTCCCACACTGTGGTCGAATTGCTCATGAATTCCACCAGTTTGCCGTTATGGGTTAATGAAAACCACTCCAGAGACTGAACTAAGGAATGTTCATTGACGCCAGGGCAAGAAAGGGTCTTATTTTCGCCTGCCTTCATCACAAAGGTTTCTGTCGTCAAACTGGATGAATCTGAAATGAAATAATAATTTGAATTCCAATTATATGGAATTTCTCATTTGTACATCGAAAAAGTAAATAATTATACATGGTTGGGATAAAGTATGGAACCAAGTATAAGGGGTGTCCCAAGTTCGAGTGCCTATTAGACGTTTCTGGAGAACTGGACATATTTGAAATCTGAAAATTGGGATTATGATACTGCTTGAAATGCTCTACAGAGCTAAAATATTTTTGGAGCCCAAGTACTTCCGGTTATACAGGGAGTGAAAATAATTTTGATGAAAAGGAATTTTTTTCAAGTTTTGCCTTTCTGGTATGATCAAGTATTAATGTTAATGTTAAGTATTTATGTTAAAATCATTGTATTTATTCGAATAGTTTTCAAAATATCGAAAAAAAACAGGAAAAAAAGTCAAATAAACATATTTGACTTTTTCAGTATTATGTTCATTATTCTTATTTTAAACATCCTGAGCGTGAATCGTTTTTACAACATCGAAGAAGAAGAATGTGGAAAGGTCATGCATCTTTTGAATTTCAGAAATATCATCACAGGGTGTTTCAAATTTTGTGTCGAAAATTGTGATCAAAAATTGCCCATAACTTCTGTTTTTCAAATTAGAACCCTATTTCCCTATTTCCAACATGATTATGCTCCCAAATTCAATAAAAAAAACTCAGAGATTATTGAATTTAGGAGCATAATCATGTTAGAAAACTATCATTATTCTTCACTGCAGAATCCAACGCAATCATAAAAAAATAGGGTTCTAATTTGGAAAACAAAAGTTATGGCCAATTTTTTATCACAATTTTCGACACAAAATTTGAAACAACCTGTAATGATATTTCTGAAATTCAAAAGATGCCTGACCTTTCCACATTCTTCCTCTTCGATATTGTAAAAACGGTTCACGCTCAGGATGCTTAAAATAAGAATAATGGACATAATACTGAAAAAGTCAAATATGTTTATTTGACTTTTTTTCCTGGTTTTTTTCGATATTTCGAAAACTATTCGAATGAATACAATAGTTTTAACAAAAATGTATTCAACATTGAATACTTGATCATACCAGGATAGCAAAACCTGAAAAAATTTTTTTTTCATCAAATTTATTTTCACTCCTTGTATAACCGGAAGTGCTTGGGCTTCGAAAATATTTTAGCGCTGTAGAGATTTTCAAGCAATATCATAATCCCAATTTTCAGATTTCAAATATGTACAGTTCCCCAGAAACGTCTAATAGGCACTCGAACTTGGGACACCCTGTAGATCTTTGAAACTGAAAATATGATATTCATGAAACTCGGCAGGTTAGTACAATGACGCATAACGCATCTGATGCCATATTTTTGTTACTAAGGTACTTTTGGTTTAACCGGAAATAACCTCAACTTTGTTAATTCCAATTGGGTACCCTGTATATATTTCCGGCTTTTAAAAGACCTTGTCATAGACTAATGAAAATAATAAACTAAACAAAATCACTTCAAATGTTCAAAATGCCCACCGTTCAACTCCTGATAATACAACGCAGCTTGCGTTGTATTCATTCAATTTAGACTAAAGAGAAGAAAACCGTACACACTGCCGGACAGAATCGAATTAGACCCCCAAACTATTCATGATTGCGTCGAACCTAACCGTTCGAGACTATTTTCGGCAAAAAATTCGAAAATTACATACTTTCGGACAAAATGATAGTACGCCGTTCCCTAGAACATGCGGCAAAAATGACTTGGCACTAGGGTTAATGTGGGATAGTTGCCACCTTTTAGAAATGGGCGATTTAAATACATAAGATAAACATTCGATAATTTTATACTTTAATGTTTGTTTGTTATCAATGAACAAAATAAACTGGATAATATGATATTATTTGTTTTATATCTTCAGTTGTTAACAAAGTAAAAACTCTCAAGATGGGGATAGATGCCTTCTGTATGGATTAGGTGCCATGAGGATATTTTGATCTGTGGGATAGTGGCCCTAAGGAAAAAATTAAAGGCATTCCGATTTTCTTAACTCATTTATATAATGAATCTTCATGAATTCTCATCCAACACTTTACGATAGATCTAACCTAATTTGTTCTACTCTTGAAATTCCAAATAATGAAATTGATCACATCAAAGAATTTCTTGCAGATTATGGATATCTGATAAATACATCAATCATGAATTTAGATAGAAGAGTTTCTAATAAAATAACAAATAATCAAGAACAGCAGAATAATCAACAAGAACAGCAACCCAATCAATTGAATGTGATCCCTTATGTTCGTGGCCTTTCTGAAAAAATCAGAAGAATGGGTTCTAAGTTCGATAAAAGAACCGTCTTCAAAACACAAAACGATCATAGGTCTTCATCAACAAAGACAAAACCCATTAATGAAAAACAAAACATATAAATACCTTATTCTGGTTCATACGAAAAATGGTTTTTGGAATTGAAAATGGACGGATGCGAGGATTTTCCTTGATAAATCTTTGTACAAGAATTACTGACGAGTTACGTTAGTTTTTTTGGTAAGCTGTATGAGTACTGCGGCATCTATCCCCTATGGCATCTATCTCACATTTATCCTATGATTATTGGCGCTCTAGTTCCTCGGAACTGAGTGCTTATCAATTTGCCCAAATGTCTGTGATTTTCGAATTTTTCGATGAAAATGGTCTTAAACGATTTGGTTCGACTCACTGATCAAGAATCCGTGGTCGAAATTCATTCTGTCCGGCCGTCCGGCCGGCCGTAGGCACGATAACTCTCGAACAGAATGAGCTAGACAGTTGAAATTTTCAGAGTAGGTTTGGGAGATAAATGTCTCGGCTAAGTTCGTTATTGGGCAAAATCGGACAGATGGTTTCGGAGTAACAAAAAAAAATGTTTTTTTTACAAAACAAATTCCAAATTAAATTTTTTTCAATAAGCAGTTTGACCATAAAAATCCAATGATATCATTTTCAACTCTAACAAGCTAATACTTTCGGAGATATCATTTTTCAAAATTTCAATAATAAATCGTATTTCACAGAATGATATAATTATTCGATGTATGAACTGTCATAATGTCAACTTATTTTCCTGAGACATGATATTATCTAATCAATCGAAGAATTATGAGAATAAAGTGTATTCCGAAATGTGAGCGAAGTGAGCAAAATCTCAGTTGTTTGCTCCGAAATTAGTTTTTCTCAGAAAAGTATTTCGGAACGGAACATGAAGTAAGAGAATGCTCATTTCTCTCAATTTATGACAGGACTGACAGAAGGGAATATTATAACTTCAAAAATATTGGGGTTGAAATACTCGTATTTTAGCAATGCAACGGGGACCTCACCCAAAAATGTTTGAAAATATTACGTAAATATTGAAAGCATAATTATTCTGTAGTTCGAGAGAGGAGAAAATTTGGTGAACGTTGATCAGAAAATTTTTGATCGAGGACAAGGTAATTTTTCATTATTACTCTTCTTTCATACATGTTTTATGGAATATCTACTATTTGTAGGTACTTTAAACCTGTTTTGGGCAATTGTCATACGAAACTTGTGGGCGCTCTAGTTCCTCGGAACTGAGTGCTTATCAATTTG
The DNA here is from genome assembly GCA_937662695.2 of Halyzia sedecimguttata. Classification (NCBI taxonomy): domain Eukaryota; kingdom Metazoa; phylum Arthropoda; class Insecta; order Coleoptera; family Coccinellidae; genus Halyzia; species Halyzia sedecimguttata. The sequence continues at coordinate 20,091,141 of OW569420.2, read as the reverse complement.
CCCAAATGTCTGTAATTTTCGAATTTTTCGATGAAAATGGTCTTAAACGATTTGGTTCGTCTCACTGATCAAGAATCCGAGGTCAAAATCGATTCTGTCCGGCCGGCCGGCCGTAGGCACGATAACTCTCGAACGAAAGGAGTTTGTGGATTGAAATTTGCAAGGTGGGTTTGGAGCGGTTTCGGAGTTATGGCCGATTTTAGTATAAATATTTTTTATGAATATTTCCGAAACCGATCACTCGATCTATCTGAAATTTAGCATCAAATTGTAGAATCATGACATTTATACGCGTGTGAAGTTTTGTATTGACCAGATTACCGCAAAGTGTTCAAAAAAAATTTTGAAAATTTAAAAAAAGTTCTTCTACAATAACTCTCGAACGGAATGAGCTGGGTAGTTGAAATTTTCAGAGTAGGTTAGAGAGATGAATATCTCGGTTAAGTTCGTTATTGGGCAAAATTGGCCAGATTTAATTCGATTTCTTCCATGGTGCAGTTCTCATTCTCAGATTGCTCATTTAATTTTGATAAATAAACTATTATTTGAATTGAATTTCCTTTATGATGCAGTTCTATCATAAGAATACATCGATTTAATTCCCAACTCTGAGGAACCAATACTTTCGGAGATATAATTTGTCTGTTTGAACTAGAGCGCCAGAAAGCTCCTGTCCACAGGGCTTGAACCCATTTTGAATTTTATTGTTGAAAAAATTGATTTTGACTCCATTTTTTCAACTAGCTAGATCAATATTTCACCCTGTATGGCGATGATATAGCAATTATTTTATCGTATAACTATCCAAACAAGGTTTGCATATAATTGAGCAAATTTCACTTTACTTCGAACATATCGAACGAACCAAATCGAATGCGAAATGTATGGGAAATTCAAAACCTGCGAATGGTATTCTGTCCCTCTTTATTTCAATTAAACCATAATGACTATGAAACACTATCCCACCCTTGTGTTGAAATGCACTTTTTTCGTTCTATATTTCAATTATACGTGCTGCGAAACGAAAAATGCTGACATCCGAATGGTAATAAAATATTTTGACGTCCGATCCTGAGGGCTTTCATCTGGAAACAACACACTCAAAACGTTCGAAGTTTTTGACATGGGTTTGTGTCCTCTTGAAAATATTCAATTTTTGGCGCTCTGGTTCCTCGGAACAGAGTCCTCATGAATATACCCAAATGTCTGTAATTTTCGATTTTTTTATGAAAATGGTCTTGAACGATTTGGTTCGACTCACTGATCAAAAATCCGTGCTCAAAATCTATTTTAACACGATAACTCTCGAACGAAAGGAGTTAGAAGATTTAAATTTGCAGGGTAGGTTTTGAGCGTGAATATCTCGGACGAGTTCGTTAACGGGCGAAATCCACGAAGCGGGTTCAGAGTTATGGCCGTTTTTAGTAAAAATGGTTTTTTACGAATATTTCTGAAACCTATCACTCGATCTATCTGAAATTTAGCACTAAATTGTAGAGTAATGACCCTTATACGCATGCGATGTCTTGTATTGATTGGGTTGCCGTAAAGTGTCGAAAAATTATTTTTAAAATTTTTAAATTTTGTTTCTACAATAATTCTCGAACATAATGAGCTATGCAGTTGCAATTTTCAGAGTAGGATTGGGTGATGAATATCTCGGTTAAGTTCGTTATTGGGTAGAATCGGTATGATGGTTTCTGAGTGACGGAAAAAAAATTTTTTGCTTACATCCAAAAGTTCAAATTCAATTTCTTCCAAAGATGCAGTTTCATCATAAGAATCTATTGTTATCATTTTGAGCTCTGATAAGCTAATAGTTTCGGAGATATGATTTTTCAAAATGTCAATAATACATCGTAGTTCTATGTATTCACAGAATTTGAACACAGAACCTGTCTGTGTTCACTGTTCATAAATGTCATATTATCTAGCTATTAGAGACTTGTCAATTCTTAGTTGGAAAACAAGTATCCGATTCTTGAATTTATGAATATATACAAGACTGTTTTGAAACCGAAAATTATATTGACTGATTACATATTGAATAATTTATGTATAAATATTGGGAATGACATTTTAGAAGATATAGAATTGGATCATTTTAATGATGTAGTTTATGAAGGCAATAGGAAAGAATAACATAATGGAATCATCAAAAGAAATTACTGTTCGTTGACCACTGAGGTTAATATTACTTTTTAGTTCGTTAAGTTGTGAGGCATGTTCATATATAGGTACAGTATTTTCATAATGTTGCTAGCAAAAAGAATTCTTAAATATGGATCTACATTTGTGTATCAAACATTTTTTCTTGAGTTAAGGTCCATAATACAGAAAAGAATGTGTAAGTGGTATGAACTAATAAATTTTAAATTATGAAAAGAGGATAGTAGTTTATTAATATATTTTGAACTATTGAAATAATTTTCGTCAGCCTCTACTTACTTAAATATCAGGAATAAATGGACAATGTGCTATGATTGTCTCCAGCCTCGCTCTAGACATTCCGAGGATATTTTCGAGTTGTGAAAACTATGCACCGACTGTAAGTTGCAATAACCCATTCCACGAGGTTGAATCATTGCAGATTGCTCATTTAATCTTGATGAATAAGTTTAGTTACAATTTTTGAAGCATTAAAGCATTGCACATTGCTCTTTTTTTTATGATAACTTTTGAAGCATTTTTTTTAAAACGACACTATTATTAAATTCAATGACTTTTCTGATGCAGTTCTATTATAAGAATCCATTGATATAATTCCCAACTCTGAGAAACCAATACTTTCAGAGATATAATTTGTCTGTTTGAACAAGAGCGCCAAAAAGCTCCTGTCCACAGGGCTTGAACCAATTTTTTATGTAAAATTCACAATCGGTTGGAACTGAAAATACCCAGGTCGATCTGAGGTACATGTCCGATTGTCATGCACAATTCAAACTCATGCAGCTACCAATAGGTGGCGTTACTTAAATGCGATATACAGGCTGTACCAGCGAAAATGCCCATTATATGCTTACAAATACATAAGATAAATTATCCGACCTCGTTGCAAATATTTTTAAAAAGAAGGCTCATTTACCTTACGTATTTGTACAAAATTTCAGACAGATCCAATATACAGAGTGAGTCTTTGAGTTGTACATTAATTTAAGCCATAGATTCCTCTCATCTAACGGAGCACTTTTTTTATAGAGGCTGTTAAATTGTCGAAAAAAATGATTTTTCTGTAGCTTTGGCACCCATTGGCATCTAATGGGCTTTCCCGGTGGAACAGCCTTTATAGCAAAAGTCCGGTTTACACGGAATGCTTTGAAGTCTCTCAGAAGAAAATACGAATAGCTCACAAACAGATTTCCTTCTCTGTAAATGACATAATAGATTTCTGTTACCCCATATCGTATTGAATAATCAGATCAAATCAACAATCTATCCTGAAATCATTTCCTAAAGCCTCTCATGTGGATTTTGGGTACATGAATAAACGAAGACCTCATGCCATCGTACGGCTTACGCAGTGTTATTGTTTTCGTTGTGTTAAAACGTAAACAGATAAATCTATTCGGAATGAATTTATGATATTAGGTTTTATTGTCAACACGAACAAGGTGATTGTTCAAGGACACCAGAATCCAATCCAATCTACTTAATTCACATTCTTGAAAAGCTACTGTTCGGTGAGTGACTGTACACAAGTATAATTCAACAAGAAAAACCTAAATCGGACTCACAAATGTTGGGTTCATATATACAGGGTGAATTATGTTCCTGCAGAGAAATGTTTACCCTTCATAGCTTCGATGATTTTCCATGTCACAAGTCGATATTAACAATAATTGTGAGTATTATATTCACACATTATTCTATTTGCATATTTCCATCACATTTTCTCTGTCATGTTCACAATGAAACCCAATTATATATAAAGAGGTAGGTATGCTTGGCTTGGGAGTAAAAGTTACACATATTTCATAGATAATTTACCCATTACTAGGAGTGAATAATGCCCAACATCGATAACCTTCATGAATTACTGCAATACATAAAACCAAAGGATGAAGAATGTTGAAAAAAGTATCGAATATAGTAAGGTTAATTCTGCAATTGATATTCGTTACCCTGATGGTTTCATAAAAGTAGTCAAAGAAGAATATTGAGTACGCATTGCCTCCAATTTAACAAAAATTTGCAGCTTTGGGTGAGTTCAGTACCGGACCAGCGGTCACTCAGACCACTCTGGCTATGAATTTGAACAAGCGCGACAAAGAAGACAGTGCTCTCCCAAATTTGACTAGTATAGACCAACAGAAATTGGTTCAAGCACTGACGTGAAGTCAGGAGCTTTTGCTCTATTCTATTGTCCATTCTCCTGTATTGGACACTCTTCATCGAATTTATCATGGTAAATACGCGCAAGAGCTCCTAATTTTTTAAAAATTTTCTAGGGGTACGGCTCTTACAAAATTTTAAACATGTCTTCATGTCAATATTCTGCCACTAGTGACCAAGCTTCAATTCGATCGAGTCTATATCTCTTGAGTTATCGAGGAAATCATATTCCAGAGCCGATTTTGCCGAAAAACGAACTCAACTCTCCCATACTCAACTCGGATACGCAACCTAACCTGAAACTTTCAAGTTGTTATCTCTTTCCGTTCTCAGTCTATCGTGTCATAAATAATATTTTTTAATAATTTTTTTTAAATTTTATAGTGATACGATTCTCACTAAATTTCATAAACGTTTTTGGGTTTGTATTCTACAACTACTCAACAAGTTTCAATTCGATCGGATGTATTGGTTGAAAACAAAATTATTACTCGGAAACCGTTGGGCCGATTATGCCCATTAACGAACTTATTCGTCGTATTGGAACGCGCCACCTACCCTGAAAATTTCAAGTTGCTATCTCTTTCTGTTTTCAAGTTATCGTGGCAACGGATAGAATCAAATTTGACCTTGAATTCTTCATCAGGGATTCGAACCCACTCGTTTGAGACCATTTTCAGCCAAAAATCCGAAAATTAGAGACATTCGTGCAAATTGATGAGCACTCGGTTCCGGCGAACAAGAGCTCCAAAAATGGGGCACTTATTCGAAATTAATCGATAGGAAACATCAAGCAGATCTCGAATTTGTGTTGTCCTGTTGGAAAATTACGAACGTAAATGAATAGCAGATCTTTCGAAGGGAAACTTAAATGTCCTGAAAAAATCATAACTTGATAACGAGTATGAGCTGAAATTGATGTTCATAGCAGACCATCTGTAAAACGAGTGTTTCCAACACATTCTACATGGCAGTTAACATTTAGTTCAACGGAAATGGACCAGTGCAAATATGACCTCAATGTTTGGAACGGTGAAGTTCCATTTAGCCAAGTCTGGTACAATCAATTTGATCAGAAAAATGCTATAGGGCTTTGTATGCAGTTTTCATAGTTCCGTTTTCCGCACATAAGCTGCCCTCCATCAAATACAAGCAATTCGATCTACTTTCTATTCGAACCGTTGGAGGCATTCCTCCATTCGAGCTGTCACTTTAAAAGAAAAATTTTGTGTCCCCTCATAGCGAGAATTCTTGCAGGACGCTGAAATGGAAAGATTATGGAGTCATAAATTATTCAAGTTTGATTGGTTACTGATCCACAAAAAACTGCTACCAAGTTTTTCCCGAATTGTTTGACATCGACAATAATTCCACACTGATTTGTATTTTGAAATATGTTTCCCTTCGTCGGCCATCTGAGGAACAAAGTGATGTTAGTTGAAGAATCAAATATTCGTTAATTGGACCAATTGAATTATTTCCTTATTTATGGATGAAGATTGCGCTGATATAATGGCTTCTACAGCAACGCTGTAGTTCGTAATAATCGTGACTCATCTTTTCACTTCGAACTCGCCCTTCCTGAGGACATATACAGGGTGATTCCTTACTATGTGTAAGAATTTAAGAGCGTAATCATAGATTACTTTTAGATAGAACAAATTGGAAAAGCACTGGCCAGGAGCTTTGTCGCACTGTTCAAATTTACAGCTAGAGCGATCCCACATCCAGGTACTGAACTCGTCCAAACCTGATTAGGTCCAGAAGAAAAAAATTATATTTCCAAGAATATAAATCCGAGTGTAAACACAAACGTCCAAAAAACTGGCCGAGTAGGGTCTGAAACGATTAGTTTCGACTCAAAGACATACCATTTACTTTTAGGTCGAAAATGAACAGTGCTGTGTCCGTGATGGCGCAAGGACCCACTCAAATACATACATTCAATGTTGGGTCAAGAATAAGAAGTGCTGTGTTTGTGGTGGCGTAAAGACCCGTTTGAATACATACATTTGCTCTTGGGTCAAAAATAAACAGTGCTTTGTTGAAAATATATGTATGGATGTATCTACATCATATGTGAATTTCATCTCGTTACCTTGACTAACTAAGGAGTAGTGCATCTTGAAACTGAGGTGATATTTTGTAAATTTTCACTTCCAAGCTACGCCATGTGAAAAGTAATTTTTTTTTTAAATATCTGATCACATTTTCTTACTCTACGGGCTTGATTCTATGAACAAAAAAATTTGTTCGTCCTAGATCGAACGACTCCTGGTGTTTTTTAGATAAAGAATCCATATTTGAGAAAAGTTATCTTTTATCACTCTATCATAATTTTTCTTGGAGTTATGTAGCTCGTAAGTTGGAATCGGTAAAACGGTCTAAAAAATAAATTACGCTGAAAAACAAAATTTCAGATGGCTATAACTCTGAAACCACTCAGTGGATTCTGCTCACTGAAAAACTCAGCTGGCACATTTGGTCTCCAAAATAACTAAATTTCAACTATCTAAATCAATTTGATTTAGATTCTTCATCAGTGAGTCCAAATATTTCAAAAATACAGATAATTGATAGGCACTCTGTTCACCTGAACCGCGTCTAATGAACATGTCCGCAATTGCATTGTTAGCCATAACTGACCATCCTAGGAATTTAATTACGAACAACATCATTTTATCACTTTCTCCATTAAAGATCTTCCCATAACTAACAATCGATTACCTGGACATGGAGGCTTTATGTTCTTCTACTTCCTTTTACAGCTTATTTAATACTATTTACACAATCTTACACTACCAGTACTTTGAATAATCTAAAATAACTAATTCCTACCGCTGTTATATATTAATAAGTAAGCCAACCCTGTGCATTCCATAAGGACGGCGACACTGACCGTCAACTGCTGAATAGGCATAATTAGTTTATAAGTAAGGATGTGACACATTGTTGCAGAGAGTTAGTAGATAGATTCGATAGATGTAACATTGTATAGTCTTTTGAATAAAACGTTCATTTTATAAGTTCTTCCCCAATTTTTTTAAAAACGTGTTTTCGAGTTGAGATTATATTTTTTTATTCTCTATTTAAATATTTTGAGAAACGGAGAGGAATTCATATCTATTTGTTTATTAACTACATTATGTATATTTTGCTCTATTTATTTCCATCATTTCCCAATAATATAGTTGCACAACTTCACTCCAATTATGTAGGAATTGCTAATATATGATTCGAATAATTAGAGTTAATTTTCTCATTTTGGTAGCTGTGATAGTGTTCCAAAATTTCTACCTGTTATACTTACATATAATTCATCACAACTACCGCAATTTAACTGATAAACACAGGACTAATTATTCTCAATGAGTTTTTCCAGTTTGTCCGGAATGAGGTATTTAAATAGAGAGTTCTTTTGTAAAAGCGATAAGAATTAATTATTTTGGATGTTTACAAAGTACTTGTTGTGTAAGTTTGTGTAACTTATTCTAAAAGTTGTAAGAAGAAGAATAAAAAGGTTCTGTATCCAGGACATCAATTGTAGGGTATAGGGAGATTGTTAATTGTTAAGAATTTGGGATGATGTAGTCAGAAGAAGTTGAAGAAATGTGTCATAATATTAAATGAATGAGTGTAAGCCATATATAATTTGTCCTTTGAGTCACTTTCGCCCTCTAAGTATTGAAGTAATAAGTCATAGTGACGTCTAAATCGGTATACAGTTACCCAGAATGGATAACACCGAGGAATGATGGATTTCAAATACAAAATACTTTTTTTTGCGTTCCATCGAAGTTCGAATAAAACATTGTGTTCTATTCTCTACACGTATATTGAAAATCATGCATACCTAGCAGAATAATTCTACACCCAACAGCTCAATAGTCGAAATTCTAGATCGTTGGTAATTACGTATTATATGAGTGGTTCAATTGGGTCCAAATACAAGCTGTCAAAAGAACGGTCCAAGTAAACCACAGACAGAAGCTTATTGTTTTGAAATTTATGTTCCCAAACTTCAAGCAATTTTCTTTCTATTCTTGCAGCTTTGTGGCCCTAATTCGAGCGAACTTCGCAGATTACGCGATCCATCAGTCCGGAATCGTTCCCAGGTATTCGGATATATTCACAAAATTTCCGACTATTTCTTTCACCTAAATCGTATTCAGAGTTTCAGGATTCTAAAGTAGCAACCAAAAAATTTAACTTCTTCTGATTTATTATTCCCAAAATACCAGGTGAGAAAATAATGTCAATGTTCCTTGTAGAATGCAATATATATCCCCTGAAACATATATGTATTGTATATATATGTAGGATTTTTATATCAATCGCCCAGGGGTTGATTGAGTTACTAAAATTCGTCTTCAACGTCTCTGTGGTTTTCAACAAAACACTTGTTCGTCTATTTACACTTTATTTATAATTCAACTCGAAGAATTATTTACAACTATGACAGGACAGTATTTACATCCGCAATTACTGGATTTCGTCAACTACCGCAATATATTCTCAATTCGTCTAAGTCGGAATTCAATTAAAAGGTCTAAGTCCGAGGGATAAAACCGTCTTCAACGTCTAACGTTATTCCCTGCTCAGGACACACTCTCGATCCCTTGGTCGTACTATAGGTACCTTCGTTTTTCAACCCCCCCTCAATTGGCATACCCCCGATCTCACATGGGGGATTACTCCCCTGATTCGTGACTCTCTGGCTGCGATCCGCCCCTCATAGACCAATATGATTCCCTGGGAACATTCTCACGTTCTGGGGAAATTCGTGGAATCTATATAGGTTTTCGATGTTGCACGTCAAACGCTCTTCTGGAAATTATACAACACAGACCTCCTTGGAGGGAGGCGCCCAGAGTGTCGCGATTTGGTCCTAAATTCTTCATCTCCTGTTATCATTACATCGTTTTCAGGATCTGCCTCTTATCTCTAACGGTATGTTAATGGATAACTGGCGACAGAGGTACCCAAGAACGTCTGATGAAACGATAACACGTTGCTTTCACCCTTAAAATATAACACTAACTCTAACTATATACACGTAGAATTCCAATCATAATTGAAATCCTGCATATATGAATGCAACAGCGTGAAAATTTCGTAATCATCTCAACCAAATTTAACACAATTTATTTCCATCAATACCCACCACAGAAATCAGAAATATTATCAAGAATACATTATATGAAAATACTGAACCTTCCCCAAATTATATTAGAAACAATGCTGTGACTTGAAGTCTGTCTAAAGCAGAGTGATTTCAAATTCAATAATAATTCTTCCCTGCCACCCCTTTCAGCGAATTTTTTCTTGAAAATAATATTTCCTCTTCGCGAAGTAATTCGATTAATGTCCTTTATTGGAAAATATATGCTGATAACGTATTTTGCATCTGGGCAAGTACTGACAGACGATGAGTACTCCTTCAGGATTATTAAATTCGTTTCACAATGCCATCCAATTCACTCTCGAAATCAAAAACACTCAGAAATAACCAAACTTCGTGGATATTAAATAATAATAATGAACTATAATAGTACCCACTAACAAAAAATTAAAATTTATGCATTTCAATCATTTGTACACATATTATTAACCACAGAAATGAAAAATGAAGTGGACTAACGATAATAACAGTTACGACACAAATGTAGAGCATGTGCTTGATAATCAATGGAGATCACATGAAAGATTGGGCTACAACAAATATCCTGATGATACAGTCTGATGACATAAAGAAAGGAAACATAAGGAGTCGACTTTAATTTTGTTAAATAGAGATATTGGAGAAATATGCGGTGTTTACAAATGATATTGTAATGAATGTCCTGGATTCTACATAGTTCAGATCGAACAGAACGTTGTTTAAAATAAAATTGGTTAAAGCCCTGTGGACAGGAGCTTTATTGGCGCTCTTGTTGAAACATTGACAAATCATATCTCCGAAAGTATTGGTGTCTCAGAGTTGGGAATGATCAATGGATTCTTATAATGAACTGTATCATAAAAGAAACTAAATTAAAACAAGAGCTCCAAAATATGTCTACTAAAAAAAAATTCAACTATCTAGCTCAATCCGATCGATGGTTATCGTGTTAACGGCCGGACGGCCGGATAGAATCGACTATGGATTCTTGATCAGTGAGTCGAACAAAATGGTTTAAGACCATTTTCAGCCAAATATTCGAAAATTACAGACATTTGGGCAAATTGATAAGCACTCTGTTCCGAGGAACAAGAGCACCAAAAATAGTGCGTGGAGTCCCTCCGTGCGGAAGAAGTAAAACTCAGTAATGTGGAAATGAAAAAAGGAAGGAGTAGAAAACTAGGCGCATGCGTTCGAGTGCCACCATTCACTCTCGCTCTGTCTCTCTCTATTCCCCCTCTCCAGGAGCGTTGAATATTTAACGCAGTGCTTTCATACCCCCTCCATGGTAGCGTTAAACGTTTGATGCAACCTTGTTGGAAGTCACATTAGAAGTTTCACTTCAACCAGCAAATGAAATAATCTATATATATAAATTAATCCCTATATCCATTGGTCACGCCATCACGCGTGAACGGCTGCACCGATTTCACTATTTTTTTTGTAGTGTTTGTTATTGTCAGGAGAAGGTTTCTATGACAGACAAAAATCAAAAAATTGCGCTGAAAATTAGAAAATTAAAGAATCGTTATTTAAGAAACCTTAACAACCATATAATATTATTTATAATCTAACCTTAGCGCTTTGGACCACAAACAAAGGATTAACTGAATAGGTACCTTGGAAGGATTCTCATAATGTATTTGTCCGAAATTTTCATACAGGGTGTTTTTCTTTTGACGTCAATTGTAACTTGCTGTTTTTCACGCCAATCGTACAATTTCATTCAATTGTGTAAAAAAATATACTTTCGAGGCATACATCATTGAAAATAAACCATTACTATACAGGGTTTTCTTCATATCACTGCACAATTGTACGCGATTGATGTGATTTGTGCCACAAACAAGCATTAACTAAATAGGTACCTTGGATGGATTCTCATAATGTATTTGTCCGAAATTTTCATACAGGGTGTTTTTCTTTTGACGTCAATTGTAACTTGCTGTTTTTCACGCCAATCGTACAATTTCATTCAATTGTGTAAAAAAATATACTTTCGAGGCATACATCATTGAAAATAAACCATTACTATACAGGGTGTTTTTCTTTTGACGTCAATTGTAACTTGCTGTTTTTCACGCCAATCGTACAATTTCATTCAATTGTGTAAAAAAATATACTTTCGAGGCATACATCATTGAAAATAAACCATTACTATACAGGGTTTTCTTCATATCACTGCACAATTGTACGCGATTGAAGTGATTTGTGCCACAAACAAGCATTAACTAAATAGGTACCTTGGATGGATTCTCGTAATGTATTTGTCCGAAATTTTCATACAGGGTGTTTTTCTTTTGACGTCAATTGTAACTTGCTGTTTTTCACGCCAATCGTACAATTTCATTCAATTGTGTAAAAAAATATACTTTCGAGGCATACATCATTGAAAATAAACCATTACTATACAGGGTGTTCTTCATATCACTGCACAATTGTACGCGATTGAAGTGATTTGTGCCACAAACAAGCATTAAGTAAATAGGTACCTTGGATGGATTCTCGTAATGTATTTGTCCGAAATTTTCATACAGGGTGTTTTTCTTTTGACGTCAATGCTAACTTGCTGTTTTTCACGCCAATCGTACAATTTCATTCAATTGTGTAAAAAAATATACTTTCGAGGCATACATCATTGAAAATAAACCATTACTATACAGGGTGTTCTTCATATCACTGCACAATTGTACGCGATTGAAGTGATTTGTGCCACAAACAAGCATTAAGTAAATAGGTACCTTGGATGGATTCTCGTAATGTATTTGTCCGAAATTTTCATACAGGGTGTTTTTCTTTTGACGTCAATTGTAACTTGCTGTTTTTCACGCCAATCGTACAATTTCATTCAATTGTGTAAAAAAATATACTTTCGAGGCATACATCATTGAAAATAAACCATTACTATACAGGGTTTTCTTCATATCACTGCACAATTGTACGCGATTGATGTGATTTGTGCCACAAACAAGCATTAACTAAATAGGTACCTTGGATGGATTCTCATAATGTATTTGTCCGAAATTTTCATACAGGGTGTTTTTCTTTTGACGTCAATTGTAACTTGCTGTTTTTCACGCCAATCGTACAATTTCATTCAATTGTGTAAAAAAATATACTTTCGAGGCATACATCATTGAAAATAAACCATTACTATACAGGGTTTTCTTCATATCACTGCACAATTGTACGCGATTGAAGTGATTTGTGCCACAAACAAGCATTAAGTAAATAGGTACCTTGGATGGATTCTCGTAATGTATTTGTCCGAAATTTTCATACAGGGTGTTTTTCTTTTAACGTCAATTGCAACGTGCTGTATTTCACGCCAATCGTACAATTTCATTCAATTGAGTTGAAAAATCTACTTTCGAGGCATAGGTATATCATTGAAAATAAACCATTACTATACTTCTTAATATCACGGCACAATTGTACACAATTGAAGTGGCGTGTGCCATAAACAAAGCATTAACTAAATAGGTACCTAGGATGGATTCTCATAATGTAACAATTTTGTTTTTCTTTTGATGTATGGACATGGCGCATGGACAATTATACGTCGCGTGTTCGTGCGCCGGAAAACCGTCATCTTTGTTTATTTACGCACCACAAAACAAAACAAAAATATAGTTTATCAGAAAGCTTTCAATTTATTAAGTATCATAACTGTGTGTGTCTGTCAAAAACAAATTGAAACCTTATCAAAGGCCAGTATTTCAGGAAAACTCGGTTTTGTAACTAAGCAACATAATGTGCAATTAATCGAAAATAATAATAAAACTTCATTCATGCCGAGCATTTTTTTTATTAACTCAGGCGGTGCGAAGTTCGCCGGGCCAGCTAGTAGAATGAAAAAAATACACTAGAATACGAGAACTCAATACATCATTTGAAGGAATGCAGAATAATCCCCGCAACACTGCACGTGATCCGACATTATTCAAGTATAAAGTATACAAACATGCCCCTCAGTAAGGCTTAATAACTTCGAACAAGCAGGCCACGATTTTACGGGCTTTTATCGGAAATTGAATTCACTTTTTACACATCAGCGGAAATATAACACCGGTCGAAGAAAATTTCAGATTATCCAAAACTATTCCGAGAAAATGGACCCGGTTTTACAGCTGAACGGAATGGCAACTGAAATGGAACATTTTATGGATCCAGTGGAAATAAAAATACATTTTAGATCAGATATAACTTGTGGAATCACGTTGAAACAGTATAAGGAAAATCCTGCTACTTTATCCGCTTTATATCGATTTCTAATCAGCCCTTCTGTCGTTGAGGTAATAAGACACTTTAGTCTAGTCAACAAGTGCTTTTTAGGCCAAAATTTTTGCGTATTCTCCGAAGATTATGATTGAGGTGTCATTCGATTCGGAATGACATGTAGATAGTTTTTGAGAAAATTCTAAGGCCGCTCGGAAAAATTGCAATAGTTTTAAACAATTAAGTGAATAAATAAAAAGGGGGTATCGTTTTTCCCAAATATCTCAGAAACTTTCTGAGGTAATTCGAATTTGAAAAAAGATTCAAGACGAGGAGGAAATTTCCCAAAAAAAGGTCCCAACTCCCGGATTTAGAATGAATATTTATAATTTTCCCAGAGGGTTGAAAATACTCTCGAAAACGGGCACTCCCGCTTGCGTAAACCTCGCCCCGTTCGGACACCTTTCATGAATAAATATTATTTAAACTTATTAAATATGAAAATAAAAAAATTTAAAAATTCAAACGTCTGCAGGATAGATCAATGAACAATAATCCGTTGTCCAAAAATGTTAATCGTGACTTTTCAATTAGTTATCCATTAGTGAATTAACAATTTTTTGTAGCACGAACATTAACATTCCAGGTGCGATAATTGTTAAAGTATTAATCTGAGAATTTTTTCCTTTCGTGGAGCTATTTTTCTAAGGTCATGGAATAGATTCCCGTTGAAAAATTTTAAAAATTGTTAATTTTCGTTTTATTATTAACAATTAACTTAAGTGAAAAATTATAAAACTTCATTATGTTTTCAAAAGAAAATTTTAAATTATTTCAAAACAACGCATTGGTTTATAACATTTTTTTAAACAATAGGAGATAATAATTATTAAAAAACATACTTGAGTAATTTCTGATCATAAGAGAACGGATCAATAGTAATATTATAAATTGAAGCTTCATAATTTTTCACTAAAATAAATTGTTCATAATAAACCGGAAATTAGTAATTGTTGAAATTTTCTGATAGGAATCTATTTTAAAACCTTTGAAAATTACCTCCACGAAACGAAAAAATTATCAGATTAATAGTTTAACAATTATCGTACTTGCAATGTTAATGTTCGTGCTACAAAAAATTGTTAATTAACTAATGGGTAACTAATTGAAAAATATCGATAAGCCTTTTTGAACAACGGATCCTGCAGGCGCCTGACTTTTTAAAATTTTTCATTTTCATATTAATAAGTTTAAATAATATTTGTCTATCAAAGGTACGAAAGGGGCGAGGCTTGCGCAAGCCGGAGTACCCGTTTTCGGGCGTATTTTCAACCCTCTAGGAAAATTATAAATATTGGTCCTACAGTTCCGCCAGTTGACGAAAAACTAAACCTTCTTTTTTTTCACTTAATTGTTTATAACTATTGCTATTTTTGCGAGCGGCCTTAGCATTTCTCAAAAACTATCTACATGCCATTCCGAATCGAATGAGACCTCCATCATAATTTTCGGAGAATACGCAAAAATTTTGACAAAGAAAGCACTTGTTGACTAGACTACTTGTTGAGGTATCAGAACCAGATTTTTCTGTCAATATTGATGATTAGTACATTGGTTACTTTTTTTGGTGCCCTGAGCAGAGTTCTAAATGTCAAATTTGACTTTGGGCGATCTATCCACATGATAATTCATTGAATTCTCTCCAGGCACGTCAACAATGAAAAACTGTTGACAACTTCGTTGGTCGAGTGTAAAACCAATGGACCAATACATCTCGATCATTGGAATATTTTGGCAAAATCTTCACCAATATAAATCCGATCGAGTTCAAATCTAGAACTTTAAAGTAAAATGAGGGTTTGAAGGCTTTCGCAGAATTTCAACGATATATAACGGAAAGTTTCTGAGATACATCTTTTTTTTAAATATTTTCCATTCATGCGATGATCACAAAACTTTGCATATATCTTCGTGTGTCTTTATTTTTCAACTAATCGATATCCAAATCAATTCAATTCAAAACTACCACGCTTTAATTCGATCAGAAGAGTATTTTTCGAGTTATTGAGAGAACATTCCAGATTTCTATAACTCTGAAACCACTTGGTGGATTTTGCCCTTTAAAGAACTTATTCGGTGCATTTTTGGACTCCAAACCTTCCCTAAAATAGTCAACACTCTAACTCATAACTTCATCAACCCAAAAAAGAACTAACAATTAACAGGATAACCCAACAAATATTATATAGGAAGTCAACTGTCTTTCTGTGAAGCCAACAGTATCAACTTGATCTCCCTTTTAAGATTTTTTTTTTATTTTGTCTGAAACTCGAGAGGATTGGAATTATATATCGCAACTGCATTGTATGTGAAACCTATACTTGAACCCTCAAAGCAGAATTAGGGCAC
Source organism: Halyzia sedecimguttata (assembly GCA_937662695.2). Lineage (NCBI taxonomy): Eukaryota > Metazoa > Arthropoda > Insecta > Coleoptera > Coccinellidae > Halyzia > Halyzia sedecimguttata. The sequence goes on along the minus strand of OW569420.2, from coordinate 20,075,021 downwards.
TACCAAATTATAGGTGTGACGCATGGGGCGATTATGCACACTTCCTCTATATGTCAGTCCAAGGGGATCGATGAGAGAAGAACACGGAAAACCAGTGCAGTCATATGACAGCTGGAGAGGTTTTCAATTTTTAGCCAATTTGGATAATTCATGTCAGCAGACACTCTGTCATACTTACGGAGGACAAAAACAAATCTGCAGCATTATTTTTCGATTCTTTGAAGCTGTGACCTGCAGCGGAAAAGGATGAAATTAAACTAAAACATTATTCAGGGCTGACAAGACGAAAGATTCGGTTGTAAGTTCAATATAGCAACCATTTTCAAGACTCAAAATGATCTGAGGTCTTAATTAACTAAGACAAAACCGATTAATGAAAAAGAGAATATCAAAAAATGTGTATACACTACTCCCTATATTTGAGTTATCATATACAGGAGGAACACCGAGACCACTAGAGGTAGGAAAGTCGGAACATAAGAACAACAAGGAATAGAGACCAGAGCTGAGCCGAAGCATTGTGCTTGTGAATGTGCTTGAAGCCTTTTTGTGCTCCCGAGTACTGTGCTCCCGAGCACATTTTAAAATCAGTGCTTAGTGCTTAGTAATGCAAGCACTTCATGAAAAGGCTTAGTGCTAAGTAATCCATCAAGTGCTCCCGAGCACTTCCGAGGATTACTAAGCATTAAGCCTTGCCGAAATCTTGTCGTAACACGAATAGACGCTGACGCGCTGCGGTCGGACTGGTCGGAGGAGCTAATGAGTACCAGATTCATTCGATAAATGCATTTAAATTTATATCTTATTTACAATGCTAAATTGCTTAAGAATACAATCACAATAGAAAATAATGCTACCCGATTTCGGCGGATTAAATTTTTGACATTAGGAGAAATTCGAAAAAAAACTGCCTTCATATTCATCAATTCGAATTCAATTATGTATTAATGAAAAAAATGACCCAAAGAGCACTGAATTCACGTCAGTGATTTTTTTTATTATAAAGGGAAAGAAAATACTTGGCCTATGTTTCATAATAAAATACTATGTTGTTGTCATATATGTTTCGGGTTTTGTCCTATATTTAAATAGGGAAATACATTCTACATGTGCAGAAAAAAACTAAGACGCTTATGGTATTCATATTTCCATTTATTGTATCATTTCCTTGAATAATGAAGACCTTTTCAATATGTGTGAGAATAGAGCGAATTTTGAGAACGTTAGTCTTATAGAAATTTGTGTCGCTGGACTCCATTTCTTATCCTTCAATGATGCATATGAGTATATGAGCAATGCAAGTTTGCTAATTTACATGTTTCTCCAATTGAATACAATTTTATATAACAATTCACACAGAATATCCTCATTTCCATCTAAAAGTGCTTAGTGCTTAGTGCTCGAAAAACCGAATTACTTTTATAAAGTGCTTAGTAATCGCAAGCCTTTTGTGAAAATGCGGTGCTTTGTGCTCGAGGCTCGGGATCATTTTTATTGAGTGCTTAGTGCTTAGGGCTCGAAGCACTTTTCTTCAGTGGTCGGCACAGCTCTGATAGAGACATAGCAAAACATGTATGTACGATCCGTGGAGATCACATGATAGATTGGGGTAAAACAATGATTCTGAGGGAATTAAAAGGACACCTAAGGAGTCGACTTATATTTTGTTGAGCAGGGAAAATAATTTTGCAAATTGCTCAAATGGAATAAGCCGAGGAATAAGCAATATTCGTCAACTTCAATGTAAAGTGACAGATCTCAGGACAATATTCAACAACAAATAGTTCTGAAAATCTTCGTTTCGTGTCTGATTTATGCTCTGAAACATTACAAAATGATAGACATTCTGTTCATAGAACAGCGCGCCAAAAAAGGTTTTATGTGTTTATTAGACAACATTGATCTATATCTATATTGCTTTTAATAAATATTTAGTGTTTTGAGGTAGAATCAATTTTAAATGAATTGAAGTTTTTATTTTATAGATATTTCTCAGAGTTTGGGAGAGAAAACCCAGAAAAAAACCATTGAAAGTATACTTTAATGATTATGATTTCTCAACCAATAATGATATATGCTCCTAAAATTGAAGCCTATGGTCTAACCTTATTACAAGTTTCCTAGCACAATGAGACATCTTCAATATCCATATTTTATTACAAACAAGCAGGAATCAGTGAAACTCTACATAGTATGGCATAGAGTAGCGTCGGAATCTGGAAATCCAGTGAAGTACACCAGATACAGAATGAAAATAGTTAATTTATCTTCTTCAGTAGAATAGATGGGATTACATTCGTTGTGGTGAACATAAAATACACCGAACAACAAAATGCAGTTTCGAATATTCAAGTTAGTTCGTAAAACTCTGCGACAACTCAATCATTCGCCGCAGGTTGCCTGTGTACATTGAAGCCAATTCCATCGTCCACTAGTTTCCTGCTGAAATCTATTTTATAGAGGTCAGTGGTGATAATTTTTCTTTATATCCCAGCTAACGATTTATGTCGCCCTCAATATATATCGCAATTCTTTCTCTATCCACCTGGCTGGCTGGTATATTCGGAAATGTTCAATCTGAAGGAGAAATATCACCCCCCATGTTTTAAAATAAGCGATTCGAACTGAAAATGATGCATGGGAAGATGTGTATTTTCACCGGTGTACAAAAACAAACCCCATAAAAATTTCGCCTTTTCGATCTATATAAATTTATTTCTATCTTACCTGTAGAAGATTAATTTATACGGGGATATTCGCGAAAGGTTTCCCTACACGTTTCTCCGGAAATATTTCCTATAAAATTCTACAATTTTATATCTCAACCTTTCTTCTACATGGAAAACATTTTGATGGATGTGTCGCTTCCGGTTATATCCCGAATATACATCAATTTGTTGTTTCAAATTGAATAACCTTTATATTTTATCATTTTTGGATTCCTCAATCATTTTAAAGTTGGTTCAGCAAATATTGAAGATTTCTGAGCAAAAAAAAGGTTCATTTTTCAGCAATTCTCATTCCACTTATTTTACGAGACCCTTCAAATCTAACTCTACTGCCAAGTTACAAGTTTGAACACGATCAGATCTATATTGTTGGAGATCCGAGCAGCCTTGGATGAGTTCAGTAGCTGAATGGGTGACCGTTGCCTCGATAACTTTCGAACCAAAAGATACAGGGACTTGAAATTTTCGGGGTAGGTTGCGCATCCGAATGGGAGAGTGAAGTTCGTTGCTGGGCATAATCGGCCGATCGGTTTCGGAGTTATACCCATCTGGAATATAATATTTTGGATAACTTGAAAAACATAGACCCGATCGAATTGAAACTTGGTATCTAGTTGTAGAATATCGACATGAAGACGTGTCTGAAATTTTGTGAGGACTGTACATCTAGAAAATTTAAATAAAAATATGTATCTCAAGATAACTTGAGAACGGAAAGAGATAGCGCTTTGCAATTTTCGGGGTAGGTTGCGCATCCAAATGCGCTACTTTTGTTCGTTAATTGGCATTATTGGCCAAATGGTTTTGGAGTTATACTCAGATAGAATTCCTACGTGGAATATATAACTTGTGGTAAACATATGTATTTCGACTTGTTTTTTGCGCGTTTATCTGAATCAATGCGATATGTACGAGGGCAAATGATTAAAATATGGACGAGTAACTACCGCGGCAATCGAATTGAGGCGTGAACGATATGTGGAATTTTAATTTGGTTTTCAAAATTTGTCTGAACGGTGAACGACTGGGGGTGTAACTGGAAACCCATATTAACAGCTCATGTCAATGTCAATATTCTGTGAGTTTGCGAGCCAGTTTCGAGGAGACAGCGTAGTGTCCAAGGTGTAGTGTTCACAACATAATCCTTGGGGCCAATATTTAAATTCATGCTGCCTCTTTCGGGTATTTTTCGTTATTCACATGAGCAGACGAGAAATAATTCAACTGTTAGAGTTTTCGTCTGAGAGGATTGAGGTTTTGAGTTTTGAGCTAAAGGAGAAATTACTGATTTAGGGATGTATAGGTTATGTTGGGAGTGGTTTAGGACTATCGGTCATGGGTCTGGTGCTGAGCCGATATTGTGAGGTTTTAAATGAAAATTCATGGCAATTCTGTACACGTACAAGTCAAATTCGACGGAATAGCGTTGTTTCCAGGTTGGAGTGTCCGTACAGCTGCTTTGACGCGCGTGCTATCAACCTCAGAAGCTCATGGGATCTCGTGCGACTAAGGATAGTCAGATGTGTTCTTTATCAACTTTGTTACTCTATCCCTATGCCATCTTAGAGACAGCACTCTTAATTTATGACCCGACAGTGAATGGTGTCCACTATCCTCTGGGTAGATCTCCAGGCCGTTCTATCCACTGAGCTTGAAATCCTCATATTTCAATTCAAATCAGCCAACGCGAACACGCGTGCCAAAGAGTACTGACTTCACGTCAGTGCTTGAACCAATTGGATCATGGAAGTGCAATTAGTTGAGATGTGATTAGAACAAAATCATCAAACATAATATATTATTCTCAACTAATACAAACAGAGACTATAAAAAAAATTGGTTCAAGCTCTGACGTGAAGTCAGTAGCTTTTGCGCGTATTTTCTATTGTCCATTCTCCTGTATTGGACACTCTTAATCGAATTAACCATGGTGAATTATATTGTCTGTTCTCCTGTATTGGACAATCTTAATCGAATTCACCATGGTAAATTCGATTAAGAGTGTCCAATACATAGTTGAGTTTTGAGGCTTTCAACAAAATTTCAGCGATATCATATTGAAATTAATACATAACCTTTCAAAGGTCCTCTCTCACAAATATACTCCTCTGTAGGCGCATGGATCTCTTGAAGAAGAATCACCTTCACTATTTTTCAAAGATATTCACTCTTGTTCATAGAAATCCCTTCAATATTTATTATTTAGTTGCCTCCTCCTAAGTAGGATCTCTTTCAAAACCAGGTCTGTCCGCTACAGGAACCTTATGAAGGGCTATCATCTCCCATAGATTTGTGATGAGAAACTCATCCCGGAAATGGATGATATATTTTAAAATGTCATCATGACATTAATTCCTGAGCAGGCCGTTACACCCATTAGGCTTGGTAAATTCGATAACACCATAGAATTGCGCTCTCGCCCTATAAGGGTACGTTTGCCATCTCCAGATTCGATTCAGCGCATTTTAAGGAAGTTTAAGAGAGTCAAAACCAAATTTCCTAATGTATCCATTTCTCCAGATTGGACACCTCATCAAATGGCGGTATTCAGGGCCGTCAAGTCTGAACTGGACCATCGTTCAGCTTCTGGGGAAACACAACTGAGAATAAGGCATATTAATGGAGTTCCCACTATAGTGAATTCAATCTCGGAAAACTGAGTTGCCCCGATGGGATTGCTTCGTCTTCGGCGGGTGAACATGGTACGTTCGTGGCTGGTGTTTCTGTGTACTATCAGAATGCAAGAGGACTCAATACTAAGTTGATAAAATTTGTGAAATCAGTTTGTGATTACTCATTTGATATTATTTGTGTAAGTGAAACATGGTTGAATGAATCGGTTTTTGATGGAGAGCTCGTGCCACCTGGTTATGGTGTTGTGCGTTCTAACAGAAGGTTTGATGTAGTTGATAGATCTAGAGGTGGTGGTGTGCTTGTTGCGTTCTCTGATGATATAAAGTATGAGATTATAGACGTTGAATATATAAGAAATCTTGTTCCGTTAGTTGTTATTGTTTTTGTGTCGTTGTACTGTACCCACTAGATTTATAATTTGTATTGTGTATTTGCCTCCTGACATAACGCTCTCCCAGCTTGAGGCCTTTACATCTGCCCTGGAGATTAAACTTCTTGGTGAGGTTGTTATGGTAGTTGGAGATTTCAACGTTCCAGGATTTGTTAGTGCTTCTTCTTGTTCGAAGTCCACGTTGCTCAGAAACTTCTGCGATTTGATAGGGATGCGGCAGCTTAATACTGTGCTGAACCAGGATTAACGACTGTTGGATCTGGTGTTGGTAGGTGGTGCTCTCGATGTGACGGTGTCCCATTGTGAGGTGCCGTTTGTTATGGAGGATCCTTATCACCCTGCTTTGAGCATTGATCTGCGACAGTCTTCGCATTTACATCAGGTGAATTTTCCTAGCGTTGCCAGAGCTTCCTCTTTTGATTTTAGGAAGGCTAACCTTTCTGAATTGAATTCTTCTATCTGCTCTTATGATTGGAGTGTTTTGGAAACATTCACTGATGTTAATTATGCCTTGGAGTACTTTTATGAAAAACTTTTTTGTAACATTGGTGAACATGTTCCCGTTAAGAGGGCTGATTCGATGAAGAGAAGATATCCGGTGTGGTTCAGTGCGGGTGCTATACGAAATATATGTTTGAAGAATTTCTATCATACCAAGTGGCGTCTGACTGGGAGCAGCAAATACTATGAAGATTTCAAGCGTTTGAGAGCATTGGTGAAGTCCCAAGTTTCTTCAGAGTACGAGGATTATTTGATTGGCGTACAGGATGAGATCAAATCGGACCCGGCATCATTTTGGCGGTTTATAAATCGGAAGAGAGGCGTGACTCGAATTCCTGGAGTGATGCAGGATGAAAGTAATACTTATAAAGATCCCAAGGCCATAGTTGATTCATTTGCTGTGCAGTTTTCTGGTGTGGAAAGAATGAATGTATCTTTATCTGATGATAATCTACTAAGCTTCGTTCAATCCTCACCCTATGTCGTGCCTATGATCACCATAGAGGAGATTAAATCTAGCATGGAAAAATTTCCTGATAAGATCACAGCTGGAGATGACCAACTCCCTGCCTATTTTGTTAGAGAGTACATTTCCGCTCTTGCAAAGCCTATTCATCTCATAATAGTGAGAAGCTTACAGACCTCTACATTTCCAAGTTTGTGGAAAAGAGCTCGGGTTGTCCCTGTCTTCAAGAAAGGTATTAAGTCTGAAATCAAAAACTATAGACACATCTCCTTCTCCATACTCTCAAATTTCGAAAAAGTCTACGAAGAAGTACTGTATAGAAGTATATCTCACGGTGTTCGCCCCCACTTGTCTACAGGTCAGCATGGCTTTGTGCGGGGTAGGTCGACAATCACCAACTTGGCTACTTTATCACAATTTATTACGGATCTCTGGATGATGGTGGTCAGGTCGATGTGATATACACTGATTTTTCAAGAGCGTTCGATACTGTTGATCATGGGATTCTGTTGCGCAAACTTTCTTCGTTCGGTTTCAGCCCTGCATACTTGAAGTTAATTGGTTCTTACTTGACTGATAGAGTTAATTATGTGTTTTATAATGGTTTTGAGTCATTTGAATATGTTTTGGAATCTGGAGTTCCGCAGGGATCTAATCTTGGTCCATTACTGTTCGTGGTGTTTATAAACGATCTGTTGAATTTCCTGGGGTGCATGGCCTTGGCGTATGCTGATGATTTGAAGCTGTTCTGGAGGATACGTTGTGTGGAAGATTTGGAGCTGCTTCAGTCTAGTTTGCAATTCGTCTGGGATTGGTGCTTGAGGAATGGACTAACGTTGAACTTGGAAAAGTGCTTTCAGATGACTTTCACGAGAAGAGTGCAACCTTTTGTTGGCAATTACTTCATTGGTGACCGTTCCCTTACCCGTGTGGATCAAATACGTGATCTCTGCATTTTGTTCGACGCTGAATTGAGTTTCATACCGCATATTGAAGAACTCAGTGCCTCCGCTTGTAAAATGCTGGGCTTTGTCTTCAGGTGCTCTAGGGAGTTCGGCGATCTGGAGGTATTGAGAAATCTTTACTTCACACTCGTTATCAGCAGATTGGAGTATGGTAGCCTCATTTGGTTTCCAATATACGACTGTCATCTAAGTGTGCTCGAGCGAATCCATAGGAGGTATTTTAAGTACGTCTCATTTCGGCAAACGGGTATATACCCTGAACGTGGAGCTAATATTTCCTCAATTGAGTGATATGCGAATATCATCGTTGGCCGAAAGACATGGAAACCAATGTGCTAAATTCGCCCGGAGGCTACTGATGGGTCACCTCGACTCGCCCTATTTGTTGTCGCGAATGAACATCACAATTCCAAGGTTGGTCTCTAGGTCTGCTCCTGTTTTTCGTCTGCCAACACCTTGTACAAACTTGTTGGTGCGTGCACCAGTGTATCGTATGTGTAGGAGTGCGAATGCACTCAGAATGAACATGTTCTTTTAGTCACTGATATTGTTGTATATTATTTAAGAAAACTGATATTATTTTTGGAATTTTTATTTTTGGCATAGTTTGAGAATGTACCTATATATGTTACCCTATAATTTTGATTATTCCTGTTGGGTAAATAGAGTTATATTATTATTATTATTATTATTAATGGTTCTGAAGGTTCTCCCATATTTTCAGCAATTCCCATCCAGCTACCGAACTCACAAAAGGCTTCTCGGATCTCCAACAATATGGATCCGATCGTGTTCAAACTTGAAACTTTGCAGTTGAGTTAGGTTCTGAAGGCTCTTGCAAAATTTCAGCGGTGCCGAACGAATAGTTTCTGATATATAGAATTTCTTCCAATTATTTTCAATGATTTGTTAAAAAATTTTAAGTTATACGATCCTCACGAAATTTTGCAAGAATTTTCGCGTTGCCATTCTACAACTAATAACCATGTTTGAATTATATCGGTTTTGTATAGTTATTGTGGAAATAACAACCCAATTTCAGATGGGTATAACTCCAAAAGCGTTTTGCCGATTATGCCTATAAACAAACTCAAAGGGCGCATTCAGATTCTCAACCTCACCTGAAAATTTCAAGTCGTTATCTCTTTCCATTCTTAGGTTATCGTGACGTAAATAATATTTTTCTATATTTTTTATATTTTCTAGTGATACGATTCTCACAAAATTTCACAAACGTGCTTAGACTGCTTAGGTTTATATCCTACACCTATTCACCAGGTTTCAATTTGATCGGATTTATATTGGTTGAAAACAAAATTATTACACGGAAACCATTAGGCCGATTATGCCTATTAACGAACTTGTCCGTCGTATTGGGATGCGCCACCTACCCTGAAAGTTGCAAGTCCCTATCTCCTTTCGTTCGAAAGTTATCGAAGCAACGGTCACCCATCTACTGAACTCACACAAGGCTTCTCGAATCTCCAACAATATTTAACCGATCGTGTTAAAACTTAAAACTGGACAGTAGAGTTAGATTCTGAAGGCTTTTGCAAAATTTCAGCAATTTCAGACGAATAGTTACTGATATATAGAATTTTTTTTTTAATTTTCAATGATTTCTTAGAAATTTTCTACAAATACTATTCTCACGAAATTTTGCAAGAGTTTTCGTGTTGGCATTCTACAACTAATGACCATGTTTGAATTCAATCGGTTTCGTATATTTCGAGTTATTGAGGAAAAAACAACCAAATTTCAGATGGCTATAACTCTAAAACCGTTCGGCCGATTATGCTCATATACAAAATCAAATGTCGCATTCAGATGCACAACCTAACCTGAAAACTTCAAGCCGCTATCTCTTTCCGTTCTCAGGTTATCGTGACGACAAAAATATCTTTTAATAATTTTTCAATAATTTTCTAGCGATACGATTCTCACAAACGTACTCATGTTTATATTCTACAACTATTCACCAAGTTTCAATTCGATCAGATTTATATTGGTTGAAAACAACATTATTATTTGTAAACCATTAGACCGATTATGTCCATTAACGAACTTGTCCGTCGTTTTGGGATGCGCCACCTACCCAGAAAATTTCAAGTCGCTAGCTCTTTCCGTTCTCAAATTATCGTGGCAACGGCCGAAATTTGACCTCGAATTCTTCATTGGGGAGTCGAACCAAATCGTTTGAGACCATTTCCGTCAAAAAATTCGAAAGTTACGGACATTTGGGCAAAATTATAACGCGATGTTCCCCAGAATATACGCGCAAAAACTGACATGGTGCGAAACAAGCAAGAGCATTAAACAAAAACCAGGATCATAGTGAGAATGTGTTAAGAGTGTTTTTACAACTTCTTGAGAACGAATGTATTTATGGACGTTGTTCCCTTTCCTCAGTTTTTATGTAGGAAAGTTAAAGAAATGCCACGATCCAGACCAAGCGTCGAGTGCTCTCCATCCTACGTAGTGTTTCGGGATTTTATCTATTAATGATTGAGAAGTTGAATTCCATAGAGGACTACGCGGATAACTTCAGCATTCAGTTATGAGATATTCACGGGATGGCGAAAGGTTTCTGATAGTATATATGACTACAAAGTTTGTCTATTCATGCCGCCACACTGAATAGTGCATTATTTTTATAAAGGTCGTCTGAAATCACCATCATTTCACTTTGGTATCGAAAAAGGCTTCGTATGAAAAGTCATTCAAATAATTAAATGAATTTCCTTTAAGTTGTTAGCACAGATCCAAGTTCACGTTCAGAGCAGTATTCTGTACGTTAACAACACCAGTATTATTATCGGTTCAAGCAATAATCCTTTGGAAATGTGCAACGAAATAGTTTACGCGACCCCCATCTGAAATTTTCAATTCATTTTGTACTAACTGCCCGCCCCGGCTTCGCACGGTTGAAATGCTGATACTAAATATACTACAGAATTTCTTTGTATAAAGGGTTTTCCAATAAGAGGTGTTATTTTGATATTCAAAGAAAAATGCCATTTTTCAATATAAATGATCGGATGTTCATTTCATTATAAAAAAGAAGCAATGTCGTTAATAGTGGAAAATAACATCACGCAAATTACCACCACGACCACGCTTACAGGACCATATCCTTTTAATGAAATTTTCCATAACCAAATCGCAAAGTGGTTGCCCTATGGCCTCGATAGCTTCTCGAATTCTATCTTTGAGGTCTTGAATAGACGCTGGGCTAGTGGCGTAGACTTTCTCTTTCACGTGGCCCCAAAGGAAGAAGTCGCAAGGTGTTAAATCACAAGATCTCGGTGGCCAATTGTGATCACCCCTTCGAGAGATAACACGGTCCGGAAACTTTTCCTGCGAAAAATCAATGGTTTCGTTGCTTGTGTGGCTGGCTGAGGCGAGCCTCACGCCTCACGCTCTACAGCTGATTCTCTGGCTCTCTGTATTCGATTTCTATCCCTATCCTGGCTGTTTTAAAGATCTAAGCATACATCGGGACAATCAGACAGCGGAAAGCGACTTTGTTTTATACTATGTGAGGATGTCGAATTCAAAAATCGAAGTAAGAAGAGTTGAGAAAGCACTGACCTGACGTCGGTATGCATTGGCAAGCTTGTTGAAATTCATAGCCAGAACGGTCACTCTCGGTACTGAACTGAACCAAGGCTCCATTTGTTTTTTAAATTGAAAGCAATACCTAGAGAGTTGAAATTTTCAGAGTAGGTTTGGAGACCAAATGCGCCGGCTAAGTTCGTTAGTGGACAAAATCCGTCAAGTATTTTCGGAATTATAGCCATCTGAAATTTTGTGTCCCAAAAACTCGAAAAATACTAATCTGATCGAATTAAAGCACGATATTTAGTTGAAAAATAGCGATACGAAAACTTATGCAGAATTTTATGAGGATCGCATGGCTGAGAAATATTTGAAATTCTATTCTATACTTCAGTGACTATCCGTCAGATATCGTTGAAATTCTGCGAGAATCTTCAAAACCTTATATTACAATAAAGTTATAGATTAAAACTCAATCAAATCTATATTGGTGGAGATATTGCCGAAATATCGAAAAATTACAACGATTGTGGTGTACTGGTAAATTTCGACAAAGTTGTCAATAGTTTTTGATTTTTGACATCTGGAGATAATTCAATGAATTGTCATCTGCATAGATCGGCCAGTCGATACGTCAGTAATATCATTCGTTCAATAGCTAGTGAGAATTGGATATGCACTTTATTTTACAGCCAAGTAACATGATGAAATTTTTCTTAAATTAGAAATTCGAAAACAAGGTATCAAAGGTCAGTTATAACATTCGATTACCGGCTTACACCGTAGATCTGTACAGGCCGAATAGCTCAGGTGGTAATGCTCATAGAGCTCATAGCACGTAGGTACCAGGATCATTTCCCGCAGCCAAAATTGATCTTTTCCATTTTTTCCAATTCTTGTTAAATAATAACTTTGAGAAAAGGGTTATGGACGGTATTAAGTCGATATTATACACACATCACGGCACAACCATACGATTCGACTGATTTGTGTCATAGGAATAATTCTCGGAATAAACTATTGATAATAAACCCCTGCTATACAGGTGTTTTTATATCATGGAAAAACTGTACGATTAGACTGATTTGTGTCCTTACGCTGCCACAAACAAAGCACTGTCTATTTTCGACCCAACAGTAAATGTATGTATTTGAATGGATCCTTACGCCACCATAAACACAGTACTGTTTATTTTCGACCGAACAACAGTTAATGTATGTATTTGAACAGACACCTCACGCTAACACAAACACAGCACTTCTCATTTCTGAACCAACAGTGAGTGTATGTATCTATTTGAATGGTTGCTTACGCCACCACAGACACAGCACAGCCACAGTTCTTTTTCCAACTTAGTTTCATCTTATCTTGAAAGAGGAGGAGACATAACAAATGCAATTTTATAACAAAACTTCACTTTCACAGAGATGCCTTTTATTTTTCAACAAAAAGTTTTCGTTTGGGTAACTCCCATTTTCAAATATTGAGAAAAATGCTAATTCGGCTGTAAAGTCCACCCGAGGACCGACGAAGTTTCATGAGTTTCTATCCAAGCAACTCAATTTTTCGGTACGCACCTCCTGTCCAACAGAGAATCTTTATTTCAATATCATGCAAACTCCTGTTAACTGGGTTCTTGATATCCATAGGATAAAATCGGAAATATGAAAAAAGTGCCCGTGAAATTCCGTGTGTGCCCAGACGTATGTTACAACCGTCATAACTTCAGGCCTGTCTCTACTGCAATGCGAGGCATTCACCATCTGCTACTAGCTGTTTGAATTCCACCTGATTTATTCACAGAGAACGCAGAGTAACATATTATTGATATCGAAAGTTTCGACGCACAAACCGTGTGTACAAAAAGTTTGGAGAGCACCGTCGTTAGGGCTTCACACGAGACGAGAGTAGGCGAGAGTATGAAAAATCTCGTCTCGCTCTCGCCAATTCCCAAAAAATTGAGTCTCGTTCTCGTCTCGTTATCAGTTGTCTCGTCTCGTCTCGCTTAAATCTGAATAACTATAATAAATATTATTATATATAAACGAAATGGTATACAATAATGAATCATTTTGTAAAGCTATATTTATCACGCTCTTATAAAAAAATACTTGTACATGTACATATTATTTTCAATTTTATACACTGATAATTTCAACTTTGAAATTGATGACCAAGAATTGAAACATAATCACGCTAGCATCACATCATTTTTCAATGATGTACGTGTTTTTGCCATGATCATACCTGCTGTGGAAAATAATCTTTCAACTTTCAACAGGTACGAATGTAGATATTAATAAATCATCGGCCATCTTTGAAAGTGTAGGAAGAACTTTTTCATTACTCTCCACCACTGTAAAATATTTTGATTCCTATTTGCTCTTTCTAACAGCAAATATTCTTCATATTCAGCTTTCCAATATTTCGAAAGTTTTGTTGATGTTTTAAATAGGCTGATTTCAATACATTTTTTAATAGAATTGAACAATTCGGTATAGTTTTCAAAGAATACCTTCCCAGTGGGTAGATTCCTCATAACACTTTTCGAACCATTGAATAGCTTCATTTCTTTACCAGTTTTATTATACGTAGTTCCACAGATGTATACAATAATTGTTCACATCTTCACTACAAGGAGCATAAGAGAATAAATTTCTCCAGATGTTCAGATGGAGACGAAATTTTCAAAGCATTGGGCTTTAGGGGCAATAAACGTTGTCCGTTAAGTATTGAATTCATAATGGCATCCGTTTTTATGGTTGTGAATTCTATTTTTTCTTGAAAAATAATCTCAATTATCGCAAGGTCATAGCGAATTATTAATCTTCTAAAAAATCGAGTATTTCTAGAACGATCGATGCATAATATAGACAAAATATATTGCTAATTATAGTGGAAAATCTTCATATACAATTGTTTTCTGTGGGTGTTGAAAAAAGTCGAGTATATAAAACTCCATACAAAAAAATGAACGAGACCAAAAACGAGACTCTCGTGTTGCGCTGTATGTGGTCTCGGTATCGACTCTAATATTTTTGAAAACGTCTCGACTCGAACGAGACGAGACGAGAAAAATCTCGCTCTTGCGTTAAGCCCTAACTGACGTAAGGTCAGTCCGCTTTGACGCGCTTGTTTAAATTCATAGCCACAGCGGTTACCCATCTAGGTACTGAAGTCACCCAAGGTTTGCATTTTTTTTTTCAATAAAAGCAACACCTCTACCTATCCACTGTTCTGGATAATATCCTTGTATATCTAATTTTTTGCAACTACCAATGTACTGAAAATCAATTGCAGAATTGATCTTATTCTGTTCGATTCTTTTGTAGATTTATACATGTGATTATTGTAGAAGAATTACAAATTTAAACATTTTATGATATTTGTCATCAAGACTTGCCAAATGACTTCGGCGAGTTATCAAGGTGGTTCGCTAGAAACTACACGTGAAAGTCTGTTAATTCTGTGAATATTTTGTTGATCGACTGGAAAACTTGGTCCACTGTATTTGTTATAATTTTTCTATTATTCCCCAATATAGATCGAGTTCAAATCTAGAACTCGGCTGTAAGATAATGTTCTTATTTACTTAAAGACGATATTGAATGTGTAAATTTCTCGGATTATAAATAAGTTTTGTTTTTTCTTGTTCTTTATCAAAATACATACGTATTTATTAAATTGAGATAATCTCAACAGAATTCGTTGAATACAATGACTTCCAGGTTAACAATGTAAGAGTTCTTACAGAGAAGTAAGTATCTTGGCCAATATTTTGGCAACACATTGTTATTGACGCTTGCGATCCTCAAGATCTTAAGTTCCTTTTAAAAACATCATCTTTCAGATATGAAAAATGCTGAAATTCCAGGGAGTCAAGTCTTTAGACCGTGTTAGGAAAGAAGGCTCTAGTCCTCGACCTGTAACACGGTTGTCATAAAATTTCTGCAAATATCTGAGATTTGCACTGCCCCATCTTGTGTGGACAGTTGCCTCATCTTGTTGAAAATATCCCAACTGTATTTCTTCATCGTCTTGTTGCTTTATAAATAGTTCCAGCTTCCAGCATTATTCTTGTGTACCTTTCACCATTGATGGTACCATATATTCGACGACAAGAAACTGCTAACCACACACAAATCATTTTTGAATTGTGGGGATACTCAGATCTCCAAAATCTGTAGTTTTGAGAATTCACATGCCTGATAAATGACACCAAGTCTGATCACTGAAAAAAGTCAGGTCCAACAATTTATCCTCGTTGAGTTTATTTAGAAACCAATGGATATCTTTTGGTAGAGGTTGCTGTACCATCATGATTTTGAGGAGTACAAATTCAAGTTTTTTTCAACACAGAGATACCAGACTGCAAGGATAATTTTATCAGAGACATCTGGGAATTTTGGTCAACTCATGTTGTTAGATCTTCAACATTTCCTTCAGAAACTTGAGGTCTTTCTGCCCATGTGCTCTAGTTGACGTCCCCAGTCTGAGTGGAACTGTTTTTAATACTCTCTTGTGGGCTTTCGGAGACTTGCAACTTCCAGGGCAGTTTACGCCTACGAATGCTACAGTTGAGTACGTTAATGGCTATAATCAGCCAAATGGTTTCAGAGTAACACTCATCTGGAATTTTGTTGTTATTTCCTCAATAACTCGAAAAATGCAGATGCGATCGAATTGAAACTTGTGGATTAGTTGTAGAATGCCAGCTTGCAACGTTTTGCGAAATTTCGTGAGAATCTTATGACTATATTTTCAAAAATACATCGGTTCATGCTGTATTTCATGAGGGTGAGCGAGACGTGAATAGGCAGAAGAACATGCACGCAAAAGCTCCTGATTTTTAAGATTTTGGAATATTACTTCTTCCCTAAAGCTTCCGAAACAAACTTGGAACGAAAGGAAAAGCAAAACCACAAATCACTGTAATATTCAAGGGATGAGTATTGCCGTATAATCCTTCAATCTAGATTACTGAATTGTCAGCCGGTATCTCACATATTCACGCCGAAAAAATCCTTCTAGAAGTGTCAGCAAGTCACCTGATCGACATAGCCGCTGTCAAAAGGAGCGACAGGATGGACAACGCAAGCCACAAACATGAAGATAAATGACCGCGACGAAAGATACAAGTGATATATAGTGGACAAAGGCGGGTAATTGAGTGAGGGAGATGTGCAAAATGGGCATCAAATATGGCATGCGACAAGAAAAACAGATAATAGCGGCTGAATCTAGCATCACGTTTTCGAATCTGGATATTATCAGGAATAAATATTGTTCACAGTTGGATACCCACATTTCTTTCCAGCTCCCTATAGCCTTATCCTGGTAGATAACCAACATCTTCCACATAATCCTTCGTGGGATAACAGCAGTTCTTAAAGGGATTTTTCCAAGGAATAATCATTCGAGGTGATACATTCCTCGGGGTCTTCCTTATGTTATCGCCCCGATAAATAATCCGAACACCATGTGATTTGTTCCCAGAATTAATCTTTTCTTTCAATTATTTTCCATCGTAGATCCGCTAAACAATAAATGATCCGCAGGAAATTCGTCATCCTCGATCTCTCAAATCATTCAGAAATCCAAAGATGATATTTTTGCTAGGCAACATTCAATTATTGTGTCATTGCGGAATGTGAATATTTTACCTTTTTAATGTGAATCATATTTATTAAAAAAATAATTATTCAATTTTTGAATTTCCACGAAATTATTCATTCGAGAACGACCCTTGTTTCACCACACTGTGGCTTCTTC
Organism: Halyzia sedecimguttata; assembly: GCA_937662695.2. NCBI lineage: Eukaryota > Metazoa > Arthropoda > Insecta > Coleoptera > Coccinellidae > Halyzia > Halyzia sedecimguttata. The sequence continues at coordinate 20,058,005 of OW569420.2, read as the reverse complement.
GGGATATACATTTGAACTGATTCAATATGAGGATTGATAAATGCTGACACAAAATCTTAAAAGTATGTACTGGAGACATGCTGAAGTTTTAAAAATTACTGCAAGTACTGACGTGAAGTCGGGAGCTTTTGCGCGTATGTTCTATTATCTATTCGCCTCTATTGGACACTCTCAATCGAAGACGAGATTCGAAACTAGTCCGTAACAGAGCACTTTCTTCTATCCTCTCTTTCGTTTTCCCGGAAGAACCATAGGAGAGTGTGACTTTTCGCGAAAATCGAGAAAATTCTGACGTTTCACGTATTTCTGTGGTGAATTTTAACGCGGCTTTTCGAGGTCGACGTTTTCGGTCTGAACGAGCGACGAGAAATATCAAATCGAATTTGAATTTCGAACGGAATTACTCGAAAATCTTGGAATCGTCTAGAAAAACTGCGAGAAATATGAACGAATAACCGATTTCGATCCTTGACAGGATTGACGATATCCTGAAAATCGAAAGACGAAAATCATCCGAGTACTAAAAATCTTTATTTAGTACATAATCGGAGTTGATTCACGTAGGCAACGTGGCCGAGTGAACTGAGGCGTTGGATTGGGAATTTATAGCTCCCGAGCCTTCCGAGCCTCGCAGGACGGCGGGGTCGAATCTCGGAGCATCCGAAATAGCTTTCTCTTAATTTTATCCAATGAAAAACTTAAAGAGGCGTTACTCCAGTAAACGTATGATGGGACTTGAATATTTTCGTTAAGTTACGAAATCTATAATGAATATTCGTTCGATCGGACGGATTTTTGCAATAAAACTACTCAAAATATTTAAACATTAAGTAGAAAATTAACGGACAAAAATGAAAAATCCCCAGCCGTTTGTTTATTTATGCTCAAAATGGAAAAACAAAAAATATTGTTTATCCAAATGTTTTGGATTAAGTTTTAAAATAGCTAGCAATTAATAAAATATGTTTTTGATTGAATAAATGAGTTTGATGCTCTAAAAAAATTTTTTTTTATTTCACTTTATACGTAGCGAAGCACGTACCGGGCCACTAGTTGATATAATATAATTTTCAGAGTAGATTAGAGGAATGAATATCTTGGATAAGTTATTTATTCTATTTCAATTTAGTTTCTTTTATGATGCAGTTCTATTATCAGCTGTCCACAGGGCTGTCCCACTTTTTTATTACCTTAGCATGTCTTGCTTTTTTCGATCCTTACTATTAGATCTTGGGTGAGTGCTCCTCATATTGGATTCAGGGCAGATCTCTGTCATTCAGGGCAGATACATATCGGTTTCATGGTTGTTACAAATCATCAGCGTAACTTGTCACTGAATGACTAACGAAGGAATTCTAGGAAACGTAAGCCCTATTGTTGCGGACTACTGGAGAGAAAATCTAACCAGCGCCACCTAGGTAAATCCTAACGAACTCCAACCCTTTGTTGGAATTTACTTTGTTCATCAACATTATCCAGAACCAGTAAAATGGGAAATAATGAATTGTGTGAGAGATCCGAGAACATTTTGCAAACTAAGATCTTAGCGAATCGTTTTAACAAGTCCAATGTCTCACATCCACATTTTCTCTATTTCGAAACGAGAACACGTTATACAATCTTGAGTTCCATAGCATTCCGCCCCTATTTTTTGCACCTACAAATAAAATCTCACGTTTATACCAGCCTATCATCTTTTTATTTCCCCGAATAAAGAATACGTTCAGAAGGAATGCCAGAGGGCCTGAGCTACCTCACAGGCTTCTAAATAATTAATTGCTCCATATTATGCCTGGAAATCCTGTTATCATGAGATACGACCCAACAGAACTTTCGGCACAAAACATTCCCATAAATTGCTAAGGATTCTGTGTACGTTTCTAGAGCAATTCTTCAGGCGTTCTGGAATCACCATGATTTCATGCCGCACACTGTGGCTTGTGTTTATTGAAGTTTTCAGATTTTGCGTTAGACCCTCTCATTTCTGAAATCTGGGACCTTTAAAGCACTTCAGGGTAAAAAATATATTGAATATCCATCATAAGGAAATTGATATAGAATCGGTAAACGAAAATTGGTTCAAGCCCTGTGGACAGGAGCTTTTTGGCGCTCTTGTTCAAATAGACAAAGTATATCTCCGAAAGTATTGGTTTCTCAGAGTTGGGAATTATATCAATGGATTCCTATGATAGAACTGCATCATGAAAGAAATTAAATTTAAAAAAAAATGGTCGTCTAAAAACATGCTTCTATCTTTAAAAAAAAGAGCAATCTATAGTGCTTTAATGCTTCAAAAATTGTCATTAAAGTTATTCATCAAGATTAAATGAGCAATCTGCAATGATTCAACCTCGTGGAATAGGTTACTAGGCATACCACTAACACATTCTTCTCTGTATTATGAAACTTAACTCAAGAAAAAAAGTTTGATACACAAATGTAGATCCATATTTCAGTATTTTTTTGCTGAAAACATTATGAAAATATCGTATATAGGAACATGTTTCACTACTTAAGGAAGTAAAAGGTAATTAATCTCAGTGGTCAACGAACAGTAATTTCATGATTCCATTATGTTCTTCTTTCCTATTGCCTCCATAAACCAATCAAAACAGTCTTGTATATTGTACACAAATTCGAGAATCGAATACTTGCTTTCCAAGAGAAAATATTTACTACGAATTGACGATCTCTAATAGCTAGAAAAGATGACATTTATGAATAGTGAACACAGACAGATTCTGTGTTCACATTCTGTGAATACAAAGAGCTTACGATGTATTATTGAAATGTTGAAACTTGATATCTCTGAAAGTATTAGCTTCTTAGAGTTGAAATTGATAATGATGGATTCTTATGATGAAACTGCATCTTAAAAAAATTTAAATTCAAAAGATGCAATGTAAAAAAAATATTTTTTTTCGTTACTCTGAAACTATTGGACTGATTTTTCCCAATAACGAACTTAACTGAGATATTCATCGCTCAAATTTACTCTGAAAATTTCAACTGTCTAGCTCATTCCATTCGAGAGTTATCGTGTTAACGGCCGGCCGGACGGCAAACCAAATCGTTCAAGACCATTTCAGCCAAAAATTCGAAAATTACAGACATTTGGGCAAATTGATAAGCTCTCTGTTCCGAGGAACATGAGCGCCAAAAATATCAGCACCCTCAATAATTTCAGGATATTTTTCCGTTAAAATTATTTCTTTTTGCGCATATGCTCTGGGGAGCATGGTCTCAAACGATTGGGTTCGACTCCCGGATGAAGAATTCGAGGTCAAATTTGATTCTGTCTGGTTGACCATCCGTTGCCCCGATAACTTGAGAACGGAAAGAGATAGCGACTTGAAATTTTCAGGGTAGATGGCGCATCCCAATACGACGGACAAGTTCGTTAATGGGCATAATCGGACCAATGGTTTCCGAGTAATAATTTTGTTTTCAACCAACACAAATCCGATCGAATTGAAACTTGTTGAGTAGTTGTAGAATACAAACCTAAGGACGTTTGTGAAATTTTGTGAGAATCGTATCACTAGCAAATTTTAAAAAAATTATTGAAACATATTATTTTTGTCACGATAACCTGAAACGAAAAGAAATAGTGACTTGAGATTTTCAGGTTAGGTTGTGCATAAAATACAACATTTGAGTTTTTTATAGGCATAATTGGCCTTTGGAGTTATACCCTTCTGAAATTTGGTTGTTATTTACTCAATAACTCGAAAAATACAAAATCGATCCAATTCAAAGATGGTTATCGGTTGTAAAATGCCAACGCGAAAACTCCCGCGAAATTCCGTGGAGATCGTATCAGTTGAAAATTTTTAAAATATCATTGAAAATCATTGAAAAAATATCTATATATCAGAAACTATTCGGCCGACAACGCCGAAATTTTGCGAGAGCCTTCAGAACCTAACTGTACTGCCAAGTTCCAAGTTTGAACACGATGGGATCTATATTGTTGGAGATCCGAGCAGCCTTGTGCGAGTTCAGTAGCTGGATGGGAAACCGTTGCCTTAATAACTTTCGACAAGGAGATAGGTACTTGCAATTTTCAGGGTAGGTTGCACATCCGAATGGGAGAGTTAAGTTCGTCTATGGGCATAATCGGTCAATCGGTTTCGGAGTTATACCCACCTGGAATATTATTTCCTCGATTACTCAAAAAATATAGACTCGATCGAATTGAAGCTTGGTAACTAGTTGTAGAATATCGACATAAAGACGTGTTTGAAATTCGGTGAGGCCGTACTACTAGAAAATTTTTAAAAAATTACGACAAAATATTATGTATCTCACGATACCTTGGGAAAGGAAAGAAATAGCTACTTGCAAGTTTTCAGGTTAGATTGCGCATCTAAATTCGACATTTAAGTTCATTAATTAGCATAATCGGCCAAATGGCTTTGGAGTTATATCAATCTGAAATTTGATTTTCTTTTCTTCAATAACCCAAAAAATACGATGCCGATTCAATTCAAACATGGTAATTAGTTCTAGAATGCCGACGCAAAATTTCTTACAAAATTCCGTGAAGATCGAATTACTAGAAAATTTAAAAAAAATCATTGAAAAAAATTATAATATATGAGAGAGCAGTTGTCCGACATCACTGAAATTTTACGAGAACCTTTAGAACCATGAATGTCATGATGACATATTAAATTATTACATTTTCCAGCCGATTTTTTCATAACACAATAGAAAGTGAAGCATTTATCTATGGAAGATGATAGCCCTACATTAGGGTCCTGCAGCGGTCTTCGAACATCTGAAGTTCTGAATAATCATCGTTTGGAGTGTCCAGATCTGGTTTTGAGAGAGATCCTCCTGGCCTTACGAGCTACGACATTTTTCTTTTTGAAATCAAATATTGCAGGGATTTCTAAGAACAAGAGTGAATATCTTTGAAAACTAGCGGAGGCGATTCTTCTTCATTAGATCCATTCCGCAACAGAGGAGTATATTTGTAAGAGGGGACTTTTGAAAGGATATGTATTATTTTTAATTTGTTCGTTTTCTCCTCTTATCTTTTCATTTTTGCGCATATTTTCTAGGGAACATCACGTTATCATGTTGCCCAATTTTCGAATTTTTCGCCAAAAATGGTCTCTAACGATTGGGTTCGACTGATGAAGAATACGAGGTCAAATTCGATTCTGTCCGGCCAGCCGGTCGGCCGTTGCCACGACATTTTGAGAATGGAAAGGGGTTACTAGTTGTAAAATATCGACATAAAGACGTGTGTAAAATTTTGTGAGAACCATACTCATAATAATATAATATAAAAAATTAGGAAAAAAAAATTGGTTCAAGCACTGACGTGAAGTCAGGAGCTTTTGCGCGTATGTTCTATTGTCCAGTTTCTTGTATTGGATTAAGAGTATCCAATACAGGAGAATGGAAAATATACTTCACGTCAGTGCTTGAACCAATTTTTGGCGCTCTTGTTCCACGGAACAGAGTGCTTATCAATTTGCCCAAATGTCTGTAATTTTCGAATTTTTGGCTGAAAATGGTATCAAACGATTTGGTTCGACTCACTGATCAAGAATTCGTGGTCGAAATCGATTCTGTCCGGCCGGCCGGCCGTCCGTTAACATGATAACTCTCGAACAAAAGGAGTTAGAGGATTGAAATTTGCAGGGTAGGATTGGAGCGTAAATATCTCGGACGAGTTCGTTAACGGGCGTAATCCATCAAGCGGTTTCGTAGTTATGGCCGTTTTTAGTAAAAATATTTTTTATGAATATTTCCGAAACCGATTCCTCGATCTATCTGAAATTTAGCATCAAATTACAGAATCATGACTCTTAGACGCATTTGGAGTTTTGTATTGATGGAGTTACCGTAAAGTGTAAAAAAAAATTTTGAAAATTTTGTAATTTTGTTTCTACAATAACTCTCGAACGGAGTGGGCTAGAGAGTTGAAATTTTCAGAGTAGGTTAGGGAGATGAATATCTCGGTTCAGTACGCTATTGGGCAAAATAGGCCAGATGGTTTCGGAGTAACGAAAAAAAAATTTTTTTCAACTTACAAATTTCAAAATAATTTTTTTTTAAAGATGCAGTTTCACCATAAAAAATCATTGATATAATTTTCAACTCTAACGAGCTAATACTTTCGGAGATATGATTTTTCGAAATTTCAATAATGAATCGCACTTCTATGTTTTCACAGAATGCTATAATTATTCTATCTATGATTTATTATATGATTTGTGTTCATACTCGTACATGTCATCCTGTTCTATAAGAGAGAGTCAAATTCATTTCAGCTATTTTAATTCGATTTCTTCCATGGTGCAGTTCTCGTTCTCAGATTGCTCATTTGATCTTGATAAATAAACTATTGTTTGAATTGAATTTCCTTTATGATGCAGTTATATCATAAGAATACATTGATATAATTCTCAACTCTGAGAAACCAATACTTTCGGAGAATAATTGTTTATTCTTATGTATATTGGTGAACTAACTCATTATTATTAATTTATATTTGAAACACATTCCCATGAAATCCTTGTGGTTGTATCGATTAAATAAAAATCATATTCTTCATTATTGGTCTGCAAGATGCATTCAACCCAGTTTATCTGAAGGTGGATCGAGTAGGGCCCACTCAAGCGGTCTATCAGTCGCAGGAGATGGGGGGCCACTTCGGTATACTTGGCACGTTTTTGCCGTCGTCGAATAAATTCTCATCAGAGAAGTCCTTGAGAGCCGACTGCTTGCTCTGGAGACCGGAAGAAGGCCAGTCTTTAATAAATAACATTTTTTTAAGCGGAAGCACCGATTAACTAGATCTCGTTAGAAACAAATTTGTACCGAATTTGGGTAATGAATTATTTATTGGGAGACGAAGCGATATACCAATAAGTATTTCTCGAGTTTCAAACAATTCATAACTGGCCCAGATAGACGAAACGAAAAATCGTCGGTTCAGGGCAGATATGCAGGGTGAGTTCTCAAATTGAACATTATTTGCAACAATAGACTTTTAAATAATAATTGAAGGATACTGTGGGAGGTATATTCATTATTGAATGGTTTATTTCTGGGTTTTCTCTCCCAAACTGTGAAAAATATCTACACTGCTCAACAATTGATAGGGATCACTTACTTTTTCTAAATTTATTTCTGAATTATTCGCTCCAAGATATAAATTTAGTCAGATATCAGAGTATTTTCAGTTGATAATATGGTTCACTTGAGAAAAGAATGAAAAAATGGAAAGTTGGAGAGAAAAAAAGACTTTATTAGGAACACTCAAAATTCTGTGTTTGAATAACATAAAAATTTTATGATGACACCACAAGAAGGCTGAAGTTTCGGTTAAGCTAGTACCTAGTTGGCCCCCCACGAGCTCGTCTCAAGCATTCTACCCTACGAGGCATACTTTCAATCAAACGATTTATAAAATTTTGGGGCAAATTCGTCCAAATATCCCGTAAAGCGTTAGAAAGGTCCTCCAGGTTATTGATCGGTTGTTCTAAGGTTGACAATTGTCTAGACATCTCAGACCAGACATGTTCGATGCAATTCATGTCTGGAGAGCGAGCTGGCCAGTCCATCCTATCAATAGCATGAGTTTCTAGCGCTTCATTAACCAGACGACTACGGTGTGGACGGGCATTATCGTCAATTAAAATGAAATTCTCGCCCAAGGCAGCCGCAAACGGAACAATTATGGGTTCAATAATCATATCGTGATATCTCTGGTTGGTCATTGTGGTGTTCTACAGAACAACCAACTCTGTGCGTTGGTTCAAACAAATGCCTCCCCATACACATATAGAACCTCCGCCAAAAGCTGTTGTGGGTACCATAAACTGTTCTGCATACCTTCGACCTCTTTCCCTCCAAGCAAGAATACGTCCATCGGAGTTGACCAAACGAAATCTAGACTCATCCGTAAATAAACATCGGCTCCAATCTTCAACTGTCCAATTGCGGTGCTCCTCAGCCCATTGCCGTCGATGAACCCGGTGTTCCCTATTCAAACGGGGATGTTGTACCCTCCTACGTGCTCTCAAACCACGAACATGTAGTCGTCGTCTTACAGTCTGGTTCGAAATTAGAACTCCTGTTGCAACTCTCAGTGATCCATTGAGCCGCGACGCCGGGTAAGTGGGATTTCTCCTAGCATTGAGGACCAAAAGACGATCTTGGGCAGCTGTTGTACTGCGCTGCCGACCTCCCCCATGAACATAAGCTACTGAGTCGTTTTGGATGAACCTATTCCAAGCCCGACTCACGACACTTTGCGAAACATTCAACCGCCGGGACACTTCTCGCTGGGACAAACCTTCCTGTATCCACCGTATGATTTGGTCCAGTTGCACAGGAGCCAAACGTCTTCTCGGCATGACTGATAAGCTAATATTGTTCTCATTTCTTCAATTATTGTCACCTTATGTGTTTGAACGAGAGAAAAAAACAGATTTAATAACAAATACCACATTGCTTTTCATTCCACATGTAACAGCCTACAGATAATAATCGATTTTGTGAACAAGAGCCGATGAAGTGAGGAAAAATTTGATATAATCAACTCAAAACATCTTAATTTTTCCTTAGAGAACATATAATGTACAGATATTCACGAGATAACTTGAAAAAAATACAAATGAAGAGAAGTTCATAAGTGATCCCTAGCAATTGTTGATCAATGTATTAAATAAAAATTTATTATTTTGGGAATTGCTTCAGCGTGAGAATCACAAGATATTAGTCAGAAGCAATTAATCGAACAATGTTGCCTAGCAAACAATAACGAAACAACATCAACGATGAAACAACTATATCGTAACGTTTCGGAGTCTATATCAGACTCCTTCGTCAGACACTTAACTAAAATGTTGAAAATTATTTTTTGTTGTGTGCTATTCTGAAATTCGAGAATTGTCGTATTGACAGTATTTGATAATAATAGTAACATAGTTTTACTTTGCATAGAAATTTTTCAAGATCCAACTCCTTCTTTAATAAATTCAGCCAAATATGGTCAATTACAATTGAGCAATTTGCAAAATAGCATTGTCTGTTACAATACAAGTTGACTCCTTAAGTTTACTTTTAATGTAATCAGATTCTGTCATCAGAATCTTTGTATGACTCCAATCCATCATGTGATTTCCTTGGATTGTACATACATGTTCTGCTATTTTTGATTTTGTATGTCTCAATTTCGAATTGTTCTTATGTTCCAACTTTTTTACTTCTAGTGGTCTTTCTGTGTTTGTTTCGTGTACGATTCACCACAAATACAAGGAATATTATATAAACAGTTTTTTGATTTTTGTTTTTCATTAATGGGTTTTGTCTTTGTTGATAAAGACCTAAGATCGTTTTATGTTTTGAAGACGGTTCTTATATTGAACTTAGAATCGATTCTTCTGATTTTTTTTAGCAGTTTTTGCTGCAGAAAGTGACCCTTACACCCCCAAACCCCCCACCCCCGAAATTAATTACTGGCTACGCCCTTGATCTAAATTCATGATTGATGTTTTTATGAAATGCCTAGGATATCCATTATCTTCAAGAAATCTTTTTATGTGATCAATTTCATTATTTCAAATTTCAAGAGTCCAACAAATTAGGTTGGCTTTATCGTAAAGTGTTTTAATAACACTTCTTTTCACACTAAGTTGATGCTTCCTGAAAACACTCATTTCAAAATGGTTCGGATACTTAATTATCAAAACATCTAGAAAAGTAGGCTGATTATTTTTCTCTATTTCCAAAGTGAATTTTATTGTAGGTCCTAAGAATTTATGAAATCGAAAAAATTGTCTACCATGTTGCCAAATACAAATATATTGTGAACATATCGCCACCAAGCTTTTGGTTTCAACAAATATGTATCCACAAATTTTTCTTCAAAATTTTCAATGAATATATTACTCATGACAGGTGATAAAGACGAACCCATTGCCATTCCAAAATTTTGTCGATAAAAAACATCTGCTAGTTGGAAATAGGTGGCATTTCCATAATATCATTAGCCTTAAATTTTGAATCTTTAATCACCGAGTCATCATTTTCTAAGTTCGTTCGAACTATTTGAAGCGACTTATCGACAGGAACATTGGGAAACAAACTAACAACATCAAAACTTACTAGAATGTCATTTTGGTTCAAATTTGAATTTCAGAATAGCAATCAACAAAAAAAATTCAGGATTTTCGTTAAGTGTCCGTCGAAGAATTCTGATATAGGTTCCGAAACGTTACGATATAGTTGTTTCATCGTTGATGTTGTTTTGTTATTGTTTGTTAGGCAACATTGTTCGATTGTTTGTTTCTGACAAATCTGTGTTCTTTACGCAGAAGCAAATCACAAAATAATAATTTTTTTTTTATAGATATTTTTCAGTGTTTGAGAGAGAAAACCCAGAAAGAAAGCATTTAGTAAGACTACTCCATTGCCAAAATATCAAGTTGGAGAAATCATTCCTTCTGGGTATAACACTTCCGATGCCTCTGAGTATATTACTTGGGTTGAACACCGGTATTCTCATTTATAACTGAGTTTCTGTTTCGCGAATTTTGAATAGGAAATAATGGGCCTTTGTGTGAAATTTGCAGGGTTTTTCTCCCGTCAAGCATAGAACAAACCCATTAAATATTCCCCGTTAACTGAGCTTGAGTTCTACCTTAATCAAGCTGGTTATCCTGGGAATGGTGGAATATAAATGACGAAACAAATTCGCCGCTAAAATGTGGTACAGAACCATTCAACCCCATTGATGTGGCGCTGAACAAAGGCGATAGGTATTACACGATGAAGTTGAAATGCGAATAGCATATTAATCGCATATTCGTTAAGATTAAACCTTTTACTTTCGATTCCACTAAGCCAGGTGACAGCCACGCTCCGGCTGTATTTAGGTAGGCAGGATCCAACGCCTTAATGAATAATTGATGCTTTCGAACACCAGAAATTTGTTACATGGCATTTGGTTGCATGGTGAGTAACACATTTTCAACATATTTTCTGTCAAACTCTGAAAAATATCTATGAAATACAAATTTATTATTTTGTTAATTGCTTCTGAGTTAGAAACACAAGATATTTGTCAGAAGCAATTTATCAAACAATGTTGCCAAAAAAAGAATTATGAAACAACATCAACGGTAGAACAAATATTTCATAACGTTTCAGAGACTATATCAGGCTCCTTCGTGAGACACCAAACAGAAGTCTTAAGAATTATTTTTTGTTGGTAGCTATTCTGAAATTCGAAAATTGTCACCATTTTCGGGGTTGTCTTATCCGTGAGCACAAGGTGCTTTCTTTAGACGTCGCCTCCTTATTTACTAATATTTCTATGAAGTTATAGCCACCGATCGTGGATGAAAATTGTCTGACTTAAGTAATTGTACAGATATTCTAAGAGAAATATTCATACATTTGATACAGTTTGTTTTCAAGGCCAACTACCCAACCTAAGTAGAAAACTGAACTCCACTACATATGCTCTTAGAAGTATTTCCTTCCATATGGATGATACGACATTGGAAGCTTTGTATTACACGTGTTTTGGGGATCCTGAGTGAAGATGATATAAAGTTGCAGAGTATTCAGAAGCAACAGACTCCTAACGTCCAATCCACAAATTGTCGAATATCAGTTTTATATACGGTCCAGATATGCACATATTGTTGGAGTATGGACACACAGTATTCTTGAACACCCCGAAGACAACACTGAAAAACATAGAAGTTGCAGAAAGAACTTGCCTTAGAAAAATCACAAAACTGAGACACCGAAACAATCCACTCCATAATCCTTCTAATCAACTTTTATACGAGACTACAAAAGTGTAACCAATAATAGGAAGACTTGACAAATCTTAGCAGAAAATTCATCACCGACCAGAAAAACATAAATAATATGGACCCTCTGACACACACCTATCAAAGAACAACAGCACCGAAAGCAAAATTACCACCACTCCCAATATTCGAATACTTAAAAACATTGTAACACTTTGACAAAAAAATGGATATTTAAGTTAATGAAAATTTTTAATTGGTCAATTATCTTAGGTCGATAGCCGTTTGATTGTAATTATGATCAATAAAGTTTATTTCTCTCTATACGGTCTCTTGTGAAATAAACTTTTTGAATATTTGCAGAAAACGGCCAAATGAAATACCTGCTCAGTGTGAATATATTTGCTGCAGTGCTAAGCCACATATGAGCTAACTAAGATTTTTATTTGTGTAAAACATTCAAGTAGTTTGAATGGCTCCTATGAAAAATATACGTTGGCTAGTAATAAATGGTTGCGCAGTCTAAATTGGGTTGGATCAATTATTGTACTAATAAAATTTGATGAAAAATCGTATATCTAATCATATACTTCAAGTTGAAATTCCTCCAAACTATAATTTGTGGGTCGGATTGTTTCTGCTTAACTACATTCATATGCCCTTTACATCTACGAGTGCTTGATGTTCTTGTTTTGGAACATTGACTACTTCCAAGCAGAAAGATATCACAGTTGTCCAAGATGATTTAATGACATCTTATATATAGACTGTCACTTACAGAAAAGGGACCATATTATGGCTGTATGAGATTCTTCAACAAGATACCAAATCGGCTACAACATGTAAGAATACATAATTGCTTCAAGAAGGATATTGAAAATATTTAATTGTTTTGGAACCCTATAGTTCAAAGGACTTGTTAGGAATGTAACTCATTTTGAAATAAACAATATTGTTATCAACAAGTTGAGCTGAACGTCTTTTATAGGTATATATCTGTCATAAAAAAGGAAATAACATTGGGTGGAACTGGTAGTGTCTTTTCGACTGGCTATGGAACTTTTTTTCTACGGTAACTGATACACATAATATTGGTTATGGGTTCTCTACTGGATGAAATGGTACTATTTTGTCTAGATACTTCTTTCTACATGAATTGGGCTTGTACGGTCAACAGATACTTTGAATAGGATAGGATTGAGGTATTGAAACTTCTATCATAACTGGGGTTTTTGCTGGATTACTGAAAAGTAAATATCTTTATAATCCCCTTCTATTAATAGAAAAACAACTTCGTTTTCTTCCTCCATATTTCTGGGTTATAATATTTTTGCGCGTAAGTTCTGGGGAAAATCCAGTTATTATTTTTACAACATGACAGATTGTCAGTTGTCACAGACAAGTGTAATATCAAGATAAAGATCATAGAGGAACATGAAATTCTTGAAACACAGATATGTGAAGTACGTTACCAACGTCAGGACATAATTGAAAGTCGAAAATATGAAACTGTTGGCTACTTGTTTGGTCGAATATAAATACAGTGGACCAGTTTACTCCAATCGTTGGAATATTTGGATATTTCGGCAATATCTTCACCAATATAGATCCGATCGAGTTCAAATCTAGAACTTTACTGTAAAATAAGGTTTCTAAAGCTCTCGTAGAATTTCAACGATATCTGACGGATAGTTTCTGAGTTACAGAATTTGTTTAAATTTTTTTATTTTTAATTTTGCAGACATGCGATCCTGACGAAATTTTGCATGGGTCTTTGTGTCGGTATTTTTCAACTAAGGACCGTGCTTTGATTCTATGAGATTAGTATTTTTCGAGTTATTGGAAAAACACAATTTCAAAGAGCTATAATTCTGAAACCACTCGATATATTTTGCCCATTAACGAACTCGGCCGGTGCATTCAGACTACAAAGCTACCCTGAAAATTTCAACTCTCTACCTCATTGCGTTCGAGCGTAATCGTGCTGACGGCCGGACAGAATCATTTCTGACCTCGGATTCTTGATCAGTGAGTCGAAACTAATCGCTTAAGACCATCCTCGGTCAAATATTCGAAAATTACAGACATTTGGACGAATTGATAGGCATTCTGTTCATAGAACAGCGCGCCAAAAATATAAAAATGTAAAAAAGCACTGACGTGAAGTCAGTATTCTTTGGCGCACGTGTTCACCTTGGCTGATTTCAATTGAATGATGAGTGTTTCAAGCTCAGTGGGTAGAGTGAGGCGGAGATCTACTCAGCGGGTAGTGGACATCATTCAATGTCGGTTCAAAAATTAACTGTGCTGTGTCAAGGCTGGCGCAAGGATAGAGTAACAAAGTCGACGAAGAACACAACTGACTCTCCTCAGTCGCACAAGCCTAGGAGGTTCTAAGGGATCTCCTTAGGGAACACCTAGGATGGTCAGGATAATCATAATCACGTCTATGCGCATAAATAAAAATGCCCGAAAGACGTAACATGAATTTCCAAATTGGCCTCAGGGTCACGGTATGGACACTACAACTCTGAAACAACGCTTTTCCCCCTAAAATTGACTTGTCGTTGTCTAGAATTGAAATTAATTTTCTTTTAACAATACCAGACCCATCACCGACAGTCCTAAACCACTCCCAAGATAACCTATACAACCCAAAAACATTTCTCCTCTGTGCATGTGCAATCCACTCGTGGCTGGAAGTCCTCTCAAAATTACAAAATTCCGATTTTCCAACACCAGGAGATATCATATCCTCAAACCACGCATGCGTGGGCTAGGAATATCATCCTCCACCTCAAAACCCCAATACTCTCAAACAAAAACTCCAGCAGTTAAATCATTTCTCGTCTGCTCATGCGAATAACGAAAAATGCCGGAAAGAGGCAGCATGAAATTCAATATTGGCCCCAAGGTTTGAACACTATACCTCGGACAGTACGCTGTTTCCTCGAAATTGAAATACACACTCACAGAATTGATATGAGCTGTTAATATGGCCTTCTAGTTATACCCCCAGATGCTCAACGTTCAAAAAATTTTGAAACCCAATTTAAATTTCCACACATCGTTCACCCACTAATTCAATTGCCACGGTAGTTATTAGTCCATATTTTAATCAGTTGCCCTCGTACATATCGCGATATTTCAGATGAGATAAAACACGTTGAATGTTTACCAGATGTTATTTTCCTCGTAGGAAAACAACAACAGAAATAATTTGTCAGTTTGGAAGCTCAAAATTATTAATTTTTTTTAGGCTCCTAGTAGTCTGTTCTCAGTGAAATTTTACACACCTCAAAAGGTCGTCATTGGCCACCGAAGTGCCAAAATTAAACTCAGTATTTGGTTTCGGAAGCAAAATATTCAGCTAAGAGTTGAACATTTTTTGAATTTTTTTTACTGATGCTATCCCCGCAAAATTGCACAAGTGTTTTCCACTGTCAAAATTTTTCTTAAAATGCAAATATCTCCAAAATGATCAGAGATATTGTTGAATAAACAGACCTCAAATTTTGAAGAGGAATCTAAATATCAAATAATAAATGACGGTTGCGATTTGAAATAAGGAAGTTGGTAGCTACTTCCGGTGTAACCGGAAGTTGCAGAAAACTGTCAATATTTAAAACAAGTAGTTTATGGTCCAGAACCTCTCTGTGTGAATTTTTATGAGCGTATCATTTTTACTTTCCCGTACAAAATTAAACTCGATCCGATATTTGGTTTCGGAATTTCAAGCAAAATATTCCGCAAATAGTTGAACATTTTTTTGAATTTATTCTTGTCACACTACCCTCACTAAATTATGCCTGAGTTTTTGCGTCGGTATTTGCATCTAAATACCGAGTTTCAATTCAATCAGAAAAGTATTATTCGAGTTATTGTAAAAACAAAATTTTTAAATTTGTTTTCCAGTTTATAGCCATCCGATCAAAACAAAACTTTGCATGTATATGAAGGTCAAGATTCTGCAATTTGATGCTAAATTTCAGAGATATCGAGTGATCGGTTTCGGAAATATTCATGAAAAATATTGTCACTATAAATGGCCATAACTCCGAAACTGCTTGCTGGATTCCACCCATTGAGTGTGAGTCAAACTCAATCCTTTGAGATCATTTTCGGCGAAAAATTCCAGAAATACCGACATCCGGGCGAAATATATAGGCACGTTGTTCCCTGAACAGCGCGCCAAAAATAAGAAAAGTATGTTTATACCACCTAATTAGCAATTTGCACGACCAGAATAAAGGAATAAAATAAGAAATAAACGATTTCCTTAGGAGGTCGGAAGAAAATGAGAACGGATGAAATATTTACGTAATAACCATATTTCACTTACCATTCCGACCAACCAAATTCCTTCAATATCCCCATTTTCACCTCCGTCACTCCTTATGCCATCTATTTCGTTTTAATTAGACCTACATAAAAGAGAAAAAACGAACGAAGCGAGTCGTCGTCAGAATTCCGTAACGATGAAGATGGAAATGGCAGTATATTGGATTTGAGGTGCGGACCTTGAATGTAATGAGGATGAATTTTGGAGGACGAATTCCGCCACTGAAATTTTCCGCGTTACGATATTTTCTCTCAACCAAGGAATTTTCTAATGTTTTCCGGAGATGAACCGAATGAACCCAAAACATCCTTCATTTTGTTCGAAAAAAATAACTGCAAAACAAACTACACTTTTATATGACCTGTCTTCCTTCGATACCATTTGTAAATCCGTCAGAATTCAAATAAGGAATAAACATTGACTTATCGATATTTCCTATGGTCATAGAATTAGGAAAAATTGACGTTTATATTAATTTTGTTCTTTTTCTTGTTATTTTTTTTCCACCGAAAGGAAATTTTAGGGAACCGTCATTTCCGTCGACCAAAAACTGAAGTGTCAGAAAAAGTATGTTAAGCGTTTGACTTGGGTGCGGAAGCCCCAAGTTCAATCCCGAGACTAGGAAAGAAATTTTCTAGTCACGGTAATCGCCACCATTCACTGTTGGGTCAAAAATTAACAGGGCTGTGCCTAAGGTGGCGTACGGACACAGTAACAAAGCCTACACAGAACACAACTGGTTCTCCTCACTCGCTCAAGCTCTTCGAGAGCTTATGAAGGGTCTCCATGGGAAAGACTAGGGCTTCACACGAGACAAGAAAGTATAAAAAATTTCATCTCGCTCAGGCATTTCCCAAAAAATCAAGTCTCGTTTTAATCTCGTTCTCGTCTCGTTATCAGTTGTCTCGTCTCATCTCGCTTAATTCTGAATAACGATAATAAATATTATAATATATAAGCGAAATGGTATACAATAATGAATCATTTTGTAAAGCTATATTTATTACACTCTTGTAGAAAAATATTTGTACATGTACATTGTACATATTATTTTTAATTTTGAACACTGATAATTTCAACTTTCAAATTACTCGATGACCAAGAATTCAAACATAATCACGCTTGCATCACAGCATTTTTCAATGATGTACGTATTTTTGCCATGATGATACCTGCTGTGGAAAATAATCATTCAACAGGTACGGATGTAGCCATTAATAAATCATCGGCCATCTTGGAAAGTATAGGAAGAACTTTTTCATCACTCTCCACCACTGTGAAATATTTTGATTCCTATTTGCTCTTTCTAATAGCAAATATTCTTCAAACTCAGCTTTCCAATATTTCGAAAGTTTTGTTGATGTTTTAAATAGGCTATCGATGTCATACATTTTTTAATAGAATTGAACAATTTGGTATATTTTTCAACGAATACCTTTCCAGTGGGTAGATCATTGAGGGTGTTCTTGGCGTATTCCTCATAACACTTTTCGAAACATTGAATAGCTTCATTTCTGTACGAGTTTTATTATACGTAGTTCCACAGATGTATGCAATAATTGTTCACATCTTCACTACAAGAAGAACAAGAGAATAAATTTCTCCAAATGTTCAGATAGAGACGAAATTTTCAAAGCATTGGGATTTGGGGGCAATAAAAGTTGTCTCTTAAGTATTGAATTCATAATGGCATCCGTTTTTATGGTTGTGAATTCTATTTTTTCTTGAAAACTAATCTCAATTATCGCAAGGCCATAACGAATTAATAATCTTCTAGAAAATCGTGTATTTCTAGAATGATCGATGCATAATATGGACAAAATATATTGGTAATTATAGTGGAAACTCTTCATATTCAA
Source organism: Halyzia sedecimguttata (assembly GCA_937662695.2). NCBI lineage: Eukaryota > Metazoa > Arthropoda > Insecta > Coleoptera > Coccinellidae > Halyzia > Halyzia sedecimguttata. The sequence goes on along the minus strand of OW569420.2, from coordinate 20,040,012 downwards.
TTGTTTTCTGTGGGTTTGAAAAAAGTCGAGTCCAGGACCGCCGCTAGCTTTTTCATCGCCCGCGTGCAATACTGACTATGCCGCCCTACGACTACTTACTCTGAGTTTTGTCAAAAAAAGGATAATTTATTAATGTTTTTTCATTATGGTGGAAAAAAGGAAAACAACTTACAGAGATCAATAATCCGTGGTCAAAATCGATTCTGTCATGATATCTACCGATAAGAGACATGTCTTATTTATTTCTGATTATATTCAAAATTCGTTACTCATCATGATGTAAAATATCTCCTGTTCTAAAAAATAAAGTATGATTGAATGCAAAATGACCACTGAAATAACCTCAGATAGTTTCGGATTAATAATTTTCAGCACCCTTGTTTTTTTTTCAATCACACTTTTCTATGCACATGTTCTGAGGAACATCGCGTTATCATTTTGCCCAAAATGTCTGTAATGTTCGAATTGTTAGCCAAAAATGATCTCAAACGATTGAATTCGACTCACTGGTGAAGAATTCGAGGTCAAATTTGATTCTGTCCGGCCAGCCGGCCGTCCGTTGCTATGATAACTTGAAATTTTAAGGCTAGGTGGCGCGTCCAGATACGGCGGACAAGTTCGATAATGGGCCCAACGGTTTCTGAGTGATAATTTTGGCATCAACCAATACAGAGCCGATCGAGTTTCAACTTGGCAGCTAGTTGTACAATACTGACACAAATACGATTGTGAAATTTTCTGAGAATCGTAACAATAGAAATTTTTTTAAAAATTATTAAAACATATTATTTATGTCACGATAACCTGAGAACGGAAAGAGATAGCAACTAATAGCAGTTTTTAGGGTAGGTTGAGCATCTGAATGCGACATTTGAGTTTGTTAGGGACGGGCCAAAGTCAATTTTTTGGGGGGGAATTGAAAATTTTACAACTGGGCACGAAGGATTTCCAAAAAAAATCCAATACCGGAACACAGATCATATAATAATTCATAGATATAATAATTAAGTACAGCATTCTATGGAAACCATAGACTTAATAAGGTCTAAGTGGGAAACATAGAAGTACGATTTATTATTGAAATTTTGAAGAACCATATCTCCGAAAGAATTAGCTTTTTAGATTTGAAAATGACATCTTTAGATTCTTGTGGCGTAATTGCATCTTAAAAAAAAATTTAATTTGAGATTTGTGATGTAAAAAAAATTTTTTTTCGCTACTCCGAAACCATTAGGCCGATTTTGTCCAATAACGAACTTAATCGAGATTACTCTGAAAATTTCAACTGTTTAGCTCATTCCGTTCGAGGGTTATCGTGTTAACAGAGGGCCGGACCGGACAGAATCGATTTTGACCACGGATTCTTCATCAGTGAGTCGAACCAAATCGTTTAAGACCATTTTCATCCAAAATTCTAAAATTACAGACATTTGTGCAAATTGATAAGCACTCTGTTCCGAAGAACAAGAGCGTCAAAAAATGAGCAAACTGCGTACTCATCATATTTACGTTGCTAAATTCAATAGAAATAAAAGCTTTTTAAAATGCCACCCGACAGTGACAAACAGGTCAAATTGGTACCAGGAAATATTCCAACTCCATTGAAGCTTTTCCAACTGCTTCAAAAATTTTTCCAACTCCTTCGAAAATTTTCCAACTGTGTTGAAAATTTGCCAACTCCTTTCAACATCGAGGGGGATCATCATCCCCCGTGGGTACCTAACCTACGCCTGCTAGCTGAGAAGAAATTCCCAGAGGGGATTTCCCTAACTTCGCCAGTCCTACTTTTCATAGAAAGTCAGACGACTTTTGGACTTGCATCTTGGTTTTAACGGATTTCAATAGATGGCGGTGTTAACGTGATTCGGTCGGTTTTTTTCTCATGTGATGACATTTCCTATACCTACTTAAGGTGAAGTGGGTATTATGACAATGACTTGCATTACGTGATGAGTCGCTCGATTTGCCGCCCCCCTGGATGTGCGCCCGTGTGCGGTGCACGCTTTGAGCGCCCGCTTACGGCGGGCCTGGTCGAGTCGTATATAAACCTTGATACAAAAAATTTAACGAGACCAAAAACGAGACTCTCGTGTTGCGCTGTATGTGGTCTCGGTATCGCCTATAATATTTTTGAAACGTCTGGTCTCGTCTCGTCTCGCTTTTACGAGACGAGAACGAGACGAGACGATACAAATCTCACTCTCGCGTGAAGCCCTAGGGAAAACCTAGGAGCATCAGTATAATAATATACAATACAATAATATACAATTATGTACCTGACTACAGCTTGCACCCTGCATACCTGGCCGGGGTTTTTACACTCTTTTCCAAAAGGGTAATGTTAATTACTCATACCGGGAATCAAAGAGAACACTTGTGAATGAAACCGAATAGATTTTCACTCTCTCAAATTGCTTCTGCCGAGTGTGGACACCATACATATGACTCAAAAGGGCTCTTCAGTTGCAATATTGATTGGGAGAACACCGACACTGACATCAATTATACGGAATAGTGGAAAATGGGAAATTTTCCGTTCCCATCAACTATTGATGCTGAGATTTCGTGAGATCAAACAGCAAATTCTCATTTAGTTCCATTAAATTGGTGAAGATTTTTTTGACAACTTCCTAATGAGTCAATATCATTTATCTCAAGTACTTTTGTAGAAGATTACAGATTCGGGGATTCCGTGCGTTTATACTGCTTGCTTCTGAAAGAATGTTGAAATTTTAAACGATGTTTTTGGTGATCGTGAGGATCCATTTTCAAGTGGAGTAATAGGTTATTCGAACAAACTGCCGCCTGGGAAAGCAGAAAATAGAAACCTCAACAGTGAACTCTGAAAACTTCGAATGAAAAATATCCAATATATTACAGGATCCGAAGAGAGGTCATCCTTTTACCATACGAAACTTTTTGCGCGTATGTTCCGGGGAACATCGCGTTACCATTCTGCCCAAATGTCTGTAATTTTCGATTTTTTTTTCCGAAAATGGTCTCAAACAATTGGGTTCGACTCCCTGGTGAAGAATTCGAGGTCAAATTTGATTCTGTCCGGCCGGTCGTCCGTTACCACGATAACTTGAGATTGGAAAAAGATAGCGACTTGAAATTTTCAGGGTGTGTGGCGCATTCCAATACGACGGACAAGATTGTTAATGGGCATAATCGGCCCGGCCCAATGGTCTCCTAGTAATAATTTCATTTTCAACCAATACAAATCCGATCGAATTGAAACTTGGTGAAAGTTGTAGAATACAAACCTAAGGACGATTTTGTGAGAATGGTATCACTAGAAAATTAAAAAAAAAAATATTAAGAAATACGATAACCTGAGAACGGAAAGAGATAGCGACTTCAGATTTTCAGGTTTGATTATGCATCTAAATGTGACATTTGAGTTTTTTTTATAGGTATAATCGGCCAAACGGTTTTGGAGTAATATCCTTCTGAAATCTGGTTGTTATTTCCTCAATAACTCGAAAAATACGAAACCGATCCAACTCAAAAATGGTTATGAGTTGTAGCATGCCAAAACTCTCGTGTAATTCCGTGAGGATCGTATCTCTAGAAAATTTGTAAAAAACCATTGAAAATCATTGAAAAAAATTCTATATATCAGAAACTATTCGTCCGACATTGCTGAAAGTTTTTGCGAGAGCCATCAAAACCCAAGTTTTAAGCTTGAACACGATCGGATCTATATTGTTGGAGATTCGAGCTACCTTGAGGGAGTTCAGTAGCTGGATGGGTGACCGTTACCTCGATAACTTCCGAACAAAAGAGATAGAGACTTGCAATTTTCAGGGTAGGTTGCGCATATGAATGGGAGAGTTTAGTTCGTTTTTGGTCGTAATCGACCCAACGGTTTCGGAGTTATATCCATCTAGAATATTATTTTCTCGATAACTCAAAAAATATAGACCCGATCAAATTTGAACTTGGTAAGTAGTTGTAGAATATCGACACAAAGCAGTTCGTTTTGAGAGGATCGAATAGCTAGAAAATTAAAAAAAAATATTATTCATCTCACGATTATTTCCTCAATAACTCAAAAAATAGGATGCCAATTCAATTCAAACATGGTAATAAGTTCTAGAATGCCGACGCAGAATGTTTGTCAAAATTTCGTGAAAATCGTAATACTGCAAAATTGTTAAAGGATCATTGAAAAAATTTCTATATATCAGAAACTATTGGTTGAACACCGCTTAAATTTTGCGAGAACCTTCAAATCCTAACTCTACTACAAGTTTGAAGACGCCCGGATCTCCATTGTTGCTTCATATTTTAAAAGGAATTTAAATGTAATACTCTGTTGAATAAATACGGCGAGATGAATTATGCAGTATTTTTTGTATATATTATTAGATATTTAATGGATTTCAATTCTGATAGAAAACATATGTTCGAATTCAGAATTCTTTGATCTTATGAGATACTCTAATCACTCAATTCCTTAAAATGGTACAAAATGTATTCATATCTTATAAAAGCTGAGGAAACGGTCTATATTGATGATGAATTCGATTAAGAGTGTCCAATAGAGGTGACTGGACAATACAACATGCGCGCTAAAGCTCATGACTGCATATCATTGTTTAAATCAATTCAATTTATTTTATGGATATTTTTCCATAGTTTTGGAGGGAAAACCATTCAATATTTTCCGATATTTTAACAGTCATTCTGTAAATGTAATAATACATAAGAAAAAGTAAACTGTATCCGACAAGGCTCCTATATGTGGACGGGATTTGCAATGTCAGATCTTTGTATTTTCATTATGTGTGTGTTTTCATGTATAGATATCCTGTTCGTAAGGTTCCCGTCTCTCATGAGGTTATAACTAGAAGTGTTACAGGTGGATTATTGCAATGTCCACAAATTAATTTCAATTGTGGTAAAAGGTTTGTTACTTTTCTCGGTCCAAAATGCTATAACTTGTTGACTGATGAAATTAAAAACATAAATAACTACAAAAGATTCTCATATAGATGTAAGAGATTTGTGAATCAAAATTATGAGAGTTTCTTCAGGTTGATAACCGATTAGTTGCCCATCTCTGTTATGGGTTCCGGTACTTTATTGTACTGTGCCAGCTTTTTCCTTTTTCTTTCCTTTTTCTTTTTGAGGTGTATAGTATGTTTGTACGAATTTTGTGCACAAAACAAGTGTTAACTCACTTAGGTGCATTTAAACATTGAAACAGTGTATTTGTATTGTACTGGTACTGGTATAATTAGAGAATGATAATATAATTAGAGAATGATATAATAATGATAATATATGTAATAATATGAAATGGTTCATTAAATTTGTACTTTAAACAAATAAATAAATAAATAAATAATAAATATGGACACCCTCACACAGGATCACCCAGTATGCATCAGACTTAACCGTATCACATACCCTTCTTCTTCTAATGCAATCACTTCAATCAGATCGACATGTAAACCCAATCATACAACTGGAATAGGCAATTAAATGCATTGTTCGAATTAATTCCTACAGCCTATCGTCAGTGTATCGCACATCAAAAGTGTTTGATATTCATGTCAGCTATCTATATAATTTCGGGCTATATCAGGAAATTCGATTTCAGCAACCGTTACGGTGAATGACGCGTGAGCCATCCTCAACATTAAAAAGCGATTTTGATTAATGGTGCACCAAATTTTCCGTGTAGAAATTCCTGCCTCTGATTTTTTTTTCGGCACAGGAGGGGATCGGCGAAATATGCTGGTTGAGCACTCGATATACACCATACAGGGTTTCGAAACGACAAAAATAGAAAAAACGAGGGAAGACAGCTTTTGCTTGATTCATATATAACACATACGCTGATTAGTTCTCGGTCTAATGGAGAAAACGCAATGACAAAATCAAACAGCAGAAATAAATCAATAAAGTGTAGCACATAGTTCTCAAGTCTGGCATTGATTTTTTTTACGATGTATGGTTCTGAAGTCATCCTAAAAACACTACCGAAAACAAAAATTCGACATTTTTCCTTCCTTTAGAAAAAGTCTTTGTTCTTTTATGTCAAAATGTATACCATAAAGCTTTCTTCTGAAATGTAATGCCCATCAATTTGACATATGTTGAAAGCTCGTGCAATGATTTTCCGTGAAGTTATCGTCAATCGAAGCAGAGCAGTCCCTTTTGCGCGCATGTTCAGGGGAACAGCATGCTATCATGTTGCCAAATATCTGTATTATTCGAGATTTTTGCCGAAATTGGTCTAAAACGATTAGATTCGACTCACTGAATTTACCACGATAACTTTCTAACGGAAATAGACAGAGACTTGAAATTGTCAGGATAGGTTGCGCATCCAAATGCGACGAAGTGCAGATCCGATTGAATTGAAAGTTGGTAACTAGTGATTTTCGTAGGATTAGCCCAGAAACATAGATGATGAAGTAGGAAAAAAGACTGGGACAGGGAATCCACCACCCGATTACTTAAAAGAAATGCCATTAAATGTTACACATACGGTTCAAAAACCACTACAGGAGCTGGCGCTGGAGTATATGGGCCAGGCACCAAATGCTCACTATAGCTAGGCTCCTATCTGAGCAGGCAGAAGTACTCGCAATGGAAAGATGCGTGGAAATTAACCTAGAAAGAAACTATCAGAGATGTGATATACCAATCCACTCTGATAGTCAAGCTGCTATGAATTCCCATGTTATCGAGTCCAAGCTAATACTCAACTCAATGAAGTAGGCAACAGCAATAGGATCACCTTAGTCTAGGTTCCTGGTCACGCGTGAATTAAAGAAAATGAGGAGGCCAACACACTTGCCAAGAAAGGATCTCAAACCCCCTTTATTGACCCGGAACCTTAATGCGGGCTTGGTGGATACACCTACAAAAGTGAATTTCGGATGAAAGAAGAAACTGAAATAGATATTTTTTGGAGATCTCTCTCCGGAATGTATCACTCCAAGAAATTCCTCAGGAAGTTTGATACTGTCAGATCCAAGAAATACTTGGACCTCAGTAAGGACACGCTGCACCTCCTCACTGGTTTCCTCACTGGGCAATGCGAGCTTAGGAAGCATATGATGAGATTAGGGCTAGCAGAAACTGATGATTGCAGATTCTGTGGGGATGAGGATGAAACTCCTGATCACCTGATAACGGAATGCCCAGCCATCTCAAACCAACGCAGGGAATGCTTTGTGCAAGAAATCTGCGAAGACGTAGCCTCCTTGAAGCCATCCCTGATACTGGAGTTCATTAGAACTCTGGAACTAAATAGCGAGCTGTAGATGGGCTTAGGAAGCATATGATGAGATTAGGGCTAGCAGAAACTGACGAGTGCAGATTCTGTTGGGAGGAGGATGAAACTCCTGATCACCTGATAACGGAATTCCTCACCATCTCAAACCAACGCTAGTAATGCTTTGGCAAGAAATCTGAAGGAGCGAAGGCTTAGACTCCTCGAAACCATCCCAGATACTGGATTTTATCAGAACTGTGGAACTGGAAGGCGAGCTCTAGATGGTGATGACATTGACAGCTCTGACGAGGGGCACAATAGACCTTAAGGTCGCAGTGCAACGTTACCCCGTACAACAATATACAATATATATGATGATGAAACAAAATTATGGCCAGATTCGAATGATCATGTCCTTTCGAGTTACACCCTGTTGCCCAAAAATTGTGGAATTCAGTAATTATTAAATCACTCAACGTACGAGTTTTAATCATTAGAAAGAAGATATTCATTACGAACACAACCAAATTGTGTCTGATTGACACGAAGTACTGAGTAAATCTGAATGTTTTGTTCCGAAATTTTACTATTTCTTATTTTTTCTGAAATTGAGCTTGAGGATATAGTGCTTTAACAGAAAAGGATTTTTACTCCCATTCAGCAAGCGATTATTTCTATTTCATAACTCATAAAGGACTAATTGATTACAGTAAACTTCCAGCATTGGTTAGGATTAGTACATTGCTTGCATGTTTCAGAAGGAGATGTAGGGATTACGCTGTTCATCATAGTGGTTCATAGGGCTTTGATTGTGGGTTTTTTGTATTGTTTCTATTTTTCATTCACGCTGATATTAACATTATCATTAAAATTGTAACTGTTTAGCCATGGGCTATTAATAAAGATATTACTATCATTAGGAAATACGTTGTGTTATTTTCACTTTTTCTTCATACTTTTCCTCTTAAACTTGAGGTCATACAAAATGCTATATCATTTTCCAACAAAAAGTGTAATCATTAGAGAATACTTTTGGAAGTGCATTCATCATTCATGGATTTTTTCTGGGTGTTCCCTCCCAAACTAGTTTTTTCGAAACTGCTTCTGCGATGGACGCACCAGATATCTGTCAGAAGGGATATATATATTATTGCCTACTAAATAGTAGAAAAACAACACCAAAAATAAAACAACTTCTCTGTAACGTTCCGCAGCCTCAATCAGACTCCTTCACCAGATACTAAGCCTCCTTGAAGCCATCCCAGATACTGGACTTCATCAGAACTCTGGAACTGGAAGGCGAGCTGTAGATTGTAATGACATCGCTAGCTCTGAAGGGGGCTCACAATAGTCCTTAAGGTCGTGCATCGTTTCCCCTTACAACAATATACAATATATACTAAGCGAGATAATCAGAATTAGTTGTTTTATTTGTCAGTGTCATTTCAGAATAATATCCAACAACAAATAATTCTGAAGATTGTCACTTAGTCTATAACGAAGGAGTCTGATTTAGGTTCTGACACGTTACGACATAGTCGTTTCATCGTTGCTGTTGTTTCGTTACTGTTTATTAGGCAACATCCTTACATAATATAAAACAAAGTCCCGCTGTCTGTCTGTTCCTATGTATGCTTAGATCTTTAAAACTACGTGAAGGATTTTGATGCGGTTTTTTTTAATAGATAGAGTAATTCAATAGAAAGGTTCATATGTATAATACATGCATAATATGTTAGAGAAACACTGATAATGTTAGAGGTTTCTAATGCGATGTCGTAAATAAACATTTTTTTTGCGCTTACATTGCAAACGCTGGCTGAACCCTACGAGATAGATCAAAATAACGTAGTACAGTATGGTACACCTTAAAAAAGTCTACAAAAAAGTCTGGAATGGTATATGTCTATCTCTTAAGGATAATCCACAATAGCCATTTTTTATCCTTTACATTCTACGAGAAATAATGGCTTGATTACGAAGCAATTTTAAGCAATACAGCATTGATCCTTATCCAATTAAGTACCTTAAATGCATTGTGCATTTAATATTGATCAATATGGTCTATGGTTTACAGCATATAATTTGAATGAATATGTTCGAAGATATTGCAGATTTAAAATGCAGGGACATAGCGGTTGCAGAGGTACCGACCGGGGGGCCGGCACAGCCAGGATAAGGATAGAAATCGAATACAGAGAGCCAGAGAATCATCTGTAGAGCGTGAGGCTCGCCTCAGCCAGGACAGATGTATTGATTCCCCGAATTACTGATACCATCGGATACCATTATATTTTGCAATGACCATTAATAAATCGCAGGGTCCAACTTTCAACGCAACAGGCTTATATTTGAGCATTGAGTGTTTTTCACATGGTCAATTATATGTCGCTCTTTCAAGAGTAAACTCTAAAGAAAACATGTTTGTATTGTTTAACGACAAAGATGCTGTGAACGTTGTAAATAAAGAAATACTGTAGTATATTTAGTATCAGCATTTCAACCGTGTGAAGCCGGAGCAGGCAGCTAGTTGTTCTATATAATGCTTAAGTTATTAAATTTTTCCATTTTATAGATAATTTTAAGAGTTCGGGAGAGAGAACCCATAAAAAAAATGTCATTGATTTCCAAGCCAAGCATAGGAAACCTTTATATGAAGTTAAAATAAAGTTCATTCGATTCAACATCAGAATGGCATTTGATAATGTTTCACTACACTTTAATAATTATGTTGGTACATTGGCTGAGCTGAAAGAGATCCACCTCAGTCCTCTGTGCCTGACAAAGTTAGTGGATGTAGTTACGGACTGACATTGCAGTGATTTTTCGAGATTACTACGAGAGAGCTAGACGCGGATATAGCTGTTCACCAAATTACATCTGCGAACTCCTCCGTTTCTGCACTGACTTGTTATTTTATTTCAGCAGATCTAGTGAATTCACCCTTGCTTCCAGTTGTCCGATGCCGCATTTTCCTTTTTATCATTTTAATCCCGCTGTCCTCTCTATCATGCCAGGGTAATATACTTAAAAGATAGATATTCATCGCGTTCTACCTATCTTGTCTCGTACCTATCTTGTCTCGGAAAACTCTCGGGTAGGTGAATCTGCATCTCCGCAGTTTAATTTTTCAAATTTCAAGCTATTACCGCTTCTATGAGAAATGGGGGTGATCTACACCACTGGTCACCGGCCACTCTCATTCGGTCCAAATCAAATAGATATCGGCATGGGCGCCTATGCGGATGGATGATGATGACAGTCGAGTTTCGGTTCCAATCGGTCTTTTTCCCCTGAAGAAAAGAGTGGCCCACAGTTTTTTGGCGCTCTTGTTCCTCGGAACAGAGTGCTTATCAATTTGCCCAAAAATCTGTAATTTTCGAAATTTTGGCTGAAAATGATCTCAAACGATTTGGTTTGACTCACTGATCAAGAATCTGAGGTCGAAATCGATTCTGTCCGGCCGGCCGGCCATAGGCACGATAACTCTCGAACGAAAGGAGTTAGAGGATCGAATTTTGCAAGCTGGATTTGGATTGTAAATATCTCGGACAAGTTCGTTAATGGGCGAAACCCATCAAGCGGTTTCGGAGTTATGACCGTTTTTAGATATAAGTATAGATATCGGCAGGGGTGCCTATGCGGATGGATGATGATGCAGTCGAGTTTAGGTTCCGATCGGTCCTTTTTCCCTGAAGAAAAGAGTGGTCCCACAGTTTTTTGGCGCTCTTGTTCCTCAGAACAGAGTGCTTATCAGTTTGCCCAAATGTCTGTAATTTTCGAATTTTTGGCTGAAAATGGTCTCAAACGATTTGGTTCGACTCACTGATCAAGAATCCGAGGATGAAATCGATCGGTCCGGCCAGGCGGCCAGCCGGCCGGCCGTAGGCATGATAACTCTCGAACTAAAGGAGTTGGAGGATTGAAATGTGCAAGGTGGATTTGGAGCGTAAATATCTCGGACGAGTTCGCTAATGGGCGAAATCCATCAAGCGGTTTCGGAGTTATGGCCATTTTTAGAAAAAACATTTTTATGGATATTTCCGAAACCGATTACTCGATCTATCTGACATTTAGCATCAAATTGTAGAATCATGACCTTTATACGCATGTGAAGTTCTGTATTGATCAGGTTACCGCAAAGTGTCAAAAATTTTTTTTGAAAATTTAAAAAAAGAATTCCTACAATAACTCTCGAACGGAATGAGCTAGGCAGTTGAAATTTTCAGAGTAGGTTAGGAAGATGACTATGGTTGAGTTCGTTAGTGGGCAAAATAGGCCAGATGGTTTCGGAGTAACGAAAAAAAAATTTTTTTTAACAAACAAATTTCAAATTCAATTTTTATTGATATCATTTAACTCCAAAAAGCTAATACTTTCGGAGATATGATTTTTCGAAATTTCAATAATTAATCGTACTTCTGTTTTCACAGAATGCTATAATTATTCTATCTATGCTTCATTATATGATCTGTGTTCATACTCGTACATGTCATCCTGTTCTATAAGAGAGAGTTAAATTCATTTCAGCTATTAATTCGATTTCTTCCAAGGCGCAGTACTCATTCTCATATTGCTCATTTAATCTTGATAAATAAACTATTATTTGAATTGAATTTCCTTTATGATGCAGTTCTATCATAAGAATAGATTGATATAATTCCCAACTCTGAGAAACCAATACTTTCGGAGATATAATTTGTCTGTTTGAACAAGAGCGCCAGAAAGCTCCTGTCCACAGGGCTTGAACCAATTTTTTCTGTTGGGTTCAATATTTTTCTCGGTATAAACCATGCTATTATTATTATCAGATCGAGATCGTAAGGGTTGGTCCAGACGTTCAAACCTGCAACCGATACGATATCTTGTTCTATTACCCTATTTATTCAGTCCTAAGGACATTGTCAATGGTGTTAACATGCCTGAGGACGTCCTTGGGAGCCTTGGCTATCACGTAGTGAGGTTTCCTTGTCCGATTCACAGAGCCTGCATGTTTCGTCTGCTGACTGGCCCATGCTGTACGATTGGTATCTTTACCGACCCTATCAGCAGCGACACCATTACCCGAAGTTCAGCTCGTGGTAGCCGCTAGAGCTTTCTGGTATAGGATGGTGAGAAATCCACGAATCTTATTGCCTGTGAAAGTCCTGGAGTATTTCCTCAAAGAGCTGTTCGGTTATTCTCCTTGTTGGATCACTGCCGTGTAGTGGTCTTTTCCAAGCCCACAGAAGGGTTCTGGTCCAGCGGTTCTTACCCTGAAGGTCCTTTTCACAAGTTCATCGCTCTTCTCATTTCCTTCTATACCACAGATTCCTTGCACCCATAGAAGAGTTACTCCATTGCTTCTAGCCAGTTCCTTTATGGTATTCCGGTATTCCCTGGGTAGTAGGTAAACCTAGATGGGCGATTCTAGGTCTTTCAGTCGCAAAGATCCGCAGATCCGCAGAGACGCAAAGGGCCCTAAAGGGCCCGGTACCAATGCGGAACGAAAGATGGGCGATGAGGTGGAGTTTGGTTGGTAGGCACTGTATTGTGAGTCCAACACTCTCTAGGGCAACTTCCTAGAGGAACATGAGTTTCTCCACCTCTTGAAAAAAAAAAAAAGGTCTTTCAGTGTGGCCTGGCTCTCCGTTATAATATACAGGGTGAGTCTTTGACCACTGCATTAATTTTAACCAAAGATTCCTCTCATCAAATGAAACACTTTTTTCATTTACCATTTTTCCAGATCCGGCTCAGGTAAAAAGTTCAAGTTCAAGTTCAAGTTTATTTTATCAAAATCAAATACAATAAATTTATTTTAAATTCTGTCAGCTAAACCTATGGTTTAAAGATTTCACGATGTGCTAATACACTCCCGCTTATAAATTATCTATGACATTGTTGGCGGACGAGAATAAGGCATGGTAACGTGGTTTACAGCTTGATTCGGGATTCCAACGCTCAGGGACGGATCCATAAAAGTAGTGAAATTTCTGGAGTTTTCCATTTTAAAACATTCAATGAAGAATATCTCGAAAACGGTGCGTTTAAGGAGAAACAAAATAAAAACTGATTTTTTTTCGAAATTTCAACAGCCTTTTTACCTGAGCCGAATCTGGAAAAATGGTGAATGAAACAACTGTTTTATTTGATGAGAGGAATCTTTGGTTAAAATTAAAGCAGTGGTCAAAGACTCACCCTGTATATGTGTGCTTTCTTCAGGTTCCTTTTCTCACTTAAGCACAACTGTAGACAGCTAATGTCTCTGCCTATAAAATAGAGCGCTGATGTCCCAGGGGCACAGAGATCCTCAGCTTTGGCCCATATACCTCCATATCTGCACCCTTATCTGATTTTGACCCATCCGTATATCAAATGGATGACTTTTTGTCCAATCCATTAACGAGATTCACCGCATTTCGACGGTCTCTTATGAACGTTGCGAAAGATGTTTAAAAATTGATTATGGTTGGCATTTCATCTGAGGGCTTTGCCAAGAGGTTTGAGTCCAGTTGATCCAGTAGCCTCATATGTCCTACCCAGTTACCAGGTAAGAGTTTCCCGCTACGAGAAATTCTTATTGCATCCGACAGGCAATTTTCTTACATGTAAGTACAATAGGGGTAGATTAAGTATGATCTCAAACGCTGCTGTTGGATTGGTATTGCTAACTCCTGTGACACCAACACAGGCAAGTCGTTACAGTTTCTGCAACCGCCTGCGTGTGGTGGCCCCATCGTGCTAAGGATAGGTAGGTGACCTTGGGGTGTACTACTACTGAGTATAATCATATTGCCATTTCCGATTTCAGCCCCCATATATTCCCAAATGGCCTTTTGCAGGCCCACAAAGTTGCTGTGGCTTTGGAAAGAATTTTGTACATGTGTTTTCTCCACTTGAATTTGCTATCTTGAATTACTACTAGATATTTGTACTCACTGGGGAACTTTATGACTGAAGCTTTGAGATTCAGATCCGTCCGTCGGAATATTACAGGCTTTTCGTCCATAGAAAACCTCAAATTCCTACCCCTGAGGCTATATCCTATGAACTTTCGGTGAAATGATGGCCCTATCTATAAGAACAACTGAGTTAGCTGGAAATAGAGTTGCTGTGTTAGCCTAACGACCTTTTGTGGAAGATATATGATACTTCCTCTCTCTATCTCTTCCTATATCTCTCTCTGTATCGTGGCCTTTTCTTGGAATATGAAATATCCCGTAGCTATCTCCATTTAGGCCCATAAATGGTATTTTTTCAACAGATTGGAAACTTCAAATTGAAATAAAACATCAAGAAATTGAATTAAAGTTTTTTTAAGTTAATTCAAAGCTATTCATCATTTCAAAAGGATTTCTGGTATGTGACCCCCACGACTAATCGTTAACCAATTTTAGACTACTTTTTTCGTTGGTTTGGTGGGTATACTCAAAGGAAATAATCAGAAGGCGTTATATCACACGATATTGGAGGCCAATAAATAGGTGGTTGGTTGTGTGGCTGGTGGCACCACTTTGGTGGAACCATAGGTTGTCCATGTTCAACTCTTGGATTTGTGAAAACAAAAATTTCCATCGCAGCACGAATCTGAACTCTGACTTGTTAACTAATTTGGTAGCGTCGTTCAAGTTCCATATATTTTCATTATTCAAGCAGAAAATTTTCTGAACAAAAGTGTCAAAGGTTGTTACTTTGAGAAACGACATTCCAACGTAATCCCTATCGGAAGATGTCATGCAGCTAAAACAACATGATTTATAAGAGTAGAAATATTTTCTGCGAGTACCAGTATCCAACCTGGAATTCTTTCCCCTTCGAAATTTTCAGTGGATACATGTAACTAAGCTTCTGATGCCAATGATCAGGTTCTTTGAAAACCATTACTTTTTGAATACTCATTCTATTGATTTGCAGGAGAGGTACAATATTTGAGAATATAATGAAATGAAAGGCAATGTGACGAACCAAACTTTGTTAATTTCCTTTCCTTTCCATTTCTGCGGGTTAATTGAATACGCTAGATAATTCCAGTGTTTATTCATACAGAGCTCAGATTATTGGTATATCGGATAATTCACCTTGTTCGATATTGCATCCCTTATTCCAACATCGAGATTTCACTGTGGAACAGAAGGCATAAGGATCTTTGAATGGGTCTAACAATATAAATATTGCAGTTTCATTATACACACGGAATTCCCTGTAGCGCAGTTTTCATGTAGCCTCACCCCTATGAGAAATCAAGAAATGCACTCCTTTTGAAATACGGAGGTTCGGGCAGGATTATACATACAAGGAATCTATTAAAGATATATCAGAAATCTCTCAAGTACCACTACCCGATGGAATATTTACCCCAAAGATTGCATTCAATTACAGATCATTATACAGGCTGTCCTGGAAGGAATGCGACAAACGGAAGTAATAAACTGAACTAATCAAGGTATCGAGGGATTTCAATCGCCTTATGTCATTGTTTTGAATATACAGGCTGATTTCCGTATATTGGGTGAAATTTCCAATTCCAATAAATCTTGAACTAATCAACTGACAGATATCAAAGTTTTGCAGTTATATCAACCTTTGCGCCCACTTTCGTTTAACGTTTTAGAAATTGGCAAAGTCAGCACAAAAGTAGTACAGTTTTGGACATTATCTTTGGTAATATAAGTACACCATGTACGTGAACACTAAAAAATTCTTCCACTTTTATGAGCGTACAATTCAAAGATTTTGGCACTATCGTACAGGGTGACTGATAAACTCTATTTGTATATTGTTGTAGGGGATAACGTTGCACTGCGACCTTAAGGTCTATTGTGTCCCCCCGTCAGAGCTGTAGATAACATCATCATCTACAGCTTTATATATATATAATATTTATATACTAAATCTGTTATATATATATATATATATATATATATATATATATATGTATATATAATATTTGGAATATTTGTGAATTACTTAAGGGTTATTGACTCAATTTGGAGAATAATGGTTTGAACTCTTTATTCTTCGCCAAGCTTTCTCATTAGTTTAATGCTTCTTCGGGGCTTCTACAAATATAATCATGGTTTAATAAAATATACATTTAGAAATGGTCACTCACCGAATGTGAGGTTTATATAAAAAAACGTTCATCACAGCTAAAAACAGACATTCAATAAAATTGACGTTCAATAAAACTCTTATTTTTTGGTTTTTTAATCATCTAGAGGGTCATCGTAGAAATCCTCATGTCCAGACATTTCCAATAAATAGCTGTTTATTGAGCTTAATTTGTTCGTGCCCGTTTTCTTGTTCATAGCATTTTCACTTTCATTTATCTGAATCATTTAATGGATGAGTCTCTTCTGATAATTTTGTTCTGTTTTTAATATTCTCACATTTTCAAAATCTACATGGTGGTCCATATTGTATGCGTGTGTAGCCAGTGTACATCTTTCATGGTTTTTGGTTATGTCTGATTTGTGCAATGCCATCCTATATATATATATATATATATATATATATATATATATATATATATATATAGTAGAGGGGTTTCGTGGGATTTCAGTCAGTTATTAAGAAAGACTCTATATATATATATCTATATTTGTTCAGGTTATGACCTCATGATAGTGGACGCTATTGAGTTAATTCAGTTTCGGACGTGCTGCTCGACCCAAAAGGCAAAGGCGTTGTCAAGATTCCTTAGGGATAGCGGGACACTATGCCTGCTGGTGGCTTACTCCCTTAATTGGTTCTTGTTTGCGTTCAACTTCAATTTTGCATCTGCTCAGTAGAATAACAAAATTTACGAACATAGGAATTCATCCTTGTTTCAGTGGCGTTCTCACGGGGGGAGATAAGAGGATATGTCCAGGAAGCTCCAAGGTTCAAGCATTTACAAATACTAATTTGAGCTGCCTATTTCTGAAGATGAAATTATACATGAACTGGTGCACCGACCTAGGCTTTCATAAAAATATAGCAATGCGAATTTTCAATAGATATTTTCTCCTTGAGACATTTTTGTTATACAGGGTGTCCCGGCACTACGTGACCCTTTCTCAGGTGTAAATAAAGTATATAAAGACAAGTGAGGAATTCTGTAGTTTTTTCTCCTACGACGTCCCCCTACGAAGATATGTGCCTCCAAATGGTACTCCCATAATTCAATTTTTTTGTGATAATTTCCGAACGACTTAACGGATTCTGGTCATTTTTCGAATTGAATCAATACAAATATCTGTAATCATTTATTTCCTACACCTCACCCATAAGTCTTCAAGACCACCAGGAACGGACTGACCATAGCACTTACTGGTCAGACATTTTTTTTTTGGTTGAAGATATCGGCGAAATTTCCCTATTTATATATATTATCATTGATTTTGCAGAAAAAAGGTTAATTAGTGCAACAGTAAAAAAATGTACTGTTTTTGGGTTACACGTATTTTTATGATTTAATATCGAAATATTTTTTATGCCTAGAGATTAGAATTCCGAGAAAATTGAGATTTGTTACGTAGGCTAAACAGAAAACAGCAGAACAACAGAAAAATTATGAAATATGTGAATTTCTGCCTCTAACCCCCATAAAAGAATGTGCAAATCTGTGTATGGAACTAGGGTTTTTCCAAAAGTCCTAGAAAGCTGAGATTTGGTATGTTGGCTAGGAGAAACATACAAAAAACCAAAAAATTGAGAAATCTATAGTTTTCACCCTCCAACCCCCATAGTAGGGGATGCAGATCTGTTAATAAAACAGGTTACTTCTCGAAGTCCTAGAAGGTTGATATTTGGTATATAGGCTAGAAAAGAATACAAACCACAGTGCTAGAAATCCTGAATTGGGTATACAGACTAAAATAAGAGAACAAACAACAGAAAAATTATGAAATCTTTTTTTTCCTGCTAGATTAGTGTATAAATGAAGATATTGGCTATGAAGGAAGATCTGCTGTACAAGAAATACCCATTTTATCATAATACTTCACCATCCATTCCGAAAAATATTCAAGTTTCTAAAAATCCCAAACAACAATTCTGAAATGGATATATGGGACAATTACCAACCAAACGATCTACTGTTTGATCTGTTTCCCCGCATTCACAAGTAGGGCTCTCAACTGAGTTCCATCTGAAAAGTATGCTGTTGCAACGACCATGAGCTGTTCTTGAACGATTCAGAATAGAACATATTTTCCTGGGAAGATCAAACCCCGGAACTCTATTACAAGGATCAGTAATTAGATATTTATTGAGAATACACCAAGAAATCCATTCAGACTGCCCTAATTCCTTTTCGCTTTTATTCAAATTGAGAAAACAGTTGGACCATAAAGGCTTACGTAACTTCAATCTGGGAACCTTATGGTTTGGAATGTAGGAGAGAACCGGAAATTAATTCAGAAGATAATGAAATTTATTTCAAGAATTTGAAACAGCAGTGTGTCTGCGAATGTGAGGTGGAACAAAGTTTGAAAGAACTAGTAAACAATGAATAGGCGTAGATCTTATAATCATTAAAGGATACTTTGGGGGGTATATTCATTATAAATGGTTCCTTTCTTGGTTTTCTCCCCCAAACTCTGAAAAATATCTATAAAATGAAAAAATCATAATTTTGTGAATTGCTTCTACGTAAGAAACACAAGATATTTGTCAGAAGTTATCTATGGAACAATGTTGCTTGAAAAACAATAACCAAACAACACCAACGATGAAACAACTATTTTGTAACGTTTCAGAATCTATATCAGACTCCTTCGTCAGGCACTTACTAAAATGTTCAGAATTATTTTTTGTTGTATGCTATTCTAAAATTAGAGAATTGTCGTATTGACAGTATTTAAGAATAATAGTAACATAGTTCAACTTTACATAGAAATTTTCCAAAGTTCCAAGTCCTATTTTAATAAATTCAGCCAAATATGGTCAATTGAAATTGAATAAATTTGCAGAATTGCATTCTCTGTTCAACAAAATACAAATTGACTACTTAAGTTTTCTCTTAATACAATCAGATTCGGTCATTAGAATAATTGTATCACTCCAATCCATCATGTGATCTCCTTGGATCGTACATACACGTTCTGCTATTTTTTATTTCTGTATGTCTCTATTTCTCAAGTTATTCTTATGCTCTGACATTCTTACTTCTAGTGGTCTTGATGTTTCTCCTGTGTATGATTTACCACAAATACAAGGAATATTATATACACAGTTTTTTGATTTTTGTTTTTGATTAATGGGTTTTGTTTTTGTTGATAAAGACCTAAGATCATTTTGTGTCTTGAAAACGGTTCTTATATTGAACTTAGAACCAATTCTTCTGAAACGAACATAAGGGATCACATTCAACAGATTGTGTTCTTGTTGATTATTCTGCCATACCGTAATTTTGGACCAAGAAGTATAGGATTTGTAGAATTAGGGCTTGAAGAGGTCATTTTCAATTAGGGACTTAGCTCTCGAGATCTGAGAACTGTTTAACTGTGAAAATTTATTGTGAGTCTTGGCAACCAACATTACATGCGAGTTTTCGGGTGGGATACTTTCTTTCTAGATACGGTGAAAATTTAACGTGAAAACTGACTTTCTTTGATGATCGAAAGGACTCAATCGAATTTTTCCGCTGTTCCACGAAATTAAACTCTAGTATGGACAGACCCTATCATAAATGAAATCATGAGTTTAATGTTGGAAAATTCATGGAAATTTTCCACGAAATGAAAAGCACATATATTGTTCCGTTTATTACTTATAATGTGAAAAATTTTAAAATCGTCTATAATATGAACTGGCAATTTCCGATCCTCTAGGACGCAGCTGGTGGTCTCTAGGTAATAGGGGTCCGCCGATATTCTGATCTTCGATCCACACATAAATCCGCGGGAAGTCTTGCTAACGATAACAGAAATACAGATTGGGCTGAAATATACTGACTAACAAAGACACTACAACACCCAGAAGGAAATGTTTCTTTTTTGGTAAAAGAGATAGTATAGCAAGGAGTCAATGAATGAAATTTGAAGAAAAAAAAACGAAGGGTTTACAATTTTTATTAAGGAATTTATTAATAATGTGTTTGTCCACTGCAATTATTTACACACTCCCAAACACGTCTTGGCATTGATGCAATAAGAGGGTCTATTTCTTCTTGAGGGATACTATCCCAAGCTACCTGTAGTTCATGTATCAGAGCCGCCAAAGTCCGTAAGTGCATAGGTGAATTTATAAGCCTTCTACCCATGATGTCCCAAACATCCTCAATGGGCGAAAGAACGGGGAATCTGGGCGGCCATGGCAATAGATTCATGTGTCGCTTCAAAAAAGTTTAAACTAACTCTGGCAACATGAGGTCGAGCATTATCTTGCTGAAATATTGGATTCTCGATCCGGTTAAGGTAAGGGAGAACATATGGCTCCACTATTTCTTGAAGGTAACGCAGCGCTGTCATGTTACCTCGAATAAAGACTAAAGGTGACCTACTTGCATGTGCAATAGCACCCCATATCATAACGCCTACTGTCCGGTGTACATGACGCTCAATAACAAACTGAGGTTCACGTCTTTCTCCCCGACGTCGTCTAACCCTTTTTCGGCCATCATGTGCACCCAAGGAGAATCGAGATTCATCAGAAAAGACGACCTAATGTCATTCCACATTCCAATGTTGACGTTCTCTCTACCTCTGTAATCGTTGCCGCGATGCTCAACCGTCAGAGGTAACACAAGATAAGGCTGCAGTCCAAAAGACATTATCCGGCGGCAAACCGTTCGGACAGTTACAGGATGGCCTTGTTCTCCTAACCACTCATGAGCCAAAGATCGAGTTGTCGCAAATCGGTCTCTTATAGCCATAAGTCTTAGACGTCGATCTTGAATTTCATTTGTGCCCCTTCGACGTCCGGTGCCAACTCTTTTTCGATTTTGGGCATTATCAAACCACGCTTGACAACATCTCATAACAGTAGTTGGATTTCTGTTCGTACGGTTAGCGATTTCTCGAAATGACAACCCCGCCTCCCGTAGACCAATAATTCTTTCAAATTTACTTAGCTGGCGTTAATTTCCGCGAACACGTGCTTTAGGCATTTTAACAACAACTAAACATCGACTTTGGATCTCATCGAACAGCTGGTTTGTTTTAATATTTAAAAAAATTGCAGAAAACGACTACAATATGTAAGTAACAAAAAATATTCACATGAAGAAACCTCCCCAATTTTTTCCCCAAATTTAAATAATTTACTCCTTGCTATACTACCTATGTTTTAACAAAAATCAAATTAAAATTTAAACAGCTCCTTCTGGGTATTGCAGTATCTTTGTCAGTTAGTATAAATAAAGATGATAGTAGAAGATCCTAACCTAAGTCGACCTTCACCGAGCTGATAATAGAATGAAACATATTTTATAATAAATTTAGTATATTAGATAATATACTAAAAATGGGTTGCCTGAAAAAATCCTGGACAGACTATTTTCTTTTCTCCAACAATATAGATCCGATCGTGTTCAAACTTGGAACTTGTTAGTAGAGTTAGGTTCTGAAGGCTCTCGCAAAATATCTGCCATGTCGGATGAATCGTTTCTGATATATAGAAATTTTCAATGATTTTCAATGATTTTTTAAAAAAAATCTAGTGATACGATCTTCACAAAATTTTGCAAACATTTCCGTGTTCGCATTCTTCAACTAATGACCATATTTAAATCGGATCGGTTTAGTATTTTTCGAGTTATTAAGGAAATAACAACCAAATTTCATTTGGCGATAACTCCGAAACCGTTCGACCGATTATGCTTTTAAACAAATTCAAATGTCACATTCAGATGCACAACCTAACCTGAAAATTTCAAGTCGCTATCTTTTGCCGTTCTCAGGTTATCGAGACATGAAAAATATTTTTTAATAATTTTTTTTTAATTTTCTAGTGATACGATTCTCACAAAATCTCACAAACGTGCTTAGGTTTATATTCTACAACTATTCATCAAGTTTGGCCCATTATGCCCATTAACGAACTTGTCCGTCGTATTGCGATGCGCCACCTACCCTGAAAATTTCAAGTCGCTAGCTCTCTCCGTTCTCAAGTTATCGTGGAAACGGCCGGACGGCGGGCCGGACGGACAGAATCAAATTTGACCTCGACTTCTTCATCAAGGAGTCGAACCTAATCGTTTGAGACCATTTTCGGCGGATAAATCGAAAATTACAGACATTTGGGCAAAATGATAACGCGATGTTCCCCAGAACATACGCGCAAAAATAATTAAAAATAGTCTGTCCAGGATTTTTTCAGGCATCCCATTATTAGTATATTTTCTAATATACAAAATTCATTATAAAATATGTTTCATTCTATTATCAGCTCGGTGAAGGTCGACTTAGGTTCGGATCTTAGACTATGAGAAGAACCTACGTAACGGAGCGAGATCATTGCCGCGGTTTCACTTCCTAAGAGACGAAATGGTGGAGAAATCATCCTGTACATAGAGATCGTTCCAGCCAAAATAATTAGTAGGATTACTACTAGTTTAATACAATCGGAATTTGCGAGGCAGAAGTTGGGTTTGGAGACTAATCACCCTAGCAAAGATAAGACTTAATTATATTGAACGTGCGCTCTTCGATATCAAGCTGAACTGCTGGAAAGCTCAAAGTATTATGCCCATAACTTCCTTGAGCTTGCCTTGGATACTCCGTACGCATAACCGTAATCAACTTCCAAGGATGAGCATTCCCATAATGTTCCTATCGTAGAAAATAATTATGTTAACCAATATTCTGCTTTGAGTTATCTGTGGGATGGTTATAAACACTACACGAGTAGTAGTACACTTTTATCCACTACTAGCGGCCCGGTACGTGCTTCGCTAAGTTTAAAGTGAAATAATAAAAAAAATAATTGGAACTTCAAACTCATTCATTCAAACAAAAAAATATTTTATTGATTGCTAGCTATTTGAAAACTCAATCCAAAACTATTGGAAGGTTTTTTTGGGTTTTCTCTCCTAAACTCTAAAAAATATCTATAAAATAAAAATTAATTATTTTGTGATTTGCTTCTGCGTGAGAAACACAAGATATTTGTCAGAAGCAATCAATTGAACAATGTTGCCTAACAACCAACAACGAAACAACATCAACGAAGAAACAACTATATTGTAACGTTTCGTAGTCTATATATGACTCCTTCGTCAGACGCTTAATGAAAATCTTTAGAATTATTTTGTTGATAGTTATTGTGAAATTCAAGAATTGTCTTTATTAATGAAAACGAAACCCATGAATGAAAAACAAAAATCAAAAAACTGTGTATATAATATTCCTTGTATTTGTGGTAAATCATACACAGGAGAAACATCAAGACCGCTAGAAAAAGAAAGTCAGATCATAAGAATAACTTGAGAAATAGAGACATACAGAAATAAAAAATAGCAGAACATGTATGTAAAATCCAAGGAGATCACATGTGACAATTCTTGAATTTCACAATAACTAGGTATCAACAAAATAATTCTAAAGATTTTCATTAAGCGTCTGACGAAGGAGTCTGATATAGAATCGGAAACGTTACGATATAGTTGTTTCTTCGTTGATGTTGTTTCGTTGTTGTTTGTTAGGCAACATTGTTCAATTGATTGCTTCTGACAAATATCTTGTGTTTCTCACGCAGAAGCAAATCACAAAATAATTAATTTTTATTTTATAGATATTTTTCAGTGTTTGGGAGAGAAAACCCAGAAAAAAACCTCTCAATAATGAGTATACCTCCCACAGTATCCTTTAATGATTACTCAATCCAGAACATTTGGATAAACAATATTTTTTGTTTTTCCATTTTGAGCATTAATAAACAAACGGCTTGAGGTTTTTCATTTCCGACCGTTAATTTTCTGCTTAATGTTTGAATATTTTGACTAATTTCAATACAAAAATCCGTCCGATCGAACGGATATTCATTATAGATTTCGTAACTTAACGGAAAAATCCAAATCCCAAGATACGTTTACTGGAGTAACGCTCCCTTAAGTATTTCATTGGGTAAAAATGAAAAAAAATTAAGAGAAAGCTATTTTGGAAGCTCCGAGATTCCAACCCGCCGCGCTGCGAGGCTCGGAAGGCTCGGGAGCTATAAATTCCTAATCCAACGCCTCAGCTCACTCGGCCACGTTGCCTACGTGAATCAACTGCGATTATGTACCAAATAAAGATTTTTAGTAGGTACAGGCATGATTTCCATCTTTCGATTTTCAGAATATCGTCTATCCTGTTTTTCCGTATTTTTCTCGATAACCCCCTTCGAAATTTCCCAAAACCTCCCTCCTAACTACCAAAAAAAAATCACATTTATAGTGTTTAAAGTTTCCTTTGATAAATGAATAACCGCTCGACCGATTTCGTGCAAACTTCACATAAACCATCTACTAAGCAGTTTGAACAAAGCCTAAATATTTGGTTAGGGTAGGTGAGCCCGTTCTTGAGTTATAAAATTACAACGAAAAGTGGCATTGATTTTTATATATATTGACAAATTTTGTCGTCTGACACAACACATGGATCAAAATGTTTCCAAACTGACTGAGAACTAGTTGCGGTTACCCATCTACGTACAGAATTCACCCAAGGTGTTTAGATCAAGAAAAAAAAATTAATATTCCCAATATTTCCAAGGATAGAAATCCGACTGTAAAAACAAGTGTCCAAAGAAATCTGGTCCACTTTTTGGCGCTCTTGTACCTCGGAACAGAGTGCTTATCAATTTGCCCAAATGTTTGTAATTTTCGAATTTTTGGATGAAAATGGTCCTAAACGATTTGGTTCGACTCACCGATCAAGAATCCGTGGTCGAAATCAATTATGTCTGGCTGGTCTGGCCGGCCGTAGGCACGATAATTCTCAAACGGAAAGGAGTTAGAGGATTGAAATTTGCAGGGAAGGTTTGGAGCGTAAGTATCTCGGATAAATTCGTTAACGGGCGAAATCCACCAAGTGTTTTCGGAGTTATCGCCGTTTTTAGAGAAAAAAATTTATGAATAATTCTGGAACCAGTCACTCGATATATCTGAAATTTAGCCTCAAATTGTAAAATCATGACCTTTATATGCATGCAAAGTTTTGTATTGATCGGATTGCAGTAAAGTGGCAAAAACCTACGGCCGGCCGTAGGCACGATAACTCTCGAACGTAATGAGGTACTCAGTTGAAATTTTCAGGGTAGATTCAGGAAATACATTTATCGGTTATGTTCGTTGTGGGCTGAATTGGACCAATGGTTCCAGAGTAACGAAAGAAAAAAATTTTATACATTACAAATTTCAAATTCAATTTTTTTCCAGATGCAATTCTATCATATGAATCCATTGATGTCATTTTCAACTCTAACAAGCTAATACTTCCGTAGATACGATTTTTTCAAATTTCAATAATAATCGTACTTCTATGTTTTCACAGAATGTAAATTCTATCTGTGTTCACTGTTCATTCATGCCATCTCATCTACCTATAAGAGACGTGATATTTTATATTCATTTCTGTTCTAGTTTGTTTATATAATTCGTACTTTGAAAATATTTTAGGTTGGAAAACAAGGTTCCGCATCTTGAATTTGCGAATATATACAAGACTGTTTTGATACCAAAAATAATACTGACTTGTTGCATATTGAATAATTTATGTGCAAATATTGGGGATGACGTTTCAGAATATTTAGAATTGGATCATTTTAATGATGTAGTTTATGAAGGCAATAGGAAAGAACATCCTAATGGAATCATCAAAAGAAGTAGTGAAACATGTTTCTACAGTATTTTCATGTTGTTAGCAAAAAAATGCTGACTCTTTTTTGAGTTAAGGTCCATAATACAGAATGAATTTGTTAGTGGTAATAACTTTTAAGTTATGAAAAGAGGTTTGTATTTTATTAATATATTTTGAACTATTAAAATAATTTGTTCGTCAGCCTATACCTATTCAAATACAAGGAATAAATGGACAATCTGTTATAATTGTCTCCAGCCTTGCTCTTGATATTTTAATGATACTTTCCTACTTATTTCGGGATGGGAAAACTATGCACCGAGTGTAAGTTCCAACATCCCATTACACGAGGTTGAATCATTGCAGATTACTCATTTAATCTTGATGAATAAACTATTATTTGAATTTAATTTCTTTTATGGTGCAGTTCTATTACAAGAATCCATTGATATCATTCCCAACTCTGAGAAACCAATACTTTCGGAGATATGGTTTGTCAAAAATTGAACAAGATCTCCAAAGCTCCTGCCACAGGGCTTTGGAGCCTTTTTTTGTGATTTTTCTGTATTGCCCTGATATATTCTACAGTATAGATCCGATTGAATTCAAATTCAGTACTTTACTGTGAAATATGGTTTTGAAGGCTCTTGAAAAATTTCAATGCTGTCGGATGGATAGTTTGTGAGATACAGAAATGTTTAATTATTTTTTTAATTTTTCTAGTAATGTGATCCACACAAAATTTCGCATGATTCTCGTGTTGGTATTTTTTAACTAACTATACCATGCTTCAATTCGATCAGATCAGTATTTTTTGAGTTATAGGGAAAACAAACTTTCCGGTGTCTATAATTCCGAAACTACTACACTGATTTTCTCGATTAACGAACCATTCGGACTCCAAACGTACTCTGAAAATTAGAACACTCTAACTCAATGCCGTCGAGCGTAATCGTTCTGATGGCCGGACAGAATCAAGTTTGACCCTGGATTCTTGATCAGTGAGTCGGAACTAATTGTTTTAGACCATTCTCAGCTGAAAATTCGAAAATTAAAGTCATTTGGAAGCATTGATAGACAGTCTGTTCAGATGAACAAGCGCGACAATAACACAATATTTTCGCAAAATTTGTATTGATCGACATGATTTCCATCTGGAGCGGAGAGGAATGGATCGTTATGGAACGGAACGGAACGAAAATTTTGAAATTCATAAATTTAATTACCGCGGATCGGAACAGCCTGGAATGGATCGGAACCTGAAGAAGAAGAACTTTGAAGATCATAGTAACATACTAGTAGTTTCCCTTTGTATAGAAATTTCGAAGTGCCAACTCCTTTTTCAACAAATTCAACCAAATATGGTCAATTCCAATTCTGTAATTTGCAAAATTGAATTCTCTGTTCAACAAAATACAAGTCGACTCCTCAAGTTTCCCTGTGATGTCGGGCTCTGTCATCAGAATCTCAGTTTTACTCCTATCCATCATGTGATTATAGATATTATTTCATTCAAGAAGAATATCCAATTCTCGAACTTTCTCCAAAGTTATCGATGTCCAAAACAAAATCGATAGTTGCCTTGTGGCTTTCAGGCATTTTATTGCGGTTTAACAAAGTCAAGCTTTATTGAGATGTCAATGAAAGTTCTCCAGAGTGGGGACGGATTGTCATTTAAAACCCCTGTGCGCTCTACTCTAAGCCCCCATAACTTTCATAATACTCGAAATTTTTATGCTAAAAGTGATGATATCCCAAAAAATTGGTTCAAGCCCTGTGGACAGGAGCTTTTTGGCGCTCTTGTGCAAACAGACAAATTATATCTCCGAAAGTATTGGTTTCTCAGAGTTGGGAATTATATCAATGGATTCCTATGATAGAAATGCATCATGAAAGAAATTAAATTTAAAAAAAGTGTCGTTTGAAAAAAATGCTTCAAAAATTATTTTATAAAGAATGAGCAATCTGCAATGATTCAACCTCATGGAATGGATTGTTGCAACTTAGACTCGGTGCATAGTTTTCACAACTCGAAATACCTAAGGAAAGTATCATCGAAATGCCTAGAGCAAGGCTGGAGACAATCATAGCAGATTGTCCATTTATTCCTGATATTTGAGTAGGTAGTGGATTACGAACAAATTATTTTAATAGTTCAAAAGATATTAATAAAATACTATCCTTTTTTCAAAATTTAAAATTGAATAGTCCATACCATTAACACATTCTTTTCTGTATTATGAACCTCAACTCAAGAAAAAATGATTGATGCACAAATGTAGATCCATATTTCAGTATTTTTTTGCTAGCAACATTATGAAAATACTGCATATAGGAACATGTCTCACTACTTAAGGAAGTAAAAGGTAATATTAACCTCAGTGGTCAACGAACACTAATTTCGTTTCATGATTCCATTATGTTCTTCTTTCCTATTGCCTCCATAAACTACATCAAAGCAGTCTTGTATATATTCACAAATCCAAGAATCGAATACTTTCCCAGAGAACATAACAACTATGAATTTATAATCTCTAATAGCTAGAAAAGATGAGATTTATGAATAGTGATCACAGACAGATTCTGTGTTCACATTCTGTGAATACATTGAACTTGCGATGTATTATTGAAACTTTGAAACATCATTTCTCCGAAAGTATTAGCTTGTTGGAGTTGAAAATGATAACAATGGATTCTTGTGATGAAACTGCATCTTAAAAAAATATGAATTCAAAAGTTGTTATGTGAAAAAAATATTTGTTTTCGTTACTCCGAAACTATTAGACCGATTTTGCCCAATAACGAACCGAACTGAGATATTTATCCCTCAAACCTACTCTGAAAATTTCAACTTTCTAGCTCATTCCGCCGTTCGAGAATTATCGTGTTAACGGCCGGCCGGACAGAATCGATTTGGAACACGGATTCATGATCAGTGAGTCAAACCAAATCGTTCAAGACCATTTTCAGCCAAAAATTCGAAAATTACAGACATTGTTCCGAGGAACAAGAGCGCCAAAAAGACCGTCAAAAGCGTGTCAGGCTAAAGCATTGAGGGTTCCGTATAAGTACTAGAAACACTAATTGGAAGGAATTTATTTCCATTCAGCATTTATGAATGTGAGGAAAGAAACTAATAGAAATGTACACTCATATTTTTTGCGCGCATGTTCTGGGAAACAGCGTGCTAACATTTTGCCCAAATGTCTGTAACCTTCGAATTTTTTGCCGAAAGTGGTCTCAAACGATTAGCGATTAGGTTCGACTCACTAATGAAGAATTCGAGGTCAAATTTGATTCTGTTTGGCTGACCGTTGCCACGATAACTTGTGAACGGAAAAAGATAGTGACTTTAAATTTTCAGTGTAGGTGGCGCGTCCAAATACGACGGACAATTTCGTTAATGGGCATAATCAGCCCAAAGGTTTCCGAGAAATAATTTTGTCATCGAAGACGTTCGTGAAATTTTGTGAGAATTGTATCACTAAGAAATTTTAAAAAAATTATTGAAAAATATCATTTATGTCACGATGGAAATAGGAAGTGACTTGCAATTTTTAGGGTTGATATTGTACACCTGAATGCGACATTTGAGATCGGTAATGGGCATAATCGGCCAAACGGTTTTGGAGTTATACCCATCTGAAATTTGGTTGTTATTCCTAAATAATTCGAAAACTAAGATCCAATTCAAATATCGCAACTAGTTGTAGAATGCCGAAGCGAAAATGTTTGCAAAATTTCGTGGGGATAGTATCACTACAAAATTTTAGAAAAATCGACAAAAATCATTGAAACAAATTCTATACATCAAAAACTATTCGTCTGACATCGCTGAAATTGTTCGAGATCCTTCAAAACCTAACTCTACTGCCAAGTTCCAAGTTTGAACACGATCGGATTTATATTGTTGGAGATCCAAGAATGAGTTCAATAGCCGGATGGGTGACCGTTGCCTCGATAACTTCTGAACGAAAAGAGATAGGGACTTGCAATATTCAGGGTAGGTTGTGCCTCTGATTGGGAGGGTTAAGTTGTTGGGCGGTCTGGAATATAATCTTCTCGATAACTCAAAAACGGCAGATCCGATATAATTGAAACTTCTTGAGGAATACCAACATGACGACGTATGCTAAATTTGTTGATGAACTTGTCCTTGAAATTTTTAAAAAATTCATAAGAAAATAATATGTATCTCACGATAATTTGAGAACGGAAAGAGTTTGCGGCTTGCAATTTTCAGGGTAGGTTACACATCCGAATGCGACATTTGAATTCGTCAATAGGCATAATAGGCCAAATGGTTTTAGAGTTATACACATCTGAAATGTTTTTCTTATTCCCTCTATAACTCAAATATACAAATCCGATACAATTTAAAACTCGGTAATTACTTGTAGAATACCGACGCATATTTAACGAATATCAATTCAGCTGGAATATATGTCAGAATTAAAAATTCTAAAATGAATTGGTACAAAATGTATTCATATCTAATAAAAGCTGAGAAAACGGTCTATATCGATGGTAAATTTGATTTAGAGTGTCCAACAGAGGTGAAATTCTACTGAATTCACGTCAGTGCTTAAATCAATTTTTGGTGCTCTTGTTCCTCAGAACAGAGTGCTCATCAATTTGCCCAAATGTCTGTGATTTTCGAATTCTTGGCTGAAAATGGTCTCAAACGATTTGGTTCGACTCACTGATCAAGAATCCCTGGTCGAAATCTATTCTGTCCGGCCGTCCGTTAACACGATAACTCTCGAACGAAAGGAGTTAAAGGATTGAAATTTGCGGGATAAGTTTGGAGCGTAAATATCTCGAACGAGTCCGTTAACGGGCAGAATCTACCAAGCGGTTTCGGAGTCATGGCCGATTTTAGTAAAAAATTTTTTTATGAATATTTCCGAAACTTATCTTCCAATCTATCTGAAATTCAGCATCAATTTGTATAATAATTACCTTTAGATGCTTGCGGAATTTTGTATTTATCGGGTTGCCGAAAAGTGTCAAAAAAAAATTTCTTAAATTTTTAAATTTTGTTTCTACAATAACTCTCCAACAGAATGAGCTAGGCAGTTGAAATTTTCAGAGTAGGTTTGGGAGATAAATATATCGGTTAAGTTTGTTATTGGAAAAAATAGGTCAGACGGTCTCGGAGTAATGAAAAAAAAAATTTGTTTTGAACTCACACATTTCAAATTACATTTTTTTAAGATGCAGTTTCATCATGAAAATCCATTCATGTCAATATCAACTTCAACAAGCTAATTCTTTCGGAGATATGATTTTTCGAAATTTCAATAATGAATCGTACTTAGATATGTTTTCACAGAATGCTATAATTATTCTATCAATGAATCATTATATGAATTGAGTTCATACTCGTACATGTCATTTCGTTCTATAAGAGAGAGTCAAATTCATTTCAGCTATTTTAATTTGATTTCTTCCATGGTGCAGTTCACATTCTCAGATTGCTCATTTAATCTTGATAAATACACTATTATTTGAATTCAATTTCCTTTATGATTATGATGAATACATTGATATCATTCCCAACTTTGTGGAACCAATACTTTCGGAGATATGATGTGTCAAAGATTGAACAAGAGCGCCAAAGCTCCTTTCCACAGAGCTTGAATCATTTCTTTATGTGGCTGTTCACTAGCAAAATATCCAAGGAAAAGTAAATATAACACACTCAACATTTTGCAACACAGAAATCAGGAAAATATTTTCTCGTTAATTTTCGGCGAATTGAAAGGCTGCATTGAAATAAATTTTTTCGATGTCGAACGAAAAAAATGTTCTCGCCCAAAACCCAATGTAGCCGGGAAATTCACGTGTTGGATAGAAGTGAATTATGGCGAATCCATTCGCATACTCGAATATTTCCCACATTCCGTTATTCGCCAGAAAAAGATGACTTCTCCCAATTTATATTTCCACTACCGGATCACATATTTCCCGAATTCAAATCGTCAAAACCTGCTCGTTATTTGGTGAGCGACGCTGTGATCATAACTGCATTAATGAATACAAAATATTACGGCACTACAGCATGATGGGGAAAATGATTTCCTCGCCAGGAGGAGTGAAATAATATTTAATATACAGGGTGTTAGTGAATAAGTGCGAAAAACTTCAGGAAGAGTTTATGTATGAAAAAAATTGGTTCAAGCCCTGAGGACAGGAGCTTTCTGGCGCTCTTGTTCAAACAGACAAATTATATCTCCGGAAGTATTGGTCTCTCAGAGTTGAGAATTATATCAATGTATTCTTATGATAGAACTGCATCATAAAGGAAATTCAATTCAAATAATAGTTTATTTATCAAGATTAAATGAGCAATCTGAGAATTATAACTGCACCATGGAAGAAATCAAATTAAAATAGCTAAAATGAATTTGACTCTCTCTTATAGAATAGGATGACTTGTACGAGTATGAACAAAGATCATATAATAAATCATAGATAGAATAATTATAGCATTCTGTGAAAACATAGAAGTACGATTAATTATTGAAGTTTCGACAAATAATATCTCCGAAAGTATTAGCTTGTTGCAGTTGAATATGATATCAATGGATTTTTATGGTGAAATTGCATCTTAAAAAAAATTTAATTTGAAATTTATAAGATAAAAAAAACTTTTTTTTTCGTTACTCCGAAATCATCTGACCTAATTTACCCAATAACGAACTCAACCGAGATATGTACCTCGCAAACATACTCTGAAAATTTCAACTGCCTAGCTCATTTTGTTCGAGAGTTATTGTAGAAACAAAATTTAAAAATAAAAAAAAAATTTTTCGACACTTTACGACAGTCCGATCAATACAAAACTTCGCAGGCGTATAAAGGTCATTATTCTAAAATTGTATGCTAAATTTCAGATAGATCGAGTGATCGGTTTCGGAAATATTCATAAAAAATATTTTTACTAAAAACGGCCATAACTCCAAAACCGCTCGATGGATTTCGCTAGTTAACGAATCCGTCTGAGATATTTACGCTCCAAAGCTACTCTGCAAATTTCAATCCTCTAACTCCTTCCGTTCGAGAGTTATCGTTTTCGATACTTCGGAACCATCTGTCCTATTTTGACCAATAGGACCCTAACCTACTCTGAAAATTTCTACTGCCTAGCTCATTCCGTTCGAGAGTTATTGCAGAAACAAAATTTGAAAATTTTCAAAAAATTTTTTTGACACTTTACGGTAACCCGATCAATACAAAACTTCACGTGCGTCTAATGGTCATGATTCTACAATTTGATGCTAAATTTCAGATAGATCAAGTGATCGGTTTCGGAAATATTCATAAAAAATGTTTTTACTAAAAACGGGCATAACTCCAAAACCGCTTGATGGATTTCGTCCGAGATATTTACGTTCCAATCCTACCCTGCAAATTTCAATCCTCTAACTCCTTTCGTTCGAGAGTTATCGTGTTAACGAACGGACGGCCAGAATCGATTTTGACCACGGATTCTTAATCAGTGAATCGAACCAAATCGTCTGATACCATTTTCAGCCAAAAATTCGAAAATTACAGACATTTGGGCGAATTGATAAGTACTCCGAGATACGGGGTGTTAGTTTTTCTTAAAAACTGACTATTTATTTATTGCTGTGAAACCGGTCAAATTATGCAAATGAAATTTGGTGGGTTTCAAGTGGTTGTTCTTGTGCACATGTTCCATTTGCTTTTCACTCCGCATACGAAGTCGATCGAGCTGAAATTCCGTACTCGATTGCCCAAAGTTATGTGCGGAATTTCAACTAATTCTGACGCATACTTCCATGAAAAGAAAATTCTTGAAGAAAAACAATTTTAAGTTTTTTTCTAGTGAAATTAGCGCGACAGCATTCTACAAGTAATTACAGAGTTGTAATTGGATCAGATCTGTATATTTTGAATTATAGAGGAAATAACAACAACATTTCAGATGGGTATAACTTCGAAATCGTTATGCCGATTATGCCCAAGACTGCTTGGATCTCCAAAAATACAGGGTGTCTCAACGAAAATTTGACCCACCCCCCAGAACTCAAAATCGAGGAATTTTCGAAGATTTAAAAAAACAGGTCAACTTCTGTTTTGAAGAGGACACGAACTTCAATCATGAGTTTGTTCCGAAAAAACAACCTCCATGAAGGTGGCATCAACCCCCAACATTTTTTGAATAGGGAAGGGATGTCGAGTGTTAGTTAGTTTGGAAGTTATTTATTTATTTAACCCAGTTAAACAATTCAAAATCAGTTTATTATTTACGAAATAAGGTAATAATTGAACTTACTGTCAAAAGGTAATGTTGAACAGACAGTTGAACCGCCCAAACTCAAGAACCTTAGAATTTTGACTTTATTCATCAAATGCTTAACATATTGGTGACTTCTATTTCTTTCTGGATGATTGTCATTAAGATACCTTGCAGTTAATCTAGCATTTTCGTCATTCTCATAGTGTTATTTGAGAAATTCCATTCTTTCTTCTATAGAATAGACCTCAAACCGAATAAAGATGCAGAGAAGAAAGACTGAGACACATTTGAGAAAGAATCTTGAAAAAAATAGTATAATGTAATGAATTGTCTCACACATTTTCCGATCATGAACGATAAGAAAATGGAATGTTTCTAGAGTAAAAACTTTCAAAAATTCAAATTGTTCCACCATTAATTAAAAAAATTTGAAAAGTTCTACTGCGATGTTTAGGGAACATAAAAAATTTCTTTACTAAACAAATCCAACATCTCCTCCCTATTTAGAAAATGTTGGAGGTTGTTGCCACCCCAGGTGGTTTTTTCGGGGAACAATGTTGTCATAGGATTTCTTTCTCCCTAATACAGAACTTGAAAATTATTTTTGGATTCTCCAAAACTCTTAGGTTCATAAGTTTCGCGGTTCAACTGTCTGTTCAATATCACCTTTTCATCAAGTTCAATTATTACATTATTTCGTGAATAATGGACCGATTTTGAAAATTTTAACTGGGTTGTGTACAGAACATAAATAACTTTCAAACTAACTAATACTCGACATCTCTTCCCTATTCAAATAAATGTTGGGGGTTGATGCCACCTTCGGAGGGGTTTTTTTCGGAACAAACTCATGATGGAGATTCGTCCCGCTCAAAACCGAAGTTGACCTGTTTTATTCTAAATCTTCGGAAATTCGTCGTTTCTGAGTTCTGAGAGGGATCAAATTTTCGTTGGGACACCATGAATAGATCCGATCGTGTTCATATTTGGAACTTGGCTGTGTTTTTGAGGCAAAATTTCAGCGATATCGAAGAGATAGTTTCTGAGGCATAAAATTTTCTTCAATATTTTTTTTATTTCCTAGTGAAACGATCCTCAGAAAATAATTTGACAAAAATTTGCGCGGTGGCATTCTACAACTAATTACCATATTTGAATAGGATCGGATTTGTATTTTCTGACTTACTGGGGAAATGACAACAAAATTTCAGATGGGTATAGTTCCAAAACCGTTTGGCTCATATAACATATTAAAAAACTCATATTTCACATTCGGATTCACAACCTAATCTAATCGATATCTCTTTCCATTATAGTGAGATGAGTAATATGTTCTAATAATTTTTATAAAATTTTCAAGTGATACGATCCTCACAAAATTTCATATACATCTATTTGTCAATATTCTACAACTAGTTACCAAGTTTAAATTTTATTGGAACTGTATTGGTTGAAACCAAAATCATTACTAGGAAACCATTGGGCCGAATATGCCCATTAAAGAACTTGTCCGTCGCATTTGGACGCGACACCTACCCTGCAAATTTCAAGTTGCCATCTCTTTCCGTTCGAAAGTTGCCGTTGCCGGCCAGACATAATCAAATTGGACCTCGAATTCTTCATCAGTGAGTCGAACCTAATCGTTTGAGACTATTTTCGGCAAAAAAAATCGAACAGTTTCGGAAATAAAGCTCAAACTTTATTATGGCCATAAACCTGAAGCCCTTCAGCCGATTTTGCCCGTGAACGAACTCAACCGGCGCAAATTTGACCCCGATAAAACTCTGAAAACTTGATGCTCGTCGATATTTCACATAATAATAATATTGAATTAAACTAAGGGAAAACTAAGTTCGCCGTCCGATCCGAAGGTCGGACCGCTTATACTGGATGGATGAGATACAGGCGAGGCGTATTTCAAGGAGACTCGCTAAGCCCGTTATTGTTCTGCATAACACTTCTACCATTAACAACTGAGTTGAGGGCAAGCAGAATAGGGTGCAAGGCCGGGCCACCAGACAGAAGAGAACATCTGATCTCACATCTACTCTACATGGACGACTTAAAACTGTACGCTTCTTCCAAGGCAGCACTACAACAACTACTGAATATCGTTGCCGAATACACCTCAGCAATAGGAATGTCATTCAGTTTGGACAAATGTGCTGTTTTTCATCTAAGCAGAGTAAGAACTGAAGAAACCGGAGAAGACATCGACCTAGAAGGGGGAATAAGCAATCGAGGCCTCGAAGAGGAAGAAACATACAAATTCCTCGGGATGAAACAATGAGGTGCACTGGAGACAACCCAAATCAAGGATGTCTTAACAGCTAGCTACAAAAAGAAGATCCGAGATATATGGAAATTACAGCTGTCCGGGAAAAATAAAGTATCTGCTACGAACAGCTTGGCAGTACCGATAATCACCTACTCATTCGGGATAGTTAACTGGACAGTGAATGAAATTCTCGAGCTAGACAGAACCACTCGTAAAGTGATGAACATGAATCGTAGCCTGCATCCCAACTGCTCGATTCAAAGGATATATCTTCCACGAATGCAGGGAAGCAGTGGTTTGCAAAGTTTGGAATACCAACACCATCAACAAACGTTGGAAATGTCAATAAGGATATTGAGAAGCGAAGACCCGCTTCTGAAAATGGTGGCTCAGTATGAAATCAGGAACCAAGGAGCTTTCCTATTTAGGGCTAGTCAGAGAGCTTTGGAGAAGCTCTGTATAACCGGCATATCAATCGATCATGAGCTAGCAGGCCAAAGAAGAGTTGGCAGAGAGATAAGGCACGCACAACTGAAGAAACTACTCGAAGATCACATGAGTAAACACCTGCTCTCCATATACTTCAGGAGTTTGAAAGATCAGAGCCTATTGGAAGAATTATCCTTCGCTTTTTTGAAGTCCGCTGGACTCAAGTCGGAAACGGAGGGATTTGTTATAGCTTGTCAAGATGGGGTTATAAATACCAGATGGTATAAAAAGAACATCATGAAAGTGGACACCCCCACAACGTGCAGAGCATGCCACAGCCAGCAAGAAACTATTATGCACATTCTGTCTGCTTGCAGAGTTCATGATCCATCAGGATATGTGGAAAGACACAATGCGGCACTCCAAATTCTCTATTTCCATCTGAGAGAGGTTTATGGTATAGACAAGGAACCAGTGCTACCATATGTGCCTCTGGAGATTGAAGCAGTTGTTGAAAATAGCAGGGTTCGCATATACTAGAACTATGCGATTCCAACAACTTGGCAGATCCACGCCATAAAGCCAGATATACTTCTGCTGGGCAAAGAACTCAAGGAATTGTTTGTCGTCGAATTTTCCTCCCCCGCAGAAAATAATGTGGTGATGAAAGAAAAACAGAAGAGGGACAAATACAAGGATTTAATGTTTGTACTTGGGATCCTGTTTCCAAGGCATAAGGTTAGGATGGTCATACTAATCCTAGGATGACTAGGCGAAATGAGAGCGAACTACGTGACCGAATTGAAGATTATTCCGGCCTGCAAATCTCTGGCCGAGGATTTAGCTCACAGAATGCAGAAAGCGGTGTTGCTCAGATCACTTCGTGTCATCAGGTATCAACTATGAAGGCCGCTTGCAGCTCATCTCTTTTGTTAAGAGAAGCTGTAAGGGCAGGACGAAGAACTACTCCAAGGAACGTGCGAGAGGTTTTTAAGTGAGTAACCATCAACATCTGGGGTCTCACACTCCTGAGAGAAGCAGACCCTCCCAGGGCGCGCCTATAAGAGGTTTTTCCTCTCGAGCAAAAAAAAATCGCATGGTAGATTGAAATAAAAAGCAATTCAGTTAGTTCAATTCAAACATTCAATAGAATAAGCCTCCACTCGATGGAGATTCATTAAAATCATAGATGAATATTCATGCATCTTTGTTTTAAATATTGCAATTGTTTCGCTTACGCTATAGCTTTCGCATAAACATTATACTTGGATAACTAAACTTAATCTCGAGAATATTATCTTTGGTACTGAACAAAATGTAGAGACTTTAATTAACTCTCTTATTCTTAGTAGGAACTAATGAGGTTATGTAAAATTTTGTAGATTTCTCCATTTAAGACATTTTAATGAAATTTGAACGTAGTGAATATAAGTTCCCACCGATATATTCCAACGTACTCGGAACAACTGAAACACGTTTAGTTCTGGATTCTATATTATTGTATACGCTATAAAAACAGAGACAATGAAGCTATTGCTTCATTGAACGAATAAAACAAATTTAATGTTATCGTTCATTTACAATCACAACAATAAACAATTTGCACTAATGGGTGTTTATATTAACCTCGCTAATTATTTATGTTTTGAGGCTAATAATGGAGCTGAATATAAATTTGTTTCAGTATAGCTGAATAGAATGTGTGACCACAATCAAGAATTATAAAAATTGTTATCATTTCTGTTATTTTGAGTTATTTTGATATTCAAAGAAAAATGCCATTTTTCAATATAAATGATCGGATGTTTATTTCATTATAAAGAAGAAGCTATGCCGTTAATAGTGGAAAATAACATCAGGCGAATGACCACCACGACCACGCTTACAGGACCATAACCTTTTAATGAAACTTTCCATTACCAAATCGCAAAGTAGCTGCCCTATGTCTTCTATAGCCTCACGAATTCCATCTTTGAGGTCTTGAATCGACGCTGGGCTATTGGCGTAGACCTTCTCTTTCACGTGGCCCTAAAGGAAGAAGTCGCAAGGTGTTAAATCACAAAATCTCGGTGGTCAATTGTGATCACCTCTTCGAGAGATTACACGGTCCGGAAACTTTTCCTGCAAAAGATCAATGGTTTCGTTGCTTGTGTGGCACGTAGAGCCGTCTTGTTGAAAGTAAACGTTGTCCAGATCAATACCATCCAATGCCGGCCATAAAAATCATTAATCATCTCTCGATAGCGCAATCCATTCACCGTAACTGTTGCTCCTGTCTCATTTCCGAAAAAGTAAGGTCCAATGACTCCGCCGGACCATAAACCGCACCAAACGGTTACACGTTGAGGATAGAGAGGCTTTTCAACAATAACTCTTGGGTTTTCCGAGCCTCAGATACGACAATTTTGCTTTTTGACGAAGCCACCTAGGTGGAAATGGGCCTTATCACTCAAGATGATTTTTCGATGGAATTCCGGATCATTTCCATGCATTTCAACGATCCAATCAGCAAAGACACGACGTTGTTGATGATCGGCTGGCTTGAGTTCTTGTGTTAACTGAACTTTATAAGCCTTAAGACCCAAATCTTTATGCAAAATACGGTGTTATGACGTTTGTGGAATGCCTAATTCCAAAGAACGACGAGGAATGGACAATCCTGGGTTTTCTTCAACACTTTCGACTACAGCAGCAATATTCTCGGCTGTTCTTGAGCGACGTGCACGTGTTTTATTCTTCACATAACTAACTTGTCCCAACAGCTCAAATTTTTCCACCAATTTCTTTATTGCGGTCCGACAAGGTGCTTCACGACGACCCAAAAATGTTCGAGTTTCACGAACCGTCTCTGCCAAATTTTCACCATTGTTATAGTGAATTTTAATAATTTCAATGCGTTCTTGAAGCGTGTATCGTTCCATTTTTATTAATGGCGTAGTTTCTACTTTTCAAATGTCAAAAAATGACAGCTTCAAAAGTGACATCTACCGAAATAGCGGGCTATTCAAAATAACACCTCTTATTGGAAAACCCTTCAATTCCGTACAATATCAAATCAAAAAGACTATTTTTCGGCAGATATCATGGAATAATAGTGAAATTTGAGACAATTATGTGGACATTTGAATATTTCAACAAGAATAATATGGACGGTGTATATGTTATTTTAATGCAGTTTCGTGAAGTGAAAATCGATCAATGTAATATCTCCGCAGTCTGATCATATAAAGATGGAACAACTTGAGATGCGTATCCCTGACCCAAAATAACATTCCGTTCATGTTATAGGAGATGAAGGACACAGTCCTACGCAATGGATACATTATGATGAAGGAATTCGTGGAGAAAATATGAGAGATTCCTTGAGTATGCAGCTACCATGCGCCTCCCCTGAAGCAATAAATTTCAACTGTAGTACCTACATAATTTGTTTTCAGTTCGAATGTAAGCATATTCAATCAAGATCATCTCAGGTATGAGCCCTTGATTATCAATATACAGTGCGCGTCAAAATTATGGAACAAATTCATTTTCTCAGAAGAAAAATATTTGGCAACAAAATCCTGAAACAGGTCAATTTTTGTTTCACTTTTACCAATTTTTTATGCATTTTTAAAGGATTTTTGTTGCACCCTGTGCCATCCCCATCAACCCTCTAAATTTTTTGAATAGGGATTTTGGGACATGTGGTACTTTTTTGGCAAGGTTTGTATCTTCTTTACAGGCATGCAGAAATTTTCAGGAATTTTTTTTTTTTTAAGATAGTTACTTCAAAGAGGTTTTCTGTATGTGCACTTTGTCATGGCTCATTTACTTTGAGACGATGGTACCTGATGAAATTTGTCACCAAATGAAAGTCGACCATTACAGTTTTGTTCATGCACAACTTTCAACCCCTACGAACCCTTTAATGGAAAAAATGGGGGGGGGCGTGAGGGGGTTGAAAGGGGTTGAAAGTTGTGCATGAACAAAACTCTAATGGTCGACTTTCATTCGGTGACAAATTTCATCAGGTACCATCGTCTCAAAGTAAATGAGCCATGACAAAGTGCACATATCGAAAACCCCTTTGAACTAACTATTTTTCAAAAATGACAAATGTTTTCTTGAAAATTTCTGCACGCCTATAAAGAAGATATAAAGACCTTGCCAAAAATATACCACAGGACCCACTTTCCCTATTCAAAAAATTTAGAGGGTTGATGGCACAGGGTGCAACAAAAATCCTCCAAAATTACATAAAAATTTGGTAAAAGTGAAACAAAAATTGACATGTTTCAGGATTTTGTTGCCAAATATTTTTCTTCTGAGAAAATTAATTTGTTCCATAATTTTGACGCGCACTGTAGGTATTATTCGGATTTTTGTAGAAATTTAGGGAAAATATAAATAATTGGATGGTAAGAGACATATTTCACGTTCCATAATATTGTGTACGTGTTGTTTTGCGCATGCAAAAATACGGAAAATTCAAGAGAAAATAATATCTATATACAATCATTAAACACGAATTGGAAACATGTAAAATAAGCTAATTTAATCCTAATATATTATTAAAGTCAAGGAAACAAATTGGCTTAACTCACAATAATATAATAACATGTTATTGACATATTTAACGGATTTTATCCTATCTCAGTGAAATTAACATAACAATGCAATTTATATATAAATGAAAGATTCACATTAATTTTAACCATAGATTCCTGTCATCAAATAAGACACTTTTTTCAGCACTCTTGTTCCTCTGAACAGAATGCTTATTAATTTGCCCAAATGTCTGTAATTTTCAAATTTTTGGCTTAAAATGGTCTCAAACGTTTGGATTCGACTCACTGATCAAGAATCCGTGGACAAAATCGATTCTGTTCGACCGTCCGTCCGTCCTTTAACACGATAACTCTCGAACGGAACGAGCTGGGCAGTTGAAATTTTCAGAGTAGGTTTACGAGATAAATATCTCCGTTTAGTTCGTTATTGGGCAAAATCGGCCTAATGGTTTCGGAGTAACGAAAAAAAAAATTTTGAGATGCAGTTTCATCATAAGAATCCACTGATATCATTCTCAACTCTAACAAACTAATACTTTCGGAGGTATGATTCTTCAAATTTTCAATAATTATTCGTTATTTTATGATTTCATAGAATGCTTTGCTGATATATGTGAATACAACATATGAGGTGAGTCATAGACCTACGTTTTAAAATTAATTTTTGGCGCTCTTTTTCCTCGGAACAGAATGCTTATCAATGTATTTTTACAAGATATAGATAATCCATACTTCTCGAATGAATAATATACCAATGCCTGGGACACAGTTTGACAATGCCTTATGCGAATAGCGAACGGAGACAGATATAAAGTCTATGATCCCATGGACTTTCTATTAACGTTACCTACGGATAATTGTTATGATTATTCTCTCAGTTGGAATTACATCTAAGCGTTTCGATTTGATATTTTCTTGGAAATTAAAGGATTTATGGATATTTATCGAATTTTCAATAATAATATTTCAAGAAATCCCATATGTGTAAATTGTGAGTATTAAACGAACACACCATCTTTAGTGAATTGAGCTTCATCACTGAAGATTGTACAAAGTAATTCTGTGATTTGCGATCCACTTTTACGGTGGGTTTCACAAACCTTTGACAGCTCTTAATTGACAAATCAGTGTGAATCTATATCAATTTTCCAGTTCATTTTTGATGCAACCACCGAATTAAAACCACAATTAAGCTAATCGAAGCTTCCCTAAACCCACCATGTTGATAGGAATCTATCGTTAAAATTGATGTTAACCTAAAGAATCACTCTGTATATTATTTCTATTTATTTAATGTTTCAATTATTTCTCTGATTAGTCTGAAAACATTGAGAAAAAAGTCATCCAATATACATCATTCAACCCAAAAAATCAGAGAAACAGGAAACGTCATTTATAATCCATATATAATAGGTATTATTATGTTCTAATTACATTATTTATGTTAATAATGGTAACGTTTACACTACGTAATATATAATCATTACATTCGAAAAGTTCGAGCAACAAATAACGATTATCTATGATATAAAATACTCACTTGACTCAAAAAATAGAGGAACAGATAAATATAACAAATATCACCCAACTATATAATTTTTTTTTTGATAAGTTAATAGTTTCTCTAATTATCTGATCTGGAAAAATACAAAATTAGGTAATTATTGTATATTAAATAATATTCAAGTATCAAACAAAATTGGTCATACAGATAACATAAGAAGTTTGATCCAAATATAATATTATATTTGAATTTAAAATTGTTATGCTAATAATTGTATGGTATATATTATTCAATATGATATATAATATTATGATTACTGCTCCCAAGAAATTAGGAAAACAGAAATCAATATCTATAATATTAAATCCAAAAAATCAGAGAAACTAGTAACAACTTATTCATTATATATAAGGTCATCATTAAAACCATTTAATGAGGTTCCTGGTTCACATTTCTTGGGATTTATGTTGTATATAAGTTAATATATTTTCAATTAGTCATTCATATGAACTAAGTTCCTTGAGAAATAGAATATTTCGAAAATACGTTTTTGTGAAGGTGCCTCCAAAATTTTCGATTCCGTCAGGGTTCTCAAATAAATGCGTTTAAAATTTGAATTCGAACGACAGTTTCAAAATTAGATAAAAAAAGGTCGTATTTGTTTTTTTAGTTTACTAGTTAAACTCACCAAATATCCGTTTTTCGAAAGCAGCCGAGCGATCAGTCATTGAAAGGAACAGTAAGAACAAAGTTGGCCACATTTCGAAATTTCCAAAAAAATCCTCACTTTTAAAAATTCAATGAGCGCTTTCGATAATCTACATCGCACAACTCCCACTAAAATTAAATTTGCACCAATACACAGTCACATCCGAAAATCGCTCCGTGAAAATAGTCGCGGAAAATTGCCGCGGAAAACTACGCGTGCTGCTTTTCCAGTGAGCGCTAGGGTTGCAGTGAGCGTGCCACACGTCCAGAGGAAACGATGAGGACTAAATCATAACGGAGCTTTAGCAACCCCAACTCTAATAGTTTCTCTCTGGATGACTTGCGCGAGCAACCCTTCCCGATGTTCTTGCCCCTAAAACGACGGCTCTCCTCGACAAAGAGATCCTTCAGGTGGAGGCTCCTCCATCCGAAATTAGAGAAACTGAATTCTTCGAAACTTTGATCCTTCTTTATACATCTAACAAGACCTGGCTTCATGGATTATAATTGGGCGACGAAAATTGAAAAAAAAAAAGGTCCGAATAATAGTCGCAAGCGTTTCTTTCGGGAGCAGACACCAATTAGGAAGATACAAATCATACCAAAATCCTCTTCTAATGAAATTGAAATATTGACTCAAGCCGACAAGAGCTGCTGAAGAAGAGAATACAAGAATATAGATAATCAACTACTCTTCTGTACTTTTTGATTGAACTGGACCATCCTTTAATTCGATCTGATATACAGAGTGTTCCACTA
Organism: Halyzia sedecimguttata; assembly: GCA_937662695.2. NCBI lineage: Eukaryota > Metazoa > Arthropoda > Insecta > Coleoptera > Coccinellidae > Halyzia > Halyzia sedecimguttata. The sequence goes on along the minus strand of OW569420.2, from coordinate 19,995,532 downwards.
CGAGACGGACAAACTTGGTACGAGTCCCTTCAACATGATATCCGCAATCCCATTTTTGGCGCGCTGTTCAGATGAACAGATTGCCTATCAATTCGTCCAGATATCTGTAATTTTCGAATTTTTGGCCGAGAATGGTCTCAAACGATCAGCACGATTACGCTCCAACGCAATGAGTTAGATAGTTGGAATTTGTTGATGGACAAAATCGACCGAGTGGTTCTGGAGTTTTGTTTTCCCAATAACTCGAAAAACACTGATCTGATCGAATCAAAACGCGGTAGTTAGTAGAAAAATACCGACACGAAAACTTGTGCAGAATTTTGTAAGGATCGCAAGACTGGAAGAATAAAAAAAATATATTTAAAACAATTCTGTATCTCAGAAACTATCCAACAGATATCGATGAAATTCTGCGAGAGTTTTTAAAACCTTATTTTACAGTAAAGTTCTAGATTTGAACTCGAGCGGATCTATAATGGCGAAGATATAACCGAAATATCGAAATATTTCAACGATCGAGATGTACTGAGCATCTGTACATCATACTGAAATACAGATATAGTATGTAGTTGAACAGAGGGCCTAACGCCACCATAAATACAGCACTGTTCATTTTGGACCCAACAGTAAATGTATGTATTTGAGTCGAATACCATCACCATCATCAAACATTGGAAATGGTAATAAGGATATTTAGAAGCGAAGAACCGCTTCTAAAAATGATGGCTCATCATGAAATTAGGAAGCAAGCATCCAAGGAGCTTTCCTATTTAGGGCTGGTCCGAGAACTACGGAGAAGCTTAGTATTACTGTCATATCCATCGATCATGAGCTAGCAGGAACACCTATCTCGCCAAAAGACCAAAGAAGAGTTGGCAGAGAGATAAGGCACAGCTGAAGACACTACTAGAAGATCACATGAATAAACACCTGCACTCCATATATTTCAGGAGTTTGAAAATGCAGGACCTGTCGGAAGAATTATCCTTTGTATTTTTTTAGTCAGCTAGCCTCAAGTCGGAAACAGAGGGATTCATTATGGCCTGTCAAGATGGCGTCATACATACCAGATGGTATAAAAAGAATATCATGAAATTGGGTACCCCAACAACTTGCAGTGCATGCCACAGTCAGCAGGAAACTGTTATGCACATTCTGTCTGCTTGCATAGTCCATGCTCTATCGGGATATGTGGAAACACAAAATGCGGCACAATAGACGAACTAGTGCTACCATATGTGCCTCTGGAGATTGAAGTAGTTGTTGAAAATGACAGAGCTTGCATCTACTGGAACAATGCGATTCCAACAACTCGGCAGATTCACGCCATGAAGCTGGATGAACTTCTGCTGGACAAATAACTCAAGGAATTGTTTGTCGTCGAATTTTTCTACCCCGCAGATAATAAAGTGGTGAGGAAAGAAGAACAGAAGAGGGAAAAATATCAGGATTTAATGTTTGAACTGGGGATACTGTATCCAAGGCTAAAGTCAGGATGGTCGTGCTAATCATAGGCGGAATGAGAGCGAGCTACATGACCGAATTGAAGTCTATTCCGGCCTGCAAATCCCTGGCCGAGGATTTCGGGCACAGAATGCAGAAGGCGGTGTTGCTCGGATCACTTCGAGTCATCAGGTCCCATCAACTGTGAAGGCCACTTGCAGCCCATCTCATTTGTTAAGGGACGCTGTAAGGGCAGGACGAGAACCCATTTTTTTATTGGTCCGCTGGAATCTATATACGTTAAGAAATCATGTATTTTTTATAATACATACTACTGCTTTACTTACCGAATATGGCGGGATATAAGCATTTTAGAGCAGTTGTATGTATTATAAAAACGGTGCGCCTTACTCCATCGAAGACTCATTGCATCGAAGGTTCAGTCCATCGAAATGACGCCCACTTACTCCTGATTCGCCGAACGTGAAATATCCTAAATCGATCGTCATCGTCCGTAGTTTGGCTGGATGAGAGATAAGTTGTTTCATCGAGTGTACGTCTATAAAGCGGACTCTGTCTAACCTAGGGGTCGGCGGCTGTTTGGTTATGAAGCTGCGGCTCCTTAGTTCCATACGCAAATATTATTTATTGTAATGAATAAATCGATTTTTTTAACAACAAACTTCATTTATGAAAGTACTATTTATTGTTGGCAAGAATAATTATTCTCGCTCTTTAAAGACTTTGATTTTGTAAATTGTAATGTTGTACTCTTCTGGCTCAAAAGGTTGCCGACTCCTGGTGTAACCTAAAATTTGAAAGAATTGAAGGATGAATGTGTTCGACAATTATCAATTAGTGAACCATTATAAAAAATCTTGGTACCTATGCGTTATAAGTTGAGTTTCGTAACATGCAAAAATTAATCAACAAGAAAACATCCACCAGTGATATTGCTAATGAAAATATCACGATCAATACTTGATAATCAAGCAGGACTATGGTATTTTCGCTGAATTGGAATGCTGATAACAAGGTATAACATTGGGAAAAGAGGAACATCTTATTTAAAACATTTACTGTACAGCGATTGGTCATGGTTTTTCATTCAACTGACTTGCATTTTCTGTTAACATCAGAGGCAGTTGATACAGTATGTCCAGCTTCCAGAGGAAAATTACTGCAGGACTTTGAACTGAAGAAAACTATTTCATTGATTCACACAATATGATAATATTGTGTGAATTCGGTACCTATAGAACTTATATTACGTAAGAATCTATTTACCTCGAGTATCATATCCTGATTGGAAATAAAATTGAAATCAAAATATGAAATTTGCCAAGAAGAAAACAGCATCGAGATAAATTGGCTCGGTGCGAAACCCGTTCAACTCCAATTTTCTTCGAATTTTAGTTATTGACTTTGAGAACAAATATAAACAACATTATTGATTTAAGAATGTAAATATCCTTTTCATTGTGTACGTTAAGAATTTTCTCCTTGCCAAAGTGGAAACACTGAACAGGAATTGAGAACTTCTAAATTAATCTATACTTTTATTTCAGAATTTGTTTTAAAAGAATTGAATTTGAAATAAAAATATATTAATATACCTTTTTCCTTCATTCCGGGATCCTGACATCGTTCTGGTAATATATTTCTAACTCAGTATAAAAATGTTATATCTTCAAACAAATTTCCTTATTACGAATGAGAAGTAATACAGAAACCAATTAAACATAAATAAAGTTCTAGAGTGTAGCAAAATATTCCACTCTTTTCATTGATGAACATCTCAACTTGCTTCGATAGATTTACTAAAATGATATTTATCTGTCCTCAGATTAAAAGTGTTATATAATACGGCATATTATTTAGATTTCAATTTCATTTCGAATCAGGATATCATACTCGAGTAAATATTATATATTTACATTTATACAAGATTTTCCATAATGGTTCACTAATTGAAAATTGTCGAACACATTCATCATTCAATTATTTCAAATTTTAGGTTATACGAGGAGTCGGCAACCTTTTGAGTCAGAAGAGTAAAAAATTGCAATTTACAAAATTTCGAAGTTTTTGAAGAGCCAGAATAATTATTCTGGCCAATAATAAATAGTACTTTCATAAATAAAGTTTTTTTATAAAAAAACTAATCTATTTTTTCATTAGAATAAATAATATTTGCGTATGGAACTAAAGAGCCGCAGCTTCATAACTAAACAGAAGCCGACCCCTGGGTTAGACAGAGTCCGCTTTGTTGACGTACACTCAATGAAACAAATTACCTCTCATCCAGCCAAACTACGGACGAAGACGATCGATATAGGAGATTTCACGTTCGGCAAATCAGGAGTAAGTGGGCGTCATTTTCGATGGCGTACACTTTCGATGCAGTGAACTTTCGATTCAGCGAACTTTCGATGCAATGAGTCTTCGATGGAGTGGGCCCTACTCTTATAAAATTACGCTATTCGTTAACGTTGATTCCAGCTGACCAATAAAAAAAATGGGTTTTCATTTGAAAAAAATGAGTTTTGAGGTTTTTGTCATGACTGGCTTTAATATTGAAATAGAAACACCCTGAAGGTGCAATTGAATTTTGAATTAACGAAGGAGAAGCATTGGTATGTCTTCTGATAAAAGCTAGAAAATTATGAAATTTCATGCAAAAATCTACAAGTTATTAACATTGGAATGAAACCCTTTCAGAGAAAATTTGAAGGGTTTTTCCCGATTTCACACAAATTTTCTGAGAATAATATGTGACACATTAAAACACTAGAGAATTCAATGGTTGATCTGATTATCAAAGAAAAAACTGGGTATTACATTTAAAAAACCAAAGTTGGTATCATTTCGTCGAACGAATCTGACATTTTTGCGCGCGTGTTCCGCAAGGAACAGCGTGCTATCATTTCGTCACAATGTCTGTATTTTTCGAATATTTTTTCGTAAATGGTCTCAAACGATTAGGTTCGACTTCCTGATGAAGAATTCGAGGTCAAATTCAATTCTGTCCGTCCGGTCCGGCCGGCCGGTCCGGCCGGCCGTTAGCACGATAACTCTCGAACGGAACGACTTAGAGCATTGAAATTTGCAGGGTAGTTTTGTAGCGTAAATATCTCGGACAAGTTCGTTAACGGGCGAAATCCACCGAGCGGTTTCGGAGTTAAGGCAGTTTTTAGTCAAAACGTTTTTAATGAATATTTCCGGAACCAATCACTCGATCTTTCTGAAAATTGGCAGCACATTGTAGAATCATGACCTTTATATGCCTGCGAAGTTTTGTTCTGATCGGACGGCCCTAAAGTGGCAAAAAAAATTTTCAAAAATTCTAAAATTTTGTTTTCAGGATAACTCGAAAAATACTGATCTGATTAAATTGAAACTCAGTAGTTAGATGCAAAAGACCAATGCAAACACTTTTGCAAAATTTCGTGAAGATCACGTGACATGAAAAAAAAAAAAAATTACTACTATTTTGCGAAACACTTTGCTTAAAATGCCGAAACCTATTTTTTTGAAGTTCATGCTGCCCTTTCCGGACATTTTTCGTTGTGCGCATGCGCAGATGAGAAGTCATTTAACTGCTGTAGTTTTCGTCAGAGAGGATTGGGGTTTTGGGGTGGCGGATGCTATTCCTCCATAGAATCCAGATCCCTGATGAGGGTCTGCGCATGCGTAGATTAAAGATGCGATATCTTCCGAACCACTAGTGTTGGAGAATCGGAGTTTTTTGTAAGGTGTGTTATTTTGAAAGGACTTTTAGCCGCGAGTAGATTGCGCATGCGCAGAAGAGAAGTGACTTTTTTTGGGTTGGATGGGTTATGTTGGGAGTGCTGAGTCGATATTGTGAGGTTTTAAAAGAATATTCATTGCAATTCAGTGCTCGGACACTAGTCAGTTTGGGGGAAATACCGTTGTTTCCGAGTTGAAGTGTGCATACCGTGGCCCTGGGGCCAATTTTGAAATTGATGTTACCCCTTACGGGCATTTTTCGTTATGCGCATGAGCAGACCATCAGTGATTTAACTGCTGAAGTTTTTGTCAGAGAGGATTGGGGTTTTGGGGTGGCGGATGCTATTCCTCTACAGAATCCCCTGGTGAGGGTCTGCGCATGCGTGGACTCAAGAGGCGATATCTCCTGAACCACTAGTGTTGGAGAATCAGAGTTTTCTGTAAGGTGTGTGATTTTGGGAGGACTTTCAGCCGCAAGTAGATGCGCATGCGCAGAAGAGAAGTGACTGTTTTTGGGTTGTATGGGTTATGTTGGGAGTGCTGACCCGATATTGTGAGGTTTTAAAAGAATATTCATGGCAATTCAGTGCAAGGACAAGTCAGATTGGGGCATGTAGCGTTGTTTCCGAGTTAAAGTGTCCATATCGTGGCCCTGGGGCTAATTTCGAAATTGATGTTACCCCTTGCGGGCATTTTTCGTTATGCGCATGACAGACCATCAGTGATTTAACTGCTGGTGCTTTCGTCAGAGAGGATTGGGATTTTGGGGTGGCGGATGCTATTCCTCTATAGAATCCCTTGGTGAGGGTCTGCGCATGCGTGGATTCAAGAAGCGATATCTCCTGAACCACTAGTGTTGGAGAATCGGAGTTTTTTGTGAGGTATGTAATTTTGGGAGGACTTGCAGCCACGAGTATATTGCGCTTGCGCAGATGAGAAGTGAATGGTTTTGGGTTGTTTGGGTTATGTTGGAAGCAATGAGCCGATATTGTGAGGTTTTAAAAGAATATTCATGTCAATTCAGTGCACGGACACAAGTCAGTTTGGGGGAAATAGCGTTGTTTCCGAGTTGAAATGTCTGTATGGTGGCCCTGAGGCGAATTTATAAATAACTATATTCGGTAGATCTATATTAAAATACCTTCGGATTTGGAGAAGAGGCAATTGCGTTCCAAACGGAGGTCCCACAACCGCATTTTTTTTCGATCTACGGTAAAGCTAACAGCCAAACTGTATTGATAGCTATATTTGTTAAAGGAACTTGAAAAAAAAAAAAAAAAGCACTGACGTGTAGTCAGTACTCTTTGGCGCGCGTGTTCACGGTGGCTAATTTGAATTGAATGATGAGTACTTCAAGCTCAGTAGATAAAGCGAGCCGAAGATCTACCCAAAGGATAGTGGACACCATTCACTGTCGGTTCAAAAATTAACAGTGCTGTATCTAAGCTGCCATCAGGATAGATTAACAAAGTTGGAAAAGAACACAAGTGACTCTCCTTAGTCGCACAAGCTCCTAGAAGATTTGTGAGGGTCAGTATAATCCTAATCATGTTAATCGCACGCGCGCAAAAGCAGATTGACTTAACAATGAAAGAAAAAGTGTAAAAAGTCAATCTGCTTTGGCGCGCGTGCTATAAACATGATTAGGATTATACTGACCCTCCCAAATCTTCTAGGAGCTTGTGCGACTAAGGAGAGTCACTTGTGTTCTTTTCCAACTTTGTTACTCTATCCTGATGGCAGCTTAGATACAGCACTGTTAATTTTTGAACCGACAGTGAATGGTGTCCACTATCCTTTGGGTAGATCTTCGGCTCGCTCTATCCACTGAGCTTGAAGTACTCATCATTCAATTCAAATTAGCCACCGTGAACACGCGCGCCAAAGAGTACTGACTACACGTCAGTGCTTTTTTTTTACCAATAAATTCATCTCTCCTAACAAAGCTCAACTATGAAATTTCAATTGTTTACCTCGATTTTTTCTTCGAAATATTCTAATGAACGTTTTTCGTGAATCACCTTGTATATTCATTATTCTATGGCTACCCATACATAATTTTAATTTGTACTCGGAAAAGAATAGACAGACACACTCGATTAATCCATGCCACGAACTCTTAATGAACTTCTCCAACTTTCTGCTCGCCTAATTATTCTGTGCTCTCCTACACAGCGCTGTAACTTCACGATCCGTATGTGTGAAATTTTGAAGGAAAAAAGACCGGAAAATGGTCATCAATATCCATTCAATAAGTCCCGTCAATTGACCAACGATTAGAATGTTTTTAAGTGTTTCAAAATTCTCGAGGGTAGCATCCCGTTTTTTGAAAAGTAAAATATTTAAAGCATTGTCCGGTACTGCATTATTCATTGATAATTGGTCAGATAAAACAAATCAGTGTTCAGAGCAATTACATTGAGAAAATAATTACATAATTTAGTGGCGTTGAGGGCAACGCGTATATGTGTTGGATCCGTATAGTATCAGGGCGTGAGAGCATAAGTTACTAGTCCCCACTGTAAATCGAACGTTGAAAGGGAAATTCTCTTCCTGTTCCAGCAAAATGATATTCGAGCATGCTTCATCACTTTCGATACGAACTAATTAGTCATATCAATTTCTTGATTTCGACAAGTACAGGGTTTTCCAATAAGAGGTGTTATTTTGAATAGCCCGCTATTTCGGTAGATGTCACTTTTGAGGCTGTAATTTTTTGACATTTGACAAGTGGTAACTACGCCATTAATAAAAATAGATCGATACACGCTTCAAGAATGCATTGAAATTATTAAAATTCACTATAAAATGGTGAAAATTCGGCTGAGACGGTTCGTAAAATTCGAACATTTTTGGGTCGTCGTAAAGCACCTTGTCGGACCTCAATAAAGAAATTGGTGGAAAAATTCGAGGTGTTGGGACAAGTTAGTTATGTGAAGAATAAAACCCGTGCACGTCACTCAAGAACAGCCGAGAATATTGCTGCTGTAGCCGAAAGTGTTGAAGAAAACCCAGGTTTGTCCATTCCTCGTCGTTCTTTGGAATTAGGCATTCCACAAACGTCATTACACCGTATTTTGCATGAAGATTTGGGTCTTAAGGCTTATAAAGTTCAGTTAAAACAAGAACTCAAGCCGGCCGATCACCAACAACGTCGTGTCTTTGCTGATTGGGTCTTTGAAATGCATGAAAATGATCCGGAATTCCATCGAAAAATCATCTTGAGTGATGAGGCCCATTTCCACCTCGGTTGCTTCGTCAACAAGCAAAATTGTCGCATCTGGGGCTCGGAAAACCCTAGAGTTATTGTTGAAAAGCCTCTCTATGCTCAACGTGTGACTGTTTGGTGTGGTTTATGGTCCGGCGGAGTCATTGGACCTTTCTTTTTCGAAAATGATGCTGGAGCAACGGTGGATGGATTACGCTATCGAGAGATGATTAATAATTTTTTATGGTCGGAATTGGATGGTAAAAACTTACTTTTTATATCCCAAATACACTGTAACTTTTTGGATTCAAAATACTTGTATTTTCACCTTGATTGGACTTTATATCGAAAAAGCACCCCCTTATTTTCAATAAAAAATTCTCGCTTCAAAATATGTGCTTTTTATAAGAGTAGGTGGGCTTTTCGTTCGTTGAAATCTCTACTTTCCGTTGGTCTGAAAAAATATACATTACTAAAGTAAATATTCTCAGAAAATGCTACGAAATAACAGATATGAAGGCCCAGACCCTAATAACCCTTTGCTCAATTCTCAATGTGTTAACTTTTGATGGGCAAAAATTTTACGTAGATCACTCAGGTGTATAAGTTATATTAAAATTGAGATCAAAATAGCAATAAATAAGCATCCACGCATATAATTTAGAGAAGATTCTACAACTTTATCAACATATTGTTAGTGTCTTATTAAATATTAACATTATTAACTTAGCATTTTCTGAGAAAATTTACCATAGTGATGTAAATTTTTTTCAGACCATCAGAAAGTAGAGATTTCAACAAAAAGAAAACCCAAATACTTTTTTGGAGAAGCAGATATTTTGACGTGAGAATTTTTGATTGAAAATTAGGATGCTTTTTCGATATTTAGTCAAATTAAGGTGAAAAAAAAATAATACTTTGAATCCAAAAAATTACAGTGTATTTGGCACAAAATGGGTGAGTTCATTCCAAATTTGGTGAAAACAAAAATTTTTTTGTAAAAGATAAAAATCAAAAACCGAAAACGTGGTTATTTGAGTTTTTCACATAAATTTTGAGGTTATGTGAAAATAAAGGTAATACAAAAGTTGTAGATCTTTTCATTACCTACAACTCTGACATTTAATTTTTTCCATAGGACTTCGGAAATCGAGATAAACCGCTTTTTACCCTTAAAAACTCCCCTTCCCGACCTCAGATCGCCTGTAAATTATTTTTCCTATCATTTTTGTTATATTCTTTTTCTTTTACAACGGTTTTCATCCTATTCTAATTTTATTCGGTTTAAAAAATTATCGACGCTGGTCTAGATAGAAGACTACAAAAGTAACTACACTCTTGTCCACTAAAGTTTATGTCGTCTTGCATATGCAGACTCGGGCCTAAGGGAGGGGGAAGGAGGGGATGGATGAGTCGAACCAAATCGTTTAAGACAATTTGCAGCCAAAAATTCGAAAACTACAGCTATTTAGGCAAATTGATAAGCACTCTGTTCTGGGGAACAGGAGCGCCAATAAAATAGAAAACGTAATAAATAATAACATATTCAATGTTAAACATTTTCACCTGCGCATCCATAGCATGGTGGACAAAAACTGATGAGGTCACCACAAGCAGAAGCGGACAACATACACTGTCGGGTGAAACATTAACAATGCTGTGCCTAATCTGGCGTAAGTATACAGTCACAAAGTCGACAAAGAACACAACTGACTCTCCTTAGTTGCGCAAGCTCCTAGGAGTTTCTGAGGGATCTCCTTGGGGAAGACCTAGGAGGGTCAGTATAATCATAATCATGTATATAGTAAGCGCGACAATACAGATTGACTTGTTACACTGACCCTCCTTGCTATACTGACCCTCCTAGCTCTCCCCAAGTAGATCCCTCAGAAACTCCTTGGAGCTTGTGTGACTGAGGAAAGTCAGTTGTGTTCTTTGTCAACTTTGTTACTGTATTCTTACCCAAGCTTAGGCACAGCACTGATAATTTTTGACTCGCTCTGTCCACTGAGCTTGAAGCACTCATCATTCAATTCAGACTAGTCAACGTGAACAAGCGCGCCAAAGAGTACTGACTTCACGTCAGTGCTTTTTATATTTTTCAATAATATTTTAAAAATATTGCTAGTGATACGATTCTTACGAAATTTCGCATAAGTCTTTGTGTCGGCATTCTACAACTAGTTACCAAGTTTCAATTAGATTGGAGATGTATTATTTGAAAGCAAAATGTCAACTCCAAAACCGTTAAGCCGATTATGCCCATTAACGAATTCAACCGTTGCAAGGGGATGTGCAACCTACCCCGAAATGTTCAAGTCACTATCTCTTTCCGTTCTAAAGATATCGTGACAAAGGTGGGCCGGACAGAATCATATTTGACGATGAATTTTTCATCATTGAGTCGATACTAAGCGTTTGAGACTATTTTCGACAAACAATACGAAAATCACAGACATTTGGGCAAAATGATAGCACGCTGTTCCGTAGAACATGCGCGCAAAAATGTTTTTTGTCATTAGCAAGCGCGCTCATAAGGATCGACCCCACGTCAATGCATTTTAGCGTTTTTACTTCTTTCATAGTGAGGTCAATCTGCATTGGCACTGACCCTCCGAGGTCTTTCCAAAGGAGATCCTCCAGGAGCTCCTAGGAGCTTGTGCGACTAAGGAGAGTCAGTTGTGTCCTGTGTAGAATTTGTTACTGCATCCTTACGCTAGCTTAGGCACAGCACTGTTAATTTTTGACCCGACAGGAATTGTGTCCACAAGCGTCTGACTAAATCTCTGGCTCGCTCTTTCCACTAAGCTTGAAGCACTCATAATTCAAATCAAATTTGTCAGTGTGGACAAGCGCCATTAACCAATTCAACCGCCTATATACTATCCCAACCTACCCTGCGAATTTCAACTCCTAACTAATTTCGTTCGAGAGCTATCGTGCTTACGGACGAAAGGCCTGACTAGCCGGACGGACTGAATTGAATTAGGCCCTGGATCGTTTGAGACCATTTTCGTCGAAAAATTCGAAAAATATAGACATCTAGGTAAAATGCTTACACGCTGTTCCTGGCGGAACAAGGTGCTAGACAGTGTGCTCAAGAAACTGAAGCAACCATCGAGAAAACTCCCAATACAGATGAAATAATATATTTTAATAAATCAGAATATGAGATTCTCAATGAAATACCGACATTTCACAAGTTTTTTGTTCGGATTGAAGAGTTAATTCATTAAACTCGAAGAGGAATTCACACCTATCGAGATTACCTAATGTTCAAATCATACAATAAGATGAAACAAAATTGTCACAAGTCACAATTAGATAAAACAAACTCAGAAAATGAATTTTGTATCCGCTCTTACCTATTGAATAGTTGCTGAAGGTTGCTATAGAATTATAGATAATAATTCCGTTGTTTCTTTGGGAAATCGGTGAATAGAAATTCAGGGAAAAGTTTCTTCCGTTCTCACAGCGAAAAATTATTACTGGTTCATTCCAAAACTCCAAAACATAATTCACAAAATAGTATTTACCTTTACTGGGACACAGATATACAATCAAAACAACACGACTATTCGATACGTTCTAAGTGGCATAGGAATTCAAATCGTAGGTTGCTAACTTCATGTATGTTATGTTTCACGTATATTCCGAGACGGGACTATTCTTTTTAGAGGTATGAAATATGAATATCATTTTATATTGGTTATATTATATAAACTTCAAAGTCATCATTACCCTCAAACGTCTTCCATCAAAACTCCTTCATTACTTTTCAACCTTACACGATCATTTGCACTGATATTACCACAGATAAGAAGGTTTAAAAGTGAACGATAACAACTTACCTGGATTTACAGCTCGTGAAGATACCGATTACTGTAGACGACCATGCTTGTTGTTCGGAATTGTGACCATCTCTGGTGAATGGAAATTGGAATTCGATTCCTACGGTAGAAAATTATGACAGGTTCATTTGAGACACGAATTGACAGACTGGGATTATCGTGTTCTGTGATAGGATCAGACCATAACATAAGCACACTATTCGATGTGCTCTCAGTAGCATCATATTTCGAATTGTAGCCTACTTAATCTTGGTAATATATCTATGGATTTTCCGAGAGGAATTGAATTTAAGGGTTATTAATATCATTTTTTTATAACTTCATATCACTAACATCAAAAGTCTGTCATTATTATTCCCCGGATAATTTTCAACCTCATACGATCATTTGCGATTATATTGCCACAGATTAAAAGGTTTTATAATAATGAAGAACTTTCTTACTTGGATTTACTTCTGATGTAGATTCCGATGATTGTAGACGACAATTCTGATTTTGCTCATAAATGTGATAATCTCAGTTGAACGGAGGTTCATAAAAATGTCGCTTCAATCCCTGAGGTACGGACTCGCTTATTTCAAAAACTAATTTACGAACTTTTGTATACTCATATTCTGAGCAAAGCACACCAGCACACCAAGGGCGTAGCCAGGAATTAATTTCGGGGGGGGTTTTGAAATAGGAATTAATTTCGGGGGGGGGTTTTGGGGGTGTAAGGGTCACTTTCTGCAGCAAAAATTTGTTTTTTTAAGAGAAAAATAACATTTCGGGGGGGGTTTGAACCCCCCCCCCCTGGCTACGCCCTTGCAGCACACTATCTGATATGCTCTGAGTTTAGATTTCAAATTGTAGACTACTTTATATAGGTAACGTATCTATGTAATTTCCATGACGCATATTCATTTTTGCGCGCTTGTTCCGCCAGGAACAGCGTGCTATCATTGCGCCCAGATGTCTGTATTTTTGGAATTTCTGGCCGAAAATGCTCTCAAACGATTAGGTTCGACTCACTGATGAATAATCCGGGGTAACATCCAATTCTGTTCGTCCGGCCGGTCGTAAGCACGATAACTCTCGAACAAAATGAGTTAGATCGTTTAAATTTGTAGGGCAGGTTCGGGTCATAAATATTTCGGTTAAGTTATTTAATGGGAGAAATTCGCCAAGTAGTTTCGGAGTTTTTCTTGATTATTTCCGAAACTACCCATTCGATCTATTCAAAATTTAGTACCATATCGTAGAATTACGACCCTTATATAATAATAAAAGTATTGATCGGATGGATGCGTACAGGCATAATAAATTCAAAAGTTTTAAAATTGTGTTTTACTAATAACTCGAAAAGTATTATGGTTGTAGGTCTCTGTGGCATTATTCCCAGTTTAGGCACGCTTGTTCTGGGAAACAGTGTGATATCATTTTGCCCAAATGACTGTAATTTTTGAATTTTTTGCTGAAAATGGTCTCAAACAATTGGGGTCCACTCGCTGATGAAGAATTCGAGGTCAAATTCGACTCTGTCCGGCCAGCCGGTTGGCTGTTGCCACGATAACTTCCGAACGGAAAGACATAGTGACTTGAAATTTTCAGGATCGGTTGAGCATCCGTATACGACGATCAAGTTCGTTAATGGGCATAATCCACCTAACGTTTTCGGAGTTGAAATTATGTTTTCCAATAACTCAAACACTACAGATGTAGTGTTCACGAAAGTTAATTCGTGAAAATCATAATACTGGAAAATTTCAAAAAAATCATTAAATTTTTTCCTGTATCTCAGAAACTATCCGGCCGATATCGCTGAGAGCCATCAAAACCTAAGTTCTACTGCCAGATTCCAAATTTGAATACGATCGGATCTATATTGTTGTAGTTATTGAAGAAATACTGGAAACCAAGCAGCGTTGGGTGAATTCAGTATCTGGATGGGTGACCGCTACCACGATAACTTTTGATTGGAAATATATAGCGAATTGCAATTTTCAGAGCAGGTTGCATATCCGAATGCAACAGTTGAGTTCGTCAGCCACAGGGTTTTGGAGTAATACCCATCTGAAATTTTGTTGTTATATCCACAATTACTCAAAAAAATGGGTTCAAGCCCTGTGGACAGGAGCTTTCTGGTGCTCTTGTTCAAACAGACAAATTATATCTCCGAAAGTATTGGTTTCTCAGAGTTGGGAATTATATCAATGTATTCTTATGATAGAACTGCATCATAAAGGAAATTAAATTCAAATAATAGTTTATTTATCAAGATTAAATGAGCAATCATGAGAATAAGAACTGCACCACATTTTCAAATTTTTTTTTTGACACTTTGCGGTAATCTGGTCAATACAAAACTTCACATGCGTATAAAGGTCATGATTCTACAATTTGGTGCTAAATTTCAGATAGATCGAGTGATCGGTTTCGGAAATATTCATAAAAATATTTTTACTAAAATCGGCCATAACTCCGAAACCCCTTGATGGTTTTCGCCCATTAACGAACTTGTCCGAGATATTTACGCTCCAAAACCACCTTGCAATTTTCAATCCGCTAACTCCTTTCGTTCGAGAGTTATCGTGCCTACGGCCGGTCGGCCGGTCGGACAGAATCGTTTTCGCACTCGGATTCTTGATCAGTGAGTCGAACCAAATCATTTGAGACCATTTTCAGCCAAAAATTCCAAAATTACATACACTTGGGCAAATTGATAAGCACTCTGTTCCGAGGAACTAGAGCGCCAAAAAAACAAGTTTCGTATGACAATTGCCCAAAACAGGTTTAAAGTACCTACAAATAGTAGGTATTCCATAAAACATGTATAAAAGAAGATAAGTAATAATAAATTACCTTGTAATCGATCAAAAATTTCCTGATCTACGTTCACCAAATTTTCTCCTCTCTCGAACTACAGAATTATGCTTTCAATATTTACGTAATATTTTCAAACATTTTCGGGTGAGGTCCCCGTTGCATCGCTAAAATACGAGTATTTCAACCCCAATATTTTTGAAGTTACAATATTCCCTTCTGTCAAGTTGACATTATGAGAATTCATACATAGAATAATTATATCAATCTGTGAAATACGATTTACATTGAAATTTTGAAAAATCATATCTCCGAAAGTATTAGCTTGCTAGAGTTCAAAATGATATGAATGGATTCTTATGATAAAACTGCTTATTAAAAAAAATTTTAATTTGGAATTTGTTTTGTGAAAAATTTTTTTTTTTTTTATTACTCCGAAACCTTCTGTCCGATTTTGCCCAGTAACGAACTTAGCCGAGATATTCATCCCCCAAACCTACTCTGAAAATTTCAACTCTCTAGCTCATTCCGTTCGAGAGTTATCGTGCCTAAGGCCGGACGGCTGGCCGGACTGGCCGGACAGAATAAATTTCGACCACGGATTCTTGATACAATATCTTGAGGATCCTCTCACTAGAAAATTTTTAAAAAATCCAATCGGCCGTTGCCACGATAACTTTCAAACAAAAAGTGATAACGACTTGCAATTTTCAGTGTAGGTGGCGCATCCGAATTCGCCAGTTGTGTTTATTAATGGAGATATTCGGCCGAACGTTTTTAGAGTTATACCCATCTGTTTCATGAAGAAGAGGCTGTTGCCATTAAAAAAAAAGTTTTTTTTAGATTTGACATGGTTTTTCCAAATGAAATGAATGTTGGTGTGATGATTTCTATAATTATGACACATAATCTCCAATTATCATTTTTTTTCTACTTCCACTGGTTTCTCAGATATAGACTAGCCAATTCATATAACTCTATGAAATTAGCATGAAGAATGAAGAAAAAGTCCAAATTTTAATACGATCGGATCTTTATTGTTTGAGTTATTGAAGAAATACTGGAAACCGAGCAGCGTTGGGCGAGTTCATTATCTGGATGGGTGACCGCTACCACGATAACTTTCGAACGGAAATAGATAGCGACTTGCAATTTTCAGAGTAGGTGGTGCGTCCCAATACGACGAACATGTTCATTAATGGGCATAATCGGCCCAATGGTTTCCGAGTAATAATTTTGTTTTCAACCAATACAGATCCGATCAAATAGAAACTTGGTGAGAAGTTGTAGAATACAGACTTGAAGACATATTATGTGCAATTTGGGGATCTGAACAGCATTGAGCGAGTTCAGTAGCTGAATGGGTAACCGTTGCCTCGATAACTTTCGAAAGATATATTGGCTTGTAAATTTCAGGGTAGGTTGCGCATCTGAATGAGACAGTATGTTCATTATTGGGTATAATCGGCCAAACGGTTCCAGAGTTATATCCATCTGGAATATTGTTTTCTTGATATTCGAAAAATATAGTTCCGATCGAATTGAAACTTGGTGAGTAGTTGTAGAATATCGACGCGCAAATTTTTGCGAAATTTTGTGAGGATCGTATCACTAGAGAATTAAAAAAAATGTTTTAAGAATATTATTCATCACACGATTACTCGAGAACGGAAAGATATATAGCAACTAATATAATATTCGAGTACGTTGAAAGGCATAGTCGGCCTAACAGTTTTGGAGTTATATCACTCTGAAATTTGGTTGTTATTTCCCCAATAACTGAAAAAATATGATGCCGATTGAATTAAAACGTGGTAATTAGTTCTAGAATGCCGACGCAAAAACATTTGCGAAATTTTGTGAAGATCACTAGAAAAATTTTTTTAAATCGTTGAAGAAATTTTATATATCAGAAAGTATAAGTCCGACATCGCTGAAATTTTGAAGAATCCTTCAAAACCTAACTCAACAACCAAGTTGAAAAATGGTCTATATCGAGGTTAAATTCGATTAAGAGTGTCCAATAAAGGTGCATGGACGATAGGACATGCGCGCAAAAGCTCCTGACTTCACGTCAGTTTTACCTGTTAACGCTACAAAAAAGACTTGAAGGCTAATTTCTCTACACGCTCATGCAAATTGTTACTAGTTTTTGCACTTTTCATAATGTACCATAACTTGAACTTTTTGTGCGCATCTTCTAGGAAACAGAATTCTATTATTTTACCCAAATGCCTCTAATTTTCGAAGTTTTTGACGAAAATGGTCTCGAACGATTATTTTCGACATACTGATGAAGAATTCGTGATCAATTTCAATTATGTCTGGCCAGCCACCGGTTGCTACGATAACTTTCGAACAGAAAAAGATAGCGACTTGCAATTTTCAGGGTGGGTTACGCATATGAATGAAATAGATAAGTACACTAATGGGCTTAATCGGCCATATGGTTTCGGAGTATTAGCCATCTGAAATTTTCTTGTTATTTCCCCAATAACTCGAAAAATACAGATCTGATCGAATTGAAATTTGGTAGTTAGTCGGGCCTCCTGGCATTTGTCCCCCTTTTCCACCCCTGTAACCGGCCCTGACGATAGATTGATATATATATATATTCTTTTGAACTTGAGCATTACAATTAATTTTTCATCTAACAATTAAGCATGTGTATGAAAAAAGTGTTAGCAGAGGTTAGTGTAACGGGGTACCATATAATTTGATATATGATACTAGAGCTTAGGGAAAAAACCTCAGCAAAAAAACCCTATCTCCCCGTTAGTGTTGTGATTTATGAAAATTGAAATTGTTAACAAAATATGCTGAAATATCAAATATTGAAGGGCATCTATTTCTTCATTATCGCTTCTTCCTTCAACAATCAGAGAAGTTTCTCCAAGGTACCCGAAACCCAATCTGGAAAAGGAAAAGGCAAAGGGAGAAAACGAACAAATTAAAAATGGAATATTCTATATTTTATTAAATAGATTTAAAACTCGCTACCCATTCTAAAAAAGATTCAGAAACATTATGAATAGCCCTAAAACCATCTTTGAATCTATATATGCGACAATTATTAACTAAATGATCTATGGTTTCCTCTGCTTCCCCGCATTCACAACTAGGGCTCTCAACTGAGTTCCACCTGAAAAGCATGCTGTTGCAACGACCATGACCGGTTCTTAGACGATTCAGAATAGACCATATTCTCCTTGGAAGATCAAACCCCGGATAGATAGTAGATTGATAGTAGGGCTTCATGCGAGAGCGAGATTTTTCTTGTCTCGTCTCGTAAAAGCGAGACGAGACGAGACGAGACGTTTTCAAAAATATTATAGGCGATACCGAGACCACATACAGCGCAACACGAGAGTCTAGTTTTTGGTCTGGTTAAATTTTTTGTATGAAGTTTTATATACGACTCGACTCTTTCAACACCCACAGAAAACAATTGAATATGAAGAGTTTCCACTATAATTACCAAAATATTTTGTCTATATTTTGCATTGACCTTGCGATAATTGAGATTATTTTTCAAGAAAAAATAGAATTCACAACCATAAAAACGGATGCCATTATGAATTCCATACTTAACGGACAACTTTTATTGCCCCTAAATCCCAATGTATCGAAAATTTCTTCTCTATCTGAACATCTGGAGAAATTTATTCTCTTGTGCTCCTTGTAGTGAAGATGTGAACAATTATTGTATATATCTGTGGAACTACGTATATTAAAACTGGTAAAGAAATGAAGCTATTCAATGTTTCGAAAAGTGTTATGAGGAATACGCCAATAACACCCTCAATGATCTACCCACTGGGAAGGTATTCTTTGAAAACTATACCAAATTGTTCAATTCTATTAAAATATGTATCGACATCGATAGCCTATGTAAAACATCAACAAAATTTTCGAAATATTGGATAGCTGAGTTTGAAGAATATTTGCTGTTAGAAAGAGCAAATAGGAATCAAAATATTTTAAAGTGGCGGAGAGTGATGAAAAAGTTCTTCCTACACTTTCCAAGATGGCCGATGATTTATTAATGGCTACATCCGTACCTATTGAACGATTATTTTCCACAGCAGGTATGATAATGGCAAAAACACGTACATCGGTGAAAAATGACGTCATGCAAGCGTGATTATGTTTGAATTCTTGTTCATCGAGTAATTTAAAAGTTGAAATTATCAGTGTTTAAAATTAAAAATAATATGTACATGTAAAAATATTTGTGTTTAAGTGCGTAATAAATAAAGCTCGACAATATTATGCATTATTGTATACCATTTCGTTTATATATTATAATATTTATTATCGTTACTGAGAATTAAGCGAGACGGGACGAGACAACTTATAACGAGACGAGAACGAGACTTAATTTTTTGGGAATTGCCGAGACCGAGACAAGATTTTGTATACTCTCGTCTCGTGTGAAGCCCTAATTGATAGGAGCTCCGTTCCGTGGAACAAGCGTCCCAAAGAATGGACCCCGTCTTAAATATCGATCCAACATCGACCTCAGCCACTTTCATGCACGGTGCACATAAATCTAATATCGAAAAAGTCGAGAGGCAAAGTCGAATCATGGCTGTTTGCTTTCACCATTCTCTAAAGTAAATTAAACGAATATTCTTTTTCCTCCTGTAGGAATAGATTCCCCGAACTGGAGGGACGAATACGAATCCTTTGAATCATCTTATTCGCATTTTCCCGAACACAATTGAATCACAACCCAAGTTCCACTTTTGAGGTTGTGGTTACGCTGAAATGCTTTCTCTCAGACGAATTTATATGGCGAAAAGGAGCTTTCAATTCTATGTTTCGCACCTGCCCGATTGCAGATGGAAATATGTGGTTGGGAGTTATTGTGGATGGAACGAAAAGGGGAAAATTTTCCAGATAAATGCGGCATCTATACGGATTCGGAAGAATACTGCAGATATGGCCTTGATGTTTGTTATTTCTTTGAAGTATTCCCATCTCTGATGATTGAAATTTCAATTTTTATGGTAGCCAGGGATATAACGGATATTCTCGCAAATGGAAATGAGAAGAACTATCAATGCTTGCATTAGAGGAAGACAGAGAGGGGCCGAAGCCAAATTTGGGGGGGCTAAAAATTAATATGATATTATACTTTTTGGGTGATATTTTAATATCCGTCGATAATCCATATGAAGATGAGAATATACAGGGTGTCCCACTAGTGCCGCAGCGGACGATATAAGCGTAACGGTCAAAGTTTGGCAAAATTTTTTGATGCCAACTTGAATTACTCCTAGAATAGCACAACCTAAAACTATTTTTGAATATATCGGGTGTCCCACAAAAGAGGAATAGAGGGTGGGTGACTTTGATTTTTCAAATGGGACACACTATATTCTGTAGTGTTTGTCAATTCTCTGGAACTTCCTGCATGCTCTTGTATACTTTTCACATATTTTTGTTCAACATTTTTCGAAATATTTGTCATTTTTACAAAAAAATTATACTTGTAGAGGCTATGTTATCTAATTATATTTCACGAACCCTTGCACATACCAATAACAGCTTTATATGGATTGAAAGACAAGACTTCAACGTATCATAGCCAGCTATAAAGAAGCATCTCCAGCATATATGAAATGTCCACAAAAAGACTATGAACATGACGAATTTCAAATTTATTCATCTTCATTTTTGGCGCTCTTGTGTCCTCGAAACAGAGTGCTTATCAATTTGCCCAAATGTCTGTAATTTTCGAGTTTTTGGCTGAAAATGGTCTCAAACGATTTAGTTCGTCTCACTGATCAAGAATTTGTGGTTGAAATCGACTCTGTCCGGCCGACACGATAACTCTCGAACGGCAGAAGTTAGAAGATTGGCATTTGCAGGGCAGGTTTGGAGCGTAAATATCTCGGACGAGTTCGGTAACGGGCGAAATCAACCACGCGGTTTCGGAGTTATGGCTGTTTTTAGTAAACATATTTTTTATGCGTATTTCCGAAACTGATCACTCGATCTATCTTAAATTCAGCATCAAATTGTGGAATAATGACCTTTATACGCATGCGAAGTTTTGTATTGATCGGTTTTCGTAAAGTGTAGAAAGAAATTTTTTGAATTTTGTTTGTGCAATAACTCTCGAACAGAATGAGCTATGTAGTTGAAATTTTCAGAGTAGGTTTGGGAGATAAATATCTCGGCTAAGTTCGTTATTAGGTAAAATAAGCCAATGGTAACGAGAAACGAGTAAAGAAAAAAAAAATTTTTAACTTACAAATTTCGAATTAAATTTCTTCAAAGATGCAGTTTCACCATAAAAATCCATTGATATCATTTTCAACTCAAACAAGCTAATACTTCCGGAGATATGATTTTCCGAAATTTCAATAATGAATCGTACTTCTATGTTTTCACAGAATGCTATAATTATTCCATCTATGAATTATTATATGGTCTGTGTTCATACTCGTACATATCATCCTGTTCTATGGGAGAGTCAAATTCATTTCAGCTATTTTAATTTGATTTCTTCCATGGAGCAGTTTTCATTCTCATATTGCTCATTTAATCTTGATAAATGAACTATTATTTGAAATGAATTTTCTTTATGATGCAGTTCTATCATAAGATTACATTGATATCATTCCCAACTCTGAGAAACCGATACTTTCGGAGATATGATGTGTCAAATTTTGAACAAGAGCGCCAAAGCTCTTGTCCACAGGGCTTGAACCAATCTTTTCATATGCAATGCATATCATTTTTTTTCATCATTGTAATCAATATTCACTTTACTTTCTGTTATTACAATGATTGAAAAAAATTATATGCATTGCATTTGAAAAAATTACGATAAATCGATTTGAAATTCGTCATGTTGATAGTATTTTTGTGGACACTTCATATGCTGGAGATGCTTTATTATAGCTGGCTATGATACTTTGAAGTCTTGTTTTTCAATCCATATAAAGCTATTATTGGTATGCATAAGGGTTCGTGGAACATAATAAGATAACATAGCCTTTACAAGAATCATTTTTTTTTGTCAAAATGACAAATATTTCGAAAACTGTTGAACCAAAATATGTGAACAATATACAAGAGCATGCAGGAAGTTCCAGAGAATTTAAAAACACTACTGAATATGGTGTGTCTCATTTGAAACATTCCTCTTTTGATATATCCCGATATAAGTATTTTCAGGTTGTGCTATTCTTGGAGTAATTCAAGTTCGCATCAAAAAATTCTGCCAAACTTTGACCGTTACGCTTACATCGTCCGCTGCGGCACTAGTGGGTCACCCTGTATATTTCCATCTTCATATGGATTATCCACGAACATCAAAATACCCCCCCCCCCCCCCCAAGATTAACATTCAATATGCTATCATTTCTTGTACTAGAACATAAGTTTTCCATTTTATTTGGTATTAAATGGAGTCTTTGATCTTTGATAATAGTAGTATTTCGTGAGCATCGTATCTCTAGAAATTTTTAAGTTTTTATTAAAAAATTGGTTCAACCCCTGTGGGCACGAGCTTTGGCGCTCTTGTTCAAACTTTGACACATCATATCTCCAAAAGTATTGGTTTCTCAGAGTTGTGAATGATATCAATGTATTCTCATGATAGAACTGCATCATAAAGGAAATGCAATTCAAATAATAGTTCATTTATCAAGAATAAATGAGCAATCTGAGAATGAGAACTGCACCATGGAAGAAATCAAATTAAAATAGCTGAAATGAATTTGACTCTCTCTTATAGAACAGGATGACATGTACGAGTATGAACACAGATCATATAATAAAGCTTAGATAGAATAATTATAGTATTCTGTGAAAACATAGAAGTACGGTTCATTATTGAAATTTCGAAAAATCATATCTCGGAAATTATTAGCTTGTTGGAGTTGAAAATAATTTAAATGGATTCTTATGGTGAAACTGCATCTTAAAGAGAATTGAATTTGAAATTTATGAGTTAAAAAAAAAGCACTCATCATTCAATTCAAATTAGCCAACGTGGACAAGCGCGCTAAAGATTACTGGCTTCACGTGAGTGCTTTTTATATTTTTCAATAATATTTTAGAAATGTTGCTAGTGATACGATGCTCACGAAATTTCTCATAAGTCTTTGTATCGGCATTCTACAACTAGTTACCAAGTTTCAACTCCATTGGAGATGTATTCTTTGAAAGCAAAATGTCAACTCCAAAACCGTTAAGCTGATTATGCCCATTAACGAGCTCAACAGTTGCAAGCGGATGCGCAACCTACACTGAATTTTTCATGTCGCTATCTCTTTCCGTTCGAAAATTGTGTCCACTACTGTCTGACTAGATCTCTGGCTCGCTCTATCCACTATGCTTGAAGCACTCATAATTCAAATCAAATTTGTCAGTGTGAACAAGCGTGCCAAAGAGTACTGACTCCATTCCGAAACCACTCGGTGGATTTTACCCATTAACAAACTTAACCGCCTATTTACTATACCAACCTACCCTGCAAATTTAAACTCTCTAACTCATTTCATTCGAGAGTTATCGTGCTTACAGACGGACGGCCTGACTAGCCGGACGGACACAATTGAATTTGGCCCCGGATCGTTTAAAACCATTTTCGTCGAAAAACTCGAAAAATACAGACATCTAGGTAAAATGATAACACGCTGCTCCTGGCGGAACAAGCGGAACAAGTTGCTAGACAGTGCGCTCAAGAAACTGAAGCAACCATCGAGAAAACTCCCAATACAGATGAAATAATATATTTTAATAAATCAGAATATGAGATTCTCAATGAAATACCGACATTTCACAAGTTTTTTGTTCGGATTGAAGAGTTAATTCATTCAACTCGAATAGGGATTCACACCTATCGAGATTACCTAATGTTCAAATCATGCAAAATTGTCGCAATAAGATAAAACAAACTCAGAAAATGAATTTTGTACGCTCTTACCTACTGAATAGTTGCTGCAGATTTCTATAGAATTATAGAAGACAATTCCGTTGTTTCTTTGGGAAATCGGTGAATAGAAATTCAGGGAAAAGTTTGTTCCGTTCTCACAGCGAAAAATGATTACTGGTTCATTCCAAAACTTCCAAACATAATTCACAAAATAGTATTTACCTTTACTGGGACATAGATATACAATCGAAACAACACGATTATTCGATACGTTCTAAGTGGCATAGGAATTCAAATCGTAGGTTGCTAACTTCATGTATGTTATGTTTCACGTATATTCCGAGACGGGACTATTCTTTTTGGGGGTATTAAATATGAATATCATTTTATATTGGTTATATTATATAAACTTCAAAGTCATCATTACCCTCAAACGTCTTTCATTAAAACTCCTTCATTACTTTTCAACGTTTCCCGATCATTTGCACTGATATTACCACAGATAAGAAGTTTTAAAAGTGAACCAGAACAACTTACCTGGATTTACAGCTCGTGAGGATACCGATGACTGTAGACGACCATACTTGTTGTTCGGAATTGTGACCATCTCTGATGAATGGAAATTCATGGAAATTGGAATTCCATTCCTACGGTAGCAAAGGATGACAGCTTCATTGGAGAAACTAATTGACAGCATAGAATTATCTTATTCTGTGAAAGATTCAGACCATAACATAAGCACACCGTTCGGTGTGCTCCCAGTGGTGTCATATTTCAAATTGTAGCCTACTTAATCTTGGTAATATATCTATGGATTTTCCGAGACGAATTGTATTTAAGGGTTATTAATATCATTTTTTTATAACTTCATATCACTAACATCAAAAGTCTGTCATTATTATTTCCCCAATAATTTTCAACCTCATACGATCATTTGCGATTATATTGCCACAGATTAAAAGGTTTCATAATATTGAAGAACTTCCATACTTGGATTTACTTCTGATGCAGATTCCGATGATTGTAGACGACAATTCTGATATTGTTCATAAATGTGATCATCTCAGTTGAACGGAGGTTCATGAAAATGTCGCTTCAATACCCGAGGTACGGACTCGTTCATTTCAAAAACTAATTTTTACGAACTTTTGTTTACTCGTATTCTGGGCAATGGTCTGACAATAACACCAGCACACTATTTGATATGCTCTGAGTGTAGATTTCAAATTGTAGCCTACTTTATATAGGTTACGTATCTATGCAATTTCCGAGACGCATATCCATTTTTGCGCGCTTGTTCCGCCAGGAGCAGCGTACTATCATTTTGCCCAGATGTCTCTATTTTTTTATTTTTGGCCAAAAATGGTCTCAAACGATTAGGTTCGTCTCACTGATGATTAATCCGGGGTAAAATCCAATTCTATCCGTCAGTCCGGCCGCAAGTACGATAACTCACGAACAAAATGTGTTAGATAATTTAAATTAGCAGGGTAGGTTAAGGGAATAAATATTTCGGTTATGTTATTTATGTTAATTAATGGCTGAAATTCGCAAAGTATTTCCGGAGTTATGGTCATTTTGAGTTGAAGCTTTTATGCGCGTATGTTCTGGGGAACATTGCGTTATCATTTTGCCAAATGTCTGTAATTTTCGAATTTTTTGCCGAAAATGGTCTCGAACGATTGAGTTCGACTACCTGATGAACAATTCGAGGACACATTTGATTCTGTCCGGCCAGTCGACCGGCTGTCTGTTGTCACGATAACTTGAGAACGGAATGAGATAGCGATTTGAAATTTTTAGGGTAGGTTGCGCATCTCAAAACGACGGACAAGTTCGTTAATTCTTTCGTTTCCGAGTAATAATTTTATTTCCAACCAATATAAATCCTATCGAATTGAAAATTGATGAATAGTTGTAGAATATGAACTTAATCACGTTTGTGAAATTTCGTGACAATCGCATCACTAGAAATTAAAAAAAAAATCATTGAAAAATATTTTTTATGTCACGATAACCTGAGAAAGGCAAGACATAGCGATTTGTAATTTTCAGGTTAGGTTGAGCATCTGAATGCAACATTTGAGTTTGTTTATAGGTATAATCGGCCAAACGGTTTTGGAGTTATAACCATCTGAATCTTGGTTGTTATTTCCTCAACAACTCGAAAAATACAGAACCGAGTATATTCAAACATGGTTACTAATTGTATAATGCCAACGCGGAAATTCTTACGAAATTTTGTGAGGATCGTATCACTAAAAAAAAATTTTGAAATAATTTAAAATTATTGAAAAAAATTCCTTATATCAGTAACTATTCGTCCGACAACGCTTAAATTTTGCGAGATCCTTCAAAACCTAACTCTACAGCCAAGTTCCAAGTTTGAACACAATGAGATATATATTGTTGGAGATTCCGGCAGCCTTGTGTGAGTTTAGTAGATGGATGGGTGACCGTTGCCTCGATAACATTCGAATGAAAGGAGATAGGGACTTGCAATTTCCAGGGTATGTTGCGTATCCGAATGGGAGGGTTAAGTTTGATTGCGGGTATAATCGGTCCAACGGTTTCAGAGTTATACCCACCTCGAATATTATTTCCTCCATAACTCAAAAAATATAGACTCGATCGAATTGGAGCTTGGTATCTAGCTGTAGAATATTGACGTGAAGACGTATTCAAAATTTTATAAGACCCGTACCCCCAGAAAATTTTTAAAAAATAAGGGGTTGATTGAATGATTTTTGTTTTCTGTATAGACAAAACAACAGAAACAATAAAACCACTATTTCGTATAATGAAGCCATCGCAGATACTGGAGTTCATGAGAACTCTGGAACTAGAAGGCAAGCTGTAGATGGTGATGACATCGACAGCTCTGACGGGGGGCACAATAGACCTTAAGATCGTAGTGCAACGTTACCCTCAGAACATTATACAATGTACAACGTTTCGGAGTCTAGATCTGACCCCTTCGTCAGACACAAGCGAAAATCTTCAGAAATATGTTTTGTTGATAGCTATTCGAAGATATAACTACCAAAGTATCCTTTAATGATTTTCATCCTTTAAGTCTGGAAAAACATGTTGTAAGCAATGCAAATAATTTTCTCCATTTTGACGATTTGGCAGCACATAACGCTCGATGAATGAGTCATTTATGATCCCCACCCAGACATTTTTGGAAAATATTTCTTGATGGTTCAACTCTAAAGTTGCATGGGGTTTCTCGTCTGCCCGAACATGGATATTGTGAAAATTTACCATTTCTCATAAATCCGGCTTCATCAGTGAAGAGAATGTTGTTCGCGAAATCAGCGTTCAATCTTAAATGCTCAGTTAATGACAGAATTCCAATATGGCTGATAAGCCCTCGGGTTTAAGGGTATGGAACTTTTGCAGGTGATATGAAGAACTTCCTACACTGTGCTATTCGCAATTCCTTCATGCGTCGAAATTCGTCGCACACTAATGTTAGAGAGTGCCGCTACAACTTCCAAAACGGATTCTTCATTTTCAACCATACGGGTAAAACGATCTTCACCACATTCATATTTTGAAGGAACAAAATTACATTTTTCGCATAATCTCTGGTGGAGGTTCGCGAACATTTCCTCGCAAGGAACAACTCATCGAGGAAACGCTTCTTCATAGAATCCTCTGGCAGCAGGCGAGTTTCCATTCGCTTCCCCATACATAAAATGCAAATCAGTCATTTCTTGGTTTGAATATAGCACCATCTGCAGTTATTCAAATAATTTTTGAGATTTAGAAGTGAACATAAAGGATGTCTCAGAAAGAACTTGAATTTTAAAAATTAAAAAAATTATATTTATTTAATATTTTTATATTACATATTACATTTTTTTCTACATATGTATGGAGACAGTGATTACATTCCCACATGAAACAAAATATTGGTTAAATGGCCACTGTTGCTCTGTTGGCAGGTATGCACTCTTTTGAAGAAATTTTCAAGTACATTTTGCAGTACAGGCTGCTGGATTTGATGAATTTGACGTGGAATTTCTTCTTTGAATTCCTCAGTTGTCTCAGGATGGTTCACATAGACCTTATTTTTCAAAAAACCCCAGAGAAAAAATTGGTTCAAGCTCTGTGGACAGGAGATTTGGCGCTCTTGTTCAAACTTTGACAAATCATATCTCATAAATTATTGGTCTCTGGGAATAATATAAATAATCATTAAAGGATACTGTGGGAGGTATACTCATTATTGAAAGGTTTTTTTCTGGGTTTTCTCTACCAAACTTTGAAAATATCTATAAAATACAAATTAATTATTTTGTGATTTGCTTCTGCGTAAGAAACACAAGATATTTGTCAGATGCAATCAATTGAACAATGTCGCCTAACAAACAACAACGAAACAACATCAACGAAGAAACAACTATATCGTAGCGTTTCGGAGTCTATATCACACTCCTTCGTCAGAAGCTTAATGAAAATCTTAAGAATTATTTTGTTGGTAGTTATTGTGAAATTCAAGAATTGTCACATTGACAGTATTTGAAAATCATAGCTAACATAGTTTTACTTAACATAGAAATTTCCAAGTTCCAACATCTTTTTCAATAAATTTAGCCAAATATGATCAATACCAATTGAGCAAGTTGCAAAATTGCATTCTCTGTTCAATAAAATACAAGTTGACTCCTTAAGTTTCCTTCTAATATAATCTGGCTCTGTCATTAGAATCTTTGTACCTATTACTCCAATCCATCATGTGATCTCCTTGGAGTGTACATACATGTTCTGCTATTCTTGATTTATGTATGTCTCTATTTCTCAAGTTATTCTTATGCTCTGACTTTCTTACTTCTAGTGGTATTGATGTTTCTCCTGTGTATGATTTACCACAAATGAAGGAATATTATATATACAGTTTTTTGATTTTTTTTTCATTTATGGGTTTTGTTTTCGTTAATAAAGACCTAAGATCATTTTGTGTTTTGAAGAAGGTTCTTATATTGAACTTAGAACCGATTCTTCTAATTTTTTCAGAAAGGCCCGAACATAAGGGATCACATTCAACAGATTGGGTTGCATTGGGTTCTTGTTGATTATTCTGTTGTACTTGTTGATTATTTTGTTGTTCTTATTATTTGCTCTTCTATGTAAATTCATGATACATGTATTTATGAATTGCCTCGGATATCCATTCTCTTCAAAAAATTTTTTGATGAAATCAATTTCATTATTTCGAATTTCAAGAGTAGAACAAATTAGGTTAGCTCTATCATAAAGTGTTTTAATAACACCTCTTTTCACACTAAGCTGATGGTTTGAATAGAAATTTAAATATCTATTTGTATGTGTCTGCTTCCTGAAGACGCTCATTTCGAAATAGTTCGGATTCATAATTATCGAAACATCCAGAAAAGAAAGCTGATTATTTTTCTCTATTTCCAAAGTGAATTATATAGTAGGTTCCTTTGAATTTATGAAATCGAACAATTTGCCTAACTCTTCTCTACCATGTTGCCGAATTACAAATATATCGTCAACGTATCGCCACCAAGCTAATTTCGCTAAATTTTGACATGGAGATCCAATAGAACTTACTATTGGTCTCAGTGGACTTAGAGATTTGTGTATTTTTGGAAGACCATATAAATGTGGTGGCTTACTGTAATATGGCATGAGTTCTTTTTTCTGTCTATACGTAAGGGTTTTTGAATGCTTTGATAAAAATTTGTGGATACATATTTCTTGAAACCAAAAGCTTGGTGGCGATATGTTGACGATATATTTTTAATTTGGCAACATGGTAGAGAAGAGTTACGCAAATTTTTCGATTTCATAAATTCAAAGGCACCTACAATAAAATTCACTTTGGAAATAGAGAAAAATAATCAGCTTTCTTTTCTGGATGTTACGATAATTAAGTATCTGTACAATTTCGAAACGACTGTCTTCAGGAAGCAGACACATACAAATAGATATTTAAATTTCTATTCAAATCATCAGCTTAGTGTGGAAAGAGGTGTTATTAAAACATTTTATGATAGAGCTAACCAAATTTGTTCTACTCTTGAAATTTGAAATAATGAAATTGATTTAATCAAAAAATGTCTTGAAGAAAATTGATATCCGAGGCAATTCATAAATACATGTATCATGAATTTAGATAGAAGAGCAAATAATCAAGATCAACAAAATAATCAACAAGTACAACAGAATAATCAACAAGAACAGCAACCCAATCTGTTGAATGTGATCCCTTATGTTCGTGGCCTTTCTGAAAAAATCAGAAGAATCAGTTCTAAGTTCAATATAAGAACCTTCTTCAAAACACAAAATGATCTTAGGTCTTTATTAACGAAAACAAAACCCATAAATGAAAAACAAAAATCAAAAAACTGTGTATATAATATTCCTTGTATTTGTGGTAAATCATACACAGGAGAAACATCGAGACCACTAGAAGTAAGAAAGTCAGAGCATAAGAATAACTTGCGAAATAGAGACATACAGAAAACAAAAATAGCAGAACATATATGTACGATCCAAGGAGATCACATGATGGGTTGGAGTAATACAAAGATTCTAATGACATAACCTGATTATATTAAAAGGAAACTTAAGGAGTCAACTTGTATTTTATTGAACAGAGAATGCAATTTTGCAAATTGCTCAATTAGTATTGATCATATTTGGCTAAATTTATTGAAAAAGGAGTTGGAACTTGGGAATTTCTATGCAAAGTAAAACTATGTTAGCTATGATTTTCAAATACTCTCAATGTGACAATTCTTGAATTTCACAATAACTATCAGCAAAATAATTCTAAAGATTATCATTAAGCGTCTGACGAAGGAGTCTGATATAGACTCCGAAACGTTACGATATATATAGTTGTTTCGTCGTTGATGTTGTTTCGTTGTTGTTTGTTAGGCACCATTGTTCAATTGATTGCTTCTGACAAATATCTTGTGTTTCTTACGCAGAAGCAAATCACAAAATGATTAATTTTTATTTTATAGATATGTTTCAGAGTTTGGGAGAGAAAACCAAGAAAAAATAAAATGAGTATACCTCCCACAGTATCCTTTAATGATTACTTAATGTTTTAATTGTTTCCAGGATTTCATTGTGTAGTATCTTAACCCATTCCTGGGGTTCTGAATCATTGTCTATTTTTTTTATTTGATGAACTGTGTGTAAAGAAAATGAAATTTAAGAAATATAATCAAAAACACATTGTGAATAAAGCTCCAGTGAGCGGTAACGATTTCAGTGATAAAATATTGAAATATTACTGCGAGGGAATCATCAATTACGGTCATGAATTTTCTTGAAAAATACCGTGCATGTACCGCGGTCACCTTTATATTCACGGAAATTAAGCAAACGCTAATGGCTTCGGTGTAATACCTTAAATATTTCATAAAACCGTAATGTTTCCATGAATTTGTCAAGCCGATTCCTTGATCATAGTCCGTGGAGCATAAGGAGCTGCGTCAGTTTAGTATTCCACGAATATTTGCAAGCGAAAAAAAATTATGATCCCCTCTTTGCCTTCAGTTTAAATTGGAAAGAAGCTTTGAAGAAATACAGTGAAGTCCGCGATCAATTATGAACTATTTTCTTAGTGCATGTAATGATGCGAGAATATTCGAATTATATTATTACTAGCTGACCCACGCAACTCCGCCCGCGCCAAATCGGTTATTGCGGTTGCAATTTTATTTCCAAATGCGAAAAATCTTAAAAAAAAACTAGAACCCGATTGCAGCGCCTCCTACCGGGACAATTGAATTTCCAAGTTATCCAGGGACCCACTCAAACACGTAATTCTAAAAAATACCTAGAACCCGATTGCGGCGCCACCTACCGGGTTCAATTGCGAATACGAACTACCCACTCAAACGTATCTGGTTAAGAAAAGTGAGAAAAGGTGAGAAAGACAGGAGACGGGCTTTGTTCTCATCCCTACTCCGTGCTGTTCACTGGGACGTGACACCGGTATAGTCTGGCAAATGAGTGTTGATCCAGAAAGACGCGGAAATTTTAAAGAATCTAGCACTAAGTATAGCAGGAATAAACTGCCCTGATACTTTGATAAAAGTGAATATTTTTTTTGTACAAAAATGTTAGCTTTGTCATAAGCTCAGGAAAATTTTAATCGAAATAGAGTGGAAAACATTCACAAAAATACTGCGACTTGGTATTAATTAGCTCTTTCTCTGGGATAACTTACCAAGTGATAATTGATCAGTTATCGAGCGGGATGAAGAATGATTAATTACTAAAATGACTATTAAAAAATAGGGTTTGGTTATAGAAGGGTCAAAATTTAGGGTTGTATGTATTTTGTAATGCCACATTATAAAAAATAAAAACAAAAAATTCCGTCCAAAAATAAAAAAAAAATTAAGGGTGACCAACCCTTATCACTTAGGGGTATGAAAAATAGAAAGTAGCCGATTCTCAGATCCATTATACCTATACCAGATGTATACATTCGGAAGATACAAAATACTTAAGTATCCTTTTTCCTTACATTACACACTTTTCAAGCTCATTATAGACATATCTGAATTTAGCTGAGAATATTATGATATATGAGCGCCATCTGCTGGCGCTCCTTATTTCAAATTCAATATATATGGGGCAGACAATATTCAGTTTTACGGGCTCCGGTTGACTATGTTTGGAATTTAGGAATTCATAAAAACTACTGAATGAGTTCTGATAAGCTTGAGAATGAGAATCAACCACATAATTCTCATTTAATCGAAGACATAAATCAAAATTGCCTATACGTGCTGCGCATCTTCCATATTCAATGTCCATGAACCAAAAATATATAACCGTAATATTGATACGTTATTGAATTCCTGATTTACATTTTAATTAACTAGGCTAGGATTATCTAAAATATTGCAGAATTGAATGAGTGCGGATTTATTACCAAATTTCCACATTTAGTTCCGGAAAAACTCAATAGAGGACATTACTCTATCTATAGTTATATCCAGATTTCTACCATGGCTAGTTGAATTTCTAGCGATATATCCTTCAGCTTATATTCCACAAAAGAGAAAGCTTTTTTAATCGCAAAATACAAACGAAAATTGTTTCCTGAAAATGTGCCCATTCTCTCTTTCTCCTCCGATATTTTTCATATTAGCAAAATACCGTACATAGAACATCGCGGTAAGTTCCTTTAAGTACTTGCGAATCATCCAGCTAATTGTGGACAGTTCTTCTTTTTCCTCGGCTCCATCAAATTGGGATACAGGCAAAACATTTCCTAGTCAGACGGTAGTGGCTACCAAATCAATAATCAATAATAAATTGCAGTTGCTTTCGTATTTATCCTTTCTTGTACATTAACTCTGCTAGAGCAATATGCTATTGCTCTCCAGATGAATGAAAATATAGAACAATCTTCCGATAGGCCTGCTTGGAGATGTTATATACTTATTGGGCTTTAAGTTCAACGATTCCTATATTTCTTCTTTGACAGAACAGTTAAAGTATTATTACCTTAATCACTGTAATCTTTACTGCTTCTCTTGTCGTAAATGTATCCAGTCGAATAGCTTCGCTTCGTAGAGAGAGTGATATTTCTTGTGAGTTGCGAACAATGTTTTGTAGGTACATAAAAAGAATCTCTGGATATGTTCAAATGAATCGAGACTTGGATATATACGAAAAAAAAATGCAAAGGGTTTCCAAAATTGTATCAAACTAAACCAAAATATAATATTTATTGTCATAAGAAAACTTCTTAAATTCTGAGTGATCATTTCCCATCGTCAAAATAATTAATTGATAATAGGATACCTCTTATATAATTATATATATGTATATATATATATATATAATATATAATATATATATATATATAGATGTAACTAAGGGACAACTGAGTCCCAAAATGGTATATGGTTGGTAAAAAGTGAGACCCGTTTCGCACATGTGAGGCCCCTTTCCGGGTCTCGCATTGTTTTTTGGTGGAAATGGACTCCTTAGGGCCCCCCCTCAGCTCCCTGATGTCTCCCCCAAAAAAATTTTTGGACTCGGATGTCTGTTATAAACCTCAACTTACACGGAATTTAGTTAATGGGAATTCGCTTCAGATGGCGCTGTAGAAGTTCTGTATATACTTTGCGAGACCCAGAGTATATATTCTCAATTGAGCAGGTTGCTGTGAGATGAGAGTCCCGCCAATCTGACAACACTGTTCTATAGATCATTCAGTACACTAACGGTGGTTTTCAAAAAGCTCTGATTAGATTTATTATAGCTTTAATACGATTTCGGCTAGATGAACTGGAAATCAACATAGAAGTTCACTGATTTGGCTAGTAATAGTTATGAGAGTGTCATCAAACACTGGGTCAATATATTATTATCTTTCTAAGAATCAGATACATTGAAATGAAAATTTATGAAATAATAATATTCATTATTCATTATTCATTAGTCATTGCCATTTCCACACACGATCATACGATATATTAACCATTTAAATATTTACTATTGACTGCCCCGCGATATTTTCCAATTGTTTCAGTGAATTATTTGTTTCTCTAAATTCCTGAAAAACTATTGACTTTACTCATTCATATGTGTTAATGAGTCGTGTAACTACACGACTCTCAATTTTCGTGTTTTAGTAGATTCATAGTGTCTAAGACTTAAAGACGAATATTTTGAAATGATTCTTGAATTATCTGCATATTATATTCCATCCATTTTTGGAATTATTAATTCGGTGAACGGTTAACTATCTCGAAATTACGAAATGTTTGTTTTTCATACAATCGGTAAACCCAACCAGCTATTGAACTCAAACAAGGCTGCTCGGATCTCCAACAATATAGATCCAATCGTGTTCAAAGTTGGAACTTAGCAGAAGAGTTAGGTTCTGAAGGCTCCCGAAAATTTCCAGCGATGTTGGACGAACAATTTCTGATATATAGGATTTTTTTTCAAGGATTTTCAATGATTTTTCAAAAACTCTCTAGTGATACGATTCTCACTACATTTCACAAGAATTTTAACGCTGGCATTCTACAATAGATAACCTTGTTTGAATTGGATCGGTTTAGTATTTTTCGAGTTATTGAGGAAATAAGAACCAAATTTCAGATGGGTACAACTCCAAAATCGTTTGGCTGATTATGTCCAATAAACAAACTCAAGTGTTTCAATCAGAGTCACAACCTGAACTAAACATTTCAAGTTGCTATCTCTTTCCTTTCTCAGGTTATCTTGATATAAATAATATTTTTTTATAATGTTTCTAAAATTTTCTACTCATATGATTCCCACAATATTTCACAAACGTCCTCAGGTTTGTATTCTATAACTACTCAACAAGTTTCAATTCGATCGGATTGGTATTAGTTGAAAACAAAATTATTACTCGGAAACCGTTGGCCGATTATACCCATTATCGAACTCGACCGTCGTATTGAAATGCGCCACCTACCCTGAAAATTTCGTTCTCTCTTTTCGCTCTCAAGTTATCGTGGTAACGGCCAAATCAAAAAATTACAGACATTTGGGCAAAATGATAACGTGATATTCCCCAGAACATCGCGAAAATTCTGACAAGGTCTCGCAGTACTGTAATGAGTTTAAAGTTTTTGTCACAATTATCAAGTAATCTGAATAAGACAAGAAATTATGTTGATATTCATGCGGAAAAACGAAATCACGACCGACTTCCTGAATATCTGGGAGAGACAAATACTTTCAAAATATTATGGAAAAAAACATTTTTTGAAATTTCCTCATTACAAATTACCAGAACTGAATTCCAACAAAATTGTGAGAGATATCTAATGCCTTCCTTCTATTACTAAGTAAAATACTTTATAGGTAAAATAAAGAAGAATTTAAACTCAACAAGAGTGCTAAAAGTTATTAATCCAAAACCAATAGACCAATTCTACCCAATGACGAACTCATTCGAGATATTGATTCCTCAATTCATGATGAACGATATATTCTTTCCTCAAATCCACTCTGAAAATTATTATATCAATTGAAACTTAAGCCAATATTCTAGTTTTGTTTATACTGGAGATATTCTTAACTCAATATTATTAATTTACCAATACCATTCCCATCATCATATGGATTAACCATGGGCATTAAAATATCACCCAGAATGTATGATATCATATTATAATCCTCATAATTCTACGATAGCCGAAATGAATTCGACATGTCATGTCTCAGGAAAATGAGTTGAAATGTATCAACACAGATCATATAATAATTCATAGCATTCTGTGAAAACATAGAAGTACGATTTATTATTGAAATTGTGCAAAAACATATCTCCGAAAGTATTAGATTTTTAGAGTTGAAAATGATATCAATGGATTCTTATGGTGAAACTACATCTTGAAAAAAAATTTGATTTAAAATTTGTAGTACAAATTTTTTTTTTTTAGTTCTCCGTAACCATCTGGTCGATTTTGCCCAATAACGAACCTAGCCGAGATATTAATCTCCCAAACCTACTCTGAAAATTTCAACTGTCTAGCTCAGGGCTTTCCAAACTTATTTTTACTGTGACGCCCTTGGGACTTTGCCATTTTTGTACGACGCCCCTTAACTCAGCCCCCAAAAATAATTACCAATTTTAGTACTAGCCTAGTAATACGTTATCAGCTAACTAGACTCGGTCGCAATCAACGTGCGACGCCCCTAGGACAATGTCGCGACGCACATTTCGTTCTAGTGTTATCGTGTCTACGGGCGGATCGATACTGACCACGGATTCTTGATCAGTGAGTCGCACCAAATCGTTTAAGACAAATTACAGACATTTGAACAAATTGATAAGCACTCTGTTCCGAGGAAAAAGAGCGCCAAAAAAATTGAAGACCATTTCAGATCTAGGTGCAATCCTAATGCGAAAACGTGATATAGGTTTGTGAAGTACCTAATCAAGTTTACATCAACTTCCAGTATGACTGATGTGCAAAAACCCAAACACTGCTCCAACTTCAACGAAGACATTTCGATGAGAGAAAACAAATAGTTCATGTGAAATGTAAGTGATGTGAATATCATCATGAACGAATATAAATATCAATGTTGACAACAATGATAGGGTATAGGTGGAAAGTTTTTCGACAACAAGATTTGAAGAAACCATTGACCATTATTGGAAAAATGTCCTGCGTACAGGAGCTTTGGCGCTCTTGTTCAATTGTTGACAAATTATTTCCCCGAAAGTATTGGTTTCTCAGAGTTGGGATTTATATCAATGGAATCTAATGATAGAACTGCATCATGAAATAAATTAAATAAGAATCCATTGATATAATTCCCAACTCGGAGAAATCAAAACTTTCAGAGCTACGATTTGTCAAAGTTTGAACAAGAATGCCAAAGCTCCTGTTCACAGGGCTTTCCCACTTTTTGAGGCTCTTGTTCCTCGGAACAGAGAATTTATCAATTGGTCCAAATGTCTCTAATTTTCGAATTTTTTGATAAAAATGGTATCAAACGATTTGGTTCGACTCACTGATCGAGAATCCGTGGTCAAAATCGATTCTGTCCGGCCGGCCGGCCCTCCGTTAACACGATGACTCTCGAACAAAATGAGCTAGACAGGTGGAATTTTCAGAGTAGGTTTGAGGGATAAATATCTCGGTTAATTTCGTTATTGGGCAAAATCAGCCTAATAGTTTCGGAATAACGAAAAAAAATTTTTTTTTTCATTACCTACCACTTTTGAATTAAATATTTTTTAAGATGGAGTTTCATCATAAGAATCCATTGTTATCATTTTCAACTCTAACAAGCTAATACTTTCGGATATATGGTATTTCAGAATTTCAGTATTCACCAAATGTGAACACAGAATCTGTCTGTGTTCACTGTTCATAAATGTCAATTCATCTAGCTATTACAGACTTGTCTATCGTAGTTTGAAATTATTTTCTGTTGGAAAACAAGTATCCGATTCTCCAATTTATTAATATATACAAAACTGTTTTGAAACTGAAAATAATATTGACTGATTACATATTGAATAATTTATGTATAAATATGGGGATGATGTTCCAGAAGATTTAGAATTGGATCATTTTAATGAGTTGTGAGACATGTTCCTATATACAGTAATTTCATAATGTTGCTAGCAAAAATATGCTGGAATCTACATTTGTGTATCAAACATTTTTTCTTGAGTTCAGGTCCATAATACAGAAATGAATATGTAAGTGGTATGGACTATTAAAATAATGTGTTCGTCATCAGCCTCTACCTACCAAATATCAGGAATAAATGGACAATCTGCTATGATTGTCTGCAGCCTTGCTCTAGACATTTCGATGATATTTTCCTTAGGTATTTCGAGTTGTGTAAACTATGCACCGAGTGTGACTTGCAACAACCCATTCCACGAGGTTGAATCATTGCAGATTGCTCATTAAATCTTGATAAATAAATTTAATGACAATTTTTGAAGCATCAAAGCATTGAAGCTTTGTAGATTGCTCTTTTTTGGCGCTCTAGTTCCTTGGAACTGAGTGCTTATCAATTTGCCCAAATGTCTGTAATTTTCGAATTTTTCGATGAAAATGGTCTTAAACGATTTGGTTCGACTCACTGATCAAGAATCCGTGGTCGAAATTCATTCTGTCCGGCCGGCCGTAGGCACGATAACTCTCGAACGGAATGAGCTAGACAAATGAAATTTTCAGAGTAGGTTTGGGAGATGAATATCTCGGCTAAGTTCGTTATTGGGCAAAATCGGACAGATGGTTTCGGAGCAACAAAAAAAAAATTTTTTTTGCAGAGCAAATTCCAAATTCATTTTTTTTAATAAGCAGTTTTACCATAAGAATCCAATGATATCATTTTTAACTCTAACAAGCTAATACTTTCGGAGATATGTTTTCTCAAAATTTCAATAATAAATCGTATTTCAACGTTGTCACAGAATGATATAATTATTCTATGTATGTCATAATGTCAACTTAGTTTCCTGAGACATGACATTATCTAATCAATCGAAGAATTGTGAGCGAAGTGAGAAAAATCTCAGTTGTTTGCTCCGAAATTAGTTTTTCTCAGAAAAGAATTACATTTCGGAACGGAACATGAAGTAAGAGATCTGAGAGTAGTGAGACTGCTTTTCATCCATAGACATAGATATAACTTTCGAATGGAATGAGGTAGGTAGTTGAAATTTTCAGAGTAGGT
Organism: Halyzia sedecimguttata; assembly: GCA_937662695.2. Classification (NCBI taxonomy): domain Eukaryota; kingdom Metazoa; phylum Arthropoda; class Insecta; order Coleoptera; family Coccinellidae; genus Halyzia; species Halyzia sedecimguttata. Next base: position 19,956,372 of record OW569420.2, on the reverse strand, counting down.
TAGTGAGATGAATATCTCGATTATGTTCGTTATTGGGCAAAATTGGCCAGATTTAATTTGATTTCTTCCATGGTGCAGTTCTCATTCTCATGATTGCTCATTTAATCTTGATAAATAAACTATTATTTGAATTGAATTTCCTTTATGATGCAGTTCTATGAGATGAATACATTGATATAATTCCCAACTCTGAGAAACCAATACTTTCGGAGATATAAATTGTCTGTTTGAAACTAGAGCACCAGAAAGCTCCTGTCCACAGGGCTTGAACCCATTTTTGTCGCTCTAGTTCCTCGGAACTGAGTAGTCGATCAAAAATTTCCTGATCTACGTTCACCAAATTTTCTCCTCTCTCGAACTACAGAATTATGCTCTCAATATTTACGTAATATTTTCAAACATTTTTGGGTGAGGTCCCCATTGCATCGCTAAAATACTAGTATTTCAACCCCAATATTTTTGAAGTTATAATATTTCCTTCCGTCAGTCCCGTCATAAATTGAGAGAACTGAGCATTATTATTATATGTCTATGGATGAAAAGCAGTCTCACTACTCTCAGATCTCTTACTTCATGTTCCGTTCCGAAATGTAAGACTTTTCTGAGAAAAACTAATTTCGGAGCAAACAACTGAGATTTTTCCAACTTCGCTCACAATTCTTCGATTGATTAGATAATGTCATGTCTAGGGAAAATAAGTTGACATTATGACAATTCATACATAGAATAATTATATCATTTTGTGACAATACGATTTATTATTGAAATTTTGAAAAATCTTATCTCCGAAAGTATTAGCTTGTTAGAGTTAAAAATGGTATCATTGGATTCTTATGGCAAAACTGCTTATTGAAGAAAAATAAATCTGGAATTTGCCTTGTAAAAAAAAAAAAATTTTTTGTTACTCCGAAACCATCTGTCCGATTTTGCCCAATAACGAACTTAGCCGAGATATTTATCACCCAAACCTACTCTGAAAATTTCAACTATCTAGCTCATTCCGTTTGAGAGTTATCGTGCCTACGGCTGGACCGGCCGGACGGCCGGACAGAATGAATTTCGACCACGGATTCTTTATCAGTGAGTCGAACCAAATCGTGTAAGACCATTTTCATCGAAAAATTCGAAAATTACAGACATTTGGCAAATTGATAAGCACTCAGTTCCGAGGAACTAGAGCGCCAAAAATTGGTTCAAGCACTGAAGTCAGGAGGTTTTGCGTATTTGGAAAGAACGAATCTGACTTGCGAGTTCGACTTCAATATTATCTGCATTTCGCGCCTTCGCGGGCTCATTGTCTCGACTATTTATTCAATTTTTTGTTTACGTTTAGATTTGGCATCGTTGGAGGGACTCGCAAGTGTGAAGAATATACCAGAATATACACTGAGGGCCTCGCATTAGTGTTTGATATATAACGGGTCTCGGAACTTCTTTGGAGATTTCTTTTTCAACAGTTTTTTGAAAAAGCTTCCCCTCTCACGATATTCGCAATAAGCACCATTATAACCTTGTGATAATGAAAAAAATATTTCAAAAAAGTTATATTCTGATATGGGTCTCAGGTTGTCTGTTGGCTACCGCGGGTCTCACATGTGTTAATATTTAAGTATATATATATATATATATATATATATATATATATATAATATATATTATATTATTTACTTTATTTTCGTTTTCCTGTCAGTTTGAAAATCAAACTAAATCTGAAAATAGAATGGTCAAGGAAGCATTTATTTATAATTTGAATGGATTATTCTCTTCATATTGAATAATTTCTGTAATTATTTCACCCTGAGATCACGTAGATCTGTTTTTCTGTTCAGGATTAGACAGGCAAATCAGCTTTTTTAAATTTATTATTTTTCTTTCTCCATGCCAGACATGTATGAATTAATAGAAACTGTAGCTGAGAAATATCAAATAAAAATCCCTTTGGTAACATCTAACGCCTAACTGCTTCAGAGGTCTAAATGTCAACGTTTTTTAACTCTAATATTATAATTACGGGATCAAGTTTTGAAATCCTTACTGACGTTCTTTAAGAAAATATACAGTGTGAGTCACATTTTCGGTTTTCATCGTTTCATTAAAAGGGTATATTACTGATATAAATGGAGTAAATAACAACAAGAACATTTTACAAAATATATATTGTTCAACGGTAAAAAACCTTACGCTCGGAAATGGTAAACACAAAGTTATGAATTTATGAATATAATTAATACATAGCATATATCATCACTGTTGTATTTTCAATATATAAAAATAATTATAATTTTTACTTATCTTAATCACAAATATTTCGGACATTTTCACAAATGAAACGATAATATTTTTGAATATGCATTTTCCAATTTAACCATATAATTTTGCATTTGTGCAACTTTTGAGAATCAAGCACAATCCATCTTGGTAACATGTTCATCTTTATTAGTAGGAACTGAGATATACGGTCCATATTTCATCTTTAAGTCACAAACTCAATTCATTATTGACCAACTGATAAATAAAATGTGAAATAATATAAAATATCGTTTTATGTAATAACCACTTAAACAACTATTGAAATCCAGCACAACTCATCTCAGTGAAGTGTGCATCTATCGAAAAGATACTGAAAATATATAACTACATGAAGAACACAAACATAGGAAACAATGCTCATTCAACTTTTGAGAATCTAGCACAAATTTTCAGAGTTATGAATTGAGTTTGTTTAACATATAAACAAAAGATAAATGTATTTTTCGATATAGGCTTCAATATTATTATACATTGAAGTAGAATGAGTCATAACTTAATTATGAAAGCGTAATTTTGATCAGAGACAAAATACATTTCATCATGTTATTTTTCCACAATAATAAATCATTAAATCATTTGAATTTTCTAGATCACCAATGCAATAATGTAATAATATTTAAATTTCCTGTAACTACTCAGTATTATTGAAGACTGTATCGATCAGTGTTACAATAATTTTTTAAGTGCTATCGATATAGATAGCTGTTGACATCATACAGTTTTAATTAATGAGTCCAAAATGTGAACATCATTTTCTTGCTGTTTTCTTGGAATTTCAGTTGTTGAAATTCTCCAAATCCTTTTTGCTCCAGTCCACGACCTTTTGAAACGAAAGAAAATTGAAATCAGTTCATTCGATTCAAATTAACCTGATAGATGGGCAGAATCGAATTCGAGAACGATAGAGGGCTTCCATTTTCTGTTTCGCTCAATATTAGCTATACATTAACAATTATAGATCATACCTAGATCTAGAAGATGTCTTATCTCTCGTAAGAGAGAAAAATACGTTGAAACTTTAATCATTCGTTGAGGTGAAATCCTTCCAAAATGGGCTGGTCAAATGATAACGATAATACAAAATATGAAATGAACATGCCTCAATGAAAATTGAGACAGTACACAGATGTGATATTTGAATCAGTGGTTAAACAACAAAGTACGAAATGTCTGATTTTCTAAGCTGCCACAAATGCTTCAGAGTAGGACTAATCGAAGGAGATTTTGAGATGACAGCCAAACCGTCCTATATACTGAATTCCCGATAAGTTCATGCCTCGTCTGCATCACAATCGATATCAATGACCAAGTGCTTGAGGTAGAATATGTATGACAATGACCCACACAGCTTCCGAAAGATAATATGATGACTATAACGAACAAAACAATCTCGATTTAGTATTATAGTTTCTAGAACTTGGAAACTCGAATCAGTTCCACAGGATAATGCTCTATAATTGTATTCAAGTTGCCACCTAACTAGATTCTATCATGAATCCCAATAATCAAGGTCTAATGAATATTATATAGTGGGACAGGAGTTGATTTAAACATGAGTTTCATACTCACTCCTTTCGCAATGACATAGTTCTTCATATCATCTACTTTCATATGGTCTTGCTCATGGTCCAAAAACCTCGGGCTTCCATTTTGGCAGGTTGGTGACTTTCACTTCAGGTTTCGTGTAGATTGGACAATATACTGGCCTTCACCCCCCCTCCATTCTTCTTCAATTCCATCAAGTACTATCATACCTACAAATACCCCATCGGAGTTAAAATCCAACAGACATGAGGATGAATGGCATGGACATAGAAATTATATTTCACTAATTATCAAAAATTGTACGAGTTTTAATCGAACTCAAGTCAACAAAAAAATCGCAACAACTCGGAGGGGCTAGTAATTTCTTACCCCCTATCTGCTGATTGATTCGTGAGTGAGGTTATTTGGTCTATAGTTTTCCGTTCATTTTCTGAATGACAATTGTGAAACAATTTTGCCACGGAGTTTTGTTGCAAATTAAAAATGAGTTAAATCTTTTATAAGTAGTGAAATATCAAATGATTAGTATCACATCAGAAATTCAAGATCATGTGTTAAAGCCATCGAACATCAAGATGACCATTCATTTTTTACACTGAGATAATTATTACTCACCCTGTAGGAACTCTACATTTCATCTTCAGAAACTTCGAGTCTACCCTCTCATCAGTAATGATTCTTGAGTTTGAAACCATATAACTTCGATATTCGATATGCTAGATATTCTTGAAAGGAACTTGCTCTTTCTTCAGTTACCAAAACTCCAACAAAAAACCCCAGGTATATTATATCATGAAGAGAAGTCGACCTTGGCCAAAGCTGACAGGAATATGACAAACTTCCTTAAGTGTGATGTGGAAATGAAGAAAGACATAAACAGAAGATTTTGGACATTAGATCTGCATAGACAATGATTTCGAGATATATCTAGAGAATTCTCAATTTGTGAGAATTGATGGGAATATTTCATTGAAGCGACTGACCATCAGTTGCGAACGACAATTATTAACATTGTTATACTACAGAATATAAATCCCAAGAGGAATAAGTACCAAGATCATGTGAAATGATCTATGAAAATAATGAAAATCAAATAATCATAAGAGATCAACTGAATGACAACACCTTAAATGAAGTAAAACAAGAAAACTCCTGCAGGCATACCCTGGATAAGACATACTTTTGTCTGGAATAATATCAAGTCTTGTTGGCCGTGTTACTGTTAACTCCAAATACAACCCTGTGAAACTGATAATGTGGAACACAATCAATAAGAGCTTTTCAAAAAAAATTACAAATACAAGGCGGACACAAAACTGAACCTGGAATAAAATCATAGAAAAGTATGAGACAAATTTAATTCTGAAATCATACTAAAATACGGGAAAAATCAAAATTGAATGTCTGAGGCAATAGGGGTTCTACTGTACTGAGTTGATTCCGAGTAGATTCAGTTTTGGGTTACCTTATTCAGTAATAAAATAATAATTTCTCAATTCAAATAGTCCTGTGACTATTATCATGGCATTACCCCAAAAGTAAGTTGCTGACGAAAATCGCTCCTGAGGTCATTCATTTCATCTAATCGGTACCTACCCCGAACAGATGAATTAAAATGAAGGCCACAAGGGGTTTCCAACTTGGCCAAATAATAATTTCAAGAATCTATCCCCCCCGAATATAAACGCGATCGCGAAATTTTGACTTTCGCCAAAATTTGGTCACCATTATAGCTAGAATTGAATATTTTGGTTTCCAGTGAAAGCCCTCCAAAGTTGGAATGCTTTTTCGGGATGACATCCGGCTATTTCTTGCAATGGTTTAAAATAGATTGCAACCAAATAGTTCAGAATGTTTCTTATTTTTATCAAAACAAATAATCAATTCATGAGTTTACATCCTTGATTCGAAAGAGAACTACACTGGAGAGTCTGATATAAGTCTATGATAACTTAATGAAATCACCTCAATTCTAAGCTTAGTTTTTGTTGCTTTTATGTTTTTGCGCGTCCGTACCAAGGTACTAACATTTCGTTCATTGTATTTCCTTAATTTTGAACAGAAAATTATCAGAAATGCTCAGACTCACTGATTTAGAATTTGTGGTCAACTTTGATTATGTTCTTCGTTTTGACCGCTGAGGAGCACGATAATTTTCGTTAGAAACAACAAGGGGATTTGAGAAGTAGATTCAAAGCTCGAATGGTAGGATCAGTCCAAATCAGCCCATTTGCCCATTTCCTCTGTATCCCAAAGAATAAAGATCTAGTCCAGTTGAAATCGAAGAAGTTAAATAACAGCATTAATCTCCATACATAATTCCGTGAGGAATCATTCACAATTATGGACTATAATAATTTGTAATGTCAATTCATAGTACTGAGATCAAAATATAATTTATTGTCCAGGACAAACAGCTCATATGGTCCAGTGAACAGATTGGCTCCTAATGCAGGAGTTTGCGTGTCCTAAACTCAAAGTTCTTTCCACACATTTCATTTTAGTTCCGTTGTCAACAACGAAACCTCAAATTCCGCATAAATCTTCAAATTCCTCATAAATTACATTCGATAAAATTGCAAAATTGGATTTCAGATTAGCTTCAAGGGTGCAGATGACGTGTTCATGTATTTTTTATTACGACGGTGATGAGTTTAACATTGTGGAGTTCTGTAAATAAACCTGTACATATTACCATACAGTATACTGTTTATATACCCAAGAGTGAAGGCAAGAATCATTATACCCCTAAGCAACGATAAAAATCTTACAGATATATAATATTTAATATTGCAAATCAGTGACTTACTATGCAATGGACGAGTGTACTGAAGCTCCTGATACCAATTCAGTGCTCTTATAATTTTTTTTCACCTAAGGATTTCCCTAACTTCAAACGTTTATAGTGGCAAGCAGAAATTAATGGAAGGCAAATAAAATAAATGAACCATCTCACATGTTCTGGCGATAATTCAATTTGAGGTAAGAGAACTGCTTCAAGTTGTCATCTGCTTGCATGTTTGTATACTGGACCTTGACGGAAATGAAGTTGAAAACAGGGAAGTCATATTCATTCCAGCTTTGGAGGTCTATATTCTCAGTTTTAATTCCTTTCAAACATTCGAATTAGAATTTTTTTTTTAACTACGATATCCTGAGAACGATTTCGTCAGGAACCAGCTTTGGGAGTAACCTGCACTATACTGAAAAACATTCGATGAGGTATTATGAATAAATGAAATAAATATGAAGAAAAAACAAAACAGTTCCAAAATTCAAAAATGGAGTAATTGCCAAATAGAAACCGATTATTTTCGCAAATTCTGAAAAAAAAATCCGTTTTATGAAATATCCTTTTAGAGAACTCACCGAATGTTCTTCAAGAACCTGAAAAGAATATAAATTTTTGTAACCTAGTCCCAGGTATTCTTTCCAGGTCACACCACTCATTGCAGAAGAATTACCTCCTTCCTAGCTTCCATAGGTACCATCAGGAACCACTAAACGAAAATGGGTTTGGATGTACAATTCTGGAGAAGCTTCTTCAGACTCAGTAACACGACAGACCCTTCCTCATAAAAGGCGTGGATGAGTGGCTTCACCGTCAAGTCATCAATTCCAGACTGATGAAAAATCATTCATAAAAAAAACGATTATGAAATTATCGTAGACTAAGCATATTTATTTTAGTTAAATATTCAATAATGGTACAATCACCAAATATAAAATACATTCATCGAATATATTTCACATCACAAAGAATATTGCTCTATGGATTCTTTTTTTCTCTTAATGGTCAAATGCAGCATAATGTGTCTTTGAGAAGCAGATTTCTCTGCGTGTATGTGCTTTGACGCTTCCTATATACAGGGTGTCTGGTGAGGAATGGGACAACGTTTAGGTCTGATGAGGGATGTCTCAAGGAGTGAGAAAATTCCATTTGAAATCATCTGAGATTCATGGTTCCTGATATACAGGGAGTTTTAGAAAAAATTACGAAACTTCAAATAACTATAATTCAGGAAATATTAGAGCTAATCCGATGATTTTTCGTATGAACAATGATAGAGTGAGTACGAATCTGTTTGGATGAAAAATTCGAAATTAAATCAGATCCGGACTCAGAAATTTTAGTTTTTCTGAAATTAGGAAAAAACAACACCCTGTATGTGGTGTTCAATTTTTTTTACTTCAGATTCTGAGAGAACAGGAAAAATACTTTCAAATTCAACTGTCATCCCGAATTGCACAAATTTTCCCTGCTTTCTCTGACCCTTCGAATGTCAATCTTCGTATTTTCGCTTCTTCCATATTTTTTTTTCTCGACATTTCAGGAACATGAGATCTCATATAGTTACTTATGAGTAAAAAAAAGATCATAAACGAATCAAAAATTTTATAAAAATTATCAAAAAAGCGAAAAACAGTTAACATTTGGTAAATTCACGAAGTATTTCTGAAGTACTAATTGATGATTCAGTGGAAACAGAATTAATGATTAATTCTTCAAATATTGTTCAAAATGAAAACCACCAACTTCTACACATTTATCTGCTCTTTTCATTAAATTCAAAACTGCTTTCCTTATAACATTTGGGTTGTTTCGTATTTCGTCACATGCGTCTATTATTCACTGTATTAATTGTTCCCTCGTATTTATCTCTTGCTCGTATACCATAGTTTTAAGGTGGCCACAAAGGAAATAATCTAACGGTGTGATGTCTGGAGACCGAGGTGGCCATGTTTTTTGACCACCACGACCTATCCATCTGTTTGGATAGACCTCGTTCAAATGATTTCTCACTGTAATTGAGAAATGTGGGGGTGCTCCATCATGCTGGAAGATAAGTCCTCTTTGATTTATATTCCCTAATAGATTCGAAAAAACATTCATGAGGAAATCTATATAAATTTCTCCAGTGAGTCTTTCTTCGAAAAAATGAGGACCTATTAAATGATTATCATAAACTGCGCACCACACATTAACACTGAAACGTCTCTGTGATGGTCTTTGTACGACAGCGAAAGGATTCTGTTGATGCCAAAGGTGATTATTTCGAGCATTGTTTAATTCATCGCGAGTGAATTGAGCTTCATCTGTGAATAATATTCTTTGGAAATTTCTTCTATGACTTCTTATCCACCTGGAAAATTGAAGCCGTGCGATCTCATCGCCAGGCTCCAAATGCTGGACCACTTGAGGGTGATATGGGTGATATTTTTCACTCTTCAGAGTATTCCAAACGTACCATTTCGATACTTCATGAATTGAAGCCAATCGTCCGATACTTACTCCCGGATTGTTTTGCACAGTTTCTATAATATTTTCACGGATATTCTCTTCTATTGTATGTGGTCTTTCAGAAACTATTTTGCTGGAAAAGTACCATGTTGTTTCGTATGCGCAACAAGGCGGGAAAAAAAATTTGTGATTTGGAACCCGACGATTGGGAAAACGTTTACGATACTCCCTTTCAGCTGCTCTTCCGTTCATATCACTTGAACCATACACCAAAAGCATGTCAACATACTCTTCATTAGAAAATGTGTGCGGCATGATTTTCAACAAATTGGAGTAAGATTGTATCAACAATAAAATCACTAGTTTGACAGATGACTCTACGTTTTCTCATCATGAATGATAGCAAACCATAGAATTGACATAACTGCCAACTAGATTCAAGACTAATGATGGAGATATGTACATGACGAATGAAATTTTGGATATTACAGGAAAAAATGATCCAAACTCATCTGAAAGATCGACTAAGAGAAAAGAAGTTGACGGTTTTCATTTTGAACAATATTTGAAGAATTAATCATTAATTTAGTTCCTACTGAATCATCAATTAGTACTTCAGAAATACTTCATAAATTTTCCAAATGTTAACTGTTTTTCGCTTTTTTGATAATTTTTATAAAATTTTTGATTCGTTTATGATTTCTTTTTTTACTTATATGTAACTATCTGAGATCTCATGTTTCTGAAATGTCGAGAAAAAAATATGGAAGAAGCGAAAATTGGAAGATTGACATTCGAAGGGTCAGAGAAAGCAGGGAAAATTTGTGCCATTCGGGATGTCAGTTGAGTTTGAAAGTATGTTTCCTGTTCTCTCAGAATCTGAAGTCAAAAAAATTGGAAACCGCATACAGGGTGTTGTTTTTTCCTAATTTCAGAAAAACTAAAATTTCTGAGTCCGGATCTGATTTTATTTCGAATTTTTCATCCAAATAGAATCGTACTAACTCTATCAGTGTTCATACGAAAAATCATCGGATTAGCTCTAATATTTCCTGAATTATAGTCATTTGAAATTTCGTTATTTTTTCTAAAACTCCCTGTATATCAGGAACCATGAACCTCAGATGATTTCAAATGGCATTTGCTCACTCCTTGAGAAATCCCTCATCGCCACCTAAAAGTTGTCCCATTCCTCTCCAGACACCCTGTATATTTTTTTCTGTAATATCCAACATTTTTATTAACTATTTATAGACCAATTAGCTGAATCTAGCCAATTCTCCAAGTCTCTCATAAATTTACATCATCTCTGTTATGAACATGGCCTATTCCTTCATCTGCAGATGGAAGTAAATATAACACCAACAATCTTTCGATGGGCTTACTTGAAGATGTTGATTAATAGATTCTTAACTAGTCGGTCCTAGTATTATTCCCATCGCTTAAATCTTCATTGCTACTCTCTCTGTAGATGCATCCCATTGAATAGCTCCGCCATGTATACTTAGTGTGAATTGAGAATAATGTTTTGTAGGTATACTCCATTCACTTTTATAAAGTCTCCCGGTTGGCCATGAAATTTTGACACATTTCACTATTTATATTTTGAAAATGTTATGTTATAGTCGTTTTCCTGTCAGATAACTACGCAATGTTGTCCTCTCTACATAGAAGTCGTTGTAATTACGTATTTTCACAATGTGAATTTACTTAAGAAAAATAATGAATTTGAGAAGATATTATGTGAAATCAATAATTCCAGAGTCCTGGCGACTGTAGAAGAAAATTTCTCCTCTGTTGTTACTGGAAATATTTCACGTATATAAACTGGTTGGAAGATTCAATTATGCTGTTTTCTTGTATGGAAATCAAGAATCAAGTGTTGGAATTTTATTTAAAAATAATGGATAGAGTAGTTCGTTACTTTGTGATAGTTCATTTGAAAAATTAATAAAAGTACCTGAATAACCCGGCGGGAAAACTTCTTAACGAACTGACGTACCTATGGAATTCCCCACTTTTCGGAATTCTAAAGAAATGAGCCTACAGAAGACATTTAAATAACTTGTTACACAACTTGAAATACACCAGTTTCAAAATGTAGTAGTACTACGAAACCCGAGTCATTCTCATACCTTAATAAAATATAACGATAGGAAACCAGTAATTTCTTTCGAGAGTTCAACATTTCAGAATGAAGTTTTACTATTGCAGATTTCGGTTCGGTAAAGCACTTGTTGTCTCTGCTTCTTCAAAACTACTTTTGGCATTTTCAATTTCAAAGCGAAGAGTTCTTTATTATATTCGAAGATAATGGTCTGTGATGATATCTTGTCTAAGATTGAAGATTATGTAATGATTATGTTGTGAGCAAAGATTTTTAGATACTCTATAATCTTTGGTTGAGAGTAGATATTGGCAACGTCTCGGCGAATTGTTTTGACCTTGACGATATTTCAGCAGTCCAACAACCTCTGATTTAGTACGTGATAGACCTAAATCATGGCCAACCGAGAGACTTTATAAAAGTGAATGGAGTATACATACGTATACAGGGTTCGTAAACCAATGCTCAATGTCATGCTAGTTCTTGTTTGAATTCCTCCATATGTTGTGTCAATCAAAGGAGTGTGAGTTCATCTTCAAAATTGAATGTCGAAGGAATCTCATTCAACTCAAATAATTCAAGCAGTTTTGAAATAGAATGTGAAGAGTTATTTAATTATCATTTGTGTCAAACAAAAAGTTAAATAAAACCAAGTGAGGAGAGTAGCATCGTATCGAGCGAAGAGTAAGGAGGATATTTTTCGTCGTTTTGTGAGAAACAACAGCAAAATTTTGAAACGTTTCAGGAAAATGGGCATTTAAGAAAAATAAATAATCATCTTCTGACTCATCTCTTTTCAAGAAAATCCTCATATGTCGAATGGGCAGATAGCTAGGGAACTTGAAATTATCCAGTATTTAATGACGAGAATTCTTAAAACACAGAAACTTCATCCTTATAAAATGAAAATCCATGAAATCTCAATGGAGCTGGATATTAAGAATTCTTGCAGGAAGTACTAGTTCCGAATTTGGCTACTCTGTTACCTAATCCGGATGAAGCTGATGTCCCGAATAGAAACATCTGGTTTCAACAAGAATTTTGCAAGATCTCTCCGTGAGTATCTGGATGATGTATTATGGATTGGTAGAAGTTGACCTTTAGAATCGCCTCCCATGTCTCCAGATTCAACACCTATGGACTATTTCTTATGGGGGTACTCGAAAAGCAAAGTTTTTAAGACAAAACCGGGAAGCATTGAGCAGCTACAAAACAGCTACGAAAAACACAGGAGGGTTGGATATTTTCCGCCGAAATAAATAAGGTTAGAATTGATTTCAGATTGTTCAGGTGATCAGATTTCTTCACCTTCGAACTGAATACAAATTTGTTACTTGGTACGCATGTGTAACTTGGTATATTCTTTATGAATAGTCTTAAAAAAGTTAGTATTGCCAACACAAATGATAAAATAGAGTCTTTCTTACATCCTTATCATTCTCTGGAAATAACAGAACAAAATCTCTACTTTATGTTAGAATGAAATTATTTAATGCACTTCCTTGTGAATTCAGAATAATATGAAATGTAAATTTTTTCAATAAAACCTTGCATGAATTCATCATAAAGTGTGAACCATATTCATAAACAGAATATTTAACCCTTTTGTAATTTGCATTAACAATAAGAGCAACTATACTTGAAAATAATTTAATCACATACTTTTATTGAAACTTCTAATTTTTCTTGTGGGTTTGAAGAATAAAGAGAGCTCCATATTTTATTCATGACGTCAGCAAATTTGGAGTAACAGAAGATGAGGTCAACTCAAAGAATGGTGATAATGAATAATTCTACTATCACTGCGTTGGGGCACATGCAATTCATCCATCACAAAAAAATCAACGTGGTGGTTAATGCTAAATTCCATGTTCTTAAATAACACTCGTTCCTTATATATAAAGGTGTGTATATGTCAATATCTTAATATTCTCTCAGGGTGTGGTCTTCAGTTTCATCAAAAATATCAAGATTTTTTTTTATTCCAGAATTCTAGAGCAGATCCCCACATCTGCTTGGTTGTTAAGTATCTTATCGGGAATACGACTTCAATTCTGATGTCACTCATCGACCCATTTGAACTCTATACTGCGTATTATAAGCCTACCAGGAGCTTCTCAGGAAGATATAATCCTGCCTATTGCACTTATGGCGTATTGGACAACATATATTGCTTTCAATTCAACTATACTGTACGAATTTTGCACCGATTATGCAATTCGTGTGAAAAACAATCAAATTATTCATAGAATAGTGCTCAATTCTTGAAAAATCCAAAAAAAATTATTTGATATTTCCAAAAAAGTGTTACAATGAAACCTAACATGAAATTTCAAACAAATTCTCACCATTTGCTGAATATCACTCAAACACTTGAATTGATCTAGCTTTGGTTATGCTAATTTGGCCTTTGGAACTGTGCACAATGAAACTTGTTCTTTGTCAAACTTGTTTGGTCAAGGATCGGTTGAGTTCTGCTATAAATAGTTTTCAGGATAACTGTACATAGGTTCGAGGTAGAGGGGGAACCTAGCACTGGATGCACTAATGCGCATTTGCAAGGTGCAAATTGCAGTTGCATTCGCAGGTTTCAGGAATATCTAGGAAGTAGGTACACCGTCTGCGGAAATTCGATATGAGAAATCGAATACTGATGGCTTTTACCCGATGCAAATCCCTATTAATTCAGTTGCGCATCTATATTCAAATTATGAAAAATTTTGGAATAAATAATTAAATGGTTCGAATTAAATTTGCAGTGTTGGTAGCTATGAATGTGTTCAGCAATTAATGTTTTAAAATTTTTTCTACCGTAGTTTAACTGATAAACCACTTATTAATACTCTTTATTGCTGTTTGATTTATTATTTCTTAATGGGTTTTGCTAGGATATTCTTTATCCAGCATGATATTACAGATAGTAACCTGTTTGTTTTGAAGAAACCTTTCGAATTCGTTTGCCAAAATGTTGAGCTGTGTTATCCTTAATTCTTGGAAACTCTAAACAAATTATTTTTCTGAATTTTTCTTTCTTCAAAATTTTCCTGATTAACTGTGGATCGTATCCTATTATTGTTTATAGCTTTTTATTTGATAATTTCTAATTCTTTACAGTAATTATGGCACGAGAAATCAAAAAATATAATTGCACCATCCTTTTCCCTTCTGTTAATGAAATCCAAAAATATTTTGATTGTCGGTCTGCTCCCTCAAATTACGTGAGCACGTATCTAATCTAGTTTACAGATTTGAAAACATAGGACATTTCTTAACCATGGCTTCATTTATTATTTTTCATTTCAGTCTATATGAAAAACAGAAATCCATAAGCATGGGTTGCAAAATGGCGAATGAAACAGTTCATTAAAACCACGCAGTTGAAAAATATCCGGTTCTGAAGTGAAATACACTCACCATAATTCAGCTGATCTATATGTATTTCCTTGAAACATTTATTGTTCTCCAGAGGAGGGTGCAGAAGACCTACAGAAATAGAAAAAAAAATAAGTATATTATTAAGTTATTCAATTTCTGCAAGTAATCATTGAAAATTGATAGGTATTCGACTAATTATTTTGAAAAATAATCAACACTCAAGATATTAATGAATGAAATATTTCATTTGGAGTGCCAGACTCAACGCTCAACGCGAGCAATATACAGGGTGAGTCTTTGACCACTGCATTAATTTTAACCAAAGATTCCTCTCATCAAATGAAATACTTTTTTCATTTACCATTTTGCCAGATTCGGCTCAAAAAAGTTACAAGCGTTTCTAGATTTCACAATGTGCTAATACAATCCCGCATATAAATTATCTATGACATTGTTGGCGGACGAGAATAAGGCATGGTAACGTGGTTTACAGCTTGATTCGGGATTCCAACGCTCAGGGACGGATCCATAAAAGTAGTGAAATTTCTGGAGTTTTCTATTTTAAAACATTCAATGAATAATATCTCGAAAACGGTGCGTTTAAGGAGAAATAATGAAGAATAATATAATGTTCTAAAACGATGGAATATTCTTGAAATGACTCAAGAAAAACTTTATATGCTTTCTTTATGCTAATTTCGTTTAGTTTTATGAATCCACGAGTCCATAACTAGAAAACCAGTAGAAGTAGAAAATATCAAATATTTGGAAAATATGTATCATTGTTATAGGAAACTTTACGCCAACATTCATTTTATTCGAAAAAAGGATGTCAAAGCTACAAAATAAAAACTGATTTTTTTTCAAAATTTCAACAGCCTGTATCTTTTTACCTGAGCTGAATTTGGAAAAATGTTAAATGAAAAAAGTGTTTCATTTGATGAGAGGAATCTTTGGTTAAAATTAATGCAGTGTTCAAAGACTCACCCTGTATAAGAATATCAGTCATCGTAATTGAACTAATGTTAAAAGTAATCAGAACATTACAGGAAAACACTCACTAATAATCATTTAGGATGAGTATTCAGTTGTTAGGAATTAATGCTCCAAGTTAGATCAGTGATGACTACATTTAGTGTGTACTTTTTATTGAAAAAAAATCTCTTTAAAGTGAAGCAAGTGAAACAATCACTTTGTGTGAATCACTCATTCTGCTTTAAAGTCCTGCATATATAAAAAGAAATTTACCCTTAGAAACTCGACCCAAAATCCAACAAAATCATGTATTAGATAATAAGTTTCGAATAATCATCAATTGATAT
The DNA here is from genome assembly GCA_937662695.2 of Halyzia sedecimguttata. Taxonomy (NCBI): domain Eukaryota; kingdom Metazoa; phylum Arthropoda; class Insecta; order Coleoptera; family Coccinellidae; genus Halyzia; species Halyzia sedecimguttata. The sequence continues at coordinate 19,940,471 of OW569420.2, read as the reverse complement.
TTAAGAATAAAATTCATGTAAATCGATGACGATCAACAAAGACTGAAAATCCTTCGATATTCCATCTCCAATATTATTAGAAATAAGTGAATTGAGATTTTTTACCACATATGTATTGAAATTTTTGACAGAAATAGTTGTTCATTCAATAATAATTCGAGATAGGTACACTGAGAAACTTAAGTGAATAAAACAACAATTTCTGTTAGACATCTCAATACATAATTCACGAATAAAAAATTATCAATAAACAGCTATATTTATTCCTAACATGTATAATCCAATATGGCACCTAAATAAAAAAGTAAATGAATATTCGTAAATAAATGAATGAATCTGTTTGTAACCGACTCTAATGAGATCTGATCATCCAAAAGGTATACCATTAATTAAAACTGTAGTTACTCTTGAATTTTATTCATTTCACTTCAAAAAAAGGAAATCGAATTTTTGTATCGATAACTAGTGTCGTTGGCACTTAGCTGTAAGGGAAACAAAACCAATTACGTTGAAATATACATGTGTCAATGCTACGTAGCAAATAATGATGTCTAATGAAGTATAATGATGTATTAATGTCCAAATACTTCACTGTTCCTTTTAACTTCTGGAACCATCCATTAATTGAGCACCAAGAAGTTCAATTTGAAAACATTTCAAATTGAAATACTTTCATATATGTGGAACAAAAAACCGAAAATTTGATATGCATCAATTCCAAACTAATTTCTATTGAATGTTATATATACTATAAGGTAAATTCATGCGAGAATTCACGAAATCATATATTAACCATAAAACTTACTCGAATGCAATCTGCAATAATACCTATACACCCTTACTTAATATATTACTTAACTCAAGCACTATGAAAACTATGATCATGATTCCGTAGCTCCTTGCCTGGCACCTTTATATATACTCGCGAACCTGCGCGTCTTTGATTAAGGCTGTCATATGCGCTCTGATAAGTATGAACGTCAAATCGCTCCTGAAATCATCAGTATTTTTGTTCTTTGAAATATCTCATCATATTACAGGCAGTATCAGAAAGTTTTTCTCTCTTCTACTGCCTAACCCTTCGTTTAGTGGTTTATTCTGTGCATTCCATATACACAGGGTAAGTTAACCTTTTATGAATGAACAGATTTAATGGTGCTTTCATAATTGAATTTCTTACATATTCTGCAGGGAAAACCATGAAGTCTGAAGCAGGAGTCAAATAAAAGGTCCAACTGAATATTGAAAGACACTCTCTAGTCAAAACTCACGGCATGAAGCAAAAGTTACTGAGAACTATGAAGCTTATTCAAGTAATAGAAAGAATTAATTGATTTTTGTCCTAAATACTCTCAAGAAGGAACAGTGAACAGCATCCTTAGCTTAAACCATATTTCGTGAAGATAAACTGGTCCACCTGTACCCATGTCAGGAATTGCTCAAAACGTACTAAGATCAATACCGTCTTTACCCTAAGGACGCACGGGGCCCGTGCCCAGGGCCCTCATCCTTAGGGGTGCCCCGAAGGACAGACAATTTCTCTCACATTTATTCTAAAACATTTTTGTCGGGCACAGGAATAGTAAGCAACCAAGTCGAGAATGAAATTTACTTTTGTCTTAAGATTTAAATAAAAATTGGTTCAAGCACTGACGTGAAGTCAGAAGCTTTTGCGCGTATGTTCTATTGTCCATACTTCTGTATTGGACACCCTTAATCGAATTTACCATGGTAAATTATGTTGTCCATTCTCCTGTATTGGACACTCTCAATTCGAATTTACCATGGTAAATTCGAATTAAGTGTCCAATACAGGAGAATGGACAACATAATTTACCATGGTAAATTCGATTAAGGGTGTCCAATACAGAAGTATGGACAATAGAACATACGCGCAAAAGCTTCTGACTTCACGTCAGTGCTTGAACCAATTTTTTTTTCGTGACTTTTTAAAAATTTTCTAGGGGTACGGTTCTTGAAATTTTTTTTTTCGTCATTTTTTTCAAATTTTCTAGGGATACGATTCTTACAAAATTTTAAACACGTCTTTATGTTGATTTTCTACTACTAGTTAACAAGCACCAATTCGATCGAATATTTATTTTTTGAGTTATCAAGGAAATAATATTCCAGGTGAGTATAACTCGGAAACCGTTAGACCGATTATGCCCAAAAACGAACTCAACACTCTCTTTCGGATGCGCAACCTACCCTGAAAATTGCAAGTCCCTATCTCCTTTCGTTCGAAAGTTATCGAGGCAACGGTCACCCATCTACTGAACTCGCACAAGAATGCTCGAATCTCCAACAATATTTAACCGATCGTATTAAAACTTGAAACTTGGCAGTAGAGTTAGGTTATAAAGGCTCTTGCAAAATTTCAGCAATTTCAAACGAATAGTTACTGATATATAGAATTTTTTTTTTTTATTTTCAATGATTTATTAAAAATTTTCTACAAATGCTATCCTCACCAAATTTTGCAAACATTTCCGCGTTGGCATTCTACAACTAATAACCATGTTTAAATTCAATCGGTTCAGTACTTTTTGAGTTAATGAGGAACAAAAACCACGAAATTTCAGAAAATTTCAGATGGCTATAACTCTGAAACCGTTTGGCCGATTATGCTCATAAACAAACTGAAATGTCGCGTTCTGGTGTTCATCCTAACCTGAAAATTTCAAGCCGCTATCTCATTCCGTTCTCAAGTTATCGTGACAACAAAAATATTTTTTAATAATTTTTTTAAAATTTTCTAGCCATACGATTCGCACAAAATTCCACAAACGTGCTTAAGATCATATTCTACAACTACCCACCAAGTTTCAATTCGATCGGATTTATATTGGCTGAAAACAAAATTATTACTCGGAAACCACTGGGCCGATTATGCCCATTAACGAACTTGTCCGTCGTATTGAGATGCGCCACCTACCCTGAAAATTTCAAGTTGCTAGCTCTTCTCGTTCTCAAGTTATCGTGGCAACGGCCGGACGGCCGGACGGCCGGACGGACAGAATCAAATTTGACCTCGAATTCTTCATTGGGGAGTCGAACTTAATCGTTTGAGACCATTTTCGTCAAAAAATTCGAAAGTTACAGACATTTGGGCAAAACTATAACGCGATGTTCCCCAGAACATACGCGCAAAAATTAGGTTTATTTAACCGAATTAAGACAAAATCAAGTCAATGTTTGCCTATTTTCTTTTTGAAGTATAAAATGTCCCTTACATTTGACTCACTTTTGACTTAATCAGTTTAGTTAGGATCGATTTAAGACAAAAAAGTCATATAAGACCAAACTTGGCTTGTATTTGGTTCAATATAAGTAAAAAAAATTGGTTCAAGAACTGACGTGAAGTCAGTAGCTTGAACCAATTATTTTTTTGGTAATTTTTTTAAATTGTCTAGGGGTACGGATCTCAAAAAACTTTACAAACGTCTTTATGTCGATATTCTACAACAAGTTACGGAGCTTCAATTCGATCGAGTCTATATTTTTTGAGTTATCGAGGAAATAATATTCCAGGTGGGTATAACTTCGAAACCGTTCGACCGATTATGCTCAAAAACGATATTAACCCTCCCATTCGGATTTGCAACCTACCCTGAAAATGGCAAATCCCTATCTAATTTCGTTCGAATGTTATCGAAGCAACGTCACCCATCCAGCTACTGAACTCACACAAGGCTGCTCGGATCTCCAATAATATAGATCTGACCATGTTCAAGGTTGGAACTTGGCAGCAGAGTTAGGTTTTGAAGGCTCTCGCAAAATTTAAACGATGTCGGATGAACAGTTTCGGATATATAGAATTTTTTTCAATGATTTTCAATGCTTTTTTAAAAATTTTCTAGCAATACGATCCTCAAGAAATTTCACAAGAATTTTTGCGTTGGTATTCTACAACTAATAACCATGTTTGAATTGGATCGGTTCTGTATTTTTTGAGTTATTTAGGAAATAACCAAATTTCAGATGGGTAAAACTCCAAAACCGTTTGGCCGATTATGCTCATCAACAAACCCAAATGTTGAACTCAGATGCACAACCTAACCTGAAAATTTCAAGTCGCTTTTTTTCCGTTTTCAGGTTATCGTGACATAAATAATATTTTTTAATACTTTTCTTTTAAATTTGATACAATTCTCACAAAATTTCACAAACGTCCTCAGGTTTGTATTCGACAACCCCTCACTGAGTTTCAATTCGATCAGATTTGTATTGGTTGAAAACAAAATTTTTACTTGGAAACCATTGGGCCGATTATGCCGAACTTTTCCGTCGTATTCGGATGCGCCACCTAAACTGCAAAATTCAAGTCGCTATCTCTTTCCGGTCTCAAGTTATCGTGACAACGGCCGGCCGGACAGAATCAAATTTGATCTCAAATTTTTCATCAGGGAGTGGGATCCAATCTCTAAGACCATTTTCAGCAAAAAAAAAATCGAAAATTACAGACATTTGGGCAAATGTCTGTAATGTCGATGTTCCCCATACGCGCAAAAAGTGGGAAAGCTCGAGGGGGGTTTAATAGAATAGAATAGAATATATATTTGATTCAGGAATTATTGTACAGCACAATAAAATTGGAATTCGTCTAAGCTTCACCATTTAACTTCTACACAATTCAAAAAATTCTGACAATGCATAGGGTTCACCTTCAACAATTAATTTATACAAAGTCTTCTTGAAAATCTTAACATTGCCCAACGTTCTTAATTCATAAGGAAGAGCATTCAATAATTTTATCCCACAATACAGAGGAGAACACTCGGTCATCGCTAAGGAATGATAAGGATAAAAAAATGGTTCTCTTCGTCTGGTTTGACTAACATTTTTATATCTTTCAAAATATTGTGAAAATTAACACCTTATAAATATATAGACCACACAGTGTTAAAATATTTTGTTCCCTGAAATGTCCCCTACATGACTCCCTAAATTTTAGTCCTAATACAGTTCTCAACATCGATTTTTGTCTTAAAAACACTTGTTCAGATAGTGAGCTTCCCTCCCAAAAAACTATGCCGTAAGACAACAACGATTGAAAATTAGAGAAATATACAGTTTTCAATGTATGATGATCCACTCTACTCCTGAGCACAAATGTTGAATCTATGACTGAGTTCAGCTTCCTTGTTAGTTGGTCAATATGACAGTTCCATTTTAAGTGATTATCGAGGAAAACTCCCAGGAATTTGGTAGAGGTGGACACCACAACCTGTTCATTAATATGCTGTGGGATAACGGCAGAAGATCTATCTGTACTGAATACTACACATTCAGTCTTCGCTGTATTCAACACTAAGCGATTATTTTTGCACCAGTTGTTTATCTCATCTAAGATTTTCTGTACCATTTCTACAGTTAGTCCAAAATTAGGAGATCTCAAGATAATGTTAGTATCATCTGCAAATGATATCATTTTTTGCTCTTGTCAAAGTACTAGCGAGTAATTATTCAAGCTTTGACTGCATCATAAATATTGAAAAATCATATTTCCGAAAGTATTAGTTTGTTAGAGTTGAGAATGATATCAGTGGATTCTTATGGTGAATCTGCATCTTAAAAAAAATTTAATTTGAAATTTGTATTTTATAAAAAAAATTGTCGTTACTCCGAAACCACCATCTTGTCCAATAACAAACTTAACTGAGATATTTATATCCCAAAACTACTCTGAAACTCATTCCATTCAAGAGTTATCATGGTAGGAAAATGTATAATTCACTTTCTTTACTTTTCAAAGGGGCCCCAAATTATTGTGTGCCCAAGGGCCCCAGCATAGTTTAAGACGGCCTTGCCTAAGATTGATCGTTGACAAGAATTGTAGAAGGTTCAGAATAGGGAATGACCGTCACATGTTAGAAGCTTGAAGACTAGTTGAGCCTTACAGGATTAATCTTGTGAATGTCATTTGGGCCAGAGTATATCCAACGTTAAAATTACGTACTTCATTGCAGAGAAGAGTAAATTCGGTTTGACTACGATAGACAAGTTAATTGTATAAGTAGTGTACTGACGTGAAATCATAAACACTTCGGAGCAGCGATCATCAATCTCTTCTTTTTGCGTTTCTATATTCTCCATGTGTTCTTCATCTTTGTTCTATTATCTTGTTATTCGGCCATACTATCTCGAAGGTTATGATTGAAGATTGCCTGCGAAAAATTGTCGAATGATCCGAGGTATCAAATTTGACAGAAACTACTAATAAGAAATAATTGATTGAAATCTTGAAGAACCAGAACCAACCATAAACATGCTTTCCATTGATGGTGAGTTTCCCCCCCTATTGGTAATTTTATTAATGGTCGATTGGCTAAAAATCATCTACTGTCAATAATATATGTTGTGTGACCACCTATTATAGTTTCACTCTCCGCTCTTCTAGGTATGGATTCTTGAAGATTGTCGATTCACTGTAGAGTTGCAGCGTCTGCGAAGAATGCAACAAGTTCCTCTCCCCATAATGTCCTTAACATGCTCTATGGGCTATAATGGGAATACTACAAAAGTTGAATGGTTTCTTTCTGAGTTTTCTCTACCAAAATCTGAAAAATATCTATAAAATAAAAAAATAATTATTTTGTGATTTGCTTCTGCGTAAGAAACACAAGATATTTGTCAGAAGCAATCAATTGAACAATGTTGCCTAACAAATAACAACGAAACAACATCAACGAAGAAACAACTATTTATCGTAACGTTTCGGAGTCTATATCAGACTCCTTCTTCGGACGCTTAACGAAAAAATCTTCAGAACTATTTTTTTTAATTGTTATTCTGAGATTCGAGAATTGTCACATTGACAGTATTTGAAAATCATAGCTAACATAGTTTTACTTTCTATAGAAATTTCCAAGTTCCACCTCCTTTTTCAATAAATTCAGCCAAATATGGTCAATACCAATTAAGCAATTTGCAAAATTGCATTCTCTGTTCAATAAAATACAAGTTGATTCCTTAAGTTTCCTTTTAATATAATCAGTATTTTATTGAACAGAGAATGCAATTTTGCAAATTGCTCAATTGGTATTGACCATATTTGGCTGAATTTATTGAAAAAGGAGGTGGAACTTGGAAATTTCTATACAAAGTCAAACTATGTTAGCTATGATTTTCAAATACTGTCAATGTGACATTTCTTAAATCTCATAATAACAATAAAAAAAATAGTTCTGAAGATTTTTTCGTTCAGAGTCTGAAGAAGGAGTCTGATATAGACTCCGAAACGTTACGATATAGTTTTTTCTTCGTTGATGTTGTTTCGTTGTTATTTGTTAGGCAACATTGTTCAATTGATAGCTTCTGATAAATATTTTGTGTTTCTTACGCAGAAGCAAATCACAAAATAATTAATTTTTTATTTTATAGATATTTTTCAGAGTTTGGGAGAGAAAACCCAGAAAGAAACCATTCAATGATGAATATACCTCCCACAGTATCCTTTAATGATTATTTATACTACAAAAGTAACTTCACTCTTGTCCACTACAGTTTTTGTCGTCTGACATATGTTTCGGAAACGAAGTTTCCATCTTCAAACAAGAAGCGTTACTAAATTCACCTTCGAAATGGAAAAGGACGGCTACTCGCCATTCTTAGTTTTGAAATTTTCTAGAGATACTTCAAATTTAAGTAGTTTTGATATTTTTAGAAAACCTACCAATTCTGATATTTATATTTGATTCGATTCGAGCTCCCTGGTGACACAAAACAGCCGGCTTACATTTCCTCGTTAACTGGTTATTTAATATCCCACTGAGCAATGTAAGCTTCAGAGAAGAAAGAGAAATGTTTTTTCCAAATTGCCGAAAGAATCGGGTATAGTCATCAACTAGTTCAGAAAATCATCAACAAACATAGAGATAAAATCTCTTCAGTAACATAACCCTAACGAAAAAAATAAAAACGGTAAAAGGTTTCCACGCTTTCATGTTCCATTCGAAAACAACAACAAAGAATATTTTTTAAAAAGTTAATATGAAACTGGCTTCGAAAACTTCCACGAAAATTAAATAACTTCTAGGAAATACATTCGATAAAACTCCGGACATGTTAAAATCGGGTATCTATGAAATTAAATGTTTAGATTGTGACAAGTGCTACGACGGGCACAACCAGAAATATTCTCACACGGTATAAAGAGCATACGGGACACATTCGGAACAACAACATCGATAAATCTGCTGTTGCAAATCACGTTTTAGCAACTGGCCACTCAATTTCAGAAAATTCCGTTAAATTGTTGAAAAATTCCAAATTAATTGTACTTAGAAACACTTGAAGGGATTAAAATATACAAAGGAAAAGATATCTTACTCAATAATAATAATGATCTAACCCCTATTAACAACTCATTATTCTCACTAATCGATTTATGACTAAGGGTATAATGTTAACCCATCCTGAAGTGTATAAATTGATAGCATGCTTTTGTAACGCTTCATCTTTGAGGATGAAACTTTGTTTCCGAAATATATGTCAGATGACAAAGACTGTAGTCGACAAGAGTGTAGTTACTTTTGTAGTGTTCATAATAAGTCCACAGCGAACTCAAACTAGAACTATTATGGGAAATCGAAATGGTCATGGCGAGAGCTTAAAATAACCTTGTGCGAAATAGTCAATAGAACGTCTATCTTATACCACTTCTTAGACATATCGCTGGGCGTTCTTATTGATAAAGGTGAATACCACACGAAATATTCCATAAGTTATAACACCCCATACCTACCAAAATCCCCACAATTTGGTGTACACGCTTCGTAACAGAATTTATAACATTGCGACTTTTTTTGACCAACCATCATTCGGTCATCAAGCATTCCCAACCAAAATCGGAATTCAACCCTGAACAGCAGTCTAAGTTCCAGTGCAGTCTGTCTGCCTGAACCAGCACCACTCCAAAAGTTGATGTCGGAGTTGAGCAGCAATCAGTGGTGGTAACCCTAGATGTAACATATCGAAGGGCCTATAGGACGGCCTGCTTCAGCTAAACATTTATCTGGTACATAAGGAGATGGCGCTCCTGCACCTCATTTTATTTTCATTAGTCCCAGTTCGCATTCTGCGACATTTCTAAAGATTGGTTTATGCTGGCTGGTAACTTTAAATTAATCCTATATATATATATATATATATATATATATATATATATATATATATATATATATATATATATATATATATAGACATAGATTTTTAGTGTTATGGCTTATAATCAGACTAAAGAATCCGTTAACTTATTAATTATTATTATTAATAATAAGTAAACGGATTCTTTAGTCTCAGTATAAACGATATTCCTAGAAATCTATGTTTCAATTTTTAAGTTAAGGGTTAAGTTAAAGTTACCAGCCAGCATAAACCAGCCTTAACCATCGCCGGGTTAATTGCTCCCGGTAAAGATGATTCGCTGTTCAGATGAATTAATCGGTCTTTTTGACTGAATTTGAAATCAATTTTAGGATTTTATTCATCATCATACACATGAGTAACCACAGGTGACCTCAATTTCTTAATAAAATTGATATCGATATTCATTGTTCTACTGTTTCAATGGAAAAATTAAGAAAAGCGATATAAAGAAAGAATTAGTCATTAGCGCATAAAATCCTGGTGCGATAATGAAGGCGCAAAATAACACTGGGGTTTTATAGTTTTCACTGTTATGGTTGTTTAGTAGTCAAGATTGGCGACAAAACGAATTCTTGGAACAAACAGGTACCAACGCTATAACTCCAGTTATTCGATACGAGAACAATAGGCCGATATGGATTTATCGTTGTTGATATTTTGCCAGACTAACCCATTAAAGTATTTTTAACAAACGTTCCTTCTCATGGTTACCACTTAAAGGAGCGTATACCCATGATTGAATGACTGAAAATAAGTCAGTCAAGGTATATTGAAACCAAAAATCATTAATTGGATAAACTGCATTTTTGGCTTGCTTGTTCCCTTGAACAGAGTATCTATAAATTTGCTCAAATGCAGTTTCGACTTAACAAACTCAATTCTATCCATCCGTAGACTCGATTTGGATTTGGAGTTCAAATGTGCCTATGAAATTAATAAGCAAATTACTGACCTGATTAAATCAAGACTCTATAGTAAGTTGAAAAATACCGACACGAAGACTTATACCCAAGTTCTTGAAGATTTGAAGACTAGAGAATAAAATAAAAATTATTTTAGAAATCTGATTATATATTGTTGGAGAGTCGAGCAGCCTTGGACGAGTTAAGTAGTTTTAGCATATGCTCTGGGAAACCGATTCCTAGAAAATAGTCTCAAGAACATAAGAAGCTACGTCGGAATGAATCTTTGCGAAAAAGGAACGAAAAAAACGCATAATCCCACACGCTGCTTTCAATTCTAAGTGGAACGAACCTTTGGAAAAATGGAGTGAAATCCACTATGAATTATGGAAAATTTTCCTAATGCATGGATTGATGCAAGAATAATCGAATTATATTGTTATTATATCTATACCACATGTTAACAATACAAAAAAAAATCTTGACATAAGCAGATCATGGTAACTTTTTTCGAAAAAGGCTTTTTTTTGAGACTTTCCCTGTTCGTGAAAAGGGGATTAAAACGGATGAAATCTTGGAGAGAGAAAGGGCGTACTTTCTCAGCCGGAAAACGTGGCGTCTATTCAAAGAAAACAAATCATAAAATCGGGCAAAAATGTCGTTTTTTGCTGAAGGTGAAACAAGAAGACTTTATAAGTGGCCTGGTCGGCGAAGGTCGGGAGGATATTTGAATATGAACGGAAAGAACAAAGAATAATAGACTCTGGTACTTTTGTTTTTGAAAAAAATTCCGGTTTCTTTGAATTAACATAGCAAAAAGTTACTTTTCTCTCTATATTCCAACCACACAGAATTTTGGTTGACTTTTCCAACGAACGAAGTTGTCGTTCGTTTTCGTTGCTCGCCGAAGTTAAATTTGACGAGACACTTTGAAGACAATGTCAAAAATCATTTTGAAGGAATAATTTGTTCCAATATATTCGAATAACAAGTAGATTCGCTTGGAGATGGTTAAATCATGGATTCCGTATCGGTTTAACAACAGATTAGATGATATTTTGCCAGTTATTCGGCCCAATTCCATTCCCGAAGGAATTCCAAACGAAAGACTGTGCCTAAGGTGGCGTAAGGACACAGTAACAAAGCCTACACAGAACACAACTGGTTCTCCTAACTCAGGGCAAGCTCTTAGAGCTTATGAGGGGTCTCCTTGTGGAAGACCCAGGAGGATCAGTATAATAATAATAATAATAATAATAATAATAAGATCCCATTAAGATATGAAGATTACCCGCTTAGGTATATATTGTATATTGTTGTAGGACCTAACGTTGCACTGCGACCTTAAGGTCTATTGTGCCCCCCCTTCAGAGCTGTCGATGTCATTACCATCTACAGCTCGCCTTCCAGTTCCAGAGTTCTAATGTCCAGTATCTGGGATGGCTTCAAGGAGGCTAGTTCTTCGCTCCTGCAGATTTCTTGCCCAACGCATTCCTTGCGTTTGTTTTAGATGGCGAGGCATTCCGTTGTCAGGTGATCAAGAGTTTCATCCTCTTCCCAACAGAATCTGCACTCGTCAGTTTCTGCTAGCCCTAATCTCATCATATGCTTCCTGAGGCCGCAGTGCCCGGTTAGGAAGCCAGTGAGGAGGTGCAGCTTGTTCTTACTGAGATCCAAATATTTCTTGGATCTGACAGTATCAAAGTTCCGGAGGAATTTCTTGGAGTGATGCATTCCGGGGAGAGATCTCCAGAAAGTACCTCTCTCAGTTTCTTCTTTCGTCCAGAATTCACTTTTGTATAGGCGTGTCTACCAACCCCACAATAAGGTTCTGGGCCAATAAAGGGGTTTTTGGTCCTTTCTTGGCAAGTGTGTTGGCCTCCTCATTTTCTATGATTCCCGCGTGACCAGGAACCCAGACCAAGGAGACCCTGTTGTTCTTGCCTACTTCATTGAGTTTTCTTCGGCACTCCCATATTATAGTTTGGATTCGATAACATGGGAGCTCAGAGCTTTAATAGCAGCTTGATTGTCAGAGTGGATTGCTATGTCACAACTGTGATAGTTTCTTTCTAGGTTCATTTCCACGCATCTTCCTATTGCAAGTACTTCTGCCTGAAAGATGCTCGGATAGGAGCCTAGCGATAGTGATCATTAGGTGCCTGGCCCATATACTCCTGTGCCAGCTCCGGTAGTGGTTTTTGAACCGTCTGTGCATCATTCAATGGCATTTCTTTCAAGAACTTGGGTGATGGATTCCCTTTCCCAATCTTTTTTCATACGAAGTGATCATACGTAGTGAAGTTGTTTTCGATGCTAAAGTTGTTTTCGATACTTTCTTGATCATTTCTTCACTAGGAAGATTGGACCCGCTTAGGTAATAATCATGTGAAATTATATCTTAATTTTTCAGAAAGAAGCCCATGTAACTGTGGAGGTTATTTGTAATAACATTCAGTAGTAGACTACATTTGACAAAAAAATGCTATTATTATTCAGAAAAATAGACCTGTTCATAAAGATAATGCGATCCAAAACCCAAGGATTCGTTTAGCATCAAACATCTGAAGTATTTATGCCATAAAACGCGATATTTCTCCAAATATATTCATGGATACCGTATAATAGCTCACTACCCACTATTAGGCAATTCATAGTAGGTATTCTACGTACCCATTTACTCTCTGATTTTGTTTTTTTCAAATTAATCAATGCAATAATGGAATTCTTGAGGATAATCAAACGTTGTATTGAATTGTTTCATTTGAAATTGAAGTACATTGTTGCACATGCTGCACAGTTTGCCATAGATAGAATTCTTGAAGAAATGTATCACTGATTATTATTTCACGAATTTCATAGTAAAATTGTGATCATAATTTAACAAACTCAATATCGATGCATAAAACCAGTATGCTGTTGTTGAAAAATCTGTGGATTTTGCATGGTGGATAGATTCCGATAGGTTTCTTGAACACAATCTCACAATTGGATTACTGCTCAGGGCTCACTCAGTTGAAATTGTGGTATAATATCAAAATATTTTTAATGCAAGGAAAGTTGATGATAACTGAATTAAAGATTTGTGGATATTGAACATTAAAAATAAAATTGGTAATTTGAATGGTCATTTGTGGATGGCCTGGCTAGGCTATGCAGATGACCATTCAAATATCCACATTAAAATCGTTAATTCAGTTATCTTAGCCGATAGCAGATCTATAGATCTGCTAGCAATGTGGATCTGCTGGCTATGTAGATCTACTGGTTCACTGATATGCTGGCTATGTAGATCTACCGGTTAATTGATCTGCTGGCTAGGTGGAACTATGGCTAGGTAGATCTGCTGGCTCACTAGTATAGAAGCTAAAATAGCTGAAGCGTCCTTACATTACACACTTCTCATTACAGACATCTCTGTGAAAGATGTATATCTCATCTTTGATTTTAAAAGAGAATAATATGACATATGAGTGCCATCTTGCGGCGTTCCTCAATATTCCCTATTTTAAGTTCAACATTATGATATCAGGCAGATAATATCCACTTTCATGAGCTCCGATTGACTACACGAGACTGGGAATATCCAAATTATCACAGAATTGAATACGTGCGGGTTTATTTCCGAATTTCCACATTAAGTTCCGGAAGAATTCAATAGATGACATCACCTCATAGTTATATCCAGATTTCTACCATCACTAGTTGAATTTCTAGCTGTATCTCCTTCAGCTTATATTCCACAAAACTGAAAGCTTTTTAATTTTCAAAATACAAAATAATTAATGGCGCCCTAATACGAGTGCTCAAAAATACTGCAAATTTCACGAAAAAATTTGATTGTTTCCTAAAAATGTACTTATTCTTTCTTTTTCCTCCGATATTCTTCATATTAGCAAAATAGTGTGCATAAGATATGTACGTTCAGCATATCCAAACTGACATACAGGGTGTTCCACCATAAACTGGACAAACATTAATAGTCGTGTGGATGAGATCGAGAAATACGTTTATGCTTTGTGATATATACCCAGTTAGCATTAGCGAGGTTAGAAGTCATTTCAGAGCAATATTCTGTTGAATGTGGTGGGTTATGCGTATTTGAACTAACGCTTTCTGGTTATATCTCAGCATTTTATTGTACTGAAATAAAATATGGTGTAAATTTCCGAAAAAGAAAAAACAAAATGGCGTAAGATATACGACTATATATGTTTGTCCAGTTAATTGTGAAACACCATGTATTCAAATTCATGTATACCGGGACATTCTTTCTTAACCTCCCACAAAATTCGGAGAACTACTGATGATATTTTCATGAAATTCCTTTTCAGCGTGTTATCCGTGTTGCCGAGAAAATCTAAATCATTTTCATGTTTTTGTCATTTCTGGTTACACCATAAGAAGCCGTCAACTGCATGTTTTCACCAAAAAGATAATCTTGAAGCTTATCGAGCCCTTCGAATTTTCGATGATGGAATTCAGATGGCTGGGGAAGTGAAGTAACTTAATCCTGGATGCTGAACTGAACTGGAATTCACATCTGGACAAATTATCGAAAAGAGCTAGAACCTCCCTGATGATGGTTCGGTAAAACTTGGCGTCTAAAACCCAAGGACAATCTCTGGTTATACACAGCTGTCATTAGATCTGTACTAATGGTTTACATGGTGGTCTAATGTTGGACAAATGACAGAAAGAAACAAATTTGCTTGTATGCAACTTCTAACTACGCTTATTATTGACTATACTCATATCTTGTTATCTTAAACCTTCAACCATTGTTCTTATTTATAATGGGAGCATCAATCAATCGAATGACGTAGTTCATAGACGATCATCTTTGGTTACCGGGCTCGAATTACTCCTGCACACTGCTTTGAGAAATCATTCCATACATCCATTAAGGGCAGGCAGGATGCTTCCAAGGCTGTTTGAGGGTCTACTCGGGTTTACAGATGGCTCTGTATAAGTTGGGGGTGTAGGCAATCGAATATGTGGAAAGCCTTGAAGCTAAATCTGGGGTGGCACACCACAGTATTTTGGGCAGAAATCATAGCTTTGCATTTGCGAGGGAAAATATTATGAGGGACGTCTCTAAAGTGCCAATCTATATTCTCTCTGATAGCTAGGCCAACATAAGATCTTCGCAGTCGTATAAAATAAGCTGTAAACTTATTTTGGAGTGTCATAACGTACTCAATGAGCTAGGAATACGAAATCAGTTCACAGTGATCTAGGTGTCCGCTCACTAGGGAATGAGGGACAATGAGGAGGTTGATATCCTTGCAAAGGTGGAAGGGGCATCTCCTCTAATAGACCCAGAGCCCACTTGTGGGCTCTCCTTTCGAAAAGTCTGGCAAGGTATTGGAGACAAACTTTCTTAAGTGTGATGTGGAAATGAAGAAAGATATAAACAGAAGATTTTGGACATTGGATCTGCATAGACAATGATTTCTAGATACATCCAGAGAATTCTCAATTTGTGAGAATTGATGGGAATATTTCATTGAAACGACTGACCATCAGCTGCGAACGACAATTATCAATATTGTTATACCTACTACAGAATATAAATCCCAAGAGGAATAAGTACCAAGGTCATATGAAATGATCTATGAAAAGTCTGGCAATTTATTGGAGAAGGGATTCAGAGCCATCACCTTTCAACCTGGAACAATGCCTCAGGCAACGTTCATGACAAGAGGATGGTGGCAGGACCATCTAAACTGCTTTCGACAAGTGACATTGGGACTCCTCTCAATGTAGATTATGTGACATGGGGCACGAAACAACCAGCAATGTCCTCTTCAAATGCGAGGTTTTGTCTGGCATTAGAATATGGAAACAAGAATTTTTTATACCTACTTAGAATGAATTCCCTAATATATTTTCTCAGGATTATTTATTTATACGTGTGTATTTCAAATGATTTGTTTCAACGCAACAGAGAGAAATTAAAAAATTCTGTGATATCCTGGACGACCCTACTAGAATTGAACTATGGGAAGCTACATATTTCAATATTTTCAATCCATTTGACAACATGATTATATGCAACGTAGACTGACATTTTACGTTTATGAATTACTACTCGAAGTTCATTTTTCCAATAATGCAACATTCTTCATCGTAAATACAAGCTATTTTCTCGAGTGGAAACATAAAGTTCAATGCAATTATATACAGTGTGCGTCTCATTTCCTAAGAAAAAAATATTTGGCAACAAAATCATGAAACAAGTCAATTTTTGTTTCACTTTTACCAAATTTTTATGCATTTTTGAAGGATTTTTGTTGCACCCTGTGCCATCCCCATAACCCTCTTGATTTTTTGAAGAGGGAAAGTGGGTTATGTGGAACTTTTTTGGAAAGGTCTTTGTATCTTCTTTACAGGCGTGCAGAAATTTTCAAGAAAAAAAATTATTTTTTTTTTAAATAGTTAGTTCAAAGAGGTTTTCAGTATGTGCACTTTGTCATGGCTCATTTACTTTGAGACGATGGTACCTGATGAAATTTGTCACCGAATGAAAGTCGACCATTACAGTTTTGTTCATGCATATCTTTCAACCCCTACGAACACTTTAATGGAGAAAAAGGGGGGGCGTGAGGGGGTTGAAGGGGATTGAAAGTTGTGCATGAACAAAACTGTAATGGTCGACTTTAATTCGGTGACATATTCCATCAGGTACCATCGTCTCAAAGTAAATGAGCCATGACAAAGTGCACATACTGAAAACTTATTTGAACTTACTATTTTTCAAAAAAAAAATGTTTTCTTGAAAATTTCTGCACGCCTGTAAAGAAGTTAATATTAATTTAATGTTCCTCATAAATTATGATTTCTATAGTGAAAACCTCACAATCTTGGTGCAAACCGAATTATACTTGAGAAATTTAATGCGCGAAGAGCTAATATCTCGCTAATTATTCTAGGACCATCATAAGAAATTAAATTCTTCGATTTTATATCTGAAGAATAATTCTCCAACCCTCTAAAATCGCTTTTGAATATATTTACTCAAATACTCGCTCAAATACCACTAAAAACGCAAAACAGACCTCATCTAAAACAAAGATACCTGTGAAAATGAAATCGAGGGGACAGGCGGATAATTTCTAATGATGTTCCAAGAATAATTAGCGAGATATTTGTTCTTTGTGCATTTAATTTGTCAAGAATAATTCGGTTTTCACTATAGAAATCATAATTTATGGAGAACATTAACTTAATATAAACTTTATTTGAATTGTGATATTGTCTCTTTCATTGGAAACACATTCCGAATTATTTTTAAAATTTTCGCAAAGCCCAGAGCTCCCTCTAACGTGCTGTCATCAGAATATGAATGTCAAAAAATTTCGGAATTTCACTATGAAATTTGGCAGTTTGGTATAAAATGAAATTCTGAGCAACATTTACATTAGAAACTTTTTGATATTGTTCTGATATCTACGTCTTTTGGTGAGTTTTCTAAAAAAATTTCAATGACATATATATGTCAAAAATCATCGTTTCTTGAGCACCAACTTTCCCGAAAACCCAAATTTCAATAAACTATACATGCGAACAAATTTTCTCTTGGTGCGTATTTCAGACTCCAACTTATATTTCGTTTTCCTGTCAATTTAAAAATCCAGTTGAATAAAAACAGTGCTGGAATGAACTCATTCCCGCATTGTTTCTAGTTATATTTTTCGTTTTGTGGTAGTCAGTACTGACATTCGATCCTATCAAATTTCAACACACGTCAATTGACAATACAATATAATTAGGATATAGTGAAATAATTGTTGAGGAAAAGTTTTATTTTCATTAAAGAATATGGTACTACATATTTCCATCTTGCTAATTTTGAATCATTCATGCTATTAGGAAACTGTTCTAAATCTCATCTCCATGCCCTACGTACGTTTCAAATTCAAATTGCGTAATCTGTCAACTTTCGTAACAGTCACACCAACTACCAAGATACAATACAAAAGTCACTAGGATGTACAATCCGAATTTTTCATTAAATTTCAACAGTATTTCACAAAACTTGCCTGAAATAGAGAAAATATCGTCTAATACTCATTGCAGAAGGCAATTCCAACACTCATGCGTTCGAAAGCTCGCTTCTTCGTCGCTCGTTTTCGAATTTCGCATTCGTGTTTTAATAGGAGCCCATTCTGCAACTTGTTTTAGAATATACTATTTCATATTGAAATTTTGTAATTATTCCACCTAGATCTATTTTTATGTTCAGGATTATGGAGGTAAATCAACAATATTTTTTATTGTGAAGCTTCCTGAAATTTCTTATTCTTTTTTCTCAAGGCTACATGTATGAATCAGTAGAAACTGTAGCCGAACAATATCGAAATAAATATCCCTTCGTTAACATATTACGTGACAAGTTCTTCAGAGGTCTAAATGACAACTTCCGCGTTTTTATCTTTGAAAATGACGAATTTTCATACATAATCTAATCTCCTTACAATTTTTGAAATCCCTACTGATTTTTTTTTTTTAAATATAGAACTCACTAGTTGTATATTGTATATTGTTGTAGGGGGTAACGTTGCACTGTCGGTCATATTACTGATATAAATGTGACAAATAATAACAAGAACAGGTGACAAAATATATATTGTTCAACGGTAATATACCTTACACTCTCAAATGGTAAACACAAAGTTATGAAGATAAGTAATACAGAGCAGCAATGTTGTATTTTTAATATATAAAAATAATTCTAATTTCTACATCTTGGAATCAACAACATTTAGAACACTTTGAGAAATGAAAAGATAATATTTTCAAATATATATTTTTCAAATTGATCATATAATTTCACATTCAACTTTTGAGATTCAAGCATCGATTTTGGTTAAATGTTCATCTATTTAGTAGGTATTAAGATATGTGGTTCATATTTAATCTTCAAATCACAAACTCAATTCATTATTGACATAGTGAGAAATAAAATGCGGAATAATATAAAATATGTAATTACCACTTAAACAACTATTGAGAATCAAGCACAACTTATCTCGTTTGAGAGTTTGTCTATTGAATAGATACTGAAAATCTATCACTATATGAAAAACACAAATATATAAATCAATGCATACTCCACTTTTGTGAATCAGGCACAAATATTCAGAGTTATGAGTTTAGTTTGTTCAAAATATAAACAAAAGAATTCA
Organism: Halyzia sedecimguttata; assembly: GCA_937662695.2. Taxonomy (NCBI): domain Eukaryota; kingdom Metazoa; phylum Arthropoda; class Insecta; order Coleoptera; family Coccinellidae; genus Halyzia; species Halyzia sedecimguttata. Next base: position 19,921,225 of record OW569420.2, on the reverse strand, counting down.
GATATACTGAAACATGTATTTTTCGATATAGGCTTCAATTTTAGTTTGCATTTAAGTTAAGGGAGTCATAGCTCAATCATGAAAGCGTAATTTTGTTCGAACACAAAATGTATGTGAATGAAAAATGATTATATGTATTACATCACCTTTTGTAAATCACCACTATCTGATATTTAATTTTCATATAACTATTATTGAAGACTGTATCGATCAGTATTACAATTATTTTTTAAGTGCTGTGAATACAGACACATGTTGGACCCAGATGGTTTTGATTATTGAGTACAAAATATGAACATAATTTTTTCCAAACATGGATATATTTTTAAACAAGTTCTCTAGGATTGATATCCTTTATCTCATTGGAGTTTACGGATAATTATAAATTTTAACAAATATGATTCAATTACAGTAAGAATGATATATAAATAAATAGCTCTCTAGTCATTCGTATTTTGTGATGATAGTTGACAATATAGATTCAGAATAGCTGAAATGAATTCATTGAATTCAGTTGAAAAAATTGCAGAGTTTATGTTTTCCTAGCAACCGTGATAACCAATTCAACAACGTCTGAATGAATTTGGTAATACATTGGATTGAGTTCCGGAAATTTCAGACATAATGAATTGGTATTAGCCATTCTACCACACAAAATCTTGTTTATTTCTTGGAATTCCAGTTGCTGAAGCTCTCTAAATCCCTTTCGTCGCAGTCCACGATCTATTTAAATGAAAGAAAATTGCAGGAGATCAGTTTATTCTATTCAACTCAATCTATTAATACATGGACAGAATTGAATTCGAGAATATCGTATTTAATTATTTATTAATTATTTATCGCAGGCTTTCATTTTCTTTTTCACTCAATAATAAGTTTACATTAACAATTATCGACTTAGTCTAGATCTGAAAGATGTCTCATGTTTCATAAGAGGAAGACATACGATGAAACTCCAATCGATGGTTGAGGTGAAATGCTTCCAAAATGGGCTGGTGAAATGATTCAACGATAAGACCAAAAATTCAGATTTTGCGCATGTAAAATTCACTTGCCTCAAATGAAATTTGAAGGAATACCTAATATTTTATGTAATATTCGAATCAGTGGATAATCAGCAAAGTGCGAAATGTTTTGATATACAAAGCTGCCACAAATGCTTCAAAGTAGGATCAATTCGAAGGAGATTTTGCGGGTTTCGTTAACACAATAACAGCCAAACCATCATATATACTGAATTCCCGATAATTTCATGCCTCGTCTACATCGCAATCGATAACAATGACCAACTGCTTGAAGTAGAATATGCATGACAACGACCTACACAGATTCCGAAAGATAATATGATGACTATAACGAACAAAACTATCTCGATTTAATATCACTTTCTAGAACTCGGAGATTCGAATCAGTTCCACGGGATCATACTCTATAATTTCAATTAAGATATCACATAACTTAATTTTCATCAATCCCAACAATCAAGGCTTAATGAAAATTGTATAGAGGAGGGAGAGTTGATTTAAACATGAGTTTCATATACTCACTCATCTCTCAATGACATAATTCTCTATATCATCCTATTTCTTTATGGTGGGCTCCCCTTCCTCATGGTCCAAAAACCTCGGGCTTCCCTATTGGCAGGTTGGTGATTTTCGCTTCAGGTTTCGTGAAGATTGGACTATATGCTGGCCTTCACCCCCACTCGATTCTTCTTCAATTCCATCCAGTACTGCCATACCTAAAAATACTTCAAATTAAAATCCAACAGACTTGATGAAGATGAATGGCATGCACATCGAAATTATATTCCACTACATATAAAAAATTGTATGAGTTCTAATAGAACTGAATTAAGTTCCTTCAAGTCAACACGAAAAAAGCTCTGAGGGGCTAGTAATTTCTTATCCCCTATCTACTGATTGATGTGAGAGAGTTTAATCAATAGTTTTCCATTTCTGAATGGCAATTGTAAGACAATAATTTTGTTAGGAAGTTTTGTTGCAAATTGAGAATCAGTTAAATATTTTATAAGTAGTGAAGTATCAGTATTTTTCGGAAGGAATAATTAGTATCACATCAGAAATTCAAGATCATGTGTTAAAGCCATCGAACATCAAGATGACCATTCATTTTTTACACAGAGACAATTATTACTCACCCTGTAGGAACTCTACATTTCATCTTCAGAAACTTTGAGTCTACCCTCTCATCAGTAATGATTCTTGAGTTTGAAACCATATAACTTCGATATTCGATATGCTAGAACTTCTTGAAAGGAACTTGTTCGTTCTTCAGTTATCAAAACTCCAACAAAAAACCCCAGGTATATTATATCATGAAGAAAAGTCGACCTTTGCCAAAGCCGACAGCAAACTAGGAATATTGAAACTTTCTTGAGTGTGATGTGGAAATGAAGAAAGATATAAACAGAAGATTTCGGATATTGGATCTGCATAGACAATGATTTCTAGATACATCCAGAGAATTCTCAATTTGTGAGAATTGATGGGAATATTTCATTGAAACGTCTGACCATCAGCTGCGAACGACAATTATTAACATTGTTATACTACAGAATATAAATCCCAAGAGGATTAAGTACCAAGGTCATATGAAATGATCTTTGAAAATAATGAAAATCAAATAAACATAAGAGATCAACTGCATGATAACACCTTGAATGAAGAAAAACGAGAAAACTCCTGTAGGCATACCCTGGATGAGACATACTTTTATCTGGAATAATATCAAGTCTTGTTGGCCGTGATACTGTTAACTCCTAATACAACCCTGTAAAACTGATAATGTGGAATACAATCAATAAGAGTGTCTTAAAAAAAATAACAAATACAAGGTGGACACAAAATTGAACCTGGAATAAAGTTGAAACGATACAATTCTGAAATCATATTAGAAGACGAGAAAAAACAAAAAGAGAATGTCTTTGACCATAATTACAAGGTTTTCTGTACTGACTTAACTCCAAACTGATTCAGTTTTGTGTTACCTTATGAACAAATAGTCCTGAGACTATTATAATGGCATTACCCCAAAAGTGAGTTGATGGTGAAAATCGCTCCTGAGGTCATTCATTTCATCTAATCGAGACCTACCCCGAACAGATGAATTAAAATGAAGGCCTCAAGGGGTTTTCAACTTGGCCAAATAATAATTTCAAGAATCTATCCCCCTCGAATATAAACGCGATCGCGAAATTTTGACTTTCGCCAAAATCATCATTATAGCAAGAATTGGATTTGGTTTCCAGAAGGTAATTTTCAGTGAAAGCCCTCCAAATTTGAAATACTTTTTCGGGAGGTCATCCAGCTATTTCTTACAATGGATGAGCGGAAAAAGCAGCAGAACCATGACTTCCTCGTCTTTAGTTGACAGACCCGATGTCTCAATATCCTCAGAGAAGAAGGTCTGAGTATATAGAAAGACTGACAAAAAAGCCGAAATACCTGTTATTCCGTTTCTATCAGTGCAGTTTGCGACCTCAAACTACCATATTTCATCCAAATGTCTGTACTTTGCATATTTTGGGCCTATAACATGGTTTAAAATGGATCAAACAGATAATTGAGCACTAGCATTTCCTTCATAGAACTGTACTTCGCGAATTTTAAGCAGAAAATGATCAGAAATGCTCAGACTCACTGATTTAGAATTTTTGATCAAATTTGATTATGTTTTGACCGCTGGTGAGCATGATAATTTTCGTTAGAAACAACTAGGGGATTTGCGAAGTAGATTCAAAGCTCGAATGGTATGATGAGTCCAAATCAGCCCATTTGCCCATTTCCTCAGTATCTCAAAAAATAAAGATCTAGTCCAGTTGAAACCGAAGAAGTTAAATAACAGCATTAACCTTCATACATAATTCCGTGAGGAATCATTCACAATTTTGGACTATATTAATTTGTATCGTCAATTCATAGTACTCAGATCAAAATATTTATTGTCCAGGACAAACAGCTCGTATGGTGCAGTATGGCTACTAATGCACGAGTTTGCGTGTTCTAAACACAAGGCTACTTCCACACGAATCATTTAATTTCCATATTCAACAACGTAACTCCATATTCCGCATAAATTAAATTTGATAAAATAACAAAACTGGATTTTAGAAGTCCCTAGATATTTAGTGTTATTTCTATACTGGTCAATAGTAGACTTAAGATTAGCTGTAGTGGTGCAGACGACGTGTACCGATACGACTATGTATGTCTGGCGCCTATCCCTGCCTGAAGAAATCCCAAACCATACCCTTAACATGCAAAGATACCGAATACTATTTCCCTGAGCAGAAAATGCTAAGAACATTATAATGTCAGAGGTCTCATAAATCATCGAGCAACACTAATCTAACCGAGAGTTATCTCAGATGTGTCTCAGATCCGGATCGTCCCCGCTGGTACGACAACCCTATAAGAGCGGTAAAATGCTCATCGCGCGAGGTGGATCACAGTAGTCAAATTGATCGATGGAATTAAAGTGAGTACGGATATTAGACCCCTATTTGAAGATGTTGATATAGACGGAGTTAGTCCAGGATAATCCTTTGGACGCGTGGTACATAAGCGCAATTGTTTTAAGACGTGCGACGTAGAAGCCGAATTATCAAGACGTGAGGAATCTCAGTAATCGACTATATTGAATGTATTTTTCATTAGGACGGTGATAAGCTCACGATTTCAGAGTTCTGTGAATTAACCTGTATATATTAGCATACAGCGCAGCGTTCATATACCCAAGAGTGTAAGCAAGATTCATACAATATTTAATATTGTAAATCACTTATTCCTTATACAATGGACGAGTGTGCAGGGGCTCCTGATACCAATCCAGTGGTCTAATATTTTTTTTCCAAAAGATTTTACTAAGTTTAAACACTGATAGTGTCAAGCATGAATGAATCGAAGGGCACATAAAAATTGAGCCATCTCACACGTTCTGACGATAATTCATTTCGTGGTAAGAGTACTGCTTCAAGTTTTCATGTGCTTACATGTTTATATACTTGACCTTGACGGAAATGAAGTTGAAAACAGGGAAGTCATATTCTTCTTTCCAACTTTGGAGGTCTATAATCTCAGTTTTAATTCCTTTCTAAACGTCGAATTAAATTTTTTTTGAAAAAAGTACGATATTCAAAGAACGATTTCGTCAGGAACCTGCTTTGGGTGTAACCTCCATTACAATGAAAAACATTCGATGAGGTATTATGAATAAATGGAATGAATATGAAAAAAAGAAACAGTTGCAAAATTCAAGAATGAATTAATCGCCAAATAGAAACCGATTATTATCGCAAATTCCGAAAAAAATCCCTTCTATGGAATAACTCGTTGGAAAATTCACCGAATGTTTTTCAAGAACCTGAAAAGAATATAAATTTATTTAACCTTGTCCCAGGTATCCTTCCAGGATATACCACTCATTGTAGAAGAATTACCTTTATCTTATCTTCCCTAGGTGCCATCAGGAACTGCGAAACGGATGGTGTGAAAACGATTATGGGTTGGTAATTACAATTCTGGGGAACCTTCTTCTAAATCAGTAACAGGGCAGGCTCTTCCTCGTAAAGGACGTGGAGGGACCGCTTCGCCGACAAGACATCAGCTCCAGACTTGGACGAAAGATTCTTAATCAAACAAAATAATTATGTAATTCTCGTAGACTAAGCATATTAATTTTATTTAAATATTCAATAATGGTACTATCACCAAATATGAAACACATTGATCGAATATATTTCATAACACAAAGAATATCGCTCTATTGATTCTTTTTTCGCTGATTCTTAATAGCTAAATCCAGTCATATAGGTCTTTGAGAACCACGTTTCGTCATTTATATGTGCTATGACTCTTATCATATGTCATTTTCTCTCTAATATCCTGCCGATATTTTTATTGACTACTTGCAAACCATCAAAATATTAAGTGACACCTACAGCAGCCCCCGGAAGCCTATGGAGGCATATATGCGGACCATTTTTGGCGCTCTAGTTCCTCGGAACAGAGTGCTTATCAATTTGCCCAAATGTCTGTATTTTTCGAATTTTTGGCTGAAAATTATCTCAAACGATTTGGTTCGACTCACTGATAAAGAATCCGTGGTCGAAATCGATTCTGTCCAGCCGGCCGCCCGTCCGTTAACACGATAACTCTCTATCGAAAGGAGTTAGATCATTTAAATTTGCAGGGTAGGTTTGAAACGTAAATATCTCAGACGAGTCCGTTAACGGGCGAAATCCACCGAGCAATTCGGAGTTATGGTATGTTTTCAAGTAAAGTGTGAAAATTTTTTTTACAATAACTCTCGAACAGAATGAGCTAGGCAGTTGAAATTTGCAGAGTGCGTTTGGGAGATAAATATCTCGGTTAAGTTCGTTATTGGGCAAAATAGGCCAAATGGTTTCGGAGTAACGAAAAAAAAACTTTTTTTTAACTTAAAAATTTCAAATTCAATTTTTTTTAGGATGCAGTTTCTCCATGAAAATCCATTGATATAATTTTCAACTCTAACAAACTAATACTTTCGAAGATATGATTTTTCGAAATTTCAATAATGAATCGTACTTCCATGTTTTCACAGAATGCTATAATTATTCTATCTATGAATTATTATATAATCTGTGTTCATTCTCGTACATGTCATCATGTTCTATAAGAGAGAGTCAAATTCATTTCAGCTTTTTTAATTTGATTTCTTCCATGGTGCAGCCCTCATTCTCAGATTGCTCATTTAATCTTGATAAATAGCAACAAATCTTGTCAAAGTTTGAACAAGAGCGCCAACGCTCATGTCCACAGGGCTTGAACCAATTTTTTAATATCCAGATGAATGTAAATATAACATCAACATTCTTTCGATGGACTTACTTGAAGATATTGATGTATAGATATCTAGGTTCAGGTTCAACGTTTTTGTTCTTTCCTTAAAAATCAGTTCTAGTATTATTCCCTTCATCACTTAAATCTTTATTGCTGCTCTCGCTGTAGAAGCATCCCATTGAATAGCTTGGCCGTGTATAAAGAAAACTACGTACTTATTGTGTGTCGAGAACAATGTTTTGTAGGTATATATATATGTACGTACAGTCAGGCTAGTTCTTGTTTGAATTCCCCCTTATGCTATATCAGTCAAGGAAGTGTGAGTTCATCTTCAACAACGAATATCAGTCTTCACAAGGATTTAACAACACACCAATGTATCACAGTGTAGTATCTTTGGACTGTGCTGTGTGACTATGTTTTTCAGTGATATTTTGCATGGCGTGTATCTTTGGCGGTTGTTACAAATATGTTCTTTGGCAATAAAAGAAAAATCTCCACTTTATCAATAATTGTAAAATAATTCTTGCACTGGAATATATATCATATTCTATTCTATTCATACACTGAACAATAAGAGCCGCTATTCTTGAAAATTATTTAAGCGCCTTCTTTTATTGAAACTTGAAATTGAAACCAACCAGTTTGAGAATAAAGTTAGCTCCTTACTTGATGCATGACGTCAAAAAATTTGGGCAACAGAAGATGAGGTCAGCCCAACAAATGATGATGACTTCTACCAAATATGTCTTCCTCGATAAAACTCTGTCACCAACTAACATGTCATAGCGTTGAGGCATATACAGCTCTTCCAATAGTTACATCACAAACAATTCACGTTGGTGCTCGAAACCCACATTCCATGTTGAAACTTTCGTGGATCATATAGAAAGGTGTCTTTCATCCCTATGACATGTTGTGTTCTTCAAAATATGTCCATATCTAGATATTTTATCAGGGTGTGGTCTTCAGTTCCATCACAAATATAAAGTTTTTCTTGTTGAATTCCAGCATTCTAGAGCAGATCCCAACGCCTGCTTATTTTAGTATAATATCCGAAATACTACTTCAACTCTGATGTCACTCATATACCGATTTCGAATCTACTGCGTATTATAAGCCTACCAGGAGTTTCCCAGGCAGATATAATCGATGGAATCGAAAAACGAGGACGCATGCGTATTTTGCATTTGTGGCGTATTGCACAATAGGTGTACAACTTTTCCATTAAAAAATATAGCTTTCATTTCATCTACACTTTTCGATATTTGCACTGATGATGCATTTAGTGATAAAAAGAAGCAAATTATCCATAGAATAGTGCTCAATTCTTAAAAAACCTAAACAAATTCAGTAGATATTGCGAACAAAATGTTACAATTAAACCTAACATGAAATTTCAGACGAATTCTCACCATCGGTTTGCTGAATATCACTCAGACACTTGAATTGAGACTGATCTAACAACTTTGGTTATGCTTATTTGGACTTCGGAAATGTGCACAGTGAGAATTGTTCTTTGTCAAACTTGTTTGGTAAAGGATCGGTTGAGATGTGCTATAAATCATTTTCAGAACGCAAATAGGCTCGAAGTAGAGGGGGAAGCAAGCCCTGGATGCAGTTATGCGCATTTGCAAGGTGCAAATTGCAGTTGCATACGCAGGTTCCGGGAATATCTAGGGACTGTAGAAAATCTCCTCGGCGTCTGCGGAAATTCGATATGAGAGATCCAATACTAGTAGCTTTTACCAGATGCAAATCCATATAAACTCAAATTGAAAATTATTTGTGAATCACACTAATTTATTAAATATTGTGACGCATTCGTCAACACAGGAATAAATTCTCAACATAAAATTTTCTGTTCTGATCTAAAATTAGTTCGATCGGATTATTGGTTGAAAACAAAATTATTACTCGGAAACCATTGAGCCGCTTATGCCCATTAACGAACTTGTCCATCGTATTGCCACCTACCCTGAAAATTTCAAGTCGCTATTTCTTTCCGTTATCAAGTTATCGTGGCAACGGGCGGCCGGACAGAATCGAATTTGACTTCGATTTCGTCACCAGGTCTCATCATCTCAATAAGAGCTGCTATTCTTGAAAATTATTAGAGCGCCTACTTTTATTGAAACTTGAAATTGAAATCAATTTTTTTTTTCAGTTTGAGAATAAAGTTAGCTTTATATTTGATACATGACGTCAAATAATTTGTGGCAACAGAGAATGACGTCAGCCCAACAAATGATGATGTCTTCCTCGATAAAACTCTCTCACCAACTAATATGTCATAGCGTTGAGGCATGTACAGCTCTTCCAATAGTTTCATCACAAAAAATTCACCTTGGTGCTCGAAACCCACATTCCATGTGGAAACATTCGTGGTTCATATAGAAAGGTGTCTTTCATCCCTATGACATATGGGCGCTGTTCTTTAAAGTATGTCCATATCTAGATATTTTATCAGGGCGTGGTCTTCAGTTCCATCACAAATATAAAGTTTTTTCTTGTTGAATTCTAGGATTCTAGAGCAGATCCCAACGCCTGTTAATTTTCCATATCCGAGGTACTACTTCGATTCTGATGTCAGTAATATGCCCATTTTGACTCTACTGCGGATATAAGCCTACCAGGAGTTTCCCAGGCAGATATAATAGATGGAATCGAAAAACGAGGACGCATGCGTATTTTGCATTTATGGCGTAGTGCACACAGTGTCCTCAGATCTACTGAAAAATCAGTAGATCTACAGATTTTAGGTTTCGTCTACTGATCTACTGATTGCATCCTCAAATCTACTGAAAATACCTATGCTGAGTGAAAGATGAAACCCAGCATAAACTTCTATTCAAAGCTGGCTTCTGACAGAGGAAGATCCAATTTTGAATCGAATGATAGAATCATCATTTCGTGCATTGGTCAGCTGCATTCAATATGGTGATAATTCATTCATGTTTCCTACATTCTCTTCTTTTGCTTTCAATATGTTGTCCTTACCACATTCATCGGCGAATGTCGAACGCACGTTTTCACAAGTCAATCTGATGAAAACTTCCCATCGCATTCGCCTTTGGACTGTGTCAATTGTAGGTAATCTACACACAAAAAAATTCCTCAAAAGTAGTAATCAAACATGCTTCTCTGTTGATTTTGGAGGAGATGTTTCAAAATACCACAATTCAAAAATGTACCAAAAGCAAATCGAGGAAGGGCTTACAGATGTAGACCCGGAAACTGATAACAGTGATAACTAAATGAATAAATTCAAATAAAAAATATTTTCATCTCATTGTTTTTATTATATTGGTATGATATCTATATTATTTTAGAGTTTTCATTAAAATGTCTATTTCATATTTCATATATATCACATTTATATATTTATAATGCTTTTTCAATACATTATTATTATTTCTAGTCTCTTGTTATATTATTGTATTGTTGTACTTTTTTTATTTTAATGTTAATTTTCTATTCAACTTATCTTTCGGATTCATTTATATGCTAATTTGAATGAATTAAATATGTTTTCGTCAAAATTTACTAGAAACCCGTTATTTCTCATTGAATTTTGCATGAGACTACCCGGCCCTAAATTCTATTCGAAGCTTTACTAGTTGCCTATTTATGAAGGTGACCTCTGAACTCATAGAATAATATATTTCTATGCTCCTACTGAATTCTAATGATTTTTCTTGGCAACATCAACTGATGGTTGAAACGATCTTCTGGGAACACTGATTGCAGAATAGGTGTATAACTTTTCCATTAAAATATTGAGTTCTCATTTCACCTACACTTTTAAAAATTTGCACTGATTATGCATTTATTGAAAAAAAGAAACAAATTATTCATAGAATAGTGCTCAATTCTTGAGAAACCTAAGCAGATTCTGTAGATATTTCAAACATAGTGTTACAATTAAACCTAACATGAAATTTCAGACGAATTCTCACCATCGGTTTGCTGAATATCACTCAAACACTTGAATTGATCTGACTTTGGTTATGCTAATTTGGACTTTGGAACTATGCAGAGTGAAAATTGTTCTGTATCAAACTTGTTTGGTCAAGGATCGGTTGAGTTCTGCTATAAATAGTTTTCAGAACAACTGCAAATAGGCTCGAGGTAGAGGGGGAAGCAAGCCCTGGATACAGTTATGCGCATTTGCAAGGTGCAAATTGCAGCTGCATACGCAGGTTCCAGGAGTATCTAGGGACTCTTCATCGGCTGCAGTAATTCGATATGAGAAATCGAATACTAGTAGCTTTTACCCGATGCAAATCCATATGAACTCAAAAAGAAAATTATTTATGAATCAGACTTATTTATTAAATATTGTGACGCGTTCGTCAACACAGGAATAAATTCTCAACATAAAACGTTCTGTCCTAATCTAAAATTCATTCTCTATTTAAATACATAGCATAACAGGAAGAATTTAAGATATAATTGTTCAATAACTCAATTAACCGTATGTTTTTCTCTTTTGATTTCCACCATTTCGCAATAATTTAGTTGCATACCCTTATGCGAATTATGTAGAATTTAGGAATCCGGGTTAAAATTATGACCTTGTAATAATAAATGATTCGAATTGAATTTGTTGTGTTGGTACAGCTGTGATGGTTTTCAAGATTCATTATTGAATGGTTTCTTTCTGGGTTTTCTCTCCCGAACTCTAAAAAATATCTATAGAATAAAAAATCAATTATTTTTTGTGATTTCCTTCTGCGTAAGAAGCACAAGATATTTGTCAGAAGCAATCAATCGAACAATGTTGCCTAACAAACAACAACGAAACAACATCAACGAAAAAACAACTATAGTGTAACGTGTCGGAGTCTATATCAGACTCCTTTGTCAGATACTTAACGGAAATCTTCAGAATTATTTTGTTGATAGTTATTCTGAAATTGGAGAATTGTCACATTGACAGTATTTGGAAATCTTAGTAACATAGTTTTACTTTGTATAGAAATTTCCAAGTTCCAATAAAGACCTAAGATCATTTTGTGTTTTGAAGACGGTTCTTTTATTGAAGTTAGAACACCGATTCTTCTGATTTTTTCAGAAAGGCCACGAACATAAGGGATCACATTCAACAGATTGGGTTGCTGTTCTTGTTGATTATTCTAGTGTACTTGATTATTTGCTCTTCTATCTAAATTCATGATTGATATATTTATGAATTGCCTCGGTTATCCATTATCTTCGAGAAATTTTTTTATGAAATCAATTTCATTATTTCGAATTTCAAGAGTAGAACAAATTAGGTTAGCTCTATCGTAAAGTGTTTTAATAACACCTCTTTTTACACTTAATTGATAGTCTGAATAGAAATTCAAATATCTCTTTGTATATGTCTGCTTCCTGAAGACACTCGTTTCGAAATGGTTCGGATACTTTATTATCGAAACATCTAGAAAAGAAAGCTGATTATTTTTCTCTACTTCCGAAGTGAATTTTATTGTAGGTTCCTTTGAATTTATGAAATCGAAAAAATCTTCTCTGTCATGTTGCCAAATTACAATTATATCTTCAACATATCGCCACCAAGCTTTTGGTTTCAACAAATATGTATCCACAAATGTTTCTTCAAAGTTCTCCATGATTATATTACTCATGACAGGTGGCAAAGGGGAACCCATTTCCATTCCGCTATTTTGTCGATACAAAACTTCTCCTAGTTGGAAATAGGTGGTATTCAAACATATATCAAGATTTAGATACAATTTATCATAACTACCACAGTTAAACTTATTAACACCTTTTTATCTTCTATATTATTGCTTTTTGATTTATTATTCTTAATGAGTTTTGCCAGGCTATTTTTTGTCCGGAATGAGATATAAACCTATTGGTTTTGAAGAAACCTTTCAATTTGGTGACTCGGTTTGCCAGAATTTGTCAAGCTGTTTCATCCTTAATTTCTGGAAACACTGAAGTAATTGTTTTCTCTTCAACATTTTCCTGAATGATTCTGGATAATATCCTCTGTTTATTCATCTATTTGATAATTTCTTATTCTTTACAGTATCTTTTCAGATAAAGGTATATTAATTAGTCGGTGTAATATACTATGAAATACAGATACTTTATGGTCAAATGGGTGGCACGAATATTGATGAATAATTATTGTATTCGTCTAGGATGGTTGGTATTGAAAAAATGGGTTCAAGCCCTGTGGACAGGAGCTTTCTGGCGCTCTAGTTCAAACAGACAAATTATATCTCCGAAAGTATTGGTTTCCCAGAGTAGGGAATTATATCAATGTATTCATATGATAGAACTGCATCATAAAGGAAATTCAATTCAAATAATAGTTTATTTATCAAGATTAAATGAGCAATCATGAGAATGAGAACTGCACCACATTTTCAAATTTTTTTTTGACACTTTGCGGTAATCTGGTCAATACAAAACTTCACATGCTTATAAAGGTCATGATTCTACAATTTGATGCTAAATTTCAGATAGATCGAGTGATCGGTTTCGGAAATATTCATAAAAATATAATTACTAAAATCGGCCATAACTCCGAAACCCTTTGATGGATTTCGCCCATTAACGAACTTGTCCGAGATATTTACGCTCCAAAACCACCTTGCAATTTTCAATCCGCTAACTCCTTTCGTTCGGGAGTTATCGTGCCTACGGCCGGTCGGCCGGCCGGACAGAATCGATTTCGCACTCGGATTCTTGATCAGTGAGTCGAACCAAATCGTTTGAGACCATTTTCAGCCAAAAATTCCAAAATTACAGATAAGCACTCTGTTCTGAGGAACTAGAGCGCCAAAAAAACAAGTTTCGTATGACAATTGCCCAAAACAGGTTCAAAGTACCTACAAATAGTAGGTATTCCATAAAACATGTATGAAAGAAGATAAGTAATAATAAAAAATTACCTTGTAATCGATCAAAAATTTCCTGATCTACGTTCACCAAATTTTCTCCTCTCTCGAACTACAGAATTATGCTTTCAATATTTACGTAATATTTTCAAACATTTTCGGGTGGGGTCCCCGTTGCATCGCTAAAATACGAGTATTTCAACCCCAATATTTTTGAAGTTACAATATTCCCTTCTGTCAAGTTGACATTATGACAATTCATATATAGAATAATTATATCAATCTGTAAAATACGATTTAAATTGACATTTTGAAAAATCATATCTCCGAAAGTATTAGCTTGTTAGAGTTGAGAATGATATCAGTGGATTGATATGAATGGATTCTTATGATAAAACTGCTCATTAAAAAAAATTAAATTTGGAATTTGTTTTGTAAAAAAAAATTTTTTTTTTGTTACTCCGAAACCATCTGTCCGATTTTGCCCAATAACGAACTTAACCGAGATATATTTATGCCCCAAACCTACTCTGAAAATTTCAACTCTCTAGCTCATTCCGTTCGAGAGTTATCGTGCCTACGGCCGGCCGGACCGGCCGGACAGAATGAATTTCAACCACGGATTCTTGATCAGTGAGTCGAACCAAATCGTTTAAGACCATTTTTATCGAAATATTCGAAAATTACAGACATTTGGGCAAATTGATAAGCACTCAGTTCCGAGGAACTAGAGCGCCAAAAACACGTTTATTGTTTTTCCGCTAATTTTGCTAGATCCAAAAAATTAATTGCACCATCCTTTTCCTTGAAATACAAAAAAAATTTTGATTGTCGGTCTGCTCCCACATTATCTACCAATATACAGATTTCGAAAAAAAATTGGATATTTCTTAACGATGGCTTCATTTGAGTAGATATGGGAAATAAAAATATCTATAAGCATCGGTCGCAAAATGGCGAATGCGAGGGTTCTTTAAAACCACGCAGTGAAAATAAATTTTTAACTGTGTTTAGAAGCGAAAAACACTCACCATTATTCAACTGATCTTCGTATTTTCCTGAAACTTTGATTGATCTTCAGAGGAAGGGTGGAGGAGACCTACAGAAATCGAAAAAATTAAAATTATATAAAGATATTGTATTGATCTTATATTATGAGGATACTTCCTTCCAAACCATTGGAGCTGACAGAAATAGTTGTTGATTTCGATATTCCAGAAAATTATAACCCGAGTAACCAAGAAGTTCAAATTGAAAACATTTCGAATCAAAATAATTGAATGCATACTCTGAATTAAATGAAAGTATCCTACATTTTATGAATATGAAACCGAAGTGAAAATTTGATACGCATCAATTCAAAACTAATATACTATAGGAGCGAAATTCAAGGAAAAACTCATGCAATCATATCAACCATAAAACTTACTCGAATGCAATCTGGGATGATACCTATACACCCTTACTTAATATTTTACTTAAGTCAAGCACTATGAAAACTATGATAATGATTCCGTAACTCCTCTGCTGGCACCTTTATATATACTCGCGAACCTGCGCGCCTTTGATTAAGGCTGCCATAAACGTTCCGATAAGTATGAACGTGAAAACGATTCCCCTTTTCATCAGCGTTTTTGTTCTTTAAAATTTGCATTTGTTGTAGAGTCATAGGTACGAAAATTTCAATCAGAAGTACTTTATGGCTAATAGAAAATATTTTTTGGAGGTCCCACTCCCATTTTCGTTTAGTGGATGATTATGAAGGTAATTGGCTGAGCAACCGTTAGGAACATCATGAGAATTATGTTCTACATTACTCCGAAATATTCCCGAGCTTTTGGATATATAAATATATTTCTATCATTACAATAATGCTTTTATGTATGATTTTCATCCTGAAACCACCTCCAGAAAAAAGAATCCACCAGTTTCAATTTACCAAAAAATTAATATTGTTCCCTACCATAGCAAGACATCAAACAGCATTCCTTATTGGCTATATTGTTATCATCATGATTTAGTGAACGACAAGCAGCTATCATATCTAGGGCTTCACACGAGACTAGAGTAGGCAAGAATATAAAAAATCTCGTCTCGCTCTCGCCAATTCCCAAAAAATCAAGTCTCGTTTAAGTCTCCTTCTCGTCTCGTTATCAGTTGTCTCGTCTCGTTTCGCTTAATTCTGAATAACGATAATAAATATTATAATATATAAACGAAATGGTAAACAATAATGAATAATTTTGTAATGCTATATTTATTACGCTCTCATACAAAAATATTTGGACATGTACATATTATTTTTAATTTTAAACACTGATAATTTCAACTTTTAAATTACTCGATGACCAAGAATTCAAACATAATCACGCTTGTATCACATCATTTTTCAATGATGTACGTGTTTTTGCCATGATCATACCTGCTGTGGAAAATAATCTTTCAACAGGTACGGATGTAGCCATTAATAAATCATCGGCCATCTTGAAAAGTGTAGAAAGAACTTATTCATCACTCTCCACCACTGTAAAATATTTTGATTCCTATTTGCTCTTTCTAACAGCAAATATTCCTCAAACTCAACTTTCCAATATTTCGAAAGTTTTGTTGATGTTTTAAATAGGCTATCGATGTCGATACATTTTTAATAGAATTGAACAATTTGGTATAGTTTTCAAAGGATACGTTCCCAGTGGGTAGATCATTAAGGGTGTTCTTGGCGTATTCCTCATAACACTTTTCGAAACATTGAATAGCTTCATTTCTTCACCAGTTTTATTATACGTAGTTCCACAGATGTATACAATAATTGTTCACATCTTCACTACAAGGAGCACAAGAGAATAAATTTCACCAGATGTTCAGATAGAGACGAAATTTTCCAAAGCATTGGGATTTAGGGGCATTAAAAGTATTGAATTCATAATGGCATCCGTTTTTATGGTTGTGAATTCTATTTTTTCTTGAAAGATAATTTCAATTATCGCATGGTCTAACGAATTAATAATCTTCTAAAAAATCGTGTATTTCTAGAACGATCGATGCATAATATAGACAAAAAATATCGGTAATTATAGTGGAAATTCTTCATATTCAATTGTTTTCTGTGGGTGTTGAGAAAAGTCGAGTCGTATATAAAACTTCATACAAAAAAATTAACCAGACCAAAAACGAGACTCTCGTGTTGCGCTGTATGTGGTCTCGGTATCGCCTATAATATTTTTGAAAACGTCTCGTCTCGCTTTTACGAGACGAGAACGAGACGAGATGAGAAAAATCTTTCTCTCGCGTGAAGCCCTAATCATATCAGAAATCAGTCCAGAACTGCCGGAATTTGGTAGGTTTGGTGTTAACAATAAACTCAGCGGAAACATTCCTTGGCACCCAACATGACTATGCGAGACATGACGAGCAGGATGAAGGTGAAGTTAAATTCATCCCGGATAAGTCATCACGGCTTAAAACAGCTTCCATTGAAGGCTAGTCGAACAATAATACGAATAGAATCAAGCTTTAGATCTTTGTTAGAGTCAGCCTAGACCAAATCAAACCGAAGGACCTATCCTTCAGCCGGCGTTATCAACAAGCTCAAGGAACTAGGATGAATCAAAATTATCATTCAAAATCTTACAAAAGAACGTGACAATATTGGAAACAGGATTTTGAATGATGAATATTAAAGACAATGGACCCAGATTTGAACCCTACGGAACACCAGAGGTTACCGCAAATGGAGCAGACCTATTTCCATACTCAGCTTGGCCAACTGACTCCTATTTTAGAGATAGGACGAGAACCACCTCAAGAGAAACCCCTCATCATCATGATAAAACAGAGGCTAATTCTTAATATTTCTTTTCACGATATTAAAGCATATGATTCGATCCAGATTTTCGTAAATAGTTGACTTTTCAAAAGATGCTCACCATACGACATCTATCACCGTACAAATCCCTTCGTGTGTGACTGATCACGATGTAGCTCGGATATTTGATTATTTCATGTCCCTAGAGGGGTGTAGGTAAGTGAAAAAAAATGTGTGGAAGTTTTCGAGAATGTTGATATAATCATAAAAAGAGGAATTGTTAATGTGCAGGTATCATCCAAACATCATAGGGAAATCAATAATGACATGTCAACAAGATTAATTTGCTTTATATATAGAGATACCTAAATACCGAAAATTGGGAACATTTTTTCATGATATGTTAAAAGCAATTCATTATATGTTTTACATATTAACATTATTAATTTCTCCCGTGAAAAATACTGTTAAGTAGGATATATTTCTCTCTCGTTCATTGTTCTCGACACAAAAATCATTTGATACAATGAGATTGTTATTAACTCCTCTCGTTTTTTTTCTTCACCATGAACACCGCAAGCATATCTGATTGTGTTGACTGTATTATCAATATAGGTTATTTGATAACAATCGATGAGTGAATTATGGATCTTATAAATGTGATAAATATTCGAATTCAACAAATATTTTCAGATGCCCAATGGTAGTCAATCATATAAATGATAATTTGTATAATACTACATCAGTATGTATATTGAAATCATTACGGACCTAAAATCGCCACAAAGTTTCAAAGTGAAAGATCCTGGAGATTCAAAGTGGTGGGAGAATTTTTAATCTCAAAAAAATGTCATCTCGACTTGGTTCCATTACGAACATATCTCTTAAGTTATATAGGTATCTATCAATTATGAACTTTTGGTTACAGATGATTCTGTACATTGCAGGGTGTTGTTATTTTGAGCGATATTTCATATTTATTGTACACTAACGATGTATAGTATTGGAGCAAAAATTGACATATTAAATAAAATGGGTTCAAGCCCTGTGGACAGGAGCTTTCTGGAGCTCTAGTTCAAACAGACAAATTATATCTCCGAAAGTATTGGTTTCTCAGAGTTGGGAATTATATCAATGTATTCATATGATAGAACTGCATCATAAAGGAAGTTCAATTCAAATGATAGTTTATTTATCAAGATTAAATGAGCAATCATGAGAATGAGAACTGCACCATGGAAGAAATCAAATTAAATCTGGCCAATTTTGCCCTATAACGAACTTAACCGAGATGTTCATCTCCCTAACCTACTCTGAAAATTTCAACTACCTAGCTCATTCCGTTCGAGAGTTATATCTATGTCTATGGATGAAAAGCAGTCTCACTACTCTCAGATCTCTTACTTCATGTTCCGTTCCGAAATGTAAGACTTTTCTGAAAAAAACTAATTTCGGAGCAAACAACTGAGATTTTTCTCACTTCGCTCACAATTCTTCGATTGATTAGATAATGACATGTCTCAGGAAAATAAACTGACATTATGACAATTCATACATAGAATAATTATATCATTGTGTGACAACGTTGAAATACGATTTATTATTGAAATTTTGAAAAATCATATCTCCGGAAGTATTAGCTTGTTGGAGTTAAAAATGATATCATTGGATTCTTATGGTAAAACTGCTTATTGAAAAAAAATTAATTTTGAATTTGTTTTGTAAAAAAAAAAAATTTTTTTTTTACTGCGAAACAATCTGTCCGATTTTGCCAAATAACGAACTTAGCCGAGATATTTATCTCCCAAACCTACTCTGAAAAGTTCAACTGTCTAGCTCATTCCCTTCGAGAGTTATCGTGCCTACGGCCGGACGGCCGGACCGGCCGGACAGAATGATTTTCGACCACGGATTCTTGATCAGTGAGTCGAACCAAATCGTTTAAGACCATTTTCATCGAAAAATTCGACAATTACAGACATTTGTGCAAATTGATAAGCACTCAGTTCCGAGGAACTAGAGCGCCAAAAAACATGACAAAAACTTCAATGATTTATTTCATAATACGTTCTGAAAACGTAGGATACGGAGATATATAATCGAAATGAAAAAAAAATCCTGATATTTTATATTTATTTTACACTAACGATTTATAGTATTGGAGAAAAACAGTTGACAAAGACATGATTAAAACGGCAATTTTTCATTTCATAATACATTCTGAAAACGTATGATAAAGACATATAACTAAAATGAAACAAAATCCTGCTTTAAAGGTTGTATATTGAATTTATTCAATGTTAGAAATGACCAAATATACTAAAAATTATTAGTGAGTGCAAAGCAATCTGATGTGAATATTCATATAAGAATTTAAAGATGTAGGTAGGATTTATCTTTCTCAGATGAAAAAACCAAATTGTATTTGTGTTTCAAATATTATATTTTCTGAGCAGGTTTTTAGATATTCTTTTCACAGCAAATATGCAAATATGTGACCCTAGTAGATGTAAAATATAGTAAAGTTTCGTTTTTATTGTTGCATCTTCTATTTAAGTCTATGTTGAATTTACTGTGTATCCTCAAACATAAAACTAAGTGATAGTCATATTAGCATAATATACATATTTCGATAAATGTTCACTAAATTTAGTATTTGTGCAGCTTTGCTAAGTAATAACTTTTGAAGTGATCTCGCATCACTACTTCGAATAAGGAAATATTATAGAATATAGAATGATATTAGCTGATTCATTTAATTTCTCCATCCAATGAAGCTTTCTATGGATCCATTGGTCCGCAGTGCATGTACCCAGACAGAATATTGGTTGATACATTTCGAATGACAATCAAGATAAAAATGACAATGATTTATTTTATAATGTATTAATGACAACTTATGATGAATATCTGAAAAGATAAAACAGCCTAGCTTCCATTTATTGCATAGAAATGTGATCTTATGTTCAATGTGATTTTTCTTCTAATATGTGTGCTACTGATGCTCTACTTTTTGGAATAAACATCAGTTGCCCTGGACATCTCCAAAGCTTTCGACCAGGTTTGGCATCAGGCTCTTCTGATTAAGCTGCATTCATATGGTTTTCCCAGGAGTCTGTACTAGTTGATTTGAGGAATCTTCTTGGTAACAGGAGTATTCATATAATCATGGATGGCCTCAGTTCCAGGGGTTTCAACGTGAATGTTGGAGTGCCCCAAGGCTCAGTTTTGTCACCCACCATCTTCTTGGTCCATGTCGACGATCTTCTTGGTTTTACCGAGAATGCACAATGTGCGCATCTCTATGGAGTTCAACAAAATATCCTAGAACTTCTATTTATCAAAGATCCACACCTGATCCATCGGATTTCATCGGATTTTAATCTTCAACAATTCAAGTGAAGAGGTGACATAGGTTTGGCTGGCATTCACCGGACGATCAAACATAAAAAAAAAGTTTCAGGACGTTTTGATAATATCCAAGAAAATCAAATGTGAATCAAAATAATTATATTTGACTAGTAGATCAAATTATAAAATGTCACTTGAGTGCTTAAGGTGTTCAAGGAATTGATAACAGCCTAAAGATGTCGATCAACAAACAAAAAAAGAGTTCTTAGCTGTCATTCTATCACTTAATGCACGAGGCATACTTAAAGGGGAAGTTTTTAAAGTTGTAAGAATCGCTGGAAATAGTTGATCCATCGGGTGAAATTTTAAAGAAATATCAGATTCCATCGAGTGGTTGATGGTTTGGTTCTTTGGTTGGAATCAATTTCTCTCCTTAGAAAGTTTAATTTCTTAGTCCAATTAGCTCAATCAGTTGATCGTTTTGAATAACTTCTGAAATAAAAGCTGATGTTTAATCATAGACGTAACCTTTAGTAGTACTACTCATAGAAATGCAGTTTGCAGTGCACCCCAGCACGAAGATAAATTTGAAAAGTATGTGGTATAATAATACCACACTGGCACTCCAGAAATGAAATGGTTGGACCTTCAGCTCAATCGTTCATTGAATAATACATCAATCTCACTGATTTTGAATTCCTAAACACTGTATGAAGTCTATAGATTCTCAATTCGATTTGGATATTTAAAAATGATCCTGAATAACAAACTAAATTCGAACTCATTTGTCCAAATATTGTCAATAGAGACAAAATGTCACTTATGGCTAGCAAAAGAGCACTAGGAAAAACATTGGGTCTCAACCCACGCCTGAAGCACTGGGTGTTCACAGCAGTAGTGAGACCAATGGTAGCCTTTGATTCCTTGACTTGGTCGCCTGAGATATATCAGACATTTACTAGTGTGGATCGGAATAAACTCCCAACGACTGGCTTATCTGTACATCACAAACAATGAGATCCACCCCAGCAGAGTCCATGGAACTGACTGATGTTGGGTCTACCTCCTTTAGATTTTTATATCAAGGAGGAAACGAGGTTAGGATCTTGTAGGCTGAAATGTACTGGCGACTGAAACACCACTGTGGGGATGGCAGTATAAAAAGCATCATTCCACACCCTCTATTAAATATGAGGAGTAACCATACGATGAAAATCTTGAGCCCAAACCCGCTATTTACAAATATAGTCAGACTGGAGATCGAGAGGGCAGATGCTCGTGTGAAACGAGCCTCTAGGACTTCATTTGTTAGCCCAGATCCGGTGGTAGGGATAACCAAAACCGCTACTAGAGGATACGTGTCTGAGTAAACATCACCAGATCAGGTTCTCGAATATTTCCTAAGGTCTGAGACACAGGGAGAAAATGCCGAGCCAATGCCCTTACCAACGATCTCCTCAGACTGAGCAGAGATCGAATAAGATCTGTCACTGGACTGATATAACCGGTCACTGTAATCTAACGAAACATATGAACCTTATTGGCATCTTCAGAGTGGAACAACTGTGTAGGTTTTGCAATGAGTAGGAAGAAACGGCATCTCATGCTATCTTCAAATGTGAAACCACATACTGTTGGAGACAACCTAGGAATAGCCTATAGAGATGAAAAGGTTCCAAAAGGAACCTAGTGAAAGGGCATTAAGATCTCTTCAAGACAAATATCCTTTTCATATAACAGATCAACAGGACAACACAATAAGTGTTATAGGCTGCAGTGTTGTTAGTGCAAGTCTGTGCTCCTAGTGACTCTGGGCCGTATTCATAGTCGGCTATGAATTCAACCCTCTGACAGTGTACGATCTTGAGCAGGTATACATACATTCTATGCCCAACCCTAATTATTAGGTCCGACATGATCATTTCCAGCTGATTATGATTTGCAAGACACAAACATTTGGAGAACATGAAAGAGCCCTGCTACGCATTATTTTATTATCAATTACGTCTTCCAATATTACCGCTATCATTAAACTACCATTCAATTTCTGAAAAAACGTTGAAACAATGGATGAATGGTACGCGGAAGCACTATAACATTTTTGAATATGATAACATTGTTTAACAACAAAGAACTCGCTAATGGCTAATGTATCAATCAAGAATTTCCTTATAAAGCATGAAGCAAACGTTACTGTGAACTATGAAGCTTAGTCAAGTAATTTGGTAAGACCTAATTAATTGATTGTTGCCTGCATGTTTGGTAGGAATTACGTTTTGTGATATATAAATTTCACCATTGAATAATAAGTTTTGATTAACTGACAGTGAACAGCTTCTTTATGTTTAAACTATTATTAAACATTTCACGATGGATATACGGGCTTTCTTTACCAAAAAACGAATAGTTCAAGAGGGAATTCACCACGATGAACCCCATTGCTCAAAACCGACTCCTAATTCAATGGAAACTGGTTTGGCAAAACGGGTTGATAGAATTAGCTATGGTATTCGGATATTGCACGAATCGGAGAACCAATAAAAGAAATTATTTCAGAAATGTATCCCAAAAGAAAATAGTAGGGCCTTTGCAGCGGATTGGTTCAAGCGATATAAATGGTTGCAGTCGGTCGAGAGAGATACTGCCTCTTCAAATCCTTGCCAACAATTTTTACCCAATGGAAGCAAACAAACTTCTTACACTTCCACAGAATTCAGAAACTATACTGATACAAGAACTGGGTTTCCAAAACATGAAAAATGAATTTCTCATAGGTACACAAGCCATGGCGATGTGGCAAGACAAACTACATAGAATATCTACAGGTAGTAGTGTCGAAACTTTGATACATCATGAAGTTTTAGAAGAAAACTGGTATTACATAAAATCAATTGTTGAATTGTTATACAATTTCTAGTTGTCAACGAGTTAGCTTCGCGTGGAAATTATGTTTTGGAGGAAAAAAAGAAGAAGGATTATAGCAGAATTTAGTTGAATACACGTGCATGAAAGATCCGAATTTGAAGGAGGCTTTCAGCCACTTACCACAAGATGCGATATATCGTTCACTGGAAATTCAAAATCAAATAATTCAAGTAATGGTTCAAGTAATACAGAACTCCATTGTCAAAGATATCAAGGAATCTGACGTGAATTGGTTCACTCCATTGGAAGATGGAACGAGGAATAAAAATAATCGTGAAAATATTGCTATACGTTACGTTAAGGATGGAATCGTCCATGAGTCGTTGCAGCAACATTTACGGAATTAACTTTAAACACTCTTAAGAAAAATGACAATGCTATGATGGAAAAAGTGTTATGAGCGGAAAAGTTTCAGAAGTTGTGACCAGAATAGAGAATAAATTGGGCCGAAAAGTTCCTTATGTCCACTGCTGTAACAACTGCTTAGGTACATTTGATAGTTCTTAGGACTATCTCTGACATGACTTTCATCCGTTTAATTTTTGATCAATACATCATGTTACATGAATTTTTTCACTATGGAAAAATAGCTGTAATGTATGGTGAAAAAGAATTGGCAATTACTCGAAGAGCGTTGGTCAGGACACTTGGCGGTTACAAAAGTTGTAAACGATAATTATTCAGAGATTTTGATAACATTAGATGAAATAAAAAATGACAGACCCAATGGTGACGAAGCGCAGGATTGAAAGGCACCATAACAATCATGAATTGCTTCCAAAATTAAATAAAAAATGGGTTCAAGCCCTGTGGACAGGAGCTTTCTGGCGCTCTAGTTCAAACCATAGACAAGGGATATATATGGTTCAAACAGACAAATTATATCTCCGAAAGTATTGGTTTCTCAGATGTGGGAATTATATCAATGTATTCATATGATAGAACTGCATCATAAAGGAAATTCAATTCAAATAATAGTTTATTTATCAAGGTTAAATGAGCAATCATGAGAATGAGAACTGCACCATGGAAGAAATCAAATTAAATCTGGCCAATTTTGCCCAATAATTTAACCGAGATATTCATCTCCCTAACCTACTCTGAAAACACTTTGCGGTAATCTGGTCAATACACAACTTCACATGCGTATAAAGGTCATGATTCTACGATTTGATGCTAAATTTCAGATAGATCGAGCGATCGGTTTCGGGAATATTCATAAAAAATATTTTTACTAAAATCGGCCATAACTCCGAAACCGCTTGGATGGATTTCTCCCATTAACGAGCTCGTCCGAGATATTTACGCTCCAAAACCACCTTGCAAATTTCAATCCGCTAACTCCTTTCGTTCGAGAGTTATCGTGCCTACGGCCGGCCGGACAGAATCGATTTCGACCTCAGATTCTTGATCAGTGAGTCGAACCAAATCGTTTGAGACCATTTTCAGCCAAAAATTCCAAAATTACAGACACTTGGGCAAATTGATAAGCACTCTGTTCCGAGGAACTAGAGCACCAAAAATTGAGAACAGATGAAATGTATCATCAAATTTTGAAAGGAGCTTTGATTCCGAAAATAGGGCCGAGACTCAAAAAAGGCAAGTCAGAAAATCTAATCGGATGGATGACTACTTGATGTTTGACTCTTCCTGTTCCTCCACAAAACTAAATAAAGAAGACCAAGACCATCAGCCATTTGAATCTAGGTATTTCGAAACGTTGGACATACTAATTGCTGAATTACAGAGGAGATTTTCGATAATCTATTGAAATATGTAGCTAATCTCAATGAGTTGGATGAGAACAAAATGGTGCCTTTGAAAAATTCAGGTGAGTGTAAGGAAATTAAACAAAATTATGTTGCTGCTTGTGAAATATCACGATTATTTATTCATATTCCATTCACAATTTAAATTAACTTTTCAGATAACACAATTCCATCAAAGGAAGAGGCTGCAGTGGTTAAAGCTTATTTGAGTCGTCGCGAGGATAAAACAGAAGACATAGTGCAAGTTTTGTACAGACAGCAAGAGGCTTTCAAAGATACATTATGAACTCTTTGCATCTCTGGCGACCAATGTATGTAGCACTGCTGTTTGTGAATCTACTTTTTCAACCTTGACTACAATCAATAGGCCTTAGAGGCTGTCAATGAGTCACGAAAGAATGGCAGGCATGGTATTTGTGGCCTTTGAAAATTGAAGAACTAAGTCAGATAATATGAATGTAGTCCTTTGCATATTTAATAATATGGCAAATCGAAGGATTCCGTTGTTTTGGGGAATATTTTTCTCATCATTATACTAATCACAATATGTTAAAAGAAATAAAATAAACTTGAAGAAATAAATATTTTGATATCAAATAGCTATCACACTCGAAGTAAAAATTTTTACTTCTTGGAAAGTATTCGATTCTTGAATTTGTGAATATATACAAGACTGTTTTGTTGTAGTTTATGGAGGCAATAGGAAAGAAGAACATATTGGAATCATCAAAAGAAATTACTGTTCGTTGACCACTGAGGTTAATATTATTACCTTTTATTTCCTTAAGTAGTGAGACATGTTCCTATATACAGTATTTTAATAATGTTGCTAGCAAAAAATACTGAAATATGGATCTACATTTGTATATCAATCATTTTTTCTTGAGTTAAGGTTCATAATACAGAAAAGAATGTGTTAGTGGTATGTACTATTAAATTTTAAATTATGAAAAGGGGATAGTATTATATTAATATATTTTGAACTATTAAAATAATTTGTTCGTGATCCACTACCTACTCAAATATCAGGAATAAATGGACAATCTGCTATGATTGTCTCCAGCCTTGCTCTAGGCATTTCGATGATACTTTCCTTAGGTATTTCGAGTAGTGAAAACTATGCACCGAGTGTAAGTACCCACTACCCAATCCACGAGGTTGAATCATTGCAGATTGCTCATTTAATCTTGATAAATAAATTTGAAGAAAGGTCATAATACACAACACAGATTTTCTGCCAATATTTGGCTTGGAATAATAGACGAAAATTTAGTAGGCCCTCACAGTTTTGCTGATAGATTGAACGAAGAAATTTTGGACGGAATTTTGAATGAATTTGAACTCAATTTTATTATTAAATTCATCATCATACACATGAGTAACCACAGATGACCTCATATTTCTTAATCAAATTGATATCGCCATTCATTGTTCTACTGTTTGAATGATTCAAAAGCGAAAGAAAGGAAGAATTATAGTCATTATTATCGCATAAAATCCTGGTGCGATAATGAATGTGAAAAATAGCACTGATTCACTCTGTTATGGTTATTTGGCAGTCAAAATAGGCGTCAAAAAGAATTCTTGGAACGAACAGGTACCAACGCTATTACGCTGTAACTCTATACGAGAACAATAGGCCGATATGGATTTATCGTTGTTGATATTTTTGCCAGAAGCCCATAAAAGTATTTTTAAAAAAGTTCCTTCTCATGATTATTACCGCATAAAGGAGAGCACCCAGGTTTCAATAACTCAAAAT
The DNA here is from genome assembly GCA_937662695.2 of Halyzia sedecimguttata. Classification (NCBI taxonomy): domain Eukaryota; kingdom Metazoa; phylum Arthropoda; class Insecta; order Coleoptera; family Coccinellidae; genus Halyzia; species Halyzia sedecimguttata. Next base: position 19,893,911 of record OW569420.2, on the reverse strand, counting down.
ATCAATTTGAGAGTTGAAATTTGCAGGGTATTTGGAGGCCAACTGCGCTGGTGAAGTTAATAGGCAAACTGAGCCTATTGGCCATCTGAAATTTTGTTTTTCCAATTACTGGAAAAATACTAATCTAAATTATTTAAAAAATCTGTATCTCAGAAACAATCTGTCAGATATCGCTGTTCTAACAATTGACCCTGATCACATTTCTTTTGCTCGCCGAATTTTGACAAGTCTAGATGACAAATATCATTAAACGTTCAACTTTGCAATTCGTTTACAATAATCATATGTAAATACAGGGTGATTCCGGAGGAGTCAAGACAGTTTCGAAACAATGTTGGTTTATGGTTGAGAGTTTACAGGGTGATTTGTCCGATTCGACCGATTCTTCTTTTATTAATAACTTTGGTATGGCTTATTCAATTTTGATGAAATTTTCAATGTAGTAAAATATAATTGTACAATCAATAATTAAAACATTTTTTCCAAACTACAGGGTGAGAATTGCGATAATTTCACATTAAGTGTGTAGGTTGAAAAAACACGTTTTCATAGCTTCGCTACCTGTTTCAAATTCCACCATAACGTATCGTTACTCAGGTGTTTTTAATTTTTTTGGCATACCTCCAGTTTTCCTAGAAGATATTTCTGAATAGGAACAATATCGAAATTTGTACCAAAGCAGTGGGAATATTCTGAACTGGATAGCAAAGATGTATCGTTCGATGATGCAAAGCTCTTCCTACATTCTGAAATAGCTTTTATCGAAATCGAAATTCATAATTAATCGCTCATATTCGCTAGGTTATTAGTCACCAACGAACTCTTTTCCGTATCCTATTCAGCGACGAGGATGTTCACTAGGAATGGAATTTTTAATATCCACAATTCTCACGAATGGGCAAGGGGCAACCCTTATTTGAAGAAAGGTCATAATACACAACACAGATTTTCTGCCAATATTTGGCTCAGATTCCTAATAGCAGGAATGATTCAAAATTAGTAAGAAGGAAATCTCAAGTACCATATTTTTTAATGAAAATAAAGCTTTTCCTCAACAATTATTTCACTATATCCAGATTATATTGTATTGCCAATTGAATTGTGTTGAAATTTGATAGGATCGAATGTCAGTGCTGACTACCACAAAACGAAAAATATAACTAGAAACAATGCGGGAATGAGTTCATTCCAGCACTGTTTTCAGTGCTAGAATGGACTCATTACGATACTGAAATAGAGAAAAAAATTTACCAAATCTATTGGAGAATATACATATCCGCTTTATGTACTTTCAGCATGACGGAGCACCACCCCATTTTGCTTTGAATGTGAGAAATCACCTGAATATGAAAATTATCCCAACAGATGGATTGGTCGTAGAGCCCCCATTGCTTGGCCACAAAGATCACATAATTTGAACCCTCTAGATTATTTTGTGTGGGGACATCTGAAAACGAAAGTTTATAATCTTGAAATTAGGATCAGAGAACATTTAATTGAAAGAATTTTCGAGGAATGCAATATTTTGAAGCAAAATCAAATTCTCATTAGAAGGAAATTTGATAAAAAGGGAGCAAATATGTATTAGAAAAATTGACTCAAGCACTGACGTGAAGTCAGAAGCTTTTGCGCGTATGTTCTCTTGTCCATTCTCCTCTATTGGACACTCTGAATCGAATTGACCATGATGAATTCTATTGTCTGTTCTCCTGTATATGACACTCCCAATTTACCATGGTAAATTCGATTAAGAGTGTCCAATACAGGAGAATGGACAACATAATTTACCATGGTAAATTCGATTAAGAGTGTCCAATACAGGAGAATGGACAAGAGAACATACGCGCGAAAGCTTCTGACTTCACGTCAGTGCTTGAACCAGTTTTTTTTTTCGTGAAGTCAGGAGTTTTGCGCGTATGTTCTATTGTCCATTCTCCTGTATTGGACACTCTTAATCGAATTTACCATGGTGAATTATATTGTCTGTTCTCCTATATTGAACACTCTTAATCGAATTTACCATGGTAAATTCGGAGTGTCCAATAAGGAGAACAGACAATAGAGTTCACCATGGTAAATTCGATGAAGAGTGTCCAATAAAGGAGAATGGACAAGAGAACATACGCGCAAAAACATAAATGTCGTATTCAGATGCGCAATCTACCCTGAAAACTGCAAGTCGCTATTTCTTTCCCTTCTCAAGGAATCATGAGATACATAATATTTTTTCGTAATTTTTTAAAATTTTCTTCGGTCCTCACAAAATTTTACACACGTCTTCATGTCGATATTCTACAACTAGCTACCAAGCTTCAATTCGATCGAGTTTATATTTTTTGAGTTATCGAGGAAATAATATTCCAGATGGGTATAACTCCGAATCCGTTGGGCCGATTATGGCCAACAGCAAACTTAACTCTCCCATTCAGATGTGCAACCTATCCTGAAAATTGCAAGGCCCTATCTGCTTTGGTTCGAGAGTTGTCGAGGCAACGATCACCCATCCAGCTACTGAACTCATACAAGGCTGCTCGGATCTCCAACAATATAGATCCGATCATGTTTAAACTTGGAAGTTGGTAGGAGAGTTGAGTTCTGAAGGCTCTCGCAAAATTTCAGCGATGTCGGACGAATAGTTTCTGATATATAGAATTTTTTTCAATAATTTTTCTATAAATTTTTAAACATTTTCTAATTATAAGATGCTCACAAAATTTTGCAAGAATTTTCGCGTGGATCGGTTTTGCATTTTTCGAGTTATTGAGGAAATAACAACCAAATTTCAGATGGGTATAACTCCAAAACCGTTTTGCCGATTATGCCTATAAACGAACTCAAATGGCGCATTCAGATTCTCAACCTAACCAAAAAACTCCAAGTCGCTATCTCCTTCCGTTCTTGGGTTATCGTGACGTGAATAATATTTTTTAATGATTTTTTAAAAATTTTCTAGCAATACGATGTTCACAAAATTTCACAACCGTCCTTAAGTTTATATTCTACAACTACTCACCAAGGTATTGGTTCTAGACAAAATTATTACTCGGAAACCATTGGGCCTATTATGCCCATTAACGAATTTGTCCGTCCTATTGGGATGCGCCACCTACCCTGAAAATTTCAAGTCGTTATCTATTTCCGTTCCCAAGTTATCGTGGCAACGGCCGGCCGCCCGGCCGGACAGAAAAAAATTTGACCTAGAATTCTTGATCAGGGAGTCGAACCCAATCGTTTGATACCATTTTCGGCGAAAAAATCGAAAATTATAGACATTTAGGCTAAACGATAAGGGGGCTTCCATAAATTACGTGAGATGTTTAAGGGGGGGAGGGGGGTCGCGTCAAATCTCATCTAATCTTACGTTGGAGAGGGGGGGGGGGGGGGTTTCGGCAAATATCACGCAATTTTTTTCTGATTGAAACAAAAAAAAATACTATTTTGGTCCATTTAATCCAGATTATACATGCTTAAGATTTAATCTTAAGCGTATATCGCAATACGATTAAGATCATTCACTAATTCGTTGGAAAGAAAATAATTTCATTCATACTTTGACGTTATACATCTACTGACTGTCAAACCAACGCGTTTACCTAAGAAACCCACATTTTGAAAAATCTCACGTGAGATTGGGGGATGGGGGAGGGGGTTGAATAAAATACCACGACATCTCACCAGGGGGGGAGGGGGGCTCAAGAAATTTGAAAAAACATCTCACGTAATTTATGGACGCCCCCTAACGCGATGTTCCCCAGAACATAGACGCAAAAAGAGGAAACCATCTTGAATGTGAATTTTCTGTTAATTTTAAGTGTTGCCTTTCATATGTTTCGTATATTTATTCAGTATATGTTTTCATTTATGTAGATTTTTTTTGTTTATGTGCGTAAGAAGTTATTTCCTGAATTAAATGATTTTATACATCAGAACATAAGCGATTAAATATGAGCTTCGAATTTGAATAACCTATTTTAGTCCTTAGGAAGAGCTTTGCATCATTGGACGATAAAGTTTTACTGTCCAGTTCAGAATATTCTCACTGCTTTGGAGCGGAATTTCGTTATTGTTCTTTTTGCGCGTATGTTCTGGGGAACATCGCGTTATAGTTTTGCCCAAATGTCTGTAACTTTCGAATTTTTTGACGAAAATGGTCTCAAACGATTTAGTTCGACTCCCCAATGAAGAATTCGAGGTCAAATTTGATTCTGTCCGGCCGTATGGCCGTTGCCACGATAACTTGAGAACGAAAAGAGCTAGCAACTTGAAATTTTCAGGGTGGGTGGCGCATCCCAATGCGACGGACAAGTTCGTTAATGGGCATAATCGGCCCAGTGGTTTCCGAGTAATAATTTTGTTTTCAACCAATATAAATCCGATCGAATTGAAACTTGGTGAGTATTTGTAGAATATGAACCTAAGCACGTTTGTGAAATTTTGTGCGAATCGTATAGCTAGAAATTTCTAAAAAATTATTAAAAAATATTTTTGTTGTCACGATAATTTGAGAACGGAAAGAGATAGCGGCTTGAAGTTTTCAGGTTAGGATGTGCACCAGAACGCGACATTTCAGTTTGTTTATGAGCATAATCAGCCAAACGGTTTTAGAGTTATAGCCATCTGAAATTTGGTTGTTTTTTGTTCCTCATTAACTCAAAAAATACTAAACTGATTGAATTCAAACATGGTAATTAGTTGAAGAATGCCAACGCAAAAATTCTTGCAAAATTTCGTGAGGATAGTATTTGTAAAAAATTTCAAGAAAATCATCGAAAATTGAAAAAAAAATTCTATATATCAGTAACTTTTCGTTTGAAATTGCTGAAATTTTGCAAGAGCCTTCATAACCTAACTCTACTGCCAAGTTTCAAGTTTTAACACGATCGGTTGAATATTGGTGGAGATTCGATCATTCTTGTGTGAGTTCAGTAGATGGGTGACCGTTGCCTCGATAACTTTCGAACGCAAGGAGATAGGGACTTGCAATTTTCAGGGTAGGTTGCGTATCCGGAAGGGAGAGTTGAGTTCGTTTTTGGGCATAATCGGTCAAACGGTTTCCGAGTTATACCCACCTGGAATATTATTTCCTTGATAACTCAAACAATAAATATTCGATCGAATTGAAGCTTGGTAACTAGTAGTAGAAAATCATCATAAAGACGTGTTAAAAATTTTGTAAGGACCGTACCCCTAGAAAATTTGAAACCCTTAATCGAATTTACCATGGTAAATTCGATTAAGGGTGTCGAATACAGAAGAATGGACAATAGAACATACGCGCAAAAGCTTCTGACTTCACGTCAGTGCTTGAACCAATTTTTTTTTTCGTGATTTTTTTGAAATTTTCTAGGGGTGCGGTTCTTAAAATTTGTTTTTCGTAATTTTTTTCAAATTTTCTAGGGGTACGGTCCTTACAAAATTTTAAACACGTCTTTGTGATGATTTTCTACTACTAGTTACCAAGCTTCAATTCGATCGAATATTTATTGTTTGAGTTATCAAGGAAATAATATTCCAGGTGGGTATAACTTGGAAACTGTTTGACCAATTATGCCCAAAAACGAACTCAACTCTCCCTTTCGGATACGCAACCTACCCTGAAAATTGCAAGTCCCTATCTCCTTGCGTTCGAAAGTTATCGAGGCAACGGTCACCCATCTACTGAACTCACACAAGAATACTCGAATCTCCCCCAATATTCAACCTCTCGTGTTAAAACTTGAAACTTGGCAGTAGAGTTAGGTTATGAAGGCTCTTGCAAAATTTCAGCAATTTCAAACGAAAAGTTACTGATAGATAGAATTTTTTTTTTCAATTTTCAATGATTTTTTAAAATTTTTTTACAAATACTATCCTCACGAAATTTTGCAAGAATTTTTGCGTTGGCATTCTACAACTAATTACCATGTTTGAATTCAATCGGTTTAGTATTTTTCGAGTTAATGAGGAACAAATAACAACCAAATTTCAGATGGCTATAACTCTAAAACCGTTTGGCTGATTATTCTCATAAACAAACTGAAATGTCGCGTTCTGGTGCACATCCTAACCTGAAAACTTCAAGCCGCTATCTTTTTCCGTTCTCAAGTTATCGTGACAACAAAAATATTTTTTAATAAATTTTTAGAAATTTCTTCTAGGAAAACTGGAGGTGTGCTAAAAAAATTAAAAACACCTGAGTAATGACAGAAACTGTCTTGAATAGTGTCAACTTCTCCTGAAATCTGACGGTCTCCTCCGGAATCACCCTGTGTATCTGCAAATATTTTTCGAAATTTATGTGGGTATGTTAATTTCATTGAAAGAATAAATGATTCGAAATTTGATTCTTGTGTTATTAATTTTGTAGTGTGGACTCTAATCCTTCCCTAATGAATACTCGGTATTACTATATTTATAAATAATCAGGTGCCGTATATAGGAAGGGTAGATAATATCCATCTCCACAGAAATACATGTTTATACAATTTTGACCAGAAATTTTGTGGATAAATATTTTTTCGGCTCTGGAAACTGGAGAAATTCTCTCAAATATCACCAAAGAAAGTTTCGACGTAAGTATCATAGAAATGTAATTCATTCAGAACAGTAGATATAATTAATCCTGCGAAGACGATGAAAAAAAAAACATTTCAGCAAGAAAATGTAAACGGACGTAAATATGTAGGTTCAATTTAATTCTTATCAATCAATTCCTACGAAATAATAATGAGACGAAGATTACGTGAATTGAATAGCCTCGAGGTTACTTTTACCTCACGCTCAAAGAGTGACGGGTTCGATTCCTGCACCGGAAGTATATTTTTTCAGTTTTCTTTCATTTATTGGACAGACATAACATCTCAGGGGATCGTCATTCCCGTTGGCCAAACTGTAGTAGTTTGACGAAGTTCCACCATTCGATAATATATAATAACTGACAAAGAAACTGCAACACCCAGAAGGAGCTGTTTAAATTTAATTTTTTTTTTTTGGTAAAACATAGATAGTATAGCAAGGAGTAAATGATTAAAATTAGGAGAAAAAATTCGGTTTTTTCATTTTTTGTTACTTACATATTGTAGGTAGTCGTTTTTTGCAAATTTTTTAAATATTACAACAAACCATCTGTTCGAGGAGATCCAAAGTCGATGTTTAGTTGTTGTTTGAATGCCTAGAGCACGTGTACGCGGAATTTATCGCCAGTTAAGTGAATTTGAAAGAGATCGAATTATTGGTCTACGGAAGGCGGGTCATTTCGAGAAATCGCTAACCGTACGAACAGAAATCCAACTACTGTTATGAGATGTTGTCAATCGTGCTTTGATAATGCCCAAAATCGAAGGAGAGTAGGCACCGGACGTCGAAGGGGCACAAATGAAGTTCAATATCGACGTCTAAGACTTATGGCTATTAGAGACCGATTTGCGACAACTCGATCTTTGGCTGATGAGTGGTTTGGAGAACAAGGCCATCCTGTAACTGTCCGAACAGTTTCCCGCGGATAAGGTCTTTTGGACTGCAGCATTATGGACCCCATTTTGTGTTACCTCTGACGGTTGAGCATCGCCGGCAACGATTACAACGGTGCAGAAGGTCAACTTTGGAATGTGGAATGGCCTCAGGTCGTCTTCTCTGATGAATCTCGATTCTCCTTGGATGCACATGATGGCCGAAGAAGGGTTAGACGACGTCGGGGAGAAAGACGTGAACTTCAGTTTGATATTGAGTGTCATGTACACCGGACAGTAGGCGTTATGTTATGGTGTGCTATTGCACATACAAGTAGGTCACCTTTAGTATTTATTCGAGGTAACATGACAGCGCTGCGTTACCTTCAAGAAATAGTGGAGCCATATGTTCTCCCTTACCTTAACCGGCTCGAGAATCCAATATTTCAGCAAGATAATGCTCGACCTCATGTTGCCAGAGTTAGTTTAAACTTTTTTGAAGCGACCCATGTGAATATTTTGCCATGGCCGCCCAGATCCCCCGATCTTTAGCCCATAGAACATGTTTGGGACATCATGGGTAGAAGGCTTGGAAATTTACCCCAACCCCCCACGGACTTTGGCGACTCTGATACATGAACTACAGAGGTAGCTCCGGGTAGTATCCCTCAAGAAGAAATAGACCATCTTATTGCATGAATGCCAAGACGTGTTGGGGAGTGTATAGATAATCGCGGTGAGCAAACACATTATTAACAAATTTATTATTCTGGGTGTTCCCAGATAGCGCACAACATCCTATGGATATCCGTTTCAAGTCCATTTCAGGTCAGGATATCTTCGTACATAGAATGGATATCCATAAGATATCCATCAGCAGATATTAAATGGATATTCAACACTGGATATCCTATGGATGTCCATAGAATATCCATTGGAGACAGTAAATGGAAATCCTTTTCTCACAATGACGGATCTCCTATGGACGTCCATAAGATAATTGGTTCATTGGTTGTCAGTTGTCATTGTCAATTTATCCGTTAAAGGAAGATCCAATAGATCTCTCAAATAAGGTTGAAAATCAATACAAATTGAACAATGTGCCCAATACATATTTCAGTAGTTAAAATTAATTGATTTTTTACGTTCCTGTTGTGGATTCGGAAATCGGAATCAAATATATGATATATCATATCATTATGAGGGTTATGTTCGACATAAAACGTTCACCGTACGCCTCCGATATTCGGCAATCGGCGCTATTCAGTGTTTTTCTTGGGTAAGTACTGAAAAGTTGAGATAAATTTCATAAATAGCAACTTTTTGAAACTCGTCGCTATTATATTTGTTTATTTCAGATTATGGTTCTGTGGAATATACTCTCTGATGTTTAGGAGGAAATGAAAGAAATTAATGTGAGGCCTGTCTCAAATAAGGACGAATAAGAAATTGATTCAATCTTTCTATTAGTTTATAATTCCCCGATAAAACAAATGAAGGAGTTCAAAACACTATTGAATGAAAAACAAATTTTCTGTTGTAAGTATAAAATGTAGTCACTTATTTGCCAAACTGAATCATGAATATTTTAGGTTAAGGAATTTTACAAGTTTCGACAAAACTGGCTGAACTATTGATGGGTGAGTTTTTCAACATACAATTCATTAAAGTTCCTAGCACAATAGCACTTACTACACCACTTATATTTGCGTTTAAAATCTTGACTTTGTATAGTGAAATAATATGTGTTGTGGTTTTGTATATTCATATCTGTGAAAGTCATTTGTAAGCATTAAACCATTTGTCGAATTTAAGCGAGTACAGGATCGGAACAGAGCGGTTAAGACCAATCCGTTGCTATTATAACCGATCGGTTATGTTTAGCAAGAGATTGGTCTTAACCGCTCTGCTCCAGTTACTCGCTTAAATTTGACTATTGTGTATTCAAAATTCCTACATTACATTATTCACATGTAGGTTCCTGACTACATGAAGGAACCTTTCAAATATGTTTCAGGAACAATTAGATCTCATTGTTATTAGAATCTGCATGATACATTAATGTTATTATATGTGAGGTGTGCAGTATATAATTTATACCTGTGCATTACATAAAAGAATGCTGATGGTTCGATTCTTCTGACATTTCCTGTAATCATTTTTCACAAATTTTACTCAAAAAGGTTTTAAAGTTTCCTGATTTTTTTGTATTCTTCAGTGACCGCAGATAAAACCCCCATCTTCGGAACTGAAGTAACAACATAGGATTGGCGCAGAAGGGCTAAGGGGAGGAGCAGGTCCAGCGAAAAGAACGCAGAAATCTGAAGTGGATTCTTTAACATTTTCAAATAAGTATATTTTTTTTGTGTTGTGTTCATTGGTTAGAATGTTATTTTTCAGTTATAAATTATTTTCAAGTGCACTCTGTTTTCTTTCCAAGTGATGATATTCAAGGAATTCTTCTGTGAATTAAACTAAATTTGTTTTGATTATTTAACAAATTGTTTCTAAGACATGTATGTTCCATTTTCAAGATTTAGATCTTGTAATCAAAAGAAAGTATATTTTTTCATTTCAAATGGTTTTCATTGTACTTTCAATTTGAATATTATAGTAAAGATTAAAGTAAAAAAATCTTGTCACTTTAATGATTAAACTAGATTCGATATTCTTCAACTGATAAGATTCAAATATTGTTATCAAAAGGAAAGTCATTTTTGGCATTTCATTTGATAAAAATGTTTGAATCTTATCAGTTGAAGAATATTGAATCTAGTTAATGAATGTCTCTGATGGATTTCTCAAATTTCGGCGTATGAGCAGAAGCTATCATGGGATATTATGTAAATTTTGATTGATATTTTCGTCAAATTTCGAAATCTATAATGAAACGTTAGTATATAATATTATTGTTGTTGATAGAAATCGAAAATAATAGTCCGGGAGCCAGGTGAAAATTTGGTTGATCATTTCCTCTCGAGACATAATTGGTGAGACGCATCAGAGTATAGTAACATAGAGCCTCGTCAACGTCATCTGCGGTTCCGTTGGGGGGATGAGCGGCGGCAACCTTCCACGCAAGAAGAAAATAAAAATACATTTAGTCATTTCCTCCCAGCTAAAAATTCGTCAAATTGTAGGTAACCCTATATCTCGAAGTAAAAAAACAATCAGCTGGCTATAACATAGTGGATTGTACGTCAGCTGATGCCTAGAACATGAAGGAAAAACACAAAAAGGCGTTACGTTAGAAATTTTGACAGATTTTTTAACTTTGCTATAACAGCGACTACATTTGCTCGTCTATTCTAGAACAGGGCCGTAATACCCCGATCATGCGTACAACTCCCCCCTCTCCCAAGCGTACCTTAATATTACTATCTATGTAATGCTACCGTGTGTTGCCAGGGACGGGCCTAAGGTTAGTATGAGGGGAGACGACCTCCCCAATGTTGAATGGAATTGGCATATGTTCAAAGCAGTTGGAAAAATTCTAAAGGAGTTGCAAAAATTTCATCATTGGATAATTAATTCATTTTTCTTTGGAATTGAACTGACACTCCCCCCTCCCCCCTTTACCTTTACCTAATCCTTCAATGCACAGTTGGAAAATTTCGGATGCTCTTCCGCTCTGTGTTCCTTCAATCTTTAGAAATAATGAGAATTATTAAAGATACGTCAAATAAAAAAATCAGCTAGCAATAAGTCGAGGGAAGCCTGGTCAGCTGATGCATTTAAATAGTCAAAAGATGCTTCCCCCTAACTCTTACGTAATAATTTTAAAATTATCAGCTGACGGTTTTTCCACCGAGATACAGCCAGCTGACTATTTATCCATAGTTGCGTATAAGCTATCATAAGGTTAATTTTTATTTGCCAGGAAATCACTGAAAGTACATTTTTTTCTTTCATGTTCTAGGCATCAGCTGACGTACAATCCACTATGTTATAGCCAGCTGATTGTTTGTTTTCTTCGATATATAGGGTTAGCTACAATTTGACGAATTTTTAGCTGGGAGGAAATGACTGAATGTATTTTTATTTCCTTCGTGCGTGGGAGGCTGCCGCTGCTCATCCCCCCAACGGAGCCGCAGCTGACGTTCACGAGGCTTTATGTTATTATTCTCTGATGAATTCTACTAATTACCACTTGAGAGGAACTTGGTCATGTAAATCTGTTACTGGCTCCCGGACTATAAGGAATTCAATCCACTTATCATTCCATGGCCGCTATGGTTATGAATTTGAACAAAAGCAGACGGAGGTCGCATCAGTGCTACTCCAATTTTTTTACGAGATACAACTCCACTTGGGGGTTCATTAGTGGGTTTTCTAAATCTTTGCAGCTGAATTTTTAACCAGTTTTAGATTGAGCTGAAATTTTGTAAGACTGATAGACAATCAAAATTTTAGACTGTAGCCTAACCCTTTGCATCAGAGTTAAGAGGCTAAAATTTAGTGAGGCTAAAATATAGTGGGGTAGTTTGAACATTTTCAAATTCCTGAAACCAAATGTCCATCCCCAAAGGATCATGTTATCCATCCCTTAGATTCAAGCTAGTTATCTGAAAATTGGCATGTATATTCGAATTTTGCGCTGGTAAAACAGCTCTTGAATATCCATTGACACAAGAATGCGGACACTTGGTACCTAAATATTCTCAAATTTGGGGTCGATTAAACATATTTAAATCCAAATTTCCATCTCTCTCTCATATTTGGGCTATGAAACTGAACATTGATGTAAGCATTCAAGCACATACAAAGAAGAGGAAGTGTTAATTCGAAGGTACTCAATGTAAATTAAAAAAAATTGATTCAAGCCCTGTGGACAGGAGCCTTGGCACTCTTGTTCAAACTTTGACAAATTATATCTCCGAAATTATTGGTCTTTGGGAATGATATAAATGGATTCTTACGGTATAACTTCATCATGAAGGAAATTGGTGCTGTATTCTGAAATGTGATCATCTCACAAAGTAAGAAATTGTGTTCTCAATTCAACGCTCATATATAAAAAGGAACACGTTCATCTAACATTCTGCTCACTACATTTTGAGGTTACATCTTATGGGTTTGTCAAAAGTCTTTGCTCGGTGATCAATCAAGCAACGGCATATATTTTGCGAGGTATCCTTTCAACCAGCAGCTCTACTTCTGATGAATCATCGGAAGATAATGGAAGAGGTCCCTTAAGTCAGTATATTAGCTCAATTTTAAATTTTGTAGATTATAATTTTCACTATCGCCATTAAGTGAGACAAGTAAGCCGAACACAGAGCAGTCGGAACAAGCTTCTGAGATTTTTCTCACTTCGCTCACATTTCGGAATACACATTAAATTCAAACAGACCAATTCTCCTCAATAACGAACTTATCCAAGATATTCATTCCTCAACTCTAATCTGAAAATTATATTATATCAATTAAAACTTAGACAACATTGCAGTTTTGTTTTTACTGGAGATATTCTGAACCCAATTTGATTATGTATCTTAGGAAATAATATATTTCCATCATCATAAGGATTATCCACGGGCATTTATATTATCACCTTAAAAGTATAATATCATATCATCCTCATAATTCTACGATAGCTGAGGTTATTTCATTGGTCATTTTGCATTCAATCATACATTGTTTTCTAGAACACGAGGTGTATTTTATATCGAAAGTAACGAACCAGAAATAATTTTGACATTTATATCTCATTGGAAAATGAGATGACATGTGAGAACACAGATCATATAATAATTCGTGGATAGAATAATAATAATAATAATAATAATAATAACTGTACTTTATTGACCACCGTCAAAGGCCATCGACCAAAGTCCTTCAGCCTCGGATAGAATAATTAAGTAGGTACAGCATTCTGTGAAAACATAGAAGAACGAGTCATTATTGAAATTTCGAAAAATCATATCTCCGAAAGTATTTGCTTGGTAGAGGTAAAAATGATATCAATGGATTATTATGGTGAAACTACATCTTAAAAATAATTGAATTTGATATTTGTGATGTAAAAAAAATTTTTTTTTTCGTTACTCCCAAACCATCAGGCCGATTTTACCCAATAACGAAATTCACCGAGATATTTATCTCCCAAACCTATTCTGAAAATTTCAACTGCCTAACTCATTCTGTTCGAGAGTTATTGTAGAAACAAAATTTTTTAATTTTTTAATTTTTTTTCACACTTTACGGCGACCCGATCAATACAAAACTTCGCATGCATATAAAGGTCAGTATTCTACAATTTGATGCCAAATTTCAGACAGATCGAGTGATCGGTTTCGGAAATATTCATAGAAAATATTTTTACTAAAAACGGCCGTAACTCCGAAACCGCTTGGTAGATTCCGCCCGTTAATGAACTTGTCCAAGATATTTACGCTCCAAACCTACCCTGCAAATGTCAATCCTCTAACTCCTTTTTTTCGGGAGTTATCGTGTTAACGGCTGGCCGAGCAGAATCGATTTCGACCACGGATTGATCACTGAGTCGAAACAAATCGTTTTCAGCCAAAAAATCGAAAATTACAGACATTTGTGCAAATTGATAAGCACTCTATTCCGAGGAACAAGAGCGCCAAAAAGCACTGACGTAAGGTTCGTTTTGGCGCGATTGTTCATTCTGAATTGAATGATGTCATTAACAAGCGCGCAAAAGCAGACTAACCTCACGTCAGAGCTGTTTTAATTTTTCGACAATTCTGTCTGTCACTTTGAGTTTGAGCGTGAAGCATATGGTCATTGTTCATTTTCGAAATGAGACATATTTGTACGAAAAAGTATCAAAAGAAAATAAAACAAAATAATTCAAACATTTTATTGATAAAATAATAATTTCAACTAGTTTAATATATTTTAACAAATTAATAATTTATTATTAACAATCGCCTTTTGTGGAAGGAGCATGATTGAAAAGAATCACAAGGACCCATAAATGTAGGAATATCTGCAAAAAAAATCAGTCAAAAACCGGAACTTGAATTTACAAACTCGATGAAAGGCGCCATTACAGGCTTTTTCTATCGGAAATAATTAAATGGTGATATCGAATCACGCATTCTTCATTATCCAAAGAAATTGATTCCTCCCATTATCGAAAGTCCAAAAAATCAACGTGAGGCCATTTTGATTGATTGATGACAAAATTTGATTTCTATAAAATCGATGCCTCAAGACATTAGAATGAATTTCACCTTCAATTTTTGAGTTTAAATAAAATGAAAAAGCGAGTTTTATACTTACCATGTAGCAAAATACGAAGACTCTGATCCCTGGATACCTCCTGAGGAAGACCCCTGTTCTGATACTTAGAGCATCTAAGGAAGAGTAGGCATGTTTCACCCTCCTGGTCACCCCTGCATCTAAAGGTGAAACTCTTATAGTTTGAGGTACTTGAAGTTTCACTGTGAAATGAAGTTAGCAATTATGAATCAAGGTTAGAAATAGAATTGAAAATTGGTTCAAGCAATGACGTGAAGACAGGAGCTTTTGCGCGTATGTTCTATTCTAATTTACTATGGTAAATTCGATTAAGCGTGTCCAATACAGGAGAATGGACAATAGAACATACGCGCAAAAGCTTCACGCCAGTGCTTGAATCAATTTTTTTTTCGTAATTTTTTTTTCTAAGGGTACGGTTCTTACAAAATTTTACACACGTCTTTATGTCGATATTCTACAACTAGTTACCAAGCTTCAATTCGATCGAGTGTATAATGTATGAGTTATTGAGGAAATAATATTCCAGGTGGGTGTAACATCGAAACCGTTTGACCGATTATGCCCAAAATTGAACTTATCCCTCCCATTAGGATGCGCAACCTACCCTGAAAAATAGTCCCTACCTCCTTTCGTTCGAAAGTTATCGAGGCAACGGTCACCCATCCAGCTACTGAAATCACACAAGGCTACTGGGATCTCCAACAATATAGATCCGATCGTGTTTTGAAGGCTCTCGCAAAATTTCAGCGATGTCGGATGAATAGTTTCTGATATATACAATTTTTTTAAATGATTAAAAATTTTCTAGTGATACGATCCTCACGAAATTTCGCAAGAATTTTCGCGTTGGCATTCTACAACTAATGACCATGTTTGAATTGGATCGGATTTGTATTTTTAGAGTTATTAGGTGTATAACTCCAAAACCGTTGGATCGATTATGCCTGTAAATAAATTCAAATGTCGCATTCGGCTGCGCAACCTACCCTGAAAATTGCAAATCGCTATCTCTTTCTGTTCTCAGGTTATCGTGACGTAAATAATATTTTTTAATAATTTTTTATCGTTCGAAAGTTATCGAGGCAACGGTCACCCATCGTGATACTGAACTCACACAAGGCTACTGGTATCTCCAACAATATAGATCCGATCGTGTTTTGAAGGCTCTCGCAAAATTTCAGCGATGTCGGAGGAATAGTTTCTGATATATAGAATTTTGTTCAATGATTTTTTAAAAAATTTCTTGTAATACGATCCTCACGAAATTCCGCAAGAATTTTCGCGTTAGCATTCTAGAAATAATGACAATGTTTTAATTCGATCGGATTTGTATTTTTAGAGTTATTGAGGAAATAACAACTAAATTTCAGATAGGTATAACTCCAAAACCGTTTGGTAGATTATACCTATAAATAAATTCAGATGTCGCATTCGACTGCGCAACCTACCCTGAGAATTGCAAATCGCTATCTCTTTCTGTTCTCAGATTATCGTGACGTAAATAATATTTTTTAATAATTTTTTTTTAATTAACCAGGGATACAATCCTCACAAAATTTCACACGTCTTTATGTCCATATTCTACAACTAGATACCAAGGTACAATTCGATCGGGTCTGTATTATTTGAGTTATCGAGAAAATAATATTCCAGGTGGTTATAACTCCGAAACCGTTGGGCCGATTATGCCCAACAACGAACATAACTCTCCCATTCGGATGTGCAACCAAGCCTGAAAATTTCACCTCCCTACCTCTTCTCGTTCGAAAGTTATCGACGCAACGGTCACCCATCCAGCTACTGAACTTATCCACGGCCGCCTATCTTCAAAAATATACATCCGATGGTGTTCAAACTTGGAACTTGGCAGTAGAGTTAGGTTTTGGAGGGTTCCGCAAAATTTCAGTGAATTTTAGGCGAATAGTTTCTGATATATAGAATTTTTTTCTATGATTTTCGTTTATTTTTTAAAATTTTCTAGTGATACGATTGTCGCGAAATTTTACAAGAATTTGCGAGCCGGCATTTTACAACTAGTAACCATGTTTGAATAGGATCGTTTTTGTATTTTTCGAGTTATTGGGGAAATAAAAACCGAATTTCAGATGAGTATAACTCCAAAACCTTTTAGCCGAATTTGCCTATTAACGAACACAAATGTCGCATTCAGATGCACAGCCTACCCTAAGAATTGCAAGTCGCTATCTCTTTCCGTTCTCAGGTTATCGTGACGTAAATAATATTTTTTTATAATTTTTTTAAAATTTTCTAGCGACACGATTCTCACAAACGTCTTTAAATTTGTATTCTACAACTTGCTACCTAGATTCAGTTCGATCGGATCTGTAATGATTGATGACAAAATTATCAATCGGACACTGTTGGGCCGATTATGCCCATTAACGAACTTGTCCGTCGTATTAGGACGCACCACCTACCCTGAAAATTTCAAGTCGCTATCTCTCCGTTCTCAAGTTATCGTGGCAACGGCCGGCCGGACAGAATCAAATTTGACCTCGAATTCTTCATCAGTGAGTTGCCCTAGTCGTTTGAGAACATTCTCGGCAAAAAATTCGAAAATTACAGACATTTGCGCAAAATGATCACGCGATGTTCCCCAGAACATACGCGCAAAAATGAAGGTTAATCAAATTTCCCACAATTTTTTGCGCGCCTTTAATTTGTGCAATTCCTTAAATCACTGCTTCTGAATAATTCCTGATACAAAACGTTTAACTATTAAATTGTGTGATCAAATTATGCAAGTTCAGATAACATCTGGATCTAAACGCTCGCTCTACTGGTAACGCCATCTGTTGGAAATTAGCGAAAACTTATTCAAGGTTGTTATCTCTATAGAAGAGCTGAACTCAGGGAAATGAAAGCAGAAAAGAATAACGAAATAATTATTCTGGATCCGAATTTTTAACCAAGGTTATTAGAGGAATTTTATGGATCGTAAGAATACATTGAAAAGGCTTACCATCATCAGTATCATTCACGCTAACTTCTTTCTGGTGACTACTCCTGACAAGAGCCAAGTTCCTGTGATATTCATTCTGGAAAAAAATGTTCATCGAAGGATAAAAAAAATGTTTTATTACTTACACTCATTTCCAGCTTTTCCAACTGAATTCTCAGAGCATTTCTCTCAGAAGTAATAGCCTCTATCTTGTTCTGCTTAATCATTAATGTTTGGGTAAGATTCTTTATCCTGTCCTCTAATTCCTCATCATTAACTACAGATGAGCATTGCTTCAAATGCGATTTCAGTTGTTCTATTTCTTTACTCTTCAATGTTAAATCATGATCCCTTCCCATCAAATCCTGGATAATGTTATTTAATTCCTGTAAGTCATGATATTAGAAATGAATAATAGGAGCTTGTTGATGAAGTATAAATTAGGTGTGCCACAATAGGACGATGGTCACAGTGGCCTGCGGGGTTCGTCCGCCCTATAAAACACATATCTGGTAACATTTAGACATAGCTTATTAGTGATTCACCAATAATGATGAGGTGGGTATCAAAGCTATTGAACAGGGCTTGAGAAAGCGTATCCCACTAATAGGAGATTATGTGAAGAAATAAAAGATATTTTTTGTGAAGTCTATTACTTCCGAGAGCACCCTCGTACAAACATGCAGTAATTACTTGGGATTTTGTTCTCAATTCTTCATCAACAGATTTCAACATTCTTCTTTCGTTACATAGTTCAATTTCCATTTTTTGATTAGTTTGTTGCAGCATATTCTGCATCACCACATACTGTTGTTGAAGTGATTTCAGTTCAGATGTTAAGCTGCCAATTTTATCTTTCATTTCATCATTTTTTTCTTTCTGAAACTTCAGCTCATTTCTGAAAATAATGGAAGATTAATTTAGATTTCAAAAAAGTGAAACTACCCACTTCAATTCCTCATTGTAACTGATATAAATATTTTCTTCTGTATTGTCCAAAGTATTATCACCATTCAAACAAATGATTTTTTCTTTCTCTTGGAGTATTCTATGAGCACGGGCCTTGTATTGCTCCATTTCCATCTCAGCAGCATTGACTGCTTCATTTGCTCTCTCTAAATTATTCTTCACAATTGAATTTTCATTTCGTATTTCTAAATATAAGTGCTGCATATTCAGAAGCTGCTTGCTTAAATCGTCATTCTCAAACTCAAGTTTTGATATTCTTTCTAGATATTTCTGAATGTCTTCTGCAGAACTGAAGCTGGAAATATTCAAATGAATTCAATTCTTTTTTAAAATGTCGTATATTACCTCTGCAACACCGATTCACATTTGGAGGATACTGAGGAAGTTTTCTTGCTGTCATCAAGAGGAAGTTCGGAGTCTATCATGTATGATTCCTCTGAAATGAAATATCAGTATTTCTATCGATGGAAATTTCTCAAAAAAGTTCAAATGTTTCATGACTTGAAAATGGCTCAGTCATGTATCCATTTTCAAAATATGTAGAACATTTCTACATCCTGTATATCTTTCCAGTATCTCATCAATATTTAAGTCAAGGATTTTGTATATAAGTATATATACTAACTAGATATCATTTTCAAGAGAACTATTTTTTTTTTATTAAAATATATGTTCGTTATGTAAATTGAACCTCTTCATAATTATGTACTTAATTATAGATTCTTTCTATTCTTCAGCAAACTTAATGGAGTACGATGGAAACTATTCAATAGAATTAGTAAATATTACTGTTAAATCAGTACCATCAGATGTTGAATCTGGTGAAGTGGTGAACAATATAAGAGATGAGATTGAGAACACCGTTCAAGCTCTTCACTAAATGAGTCCATACTGGAAATAGGTACCTGTTGGATTTTCTTCTGATTTCTCTAAATCTTCAACCACATCTTGGACTGAAGTATCTTCGAATTCTAGCGTCAATTTGGATTGTTCAAAGGAGTTGTCCTCATGTGAGAGCTCAATTTCAGAAATACCATAGGCTTCAGGGATCAAAATGGAGTGCTCTGGTAAATTTCTGTAATTAAGATACAAAGTGACTATATATTCGATGATTGAAATGAAGGAAGTACTCACTGTGATTTAGATATGGTTTGGAAATTGCCATCAGTCAAGACATCAGCAGCTTTCTGATCAATTTTATTCAAAAATTTTTCTGCTTGACCAGTCAGGTTCTGTAACCAAGCCATCAATTGCTGATACAATCCTAGTCAATAATAAATAAAATCAAATTAATGAAGAACTGATTAATAAATCATAAATTAAAATGGGTCTCATTGAAATTATATTATTTGTTGTCTGGTTAGTTGTCAAAGTGACAGTCGAAAGTTTTTAGGTTATATGTCAGGTAATTTATGCCTAGAAATAGAAACTACGGCAGAAAGAACGCCAATGTCCATTGCAGGATAACCAAAGATTGCCTACAGAGTATTATGTGTTGTCTATATGTCCGCATCAAGGCGTAAATATCATTGGCAGTTATATTTCAATACATCTTTTATGAAGAAACCAAGTTTTGCAGTGGAAGGACAGGAACAGAAATAATTCTTAATAGATTGCAGATGTTTGGATCATTTATTTGGTCTTCCTCAGAGCTAAAATATAAACATGTCGAGGAAAAACCTTAAAACATCACTCACAAATCAAACGTAGAACATGGACTACCTACGTATATACAATTTACTTGGCTGAATATACCCACGCTGAGAGAAACATTCTACACTTATTATACCCGACCATTATCATTAAAAATATCCACAAATACTTGGTTTTCAAAGATTGGACAGTGAATTATACTTAAATATTTCTATCAAATTCAGTTTTCATCTTAAAAATATCGTGAGCGATTATCGAGCAATCATTTCAAAACCACCCCGTAACTTCCAAAGTTTAACATTTATCAAAAAACTGAAAGAGCATTTGAATTTGTCATGAAAAAGTAGCCTATAAGTTTCTAACTTAAAATTTGATATTTCCAACGTTTGCAGAAATACCCTTAGGGGACAGGGGATTTGGGATGTACTGTATATCCATAAACTAGTCTGTGATATTTCATAGCAGTACATAGATACCTAATACCTAATTGATTGGTAAATTCTCCAAGATGAATTAACGATATCATAATTTGAAACGATTCAGTTGTTGGGAAATTTCATAATTAACTCCCATTCGTGTTTATGTTGCATATGCTTTTGTATAGTCTCGTTAAGCTCGCAACAAACATATCAGGCGGAGGCGCTAAGTTCAGTAACCTAATGATAACGTTCCTATATCCTTATAGGAATTTGCATCCACCATATTCCATGAAATGCTTCAACTATGTTCATTACCAACAAAAAAGAACAAATAATTTTATTCCTTTCTTAAATTCTTAATCGTCAACTGCTTGGCAGATATTCACAAAAATGCAGGGACAGTACAGCCACTTGATATTATTCTAGAATTATTATTCCCTGCAGAAAGGACAGTTAGGTACCAGGTTTCATATCTCATCTACAGGATTTTCCCCCAGTTCACTTATTTGGGAAAAATGTCTCTTAATTCAAATTTGGATACTTGGAAATATGTGTTATTCGTTTCAAGAGGAGGAAAATTTCAAAAATTTTATATGAAATTGTTAAATATTGACTTACAAAACCGATAAAATAAATGCTAATGTGACTGTACTCTGGTATACTAAAAGTTATTACATGAGCGCTTACTCAGTTGCCAAATATGGAGGATATGGAAAGTATTTAATCAATTATACAGGCATTTAGCTATTTTACTAAAATGTAATAAATATACATTGTATTAAATATACATTGTCCAAACAACATGAACAAAATTCCATTGTTCAGAGATGATCTCCTTGTTGAAATGTATGTATGTATGTTGTATGTATAGATTCGATACTTCCATTGAAATTCTCTTACATGGGCTGCTCACTAGGAGGGGAACACTTGCACTCACAACACTGCAGCATATGAGAACTTCATTGTTTTAACCTGCTGATCTGTTATATGAAAAGGTTACGTGTCTTGGCCCAAGACACCTTGGCGTTATCTAAATGTTTTTTTACTGGGTTCCTTTTGGAGCCCTTTTATCACTATAGGCGATTCCTGGGCTTGTTTTGTCTCCAACGTGATGTGGGTGGCTTAACATTCCAAGATAACATCCCAGATAACACAGACCTCGCATAAAGATCTCTGAGAGGTTACAATGAGGATCTATTACGAACTCCTATTGTGAGATCCTGAAGATATCGCAAGTGTACTGAGAATAAGAGACTCCTTTTCAGGAGTTCCTCAGAATATCAGACATGTAACCCGAATACGACATTTTCATTTAGAGTTTCTTAAGATATAACACAGATAACCAGAATATGGCATTGCTACTGCGGAGTTCCTCAAGATATCGCATATTTAACCAGAATAAAACATTTCTATTGCAAGCTCCCCAAGCCCTCGCAAATTCAACGGGGATAAGAAATTAGGGAGGGGGTAGTAAGGATCTACTCCATTCCTAGACACTTCTCGTTTTACAGCACATTTCGAGGAGATATAGTATAAAGTTCCATATCGCAGCGATCTGGACTCTCAGTACAGACTACTTCCCAGGTTGATCAGTTTGAGAACTTCTCCATGTGATATCTCCGAGATGTCACTGTTCTCATACCCTGTGGCGGAGATTTGGAGGAAATAAAGAGCTCTTGGCGACCTCACAGCGATATTGCCGCGAACTATTTCTCAGGGTGAACTGTTTGGGAACTTCCCCATGTGATATCTTTCGAGATGTTACTGGGCTCATCCCCAGTGGCGGATATTTGGAGGTGATATATAGCTCTTGGCGACCACCCAGCGATATCCTAGCGAACCTACCAAACTATTCCTCAGGGGGAGTTGTTTGGGAATTACCCAATGTGATATCTCTGAAATGATACTGGGTTCATCTCCTGTGGCGGACATTTGGTGAATATATAGAGCTCTTGGTGATCTCCCCGCGATATCGCAAAAGGCGTCACAATATCCTGGAAAGAGCTCGTTGAGATATCTTTGGAAGGTCTCTGTGTTCCCTAGGATGGGGGGCCGTTTCTTCCTCCTCATTGGACAGCCTGCACAGAGGTTCTTCTCTGAAGATGCCGATTGTATGCGTGTATTGTCTTAGCTTACAATGTCTGGCCAGTGGCGTAGATATCACTTTGTGATGGGGGGGGGGATATTGCCCAATATCGAATCCCTTCACTCATGGGGGAATTGATCTCCTAAAAATCTGTAATCTGTTGGGGTGGATCTCATTACGCTTGTGATGTATGGACAAGCCAGTCATTGGGTTTTGTTGAGCTTGACTCTGGTACATGTCTGATTTGTCTTAGGCCTTCAAATTAAAGAGCCATAAGCTACCTGCGGCCACACTACTGCTGTGAATAGCCAGTGCATCGGGCGAGGGTTAAGACTCCATGTTTTGCATAGTGCTCTTTTGCTAGCCAAAAGTGATGTTTTGCCCCTATTGACAATAAATTTGCACATCCAGGGTCACTCCGAAAAGTGCTTGTTTTGAAGAGGCTAGAGGTTGCAAGCCCGTCTAGCTGTATCTTGTTGCTGAAAAGAATTAGTGCAGTTTTGTCGGGACCTGTATAAAACTTTTGAAATTTTAATTTGTCATTTCTCGAAACTAAGTTTCTGAGACAATGTTTCTGGAACTAAGGTATAAAACATAATAATATCTATATCGAAAAGATTCAGAGGATATTTTTTAGAATATTCTGTTTTTGATCTTTTATTCAAATTCAAAGTACTCCTGAAAAACACCCTTCAAATGAATCTAGAGAACAAAATATTCTAAAAATATCCTCTGAATCTTTTCGATATGTATGCTTTATGTATATTGCGGTCGCTGGATTATTCTTTGATGAGTCTCGAGCTTTCGAGCTCTCTGAGGGATCGATTGCTCTTTGTTAAGGTGGGCCATCATAACTCGAGAAGCTTTCCAATAGAAATGGGTGTGCCACAGGGATATGTGCTGGTTCCGCTGCTGTTCATCATGTTCGTTAATGATCTGCCGGAATACTTAACAACTTACTCTAATCTTTTGTTGGCTGTTCGGATCATTTTATTGGCGGACGATGCGTCATTTCTTATGTCAGCACAAAACATCTCAGAACTTAGGATAATATGCGAGATCCTCATTGGTTCTTTCCTGGAGTAGTGCCACCAAAATTCAATAATATTGAATGTCAACAAGACCGATTTGATCTTTTTTCAACACAAGATGAGCTCGGTGGGTGAGTTTGAATTGACTCTCCGTACTGTTAACATCAAAGCATCAGATCACGTGAGGTTTTTGGGCATTTTAATTGAATTTGCAGAAACAAGCGAATTCAATCTGTAGAAAACTAAGCAGCGCATTTTATGCTTTAAAAAACTGAAAAATGTTCTACCTAGAGAATCACTGTTAGTGGTTCATTATTCGCTGGCATATTCTCATATGAGCTATATTACAGTTTTATGGGGAAGAAACTGATACGCCTTATATTCGATATGGACCCCCCGGATTCCTGTAGACCCAAGTTTATACAATACAAAATATTAAGTTTTCCCTGTATTTTAATGTTGAACACTCTGTTATTTGTTAAGAAGAACTCTGAAAATAGCAGGAAATGCAGTGATTTCCATAAACATGACACAAGAGCACTCTCGAATATCCAATTCACAGGACTTCAAAATTCCAAAAATCACCATTGTATAACGGCATTAAGCTTTTTAATCACTTGCCTGACAGATTCAAGACATTACATTATAATGTTTTCAAAAGAGTCAAGAAGTTTCTGTTGATCAACTGCTTTTATAGTCTAAGGGAATTTTTGGATTGCAAATTTAATTAATGAAGAATTTTGTATTTTGTTTTTCTAATTTTATATAAGTTCAAATTGTTATTTTAATGTTATATGAGTTTATATATTGTTATATGTAGAACTATATGACCTGTCCCATTGTTTGTCTGAAGGGATGTAATAAACTTATTCTTATACTTATACATTATAATGTTTTATATGATGGAATAATTTTTTAATTATTTTTCTTGAACTAAATTCAATCCATTTTATGATTCAAAAAGGATTTCTGGCATGTGATAACCACGACTAATCGTTGAGGAGCACATCCAATCAGTTCAATTTTTTACCATATATTTTCCAATAATTGTGGCCTTACTTCATCAATGGTGTTATCCAATTTTTCCAGAATTGTTGGTTTATCAGCATAAAACATGGATTTAACATACTCCATTAAAACATAATCATGAGGAGTAATACCACTCGGTCTTGAAAGATCCAATTGATAGAATAATGTTTCATCGAATTATCCCTTCAATAAATCGATAGTTGGCATATTCGTCCTTTTGAGCAGGCTATTCGTGCTGTAATTGGCATTTTTGTTTACAAAATTCCAAGGGACGGACATCGTCAACATACGGCTTAAACAGGATGATGCCACGTGCTACACAGCCCACTACTGTGTAGCACGTGGCATCATCCTGTGCAAGCCGTGACTCCTGGAAGTTTCTAAACAAAAACGTCAATTACAGCACGAGTAGCCTGCTCAAAAGGACGAATATGTCAACCATAACATGGTCGGAAGGCCCCATAAGTTCCACGAACTGAACTCTGATTTTCAAAATAAATTTCCACAATTTGGCAGAGTTCTAGAACTCTGAACACAAATGTCAAATAACTGTTACTTTGTCAAACATCATTCAAAAGATATCCCTATCCAAATATCTCATGCATTTAAAGCATTTTTGGCAATTTTGGAATTAATGAATGGTGGATGCTTCTTGATGCACAATCGTCTGATCCCAGTAAGCGGACAGGAAACGATGTCGATTATAAAAACAAAAATTTAATTATAGCAAAATCGAATATGCCTACTCAACTTCCATACGTGATTTTGAAGTTACCGTAAAGAGGGTGAATCTCTGATAATAAGCTGACATTTTGGCGAGGAGTAATTGAAACATGTAGTTTTCCTCTCGGATTACATGTAATCGATGTTGCCTACATTCGAATTTTCGCGCTGCTCGAATTGTACGCTGGTCCAAATCTTCGACCCAATAACGAAGCAGGCTCTGAAAGGATATCTAACACACTTGTGCATCCTGCTGACACACATTTTGTACTCTAAAATACTACTACTAAAATCGTTACAAAAAATTCTTATTCTTGCAATACGAATATGATCTATTTTTGTTTATAAATAAGGTTAAAATACACGTAACGTTTCGACTACGGTTCTTTTATGCTATATTGCCTGTAAGTATAATAAATAATTATTTCTTTGGAGAATGATATGCTTATCCGTTGTTTCATAACATGTGAATCTATTCAGTGTAACAAGTAAATATTTAATATCTCATTAAATACGGTAATATTGATACACTTAGTCATATCGACTTGCAATAAGCATTTTATCATCCTCTGTTTCCTTATGAAATGAAATTAGCAGGGATAGTTCTATTATATACCTGTCAATTTTTTAGTAAGAAGTGTACGAGCACGCTTGGAATAAAAATAAATCATTCAAAACTTAACTTGAACTCGATACGTTTCACCAACCATCAGTGTTTCGAAAAACTTCAGGGAAATAGAAATATGTTCAGTTTGTGGTATGCTCTACTTTCTTGGAAGGAGTATAAGTGAGTAAATTAGCAGATAATTATATCTTGTGCATGTATTTCGCGATATTGAATGCATGGAAATTTGACATCTGTTCAGTGTGTATTTTTAGAAGTGATTACAGTTTTGTATACTTACCTAAGGTAACATCGCACGTTCGCACTTCATTTGGATATATTTTTGATTAAATCAATGAAATTAAATGTAATTTCCACGGGAATTGAATGAAAATGAAAACTTTTCAAATATTAATAGGTACCTACTCAATAATTATATGTCGAGTAATCGTGAACGCATACGTCAAAATAAAATTGTCTCGATTTTGATTTATTCAATTTTATGCTTATATGTTCAACTATCCATGAAAAATTCTTCAATAAAACATTCCTCTCTACCTATAGTTTGAACTTAGTACGTATTATAGTCGTTCATTTCTTTTACATATTGTTAACTATCCAGAATAGATTCCTTCATTGTTTCTCATACATAAGATTTATTAATTAATCTTTGTATCACTATATGGAATCGGATAAATTTTGATTCTACATCAGATGATTGCTTGTTCTTGTAATTTAATTCTATAATATTACAGCATATATATTGAGGACTCATATGATTAAATTAATTAATTATTTAAGTTATTTTATTCGGTTGATTCAGTTATTCATGGAGTGATCATATAGGTACACAAATATAATGTTGATCAATAACGATTAGAAATAAATGGTGAATTATTAATGATGATGCTTGTAACTTTCGCAAAAGTTATTCATAACACTGAAATCGAATACATTTTTGTATAAAGCGGCATCACAAATATAAGATATTATAATATTATACTAATACATTTCTATATTATTAACAAAACAACTAATAAACATCTACACGTAATTTTAAGCATGAATTATCATTTTATCAACCTCTCGAAGTTCTCGCAATTAATGCTATATTTATATACAGTGGATGGGCGAGGACCCATTCAAATCTTCCCAATTAGGTTTTATACATATGTCTGAGCATTGTCAAGTATGCGAACCACTATGTCGTGTGTCCGCTCCATTTTTCCTTTGGTGTGATTTTCTAGTACGAATTTCCTATTTCGTTCAACAAATATCTGTCCATTTACCAGTCAGATAACGGAAAAAAAAACATTCAGAATTGTCTAATAAAATCAAGGATTTCTTAAAAACCTACTTGATATTTTTCGAGACTGGCGACATTATAATATACAGGGTGTTTCTAAGTTGATGCTAATATTTATTTTTAATTCAATTAGTTATTTATTCTGAGCCCCTTTCCCTCCTAGTAACTGCATTTTGAAATTGGGGAAAAATTTGGTTATTATTATTATTATATTATATATGCATCATTATTATTTTTATGTATATATATACTATATATTATTAACAATTTTCATTTCGCTGGTTTACCAGCAACAATATATATGAAAAAAAAAATTATCATGATCATGTTTCAAATGATATCCTTGAATCCACTGGATATGGTCCGAGACTGAAGATATTATGACTTATGAATCGATACCTACTATTTTTATTTGTTTAAGATTTCGAAGTTTAAATATACCTAATCTTTATTCTTAATATAACCACCAGTTCAATAACGTCCAAATATATGAAGAGGAAAAAAAATCAGGGTCATTTTATCAAATCAAGGATTTCGGAACTGATGATATATAATAATAATGATAATAAAAGTTATTACCATATATACCATATACGTCCGTATATAGGTTGGTACCATATTCAATGTAGCAAACATTTTAAAGAGAAATGGATTGAGCAATACTTCAGTCAGAAACACAACTAAATATATCTCAAAAAATATACAAAAATAATTTTTCAAAGAAGAAACAATAATATAATATATCTATTTATGTACACAAAAAAGAAGGAACCAGCCTCACAAGCAATGGTGTGTTTCAAATTATTTGAGTGTTTCTGATATATTCTTTTGTTTAATACTCTTTTACTTAAAGTAAAATTTTTCATATCATTATTTTTTTTATTGTGATGTTCTATCAATCTTACCTTATTAGCATATATCATAAAAAGTGGAAATTCAAATGTTAGACTCGTAATAATGTAGCAGTTCATCTCTACGTCTGAAGAAGTTTGCATTATTCACTAATTTGACTCAGGACCTGAATAACCAAAAACCTAATAATTAATCATAATAAGTACAAAACAATTTGTATTTCTATTCGATTTTCAAACTGAAATACATTGATCTGCTTTAAATGTAACTACATACCACTTTACCGCTTGTTATTAATAATTCAGTGCTGTGTGTGCTCGTTGCCTATGAATCGATGAACTGCTATTTTCTTCATAAAATTATTGATGAAAGAGCTATCTAAATTACATCTACCTATGTGAAAATATATTTCATAGTCATCCGAATCGGGAAAATCGTGACTAACAATTTATGGGATTTCAATTTTGTGTATTATTAATTAATATGGGTTTTCTGAGATGATTCAATATTTTTGGTGAAATGATTCCTTTGAAAAAAAACCTGCATATTTGTTGACATAATTTTGATTTGTCATTCCTAGGAACTAAGTAATGTTTCTGTTCTCAGGCTGAATTTATGCGAAGAGAGTCTGAGTTATATTTCATTTTTGTAATGAATATCACAATTTGAAGGAATTAATCTGCAAAATGTTGAAGCATAGAAATTTCTGGAATGAAATATTCTAGGGGTTGAAGTTTTCACCACTTTGTGTTAATATTTCGGAATGGAGAAAAGTAACATTAAATTAGCGTTTCCTTCTTGTAAATTGTTCCATAGAGGAGATATTCCATTTATTTTTGCTGAAGAACTAACTCTCTATATCCTTCTCGTCAATTCAGAAACATCATATACAGGGTGAGTCTTTGACCCCTGCATTAATTTTAACCAAAGATTCCTCTTATCAAATGAAACACTTTTTTCATTTACCATTTTTCCAGATTCGGCTCAGGTAAAAAGTTACAAGCGTTTAAAGATTTCACAATGTGCTAATACACTCCCGCATATAAATTATCTATGACATTGTTGGCGGACGAGAATAAGGCATGGTAACGTGGTTTACAGCTTCATTCGGGATTCCAACGCTCAGGGACGGATCCATAAAAGTAGTGATATTTCTGGAGTTTTCCATTTTAAAACATTCAATGAAGAATATCTCGAAAACGGTGCGTTTGAGGAGAAATGATGAAGAATAATATAATGTTCTAAAACGATGGAGTATTCTTGAAATGACTCAAGAAAAACTTTATATGCTTTCTTTATGCTAATTTCGTTTAGTTTTATGAGTCCACGAGTCCATAACTAGAAAACCAGTAGAAGTAGAAAATAACTAATATTTGGAAAATATGTATCATAGTTATAGGAAACTTCACGCCAACATTCATTTTATTCGAAAAAAGGATGTCAAAGCTACAAAATAAAAACTGATTTTTTTTCAAAATTTCAACAGCCTGTATCTTTTTACCTGAGCTGAATTTGGAAAAATGTTAAATGAAAAAAGTGTTTCATTTGATGAGAGGAATCTTTGGTTAAAATTAATGCAGTGGTCAAAGACTCACCCTGTATATCGGAAAGACAATTTCAAGGAATTTTGCAGAATATGTATTCTGTTTTCTAGATGCATTTAAAGGGTGTTGGTCTAAGAGGTTGAGAAATATTGACAAAATTATTGATGAAAGAGCGATCTCAATTAGACCTACCAAGGATGGAAAGGTAAAATCGATTTCCTTATCAGATCGAAAAAAATAAGGACAAAAAAAGTTAAAGGGTGCATCTTATTTCATGAAAATTTCGAAATGAGTTTTGAGTCGAATTTCGTGGCTAACAATTTGTGGAAATTTTATTTTGTGTATTATTTATCCTTATGAGTTTTCTGAGTTGATTCTATTTTTGGTGATATGGTACATTTCGATAAGTTACTACAAAAAAAAACCTGCATATTTGTTGATATAATTTGTATTTGTCATATCAAGAAACTTATTATTGTTTCTGTTCTCAGACATTATATAAAGGGTGATTCTATATTGATGCGAACATTTTTATGGGGTGGCTGGCTCTTTAGCAAAAACTTGAGGTGTCTTTCACATACTTTTTTCTCCAAGCTTCTGCCCATCGACATCATAGACATTTGAGTAATGAAAATAGTTGTTATTAAGACTACATCATCCCACTTGATATTAGTTAATATGACTACATCTGACAGCAGCCTACGTCATTTTCTCAAAAAATTATATTATCTCTGAATTTATGTGAGAAGATTTAATTTTTGTAATTGAATTCACAATTAAAGGAGAATTGATTTGTAAAATTTTGAAGCATCAAAAAGTTCTGGTAAGGACTTTTGTAGGGGGTTTATGTTATGTTATGAGATATTCCATTAATTTTTGCTGAAGAACTACCTCTCTATATATTTGTCGTTAATTTAGAAGCACCATATTATATATCGAAAAGACAATTTCAAGGATATTTTTCAGAATATGCATTCTATTTTCTAGAATCATATAAAGGGTGTTTTTTAAGAGCCTGAGAACTTTAAAATTAATAATTGAAAAAATGTTTAATGAAAAGCTATCCCAATTACATCTACCGATGTGGAAAGATTTTTTAGAGTCATACGACTCGGGAAAATCAATTTCCTTATCAGATCGAAATAAATTGGTAATTTTGATATGAGTTGAATTTCGTGACTAACACTTCTTGGAAATTTGATTTTGTGCATTATTTATATTATTATGAGTTCTTTGAGTTGATTCTATTTTTTCTTTTTTTTTCCAAGGACAAATCTACTAGCCACGAAACAAACGAAACAGAATCCAGTAGGGGAAAACAATTTTACACCAGAAGTGCCAATTATTTTGCCACAGCCCGTAAATCCAGCTGATTCAAATGAAAACAAGTCGCCTTTACCTCCAGTGCCTAATTCCGTACAACACAGTATCCCGAGGTCGATACCAAGCCCCCAAAATACAATCATTGAGACTTCTTTCCCTGGTCCAATGAAAACCTCGCCCAAAGCTCCTCTGGATCCCCCTCCAAAGCCTCCAAGGTCACCATCTCCCCATCCCATGAGATCGGAAGCTTTCGATGACATTGAATTCGATACAGAAGAAAGCGATGAAGAAGACGAAGAAGAAGAAGAACAGAATTCTGTCATAGATTCTACTATGATTGAACAGAAACGCGCTGCTTCTAATGTCGAAGAATTTTTGACTGGAGAAAGAAATAATATAGAGAAGGATTCATCCTGAATCAACTTATATTTATAATAGGTGAAATATATGACTATTCTCACTTCAGACTGTTTTTCATATTATATTGAATAAAAGTTTTGTTTTCCAATACTATTCTAATTATTATGCATAAAAATTGTTGTTAGCTACACTTTGAAATTGATTACAAATATGATATATAACTGATTTCATGAAGTTGCAAAATGGCAAATGCGCCAGCTTTAAAAGCTTCTCCAGCACGATCTCTGAAAGAAATAAAATTGTGTTAAATCAAAAATCCTGTATGGTTTATAACAAAGTAGGAGATGAATATATATTTCAGGTTTTTTTCATTTTTTGATAAACCACAGAGTTTCAAGTCAGAACTGTGAGGTTCAGAATTTTTGAAATATAAGTATTCGAAATGTTCCAAGAAATATTCAGAAAGTCGAAATTTAAAATATTCGAAAAACCATCCGCTCAATTGAACTGATTTCTTTTCACCCCAAGGAAATAGATAAAAGTAAACATAAAAACTCTGGTGAAGTCAGTCAGATTTTCAGCGCTACCTACTGAATTATTTGATGGTTCAAATATGAAACTCTACGTAAAATGATGATATTAGAAACTGTTCTCAATTATAATAGTATGTTGATTTGCGAGTATATAATATTATTTTTGTTTTTCCTTTTCAATTTAAAATTTAAATAGCATAGGTAACCTAAAACGCAAATGGTCAAAAATTCGAATATTTGAATATTAAATAGTCAAATTTTTGAATATAAGTAAGTATTTATCAACACAAAATTCAAATTTAGAATATTCGAGTATTAGAATCATTCAAATAAAATTCCGAACTCTACTTCAAAGTACTGCTCCGATTTTTTAGGATATAATACTCGAATAGTAGAATATTAGGTACATCAAATGGTCACCTCTAATAAAATTATGGAATTAGCAACTGTTTTCATTTAAAATAATGTTGATTTGGTAGTCATTTGGTATTTTATTCGAAGATTCGAATATTACATCGAATGATTACCAATAATTTATTAGTGGAATATTCGAATAGCCAAATATTCGAATATTAAAAATATTTTTTTACTAATACAAAATCCGAATTTAGAATAGTTGAATATTCGAATACTCAGATTATTCGAATACAATTTCGAGCCCAGCAAGAATTATTTTATGTAACTATAAATTTTATATCTTCTGGCTTACCCCTGATGCATGAGGAAGTGGGTTACCTTGTTTGAAAACGGTTTGAATTAACCCTACAACTGCAGGTAACTCCGTTCAGGGTAGACACACATATACACTGATCGATAAACTTCATACTCACATAGTGACCATGTGCTATCGGCAAGGAATTTCTTTAAATTACTACCAGCAAACATGACCTGGACTTGTTCCGGAAATTGAGGAAGTGCTCATACCAAGACATGGATAGTTCCCTTCGTTAATCGAGTTAAATTTTTTTTCTAATATAGCACCACGTAGTTTGGGCTGCACATATTAAGAGCAGATATGCTTACATGGCGTCTGGTAGGCATTTGATCGGAAAATTCGTTCCCTTAAATTTATAAGAAAACACTGATATTGATATAAGGTGAGCGTCCTGTTAGGAATAGCGAAGAATGGTTTGATACATCAAATTTATCAAGGAACAGTTTTCCGTAATTCTTATTATTCTACCATTTCCCGTTGCCAAGCAGTCATCGATATTTTTTAAAAATTGCAAGCCCCTAATTCTTCTCCTTGCCATGGGTAGTTCATAACATTCTAAATTAAGTGATGCACATGTAACGCCATTTGGACCAATAATTCTCGAGATATTGATTTTTTAAATTTGAAAAACTAGTGAAAATTTTTAAATTAAGTCTTCACCAAATAAACACATTTTTATGGCAAAAACGATAACTAAATAAAATAATCTAAGTAAGTGTTCAAATTGATGGTCATTCATTTCTTGACAGTACTCAAATCTAGCTTGAAACTCGGTACAAACATTTTCGGGAGTTTGAGTCTGTGTTGCTCTTATTTGGTCCCGAATCCTCTGTTTCAACTCCTCGATATTGTTTGGCCGACTGAGGTAAACCTTGCTCTTGATATATCCCCATGAGAAAAAGTAAAACGGAGTCACATCTGGAGACCGAGCTGGCCTTTCAATAAAACCCAGCCGAGCGATCATTGGTTCGGAACACTTCGTTCAGGTAATCAGGTATATCTTGAAAATAATGCGATATATTGTTATTTGTCGCTATAGTTCTCGAAGACAAATGAGGATTTTCCTCAAACTGTAATAAATGCTCAATTCTACCTCTTCTGGAATTGTCGTTCGACCACTTTCATATCTGAACTCCTCATACTTCCTGAGTATTTGGCTTTAGGATATTTTTCATTACTTAACCTCAAACTATGGGTACGTGTTCTACTTGGCAACTAGTTGTAGAATGTACGATTTACCACAAATACAAGGAATATTACTCAGTTTTTGGATTTTTGTTTTTCATTTATTGGTTTTTTTTTAATAAAGACAATTTTTTATCCGTTTATCATGTACGCATATTCGGCACATTACAAACCCTAGAACATTATATTACCATTCTATCGACTCTGGGACCTATGAACTACAAATAGAACGGGTATATGTATTTCGAAACTGCATTTGTATATTTTTAGTGACACTAGAGGTAATGCCAAAAGTGATGCACTGCAATTTATCAAAAGGAAAATGTGCAACAATAATATTTCGTCGTTTAGTTGCATCTTAACGAAAATAACTGCAGCTCTCTTAGTTACCCCGATCTGATGATAACTTCAGCTAATAATTCGATATGTCAACTTGTTTTCAACTATGTGAAAACCTGTCATTAGTGAGCAGTGAATACAATGAATTCTTCGTTATTACCAATAAAGTGATAATTAATTTTACTGTCAGATTCTATTAGTATTCCTCTCATAGTATATGCAATCCTATTCCCTGAATATATTTCTCGATTTCCTGAAAATATTCATCATATAACCAAGTTTCATCTATATAACGTATAACTACACTCTTGTCCACTACAAATTTTGTCATCTGACATATCTTTCGTGAACGATTAGATGTTCCCATCTTCTGCGATGACACGTACTTTTAGTAATGAACCAATTAGTGAGAACAAGCAGTTGTTAATAGGGGTTAGATCATTATTGAGTGAAACTTTCCTTATTTTATAAATTTCGATACCTTCTAGGGTTCCTAGGTACAATATATTGGAGTATTTGAATGGAATTTAGTTGTCATTGATAACTAGTCCACAGAAAACTCAAACCTAAAATATTTCAGGTTCTACATATTTGTAATCGAAAATTTTTTTACCTCAACTATCCAAAGCTATCATTGAAATTTAGGGCTTCACGCGAGAGCGAGATTTTTCTCGTCTGGTCTCGTCTCATAAAAGCGTGACGAGACGAGACGAGACGAGACGTTTTCAAAAATATTATAGACGATACCGCGACCACCTACAGCGCAACACGAGAGTCTCGTTTTTGGTCTCGTTAAATTTTTTGTATGAAGTTTTATATACGACTCGACTTTTTTCAACACCCACAGAAAACAATTGAATATGGAGAGTTTTCACTATAATTACCAATTAATTTTGTGTATACTATGCATCGATCGTTCTAGAAATACACGATTTTTTAGAAGATTATTAATTCGTTATGACCTTGCGATAATTGAGATTATTTTTCAAGAAAAAAATAGAATTCACAACCATAAAAATGGATGCCATTATGAATTCAATACTTAACGGACAACTTTCATTGCCCCTTAATCTCAAAGCTATGAAAATTTCGTCTCTATCTGAACATCTGGAGAAATTTATTCCCTTGTGCTGCTTGTAGTGATGATGTGAACAATTATTGTATACATCTGTGGAACTACGTATAATAAAACGGTAAAGAAATGAAGCTATTCAATGTTTCGAAAAGTGTTAGGAGGAATACGCTAAGAACACCCTCAATGATCTACCCACTGGGAAGGTATTCTTTGAAAACTATACCAAATTGTTCAATTGTATTAAAAAATGTATCGCCATCGATAGCCTATTTAAAACATCAACAAAACTTTCGAAATTTTGGAAAGCTGAGTTTGAAGAATACTTGCTGTTAGAGAGAGCAAATAGGAATCAAAATATTTAACAGTGGTGGAGAGTGATGAAAAAGATCTCCCTACACTTTCCAAGATGGCCGATGATTTATTAATAGCGACATCCATACCTGTTGAAAGATTATTTTCCAGAGCAGCCATGATCATGGCAAAAACACGTACATCATTGAAAAATGATGTGATGCAAGCGTGAATATGTCTGAATTCTTATGGTCATCGAGTAATTCAAAAGTTGAAATTATCAGTGTTAAAAATTAAAAATAATATGTACATGTACAAATATTTTTTTGGTATAAGAGCGTAATAAATATAGCTTTACAATATTATTCATTATTGTATACCATTTCGTTTATATATTATAATATTTATTATCGTTATTCAGAATTAAGCGAGACGAGACGAGACAACCGATAACGAGACGAGAACGAGACTTAAACGAGACTTAATTTTTTGGGAATTGGCGAGAGCAAAATGAGATTTTTTATACTCTCGCCTACTCTCGTCTCGTGTGAATATATGAAATTAGGAAATCGGGATATTCCGCATTGCTTCGCTTCCAAGATAACCCTTTTCAAACAACTTCAGCACACTTTTCAGAAGTACAGAGGTGATTTGCGTAAACTTCAGCAACGAATAGAACTAGATGGATCAATATAAGTGCGAATCAAAGTTCTTTAATTAATTTTTTTTTGGCGTGCTGCTCAGGTGATCAGAGTGCCTATCAATTCGTCCAGATGTCTGCAATTTTCGAATTTTTGGCCGCGAATGGTCTCGAACGATTAGCGTCGACTCGCTGATGAAGAATTCGTGCTCAAACTTGATTCTGTCCGGCCGTCAGAACGATTACGGTCGAACGCAATAATTTACAGAGTTGAAATTTTCAGAGTAGAGATGTTGTTTTTCCAATAGCTTGAAAAAAAAATTGGTTCAAGCCCTGTGGACAGGAGCTTTCTGGCGTTCTTGTTCAAACAGACAAATTATATCTCCGAAAGTATTGATTTCTCAGAGTTGGGAATTATATCAATGGATTCTTATGATAGAACTGCATCATGAAAGAAATTAAATAAAAAAAAAAGTGTCGTTTAAAAAAAAACTATCATTTGATAAAGAAACATAGAAGTACGATTCATTAATGAAATTTCGAAAAATCATATCTCCGAAAGTATTAGCTTGTTAGAATTGGAAATTATATCAATGGATTTTTATGGTGAAACTGCATCTTGCAAATTCAATTTGAAATTTGTTAGTAAAAATTTTTTTTTTTCGTTACTCCGAAACCATCTGGCCTATTTTGCCCAATAACAAACTCAGTCCAGATATTCATCTCCCAAACCTTCTCTGGAAATTTCAACTGCCTAGCTTATTCTGTTCGAGAGTTATTATAGAAACAATACTTAAAAATTAAAAAAAAAAATTTTTTTACACTTTACGGTAACCCGATCAATACACAACTTCGCATGCGTATGAAGATCATTATTCTACAATTTGGTGCTGAATTTCAGATAGATCGAGTTATCAGTTTCTGAAATATTCATAAAAAATATTTTTACTAAAAATGGCTATAACTCCGAAACCGCTTGGTGGATTTCGTCCTTTAACGAACTTGTCCGAGATATTTACGCTACAAACCTACCCTGCAAATTTCAATCCTCTAACTCCTTTCGTTCGAGAGTTATCGTGTTAACGGACGGCCTGACAGAATCGATTTCGACCACGGATTCATGATCAGTGAGTCGAATCAAATCGCTTGAGACCATTTTCAGCCAAATATTCGAAAATTACAGACATTTGGGCAAATTGATAAGCACTCTGTTCCGAGGAACAAGAGCGCCAATACTGATCTAATCGAATTAAAGCGGTAGTTAGTTGAAAAATACCATCACGAAGACTTATGCAGAATTATGTGCGTATCGCATAACAAGAACATTTAAAAAAATATCAGAAACTATCCGTCCGCTGTCCTTGAAATATTGCAAGAGCCTTCAAAACCATATTTATTTAAGAATTTCCAGACTCGATCGGATCTATATTGTAGAAGATATTAGGAAATACAGGAAAACTGAAATTAGAAATTTGAAAACAAAGTATCAAATGTCAGTAATAAAATTGTTTATGTATGGGTTTGCACAGAGATATTATACCACCACAAATTCAGCACTATTCATCTTCGAACCAACAGTGAACTTATTTATTTGAATAGGTCTTAACACCTCCACAGACACAGCACTGTTTGTTGTTGACCCAACATTGAATGTATGTATTTCAGTCGAACATAATCGTTTGTTGTTAAATGGTTTCTTTCTGGGTTTTCTCTCGCAAACTCTGAAAAATATCTATAGAATAAAAGAAATATTATTTTGTAATTTGCTTCGGCGTACGACACAACATCAACGATGAAACAACTATATCGTAATGTTTCGGAGTCTATAACAGATTCTTTCGTCAGACACTTAACGAAAATAGTTATTGTTCGTTAGGCAACATTGTTCGATTGTTTGATTCTGAAAAATCTGTGTTCTTTACGCAGAAGCAAATCACAAAATAATAATTTTTGTATTTTATACATATTTTTTTCAGAGTTTGGGAGAGAAAACCCACAAAGAAACCATTTAACATTCAACAATGATTATACCTCCCATCAGTATCATTCTCGGCCAAAACCAGTTTTGGTTGGAAGCTTGTTTTCACAGTCGGATTTATATTCTTGGAAATATTGGGAATATTTTTTTTTTTTCGGAGCTGAAAAGCCTTGGGCTAGTTTAGTACCTGGATGAGTGACCACTTTGTCTATAAATTTGAACAAGCGCGCTAAAGCTCATGGCCACAGTGCTTTTCCAACTTGTAATATTTTACATTCACTAGAGCTATATGTTTTGGAGTGTTTATTAACCTGCCTGTCTATCGATTTGGCTAAATGTCGGTACTTTTTGAATATTTGGGTTCAAGCCCAGTGGACAGGAGCTTTCTGGCGCTCTAGTTCAAACAGACAAATTATATCTCCGAAAGTATTGGTTTCTCAGAGTTGGGAATTATATCAATGTATTCTTATGATAGAACTGCATTATGAGGGAAATTCAATTCAGATAATAGTTTATTCATCAAGATTAAATGAGAAATCTGAGAATGAGAACTGCACCATGGAAGAAATCAAATTAAAATAGCTGAAATGAATTTGACTCTCTCTTATAGAACAGGATGAAATGTACGAGTATGAACACAGATCATATAATAAAGCTTAGATAGAATAATTATAGCATTCTGTGAAAACATAGAAGTACAATTCATTATTGAAATTTAGAAAAATCATATCTCCGAAAGTATTAGCTTGTTTGAGTTGAAGATGATATCGATGGATTTTAATGGTGAAACTGCATCTTAAATAAAAATCGAATCTAAAATTTGTTGCTTAAGCAAAAAAATTTTTTTGTTACTCCGAAACCATCTAGTCTATTTTGCCCAATAACGAACTTAACCGAGGTATTCATCTCCCTAAAATACTCTGAAAATTTCAACTGCCTAGCTCATTCCGTTCGAGAGATATTGTAGAAAAAAAAATTTTAAAATTTGAAATTTTTTTTACACTTTGCGGTAACCTGGTCAATACAAAACTTCATATGCTTATGAAGGTCGTGATTCTACAATTTGATGCTAAATTTCAGATAGATCCAGTGATCGGTTTCGGAAGTATTCATAAAAAATGTGTTTTACTAAAATCGGCCATAACTCCGAAACCGCTTGATGGATTTCGCCCATTAACGAACTTGTCCGAGATATTTACGCTCCAAACCCACCTTGCAAATTTTAATCCTCTAACTCCTTTCATTCGAGAGTTATCGTGCCTACGGCCGCCGGACAGAATCGATTTCGACCTCGGATTCTTGATCAGTGAGTCGAACCAAATCGTTTGAGACCATTTTCAGCCAAAAATTCGAAAATTAAAGACATTTGGCAAATTGATAAGCACTCAGTTCCGAAGAACTAGAGCGCCAAAAAAGACTCAGCTCACGGCAGGACTTTACCAACTTTAATTATTAGAATGGATTTTCTATTGAAATATCATCAGAAAACTTTTGAAACGGCAAAATTATATTGTTTAATCGGAACCTGGTTCTCTTTGAAGAGAAAGTACGAAATAATCACTTGATCTCACCTAGATCTAAAAATACGTAATGCTATCACTTGGGATCTTCCTTTTGTTTATGAACAGAAAAAAGCAAAATAATTATATTGAGCATAATAAAGTTGATCATAAAGTTCAGAAAACAAAAATCATACTCGTAAGAAAATAGAAATAATCCTCATGTTTGTTCAAAAAGGCTGATTTGATTATGCTGCCACTTTAAATTGTCCCACTGTGTTTTGGCTTATTCTATAAAATTACGAAATATATCAGACATAATCGGTTTGGCGCATCCTACTGTTTATTCTTGGCGTAAGGAACTCTTTTGTTAATCGCATAATTGAGGTTCCGCTGATGCAATTCCTGGGAATCACTGTCACACCTACCAAAGTGCAATTGTAGCAATAAACAATGTTGAATAAGATTTTTGTTATTCTTTCGTTCGTATTATTTTTTTGTTGAGTAAAGTTTATGGAACTTTGGGTACATGGTCCTTTCCGAGGAAAGCGAAAATTTGAAAAGATAATTTTCAGAGTATAGAGATGCTGGAAAGACAAACCGAATATCATTCTGGTGGTAGTAAAAATCATTGGATTATATTTGTTCCATTAAATTTATATAAAAAAAATATTAGTTCCTTTCTGTCGTCATAAGAAATGATTGTTGAATTATCGTCCTATTTTTAAAACCACTTTGGGTATATCGAATTGAAAAAAATGGTTCAAGCCCTGTGGACAAGAGCTTTTTGGCGCTCTTGTTCAAACAGACAAATTATATCTCCGAAAGTATGGGTTTCTCAGAGTTGGGAATTAGATCAATGGATTCCTATGATAGAAATGCATCATGAAAGGAATCAAATTTAAAAAAAGTGTCGTTTAATGCCTTAATGCTTCAAAAATTGTCATTAAATTTATTTATCAATATTGAATGAGCAATCTGCAATGACTCAACCTCGTGGAATGGGTTGTTGCTACTTACACTCGGTGCATAGTTTTCACAACTCGAAATACCTAAGGAAAATATCATCGAAATGTCTAGAGCAAGGCTGGAGACAATCATAGCAGATTGTCAATTTATTCCTGATATTTGAGTAGGCAGTGGAATACGACAAATTATTTTAATAGTTCAAAACATATTAATAAAATGCTATCCTCTTTTCATAATTCAAAATTTAATAGTCCATACCACTAACACATTTTTTTTCTGTATTATGAACCTTAACTCAAAAAAAATGGTTGATACACAAATGTAGATCCATAGTTCAGTATTTTTTTGCCAGCAACATTATAAAAATACTGTATATAGGAACATTTCTCACTACTTAAGGAAGTAAAAGGTAATATTAACCTCAGTGGTCAACGAATAGTGATTTCTTTTGATGATTCCATTATGTTCTTCTTTCCTATTGCCTCCATAAACTACATCAAAAGAGTCTTGTAGGTACATATTCACAAATTCAAGAATCGAATTCTTTCCAATAGAAAATAACAACTATGAGTTGACAATCTCTTATAGCTTGAAAAGATGACATTTATGAATAGTGATCACAGACAGATTCTGTGTTCACATTCTGTGAATACATAGAACTTACGATGTATTATTGAAACTTTGAAACATCATATCTCCGAAAGCATTAGCTTGTTGGAGTTGAAAATGATAACAATGGATTCTAATGATGAAACTGCATCTTAAAATTTTTTTAATTAAAAAGTTGTAATGTAAAAAAAAATATTTTTTTTCGTTACTCCGGAACTATTACACCGTATTTGCCCAATAATGAAATACGAGATATTTATCCCTCAAACCTACTCTGAAAAATTCAACTGTCTAGCTTATTCTGTTCGAGAGTTATCGTGTTAAAGCTGACCGGCCGGACAGAATCGATTTCGACCACGGATTCTTGATCAGTGAGTCAAACCAAATCATTCAAGACCATTTTGAGCCAAAAATTCGAAAATTACAGACATCCGGGCAAATTGATAAGCACTCCAGTTCCGAGGAACAAGAGCGCCAATAAAACTGGGTATTCCACGCAACGGATCATCATTTCCTATATTCAATATAATAATATACTGATTTCATTTAGTCATATTGGTACTGAATTTCACGAATGTACGAATGTTAACGGTTTTCTTCAGAACTTCCGAACTAGGGAAGTCATATAATAAATAAATATGAGATAATAATATTGAAATAATGAAAAGAGCATAAGAAGATTCGAACCGTAAGGCAGCAAGCATCTTGTTACCAATGTATCATAGATGTTAATGATATGAAAGGACAACTGAAGCCGAGCAAGAAAAAATAAGTCATGATGGGTGAGCTGCGTGCGTTGCACAGTACGATGAGCCTGCCCACCATGAAACTATTGAAGCAGAAATCTGTCGATAAAATAAGATCACTTGCGGCGGTAAGGAAAAAGCTGATCAAGATGCAAAAGTGGATAGAAGATAACAACACCTTCACCACAGAACCTTCAAAGTTATTTCGACCGAAACAAGTAGAGGCAAAAAACCTTCCATCACTGGATGAAGTCAAACATTTCTGGAAAAATTTGTACGAGCGACCACCGGAAACTAGGGATACTCCAGCACTTCACAGATTCCAGATATTATGTGATCAAAATCTGCAAAAGACCGAAGAGCTGACCGAAATAACAACCGAAGAGATTGGACATGCTTTGAAGAACAAGCATGATTTCACCGCACCTGGACTTGATGGCGTTCAGAACAACCGATGGAAGACCTTTCCAGCTACCCACCAACACCTAGCTAGATTATTCAGTGATATAGTAATCCACCGTGAGCCAATTCCCTCATGGTTGGTAGAGGGCAGAACTGTGCTGGTACCGAAATCAGGTGATCTGGGATAGCCGAACAACTACCGCCCAATCACGTGTCTCAACACTTTGTATAAAATTCCACGAACACAGAGGAGCGAGGAAAGGAGTACAGGGGTGCAAGGACAACTTCCTTATATACAAGAGCATTTGTCAAGATGCGGGACACTACAAGCGTGACCTACATACATCATGGTTGGATTACGCGAAGGCATTTGACCCATCAGTGCACAGCTTGATAATACGGTTGCTATATATGCTCAAAGTCCAACCTAAAATCGTCCATGCAATGGAAAACATCATGGCGTTATGGAAAACTAAATTCACCGTTCGATCCGAAGGTCAGACCACTTATACTGGATGGGTGAGATACAGGCGATGCGTATTTCAAGGAGACTCACTAAGCCCGTTATTGTTCTGCATAACACTTCTACCATTAACAACTGAGTTGGGGGCAAGTAGAATAGGGTACAAGGCCGGGCCACCAGGCACCATATGTGCCTCTGAAAATTGAAACAGTTATTGAAAATGACAGAGCTCGTATCTACTAGAACTATGCTATTCCAACAACTCAGCAGATCCACGCCATAAAGCGAGTTATAGTGCTGCTGGACAAAGAACTCAAGGAATTGTTTGTCGTCGAGTTTTCCTCCCCCACTGAAGATAATGTGGTGATGAAAGAAGAACAGAAGAGGGAAAAATACAAGGATTTAATATTCGAACTCGGAATCCTGTACCCAAGGCAAAAAGTTGAGTTTAGGATGATCATAGGACGCCAAGGTGGATTGAGAGTGAACTACCTGCAGAAAGCCGTGTTGCTCGGATCACTTCGAGTCATCAGGTCCCATCAACTGTGAATGCCGCTTTCAGCTCATCTCTTTCCTTAAGGGACGCTGTAAGAGCAGGACGAAGAACGTGCGAGAAGTTTTCAGTGAGTAACCAATCAACAACTGGAGTCTCACACTCCTGAGAGAAGCGGGCCATCTCAGGGCAGGCCTATAAAAGGTTTTTCCTCTCGAGCGAAAAAAAAAATGAGTACAATAATTTACATTCAGATTCTTGAAGAGAACCTTGAGAGATTTTTCTTCCATTTCAATTCCAAATTCCTTATTCGAGTCAATCGAGTCGGGGAAAACCTAGGAGTATCATCACTGGGTGAAACATGAAATTTTAGGGATGGTTACATGAATTTTTCAGCTGTCGACTCCACACATTCATCTCTAGCACTTAATGAATCAAAGAATGAGTGATAGCTCATTCCTTGATTTGTAATTTAATTTTCTAAAATCATTGAATATTTTTGAGTTAATATTCGGAAAACCTACGTCAAAGTTTCAAAATATAAAATTATTTTTTCATTTCAACAGTCTGCATCTTTTTTCTGAGCCGAATTTGGACAAATGGGTTCAAGCCCTGTGGACATGAGCTTTCTGGCGCTCTAGTTCAAACCATAGACAAGGGATATATATGGTTCAAACAGACAAATTATATCTCCGAAAGTATTGGGATTTATATCAATGTATTCATATGATAGAACTGCATCATAAAGGAAATTCAATTCAA
This sequence comes from Halyzia sedecimguttata, assembly GCA_937662695.2. Classification (NCBI taxonomy): domain Eukaryota; kingdom Metazoa; phylum Arthropoda; class Insecta; order Coleoptera; family Coccinellidae; genus Halyzia; species Halyzia sedecimguttata. The sequence goes on along the minus strand of OW569420.2, from coordinate 19,849,688 downwards.
ATAATAGTTTATTTATCAAGATTAAATGAGCAATCTGAGAATGAGAACTGCACCATGGAAGAAATCAAATTAAATCTGGCCAATTTTGCACAATAACAATCTCATCCGAGATATTCATCTTCCTAACCTACTCTGAAAATTTCAACTACCTAGCTCATTCCATTCGAGAGTTATTGTAGAAAAACTTTTTTTAAATTTTCAAATTTTTGTTGACACTTTGCGGTAATCTGGTCAATACAAAACTTCACATGCGTATAAAGGTCATGATTCTACAATTTGATGCTAAATTTCAGACAGATCAAGTGATCGGTTTCGGAAATATTTTTACTAAAATCGGCCATAACTCCGAAACCGCTTGATGGATTTCGCCCATTAACGAACTCGTCCGAGATATTTACGCTCCGAACCCACTTTGCAAATTTCAATCCGCTAACTCCTTTCGTTCGAGAGGACAGAATCCGACCACGGATTCTTAATCAGTGAGTCGAACCAAATCGTTTAAGATCATTTTCATCGAAAAATTCGAAAATTACAGACATTTGGGCAAATTGATAAGCACTCAGTTCCGAGGAACTAGAGCGCCAAAAATGGTAAATAGAAAAAGTGTTGTCTTTGATTAAATGAATCCATGGTTGAAATTAATGGACAACTTAAAGACTCACCCTCTATATACAGGATGTTCGTGATTTGACATAAATATTTCAAAAGGTAATAGTTCACTCCTGGATAAGTTCGAAGTTGCCCCAAACAAGAATTTGAGGGCTTGCATCTTCGATATACATATACAGGATCATTGAAGGTTTTTGGCCGAAATTTTATTTGGCGGTAATACCGTTATGTTTCGGCACTACTGCAGTTATATTTTAATCCTCATTCAAATATTAAGAAGTTCGTATTACGTGATAATTACTTTAGTAAATAATTTTTGAACAATAAACTGAACATTTATTCATTTTGACAATAGCGCAAAATCTAATACACCACATTCCGATCATTTCTCGATTTGGATATTTGGGCAAAATGAATGCACTGCTGTTCCCTAGAAGAAGCGCCCAAAAATATAAATTAATCAATTATTTCAGAAAATTGATTTGAGTTATGTCGCTATTCAATATTTAAATGAAGATTTCAATTTAATTTCAGTAGAATCCAAAAATGTTTCACCGGCAATTGGAAGATCTATTTATAGGTTTTCAGACAGTAATAACATAAAAATTTTAAATGTATAGGGCGTTTTTTTGACAAAGTGGAATGAAAAAGAAAATGGCAAAGACGGACCTGCATTTTTCGAACTGGTTGTGGCATATAATGAACGCACTGTCATGTTTACTACACGCATATCAAATTTCATTAAAATCAGTAGTTCCATTATGAAAATATGGCGAAAAATGATTTCGGCCGAAAACCTTTAATGGCCCTCACTATAGAAAATACCCTTCTCTTTTGTTTGGGGCATTTTCAAACTTACCCATGTTTAGCTATTACATTTTGAAATATGTACATCAAAATCAGAAACACCCTTTACACATAGGTAGAGGGAAATCTTTAACCTGCGTATACGCATTATGTCAAGAAAAATTAAACAGAATTTTTGATTTTTCACTAATTTCTCGAAATTAATTGGACCCCCTTTCCCTTGGCTAAATATTGTATAGTGTTCCCAACCTTTTCAAATGAAAATTCCCTTGATGGATGCCAAAAGTTCCCTATTTCATTCATTTTAGAGCTAAAATTCCCCGCACCCCCGAATTTAGCCAAAAATGTCAAATTATCTCATACTACATGAATAAAAACACCGCAATTTTTTTAATATGTGATAAAACTGCAACAAAATTTACTAAGAAAAATGGGTTCAAGCCCTGTGGACAGGAGCTTTCTGGCGCTCTAGTTCAAACAGACAAATTATATCTCCGAAAGTATCGGTTTCTCAGAGTTGGGAATTATATCAATGTATTCATATGATAGAACTGCATCCTAAAGGAAATTCAATTCAAATAATAGTTTATTTATCAAGATTAAATGAGCAATCATGAGAATGAGAAAAGCACCATGGAAGAAATCAAATTAAATCTGGCCAATTTTGCCCAATAACGAACTTAACCGAGATATTCATCTCCCTAAACTACTCTGAAAATTTCAACTACCTACCTCATTCCGTTCGAGAGTTATATCTATGTCTATGGATGAAAAGCAGTCTCACTACTCTCAGATCTCTTACTTCATGTTCAGTTCCGAAATGTAAGAATTTTCTGAGAAAAACTAATTTCGGAGCAAACAACTGAGATTTTTCTCACTTCGCTCACAATTCTTCGATTGATTAGATAATCTGTCAGGAACATCATTTGACATTATGACAATTCATATTCATACTCATTCATATTCATAGAATAATATCATTCTGTGACAACGTTGAAATACGATTTATTATTGAAATTTTGAAAAATCATATCTCCGAAAGTATTAGCTTGTTAGAGTTAAAAATGATATGAATGGATTCTTATGATAAATCCTCTCATTAAAAAAAATTTAATTTGGAATTTGTTTCGTAAAAAAAAAAATTTTTTTTTGTTACTCCGAAACCATCTGTCTGATTTTGCCCAATAACGAACTTAGCCGAGATATTTATCCCCCAAACCTACTCTGAAAATTTCAACTCTCTAGCTCATTCCGTTCGAGAGTTATCGTGCCTACGGCCGGCCGGACCGGCCGGACCGGCCGGACAGAATGAATTTCGACCACGAATTCTTGATCAGTGAGTCGAACCAAATCGTTTAAGACCATTTTCATCGAAATATTCGAAAATTACAGACATTTGGGCAAATTGATAAGCACTCAGTTCCGAGGAACTAGAGCGCCAAAAAGGGAATAATAAAAATTTTCAAATATATAATATAGCCTCTGGAAAATATATGTCGAGATTGTCGGGGGAACCCTGAAATGGTGAAATGAAAACCTGTGAAAACAGTGAAACTGAAACATATGATTATGATTTTATTGAAAATTATTATAATGCTATCTCGAAAATTTTATAAAAAAAATTCCTTTTTCCCTTTCGGTGCCAAAACTCCCTAAAAAGGGAAAATTCCCTGCAGTTGGGAACACTTTGTACCGGGTTTCCCACTATAATTTGACCACTCCTTTGACTTTGTTACGAATGAAAATCAACTGAATTTTTTCAGGATGTTTTCACGAGTTAAAATATATTCAGGCTGGACAAGATATTGAGTGCGACTTTTTTTAATGCAACACTCTATATATTTATTTGTTTGGCTAGCTCTTTCCCACTTGATTTAGAATATATACGCATATGTTAGTTTATCTCTCTTATTTTGAGAACTACAGAGTCTTAAATTCTGGGAACCACCTGGCAAACTCAGTAGTCAGTTGTCAAGTGAGAGGCTGTGATTAAACAACTAACTACATTGGTAACAATATCACACACTCCATTGATAACAATATTTTCAACAATAAAAACAAAGCATTACCAATACAGTTAGTTGATTTATCACAGCCTACCACTTGACAACTGACTACTGAGATTCCACGTTGTTACCAGAATTTAAAACTCTGTAGTTCTCAAAATGAGAGAGATAAACCAACACATGCATATTTATTCGAAATCAGGAGAGAAAGACCTAGCCAAATATGAAAAAATATATAAAGTGTTTGATTTAAAAAAAATAAGTTGCGCTCAATATCTTGTCCATCCTGTATATATTTTAATTCTTGAAAACATCCTGAAAAAATCAGTTGATTTCGTAAAACTTCTGTACAGAACATTTTATTGTATCTCCATTCTTAACAAAGTTAAAGGGGAGGTCAAATTATAGTGGGAAACCCGGTACCTCCCCTATAAATTAGTTTAACCGATATTCCTAAGATCCCTGTGTTACCTTTTATCTCTGTTCAAGAAATTTATATTCATCCAACTAATTCTTCACTACTATTTATCTGAGTCAAATAAATTTGCAGAAATATTGGCAATACAAAAAATTTCCCCTCTCAATTAGCAACTATTTAATTCCAGAGGTTTATTAAAGGATAATTTAGGAGGTACATTCAACTTACAATGGTATTTTTTCTCGGCTATCTATCCAATTTGGTTTTGGAAACATTTTTTTCATGGTGTTCACCCTTTCGTTAAATCTAAGAGCCCGGGTGCGAAAAACCGATTCACTCTGTATGTGTCCACTCCAAAGAGATGTGAGTTCAGAAATACATTTCAAACGAGATGCGCTCCAAGGAAACGATGCAATTTGCTAATTTAATGAATGAACGATGCATTTCCCAGCCAACATTCGCACAATGCATAGTGACATTATCTAAATTACTCGACCTAGGGGCCTAATATTCAATATGAAATCATTGCAATTCTCCAAAAATTGTCTTCCGTTCGATTTTTTCCCCTTCAAATCGTTTCTTAAAAAAAAAATTGATAGTGTTCTCACCTCCGCGCAATTATTGGCTGGTAAACGTGACGTCATTGGGAGTGGGGTTGGAGGAGTAGAGCTCCTATCGGCGTCCCTCCATGATAAAATCATAGTCGCTTCGAACCCCAAAGAGTGAATTTGTAGAGTTTACCCTGAGGTGAGAATCTACACTCTTCCCATCTGAATCCGAAATACTTTGGGTGTTACAAGAAAATTTTTCCAGTCGAATTTGTTCGATTTTCGTAAGTAAATGATTGAATTTGTTGACCCATATCATAAATTCATAGAAGCACCTTACCCTGAAAGACATGTAGAAAAATTACCAATAATACTTGCAGACTATTCATAACTTTTAGTGTCTGTAAAATTTTTGTATACTTCTGGATGCACATTCGAAATTTCATTTTTCGAATTGAATTAAAATGGATATCTGAGGTCAGGTGCTTGCTCGGGGCACCTACTTGCGTAACATGGATTAATAATGATCGCAAACTTGGATTTCGTATGAATATTTTTTTTTAATCTACTTCCCTCAGTAAAGGTTGCCAGGACAAGTCTAAGGGCTGAAACCGTAGATAGGGGGAAAACATCAATATACTGACCTAGTGCCTGAGTTACGTAGAAGGCACATAGTCATCCCCTACGCATAGGTCAAGGTTGGGGTAAAAAGAAAATTTCTTCGGGGTCCCTTGCTTTTCCAAAATATTTTATTCCTTCCATTCGTAAATTTGATCTGGGACGAACATGGTTGAACTTGAATCTTGTGACCTGCAATACCTAATGAAAAATCCTAATTTTCAATGGGATATGGAGTAACGATATCATATCTTTAAGAGTTATTTAAGGGCTGAAATGAAAACAGAATTCAACTGTTTTGATAACGGTTGATTGATTTATTGATTTCCATGTCATCTGTATCGGTGAACAATTTCAGTTTGGTAATGTAATTGTGGAATTAATAATTTAAGAAATTTCCCTACTATTATGGAAACATGGAACACTATTTTTCTTCGAAGAATGTCTTATAACACTTGACTTACAATTTGCAAATAAGAACTGAAGAATAGGAATATTCTTCAGGATATTTACAGAAATTTCGATATTGAATGCAAACGTGAATGGAAAAAATTATAGAACCCATCATTTGATAGTTATTTTTATTAAATTGTCATTTTAATATGATGTTCATTAAATGCTCCTTGTTAATTGAGACTTCATATTTCCAAGAACTGTAGAAAATCCTCCTGAGCAGAATAACCTCCATATAGAGAAGTATATATTTTTTTTCATTCATTGTCGCATCCAAATATTCGGTACCGTTTCCGTCTGCAACTGCACTTTTAATTGAAGCTAGAGAGAAGTTACATACGCAGTTTAGATTAAAACGATGTAATATCAAGGAGCATTTGTAGCATATTGCGGACAATTGTCTAATAAAATCTAATCACGAATAATAATTGACTCATCACTCACTGAGGCACTACTATTTCCTGAACTGCATTGCAACTGCAACTGCATTCGCTTTCTGATAATAATATCTTGTTATTTACAAAGTAAATGTTTGCCAAAACTATTTTACGCGAAGTTCGATTGACACTGATCGGTCAGCAAAAGGTCATCTCATTTTAAAAACCTGAACCCCTTCATGATCGCCTCCACAAATAAATGATTCCGTTGGTGTTGTAGCGAGAAATCTCGAACTCGCAATAAAATAGCTCTGATTTTTTTATTCATTTCGAGAGTTAAATATTCGAACTATTTAATCCTCAGTGAACGTAATCATCTATGCTATTTGCCTACAGATATTGCTGTGATTATTCTGAAAATCTGGTGAATTATAAATCAATGGGCATCCCTTAGTTGACCCAAATATTATTGAGAGAATTAAAGGAAAAGAAATCCTACTATATGAATGGATCATTCACAGGATTCTCGCACCTGGAAAGTGTCCTTCAAGTAAGGATTCATCACAGAATACCGGAAATGCAGGATGGGAATAATAGAATATTTACTTTGACGAGATGTTTACTCATTATATTTTCCCATCGAAAATGCGCAGAAGGTTCCCTCGGCAACCTCTACGAAGGCATTTTCATCTCCTGAAGGACAAATCTAAAATCAATATGGTTATTCTTCGAATTCAGTAACAATCGATACAGGTGCGGGGTACACAATTGTACCTGGCGTTTCCTCATTATTTAATATTATGAACACAGTCAGAGTTAGCATCTCGAAATAGAAAACCGTAAAATCCATTCTGGAAACGAAGGAAATTATTCAGAAACACTAAATGTCCTCTCTAGCAATTTGCAAATGAGTAATAATTTTTTTTATAGTCTTGGCGTAATTGTGGTTTGAAATTCTCTAGGTAATGAGATCTTTGACGTTATTCGTACATTCATGTTCTGCATACTGAGAAACTATTTTCAAATATTACCTTTCTTGCTCCCCGACATCTACCAAAAAGATCATCCAACTTCTATCTCGTATATATTTAAGTTATTCCATGAATCTGAATCAAATCTGGTCACACGTCAATTTTTTTTCGTCGGGAAATATTATTATTTTCATATGATACAACTCTGATTATAATAAGAAGGAGCTTGGAAGAAGGTGGTACTAATTTCATGAAATAAGAATTGGATAATTCTATGAAATATATATACCTTGCGGTGAACTAGTTAATGATGTTCCTCTGAACCACTTTTACAGGAATTAAACCATTTTACACAAAATAGCACATACAAAAGATGCAAAATGAGGAAGATGGAGGATGCACTTCGAAAATGGATCATGTTTATGTCAGATTCCGGGACAATACTGTGCACTTAATTCAATCGTTCGAAATCACTGAAATTCACTGGCAATGATATAGCTTACTGTGGCTAGTAACGTCAGCAATATCAGAATGCAAGGTATAAGTTTATATATCGTAAGAACACTTTCAAGCAATCCAGGCAAAATGTTCAGAAGAGAATTTGGCTTCAACTGCAACAAATACGAATCCAAAATTCTCATCTTTATGGAGAAAATTTCATTCTCGGCGCAGTGGTAGTGCTTGTACTTTTTCAAAATGGATTACAGAAAATTCGGTCGTTGTTGGCTTCTCTGTTATCATTTAAAATTGTCTTCCTGATTTTCAGGAAGTGTTAAAGAAAATAACATAAAAATCATTCCATTTTTTGTATAGACAAATTTGCATGGAAAGGTTTATTTTGTTGGGTTGTACTTCTGAAAACACCCTGCATACCAACCAGACTATCTTATACGATCAATCATACATAACTACTGGATTTGCTCTCCCAAACTATGAAAAATAACAATACAATATTCAAATCTTCAACTTAGTGTAGGATAAGTTGTTATTGAAACACTTCAGGATAGAGCTTGAATAAATTGTTGTAGATACTCTTGAAATTCGTTAGAATGGAATTCATTTCATCAAAACATTTCTTCAAGATTTTGGGTATCTGAGAATATTCATAAATACAACTATCATGAATTTGGACCTAAAGGCCCCTAATCGCCTAAAAATGCTTCAAGTACAAAAAAATAATCAGCATGGAACACAGCCTGATCTATTGAATGTGATCCCTTGTATTCGCGGTCTTTCAGAAAAAAATCAGAAGAATCAATATTATATAAGTTGATAAATGGAGACACAAAAATAAAAAAAAATTGGTTCAAGCCCTGTGGACAGGAGCTTTGGCGCTCTTGTTCAAACTTTGACAAATCATATCTCGGAAATTATTGATCTCTGGGAATGATATAAATGGATTCTTAAGATTACATTATGAAAGAAATTGAATTCAAACAAACCGATTCTCCCCAATAAAGAACTCATCCAAGATATTTATTCCTCACATCTACTCTGGAAATTATATTATATCAATCAAAACTTGGCCAATATTGCAATTTTGTTTTTACTGGAGATATTCTGAACCCAATTTGATTATGTATATTACCAAAGTATATATTTCCATCATCATATAGATTATTCACGGGCATTATATTATCACCTTAAAAGCATAATATCATATCATCCTCATAATTCTACGGCAGCTGAGGTCATTTTACCTTCAATCCTACTTTGTTTTCTAGAACAGGAGGTGTATTTTATATCAAGAATAACAAACCCAAAAAATTTTTGCCTTTATCTCTCATAGGAAAATAAAATGACATGTAAGAATACAGATCATATAATAATTCATAGATAGAATAATTAAGTACCTACAGCATTCTGTGGAAACATAGAAGTACGATTTATTATTGAAATTTTGGAAAATCGTGTCTCCGATAGTATTAGCTTGTTAGAATTGAAAATGGCTTCAATGGATTTTTATGGGGACATTGCATCTTGGAAAAATTGAATGTGAAATTTGTAATATAAAAAAAAATTATATTTTTTTCGTTACTCCGAAACCATCTGGTCGATTTCACCCAATAACGAAACTAACCGAGATATCTATCTCCTTAACCTACTCTGAACATTTCAACTGTCTAGCTCATTCCGTTCGAGAATTATCGTGTTAACGGATGGCCTGCCGGTCCGGACAGAGATTTCGACCACAGATTCATGATCAGTGAGTCGAACCAAATCGTGTAAGACCATTTTCATAAAAATATTCGAAAATTACAGACATTTGGTCAAATTGATAAGCACTCTGTTCCGAGGAACAAGACGCCCAAAAGCAGTACATGTATATGTAAAATCAATTGAGGTCACATGATAGATTGGAGTAAAACAAAGATTCTGATGACAGTGTCTGATGAAATAAAAAGGAAACTTAAGGAGAATTCAAAATTCTAACCTAACCTAAAGTGGTCACAAACAATTAAGTTTCACTGACTGATAATGATTATGTCTATGGCAGTCCATTGCCACGATTTCGAATGGAAAGAGATAGCGACTTGAAATTTTCAGGTTAGTTTGCTCATCCGTTATGTTCATTAATAGGCATAATCGACCAAACGGCTTTGGAGTTATAACAATCTGAAATTTTCTTGTTATTTCCACAATAACTCAAAAAATGCAGGTCCGATCTAATTCAAATATGGTAATTAGTCGTTGCATGCCCACGCGCAAATTTTTTCGAGATTTCGCGAGGATCGTATTACTAGAAAAATAATCTGAATCTTAGAAACTATACGTCCGATATCGCCATCAAACGGAAAGTGCTAGCGACCTTCAATTTTCAGGGTAGGTTGCGCATCTGTAGTCGTTAAATTCATTAATGGGCATAATAGGCCAAACGCTTTCGGAGTTATACCCATCGTAAATTTCGTTGGTATTTCCTCATTAACTCAAAAAATACAGATCCTATCCAATTAAAACTTTGTAATTACCTGTAGAATGCCCACGCGCTAATTTTTGCTAAATTTTATGAATATCGTATCAGTAGAAAAATAAATTTCCCCAAAAATGTTATATTGATTGTGTGTGCTGGAAAATGGCAGGTGTCTAGGGCAGTGCAGTTTTTATAAATAGTTGCAGTAATTCGATCGTAATGTATTTTATCAGTTATGTGAGTTAACAAAGTTCCTGGTGCATCAAATGCCAAATGAATAATGCATTCTGGCAATATTCCCATTTAGTTCCGTTAATAATAATAGTGCATCTCTGGGTTTGATATTCTGATAGAACGAGATCAAGGATTTGGTGTTTGTGCTGCTTTTTGGACTGTAATGTAACTATTTTTCAGTTCATCAGAATTCCTATTTCTAGAGATGACAACAAGTATGTTGAGTTAGCCAATGTCCGGTCAGTGTGTATAATCATTAAAAAGGCTGTAAAAACGTAACAATATCACGGTAAAATTTGCATTTCCTACAGGTTGGCATTGGAATTGAGGTAGATATTCAGCATTGAACAACAAATCGAATTATAAAAAATTACAAATCGCAATTTCTTCTAAATTAATTACAAATCAGTTGGCTGATTTTTCATTTTACTTTAATTTTTAAAATAATATTGATATGAATACAACCATACAAAGCTTGTACGAGTAGGTAAATTGAATCGGTTGTGGTAAGGGTTTTCAACTGTGTTGTTACGCCACTTTAGACACAGCACTGTTTAGTTTTCACCCAACAGAATAATATCTCTTCTTGGAAAGGAGTGTCATAGTCATCCGAATATTTAGAAAGAATTCACCGATGTAATATTTTTTTGTTGTACATTTTACCATAGCGTGGCTTCCAAGGTCAACATTTCCATGATCGAATTCCTTCAGGAAATATTTTGACCATCAGGATCGTGTTGAGTCCGAACTGGATGTGTTCATTTTATTTTGCGTTCTTGGTTTTTACAATTGTTTTCACTTTTGCTCTTAGTCATTCCTCTCTGCCTTTTTCACTTTCTCAAATTAGAAAAAGTGGCAGCCTTCTGATACTTCTATTGTTTTTTATTAGTTCTTTTAATACATCTTTCATCGCTGTTTTGTCTATTGATGTTCGAGTGGTCTCCCTATTGTAATTTCCCACTATCTTTATAGTAGGCCAGTTTCCCTGTGAGGTGAAATTTAGAGATTTCGTAAATAACGGACAACATTTCTCGTGAATGTCATCATATCATTATTGGTGTAGAAGATGTTGAAGAAATCATTCCTTCTGAGTGCAACACTTCTACATCCACTGAGTATATCAAACCAACTGAAATCTTGATTATTTTCGATGGAGTGGACATCTTCGGATAGGACTTCAGGCGAGAGCGAGATTTTCCTCGTCTCGTCTCGTGAAAGCGAGAGGAGACAAGACGAGACGAGACGTTTTCAAAAATATTATAGGCGATATCGAGACCACATACAGCCGCAACACGAGAGTCTCGTTTTTGGTCTCGTTAAATTTTTTGTATGAATTTTTATATACGACTCGACTTTTTTCAACACCCACAGAAAACAATTGAATATAAAGAGTTTCCACTATAATTACCAATATATTTTGTCTATATTATGCATCGATCGTTCTAGAAAAAACGATTTTTTAGAAGATTATTAAATCGTTATGACGATGCAATAATTGAGATTATTTTTCAAGAAAAAATAGAATTCACAACCATAAAAACGGATGCCATTATGAATTCAATACTTAACGGACCACTTTTATTGCCCCTAAATCCCAATGCTTTGAAAATTTCGTCTCTATCTGAACATCTGGAGAAATTTATTCTCTTGTTCTCCTTGTGGTGAAGATGTGAGCAATTATTGTATCCATCTGTGGAACTACGTATAATAAAACTGGTAAAGAAATGAAGCTATTCAATGTTTCGAAAAGTGTTAGAATACGCTAAGAATGCACTCAATGATCTACCCACTCGGAAGGTATTCTTTGAAAACTATACCAAATTGTTCAATTCTATTGAAAAATGTACTTCGATAGCCTATTTAAAACATCCACAAAAGTTTCGAAATATTGGAAAGCCGAGTTTGAAGAATATTTGCGGTTGGAAAGAGCAAATAGGAATCAAAATATTTTACAGTGTTGAAGAGTGATGAAAAAGTTCTTCCTACACTTTCCAAGATGGCCGATGATTTATTAATGGCTAAATCCGTACCTGTTGAAAGATTCTTTCCACAGCAGATATTATCATGGCAAAAACACGTACATCATTGCAAAATGATGTGATGCAAGCGTGATTATGTTTGAATTTTTCGCCATCGAGTAATTTAAAAGTTGAAATTATCAGTGTTTAGAATTAAACATAATATGTACTTGTACAAATATATTTGTATGAGAGCTTAATAAATATAGCTACACAAAACTATACATTATTGTATATCATTTCGTTTATATATTATAACATTTATTATCGTTATTCAGAATTAAGCGAGACAACTGATAACGAGACGTAAACGAGACTTAATTTTTTGGGAATTGGAGAGAGCGAGACGAGATTTTTATACTCTCGTCTCGTGTGAAGCCCTATCTTTGGACATCGAAATATAGTTTATCTGAAGAGGCTACTTCGTAAGCGTGATAGTTAATATATTTAAAATTAACACGTGGAAATAATTGTCTTCCGTTGCTAAGCAATTTAATAGTTTATCATAATTATTTCAGTTAAGTTGGAATCGAGGTGGTATACGCTGTGGTATTTTTGAGTTTATCGCAAACAGCATTTCAGTTGTACTCTTATTGTGCTCGAAATACACAACCAAATATGTAGTCACTTCGAACGCTAATTCCGTGAGTTAAAACTATTTTGCAGTACTTTTTAACTGGTTCCAATAGTGACGGAATATTATTAACCAGTCAAGTGTCATAAATTTATATACCGAGTTTTACTTGAGATTTTGCTAACATTGGCGGACAGCTGATGTCTTCAATCGATTTTATAATTCTAAATAAATTAAAATGCAAGTAATATTTATCCAGTATTACTTTGGGAGGTTCATTCATCATCAACTGTATTACCATGCTGTCAGTTTGACAAATTTCAGAATAATATTCAACTACAATTATTTCTGAAGATTGTCCCTTAGTGATTAACATTGGGTTTCACAAAGCTTTGACATCGCTTAATTGCCAAATTAGTGTGATTCTATGTCGATTGCCAGTTCATTTTTGATGCAACCATCGAATTAAATCCACAATTAAGCTAATCAGAGCTTCGTGAAACCCACGATAAGGCTCTGAAATGTTAGAGACAAGTTGTTATATCGTTGATATTGTTTGTTACTGTTAATCAGGCAAAATTATTTCATATTTTGCCTCTGACTGGTATCTAGTATTTCAAATGCAGAAGCAGTTTCAAAAAAAATTAAAATTTGCACAGTTTCACAGAAAATATGAATGAATATTGAATAATTTGTCGAATATTCGAATAGTCTATTGCATTTTTTTACTAACACAAAATTCGAATTTATAATGGTCGAATTTTTTGATTATTTACAATTCTGAGCTCTACTCTCAATTATATTTGGAAGGATAGAAACATGATAGCCAGGAGTCACCCCCTTATAAAATGCAGAAGCAATTTCAAAACAATCAAACAAAATTTATTTTATAGAAATTTTTCAGAGTTTGTAAAAGTAATATTTTTTTGCAGGATTCCCGAAAATTATCCCCTGCCATGATTAATAGAGACTTTCAAATGGTAACTTGTTCATTTTCACCCCACACCGAAATTAACATATCTAAATCTACGTGTTAGCTTAGTGACAATTTCCCTTTAGCAGATAATCAGTTTGATATGATGGAATCTAGCTCACGCAACGAAGAATCGTACATTAACTGTATTAAAATCATATCGTAACGCTTAATTTGATCGCCGACAAATTTACTTGGCGTAAAGACCGGATATTTTCATTTTGGCTGTAACACGCAACGCTTGGAATGGGCTTTTCGAATTTTTATCACTTGAATCGTATAGTAGAAAATGAATATGAGATTTCAACAGCATATAGAAAATCCACTCTCAACTAATGCCCAGAATTTTCCAAAAATATGAGTATTCCGATAGTTGTTTGGTTTTTGGTATTTTATTTGAATTACCTTTAGATAATTTCTACAATTCAATTACCTATAATCTAAAGTCAAATATTCGAGTATTCGAATAGTCAAATAGTGGTATTGTCAAATATTCGAATTTGTAGTCAAATATTCAAAAGATAGACAAATTCCGTATCTCATGCAGAAACTTATCTACATCAAGGAAATAATATATAAAATGAGTAAATGGTTTTTCCAAATATTGCTGTGAAGTTTCCTATAATTTGTAACTTAAAGATTCGCCCTGTATATATCATTCACGTCGTTGCGATGTTGATGATATATTCCTGCACATGAACTACGTAAAATCAAAGAAGAAATGTCTGTTAGAGAGGATTCATGTGATAGCATTCACTATCGAATTGAACCCAAAGTATTCCATAGTTCAAATTTGAAAATCCTCGACAAATGATGACAGTAGGAACAGCTTTGGATGAAAATAGTAATAGTATGTTTATTCAAGAACGAGTATATGATTCTTTTTCGCGCCCTTGTTCCTCGGAACCGAGTACTTATCAATTTGCCCAAATGTCTGCAATATTCAAATTTTTGGATGAAAATGGTCTTAAACGATTTGGTTCGACTAACTGACCAATAATTCGTGGTCATATTCGATTATGTCCGGCTGGTCCAGCCGTTAAGACGATAACTCTCGAATGGAATGAGCTAGACAGTTGAAATTTTCAGAGTAGGTTTGGGACATAAATATCTCAGTTAAGTTCGTATTTGAGAAAAATTGTTTTCACATTACAAATTTCAAATTCAATTTCTTTCAAGATGCAGTTTCACAATGATAATCCATTTTCAACTCTAACAAGCTAATACTTTCGAAAATATGATATTTCAAAATTTCAGTAATACATCGTACTTCTGTTCTGTTTCCACAGAATGCGAATTCTATCTGTCTGTGTTATATCTGTGTTCACTGTTCATCCATGTCATCTTATCTACCAGACATGTCAGATTTATTTCTGTTCCAAGTATGATTGAATGCAATATGAGCAACTATAGGATATTATATACATATATTATATACCCTATATGCCGTTGGATAATAAATATGATGATGGAAATATATACTTTGGTAAGTTAATCATATTGGGTTCAGAATATCTCCGGTGGAACCAAAACCGGAATATGGGCGAAGTTTCAATCGATATAATATAATTTTCAGAGTAGATTTGAGGAACGAATATCTCGGATAATTTCGTTATTTAATATTAATTTAGTTCCTTTTATGATGCAGTTCTATTATGAGAATCCATTTATATCATTTCCAACTCTGAGAAACCAATATTTTCAAATATATAATTTGTCAAAGTTTGAACAAATTTGCACAGTTTCACAGAAAATATGAATGAATATTTAATAAATTGTCGAATATTCGAATAGTCTAATGCATATTTTTACTAACACAAAATTCGAATTTGTAATAGTCGAATTTTTTGATTATTTACAATTCTGAGCTGTACTCTCAATTATATTTGGAAGGATAGAAACATGATAGCCAGCAGTCACCCCCTTATAAAGTGCTTTCGCCATTTTGCAACCGCTGTCTATCAAAACCACCACAATGTGTAACAAAATCCGAATTCAGTTTATTTCAAATGCAGATGCATATTTTTGTAGTAGCGAAGCCTAATTAAGATAGGAAGACCACAATCGAAGACGAAGATTTCACATGAACATATATTAAATGTCCTTAATTCGAGGAAATGAATTCATTATCAACGGTTATAATATTCCAGACCCTTTTCCATACGAATATTTTCATTGAAGTGTTCAAGCATGAAGTTCGATATCCGAATTCAATTGAAATATTTATATTGAAAAAATTGGTCTAACATGGTATCATTTGAATACAAGGAAATATTTTCATTCGCAAATGATGCAGTATTATTGAATGAAAGTTAATCGATTGTCGATAATATTTCGACAATACCAAACGAATAATTCTTATCAATTTGCAGAAACATATTCGATAATTCACCGAATACTATTGTTTGCTTATCAAATAGCTTGAATGAACGCTGTATAAGTCACCTTATTGTTGCTCCATTGTTCGAAAAACAGTCCTATCAACTATCAATTGATTTCTGTGTTGAATATGCTATTTTTCCGATGATCTAATAAAGCCACAACATTCTTACAATAGTGATTCATAGAATCATATCAAAATCAAGCAATTAGGTCACGTTTTTTGCGTTCTTATGAATTATAGAATGAAACTGAAAGAAAATGTTAGGGTTCTTCGTGCCCTGTAACCTCATCCTCGAATTGTCCATGTCATATCCAATTCATTTTCTTGGGACATATACCTACCAGGTGTCTCAGTATACATGTTCCAATGGATTATCTCAGCCATTTTAAAAGATAAAAATTTGAAAATGTTATGATTATCAATTCCTTCAACTGAGAAAAACAAAAATTGAAAGTCACTTTTGGTTTGACCGGAAGTGACTCTCACTTTTTTATCTCAAATAGCACCCTATATATTTTTGGCAATTTTTCAATTTTACTCCAAATTAACTTTCCAACGATGTATCACACTTTGTATTTCACATTTGATTTGAGGGAGAAAACGCCAATTGAAAGAATTGCAGTAGGCTACGATACTTTGTGCAATCTTTATTTTGACTTATAATCCCTGTGTGCCGATCCATCTATCTTCAAATGGACTGATAAGATGTCCTGCAAGATCTCCAGATTCAACAAAGCTGAATTTCTGCCCTTGGGGATATTTGAAAGATCGTGTGTACCAGACTCATCCTATTAATTTGGAAGATCTGAAAAACAAAATAAGGAATGCATATTGGACCCTTAATGCTGAGGTGTTGAGAAGTGTAACTTCGTGTGAACTAGTCCACCCTGCTGAAAGATGTGTAGAAGAAGATGGTCAATATTTCGAACATATGCTTTAGTTATTATAGGTATTTTTTGCCCCCTTTTTTGTAATTTTTTTCTTCTTTTACTATTCATTCTTTGTTTATAACTTTCGGTAAAATACATAGTTGATTTCAACTTGAGGAAGGTTTTTTTTATTGATCTCGATTATTGAAGTCAAAATCAAGATTACACAAAATATCGTAGCCTGCTGCAATTCTTTCAATTTGAAATATCAATTGACGTTTTCTCCATCAAATCAAATGTAAAATATAAAGTGTGAAACATCGTTGGAAAGGTAATTTTGAGTAAAATTAATAAATTGCAAAAAATATCACTTCTGGTCAAACCGAAAGTGACTTCCAATTTTTCTTTCGCTTAGTTGAAGGTTCCTTGAACGAATTCAAAATCATAGAATTTTCAAATTTTTATCTTTTGGCTGAGATAATCCATTGGAACATGTATACTAGGACTCCTAGTATATAATATAATAATATAAAGGAAAATATATAATTGTCACAGTTATCACGGAATTTCCTGATCCTTGTTTATTCAATAACTTTTTAGAACGTGAAAATTCTACCGGTTTAAAGCTTGGATGATGATGCTCGATTGTTTTTTTCGAGTTCTTCGGTTTTATTATAGTTGAGAATTCATTAAATTTTCGAATTCTTCCTAAAATGCTATTTATGATGATAATTTATTAATAGTGAAGAATTGTTATGATATTGGAAAAAATATTATAGGTATACCTAGAGGGGGTTCAAATAATTTTTTTTTCGGAAACCGGTCGTTGGATCCAACAATAACACTTACCCTTAAATGAATGAGGATTTTCATTTCAAGAAAAATGGCGCTCATAATACTCGTCTGAAAATATTTAGTCCACATCCTGTACGGAGGTCACAGGATGAAGAATAAAAAATCTTTCACATCAAAAATGGTTGTTGATGGTTGTATGACATGTGGCAAATTTCATAAAAATATGCATGAACTCATTGAAGTTATGATAAAAAAGTTTTTTCTTGAAACCTCAACCCCTATAGCCCAAAAGTTGTGAGGCTCTTTCCAGTAGTCCGCAACAATAGGGCTTAAGTTCCCTAGAGCTCCTTCGTTTATCATTCAGTGGCTAAGTTACGCTGATGGATGGTAACAACTATGAAACCGGTACGTATCTGCCCTGAATGGCACTTTCCCGATTGGGGGGACACTGAGCGATGAGGTGGCTAGTCCAGATCACAAGGGAATGTTGATGGTTAAAACCGACCAATATTTCACCATGTGTTCTTTAATTCTATTCTATACCTAATGTACAAGCTGCACGCTTGAAATGACAAATAAATTATTCAATTAGTATCTGACCAGGAATTTCATAATTTTCGCTTCATATTCTTTCGATCGAGGGCTTTAAGAGTGTAAGCAGAGGTTAGTGTAACGGGGTACCATATAATTGGAGGTATGAAACAAAAGTATAGGGAAAAACCTCGGCAACAGAACCCTGAAATTGTTTTGAAAATTAGCTGAAATATTAAATATTGATGGGCATTTTTGTCTTCAATATGGTTTCTTTCGTCAAAAAACTTTCTCCAAGGTATCCGATAGTTAACTTGAAAAATGAAGAGGCAAGCAGATAAAAACGAACAAATCAAAAATAATAACATAAACTCCCCTGAAGTAAAAGCCAAAAATTACGATATTTTTTTACGATTACTCAGCCACCTCGAGTATTTTCAAGTTGCAAGTATTGCACTACTATCGTAACAACATCCCGTAGTCAAGTCTGAGAGGTAATTTTTTGCGCCCTAGTGCCTTTGATGTCTACGTTGATTGGCCTAAAATGGAATTTCTAAAATTCTAAGGGTTTATTGTACTCTTAGCCGATGCATACGTCTTGTGATGTGTGACCTGGTTTAATATAGCGAAAAATAGGTGCTTAGACAAGTTGTGCACGCGAAAGTTTTGGAGCAACTTCACTTCTAAATTCAGTCAGAGGATATTTTACGGGTAGGGTAAAATCACATGTTTCCTGCACGATTTCAAATTTTCCAATCATTTGATAAAATAATGACAAAATCATCTCAAGAATGTATGTCTCAACGCATGTAGATGTATCAAAATGCATGTATATTTATTGTTGTCAATTACGCCACTCAGCACACAACAGTTCTATCTACACAAGAATATCATAGGAAGAATGAAGAGAAAGCAGGTGGTTTAAGAATTTTGACAAAACCAAGGGTTCAGTGGAATATTTCCACCCATCATGTCCCCAACCCTCTTGGAGCTCACTGTTGCTCGCGTGGAATTGAACGACTTTCACCATTTTAATCAGAATTTGCATGGTCTCTAGAAGTTCGACACTATAATCTCTAAATTCTAGGCTTAAAATAAATAGATTTTATTTGTGGATTCATATAAACTCCCAGTTCATATTGCTCCTTGGATAATATAGTGACATTCCGAAAAGTTCGAACTTCCTGAAATAGTAGGAAAAATACATCTCTGTTTTCAGAAATGAGAAAAATGTGGAAACACATTTTAACAGGTCTACCCTGTTCTGATTTTGTTGCTTCAATTCAACTATCCTTTAGTATTTATATATCAATTATTGCTCAGTTTACTAAGTTATCATGTCAAGTGTCTAACGATATGATCGTATCCATCATTCCAATAATCTAGTTGACCTCCCTCAACTTAGGATACTTTGATATTTTATAATATTTTAAGAATGTAATCATCTTTCAGTATTTTTTTCTCCGAAAAATATTTACAAAATTAAGAATTTCAATTATTTTAAAATTGCTTCCGCGTAAGAAACACTATACAGGGTGGTCCAGATCTTAACCAAGAAATTTTAACCACGTATTGTACGACAAAAATAAGCTCTGGTTTGTCGTATAAACATATGTCGGGAAATGCTTCCTCTTTGAGATACAGGGTGTTAAAATTTTTTGGAAAAAAAATGTTTTTCTATCTTTTACTTCGAACACCTTCTTAAAATTCATAATTGAGTGTGGCTATTAACGCTTATTTTTTGTAATTATACGTTTCGTTTACAAAGATAGTCTTATTATTATTATGTACCATATAAAATTTTAGCGATATCCTCATGCATGAGAATGTGTTTAATTTTTTTACTCGGAAACGGTGCCTCGGATGTCAAAAACGCAAGAGAATGAATTTGCTCCATATTAAATAAGGATTTCAAGAGTAATTTTTAATGTTGGAAAAACCAGTGGCGTATCATTTTTTTGTCTGAAAATATTCAGTCTCGATGCAGTGCGGACGCCACTGGTAGAATAAACAAAAAATTATTCCATTCAAAAAGTGCTCCTTGATCCTTAAAACCTATGTCCCAAATTTTTTAGAAATATTTCAAAAAGTGTAAAAGTTATTAATACATAACATTTTTTTTTCTGTAATTTTAACACCCTGTATCTCGGAGAGGAAGCATTTCTCGACATATGTTTGTATGACAAACTAGGGCATATTTTTGACGTAGAATACGTGGTTAAAATTTCTTGGTTAAGATCTGGACCACCCTGTATATTTCTCAGAGGCAATATTTAAAACAATGTTGCCAAATAAACAGTAACGAAACAACACAAATAATTAAATAACTTTTTGAAACGTTTCGGAGCTTAAATCGAACTCCTTCATCAGACACTGAATGAAAATCTTCAGAATTATTTGTTTTTGAACTATTATTCTGTATATTTCAGATTTATAGATATTTTTCAGACTTTGATAGAAAGCCTGTGATAGAAAGCCCAGATAAAACATTGAATGAATAATGCACCTACCAAAGTATCCTTCAATGATTACTTAATGTAATCATTTGCCGAGTCAGGTCAATCTAACCTTTTTTATAAATGGAAATTGATTGAAGAAACTGATCAAATCCTTCTTTCGAACGCCATTATATATATTCAAGATGAACAGTGTTTTCCTCATAATTTCGAAGAACTATCATAACCTACATAATAAACATTTTTTCAAATGCCTTTCAGACGCCATGTTAACATTCTTGTTATTAAATTCAACGCAAGCAACTGGGGGAATATTTGAAATTATTCCTAACCCGATTCAAAACCGAAACGAGCCAATTCTTGGTATGAGAACTTCCTCAACTTCCAGAGCAATACGGTGCAAGTGGTCATCTCCAGGAATTCCTTGCAGATAGCACAGGATAACTGTGCGAGTGGGAAGTTTATCGATCTGTACGCCCGTCTATCCCGAACGAAGTTCTCAGTTGTACGGGAACAGTGCAGGAGTAGCAGAGGGGCGGAGGCCAGCACATGAGGGATCGCTTCTTTCGCTTTGTTGTAGTGTCCATAAGGTGTTTTTTCATTTAGCTTCCGAAGGTCTTGACGATGGGTGGTTGCACATCGAAAGACTCCAAAAAATCCAAAGACAACAACTCTGGGTTTGTAGCATTCAAAATTACCAACTAAATGTGATGCATGATGGGCCAGAAAGGATGTCTATGGAGCTTCTTGTTTGTATTATGTTTCCTGTTCCTTCACTAATATCATTGAAGTACGCAATTTGAAGTCGATGTGCTTTTTCTGTTCGATCACAAAATTTGAAATTTCCCCTCAATTTGAAAAACTAAGACTGGGCGCAAAATTCTATGTTTTTTTGGTAACCTCACTTGGTTCTTTTAGTCATGATTAAGGGTGTCTTCACGTTAGAATTGATTGTATGGATGAAAACAAGCACTATTCACTTTTCTCGCCCTGTAGAAGACTATATGCACATTTCTGAATATCTAACTAACCCTACACAAATACATAACATACTTTAACACCTTCACAATGGGTTTCTTCACTTTTATTCACGAATAATTTTTTTTACTGTTAAACAATTATTCTTTCAGGTGATAACTCGAAAATCTTCTTGCAATACAATAGTTATATAGAGAAAAATAATTTCCAGAGATCTAAATAACCTTACACCAGTATATAATCAAACTTGATCACACCTTCTCGATAGAATTCTTCACTATATTTTGTTTTCAGTAATGATTTTCTTCTTTACTGCAACAATACTGATTCTTTCAGGTCAAAGATTCAATAATTTGGTAAAAACCATTTCTTAATCGGTATTCTAAAAAGTTGTAGCAGGTCATTTTAAAACTACTTCTTGTTTATTATACATAGATATTATTAGTCTATTTGAAGAGGATTCATATTGTTATTACATGTACTTTCAAAGTAGACGTTATTTCATTCAATGTCAATAGAGTCAGTAAGGATTGATAAGTGTTACAATTCGTTTTGTAAAATCAGCTGATATCTTGAAATGGAATGAAATAAACGATAACTTACCAAAAAAAGCTTCTTACTCGAAATTCTAGGACCTAAGAAATTATTTTTATGAAAGTCAATGGAATCAGTAAAGATTTCTGTAGAAACAAATCATTCACTGTTTTCTTTTTCAAAAAGTATGTTCTCTATAAAATCCTCAAGATGTACACTAACTCTTTTCCGTAACTCTTGTTTTCATTTTCTTCTCGGACTTGTATTTTTTAAATTTTTCAACAGAAATTTAATGATAAAAACTGAATAAAAATGTCTGTAGTGATATCACTGTGATTTGTGTATAATCGCCGTGCTCTTGAAGGAAATCCGCCATGGTTGACGCAGCTGTTTTGGAAAAACTGGAGGCAGGATTCAACAAACTCGAAGCCTCTGACTCCAAATGCCTCCTTAAAAAATATCTCACCAGGGATATGTTCGATCAACTGAAAACTAAGAAGACTTCCTTCGGCTCCACTCTTCTGGATGTTATCCAATCTGGTAGGTTAAATACACAAGTATTTCATGTTGATTACAATGATCCTCTATGAATTTCCGAAATTGTCCCTAGGTTTTCAGAGTAATAATTCGTATGAATTGTTGCTGTTCACATGCATAGTTTATTCAAAATCAATTATTCATTTTAATTAAGAATTTGTCTTGATTGAATGGAAGTGAGTTAAGACAATGAAAGAAAATGAAAAAAACAGATACATCTCGGAAAATCTTACAAAGAAATTCCTCTCATGAAATTCTCGAAAACAATGATTTTTAGAGACCAGCTTTATCCGAAAGAGTTCTTTAAGCATCAGAAACTGAAACTAGAGCCAATCGGATACAAGCTGTCTATTCAATATCACAAAAATTCAACAATTTTTTTTGTAGACTTGTGTAATCGCTTGGATTTTTTAGTTTTTTTTTTCTGTTCGAGAGGAAAAACCTTTTTAGGCCCTCAGGCCTCTCAGGAGTGTGAGACTTCAGTTGTTGATTGGTTACTTACTAAAAAACCTCTCGCACGCTCCTTGGAGTAGTTTTTCGTCCTGTCCATACAGCGTCCCTTAACAAAAGAGATGAGCTGCAAGCGGCCTTCACAGTTGATGGGACCTGCTGACCTGCACCTGCAGGCCGGAATCATCCGCAACTGTGTCACGTAGTTCGCTCTCATTCCGCCTAGGCATCCGATGATAAGAACGACCATCCTAAGTGTATGCCTTGGGTACAGAACTCCCAGCTCGATCATTAAATCCTTGTATTTTTCCCTCTTCTGTTCTTCTTTCGTCACGAAATTATTTTCTTCGGGGGAGGAAAATTCGACGACAAACAATTCCTTGAGTTCTTTGTCCAGCAGGACTATATCTCGCTTTATGGCGTGGATCTGCCGAGTTGTTGGAATTGCATAGTCCCAATAAATGCGAGCTCTGTACTTTTCAACAACAGCTTCAATCTCCAGAGGCACATATGGTAGCACGGTACCGTTGTCTATACAATAAACCTCTCTCAGATGGAAGTAAATAATTCAGAGTGCCGCATTGTGTCTTTCGCTTCCCACATATCCTGATGGAGCATGGACTCTGCAAGCAGACAGAATGTGCATAGCAGTTTCCTGCTGGCTATGGCATACTCTGCACATTGTGGGGGTGTCCACTTGCATGATGTTCTTTTTATACCATCAGGTATTTATCAGGCTATAATAAATCCCTCGGTTTCCGACTTGAGCCCAGCGGACTTCAAAAAGGCGAAGGATAATTACCTTATCGTTCAACTTCAGTATAACTGGCATATCCATCGATCATGAGCTAGCAGGAACACCTATCACGCCAACAAACCAAAGAAGAGTTGGCAGAGAGATAAGATAGCCACAACTGAAGACACTTATCGAAGACCACATGAGTAAACACCTGCACTCCATATGTGCAGGTGTTTACTCATGTGGTCTTCGATAAGTGTCTTCAGTTGTGGCTATCTTATCTCTCTGCCAACTCTTCTTTGGTTTGTTGGCGTGATAGGTGTTCCTGCTAGCTCATGATCGATGGATATGCCAGTTATACTGATCTTCTCCAAAGCTCTCTGACCAGCCCTGAATAGGAAAGCTCCTTGGTTCCTAATTTCATGAAGAGCCACCATTTTCCGAAGCGAGTCTTCACTTCTCAATATCCATATTGCCATTTCCAACGTTTTTTGTTTGTGTTGGTATTCCAAACTTTGCAAAGCTCTGCCTTCCTGCGCTCGTGGAAGGTATATTCTTTGAATCGAGCAGTTGGGATGCAGGCTACGATTCATGTTCATCACTTTACGTCTAGCTCGAGAATTTCATTCACTGTCCAGTTAACTATCCCGAATGAGTAGGTGATTATCGGCACTGCCAAGCTGTTCGTAGCAGATACTTTATTTTTCCCGGTCAGCTGTGATATCAATACATCTCGGATCTTCTTTTTGTAGCTAGCTATTAAGGCATCCTTGATTTGGGTTGTCTCCAGTGCACTTCGTCGTTTCATCCCAAGGAATTTTATGTTTCTTCCTCTTCGAGGTGTCGAATGCTTATTTCCCCTTCTAGGTCGATGTCTTGTGCTGTTTCTTCAGTTATTCCTCTGCTTAGATGAAAAATAGCACATTTGTCCAAACCGAATAACATTCCTTTTGCTGAGGTGTATTCGGCAACGATATTCAGTAGTTGTTGTAGTGCTGCCTTGGAAGAAGCGTACACTTTTAAGTCGTCCATGTAGAGAAGATGTGAGATCAGATTAGTATTATTATATTATTATATTATTCAGATACTGAAAATGTAATATGTATATTTTTATTTTTATTATGAGATGGGTAAATAAAAACAGGAGAAATTGGCTTTTGGTTTATTCTTATCAAAAAATTTAGAAGGAGAAAAGCAATGCTGTATGAGTCATCTGTTATGAATATTGTCAAGAAGTGAATGGTATGAGTTAATCAAAATTGAATAATAAATTAATATACTGAAGATTTTGTTCGAAGATTTGCAACTTAAATAAGTAATTGGAGATGTATGAAAAAATTTAAACGTAATATACTCGTCCTAACAATAATGAAATAGATTTTTATTTGCAACACAAGATACTCCTTTGCTGTATTGTAAGTTGAACTTGCACTGTGGATATATGTATCCAATACACACCATGTGTTTTGAGGTTGCCTAATTAAGGAAAGCATCCATAATATGAATACAAACATGCTGTGTTAAAGTTAAAAAAGAAACAAGAGAAATAAATAATAACATGTAGGTACTCAAAAAATAAATAATTCAGAAAGTGAATGGGAATTATGGGTCGATATATTTGTCCGAATCCGAATTTTCTCAGCATAGTGGAGTATTTATAGGCAACACTTAAATAACTTGCTTGTATTTAGTGTTGTATTCATCAAAACATTTCAGGGTCACTGTTAATGGTTAACTTAAACGTAACTGATTAATGAGTTACAGGTTACAGAATAACTACTATGTACTCAGGGTTATATTGCAATTGTGGTTCAAGTCTGATTTTCTTGTTCAGGTCTAGAAAACCATGACTCAGGAATAGGAATCTATGCCCCTGATGCAGAATCCTACACAACCTTCGCCGACCTCTTTGATCCCATCATCGAAGATTATCATGGTGGATTTAAAAAGACTGATAAACACCCCCCCAGGGATTTTGGTGACGTAAATGTTTTTGGAAACTTGGATCCTGCCGGGGAGTATATTGTTTCCACACGTGTAAGATGTGGCCGATCTTTGGAGGGATATCCCTTCAACCCATGCCTAACTGAAGAACAATACAAAGAGATGGAACAGAAAGTTTCAACCACTTTATCAGGACTTGATGATGAGCTTAAAGGTAACCAGGTTTCCATGCTTCTAACCAGCTTTTCGTTTCCATTTTTGGTCAGGCTGTCTCCACTTGAAGATATCCCAAATTCTTTGATTCATAAACTTCATTCATTCATATATCATAATTATCAATTAGAAGGCAAAGTTTTCATTGAGTACGGATGAAAGAGAGATGTCAATTCAGCTGACAAACCCATCATTTCATTTTTTAATTATAAAAACAAATCTCATTAGAATAAATGATGTTGAATCAACTTACGCTTTGGAATTAAATGAAACTGTGACATAAAAAAAACCTCTTTGTTTCTGTATTTGGGATTACTGAATTGAAGCTATTTATCGTTTTATCTAATTACCTAAGTCTATAGACAACCTTAAATTACCGGCGTATCCACCATAATCTCGAGCAATCTAGATTATTAAGAAAATCAGTTGATCCTGATCTGATGAGCGTCGAGAAAAATAATCATTCATATGGATCCACAGGATGTTGAAATGCTTTACCTGAACTGCCTCTGAAAATGTAAGAATATATGGCTCACCAATGTTAACGCATCCACCATTTTTTTAATATTGCTCCTGGAAATTTTCCTCGGTTGGAGTTTCTGCGATTTCCGTTTGGCAAAAAAGACAGAATTATACGCTCCTTTCAATCAATCATTGATATTCATTTGAGTACACAGCCACCAACCCACTTATTATTATATACGAATTGTTTGTAATTAGTTTTATCTGGGTTTCGTTAAGGACGAGCATATCGAGTTTGCCGTTCTGCAAATAATACTGATGAATACAATCTACATTCACATTCTTTGAGCCCAGGCAACACAGGAATGCTACACGATTCAATCATGAACAGGTTACTGCTAGGTATCACAGTCGTGGTTTGTACGGTATTATTGATACCAGAATCTGCATATTGTGCTTCCTGAGATAGCCGGGCTTACCTCCAAAATATGTTATCCCTGGGAGCGACATCATGACTAAAACAAAACCACTGGACCATCTGTCAACCTCCAAATCATAACCACCATTTCTTGTGATCATTTCACGGAGCCTATAGCAAGATGTGGTGGTATCTCACCAGGTGACAGTATGAAGAACTGTCTTCTATCTTCATATTAATGTCTAATAAAAGTTTTCGAATTCTGCTCCATGAGTATTTGAATTTGTTAGTAATGTAAGAACCCTTTTTGTTGAACTCTTCCCATTGACTGAAAAACTTAGGCCACATGTTCGTTTCCGCATTCGATAACTCTTCATATCAAGGGCGTAGCCAGGAATTAATTTCGGGGGGGGGTTTTGAAATTTTGGCAATTGACTTCATAAGGGCAGGGCGATTTCAGTAGAAAGTATTTATTTGTTTTTAAGAAAAAAATAACATTTCGGGTGGGGTTTGAACCCCCCCCCCCCTGGTTACGCCCTTGCTTCATATCTATGATTATTTGCTCCTAGGATAATCACAAAGGTATCTTCTTCGACACTTTCCGATGAATTGAATCTCACAAAAACAATCTACGAGTCTCTTGCATGTAATACGAAATGCCATATGTTTATGTTTTTCTGAATCTACTTCAATATCAGATCATCATGATTGTATGCCCTCATCCACTTTCAAAATTTATAAAATTTGAATATTTCGGTATTTAAAATCGGAATATCAGCAAGCAAATTCAAATGAGGTGAAACGCTTCTGATAGGTACATACAATCGTTGCTATGACGGCTGACGTAATCAAGATCTACCTTCGGCGAGACCATCTGCTTTTTACAGTGAAACAAAGAGTGAAATGGACGCGACAAGAGAGAGAAGTAATCAAAATCTACCCACGGCGAGTCCATCTGCTTATTACTGCGAAACTAAGAGTGGAACGCACACGTAGAAGAGAGAGAAAGTAGATATGACGGGTGACGTCACGGAAGGGCGCCAAGTATTATGTGCAACCAAATTTGAATGATCGTTTTCTCGTTGAATATTGAAATTATTGATGGCGATTGAACTTTTTCATTATTTTATGGATATAATAATCGATTCTGATAATAAAAAAAAATTGGTTCAAGCCCTGTGGATAGGAACTTTGGCGGTCTTGTTCAAACTTTGACACATCATATCTCCGAAAGTATTGGTTTCTCAGAGTTGGGAATGATATCAATGTCTTCTTATGATAGAACTGCATCATAAAGGAAATTCAATTCAAATAATAGTTTATTCATCAAGATTAAATGAGCAATCTGAGAATGAGAACTGCACCATGGAAGAAATCAAATTAAAATTGCTGAAATGAATTTGACTCTCTCTTATAGAACAGGATGACATAAACGAGTATGAACACAGATCATATAATAATTCATAGATAGAATAATTCTCCAGCATTCTGTGAAAACATAGAAATACGATTCATTATTGAAATTTCGAAAAATCATATCTCCGAAAGTATTAGCTTGTTAGAGTTGAGAATGATATCAATGGATTTTTATGGTGAAACTGCAAAAATTGAATTTGAAATTTGTTAGTTAATAAAAAATTGCTTTTTTCGTTACCCCGAAACCATCTGGCCTATTCTGCTCAATAACGAAGTTAACCGAGATATTCATCTCCCAAACCTACTTCAACTGCCTAGCTCGTTCTGCTCGAAAGTTATTGTAGAAACAATTCAACATTTTAAAAAAGTTTTTTTACACTTCACAGCTACCCGATAAATAAAAAATTCGCATGCGTATAAAGGTCATTATTCTACAATTTGATGCCAAATTTCAGATAGATCGAGTGATTGGTTTCGGAAATATTCATAAAAAATGTTTTACTAAAATCGGCCAAAAACTCCGAAACCACTTGGTGGATTTCGCCCGTGAACGAACTCGTCCGAGATATTTACGCTCCAAACCTACCCTGCAAATTTAAATCCTCAAGCTCATTTCGTTCGAGAGTTTTCGTGTTAACGGATTGAAGGCGGACAGAATCGATTTCGACCAAGGATTCTTGATCAGTGAGTCGAACCAAATCGTTTGAGACCATTTTCAGCCAAAAATTCTAAAATAACAGACATTTGGGCAAAAGGATAAGCAAAAATACATGCAAGAGACCTATTGTAGCTACGTGTCAATGAACAAAGTCCTTCATTTGTAATTAACACTCTATATTTACAGGTACTTTCTATCCGTTGACTGGAATGGACAAAGAAACCCAACAGAAGCTCATCGACGATCACTTCTTATTCAAAGAAGGTGACAGATTTTTACAGGCCGCTAACGCTTGCAGATTCTGGCCTTCAGGACGAGGTATATTCCATAACGATGCTAAAACCTTCCTGGTCTGGTGCAACGAAGAAGATCATCTCAGAATCATATCCATGCAGATGGGTGGCGATCTTGGCCAAGTTTACCGTCGTCTCGCAACCGCAGTCAACGAAATAGAGAAACGCCTACCATTCTCACACAACGACAGACTTGGTTTCCTCACTTTCTGTCCAACCAACTTGGGCACAACTGTCAGAGCCTCGGTACACATCAAGGTGCCAAAATTAGCATCTAACAAGGCCAAACTGGATGAGATTGCCGGCAAATTCAATTTGCAAGTTCGTGGTACTCGTGGCGAGCACACTGAAGCTGAGGGTGGTATTTATGACATTTCCAACAAGAGGCGAATGGGTCTGACTGAATTCGACGCTGTCAAAGAAATGTACGATGGCATTGCTGAACTAATTAAAATTGAGAAAGAACTGTAAGTTAACCAGTAATGAAATGGTACTTTGAGTATACATTATATACACCAGCAATGGCAACAGAGTAATGAGTATAATAACCTTGTTGCCGAAAATGCAGGATGCTTATTGCTAAGTTTCTAAAAGATGTGTAAGAACATAAGTTTATGTTTTCAGCTTTTATAGTCCAGATTCTTTTACACAAAACAATTACTGGAAACTTATTATACTATTTGTTATACTATTTTATTTACGAGATAAACAAGTGAATATGTTAAGTTTTATTTATATTAACGGAAAGTTTATCATAATTTAATAAAAATATGTCCAACCCATTCTCGTCTTTGATTTGGTAGTACCTAGAACATCCCAAAAATAAACTACAACATTAAAATTTGAACCAAAAGGAAATCCAAGGGAGTTTTGATATTGTCGGTTTGTTC
This sequence comes from Halyzia sedecimguttata, assembly GCA_937662695.2. Classification (NCBI taxonomy): domain Eukaryota; kingdom Metazoa; phylum Arthropoda; class Insecta; order Coleoptera; family Coccinellidae; genus Halyzia; species Halyzia sedecimguttata. Next base: position 19,819,605 of record OW569420.2, on the reverse strand, counting down.
TCCTTTCGGTAAATACCTTCTTCGTATACTAGGCAAAAAGCTTGCTGTAAGTTTATGTTTATTTCCAACTAAAATATGATTTTCATCGACAAAATTTTTGAATGACAATGGGTTCTCCTCTGTCATGAGTAATATATTCAGAAAAAATTCTGGTTACATATTCGTTGAAACCAAAAGCTTGGTGGTGATATATTGATGATTAATTATGGTAGAGAAATTTTTCGATTTCATAAATTCAATAGAACGCATTCACTTCAGAAACAGAGAATAATAATGAGTTTGTTTGTTAAAGATAGAAGAATGATAAAGATTGTTGCAAATTGTGCAGGCGCTGGTGAAAAGAATAGGAAGTTCCATTCCAATTTTCAAACTTGATGGACACTTCTGATGTACGATTTTGTTGAACATATTTAAGAAGAATAGCCCACTCGGAAAAACGACCGTTTGTCAAATTTCAAAACTCCGTTTGGTCTAGAAGCCGAGAAACGTCTACTGAGCAAATTGTTTGAATGTATGTACCTGTATAAAGGTATAATGTTATCTCTCATGAAGTAATTCTATCATTCTGAATTATCAGAAAATGAAAATAATAATTTTTTTGCTCGACTCACTGATGAAGAATTCGGATTTGATAACTTTCGAACGGACTCAAATATCGACTTGAAATTTTCAGGGTAGGTGGCACGTCCAAATGCGATGAAAAAGTTCGTTGATAGGCATAATCGACCCAACGGTTACCGATTACATTACTAATTTTGTTTTCGACCAATACAGATCAGAGCAAATTGAAACTTGGTAAGTAGTTGTAAAATTAATTATCTCACGATAACTTGAGAGGGGAAAGATATAGCAACTTGCAATTTTTAGGGTAGATTGCACATCTGAATGCAACATTTCAGTTTCTTACTCATCGAAACGATTTTGGAGTTACACCTATCTGGAATATTGTTGTTATTTCCTCTATAACTCAAAATATACCCATCCGATTCAATTAAAACTCGGTAATTACTCATAGAATGCTGACACGCAATTTTTTCCGCAATTTGGTAAATATCGTATCACTAGAAAAAATATTAAAAAACTTCTTCAAACATTTTATATTTCAGAAACTATGCGCCAGAATAAGCTGAAATTCCGCACATAACTTTGGGCCCCCATTTTACCATCGATTACGGAAATTAAGCTCGATCGACTTCGTATGAGGCGCAAGAATATAAATGCTTAATGTACAAGCTCTCAAATATACAGTCATTCCACTCGAATAGGGAAATTTCAGTAGAAGTTTTCCTAAAAGAAGCTTTCATCCAAGTTTGGTATTGATTTGAAAAAACTTTCCAAGTAGGAAAGGAATATGTTTTCGCCAGAATAGTGAAAGGTGAAGGTGAACATTTTGCGATCCACACTTCCAAATGCACTTGGCCCTTTTAACAGTGCGCCGAAAGGTTAACGCGAAATATCTGAATCTTTGCCAAAACGTCCTTCTGGTAAACTTCGTGCGACAAAATCGCGCTAGACTGTGCTCTGATCAATGAACTTCACCGAAATTCGGGCCATCGGCACCGACGCAAAGCGTCGGAATTTCATGTTCTACTTGGCCGGATCTGAGGCAGGACCTACTTCCAGTAATACATTTTTGAAAAACAATGCTGTCAAGATATTTTAAACGAGTGATTCTGTTACAAATAAATGGTAGTAGAGGAAGATTTTCAACTGTAGCAAGCAATAGGAAATTCAAGGGGAGAATCAAGATTTCACCGGTATTTGCATCTAATTGACATTTGTATTTTTGTAGTAAATTATGTTTTTTAGGAATGGTTGCAAATTCAAAACACTGGGAAGGTTTGGGGAAGGTGAAACATTAATAAAATTCTGATTAATCACCTAATTAACATATACATTTTTCTTTTTTTTTCATGTTTACTAGGAGAAAATATTCGTTCATACATGACACGAATTATATGTAAGTTTATCAACTTGAATTGTTTTGCACTTATTTTTTTGTGGTTCAAAAATATAGTCTCATAATTTGATTTAAGGGGAGACGAAAATACACAATCAGAAGAGACCTTGTTTGAAATGTTCAAGAATCCAGAAACAGGACATCTTCCTATTGGAAAATTTTTAGCAGTAAGTAACTTATTGGAGAGATAGCTAGTCACAACAAAAGACGAATCACAAAAATTGTTATAATTCCCTTATCACTAACAGAAAATTTAAATTCCAATGGATAACCCCTCATTCTGAAATATTTATTATGTTTTCCATTATTTTCAATCATCAACCAAGTAACCAAAGTATCTTCTCCTCATTACAATACTCCATTGTCTGTAGAATTCATTGAATTAATATTTTATAAATCGATGACACATTCTTTAAGGCGCTCAAAGAGACTGGCTTAAGAAAAAGTGACCTAAGGTTGAAAGAAATGATGGACTCACTGAAAAAAATCCAGAGGGAGAAAAATAACGATGGATCCTTACTGGACACTCAGAGACTCGACCTGGAGACCTTCAAACGGTATGAGTTCGAAATAACTATTAAAATTTGTACTATGTCTAATTTAAATTCTAGCATAATTCAACCTGGCATAGGACTCATAACAAGAGCGTTCAAACATGAACTCATTATTCCAGAATTTCAAGAATTTACTGACCACATCGAAGATATTTACTGGAAATGTAAAGATAATACCAGCGGAACCGTAAGTGCAAAAAGCTTAGCGTATTTAATATATTTGCCTGGAGGTACCTTAACTTAAATAATTTAATGCTTTTACTTGATGCAAATCCATATTAACTCAAATTTTATATATGATTTATACTTAATTATTCAATATTGTGACGCGTTTTCATCTTATACATCTCAATCGATGACCTGGACATAGAGTTTCTTGTTCTTCTCCTTCATATTTGTTCTTCTTCTTACGACTAATTTAAAACTAGTTACATAATCTTACACTCCTAGTTCTTTGAAAACTATTAAAATAATCTATTCTTAATGTGTTTATAAATTTCATCTACTCAAATAGATTGAGTAACGGAAAAAAGTTGAGATCTAATTATCCATTTAGTAAATTATTACCCGCATGTTCTCCTCTAATTATTTCCACCATTTCCCCATAATTTAGTTGCGCATCTTTATTTAAATTGTGTTGAATTTTATTGTTTTTGGCGCTCTAGTTCCTCGGAACTGAGTGCTTATCAATTTGCCCAAAGGTCTGTAATTGTCGAATTTTTCGATGAAAATGGTCTCAAACGATTTGGTTACACTCACTGATCAAGAATCCGTGGTCGAAAATCATTCAGTGCGGCCGGCCGGTCCGGCCGGCCGTAGGCACGATAAGTCTCGAACGGAATGAGCTAGACAGTTGAAAGTTTCAGAGTAGGTTTGGGAGATAAATATCTCGGCTAAGTTCGTTATTGGGCAAAATCGGACAAATGTTTTCGGAGTAACAAAAAAAAATTTTTTTTTTACAAAACAAATTCAAAATTAAATTTTTTTCAATAAGCAGTTTTACCATAAGAATCCAATGATATCATTTTTAACTCTAACAAGCTAATACTTTCGGAGATATGATTTTTCAAAATTTCAATAATAAATCGTATTTCAACGTTGACACACAATGATATAATTATTCTATGCATGAATTGTCATAATGTCAACTTATTTTCCTGAGACATGTCATTATCTAATCAATCGAAGAATTGTGAGCGAAGTGAGAAAAATCTCAGTTGTTTGCTCCGAAATTAGTTTTTCTCAGAAAAGTCTTACATTTCGGAACTGAAAATGAAGTGAGAGATCTGAGAGTAGTCAGACTGCTTTTCATCCATAGACATAGATATGTAGGTTAGTAGGTGATGTGGAGTAGGTTAGGGAGATGAATATCTCGGTTAAGTTCGTTATTGGGCAAAATTGGCCAGATTTAATTTGATTTCTTCCATGGTGCAGTTCTCATTCTCATGATTGCTCATTTAATCTTGATAAATAAACTATCGTTTGAATTGAACTTCCTTTATGATGCAGTTCTATCATATGAATACATTGATATAACTCCCAACTCTGAGAAACCAATACTTTCGGAGATATAATTTGTCTGTTTGAACTAGAGCGCCAGAAAGCTCCTGTCCACAGGGCTTGAACCCATTTTTGCGCGTATGTTCTGGGGAACATCGCGTTATAGTTTTGCCCAAATGTCTGTAACTTTCGAATTTTTTGACGAAATTGGTCTCAAACGATTCAGTTCGACTCCCCAATGAAGAATTCGAGGTCAAATTTGATTCTGTCCGGCCGGCCGTCCGGCCGTCCGTTGCCACGATAATTTGAGAATGAAAAGAGCTAGCGACTTGAAATTTTCAGGGTGGATGGCGCATCGCAATACGACGGACAAGTTCGTTAATGGGCATAATCGACCCAGTGGTTTCCGAGTAATAATTTTGTTTTCAACCAATATAAATCCGATCGAATTGAAACTTGGTGAGTAGTTGTAGAATATGAACCTAAGCACGATTGTGAAATTTTGGGAGAATCATGAGGCTAGAAAATTTTAAAAAAAATTATTAAAAAATATTTTTGTTGTCACGATAAACTGAGAACGGAAAGAGATAGCGGCTTGAAAATTTCAGGTTAGGTTGTGCATCTGAGTTTGTTTATGAGCATAATCGGCCAAACGGTTTTAGAGTTATAGCCATCTGAAATTTTCTGAAATTTGGTGTTTTTTTTTTCCTCATTAACTCGAAAAATACTAAACCGATTGAATTCAAACTTGGTTATTAGTTGTAGAATGCCAACGCGAAAATGTTTGCAAAATTTGGTGAGGATAGCATTTGTAGAAAATTTTTAATAAATCATTGAAAATAAAAAAAAAATTCTATGTATCAGTAACTATCCGTTCGAAATTGCTGAAATTTTGCAAGAGCGTTCATAACCTAACTCTACTGCCAAGTTTCAAGTTTTAACCCAATCGGTTGAATATTGTTGGAGATTCGAGCATTCTTGTGTGAGTTCAGTAAATGGGTGACCGTTGCCTCGATAACTTTCGAACGAAAGAAGATAGGGACATGTAATTTTCAGGGTAGGTTGCATATCCGAAAAGGAGAGTTGAGTTTGTTTTTGGGCATAATCGGTTTAACGGTTTCCGAGTTATATCCACCTGGAATATTATTTCCTTGATTACTAAAAAAATAAAGATTCGATTGAATTGAAGCTTGGTAACTAGTAGTAGAAAATCAGCATAAAGACGTGTTTAAAATTTTGTAAGAACCGTACCCCTAGAAAATTTGAAAAAAAGGACGAAAAAAAAAAATTTAAGAACCGCACCCCTAGAAAATTTTAAAAAAATCACGAAAAAAAAATTGGTTCAAGCACTGACGTGAAGTCAGAAGCTTTTGCGCGTATGTTCTATTGTCCATTCTTCTGTATTGGACACCCTTAATCGAATTTACCATGGTTAATTATGTTGTCCATTCTCCTGTATTGGACACTTAATTCGAATTTACCATGGTAAAGTCGAAATAAGAGTGTCCAATATAGGAGAATGGACAACATAATTAACCATGGTAAATTCGATTAAGGGTGTCCAATACAGAAGAATGGACAATAGAACATACGCGCAAAAGCTTCTGACTTCACGTCAGTGCTTGAACCAATTTTTTTATGTGATTCTAAGAAATTTAGCGATACAATGAATGAAGAGAAAATCAGAAAAACGAAGATATTTATTAGGATATTATTTTCCAGGTTGCCAGTTATATACCCCAATTGAAAAGGATGAGTGCAAACTATTGGGGTGTATCTATCTGCACTTGCGATGGACAAAGATATTCAATAGGGGACAATTCAATCCCTTTCACCATTCAGTCTTGCAGTAAACCGTTAACTTATGGTCTAGCTTTGGATCTTCTTGGGGATAAAGTGGTCCATAAATTTGTTGGTCAAGAACCCAGTGGAAGAAACTTCAATGAGCTGATCCTCGATTACAATAGTAAGTTCTACCCTTTGAAGGACCACAACGTTGATATAATATTTGATGAGACTATAAAAAAAATCATAAATCAAGAATTTTTTTTCAATTGAAAGTTTCAATTATTAATTCTTCAACATTATCATTTAGTCTGGTTACAATGTGATTATTTTTTAACTATTTCATTAGATATTTAGGTTAAACTAGGCTTACCTCAACTAAATCTTACCTTATCAAACATAATGAGAATATAAATACTATACATAGTATTTTCCAATGTATTATAATTTAATTAAAATTTGAGGTTGACAATGAGGTAAAGATGAGCCCAGAATAGATTTAATACGGTCTATGTTTATTTCTTTAGGTTAATCTATGTAAATATGTAATTGAATTTGAAAATTTTGGATAACTACATCCAGCTCAGATGTACCTAATATGGATTACGTATAGGTACTTCAAATAAAATACTGAAAATTAGAAATCTAGAGAGGTGTTTAGGATGGAATACGTAAGGCAAAGAATATGGTTATTGGTGAGAAATTGTTCGTTGTCATCCCAACTCTCAGGCAGAATCACAACATTTATGATTATGATGCTCACAAGCCTCTAGAGAATTTCTTCTGGAAAGAAACATTTCTCCTCTTTTTCCCGAAATTTCGAGATTTTACAATATATGCTTCTTTTCATTGTTCCATTTTCCATATGTTTTGTGGGATTACCGATAACTACCTGTTTTTTTTTGTACGAAATTGATTGAATTGGGAAAGATTGCCAACCTTCAATGATTGTCCGATAGTTTATATTGGTTAGACCGTAAGATCTACCGTTTTCACCAATATAAACCATGGGGCAATCATTAAAGTTCAGCTTGTAGATTCCGGGTTTATTTTATTATCTTTATTTACTCATCCTTATTATTTTTGCCTAATTTTCATATGTTCTGATGTATAATTATACAGCATCTTTCGGAAAATTTAGGTGATTTCATCAATAATAATGACGATTAAGTTAATAAAGATAATACATTTGGAATCTAAAAGTTGACGTGTAATGATTGCCCGATGATATACCTATTTAGAGAGTTAGATCGTTCGGAAAAAGAATACATGAACATCAGAAGATATACATTTCCAATATTTCACCTTCAACATTTGCCATTTAAAAGAATCAGGAAATAATTTCAATATCAACTATGAAATCATCCATGACTAGAATTAAAGTCCAGAATAACACTGATAGAACTTCTCGCAATCAAAAGATATAATTCCAGGAAAATGATATTAAATAAAGATCCAGATTTTGACCAATCACCCTTACTGAACATCTTCAAGCATAGTTTGAAATACATGCGGAAATCCCAATTCCTTTTCATAACATGACTTTTCTTTCTATATACCTTCTTTCAAAATCTAGTGTGAGTACGCCTCATAATAATTGAATTAGTTCAAATGTAGAACCCGAAGAAGCCGTGTGGCAAAGCAATTGTCTTCTTGAATTAATAAATTTGAGGAAATTTAAAATTAACGTTGATTTAATATTTATCCATAGAGAAACCACATAACCCGATGATAAATGCAGGGGCTATCCTAATTTGTGCTCTATTAAAGACTACAGTAAATCCAGAAATGACACTAGCAGAAAAATTTGACTTCACAATGAATTATTTCGAGGTACTCTTAATATAAAAACCATGTACTGTAAGTATTATTATATCCCCTTATTTTTCTAGCGGCTGGCTGGTAGGGAAGATATAGGATTCAATAATGCTGTTTTTCTGTCTGAAAGAGAAGCAGCAGATCGCAATTACGCCCTAGGATTTTACATGAGAGAACACAAGTGCTATCCTGATAATTCAAACTTCAGGGAATGTATGGATTTTTATTTCCAGGTTTGTCCTATTTTCTGAGTTGACTCAAAGTTTATTGTCTTTTTTTAGTGTTGCTCACTGGAGACCAACTGTGACTTAGTTTCTGTCATAGGTGCAACCCTAGCAAATGGGGGAATCTGCCCTTTAACTGAGGAGAAGGTATTGAAACCTGAGAGTGTGAGAGATGTTTTATCCCTGATGCATAGTTGTGGGATGTATGACTATTCTGGTCAGTTCGCTTTCAAGGTAACCCAAATAGCAATTTGAATAGTTCAAATCTGTAATAATCCACTTTTTCGTGCAACGATCGAATAGCGGCTTTCCACCGATCAAGGCACGATATTAATTCTCCTGTTTAACTCGAGCTACAACTCGGACTCCTGTTTGCTCGTAAAGGATAAGATTAATTTTTGTGAGGATTGAGAAATAGCCAGAAAAGAATATACCTTAGAAATTATTCTGAATAGTCATCTAATTTTTGAAAGAGGTTCAGAAGTTACTTTAGATAACTATATAGTTAGTTTTTTCAAATAGGAACTCAAAGAGTCATATTAAGTTTTCAAAGTTACCCCCATCCCGTGTATTCCGTAACGCGTAATTTTCAAGTAAAAACAAAATCACCCGATAAAATGGTACCAAAAGAGTATCTTTTATAGAGTATCTAAGATACGTGAATGCATTTTCACGACAGTTAACATAATCTGAACCTCATGCGGCCTGTAGCCACAATTCGACATCCAAATTTAGGTGGCGAATAAAGTTTAAACAGAAAAAATCTGTCAATATATAAAATCGCAGAAATTACGAAGCAACAGAAAAACTCTTTTAATAGAGCCGTTGCCGGAGTACCTATAAATGGAAACAATCGATAGACGAGTCGTACCTTATTAGTCGAAATGGTAGAGAGGTTAGAATCACTTCCTAAAAATACAATTACCAAGCTTTCTACCTTTTATTTCCACTTTGGCATCTAATCCTCAAAAATGTTCTGAAATCAACACACACTACAAAAATCTTCTAATCTACCGCCACTGATTGTATTCACGTCATTACCGTTCCATATCTTCCACAAACAAACCAAAAAATACAAACAGCATCGAGATGCCTTAGTCAAAGGGTCTGAAACTCCCGAAATCGTACTACCTTTTTCATAAATAAAGCAATCTCACCTTTAAATCACCATCTTATTTTGCACATTCTTTTTTGACCCAAGACTCCTCATCAGCAGATATTCACCGGAAATCTGAAGTATCTCAATGAGTCAATGCAAACATTGCAAACCTATCATTTCGTAATAACGCCACGGCCTGTTCCTATTCCAGACATATTGTCAGCATATTTTCAACGAACATCTCAACTCAAGTATCACAAAGCAAGTCTATCTCCTCGTAACAACACTACGGTCTGATTCAACTCCAGACATTTCGTTAGCATATTTCCCCCTCAAGAACCATAATATCGATATGCCCTATTTCGTTTCCTTCGACTCATAATGCCGAATTAAAAAACTCTTCAATATTAGGTTTGCAGTGGAGGATTTTTTTATGTAAGTTTGATCTGACTGAACTGCAATTTCGAAGAAGGGAATGCCGAATGAAAAAAACTCTTCCATATCAGGTTTGCAGTGGAGGATTGGCATTTATGTAAGTTTGATCTGACTGAAATGCAATGATACCTGGAGAATTGTCTCGCATCAAACTATGATTGGGGTATTCAGTCCTATAGCCGGAGAATGATTACAGACAGGGCGATATGCTTGGTAGACAAAGGAGAATTTTCAGTGATGCATGTTTGTATTATATTTTAATAGATTTTTAAGGAAATTTCATATGGAATAACATAATGAATTAACAACGAGCAAAACAACAACACACACCAATCGCTTCGGTTTCTAAAATCTTACTGATCTGTTTCAAAAGTGCCGATAAAAACTTCAAATATATTCTCCATTATATGTCAACACCTTTCAACGGCCTTTGTATTGCAGGTAGGTCTTCCAGCGAAATCAGGAGTGAGTGGGTCTCTACTTGTAGTTATACCAAATGTCATGGGAATTTGTTTATGGTCTCCTCCTCTCGACGCCTTAGGAAATAGCTGTAGAGGTGTTCAGTTTTGCGAGGTAAAAGCACCGTGATATTGAGAATCCTATTATTCCTGTAATTGTTCGAGCAATTTCACAGGAATTGGTGAGCAGATTCAATTTTCATCGCTTCGATAATCTTAAACACGCATCGAATAAATCGGACCCCAGGAAACACAGATTCGAAACAGCAGGCTTGAGGATTGTGGATTTGTTATTCTCTTCAGCATCCGGTGACCTGGCCTCCTTGAGAAGGTGAGAATATCATTAGATGAGATTATTAGCTGCCAATTGACTGCGAAGTGTCTTTCTGTACTGCAACCAATATCTGTCGTTCTATACCATGAAGTCAGTTTACTAGAAAATAAGATTATAATTTTTCTGAAAAGTGGTGTGAGGAAGAAGGGCTTAACGCCAATCCCCAATCCCTCTAAGACCACCTTAATTCCCTTCACTAGAACGAGGAATCTGAATATCAGAGCTCCGGTCCTAAGTGACTAGACTCTGAACTTCTCCAGTAAGTGCAGATATCTAGGGGTAATACTAGATAGTTAAGAAAATCTAGCAATCAGTCAATACTTTATGAAGATAATTCCCATACTTCAGTGGAGAAGCTACTCCTACAACATTGTCATCTTCTAAAATTGATTGCTCGACAGCTCAAGATCAAAAATCATAATTTGCACAAATTTAGGACATCATCCTCAGCTCTAGACAGTATCCCAAATCCTTTCAATATGAATGATTTAAAATCACCATTTAAATGCACTGAATCTATAAAATCTGCAGGATTTGATGGAACTCATCCTGAATTTATTAAACACTTGGGCAAAGGGGCCATGCCTTGATATTGTGAAACTTGGGAAGGATTCTTGAGATCCTAGCAGTTATCAGCCTATAAGTCTATTGAGTGTTCCTTGAAATTCTAGAAAAGTTCTTAGTATCTCTATTTTCATCTAATTAGAGTGCAATAAATAAATACAAACAGGAACAGCATTTGTGAATTGCTCAGCAGCATATGACACAGTATGGACAAATGGTTTGATTTTTAACCTTTATAACCATTTGAAGTGTGGAAATGGTTTGATTACTCGAATATGCTGTCAGATAGGAGGTTTCGTATTTTTGTTGAGAATAATACTACCCATTTCAAAAATTCGAATCCTTGTCTCCCACAGGGATCCCTTTTAGAACCTCTTATTGTCAATTTATACTGTATGTATGTAATTTATGTGTATATGTATGATATTCCTGCTACTTCCTCTAAGAATCATATTCGCTGATGATATTGCCCTTGCACTTTGTCATTCTGATGTCCAATATATAGAAAATTATCTGCAGGTTTAGAAATTCTGTAAAAATTATCTACTAGTGCTGTTTGTGCCCGAACCCAAAGAAACCTGAGGTTTCTTATTCCCGTTCGAAAAATCGTCAAAAATATATAATATTAAGTGTAGCTTTCGGTGATTCTTTCTTGAAACATAATTTAACCCTATAGGTATACCTAGGGGTCAAACTAGATTCCTCTTTGAATTTCAGAATCCATTTGGATGACTTGAACACAAGATATAATATTCTGCTTCTTAAGTTCAAAATATATATAATCAATTTCAATAACAAAAAATGATCATATGAATGTCGACTGAGTCGACTAATGAATTGAAGACATTTTTCGAGGTTATGAGATTTTTCATTATTCAATAAATTATTTGCTCTTTTCTCCAAGAAGTTCAGAAGATGACTTTTTCAGGCACAAACTTTCTGGTATGGACATGACCCTTGCGGACTACGATGGAAGGACAGCACTTCATTTGGCTGCCGCCGAAGGACACATAAAATGCGTCGAATTCCTCTTGAATCTGTGCCATGTTCCTGTCGACGTTAAGGATAGATGGGGTAGAACACCTGTAGAAGAAGCTCTCGCTTTTGGTCACTCAGCCGTAGCTCAACTGTTGAGGGATCACAACTCAGAAAACGTTGTTACATCATCAGAATCAACAAGTTAATGAGGATTTGGATAATTCCGGAAAATATCGACAATAAAAATGTAACGTAGTAATGAAATAATAAGTTTAACTTAAGAGATCTTCTATTTAATGGTTCTGGAGATTAGGAACAGAACGAACAAGCCTTGAATATGTTTTTCTGTCTGAAGTAGATGATGTGAGGTAAATTATTGTCAATTTTTGGCTGTGATGTAAATCAGATCTTTAGGGTATTTGATAAATTATGGCATTATTGCTCACATTTCGTTATGTTCGTAAACATCTCTTACCGTATTGCAAAGCTGAATATTTGTGGCTATTAGGTGTACATATAAGAAATCAATAATTTGAGTGAGATACCCTACTAAACATAATATATATATATATATATTCTTTTGAACTTGAGCATTACAATTAATTTTTCATCTAACAATAAAGCATGTGTATGAAAAAAGTGTTAGCAGAGGTTAGTGTAACGGGGTACCATATAATTTGATATATGATACTAGAGCTTAGGGAAAAAACCTCAGCAAAAAAACCCTATCTCCCCGTTAGTGTTGTGATTTATGAAAATTGAAATTGTTAACAAAATATGCTGAAATATTAAAAATTGAAGGGCATCTTTTTCTTCATTATCGCTTCTTCCATTCTTAAATTTGCAAGGTTTACATTCAAGTTTCACCTAGCCAACCTATTTTGTTCCTATTGAAACTTGAGTAGAAATGAGGGTTGTATTGATTATTAAGAATTCATTTTTGTTACTCAATTTGTTAATTTTTCACCATCAAGTATCAGTTTTAATATATTTTGGATCTTCACCTTCCATGTGTAAGTTCCACAGAATAAACTATATTACTGAATTTGAAAGGTGAAAACCAAGCAATTTTGATTGATTCACAAAGACCGTTCGTTAGAATATTTCAAAGAAAGACTCGAGATAAACACTTAAAATTCTATAGTTAAGCTTTGTTAGGAGAGATGAATTCTTGAAAAAAATTTCAGACTCGTTCGACTTCCGGCAATGAAACCAACTTTCGTTTTTTAAATGTAACACCCAGTATTTTCATTGATAATCAGATTATCCATTGAATTCTACATTTTTTTATTGTGTCACTTACATATTATTCTCAGAAGATTCGTGTGAAATCTGATAGAGCCACAGCCCACTATACAGGGTCTTTCACGAGGAACCTCACCCATATTTATACGGGAAACTACTGAACGTATTATCATGAAATTCAGCACTTATAAGTACTTCACGATGCTGATGAAATCTAAAATATTTTCAAGGCATGAGCACCTCCGGTTTTTCCGGAAATGACGTCAAATTCCGTTTTTCAAATTAGAACACCATTTTTTCATTGCAGAAATAGATTCCTTAGAAAATTTCAAGTTATTTTGATGTAACATTTTTCAGTTTTGGTTGGAAAATTCTCTCTGAGCGGGAAAATTCGAAAAAAAAATCGAAAATAGAGCTCCGCTGAAACAAGAATAACTTCGAGGTTTTTGGATGGAAAATTTTCATTTTTGGGATTTTTCAAGATGTAAGATTGATGTATCCACTTTAAAAATCGAAATCGCGATTCATGATACAGGGGGTGAAAAAATCGCTTTCAAAGTTAGGGATGACAAAACCGTAAAATAGATAGAACACTACACATGTTTGCATTATTTAAAGAATGTTCTCCCTTAGGAGATAGATATTCTGACATATTGACTCAAATAATTGAGCCGCTAGTACAGAACCATAATGACTTATGGTATCAACAAGATGGCGCGCCTCCACACAATTCACTCAATGTGTCAAATATCCTCTACAGGCTATTTGAAGATCGATGGTTGGCGAACAATGGTCCACATCTTTGGCCACCACGTTCTCCCGATTTAACTCCTTTAGACTATTATGTTTGGGGTAGGATAAAAAATGAACTCAACTCCCCTGACTGATAAAGAGGACTGCATAGAACGAGTCAGAAATGCGTTCAGGTTTGTTTAGATTTTTAGATTCATAGTTTTGAAACTCAATTTGGTTTTTAAACACTTTTGCAGATCTCTTCCTCCCGATGAAATAAGAAGAGCAACGCACGAAGCATTCCTGAGACGTATAAATAAATGTCTAGAAATTAACGGTCAAAACTTTGAGCATCTTCTCTAGTTATAACTGCGAGAGTTTGCCATGGTTCTCCTAATAGTAACTTGAAGTCGGTTTCAAGAAGGGGTGAAAAATCTACAGCATGGTTCAAATAACAGTTCTTGAAAATTTCATCTTTTTGGCGTGAAGGGAAAAGAAATAGCTGAAAATTCAAGACGAAAAACAGTTTTTTGTGAATAACTCAGAAGATATCCATTTTAGGGCAAGGGTGTGATGCATACACTCACATTATTTTTTAACGTAGATTCAATATCTGCCATAAAAAAATGGGGTTCTAATTTGAAAAAATTGATTTTTACGATTTTGTCATCCCTAACTTTGAAAGCGATTTTTTCACCCCCTGTATCATGAATCGCGATTTCGATTTTCAAAGTGGATACATCAATCTTACATCTTGAAAAATCCCAAAAATGAAAATTTTCCATCCAAAAACCTCGAAGTTATTCTTGTTTCAGCGGAGCTCTATTTTCGATTTTTTTTTTCGAATTTTCCCGCTCAGAGAGAATTTTCCAACCAAAACTGAAAAATGTTACATCAAAATAACTTGAAATTTTCTAAGGAATCTATTTCTGCAATAAAAAAATGGTGTTCTAATTTGAAAAACGGAAGTTGACGTCATTTCCGGAAAAACCGGAGGTGCTCATGCCTTGAAAATATTTTAGATTTCATCAGCATCGTGAAATACTTATAAGTGCTGAATTTCATGAAAATACGTTCAGTAGTTTCCCGTATAAATATGTGTGAGGTTCCTCGTGAAAGACCCTGTAGAGATAGCCTGGAACACAGTCTGACAACGCCGCAATTTATCATCTCTAATGCGGCCCATACACATGCTACTTTTTCGGCGTTCTGGCAGCTAGCGATGCCGCTAGCGACCAAATTGCCCAAAAGTCGCACGAAAAACGCCTGTGTATGTGTATCCGCTGCCACGCTGGCGATTCGCCGAGCAGAACGCAACGCCGGACGCCAAGATCAGACGTGTTTGATTTTAGTGTCAGGATAGCCCATAGATTAGAGGGATCTATGGGATAGCCGGCAAAACGTTTGAAAAACGCTTGTGTGTGTGTGCGAACCTCAACAATGGCTGAAAATCGACGCTTTGCACACCTTTCGCGTCAGCGAATGGCGAGCTACTAAGACGCTTGTGTGTGGTCATAATTCCACGAGCGTCTAGGACGCTCGTAAAACGCCAGCTACCAGAACGCGAGAACGCCGAAAAAGTAGCATGTGTATGGGCCGCATTAGAGGCATACTTCTTCAATGCGGTAGCGCTGGATATCGTATGTTTCCAATTTAGAACTCTAGTAAACTCATTGAATAGGTTTTCTTTTTCATTAAATTGAAAAACTACATTTCATTCTGCACAATATTATTGAGATCAAGTTGAAATAGAAACCAAGGCAGTTGTTATTCAATTCATTGTTCAGCAAGAACCACGAAAAGGTGTAGGGTTAACTATTGGCAAAAAAATTATAGACTTGAATGAAATTCTCAAAATAAAAATATATTCCCAAACATAACTATTATATAACACTAATACCGTAGGCTAATGAAAATTGTGATAATCATCTTAGAGCTTGTCTTGTTTTGGTTCTTACTATAATAGTGAGTTTCTGCTATCTACCAATGATTTTGTTTATTTTCCATTCGGTGGACAATAATATTGTAATTCGTATTTTCTACAAAATTTTTCAAAATTAAATTTGTAAATGTAAACCACAACTACAAGTCTCTGTGAATTCAGAATATCAATTCAATGTTATAAACAGTAAATTCACATAAAATTATTTTTTTATCTGAACTGTCTAAAAATGTTGATAAAACAAATTGATTAATTCCGAATCTGAATCCCCATTAATTATATTTCTGTAGCGGGAAAACAGATTAGTAAGTTGAGACCATCTGCTCGGGATAAGATCGAAAGGAAAAATCCATTTCAAATCACTGCAGGAAATCTGAACATTCTTAATGAATAATTTAAAATGAATAAGGTCCTTATTGTTTTCAACTGAAGCATCTACAAATGCAGACTTTTGGAAATTGAATACATATATAAAAATATACTAGCTGGCCGGCAGACTTCGTACTGCCTCCTCAACGCCTGCCCAACGCCAACGCCAACGCCAACTCCAAATCCAAATCCAACTCTAACTCCAACTCCATCTCCAACTACGACTCCGACTCCTACTCCGACTCCGACTCCGACTCCGACTCCGACTCCGACTCCGACTCCGACTCCGACTCCGACTCCGACTCCGACTCCGACTCCGACTCCGACTCCGACTCCGACTCCGACGACTCCGACTCCGACTCCGACTCCGACGACTCCGAATCCGACTCCGACTCCGACTCCGACTCCGACTCCGACTCCGACTCCGACTCCGACTCCGACTCCGACTCCGACTCCGACGACTCCGACTCCGACTCCGACTCCGACTCCGACGACTCCGAATCCGACTCCGACTCCGACTCCGACTCCGACTCCGACTCCGACTCCGACTCCGACTCCGACTCCGACTCCGACTCCGACTCCGACACCGACTCCGACTCCGACTCCATTTCCACCTCCATCTCCATTTCCACCTCCATCTCCACCTCCAACTCCAATCCAACTACAACTACTACAACTCCAACTACAACGCCAACTCCATAACCAATGCCAACCACAATACCTACTCCAACTTCAACTCCAACCCCAACGCCAACTTCAACGCCAACTCAAACTCCAACGCCAAAAACATTTTCCAGTAGACCAAATTGTAAATCTAAACCATTCTCGAATCTCCTCGAACACACACAAAAAAATTTCATCAAAATCGGTCCAGTCGTTTAGGAGGAGTTCAGTCACATACACACGCACACAAGAAATATATATATTAAGATATAGATTCTTTGAGCTTCTTGATCTCCCATCCAGATGTATCAATTTTTGTTGAAATATTATTAGAAAGGTCATCGAAATGTTTTATAAAATCGGAAAAAATGAAATACTCATATTTCTAGTCCATCTTGTTGTCTATAGTCTCAACTGAAATGTACTCATCTCAAAGTAGAAATCATCCAAAGGAAATTTCACTATTTACACACTGCAGTTTAATCACAGAACATACAAATACCCGACCATTTTTTTATCACTGCATTGCATTAATTCACCTTTCACACCGTTATACACAAAAATACCACGAAATGCCCGCGAAAAACAATAATGGTTAACTCCAGAATCAGAAGTAATCGTCCATTTACAATAACAACGTTCGACTGAATCGCCTGGCGTACGACTCAGAGCGGTGTTACCATTTTATCATCTTCCAGGCTAGTAGATCTAGGCGGCTGTGATAGAACCCTTTCTTTGAAATATTCTAACGAACGGTCTTCGTGAATCACCCTGTATACATATTATATTAATAGCAATATGCTCAACAATATAAATGTACTGTATAGAAAACTGAATATTGCAACTGTAATATGCAAATACAATATTCCAGCAATATTTCTGGTATATTGAAACTGCAATTGGATTATCATGGCAATATTTCCTGAATATCGAGTGCTGTGCGGTAACGTTTCAGAGCTTAGACAAAATCTTCAGAATTATTTTCCACACTGACAAATTTTAGAATAATATCCAGCAACAAATAATCCTGAAGATATTTTTCTGAATTTGGGAGAGAAAACCAAGAAAAAAAACACTGAATAAAGAATCATCTGTTCTCTTGCAAGTGGATGGCCCATGTTCACGAAGTCCACTTTCTTTCGTGGAATTGGATGTACGGGGGGTGTGAAATAAAAGTCTGATTTATAAATGGAGACAACAAACGTATATTTAAATATTCACCCATATGAATTCACTGTGTGTCGATTATTTGTGAACTATATAGTTGGGGTACACGGTGTGGTGCAAATATTTAATGAGGGGCTGGTCGCCAGGAGCAATGGCGGAAACTATGCTACTACGTATATCACATCTTTTATATAATTTCGAAGTTGGCTGTTCCCAAACATGCGGGCAGTCGAAGAGGTCATTTTTTGATCCGCATGCGATTTACCTAACCTAATGTGTCCTAAAAGTGATGAACAGTGAGTTCGTTAATTTACACAACACTAATATTTTTGAGGAGTGAGCGACGGGATAGGGAATAGAGTCTTTACGGCTCTATAGCGGCGCACGCGCACTTACTATTGCCTGATAATTCGTTTTTAAGGAGCCCCTCATATCCACACCAGCCACTAATTGTGTGATTTGGACCACTGTGAATCATTTTTTTTTTCATAAGCAGAGCTGGAGCTCGAAACATTTATTTTTATAAAAAATCTAATTCAATTTTTTCTGGACTGAAACGTTATCCAATTCCGTATGTTTATTTTTAATGGATTGATGATTTTGTCGTGAGCGTATTGGTTTGATATTTTCTATATGGACCTCCAGCTCTGCCCATTGCAGGATATTTCACAAATTCCGTTAGGTAATAATGTGAACTATACTCTTTTCAATCAGACCATGTCTGTACTTCAGAATCACAAATAAATCGATATATTTGGAAGAAAATTTGTGCGTAGTTGAATTGAACCTATAGAAGAAGAATTGAAAACTTGAGGAATTTTCTCAACTCCATAGTTCTTTTATTTTGTGAAATTAAATCTTCATTGATGAATAATCTTACGGTTTTTCAATTCTGATCCACTCATCCAAAAAACGCCCTCACAAGGGATTTTTCTCAGTCATATCGAACATTTTTAATTGGCCTAAGGAATACCTAAATTCCAATGAAAATATAGAAGATAGCTTTCAAGAATATTAAGCAAATATCGGATATTCGCTACTACTTTTGAGAACTATCTCGAAATTCTAAATTTGCACTATCATAATTTGGCTTAAATATAAGTATAATTAAGTTTTTGTACGCTATATTGATGATAAAATTATCGCCTAGAGCTCCATTATATTTCATGGAAATAATTTACAATAATGTGGTCATTTATTTCCTCAGAATATCCTGTTCCTTAACGAATCGTTCAATTATTATTCTACGAAGCTGTGGAAACATACTATAGGTTTCGGCTTTGTATTTCAATTTTTGTTGCCAACTCTAGATGTTTTTCTTTACCATAGACGGAGTACCCAACGGATATGAGAAAGAAGACCTACAAAACTTTTCAAATTAAAAAAATACGGCAATGATTGTCTCAATGTTGTTATTTTAATACTGAAAATTTTAATGCTAGTATTCCGAATCATTGATTTCCAACACAGTTTTGAGTATTGTTAGTTTATAATATAACATAAGGTGTGATACTGTTGTAAAAAATGAGGTGAATTTTTATTTTAAATTCTCGGAAATTATGAAACCCATTGGAAAAGGGAAAGAATAAAAAAATTAAAGGAAAAATAATTTACGGGTGATCTGAGGTCGGGATGTGGAAGGGGGTGAGTTTTTAAGGGTGAAAAACGGTTTATCTCGATTTTCTGCAAAACTACAAGTTATATGGAAAAAAAATTGAAGGGCAATGTTGTGGGTAAGAACAAGATCTACAACTTTTGTATTCACACTCTTTTCACATAACCTCAAGATTTATGTGAAAAATTCAAATAACCAAGCTTTTGGTTTTTTATTTTTATCATTCACAAAAAAAAATTTAATCAAATTGAGTGAAAACTTACCTTTTCACGTCCCAAATACACTGTAATTTTTTTGATTCGAAATATTTCTTCACTCCATTTTGACTCAAAATCGAAAAAGCAACCTTATTTTCAATCGATAATTCTCACGTCAAAATATCTGCTTTTTTAAAAAAGTCTGTTGATTTTTTTTTCGTTAAAATCTCTACTTCCTGATGGTGTGAAAAAAATATACATTACTATGGTAAATATACTCAGAAAATGCTACGAAGTAACTTCTAGTAAGGCCCAGACCCTCCTCGCCCCTTTCCCACTTCTCTATGAAATACCTTTCGACGGGCTATAATTTTCCGTAGGTCACTCAGGTATATAAGTTATCTTAAAAGAGCAATAAATAGGCATCTACGCATATAATTTAGAGAAGATTCTACAACTTTCTCAAAATATTGCAGATGTCTTATTAAATATTAACTTTATTAACTACCGACTTTTTTAAAAGGGCAGATATTTTGATTTAAATTTTTTCCATAGGACGTGTAGTTTTGCCGGAAATCGAGATAAACCATTTTAAATGCCTTAAAAGCTCACCCCTTTGTACTTCCCGACCTCAAATCACCCGTAAATTATTTTCCCTTCATTTTTGTTATATTCTCTTCCTTTTCCAATGGGTTCATCCTACTATCGTTTTTTTCTACTCCTAAAATTATCGACCCTGGTCTACTAAGCAGTTTCATCTCATTATCCAATTCTGCAGAGTTACACGTCTTTCTGTAGAAGTGTACAAATATGAGTTATTTGATTTGACTTTTCCTGATGTTTATAGAATGACTTTACTGTACGATATCGTTGAAGATGTATCCGAACTCCGTGGGTGATGAGTATATGTAAAAAAAAATACAGTAGGTACAACGAGTTGAAGGTGAACAGCCCCATTACGCGCATCGATATCAGTCGACGTTTCATTTAGAGCAATGCAAACAATTTGGAGACATAATTTTTCCCTTCAATGCGAATCTCAGTGGGTTTAGATACACCGTTTTGGAAATCTTGAAACAATGATTCTGACCACCATCACGGAAGATGAGACCTGGATGTATGCACGACCCGAACACAACCCACCCCTCATTCGAATACCATGAAAAAGAAGTCGACCAAGATTCAAGGTCATGCCAAACCAAACTGTTAAAGAGGAATAGTATTTGAGAGTTTTCGTCATTGGCCTAAAGCTGTTCCTAGTTTTTGCTCCGAGACGATGCACCGTCCCAAAACATTTCGCCAAGAACCCAACGTATGTTATGCCACAACCCCCCATTAACTTGTTTCTACTCCTTTCAACATCTGTTCGACAAACTCAAAACACCACTGGAGGAACACCATTTCAAATCGGTGAGGATATAAAAGCTGAATTGGAAATGACTCATCTGACTGTTTCAAGGTCATACATGGCAGAAAACGTTGGCATAAGTGCATTCTGCCAGGGAGTATTTATGAGGCCATGAAATTTATTCTTCGTATTACAAATTCACCTTATTTTTTATTGTTTGGTATATCCAATGGAAGCATCTTTGGAATACTGGGATGATGTGTGTATGTTAAGTTTTGGGTTCCAAGCTAGTAAGTGAGTGTCTTGGTCCGCCAGGTCTAGGAAATGAAGAATTTTATAGGAAACACATAAGAACGTTCTACCTTAGCACTGAAAATACTACAAATATTCGAGGTGCTTAGTTGTAAGTGGTCGAGGGGCTCTTATCTATAAGATCTTTCGGAAGAATACGCGTAAGGTCGTTAGACCTCACGAATCTATATATTTACACATAAAAAACGATAATTCGATAGATATATGTATATATTGCACCGCAAAATAAACTGGTGGAGGTTCTGTTGGCCATATTTGTCAAAAATTAGGTCTGATTTTCGATGCACCGTGCCATTAGGCTGAAACTTGTGCTAAGGGGCCCAATCTGGCCCCCTCTGAGTTATTGTCGGTTCTTGTGTTACCCAAAATTTCGACCTTTTTACAAGCTTTCTTTTCTAATCAGGTGGTGTACCTCCACCTGATCGAGATGTTGGTGAATGAGGATGGATCAGAGTCCTGTATAATGGCGAATTCACGAAGCGTGGATAACTGTCTCTGTGCATCAGCGTGTATATCTGGAGTTGTGCTTCGTCGAAAGTATGCGGTGTTGGTTTCACCATGTTGCGATTCACAATGTCTCGTACTTGCGCATCCAGGGACACCTGAAAAACACCAGATTTCAAAGACAAACTCGACAAACTGATGCCGTGCATAGGCGAAATGTTAGCTATGGGATTGTATGGCTCAGCTCAAACTTATCTGGTCGTAGAACATTTTAGTGACTTGCAGTCCTATTTATTTGTTGCGATTTAAGGATATTTTGGGAGATGAATTCATCCCTAAATGATCCCTTCCTGGCATTTCTCTCCCAAACTCTGAAAAATACAATCTTGCCTAATAAACAGTAACGAAGCAACATCAACGATAAAACAGTATACATTCAAAATGAACGGACTGGCAGAGATAAATCTCTAGAGTAAACCAAATAATATGGCATCATCAAAGTTAAGTAGTGGCAGACCGGTTCCGTCATTGTTTGGACTCATAAGTACTACGCATAACTCAACGATGATGACGAACTCGACGAGGAAGAGGGTCTTTATTATGCTGGGGCACACTAGAGCGACTCTGCGAATATTCGCGATTTCGCGACAAGTGTGGCCAGATACTTCGTCGAATATCGGAGACGAATATACTTCGCCAGGCTGTCGGTAAACTGGTACTCATCAAAGGGTTTTTTATGATACAATATTCGACTTCAGAGTTCAAGTTTGATTTCGGAGAAAACTTACGACTTTTAGTAGATAATAATTCAGCAATGAAAACATTGCGATAAAGCCATAAAAATCTTCGCCCGCTAGTGTGGCCCCAGCATTAAAATTCAGCAATCCCTACTGAGTACTAAGCAAACAGAAGTGACACCTGGCGCACAACCAATCAAGCTCCTCGACTACGGTTGTTTTATCGTGGATGTTGTTTCGTTACCTTTTATTAGGTCCCATATATTGCTTCTGAAGAATATCTAGTGATTCTAACGCAGACGCAATTTCAAAATAAGGCATTTCTTATTTCATAGATATTTTTCAGAGTTTGGGAGAAAAAACCCACCGCCGGAGTAAGCGACTCATAAAAGAATTTTAAAATAAGTTTTCAAACATTTGAAGATATAGGAATGTAAATTTTGTAGAGAAGAATGATAATATCTCCAGTACAATTGAACTAGAGAGATACCGTTGTTAATAAATCAACAAGTCCACAGCGTCCTGCCAATAAACCTGCTTATGCGAAGAGTTCACAAATCGAATTAACACCCTGGAGATTTCATTGATTTGCCAAAAAGCAAGAACAGACAGGTTTAAGACATCTTAGTCTTCATTTTTCAATACCTCCGGTATTCCGCAGGGTTCTCATCTCAGCCGTCTGCTCTTTATGATTTACATCAACAACATGGCAGAGTGCTTCTGTTCTTGTAAGTTCTTACTTTTTGCCGATGATCTGAAGTTGTTTATGATGATTCGTTCTCTGAATGACTGTCTTGAACTCCAGTGTGATCTGGATATATTGACCCAATATTGTGAGGATAATTACTTGTTCCTTCATCTTGATAAATGCACAAAAATTTCATTTACCAGAAACATCAGTAAAATCTCTTTTCAGTACACACTTAACCAAAGAATCGAATATTGTCAGAGATCTGAGGATTACACTTGACTCCAAATTGCTATTACATGCTCAAGCAGATAGAGTTGTCACATCCTGCCTTAAGATGCTTGGCTTTGTGCTTAGGCATGGAAAATCCTTTCAACAAAACGAAACAACCCGAGATACGATTGTTATATTCGACTTTTGGAGTCTGTTCAGAACAATTTCATTCGGTTTCTATCTTATAAGAACCGAATGATAATTGAAAATCATGATTACACGTATGCTCGTCGAGTTTTTCGACTTTCCAGTCTAGTCGATATAAGATCCATAAATGATGCTTAATTTATGTTTAAGCTTCTGGTTTGATGGTTGCTCCAGGCATTTTGGAGATGATTTCCTTCATGGTTCCTGATCTTAGGCTGAGATCCAGTGCCTTGAGAAGAAAGAACTATACCGCGAATTCCCCACTCATAAGAATGCCGAACACTTCCAACCTACTGGCCCCTCACATAGATTTCTTTTGCTCCTCTGTGGTGACTCTCAAGAAGCCGCTGAAGCGTCTCCTTCTGTTTTCAAGTTCTGCGTGAAAATTATGTACAATTTTTTTTCTTCTATATATTTGTAAGTTATTTCATAATTGTGTCATGTATGAATTCTTTATTTTAGTTTTAATTTATTTATTTATTTATTTAAATTAAAGTGTCTCGGCTACTGGGCCATTGACACAGGGTACAATGCTTGATTTTCCTATGTATTACAGATGTAGTTGTACTAAATTGATCACAAGATATGTAGATTTATACAGAAAAATTGAAATGTACCTACATGCATTGATTATATGTACTTGTATAATTGACATTCTTTGAGGAACTTTAGTGCTGTTTCAATTTGAGTTGCTGAGCTGAGGATATCCTTTACATGTTCTTTCAGTCCTAATCGATGGCCGATTTCATCGTAGTGTGAACAGCGAGATAGAAGGTGTTCCACAGTTAATCGAGTATCTCGGCAGTAATCACATATAGGTGGTTCTTCTGATGACATCAAGTAACCGTGTGTCAACCTAGTGTGGGCTATTCTTAGTCTTCTCATTACTATTTTGTCGTTCCTATTGAGACTGATATTTACCGGGGAATTGATTTTAGACTGGATTGCTTGTAGCTTGTTGTTACTGCTATTCCATTAGGCTTGCCAGTTTTGAAGAGTTCTCAATTTTATTGTTGCCCTTAGGTCTGAGTGAAGCTGAAAGTTTGTGATGGGAAAGTTAGATGATCGTGCCAGTTTTGCTGATTGGTATGCAGCTTCATTTCCTTCTATACCCACATGAGATGGTATTCAAATTATGGTCGTAGAGATTTCTTTGTTGGTCTTGAGTGTATGACATCGTTCTTGAATTTTTTGTACCAATGGGTTCCTAGAGTAGATGTTGGATATCACTTGAATTGAGGAGAGCGAGTCTGTGAATATTGCAATATGGTGGCCTAGGGTTATGGTGCTGAATAGAGACTTGTAGATTGCGAACAGTTCACCAGTATAAATGCTACAGATAGGTGGAAGTTTGAAGGATACTGGATTATTGAATTGGTCGATAATTGAGCATGCAATTCCGTGTTCATCTTTGGATGCGTCAGTGTAAAATACAACATAAAATTTTTCATGGGCTTTCAATTCAAGAAAGTATTGTTTTAGAATTGTACCATGGGTTTCCTGTTTATTGTATCTGTGTAGAACTGTGTTGAGCTTTGGTTGATATCTGGTTTTGAGTTTTGAGTAGGTAATGGAAACTGAAGAATTAAGATCTATAGATTCTGAGTGCTTCCGGAAAAGTTGTGGAATCGACAGCAACGTCATAGGGTGTGTAATGGTGGGGCAGTTTGATGTTCTCTTCAGATGGTGTGCGGGATGGTTTGGCATAGCAGACACCTTCGAAGCATACGAGAGAAGAATTTGCTGTCTACGAAGGTTGAGAGGGATTTCTTGTGCTTCTACATGAAGGCTTTCAGACGGGCTAGATCCGAATGCTCCAAGAGAGATACGTAACGCTGTATTGGGTACAGTATTCAGCAATTTCAGATTTATTCTGCTTGTTGTAGAATAAAGAATGCTGCCATAGTCTAACTTTGATCGAATTACTGACCTGTAGATTCTCAGTAGGATTTCTTCATCGCATCCCCAGTGATGATGAGATAGAGTTCGAAGGATGTTCATAGTTTTCATGCATTGGTCTTTGACGTTTTTGATGTGAGGAGTCCAGGTAAGTCTCTGATCTAAGGTCATTCCTAGGAATTTTACTTGGTCAACTAATTCCAAGGGTTTGTTGTTGATTGTAAGGTAGGGATCCACAGTTGGATGTCTTCTAGTAAAACGAATAAGTTTTGATTTTGAGGGGGAGAAGTTAAATCCGATGTTTTTAGACCAAGTGGTGATATCATCAAGAGTATTTTGTAACAGTTTGCATGTACTGTTTGTGTTTTTACCTGAACAGAACAAGAAGAGGTCGTCAGCAAATAGAACTAGTTTGATTGGAGCTCTGATAATGTTGCATATGTCGTTGATGGCTAATAAGAACAAAGTTAATTCATGTAAAAATGTGGTTTAATTTCTAACTGAGCGAACATTGTTCTTGAGATTCCGTCCTGTTTGTGTTCCAGTGTGATAAATAAATCAGTGTTTTCTAGCTCTCCACAAATTCAACTAAACCAAGCCGTGTTAAGTTTTCCATAGGTGGCCTTGGTGTTTATTGGATTTTTGAACTCTATTCATAAGTATAATATTTAAACGAACTCATTTCGGAACCCTATTGACAGAACGCCATGGACTTGTTGCTTTATTAAAAACGGTATCAGCCATTTTCAATAATAATATTATTTCAGTATTTGCCTTGAACATGGAAAAAACGGAAATATTCAAGATATAGATACTACCTCTTTTGGGGACAATATAGATATATAATCCTCGTAGATGATCCGCGCCATTTCTTCTACAACTTCAGGATTCTCCTCCCGCTTCAATTCCTCACAAGCCAACCAAAAAAGTATGTTTTCTTCGGAATATTCGCATCTCAAGAAATCTCTGAAGACTTTTCTTCCGGCTAGAAACAAATGTTTGCATGTTCTTTTCAATAAAATAAGATGAGCAACATTTACCTTGGCTGCGCATCAGTTTATCGAAAGATCTTCCCCAACTTCTGATTTCCTCCATGCTATAACTGCGAAAAAAAGAGTAATGTCAGATGAAAAAGTACAGACCGATGCATTTGCTCTACACTGGAATCAGCATGAATCTGGTAAATGGGTGTACCTTATTTAACTTTGAATAGAACGAGCCATGGTGACTTCGAACGAGCCATGGTTCCTTCCAGTAATATAAATTTGATTGGGCACTTCGTTTTTGCTATACAAGGAGTTTTATGATATTCCCAAAAAATTGTCTTCCTCATAGCTCGGAAACTACTGTTTCGATTTGGTTCAAAGTATCAGAGATCAACATATTAAGTCAAAATGAAACCTAATAAAAAAATTCTGAATATCAGGATCGTAGTAGTAAAATACAGATTTATCCGATTTGGGTTTGTAAACACCTGTACATGATTTTCGAAAAAACTGATTATCACTTCCAAAGCGAGGGGGAAACCGCTGACAAAAATGTGTACACCAGAATTCCAACTCAACCGGAATTTCATTGGAATTCAATAGGAATTCATTAGGAATTCAATAGGAATTCTTTTGAAATTCTATTGGAATTCTATATTCTTGCAAACCAGAATTCCTAGCGGTTTACCCCTCGGTTAGAACCAACTATTTGGAGGTGTATACATGATTGTCCGATAGGTGTCGCACTCTAACATCAACAGGAATTCTAGATAATTCAATAGGAATTCTGCAGAATTCCATGGAATTCAATAGGAATTCCAGAAATTCAATAGGAATCCATTAGGAATTCCTCGGAATTCTAAGGGAATTCCATGGAATTCTACTTTCTTGTATACCATAATTCTTAGCGGTTTACCCCTCGTAAGTTCGAGAAAGTCAAAGCTTTGTTTCTTGAAATAATTCGTGATATTGTCACATTTGTTTACTTAAAATAATCAAGAATTTTCTTTAACTCGCAGTTAGAATTATTGGATCTATTCAATTTGAACTTAGTAACAAAAATTTCTATATCTTGTCAGAATAACGGCCTAACAAAAATTGCACAATATCAGGATCGTACTGAGGAAGAATCGTTCCTCCAGAAGAAGGTTTACTGAACACCCTGTACATAGTTGAACGTGTTCATTTCTGTAATTTTGTAGAGTTATCGCATTTCTTTTTTCTCTACATAATATTCTTGAATATTCTATGAGAATTCATAACTGGAAGCTGTTTGCACCAATTTACTTTGAATTTAATGATATTTTAAGATCCAATATGTTGAAATAAATAAGGTATATTTGACTATATCCAACATAAAAAACGCTGATTATAGCAAGCTTCTGATTGAGTGAAATTAGCAGTAAAAAAATAATTTCAAATTTTATTATGATAACATTGGTCCCAGATCTCGAAATATACAAATACGATCCAATTTAAACTTGGTCATTAGTTGTAGAATGCCAACGTGCAGATATTTTCAGAATTTCGAGGAAATCGTACCACTAGAAAAAAAATATTTTCTTCAAAAGTTTTACTCCTATATTTAAATCGGGGGACAAGTTGGATGCCAAAAACTACCGTCCTATCAGCCTGGTACCAATTGCCGCAAAAATATGTGAGAGAATAATCCTGGAGAGAGTCACTCAATTCGCTCTTCAGAACAACTTAATTCCCAGGGAACAGCATGGTCTCTTGCCTGGCCGTTCTGTGTTGACCAACCTTTTGTTGTGTGTGGACGAGTGGTCACGTATGCTGGACAGAGGTGTTCCCGTTGACGCAGTCTACCTCGATTTTTCTCGTGCTTTCGATCGTGTTCCACATAGGCGCCTACTTCTGAAACTCGAGAATTTGGGTATTCGGGGTTCCCTTCTTCGGTGGATCGGATCATTCCTCTCAGATCGTAGTTTTCGCGTGCGTGTAGGTGATTCTCTATCGACCACGAGACCTGTTCTTAGTGGGGTCCCCCAGGGTTCGGTGCTGGGTCCTATTCTTTTTCTCCTCTATACTTCGGATATGCCGAGAACTATTCGATCTCATTGTTCGCTTTTTGCCGATGACTCAAAAATATTTGGCAGTCCCCTCATCGATCCTGGTGCTATCCAGCAAGACCTTGATGCCCTCTACGATTGGTCTGCAAATTGGTGTTTACCTCTGAATCTCCAGAAGTGCGCTGTTGTTCACATGGGAAGGAATAATCCAGCAGTCGAGTACACTCTTGGTGGCTGCGTGATTTCTTCGGAGAGCTCCCACTGTGACCTTGGAGTAGTGGTTTCCGACGACTTTTCTTGGTCTAATCACACCCTACATGCTGTCAACAAGGCGAAGAGAATTCTTTATCTCCTAAGTAGATCATTTTCCCGTTGCGATCCGACCACCTGCAGAATCCTATTCACTACATATGTGCGCCCTATACTGGAATATGCTGGACCAGTTTGGTCTCCGTCTCTGGTTCGTGATGCACAACTACTCGAGAGTGTCCAGCGTCGTGCGACCAGGATCCCTTATGGTGTGCTTCGACCCAGTTATCCTGAACGGCTATCCATTATGAATCTTCCCCTATTCTCTGATAGAAGGATTCGAAGTGACCTTATAATCACATACAGAGCTCTGAATGGATTTTTCAGCACAGACCTGGGAGGAATTTTCACCTTAAACACTAACGAACGATTGCGTGGCCACAGGTTCAAACTACGGAGGGAAAACTTCCGAACAACACAGAGGGAGTACTTTCTATCCAATAGAGTGTTTTCGTCTTGGAATCGTTTACCATCTGCCATTGTGGAGGCCTCCAACGTCAATACATTCAAAAATCGATATGACAGGTGGAATCGGGGGCGGACGTGACAATGGTCAATTTGTTTTTTTTTTTCCTTTCATTAAATTTTTCAATTCCTAATCATTGTGAACAAACTATTTTTTTTTTCTTGAGCCATGTGCATTAACTTTCATTTTGTTATTCTGTGAGTTTATAGATTTCTTAACTCTTATCAAATAAATAATAATAATAATAATAATAACATTTCAGTAAATATTGTCAGACTCCGTTGAAATCCCGAACAAACCTCCGAGTCGCTATTTTACAATCGAGTACTAGATTTCAGCTCGAACCGCTTTGTATTTTAGGAGTTATTGTGAAAATGAAATTTCGAACAGGTAGGTATCTATTTCTGTGGAATAATGTTTCCTCAATAACTCGAAACATAGAGATCTGATCGAATTGAAACATGGCAATCGGCTTTAAAATGCCGATGAGCAAAATTCGTAGAATTTTGTGAGGATCACTAGAAAAAAATGTTTTTTCTTCAAAAATTTAATATTTCAGAAACTATCTGTCAGATTCCGCTGAAATTCTGCTCAAACCTTCAAGCCACTATTTTACAATCGATTACCGGATTTCAGCTCGATCGGTTTCATTTTCATAGGAATTATTCTGAAATTAAAATTTCGAACTGGTATCTCCTTCTTTTGGAATTTCAAGTCATGTAAATCTCAGAATTGTAAGAACACCTAGATGGCCGAGATGTTTGCTTCCTTGCCTGCCGCGCAGAAGATTCAGGTTCGAATTGGCTGAGTAAGTTCAATATTTTATTTATTTTAAAATTTAAAAAAAAAACTTTTTTCACGTGTAAATCCTAAGAAGACAGCTTGGAGGTTCATGCAGTATTTCGTGGGGTTGACTGAGGCGTGAATAGACAATAAAACATGCACGCAAAAGCTCCTGACTCTACGTCAGTGCTTTCCTCGAATTTTGTAGTGAATGCTGATCATTTTGCAATGTTGTGATGGTGTTAAAACCTTCATGTTCTTTTGTAATATCCTGACCGAACAAACTGTCAAAAAGATTTATTCATCACATGTAACAGTGTTGCCTTTATTACAATTCGCACTACTAGAGCACTGATTCCAGGAAGTTTCCGATGTTCATTGGGTTTTATCTTGCATAAATTCCCCACTGAAACAGAAATATTCTCTTTCCCCAAGAGAGGTCGTTATACTCGAATTCGTTATTGATCTGCATTTTTACCAGGTGTGGGCAGATTATGTATTTCATAGACGGAACACGACAGAATAGTTGGTTCATTATTCAGATTAAGAAACATAAGGAATTGTGTAGCAAATAATATTTTAACCACCTAGGAACTTCACACACTCACTCAGAAGTTCTTAGAAAAGGACAAAAGAGTTAAAAGCGCTGCAAATTTTGCACAGAAGTCTAGGATTGCCTCTCGAGAAACTGCAAGTATAGAATTTATCTTCAGGTTAGGAAAAAGAGTAAAATATCGCAGAAATTCAGATTTTTCTTTAGCACAGTATGATGGCAATTAATGAAAAGTTTCTTCCTTGAATGCTAAACTTCACATTAGACGATAAATATTATTCCTGCAGTTTAGTTATTCTTAAATCACTTAACGAACATAACGAAAATGAGACAGAAGATTGTAGTAAGCATATCTGAATATTTTGTTCAAAATTAGATTTGCTATTTCCGAAATTGCTTTTACTTTTTCCGAAATTTATATAGACCGTTTTCACAGCTTTTATAAGATATGAATACATTTCGTACCATTTTAATGACATACTTGAGTAATGAGAGAATCGTCTAAGATCACAGAATTTTTTATTCTGACATATGTATTCTATCAGAATTGAAATTCGTTAAATATCTAATAATATGCGAAAGAACTTACGTCTCGACTAATTTTAGGATACGATAATATTGAAATTGCGCGAGAATTAGCACGTCAGCATTCTACAAGTAATTACCGAGTTTAGAATGGATCGGATTTGTATATTTTGAGTTATAGAGAAAATAACAACATTTCAGATGAGTATCACTCAGAAACCGATTATGCCTAATAACGAACATAAATGTTGCATTCGGATGGGCAACGTACCCTGAAAATTGCAAGTCGCTATCTCTTTCCGCTATCAAGTTGTCGTGAGATAAAGGGTTTTCCAATAAGAGGTGTTATTTTGAATAGCCCGCTATTTCGGTAGATGTCACTTTTGAAGCTGTCATTTTTTGACATTTGACAAGTAGAAACTACGCCATTAATGAAAATAGAACGATACACCCTTCAAGAACGAATTGAAATTATTAAAATTCACTATAAAAATTGGTTCAAGCACTGACGTGAAGTCAGAAGCTTTTGCGCGTATGTTCTATTGTCCATTCCTCTGTATTGGACACCCTTAATCGAATTTACCATGGTTAATTATGTTGTCCATTCTCCTGTATTGGACACTTAATTCGAATTTACCATAATTCGATTAAGGGTGTCCAATACAGAGGAATGGACAATAGAACATACGCGCAAAAGCTTCTGACTCCTGGTGCTATCCAGCAAGACCTTGATGCCCTCTACGATTGGTCTGCAAATTGGTGTTTACCTCTGAATCTCCAGAAGTGCGCTGTTGTTCACATGGGAAGGAATAATCCAGCAGTCGAGTACACTCTTGGTGGCTGCGTGATTTCTTCGGAGAGCTCCCACTGTGACCTTGGAGTAGTGGTTTCCGACGACTTTTCTTGGTCTAATCACACCCTACATGCTGTCAACAAGGCGAAGAGAATTCTTTATCTCCTAAGTAGATCATTTTCCCGTTGCGATCCGACCACCTGCAGAATCCTATACACTACATATGTGCGCCCTATACTGGAATATGCTGGACCAGTTTGGTCTCCGTCTCTGGTTCGTGATGCACAACTACTCGAGAGTGTCCAGCGTCGTGCGACCAGGATCCCTTATGGTGTGCTTCGACCCAGTTATCCTGAACGGCTATCCATTATGAATCTTCCCCTATTCTCTGATAGAAGGATTCGAAGTGACCTTATAATCACATACAGAGCTCTGAATGGATTTTTCAGCACAGACCTGGGAGGAATTTTCACCTTAAACACTAACGAACGATTGCGTGGCCACAGGTTCAAACTACGGAGGGAAAACTTCCGAACAACACAGAGGGAGTACTTTCTATCCAATAGAGTGTTTTCGTCTTGGAATCGTTTACCATCTGCCATTGTGGAGGCCTCCAACGTCAATACATTCAAAAATCGATATGACAGGTGGAATCGGGGGCGGACGTGACAATGGTCAATTTGTTTTTTTTTTTCCTTTCATTAAATTTTTCAATTCCTAATCATTGTGAACAAACTATTTTTTTTTTCTTGAGCCATGTGCATTAACTTTCATTTTGTTATTCTGTGAGTTTATAGATTTCTTAACTCTTATCAAATAAATAATAATAATAATAATAATAACATTTCAGTAAATATTGTCAGACTCCGTTGAAATCCCGAACAAACCTCCGAGTCGCTATTTTACAATCGAGTACTAGATTTCAGCTCGAACCGCTTTGTATTTTAGGAGTTATTGTGAAAATGAAATTTCGAACAGGTAGGTATCTATTTCTGTGGAATAATGTTTCCTCAATAACTCGAAACATAGAGATCTGATCGAATTGAAACATGGCAATCGGCTTTAAAATGCCGATGAGCAAAATTCGTAGAATTTTGTGAGGATCACTAGAAAAAAATGTTTTTTCTTCAAAAATTTAATATTTCAGAAACTATCTGTCAGATTCCGCTGAAATTCTGCTCAAACCTTCAAGCCACTATTTTACAATCGATTACCGGATTTCAGCTCGATCGGTTTCATTTTCATAGGAATTATTCTGAAATTAAAATTTCGAACTGGTATCTCCTTCTTTTGGAATTTCAAGTCATGTAAATCTCAGAATTGTAAGAACACCTAGATGGCCGAGATGTTTGCTTCCTTGCCTGCCGCGCAGAAGATTCAGGTTCGAATCGGCTGAGTAAGTTCAATATTTTATTTATTTTAAAATTTAAAAAAAAAACTTTTTTCACGTGTAAATCCTAAGAAGACAGCTTGGAGGTTCATGCAGTATTTCGTGGGGTTGACTGAGGCGTGAATAGACAATAAAACATGCACGCAAAAGCTCCTGACTCTACGTCAGTGCTTTCCTCGAATTTTGTAGTGAATGCTGATCATTTTGCAATGTTGTGATGGTGTTAAAACCTTCATGTTCTTTTGTAATATCCTGACCGAACAAACTGTCAAAAAGATTTATTCATCACATGTAACAGTGTTGCCTTTATTTCAATTCGCACTACTAGAGCACTGATTCCAGGAAGTTTCCGATGTTCATTGGGTTTTATCTTGCATAAATTCCCCACTGAAACAGAAATATTCTCTTTCCCCAAGAGAGGTCGTTATACTCGAATTCGTTATTGATCTGCATTTTTACCAGGTGTGGGCAGATTATGTATTTCATAGACGGAACACGACAGAATAGTTGGTTCATTATTCAGATTAAGAAACATAAGGAATTGTGTAGCAAATAATATTTTAACCACCTAGGAACTTCACACACTCACTCAGAAGTTCTTAGAAAAGGACAAAAGAGTTAAAAGCGCTGCAAATTTTGCACAGAAGTCTAGGATTGCCTCTCGAGAAACTGCAAGTATAGAATTTATCTTCAGGTTAGGAAAAAGAGTAAAATATCGCAGAAATTCAGATTTTTCTTTAGCACAGTATGATGGCAATTAATGAAAAGTTTCTTCCTTGAATGCTAAACTTCACATTAGACGATAAATATTATTCCTGCAGTTTAGTTATTCTTAAATCACTTAACGAACATAACGAAAATGAGACAGAAGATTGTAGTAAGCATATCTGAATATTTTGTTCAAAATTAGATTTGCTATTTCCGAAATTGCTTTTACTTTTTCCGAAATTTATATAGACCGTTTTCACAGCTTTTATAAGATATGAATACATTTCGTACCATTTTAATGACATACTTGAGTAATGAGAGAATCGTCTAAGATCACAGAATTTTTTATTCTGACATATGTATTCTATCAGAATTGAAATTCGTTAAATATCTAATAATATGCGAAAGAACTTACGTCTCGACTAATTTTAGGATACGATAATATTGAAATTGCGCGAGAATTAGCACGTCAGCATTCTACAAGTAATTACCGAGTTTAGAATGGATCGGATTTGTATATTTTGAGTTATAGAGAAAATAACAACATTTCAGATGAGTATCACTCAGAAACCGATTATGCCTAATAACGAACATAAATGTTGCATTCGGATGGGCAACGTACCCTGAAAATTGCAAGTCGCTATCTCTTTCCGCTATCAAGTTGTCGTGAGATAAAGGGTTTTCCAATAAGAGGTGTTATTTTGAATAGCCCGCTATTTCGGTAGATGTCACTTTTGAAGCTGTCATTTTTTGACATTTGACAAGTAGAAACTACGCCATTAATGAAAATAGAACGATACACCCTTCAAGAACGAATTGAAATTATTAAAATTCACTATAAAAATTGGTTCAAGCACTGACGTGAAGTCAGAAGCTTTTGCGCGTATGTTCTATTGTCCATTCCTCTGTATTGGACACCCTTAATCGAATTTACCATGGTTAATTATGTTGTCCATTCTCCTGTATTGGACACTTAATTCGAATTTACCATAATTCGATTAAGGGTGTCCAATACAGAGGAATGGACAATAGAACATACGCGCAAAAGCTTCTGACTTCACGTCAGTGCTTGAACCAATTTTTTTTTCGTGTTTTTTTTTTATTTTCTAGGGG
The DNA here is from genome assembly GCA_937662695.2 of Halyzia sedecimguttata. Taxonomy (NCBI): domain Eukaryota; kingdom Metazoa; phylum Arthropoda; class Insecta; order Coleoptera; family Coccinellidae; genus Halyzia; species Halyzia sedecimguttata. Next base: position 19,784,462 of record OW569420.2, on the reverse strand, counting down.
TGCGGTTCTTAAATTTTTTTTTTCGTCATTTTTTTCAAATTTTCTAGGGGTACGGTTCTTACAAAATTTTAAACACGTCTTTATGCTGATTTTCTACTACTAGTTACCAAGCTTCAATTCAATCGAATCTTTATTGTTTTAGTTATCAAGGAAATAATATTCCAGGTGGATATAACTCGGAAACCGTTAAACCGATTATGCCCAAAAACAAACTCAACTCTCCTTCTCGGATACGCAACCTACCCTGAAAATTACATGTCCCTATCTTCTTTCGTTCGAAAGTTATCGAGGTAACGGTCACCCATTTACTGAACTCACACAAGAATGCTCGAATCTCCAACAATATTCAACCGATTGTGTTAAAACTTGAAACTTGGCAGTAGAGTTAGGTTATAAACGCTCTCGCAAAATTTCAGCAATTTCGAACGGATAGTTACTGATATATAGAATTTTTTTTTTTTATTTTCAATGATTTATTAAAAATTTTATACAAATGCTATCCTCACCAAATTTTGCAAACATTTTTGCGTTGGCATTCTACAACTAATAACCAAGTTTGAATTCAATCGGTTCTCTATTTTTCGAGTTAATGAGGAAAAAAAAACACCAAATTTCAGAAAATTTCAGATGGCTATAACTCTTAAACCGTTTAGCCGATTATGCTCATAAACAAACTCAAATGTCGCATTCAGATGCACAACCTTACCTGAAATTTTCAAGCCGCTATCTCTTTCCGTTCTCAGGTTATCGTGACAACAAAAATATTTTTTAATAATTTTTTTAAAATTTTCTAGCCTCATGATTCGCCCAAAATTTCACAAACGTGCTTAGGTTCATATTCTACAACTACTCACCAAGTTTCAATTTGATCGGATTTATATTGGTTGAAAACAAAATTATTACTCGGAAACCACTGGGTCGATTATGCCCATTAACGAACTTGTCCGTCGTATTGCGATGCGCCATCCACCCTGAAAATTTCAAGTCGCTAGCTCGTTTCGTTCTCAAATTATCGTGGCAACGGACGGCCAGACGGCCGGCCGGACAGAATCAAATTTGACCTCGAATTCTTCATTGGGGAGTCGAAGTGAATCGTTTGAGACCAATTTCGTCAAAAAATTCGAAAGTTACCGACATTTGGGCAAAACTATAACGCGATGTTCCCCAGAACATACGCGCAAAAATGGTGAAAATTTGGCAGAGACGGTTCGTAAAACTCGAACGTGAAGCACTTTGTCGGGCCGCAATAAAGAAATTGGTGGAAAAATTCGAGCTGTTGGGACGAGTTAGTTATGTGAAGAATAAAACCCGTGCACGTCGCTCAAGAACAGCCAAGATTATTGCTGCTGTAGCCGAAAGTGTTGAAGAAAACCCAGGTTTGTCCATTCCTCGTCGTACTTTGGAATTAAACATTCCACAAACGTCATTACCCCGTATTTTGCATAAAGATTTGGGTCTCAAGGCTTATAATGTTCAGTTAACACAAGAACTCAAGCCGGCCGATGATCAACAACGTCGTGTCTTTGCTGATTGGGTCGTTGAAATGCATGAAAATGATCCGGAATTCCATCGAAAAATCATCTTGAGTGATGAGGCCCATTTCCACCTCGGTGGCTTCGTCAACAAGCAAAATTGTCGCATCTGGGGCTCGAAAAACCCAAGAGTTATTGTTGAAAAGCCTTTATGCGGTTTATGGTCCGGCGGAGTCATTGGACATTACTTTTTCGAAAATGAGGCTGGAGCAACAGTTACGGTGAATGGATTGCGCTATCGAGAGATGATTAATGATTTTTTATGGCCGGAATTGGATGGTATTGATCTGGACAACGTTTAATTTCAACCAGACGGCGCCACGTGCCACACAAGCAACGAAACCATTGATCTTTTGCGGGAAAAGTTTCCGGACCGTGTTATCTCTCGAAGAGGTGATCACAATTAGCCACCGAGATCTTGTGATTTAACAAATTGCGACTTCTTCCTTTGGGGCCACGTGAAAGAGAAGGTCTACGCCAATAGCCCAGCGTCGATTCAAGACCTCAAAGATGGAATTCGTGAGGCTATCGAGGACATAGGGCAGCCACTTTGCGATTTGGCTATGGAAAATTTCATTAAAAGGATATGGTCCTGTAAGTGTGGTCGTGGTGCTCATTTGCCTGATGTTATTTTCCACTATTAACGGCATAGCTTCTTCTTTATAATGAAATGAACATCCGATCATTTATATTGAAAAATGACATTTTTCTTTGAATGTCAAGATAACACCTCTTATTGGAAAACCCTTCACATAATATTTTATCCATTTTTTTTTCAATTTTATAGTGACACTATCCTCACAAAATTTCACATACGTCTTTGCGTCGGTATTCTACAACTAGTCAACATGTTTCAATTCAATTTTTTGAGTTATCGAGAAAATAATATTCCAGATGGGTATAGCTCCGAAACCGTTAGGCTGATTATGCCCAACAACGAACATCTGGATGCGCACCCTACCTTGAAAATTGCACGTTCAAGTGATCGTGGCAACGGTCAGCCATCCACCTACTGAACTCACCCAAGTCTGCTTGGATCTTCAACAATATAGATCCGATCGTCTTCAAGCTTGGAACATGGCTGTAAAGTTAGGTTTTGAAGGCTCTGGTAAAATTTCAGCGAAGTCAGACGAATACTTTTTTTCAATGATTTTCTTAAAATTTTCTGGAGATACGATCCTCACGAAATGTTGCAAGAATTTTCGCGTTGGCATTTTACAACTAACTGCCGTGTTTGAATTGGATCGGATTCGTATTTTTTGAGTTATTGAGGACATAACCAAATTTCAGATGGATATAATTCCAAAACCATTTGGCCGATTATGCCTATTATTAACAAACTCAATTGTCGCATTTGGATTCGCAATCTACCCTAGAAATTGCAAGTTTCTATTTGTTTCCGTTCTCAAATAATTTCGAGATACATAATATGTTTTAATAATTTTTTTTTTAATTTCCTAGGGCTGCGATCCTCACAAAATTTTACTTACGTCTTTGTGTTGATATTGTACAACTGGTTACCAAGTTTCAACTCGATCAGTTCTGTATTTTTTCAAACCAAAATTAGTGATTGAAAACCGTTGGCCGATTGTGCCCATTAACGAACTTATCCGTCGCATTTGGATGATCATAGTGAAGTGTGTCACCGGTGTTCCTAGGACCTCTTTTAAATTCAGCGAACCAGTCAATAATGGTCGATTTTTCTGGTGCAGATTGCATATAACTCTCATCCAGCCAAGCTCTTGTTTCAAAGGTTTCATTCTCAAAAATAGAAATGCCAAATACATGGAATTCATTATATTTCGATTATTTCGAAAATAAAAAAAGTTTCATAAGAACAACTTCAACTTTCAATCTGAACGTCATGAAATTTCGACAGCTACCTTTTACTAATTTTACTTGTAGGAATAATCACTTCTGTATTGGTGGCAATCTGTGTGTCAGACCGGGAACTTATCAGAAGATGTAATACAAGAAAGCTGATTATTCGGGTCATCTCTTATTATCTTAGATGCCTCTTCAAGCGTAACATCCAATATTACAAATTCCTGAAAAATACCTGAAACAATAAAAGGGGAAGGAACCGTGATGCTGAGTATCACACGGTATAATAGAAATAAAACGCAAAACGGAAACGGCGGAATTTCATTTTATCAAAAAAATGTTAAGAAGAGTTATATCAAGCGTAGACTTGTAACGTTATGGGTGGAATGTCAACTGAGTGGATAAATAACATTTTCTGGATAAAACTTCCTCAATATATTGGGGGAAATTGATTAGATGTATTCGTTGGGATATACCAAGACGGAATATACAAGATTGGAATCAATTTCGTACCGAAAATTCAATTGCCCTCCTCTTTTATAGATGAAAGTGGATCGGATATTTGTGGCGTGGAACCGAAGTATGGAAAAACATTTTCGAACAGCTTATGTATCGTTCCAAATCTCAATAAATGGGATGAAATGACAATTTATCAGGTCTTATAATCTTGATAATATTGAGTCATTCTATATGAAGAAGTATTGATTGTATCCCTAGTTGGTAGAATGTTGGACCAGGAACCGGAGTTCAAATCCCGCGGCTAGGAAAGAAATTTCCTACAGTGCTGGGTCACCAGACAGAAGATAACACCTGATCTCATATCGCCTGTACATGGATGACTTAAAACTGTACGCTCCTTCCAAGGCAGCACTACAACAATTGAACTGAATATCGTTGCCGAATAAACCTCATGTAAGCAAAGTAAGAACTGAAGAAGCAGGAGAAAACATCTAACCAGAAAGGGGAAATATCATTCGGCACCTCGAAAATGAAAAAACTAATAAATTCCTAGGAATGAAACAGAGAGGTGCATTGGGGACAACCCAAATCAAGGATGCCTTAATAGCCAGCTACAAAAAGTACCTCTGAGGTATGGAAATCTCAGCTGTCCGGTAAAAAAGTTTCTGCTACGAAAAGCTTGGGAGTCCCAATAGTCACCCACTCTTTCGGGGAAGTGGACAGTGAATTAAATTCTCGAGCTCAACAGATCCACGAGAGAAGTGATGAACATGAACCTTAATCTGCATCCCAACTGTTCGTTACAGAGTACAACACTAATAAACGTTGGAAATGACAATAAGGGTATTGCGAAGTGAAGACTCGCTTCTGAAAATGAAAGCTCACCATGAAGTCAGGAATCAAGGAGCTTTCCCATTTAGGGCTGGACGGAGAGCATTGGAGGATCTCAGTATAACCGGCATTTCAATCGATCGTGAGTTAGCAGGAACACCGATCACGCTAACAGACCAAACAAGAGTAAGCAGATAAATAACACAGGTAAAATAGAAGACACTACCCGAAGATCACAAGAGTAAATATCTGCAATCCATATATTTCAGGAGTTTCAAAGACCAGGACCTGTCGGAAGAATTATCCTATGCCTTTTTGGAGTCAGCTGAGCTCAAGTCGGAAACGGAGAAATTTTTCATCGCTTGTTAAGATAGAGTGATAAATACAAGGTGATATTACCCATAACAACTTGGCAGATCCACCTTGGTAGTCCTCCTGCTCAATGAGCTCAAAGAATTGTTGATAACAGAAAAAAGAAAAATACAAGGATCGAATGTTTTAACTGAGGAGTATATATCCAGAGTATAAAGTTAGGGTTGTCGTATTAATCATAGGCCATCTGGGCATAATGACAGCGATCTACGACAATTAGTTATTCCAGCCTGTAGATCTGTGGCCTATGAATGCAAAGTAGTGTTGCCCATGAACTGTGACGGACGCTTGCAGCTCATCTCTTTTGTAAGGGACGCTGTAGGGGGCAGGACCAGGAACTTTTCCAAGGAATGTTCAAGAGATTTTTCAGTGGACAACCAAAAAAAAAACTAGAATCTCATACTCCTGAGAGTGCGGAGCGTCCCAGGGTAGCCTGTAAAAGGTTCTTCCTATCACACGGACGCAAGAAAAATGATAATATGAATCTCATTATCATCATCTTTCATCATAAATAGAACATTTTAATAGTGAACCTCTCAGAAAATTTAATAAGTCGGAAGGTTTAGTTTAACGGGTAATTCCACAAAAAAAACAGACAAAAATCATTCTGCTGGTACCTGCCGACACGTGTTTCTGCTAGTTGGCTTCTTCAGGACAGGGCAACCAAGAAACCAAGGATAAGATGGAATTAAAGTAAAAATAGGTGACACCACACCAGGAGCGAGCAACCAATTGTGCCTTCAGCTCTAGGACCTCCATTTTCGGAGGTAAACTATGGCATCGGCACGGAGGAAGCATAACCTTTCCACTTCTATATTTTTCTCCGCATGATCCATATTTCTATGTTTCATATCCTCGGGTTGAGCTCGCATCGCACAGGTTGCTTATGCTTCCTCCGTGCCGATGCCATAGTTTACCTCCGAAAATGGAGGTCCTAGAGCTGAAGGCACAATTGGTTGCTGGCTCCTGGTGTGGTGTCACCTATTTTTACTTCAATTCCATCTTTTCCTTGGTTGCCCTGTCCTGAAGAAGCCAACTAGCAGCAACACGTGTCGGCAGGTACCAGCAGAATGATTTTTATCTGCTCATTTTGCGGAATTACCCGTTAAACCTTCCCACTTATGTTTATTTCTCCGCATGATTAATATTTCTAAGAAAATTTAATTTATGTATTCTTTCTGTATTTCAACTATAACGTACGATTCTGATTTTATTCCTGCTTTTTCACCCTCGTTAGAATCTTCCCGCTCTCTTACATGTATATTTCAATCCATTCCCTCTAAAAGTCACTCAGTACAAATTATATTAGGTCTATGGTGAGTATAGAGGAGAGTGCCTTCTTCGCGCAAAAAAGAAATTCGACTCTCCCTTTATGCGGGTTTTATAAATGATCAATTCCCGATACTTCGTTGACAGTATGTATATTCTGAATATCATGTCAACGATCAACAATTTCATGATGGGTTCCATAGAATTAATGTAATAGCAGTTTCTACCCCTTGGAGTGCACCTAATTCAATAAAAACTTCAGGTTGTTCAGAAGATCATCCGATTCGGTTTCAGGAATTCATGTCCAATTCTGAAGGAGTGAAGCTCCGGGCAGACCCAGAATGGCTCTGTTCATTTAATTTTTCATTTCAATCACCTATTTCGTTATTAAAAGGTTTTTTTCTGGGTTTCCTCTCCCAAAATATCTATAAAATAAAAAATTATTATTTTGTGATTTGCGTCTGCGTAAGAAACACAAGATATTCGTCCGAAGCAATCAATGACTAACAAACAACAACGAAACACCATCAACGAAGAAACAACTATATCGTAACGTTTCGGAGACAATATCAGATTCCTTCGACAAAATAATTCTGAGTATTTTCGTTAAGTGTGTGACGAAGGAGTCTGATATAGACTCCGAAACGTTACGATATAGTTGTTTCTTCGTTGATGTTGTTTCGTTGTTGTTTGTCAGGCAACATTGTTCGATTGATTGCTTCTGACAAATATCTTGTGTTACTTACGCAGAAGCTAAACACAAAATAATAATTTTTTATTTTATAGATATTTTCAGAGTTTGAGAGAGAAAACCCAGAAAGAAACCTTTTAATAATGAGTATACCTCCAACAGTATCCTTTAATGATTACACATTTCGTTAAATAAACTTCCAAATCATTATATAGAAAATTCTGAATGGGTACAATGATGAAAGCATGTTTCGGACTCAATTGGTCCCCGTCAGCCATCTGTAGCTCCGACGTTCATCTACCTATCTATCTATGGTACCTAATAAGGTACCATATCAGACTTCGCTAAGGAGCAAATTTCGATATGAATGTCGCAAACGTCATCTAAGCGGAAAGGTATGGAACCTAGCGTTCACCTAAGTAGATTTCTGAGTAATAAAACCATACTCCCCAGTCATAACGATATGAAAATCGATAGGATATTCCTGCAGTAGTCGAAGGTATCGATAGAACTTAGAGTCAATAACAAAATAAACCTATTCGAACTTTTGTCTGAAAGATTAAAAAATGTATAAAGTATTGGTGAAACCCAGGGCCTTGGATAGTTTTTGTCTCTAGATTTCACCAAGAGCGGGAGAAAGATTTAATCTATACTGATACGTACGGTTGATCACATTCATAGTTCAGCAGGTCTGAATTGTTAGAATTCCTAGTTGGTCCGTAATCATCATTTCCTTTGCCAGGTGCTGAACTGAAAAGAGAAATGCTTGTTATTCGCTGGAAATATAGAAACTCCATCTTTAAAGTTTTTTGAAGAAAAGTCCATACCGAGAATTTGAATATATGAGTTGTTCAAAGCACTGGGCCATACACAGATTGATAAACTTACATTGCATAACATTTTGCAATTCTGTGCAGGTAATTTATTCAGGTAATACAGATACTTCCAATAGATATCTCTCGAGCTATTTCCGGGGCCTTTTGCGATATCCTGGTAGGTCAAAGAGCTCTATATCACCTCCAAAATACCTCAGAGAGGATTAGCCCAAATATCTCAGAGATATCGCATTGGGCAGCTCCCAAACCGCTCACCCTGGGGAATAGTTTGGGAGGTTCACTGGGATATCGCTGGGAGGTAGCCAAGAGCTCTATATCTCCTCCAAATGTCCGCCGAAGGGGATGAGCTCAGTAATATCACATGGATAAGTTCCCAAAATAGATCAACCCGAAGAATAGTTTGGGAGATTCACTACGATGTAGTTGGAAAGTTGCCAAGAGTTTTATATATCCTACACGTTCGGCCGATTGTGTCCAGTTACGAACTCAACTGTCGTATTTGGATGCGCAACCTACCCTGAAAATTTCAAGTCGCTCTATCTTTCTGTCCGAAAGTTATCGTGGCAACTGAAGGCCGTACAGAATCGATTTTGACCTCGAATTCTTCATCGGCGAGTCGAGCTCAATATCTTGAGATTATTTTGGGCAAAATGGGGCACGCTATTCCATCATGTGCATAAGAAGTAAGCAAATGAATTGAAAATCAGGATGATTAAAAGAGATATTTTGGCTTCAAATTATTTTTAATATTATAAAATGAGATACCAACGAGATTGAAGTCATTACACGACGCGTTGTACAAGCATAAAATACTGCGCAGTCTTGAATAGGGTATTTTAAATGGTATGTCTTGGAGAATTGCCGGTGTGAATAATACGCATCATCAATAATTCGTCTTTCAGGCTTGGCATCTTGAAAACAATAGGAGCATATTCAAAATTACAATCCTGGGCAAGAATATGGTTTTTAACGGATAGAAAACGAATGATTTTTTTTGTATGGTTTCCTGACGACACGACGAAAGATTCATAACGGGGATTCGAAATAACTGTGGCATAGTTAAATTTTAACAATGCGGTGAATATGTAAATCAAGCAGGAAGTTTTTGTCAAAAATGACACCCAAATCAGAAGCATCATTTTCTTCCCTCAAAAGAGTGTTGATCAATTTAATATTGAAATTGGATACTTTGCAAATTGAATGAATATACAAACATATCCTACAATAAGCGGCTAAACTAACGAGATTGCTCTGTAGATCCTCGCATTTCTTCACATTCACTACTCTCATAAACATTATTGAAAGGTTTTTTTCTGGCTTTTCTCTCCCAAACTCTGGAAAATATCTATAAAATAAAAATTAATTTTTTTGTGCTTTGCTTCTGCGTAAGAACTATCAACAAAATAATTCTAAAGATTTTCATTAAGCGTCTGACGAAGGAGTCTGATATAGACTCCGAAACGTTACGATATAGTTGTTTCTTCGTTGATGTTGTTTTGTTGTTGTTTGTTAGGCAACATTGTTCAAATGATTGCTTCTGACAAATATCTTGTGTTTCTTACGCAGAAGCAAATCACAAAATAATTAATTTTTATTTTATAGATATTTTTCAGAGTTTGGGAGAGAAAACCCAGAAAAAAAACCTTTCAATAATTATTATACCTCCCACAGTATCCTTTAGTGATTTCTCATAAACAGCTTCAATTCGTCGGCGTAAAGCAGAAATTTACAATGTAGAAAACAAGTTCCAATATTACACATATAGTTCAGAAAAAGTAGAGGCCCCAGATGTGATCCCTGCGGCCCAACGTGCTCATACATTTCGCAGAATTACATCCATTTATTGATACATATTGTGATCACCGACAAAGTATGACATCAACCACTCCAACAAGTCATCGCTAATCAAGCTTTCTACCCTATTAGACGATTTCTCATTGAAACTCTCACAACTGTAAAATAGTCTAATCTATGTCCTTCTTCATGTAAAATTTCCTAGATCCACCCATGTTTCAAGCATTAATAATCTTATCTTCCTGTTGTGAAAACGAAGGGTTTTAATGAAAACTCTCTCCAGTCGATTCTATTTTTAGCGATTATCTCCGCTACACCCTAAAGCGACCCTACGTGTTGAAAATCGTTCATAAAGGAATGTCTCGAAGTTTCATTTAGAATCCTGCTAACTCATTTCGGAAGGTCTATTCTGCACCGCTTGATTCAGCAATATCTTAGAATGGTTTCTTTAGTCTTGGAGCACCCTTCGTCGGATAGTAATTAGTGAAAAAGATGAGTTGAACTGAAGATGATATCTTCATTTAAAAATACAGTAAATTTCACAGAAACGTTTATAATTTCCTCATTATCAATGAACCTCTATCTTCCGTAGGTTTTCCGAAAATTACCGCTGTTCTAAGTGGTTGAATAAACATAGAAAATTTGCCGTAATCCATTATCGCTTCATTTATTTGGAATTTTCCATTTTTGGCCTTGTTCCTCGGAACAGAGTGCTCATCAATTTACCCAAATGTCCGTAATTTTCGAATTTTTGGCTGTAAATGGTCTTGAAGAATTTGGTTTGACTCACTGATCAAGAATCCGTGATCGAAATCGATTCTGTCCGGCCGGCCGTTAACACGATAACTCTCGAACGGAATGAGCTAGATAGTTGAAATGTTCAGAGTAGGTTTGAGGGATAAATATCTCGGTTGAGTTTGTCATTGGACAAAATCGGTCTGATAGTTTCGGAGTAACGGAAAAAAAAAATTTTTTTACATTACAACTTTTGAATTGAAATTTTGTTAAGATGTAGTTTCATCTTAAGAATCCATTGTTTTTCAACTGCAACATTTTCAACTCTAACAAGCTAATACTTTCGGAGATATGATGTTTCAAAGTTTCAATATTACTTCGTAAGTTCTATGTATTCACAGAATGTGAACACAGAATCCGTCAGTGTTCACTGTTCATAAATGTCATCTTTTCTAGCTATTAGAGATTGTCAATTCGTAGTTTGAAAATATTTTCTCTTGGAAAGCAAGTATTCAATTCTTGAATTCGTGAATATATACAAGACTCTTTTGATGAAGTTTATGGCGGTAATAGGAAAGAAGATCATAATGGAATCATCAAAAGAAATTACTGTTCGTTGACCACTGAGCTTGATATTACCTTTTACTTCCTTAAGTAGTGAGACATGGTCCTATATACAGTATTTTCATAATGTTGCTAGCAAAAAAATACTGAAATATGGATCTACATTTGTGTATCAAACATTTTTTCTTGAGTTAAGGTTCATAACACAGAAAAAAATGTGTTAGTGGTATGAACTATTCAATTTTAAATTATGAAAAGAGGATAGTATTTTATAAATATATTTTGAACTATTAAAATAATTTGTTCGTAATCCACTACCTACTCAAATATCGGGAATAAATGGACAATCTGCTATGATTGTCTCCAGCCTTGCTCTAGACATTTCGATGATACTTTCCTTAGGTATTTCGAGTTGTGAAAACTATGCACAGAGTGTAAGTTGCAACAACCCATTCCTCGAAGTTGAATCATTGCAGGTTGCTCATTTAATCTTGATAAAAAAATTTATTGATATGATAATTTTTGAAGCATTAAAGCATTGTAGCATTGTAGATTGCTCGTTTTTTGGCGATCTTGTTCCTTGGAACAGAGGAAGAGGATTGAAATTTGCAGGGTGGGTTCGGAACGTAAATATCTCGGACGAGTTCGTTAACGGACGAAATGCACCAAGCGGTTTCGGAGTTTTGGCCGTTTTTATTAAAAACATTTTTTAAAAATACTTCCGAAACCGATCACTCGATCTATCTGAAATTTCGCATCAAATTGTAGAATAATGACCTCTATAAGCATGCAAAGTTTTGTATTTATCGGATTGCCGTAAAGTGTACAAAAAAAATTTTATTTTTAATTTTTTTTTCTATAATAACTCCCGAATAGAATGAGTTAGGCAGTTGAAATTTTCAGGGTAGGTTTGGGCCATAAATATCTCGGTTAAGTGCGTTATTGGGTGAAATAGGCCAAATGGTTTCGAAGTGACGAAAAAAAAAATTTTTTTTCAGCTACAAATTTCGAATTCAATATTTCTTAATATGCACTTTCACCATGAAAATCCATTGATATTATTTTCAACTCTAACAAGCTAATACTTTCGGAGATATGATTTTTCGAAATTTCAATAATGAATCGTACTTCTATCTTTTCACAGAATGCTATAATTATTCTATCTATGAATTATTATATGATCTGTGTTCATACTCGTACATATCATCTTGTTCTATAAGAGAGAGTCAAATTCATTTTAGCTATTTTAATTTGATTTCTTCCATGGTGCAGTTCTCATTCTCAGATTGCTCATTTAATCTTGATAAATAAACTATTATTCGAATTCCTTTATGATGCAGTTCTATCATAAGAATCCATTGCTATAATTCCCAACTCTGAGAAACCAATACCTTCGGAGATATAATTTGTCTGTTTAAACAAGAGCGCCAAAAAGCTCCTGTCCACAGGGCTTGAACCTTTTTTTTATATTGATTTCTCATGGTTGAAATGACATCTTACTCATTATAAGAAGATGGCCTGAAATAAACGAATTCATAGTATTATACTATAGTATCATTTAGCCCAAATGTCGGTAATTTTCGAATTTTTTATCGCAAAATGGGCTCAAATGATTAGGCCAAATCGATTCTGTCCGGCCGGCCGTTGCCACGATAACTCTCGAACGGAAAGAGATGCTGATGCGACTTGAAATTTTCAGAGTAGATTGCACCTCCAAATTCGATAGTTATGCTCGTTATTGGGCATAATCGACCAAACGGTTTCGGAGTTATACCCATCTGTAATTTTGTTGTTATTTCCCCAACCTCAAAAAATACAGAACTGATCGAACTGAAACTTGATAACTAGTTGTAGAATGACACCCCACAAATTTGAGTTAACATTCGTGAGGATCTGATAATAAAAAAAGTCACGAAAAAAAAATTGGTTCAAGCACTGACGTGAAGTCAGAAGCTTTTGCGCGTATGTTCTATTGTCCATACTTCTGTATTGGAGACCCTTAATCGAATTTACCATGGTAAATTATGTTGTCCATTCTCCTGTATTGGTAAATTCGATTAAGGGTGTCCAATACAGAAGTATGGACAATAAAACATACGCGCAAAAGCTTCTGACTTCACGTCAGTGCTTGAACCAATTTTTTTTTCGTGACTTTTTAAAAATTTTCTAGGGGTACGGTTCTTGAAATTTTTTTTTTCGTCATTTTTTTCAAATTTTCTAGGGATACGATTCTTACAAAATTTTAAACACGTCTTTATGTTGATTTTCTACTACTAGTTACCAAGCACGAATTCGATCGAATATTTATTTTTTGAGTTATCAAGGAAATAATATTCCAGGTGGGCATAACTCGGAAACCGTTAGACCGATTATGCCCAAAAACGAACTCAACACTCTCTTTCGGATACACAACCTACCCTGAAAATTGCAAGTCCCTAACTCCTTTCGTTCGAAAGTTATCGAGGCAACGGTCACCCATCTACTGAACTCGCACAAGAATGCTCGAATCTCCAACAATATTTAACCGATCGTATTGAAACTTGAAACTTGGCAGTAGAGTTAGGTTATGAAGGCTCTTGCAAAATTTCAGCAATTTCAAACGAATAGTTACTGATATATAGAATTTTTTTTTTTTATTTTCAATGATTTATTAAAAATTTTCTACAAATGCTATCCTCACCAAATTTTGCAAACATTTCCGCGTTGGCATTCTACAACTAATAACCATGTTTGAATTCAATCGGTTTAGTACTTTTTGAGTTAATGAGGAACAAAAACCACGAAATTTCAGAAAATTTCAGATGGCTATAACTCTGAAACCGTTTGGCCGATTATGCTCATAAACGAACTGAAATGTCGCGTTCTGGTGTTCATCCTAACCTGAAAATTTCAAGCCGCTATCTCATTCCGTTCTCAAGTTATCGTGACAACAAAAATATTTTTTAATAATTTTTTAAAAATTTTCTAGCAATACGATTCGCACAAAATTCCACAAACGTGCTTAAGATCATATTCTACAACTACCCACCAAGTTTCAATTCGATCGGATTTATATTGGTTGAAAACAAAATTATTACTCGAAAACCACTGGGCCGATTATGCCCATTAACGAACTTGTCCGTCGTATTGAGATGCGCCACCTACCCTGAAAATTTCAAGTTGCTAGCTCTTCTGGTTCTCAAGTTATCGTGGCAACGGCCGGACGGCCGTACGGCCGGACGGCCGGACGGCCGGACGGCCGGACAAACAGAATCAAATTTGACCTCGAATTCTTCATTGGGGAGTCGAACTTAATCGTTTGAGACCATTTTCGTCAAAAAATTCGAAAGTTACAGACATTTGGGCAAAACTATAACGCGATGTTCCCCAGAACATACGCGCAAAAAGTCACGAAAAAAAAATTGGTTCAAGCACTGACGTGAAGTCAGAAGCTTTTGCGCGTATGTTCTATTGTCCATACTTCTGTATTGGAGACCCTTAATCGAATTTACCATGGTAAATTATGTTGTCCATTCTCCTGTATTGGTAAATTCGATTAAGGGTGTCCAATACAGAAGTATGGACAATAAAACATACGCGCAAAAGCTTCTGACTTCACGTCAGTGCTTGAACCAATTTTTTTTTCGTGACTTTTTAAAAATTTTCTAGGGGTACGGTTCTTGAAATTTTTTTTTTCGTCATTTTTTTCAAATTTTCTAGGGATACGATTCTTACAAAATTTTAAACACGTCTTTATGTTGATTTTCTACTACTAGTTACCAAGCACCAATTCGATCGAATATTCATTTTTTGAGTTATCAAGGAAACAATATTCCAGGTGGGTATAACTCGGAAACCGTTAGACTGATTATGCCCAAAAACGAACTCAACATTCTCTTTCGGATACGCAACCTACCCTGAAAATTGCAAGTCCCTATCTGCTTTCGTTCGAAAGTTATCGAGGCAACGGTCACCCATCTACTGAACTCGCACAAGAATGCTCGAATCTCCATTAATATTTAACCGATCGTATTAAAACTTGAAACTTGGCAGTAGAGTTAGGTTATGAAGGCTCTTGCAAAATTTCAGCAATTTCAAACGAATAGTTACTGATATATAGAATTTTTTTTTTTTTATTTTCAATGATTTATTAAAAATTTTCTACAAATGCTATCCTCACCAAATTTTGCAAACATTTCCGCGTTGGCATTCTACAACTAATAACCATGTTTGAATTCAATCGGTTCAGTACTTTTTGAGTTAATGAGGAACAAAAACCACGAAATTTCAGAAAATTTCAGATGGCTATAACTCTGAAACCGTTTGGCCGATTATGCTCATAAACAAACTGAAATGTCGCGTTCTGGTGTTCATCCTAACCTGAAAATTTCAAGCCGCTATCTCATTCCGTTCTCAAGTTATCGTGACAACCAAAATATTTTTTAATAATTTTTTAAAAATTTTCTAGCCATACGATTCGCACAAAATTCCACAAACGTGCTTAAGATCATATTCTACAACTACCCACCAAGTTTCAATTCGATCGGATTTATATTGGTTGAAAACAAAATTATTACTCGGAAACCACTGGGCCGATTATGCCCATTAACGAACTTGTCCGTCGTATTGAGATGCGCCACCTACCCTGAAAATTTCAAGTTGCTAGCTCTTCTCGTTCTCAAGT
Source organism: Halyzia sedecimguttata (assembly GCA_937662695.2). NCBI lineage: Eukaryota > Metazoa > Arthropoda > Insecta > Coleoptera > Coccinellidae > Halyzia > Halyzia sedecimguttata. The sequence goes on along the minus strand of OW569420.2, from coordinate 19,768,892 downwards.
TATCGTGGCAACGGCCGGACGGCCGGACGGCCGGACGGACAGAATCAAATTTGACCTCGAATTCTTCATTGGGGAGTCGAACTTAATCGTTTGAGACCATTTTCGTCAAAAAATTCGAAAGTTACAGACATTTGGGCAAAACTATAACGCGATGTTCCCCAGAACATACGCGCAAAAAAATCGCGAAAAAAATTTGAAATTTTTCGGGATTTCTGATGAAAGTGGTATATTATTTAATCATTTCCGCAAAAACACAACGCAATCAAGACAAGCTGATTACTGATCACTGGCAATATTCATTATTTTCCAGAAATTCAACACAAATCAAAACTATTTATATTTGAAACGTCAATTTTGACATTACTAGCCCGGAGTTTGCGATTCAACCCTGCCATTTTGCGGGGTTAAATTCGTATACTTTTAACTTAGGGTTAAGCTACAACTCTTGTATGTGCAAGACAAATTATGAATTCAACCCTGGGGTAATATTTAACTCGGGGCTAATTAGGTTAACCCACATTCATGCAAGTGGCCCTTAGCGTTATAAACCATATATTCATGAGAACATTTCCTTCTATGTTCTTCCATTTGAGGTTCAAGTTCCAGATAATTATTCTGCGCACTTAAAACATGTCGATATCCATCAATTACTCAACTGCCAAACTCATTTCCGTGAGTTTTGTCTCCCGCATCTAAAATGCCTCTAAATGCTCCCTGTTTGCACGGTAATTAGAGTACATGTACAGCTCCAAGCTCAGGATTGGGCCATAATCTTGTTTAAGGATCTCGTGCATCCATTTTCCAGGCTGAAATTCACTTCATCGATCCTGACGCGCAAGGGGGAAATCGAATGTACGTGGAACAGTCAAAATATTGTTGGAGCCATTTCTGCGGCATTTATTTCGTACTGACTAGCCATCCAGGCGGCTTAGGCTGTCAAATACAATATCTTCGCATCCACCTTGAAATTTTGCGATTTTCAAATCGCAAAATTTATTCTACGTACATCAGTACGTAGAATTACAACAAAATTCTGTAACTCAGAAACTGTCCGTTAGATATCGCTGAAATTTGGCAAGAGCATCCAAAACCTTATTACTGCCAAGTTCTAGATTTGAACTCGATTGGAGATATTGGGGACATATAGAAAAACAGACAAATTATATCTCCGAAAGTATTGGTTTCTCAGAGTTGGGAATTATATCAATGGATTCCTATGATAGAAAATCATCATGAAAGAAATTAAATTTAAAAAAAGTGTCGTTTAAACAAAATGCTTCAAATATTATCTTATAAAAAAAGGGCAATCTACAATGCTTCAATGCCTTAATGCTTCGAAAATTGTCATTAAATTTATTTATCAAGATTAAATGAGTAATCTGCAATGATTCCACCTCGTGGAATGGGTTGTTGCAACTTACACTCGGTGCATAGTTTTCACAACTCGAAATACCTAAGGAAATAAGTATCATCGAAATGTCTAGAGCAAGGCTGGAGACAATCATAGCAGATTGTCCATTTATTCCTGATATTTGAGTTGTTAGTGGATTACGAACAAATTATTTCAATAGTTCAAAATATATTAATAAAATACTATCCTCTTCTAATAATTTAAAATTTAATAGTTCATACCACTAACACATTCTTTTCTGTATTATGAACCTTAACTCAAGAAAAAATGATTGATACACAAATGTAGATCCATATTTCAGTATATTTTTGCTAGCAACATTATGAAAATACTGTATATATGAACATGTCTCACTACTTAAGGAAGTAAAAGTTAATATTAACCTCAGTGGCCAACGAACAGTAATTTCTTTTGATGATTCCATTATGATCTTCTTTCATATTGCCTCCATAAACTACATCAAAACAGTCTTGTATATATTCACAAATTCAAGAATCGAATTTTTGCTTTCCAAGAAAAAATAACAACTATGTACTGACAATCTCTTATAGCTAGAAAATATGACATTTATGAATAGTGATCACAGACAGATTCTGTGTTTACAGTCTGTGAATACATAGAATTTACGGTGTATTATTGAAACTTTGAATCATCATATCTACGAAAGTATTAGCTTGTTAGAGTTGAAAATGATAACAATGGATTCTTATGATGAAACTGCATCTTAAAAAAAATTTAATTCAAAAGTTGTTAGTGTAAAAAAAATATTTTTTTTCGTTACTCCGAAACTATTTGACCAATTTTGCCCAATAACGAACATGCGCGAGATATTTATCGCTCAAACCTACTCTGAAAATTTGAACTGTCTAGTTCATTTCGTTCGAGAGTTATCGTGTTAACGGCTGGACGGCCGGACGGCCGGATGGACGGATGGCCGGACAGAATCGATTTGGACCACGGATTCTTGATCAGAAAGTCGAACCAAATCGTTTGAGACCATTTTAAGCCAAAAATTCGAAAATTACAGACATTTGGGCAAATTGATGAGTACTCTGTTCCGAGGAAAAATTATAACCAAAACCGGGGACCTGTTTTCTTGGTCGATCAGCAAAAATTTCAATCATTGAATTTGGTTTCTGTTTGTGAGAATATCTATATGTGTTACAAGGTTGGTATTCATCTACATATCAATTATCATTATTACTCTATGGTTAAGAATGACAATTATGGAAACAACCAACAGACAGATATGAAGATTGCAGAATTTAGTTTGAATGAATAAGTTTAAACAACTTGAGACAATTTGATAAGTCGAAACCTAATAATGGCAAGATTGTAGAACTATTTTCCGAGTCATGGTCATTGGTAAATGAATCTATACATGGAGAAAGGTTCATAAATCTGAAACTGGGGAAAATTTTGAAGAAATTCTGTTCGTGAACACTGAAAAAGTAATTCCCCTTCATCAGGGTAGAAGAGTAATTCAACAGAAACATCTAAAATATTGCTTGGTACATCATTTTCATTAATGAATTTTATTGTTGAATAAACATATTTCAACTGCACTTTTTCAACTATACTACATTCACTGTTATAAAGTCTACCGGTTGGCCTTAAAAGCAGTGGCGGTTTCACAGATTTGCCGGCCGTAGGCTATTCAACACAACACAAATATTTCAATTTCTCTATAATTTTCGAAATTCGTATTTTATGTGTCTGTAATATTTTTTTTCAATATGTAAGTCGAAATAAAAAATGTATGAACTAAATTTGCCAATATGCCACTCCTTGAAATTTAAATCCAACCTACTCTGCCAAGCCTGCTGGTAAATCCACCACTGAATAAAAGTTTGACACTCGGTTTGACACATTTCACCATGTATATTTCGAAAATGTTAGGTTATAGTAGCTTTCTGTCAGATAACTACGCAACGTTGTCCTCTCTACATAGAGGTCGTAGTAATTACGTATTTTTCACAATGTGAATTTACTTCAGAAAAATAATGAATTCGAGAAGATATTATGTGAATTCGTAACCATTCCAAAGACCTGACGACTGTTGAAGAAGATTTTTCCTATGTTTTTACTGGAAATATTTCACGTATATAAACTGGTTGAAAGATTCAGTTATGCTATTTTCTTATACGAAAATCAAGAATCGAGTGTTGGAATTTTAATGAAAAATAATGGATAGAGTAGTCCGTTACTTTGTGATAGTTCATTTGAAAAAAGAATAAAGGTACCTGAATAATCCGGCACTAAAACTTGTAAACGAACAGACGTATCTATTGAATTCCCCACTTTTCAAAATTCTCAAGAAATAGGTATACTGAAGACATTTAAATACCTTGTTGCACAACTTGAAATACACCACTTACACCAGTTTCAGAACAGTATTACTACGAAACCCGAGTCACTGCTAAACCTTAGTAAAATATAGTGATAGGGTAGGAAACTGAGTAATTTCATTCGAGAGTTCAACATGAACTGAGACATAATTAAGTTTTTCCTATTGCGGATTTCAGTTTCGTATAACTTCCTGATACTTAGTCTCTGCTTCTTCAAAACTGCTTTCACCATTTTTCAATTTCAAAGCAGAGAGTTCTTTATTATTCGAAGATAATGATCTCTTGTCTAAATGGAACATTAGCCTTACTTTCGTTTGAATAACTGGTTGTTAGTGTTTGCTGTCGTTTGGTATAGGTTGACAGATAAACCTTGTGTTTGGTGTCAAGTAGACGCAAATAGTTAGATAGTGTTTGCAATCGATAATTTGCCTATTATGTTGAGACTTGAGAGTAGAAATTGGCAATGTCTCAGGGAATTTTTTCGACATTGACGATATTTCAGGCGTGCCAACCTGCCTCGGTTTTAGTTACGAAAACGTGATAGATCTAAATCATGGCCAACCATAAAAGTGAATGGATTATAGCTGCATAGATATTTCACCCTGTATGGCATTGATATACCAATTCTTATGTCCTATAACTATTCGAATAAAGTAACACACAACAGTTTGTTTTTTATCACTAAATATTATTTTATTTCTCACATTTTCAAATGTTTCGTTCATTTTATTCATTTTTATACATTGTAAATAATTATTGTAACTTGTCAATGAGGAAATAAAATGTTCGACTCTTATACACCAATAAACTTAGGAGAAATTATCAATATGCACGTACAGGGTGAACTAATATTATCAAATTTGGCAGTTGACTGGTTCAAGAATGATTGAACTTTGAAATTTCACTCAATATCCGAAAATCATCCTACATATTTAAAACCAAGGACCTCAGGCGATTGAAATTCCTCAATATGGGTCCACCTCAGTGGTGGATTTACCAGCAGGCTGAGTAGGCTGGAGCCTAGGGCGGCAAATTTCAAGGGGCGCCAAATTGGCAAAAGTTATAATAAATTTTTTATTTTGACTTACATATTGAAAATTTAGAATCCAGGAATGTGTACACTTTCAAAGCTACCTTTCTTCTGAAAGAATTTCAATTAATCCAATCTATGTACCATTAGAAAGTCTGTCTTCATTCCTGTGAGAACAGAATTTAGGAAATATTTATCCAAACTTGGATATAGCAATTCGTATGGCTCTTTGTACACCAGCGATAAATTGTTCCGGTGAAAAAAGCTTTTCTTGCTTGAAGAGGGTAAAGAATTACCTACGTTCGACTTCAAGTCAAGAAAAGCTAAACTCTTCAGCTCTCATGTGCATAGAGTCGGAGCTTATGAACAAAATTTCGAACGAGGATATGATAAATGATTTTGCGAATTTAAAATCTCGCAATAAAGTACTGTAATGCTTTCATAATAGGTCCTTTCGTTTGCATAGAAAGTGTAGCACTTTCCTACACTCGGTGTAATTTACACTCGATATTAGTATTCGTTTGCTTATTGGATTTACACCAGTGTAGACGAAGTGTAGTTTATCTGCACCTGGTCGAAAGGAGGTGTGAAATGCACTCAAAACAGAATGTAGGGTTATGGTTAATGTTACGGCAAAAAGAAGGCGCCAATAATTGACTTGTTATGAAAATATTTGTTGCCTGGGAACTTTGATCTCTTCTATAAAATGGGTATTATCAAATTTAAAATTTGCAATAAGGTCAGGAGAATGAAGAAATAATTAATCCTTTGAGAAACGGTAATGTTATTTGGAAATTGTTATGTTGATTTTTTTCACTAATTGATTTTTCAGACGATGAATTTACTGTTAATTTTTTTGAAAACGCCTTCAGGGAAGGGAGATTACTACAGTATGGGATTTATATCCATCAGATTGAAGGCTGAACAAAAATAATAACCAATGTTTTTGACGTTTGATAAACAAATTAATTTCAGTGTATTTTTCATTCGTTTGCGTTACTGCACTGAAAATCAGCTGATTCAGAGTGCAGTGTAGATTACACTACACCAAGAAACAGGCGAAAGAACCTAATGTAACTTAAAATATAATACTATTATTTGATAATTAAGAAAATATATTATTTTTTGTATTGTTGGCTCTCTTGTTCCTCGGAACAGAGTGCTTATCAATTTGCCCAAATTTTCGAATTTTTGGCTGAAAATGGTATCAAACGATTTGATTCGACTCACTGATCAAGAAACCGTCCGGCCGGCCGTCCGTTTACACGATAACTCTCGAACTAAAGGAGTTAGAGGATTGAAATTTGCAGGGTAGGTTTGAAGCGTAAATATCTTGGACGAGTTCGTTATCGGGCGAAATCCATCAAGCGGTTTCGGAGTTTTTAGTAAAAACATTTTTTATGAATATTTCCGATACCAGTCACTCCATCTATCTGAAATTTAGCCCCAAATTGTAGAAAATTTTGTTTCTACAATAACTCTTGAACGGAATGAGCTAGGCAGTTGAAATTTTCAGAGTAGGTTAGGGAAATAAATATCTCGGTTAAGTTTGCTATTGGGCAAAATAGGCTAGAGGGTTTCGCAGTAACGAGAAAAATATTTTTTTTTAACTCACAAATTTCAAATAATTTTTTTTTAATATGCAGTTTCACCATAAAAATCCATTGATAAAATTTTCAACTCTAACAAGCTAATACTTTCGGAGATATGATGTTTCGAAATTTCAATAATGAATCGTACTTCTATGTTTTCACAGAATGCTATAATTATTCTATCTATGATTTATTATATGATCTGTGTTCATACTCGTCCATGTCATCCTGTTCTATAAGAGAGAGTCAAATTCATTTCAGCTATTTTAATTTGTTTTCTTCCATGGTGCAGTTCTCATTCTCAGATTGCTCATTTAATCTTGATAAATAAACTATTATTTGAATTGAATTTCCTCTATGTTGCAGTTCTATCATAAGAATCCATTGATATAATTCCCAACTCTGAGAAACCAATACTTTCGGAGATATAATTTGTCTATTTGAACAAGAGCGCCAGAAAGCTCCTGTCCACAGGGCTTGAACCAAGTTTTTTTAAACTGTAAGTGCAATAATGAATATTTAACAACGTTCGCCAAATGTATATTTTTATGTAAGATTTATTCATATTATGTAATTATTGTATACATAGTTTTAGGAGATACCCTACCCTACTTCAAGAGTTGTACATAAGTGAGATATTTTTTGCTTAAAATGATGTTTTTTGATCATTCTTTGCTGTAAAAATAATCAAGGATCTAACAAGATACGATATAGTTCTCAATGATACTAACCATACCGGAAAAGTTGATGTAACGAGGATGATGGAGCACAAATCATAAAGTTGGAATTTTATTGATAGAAAATTGATATGATTGTGGGCTAAGATATGAAAATTTAAGGGCGGCAAAAATTGAATAGCCTACGGGCGGCAAATCTATAAATCCGCCACTGGTCCACCTAGATGTCCCCAGCTTATGATTTCCGTTTGTCGCATTCCTCCCGGGACACCGTGTTGAGATTTGAAATTCTATTTTTCCAAATCTTCCAAATCAAGGTTCTGTGGAACATGGGGAAAAGTTCCTCTAGTGCTTTAATAGACATTTTACGATATATTGTATGACATAAGGGTGAAAAATTGCGTGGAAGGCAACGTCCATCCACCCCGACGATGTTAAATTGGAAACATTCACCTCTAACGATCTGAGCAGGAGAAGATATATGGCATTTTCGGCGTGAATTTGAGAGGAAAACTGGAGAACTGAGATCAAATTGAAATAAATGGCCTATCTACTAAAATTTCATTTTAAACTCTCGTGCGGATTTGTTGTCTCCAGTGGAGCAATTCCCAGGGAGGGGGATGGGGGATCAGATATCATGCTGCCAATGGTTCCCCGGGTAGATCAAAACCGATGTGCCAGGTTCACGGAGCAAAAATTCATTTCGCAGGGAAATAAATCTCGAATTATTGAAACTCTACTGAGGAATTTCTCCCTCTCGTACTCTCTGCATAGCCAGTCATGTACTAGTATGGAGAATTTCAATCGATATAAAACCAATTGTTGTCCACCCATCTGTGTGATTTGAATTTCTGTATAAGCACACCCAGAAGGAAAATAAATATTCCAATAGAGGATCATCAATTATTTTTAATTGAATGCTAGTGGCTGTTATTCGCTCTGAATCCATATTAATAATTAAAAGGTTTGTTTCTCGGTTTTCTCTCCCAAACTCTGAAAAATATCTATAAAATATAAATTAATTATTTTGTGATTTACTTCTGCGTAAGAAACACAAGATATTTGTCAGAAGCAATCAATCGAACAATGTTGCCTAACAAACAACAACGAAACAACTATATCGTAACGTTTCTATATCAGACTCCGAAACGTTACGATATATGTAGTTGTTTCTTCGTTGATGTTGTTTCGTTGTTGTTTGTTAGGCAACATTGTTCAAGTGATTGCTTCTGACAAATATCTTGTGTTTCTTACGCAGAAGCAAATCACAAAATAATCGATTTTTATTTTATAGATATTTTTCAGAGTTTGGGAGAGAACCCAGAGAGAAACCTTTAAATAATGAGTATACTTCCCACAGATCATTTAATGATTCCATATATATAAATTAGAACATTTAATGGTGATTTACACTATGTATTGAGCACTGTGTGGTTTTCGCAACTTCGAGGAAGGCTCGGAATTTTTGAAATATGCTACTCAAAATAATTAAGAAAAAAAGGATATTGCAACAACAAATTTTTCAATTTTCAACCTATATTTCCTAGGTCCAGGGGCTTGAAAATTTGTTTTCTGGTTTAACTACCATATGGCCCGGATAACCTGTTTTCTCAGCTTCAATTTTCTTTTTTTAATGCTTCCTACGTTGCAGAGATATCGGAAATCAAACTTGGTATCTCGGCAACAAATCATAGAACAGAATATTGAACGACGGTTTCGGAAACCGGAATAATCTTCACAGCAAAATCTGTGGATATTCGAGAATTTTTTTTCCGTCCGCAATTTCAATTTAAAAAATGTCGAAGAAGGTGACTTTTGCCCTTGTTTTGGTAAATCGACCGTATCTTAGCGAATACTGATAAAAAGGCTGAGGATTTTCGGAATTTTTACACCTCAGTGTACCCCTAATGGCCCTATGAATGTATTCAGACTGATCTATCGAGCGGTTTTTTCCGGGCCGATTGTTTAATGTTTTGAAAAAAATTAATGGAACAAGACTTGTGTAGTTCAACATTGTGTTATCTTCATAAAAATGGAAAAATCAATTTTTCTTCGACTTTTTTCACAATTCTGCATCGGTCATTTAGCAAATTTGAAAAAAAAAATCGTTGCGGAGATACTAATGGTTGAAGGCAAAAGGGTCCTTTTTTGTTTGATTTCGGATATCTCCACTACAAATGGTGGTAGAAAGCATTTAAACAAAATGGTTTTCAGCTGAATAAACAGACTATATGATCGATATGCTGGTCTAACCGAAAAAAAAATATTCCAAGGCCGTGGACCGAGAGGCAGAAAATCTGGAATTCTTTTCCCCCTCAATTCCTCAGAATTGCGTGAGAAACGTAGCTGTGAAGTTCCAAAATTTAGAGTTTTGAAGTTTTTAATCCTGGATACGACCATTTTTCAGAGACAGCCCGTCAAAAATCACTGAAAAATATTTTTTTGTTGCCTCAATTTATTAGTGTATATGAAATTATTAAAAGATACTTTGGGATATTTTTGTCTGGGTTTTCTTTCCCAAACTATTGTAATTATAAGGAATTAAAATTTTTTATTTCATATTTATTCAATGGTTTTTTATGGGTCTTAAGGCTTATAAGGTTCAGTTAACACAAGAACTCAAGCCGGCCGATCATCAACAACGTCGTGTCTTTGCTGATTGGGTCGTTGAAATGCATGAAAATGATCCGGAATTCCATCGAAAAATCATCTTGAGTGATGAGGCCCATTTCCACCTCGGTGGCTTCGTCAACAAGCAAAATTGTCGCAACTGGGGCTCGGAAAACCCAAGAGTTATTTTATTATGGTCCGGCGGAGTCATTGGACCTTACTTTTTCGAAAATGAGGCTGGATCAACAGTTACAGTGAATGGATTGCGCTATCGAGAGATGATTAATGATTTTTTATGGCCGGAATTGGATGGTATTGATCTGGACAACGTTAACTTTCAACAAGACAAGGCTACATGACACACAAGCAACGAAACCATTGATCTTTTGCGGGAAAAGTTTCCGGACCGTGTGTCTTGTGATTTAACACCTTGCGACTTCTTCCTTTGGGGCCACGTGGAAGAGAAGGTCTACGCCAATAGCCCAGCGTCGATTCAAGACCTCAAAGATGGAATTCGTGAGGCTATCGAGGACATAGGGCAGCCACTTTGCGATTTGGTTATGGAAAATTTCATTGAAAGGATATGGTCCTGTAAGCGTGGTCGTGGTGGTCATTTGCCTGATGTTATTTTCCACTATTAACGGCATAGCTTCTTAATTACAATGAAGTAAACATCCGATCATTTATATTGAAGAATGGCATTTTTCTTTGAATATCAAAATAACACCACTTATTGGAAAACCCTTCACAATGATGATTACCTTATATCTGAAAATGTTGGATAATTGCAACTAAATAATGAGAGCTTCTGTCTTCGGTTTCTTATACATCCAATAAAACTTCAGGGCTTGCAATTCATATCTATATATTGTTCAATGGTTTTTTCTAGGTTTTCTCTCCCAAACTCTGGAAAATATCCATAAATTAAAAAAATGTAATTCTTCATAATTAAACTAGTGATATCGAATTTAAAATTTGTATCATCATTCCTATTTCGTACGCGATTGAAGTGATTTGTGCCACAAACTAAGCCTTAACTAAATAAGTACCTTGGATGGATTTTCATAATGTATTTGTCCGAAATTTTCAAACAGGGTGTTTTTCTTTTAACGTCAATTGCAACTTGCTGTTTTTCACGCCAATCGTACAATTTCATTTAATTGTGTTAAAAAATATACTTTCGAAGCATACATCAGTATGGAAATAAACAAGTACTATACAGGTTGTTCTTTATATCACGGCATAATTGTACACAATTGAAGTGATTTGTGCCACAAACAAAGCATTAACTGAATAGGTATCTTGGATGGATTCTCATAATGTAACAATTTTGTTTTTCCTTTGATGTGTGGACATGGCACATGGACAATTATACGTCGCGCGTTCGCGCGTCGGAAAACCGTCATATTTGTTTATTTACGCACCACAAAACAAAACAAAAAATATAGTTTATCAGAAAGCTTTAAATTGATTAAGGGACTGTATCATAACTGTGTGTGTCTATCAATATCAAATTGAAACCTTATGAATAGCCAGTATTTGAGGAAAACTGTAAGCAACATCATGCGTAAATAATCGAAAATAATAATAAAACTTCATCCATACCGAGTTAGGCGGTACGCAGTTCGTCGGGCCAGCTAGTATTATATATTTTCCTGTTGGTATTGTGATGAAACTCCAAACCTCAAAGTGTCCACAGTTCGAAGGCAAAGGGTAATGTGACTTAATTTCCCATACGCCGTTTCCCAGACACTGCCAGGCAGGCCAATATAAAGCACTCAGGGTTCGTTTAGTCGAGAGATTGATTTCTGAAAATTCCCCATTAAACTGGCCCTCTCAGTCAACAGACATACTGGCTCCAGATTACTTCCTTAGAATGTCACAGGCATCAAGGGAAAACATTCAGATCAGTTTCAGTCGTAGACGATCAATCGAAAAATTTGGAGTGGATGATGTGATACCTACATTCCAAATGTGATTGAGTTTGCTGAGATTGAGGAAATTGACTAAAATTACCCGTGGGTACACCTGCAGGTTTTTCATATCGAAACAAACAGTAAATCGGATGAAGCGTAATGATTTTCTCTGATAATATTTAAATAAGTTTAACTTGTATAAGAAGCATTGCACATATAAAGAACAGAAAATTCTCTAATTACATTTATATCTTTTCGATATATACAGGGTGTCCCAAGTTCAAGTGCCTTTTAGACGTTTCTGGAGAACTGGACATATTTGAAATCTGACAGTTGGAATTATGATATTGCTCGAAATTATCTACAGAGCTATAATATTTTCGAAGCCCAAGCACTTCCGGTTATACAGGGAGTGAAAATAAATTTGATGAAAACATTTTTTTTCAAGTTTTGCATTCCTGTTATGATCAAGTATTGAATACTGAATACATTTCTGTTGAAACCATTGTATTCATTCGAATAGTTTTCAAAATATCGAAAAAAAAGTCGAATATGTTTAGTCAGTATCATGTTCATTATTTTAATTTCAAACATCCTGAACGTAAACCATTTTTACAACATCGAAGAGGAAAAAAATTCTCTACAGAGCTATGATATTTTTGAAGCCCAGGCACTTCAGTGAAAATAAATTTGATGAAAAAATATTTTTTTCAAGTTTTGCATTCCTGGTATGATCAAGTATTCAATGCTGAATACATTTCTGTTCAAACCATTGTGTTCCTTCGAATAGTTTTCAAAATATCGAAAAAAACCGGAAAAAGTCAAATATGTTGAGTCAGTATTATGTTCATTATTCTTATTTTAAACATCCTGAGCGTGAACCGTTTTTACAACATCGAAGAGGAAGAATGTGGAAAGGTCATGCATTTTTTCAATTCCAGAAATATCATCACAGGGTGTTTCAAATTTTATGTCGAAAATTGTGATAAAAAATTGGCCATAACTTCTGTTTTTCAAATTAGAATCCTATTTTTTTATGATTACGTTGGATTCTGTGGTGAAAAATAATGGTAGTTTTCTATCATGATTATGCTCCTAAATTTTATAATTTTTATCATCATTTTTCACCGCAGAATCCAACGCAATCATAAAAAAGTTGGTTTCTAATTCGAAAAACAGAAGTTATGGCCAATTTTTGATCACAATTCCCGACATAAAATTTGAAACACCCTGTGATGATATTTCTGAAATTCAAAAGATGCATGACCTCTCCACATTCTTCCTCTTCGATGTTGTAAAAACGGTTCACGCTCAGGATGTTTAAAATAAGAATAATGAACATAATACTGACTCAACATATTTGACTTTTTCCGGTTTTTTTCGATATTTTGAAAACTATTCGAAGGAACACAATGGTTTGAACAGAAATGTATTCAGCATTGAATACTTGATCATACCAGGAATGCAAAACTTGAAAAAAATATTTTTTCATCAAATTTATTTTCACTGAAGTGCCTGGGCTTCAAAAATATCATAGCTCTGTAGAGAATTTCAAGCAATATGAATGCTAATCTCAATTTTCAGATTTCAAATATGTACATTTCTCCGGAAACGTCTAATAGGCACTCGACTTGGGCCACCCTGTATTATTTGCCACAAACTCATTAATTTCAAAAAATTAGAGGTGCTGGTAACAATATCAAGTATAATTCGAATATACTAGATACGTTTATTTGAACTCATGAGCATAATTAGGTGAATTAGATATTTTTCCAAGTTATAAATAACTACACGTATGATTGATGATATATTTAGATTATATTTGTTCTGTTATTATTGTAAAAGTTCCTGCAGAGTTTCTCGTTTCCTAATAATTGTTCAATACGATTTCCTATCGGTTTATTATTTTTTAAAATAGTTATTCATTTTGAAAGGTTCGATGAGTATTCAAATAATTCTTTGATATTCATCTGAACTCTGTATATTTTATTCTTTATCATTATTTGTAAAGTAATCAAATCAAAAAGTTTCATTCAACATTTGAGCCATTGGAAATTAGATACAAATAATGAAATATAGATAATATAAATAAAGTGGGGAAGCCCTGTGGACAGGAGCTTTGACAAATCATATCTCCGAAAGTATTGGTTTCTCAGAGTTAGGAATGATATCAATGGATTCTTATGATAGAACGGCATCATGAAGGAAATTAAATTCAAATAATAGTTTATTCATCAAGATTGAATGAGCAATCTTCAATGCTTAAATACTTAAAAAATTATCATTTAAAAAAAATTGGCAATCAGCAATGCTTCAGTGCTTTAATACTTCAAAATTTGTCATTAAAAAGAAACAACAGTCCCAAAATTCTTCGTTTCTACCCAATAACGGGATTCTTATGATGAAATTGCATCTTAAAAAAAATTGAACTCGAAATTTGTAATGTAAAAAAATATTTTCTCCGAAACCATCTGGCCGATTTTACCCGATGACGAACCGTGAAATTTATCTCCCAAACCTACTCTGAAAATTTCAACTGTCTAGCTCATTCCGTTCGAGAGTAATCGTGTTAATGACCGAGCAGCATCGATTTTGACCAGGAATTCTTGAACAGTGAGTCGAACCAAATCGTTTGGTTTCATCCAAAAATTCTAAAACTACAGACATTTGGGCAAATTGATAAGCACTCTGTTCCGAGGAACAAGAGCGCCAAGAAGGAGCTCCGTGCTTCATTTTCCTTCATTAGCAAAGTTCAGGCTTAAGACTGCAGATGTTATGAATGTATGTTCATGAAAATTTGGTTAGAGTAGGTAATTTAGTACTTCCCTCGGTAGGTATATTCTATCAGCGATCGATGAATAAATAATATATAACTTCAATCTTTTAATTTGGGTATATATAAATAGCTAAAACTACTTCAACATGGATTCCTATTTTACAAACAACGTTCAGTTGTCACCACTGATGAATGCCTCAGATCAAATTCGCTAATACTTATTTGACATAATCATTTCCATTTTGTATAATGACAATGTTGACCATATATTCAGGGTAGTACGATCATATCTGCAAGAACACTGTATACGGCAAGCCACGTAGGGTAACTTAGTTAGAGAAAATCAAGTATCAGACAGAAAAACCCATTCGAGAATATACCGTGCGCGTCAAAATTATAGAACAAACTCATTCTCTCAGAAGAAAAATATTTGGCAACAAAATCCTGAAACAGGTTAATTTTTGTTTCACTTTTACCAAATTTTTATGCATTTTTGAAAGATTTTTGTTAGACCCTGTGCATCCCCATCAACCCTCTAAATTTTTTGAATAGGGAAAGTGGGTCCTGTGGTACTTTTTTGGCAAGGTCTTTGTATATTCTTTACAGTCGTGCAGAAATGTTCAAGAAAACATTTTTCTTTTTTGAAAAATAGTTAGTTCAAAGAGGTTTTCAGTATGTGCACTTTGTCATGGCTTATTTACTTTGAGACGATGGTACCTCATGAAATTTGTCCCCGAATGAAAGTTGACCATTACACTTTTGCTCATGCACAACTTTCAACCCCCTCACGTGAAAAATTAGAATGTGTGAAACACTGCGCTTCAGTTGTGATCTTAAGTAGGTATGTTATTAGTACGTTTCTACTGAAGTTGAAACTTTTCGATAAAATGTTTCAATTCAAAGAAAGATTTCTGACAACGCAATTTCATCAATGTTATCAATGTGTAACCAGGTACAACCATGTAGAGATTTGAAATTCGAAGTAATAAAATTGTTTTTCATGCTCATGGCTGAAAAAAAACGTACATAACATGTGGCGTTCAAATGCGCCCGGTATCATATCATACGATGAATGTCTTACTCTCAGAAAATTTGAATTCAAGTTGCATTCAATCATTGCTCAAATTCATTGTTTCAAAAATCGGAAAAGAAATGCCTCAGTTAAATGAAAAACAGAGAATTGAAATTTTAATGACGATCGAGTAGGGCGATAGAGGTTGTACCCAACAGAAGGTTTGTGATATTTTTAACGCCAAATATCCAGAAAGACCAATCACAAGGTCAACGGTCAGCAAAATTAAAAGCAAATTCACGGAGTACGTACATGTTAGACATATTCCAAATGCCGGACGACCCAGAACCTCTGAAGACACAAAACTGAATGTCTTGGTGGAAATGGAAGAAAATCCTCTCAGTACTTCACGATAGTTAGCGGAACATAATAACATTTCTCAGAAGACTGCTTTACGCATTTTGAAAGCAGAAAAATATCACCCGTATAAAATTCAACTACATCAGGAATTAATCGAAGATGATCATGATCGACGGAATCAGTTTTGTGAAATTATGCAAGATGCGTTGAACCAGAATCCGCAATTCATCAAAAAACTTGTTTTTTCGGATGAAGTCGAGTTTTCTCTGAACGGAACAGTGAACCGACAGAATTGCCGGTTTTGGAGCCCCAGAAAATCCGCATTGGGTGGTGGAAGCACAAACGCAACACCCACAGAACGAAAATGTATGGGCTGGTATCATTGACGGCAGAATAATCGGGCTTTTTTATTCGATGGAAACCACAACGGTGCAAGTTATTTACAATTCCTCCGGAATAAGCTTTTACCCGCTCTTGCCAATATTCTTCCGAATGAAAATAACCCAAACATGCCAAATTGCACAATATGGTTTCAACAGGATGGAGCACCTGGGCGCTATGCACGTCCTGTGCGCGAGTTCCTGGACAATGCGTTTCCTGAGAGATGGATTCGAAGACGCGGTCCCATAGAGTGGCCAGCCAGGTCTCCAGATCTGACACCTCTCGATTTTTTCTTATGGGGCTACCTAAAATCGAAAGTGTACATTAATAGGCCGGAAAATTTGGAAGACTTGAAAAACCGAATAAGGTTCGAGATAGGTAGAATAACTCCAGAAACTCTCCAGAAGGTACAGGAAGATTGTGTCAAGCGCTTTGATTATTGCATCCAGAACGATGGTTGTCATTTTGAACATTTAATTTAACTTATCTTGTAATGCACAATGATTCTCCGGGTGGTACTTCAATGCCGAAATAACTTTCCAATGTCACTCCATTTTTTTTCTCCATCAAAGGGATCGTAGGGGTTGAAAGTTGTGGTTGAACAAAACTGTAATGATCGACTTTCATTTGGTGACAAATTTCATCAGGTACCATCGTCTCAAAGTAAATGAGCCATGACAAAGTGCACATACTGAAACCCTCTTTGAACTAACTATTTTTCAAAAAAGAAAAATGTTTTCTTGAAAATGTATGCACGCCTGTAAAGAAGATACAAAGACCTTGCCAAAAAAGTACCACAGGACCCACTTTCCCTATTCAAAAAATTAAGAGGGTTGATGGGGATGGCACAGGGTGCAACAAAAATCCTTCAAAAATGCATAAAAATTTGGTAACAGTGAAACAAAAATTGACCTGTTTCAGGATTTTGTTGCCAAATATTTTTCTTCTGAGAAAATGAATTTTTTCCATAATTTTGACGCGCACTGTATAAAACTGGACTTATTAATAAATTTTTGGCTTACCAACAGCAACTACAGCTGCAACAGTACCAAAACCAGCAGAGCCGCCTAGGACGTATCGGAGTACCCTGACGACGGTTTCCTCGTGAACTTGGAGGTGTGTTGACACCAGCGTTAGCTGCACCACGGAGTCTGAAATTCAGGGGTCCCGAGCCACCCCCTGTCCCGGGTGTTGGTATACCCCCAGCCCCTGGTCTGTTCTCGTTTACTTTCTCAGTAACACTGCAAGACATCTAGAAGGAAATTACTATACTTGGTAATGGAAAAACTTTTCTAATTACAAAGATTCATTGGTGCACAACGCAATAAATCTTCCACCCTTGTTGGGTTTAGGGGAAATTGGGCAAATATAGTACCTACATGTTCATTAATGTTTCAGAAGTGACAGAAAGTTTTAGTATGATAATCTACCAATATAGACAGAGACCAAATATGAAAGTAATAAACAGATGACTAAATTTCTCACGTCCAAAATTTCCTTACTATTCTATACCTATATAATGCAATTTTTCAATGATATTAAAAATTCATTCAAATGGCCACATATTTATTTTGAATATATCAATTGCACCGCTGACACAGTAGCTACTTCAGATGTAGTCCTTTAATATATGAAATTATTTTTAGCATTGGGAACACTTCTCAGATGTTGGGGGCAAAAAAAACAGTTGTACTCATTGACATATTCATAGAAGATACAAGAGAAATTCATAAGACTATCAAGATAGGCGTTTGATTTTTAATATTGTCGCCAAGTACCTCAGATTTTGAGTTGAATCTGATCTGGAAGTTTTGTATACAGCGTTTAAGCCTTTTTTATACAATAATATCATATTTGGAATTATTATATTCTGTCACTGTTGATAGCATCTCGTTCAGAATGTTTGTAAACAAATAAACATGATGAAATTTGAATATTACTCAATGAAAAAACAACTAGGAACAATTTCATACCTCGTCCAGTTTATACAAAGCGAGTTTTTTCGAAATGAATTCAGTTATCCAAAATGCACACTCCATATTTCAAGAAGATACTATAGTGGCTCTAGTATCACTCAAAATCCGTTTGGGTACTAAACAATATAAAAAATGGTCAATTATTCACAGGTTATCCCATAGTTTAGTCATAATATCAGTATATTGAATTATTAATCCTATAATAGTTTTGTCTAAAACCAATCTTTGAAGAAATGTGTTTTTAAGAGATATTATTAGATGATAAATGTGAAGAGTTACTCTTCTTTAAGAAATCAATTATATAATTAAGTAATGAAATAAATTTCAATTTCTTCATGAAACGTCATACCAAAAAAAATTGAGCTATTAAAAATTGGATTTCAAAAACTGATATTTGAGAAAGTTTTACAAATCGTCAAAGAATTTGTCTCAGGATAGGTGTCTACCACCATTTGATTCAGAATATTTTCTCCTAGAATTTCACATTATCAACGAACTTTTTGATTCTGAACGGTATTGTTGATTTTACCAAATTTTGGGGGTATCAAAAATTGGGAATATTGTTGCTGAAAGTCACTGACTAATTCTGAAACTAACCAAACTTGGTGATATTTAATAACAGATAAACTCACATAAAATTGCTCGTCCAATATACGATTTCATCATTCGATTCACAAAATAACGAATTTTTGGATCAACAGTAAGAATTCCTCAAATTTACTAATCGCTGATCACTTTATATCGGTGTCAGTATATGCGATATTTATAGGCAACATTATTTATTATTACATATTGTAAACTGAATATTGAACTATCTGGAACATCCAGGAGTAGCGTAGATGCCTGAATTCGCTAAGTATTCAATGAAGCGGCTTGTAGAGGCTCTAATGCGATAATGATTTGATCTTTGAACGTTAACAGTATCGAAGACTTCATTGATTTTGAGTTGTCACTTTATTAACCACTTAGTTACTGAACGGAAAGGACTGCTTGACCCAAAAACACGCTTCAATGTTATCTTGCTGACAGGACGAAATTTTAAGGTAAATGCTGAAAAATACGTGATTGTTGCGAATAAGGAGTCTTCACTCGATAGAAATACTTCTATCTCGAAAATATTACCTATGTATACTGAGACAGGCAATTCATTCAACCGTGAATAATTGAGAGTTATTTCCGTTATAGCTGTTTCTTCCAGGATTTTCCAAGGATGGTAGTATAACATTTATTCTCAAAATATTAAATATCAAAATTAGTATTGAAATTCTGTCCTGTTAAAATTCTGTTCATTTAATCTGTTTATCAGAAAGAGGATGTACTTTCAATCATATTTCCAATACTTCGCACTTATTTATACCTTTAGAAATAAATGATAAAATGAAAATAGTAGTCGTGGTAACTGTCAGAGATGTGATATTTTTAAAATACTGGTACCTTTTTTTCAAATGCAAAATACGAAATATCTGTTTCCATTTTGTATACGTTCGATTTCCGACACAGAAGCAATTTCAAAAGAATTGAAAAATGATTTAATTTTATTGTTATTTAGTTTGGGAGAGAAAAACCATTGAACATAATCGTCTAGTATTGCACTTAAGATCCTATAAGCACTAATAACGTGCAAAAATAATTATCTTCGATTACAAATACTTAAGCATAAAAAAATATTTATTTAACTATGGACACATTTCTTAGCATATTTATCTATATGCTGTTATTTAGCCAATATAAAAAAAAAACTAGAATATTAACTGCTAAAAAACTTTGCTCATGTTTAAAAAACTCGATTTTGTATAAAAAGATTAATTTTTCAAAAATTAACCAATTCGGCCTGAGTTTATCAATTTTTACCGTAAAGGGAACGTAGTAACCTTTCCTTTCAAATTATTGGGCTTTCAATTAATGCCTTGTCTTTTACGAAAATATCATGAAATAAAAATAGAATATGTATCATGTTTGTATGCATCATAGTTAAAATTTTCGTTATACGGGATCAATTTTCTTAGCTTACTTCAATTGCCAGCTTACTAAAAATACGAAGAAAGTATTTTATTTTAATGAAGTATTTTGCATTTAGTATTTGAAATATAATGAAAAGATATTTTGTATTTTAAATATTATACACATCTCTGGTAACTTCATTTATTGTATAGCAATTGGCCATTGACCAGTATGATAAAATGGAAATATTTCTCAATAAACATACAAATGTAAACAACCCTCCACCTCAGCCTCTGTTTTGGTGTACTAATTTTCTACTAGTCTCAACAAATGAAGAAAACATTTTTAAGATAGATTAAGTTATTAAGAATGTAATGTATAAATCGTTTTATTTGGAAAAGATGTATGAAAGTTAGAACTATTCATTATGATGTTTTACCTGTCTTTTTCCGTTGGGTGGTGAACCTTGGCGAAAATGTTTGAAATGATCTGCTACACCAAGGAAACAAAGCTTCAAATTTAACGAGAGGTGTGATTTCGCAGGAATCGTCATGTAGTGGCCAACAGTGGACAAGAGGTTAACCCTCGCAAGAGTGAGTTAGCTGAAAAATTCATGAATGGAAGTAAGTCATAGATTGTCGACAAACATAAGCATCACTTGTTGCGGGGTTTCTTAAATCCTCCAGGTCAACCTAACGTGCGTACATTATTGATCGTAATACAAGGGGCGCGGTGCAGAAATTCCAATTTACGAGAGGTAAGATATAGCAGAGCTCGACGTCACAGCCTACCTTTATCAATGGCCATGAAGGAAGTTGATGGCACTGTTGCCCTCAGCCACTAAGGGGTGAGCCATATCCTTGTCCCAGGATGCTCAGCCACCTGACGGCCTCGCTTATTGAATCTCTATCGATTCCAGGCCATTTCGCGATGTTGCTAGTGCCGGATACCACATTTACCCGTGATGCGCCCTGGAATTTCTGTTCCCGATCACTCCTACCGCAGCACTTTGAATCTTCCCGATTCCATCACTAAATCACGTTTTTCCGCTAGAAACCCCTAGATCAAACTGATAGTCAGCGTTGTCTGAAAGAAGAGCAACTGGAGGTGCGCAGCGACGCGTGCTAGCGACGTCTGGCGCAAGAGCGTCGCGGCGGCCTCCCGTACGCAACTCACGCCGTCCACGTGCGTCGCAAGAAACAGCGATAAGCTTTTGTGAATTGTTGCAGCTACTCACTTGTGCCCGTTCACAAATGAATAAACGTTACGTCCGAATGGCAATCGAACGGGCCAAACCTCCCAACGAATGTTGATGTCATATTCAATTCCTACTTGCAGGGATTTATATCCCAAATCATTGATACAATTACATCAAAGAATATAAAATAGGTCGAATAAAAATATACATAAAGAGTTTTCCAATAAGAGGTGTTATTTTGATATTCAAATATTTCAATATAAATGATCGGATGTTTATTTCATTATAAAGAAGAAACTATGCCGTTAATTGTGGAAAATAACATCAGGCAAATGACCACCACGACCACGCTTACAGGACCATATCCTTTTAATGAAATTTTCCATAACCAAATCGCAAAGTGGCTGCCCTATGTCCTCGATAGCCTCACGAATTCCATCTTTGAGGACTTGAATCGACGCTGGGCTATTGACGTAGACCTTCTCTTTCACGTGGCCCCAAAGGAAGAAGTCGCAAGATGTTAAGGCGCAAGATCTCGGTGGCCAATTGTGATCACCTCTTCGAGAGATAAAACGGTCCGGAAACTTTCCCCGCAAAAGATCAATGGTTTCGTTGCTTGTGTGGCACGAAGCGCCGTCTTGTTGAAAGTAAACGTTGTCCAGATCAATACCATCCAATTCCAGCCATAAAAAAATCAATAATCATCTCTCGATAGCGCAATCCATTCACTGTAACTGTTGCTCCAGCCTCATTTCCGAAAAAGTAAGGTCCAATGACTCCGCCGGGCCATAAACCGCACCAAACAGTCACACGTTGAGGATAGGGAGGTTTTTCAACAATAACTCTCGGGTTTTCCGAGCCCCAGATGCGACAATTTTGCTTGTTGACGAAGCCACCGAGGTGGAAATGGGCCTCATCACTCAAGATGATTTTTCAATGGAATTCCGGATCATTTTCATGCATTTCAACGACCCTATCAGCAAAGACACGACGTTTTTGATGATCGGCCGGCTTGAGTTCTTGTGTTAACTGAACTTTATAAGCCTTAAGACCCAAATCTTTATGCAAAATACGGTGTAATGACGTTAGTGGAATGCCTAATTCCAAAGAACGACGAGGAATGGACAAACCTGGATTTTCTTCAACACTTTCGGCTACAGCAGCAATATTCTCGGCTGTTCTTGAGCGACGTGCACGGGTATTATTCTTCACATAACTAACTTGTCCCAACAGCTCGAATTTTTCCACCAATTTCTTTATTGAGGAAGAGGAATCTTTGGTTAAAATTAATGCAGTGGTCAAAGACTCACCCTGTATAGACCATCGGAAAGCTCGCAAAAGCTGACTAACTTCAAGTTAGTATTCTTTCCAATTATCTTATATTCTGGCAGTGAGATTGGACTTGTAAATTTATTAGTTTATTACTTAGGACACCTTTCTCAATTTCCTTTATTAGAATGGCAGCTAAGCAACGCGAAACACCGAGAAGATGTTATCGATTTTCTAATATTCCTCGTTAAAAGCTAGCTTTCATTTGGAAAACTTGACACTATATTGATTTTTCCTGCCGAAATAAGATATCTTCAGTATAATTAATCTTCACGACTGATGTTAAAATTCAAATAATATCTCAATAAGATGGTGAGTTGTTTAACCTCTCCTATAATAAATGAAAAGAGAATAATTTCAATTTAAACAAATATGTAATTCAGCTTTCACTTCAGGTGGATGAAGATTTCTCAGAATTTGTCATATAAATACAGTGCGCGTCAAAATTATGGAACAAATTCATTTTCTCAGAAGAAAAATATTTGGCAACATAATCCTGAAACAGGTCAATTTTTGTTTCACTCTCACCAAAGTTTTATGCATTTTTGAAGGATTTTTGTTGCACCCTGTGCCATCCCCATCTACCCTCTTGAATAGGAAAAGTGGGTCATGTGGTACTTTTTTGGCAAGATCTTTGTAATTTCTTTACAGGCGTGCAGAAATTTTCAAGCAAACATTTTTCTTTTTTGAAACGTAGTTAGTTCAAAGAGGTTTTTTTCAAGAAATTTAGAGGGTTGATGGGGATGGCACTGGGTGTAACCAAAATTCTTCAAAATGCATAAAAATTTGGTAAAAGTGAAACAAAAATTGACCTGTTTCAGGATTTTGTTGCCAAATATTTTTCTTCTGAGAAAATGAATTGGTTCCATAATTTTGACGCGCACTGTATAATTCAAAAAATTTCAATAGCATTCATATACAAAAAAAAATTAAGAAAGTACTTACATAGCGACAAGGAAGTAAACAAGCCTTACATCCTGAAGATAAAGGAGACAAATGTAAAAATCAAGGCAAAATCGTCAAATTTTCATTTCAATATACAATCAGGAAAACTGTTATTTTTTTCACCTAGAATAGCTATAAAGCGGATATTTCACAAAACTCATCTTATCGTTGCCCTTTATGTACCTTTATACAAAATTTCTGCGAATTTTGGAGATATGTTTCCGATATATTGATGTATTCTTGAAATAATTTTTTTCGCTTCTTGTTTCTTCATTCGTTATGATGTTTACGGACTACCGGACCTACCACTCTATCAACTGCTGATTTCACAACCTTGAAATATATAAGGTGTCCCACTGGGATTGCCCATCAGAAGTTTACGGAGAAATATAAATTGGATCTGTTTGAAAGTTTGTAAAGGGTGTCTCAGCAACGACTTGAATTTCGAATTGCGCGCCATTTTTGACTGTCAATTGTTTAGTCAGCCATATTTGTTGTTTGTTTAATTCAAACATAGACATTTACGAAAATGGAGCGTTATAGCTTGGAAGAACGTTTTTTAATAGTGAAAACTCATTATATACTTTTTTCAAAATTATGAAGATGCCGCCGTGACTGTCGACGGTCATCGTTACCGGCCCATGTTGATAGCCTTTTTTTGGTAAGAATTAGACGGAATGGACTTGAATGCGATGTGGTTCAACAGGATGGCGCTACCTGTCACACCACAAGGGAAACAATGACTTTGTTACGAACCAAGTTTTCAGGTCGAGTAATTTCTCGTTTCGGAGAACAAAACTGGCGGCCAAGAAGTTGTGATTTAACTTGTTTGGAATATTTTCTCTGGGGTGTTTTGAAAAGTAAAGTCTATGCGAACCATCGTGAGACAACTGAGGAACTCAAAGAAGAAATTGCACGTCAAATTCGCCAAATCCAGCAGCCCATACTGCAAAATGTAATACAAAATTCCATCAGAAGAGTGCATACCTGCCAACAGAGCAACGATGGCCATTTAACCGATATTTTGTTTCATGTGTAAATGTCATCACTACCTCCATAGAAATGTAGAAAAAAATGTTAATAAAATATTGAATAAATATATATTTTTGAATTTTTAAAATTCAAGTTTTTGCTGAGACACCATTTACAATAAAAACATGAGGCAAATGAGCATTCTTTCTTGAAATATCTGCAATGATTTATGACTTTCGCTTATACGGAAAATTGGTATCAACTCGCCTAATGTGACCTACAAAATAAAATTCTCCAGAAATAATATTTTTAATTTTCAACCTCTAAGAGTAAACCAATCTACCAATGAGATGGAGCGGCTGTTGAAGATTACAGGAAAGTTACAGAAATTCATCAATTTTTATTATTATTATTATATGGGAGAATAATAAACCAATCTTATGTTTTAAGAAAATTTCTAAATATTGGAATATCACCAGAATCCGCTAAAAAAATGTTATATACCTAAGGAGCAACTATAAAATTAGTTATCCGAGAAATGAGCATTATAGGACCTTATCATATAATAGAAAATAAGGTTTTTCTGTAAACTCCCTAATTCAATTATGGTATCTGAGTAAATGATTTGGTCTTCGAGTTGTACCTTAGATGAGAGGAATCTATGGTTACAATTAATGTACAACGTAAAGACACACCCTTTATGTTCTTGTTCCGACGAGTCAGAAAAAGGATGTAAAACTACTTTTGATATATAGAAATACCATAGGCATTTGACACACAACAACATGAAATCTTCGTCTTCATCTACTATCAGCTCGGAAGTTGAAGTATCTGGATTCAGTTCCTATTGAACGACTTCTATCTAAGGCAGGAGCAACAATAACCCAACAAAGAAACCACTTTATAGGAAAAAAGCTACCAAATAAATTGTTCTGAAAAAAAAAATTATTGTAAAACAATGGAATAAAAAATTAAAAACTTGAATTGTAATTTATTTTAAAACAGAAAAATATCGATGTTTCTTTTAACATCGATGTTATCTTTTAATCGGTGTATCGGTACAACGATGTTAAATTTCCCGATGTTTGCAGCCCTAGGCATAGTTGCCAAATTAATCAAATTGGGACCATGACAAAAAATTCCGCAAATCGTAATTTTTTTCACCTTCCTGCCCTGGGCCCCTTTAGCTCGGGGGTACTATTCTTTTGCCCAGGTTGCCCCTTAGTATCTCCGCCTCTGCATCAGTGGACTTTCACGTGAGGTTTTAATTGACTAATTCCGAGTACTTTCCTGACAAGATCTTATCTGTTAAGCTGTCCGACGTGGATATCATCTTCATCGATCAGTTTGTCTAATAATGCCTTGGACAGCTTCACGAATCCTCTTAAACCAATGAATATTCATGGCATGGAGTGATTGGGATACCTCTCTATTAATTTCCGTATAGTACATCTGATAAATTTTGAGTGTGTTTGAACACTACACCCTCCAAATTGAGAATTCCTACACGTGTGTATTCTACAAGCAAATTAGTGAGCTGTATACAGAAATGTTCTCGGTAATCATATGGTTCTAAAAACAGATCCACTTGTTTATCTGCTAATTTTAAGGGTTAATGGACTTCCACTTCATCGCTGAGTCATTTCGTATTGCTAAGTAATTTGCTGGTTAAATCAGCGGCGTACGTATTCGGCCGCATTAAAGCTATCATCTTTCGTTGAAAGTTCCAAACATCATAACCATAAAACGGAATTAGATCCACTAGAGAAAATTTACACTTACTTTACGCAGTTGATTGTCAAATGGCAGAATCTTCATCAGGTCACACAAATGAAAGATTATTTATGATTCAGTGGTGGATTCAAGAAGAGGGGGCTCGAAGAAATTGACAAATGATTTTTATTGTTCAAATTTGGAGGGAACAAAATTCTGTGAATTCCTCCTTTAATTTTTCGCATGAATTAAGAAACACCCTATATGTCTAACTCACCTTTCACTGAAATCTGAAAATATATTTTAATTCCTTCCTTGAATAAATGTGTTGAAACTTTCAAAACTAACTGGATTCACATTGTACTATTCAATCAAAGGAAAGGGCTCGACTAGTAGAATATAGTACACCATGAAAAAAATACCACTACAAGCAAAAAAATAAAATAGGTGAAAATAATAATCATCAAAGAATACTGTGGGAGGTAAATTCTTTATTAAAGGTTTCATTCTCGATTGTGCTTTCCAAACTCTGAAAAATATCTATAAAATGAAGAGTTTATTATTTTGTGATTTGCTTTTGCGTAAAAAACACAGATTTGTCAGAAGAAATCAATTGAACAATGTTGCCTAACAAACAACATAACATAACGAAACAACATCAGAATTATTTTTTGTTGATTGCTATTCTGAAATTCGAGAATTGTCACCTTGTCAGTATTTGCAAATCATAGTAAAATAGTAGTTCCAACTACTTTTTTAAAAAAATTCAGCCAAATATGGTCAATACCAATTGAGCAATTTGCAAAATTGGTTTCTCTGTTCAACAAAATACTAGTTGACTCCTTAAGTTTCCTCTTAACGTAATCAGATTCTGTCATCAGAATCTTTGTATTACTCCAATCCATCATTTGATCTCCTCGAATTGTACATACATGTTCTGCTTTGTTTTATTTCTCTATGTCTCTATTTCTTCTCTACTTCTTATGTTCCGACTTTCTTACTTCTAGTGGTCTTGATTTTTCTCCTGTGTACGATGCACCACAAATACAAGGAATATTATATGCACAGTTTTTTATTTTTATTTTTCATTAATGGGTTTTATCTTTGTTAATAAAGACCTAAGATCGTTTTGTGTTTTGAAGACGGTTTTTATATTGAACTTAGAACTGATACTTCTGATTTTTTCAGAAAGGCTACGAACATAAGGGATCACATTCAATAGATTGGGTTGCTGTTCTTGTTGATTATTCTGCTGTACTTGATTATTTGTTATTTTATAGAGTTTGGGAGAGAAAACCCAGAAAGAAACCATTTAATAGGTTAAAATAATGTTTAAACTAAACGATTATATTGAAGACAAAGATAATAATGATGTAGATAATGTACAAAAATTAAAAAAATTATTATGTAGGTCCTAGGTACCAGTCACACTCTTCGAAATAAAAATTGATCAGACTCAAAAATAAAATCGTGGGACGTAGTGTAGCATTTATAATGATATGAGCGGTTAACAGTTGATAAAAATTCCAGACGAATTTATTTTTGAGTCTGCATGATCAATGTCATAGATTGATGAGTAGACTGGTACCTAGGACCTACCTAATTATTTTAGTACATTATCTACATCATTATTATCTT
Organism: Halyzia sedecimguttata; assembly: GCA_937662695.2. Taxonomy (NCBI): domain Eukaryota; kingdom Metazoa; phylum Arthropoda; class Insecta; order Coleoptera; family Coccinellidae; genus Halyzia; species Halyzia sedecimguttata. Next base: position 19,741,067 of record OW569420.2, on the reverse strand, counting down.
TCTTTTCAGTAAAACCGTTCAACTTAATTTTTTTTTTATTTTTTCTTATTGGAGAATTGTAAAGTCAAAATCTTTTCATGTACGACAAGGATAATATGGATGATGGTTACATAAGAAAATTTTAAAACTGGAAAGTGCAATTCATATATAATTTTTCATGTCAGATCAAAATCTAATGAGTTTCAAGCATTTACATCCTAAATTTATTGAATTTATTCACACTGTATGTCAGGTTTGTAAAGCAGGATCTATTTTCTCTCCATAACGGTTCTTCGTAAGCTAGACAGTGCGATGGATAATTCAATGAACTAGTAAAGACAAATGATTGAGGGAAATTATACATTATGCTCAGTAAATGCTTCATCAATTCCAAATAATGAAACCTCCCAGCTCATACATGTTCTCCTCGGACAATGGCATATGTACATGTGTAAAAAAAAATTCGAACTATGAACATGAATCTAAAATCAGGACTTCCGGAATGAATACGTCAATTACGTCAACCAATATCCAATAAAATATTACAATGGACCGTAATCAAAGAGATGGAGCCCCACGATTTGATGTTTCCCTGTCCTAATCCTAGAGCACGTTGTCGATGCCGTGGGAGTTCAAAAAGTTCGTTTGGTCACCACAGAAAAGAAGGATATTGTGATTAGAAGGATATGTGGTTTGCGAACATTCTACTTACGATCGTTCTGTATTTTTGGAAACTTTCTATTGGTTATTCAACTTTTATTTTTCTCGCAGTCGAATCGATTGGAAGCTAATTTTTGCCATTTAGTTCAAGAGATAATATCCGTCCTATACAGGGTGGCCGGACGATTGACGTCCATAAAAAAAAAAACAGGTCCCTCATATCATGGGGTATTCGAATCACCCCCATGTATGTTATCCGATTTTTCACGGTTTCCAAGTTATGAATTTTTTTATGAAATTTGAGAATTTTCAACTTGAATATCTTCAGATTTAAAAAAAAAGGAACAAGACTTTTATGATATTTTTTTGTTGTAAATAGATCGCCAGGAATTGTACTTTCAAACATAAAATAACCAGCATCGTAACTTTGATAAAAATTATGGAAATGTTGGTCTCAAGTGAGAAAGTTACGTATTTTGGATCATGATCTAAATTTTCAAATTTAAATTAAAAATGTAAACAGGTTACTTCATGGTTTCTTAGTAGGCTTAAAAACTGCGATCAACACTCAGCTTTCAGAATCATTAATAAAAAATGGTACTCAACAGTCTACTTTTGCTAGAATTAGCCTTCAAAGTCAGCGAGGTGGAAAAAATCAAAGACGTTTACTCAAAAATTATTTTTTGCCATTTTAAGATTTTTCTGATCCAGCTATGATAAAAAATGCTGAAAATTAATGAAAATTAGCTTTATAAGAAAAGTTTTAGATAAGAAAAAGAAAAAGGTATGGCAATAAATCACACATCATGTAGATAAAAAGAATTTTATTTATAAAATTTACAATAGGTTTTCAAAGTGGCCACCTCCAGCCTCAATACACATTCTACACCTTCGCAAAAAAATTTCCTTCAGTCGCATAAAACCTGCCCTGTTTTCTCTTAGGACACGTTTGGCTTCTCTTATCTTCAGACGCAGTTCGTCTTCATTAGAACATTCTCGGGCGATCGGACGAAGCGGACCCCACGCTCACCTGACCTTAATCCCATCGATTTTTTCGTTTGGGGTTATTTCAAAGAAATCGTCTACGCCCGAGAATGTTCTAATGAAGACGAACTGCGACTGAAGATAAGAGAAGCCGAACGTGTCCTAAGAGAACACAGGGCAGGTTTTATGCGACTGAAAGAAATTTTTTTGCGAAGGTGTAGAATGTGTATTGAGGCTGGAGGTGGCCACTTTGAAAACCTATTGTAAATTTTATAAATAAATTTCTTTTTATCTACATGATGTGTGATTTATTGCCATACCTTTTTCTTTTTCTTATCTAAAACTTTTCTTATAAAGCTAATTTTCATTAATTTTCAGCATTTTCTGTCATAGCTGGATCAGACAAATCTTAAAATGGCAAAAAATAATTTTTGAGTAAACGTCTAGCTCTTTGATTTTTTCCACCTCGCTGAATTTGAGGGCTAATTCTAGCAAAAGTAGACTGTTGAGTACCACTTTTTATTAATGATTCTGAAAGCTGAGTGTTGATCGCAGTTTTTAAGCCTACTAAGAAACCATGAAGTAATCTGTTTACATTTTTAAGTTAAATTTGAAAATTTAGATCATGATCCAAAATACGTAACTTTCTCACTTGAGACCAACATTTCCATAATTTTTATCAAAGTTACGATGCTGGTTATTTTATGTATAAAAGTACAATTCCTGGCGATCTATTTACAACAAAAAAATATCAGAAAAGTCTTGTACTTTTTTTTTATATTTGAAGATGTTCAAGTTGAAATTTCTCAAATTTCATAAAAAAATTCATAACTCGGAAACCGTGAAAAATCGGATAACATACATGGGGGTGATTCGAATACCCCATGATATGAGGGACCTGTTTTTTTTTTATGGACGTCAATCGTCCGGCCACCCTGTATATGATAATAGTCCAGAGATATGATATGTAATACTAGCTTATGAAATGCAAAATACAAAATACCTATTTCCATTTTGTATTTAATTAATTTTTTCAGTAAAGCATTTTGTATTTTATTTGGAATACCGTTAGTAGTTTCTTCATATGTTGCACTTTAGAATTCAACCAATATAAAAAACCAAAAAATAAACTGGCAAAGAATTACGCTCTTGCATAAAAAAAACATCGATATTGTATAAAAATGTTACCATTTCATAAACATTACACATTACATTCGTAAAATTAATAATAATAACAATTGTCGAATTGACTGAATTCCATATTCGCGTTTCCATGACAACCTTTTTTTTCAAATCCTTATTAATATCAACAATAAAATGTATGTGCTAAAAAGTTTAAGTTTTAAAACTTGTATAACTTGTTAACGAAGGCAAAAACGCCAAAACTTCCGTCTTCTTTTTCTATTTGAAATTTAATTTTGCACCAGAATAGTGCGTAGCCAGGAATTAATTTCGGGGGGGGGGTTTTGAAATAGGAATTAATTTCGGGGGGGGTTTTGGGGGTGTAAGGGTCACTTTCTGCAGCAAAATTTTTTTTTTTCAAGGGAAAAATAACATTTCGGGGGGGGGGGTTGAACCCCCAAACCCCCCCCGCCCCTGGCTACGCCCTTGATCTATTTAAATAATGTATTACGAGTGGTGAATATTTTCATTTTAATCTTTCAATATAAAGAAACCTCAATATCAGTAAAAAAAACACTTTCACAAAAAAATTATTGATATATTTTTTTAATAGCCATAAAAATATTCTGATGGGCAACATTTTAATAATAAATGAAAAAAATCAGCTGGTAAACAGATGGGCGCAGGACAACCTTTGTTCAGATCTTAGACCATAAGTAGGTATTCATGACAATAGTATCCAAACCGAAAAGATTTTTGAAATTGAATTGGGCTAGATTACCTCACGACTGGATAGTTTAAACGCTTCCACATATGAAAAAAAACAAATCATAAATTATCAATATTGAGATTTGTTCTACCTTGAGGCAAATTATTTCTACGCTCGTGACTTAATAGTTTTACTACACTGTGGTGTCTGTAGTAATCTGAATAAACATTATCTTAGTTCTGAGCTCGGTATTTGTCGGAATGCATTCATACTTTTGTGGACGTATCCCGGCACTATTATTTCGTCCAAATATCTGTATTATGAGAATGTTGTGCCAAAAATGCTCTAAAAAATTACATTCAATTATTAGGTCAATAACGAGGGTCATGTTTTGAGGTTCATGAGAAGTGATATTTCTGTCAGAGATTGTTTTTGTATTTCACGAAAGTAAATAAAAAATCTAATTTGAAAAGTTATCAGTACATATATGAAGAAAATCCTTAAAAATGTTGTGTATGTATTATTTGTATGATGGTTTTTGACAGAAGTCGGTAAGAATTAGTTTACAATGTACCTACGTAGGAACTAAAACGCTTAGAAACTGTATGTATTGTACGTAATCTTAGAGAGTTTCTGTCATTCGTTATATTTTTCTCTTAGATAAGATAGAAATTTAACATGAAGAGTTTCGTTCTGTTGATTTGATCATAACCTGAACGAGCCCGCTAGAGCTCCTGACTCCAGGATAGTGCTTTTACAATTGTTTCTTTTATTTTCCATGAAAAAAATGTCTGAAAATGTTTATGAGTTTTCAAACATTAAAAATCTGGGTTTTCTCCCCCAAGCTCAGAAAAATATCTATGAAATAAAAATTTTTAATTCTTGTGAATTGCTTCGGCGTTAGAAACACTAGATATTCGTCAAAACCGATATACAAGAACAATGTTGTCACAGCGAGAAGTTTCAAAATAAGATTTTCGCATAGTGTCTAATGAAGTAGTCTGTTTTAGGCTCTTAAACCTTAAACGCTACAGAAAAAATGTTTTATCGTGGGTGCTGTTTAGTTCCTGTTTATTAGGCAACATTGTTATATATATATATTGCTTCTGGCAAATATCTAGTGTTTCTAACGCAGAAGCAGTTTTCTATGACGGAAAAATTCAATCGTTTCTGTAGACAACGAATTATGGTTCAATTTATCCTCAGTAATATCTTTCTGTAAAACGAAGTCTCGAAGTTATGGTGGTGTATGTTAAATTTAACCGACAACCTTATCTCGATTTGAAATTCCTTTGGTTGTTCTACATACAAATAAATACCTCCTGCGACCAAAACATGAGGGCATTCACTCTTTAAGCCGGATATTAGAATATTGCTCATGTATCGGTACGAAAAATAGGGACGAAGGATCGAATATAATATTCCATCTCGTCCTGTTATCGTTCTCTCTGCATTTCACAATTTCATTCATTCAAACCATGGCAACGGGATCTGAAGCAGTCTCTGCTTGCTACGGGGGATGGCGAAGTCACTGTGAGAGAGGCAAGGGGTTGTTTTTAGGGGGTTGTTGGGAGAGCGCTGTGGTGGTAGCGATAGCGCGACGTTTTGTTCAGTCGTAGGGGTTGGCTGGGGAGGGAGGTGGCGGGTGTTCGACCCCCAGATTCTCCAGCAACCCCAGGTCTCTTCTACAGGCGAAATAGCTTCTTCGATCCCCAATTCGCAAGCTCACATAATTAGTTTTCTTACTGGATTTCAAGTTTAACGGGAAACTCCCATGTGCAATGATTATATCAGAAGCATTTTAACCTGAGAATTGATATTGTCTTCAGAGTTTGGATTGGGTTTTTACTCGGAATTGTATTTCAATTCCGATAAAGTGAAACATCTTTTGCTATTTTTTACCATTAATAAATAAAACTACTCATAAGATCATCATTTTACGAGAGTTTCAAATTTGAACGAATAGTTCAGTAGATTTCATTCGATAACTATCACACGAATAATCTCTTCACATCGGAAGGAACCTGAAAAACCACGTGATTGGTATATAATATATATTGTTATAAATATGAAACTTAGTAACTTAATAAGTATATGTATTGCCGAGATGAACTATACTCGGTGTGTTTCCTGAAAATTGATCGATAACTCCATCTTATCCGACTCTTGTTAGTTTAATAGATAACATAGTTTTTTGCCTTCGTGACATTTCATATATTAGGTTAGGAATTACGAATAACCATCGAAACACGTACGAAGTGTTAATCAAGTAAGGTCAAATTCTTTTTTTATTTCACATAAAAGTCATGAAATACAGTGTTATCAGCTCTCAAATCAATGATTTTTGAACTACTTGATAACAATATTGCTGGGACAAAATTGATAACCAGCATTGCTGTAACAGACCGAGCAGAATAATTAATACCATAGACATAGAGTTCAAACTTAGGAGGATATCAATATGACTCGAATAGCAATGTTTATATAGGAAACAGTCTGTGATATTCACCACAGACAGGGTATTTAGTCTATGGTTTCCACCATAATATTATATTATCTCAATGGTTTGTATCGAGAAATATTACCCTTGGACATCCTTCTTTAAATGTCAAATCTCATTACCATGTAATCAGTTAATGGAGCGAAAAAAATCAACAAATAACACTCTTGCAGCAGGCACTAAATTCAATGCAGAAGAGATACTTAATGGGCACCTACTTGCAGCAGAGTGACAATCAGACCTATTCTGTTTGCGTATTGCTATAAACATTGCTATTGCAAGTCATATTGCTAACCTCCTAATTTTTATTAACAATATGGCTATGGTATTGAGTATTCTGTTCGGACTGTTATAGCAATGTTGGTTATCAATTTTCTCCCTTGCTATCAATTAATCAATTAGTTCAAAATTCATTGATTTGAGAGCTGACAACACTATATTTCATGACTTTTATGTGAAATAGAAGAAGAATTTAACCTTACTTGATAAACATTTCGTCCGTTTTTTTGGTGCTTATTCGTCATTCCTAACCAAATATATAAAATGTCAAGAAGGCGAAGAACTGACTATGTTATTCATTAAACTAACAAGATGGAATTATTGTTAAATTTTCAGGAAACAGACCGAATATTGGTAACTACTACCATGACCGAAAAATTGATGATTTGCAAGCACCTAATCAAAAATTGAATTTAGGTTTTTTCCTGTCGTCAGTCAGACTTCGAATGCACACTTCTAAGTGAAACGGAACAGTATATCTCCTAGTTTTCTCATGAACAAATTCCCTCAGTTCTTCAATTGAATCAAGAGAAGTCATATTCGTATTAAGGCTGAATTAAAATTTTATTATTTTGTTTTCATCCAGTCAGTCTTCGAATCCATATCTCTAATTTAAAAAAGCAGTATCTCTTCCAGTTTGCTCGTGAACAAATTCCCTCAGCTCTTCAATTAAATCAAAAGCATCAATCTTATTATTAAGGCTGAACAGTTTGTGAACTTCCCTGTATACAAATAGAAGGAATTGTTAGTTTCAGAACTAAGTCTTAGAAATTTCCTTAAAATTAAGTATTTTAATGTACCTATAATAAATATAAACTATTATTAATAATACTAAAAGAAATCTCGACATAAGGACCTATCACCGACGGAGATCAAGGAAACATTTTTCGAAGAGAGCTATTTTTCCCGATTTTTCCCGTTTACGTGCGTGAAAATGGGACGAAAACGGAGGTACCGTCGGAGAGGGAAAGGGCAGTTCTATGCGGGACTTTCTTCCGTCTCGGCCGAAAAACGTGAAATGGGGCAAAAACGTCGTTTTTTGCAAAAGGTGAAAAAAGAAGCCTTTATGGGTCGATGAAGGTCGGGAGGATATTTGAGTAGGAACGGAAAAACCAAAGATTAAAAGACTCGCGTCCTCGCTCTTTTAGACAAACAGTTCCGGTTTAAGAATGAAAAAAGTGACTTTTCTTTCGAAATTCAAACCACACAAAATTTTTTCTGACTTTTCCAACGAACGATGCTGTCGTTCGTTTCCGTTGCTCACCGAAGTCAAATTTGACAAACCCAGAAGATTTGAAGACAATGTCAAAAATCATATTAAAGGAATAATTTGCTCGAATATATTAGAATTTAGAATAACAATTAGATTCGCTTGGAGATTGTTAAATCATGGATTCCGTATCGACTAAACAACATACTAGATGATATTTTGCCAGTTATTCACGCCAATTGCATTCCCGAAGGAATTCCAAACGAAGGAAGAGATATCTGGATGGTAAGATCGGAATAAGATATAAAGATCACGCGGTAGGTAATAATCATGCGAAAATAGGAATATCTTAATTTTCAGAATGAAACCCACAATATTTTGTCCCCATATTACTTCGGAGGTTATATGTAAGAACATTCAGTAGTAGATGGTATTTGAGAAAAAGATGCTATTATTATTCAGGAAGAAAGATATTCATGGATACCGTATAATAGCTCACTTCCCTCTATCAGGCATTTGATAGTAGGTATTCTACATACCCATTTACTCTCTGATAGTTTTTGCTTTTACAAATTAATCACGCAATAATGGAATTCTTGAATATTATCATACGTTACAATGAATTGTTTCATTTGAAATAGAAGTACATTTTTGCACAAGCTGGATAGTTTGCTATAGATAGAATTCTTGAAGAAGTGTATCACTGATTATTAGTTCACGATTTTCAAAATTGTGATCATAATTTAACGAATTCAATCTCGATGCATAAAACCAGTAGGTTGCGTTGTTGAAAAATCTGTGAATTTTGCCTGGTGAATAGATTCCGATAAATTTCTTGACATGTACTCTTTTTTCAATATTTTTAATGCGAGAAGAGTTGATGATAACTGAATTAACGATTTCAGTGTTGATATTGAACATTGAAAATAAAATTGATAGTTTGAATGGTAATTTTAGGATGGCCTGGTTAGGTATATTTATTTTTATCGGATGGGTAGATCTAGCTGAATTAGCTGGCTATACAAACCTACCAGTTACGTAGATGTGCCGGTTATGTAGATTTACCGGTTCATTGATTTGGTGGCTATGTAGATCTACTGGTTCATTGATATGCTGGCTACGTAGATCAGCTGGCTATGTATAGATCAGCTGGCTATGTAGATCTATCAGCTAAGTAGATGAGCTGGCTATGTAGATCTACCGGTTAATTGATCTGCTGGCTAGGTGGATCTAGGGCTAGGTAGATCTGCTGGCTCACTTGTTTATACCTATATTTATTAAAGGACCTATATTTTCGTATTCTTGGAAGAAAAAAGTGGTTCTCCGCCATATTTCAAATCTCGTTATCCTCTTAGCAAGGACTATTATGAGGTTGCTGAGATAGCAATATGTTTCTAAAAATTACAGATCATATTGCCCAAAATCGATGATCAGAATAGCAATATTTTGAATCTTGCTGTGGAAACAATATCTTTTTCTTAGCAATATTGCTATGCGCAAACAGAATAGGTCTGAATATATTCATTACTAAAAATGCAAATTATTCATAATTGGACTAATTAATGATTTATTGACTTATTTGCCGGTTGAGTGTATATACAAAATTGGTCAGAACAAAATTTCTTGTGAATTTTACCCTCTACAATTCTCATGATGCAAATAGCATCAAAACCATAGGGAGTGAGATATTTTGAGACTTTTGACCTTGAATATCTCAAGATGCAAACACGAGTTTTTTGAGACAACTTTTGAATTCCAAAATAAAGAGTTATACACTATACAGGTTCCCAGCTTATTTATCTTTCATTCCGAGGTGCAACCCCTAATGTGTCTGGTCTATATTATATCTTCATCGCAGTAAATAATTTGTTTGTGGTTATCCCAAAAAGTTTTCACCCTCAATTTTCATCCCTATGAAACGACTGACTGAAGAGCTTGAAGGTTACATGTGTGGGTATAATACAATGTCTGGGCAAATCGAAAATTTTTCGCTGCCTGATTCGAAAGGTTTATTTTATTATGAGGGCATAGGGAATTTGGTCAGTGTAATTTCAATAATTTCCTTGAAGATTCCTTTGCCTGAACCGAAACAGGTTGATTATCCTCGGAAGTTTCACCTGTTATTCAATTCCAAGATCATCGAGATGCTCGAACCTTAGTTCGTATGTTCGTAACTCCGTTTATTCAGCTCATGCTACACGGGACTTGATAGTGGGGTGGCTATAGGGGTGGATGGAAGGAGGGAGAGGGTGACTCAGGAGGGGGTTGGGTTGCAATCTGCGCCCCGGGCAGTGGGTGCCGCATCGTTGGGTGGGTCAGTCGCTTTAGACAACTTGTATGTATCGTTTCTAGTTATAAGTTATGGGTGCCGAGTGCATCGTCTTCAAGGGTAGAAATCCCATAATTTCTGCAATGGAAAAACAGGTAGGTACCTCGTGAAACACGTTCTAACAGTGCTTTGGCCTGCCTCTTTCTGGCAATTTTCCAGAAGTTGAGTGTTGAAGACGTCATCTGCGCATTGAATTGTTGACGCATACTAAGTCCAGTGTATAGTCAGATCGAATTGTCACTCAACGATCACTTATACAGGGGGTTCATAATCTAACCCCTCATTCATTTAATCCAAGATATGTTTCCATTGAAATCTCAATCCGACATATGTATTTCTGTCGTATGAGTGTACTGAATTCTGACCTCGGCTAGATTATTTTTTACCTGCACATCTGTGAAAACCATTCAGGAAGGGCAGTTATGTGGGATTGTTTTGAAGCTTTGTTTTTACTCTATTCACTTATGAAAATGTTATTGGTAATATTACTTAATACATTCTACTACCACTTAATCGGAGAATTCCATACTGAATTTCTTAAACTATACCATTTCTTCACATATTATCGAATATAACTTATAACTAGTGAATCCATTTATATGCCAAGCAACCACAATAGTTATTACTAAGAAAATTATCTTACCAGCTAGCACTTATACATGCTTTCTTAGGTCGACCTAGAAAAAACAGCATACAAAAAGTGGAAAAGGGTCATTGAGTATGGTCGTTGAATAAAAATGTATTATTCTTGTCTCTTCTTGCTCCCGGCAAATCAACCAAGCATTCTGTGAGTTAAGTCTAGTTGTAAAGTCTATACACGAGTGTAATTAAATTTACGAAAGCAATTTACGAGAACCTTTAGGCAGAATGCTCATGTCTTGTTGATATTTTAACAACAGCCATCTTTTACAACACGGTCTCCAGCCTTGACTCCATGGATTTTAGGATATCTGAAAGATTTTGCAAAAGGAATAATGATAATCTTAAGGAGCTGCAAAATATTATTATAATTTATTGGCCCTCAAATGTTGAAAATCATATTTTACAATAAACGGAAAATAAATTATAAATGGTGAATAATGGAGTACATTTTGAACATTTCACTTGAATTTACCAAGTTATGTTATGATTATAATAAAGTACCCAGGTAACACAGGGACCTCCCAGAGCGGTCTCGGCGAGCTCCTGCCGGGATATTGTGACGCCTATTGCGATATCGCTGGGAGGTCGCCAAGAGCTCCCTATCACCTCCAAATGTCCGCCACAGGGGATGAGCCCAGTAACATCTCTGAGATATCGCATGGGGAAATTCTCAAACTGCTCACCCTGGGGAATATTTTGGGAGGTTTATTGCGATATCACAGGGAGGTCGCCCAGACCTCCCTATCACCTCCAAATGTCCGCCACAGGGGATGAGCCCAGTAACATCTCAGAGATATCACATGGGGAAGTTCAAAACTGCTCACCCTGGGGAATATCTTGAGAGTTTTACTGCGATATCGCAGGGAGATCGCCCAGACCTCCCTATCACCTCCAAATGTCCGCCACAGGGGATGAGCCCAGTAACATCTCAGAGATATCACATGGGGAAGTTCTCAAACTGCTCACCCTGGGGAATATTTCAAGAGGTTTATTGCGATATCGCAGGGAGGTCGCCCAGACCTCTCTATCACCTCCAAATGTCCGCCACAGGGGATGAGCCCAGTAACATCTCGGAGATATCGCATGGGGAAGTTCTCAAACTGCTCACCCTGGGGAATATTTTGAGATGTGTACTGCGATATCGCAGGGAGGTCGCCCAGACCTCTCTATCACCTCCAAATGTCCCCCACAGGGGATGATCCCAGTAACATCTCAGATATATCACATATCACATGGGGAAGTTCTCAGGCTGCTCAACCGGGGCAGTACTGAGAGAAGATGGCTGCGATATGGATCTATAATCTATATATCCTCCAAATGTGCAGTACATGTGTGCCGCCGAATACATCACTTCGATGCGTAGATCGATATTCCACTCGGGTTATAAGCGATGGGGTTGTTCTTCCGGGTACAGAGTAGACGACTGCGCCATCTACCGGTGGAAACGAGAAGTGCAGAGTAGGGATGGAGTAGATCCCTACAACACGCCACCTGATTTCCTATTCTTGTTGAATTTGCGAGGTTTTCAGGACCTCGCAATGGAATGTGTTATTCTCGTTACACTTGTGATATCTTGAGGAGCTCGCAATAGGAATGTCTTTTTCTAGTTATCTGCGTGATATCTTTAGGAGCTCGCAATGGGAATGTCTTATTCTGGTTATCTTTGGGATATCTTTAGGAGCTCGCAATAGGATTATCTTATTCTTGTTATCTGTGTGATATCTTTAGGAGCTCGCAATAGTAATATCTTATTCTGGTTACATATGTGATATCTTGAGGATCTCCTCAATAGGAATATCTTATTCTTGTAATACTTGCGATGACTTAAGGAGCTCGCAATAGGAATATCTTATTCTGGTTATCTGTGGGATATCTTTAGGAGCTCGCAATAGGAATATCTTATTCTTGTTATCTGTGGGATATCTTTAGGAGCTCGCAATAGGAATATCTTATTCTGGTTACATATGTGATATCTTGAGGATCTCGCAACAGGAATGTCATATTCTGGTTATCTGTGGGATATCTTTAGGAGCTCGCAATAAGAATATCTTATTCTTGTTATCTGTGTGATATCTTTAGGAGCTCGCAATAGGAATATCTTATTCTGGTTATCTGTGTGATATCTTGAGGATCTCACATTGGGAGCTCGCATTTTCATCCACATTGTAACCTCTCAGAGACCTCTATGCGAGGTCTGTGTTACCTGGGTACTTCATTGTAAGAATTCTAATAAATGGTTAGCATAATAACCAATATATATATTCAGTGAATTCTGTTCAGATTTTCTATTGATTTATTACCTGCTTTCGACCATTAAAATTATCTCAATTCGATGCTATAGTTGAAGTTCAATATTGATCTGTGAATCGCCTGAATTTTCTGAATGATTCCTGTATACCAATGACTCAATGTAACCCCAAAGAAAGAAGTCCAATGAAGTTGAATCAAATGAACTTGAGATAATGGAATCACCGATTTTTTTTTAATTAAGTCATTGTGTCATTGACAGTATGAAAAATGGCACCGTTCTGTTGAAACCACATGTTGTGCAAATCAAGATGCACCAATTCAAGCCATATACAGTCAACATTGAACGATATCGATTTCCATTGACAGGTACCTCCTTATGAGCTCAGTTGAAAAAAATATAAGATCCAACAACTCCTACAGCATAAAATCCGCACCAAACAGTAAGTTTATTAGGATATAATGGCAGATCTTGATATTCTTTATGTTTATCACCACTCCAGATACGGCAATTCTGATCGTTAACATAACCGTTTAACCAGAAATGAGTCTCATCGCTGAGAATGATTTTCTTATGAAAATCTGCATCATTTCCGATTTTTTCTAACCACCAATTACTGAATAGAGGACGCCTTAAATTAAATGATCAGTTGGTTTTAGTTATTAGGTCGAAACAATTTTGTATAGATATTAACCAAGGTCTTTTCGTAAAATTTGCCACAAGGACGTCTAGATGATGACTAGTTTTGTAAACGACGAGAAATCGATCACTTTCATTTACGGCAGCAATATTCTCTTCACTTCTTGCATTTCTTTACCTCGCTGGCCCTGTAACATCATGGAGTGTAAAATTTGTTTCAAACTTATTCACTAAACGTACAATTGTTCTTTTATCCTGACGATTATAACGACCAAAAATTGTAGTTGGAACACATAAAGTTAGGGTAACATCACGATTTTTCATAATCAATTTGAATTATTTGTAAACGTTGTTCAAGCTTGTAGCTTTCCATGATAGAATCGTAGACATTGAAAAATACAAATGTCAATGTCACAAAATAAAAATGGCTGCCGTGCGTGAGTAATGTCAATTTGAAAATGCGTTATTATCAAGAGGGGAATGTTATTGTCAACAAGACATCATACTCTTCAAATGATTCTAATCGTGTATTATTCTTTCCAGACAATCTTGAGATATCTTTAAGGGGTCAAACTCCGCCATGGAGGTGGCAATGTCCCTTCCAGGCTCCGCCATAGACTGTTATGAAGACATGTTCAAAGAAATCACCCGAAAACTCTACGGAGAAGACGGCTTACCCGAACTGAATGTAAATGACAGACTATCGGGCAGTATTCAAGATCGCACCAATACAACGAACGAATTCGAGGTAGACAACCACCTCCTCAAGAACGATGACCATTTAACAGCCCTTGGATTAGCAGCTTTGATGCAAAACGGATTCCCAACCAATGGAATCCTCAATACGCCATTCAGTCATACACAACACAAAGTCGAGGATATATGGACAGCTAGTGAAGAAGTGCTTCCATGGACCCAATCAAAAGTTGCTACCTACAATACTCTGCAGAAAACTTTCCGTTGTATGGAATGTGATTGTGCAGGGAATTTGAATAAGGTTGTTGAACATTGGTTAGGAACACATTCGAATATAAGGGCGTTTCGATGTCCTCAGTGCCCGTACGAAAGTGCTTGGGCGAAATGTGTCCGAATGCACCTCGGGAGACAGCACAATTTGGAACTCGACGAATCGAGAGCTTCCGATATAATTTTAGAGAACAATCCAGTATTGCAAGAACTAACCAAATACTTGCAAAGGCTTAAAACTAAATTAGATGCAGCATTCATACCAAAGACTAATTCACAAGATGATTATCAGCAAAGTGTCAGGCAGCAAAGTATAGAGAATTCCAACCAGAATAATAAGAGATATAATTGTACATATTGTCCGTACGCCACAGATAGACGAGATCTTTTTACTAGGCACGAGAATATCCATAGAGAAGAGAAACCCTTCCAATGTTACGTATGCCAAAAACAGTTCAACCGTGCTGACCACGTCAAGAAACACTTCCTAAGGATGCATAGAGAACACCCATACGATTTGAACAGAATCAGAAGACACCCACCCAAAAATGCCTCTGGTATGTCATACTACCAGAAATATAACTCCGGATTAACGAATTCTGCACCTGAGGCTATGACTAGTTCATTATCAATCCCAAGTGGTCTTCAAGGATTAAACAGACAAGTTGTACCGCAATTACCACGAATAACCCCACCAAAAACTCCTATTACAAAGAGTGTGATTCCTTCGAAGTCTTCTGGGAAGAAACGGGGAGAAAAAAGATTCAGCTGTTGTTACTGTTCTTGGTCTGGTGTGGATAATTGGTGTCTAAAGAGGCATATGAATACTCATTTGAAACCTTTCGTATGTATCCTATGTGATTATAAGGCTGCTAGATCTGAAAGACTGACCACCCACGTTCTTAAGGTTCATAATAAGCGGGCATGTGGAAAATGCAGCTTTCTGGCAGATGAACCATCGCAACTCATTGTACATCAGCAAGAACATCAGTGAGTATGCGTGTTGCAATAAGTATATGCATTATATTTTCGTTGAAAACTATGTAAGTGTTTCCTTTCGGAAATACCTACTACCGCATTTTTGTGGAGCTAACCTATTCAATATTTCATAACTTAGATTTGGGACAAACTATATATATAACTGAAAATAGGTTCGATTGTTT
Source organism: Halyzia sedecimguttata (assembly GCA_937662695.2). Lineage (NCBI taxonomy): Eukaryota > Metazoa > Arthropoda > Insecta > Coleoptera > Coccinellidae > Halyzia > Halyzia sedecimguttata. The sequence goes on along the minus strand of OW569420.2, from coordinate 19,725,637 downwards.
TACTATCAAAATGAATGAAAGATGAAAGTATAAATTCCCAAGCACATTTTCAATTTTTCTCTTGAGTGAAACAGATTCTTCTCTAATGTATTCATTATAATCACATTAAGATAATGATTATTCGCATAAGTAAGGAAACCTCGGACAAAATATATTTTGCATTTGAAGCTACATTTAATTCAAATATGACCATTTTCAACATATATTTTCTTACAGTCCATTGGAACACAAAAACAGAACTGTTACTAATCCAGCTGTCCTCAGAACCAATATGTTCAACAGTAATGGTACAAATTCTTCTTCACCTTGCAGGTGAGGTTTTAATTTGATAGGTAAACAAAATTGGTTTTCTTCTTCTTCAATATACAAAGTGTCATCGGAGGTTATGCATTCTTTTACAGAATGTCGAACTTAAAAAATTATCATTTTTACATTTCCTGAGTAATATTGGTTTTCAAAAAACCCACAAAATTGATCTTAAAATGGTATTATAATAGTTGTTTGGTTCGAATAATCGAATATTTAAATAATCGATTAAATACCTACAGTATATTACAATATTCTAATAGTCGAATATATATCGAATAATTTTGAACTCCTCGTAAAATATTGACATTAGTTTTCAATTTAAATAGTAATTATATGTTCATTTCAGTATGAATTTATATTTTTATTTTGTTATTCTTTTTCATGCTAAAATTTACACAAGTTTACAGAAAACATATAAAATCTGATGAAAATTCCAGAATTTTAATTGCTTTTCATGAATCCGGTCCTGAACAAAAATCACAGATGATCTGTAGTAAAATCCTCGAATAAAGGTGAAAACCACGTTGCAGTCGTTCATAGATAATTTATGCTCACAACACTGACAAAGAAAAACGTCGAACGGCGGCATAGACATGCGTAATGTTCTCAGAGTTGGCCATTTCATGGTCGTCCTCAGAATAGAACACTTCTAGAAAGACTGAAAGAGATAGGAGTAACCTCCTTCACTTACATATAATTTTTGTGCACTTGAATCTCACTTTTTTCCAAATTGGTTATATGATCATCTTAAAATGGGATAAGTTAATATGGTATAACTGAACATTATGTTATAATCAAATTTTAATTGCTATTATTGATAAATGTTCAGTTTCAAATAACTTGAATTATTTATATTTTGGGAAATAGATGAATAGGCTTTCGATGATCTATATTATTCTATGAATTTTTCTCTATTTCCCCCAATAGTGAATAAAACTTTTAAATTATCTGTTACACATATGATCAGTACATTTATGCTTTGATTCTGCATGATCATTCTCAGGATTTCTCTCATATATGGAACATAATTTCATCTTGTAACACATCATTCAGTTAATAATTTTCAAATGTAAAGAACTACGGGAATATAACCTAATAATTATTACATTTCTGTGCCTGCCTCGGTTAAATTCTAGTAAATACGAGGAATTTAACTCTATAGATAAATCAATGTGGTGGAATATTATACGATAACATTGTATTCATTTGTATTATGATAATTACAATATTTAAGGAATTTTGTGAGAATAGGAGATGAAATTGTATGTAATCTAATAGTATAGTTGATATTGAATGAATATCAAATTGAAGTTCAGTGTTTTAATAGTCTGGAATAGTAGAATTTTTTTAACGCTGCATCAAGTTTATTAAGAGCCATTTCATAAGATTGAGTGGGTACATTAGTTTTCTCAAACAATTTCATTGAATTTCAAGCATCAGATGATGAACCTTTTTGATATTTATATAATAAAGATTTCAGTGAGACTTTCTGGTTCGAACAGGTAGAGAAAGTGCAGGAGTGTAATAGCATATTGTGAAATTTGTAAAAGCTTATAAGTTATCACCTGAGCCGAATCCAGAAAAATGGAGAATGAAAAATGTGTTGCATTGGACGAGAGGAATCTATGGTTGGAATTAATGTACAACTGAAACCCACATCTGTTATAAATATCCGAACATTTGAATAGTTAAATAGTCATATAATCGACTTTTTGAATCTGTTTACTCACCATTCAGAATTCAGAAATAGGGCATCACTCGAGACAAGAGTAGGCGAGAGTATAAAAAATCTCGTCTCGGTCTCGCCAATTCCCAAAAAATTAAGTCTCATTTATTCTCGTTCTCATCTTGTTATCAGTTGTCTCGTCTCGTCTCACCTAATTATGAATATTGAATAACGATAATAAATATTTTAATATATAAACGAAATGGTATACAATAATGAATAATTTAGTAAAGCTATTATTTATTACGATCTTATACAAAAATATTTGTACATTTACATATTATTTTTAATTTTAAACACTGATAATTTCAACTTTTAAATTAATTCAATTCAATTCAATTCTTTATTGATACCTAAGACACAGAATAATGTATAGGACAAGTCAACATCAGGAAAAAAGAAAAAGCATAGTTACAAACTTTGAGATGGCGTAATGGTGAGAACAGCTCTGATGGGGGGGCACAATAGACCTCAAGGTCGCGGTGCAACGTAACCCCTTATTAAATAATAATAATACAAACTTTCAGATGCAAAAATTAACACTACAAAGAAACAGTATAATGGATCAACCTAATGAGTCAGAAAGAAACTCCTGATTGCTGTAAAAGCCTTTATCAGCTAATATACATCTAATTTTTTTTTTGCAAGTTTTGATATCATGCGATTTCAGCTCGTTCGGGAGATGATTATAAAACTTGATTCCCGCAAAAGTAGGCGAGGTCTCATATCTGCTTGTGTTATGTCGTGGTATGCAGATAATACTACTATGTCTTGTCTGATATTGGTGAAAGTCAGAACACTTCATAAGGTTATTGATGTTACATTTTACATGCAGGAGACAGTTTAAGATGTAAAGACATGGAAATGTCAGGATTCCAAAATTCTTAAATGCCGGTCTACAGGACTCTTGAGGGCGCAGATTGAAAATTAATCTAATGATTTTCTTCTGGGCAATGAAAACTCGATGACCAAGAATTCAAATATAATCACGCTTGCATCACATCATTTTTCAATGATGTACGTGTTTTTGCCATGATCATACCTGCTGTGGAAAATAATCTTTCAACAGGTACGGATGTAGCCATTAATAAATAATCGGCCATCTTGGAAAGTGTAGGAAGAACTCTTTCCTCACTCTCCACAACTGTAGAATATTTTGATTCCCATTGGCTCTTTCTAACAGCAAATATTCTTCAAATTCAGCTTTCCAATATTTCGAAAGTTTTGTTGAGTTTTAAATAGGCTATCGATGTCGATACATTTTTTGATAGAATTGAACAATTTGGTATAGTTTTCAAGGAATACCTTCCCAGTGGGTAGATTATTGAGGGTATTCTTGGCGTATTCCTCATAACACTCTTCGGAACATTGAACAGCTTCATTTCTATACCAGTTTTATTATACGTAGTTCCGCAGATGTATACAATAATTGTTCACATCTTCACTACAAGGAGCACAAGAGAATAAATTTCTCCAGATGTTCAGATAGAGACGAAATTTTCAAAGCATTGGGATTTAGGGGCAATAAAAGTTGTCCGTTAAGTGTTGAATTCATAATGGCATCCGTTTTTATGGTTGTGAATTATATTTTTTCTTGAAAAATTATCTCAATTATTGCAAGGTCATAACGAATTTATAATCTTCTAAAAAATCGTGAATTTCTAGAACGATCGATGCATAATATGGACAAATATATTGGTAATTATAGTGGAAACTCTTCATATTCATATTGTTTTCTGTGGGTGTTGAAAAAAGTCGAGTCGTATATAAAACTTCATACAAAAAATTCAACGAGGCCAAAAACGAGACTCTCGTGTTGCGCTGTATGTGGTCTCGGTATCGCCTATAATATTTTTGAGACCGTTTCGTCTCGTCTCGTCTCGCTTTCACGAGATGAGAACGAGACGAGACGAGAAAAATCTCGTTCTCGCGTGAAGCCCTATTTAGAATAGTCGAAAATTCGAATTATTACAATACAATTCTGAGCCATACTCAAAACCCTACAACCCGTTTAATACAAATATAAGGACATATTTCCCATCATTGATTTTGCCCACAAAAGTTATTAAAACTCCAGATATTATCAAACCGGCTTTCGGTGTCCATATGAAGAATCCAACCAAAATCAAAATCGATGGAATTTGAAAAACAAACAGCATGCTACAGATTGTGTTGTCTGTGGCTGATTGATACTAATAAATGCAAATTAATGTTTTGTTCAGTTTCAATGGAGCTATCGAAAGATAATAAAAATTTCCATGCGGACTGCCCTACCTATTATATCTTTATTTCCTTTCATTTCATCAGAGGGAATTCGAGATTAATTTTAATGAATTTCCCAATTTCAATTGGAGCTGAGCTTACACGTGCCAAGAATTTTTCCAATTTAGAAAGGCTGAAAGGTTTTGCGTATTGTAAAATACAGAACAAACAAACCTTTATTATATAAGTCTTTCATTAAATTGGATCATGAATGCTTACCTTCAAATGCCATTGGAATCCTTGCATTCAATTTCCCCGTAATATTATCGAGGAATTGGAAAACGATTGTTAATAAACTATACATGATAATTCTTCATTTGAGCAATTAAATTGATAATCTTTATTCAAGTGATTAAGCAAGTATATCTAGGTGGTATTTATCCTATATGCTAATACATATGAGGCAATTTTTAGGAGTTTGATAACTTGAAATGAAACATAAAAAAAATCGGTGAAAAGTTTGTTTTATTGCGCGCATGTTCTAGGGAAACGCGCGCTATCATTTTGTCCAAACGACAGCCGGCCGTTGCCCAGATAAAGTTCGAACGGATAGAGATAGCGACTTGCAATTTTCAGAGTAGGTTGCGCATCTGAATGCGACGGTTAATTTCGTTAATGGGCATAATCGGCTTAAAGGTTCCGGAGTTATAACCATCTGAAAGTCTGTTGTTATTTCTCAATAACTCAAAACATACAGGTCTGGTCGAATTAAAACTTGGCAATCAGTTGTAGAATGCTGAAGTGCAAATTTTTGAGAGGATAGCATCACTAAAATATTTCTAAAAAATCATTGAAATAATTTTATATCTCAGAAACTATCTGTCAGATTCTGCTGAAGTTCCGCACAAACCTTCAAGCCGAATTTAATTTTCACAATATTTTAAAAAATACAGATCCGATCCTATTGAAATCTAGTACTCAGTTGAAAAAAGACGGCTTAAAGGTTCATGCATTATTTCATGAGGGTGTGTGGGGCGTGAATAGACTGAAGGAAATGCTCGCAAGAGCTCCCGACTTCACGTCAGTGCTTTTAAAGATTTTTTTTTAATTTGTGATATCACTCTAAATATGGACACAGCTACTATATGCATTGAAAATCATTTTCTGAAGTAAAACGAAGATTGTATTTCATCCAGTGTTGTGTCTGAATATTTTCAAAGAAAAATATGGTACTTTTCCCAATATTGAAAATTGTTATTATAATTTTCTTTCATTTCTGATTCAATTTCTTGATTCATGGTTTTTCTCGTAAAAAAAAAAGAAACATTTTTCTACACATCTGAACACATGGCCGACTCCATGCATCGTTTTCAAACAAAGATTCACTAATTATTTTTTCATATTGCTCTGAACGCGTGCCAGTTGTTGAATGAAATATATAGAGTGGAAGGTATGATAGACATTATGAATAGAATGTTTTAACAAAATTTTACCACCATGTATCTCAAAGACATCCTAACTCGCACAAGATCCTAGGAGCTGCTTGGGGAAGACCTAGGAGGGTCAGTATAATCATAATCAAGTCATCAGTAAGCGCGCCAATGCAGATTGACTTCACTATGAATGAAGTCAAAAAGCTGAAAAGGCATTGGCGTGAGGTCGATCTGCTTTGACGCGCTTGCTAATTACATGATTATGATTGTACCGACTCTCCTAGGTCTTCTCCAAGGAGAACCCTCAGAAGCTCCTAGGAACTTGTACTGTATCCTAATGCCAGCTTAGGCACACCACTGACTATATCTCCGGCTCGCTCTATCCACTGAGTTGAGCAAGTAAGCATGGAAAAGAACTTCACTACGATGCTAGGTAGGAAAAAAGACTGGGACAGGGAATCCACCACCCAAGTTCTTAAAAGAAATGCCATTAAATGGTACACAGGTGGTTCAAAAACCACTACAGGTGCTGGGGCTGGAGTATATGGGACAGGCACCAAATGATCACTATTGCTAGGCTCCTATACGAGCATCTTTCAGACAGAAGTACTTGCAATAGAAAGATGCGTGGCAATGAACCTAGAAAGAAAATATCAGAGATGTGATATAGCAATTCACTGTGACAGTCAAGCTGCTATTAAAGCTCTGAGCTCCCATGTTATCGAATCCAAGCTAATATGAGAGTGCCGAAGGAAACTTAATGAAGTAGGCAAGAACAACAGGGTCTCCTTGGTCTGGGTTCCTGGTCACGCAGGAATCATAGTAAATGAGGAGGCCAACAGGAACCCTACTGTGGGGTTGGTAGAGGCACCTACAAAAGTGAATTTTGGATGAAAGAAGAAACTGAAAGAGGTATTTTCTGGAGATCTTTCCCCGGAATGTATCACTCCAAGAAATTCCTCCGGAACTTTGATATTGTCAGATCCAAAAAATACTTGGAACTCAGTAAGAACACACTGCACCTCTTCACTGGTTTCCTGACAGGGCACTGCAGCCTTAGGAAGCATATGATGAGATTAGAGCTAGCAGAAACTGACGAGTGCAGATTCTGTTGGGAGGAGGATGAAACTCCTGATCACCTGATAACGGAATGCCTCGCCATCTCAAACCAACGCAAGGAATGCTTTGGGCAAGCAATTTGCAGGAGCAAAGACGTAGCCTCTTTGAAGCCATCCCAGATACTGGAGTTCATCAGAACTCTGGAACTGGAAGGCGAGCTGTAGATGGTAATAACATTGACAGCTCTGACGGGGGGGGGGGTGCACAATAGACCTTAAGGTCGCAGTGCAACGTTACCTCCTACAACAATATACAATATATACAATCCACTGAGCTTAAAGCACTCATCATTCAATTCAAATTGGTCAAGGTGAACACACACGCCAAAGAGTACGTAAAGCAACGTCGGTGCTTTTTATATTTTTTATTGATCATTTATTGAGCATACAATCGACTAACACTGTTTTCTTTTTCAGTCAAAACGTTGCACCACCAAGACTTTCCAGCCACCAAACGAAAAGCAAAACATCTTCTTCGAAGCAGCACGGGGCAGCACGTCTCTTCAGCTATATGGAAGCGAGTGACGGATCAGAACCGGAAATGGAAACACGACCTAACGCAATGGAAAGAATCAACATTTCCCACAGGATCCAATCGGATTTTCCTGAAGCGGGAGATGTAAGCGAAAATAGGGCCGAAGAAGAATTGGACGAAACTGAGCTTCCACTTTTTATTTGCCCTTCATGCGGTTGTGAGTTCGAAGATGACACGTCTTTGGACACTCATCAGTACACACATCGCATAGCTACATCTCCCGCTAAATGTGAATCCAAGGAGAATGTTGATCCTTTGACTAGTTATAGGTGTCACATGTGCGATTCGTCATTTGAGTGCCAAGCCCATATTATCAGCCATATGTCACAACATTCCACCCTGAATTCTAACTGCGTCGTTAAACACGAGGCGCGTCCAAGAAGACGTAAACAGGTGCAGCCCCAGAAGGTGACCATACCGTTCTGGGATGCGTCTGAGGTGGATATCCTTCGTCATTTGAATGGTAAACTGAGATCTTGGCGAAGCACCACTTCAACCGCGAATATCAAGTTGGCGGATAAGTATTTGGCACAGTTGATCACGAAGCGAGGGTCTACCTGTTTTCTTTGTCCACGAAACAAGATTACCCGTTACCATACCAAATCTTCAGCAGCACTTCATTTTATATGGCGACACACTCTTCCTAAATTCCAGTGTGAACATTGTGATGCTAAATTTCGGCATAGATATCAAGTGATATTGCACGGCGGCCGCGTGCATGTGAAAGAGCCAAATTCTAATAACCTACTAACTTCCCAATCATCAATTATGCCACCTCAAACGCATGACCTGAATAGTGTGGGGGTACCAAAGTTGGGAGAACTTGGTATGGCCTTTTTTGACCATTCTCTTATGCAGTCTACAAACTCACTTAACCATCTACATATAATCATACCGACATTTCCACCTAACTAATGTTCGCATTTGATTTAAAATTGAGATTTTACATAGGTACAACTGAAAGTGACCTTGAAATTTTTCCAAATTCCATGTGGTAAAACTATATTTTCCTTAAATATGTAGTGATCGTGCAATATATTAACGTAATTGTTTTAAATTTTTGTAGTTATTTATGCTTTTATGTAGAAGACAGAAGAGTTTTTACATAACGAAAACTTTTATTTTTATAGGATTTTTATGTTTTTCGTGTTTATGTTAAATCTTAATTGGCAATGTTAGACTTCTCTTTATGGTTAATCTTTATATGTTATGTGCAAGCTTTGTTATTTTTTCAAGATGTGATTTAATGTAAGTATAAATTCTATTGATAAAACGAATTTTTTCTAATGGGGTTTCTTCCTTTTCCATGCCATATTTCTTTCATTCCTTTCGAACTGATGTCATTCAATACACGTCGAATATAATGAAAAAATGTATACTAATTCTGTAATAAAGTTCTGAGAGCATTTACCAAAAAAACACTGCAAGTTTCACATGAAGGTTTAGTATTTTTTCATCGATATTCGCTGATCTCTGATCTACATCTATCAATTTTCCTACATATCTACGGCCACACTGTCATGAAATCTTAGCGGAGGATCCACAATTGTTTTGGCTTCACGACTCCAAATGTTTGTTATTTGAGAAAATAATAACCCAAAAATCATTCTTGATGTAGTGCTCATGCAATTTTTGGCGTTCTGTTCAGGTAGACATGAGTGCCTATCAATTCGTCCAAATGTCTATAATTTTCGAATTTTTGTCCGAGAATGGTCTCATACGATTAGTTTCGACTCACTGATCAAAAACCCGAGTTCAAACTTGAGTCTGTCCGGTCGGCCGTCAGCACGATTACGCTCGAACGCAATGAGTTAGAAAGTTGAAAGTCGAATTAAAGCGCGGTAGTTAGTTGAATAATACAGACGCATTCCTATGATCACATGACTCGAAAATTAAAAAAAAAATTTAAAAAATCTGTATCTCAGAAACTATCCGTCAGATGATTCTGCGAGAGCCTTCAAAACCGTACTCTTCAGTAAAGTTCTAGATTTGACAAAAGGATCGATATTTGTGAAGTTATTACCGAAATATTTCAACGATCGACGTGTAATGTTCCATTTCTTTACACTCGACAAACAAATTTGTCAACAGTTTTTTATTTTTGATGTACCTAGGGAGTCTCTGAAGAATCATATTTTGCACGCAATAAAACAGAAAAGTTCGTCATCTTTAATTTTAATTTTCTGCAGTCTAAATTTCAAATCTATGAGCAATATTTAATGGGAATCTATGGATATAAGACAAGTTAATATTAACCAAACAATTTGAAGCCATATTTTTGTATTATATCAAACATAAATACATTTTCTCTTATTTCATCTGCAAATTAGTAACTTCATAAATTATTCATTCTATAAACTGAATAAGAAGATCTAACAAGGGCAATCAGTTATACAAAGCTATTTCTTTGAACATTTTTTTTAAAACACTTTCATTAATGTCTCGATTTTCATTTTTCTGCTAATATCACCCACAATCTATACATCAAGGTACCTTTCTTGGTCATTTCTAAACGTCTAAACTATTTTGAACAATACTCCTCAGGTTTCGTCTATTTGAGTATATCTTAAAAAATAAATTGCATACATAGAGACGCTATGTCTTAAGCTACTTTCTGCCTATAGAATATATCTTTGTAGTGTGGAGTAAAATATGGAAATTTCACGTTGAAAAGAAATTGAAGATTAAGAATCATATTTGATATCTAGTCATTTTCATTGTCGAAGTGTCAGTCTTGAAGTGGAATACTCCTGTGAAATGCATTTATTTTCCTCCGTAGGACCTGTCAACTTAATTTGACATTTGCCGATTATAAGATGTGATTCTCAAATTGAGCTGTATTCTCCACAGCATGTATAGGGTTTTCCAACTGTAGGATTCATTTTGAATATCCCGATATTCACCATTAGTAGGTATTTTATATCTATATTTCACAGGAATCTTTAAGTGTTTTTAACAGCCTTTTCAACGTTTCCTTGTGGCATCATGTCAGCTGTTGAACAATACAAATCAACTGAGACTTGTCCATAATGATGGTGAAGTTTAGAGATAGCATTGACTTAAATGAGTTTCTCAGCCATAAAGTACAAATTCAAGTTGATTGCTTTGACTTGAGGTGGAAAATAGAGGGATGCAGTTATTTCCCAAATATGAATAATATAAAATATGTTTATATTCTACTACTAAATGACACTATTTTCATTTTGCATGCATCTAAGATGACACGCGATTTCAAAATATCCAAAGATGGTTTCTCGATGGATATATATTATCGTCTAAACAAAATTCTGACTACGCAAAGATTGACTTTTACGCACTTCAAGAGAATGTTGGATCCAACAATAAATCGTATTGGCAACAAATTAAGACATTGTTCTCAGAGGAAGAATTATTTATGTCTATGGGTCACGAACAAATTTAGGATTGATTTTCATCGAATCCTGGAGCGTGTTTGAAGTCTAACCTAAAATCATCTATACGTTCTGATCTATGCACTCAGGCAGCAAAAATCAGAAAAAATATTCCTCATTCAAAATATATCGATATTGTCTTTATATTGCCTATCCCAGTATCTTCCATTGTATATCCAGTCTTCCTGTTTAGTGTATGAATTCATCTCTCGTTTGAACCATCTGAAAAAAAAAATAATAAATGAGCAATATGCAATGATTGAACCTTCTAGATTGGGTTGTTGCAAGTATACCTACAGAAGTTTCACTGATTTCAAACTCCTAACCTAACACTATAGCTGATATCTATTAATATGCTATCACATTCTATGAATTCATCAAAGTTTAGTCAAATTCATAAAATTGCAAACCGTAACAGCGCATACAAAATAATAATAAAAAAATGGGTTCAAGCCCTGTGGACAGGAGCTTTCTGGCGCTCTAGTCCAAAGGGATAAATTATATCTCCGAAAGTATTGGTTTCTCAGAGTTGGGAATTATATCAATGTATTCTTATGATAGAACTGCATCACAAAGGAAATTCAATTCAAATAATAGTTTATTTATCAAGATTAAATGAGCAGCAATCTGAGAATGAGAACTGCACCATGGAAGAAATCAAATTAAAATAGCTGAAATGAATTTGACTCTCTCTTTTAGAACAGGATGATATGTACGAGTATGAACACAGATCATATAATAAAGCTTAGATAGAATAATTATAACATTCTGTGAAAACATAGAAGTACGATTCATTATTGAAATTTCGAAAAATCATATCTCCGAAAGTATTAGCTTGTTGGAGTTGAAAATGATACCAATGGATTTTTATGGTGAAACTGCAACTCAAATAAAAATTGAATTTGAAATTTGTTACTTAAAAAAAATGTTTTTTTTCGTTACTTCGAAACCATCTGGCCTATTTGGCCCAATAACGAACTTAACCGAGATATTCATCTCCCTAACCTACTCTGAGAATTTCAACTGCCTAGCTCATTCCGTTCGAGAGTTATTGTAGAAAATTTTTTTTTATAATTTTCAACATTTTTTTTTACACTTTGCGGTAACCTGGTCAATACAAAACTTCACATGCGTATAAAGGTCATGATTCCGCTTTATGGATTTCGCCCATTAACGAACTTGTCCGAGATATTTACGCTCCAAACCCACCTTGCAAATTTCAATCCTCTTACTCCTTTCGTTCGAGAGTTATCGTGCCTACGGCCGGCCGGACGTGCCGGACAGAATCGATTTCGACCTCGGAGTCTTGATCACTGTAGAGCTGTAGCAAACCGTATGTATTCGTTACTGAGTAACGGGTGCGACGTCTAGTACCGAGTAACGAAACGTTACACACAAATCCATTTCGTTACTCGCATTATTCCGTATTCGTAGTATAGGTACCTATAACTGTTCCGATCACGAAAGTAACGTTGATGCGTGTCTTGAAACGTTTATTGAACGTATGTTTTACTCATACGCGTATAACTTATAATCGATGTAGAATAGATTGCTTTGTTATTGTGATATAACATAAGCACACGGTTAATAGTTTTACACTCTTACTTTCACTATTAAATAAACTAAATTTAGAATAACTTAAAAGGTCTGGTTAAAAATACGGAACAGTGAAAAAATTCACCTTACGCAGCTTGGTATATAATGTATAAGTATGTTTTCTACAAATTACGAATTTTGGGTACTCGATACGATTCGATTCGCAATGCGACTCGATTCGTTACTCTAGCACAACATGATATATTATGAGGTATCAAAAGTAACGAGTAACGTAACGATACGAAAGTAACGAGTACTAATTGCTAAAGTAACGAAACCATACGGGTACGCTTTATTTCGTTACTTTTACACCTCTATGATCAGTGAGTCGAACCAAATCGTTTGAGTCCATTTTCAGCCAAAAATTCGAAAATTACAGACATTTGGACAAATTGATAAGCACTCAGTTTCCGAGAGTGCCAAAAATCTGGGAAAGCCCTGTGGACAGGAGCTTTGGCGCTCTTGTTCAAACTTTGACAAATTATATCTCCGAAAGTATTGGTTTTTCAGAGTTGGGAATGATATCAATGGAATCTCATGTTAGAACTGCATCATAAAATGAAATAAATTAAATAAGAATCCATTGATATCATTTCCAACTCGGAGAAACCAATACTTTCGGAGTTATGATTTGTCAAAGTTTAAACAAGAGCGCCAAAGCTCCTGTCCACAGGGATTTCCCACGTTTTCAATTTGGCTTCTGTGCGTCAATTCTCAAGTATTTTCATAATTAAATTCAAAACGTAGGTCTATAACTCATCTCATGTTGGATTTATATACATCACGAAATTATAATTAGAGTATTCTATGAAATCATATACTTAGAATAATTAATCAAATTTTGAAAAATCATATCTCCGAAAGTATTAGTTTGTTAGAATTGATAATGACATCAACGGATTTTTATGATGAAACTGCATCTTAAAAAAGTTGAATTTAAAATTTGCAATGTAAAAAAAAATTGTTTTACTCCGAAACCACCTGGCCGATTTTGCCAAATGACGGACTCAACCGAGATATTCATCTCTTAAACCTACTCTGAAAATTTCAACTGCCTAGCTCATTCCGTTCAAGAGTTATCGTGTTAACGGACGGACGGCCGGCCGGAAGGACATAATCGATTTTGGCCATGGATTCATGATCAGTGAGTCTAACCAAATCGTTTAAGATCATTTTCTGCCGAAAATTCGAAAATTACAGACATTTGGGCAAATTGATAAGCACTCTGTTCCGAGGAACGAGAGTGCCAAAAAGATATGGAATATTACCCTGGAGTCCACTCTGTGCCCTTTTTGGTCTTCCTATGTTTATTCGCACTCCTTTGCTTCTCTTCCAGTCTGGTTTTTTCTGTTGCAGCGCCATCTATGTCACCCTGTTCAAGTTTTCTTATGTCTGGTCTTAGACGGGAGTCAGAACGGCAAATATGCTCATCCATTCCCTGCTCAATCTCATTGAGCGACATAGCAAACTCTGTGAATTGATAATACTACGAAAAACTTAATCAAACTAGCCCATCAATTCCGTTTTCGTTTGCGTATTTGGAATACATTTTTCTTTCAAAAACATATAATTGACAAGAGATATTAGTCTGAAGACATCAGGGGTCACTGTAGCTAATTGCCAGTATGAACTGAAATACACACGGAGAAAAATTCATCGATTAAACATAAATAAATATTCCCGATATGAACCGAGCTAGCCATATCACCAATCAAAGCATATACAAAGAGGAAAGTGTCACTCAGGGGAACTATGTACTGGTTTCACGGTATTACCAATCATCAGCGCAAAGTAGATCGTAAATTGTCAGTCACTAGGCAAGGGATACGAACTTTTGTTCTATTACCCTACTTATTCAATCCTAAGGACTTTGTCAATGGTCTTAACATACCTGATGACGTCCTTAGGAGCCTTAGCTATCACGTCGTGAGGTTTTAGAACTGGCTCACCCATTTGTGAAATACTTACTCTGGCCAGGTCTGGACATTTCCAAACTATATGTTAGGATCCAAAGGGCCTGCATATTTCATCTGCTGACTTGCCCATGCGGTACAATTGGTATTTGTACCAACAGTGCCCTTTCAGCAATCCCACCATTACCCGAAGCTCAGCTCTGGTAAGAAATCCACAAATCTTTTTATCTGTGCAAGTCGTGGAGTATTTCTCCAAAGAGCTTTTCTGTTATTGACCTCCCATTGTTGGGTCGCTGCACTGTAGTGGTCTTTTCCAATCCCATAGAAGGGTTCTGGTCCAGCAGATGTTACCCTGGAGGCCCTTTTCGCAAGTTCATCGGCCTTCTCATTTCCATCGATACCACAGTCCCCTGGCAACCATAGAAGAGTCACCTCATTGCTTCTAACCAGTTGCTTTATGGTATTCCGGCATTCCCAGGACAGTAGGGAATCTTGCATGGGTGATTCCAGGTCCAGTGACAGATCTTATTTGATCAGTGTTCAGTCTGTGGAGATCTTTGGTGAGTGAGAGATTGTCTTCACTATTTATTTTCTTACTGTGTCTCAGGAAGTCCTAGAGCCTCGTTTAGCAAGAGCATCTGCCCTCTTGTTACCAGGGACTCCACTGTGTCTTGGCACCCACACAAGTATTACCCTGTTGTGGACCGCCAGAACAGGAAGGATCTCCCGACATTCCCAGATCTGTTTCGATCTATACTACAGACTCACAACAGCTCTTTGGGCCTTTGTTGCGTCCCAGAGGTATACATGCCGCATATCTGGAAGCCTCACAGTATATTTCAGTTTCGAAAACACTGGCTGTTTTGTTCTGTATACCAGACAAGTTCCTCAGCCTGACGGGGTTGTTTACACTGTTCACTGCAGTCTATCCGTATTGTTAAGAGCGTGTTCTGGCTTATTTTTTCCTCATAGTCACTCCTCATATTTAATAGAGAATTTGAAATGATGCTGTCAATACTAGCATGCCCACATTGAGAGGTGGGGTTCTTCCTAGTTGACGCTAGTACGATGACTTTCACAGTACATAGCCGTCATATGAATTAAGTTTCCCTCGTAGATGCTTCTAGTGGTGACGTGGCTGACTCAGATCACGAGGTAATATTTGTTGATGTTCAATCGATGAATATTTCTCAGGGTGTTTTGTTCTGAAGGTTGTCATGAGTCTTAACATCTCCACATTTCCATTCCAAATATGCCCACGAAAACGTAGTCTAGACTTACATCTCCACTCTGCAGAGGTCGAGGTTTAACTTGCCAAATTGTAATTGAGTTAGGAATATCCAGGGAATAAGAGGATTCACTTTTTGGTACCTCCCCCGATTCGGTTATTTTTGAGTCGTCAACGCTCTGAAAATTAAGAATTGTTGATCGATATTGCACAGGGTGAAGGAAACTCTCAGGAAACTGTCAGGAAAGTCTCAGCTCTGGTATAAGAAAATTCTTATAAGGCACTCCAAAATACGTCGGGCATAGCTTTTATGGAGATCCGAGTAAACATCCGTATTGCTGAAACAAAAAGTTCTCTCAAGAAGACCAAGCATTGTACCAACCTTAGACGTAAGATGAATATCTTACGTCTTACGTACAAGCATTGTACAAACCTTAGACGTAAGATGCATATCTTACGTCTAAGGTTACGATGGTCTTAAACAAGCATTGTACCAACCTTAGACGTAAGATATGCATCTTACGTCTAAGGTTGGTACAATGCTTGTTATACGTCTTACGTACAAGCATTGTACAAACCTTAGACGTAAGATGCATATCTTACGTCTAAGGTTTGTACAATGCTTGGTCTTCTTGAGAGAACTTTTTGTTTCAGCAATACGGATGTTTACTCTGATCTCCATAAAATCTATGCCTGACGAATTTTGGAGTAATCTGTTTGGAGCATATGTTCTTGAATATTCCTTAAATATTCTTTAAGGAATTCGCATTTCCTTTAAACTT
The DNA here is from genome assembly GCA_937662695.2 of Halyzia sedecimguttata. NCBI lineage: Eukaryota > Metazoa > Arthropoda > Insecta > Coleoptera > Coccinellidae > Halyzia > Halyzia sedecimguttata. Next base: position 19,709,385 of record OW569420.2, on the reverse strand, counting down.
TCATTTATATTCTCCATTGATGGATAAGATCTCATTTTGTGAGTTATTAACCTCGTTCTATATTCTTATAATAGAGCTGAGACATCTAGTTCCCCTCACATAGTAAGCAATTTTTTTCAAATATTACCTCTTGAAAAGAAATCGATTTGAATGGACTAACTTTAAGACTATTCAGTTTCTGTAGGACCTTTTTTGAAGTATGACAAGGTGAGTTGGTAGGACTCTTGCTTTTTTCATCTTTCTTAGACTTATGTGAATTTTCTTTTATATATTCCTCGTAGTTCGAATATTCCGTGCATTTGATGAATTCTGTCCATTTACCGTAAATGAAATATAATTTTTGTTTGCTACAACAAAACAATTACAATAGGAACATATACTACTCACGAAAATTAAGGGATATAATAACAAAATTCCAAATTTCTGGGTGATTTTCTACAGGCTGTAACTGAAATGACCAAACAGAAAAAAGATGGTATATCATGTATGTGTTTTTTTCAATAATTAATCAATTTTGTCTTTTTCAAGACAAGCAGAACATTGGATTTTTTTTTCGATGGTTTTCTTAGGATAACTCCGGAACCGTACCTGATAAAAAAATTTTATCACCAGTTCTGGAAACTAGACAACTATAGCTACAATTTGTTAATTATATTTTGCTGCATGATCATTTTCCTTCGAGCTACAGCCTGTTGAAAGTCACCCAAAAATTCGGAATTTTGTTTTATATTTATTTATCTGACTGGAGTATAAGAAAGTTTATTTTTCAAGTTCAACGTACTCCTCATCACAGATATATCCTTCTACCCTATGGATGTCCTTATTGTTCGACCCCGCTGACTTGAACGTTAGATGTGCCCTGTGACCTGTGGCGTGGTTAATTATTTCCATTTCACCACATTGTTCCATCCAAAGTTTTCCTACGATGATATTGTGCACATAGCACTGGACATTACTCCAGGTATATGCTTCGTTGAATCTGAAAATTTACAGTACAAGTCACGGGGCAAAGCATTATTCTACAATTTCAGCGACGCAGGAACCCGCACAAAGATTCAAATATTACACAAAACTTATCGTTGTATCATCAATTTTTCATTTTCCAGCCATAATTTTATCAATAATAATAATGAAAAATGGCGATACCGTTGTTAATAAATCAACAAGTCCAGAGCGTTCCTGCCAATCGGGTCCTTCATAAATGGCTTCGTATAATTAATATACTTATGCATATATTTCACAAGTCAAATAGACCCCAGGGGGTGCATTGATTTGCCGAGAAAGTAAGAGCAGACGCGTTTCTGGCTTCTTGGCCTTCATCAGAACTCTGTAGCTTCTCAACAAATTCAACTAAACTGACCCGGGTTAAGCCTCTCAGAGCCGGCTTGGTCGATCATACCTAATCGCCCACGCCACCTATGAGACAAAACACGGAAATCAGCCTCTCCCCACCAGTGAATATTTGAAGCGTGAAGGACCCGATTGGCAGGAACGCTCTGGACTTGTTGATTCATAATTTTATCGCCTGATCGTGAACCTGTGCAGGGTCATTCAAATAATTAGCTATTAGAAGCTTCTTGACTTATAAAAAAAATTGTAAAAAGCAGTGACGTGAAGTCAGGAGCTCCTGCGCGCATGTTCCATTGTCTATTTACGCCTCAAACAAAGTTGATCGAGCTGACATTTGGTACTCGATTGTAAAATAATGGCTCGAAGGTATATAGTCCAGGAGGAATCGGCGCATGAGTACCGAAAACTATTCCACCTCAATTTTTTTATGCGATACTCTTCAAATTACCCTACTAATGATATAAATGCATGTTGCCATGGGGCAACCCCGTGCCATATTGTTTAAACCGAAATTTTTTAAACAATTACAAGGATTGTTGAAATACAATTAAAAAAAGTCTTATGGCTTATTACGATAAAGTAATTATTTTTCGAGATATGAATTTTTAAAGGTTGAAGAAATCTTAAATTTGGATACTTTTGACCCATGAAAAATATATTTAAAAAAAAAATAAGATATGAATTATATTTTTTTTTATTCTTTATACAATAGTTAACAATATCCTTAATTACGATTTCAAGAAATTTAATTGTTTATAACTGTTTTTTAATCGTAAATTCCGCGCGCTCAAAAGTTTACTCGCTTACCTATAAGTATCGCCGTCTCTCTCTGACTCATACTCTGACGTACCCAGTTTGTGAAATCTTATATTCTGCTTTACACGCATTTACGGTTTGGTTAAAAAAAAAAGCCTTAGAATTAATAAAAATAAAAGAAAATCCTGATACTCTAGTACCTCTTGGCAATGGCTTAGAATTAAGTACTTATCAGTTAAAAGATCTAGAAACTGTATATCTAAATATTTTGGGTAAAAAAGGTTATACCGCGGATGAAGCCAGACAAATAATTTTCACACGTAGTTTTGGCAGTAATATTAATTTATCGAGAATTCCTTGTAACTCAGATTCCTTGCATTTGCATGCACTTAGGGCTTCAGCTCAAAAATACGTTTGGAAACAAGCTTTAAATCCCCAATATGAAATATTAGATTTTACTCAGTTCGGTTACAAAAATGAAAATGACACTTTGCTACCTTTATTTATGAAGAAAAGCTCGTTTCCAACTGATCTTAAGAAACCGTGCAATTTTAAGAAAGCTTGTAAAACCAAAGCATGTTATTGTAAAAAAAATAATACAAAATCATTTGTCTGGCTTCATCCGCGGTATTAGTTTTTTTTACTCAAAATATTTAGATATACAGTTTCTAGATCTTTCAACTGATTAGTTCTTAATTCTAAGCCATTGCCAAGAGGGACTAGATAATCACGATTTTCTTTTATTTTTATTAATTCTAAAGCTTTTTTTGTGACAATCTTACTAGTCGTATCACAACCCGTAAATGCGTGTAAAGCATGTAAGATTTCACAAACTGGGTCCGTCAGAGTATGAGTCAGAGAGAGACGGCGATACTTATAGGTAAGCGAGTAAACTTTTGAGCGCGCGGAATTTACGATTAAAAAACAGTTATAAACAATTAAATTTCTTGAAATCGTAATTAAGGATATTGTTAACTATTGTATAAAGAATAAAAAAAAACATAATTCATATTTTATTTCTTTTTTGAATATATTTTTCATGGGTCAAAAGTATCCAAATTTAAGATTTCTTCAACCTTTAAAAATTCATATCTCAAAAAATTGGTTCAAGCACTGACGTGAAGTCAGAAGCTTTTGCGCGTATGTTCTATTGTCCATTCTTCTGTATTGGACACCCTTAATCGAATTTACCATGGTATATTATGTTGTCCATTCTCCTGTATTGGACACTCTTAATTCGAATTTACCATGGTAAATTCGAATTAAGTGTCCAATACAGGAGAATGGACAACATAATATACCATGGTAAATTCGATTAAGGGTGTCCAATACAGAATGCAATACCATGGTAAATTCGAATTAAGTGTCCAATACAGGAGAATGGACAACATAATATACCATGGTAAATTCGATTAAGGGTGTCCAATACAGAAGAATGGACAATAGAACATACGCGCAAAAGCTTCTGACTTCACGTCAGTGCTTGAACCAATTTTTTTTTTCGTGATTTTTAAAAATTTTCTAGGGGTACGGTTCTTAAAATTTTTTTTTTTCATCATTTTTTTCAAATTTTCTATGGGTACAGTTCTTACGAAATTTTAAACACGTCTTTATGTTGATTTTCTACTACTAGTTAACAAGCTTCAATTCGATCGAATATTTATTTTTTGAGTTATTAAGGAAATAATATTCCAGGTGGGTATAACTCGGAAACCGTTAGACCGATTATGCCCAAAAACGAAATCAATTCTCCCTTTCGGATACTCAACCTACCCTGAAAATTGCAAGTCCCTATCTCCTTTCGTTCGAAAGTTATCGAGGCAACGGTCACCCATCTACTGAACTCGCACAAGAATGCTCGAATCTCCAACAATATTTAACCGATCATATTAAAACTTGAAATTTGGCAGTAGAGTTAGGTTATGAAGGCTCTTGCAAAATTTCAGCAATTTCAAACGAATAGTTACTGATATATAGAATTTTTTTTTTTTTTCAATGATTTATTAAAAATTTTCTACAAATGCTATCCTCAACAAATTTTGCGAACATTTTTGCGTTGGCATTCTACAACTAATAACCATGTTTGAATTCAATCGGTTCAGTATTTTTCGAGTTAATGAGGAACAAAAAACCACCATTTTTCAGAAAATTTCAGATGGCTATAACTCTAAAACCGTTTGGCCGATTATACTCATAAGCAAACTGAAATGTCGCGTTCTGGTGCACATCCTAACCTGAAAATTTCAAGCCGCTATCTCATTCCGTTCTCAAGTTATCGTGACAAAAAAAATATTTTTTAATAATTTTTTTAAAATTTTCTAGCCATACGATTCGCACAAAATTTCACAAACGTGCTTAGGTTCATATTCTACAACTACCCACCAAGTTTCAATTCGATCGGATTCATATTGGTTGAAAACAAAATTATTACTCGGAAACCACTGGGCCGATTATGCCCATTAACGAACTTGTCCGTCGTATTGGGATGCGCCACCTACCCTGAAAATTTCAAGTCGCTAGCTCTTTTCGTTCTCAAGTTATCGTGGCAACGGCCGGACGGCCGGGCGGCCGGACGGACAGAATCAAATTTGACCTCGAATTCTTCATTGGGGAGTCGAACTTAATCGTTTGAGACCATTTTCGTCAAAAAATTCGAAAGTTACAGACATTTGGGCAAAACTATAACGCGATGTTCCCCAGAACATACGCGCAAAAAATAATTACTTTATCGTAATAAGCCATAAGACTTTTTTTAATTATATTTCAAAAAGAATAGAAAAAAAATTGTCCGGTTGAAAAATAACAATTCCTTGTAATTGTTTAAACAATTTCGGTTTAAACAATATGGCACGGGGTTGCCCCATGGCAACAGGCATTTATGTCATTAGTAGGGTAATTTGAAGAGAATCGCATAAAAAAATTGAGGTGGAATAGTTTTCGGTACCCATTCGCCGATTCCTCCTGGACTAATATGCGGAATTTAAGCTGACGGATAGTTACTGCAATATAAAATTATTAAAGAAGAGACATTTTATATTTTTATTCTAGTGATACGATATCCTCAAAATTTCACAAAATTGCGCGACGGCAGCATTCTACAAGTAACTACCAAATTTTAATTGGATCGGATTTGTATATTTTGAGTTATTGAAGAAATATAAACAAAAGTTAAGATGTGGTATTCCAAAATCGTTCGGCCGATTATACCTTTTAACGAGCTCAAATGTCGTATTTGGATGTGCAACCTATCCTGAAAATTGCAAGTCACTATCTCTTTCCGTTCTCAAGTTATCTTGGCAACTCTGGGAAACGCTGGTCCGTAAAACATGCGCACAAAAATGGAGTTCCCAATTTTTGAATTGAATGAATATGGATTTGCATCAAGTTAAATCCACAAGCATTCAATTTTTGAACAAATTGCATTCTTACTTAGGAAATTCTACAGTAACCGTCCCTTTGGGTTGAATCTCCACACTTTTTCCCCAATACTTCAATTTCGGATGGATGGATCCATGAAAAATCCAGTCGTCTTCGTGTTCTGCGTGGAAAGCTGAGATCGGAGGGTGATGACTAACTTGCTCACAGATAATCCTGAACTCTTCTCTCTCCAGCTCGAAAGTTTCACCAAGCAAGGGATTGAAGGGTTTTCCTAATCTCTCCCAGTTGGATGCCAGAGCACTAACAGCGAAGCCAATCACGTACTGCATTCTTGAGATCGGATTTGGCTGCTGGGAGGCCAGCCTCAGGAGATGTGCGTACTCCATATATTCAGTTAGTCTTTGGAGGAAGCTCAGTGGTTCGTTGAAGACGACAGGCATCGTGATTTTGCTGAGTTCTTTACCAATGCAATTTTTCAATACTGACCATATGTTGTAATCATGGGGGTACATAGGAACTGGTAAAACTTGCCTGAAGCAAACAAACTGTTATATATAATATATAATATATATTTAGATGGTATCGATTACTAGTTGGGGTTGAAAATGAATAGTGTTGTACCTCAAGTGGCGTGAGGATATAGTCACAAGGCCTAACCAGAACACATCTAATTTTCCTAACTCGTTAAGGCTCTTGTCAAAGCTTAGAGAGGTCCTTCCTTGGAAGACCTAGGAGTTGAATGTAATCATGATCATATATTACACAGTTTTGCTCGAACTTCCTATCTCAATGGTGTACTTCCTTACTAAACTTCTTTCTACAGATGCTTTTTTCTCCACAAGAAGTTTTTTAGGGAAAATGAGTTACTTACATCTATTCTTCTATTATACTTAGTAACCTGGATATGTCTTCCATATCGTGTATGATCGAATTCATAATTTTCATGGAATATTCGACACAATAAATAAAATAGAGAAAATGGTGGATACTAAAGATTACAAATGTACTGCTGCAGATAATACAAGAATAATATTATTATATCATATAGAAGGTGATTGTTTCTAAATTGATGCAAGTTTTAGGAGGTGAAACTTCATCAAAGATTAAGGGGGGGTCCTTTATATAATTTTCTGAACTAAGCCCTTCTTCCCCTCCAAGTTATGCCCCCCTGAAATTGGGAAATCCCCTTGACATTATAGAAATTTGAACAATAAAAATATTTTTCACTAAGACTTTATTTGACACCAGCCTTCTTGATATTAATTAATATGAATGCAGGTGAAAGCATCCTACTAATTATTTTCAAATTATAACGTCTGTGTAGTTATGGGAAGACAGTCTGAATAATCTTTCATTTTATTGTAGTCGAACTAACAATTTCAGGAGAAGAAGTCATGAAACCAAAAAGTTGGTCTTCTCGAATCAATTTTTCAGTTTGAAAAATGTTGGAGCATCAGAAAGTTCTGATGCAAAATATGGCAGGGGTTCATGATGATATTTCTGAATTGAAAAAGCTGTCAAAAAATGAGATTTAATTAGCGCTAGCTGACTGCAAAATTTCATTCCTCTATATTTCCATTTTAAGGAAAAAAGAAAAATTTTCTCCCCATTTCAGAGGGCAGTAATTTGGAGGGGAAGGGTCTTAGAACAAAAAATTATAAGAAAGGCCCCCCTTAAAGTGTTTTTAATTACCTCCTGAAATCTCATCAATTGGAAAACACCCTGTATATGACCATGCGATGAATTTAATCGGGAACATATTTTCTGGGAAATTTTAAATTTAAATAGATCGGAATGGAAATATAAAGCGAAGAACGTGTTGAATCAGACCTGTGGAATTTTGCAAGATGTATCTTTAATAACCATCACAATCCATGAAATCCAAACAAACGAGAACCGCGGAAATAGGTCAATTATTTTATGAGCGTATCTTGACATTGACCTGATAATCGCCAACTAATAGAGGTGAAACTACTTACGCACATATAAATAAAAGTATAACCTCACCTATATTCCTTCTTTCCCTCTTCCATTCTGAAGGACCACAAGATTTGTATGCAATTCCTCTTCACAGAACATTCGACAAGAATATTTCTCAGTATTTTCTTAATAATTTTTTATACAAAAATTCAGCACGTTCCTTGGAAGGAAGGATAACAAGCACGTCATTCAATGCTAGTTCGAAGATTCATTTTCAGCGTTTTCTTCAGCGAGATAGTTTTAGCGATCAAAGACTTAAATTACACATTGTTTGTTCAGAGTAAATAAGTTTGGGGTAGCTCCCAGAATCGATTAACACAACCCTGTCCCGTTGAACAAGGATATCCCAACAACAACGAAGCGGGACCTCACACAGCGCATGCTCCATTTCTAGGGATTAAAGGATATTTTGGAGGAATACAAGTTCATCGATTTTATTCAAAGCTTCATAAGGGCTTAGCGATTTCCTCTATGTAAAGGGGAATAATGTGATCTGTTTTTTTGTATTTTTCTGAACCTTAGGTCATCCACGTGTCTGGCAATCCGAACGTTAGAGAGAGTCGTTATTGTATTATATTGCATCTGCTGATGAAAAGACTTGAATCAGACTTGGTTTTAAACCATGTGGTTCTTCTCTATAGAAGCAAATAGTGTGCAGTCGCCGTTTATTAGTCTAGTGATAGGCCTTAATTGATCTTTACTCAGTTTGGTAGGTGGGAGGTTGTCTTCTGGCAGTATTTCCTTACCGTGTCTGCGGAAATATTCCAGCACCTGGTCTGGTATTGTTTCTTCTTCCACTCAGACTCCTATCCTTTTGGGCCAACAAAGGAAGTTTGGCAAGGGCATCCACCTTTCATTGCTATTCTACTGTGTCCTGGCACCACATAAACTAAGACCTCAATTCTCCCCACACCTGGCAAACACAAAATTTGCTGAGATTGTTATATTCTCATAAATAAGATCTTTAACTCTAGTGGACATTTGTTATTCTTTTCGGCCATCGAAGGCTAGAGGGGGAATAGTAAAAAGTCGTAAAGATCTGGCGATGAAGCGAAAAGACCCTAATGGTGACGCGAAAGAAGTAACCATATAACTTTCTGACAGTTAAATGGCCCAAACCTTGGCACAATCTGACAACCGTCAGATGCTAGCCAGGGATATGACGATGAGTCCAGCTACTGAATGTTGAGGAGGAGCCCTGCTCATATATCATCATGCTACCTTCTGAGTGTGTCCCGGCACACACACAAGTGTAACCTTGTTATGGTCAGAATAGAGAGGAGCTCTTGGCAATCCTAGATTTGTTTCGATTTGTGGTCCAGACAAGCAATTGCTCTTAGGGACACCTGACTGTCAGAGCATATTTAGATTTTCCTGACCCTAAATTCTCTTCTCAATGTGATTTAATGCCTCCTGATTCCTTTCATTGGGGGTATGTTAAATCCATGGTTTATGCTGACATACCACAACACTGAAAGCATAGGTGATTAATATTGAGCCACTGATGAAATACGCCCACAAGTATTGGAAACAGTGGTTAACAATTGGACTGATCGTGCTTCGTATGGATTAGTCAACGTGGTCGGTCACATGCCAGAAACCCTTTTCAAATCATGAATGGTACTGAATTTACATAAAAATAATTATAACAAGTTGGAAGAGTGGCCATGAGCTTTGGCGCGCTGGTTCATATTTATATCCAGAGCGATACTCAACTTGCACAAGGCTGCTTAGCTTCAGGAAAACAAATAATATTCTCAATATTTCCATGAATATAAATCCGACTGTAAAAGCAAGCGTTCAAAAAAAACTGGTCCACTTTTTGGCCGGAGAATTATCTCAAACGATTACTATCGACTCAAATACATACATCCACTGTTGGGTCGAAAATAAACAGTCCTGTGTCTGTGGTGGCGTAAGGTCTCTGTTCAAATATATTCATTCACTTTTGGGTCCAAAATAGGAAGTGCTGTGTTAGTGGAGGCGTAAGGACTTATTGAAATACATACATTCACTGTTGGGTCGAAAAGAAACATTGCTTTGTATGTGGCGGCCCAGCGTAAGGACACAAATCAGTTCAATCGTACAATTGTGCTATGAGATAAAAAAAAGCCTATATAGCAGTGGTTTATTTTAAATAATTTATTTCGAGAATTATTCATATGACACAAATCAGTCGAATCGTACGGTTGTGCCATGAAGAACTATGAATTCACATTTCATAAAAAACTTGTATGGCAGGAATTTTCTTATTATCTGATAATATACGCAAGTACTCACAATTCACGTAATTTTATGAAAATAGCGATTTAATTCCGTCCATAACCCTTTTCTCGAATTTATTATTTATTAGAATTGAAATAAAAAATGACGTTCAGTCTGAACAGGATTACGATGAAAGCTGAAAATTGGACGAATATTATAACTGACCTTTTTTACCTTGCTTTCAAATTTCTAATTCCAGAAAAATATCTTCATGTTATATATTACTATATCAAGTTTAAAACTAAAACTTCTATTGAACGGATGTTATTACTGACGTACCCACTTGTCAAATTTGACGTCGGTCGATCTATGCAAATGATAATTCATTAAATTCTCTCCAGGCATGTCAAAAATCAAAAACTGTTGACCATTTGTTTTCTCAAGTGTAAAAAAATGAACCAGTACATCTCGATTGTCGAAATACTTCGATATTTAGGCAATATCTTCACCAATATAGATGCGATCGAGTTCAGATCTAGAACTTGACTGTGAAATAAAGTTTTGATGACTCTCGCAGAATTTCAACGATATATGTCGGATAGTTTCTTAGATACATTATTTTCGTAAATATTTTTTTTTATTTTCGGATCCTCACAAAATTTCGCGTAAGTCTTCGTGTCGGTATTTTCCAACTAACTACCGCGCTTTAATTCGATCAGATCAGATCAGTGAGTCGAAACATTCTCGGACAAAAATTCGAAAATTACAGACATTTGGACGAATTGATAGGCATTCTGTTCACCCGAACAGCGAGCCAAAAAAATCCCATAGTTTTGTATATATTATTTCAATTTGAATTTGAAGTTCTTGCACAAACACCCTTCACATTGTTCCCTTCCTTGAAATGAAATACTATTATATCAACTACCTACGATAAAATAATTAATACCGATTTAAATATCTTGCTTAAGGAGATAACACAAATTAGATAAATACATTTCTAGCAACTCAAGAGTTACTGTCTAGTCAACAAGTGCTTTTTAGGTAAAAATTTTTGCGTATTCTCCGAAAATTATGATTAAGGTGTCCTTCGATTCGAAATGGCATGCAGATAGTTTTTGAGAAAATGCTAAGGCCGCTCACAAAAATTGCAATAGTTATAAACAACTAAGTGAAAAAAACAAGCAGGTTTAGGTTTTCGCCAGTATCTCAAAAACTATTCGAGATAATTCAAATTTGAAAGAAGATTCGAATAGAGGAGGAGATTTCCTAAAAAAAAGTCCCGACTGCCGGAACTCCATAGGACCAATATCTATAATTTTCCTAGAGGATTGAAAATACGCCCGAGAACGGGTACTCCGGCTTGCGCAAGCCCCGCACCCTTCGTACCTTTGATGAATAAATATTATTTAAACTTATTAAATATGAAAATAAAAATTTTTAAAGTTTCAGGTGCCTGCAGGATAGATCAATGAACAATAATCCGAGGTCCAAAAATGTCTATCGCGATTTTTCAATTAGTTATCCATTAGTTAATTAACAATTTTTTGTAGCACGAACATTAACATTGCAAGTACACTAATTGTTAAACTATTAATTTGTGAATTTTTTTTTTTCGTGGAGCTCTTTTTCAAAGTTCTAAGAATAGATTCCTATTGGAAAATTTTAAAAATTGTTAATTTTCGTTTTGTTATGAACAATTTACTTAACAGCAAAATTATAAATCTTCAATTTATAATATTACTATTGATCCGTTTTCTTATGATCAGACACTACTCAAAAATGATTTTTAATAATTATTATCTCCTATTGTTTAAAAAATTGTTATAAACCAATGCGTTGTTTATGAGACAATTTAAATTTTTTTTTTAAACATAGTTGAAGCTTTATTCAGTTAGGTAAATTGTTAATAACAAAACGAAAATTAACAATTTTTCGAAATTTCCAACGGAAATCTGTTCCAAGACCTTTGAAAGATAGCTCCACGAAAGGAAAAAAATCTCGGATTAATAATTCAACAATTATCCCACTTTCAATGTGAATGTTTGTCCAATGTCCAAAGCCTCTTCTTTTTTTTTCACTTAATTGTTTATAACTATTGCAATTTTTGCGAGCGGCCTTAGCATTTTCTCAAAAACGATCCACCTCAATCATAATTTTCGGAGAATACGCAAAAATTTTGACCTAAAAAGCACTTGCTGACTAAACTATTATGTTACATACATTCCTAATTACACATTATTGCAAGTTTTTTTTCTGGGTTTTCTCTACCAAACTCTGAAAAATATCTATAAAATAAAAATTAATTATTTTGTGATTTGCTTCTGCGTAAGAAACACAGGATATTTGTCAGAAGCAATCAATTGAACAATGTTGCCTAACAAACAACAACGAAACAACATCAACGAAGAAACAACTATATCGTAACGTTTCGGAGTCTATATGAGACTCCTTCATAAAATAACTATCAACAAAATAATTCTAAATATTTTCGTTATATTAAGCGTCTGACCAAGGAGTCTGATATAGACTCCGAAACGTTACGATATAGTTGTTTCTTCGTTGATGTTGTTTCGTTGTTGTTTGTTAGGCAACATTGTTCAATTGATTGCTTCTGACAAATATCCTGTGTTTCTTAAGCAGAAGCAAATCACAAAATAATTATTATTTTATGGATATTTTTCAGAGTTTGGAAGAGAAAACCCAGAAAAAACCTTTCAATAATGAGTATACCTCCCACAGTATCCGTTAATGATTACTTAATTACACATTATTATTAAAAACTGTAAATACCGAATTGCTGAACTGTTTCACTCAATGTATATTTTATGTTGACAATTCATTTACATAGTGCTTTATGCAGCATATTGTTAGCATCATCGGACATTGAAAAATCAATGTTTACCGGTAATATTGTTACTTCCACACGTGGTAATGAACTAATCCTCAAGCTTTCGCGTTCCGACAATATCAATGTCGAATGACAAGAAATTCTTCTTCCATTCATTTGAGCACGTTTTCCAATAAAACTTTTGAGGCTCTCCAAATAATTATGCTTTTTCCAGTGTTAAGGGTATGGAGGGATTATTCGAGAATACTGTAGATTTATCCCTCGATGTTTATATACCACTATCGTCTGAAAATAAGGTGCATTTGTTTCTAAAATGAAAAATGTTATTCTACGCGTTCGCACCAGGGCGTAATTTTTTTGCGCGCTTGTCCCGCCAGGAACAGCGTGGTATCATTTTGCCCAGCCAGAGGTCTGTACTTTTGGAATTTTTCTCCGAAAATGGTCTCAAATGATTGGGTTCGACTCACTGATGAATAATCTGGTGGCTAATTCTACCCGTCCGGCCAGCTGGCGGGCCTCCCGTGAGCATAATAACTCTCGAACGAAATGACTAGATAATTGAAATTTGCAAGGTAGGTTTTGGGCATAAATTCGATGATGATCGAAATCCAATCTATGGCCAATATTAGTTAGAACATTTTTTCTGAATATTTCCGAAACTAGACACTCGATCGATCTGAAATTTAGCATCAAGTTGTACAATCAAAACCTTCATATGCATGCAAAGTTTTGTATTGATCGGATGGGTAAGAACTGGTAAAATCAATTTCAAAAATTTGAAAATTTTGTTTTCACAATAACTCGAAAAAATACTGATCTGATTGAAACTCGGTGTAAAAGACCGACGCAAACAGTTTTACAAAATTTCGTGAAGATCGCATGACTAGAAAGAATTAAAAAAATGTTCAACTCTTTCGCGGATTTGCGTGAAATTCTGAAAACAATTATCGGATCAAGTCCCATCTTGGCATTCAGGTGACAATCTTTTTTCTTTATTCTGGCCGACGGTGAAACTTAAAAAAATATAAAAAAGCACTGACGTGAAGTCATTATCTTTGGCATGCTTGTTCACGTTGACCAATTTGAATTGAATGATGATTGCTTCAATCTCAGCTTATAGAGCTTGACGGTGATCTAGTCAGATGGTAGTGGCCACCGATCACTGTTGGATCAAAAATTAACAGTGCTGTACCTAAGCTGGCGTAAGGAGACAGTAACTAAGCCTGCATATAATGAAACTGAATCTCCTAAGTCGCAAAGGCTGCTAGGAACTGAGTGTCAGTTTAATCATAATCATGTCATTAGCAAGCGCGGCAATACAGATTGACTTACTTTGAAAGAAGTGAAAAAGCTGAAGATTGAAGAAGCACTGTAGTGGGGTAAATCTGCTTTGGCGCGGTTGTTTATGACATGATTATAAATATACTGAACCTCAGAAGCTTCTAGTAGCTTGTGCGAGTTAGGAGAGACAGGTGTGTTCTGGCACATCATTGTTAATTTTTACCCCAATAGTGAATGGTGGCCACTAACATCTGACTAGATTTCCGGTTCGCTCAATCCACCGTGCTTGAAGCTCTCTTCAGTCAATTTAAATTGGCCAACGTGAACAAGCGCACAAAAGAGTACTGAATTCACGTCTCTGATTTTTTATATCACAGTATGAGTACACTTTTGGACCACTCATCACTTATGCTACTCCACTGTTAGTTTCTCTGAAAATTAAATATAGTAAATTACCAGATAATAATTCTCAGGTCTTATCTGGTTAGTCAGTTATTTAGAAAGATAAAAATTATGGTAATACCGGGATCTAACTCATGAAGTTCTTCGGAAAATTAAATAATACGAATCAATTGTCCAATTAATGTTTACATTCGAAGATAAAAGCACAAAGCTGAGTTCATTAAGGGAATTATGATCTATATTGACCTTCATAAGTAAAGGCGATTGCTGAATTCAAGATTTGTCCTATTGTGAATACTGAATTTATTCGAATAGTTTAAAATATCTACTCACGAGAATATCTTCTTATTTTTTATGTTATCTGCATCTAACAGTAATTTCAAATTATGATCTTACGTTCTTCTGAGTTCTTAATGCGTATGCGATATCTGAATTAAGTATGAAATAAGTTTCGAATATTCAATTATCCTAAATCCTAATGTTCAATTATTTTAAATCCGAATGTTCTGATAGTAAAACAATTCGACCATTCAAATAATTTGCTATTAGAGTATTTATATGTTCAGATCAAATATTTGACCATTCATATTATCTGTGAGACTGTGTAAATCTTTACGTTAATATGTAAAGCAAAAATTACATTTTATACTCTTATACTTACTTCTACTACTTAAGTAAACATACTACATATTAATATTTAAAATAAAAACGGTTCCTTATACATCATTATCGAATAATTTAGTAGGTTTTATTCGATAGTACTATCGAATTAATCTCTGACGAAAATTGAAAAAAATGTTCTTATAATTTTCTCTTCTACAGAACGATATGATTGATATATGAACGCGTATATAGATAGAATTAATATGTATTAACGAAGATGAACAAGCGCGAAAATCTAACTGACTTCTCTTCAGTACGAATTTTGCCGAAAATGGTCCCAAAAGATTGGGTTCGACTCCCTGATGATTCGAGGTTAAATTTGATTCTGTCCGCCATCCAGCCGTTGCCACGATAACTTGAGAATGGTAAGAGATACCGACTCGAAATTTTCAGAGTAGGTTGAGCATCCGAATGCAGACAGTTCTGGAGTTATACCTATCTGAAATTTTGTTTTTATTTGCTCAATAACTAAAAAAAATATGAAACCATTCCAATTCATACATGGTAATTAGTTGTAGAATGCCGACGCACAAATCTTTGCGTAATTTCGTGAGGATCGAATCACTACAAATTTTTTTGAAAATCAATGAAAATCTGAAAAAAATTCTATATCTCAGAAACCGTCCGTCTGATATCGCTGAAATTTTGCAGAAGGCTGCAAAACCCAACTTTATAGCCAAGTATCAAATTTTAACACGATCAGATCTATATTGTTGGAGATCTGAGTAGCATTGTGTGAGTTCAGTAGCTGGATGGGTGAAATTTGTCACGATAACTATCGAACAGAAAGAGATAACGACTTCCAATTTTCAGGGTAGGTTGCGCATCTGAATGGGGTGGTATGTTCATTGTGGTTTTGAGGTAATGTTAGTTGTGAAATACCCTGGTATTCTCTATCAGTAATCATCTGATATGATAGGTGTAGCAGTGCATTATCATCCAGAAAAATGAAATTTTCACCAATAGCTGCGTGAAATTGTGTGACTACTCCATTGATAACTTCAT
The DNA here is from genome assembly GCA_937662695.2 of Halyzia sedecimguttata. Taxonomy (NCBI): domain Eukaryota; kingdom Metazoa; phylum Arthropoda; class Insecta; order Coleoptera; family Coccinellidae; genus Halyzia; species Halyzia sedecimguttata. The sequence goes on along the minus strand of OW569420.2, from coordinate 19,693,514 downwards.
CAACATATGTCTGAGACGTCATGGTTTTTGGATTTACTAATAAGTCAGTTCTGCTATCGAAACAAACTTCTTCCCGAACCATAATTGTGCCTTCTCGAAAAGGACGGTGGTTCCTTCATAACAAGCGTCTGTATGTTATATTGACATGCAGACCGAAATAATTCAAAAAAAGGTCTTCTACTGGCGTTGTAGCACGTGGTCTACTACTTTTGGGTCTTTGAAGAACAGTTCCTGTGCCAAAGTAAACGTGATATCACACTTTGGCTAATAGTGAAGAAATAAGCCAATTGCACTGTCTTGTGTTCAACCTGCCTCGAGCATCCCAATTGCTCTGGTGGCATCGTCCTCAGATAAAACTTGTCTAAACATAATGAAAATTCAATCTTCAATTGCGTAGAACCGTTTGATCTTATTGAAATCTAAATACAGACTGAGGAGAAAATCAATAAAAAAAATAGCATTTCTGACACACATGTACAAAAAATGATTGAACTTGCTTCACGATATACCGGAAGACGTTTCTATAATCGTTATAAGTGTATGTAATTGAAAACAAATATTAAGAAGATACGGAAACTATGCATCTTCAGAAAATATCGATAAACTTAACTTTCGAAGAGCAGTTTATTATCAAAGGTCGATATATAAATGTCAAGATTTATCTGCTTCGGAAAAACCCTTTTCTTTTATCGGAAATAGTAAACCAAAATCATCTCATTTCCACAACCCGTCATTAAGAAACACAGCATGAATCATCAGAAACTGATAATTTCAGCTCAAACTGCTGAATGGATAGATCCCTATCAACTGCCAGTGTGTATATCCTTTATTCTTCAATTGACTTAAGTACGTCTGTCATTCAATCAGATAAACCATCTTATAATTGATGTTCCAAGAAGTCTTGCTAACCGTTTGGTCGTCTCAAACAGTCCCTTAGTCATGAGACCCACAGAAAGATAAACTGAAATATAAATTTATCTCAATTTCCGTAAACACGAGACCCAAGCTGACGATAAAGCATCGGTTTCAAAATAGACTGAATACGTAGCTGGAGCAGCTAGCAGATTTGCAAAAATGTGCGGCAAATGCAACGATAACAACATTTTCGTTTCGAAAAACGGTGACAAATCTACGCGAAGGACTTTAGTGATTTTAGTGCTTTTTTCTGTGACTCTATCGGCTCTTGGGATCAGTTGTTTTGCTCTCTTGACAGTGCAAAAATTGTCTAAAGATTTGAATGATTTGAGACTGGTGCTCAGCAGGACTGTAGTTAAGCCGGCTAAACAGTCCGCTTATGGTTTCATCACTAATGTTAATGTGAGTTTCAAAACACTTCAAATCTCACACAAAAATTCACTGTTTCCTAGTCAAAATATTCTGATTCTATGTATTTGTGTCCATGTACCGATTATCTTCGAATCTTCAATAAAGTTCTCTTCAAAACTTTGTAACCATGTAACATTGTTCTTTTAGATCAGATCAATCTATGTGAATATTCATATTATGTTCGTGTTGTATAAGTTCAATTATCGCGTTGCAATGAGAATATTTTTGAAATTAAATAACCTTTGGCATAATTATCATTGTCAGGTCAACGTAGGGTTAACTATTTAATTATTGCGCATTTTTTAAGTTATCCTGATATTTGCATTTTTTATAAATTGTGTTATGAAAAATTCCTTGGATCTGTTTCAAAATCGAAACAAAAATTGTTAGGTGTCCCATTTTTTTCGATTGATTCTTCCCATCAAGTAGTTTGCCAGTGCTTTTTTGACGCAAGCCGTTTCTCAAGTGAATGATGAAAATTAGTGTATAATTTTTTCACCATTTATTTCAGCGTGGTGAACACGTAACTGGGCCAATTTACGAAACTCCACTAGATGGGAGAACTGGAGAAATACGGGATCAACTGAGACTGAAAAGGGGTTTGGATTCAGAAGAATTTAACACAAAACCAGATGATGATAACACACTGGGGAAAACCTCGATTGAAACATCGACGTGAGTAAATAAAAAGTAATCATTATTTCCCAAAATTTTAATGATTTCTTTGATTTCACACAATTGGCACTCATGAGGATCAATCAATAGGAGTATCAAGGCCAAATCACACTCGATCAACTTTTTGAATATCTCTCTACCAGTTTCGGGGCTCTTGATGATGCATTTTTGACCGATATTTGAATCTCAGGTAGTTCAAATTGTTGAATTTGAAATTTTTAAAGGGGTCAGAATGTTCTTTACAATATTCCAAATATTTTCCAATTATTCGAAATGCTTCAATTAACGAACTGTTCAATCGACCAGGAATAATATTTGCTTTTGACTCTCAATATTGAACCTGCCCAGACTGAATACATCCCATACTGCATGCCTAGCCATACAAAGTTGGATGTACATAAAATCGGATGAAAAATCGAGAAAAATTCTCCATACGCAGTTTGATATAAAATGAAAAATCCCTGATATATTCAACAATAAGTCATTAATGTAATCGCTTGTTCATTGATGTGCAAAATTGCATATCATATATAATATTATTGGCAGTATGCTATCTCTCTGACCACACACATTGTAAAATATTATGCCATCTATAATTCGGACAATATTTTATTTATATGGAACATAAGATAATTCATCACCACAGCATAGCATAGTTATGTTTCTTCCCAGCATCGTTTTTACTATAATATTCATAATAATTATCAATATTTTCTACGTTACTTCCGTCTGGTCGACGGAAGTCACGTTTCTCTAAGCTTTTTCGTCAGTCGAAATAAAAAGAAGTAAAAATTCAAAGGACATTCTGCTGATCGACTGAAAAAAATTGGTTCACTGTATTGGTTATAATTTTTCTATATTTCCCCAATATCTCCAACAATCTGATTCGATCAGATCGAGTTTGAATCTAGAACTTAGCTGTAAAATTATATTTTGAATGCATTCACAAAATTTCAGAAATAACTGACGGAGAGTTTCTGAGATACCAAATTTTTTTAAAATTGTCTAGTCGTACGATTTCCATAAAATTTCGCATGAGTCCTTGCGGTATTTTGTAACTAAATATCGAGATTCAATTGGTTCAGATCAGATTTCTAGTAGTCGAGGAAACAAAATTTCTGATGGTGCGCCAAAAAAGTCACAGTATTCCTTTCAATAATACAGCCATTAATTCGTAATTGTATAGAAAAAACTAATGAATTACTTGAAAGTTATGTTCCCAAGAGTAAAACTGATTTGCACATTTCCTTTGTGAGTCAGCTTGATCTAAAAGGAAAAAGGAATAAACAATGTAAATATGTACTGATATACATTGAAGATGAACCTATCAACAAAAATCCGATCTCTAAAATAATTGAATAATTTTGGTTTCAGTGAAAAATCACCTGTATCTTTAACATTAGCTTCAAATGAAAAAGTATCTACTCCCATCAACATCATGAATAGCATAGTGAAAAGTAATGCTGATTTCGCTTCAGCATTTTCCAGTGATAAACGAGGAAACTTCCAAACAAACTCGACTGCTTCCTTTCAGCCAAACGAAACTTTCATTCCGTAAGTTTAAAACATTGCTTATTTGAAAGGAGCAAAAGAGTTTCCAATCTTTTGAAGGGAGATGTGGAAATACTCACACTGAAAATTCATGAGAATTATCATAAAATAAGAGAAAATGATAACATAAAATATTTCCTCCTGTAACTTCAAAATTATCGAATGTGAAATGAAGCGTTTCAAGGAAAGCCAATAATTCAATTTTCAATGTATCCTAAAAGAAATGATTTTATACATTATCATGTCATAATCATGTGACACCATGACTGCCTATCTGGCAGGCAATTCAATAATTGTCATATAAGTCATTTTTCAGCTTAGCTCTCAATTCCAATATACCTTCCATAATTGACGATACTCAAGACCAGATGGACCATCATATCAGGAAGAAAGCTGTTGGTTATGATGAAGTTGAGTCATTCACCCCTGAATATCAAGTACCACGTAACGTACACAGGCACAGGCAAAGAGGTAGGACTGGTAACCAGTTAGAAATCATCGACGAATTTTCTCCTCAAGCGGGTCGATTGAAATCCTTAATAGCTATCCATCTGAATGGCGATACTTCCCAGTATACGTTGGGAGTCCACACTAACTACAAAGGTATAACTACTGACATCGCACGCTCGAAATAAGTATTTTTTTGACTTAACAGTCCTAACCTAATGTCTGAATAAATATTGCCCATCTATCTCATTGCCTTTCAATTGCAAGTATAATTTACTCGAATAATAATTCAAAATCAGTTCGACCTAGGCCGAACTAGATAAGCCTAATGTATCTAGGCCAACCTAGTTGGTCCTAGGACAGCCACCTTAGATTGAAATCGTGTTTGGCTGGTAACATATTCATTCAGACATGCGTACACAGCAGCCAATATACTTATCAATAGTATTTTGTAGGTAATGGCCATTTACGTCATCCCCAGAAAACATTTGTTGATTGGAAAAGCAGTGACTGGGTTGAAACAATCAGTGCAAGTAACAGTTTCCATCTGAGGAATGGTGTAGTTACGGTTGAAGAATCTGGATTGTATTTTATTTATGCTCAAGTGAGTCCTTATATTCAAAGCAGTACCTGTCAATTTAAAATAACAATTCTGGCGGATTATATCAGAGAGATGATATCACTCCTTCATAGACTCAATTACCTCCCCCATGAATTTAAGAAATGGAATTATGCCATCAGTATTCCTGTTCATTCTTCAGAGGCGAACTGCAATCTCTACAAGAAGGATTATTATCTTCTCAGTTCTGAGACTTTTCCAATTCGTGTCAAATATGAATTTTAACACTATAACTACTAGGTCTTCATAAATTTAATTTGCATTTTATCGACTTTCGAAGAACCTGGACTATCCGTATGGCAGCCCTTGTATTTCATGATTTCAAAAGCTTAGAAAACAAATTTCCTATCAAACAATATAATGTTTACACAGCTAAAATCAATAGTTTTCTTTGATTGTGCAATTCTTAGTATGTAATAGTGTTAAAATTCATATTGGACGCGAAAGTTTACTCATTTTTACTTAGTCAGTGAATCCGAAAAAGTCTTTCAGGCAGAAGTACTTGAAATAGAAAGATGCGTGGAAATGAACCTAGAAAGAAACTATCAGAGATGAGATATAGCAATCCAGTCTGATAGTCAAGCTGCTATTAAAGCTCTGAGCTCCCACGTTATTGAGTCCAAGCTAATATGGGAGTGCCGAAGAAAACTTAATGAAGTAGGCAAGAACAGCAAGGTCTCCTTGGTCTGGGTTCCTGGTCACGCAGGAATCATAGGAAATGAGGAGGCCAACACACTTGCCAAGAAAGGAGCACAAACCCCCTTTATTGGCCCGGAACCTTTTTGTGGGGTTGGTAGACACACCTACAAAAGTGAATTCCGGACGAAAGAAGAAACTGAGAGAGGTCCTTTCTGGAGATCTCTCCCCGGAATGCATCACTCCAAGAAATTCCTCCGGAACTTTGATACTGTTAGATCCAAGAAATACTTGGACCTCAGTAAGAACAGGCTGCACCTCCTCAGTGGCTTCCTCACAGGGCACTGCGGCCTCACGAAGCATATGATGAGATTAGGGCTAGCAGAAACTGACGAGTGCAGATTCTGTTGGGAGGAGGATGAAACTCCTGATCACCTGATTACGGAATGCCTCGCCATCTCAAACCAACGCAAGGAATGCTTTGGGCAAGAAATCTGCAGGAGCTAAGACCTAGCCTCCTTGAAGCCATCCCAGATACTGGAGTTCATCAGAACTCTGGAACTGGAAGGCGAGCTGTAGGGGGGCACAATAGACCTTAAGGTCGTAGTGCAACGTTACCCCCTACAACAATATACTTCTATACTATACTATACCAGTCAGTGAAGATTTAATTTAATTCGGGAAATACTGAAATTTCCCAAAAAGGACCAGCCTGTATAGTTAGCTGATATGCTCACATGTAACGTGACCCAGAGATGAAAGTAGCTAATTTCTAAGGTTAACAGGAGAGGTGTTGGACGAAATAAGATTCATGTATCCTCTGATAACATAAGAACTGAAATAAAATGATAGAATGTAGGAACATATAAGATATATTTTTTTTTAAATTGACTGGTACCCATGTGATATTATGTTGTTCTAATGATTAACTAATGAATTCAAATTATAGATCTATTATTTGGATGAACACGACTCCAACGGGTACATGGTACGCAGAAATTCTGAGAATATTTTACATTGTAAAGTAACTGCACCTTCTTCAGAGAGGCTGATGAAAGGGAACACGTGTTATACAGGGGCTGTCGTATACCTTGACACAAACGATAGGATTTCACTGGATGATATATCTGATGGAAGATATACTTTATTCATTCCTGGATACTCATTCTTCGGAATGATCAAAATAGGAGATGTTAAAGGAAAATGAAGATGGAAAAAATAGTTCATATTTATTTATGTGATTGGTTTTCTTAGTCGATAAATGAGCAAGATTTCCAAGAAATTGAGTGCGAGTGGAGAAGTCAGTTCTATTTATTTCAGGAATTGGCTCATCTTCACAGAAGATTTCAGTATTGTGCTGATGAAAAAACTAACAAAAATATATCTTTCTGAAAGGAATATATTGAAACGCTACTTTATGAAATATAAAAATAATCATGATAATAGGCATTCATTTTCCGACAGGCAACAAAACCCAATTAGAGGAAAATATTCAAAGCAACTAAATATATTTTGTGCTTTGTCCAACGTCAATACATTAAAACTAATTTTTGTATATTCAGATCTATCTATCCTCTTGTTTAGTTACATAGAATAACGTTACAGTAAGCTATGTTGAAAACTGAATATTTAATAGTATGAAGACTAACACAACATTGAAACATGACATATAAGAGCAAATAAGAAAATAAATATAAGCAAAATTAAATCCTATTTGTTTGATGGTTGTTTGTACCTACATTGAATATGATAAAATTCAAATGCGTACTGAATAAACACATATTTAATTTGATAACTATTTATTCTCTGACTTGTGAAATAATTTATTTTGCCAAATACTCAAATGTTCTCCGACAGTATTTTTAATTGCTTTCTCAGAAGAAGACTTGGATCTATTACACTAAGTATCTGATGAATGTTTCAAATGAATTTCCATGTTCAACTTATTTATAATTTTATTATTGAATTTGAATAAAGATATAAGCTGCTAAGTTTGCAAGAAGGTTTGTCATTTCTTCAGTAAATTGATATAAATATTTCTATTCTCCGTTTAAATTCCCTAATAGTTACACCATTTTCTGATAACTATTATTATTATTAGAACGGGGTAGATAAATAGAATTTAATTTGAAAAAAAAAGTTATTGAGGAGTAGAGAGCTGTTTTCCAAACACGGTTTATTACAAAGTTGCCTTTGAAGCTCTGGATGATACAAGTATGTGGGATTTCTTCTTGCTATTCGAGCTACAAAGCGATACTGCCCTCCTGTAGTTACTCTTCCACGACTTCTCCTGGGTCTATTCATTAAGGATCCCAATTCCAGAAACCTTGAATACAGTCTGATCTTCCGATAAGCCCCTGTACGGCTTTTTTTGGCGCTCTTGTTCCTCGGAACAGAGTGCTTATCAATTTGCCCAAATGTCTGTAATTTTCGAATTTTTGGCTGAAAATAGTCTTAAACGATTTGGTTTGACTCATCGATCAAGAATCCGTGGTCGAAATCAATTCTGCCCGACCGGCCGTAGGCACCATAACTCTCGAACGAAAGGAGTTAGAGGATTGAAATTTGCAGGGTAGGTTTGTAGCGTAAATATCTCGGACGAGTTCGTTAACGGACGAAATCCACCAAGCGGTTTCGGAGTTATGTTCCTTTTTAGTAAAAACATTTTTTATGAATATTTCCGAAACCGATTACTCGATCTATCTGAAATTTAGCATCAAATTGTAGAATAATGACTTCTATATGCATGCGAAGTTCTGTTTCTGATCGGGCTGTAATAAGGTATAAAACAATTTTTTTTTTTAGTTTTTGAATTTCGTTTCTACAATAAATCTCGAACAGAATGTGCTAGGCAGTTGGAATTTTCAGAGTAGGTTTGAGAGATAATTATCTCGGTTATGTTCGTTACTGGGCAAAATTGGACTGATGGTTTCGGAGAAACGAAAAAACAATTTTTTTTTACAACACAAATTTCAAATTTAATTCCTTTTAAGATGCAGTTTCACCATAAAAATCCATTGATATCATTTTCAACTCTCAAGCTACTACTTTCGTACTTACTCCTATGAGAGATAAATGTCAAAATTATTTCTGGTACACCTCTCTTGTTCTAGTTTTTTTATAATATAATTTTTGAAGCATTTTTTTTAAACGACGCTTTTTTTAAATTTAATTTCTTTCAAGATGCATTTCTATCATATCCATTGATATAATTCCCAACTCTGAGAAACCAATACTTTCGGAGATATAATTTGTCTGTTTGAACAAGAGCGCCAAAAAGCTCCTGTCCACAGTGCTTGAACCAATTTTGGCGCTCTAGTTCCTCGGAACTGAGTGCTTATCAATTCGCCTAAATGTCTGTAATTTTCGAATTTTTGGCTGAAAATGGTCTCAAACGATTTGGTTCGATTCACTGATCTAGAATCCGAGGTCGAAATCGATTCTGTCCGGCCTTAGGCATGATAACTCTCGAACGAAAGGAGTTAGAGGATTGAAATTTGCAAGGTGGGTTTGGAACGTAAATATCTCGGACAAGTTCGTTAATGGGCGAAATCCATCAAGCGGTTTCGGAGTTATGGCCGATTTCAGTAAAACACATTTTTTATGAATATTTCCGAAACCGATCACTTGATCTATCTGAAATTTAGCATCAAATTGTAGAATCAGGACCTTTATACGCATGTGAAGTTTTGTATTGACCAGGTTACCGCAAAGTGTCAAAAAAAAAATTTTTAAATAAAAAAAAAAATTTCTACAATAACTCTCGAACGGAATGAGCTAGGCAGTTGAAATTTTCAGAGCAGGTTAGGAAGATGAATATCTCGGTTAAGTTCGTTATTGGGCAAAATAGGCCAGATGGTTTAGGAGTAACGAAAACATTTTTTTTAAGCAACAAATTTCAAATTCAATTTTTATTTAAGATGCAGTTTCACAATTAAAATCCATCGATATCATTTTCAACTCCAACAAGCTAATACTTTCGGAGATATGATTTTTCTAAATTTCAATAATGAATCGTACTTCTATGTTTTCACAGAATACTATAGTTATTCTATCTAAGCTTTATTATTTGATCTGTGTTCATACTCGTACATTTCATCCTATCAAATTCAGTTCAGCTATTTTAATTTGATTTCTTCCATGGTGCAGTTCTCATTCTCAGATTGCTCATTTAATCTTGATAAATGAACTATTATTTGAATTGAATTTCCTTTATGATACAGTTCTATCATAAGAATACATTGGTATAATTCCCAACTCTGAGAAACCAATACTTTCGGAGATATAATTTGTCTGTTTGAACAAGAGCGCCAAAAAGCTCCTGCCCACAGGGCTTGAACCAATTTTTTAATTATTAACTCACTTCGACTTGAAAGCAAAACAGTATAATTGAATCTGCCAGGACGAATCTTATCAGTTGTAAGAAATAGAAATAAACGAATAGCTACTTCATTTTGACACTGGGTAATTCCATATAAGTTTGTTTGTGTTATATAGCAAATATTGTTATGGGTGTCGAACAATAGAAACAATATAACCCGCAACAGGTGGTAGCCCAAAGTTTGCGGATATTCTTGGGAAACGAGGAAAACCCAGGAGAACCTCGTAAGCAATTTCGTGGAACTCGACAAAGGAACCAAGGATCTGTGGAAACATGCAAAGCGGAGCTCAATCCTTCTTTTATTTAGTACCTATTCCTATCTGAGGTGAGGATAAAACAATAAAAGCATGAATTGTGCATGAGGCACAATCATTAAACACAAAAAAATTATAATTTCTTCGAGCTTTCCTGTAAAACATGCAACAGATTATTGATTGATTCTATTGGGTGCGCCAAACAGGAATGTACCCCTAGCCCCTAGTTCAAATTCGGGATGGTCCCATCATATTTCATATCAATATAAAACAGATCTAACTCAGATATATTAATTGCGAGAGTTCCGGATAGAAATGGTCGGGAATCTGTGGAATTTTTCTATTTGCCAGCCCTGACTATTGTGGGGTATATTGACCGAAAATGAGGCACGATTGCGCATGCGTCCTGATATCAGCTCCTCTACTCCTATATTAGAGGGCTTCATTCATCAGAAATCCACATTATAAATCAGATATAATATCAACTTGATTGAAAATTCTTGTTGTTGAGAAGGGTAAGTCTTATTATTGATGTGATGCATGATAGCTGGTAGCTACGAATGAATTCGAGTGTAACGAAAAACACAAAATTATTCGAAGACTTCCTCGGAAAAGATACGTTTGAACTCTTCCTATCGCTGACGTGTCTCCAAGGAAAATCTGCATTTTGAGTTTCCCGGTGAGATAACTACAAATGTTATCCAAAAACAGATTAATCGAATTTATGCAAACTGAACCAAAAAAAACTGAGAGATGGCCATCTTTTTCTGCCACTAAATAGAAAATCAGGTCATGAAATATAGCTATTACTTTCCAAAGAATTAGGAAAATTTATGTATATACTCGATGAATAATTTATTGAATTCATTTTAATTTTTCTGGAATTCCTACATTTTGTTCGATATTTTTTTTTGGTAATCAATGAATGGATATTCTACATGAACATAATATCACTGTCTTGAGAAAATAAAAGAGGGGATTTCATCAAACTTTCACTACTTTAAACTGAAACTTCAGAGGATGCTCTCAAACTTATCACTCATAAATAATAATTGATGATCGCTAGCACACTCATATTAATATTCTAATATTTGAATAAAAGCTCATAGAATATTAAACAATAAATTATTTCATTATCACTCGGGTAGCTTTCTGGAATCAATGTATATTAACTGAAAAAAATTTTCAATTCAATTCAACCATGAATTTCCGCTTTAAAATACCCTTGCTCTTCTTCCATTTAATTTTTCAGTTGGCTTCTGTTCCTTCATTGACTACTGATTGAATATGAATATACCCATAAGCAATAAACTTTTAAAATCAAATTTAATTACTTACTTCTACCATGGAAACAAATCCCCATTTTTGGATATTTTTGGTTTGATAATTTACCTCTGTGAAATATGAGAAATATCTCAAATTAATATTCAAAACCAGATATATTATTTGTTTATCCTAACTGGAGGAAAATCAGGATTGTAATGAATTTCCATCAAGCAGTGACAGATTTGATTGAGAATATTTTATTATCTCTGGAAATACAGTGTCAGTAATCAGCAAAAGTATTCCCATTTAACTAAATCATAAATAAAATAAACAAGAAGGATAAAACAACTGATTTAAAAATTTTTTCAATTATTCAAGAATCAATTTGTTTATACCTAGTTATAAATAATACAATAATATGATGAGATTTCCAAAAAAGCTGTATATCTAAACGCTTGTCTTACCACAAGAGAAAAATGTGTTTTTCTGGAAACTGTATCAATTAAAGATGAGTATTCATCTTCTTCAACTATGGTCTAGCAAAGTTGCTGGAGTCACAAAATTATGGTCGAAATTTCAATTACAACTATTTTTTACTAAGCAATTTCATTAATTTACACTCAATGAACGAGTACGCTAGAGTTGCCGAATCCAATGGTGTGCCTTCATAATTTCTTCGTTTGATCAATTTGGTGATGTCTCAGGCGATTAGATTGTTTGTGGTATCATTTTTATGATAATTTCTTGTATGAATAACTGACCTAGTGTAACAATTATCGATAATCTGATCGCAGATCCGAAATCTACTAAAACAATCGTAAAGGAACTTGTTTAAAATTCAGACTGAATTTTTCGTAAATTATATTTTCTAACTAATAAATTTGAATTTATGAAAACACAACAAAACGCACAATAATTTTTTGTAATAAGCATTACAAAACAGAATTCGGAACCACTTTTACTAATATTCAAATAAATTTCCGAATTGAAGCCCTCCAGCATCCATAAATTTTTGAGAGAACGCCACTTGAGTTTTCACTGACTTTAGAATTATTTGAGGGATATTAACACTATTAAATGGAGCAGTAAATATTCTTCAGTCTTTTTGGGTTAGGAAAGTATTTTTATGAAATATTACTACGAACTTAGTGAAGAGAATATCAATATTTATGTCTTGGTACCGTAAATATTTATTATATTAGCCCATTTTTGGCGCTCTAGTTCCTCGGAACTGAGTGCTTATCAATTTGCCCAAATGTCTGTAATTTTCGATTTTTTCGATGAAAATGGTCTTAAACGATTTGGTTCGACTCACTGATCAAGAATCCGTGGTCAAAATTCATTCTGTCCCGCCCGTCCGGCCTGCCGGCCGTAGGCACGATAACTCTCGAACGCAATGAGCTAGACAGTTGAAATTTTCAGAGTAGGTTTGGGAGATAAATATCTCGGCTAAGTTCGTTATTGGGCAAAATCGGACAGATGGTTTCGGAGTAACAAAAAAAAATTTTTTTTTTACAAAACAAATTCCAAATTAAATTTTTTTCAATAAGCAGTTTTACCATAAGAATCCAATGATATCATTTTTAACTCTAACAAGCTAATACTATCGGAGATATGATTTTTCAAAATTTCAATAATAAATCGTATTTCTACGTTGTCACAGAATGATATAATTATTCTATGTATGAATTGTCATAATGTCAACTTTTTTTCCTGAGACATGACATTATCTAATCAATCGAAGAATTGTGAGCTAAGTGAGAAAAATCTCAGTTGTTTGCTCCGAAATTAGTTTTTCTCAGAAAAGTCTTACATTTCGGAACGGAACATGAAGTAAGAGATCTGAGAGTAGTGAGACTGCTTTTCATCCATAGACATAGAATGATCAGTTCTCTCAATGTATGACGGGACTGACGGAAGGGAATATTATAACTTCAAAAATATTGGGGTTGAAATACTCGTATTTTAGCGATGCAACGGGGACCTCACCCAAAAATGTTTGAAAATATTACGTAAATATTGAAAGCATAATTCTATAGTTCGAGAGAGGAGAAAATTTGGTGAACGTAGGTCAGGAAATTTTTGATCGATTACAAGGCAATTTTTCATTATTACTTCTCTTCTTTCATACATGTTTTATGGAATATCTACTATTTGTAGGTACTTTAAATCTGTTTTGGGCAATTGTCATACGAAACTTATTTTTTTGGCTCTCTAGTTCCTCGGAACAGAGTGCTTATCAATTTGCCCAAGTGTCAGTAATTTTGGAATTTTTGGCTGAAAATGGTCTCAAACGACTTGGTTCGACTCACTGATCAAGAATCCGAGGTCAAAATCGATTCTGTCCGGCCGGCCGGCCGGCCGTAGGCACGATAACTCTCGAACGAAAGCAGTTAGCGGATAGAAATTTGCAAGGTGGGTTTGGAGCGTAAATATCTCGGACGAGCTTGTTAATGGGCGAAATCCATCAAGCGGTTTCGGAGTTATGGCCGATTTTAGTAAAAATATTTTTTATTAATATTTCCGAAACCGATCACTCGATCTATCTGAAATTTAGCATCAAATTGTAGATCATGACCTTTATACGCATGTGAAGTTTTGTATTGACCAGATTACCGCAAAGTGTCAAAAAAAATTTTGAAAATTTAAAAAAAGTTTTTCTACAATAACTCTCGAACGGAATGAGCTAGGTAGTTGAAATTTTCAGAGTAGGTTAGGGAGATGAATATCTCGGTTAAGTTCGTTATTGGGCAAAATTGGCCAAATTTAATTTGATTTCTTTCATGGTGCAGTTCTCATTCTCATGATTGCCCATTTAATCTTGATGAATAAACTATTATTTGAATTGAATTTCCTTTATGATGCAGTTCTATCATATGAATACATTGATATAATTCCGAGCTCTGAGAAACCAATACTTTCGGAGATATAATTTGTCTGTTTGAACTAGAGCGCCAGAAAGCTCCTGTCCACAGGGCTTGAACCCATTTTTGATCATAGTTTTTCTGGAAATTAATTTCTTGGGTGAAAAAATTGAAAATAATATCTTATTGCGGAATAACTGAAATGGTGCCAGAATTTTTTGTAACAAGTTCCTGTGGGATTTTATCCGTAGATTTCTAATCTGAGGTCAGATTTTCGATGATTATTGTATAGGGTAAGTTATTCTTATAAGAACTTAACATGGAAGAAAATTAATATTCCGGTCCTGATCAAATTTGAAGTAAATCAGCTGATCCCTGTATTCAATATGGCGGATTCAATTTTTTGTCTAAATTCACAAATATCTCCATAATATGTCAGTAACAAAGTGGATTTGGACTTTTGTAGATGGTATTTCATGTTGACAGATCGTATATGACCTTCCAGGGGCAGCTGCTCTCTCAATTGGTCTATTTCTAGATTTAAAATTTTGGTAATTATTTGAAATATTGTTCTTTCTCTTTGACTAACGTAAGGGGGGTCCAACAATTTTGGCAATGCATGTATCAATACAGTTTGCACAAATTTCCATCATTCTGATCACTGAATTCTTTACAGTCCTTCCACATCGGAGCATGGGGATAAGTATTCTCTATGCTGTGTGGATTTTGTTTGGTATATACGGGGTGACTTCCCAAGGTGATTCCCTGAGAAGTGCACTGAACGCAGTAGACAGGAGACAACGATATTACTACGACAACAACCCGGTTGTCTTTTCCAACGATAATTCTGCGGATCTCAGCTATTTGCCTGATTCCGATTCCATTGGAGGTAATCGATTAGCTTTCGTCTTGTTTACTTTTCCGCCTTGCTTCTCATTGATTCTCAGATCAATTACAATTTGCATGAAAAAGGAAATTGGCTTGCTGTTCCCTCTGAAAATGAATTGCTTAGTCCCTTCGCTTCCTCCTGACCTCATTGACAATCGTTTCAGGAAATGATATACTGGAGTATTTCACCGATGAAGATAACGATGTTGGCAAGCAAATATCTTCATCATTCAGGGAAAGGCAGGAAGACAGAGAGAAGCAACTTGAAGAACTCTCCCAGCGCGTTCTTTCCAACTTAGAAGGCGATGACTCATACGATAATTCCATTTATCGTATGAGAGACCCATGGCGAAAATATAGAAACGATTATTACTCCAGAAATGAAAGAATCCATAACAGAAAGCGACAATTTTATCCAGAATTCGGCTACGATAGTATTGGACTAAGAAAAAGGGACAAATATCCACCGATTGACTATTCCAACGAATACAATTACCTTTACAATAATGAGGACTACCCGAATGATTACCTGGATGCCCTGGCTTACACCAAAAGAGTATCATCACCTTACCACGAACATGAAAATCGATACGACATTGTACGTCCAAACTACTGGTCCAACTTCAGACATATCCCTGTTACTAAGAGAAGTAGTGAGTACCCAAAGTCCACTAAGGACAAAAAACAAGAACAACTAGGAAAAACAGACCCCAAGATCGAAAAAGACTTGAGCAGTGTTTTCGCAGGATCATACAAAAAGAAAACCCAGAAATACCCGAAGAAAGCCGAAGAAGAAAAGAAAGACAAAAAGGAACTTGGCGACAAACAAATCAAGAAGAACAATGTGAAAGCAAAAACCGAAACGAAGAAGAATGATACCAGAAAGAGCACTGAGAAACTTTCCAGCGAAAAGCCCATTCAAATTTCCAAAAAGTCTATTGATTGGTCTGACTATTTTGGTTTGGATCGTCGTAAGAAGAGCAAGGATTTAGGCAGGGATTGGCTTATGGAGAGATACCATAAAGCCATAGTGACCAATAAAAAAAATGTTGAGTACCCTCTTCAGTCTTTCCACGACCACGGAGGTACCAAACAGACTAAAAGGGTCAAAAACGAATATGATGACATAAACCTGCAAAATATGGATCGAAAATTGAAAACTATCGAGGATGAAATAGTGGATGATGCTCTGAAGTACACTGGAGCAAATGAGGGAGTAACTGATTCTAAAGATATCGAAGAAGTTGAAGATGGAATCATTTCCAGGTTGGCGAAGGCATACAGTATCGAAAAAATGAGGAGGGCGCTAGGAGAATACAAAATGCTGGTTGATAAGGAACGTGAGAAACTAGGAAAGGAGGAAGAAGAAGACGAGGAAGATGAAACGTTCTCTGAGGAAAAAAGAGTTTCGGTACCGAGAAAACAAGCTGTAGACCCCAACAGAGATGACAAAGTTGAAGATAATCATATCAAATGCACACAAGGAAATGCTGATTGCGATGAGGAAAATTACAAAACTCCGATTGAGGTCATCGAACAGATGAATTATGAAGTTGGTGAGTCTTGTTTTCATATTTACAGAAACTACGGTAGTTGTGGGAATTTTCATTTTGTGCTGTAATCACTATGAGCGTTAGAAACTAAGTTGAGACGACATAATTTGCATATTATCAGTTGAAATCGTAACGACAATAATCATCTATCATTATTTTAGGGGGATGTCCAAAAATTCAGCGAGATTGTAGACAGGTTGCTGCTCTACACGGACAATATGCGAAGATATTCGAAGAAGCTTGCAACATTCATCAAATGTGTCTCATCTGTGTAAGTTTAACAGTTAATCTCTGGCACTTCTCATTTACTGTTGCCAAATATAAATCTTCATTCGAACTCTTTGGGTTACAGGGAAACAACAGCTGGTACCCAGCAACCAGACAGTGCAACATCCTATATTTGAGCAAGGTTTACGATATGTGCGATGGCAAGGCAGAATGTCAGAAGGAAATGCAGAAGTCCGTGCGCTACTTGGCGAATATTAATAGAAATATTCGCGACAATCCTTCTGGGGACTGCAACCTGGTGTGTCCAGATGGACCAGATGGGGCATAATTCCAAACAAATGTTGCTGGACCATTATTGTGTTGGGTGCTGATGATCGCACGGAACATTGAAGAATCTCGAAAGATGAAACATTTCTTTCAGGTCATTTTGTTTCAGCGTCAAGACTGAATATGGCCCAATTCAATTAATTTCCGTTTCACAGCTTCAATCTGCAATTGTTTCAATTGGTCTTGTGGTCCTCAGCACAAGCATAGCAAGATGATTTTGATGAATAGTTTCCAAGCATACTTACACGATGTATTGAATGTTTTAAAATAGTAAATGTTACTTCAGGATTTAAAATCCAGAAGTTTGTTGTTAACCTATTCATGTTTGGAGTTCATCGAGAATATCTGATGTTTGTCTTCAATGAAAAGTACTGATCGTAAACCTAGAATATCTATCAGTAAATTTTCGTCAAATATATTCCTAGGTAACAGGTGTCTTTTCGAACTTTTGAGCTGTGGACACTAGTAATATGCGACTTATTACCAATTAACTTTTATCAAGTAACAATTATCAATCAACAATTTGAAGCATCGAGATTCCAGCCAATTGAGAACAACTTAAATGTCCATAAATATAAACTAATCGATTTTTATTCTAGTTTATTATAGTTATACAAAAACAACAAAAGGAAAGTCACTTCATATTTAACGTCGGAAAACCCAAGCAGCGTACTAGATGCACACTAGAAGTGACTTTTACCTGTTACTTGTTGACTGTAAAATGATATATATTCAGACAACCATTGTGAAAGGATAAGTTCAACATGGTTAATTGAGAATTGTTACATGATAATTTTGAATCACACAACTTCGATTGGTTAGATAGAACTTTGATAATGCTGTGAAGCTATAGACGAAGAGAATATGGAACATGAAAATTCAAGACCGATTTTAATGGGCAATTACGCAAAGGATATTTATTGGTGAATTTCTTCAGTTCGCGATGTTCCGACAAAGGCTTGGGGACAAAAATTGAAATGATGGGAAATTGACAATAACAATTAGTTGGGCTTGTTTTGGACAAGACGGTCATTTTGAAGTTCGAAATGGCACCAACGCATTTTCTTTTGAATACCTATCCAAACTTCAGGCATGGAAGTACTTATATCTTATTCCTGACAAATGTTTCGAATATAATGTACTGAATATCTCAATATATTTTAATTGTAGATGATGTTTTCTCTTATATCCTTAAGCCCCATCTCCATATAATGATCCTAGCTATGGAGGGGGTTCTCAGGCCCAACACTACATATCCCCCGAAGTCAGTCCAAAGCCCTAATCCAGGATTAGTTTGAGAAGAGCTTGGATTTTTCTATGCACTCCACGAGACGGTTAATCTTGTGGGTCATCTTCGTGAACAAAGCCGAATATGTTAGTAGTAATGCCAGACAAAGCCTCGCATTTGAAGGGAACATGGCTTGTTGTTTCGTCAACGATGACACATAATCTGCATTGAGAAGAGCCCTGATGTCTCCTCATCATCTTCAAGTGCTTCCTCAGATTACGGTGACCAGTAAGGAGATCATCTACAGATACTGCTCTGTATCAGCTGACTGAAGTCATCCAGAGAACTCTTGACAATAAAGAAATCACAATGTGTGCATTCCTGGATATATCTGGGCCCTTTGACAACACAACACATGTGTCTGTCAAAGATGCACTTGCAAGGCGAGGAGTGAATAAAACCATTATAAAATGGATGTATGAACTGTTGTCGATGAGGATAACCGAGGCACAGGTGGGCAATAAGACCATTTCTGTCGAAGCCACTAGTGGAACACCTCAAGGAAGAGTAATGTCTCCCCTTCTTTGGAGCCTAGTAGTGGACGAGCTCCTCCACAGGCTAACGGAGCTTTGCTTCGGGTGTATAGGCTATGCCGATGACATAGTCCTAATGGTCAGAGGTAAATTCGAGGGCACCTTGTGTAACTCACTACAGGAGGGCCTTAGAATTATCGAGCAGTCGTGCTTTTCAGTGCAGCTCAGCATAAACCCGAACAAGACCACAGTGATTTTGTTTACTCGGAAGAGGAAACTTCCAGCTGTGAGATCCCTCTTTTTGAACGGTGATATTATAGAATGGAAGTCTGAAGTTAAATATCTGTGGATAACACTAGATAGTAATCTTCTGTGGAATAAGCATGTTGAAATAGCTGCTAGCAAAGCAACAAAGGTTTTAATGGCGTGCAAAGAATCTAGCCGGTAAGACTTGGGGTGCAACCCTAAGATACTGCGATGAATGTATACGTCATGACTGTGAGACCCATAATTACGTATGGGACAGTAGTCTGGTACTCAAAAACAAGCCAGAATAGAAAGAGGAAAACCCTCGACAAAGTGCAAATGCTGGCCTGTGTGTGTATCACTGGAGCTATGTAAACCGGTCCTACCAGGTCACTTGATTATCACAAATCTTACACCACTTCATCTTGTGATAGAGAAAATGGCCCATGAAGACATTCTCAGAATATCTAGGCAATGAACAGGTAATGAGAGTATTAAAAACCAGAAAGCCCGGTCCTCTTTGACCATGTACATTTCATCAGCCAATCATCCTATTGACGAAATGGTCAAGAAAGTAAGCATCGAAAAGAACTTCACTACGATGCTAGGTAGGAAAAAAGACTGGTACATTAATCCACCACCGAGTCCACCACACAAGTTGAAATGCCATTAAATGTTACACAGATGGTTCAAAAACCCCTACAGGAGCTGGCGCTGGATTATATGGGCCAGGCACCAAATGCTCACTATCGCTAAGCTCCAAATGGAGCATCTTTCAGGCAGAAGTACTTGCAATAGAAAGATATATGCGTGGAAATGAACCTATAAATAAACTATCAGAGATATGATATGGCAATTCACTCTGACAGTCAAGCTGCTATTAAAGCTCAGAGCTAATATGGCAGTGCCGAAGAAAACTCACAAGAAAGGAGCACAAACAAACCCCCTTTATTGGCCTGGATCCTTACTGTGGGTTTGGTTTTGGTAGATACACCTACAAAAGTGAATTTCGGATGAAAGAATAACCTGAAAGAGGTATTTTCTGGAGATCTCTCTCCGGAATGTATCACTCCAAGAAATTCCTCCGGAACTTTGACAATATCAGATCCAAGAAATACTTGGACCTCAGTAAGAACATGCTGCACCTCCTCACTGGATTCCTCACTGCGGCCTTAGGAAGCATATAATGAGATTAGGGCTAGCAGAGCATTTTGGAGAGGTGAATAATGGGTCCAACAATGTTTGAAACATATCTATCCCCTGTCATAGTGTATAAAATGGGGATAAGCTGCGGAATACGACCATGAACCATGTTTTATACTTATGAATTGAAATCGATTGAACCGTTGACAAGCGAAATCACACGGACAGACAATACAGTCCACGAATTATGGATATCGTAGCGGAAATTTGATCCTGAACGTCCGATGCCCTGATTCATCCACATTCATGAGATAAGTGGATATATTTTATTATCTAGAGATCGATATCTTCCGTTTTAAACATTTACTGTGAAAGATAAGATAATTGATCAATAAAACTGCCAATTGTGATACATTACAATGGAAGGATAGTTTTGGTTTCAATATTTCCATAATATTAGTACCTCATAAGGGTGATTATGCAGCAGCAAAGTGAAGGTGAGTTACCCGATAATTTGAACATTATATTTTTAATATATGGGTTTCGGTAGATCTAGACATGTCAATATTTTGGAATGGAACAAATGAGGAAACGCCTATTTCACAGCAACCATCAGCAGATAGGGCAGAAGATAGTGAGTTTCGCAATATTGTCCATTAGAAGTAATCAATACCTTCTTCACAGGACGAAACAGGCTCTTACTACCAATTTCAACCATTGACTGGCAGTCAACAAATTCAACCCATTTCCTTCCCTTATCTGGGCTAGATTTCTTGACTGAGGTAGAAAATTTGATCATTCAACAAAGCATTGAATTATTTGATGGTGAGCTAAACACATCTCTTATCCTTATCAACTTTATTTGTCAATTTTCAAGAGTTAAGAGTTACTGCCTTCTTGGAATTAACTATATTATGATATCGACCATTTGAAAAAAGTTCGAATTTAATCTATAAGGCATTTTTAATTCATGAAATTTTCACAAAAAAAACGTTTTTCCACTTCGATCGAAAATGGATTTTCACTTTCTTGAACCAATCGAGTGGTGGTGGATTAATTCTAAACAGCTTCAATCATTTACTCAAATCAAAAACATTATTATTAGGTATGTTAGGTGGACGCGCTCTATACAACACTCGAGATCATGGATTAGAATGAATAAAGAGGTTGTTTAACATATAGTTGCTACTTTTCGGAGCATTTTCTTGTTGAATCACAAGATCAGAAGTAAAAATTTTAAAAAACGATTGGTGATCACAGAACATAAAATATATTGGTGATTAAGGACTAGTGGTGAAGAGTAATTTCGTATGTTCTATGCTAACCTTAAACGTCAAATAATATTATTATCATCATCTTTATTTAAAGACCGTGTTTGTCTCTGTGTTTCATTTGTAAACACTATCGGAAATGATCAACTATTAGTGAAAATTTATATAAATAGGTACCTAGGTTGATTATCTGATCAAATTACTCAAATATCAAAATGGTAAGTTTTCTCAAATATTCCAGATAAATTTCAGGAAATTCTAACCTCATATTTTTTCAATTGTAGGATGTATTTTTGATGGTGCGTCGAAAAAAATTAACAATTTTCATTGATGCAAAAGACACAACAACAGTATTGGAATTGAAAAAAATAATAGAGGGTAAATGTTTAAATTTGTTTCTATGTGTTTCTGACTGAAGTGTTTTAGGTATTCTGAAGGTTTCACCTAAAAATCAAAGACTTCACAGTAGGGATAGTAGTGTAATGGAAGATGAGAAACAATTACAGGATTATGGTCTCACATCGAATACTGCAAAAGTTCAAAATCCTGCAACCGTTGGACTAACTATACGGTAAATGTTCTGTTAGATACCTAATTTAATTTGTCAAATATTGGATTGTTGGAGCAGTAATCTTCACAATAAGGAAATCAAAAAAGCTCCAATTATTCATTTCGAATTTTTTCAACCAAAATTTTAAGGTTACTGTAGAAATTTTGATTCATTATGATAAGCAATTTTTTACCTTCCTTAACCATTGACCATCAAATTTCCTTCTTTTTCAGTGATGAAAACGGAGACTTTGAACCACTGGAATTGACTCCATATTCTGCACCTCCAGATCTTCCAGATGTTATGAAATCTCAAGAAATTAATGGTCAAGAACAATCTCCTTAATCTAGTCAAATTCATCCCATAAAATCATGTCGATCGCTTATTCCATTTGTCCCATATTCAACGGTCAATATTAGTTTGCTGATATTTATTACAATAATATAATATATTCAATCTAATTTGGAATATCAATTATTTTTACGTTCATACTGTTATGATTTAATTAAATCTTCTAAATTTTATGGATTCATAAAAACATAAAAAGATATGTGCATTTTATTATTGATTATCAAGGTTCCTGGGTATATTATATACAATAATTAAAGGATACTGTGGGAGGAACATTCATCATTAAATGATTTCTTTCTGGGTTTTCTCTCCCACTTTCACAATGATCGACACATATTGCTTCTGACAAATATCTAGTGTTTCTAACGCAGATGCAATTTCATAATAATAATTTTTTGTATTTTGTAGATATTTTTCAGAGTTTGGGAGAGAATACCCAGAAAGAAATCATTTAATAATAGATTATATACGTATGACCTTCTCAGGAAATAACAAATTTCAGAATTATCTGTCCATCATATATAAGTATGCCTAGTATTTTTGCGCGCGTGTTCCGCAAGGAACAGCGTGCTATCATTTCGTCACAATGTCTGTATTTTTATACCAGTAAAATGGGAAGTCATGATGCGCTGTAAATATCTAAACCTCCCCCTGAAATTTTCAGAGTTTTTGAAAAAAATGTAATCCAAAAGTTTTTCGTTATGAGCAATCTATTCATAGAGGTTACATCCAGGGCTTTTGATATGATATCATTTCTTCTTGAAACCCTCAAGGTAATGACATGAAACTCGGAAACGTATCAGTATTTCCATAACTAAATGGTTCCTTTCTGGGTTTTCTCTCTCAAACTCTGAAAAATATCTATAAAGTAAAAAATATTATTATTATGAAAGTGCTTCTGCGTTAGAAACACTAGATATTTGTCAGAAGCAATATGTGTTGAACATTCTATAAGTAGTGTAACTCTATTCTGAATAGTTGTTTCATTCAAATTGTACTATAAGGATGTTCTAATGCAGAAATGTGGTACCTAAGTGCAAACAAGTAAATTTCACAGTAGCTATTGAAAAAATAAACTTCAGGCTTAAATATAAATTATTTAAGGTCGACGATTTAACAAAATGTTGACAATGTATTAATTGTTTATAAAGATAAATGACGAACTAGTAAACGAATGTAATGATAAGTACACTAGTGCACATTTGTGTTAGTTCTAGTTGTCTAAGTACTTATTGCTTTCGATAGATGGCGACCATAGACAGGGGTATTAAAAAAGTAAATATCATTCACATCATTCGTGCACAACGTAGTTGTGTGGCTATTACATTTACATATCACAAGCTACTTAGTACTTGACTCATTTTTGTGAAAAAGTGAATTTTACAGTACTGAAAAAATAAACTTTTTTAATTGTAAATTATTTAATGTCTTCGATTTCACACCAAATATGCAAAATGTCGACAATGTATTGTATATAAACATAAATGACGAACCAGTAAACGAATGTATGATAAGTGCACTTAGTACCTTTGTGTTAGTTATTTCAGAATTTATAGTAATTATTGCTTTCAATAGATGTCAACATCAGGGGTCTTAAGATGGTGAATATCATTCACATTATTCGTACACAACGTAGTTGTGTGGCTATATTACATATCACAAGCTACTTAGTACTTAACTAATTTTTGTAAAAAAGTAAATTTTACAGTATTGAAAAAATAAACTGCAGGCTTAAATGTAATTTATATGATGTCTACGATTTAACACCAAATATGAAAAATGTTGACATTGTTTTGTTCATAAAGATAAATTACGAACCTGTAAACACATGTGATAAGTTTATCTATATGCTAAGTGCACCTAGAACAAGGGCGTAGCCAGGAATTAATTTCGGGAGGGCTGTTTGGGCCATTGACTTTGTATGGACAGGAGGTGTAAGGGTCGCTTTCTGTAGCAAGTATTTTTTGTTTTTAAGAAAAACATTACATTTCGAGGGGGGTTTGAACCCCCCTGGCTACGCCCTTGACCTAGAACCTTTGTGTTAGTTATAGTTATCTAAGAATTTAAAGTACTCGTTACTTTGAACAGATGGCAAACGGGGTCTTAAAATAGTACTTCATTCGTGCAAAACTTAGTTTTGCGGCAATTGCATATCATTTTTGTCAATGATTTTTTTTTAATTTCTAATTAGCGCGTCGGCATTCTACAATGGATTACCAGTTTGAATTAGATCGGATCTGTATGTTTCGAGTTATTGAGGAAATAACAACAAAATTTAAGATGGGTATCAATCCTAAACCGTTCGGCCAATTAGGCCTATTAACGAATTTAAAGTCGTATACTCAGATACTGAACCCGCCCATCGCTGCTCGGTTTCCAGTATTTCCTCAACAACTTCTACAATATAGATCCGATCGTGTTCAAATTTGGAACACATGTCCCCATTACCTTATTTTACCGCCAGGTTCTAGACATAAACTCGGTCGAAGTCATATTGTTGGAAATATTTTAGGAAAATATAATTTTTTTCCTGGAAACCGAAAGTAGTCTTGGTCGAGTTCAGTACCTGAACACCAAGCACGTACCAGAGCTGACTGTCCTCAGATCGGTACTTTTTCAATTTTTCCACATCTTTTCGATTAGTGACTATTCAGAAAAACTTGTTTTCAGTTGTTTCAGATACGCCCTCTGAAAGTAGGTACACTGTCAAAGTACCGAGAGGTGAAACCATATATTACGCAACAGAGTCATCAACATCATTCCACAGGAGTTTTTTTGGCTCCAGCAGAGCCTTCAAATTGGAACTGCATGATGCAACTCAACAATTAGCCTTAACTTTCAAAAGAGACTTGGCTTGTGGTACTTGCTGTACATGTTGGTTTCAGTTGCAACTAATCGAAGTTTACAATGCAAATGGCCAATATTTAGGGTGTACAGAACAAAAAACTCATTGTAGTAGGCCTTATTTTTCAGTCAAGGATAAATTCAACAACACCGTTTACAGAATTCTCGGGCCAACCAAGATTCTTTGTTGCAATCCTGAATATCTCAATTATCAGGTGAGCATGCTGGGCGAAAGCCTTTCTTGATATATATGTATAAGTATTAATCATATAAATAAGAGATCATTTTCGATGTTATATATTGAGTTTTCGCAATTCACTCTCTTGGTGAAACATTTTGAAAAATTAAGTTGGTAATCAAATTGGCGTATACTTGAAACTATGAACAAACATTTTGGAGAGTTTTAGGCTGTTTTTGCTCTTATTTCAACCCGAATCCTCTGTTTCAACTTCTAGATGTTATTTGACCGATTAAGGTAACCTTTGCTTTTGATATAAATAACCCCATAAGAAAAAGTCTAAGGGAGTCGAATCAGATCTGTAGACCGAAACGGCTATTCATTAAAACCTCCGCCGAGCGATCCACCTGTTCGGGAACATTTCGTTCAGGTAATCACTCACATCTTGAAAATAATGGGGTGGAGCTCCATCCTGTTGAAACCATAGCGTTTCATTTGAGAGATCTGGATCTGCATCGTTCGGTAAAAAAACCGCCAACGCCGGAATCAGATCATCCCGCAATAAATCCATATATTTTGGACCTGTTAACGGTCCTTCAATAAAGACAGGACCTATATATTATATAACCCTGATCCTAACAGTTCCAGCCATTACATTCACTTTTTCAGGAAATTATGCATGTGCCTCCATCATCCAGTTTGGATTGTGATCTGACCAATATAGCGACAGTTTTGACTGTTGACAGAGTTACATTTGAAAAAAATTTTGCTTCGTCACTAAATAAAATTCGAGCTGGAATACGGCCCCTCATCAGCATTGCAGAGGTCCACCATTTGTTCGCAAAACTGAGTTCTGCGGTTAAAATCATCTCCATTCAGTTCGTGCACTAAAATGTTGACAATGTATTGTTTACAAACATAAATGCGAACCTGTAAACAAATATAATGTAAGTGCACTAGTACCTTTGTGTTAGTACTCTAAGAATTTAAAGTACTTATTGCATTGAATAGATGGCGACAGGGGTCTTAAAATAGTGAATATCACTTACATTATTCGTGCACAACGTAGTTATGTTGTGACAATTTGAGGCTATTACATTGAATTATTTATTGTTTAAGATTTAACACCAAATATGCAAAGTGTTGGCAATGTAATGTTTATAACGAGAAATGATGAACCAGTAAACGAATGTAATGATAAGTGCACTTAGTACCTTTGTGTTGGTTATCTCAGAATTCAAAGTATTTATTGCTTTCAATAGATGGCGTCAGAGGTCTTAAAATATTGAATATTAATCACATAATTTGTGCACAAGGTAGTTGTGTGGCTATTACATATCACAAGCTACTTAGTACTTTACTCATTTTTGTGAAAAACTGAATTTTACAGTATGTACTGAAAAAATAAACTTCAGGTTTGAATGTAAATTATTTAATGTCTACGATTTAACACCAAATATGCAAAATGTTGACAATGTATTGTTTATAAAGTTGAATCATTGCATATAGATTACCTATATCATTGTATATAGATTATCTATACACAATGGTTAAATGACGAACCTGTAAACAAATACGTCAAGTGCACAGCACCTTAGTGTTAGTTATCTAATAATTTGAAGTACTTGTAACATTGAATAGATGTCGACAGGGTTCTTAAAATAGTACTCAATTCGTGCACAACGTAGTTTTGTGGCTATTACATATCACAAGCTACTTAACTATTATTTGTAAAAAAGTGCACTTATCACATTTGTGCGCTAGACCACGCTTTACTGAATTCAGAATTTTATTATCTATCCATGTCACAGTATAGATTTCAAACGTTAGTTATTGAATATTTTTGAGATTTCTTTCAGATCTTCACTGATAATGGTTCAACTCAAGTAGGAAGTATTGTTCATCAATGGGATGCAATTCGGGTTTCTTATAACACAATTTTACAATTCCCTAATAGAAGAATTGATAATGACTTGAAAGCTTCCCTTCTTGGCGCTGCATTTTTAATGGTGAGATTGATCAAATTAAAATTAATCCATGAATTAATATGAAATTTTTTGGCAGGAATATATGTACTTTCAAAGCAGAGGAAGGGCTTGTAAATGCATATGCTGAACTAGATTGACTAATGTTTTCCGCAAAATAAATACAGAATATTTCTAAGGAATATGTAGGATTTTTCACACATCTGTGATATATTCTTATGTACAAATATCTATACAAAAATTGATATTAGTGACAGAAAGTTTAAATGAAATATGTTTTTAAGTCATAAGGACTATCTTCATTGGAAGAAAAACTAAATCCATTTGTATAAATTTTATTTTATTACTTACAAATTACACCAGTAAAAGATTTATGGAATGTAACTGCAGTTTTTTCACTTCACTGCTATATTTAATCGATTGCATGTGTATAAAAGTTTATCTACCTATAAAGAACATGTCTCTGTTGATTTTTTCGAATCAGGCACTATTCAGAAGGCAAAGTTGATTGTTTTTAGAACAGAATTTCACAGCCGAACAGACAGAAATATAGCAACTAATGAAGATAAATTAAGGAGAACAAAATTTTCATAAAAACAAATTCATAGAATCTATATTATTGCTATTGCATTTAAAAACGTTTTGTCCTAAAAAATTGATAGAATCTAATATTTTTGGCATTCTTCATTACCCTACAAATATATTTTAAATATTCCAAATTCTACTGGCTTAGGGGTGAATTTTCAAATTGTAACAAAATATAGATTTCATACAATCTTTTATCAAAATCTCTGCCTAAGGCATTACT
Source organism: Halyzia sedecimguttata (assembly GCA_937662695.2). Taxonomy (NCBI): domain Eukaryota; kingdom Metazoa; phylum Arthropoda; class Insecta; order Coleoptera; family Coccinellidae; genus Halyzia; species Halyzia sedecimguttata. The sequence continues at coordinate 19,665,362 of OW569420.2, read as the reverse complement.
TTCATTTCACAGAAGCCACAATGAATATATAAAATATTTCCAACAATAAGAGGATACATAGTTTAAAAGCACCCTGTTTTGTTTAAATCCTGTGAACGAAACAAAAATCACTTGAGTAGGACTTTTGTAATCTGTCCAAAATTATACAGAACTGAAAAATGATTTTTGTTCAAATAAAGTTTAAAATTTTTCTTTCGAATGAAGGAAGACATTCCTTAATTTGTTGAGGGAAGATGTGAAATTCCTGCATATGTAAAATGAAATATTTCCGAAATTATTTCAAAAAGAAATACCTAGTATAAAAAAGGTTTCCATCAAAATATATTGATATTGAGCATTTATAGCTTCCAAAGCAAATAAACTAATACTTTTGAGCGCGCAAATAAACATAATATCAGAAAACTTTGAAGTCGTGTGCAATAATGTTTTATAACTCTAAATTTATTTTCAAAAACTATTTTTAAATGTGAGAAGAGATCATACTTGAGAGAATAACTGTTTTTGTCTATATACAGCGAGGCGAGTATTTACAAAAATTGGAGAAATTAAAAAAATATACGCTATGTACAAATAAAAATAATTCGCCTTTAAAAAAAAAAGGACATAAAATATTGGGAACGACAAAGCCTATCTCACAAAATGAAATATATGGAATACTTTGAATATGATATAAAGTTTTGAACTAAATACATAATAAATGCTGCAAACAATGTCATATACAAAGTAGGTATCATTCCCTTTCATGAGTTCTGAATGAAAACAAAATTAGTAACCAGTTAATATCCAGGTCACTATTTTAAAAGACATTTTATAAGATCACGAGTCATCCAAACGACGTCCGAAGAAAACTCAATTCGTTTTTTCCAATTGAGGTACACAGGTACAAAATAACGAAGAACATTTGTTACTTAAATATATGTCTTCTTGATTTTCTGCAAAGTTCCATCGTTAGCTATGTTGAGATCCTTGCTAACATCTAGATTGTCCTTCTTCAAAGGGGGAGATGGGCTGCGAACGTTCAACACCAAATTAACAGTTTTATTCGGACGTGGGGGTAAAAAATTCTGATTTCCACTCAATCTGAAACGAAATACAAACCATCACGATATGAAGATGATTTAAATAATTTGTGAAAACGCTTGGAATTTATCACAATTTCTCGAGCTTCTGAATATTGCGTTAAAACATATAAGATTAGCATAAAAAAATATGATTTGATCTCAATATATCCATTTTTATCGAATATACTTCAGCAGTGGCCCTACCCCAGTAGTAGTTGAACCAGGAATAGGTCCCAAGTTCAATGCCGAGGCTACGAAAACAAATTTTTATATCAGTTTAAGCGCAAACACAAGCTCTTTGCAACTTTTTTGTTTGGGACCAAAAAGTCTCGAACCAAATAATTGCAAACTTTTTAGTTTCAAATTACTGTGTAAACGTCGTTTTAGGTTTATTATTGGAAATTATCCGAATCATAAACAGATGAATGATATTTAGAAAATGATTGTCGGCAAAATTGATTGAGATATGTATGTATATTTTGATCATAAATCCATAATAATCACCTTTCTAGATGGTTATGCCGTTCAAAAAATGGTGGATCATGATAGGCACCGGGAGAACGAAATCGTCTCGAAAAGAAAAAACCTGATATAAAGCCAACTATCAAGGCTCCAATACAGGCTCCAACAATTATCAGATGAAGGGTTTGTGTTTCTCCCGCAATCTTCTGTTTAACTGCACAACCCTCGATATCATTTGTACAATCCGGAATTTCCTCTTCGTCACTATTTCTGACAGAAGGATACAGGTCGTGGTCTTGGTCCGTATTTGGTGTCGCACCATCTTCCTTTCCAGCAGTTGGATTTCGGTATAGGACTTTCTCTGAAAAATATAAGACATTAGGTAAGAACATTACATTTAATGAAATTTGCTCAAGTAGAAAATTGTTAGTACATTTCATGATGCTATCGGAATCTCATCATCAAAATGAGCTGTGAAAGGGAAATAAGGTAAGTACCTAATTATATTCGGTTAAGACCTTTCTACCCTTGTTAAGTTTCTCAATTATCATAATTTCTTCGAATTATTTATTGCAAATTTACAATCTACTCTATAAAGGTGTTAAGTAGATTAGATTAGACTGTGAGCTGGGGTCATTTGACTGTCTTTCAGAACAGTGCAAAGTTGCTCCTATTAGTATTTTCGCCATTAAAATCTTTCAATCTCACATCTGAGAATCCCATGAATGCAAATCGTGCTGTGAATTGCCAATATAGCTGGATTTTTGATTGAAATATAATTTTGTCATAATTATTCATCGTTAGTTCAATTTAAAGGCCAGTTAATTAATATATATGATAACAGAGTTGAATATGAATAAACATCGAAAAACCAAGTTCGAACAAAATTTTCAATAGTCGAATTTAAGCGAGTAACCGGAACAGAGCGGTTAAGACCAATCCCTTGCTATGATAACCAATCGGTTATGTTTAGCAAGAGATTGGTCTTAACCGCTCTGATCTGGTTACTCGCTTAAATTCGACTAATCATATTCATGCTGACACAAATATTGTCTAGTCACCAAAAAAAATCCGTTCAGTAATCAATCAATTTTCTAAAGGGTTATAACCGGACAGTTGGCCGAGTATTATATCATTTTTGATGCGCCAACTTTTTGTAAAGAGTAAATTTCGGAAATATTAATATAAAAGAAGAGTCCCTCTTGGTGCGGAGTTGCTGGGAAGCACTGTAGAAATACATAATATAAGGTTTGGAATCGGAGGAATTCTAAAATATTACCTGTTGGAGGCGTCCAACTACATTTGGATTTATCTCCCTGCCTCACATCCTGTATAATATAACGTCTCAATGTTACGGAACTGATGGGAACACATGCTCTCTGCTTGGCATCCCATCCACAATGAGGGTCTTGAAGATCAACACATTCACTGTGAAAAATCAACAAATTATACGACTTTCAAATATATTATAATACAAATCAATTTTTAGTCAACATAGAATATTCAAAAATTCTGAAGATTTGCTATGCCTTTGGATTTATAAGATTTCAACGATATACTGATGAAAAATATCACAGTTTATATTATCCATCAGTACCAGAACAAGTTGAACGTATGGTACCATTTGTCGATAAATGGGAATATATTAGAGTCTTTTCTCACCTGCATGTGTTGATAACTCTACACTGGTTCAGATCGACCAATCGTATTTCATCTCTACTGACTACTATAATTTTCCCACCTTCAGGTGTAAGTTTGATTTGTTTGATCGGAGTTCCATGGGGCATTACATTGTTTTCAGATATGACTACAGCTTTTGCAGCTTCTGCATAGGGTATATTGACGATTTTGAGCACTCTCCCATCGTCTGTGACAGAGGAAGAATTTAGGTAAAGTTTTTCCAATTTGTTTCCTTATTGAACTTACCGGTTCCAACGTAGAGGAGATCGAAGGATTCGTTATCGGTTGATTTAACCTGAGGGTCCACAGTGATAACAGTGAATCTGTACTGTAAGCTCACTCTTATCAAAATTGGTCTACCAAAATAGGCAGGCACTGTTTCCTCCATTAAAGAGTGAGTTTTGATGAAATTCACATTTCTCTCAGGTAAAGATCGACTATCTGGAACACACTCGCCTGGTCTGGGTTTAGGTACTAAGTTATTCGATAATGGAAGCCAGTTAGAATTAAGACTTTCCTGGTGCTTGAAGCTTCCCTGTAAAATATTGAAAGTTTAAAAAGAATTCTGTTTCGGAGTAACGAAATAAAAATTTTTCTTCTACATTACAAATTTTAAATTCAATTCTTTTTAAGATGCAGTTTCATCATAAAAATCCATTGATATCATTTTTAACTCTAACAAACTAATACTTTCGGATATATGAGTTTTCAAAATTTAAATAATTAATCGTATTTTCACGATACAATAGAAGACGCACTGCTTACTGAAGTTATGGTTGTTGTAGTCACAGAACACCCAAATCCTCAAATCTATCATTTCAATGGGTTCTATTAATTTCATAAAGATAATATTCATATTTCTATGAGTTCCAATAGTTGGGCACACAAAATAAAATAGCCAATTTTTTTGTCTATGAATAAAACAAAATCGAAACATTTCACAACGCCATTTTTAAAAACTGATTTATATTGAAGAGTCAATTTATTTTGCCAAAGGAAATATTTAGGCTGATTATTTTTTGTGGAAAAAGTGAATAAAGAGGTAAGTGATAACATTATATTCAAGATTTTAAAGAATTAAAGTGTCAATCTAATTGAGGCAATCTATAAATAAATTACTGTAACGATATTTTACTACTATAACAATATACCATATGCCATATTATTATAGGAAATTTGAGTTCAAAAGTATAATTTTAAGTAGTTCATACATGAAAAATTATGTACATTGATGTCTCATTCCATCGCAATAGTAGGGGCTAAATGATTTAGCTCAAACTTGTACAGTTTGTTTTAATCATTAAGCTAAACCGGTAGAATTGTCCAAAAAAAATACACTAAAATGCGTAGGGCGTTTCATTAGTGAGTTTATTCAAAGTTACCAGAGATAGAGCGATCTAGATAATAAAAAAAACTTCCCATTCAATATAATAGAATATTTATCATTTTCAAATATCAGAAACTCTTTTTTGGCGCTCCTGTTCATTGGAACAGAGTGCTTATCAATTTGCCCAAATGTCTGTTATTTTCGAATTTTTGACTCAAAATGGTCTCAACTGTTTTGGTTCGGCTCACTGATCAAGAATCCGTGGTCAAAATTGATTCTATCCGGCCGTAAGCACGATAACTCTCGAACGGAATGAACTAGACTGTTGAAATTTTCCGTTTAGGTTTGGGAGATAAATTAAATTATATTATTGATATTATATTATTATTAAACCACGATTTTTCTCTGATGGGAACGGAAAAACTCATTTCTGAAGGTTTCAATTTCTCATTCATTGGCGTGATATCTGAATTGTCATGAAACATTTCTGATTATGACTCAGAACTGTATTGTTTGCATGATTATTTGCTCAAAAATTAATTCAAGTCTCACGAAGATCCAAAGTTAAGCAATTAATTCGATAGATTGTTATTTGTGTTTCACTGACAAATAGAGTAAATATTTCATGAAGTTTGTAATAGATAAATATGAGTGTCAGATAAGGAAGGCCCTTTCTGAATTTTGATTCAATTGAATACAAAATATGAAAAAGTGTCACAATTTTAATTATGTGATAGGTTTCTAACAGGAAAAATGTAAGCAATGTATTACGTGTTGACGAAGCGCTATCAGACGAAATACAAAGGGACATATACATTTTTGCGCGCTTGTTCTGGGGAACAGCCTGCTACCATTTTGCCCAAATGTCTGTCATTTTCGACTTTTTTGCCGAAAATGGCCTCAAACGATTAAGTTCGACTCACTGTTGAAGAATTCAAGGTCACATTTGATTCTGTCCATCCGGCCGTTGCCACGATAACTTCCGAACGGAAAGAGCTAGCGACTTGAATTTTTCAGGGTAGGCGGCACATCCGAATGGGACGGTTAAGTTCGATAATGAGCATAATCGGCCGAACGGTTTCCGAGTACTAATTTTGTCTTCAAACAATATAGATCCGATCGAATTGAAACTTGGTACACAGTTGTAGAATACCGACATAAAGATGTATGTGAAATTGTATGAGGATCGTATCTCTAGAAAATTTAAATAAAATTATTAGAAATTATTACATATCTCACGATAACTCGAGAACGGAAAGAGATAGCAACTTGCACTTTTGAGTAGGTAGGTTGCGCATCCGAGTGCGGCATTTAAGTTTTTTAATAGGCATAATCTGCCAAATGGTTTTGGAAATTTTATTGTTATTTCCTCAATAACGCAAAAAATACGAATCCGATCCTATTCAAAAATGGTAATTAGTTGCATAATGCCGACGCGCAAATTTGTGCGAAATTTCGAGAGGATCGTATACCCAGAAAATAAAAAAAAATCATTCCACAAAATTCTGTACCTATCTCAGAAACTTTCCGACCGATATCGCTGAAATTTTGCAAGAGCCTTCAAAACCTAACTTTACAGCCATGTCCAAATCCAAACACGATTGGATCTATATTGTTGGAGATCCGAGCAGCCTTGTGTGAGTTCAGTAGCTGGATGGGCGACCGTTGCCACGATAACACTCGAAAGGAAAGAGGTAGCGACTTGAAATTTTCTGGGTAGGTTGCGTATCTGAATAGGAAAGTTAAGTTCGTTGTTGGGCATAACCGGCCAAACGGTTTCGGAGTTATACCCATCTTAGCGAGGTAGCGACTCGAAATTTTCTTGGTAGGTTGCGCATCTGAATAGGAATGCTAAGTAAAAAAATATACAAATCCGATTCAATTCAAACTTGGTATTTACTTGAAGAAAGCCAAGGCGCTTATTTTCAGGAAATCTCGTATCACTAGAAAAAAATGTACCGAATTTCAGCTCTATCGACTTCACGTCAGTTTTTGAGGGTTAATATTGATACTTTTGTCTATTTAGCATATCGTACGAAAAAACATAAAATATGATAAAGACGAAAGGAAATTAAAAGTGGAAAGACCAATTATTTAAACATATACTGTATTCCGAAATCATGTTAGGACAAAATTTGATGTTCTTGTTGGGCTTACCTGAAAGGCGCTAATGATATCATCCATGTTATATACACAAATTGCAGATCCTCCTATGGCATTATTGGGTGTGGTGAGTGTACCATAAATTAGATTCTTGGTACCAGCATCCCCATAAGCGCCGCTTATGATCTCACTTGTTGACTCTGAAAAAATTGATAGATGATGGATACAGATATTTTGTTATACAGGGTGCCCCAAGTTCGAGTGTCTATTAGACGTTTCTGGAGAACCGGACATATTTGAAATCTGAAAATTGGCATTATGATATTGCTTGAAATTCTCTACAGAGCTAAAATATTTTCGAAGCCCAAGCACTTGCGGTTGTACAGGGAGTGGAAAAACATTTGATGAAACATTTTTTTTTCAACTTTCGCATTCCTGGTATGATCAAGTATTCAATGCTGAATACATTTATGTTAAAACCATTGTATTCATTCGAATAGTTTTCAAAATATCGAAAAAAAAACCGGGAAAAAAGTCAAATATGTTTAGTCAGTATTATGTTCATTATTCTCATTTTAAACATCCTGAACGTAAACCGTTTTTACAACATCGAAGAGGAAGAATGTGGAAAGGTCATGCATCTTTTGAATTCCAGAAATATCATCCCAGAGGGTGTTTCAAATTTTGTGTCCGAAAATTGAGATCAAAAATTGGCCATAACTTCTGTTTTTCAAATTGGAACCCTATTTTATTATGATTGCGATGGATTCTGCGGTGAAAAATAATGATACTCTTCTAACATGATTATGCTCCTAAATTCAATAATTTTTAATTTTTTTTATTGAATTTAGGAGCATAATCATGTTAGAAAAGTATCAATCAATCAGAATCCAACGCAATCATCAAAAAAATAGGGTATTAATTTGAAAAACAGAAGTTATGGCCAATTTTTGATCATAATTTTCGACACAAAATTTGAAACACCCTGTGATGATATTTCTGAAATTTAAAGATGCATGACCTTTATACATTCTTCCTCTTCGATGTTCTAAAAACGGTTCACGCTCAGAATGTTTAAAACAAGAATAATGAACATAATACTGACTAAACATATTTGACTTTTTTCCGGTTTTTTTTCGATATTTTGAAAACTATTCGAATGAATACAATGGTTTCAACAGAAATGTATTCAGCATTGAATACTTGATCATACCAGGAATGCAAATTTTTTTTCTTCAAATTTATTTTCACTCCCTGTATAACCGGAAGTGCTTGGGCTCCGAAAATATTTTACCTCTGTAGAGAATTTCAAGCAATATCATAATCCCAATTTTCAGATTTCAAATATGGACAGATCTCCAGAAACGTCTAATAGACACTCGAACTTGGGACACCCTGTATTATTCTCTCAAATAATGAACGTTTGGGGACATTTTTTGAACCACCCCCGAAATAAATTTTCAGTTTTGTAGTATTTTGAAGGTATCCAGTATTAAAATATGTACCTATCAAATAACAAAATTCGTATGGGCATTTTCTCCCCAAAATTTAAGGGAAGTCAATGAAATCTGATACAGTTCTTCAGTTCGTTAGACACATTTTGGGAGTTATGAATAAAAAGATGGTGAAAATAAAAAATTATGAAAAATACTCACGTATCTCATCGAAATAAAATGGATATTCACCGGGAACTGAACAATTTAGTCGGGCTTTCAGGAAGGACGTCCATCTATCAGTCATTTGATGTGGTCCACCCTGATCATTCTTACAAACCCTCGCAACTCTCGAGTAGATAATCTGAAAATTCATTATCGTTAATCCGAAGGATCTCAAACTGATATAACTGATAACTTACCTTTCCACAGTTCATATATTCAACAGCGGTTTCTCTATAGAAAAAATAAATATGTTCTCCGTAAGGCACTGAGCTAACGAAATGTGGAGCTGAAAATTAAAATTGATAGACTTAATTTAACTCCAATCACACATTTATAAGTGTATACGGCATGTTTAGAAGATCCTTTTCAGTCGGAGGTAGAATCATCAAAATAGAACTAATAAACCTCACTTAGAAAATTGGTTCTACAGGGTGTCCCACCAGGAGTGCCTATTAGACACAGGAAGAGTGGCACATTAATTTTAACCATAGATTCTTTTCATCAACACTTTTTTCATTTCCCATTTTTTCCAGATTCGGCTCAGGTAAAAATTTAAAAGCGTTTGTAGATTTCAGAATGTGGTAATACAATTCTGCATTGCGCCTTTCTTCATAGAAAACAGTTACTAATATCCATTGTAGAACAACAAAAAAACTTAATCATCTTATACTGATAAATTCAATAAAATTTTTTGAGAAAACTTATTTAGTCACTTAATTCTTATAATGCAGTATTGAATAATATCCCACTATTGAAACAATGCACTTCTACTTAACTTTCATTCAATATCCATCACTAGTTTCCACTATAAGTTTATACATAATCTGATCATAACCAATTCTTTTTTTTTCCGCTCGAGAGGGAACACCTTTTATAGGCCCGCCCTGAGAGGGTCCGCTTCTCTTAGGAGTGTGAGACTCCAGTTGTTGATTGGTTACTCACTAAAAAACCCCTCGCACGTTCCTTGAAGTAGTTCTTCGTCCTGCCCTTACTGCGTCCCTTAAGAAAAGAGATGGGACCTGATGACTCGAAGTTATCCGAGTAACACCGCTTTCTGCATTCTGTGCGCTGAATCCTCGGCCAGAGATCTGCAGGCCAGAATAATTTTCAATTCGGTCACGTACGTAGTTCGCTTTCCTTCCGCCTAGGCATCCTATGATCATCTTTGGATACAGGATCCCCAGTTCGAGCATTAAATCCTTGTATTTTTCCCTCTTCTTTGCTTCTTTCATCACCACATTATTTTCTGCGGGGGAGGAAAATTCTACGACAAACAATTATTTGTCCAGCAGGAGTATATCTGGCTTTATGTCGTGGATCTGCAGAGTTCTTGGAATCGTATAGTTCCAGTAGATGCGAGCTCTATCATTTTCAACAACTGCTTCAATCTCCAGAAGTACACATGGTGGCACTGGTTCGTTGTCTATACCATAAACCTCTCTCAGAAGTAGAGAACTCGGAGTGCCGCATTATGTCATTCCACATATCCTGATGGAGCATGGAAGCAGATAGAATATGCACAACAGTTTCCTACTGACTGTGGCATGCTCTGCACGTTGTTGGGATGTCTACTTTCATGATGTTCTTTATAACTCTTGAAATTTATGGAGTGCAGGTGTTTACTCATGTGATCTTCGAGTAGTGTCTTCAGTTTTGCCTGTCTTATTTCTCTGCCAACTCTTCTTTGGCAGTTGGCGTGATAGGTGTTCCTACTAGCTCATGATGGATGGATATGCTAGTTATACTGAGCTTCTCCAAAGCTCTCTAACCAGCTCTAAATAGGAAAGCACCATGTGTCCTAATTTCATGATGAGCCACCATTTTCAGAAGCGGATCTTCGCTTCGCAATATCCTTGTTGCCATTTCCAAGGATTGTTGATGGTATTATTAAAAGGTTTCTTTCTGAGTTTTCTCTCCCTAACTCTGAAAAATATCTATAAAATAAAAATTAATTCTTCTGCGATTTACTTCTGCGTAAGAAACACAAGATATTTGTAAGAAGCAATCAATTGAACAATGTTGCCTAACAAACAACAACGAAACAACTTCAACGAAGAAACAACTATATCGTAACGTTTCGGAGTATATATCAGACTCCTTCGTCAGACGCTTAACGAATATCTTTAGAATTATTTTGTTGATGGTTATTCTAAAATTCCAGAATTGTCACAGTATCCTTTAATGATTGTTTGCTGATAGTGTTGGTATTCCAAACTTTGCAAACCACTGCCTCCCTCCATTCTTGAAATTCTATAAATACCCATTAATCCATGCATTTCCAAGAAAAGCTCGAATCGAAATATTGTAGGTAACGTTCATAGATTCATGGGATCATAGACGTTATATCTATGTCTCCGTTCGCTTGCAGCATTGCAAAACTGTGTCCCAGGCTTTGGTATATCGTTCAATCGAGGAGCATAGATTATCTATATCTTGTGAAATCTTGAAGAAAATCTTGTGAAAACAGGCAGGTGTGACAACGTAGAAATACATGGATTCAAGGCCATTCTAGGCCAGGAGCGAATCAACGAAAATAAGGCAAATACTCTAATTTTTATCAGATTTTATAACATTCAATGTTGAATATCTCAAAAACGATGAGTTTCAGGAGAAATGATGAAGAATAATTTAATTCCCTAAAATGATTGAAGATTCCTATGATGACGCAAGAAATTCATTTGCTTTCCTTATGTTAATTTCATTTAGTTTTATGAACCCGCGAGTCTATAACTAGTAAACCAGTGGAAGTAGGAACACCTGTTAATCAGATAATATGTGTCATAGTTATAGAAAATTTCACCCCAAAATTCATATCATTCTGGAGATCCATGTCAATGCTACATATGAAAAACTGTATTTTCCTTCAATTTCAACAGCCTGTATCTTTTTATCTGAGCCGAATCTGGAAAAATGGGAAATGAAAAAAGTGTTTTATTTGATGAGAGGAATCTATGATTAAAATTAATGTACAACTCAAAGACTCACCCTGTATATTCCTCCATAAACTTCTAATGGGCACTCCCGGTGGAACACCCTGTATACTCGCACAGTTAGTACCTACTTCAGGCAAATAATTTCGATGAAAATGTAAGAAATCTTTACCTGATATCAAGGCGGAAGAAAAAATTATGATATACTTAGCTACTGATAACATTCAATAGGAGATGAGGTCAGCTCACAGAGCCAGCCCAGGGCTGGAATTAAAGCCATATCCTAACTTATAATTCTCCTTTATTTTGCGGTTTCATATACAACATTTTTTCTGCAATAGTTAATTTAATAAGTTCTAACTCATTTTAAAAAAATCACCTTTGAAGATACCCCGCATTTTCAACATCAGTGTAATTATTATCAGTTTGCCGATGAAAAAAAAAAAAAAAAAAAGTTAACATGTATCTGTTTAATAATATATTTCAACTGTTACTTGATTTTTAGGGATTAAAATGACGTGAATTATCAGATTGTTTATTGTAACAATAATAATAACCTTTTAAACGACCGATCTCATTTATAAAAAAACCATCAACAGAAAATTGAAAAGAAAAAATAGGATAGAGATTTGATAAAAGGCACTGCCAGAAACGTTATTGTTTATATCATAAAATTGCTGTGATCTATTGATCACAATAAACAATCTGATAATTCTAGCCATTTTAATCCCTAAAAATCAAGTAACAGTTGAAATAAAAGATCATTGGGATGAATAAAACAGAAGAATTTAATAATATATATTCTCTTCATACCATTCAATTGTTTGAGGTCCAGTTGTTCCGTACGTTGATGATCCCTGTATATAATAGGATCTCCCCCAGAAAAATCAGCTACTGTTGCAGAATATAACTGCTTATCACTAAATACTGTTGTACTATTGTGGTCGGGGTTGTATGGACATATTCCAATGCCTTCAAAGTCTTTCTCCATGTCATAATGTCCGTTCAACTGAAAATATAAATATTTCATCGAAAAATATGTAGTCAAATATTTTTTCGATTTTATGTCACGGAAAACACGAAATATATCTGGTAAATGCCATTTGATAACATTTTCAATAATGTGATCTTAAATACATGCGCAGAGAGGCAACGTCGCATACTGGTCCACTGTTTTACAGTCGAGCAGAAAAATTTTCGAGGATATCTGCAGTCGAAGGAATTTCATGATGCAGTTTGAATTGATAAAACTAGACATGTCGTGTCTATGGCCATGTCATGTTTATGAAAGAGGATCAATTTATTTAAAAGATGATTTGAAATCGATATTTAATACCTATCGCGAGTTGAATTCTTATAATATAGTTCTATGTTGAATTAAAAAATATCCTGCACCATTCATACATTTAAGTATTTCAATGATTGCATAGACTTTTCTTGTTATTTTTTGAGTTAAAGCACAGCTATCGCTGAAATTTTGCAATATCCAATAAAACTTTAATTTCCAGCCAAGTTCTAGATATAAATTCGATCGGATCTAAATTGTTGGAAATAATGCGAAAATATTATTTCTCTTCCAGGAAGCCAAGCCGTCTTCCGTACCTCACAAGACTGACCACACGTAAGTGCTTTCTAAACTTTTTCATTTATACTCGGACGTAGTGTTAAGCAAGCAAGGATAATAATAATAATGTTTATTTTGGTCCCCAAAAAACAATGTTTCAAATAACTTGTATATAAAGTATCAAAAACGAACAATTTGTTTCCCACAAAAGTTCGAAACTTGTACGTGAGCATCAACAAAATGTGTACAAAAATTACGTGCACACAAATAAGAAGAGCAAAAGATAATAAAAAATTACAAGCAAGTATTAATCAACATATACAATGCAAATCTCTAACCTGGAATAAATTCAGTAAATCAAAGAGTATTTCGATTTGCGCTCTTTTTGATGTAAGAAAATGTTATACAGCGTGTCCCAAATTTGAGATGACGTCTTCGATAATTTTTTTAAATTGCAATTCTAATTTTTGGCGCTCTTGTTCCTCGGAACGATTTGTATCGGCCCACTGATCAAGAATACATGGTCAAAATCGATTCTGTCCGGCCGGCCGTCCGTCCGTCCGTTAACACGATAACTCTCGAATGGAATTAGCAAGACAGTTGAAATTTTGAGTAGGTTTTGGAGATAAATATCTTAGCTAAGTTCGTTATTGGGCAAAATCGGAGTAACAAAAAAAATTTTTTTTTACACTAAGAATTTTAAATTCAATTTTTTTTAAGATGCAGTTTCATAATAAGAATCCATTGATATCATTCTCAATTCTAGCAAACTAATACTTTCGGAGATATGATTTTTCAAAATTTCGTGTCAATAGCCCTGGTTGCTGAGACACGTTTTCTTTAAATGAAAAAAAAAAAATAATTATTCTCAATTCTATATGATTTCATAGAATACTCTAATTATAATTTCCTGATGTATGTAAATCCAACATCAGATGAGTCATAGACCTATGTTTTGAATTTAATTACGAAAATTCTTGAAAATTTACGCATAGAAGCCAAATTGAAAAAGAGGGAAAGCCCTGTGGACAAGAGCCTTGGCACTCTTGTTCAAACTTTGACAAATCATAATTCGGAAAGTATTGGTTTCTCCGAGTCGGGAATGATATCAATGGATTCTCATAATGGATTACTATTGAATTTAATTTATTTTATGATGCAGTTCTATCATGAGTATCCATTGATGTCATTCCCAACTCTGGGAAACTAATACTTTCGGATATTTGATTTGTCAAAGTTTGAACAAAAGCACCAAAGCTCCTGTCCACAGGGCTTGAACCAATTATTTTATTACTATTCTTAAAGGGTATATCAAGGTAGTTTAAAAATGGAATGTCAAGTGGTATTCCATTTAATTTGTGTTGATATCAGATAGATCAGTAACTGATCAGATATCTTCATCTTCAAACTAAATAAAAATTTGTTATTTGATACGCATGTGTAACTTGATTTACCCTTAAAGAATAGTCATAAACAATCAGTACTGCCATTTAAAAATCTCAAATATCTCAAATTTTGACACACTGTATAACATTTTCTTACATCAAAAAGAAGGCAACTTAAAATACAAATCAGCCTGTCTGAGCGTTCTTACTACAAAAAAAATGGTTCAAGCCCTGTGGACAGGAGCTTTCTGGCGCTCTTGTTCAAACAGACAAATTATATCTCCGAAAGTATTGGTTTCTCAGAGTTGAGAATTATATCAATGTATTCTTATGATGGAACTGCATCATAAAGGAAATTCAATTCAAATAATAGTTTATTTATCAAGATTAAATGAGCAATCTGAGAATGAGAACTGCACCATGAAAGAAATCAAATTAAAATAGCTGAAATGAATTTGACTCTTATATAGAACAGGATGACATGTATGAGTATGAACACAGATCATATAATAAATCATAGATAGAATAATTATAGCATTCTGTGAAAACATAGAAGAACATTATTGAAATTTCGAAAAATCATATCTCCGAAAGTATAAGCTTGTTGGAGTTGAAAATGATGTCAATAGATTTTTATGGTGAAAGTGCATCTAAAAAAAAAATTATTTTGAAATTTGTAAGTTAAAAAAAAAATTTTTTTTTTTTCATTTGGGCAAATTGATAAGCACTCTGTTCCGAGGAACAAGAGCGCCAAAAACTGAATTTGATTCACTGAATTTATTTCAAGTTAGAGACTCGCACTGTATTGCGAACAGTACTGATATAATTTCCGCCCAAAGTTGTTATATTTGGTTTTTAATGGTTAAAAAAGATAGTTTCCACAATACCGTGAAGATTTGCTGTGTTATGGGAAGTACGCTAGTAGCCATATTTTCAACAGAACAAGTGGTTTTCAAAAATAATTTTCTTTATACTCCACCAAAATATTCTCACATTCTGACCATCTACTCAATTTCACATCATATCGTCGAATCCATTTCATATAGTTCAAATCCAATTTGTTTTTATCCAGAAAACCGTATTTTCACATATTAATATTTGAGATTGGAATATTAGTCATCTTGATTTGCTTGAACCGGCAACTGATAAACATACATTTTATTCTACGTTTCATGAACTATCCAATTACCATAATTTCTGATTAATCAGAATAATCAATCAACACTTCATTCAAACTTGGAATATTATCTCAAGCTTCGAATTTGCCAATAATATTATAATGCAAATCAGTATAATTTTGACCTCTTTCATCGGTAGTTTTTCTTGGAGGAACAGACGGTTCGAAAGATATTTAGGAAAATTTGAAAAAATTGATGGAACTGAATTTTTATTCAATTTTGAAGATCTCAAAAGGTTCTTTGGAATCTTCTATGTAAATACATCGTATCTGATGATTTCATTCTCTTGGAATTGAATTGCACAAACAGCTGAATTTTGGGAATAGAAGATACCCTTTTCATTTTTGAATAAAGGGTTTTCGGAAATTTAAAAATTGACACATAGCTATTTCATGAGGCGTAATTCGACTCACATCCTCTTACAAAACATAGACGAGGCGTTGTGAATGATACCTAGAAACACCTATTCACCGAATTTGAACTAAATCAATAAATAAAACTCAAAAAATTGTCACTTTTACACGCTAATTTATACAATAAATCGTAAACATAACCGGAAAATAATTATTAACCTATAACTTCTTTCGTTTCGCGACCTGGGGACTATCCGAAATTGTTTCCAAATTTCTTGAGCAGGGCTTGAATTTCAGAGGGATATGGTTTAGCACAAATTTGGATGTATTTCAGTGGTAGAACATCTCATTTTATCCTCTTCATCCGAGGCATTGGTGGTTGGCGTGCGAGCGTCCGAGGATGTTCCAAGTAACCCGGGGTCCTTAAATAATAAATACAGGGTGTTTCATCTCAGACGAGGCACCCCGTATATTTCTTATCCCATAGTGATTGGAAAAATTTCCCGAAACAAGTCGAATGATTTTGTTTGGCGGACATCTTTTGACATATATTTGAGGCTTCAACGAGGAACCTCCCAAGAGGGGGTGCTTCAACTCCTAAAAATTGAATAGGAGCGAGGGGTTGAGTGATACTTCATTTGAAAGGTCTTGGAAGCCCCTTTTCAACGATGTATGAAAAACGTAATTTTGACGAACCTTTTTCGCCAAAAATCAATTTTTAAGCTCAAATGGGCCACTTTGAATATGTTGGTTATTTTTACAATGCCCATTTTTTTTAAGCCCTTCAAACTTAAAAAATCTTAAGAAAATTGAATTGCAATATCTTCTCAAGTAATTAGAAAACATCTCTGAAACTATAAATAAAAAAAAATCGAAACATTTCCTTTATTTTTTTGTTCTTAGAAGTTGTTTATCTGGTTATAATACGTTTCTTCGAACATTTTGATGTATTATAAATCAATACAAATCCTCATGTATTTCGAGAAGCTCACACCCAATATCCGGAAAAGCTAAATGATAGGGTGGGAATTTTTGGAGAACACCTCATTGGACCTCTGTTTATTCCTGGTAATTTAAATGGCGAAATTCATCTTGAAATGCTGAAAGATGCGATTGATCCGTTAATAACAGAAAAATTAGAAAACGCTCCTCTACTACTTGAACAACAATTGCATTTCCAACAAGACGGAGCTCCTCCTCACTACGCCGCACCAGTTCGTCAATACCTCAATTCGCAATAATCTGGTCGTTGGATTGAAAGAAGAGGTCATATGGAGTGGCCTGCCCGATCTCCTGACCTGAACCATCTGGACTTCTTTGTGGGAACATCTTAAGTCCAAGATTTTTGTGACACAGCCTGAAAATTTCGACGAACTACGCCAACCAATTGTAAATGAGTGTCATCAAATAACTCCAATTTTGCTGAACCATGTTAGAGACGGTTTTCCAATCACTATGGGATAAGAAATATACGGGGTGGCTCGTCTGAGATGGAACACCCTGTATACGGATTTTCTTTTAAATGTAAATGAAGATTTATGTGCAACCTCATATTAATACACTTCTCGACATAAATCTATACTACTATAATTAAGATTTTTTCTTTGTTCCTATAATTATGTTTAGAAATGCAAGTACGTAATCACAAAATGGTTCCTTTCTGGGTTTTCTCTTCCAAACCCTACTTACCGTTTCGACATATCTTCGGCATCGAGGTTTGTAAGAATTTGTACCGCAAATAACCAGTTTGCCAGGCTCGGGACGGTATAGTATCCTAATGTAGTTTTGGCAATCATCTTCAGTTTTTCCTTTCAAGATGCAGAGTTGATTGTGGGCATCCGATGAAGGCCAATCAATTCTGGATTGTATCCTCTCATTGAAATCGTAAATGCTCAGGTTGTAAACTTTGTTTCTTCCTCCGAGCAAGATCGAGTGCTCGTCTTGGGTCAAGATGACGAATTGGTCTGGATGTGTTAAATTACCCGTAAATCTGGAAAAATAAGAATCTATGTCGAAAAATAATTCAATATGTTTCACATCATTGTTCAATTGCTTCGGGATATCCGCATCCGAATTCTTTATCAAGTTTTATTCATAGAATCGTTTGATACTCTGACATCGGTGTCTATATAAAATAGACACAATCAAACTAATAGGAAGTGATTCAGATTTTACAGAAATAAATCATTTTGAAAATGTCGTTTTATATCAATATAATCATTAGAGGATACTGTGGGAGGTATATTCATTATTAAATGATTTATTTCTGGGGTTTCTCTCCCAAACTCTGAAAAATATATATTAAATAAAAAAATAATTATTTTGTGAATTGCTTCTGCGTAAAAAAAACAAGCTATTTGTCAGAAGCAATAAATCGAACTATGTTGCATAACAAACAATAACGAAACAACATCAACGATGAAACAACTATTTCGTAACGTTTCGGAGTCTAAATCAGACAGACTACTTCGTCAGACTAACGAAAAACTTCAGAATTATTTTTTGTTAATATAGCTATTCTGAAATTCAAGGCAGTACTTGAAAATCATAGTAACATAGTTTTACTTAGCATTGAAATTTCCAAGTTCCAACACCTATTTTAATAAATTCAGACAAATATGGTCAATTCCAATTGAGCAGCTTGCGAAATAAGTAGCATTTTCTGTTCAACAAAATAAGTTGTCTCCTTGAGTTTCCTTTTAACAAATTCAGATTCTGTATTCTGTCATTAAAATCTTTGTATTACTCCGATCCATCATGTGATCACCTTGGATTGAACATACATGTTCTGCTATTTTCGATTTTTGTATATCTCTATTTCTCAAGTTGTTCTTATGTTTCGACTTTCTTACTTCTAGTGGTCCCGATGTTTCTCCTGTATACGATTGACCACAAATACAAGGAATATTATATACGCAGTTTTTGGCGCTCTTGTTTCTCGGAACAGAGTGCTTATCAATTTGCCCAAATGTCTGTACTTTTCGAATTTTTGGCTGAAAATGGTCTTAAACGATTTGGTTCGACTCACTGATTCTCGAACGGAATGAGCTAGTCAGATGAAATTTTCAGAATAGGTTTGGGACATAAATATCTCGGCTAAGTTTGTTATTGGGCAAAATCGGTGAGATGGTTTCGGAGTAACAAAAAAAAATATTTTTTTTTTACATTACGAATTTCCAAATAAGTTTTTTCAAGATGCAGTTTCACCATAGGATTCCATTGATGTCATTTTTAACTCTAACAAGCTAATACTTTCGGAGATATGATTTTTCAAAATTTTGATAATAAATCGTACTTCTGTGTTTTCACAGAATGCGGTAATTATTCTATCTATGAATTATTATAATATGATCTGTGTTGATACATGTCAACTTATGTTCCTGAGACATGATATGTCAAATTTTGATATTTAATGTCCATGGTTAATCCATATGATGATGAATGGTAATGGTAAGTTAATAATATTGAGTTCAGAATATCTCCAGTAAAAACAGAACTGAAATATTGGCTAAAGTTTCAATTGATATAATAAAATTTTCAGAGTGGATTTGAGGAAAAAATATATCGTTCATCATAGAATTGAGGAACGAATATCTCGGATGAGTTCGTTGTTGGGTAGAATTGGTCTATTGGTTTTGGATTAATAATTTTTGGCACTCTTGTTGAATTTAAATTCCTTCATGATGTTTGAATTTAATTTCTGCTATTATGAAGTTCTATCATAAGAATCCATTGATATAATTCCCAACTCTTACCAATACTTTCGAAGATATGATTTGTCAAAGTTTGAACCGATTCTTCTGATTTTTCCAGAAAGGACACGAACATAAGAAATCACATTTAACAGATTGTGTTGTTCTTGTTGATTATTCTGTTTTACTTGATTGATAGTTATTTTATTAGAAGCTCTTCTATCTAGCTTCATGATTGATGTATCTATGAATTGACACGGATATCCATTATCTTCAAGAATTTTTTTGATGAAATCGATTTCATTATTTCGAATTTCAGGAGTAGAACAAATCAGATTAGCTCTATCGTAAAGTGTTTTAATAACACCTATTTTCCCACTAAGTTGATGGTTCAAATAGAAATTCATATATCTATTTTTATGTGTCTGCTTCCTAAAGACACTTGTTTCGAAATGGTTCGGATATTTGATCATCGAAACATCTAGAAAAGAAAGCTGATTATTTGTCTCCATTTCCAAAGTGAATTTTATTGTTGGTTTCGTTGACTCTTCTCTACCATGTTGCCAAATTACAAATATATCGTCAACATATCGCCACCAAGCTTTTGGTTTCAACAAATATGTATTCACAAATTTTTCTTCAAAATTTTCCATGAATTAATAACTCATGACAGGTGACAAAGGAGAACCCATTGCCATTCCAAAATTGTGTCGGTAAAAATCATCTCCTAGTTGGAAATAGGTGGTATTCAAACATACATCAAGCATTTCCATGATATCCTTAGCATTAAATTTTGAATCTTTAATCACCGAGTCATCATTTTCTAATTTCGTTCGAACTGTTTGAAGCGACTTTTTGACAGGAACAACATCAAAACTTACTAGAATGTCATTTTGGTTGAAATTTGCGTTTTGTAGTTTTTCAAGAAAGTGTTTGCTGTTAATGGGTTTAAAAATTGAAGTAAATATTTCGATATATTTTGACATGGAGATCCAATAGAACTTACTATTGGTCTCAGTGGAATTAGAGGTTTATGTATTTTTGGAAGACCATATAAATGAGGTGGCTTACTGTAAGATGGCGTGAGGTCTTTTTTGTCTGTTTTGGTTAAAAAAATGCTTTGATAAAATGTTTTTGACTTTTATTTCTGTTATAGAAGTCGGATCTTTATTGTTTTTTGTAAGTAAAACTATGTTACTATGATTTTAAAATACTGTCAAAGTGACAATTCTCGAATTTCAGAATAGCTATATCAACAAAAAATAATTCTGAAGATTTTCGTTAGTGTCGGACGAAGGAGTCTGATTTAGACTCCGAAACGTTACGAAATAGTTGTTTCATCGTTGAGGCAACATTGTTCGATTTTTTGCTTCTGACGAATATCTTGTGTTTCTTACACCGAAGCAATTCACAAAGTAATAAACTTTTATTCAATAGATATTTTTCAGAGTTTGGGAGAGAAACCATTTAATAATTATATCAATATATAGATCATGTCAACATATTTCATTGGAAGAAATGGAATCAAATTCCTTCCCACAAAATACAAGGGCAGTTTATTTTTTAGAAACAGATCTGGAACTTGGCGTTTTTAGTGTAAGTTTTTGGTGGACATATATTTTTCGTTTCATGTCCTGGGAATGAAATATCGAATAATATCTGATTGAATTGTCAGACTATTGACCTAATTCTTCAAAAACAAGAAGGTCTGTTATTCAAAATCTCTAGAACTGAGAAGACGTATAAATCTTCACTAATCGAATAATTACATGGGAAAAACTGAATTGGTCAAGAATTCACGCGAATGATCTACATGATGTCACAATTCGAGTTTTTAATTCGGATTATATGTATAATATAAGCCTTAGGTGATGCTTTCAAATTACTCGAGGCGATGTAGAAGAATATGCCTTGTATCATAGTGAAATTATTTGCGTGTTAGAGTCCCATTTTTTTATGATATGACGAGGTCTGTTTTTTGATGTCACAGTACAAGAATAAACAACTACAATTCAATGAACATTTATAATAATCGAACTATTGCCATTCAATAGTTTCCAAGAATTCTTTAATAATTTATCACAAAATATTAATTTTTCAAACATTGCTGTACGTTTTTCCTTGTTAGAAAAATTGAATATTCACTGTTATGAATTGAATATTGAAAAATATTCCATTGGGAAGGTTTAGTCACCTATTATTATATTCTAGTTTGAGTTCACTGTCGACTTATTATGAACACTACAAAAGTAACTACACTGTTGTCCACTACAGTTTTACTAAAGTATGCTATCAATTTCTACACTTAAGTATGGGTTAACATTATACCCTTGGTCATCAACCGATTAGTGAGAATAATGAGTTGTTAATAGGGGTTAGATCATTATTGAGTAAAATATCTTTTCTCTTATACATTTCGATCCCTTCAAGTGTCCCTGAGTACAATTTATTGGAATTTTTCACCAATTTAACGGAATTTTCTGAAATTGAGTGACCAGTTGTTAAAACGTGATTTGCAATAGCAGATTTATCGAGGTTGTTGTTCCGAATGTGTCCCGTATGCTCTTTATACCGTGTGAGAATATTTCTGGTTGTTTACCCGACGTAGCACTTCTTACAATCTAAACATTTAATTTCATATATACCCGATTTTAACATGTCCGGAGTTTTATCGAATGTATCCTAGAAGTTTTTTAATTATTAGTTTCATTTCCATCTTTTCCTTGGATTCTTGGTTGCCCTGTCCTGAAGAAGCCAACTAGCAGAAACACGTTTCGGGAGGTACCAGAAGAATGATTTTTCTCTGCTCGTCCGCTTTTTGCGGAATTACCCATTAAACCTTCCCATTGAAATATATTTCTCCGCACTATCCATATTTCTATTAAAAAAATTGGTTCAAGCCCTGTGGACAGGAGCCTTGGCGCTCTTGTTAAAAATTTGACAAGATTTGATGTTCTTTATCAAAATTAAATGAGCAATCTGAGAATGAGGACAATGGAAGAAATCAAATTGAAGTAGCTGAAATGAATTTGACTCTCTCTTAAAGAACAGGATGACATGTGCGAGTATGAACGCAGATCATATAACAATTCATAGATAGAATACTTATAGCATTCTGTGAAAACATAGAAGTACGATTCATTATTGAAATATCGAAAAATCATATCTCCGAAAGTATTAGCTTGTTATAGTTGAAAATGATATCAGTGGATTTTTATGGAGAAACTGCATCTTAAAATTTTTTTTTTTCGTAACCATCTCCCAATAACGAACTTACCCGAGATATTTATCTCTCAAACCTACTCTGAAAATGTCAACTGCCTACCTCATTCTGTTCGAGAGTTATTGTAGAAAACAAATTTTAAAATGAAATTTTTTTTTTGACATCTTACGGCAATCCGATCAATACAAAACTTCGCATGCGTATAAAGGTCATTATTCTACAATCTGATGCTGAATTTCAGATAGATCGAGTGGTCGGTTTCGGAAATATTCATAAAAAATGTTTTTACTAAAAACAGCCATAACTCCGAAACCGCTTGGTGGATTTCGCCCGTTAACGAAATCGTCCGAAATATTTATGCTCCAAACCTACCCCGCAAATTTCAATCCTCTAACTCCTTTCGTTCGAGAGTTATCGTGTTAACGGACGGCAGGACGGGCGGCCTGACGGCCGGCCGGACAGAATCGATTTCGACCTCGGATCCTTGGTCAGTTAGTCGAACCATATCGTTTGAGACCATTTTCAACTGCCTAGCTCATTCCGTTCGAGAGTTATTGTAGAAACAAAATTTTAAAATTTTCAAATTTTTTTCTGACACGGTAACCCGATCAATACAAAACCTCACATGCGTCTAAAGGTCATGATTCTACAATTTGATGCTAAATTTCAGATAGATCGAGTGATCGGTTCCGGAAATATTTATAAAAAATCTTTTTACTAAAAACGGCCATAACTCCGAAACCGCTCGATGGATTTCGCCCGTTAACGAACTCGTCCGAGATATTTACGCTCCAGACCTGCCCTGCAAACTTCAATCCTCTAACTCCTTTCGTTTGAGAGTTATCGTGTTAACGGACGGACGGCCGGCTTGCCGTAGAAAATCGATTTCGACCATGGATTCTTGACCAGTGAGTACAACCAAATCGTTTGATACCATTTTCAGCCAAAAATTCGAAAATTACAGACATTTAGGCAAATTGATGAGCACTTTGTTCCGAGGAACAAGAGCGCCAAACATATATCATTCAGTGGTTTTTTCCGGATTTTCTCTCCCAAATTATGAAAAATATCTATAATGAAAACATGTTTGATTCTTTGGAATTGTTTCTGCGTTAGAAAGACAAGATATTTGTCAGAAGCAATTTATTGAACACTCATTTTGACACATACATAAATAAAAAACATGTACATAAAATCAATGGACATCACATGATAGATTGGAATAAAACAAAGTTCTGAAGACATGAAAAGGGGTTGACGTATTTTACAGCACAAAGAAAACAATTTGGAAATGTCTTATTTGGAATTGACCATATTTGGCTAAATTTGTTAAAGAAAGAGGAATGAGAATTTCTTGGTGAAGTTAAACTGTGTTTCTTTGTTCTACCAAAGATTTATTCAGGGTGCTTAGTCTCGCTGATGATTGGTAACAACCAAGAAACCGCGGTTCGTGACGCTTTCCTCTTTGGAGGAACACTGAGCGATGGGGTGACCCATGCATAGCGAACCACCACTGCTTGAGCTGTTCCATGTATGCAAGTTACTGAAAATAGTTCACTATGCAGTCGCACCTTGAAGTTGTCGATCCTGACTACTTCAAGCTGTCCGTGTATGACCGACCTTTACTGTCTGGTGAAGAGCCTGATTTAGGCTTTGAAACTTTACAAAAAAGTTAGTTAATCGTTGATGTTGTTTATTAGGCAATATTGTCCCATAAATTGCGTTCGACAAATATCTTGTTTCTAACGCAGGCGTAATTTCAAATTTTTATCATAGATATTTTTTCAGACTTCGTAGACAAAAGCCCAGAAAAAAACATTGAATGATAAATGCACCTCCCAAAGTATCGTTTAATAATTACTTAAAAAATATATAATTTGAAATAATATTGGATTTGGGGACAAACAAAATCAAAATATAACAAAAGAAGCTAGCTGTATATTTTCACTCACTTAATACTGGAACTAGATATTTGTTTTAAATTATTGACTAGCTTCGATCCACTGTCTGGAAGCCATGCTTGACATGAGTCCGTCATAAAATGGAGCCATATTAGAAGCTGGACGAAGAAAAAATAGTCGTAGTGAAGTTTCCAAACAACCGTCATCTTAAAAGCGTGTTTTTTTAACACGCCTCCACTACGTCCTCATCTTTGTTTTGGAAATATTCTGCAAAAAATGAAAAAATCGGTAAAATATGAATTGTCGATCTAAAAAAGTTCAAATACGAACAACTGCTAATTCCATGCACATGTTTATTATTTCTCAGTCAAAATTGACCGATTCCCTCGGTGGTGATTTCTAGATTTTTGGGTTAATTAAAATTTAATTAAATTCCCATGTTGCAATCTAGAATTTCAGAAATCAAATTTCATCAATATCATAAATGAACAAAGTTACCAACAATATATTTAATCCCCCGTAAATTTCATAGATGAAAATTTATTTCAAAATGGAAATAAATAAAAGGGAAGTTATTGAAATGAAAACAAATAATGCTTCGATAGAACTGTCCAACCAAGTTGATGAATAAATAGAATTCATTTGATACGCATATCGAGAATGCAAATCAGGCTAGTAAGGTGGAAATCGGATGATTCATTGTTTTTGTGTGTCAAACAATATGGTCTAAGACCAGTGTGTCCTATGTAAACCACTATAGGGTGAATATATGATGACTCATTGAATTTTATGGGAGAGATGGACTCAACATATCGAGTTGAGGAGAAGTTGCGTTGCCCTAATAGAAATCCCTGAAATCAAAAGCCAACTAAAAGAATTTAAAAATGATCCAACTATATTTTCAATTTATTGGTTAAAAAAAAGTGCAAGGTTGTCAGATAGCGACTTGTTTCTGACATAATTTTTTTTTCTCTCAATGATACTGACAACATTCTGCATGAACTATAAAGTCGTTATTCTACACCTTAATACTAAATTTGAACTCGATGAGATGAGTTTCGGAAATAGAGCGGAAATAAGATTTCAAACAGGAATAATTTCGAAACTATGTTGAAGGGTATTGAACTGCAACAATTCCCTCGAGAATTATTATTTGCTATAATGAATCAAAAACTAACAAGTTCATGTTCACATTGGTTTAGATAATATTCAGAGGGTCAATTTTGATCAAGCTCTAACAAACAACATTCTAGGGCAACACCAGAGTGGAAAATAACGTTCAATCCCATGTCCCACGTTGTCGCTTCAATTCTAAAGGTTCTTTATTATATTATTCGACCGTTTAAGGGCCAATGATCTCTACGTATCCATTCATAAAAACATATCCCTGAAACAATTAGGACACAATATGGAAACAAATCATGTGGGCAAGAGGGAGCAGCTCAAAAGTACAATAATTCTGTATACAGAAAAGTACATAAATAAATAAGAATAAACAGTATTCCTTTATGACGACACATAATATATTGTGCTTTCAAGCCTGTTTGTGTTGAAGAAATTTATGTTTGTCTAGGGCCCACTCAGTCTGAACTGTGAATTAAATATAAATAATTGAAACAAAGAGCAATGGAGAAGTGCAGGCAATTAAAATTGGGTAAATATACACCCAATTTGTAACGCCAACTTGGGCACCTATACAGACTGATAAGACAGTCCTGCTCCGTAATGTACGGTTACAGAATAATCGTAAGAAATCACCGAATTTTTTTTTTCAAATTTTGGCTTGTCCTAAAAAGGTCTACGGGATTCAATTTTTTTTTCAAACTTCCACTATTAAAGTTTTTTAGGAAATTTAATGCCTTCAATTCGACTCAACTAAAAAGCCTGTACGATTATTTGCCTTGGGGTTATCGTAAATCAAAGCAAAAAAGACCTTTTTGACTGGATAAACAATAAGTCGAGAAATAATCATCCTACGCTAAGTGGAGTTTCAACGAAACATTCTTAATTGAAGGCTGTTAGTAGGCTTTGTTGAAATTTTTTTTTTTCGCAGCGATAGTAAAAAAAAATAATAACCTTATTTAAGGATATTTGGATAACGTGGTATAACTTTGGCTATAATTAATGAACGGAGGATATCGTCGGTAATTTTTCAACCTTGAAGTGTCCCGGAAAAACTCTGAAGATTTCAAAGCTCTGCGATTTTTTTGTTAGTGCCCGAAACCTTAAATTTATCTTTTCGCAATTTATCGATTCTTTTTCATTTTTCCGATGAAAAATATTTATTTTTGGCAATAATCCTCATGTCTTCGACCAAAAAGATGAAGATCTGAAAAAAAAATCCATTTCGCCAAAGAATGAAATGGTCGCGTGATATGATGTTTCAGCATTTAAACAATTCTTCAATAACACAACTCTTGGCAAAAATGACGAAGAGAAAGTTCACGATGATTAGAAATTCTATTGGAAGAATGAATTCGCATAAAATAATTTTCAATTGATCTAACCTAATTAATTTCGCAAATAAAAAACGCTCAAAAACATGATTCAGTTATACAGTTAGTCAGATGCGAAGTTGATTCACGGTGGCTTTTGGGGGGTCCCAAACTCCATAGAGTATAATTAAATATTCAAACCGAATGAAAATTCCATCTCTTTTCTTTCATCCAGAATGTTTTCATTTCTCCTATCTTTCATCCAAAATATTTAAAAAATAATGTATTAAAATAAAATCAATTATGAGATATATCCCAAATAAAGTACAGCACATTCGGAATATATCCACATTCAAAGATATTTCAACAGTAATAAAGGCTTCTTGATGTTCCACTCTTATTACCATATAAACAAAACACGTTGACAGTAGCAAACGAACTTATAGAATGAAAGCAATGAATATAATTTTATACGATACACATCCTTTCAAATGTGCCTTGGCGGTTACCAACATAAAGCTACCAATCTAAAACGTATGGAAACTAAAAGTATCCATATTACTTCAGTTACAGATATCTGTAACAATGACAGTAGTATGTCAATTTTAATTACACCCTTAAAATTCGCAATTCAGAGACATATGGGCAAAATTATAGCACCTTGGAACAAGCGCTCAAGAAGAGCGAGAGGTACTAAACGTCCAATATTGTTCTGTTATTTATGGAAACGAGGACGCAAAATTGAACAAGTAAACAACCCACATGTATTATACGTAATATATTATAAGATAATTTTTTATCTATTACAGCGTCAATTTCAATCCCACGACTCGGTTGCGACAAATGAGTAAAGAGCATGCAGACTCATAATTTCAGTTTGCACTGATTTTTCCCTTGAGAAAGTTTGCACTAAATCCATTCTTCTTCATCCTTATTCAACACTTGGTGCCTACTTCAGTCAACGTGGGAAAAATATATAATCGAGATTCATGAAGTTCGCGGTGCAATAAACAGTGAACAATAGGGAAGTTCTACATGATAAGGGGATTAATTATAAGTCATTGTGTTGAATAATAGCAATTTAAGGGGGTACCTACTTCAGAAATGAAAAAAAAAATAGTTGGGAGAGCGAAGGCATTCCGGTGTAATATTTGCTCAAATATTAAACCATTTGTGTAGCGAAAAATATATATATTAAACCCCCCCTCAATATATCACTATTTACAATTTCAAATACATATTTCATCAAATAAAAATCCGTATGTATATTTAATTTATAAAAGGATTATCAAAATCAGATATGAATTTGTTTGAATGAGTTTTGAGGAAATTAGGAGAAGCTATTCCTCTAACAATGTCATCTAAATTAATCCTGAATTTATTGCCCGGCGACTCGTTGATGTTTCCAATTCTGTTGAAATTTCAAGATGAAAAATATGGATTATTAAATGGTTTTCTCCCCCAATCTCTGAAAATATCTATTAAATATAAATTTGTTATTTTGTCAATTTCTTCTGCGTAAGAAACACAAGATATTTGTCAGAAGCAATAAATCGAAAATGTTGCCTAACGAACAATAACGAAACAACATCAACGATGAAACAATCATTTCGTAACGTTTCGGAGTGACGATTCTCGATTTTCAGAATAGCAATACCAACAAAAAATAATTCTGAAGATTTTCGCTGTCTCAAACGAAGGAGTCTGATTTAGACTCAGAAACGTTACGAAATAGTTGTTTCATCGTTGATGTTGTTTCGTTATTGTTTGTTAGGCAACAGTGTTCGATTTATTGCTTCTAACAAATATCTTGTGTTTCTTACGCAGAAGCAATTCACAAAATAATAATTGTTGATTTAATAGATGTTTTTCGGAGTTTGGGAGAGAAAAAGAATATTTTAAAAATAAAAAATATGTAGTATAATTTGCACAAATGTAGGACATCATCATCAGCTGTAGACAGTTGGTATCTCAAATCCATCATACATGGATTAATTAAAATCAGCAATTAAATGCACTGAATCTTGGGATTTGATGGAATTCACCCAGAATTCATCAAATTTCTGGACAAAATGGCCTTGCATTGGTCATTTTCTTTCTATAATATTATTTTATATACTGGCAATTTTCCGACAGAATTCCACAAAGCGAAAGTCATAGGAATTTCAAAACGTGAAAAGAATTCTTCTGATTCTAGCAGTTATCGTTCCATTACTCCCATCAAACTACTAGATGTTCCTTTTAAAATTTTAGAAGGATTGATTCATTTTAGGATTGAATAGTTGTTAAAAACAATTACTAATGCACCTTCGTGCGAAATTTGCAACGGTTTTTCTTAATATCCGCTAAATGGGACGAAAACTTTCGACAATCTGCTAACTGAATGAGGCCCCCCAAGTAAATGCTCCTTAATTAACCGAAGTAACAACCGAAACTAAAGGAGTTTTTCCCTCAGTTTGTTTAGCGCAACCTAATATTACCCAGTCTATTTACGATTCAAGTGATGATATGATTTTATCATCATTGAATTTTGAAATCAGAACTAATTTAAACAGACAAATAAACAACCCATCTATTAATAATGGATCTTCGATGCGGTGTTAAAATTCGTTAATAAGTCCATTAATAGACGCAGGTTTATTTTCGTAACGTCTTTGGTCCCATATTATTCCAAGAAATCACGATGGGGAAGAACTCAAGTGAGATTCCCTTGTTTATTCACAATCGGTGAGTGATTCTTACGAACGGAGGTACTTTCATTTTTGTACCGTTGGACAGATTCGGCTGTGCTGTTAATTGAACTTCAGGCTGTGACGTTTTATGCTCAAATACATTATACATGACCACGGCTCAGGCGTTATGCGCCATTATTGTTTTTGTTGCTTCAGTGACCATCGGAAAATTAGTACATCCGTAGACGTTGTAAGAATGCCTTTAACATTCACAGTTAAACATTTGATTCACATACAAATGAGATATTTAAATGAGATTCATGACAGCGTTCGCGCATGCGCTGGCTACCGTAAACTTTCATCGGAGTTCATTTTAGGTTTATTATTTTCTCCTTTATAATCGTGTTGTGAAAAAATTTTTTTGCATCTTCTCAAACATCCACATTTTGGAAAAATTCGTAAAATGTTGTTGTTGTAAGTGGAATTTTCTCTCAAACTACAACTACGACAAAAATTCCGGAGATGTCCTTCGAGAATTGCTCTCTAATTAATTTATTTCAAGGGTTGAAAATCTGTCAAAAAATTTAAATAATCTTTAGAAGGACAAAAACAATATTTTTGATTTTTTTAATTTATTTATTACTAGCTGCCCGCCCCGGCTTCACACAGTTGAAATGCTGATACTAAATATACTACAGAATTTCTTTATATACAACGTTCACAGCATTTTTGTCGTTAGACAATACAAACATGTTTTATTTAGAGGTTACTCTTGAAAGAGCGACATATAATTGGCCATGTGAAAAACACTCAACGCTCAAATATAAGCCCGTAGCGTTGAAAGTTGGACCCTGCGATTTATTAATGGTCATTGCAAAATATATCTTTACCGGAAATTGTAGGCGTTTAAATTGGATCAGTAAATCCGATGGTATCAGAGGAATTCGGGGAATCGATACATCTATCCTGGCTGAGGCGAGCCTCACGCCTCACCATGTTATCTATGCGCCTCACGCTCTACAGATGATTCTCTGGCTCTCTGTATTCGATTTCTATCCCCATCCTGGCTGTGCCGCCCCCCGGTCGGTACCACCACAACTGCTATGTCCCTGCATTTTAAATCTGCAATATCTTCGAAAATATTAATTTAAATTACAAGCTGTAAAGGGCCATATTGATCAATATTAAATGCACAATGCATTTAAGGTACTTAATTTGATGAGGAGCAATGCTGTATTGCTTAAAATCGCTTCGAAATCAAGCCATTATTTCTAGTAGAATGTAGAGGATAAAAAATGGTTATTGTTGGTTATCCTTAAGAGATAGACATATACCATCGCGGACTTTTTTGTAGACCTTTTTGAGGTGTATCATACTGTACTACATTATTTTGATCTATCTCGTAGGTTTCAGCCAGCGTTTGCAATGTAAGCGCAAAAAAAATGTGTTTATTTACGACATCACATTAGAAACCTCTAAAATTATCAGTGTTTCTCTAATATATTATGGATGTATTATAAATATAAACCTTCCTATTGAATCACTCTATCTATAGGGACAGACAGACAGCGGGAAGCGACATTGTTTTATACTATGTAAGGAATTAGGCCAATACATTCATAGAAATATACAAATACACTGTATGAAAATGTTTTGTAATTACATGATTGACTTAACGCCTATAGTTGATGTTTACGGTTGAGATTTGCCGGGAAAGAGCAGAATGGAAGAATGCGAATTAATGATAAATGTGTCAAAGGCAAAGATTAAAAAATTAGGAGAGGCAGAAGTAACCATTGAGGGTATAATAGAAGGTAGTACAATAAAAATGAAATTTAATTACTAAAAAATCAAGTAATGATGCAGAAACTAAAAAGTATAGCAAATCAAAATGACAAATAGTGAATTTTATACATATAATTACTGTGTACAGGTTGATATACATAATATTCATTTCTAGATGTCCGTACATAATTGTTCTGATTGATATAAATTTTAAATTCGTTTGATAGATGATACAAAAATATGTTTATCCTGTTTTAATTATTTTTGGTATAATTAATTCAGACGAATAAGAAGAACAGATATAATATAAAATGAAATGAGTTTTTACATGTTTGAGGACTGATTGCTCATTATCACAGTAAAATGGTGAAAACTCATATTTAAAGTCCATGGCTGCATAGAAATTTCTCCACCAGGTGTCTTCCAATTCATACCTGAAGCAGTAATTATGGTTCAAAGCCACCAGATTATAGTTATTTTAACCATAAAAACAATCAACAAAATAACAGGAAATCAATAATGTCGAGTTATTTGGGATTATTCCTTTTAAATCCGAGGATAACGTATAATATAACCGAATAACAGTTCGTTACTAACTCGCAATGATTCGAGATCGACGTGATTAAAAGTAGATTATTCAACCAATACACATGGGTTTTTATCCTTGGGCTACAATTACGTTAAGCAGATTGAAGGAAGCCCGAAACAATTTTCGATAATGTGGTTAACTTTTGGCAACGGCTTCTCGTGCAAATGAATCGATTTCCTACGCTGTAAACGTAACATCAATGTTTAGTATTTATTTTCGAGATTAAGGGCCGGTTTCTGACACATTTGAATGGAGTTTATATTCAGTTTATCAACCGAATTCTATTGAATTGGACAGATAAACGGAAGATAAACCAGATGTTATATTCCTCAGAAACCGGCCCTTAGCAATTTTTCTTCTAATGATAGGAGATCCTTTGAAGTAAAACATGTACCACTTTTCACTTCTTCGTCTGAATCCACTAATCTTTTAACAATGTTTTTTTAAACTGGCCGACTTCTGACCTTGATAAAAACCGACACAACGTCTTATTAATTTTTACTCCAAATGAGCCGATTCTGTCTATTTATTAATTAGTCAAAAATCTCAAGTTTATGATGATTTTCGTGGCTATCAAGATCCAAACGAATAAATCGCCATTCATTGCCATTTTTTAAGATAATCACCGCACTCACAAAAAGCAATCACACGCTTATTATCGCTGACAATATCTCGTGAAATTAAAAAAAAAACCTGAATGAATTTCGGATAGCATAATCAATTCTGCCTTCAAGGTTTCCACCTGGCCGCTCATTTTTTACAAGAGACTTTATATTGGAATGCTTGACGTTATTCAAGGAAAACGCGAAATTAATGTTTCTCAATTGAGCTAAACGAGACTTTCGTAACAGATTCCATGCTTGTTATGATAATGGAAAACTAAAGACATATAGACGATGCCATACAGTCTACCGTGGTTGTTTTCACTTGTGGTATACGAATGATTTGCGTTTGTCCTTGGTTCGATTAGATTTATTATTTTTAATATATACAGTTTCAACGGATGAGTAGGTTTTCACGACTATTGATAGTAACGAATACACACCTAGAGCTCAGAGATAGAACATCATCTGCCTCCAAGGCATATCGTCAGTTATCTCCACCGTAATTAGAAAAACAGAATATCCGACAAGATAATACCAGGGGCCAATATTAAATCACCATATTCGAGATAACAAAAAATGAAAAAGAAGTAACGTTCAATAGTGTAATGAACTACCATGCCTGGCCCTTGGATCAGGCAAATCAGAAGGATAATCAAGCTATACTTGACTGAAATATCTAAGTTAACAGTGGCAAAGAGAGACTTGAATATCCGTGTTTCCAGTCTACAAATGGCTTCACAATTCTATATAAATATGAATTTATCTATTTTTACGAAGGTTTCTTCTGAACGAGGCCCAGAACGATTTGACGCAGATTTTATCAGTTTGAAACTACAAAACTAGAAATTTTTTTTTCTTTACTTATACTGAGGTTTCCTTATACAGTGTGGAAAAGCCAAATGGAATAAATTCATTATCTTGGTTACTGTACATATTTATGGAAAATCCCGAACACGTCAAATTCAAATTTGAAATTGTCATTTTTCTCCGTAAAAATGCGAATCCTACCTTCAACCCCCTTCAAACGACAGGTACAATCCCAAATTTTTGCGCGTATGTACTGGGGAACATCGCGTTATAGTTTTGCCCAAATGTCTGTAACTTTCGAATTTTTTGAAAAAAATGGTCTTAAACGATTAAGTTCGACTCCCCAATGAAGAATTCGAGGTCAAATTTGATTCTGTCCGGCCGGCCGTCCGTCCGTCCGGCCGTTGCCACGATAACTTGAGAACGAAAAGAGCTAGCGACTTGAAATTTTCAGGGTAGGTGGAGCATCCCAATACGACGGACAAGTTCGTTAATGGGCATAATCGGCCCAGCGGTTTCCGAGTAATAATTTTGTTTTCAACCAATATAAATCCGATCAAATTGAAACTTGGTGAGTAGTTGTAGAATATGAACCTAAGCACGTTTGTGAAATTTTGTGCGAATCGTATGGCTAGAAAATTATTAAAAAATATTTTTGTTGTCACGATAACTTGAGAACGGAAAGAGATAGCGGCTTCAAGTTTTCAGGTTAGGATGTGCACCAGAACGCGATATTTCAGTTTGATTATGAGCCTAATCGGCCAAACGGTTTTAGAGTTATAACCATCTAAAATTTTCTGAAATTTTGTGGTTTTTTGTTACTCATTAACTCGAAAAATACTGAACCGATTGAATTCAAACATGGCTATTAGTTGTAGAATGCCAACGCGGAAATGTTTACAAAATTTGGTGAAGATAGCATTTGTAGAAAATTTTGAATAAATCATTGAAAATAAAAAAAAAATTGTATATATCAGTAACTGATCGTTTGAAATTGCTGAAATTTTGCAAGAGCCTTCATAACCTAACTCTACTACCAATTTTCAAGTTTTAATACGATCGGTTAAATATTGTTGGAGATTCGAGCATTCTTGTGTGAGTTCAGTAGATGGGTGACCGTTGCCTCGATAACTTTCGAACGAAAGGAGATAGGGACTTGCAGTTTTCAGGGTAGGTTGCGTATCCGAAAGGGAGAGTTGAGTTCGATTTTGGGCATAATCGGTCTAATGGTTTCCGAGTTATACCCACCTGGAATATTATTTCCTTGATAACTCAAAAAATAAATATTCGATCGAATTGAAGTTTGGTAACTAGTAGTAGAAAATCAACATAAAGACGTGTTTAAAATTTTGTAAGAACCGTACCCCTAGAAAATTTGTAAAAAATGACGCAAAAAAAATTTTAAGAACCGTACCCCTAGAAAATTTCAAAAAAATCACGAAAAAAAAAATTGGTTCAAGCACTGACGTGAAGTCAGAAGCTTTTGCGCGTATGTTCTATTGTCCATTCTTCTGTATTGGACACCCTTAATCGAATTTACCATGGTAAATTATGTTGTCCATTCTCCTGTATTGGACACTTAATTCGATAATTTTGTCCATAAAATTTCTACTGGCGGTATCTATCGGCGAAAACTAAAGCAGAACAAAATCCTTGTATTTTGACAGTATTTGGACCGCAATTCGGCCGAAAATATGTCAAAGAGTGTCTTCACCATGTATTCTATGCATCTATCTCTCTTTGAAAATACGTCGTACAAAGCGTTGTATTTCGCGCTGTTTTTCCAGCATGAAATCGTAGAATTCCACGATGTGATCGATAGATAAAATATAGTATGCGTGCAACGGAATTTCTCATTGAGGAATTACTGTTTTCTTTCTCCATTAAGCACCGTTTCCACGTGCATTTCTCGGGGATAAGTAGATGTTCTACTCCCGTCGCAATTTTTCTCGTACTTTTAAGCGAAACAGTAATGGACTAATTGTTGGAATAGCTGTTGGCTCGACTGGAATTCGAGTTTCTTCGATTCAGAACGTCCCGGGGATACCGTGAATTATAGTTTTTTTTTTCGAGTGGACGATGCCCGACTAGCGGTCACTTAAGTGGTCAATCAAATCGTAGCCCAGAGAGCAGCTCTACGACAGTGATTTAGATGTTTATGAGACATCTTTCAGCGGAGAAATCACTTTTTTCTTCCGGCATTACCTGCCTGATTGCCCGCTCTAAATTGATGATAAGAGTAGAAAATTGTGACCAACATCATAAACGATCCTCTTCTCTAAATGGATGTTACTCATTGAAGACGTAGTTATTCCGCAATTTGACCGGTTAGACCAGCGGGTTCAAGGTGTAGTTAAGGAGTTAATTCAGTTAATAATAATTTGTAACTCATAGAAACAGCATTGGAGTTGCTACCGCCAAGATCACACTCATTTTCTTCTTAGAAATAATTTTAGTGGTCTGAATTTGATAAAATTGAGTGCAAAAATTTTAACAGTAATAAAACCTGTTGAATCTTTCTGGTTGGGGAGATTTATGAATCGGTAGCTTTAGCTTGCTCGTTCATTGAGTGGTAAATGGTGTTCATTGATTTGTAATGTGAAATCTATGATTTGATAAAGCTTTGTAGTAGGGGAGCCCAAGCGGGGATTTTGGGATTTACTACAACGCGGCAGATTAATATATAGGGGGATACCTTGTACCTGGTTAAGTTTTTCCACCAAACATGAGCCATATATATATGGCCGCCCGCCAAGGATAAAGCATCAGATTAGTAAAAAAAAGTTGATCATCGGAAATTCTCGAGCGCGTCAGATTAAGGTAGGGTGAGTTAGTTACATGCTAAAAAGTGTATATTCCATTAATCTGACAATTTGAGAGTGACGTAAAGAAGGGGGAGGGTTACAAAGTTGTAAAAAAAAAACGACATCTTGACATTCTCGAGCGTGGTAAATTTTTTTTTTATTTTGAAGGGAATAATGCAAGAGTTACGAAAAATATATAATCTGACGATTTTCACAAGCCGAAGTAATAAAAATTAATTGATAAAGTTGAATGCGTGCAGCTATGCCATGCCTATATTCCCCCTCTCCGTCTTTCTATTCTCCTCTCTCTCTTTCTCTATCTATTGTTCTCTCACTCCGTCCCACTCCGGAAGAGGATTCTACTGATGAAGATGATTAAAAAAAATACCCTTAAAAATTAAATTTTGTATAATTATTATTTTTATAAATATTCTCCTCAAAACAACACAAGCTTTTTCATTTGCACGCTATTTCCTGAGCTTTTCGATTAATTAAGTTCAATGATTTAAAAAAATAAAAAATTTTTTTTATTGTCAGATTTAGCGAATCCCTCCAGACAATCGTCAGATTAAGAGACAGCACGTCTAGGCCATATTGATGAACCACATATATCTTAATCTGACGCGCTTGAGTATTTCTAAATGGCGATTTTTTTTTTGCATATTCTAATGATGACCACGAGTTTGCGTTACATCCCAATCGTCAGATTATCATACAAGAGCATCTTTTAAGGTTCACTTAACACCCCCTTAGAAAATCTGACGAGCTCGATAAAAAAATTTTTTTTTTCATTTTCAACCCTTACGTATGATCACCTCCATCATGGAAACGGTCAGATTAACATATGTACATGTTTCAAAATACGTAGGACACAGATGCTATCAATATCTGACGCGCTCGAGTATGTCCACGTAACGGTTTTTTTTTTACATTTTTGAAAATTTATATCAGCTCACCCCACCGATGAACAGGTATATATTATATAACATTTTTTTCTTCTTATCATCTAAGCTTGACAACCCAATAGCTCTCTATGAAGCTCGAGTAAATCCCGAATTAGCTACCTGGGCTCCCCTACTATTGGGAGTACTTATAAATAATGAGGTTTATTCGAGTAATCATTATCCCTTTTCACAAGAATCCACGGGTTCTTCATAAATGATGAATATAGTTTTTTTTCAAATGGAATGCCCCTTCTTTTATTTCAGTTAGTAATTCTGAAATCTGAATTTCTGAAATAAAAAAAATGGGCATTTGAAACAACTGAAAAAAAAGAAAAACCGGTAGATTGTTGTGAAAAATGATTATGATTACTTGAATAAACATAAATTTCTATAGATACTCCCATAGATACAAGGCGTCAAAGTAAAACTGTTAGATGTCAAAATTTTTCGTAAAATATCTCCAAAATGACCAAAGATGGCCACATATGTGGTAGAATAAACAGACCTTATTTTTCGAAGAGGAATCTAAATTTGGAATGAAAAATAAGGGTTGCCATTTGAGATAAGGAAATTGACAGCAACTTCCTATAACCGGAAGTGGTAAAAAACTGCCAATATTGAAAAATAATTGTTCAAAATCGAGCACCTTTGTGTGTGAATTTTTATGAACTTATCATTTGTATTTTCTCATATAAGGCTAATTGTCCCATTAAAAGAGCGACTCTGTATAGCCATGCACTTACGATCATGTTAGGATTGATAACGTCTTTGATTACAAACGCTCATGCATAAAAAAAAAGTTTTATTTTACTACGAGCTCATTTTTTAGCATAAAGTAATTCATTAAAGGATACTGTGGGAGGTACATTCATTATTATATGGTTTCTGATTGGGTTTTCTCTCCCAAAATCTGAAAAATATCTGTTCAATAAAAATTTATTATTTTGTTGAATCTGCGTAATAAACACAAGATATTTGTCAGAAGCAATAAATCGAACAATGTTGCATAACAACAACGTTTCGGAGTCTAAGTCTGACTCCTTCGTCAGACACTTAACGAAAATCTTATTTTTTCTTGTTACATCAACAAAAAATAATTCTGTCACAATTGTGACAATTCTCGAATTTCAGAATAGCTACATCAACAAAAAATAATTCTGAAGATTTTCGTTAAGTGTCTGACGAAGGAGTCTGATTTAGACTCCCAAAAGGTTACGAAATTTAGTTGTTTTATCGTTGATGTTGTGTCCTTATTGATTGTTATGCAACATTGTTCGATTTATTGCTTCTGACATATATCTTGTGTTTATTAAGCAGAATCAATTCACAAAATGATAAATTTTTATTAAAAAGAAATGTTTTTGGGAGAGAAAACCCAGAAAGAAACCATTTTTTAGTAAACTTTAATTTTGAATTATTTTAGCATTGTCTTGTTTTTTTCGAAAATAAAAATGAAATGAAGAAAGTTAAAAACTATAAGGCTATAGGTATTTTATTTTAGAAATATGTATTTTGCATTTAGTATTCAGTACAAGATGAAAAACTATTTTGTATTTGAAATACAAAATATTTGTTTTTAAATACATTTCATAAACTATTTAGCACATCTCTGAAAATATTCTCATCTTCTCCGGCAGTGTATGGCTTCATTATCATATAATTTCTGGTAAGATTCCATGTTACGTCTCGAAATGAAGAATGATCAAAGTTTTTTTCTGATGAATCAGAACAAGATAATTCGATCTTCACTATACATTGATGGAAATGACTATCATCAGACTTCTGAACTCCGCTGTAACCATTAAAGTAACGGTTTCGATTCTGACGCAATAATAAGTACATAATTAACTTGAATGAAATGTCCACATTTGAGATACTGAAAAGTGGTCGGGCTATTTCACTCTAAGAAAACGGCACTAATGATAATGAAAAAACAGTTCACCAAAACGGGCAAGCTTGATGCAACATAAAATATTCGATAATTGAAAACCACATTTAATAGAAATGTTGGTATTCCATCAAACAATATCGGAATGGTTGCGAAATATGATTAAATTGAATTAGATCCAAATTCTTCGAAGTCGATCACAAGATGAAGACAAGAAGTATGATAGATTGTCATCGATTTCGCGGAACCTTTCCCACCTGAAATGTCATTGAAATGAGAAATTTCAGGGGAACTGTTGGTAATATCAATTTGAATCATTCTTTCTTGATTCTCAGAACTATTATTGTCGTTCTTTCAATTCGGCTTGAATCTTACCCTACAAATATAAAGTCGTGAAACAATTTCGGAATGGCTGAGAAATATATTGGAATTGAAGTAGATCCAAATTCTTCGAAGTTGATCTCAAGATCAAGAAAAAAAGTATGAGCGTCATCCATTTCGAGGAACGTTTTCTAACC
This sequence comes from Halyzia sedecimguttata, assembly GCA_937662695.2. Classification (NCBI taxonomy): domain Eukaryota; kingdom Metazoa; phylum Arthropoda; class Insecta; order Coleoptera; family Coccinellidae; genus Halyzia; species Halyzia sedecimguttata. The sequence goes on along the minus strand of OW569420.2, from coordinate 19,625,798 downwards.
GAAATCTTATTGAAATGGGGAATTTCTGGGAAACTGTTGGTAACATCAATTTGAATCATTCTTTCTTGGTTGTCAGAAAACGTTAGGATTATTGCTACTCTTTCAATTCAGCTTAACGGAAACCGTTTGGACGATTATGCTCAGTCGCTATCTCTTTCGGTTCGGAAGCTATCGTGATAACGGCCAGAATCAAATTTGACCTCAAATTCTTCATCAGTGAGTCGAACCTAATCACTTGAGACCATTTTCGGCCAAAAATTACAGACATTTGGGCAAATCAACGTGTTATGCGCCTGCACACTTTATCAGCTATCTTTTCCAAGATTTTCGCAGAGGTAAAAGTTGGACGTCTCGGTAAAATTAAGCTGCTAACGAGTATTGATCGTTTGCAAAAAAGCCCACGGCTCCTGCACTAGATCCCTTTTGGCGCTCTTGTTCCTCGGAACAGAGTGCTTATCAATTTGCCCAAATGTCTGTAATTTTCGAATTTTTGGCTGAAAATGGTCTTAAACGATTTGGTTCGACTCACTGATCTAGAATCCGTGGTCAGAATTGATTCTGTCCGACCGGCCGTCCGTCCGTCCGGCCGTTAACACGATAACTCTCGAACGGAATGAGCTAGACAGTTGAAATTTTCAGAGTAGGTTTGAGGGATAAATATCTCGGTTAAGTTCGTTATTGGGCAAAATCGGTCTGATAGTTTCGGAGTAACGAAAAAACATATTTTTGTTACAATACAACTTTTGAATTCAAATTTTTTTAAGATGGAGTTTCATCATAAGAATCCATTGTTATCATTTTCAACTCAACAAGCTAATACTTTCGGAGATATGATGTTTCAAAGTTTCAATATTACATCGTAAGTTCTGTATTCACAGAATGTGAACACAGAATCTGTCATCTTTTCTAGCTATTAAAGATTGTCAATTCGTATATTTTCTATTGGAAAGCAAGTATTCGATTCTTGAATGTGTGATTATATACAAGACTGTTCTGATGTAGTTTATGGAGGCAATAGCAAAGAAGAACATAATGGAATCATCAAAAGAAATTACTGTTCGTTGACCACTGAGGTTAATATTACCTTTTACTTCCTTAAGTAGTGAGACATGTTCCTATATACAGTATTTTCATAATGTTGCTTGCAGAAAAATACTGGAATATGGATCTACATTGTGTATCAATCATTTTTTCTTGAGTTAAGGTTCATAATACAGAAAATAATGTGTTAGTGGTATGATTTATTAAATTTCAAATTATGAAAAGAGGATAGTATTTTATTAATATATTTTGAACTATTAAAATAATTGTAATCCACTACCTACTCAAATATCAGGAATAAATGGACCATCTGCTATGATTGTCTCCAGCCTTGCTCTAGACATTTCGATGATACTTTCCTTAGGTATTTCGAGTATTGAAAACTATGCACTGAGTGTGAGTTGCAACAACCCATTCCATGAGGTTGAATCGTTGCAGATTACTCCTTAAATCTTGATAAATAGATTTAATGACAATTTTTAAAGCATTGAAGCATTGTAGATTGCTCTTTTTTTTTAAGATAATTTTTGAAGCATTTTTCTTAAACGACACTTTTTTAAATTTAATTTCTTTCATGGTGCTGTTCTATCATAGGAATCCATTGATATCTCTGAGAAACCAATACTTTCGGAGATAATTTGTCTGTTTGAACAAGAGCGCCAAGAAGCTTCTGTCGACAGGGCTTGAACCAATTTTTTTGATGAAAAGAATCGAATCTGACCAAAAAAGTTGTATTTTCTTGAGTAAACCGGACGTGCTGACTTATAGTAGAACATATGTAATCTTTGTTACATTTCATCGTCCGTTTAAAAGCGCCATCGTGATGATTTAGAAAAGGAGGTTGGGTTCCTTAAGGCCACCTCAAGCGCAAAGATACCTGAGGATTTCCGGCTGTCCTTCCAAGATCTGTATTTGGCGATACTAGTTCAGCATAGCGTTTTATTAACTGTTTAGAACGAGTTAAACAATTATAGAGACGAACGGTCGCAGCACAACGAGGGGTACGATAATGTGATTTTGCAACATGACAATGCTCGACCCTTGCAAACGTTAAAAAAAATAGCGGAAACAAAGATGCACGCCTATGTAGTTCGATGACTTTTTGCTGTACTCACAAGATGAATCTACGCTAATGAAGTATCGTAAAGCTGAGTCATGACGATCTCCGGAGCCATGTGAAGACATGCACTTACCACGATCTTTACGATGTGGCTTTGACGATTTTCTTGTGTTTTAAACATTCAATCCAATTCAAAAACCCCCTCGTTTTTATCGTGTGTGTGTGTGTGTGTAACTGCGAGAACAGGTATAACAGGTGCTCGGCAGATTGCGTAGGTTCCTCAAGATTAGTAATCTGTTATGATTTATTAATGAATTGATTTGTACATGGCTTTGATCGGTGACAGCGAAGCTATACGTATGTTCCTGGGAATGATTGATTCGTATGCGAGTTAAACTGTTACATGATGTTTCCAATTCAAATTTCTCTTCTGTTAGAAATGGGACCAGACGCCGTAGGGAAGGAACCATGGATCGCCTTTAATACGTACATAAATACGTTACCCTTTGTTCTTGATCTATACAGCGTGTATCCGGCTCATACACAACTTTGTGTGATTTAATTCAATGATAAGAATGTTTGTCTTTTATTTCAATTTGGAAAACAACTGTCGCCATCAGGAGCCCATCTAGGTACTGAACTCGCCTAAGGCTATTTCCAAGAATATAAATCCGACTGTTAAAACAATAGTCCAAAAAAAAAACTGGTCCAGTCTTCGGCCGAGAATGGTCTCAAACGATTAGTTTCGACTCAAATAAATACATTTACTGTAGGGTCTAGGGCTTCACACGAAAGCGAGATTTTTCTCGTCTCGTCTCGGAAAAGCGGAACGAGACGAGACGTTTTGAAAAATATTATGGGCGATACCGAGACCACATACAGCGCAATCCAAGAGTCTCGTTTTTAGTCTCAATAAGTTCCTATTCGAAAAATTAGAAAACATGGAGATCAATATATTTTACAAAATATCAACTATTCTAACTATCTGTGAAATATTTTATATTAAACTTCTTGACTGTTCTTATAGATTCTTATAGTAACGTATCTCTTATCATAAATATCTATCCTTGCAGATGCTTATATTTTAGGTTTGAATGTGTTTTTTTCAAGATTGATTTTTTACTCTCGGTGAGTATATCTGTCTATAAAATAAACTACTGAGTAATAAACGTGTTTACTATTGAAATGATTTCTTTGGCTCGAAAATTTCTGCCTGGAAGATCGCCTTATTTACTACAGATACATACAGTAAACTTTTCTTATATACGACTCGACCTTTTTGGACACCCACAGAAAACAATTGAATATGAAGAGTTTCTACTATAATTACCATATGTATATTTTGTCTATATTATACATCGATCGTTCTAGAAATACACGATTTTTTAAAGATCTTACGATGATTGAGATTATTTTCCAACAAAAAATAGAATTCACAACCATAAAAAACTGATCCCATTATGAATTCAATACTTAATGGACTTCTATTGCCACTAAATCCCAATGCTTTTAAAATTTCATCTGTATTTGAACATCTGTTTTTTATTGTGCTCCTTGTAGTGAAGATGTGAACAATTATTGTGTACATCTGTGGAAGTACATATAATAAAACTGGTAAAGAAATGAAAAATGAAGCTATGCAATGTTTCGAAAAGTGTTATGAGGAATACGACAAGAACGCCCTCAATGATCTTCCCACTGGGAAGGTATTCATTGAAAACGATACCAATTTGTCATCATTAGCAAGCACGCCAAAGCAGATTGACCTCACGTCAGCATTTTTAGCTTTTTAACTTCATTCATCGTGAAGTTAATCTGCATTGGCGCGCTTACTGATGACATGATTATGATTATACTGACTCTCCTAGTTCTTCCCCAAGGAGAACGCTCAGAAGCTGATAGGAGCTTGGGCGACTCAGGAGAATCATTTGTGTTCTTTTCCAGACTTTGTTACTGTATCCTTACGTCAGCATTACTGTTAATTTTTGACCCAACAGTGAATGGTAGCCAGTACCTTGTTGACTGATTTTGATTATACTGACCCTCCTTTATTTTCAAAAATATCTGTATAATGCAAACTTTTAGCCGACAATGCCACTATTATATTTGTCCTACGCACCGAAATGAATTCAATATTCATTCTACATATGTAGTAGATCACTTTCATAACATGATATATCAGTGATCCTGATTGAATATCGAATAATTCATGGAATTCATGAAAGTGAATAACTTTTTACTAGAGGTAATTAAATCGTAGGGATTGTCTATAAAGATTAATTGCTTTTTGTGGCATTTCAAATGAAATCCCATTGCTTAGGAAAATTCATAATAGATATCCCATTTGCACCTGTTGCACCTGCAGCTAGACAAATATGAAATCACCGAAGCATTTGTTAATGATTATGAGGTTGGATAACCTTGAGGAGCACGCGATGATTTTCACGAAACCCGTATAAAATCTTACTGAAGTATGAACTGTTTGATTGCCAAATCATCGTACTAAAAAATATTCCAATTACAAGGAGAGCCTTCGGAAAAAAAAAACAGAAAAGGTGAACTCATTCATTATTTCACGAGTATTGTATGAAACAGCTGAATCACTGTGCATAAAAGAATTGGAATTCGTCATCGAATTATGTTGATGGCATACACATAATCCGAAACCAACGTCGCCGCGCGCCTTTGACCATGTCGAAAATAATTCAATACTATTCATCAGTGAAGCTTTCGATATCACAGATTGCAGGATAGAAGAAAGAAGGACTAATGAGTACCCTCAGAATGGAACATGGAATACCAAGAAGGTTCTTTGCTCAATTAATTGAAAAAAACCACTCGTGTCCGAAAGATCTAATGTCGATTGTATTTGACCTCGGTGCTTACTAGCAAGTGGTCTTAAGCGATCACCAGGCAGAAATCATCTGCAACAAAGCGATCAAATCTGATACAGATGGACCATCAGGAAGAAAGGAGTAGGCATTAATATTATTGTTAGGAGTGGGATCAGTTAGCTAGGGATCGGCCTTTCAATACTGCTACCATTTTGTTGTTTTGTTGTTCTTTCTCCAGAGGGTTGTTTAATTTTCCAACTCCTTTCACTGGATGGCTGCACTACAGTGGTCTTCCCCAAGTCCACAGAGGGGATTAAGAACAGGTGAAATCCTTTAACCAACTTCTTCAGCCTTTCCATTTCCTTCAATGCCACGAAAGAGAGTCAACTTATTGCCTCTAGCCTTTATGATATTACGGAATTGCCAGGAAAACAGGAAGCAGTAGCTGGTAGCTACAGATTGAGCCACCAGGAAGGAAGAGTAGGCATAGGAATGTATGGCCCTCAGTGTAGGGAAGAACTGCACATGACACGTCCACAATGATATTCTGGGCGGGAAAGAAATTTAATCGTTACAGGCAATATGATGTAATTGAGATGCGACCATTGTATGTTGAAGATCATGTAGAACTAGTTCTGGTTTTGGTATATGCTCACCAGGGTGTTGAGATATGACAGAAAAAAGGGCACCCTATCTATCTCAAGCCACGAATACAGGTTTTATGGCTTCTCAGTGGTCACTATGGGGTGAGGTACAACCTTCAGCAGATTGGTTAATCAAACTGCTGATCCTTGTAGGTAATGTCAATCGGACACCGAGTTCAATATGTAAATACTTTGCAATTGGAAAGAGCGTTACTCATGAGTCATGAGACTTGCTCTCAGAGGATTCACATCGATACCTGTCGATATTCGAGGCAAATCTTGAGTTTCGCGTAGGAGATAAATGATAGGACCAAGATAACGTACAAAGAATCTTATAGGTCGCAGTACAAGCAGGTTTCTGAATCAAAAGGCGTCCTCTAATCTAATCTGATTAGTAGAAACATAGATTTTCATTTAACCTGTGGGTAAAGGTGATATATTGATTCATATCAAGTAGACAATCCTAGTGGATTATCATAGATTGGAGAAGAGACCTCTTTAGGAATATTTCTGAGTTCAACATTCCCTAAGGTGTGAAAATTGGTGGTAGAAATAACAAAAATCATCGCACCAAATTTCTTTTTTTTTTTGTCAAGCTGAATCCAATTGTTTCACGGTCAATAGTACGTTGGTTATGAGAAAATGTTATGGTGAAAAATTTGATTATAGACAAATAGTTAATATAATAACAATTCAGAATAGAATCGGCACATTTGGATCAGGAAATATTAAACCCTCGAGTGTTTTCTATTACTCAATTACATCCCTGATCTTAAGATTATTCAAATCAAACAATTAAATGCGATAATAATAAAAGGTTCTTGGTCTTGACCACTCATAAAGTGATGAACATAAATCGTAGCTTGCATCCCAACTGCTCGATTCAAAGAATATACCTTCCACGAGCGCAGGGAGGCAGAGGTTTGCAAATTTTGGAATACCAAGACCATCAACAAACGTTGGAAATGGCAATAAGGATATTGAGAAGTGAAGATCGCTTCTAAAAATGGTGTATCATCATGAAATTAGGAACCATGGAGCTTTCCTATTTACGGCTGGTCAGAGAGCTTTGGAGAAGCTCAGTATAACTGGAATATCCATCAATCATGAGCAAACAGGAACACCTATCATGTCAACAGACCAAAGAAGAGTTGGCAGAGAGATAAGATAGGCACAACTGAAGACATTACTCGAAGATCACATGAGCAAACAGCTGCACTCCATATATTTCAAGAGTTTGAAAGATCAGGGCCTGTTGGAAGAATTATGCCTCGCCTCTTTGAGTCCGCTGGGCCCAAGTCGGAAACCGAGGGATTTGATATGGCTTGATAAATACAAGATGGTATAAAAAGAACATCATGAAAGTGGACACCCCCACAACGTACAGAGCATGCCATTGCCACCAGGAAATGGTTATGCACATTCTGTCTGCTTGCAGAGTCCATACTCCATCAGGATATGTGGAAAGACACAATGCGGCACTCCGAATTCTCTACTTCCATCTGAGAGAGGTTAATGGTATAGACAACGAACCAGTGCTACCATATGTGCCTATGGAGATTGAAGCAGTTGTTGAAAATGACAGAGCTCGCGTCTACTGGAACTATGCGATTCCAACAACTCGACACATTCACACTGTAAAGAAAGATATAGCGCTGCTGGACAAAGAACTCAAGGAATTTTTTGTCGTCGAATTTTCCTCCCCCGCTGAAAATAATGTGTACAGACGAGGGAAAAATACAAGGATATAATGTTCGAACTGGGAATCCTGTACCCAAGGCATAAAGTTAGGATGGTCGTTCTAATAAAGGGATGCCTAGGCGGAATGAGAGCGAACTACGTGGCAGAGTTGATGATTTCAGCCTGTAGATGCCTGGCCGAAGGCAGAATGCAGAAATAAGTATTGCTCGGATCACTTCGAGTCATCAGGTCACATCAACTGTGAATGACGCTTGCAGCTCATCTCTTTTGCCAAGGGACGCTGTAAGGGCAGGATGAAGAACTACGAGAGGTTTTTTATTGAGTAACCAATCAACAACTCTCACACTCCGTCTGGTATAGTACTATCCCGATATTCGTTGACAATTTAATTAAATTGTATCAATTCAGTTTCATAGAATTGGTTTCCAACCATCTTCATTTCCTTAAACTACATCCTCTTATTTTTCTATCTTCCTCTTCGGATTTTATGGAATGTTATTATTTTTTTAGACATAAAATTGAAACATATTTTGAACTGAGGGATACTGAAGAAAATTTTATCGCTATTATAATTTGTCATTAGTTTGATTACGAGAACGAGAAGATGATAATATTTTTGATCATGGAACATCAAGCTATTTTTTCGCTTTAAATAAAAGGGGAGATAATTAGACAGTTTTGTGAAATAATTATTCTTTGTGTTGAATTGGCAGCACTTTCCCAATCGTATCACTGGATGAAACCTACTGGAATTTATTTCAAATTATCCTTGGCGATGACAAATTTCGGAATACTCGCCAAAAACAATTCGGAATTTTCGCTTTGTATATTTCGTTCATATGATATGTCATGATGACATATTAAACTATATCGTAAATTTTTCCTGCTCATTTTTTCATTATTTTACACAATACAAAGTAAAAACATGCATCTATGGGAGATGATAGCCCTACATAAGGGCCCTGTAGCGGTCTTCGAACATCTGAAGTTCTGAATAATCATCACTTGGACTGGCCAGATCTGGTTTTGAAATTAGACCCGCCTGGCCTTACGAGCAACAATTTCCTTTTTGAATTCAATATTGAAGGGATTTCTAAGATCAATATCTTTGAGAACTAGCGGAGGCGATTCTTCTCCAAGAGATCCCATGCGCCAACAGAAGAGTATATTTGTGAGAGGAGACTTTTGAAAGGTTATGTATTATTTTTAGTTTGTTCGTTCTTCTCCTCTTGTCTTTTCATTTTTCAGGTTGAGTTTTTGGGTACCTTGGAGAAACCTCTCCGTTTTTTGACGAAGGAGTCGATATTGAAGAAATAAATGCCAACAATATTTCTAAATTTCAGCAAATTTTGTGCACAATAGTTACAAATCACAACACTTACGGGGAGACAGGGTTTTTTGCTGAGGTTTTTCCCTAAGCTCTTGTATCATACGCAGAATTGTATGGTACCCCGTTACACCAACCTCTGCTAACATATAAAACTCTCAGTCAAAAGAATATATATATATATATATAATTCAATAATTATTTTTAGCCGACGGATAGCAACTATTTGCATCGTCCACGAATAAATGCATCATTTGAATGTACAATTCTCCTACCGATTATTCACGAATAATTTGCAGGCATCATTACATCGCTTCCACTTATTTATTTTTCAATACGTATCCTGTATGTTTACCGTTGTGCTCCATGGCATCAAATTTACAATATTATATTTCCGTTGCTCAATCGGATGCTTGCAAAGCAGAATTATAACTAATAATAGTTTGGTAAGAAATTATTATATGTATTTGTGTACATTTATAACCATTATTTCACACTTATTTGAAAATAAATTGATCGAGATTCCTCAACATCCTTGCTTATATTTGACGAGGAAACGGATTATTTACGAGTTTGAAATAATAAATGCCTTCTTTATGTGGGTGTTTTCGCGGGACTGCAGCTATTTTGCAAATTATTATACAGGGTGATTCACGAAGACCGTTCGTTAGAATATTTCGAAGAAATACTCGAGATAAACACTTGAAATTTTATAGTTAAGCTTTCTTAGGAGAGATGAATTCTTGGAAAAAATTTCAGATTCGTTCGACTTTCGTTTTTTAAACGTGATACCCAGTGTTTTTCATCCATAATCAGCTGACCGATTGAATTCTACATTGTTTTAATGTGTCACTTACATATTATTCTCAGAAAATTCTCGTCAAACCTGGGCTTCATTCCAATGTTAATAACTTGTAGATTTTTGAATGAAAATTGCTAATTTTCTAGCTTCTATCAGAAGACATACCAATGCTTCTCAATCGTTAATTAAAAATTCAATCGAACATACAGGGTGTTTCTACTTCAATGTCAAAATCATTACAAAAACCTCAAAACTAATTTTTTTTTCAAATGAGAACCCTTTTTTTTAATGTTCAGCTGGAATCTGCGTTAAAAAATAGAGTATTTTTTATAAAACATACTACTGCTTTACTTACCGGATCTCACGGGAAATAAACATTTTAGAGCAGTAGCATGTTTTATAAAAATTGGTTCAAACCCTGTGGACAGGATCTTTTTGGCGCTCTTATTCAAACAGACAAATTATATCTCCGAAAGTATTGGTTTCTCAGAGTTGGGAATTATATCAATGGATTCCTATGATAGAAATGCATCATGAAAGAAATTAAATTTAAAAAAAGTGCCGTTTAAAAAAAATGCTTCAAAAATTATCTTCAGAGAAAAGAGCAATCTACAATGCTTCAATGCCTTAACGCTTCCTAAATTGTCATTATATTTATTTATCAAGATTAAATGAGCAATCTGCAATGATTCAAGCTCTTGGACTGGGTTGTTGCAACTTACACTCGGTGCATAGTTTTCACAACTCGAAATACCTAAGGAAAGTATCATCGAAATGTCTAGAGCAAGGCTGGAGACATTCATAGCAGATTGTCCATTTATTCCTGATATTTGAGTAGGTAGTGGATTACGAACAAATTATTTTAATATTTCAAAATATATTAATAACATACTATCCTCTTTTCATAATTTAAAATTTAATAGTCCATACCACGAACACATTCTTTTCTGTATTATGAACCTTAAATCAAGAAAAAATGACTGATACACAAGTGTAGATCCAAATTTCAGTATTTTTTTGCTATCAACATTATGAAAATACTGTATATAGGAACATGTCTCACTACTTAAGGAAGTAAAAGGTAATATTAACCTCAGTGGGCAACGAACAGCAATTTCTTTTGATGATTCCATTATGTTCTTCCTTTCTATTGCCTCCATAAACTGCATCAAAACAGTCTTGTATATATTCACAAATTCAAGAATCGAATACTTGCTTTCCAAGAAAAAATAACAACTACAATTGACAATCTCTAATAGCTAGAGAAGATGACATTTATGAATAGTGATCACAGACAGATTATGTGTTCACATTCTGTGAATACATAGAACTTACGATGTATTATTGAAACTTTGAAACATCAAATCTCCGAAAGTATTAGCTTGTTAGAGTTGAAAATGATAACAATGGATTCTTATGATGAAAATGCATCTTAAAACAATTTTAATTCAAAAGTTGTAATGTAAAAAAAATATTTTTTTTTCGTTACTGACAGAATCGATTTCGACCACGGATTCTTGATAGGTGAGTCAAACCAAATCGTTCAAGACCAATTTCAGCCAAAATTTCGAAAATTACAGACATTTGGGCAAATTGATAAGCACTCTGTTCCGAGGAACAAGAGCGCCTAAAATACAGTATTTTTTAACGTAGATTCCAGCTGACCAATAAAAAATGAGTTCTCATTAAAAAAAATGAGTTTTGAGGTTCTTGTCATGAATGACTTTGTCATTGAAATAGAAACACCCTGTATGTTCAATTGAATTTTCAATTAAAGAAGGAGAAGCATTGGTATGTCTTCTGATAGAAGCTAGAAAATCACGAATTTTCCTGCAAAAATCTCCAAGTTTTATGAGAATAAAGGCGCGCAACTAAATTATTGGGAAATGGCGGAATTAAATACATTACTCAATCTATTCTAAAGAGAGAACAAATTTATAAAAGCGGTACAAATAAATTATTATGAATGTTTACAAAGTGTTCGATTGTGTACCCAGTTTCAAATAAGCAGTAAGAAGAAGAAGAAGAACAGAAAGAATCATTGACACAGTGTTGCATTATATCGCACGGCGATGGCAGTTATTTGTAAGAAAGAATAACGTTTTTACATTTCAAAAACAAGTTATTCAAAATTATTTACAGTACATCAATTCACTCTCTAGGAAGGACTATCAGAAGAGTCATTTTGAGATCAATAATTTGTTTCTGAATGATCTATTCGTGATCGTGATAAGACCAGTAGATAATCTCTGTCTGTTATTAATCAAGGATCGAATTCGAGATTAGGGCCTACGCTGGTTCGTGATTTCAGTCAAGTTTGATGATCCCAATGGCACGAGCCTGTAAGGTGGAGATCATTATTTCATCAACAAAGTACCTTGCAATTCTTGCTGTGCTGAATCATGACTATCTCCCCTTCAATGCTGGCTCATTCAATCATCAAATTACACATGTTATTTTTATTAAATGCACTCGGCGGCGATCATAGTAGCAGCGATAATTTTTGTCACGTGCTATGTTTAAACAATCAAATGTCATGAGCACCTTTCGGAATCGTAATGATGTCGTTTTTTATGTTTTATTCAACTTCGATTCCGTCTTTGTCCGAGCTATACATGCCCATAATAATTGTTCTACTATGGGTTCGACATTGAACCAAACTGGATGTAGATTTGCCTTTTATTCAAATGACGATATAAGTCTTCAAACACGTGTTGTACAGTGAATGTATTGTCACTGACTTCATAATACATTCGTCAAGGTAGGCGTTTTGAATTTATACTTATGTCTTTTCTTAACAGGTGAATTTGTTATTTGCAGATATTCTTTTAACACGCAGTGGGATTACTGATTCAGGCCATAATTTGCAGGTGTGCGTGACGATTTTTTAAATAATCGAATATCTAATTATGCAATCTGTCCGAGGAAAATCTTTGATAACCCTAAGATTTTTGGGAATTCGTATTTTAACACTTCGTTATTTGCTCCTGAAATGTGGCAATTATCTTCATTGTTCGTCAACATTCCCTAGTTTGCGTACTACCACCATTTTTGCGCGTATGTTCTGGGGGACAGCGCGCTATCATTTTCCCCAAATGCCTGTAATTTTCGAATTTTGTTGATCTCTGACGGTTAGGTTCGACTCACTGAGGAAAGAATTCGGGGTCAATTTGATTCTGTCCGGCCGGTCTTTGCCACGATAACTTTCGAACGGAAAGAGATAGCGACTTGAAATTTTAAGCGTAGGTGGCGCATCCGAATCCCGAATGCGACGGTTAAGTTCGTTAATGGGCTTAACCGGACAAACGGTTTCCGAGTACTCATTTTATTTTCAAACAATACAGATCCGATCGAATTGAAACCTGGTAAATAGTTGCAGAATACCGACACAATAGAGTGTGTGAAATTTCGTGAGGATCATATCACTAGAAAATAAAAAAAAAATATCCACCCAATAGCTGAAATTTTGCGAGAACCTTCAAAATGTTACTTTACAGGTTCCAAATTTGAACACGATCAGATCTATATTGTTGGAGATTCGAGCACCAGTTCAGTAGCTGGATAGCTGACCGTTGCCACGATAACTTTCGAACGGAAACAGATAGAGACTTTAAATTTTCAGGGTAGGTTGTGCATCGGAATGGGACAGTTAAGTTCGTTGTTGAGCATAATCGGCCGAACGGCCGATCTGCAATATTGTTTTCTCCATAACTGAAAAAATACAGATCCGATTGAATGGAAACGTGGTAAACTAGTTGTCCATAGTTGATATTTTCATTAATAGGCCTAATGGGCCAAACGGTTTTGGAGTTATTGTTGTTATTTCCTCTATAACTGAAAATATACGGATCCGATCCAATTAAAACCCAGTAATTATTCGTAGAATGCCGACGCGCTAACTTTCACGAAATTTCGAGAATATCCTATCCTGGAGTTTTTTCGTATTTAAATTTCAATAGAAAAAAAGAAATAGAAAAATTATGTGATCATAGATTCTCTCGTTACTGAAGTATGTCATTAAAATGGTATTAAATGTATTCATATATTATAAATTTCGTAAATATCGTATCACTACAAAAATATTAAAAAAAAATTCTCCAAAAATTTTATATTGCAGAAATTATACGACAGAATCAGCTGAAATTCCGCACATACCTTCAAGCCACCATTTTGCACTGGAGTAACGAATTTTTTTGTTATTCACGGTGTTTCATTAATTATCCATTTAGTGATTGGAGTAACCTTAGCACTAAATATGAAGATTCTAACCTAAAACACTTGAATAAAATACCTTTTTATCGAGAGTCGTTAATTTTTGTCACATTCCGATTTCCCATGTCAGGGTTATTCTAGTGGATATAAAATAAATCATCTGCATGCTTAACGGACCCGTGAATCGCTCAATCCTCAAGTAATTCAATCATTTCGAATTTCAAACAAACATAAATTTCGAGTAGTTAACTGCATTATGAGAAATTATTTCGTGAGCACCCCGAATAGAGTTATGGGGTGATACGTTACACGTCGCCCGTTCGTATAAGTTTAGTGGATGTCGAGAGCGAGCATAAAAATAATATACACCAACATAATATAAATAAATGACTCGGCACAATCATTCTTTATTCTCAGACAAAAAAATCACTGTTTAAGCCATGCTGAAGTCGAGTAGCGACTACAAATTATTTCCACATAGAGACGATAGCGACATTGAATTGTGTTTCGTGATTCCTATGTATAGTCTGGTCCAAATGTCCAGCAATAAGACCCACGGGATGTAAAAATAATTTTACAGCTCTGGGGTTCGAACGTTATACCTCCTTGGCTGTATCGGGGTTGATAATTCCGACCGGAAAATTGATAAAAATTGGCATATTTAAGGATATTTAAGGATATTTGGATAACGTGATATAACTTTGGATATGATTAATGAACGAAGAATGTCGTCGGTAATTTTTCAACCTTATTTGCGGTATAATCACCCAAAAATTAGAAAGTTTGTTTAATATTCCTTGAGTTTTGTAACTAGCTCGAATAATTTACATTTGGAATAGTGCAGAGAAATGCGAAAAGTTACTGGAGCTTATTTTCATCTCTCTCAATGAATTAGTTCTAACGTAGGCATTGTTCATTTGTTTATTGAGGAGATGTACATGCTTAAATACAAAGGGTCTTCCAATAAGAGGTGTTATTTTGATATTCAAAGAAAAATGCCATTTTTCAATATAAATGATGTTTATTTCATCATAAAGATGAAGCTATGCCGTTAATAGTGGAAAATAACATCAGGCAAATGACCACCACGACCGCGCTTAGAGGACATATCCTTTTAATGAAATAAAAACATGACCAAATCGCGAAGTGGCTGCCCTATGTCCTCGATAGCCTCACGAATTCCATCTTTGAGGTCTTGAATCAACGCTGGGCTATTGGCGTAGACCTTCTCTTTCACGTGGCCCCAAAGGAAGAAGTCGCAAGGTGTTAAATCACAAGATCTCGGTGGCCAATTGTGATCACATCTTCGAGAGATAACATGGTCCGGAAACTTTTCTCGCAAAAGATCAATGGTTTCGTTGCTTGTGTGGGACGTAGCGTCGTCTTGTTGAAAGTAAACGTTGTCCAGATCAATACCATCCAATTCCGGCCATAAAAAAAATCATTAATCATCTCTCGATAGCGCAATACATTCACCGTAACTGTTGCTCCAGCCTCCTTCTCGAAAAAGTGAGGGCCAATGACTCCCCCGGACCATAAACCGCACCAAACAGTCACACGTTGAGGATAGAGAGACTTTTCAACAATAACTCTTGGGTTTTCCGAGCCCCAGATGCGACAATTTTGCTTGTTGACGAAGCCACCGAGGTGAAAATGGGCCTCATCACTCAAGATGATTTTTCGATGGAATTCCGGATCATTTTCATGCATTTCAACGACCCAATCAGCAAAGACACGACGTTGTTGATGATCGGCCGGTTTGAGTTCTTGTGTTAACTGAACTTTATAAGCCTTAAAACCCAAATCTTCATGCAAAATACGGTGTAATGACGTTTGTGGAATGCCTAATTCCAAAGAACGACGAGGAATGGACAAAACTGGGTTTTCTTCAACACTTTCGGCTACAGCAGCAATATTCTCGGCTGTTCTTGAGCGACGTGCACGGGTTTTATTCTTCACATAACTGACTTGTCCCAACAGCTCGAATTTTTCCACCACTATCTTTATTGCGCTCCGACAAGGTGCTTCACGACGACCAAAAAATGTTCGAGTTTTACGAACTGTCCATGCCAAATTTTCACCATTTTTATAGTGAATTTTAATAATTTCAATGCGTTCTTGAAGCATGTATCGTTCCATTTTTATTAATGGCGTAGTTTCTACTTGTCAAATGTCAAAAAATTACAGCTTCAAAAGTGACATCTACCGAAAAGCGGGCTATTCAAAATAACACCTCTTATTGGAAAACCCTTTATATAATTTAATTTCGAGCTGAAAATTTCCTATGAACTATGGTTTGGAAACGCTTTGTTTAGGATATAGATAGGTGGTGTCAAAGTTGAAGAAATTAAAACATATTTTCTTCGAAATCTTTGGATCACTTCAAGCTTATTTAACGAAATATCATACCAGAAGTTGATTTGGTGTGACAATTTCAAATTTATCCACGTTTTATATGTATATTTTAGAAGGTGCAACAAGGGACCATTAGGACCTAGTTAAACACTATATTGTGCCATGGTGTAAGTCAATTTCGATTGAGTGTGAACTGTATGTAAGTATCTTAAGAGTTAAGTTTTATTATCATGTATTACCGAACATTTTCGAGTTCAATAAGTTTAACCTTTTTCAAACAGATAAGATTGGGAAAGAATTTATCCAGTCGAAAACGACATACAGCGTGGCACAAAAATACTGCAACGCTACGACGCCGTCCTATTGGTCGTTTTTTATAGCTCCTAATAGATATATCTTAATCATGGATGGCTTTGAATTTCTACTCCTAAAAAACTCCCCGGTACGAGAATTCACTAAATTAGCTATAGAAGTGATCGCAAGATATTGATGAAAATGTGGTACACTTTTTCAAATTAGACGGATGAAAAGCTTGAGCTGCATTTTCCCAATCTCTAATAGTTCCGAAAATCCTAGTGGACATCGAATTTGGATCAGTCTGTACACTGGAAAGTGAAATATATTGCTCCACAAAAGTTGAGGAAGTTCAGAAATTTTGTTACCGTTTCAAAAGTTGATTCTTTCTGAGTGTGTCTACCCAAAGAGAGCCTTTGAGTACTTGTCCAATCATGCAACAGTGACTTTTGAGCGCTACTGGTGTTTTGGTTTCGATTGAAATAGTTCGTCGAAGACTTCGAGACGTCAATCTATATTCTCGACAACTTTTGAGATGGATTCCACTAACCCAAAATCATATGTGACTTCGATTGGAATGGGCCAATGAGCACTTGAATTGGAACCATCAATGGAGGTTTGTATTGTTCACAGATGAGTCGAGATTGGACGGTTTTCGGATAGTCGGCGTGTTAGGGTATGGACCCATCCTCTGGTGCCCAGAAATCGCAGATCGGTTCAGCTAGTTCATCCGTTCAGAGGTGGTACAGTTACTGTTTGGGGAGGCATTTGTTTCAATGGACGTACAGAATTGTTGGTGCTTGATGCTACCATGATTGTGCAGATTTACATAAAGCAAGTCATTGACAATATTATTCCTTTGTGTGGGGCAAATTTCTTATTTTTTGACGATAATGCGCCATCGTGCGAGAATTATTGATGAAGCTCTGGAAATCCATGGTATTCCACATTTGGCCCTGCCCCGTCGGTCGCCAGACCTCAATACCATTGAACACGCTTGGGATCAGCAACAAAGAGCTTTGGATTCTCATCAACCACCTCCACATACACTTTAATAACTCAGACGGCTTTTACCGCAATTTAGTAGAGAAATTGATCAAGGCTACTTTTGATTGAACTCATTTTGCACTACAAATACACTGATCAACAATTGCTAGGGATCACTTATGAACTTATCTTCATTTGTATTTTTTTCAAGTTATCTCGTGAATATCTGTACATTATATGTTCTCTAAGGAAAAATTAAGATGTTTTGAGTTGATTATATCAAATTTTTCCTCCCTTCATCGGCTCTTGTTCACAAAATCGATTATTATCTGTAGGCTGTTACATGTGGAGTGAAAAGCAATGTGGTATTTGTTATTAAATCTGTTTTTTCTCTCGTTCAAACACATAAGGTGACAATAATTGAAGAAATGAGAACAATATTAGCTTATCAGTCATGCCGAGAAGACGTTTGGCTCCTGTGCAACTGGACCAAATCATACGGTGGATACAGGAAGGTTTGTCCCAGCGAGAAGTGTCCCGGCGGTTGAATGTTTCGCAAAGTGTCGTGAGTCGGGCTTGGAATAGGTTCATCCAAAACGACTCAGTAGCTTATGTTCATGGGGGAGGTCGGCAGCGCAGTACAACAGCTGCCCAAGATCGTCTTTTGGTCCTCAATGCTAGGAGAAATCCCACTTACCCGGCGTCGCGGCTCAATAGATCACTGAGAGTTGCAACAGGAGTTCTAATTTCGAACCAGACTGTAAGACGACGACTACATGTTCGTGGTTTGAGAGCACGTAGGAGGGTACAACATCCCCGTTTGAATAGGGAACACCGGGTTCATCGACGGCAATGGGCTGAGGAGCACCGCAATTGGACAGTTGAAGATTGGAGCCGATGTTTATTTACGGATGAGTCTAGATTTCGTTTGGTCAACTCCGATGGACGTATTCTTGCTTGGAGGGAAAGAGGTCGAAGGTATGCAGAACAGTTTATGGTACCCACAACAGCTTTTGGCGGAGGTTCTATATGTGTATGGGGAGGCATTTGTTTGAACCAACGCACAGAGTTGGGTGTTCTGCAGAACACCACAATGACATGCCAGAGATATCACGATATGATTATTGAACCCATAATTGTTCCGTTTGCGGCTGCCTTGGGCGAGAATTTCATTTTAATTGACGATAAATCCCGTCCACACCGTAGTCGTCTGGTTAATGAAGCGCTAGAAACTCATGCTATTGATAGGATGCACTGGCCAGCTCGCTCTCCAGACATGAATTGCATCGAACATGTCTGGTCTGAGATGTCTAGACAATTGTCAACCTTAGAACAACCGATCAATAACCTGGAGGACCTTTCTAACGCTTTACGGGATATTTGGACGAATTTGCCCCAAAATTTTATAAATCGTTTGATTGAAAGTATGCCTCGTAGGGTAGAATGCTTGAGACGAGCTCGTGGGGGGCCAACTAGGTACTAGCTTAACCGAAACTTCAGCCTTCTTGTGGTGTCATCATAAAATTTTTATGTTATTCAAACACAGAATTTTGAGTGTTCCTAATAAAGTCTTTTTTTCTCTCCATCTTTCCATTTTTTCATTCTTTTTTCAAGTGAACCATATTATCAACTGAAAATACTCTGATATCTGACTAAATTTATAATCTTGGAGCGAATAATTCAGAAATAAATTTAGAACAAGTAAGTGATCCCTATCAATTGTTGAGCAGTGTAATACAAAAAATTTCAACCTGAAACTGTGAAACTTATCAAAAAATGGGCAAATGAATTAGTTAGATAAGTGAGTTAACATTTAGATTTCACATATTAAAAAAAAAGAAACTTTTGACAAACTCAAAATTTCTGAACTTCCTTAACTTTTGTGGAGCAGTATAATTTAAATTTTGCAACAAGTCATTGTCGACCATTTACCGATGTTGTAATCTACATTGCCCGATATACAACATTTGATTTTGTACCGGTGGCTTCTTTGTTCTCCAGATACGCTCGGTAATAGCAACCTACGATCGGAAATATCTTGTTATTCATCTAAATAACCCGCAGAGGGCTGTTAAATGGGGCTGTTCTGGGTAGACGCAATAAAGTGAACAATTATTTCAATCTAATCTCAGTTGAGCATCTTAATATCCTGCAATGCTCTGGGGTGTTTTTCGCAACTAGCTAATTTTCAAAACGATTTTTCATTGGGTAGGCAGTATAATTATTGTAATAAAATCTGAAATAAGATCCTAAACTGTTGCAGTAACGCGAAGGCTCAGACATATGTTATAACTTATTCGCGTTAGGTGTTGGAATAAAAAATTAACTATACGAGAAAGTAATCACTTTAAATGAAGGTGGGCACAATACAATGAGGTCACCAAGAATAGATAGATAACTTACTGCCTACTTGATTGCTACAAAAATTAATTGCTTTGTCTTTTACTGAAGATCGATATCTTCCGTTGAATGGTAACTCAAAAACGCTGCAAAGGTTCCCCATTTGAATATCTTGCGAACTACTGACCGTAGAAGATTGTCAGATCAAGGATTACAAAATAAATATACTCGTATACATTAAGAATTTCAATGAATATTTTTTTTTAACTCAACCCCAATTTTCAATCCTTAGTGATTATCGATTCAGATGAAAACTTCATAATCTGAGGTAATACTCGAGGGGATTGCAAAATTATTTAAAAAAAAATTGGTTCAAGCCCTGTGGACAGGAGCTTTTGGGCGCATGTTCATCTTCCTTGTGGCCCGTACTGACCAGTAAAGAAAAAAAGCAGTATCATGTTGAATACCTTAATATTATTCTGGAACACAAATTTTCCATTACAATAATCTTCATCTAGCTTCTATTTAGTATCAATTCCTGTAGAACGTGATCATAATAAGTGTTTTCCATATAATAAAATGTGTTTGAACTTGGTATGTAGGAAATCTGACATCAATTATTGGAATTAATTGATTTGACAAACAGCCGTCAAATGAGGTAAATAGATTTTTGTGACGATTTTCTGTGACCATAGAACGTCAAAACACGCTGGAATGTGAATTTTAAGCAATATCTTCTGGAATTGAGATCGTATCGAACTGAAATTTTGCACACTCGTGTAGAATGCTTGATTTAACGTCGGTACAAATTTTTTTATAAAAAATTTTCCAACTGCCCGATCCCAACAATACTTAGATAATATTATATCCATAAATTAAGCATTTCATTATTGCATTTCTTGAAATAGGTACCTTTTCAAGTCGATCAACATCGTCCTTCTTTCGACGTCTAAACTATGACTTGATTCTTTATGTTTATGTCTTTGAATTTGTTTTCGGTGGAATTCAAAGAGTTCATAGAATAATCGATGAAAATACTGAGAGAGACCCAGGAAATTTGACACATTTTGTCTTATATCTCCAGAAATTGAAATCGTATAGAGCCAAAATTTTGCACAATGTTGCAAAATACTACAATTGACGTTAGTACAAGTTTTTGTTGCAATCTGATGAATAGTTCACGAAATTGAAACAAATATTTTTTTAAAAATTACCAACATTTCGATCATAACAGAATTTTGCCATAAGTTGCGCGTTTATATCCTCGAACTGACTACCAAGTTTCGATTCAACATCTTTTTTAGTTCCTGAAATATCAGGGAAATAACCTCAAAATTTTAAATGTCTATAACTCCTAAACCGTCCGGCCGATTTTGCCCGTTAACGAACTTAACCGTCGCATTTTGATCAGAAGCCTACCCTGAAAGTTTGAAGTCGATAGGACCTTCGGTGCTCCTGTTATCGTGCCTACAGCCGGAAGTACGGCCGGCCTCCGGCCGTACGGCACCCAAAAATCTGACACCGGATTCGTGATCAGGGAGTCCGAATTAGTCTATTAGCCAATTTTCAGCTCGAAATTCGAAAATTACAGACATTTGGACGAAATGATAGGACGATGTTCCCCTAGAACATGCGCCCAAAAATTAATTGAATATTCGATGAGAATTCCGAATTAATAATTTTCTAGTTTTCGTAATATGTTAATAAAACGAAATATGTATTCATTTTCTTTGGAATATTTCACCGAATCATCAGTATGTAGAATAAGAATTCCAGTTATATCACATATGTTGGTATTTTGTAACGAAGATTTCGTAACAGAGGAATATTCATTTTATACCACGAAGTAGGTTATTTCTATATTATTCAATCAATATTTATTGAAGGTACTGAAAATTAATTCATTAGAGCTGATCATTATATTTATTTAAAGAATAAAATTACTTAACTATTGGTTTATTGTTTTTTCAAAAAAATTGCCTCTGGTATCGTGCAGTTACTACCCTGTGACATTGGGGGATCTTCTATATGGAGCAGTTTAGAAGAAAGAAATTTGGCAGTCAGTTAACACTAATAAAATGGCACTTTTTGACAGACTTTTTTTTCAATTTCTCCTGAAATTGGTAGATTGACTATACAAAAATTCAAAATTACTCCGACTTTCTTCACATAAACAAAAAAATATATAAATAATAGTTTATTTATCAAGATTAAATGAGCAATCTGAGAATGAGAACTGCACCATGGAAGAAACCAAATTAAAATAGCTGAAATGAATTTGACTCTCTCTTATAGAACAGGATGAAATGTACGAGTATGAACACAGATCATATAATAAAGCTTAGATAGAATAATTATAGCATTCTGTGAAAACATAGAAGTACGATTCATTATTGAAATTTAGAACTTCATCTTAGCAGAAATTGAATTCAAACATCATAGAAGAATTTAAATTCAACAAGAGTGCCAAAAATTATCAATCCAAAACCAATAGACGAATTCTACCCAACAACGAACTCATCCGAGATATTCATTCCTCAATTCCAGTTTTGTTTTTAGTGGAGATATTCTGAACTCAATATTATTAACTTACCATTACCATCATCATATGGATTGACCATCGGCATGAAAATATCAACCAACAAAAACTGTGATATTATATTATAATTCTCATATTTATACGATTGCTGGAATGAATGACAATGTTATTAACTTACCATTACCATTCCCATCATCATATGGATTGACCATCGGCATGAAAATATCAACCAACCAAAAGTATGATGATATTATAATTCTCATATTGATACCATTACTGGAATGAATGACAATGAGACAACGTCAAAGTTGACGTTATAACAATTCATAGAATAGCCACAGAATAATTCTATCATTGAAATTTTGAAAAATCATATCTCCGAAAGTATTAGTTTGTTAGAGTTAAAAATGATATGAATGGATTCTTATGGTAAAACTCCTTATTGAAAAAAAAAATCAATTTGGAATTTGTTCTGTAAAAAAAAATTTTTTTTTTGTTACTCCGAAACCATCTGTCCGATTTTGCCCAATAACGAACTTAGCCGAGATATTTATCCCCCAAACCTACTCTGAAAATTTCAACTGTCTAGCTCATTCCGTTCGAGAGTTATCGTGCCTACGGCCGGACGGCCGGACCGGCCGGACAGAATGAATTCCGACCACGGATTCTTGATCAGTGAGTCGAACCAAATCGTTTAGGACCATTTTCATCGAAAAATTCGAAAATTACAGACATTTGGGCAAATTGATAAGCACTCAGTTCCGAGGAACTAGAGCGCCAAAAACCCTCCTCAATTTTCGTCGAAGTTTCAACTCCTAAAAACTTTTGCAACAGTTTAGAAACATCCTGTATTTTCTTGGAATTAATCAATACGGATGAGGTGTTCGGAAGGATCATCCTAAGGTATTATGGAATTTATGTATCAAGTTTAATGAATGCCCCCCAGTGTTTTAAGAGGAAATTCCCTCGCGGGTGGATATTTTTTATTCGATTTTTGGGTTTAGAATTCTTCGAAATGTGTATTGGGGGTCATAAAAAATTGATCGCTGCACTTTTTCGATGGTTTATTAGTTGGGGGAATAATAACTGCGTAAAAGGTTGAGTTGAATGATCGTGGTTAATATGGCGTTCTGTTCAATTATACAGGGTGTAAAATTGGTTTAGAATATTGGTGATTTCTTGAAAACTGCTGAATATTGTTTCCTCAAAATTGGTATGCTTTAGTAACGACTAACTCCGGATTATTCAGGTATAAAATCACTTATGTAAGTATAAAGGGTGAGTCAATAAGAACACAAACTCTTTGATAATGAATGGCACACCTTGTATAGTTTTACGGATACGGATGCATCTTTGCACGACGAATTCACTAATATGGGGTTCAGAGTCACATCTGTCAAAAAATGAACTGAACAAACTACTTTAAACTCACTCATGAGGAATCTGAAGTCAAACTTAATTCTGTCCGTCCGCAGGCACGATAACTCTCGAAGGAGATGAGTTAGAGAGTTGTGATTTGCAGGGCAGGTTTGGTTCGTTAATGGGTAAAATCCACTGATTAATTCCGGAGTTAAAGCCATCTGAAATTTTGTTTTCCCAATAAATCGAAAAATACTGATCTGATCGTGTTGACAGCTAGTTGATAAATACGGACACGAATACTCATATCGAATTTCGTGAGGATCGTATGACTAGCAAATTAAAAAAAAAATGTCGTAGAAGAATTCTGCATCTCAGAAACTATCAAATCAAATATCGCTGAAATATTGGAAGAGCCTTCAAAACCTTATTTTATAGCCAAGTTTTATATTAAAACTCGACCGAATCTACATTGTTGTAAACATTGTGACAATATTATGTTTTTTTCGGGCTATGAAATTGAACAAGCGCGCCAAATTAGAGTGACCTCACTTCAGTGCTTTTCCCTTTTTCCAACATTAAAAAACGATTACTACAACAAATTTTCGAAATATGATCACCGGACCTCACCCCCTTGTATTTTTCCCGTGGCGACATTTAAAAACAAAAGTCTATGAAAGTTGACTGAGTGAAATTCGAACTATTCCAGGTGAAATCGTCAGTATTGTTATCCAGGAGTTTAATGACAGGTTAGGTTATTGCCCAGCTAATAATGGAGCCCATTTCAAACATTTCTTGTAATTGTTTTTGATGTTCATAACAGTACACAGTTTAGATTAGTTCGTTGACTTGTTCCGTCATCTTGACAGATAAAACCCCATAACCCATATAAATGGATTCATCTGTCGATATCTGTAAACGTATTCCGTATGTATGTAACCTTCGAAACAATAACAAAAATTGCATTCTAATCGAATCACCCTGTATATACTTAGCTAAACGATTTTAAACCTGAATGATCTAGAGTTATTATAATATTAATATTCTGCCGTTTTCAGGAAATTATTACGAATATTACAGACTTTTTTCCGGCGCTCTTGTTCCTCGGAACAGAGTATTTATCAATTTGCCCAAATGTCTGTAATTTTAAATTTTTGGCTGAAAATGGTCTCAAACGATTTGATTCGAATCACTGATCAAGAATCCGTGGACAAAATCGATTCTGTCCGGCCGGCCGGCCGTTAACACGATAACGAACGGAATGAGCTTGACAGTTCAAATTTTCAGAGTAGGTTTGGGAGATAAATATCTCGGTAGATTTCGTTATTGGGCAAAATCGGAGTGGAGTGGTTTCGGAGTAACAAAAAAAAATTTTTTTACATTACAAATTTTAAATAGATTTTTTTTTGATGCAGATTCATCATAAGAATCCACTGATATCATTTTCAACTCTAACAAACTAATACTTTCGGAGATATGATTTTTCAAACTTTTAATGATGATTCTGAATTCTATATGATTTCATAGAATAATCTAATTATAATTTGCTGATGTATGTAAATCCAACATTAGGTGAGCCATAGACCTAAGTTTTGAAATTAATTACGAAAATTCTTGAAAATTGACGCACAGAAGCCAAATTGAAAAAAGATTACAGCACGCGGTGTTCCCCAGAGGTCACCCATCCAAGCACTAACCGCACCCGATGCTGCTTGGCTTCAGTGTTCGGACGGTCTCTAGCATATTCAGTGTGGTATAGCCTTAAACAATATTTCTTCCTCTAACTCTGCAATTATATTTATGATGTAGTTCTGTCATAAGAATCCATGGATATCATTCCCAACTCTGATAAACCAATACTTTCGGAGATATGATTTATCAAAGTTTGAACAAGAGCGCCAAAGCTCCTGTCCACAGGGCTTGAACCAATTTTTTATATTCAGATTCATAAATTATTCTGTGCACATAACCTAGGGTTCTTAATTTTAAGTTATTAAAAAATGTTCAACTAATAAATTATTGGCAATAGATTATTGGAATATTCGACTATTACTATTCGAATAAAATACCAAAAGGTTTTTAAAATATTCAAATATTCCGAGTCTTACCTTCAAGTAGGGCTCGGAATTGTATTTCAACATTCGACTATTCTAAATTCGAATTTTGGGCCAGTAAAAAGATTCGACTACTCGAATATTCGACTATTTAACTATTCAAATATACAATGTGTGGATAAAGTAAGGAACAATATTCACAACTGCGTTATTGGATGTTTTCAAGCAAAATTTTATTTATAACGTCATTCATTTTTACAGAGTGACGTCTTTATTTTCTTCAAATGAATACACCAATTTTTGTGTCATTTTCTTAGAGAACCATTTAATAAAGCAGCAAAAAAATTGGCGTGGTCATTCAAAAAGAAAATTATGACATCCCTCTGGAAAATGAATGTCGTCATGAGTAAAATTTGTATGGCATAAGGTTCGATTAATGGAATATTCGACTATTCGAATGAATTACCAAACGACTATTCGAATAATTATGTTTCAAAAATTCCGAGCCCTAAAACAAACCGTACCAGTCTGTATAAATTGAATTGCCAATTTAGCATTCGCGGGTATTAAGTTACAAGTAGGGGACGTGGGAGGAACACAACCCTTATATTCAATCGATCTTGAACTACCCCTCGGACATTCTGGTCATGCGAGGGGGCTGCTACAGCTTTGCCGATAGATGGAAATGTTTCGTCCTCCGATTGAAATTTGGAGGCACGCTCAAATAAGGTATAAGAATGACTCGGGTTTCGTAGTACTACTACATTTTGAAATTGGTGTATTGCAAGTTGTGCAACAAGGTATTCAAATGTCTTCTGTAGGCTTATTTCTCGAAGAATTTCGAAAAGTGGGGAATTCCATAGGTACGTTTAGAAGTTTTCCTGCCGGGTTATTCAGGTACTTTTATTCTTTTTTTCAAATGAACTATCACAAAGTAACGACTACTGTATCCATTATTTTTCATTAAGATTTCAACACTTGATTCTTGATTTCCGTACAAGAAAATAGCATAATTGAATCTTCCAACCAGTTTACATACGTGAAATATTTCCAGTAACAACAGAGGAAAAATCTTCCTTCTACAGTCGCCAGGACTGTGGAATTATTGAATTCACATAGATAATATCTTCTCAAATTCATTATTTTGCCGAAGTAAATTCACATTGTGAAAATACGTAATTACTACGACTTTTATGTAGAAGGGACAACGTTGCGTAGTTATCAGACAGGAAAATGACAATAACCTAACATTTTCAAAATATACATGGTGAAATGTGTCAAATTTTCATGACCAACTGGGAGACTTTATAAATGTGAATGGAGTATATGTTTATATTATTGAATCCGTAGTGTGTATTTAAAATTTATCAAGATGCCCAGCATCACAATTTCGTGTCCATATAGGACCCTTTCATAAAAACAGAGTGGATTTTGCTTTCGTAACAAGCAGCGCAGGTAACCGGTTACTTCGCCTTAAGCTAATAGACTGTTATATGAATCAGCGGAGACCACTATACTCACAACAGTTTAAACAGAACGGAAATTGAACGCATTCACGTAGAGCTTAGATCTAAGAAGATCGAAAAACTCGCCACTATATGGCTTGGAATCCACTGAACGGTTCGGTATAATGCACATAATCAACGCTCAAATCCGCTTTTCATTTCGGTTTATAATAGCCTCGATGCAAGACCTTTCGGATAATCAGAAAAAAAAAATTGTGTGAGCAACGTCCAGAAAAACTCATTATGCGTTATATATCAATCTGCAAGTTCATGCTGAACTTAATATCCATTGTGATGTGCAAGATTTGCTCTCGATTTTTAATCGATCCTCTTGAAATTTCAATTGAAAATTGAGGCGTTCTTTTATGGTCCATATTCTGAGGTACTTGAGAGTGTAAGAATCCAATAAAAGTAATTCGATCTAGCTTATTATTTATTGGAAAGAATTATTGTAGATCATTTGTGAATTCACTGACATTGAAGAATGATCCCATCCAGCACAGAATCCGAAAAATCTGAAATTCTTAACAGCAATGCTCTGAAAATCTGATCACTATAGGCCACATTAGTTAGGTTAGGCGGGAAATTTGAATTACGATCCATCCGTGGATCCGAGCACTGAATTCCCCATGCATTTCTTATGGACCAAAAATTCTCGCCTGTGTTTAGATTCTTTGGCTAATTTCTTAAGGTTCATTTCGGTTGAAATAGATTCTGTGAACCTTTCTCAACCATCTAGAATCAAGTTTTCATAACAAAATTGTATATTTCCAAAATAATCAATAAATATAAAAGTGTTCACCAAATTCGATTGACGTATGTGTTAGCTCATTCGAAATCAGTCAAAAATAATAACATAACCCTAAATCGGCCTTGTAATGACGCACAACAGAAGTCATCTACGACATACGGAAATCTTTCGAACTACACTGGTTTCAATTTTGATTTAAGAATAAATAGAAGTAGAGTTGAATGTGGAAATAACATGAAAACATGCACTTATGATGAAGGTACCCTATACTTGATGTCTATGTACTAACACTATCTTTTAAATAGGGTGGTTTCATCTCAAAGTTGAAATTCCATGTTAAAAAAATTGAATATGGATCTCCCGCCAAGCGAATGATTCTAACCTAACTAATGTGGTCTATAGCAAACGCTCACATAAGAATGATCGCTCATTGATGTACAGCGTGGAAACGCCAAATGGAGTAAATTCTTTATCTTGGTTTCTGTACATACAGGGTGGGCCACGGTCGATGGTACCCAGGACTTTTACGGAGAACGGCATGTACGATTTTATTGAAAATTTGGTTCATCAGCTAGGAACTACTGCTCCATCGATCTAGAATATTCTCAGCGCTGCAGTATCGCCGCTTATATGAAGAAGTACTAAGAACTTTTATATTCCAAATGGAACACCCTATATATTATTGCAATTTTCGATCCGTTGTAGTCCCCTGATTAATTCATTATCAACTTCATCATCCTTACCTCTAGCGGTTTTCGAGTAATTAATTGATTTACTTCCATTTTTGTGCAAAACATAGCTTCATTTCAACATTCATTACTTCGTTACTTGGAATCCTAGAAAGTCCAAATTTCGGGTGTGGATTAACAATATCTCGTGTATCAATTACGTATAATGAAATACGTCCCTAATCATACAGGGTTGTTCAAAATCCGAGGCTTCGATTGTAAAGTATTATTGAATTCATAAACAGAGATTTTATTAAAAATTGGTTCAAGCCCTGTGGACAGGAGCTTTTTGGCACCCTTGTTCAAACAGAGAAATTACATCTCCGAAAGTATTGGTTTCTCAGTGTTGGGAATTATATCAATGGATTCCTATGATATAAATGCATCATGAAAGAAATTAAATTTAAAAAGTGTCGTTTAAAAAAAAATGCTTCAAAAATTATCTTTTAAAGAATAAGAGCAATCTACAATGCTTGAATGCCTTAATGCCTCAAAAATTGTCATTAAATTCATTTTTCACGATTAAATGAGCAATCTGCAATGATTCAACCTCGTGGAATGGGTTGTTGCAACTTACACTCGGTGCATAGTTTTCACAACTCGAAATACCTAAGGAAAGTATCATCGAAATGTCTAGAGCAAGGCTGAAGACAAGCATATCAGATTGTCCATTTATTCCTGATATTTGAGTAGGTAGTGGATTACGAACAACTTATTTTAATAGTTCAAAATATATTAATAAAATACTATCCTCTTTTCATAATTTAAAATGTTAGTTCATACCACTAACACATTCTTTTCTGTATTATGAACTCAAGAAAAAATGATTGAAATGTAGGTCAATATTTCAGTATTTTTTTGGTAGCAACATTATGAAAATACTCTCACTACTTAAGGATGTAAAAGGTAATATAAACCTCAGTGGTCAACGAACAGTAATTTCTTTTGATGATTCCATTATGTTCTTCTTTCCTATTGCCTCCATAAACTACATCAAAACAGTCTTGTATATATTCACAAATTCAAGAATCGAATACTTGCTTTCCAAGAGACAATAACAACTATGAATTGACAATCTCTAATAGCTAGAAAAGATGACATTTATGAATAGTGATCACAGACAGATTCTGTGTTCACATTCTGTGGATACTGTTTCTTTTATATATTTAATAAAAGACTTTTGTTTCTTGACACTTTATTCTTCGACTCTCTACATACGACTCCCTGACATACGACATTTACCAGGCATGTCTTTCCTGGTCAAATGTCACCATACATATTATATGCTACGTTCGGTCAGCTGTGACATTAGCAGCTGCGTTCCGTAACATCTCCCTTTTTCCCCAATGCTTATATAAATCCCATATCCTATACTAGTATTTCAATATACAATATTATACAAATTTTAAACTTATCTAAAATAATTATTTACAAAAAAGAAATATTTAAGTTGTCATTGAGCTCAATAGGCTCTCCAAATCTTACAGGTTTCTTTATTGTTCTTCCGGACCTTGTCTGTTGAATATCTTCCACATTATGATTTAAGTTTGAATTAACTGATGGTATTATTTCGTCATTGAATGGTGGAAAGAAGATCAATGATTTCAAAGCATCAACTTTATCATCCATCTGTGATACAGAAGGCAAAGTTTCCGAATTTTCTATTGAACTTTTGTTTGACCGAACATGCTTTCTATTGCGACGATATTTCCTTCCCTGATTATCAACTATTAAGTAAGACCTTTTGCCAAAATATTTTTCGATTGTACCTGGTAACCACTGACCAGAAACATCCTTTTTGAAATAGACTTTTTCCCCTTCATAGAGATTATGCAAATTATTTTTTCTACACTTATAATGTTTTCTCATCCTTTGGATATTATTTGACATACCTGTTTTGTATTCATTAAATTTTACTATTCTGGGCTTCAATTTTTCCTCGGTGACAGGTAATATGCACCGAAGCTGTCGTGACATTAGTAATTGCGCAGGAGAGGGAAGATTCTCTTTGGGCGTATTTCTATACTGTAAAAGAGCAAGATAAGGATCTGAATTTGTTTCTGAACATTTTCTCAAAATATTTTTTATGATTTTTACTGAACTTTCGGCTTGACCATTAGATTGAGGATAGTTTGGACTTGACGTAATGTGTTCTATTTCCCACTTATAAATAAAATTTTTGAACTGAATTGAATTAAAAGGAGGACCATTATCACTTACTAATTGCTGTGGTATGCCATGTCTAGCAAAAATCGATTTTAAATGTAAAATAACATTTTCTGCGTTATAAGTGGACTTCATCTCAGACATCTCAATAAATTTTGAAAAATAATCAGTGACTATTAAATAATTGGATTTATCAAAATATAGGAAATCAACGCCCACTCTTTGCCATGGTACCCCACACCTGACACCATGTTTCTTTTATATATTTAATAAAAGACTTTTGTTTCTTGACACTTTATTCTTCGACTCTCTACATACGACTCCCTGACATACGACATTTACCAGGCATGTCTTTCCTGGTCAAATGTCACCATACATATTATATGCTACGTTCGGTCAGCTGTGACATTAGCAGCTGCGTTCCGTAACAGATACATAGAACTTACGATGTATTATTGAAACTTTGAAACATCTTATCTCCGAAAGCATTAGCTTGTTAGAGTTAAAAATGATAACAATGGATTCTTATGATGAAACTGCATCTTAAAAAAAATTGAATTCAAAAGTTTTAATTGAAAAAAAATATTTTTTTTTGTTTCTCCGAAACTATAAGACCGATTTTGCCCAATAACGAACTTAACCGAGATATTTATCCCTCGAACCTACTCTGAAAATTTCAACTGCCCAGCACATTCCGTTCGAGAGTTATCGTGTTAACGGCCGGCCGGCCGGACAGAATCGATTTCGACCACGGATTCTTGATCAGTGAGTCAAACCAAATCGTCCAAGACCATTTTCAGCCAAAAATTCGAAAATGACAGACATTTGGGCAAATTGATAGGCACTCTGTTCCGAGGAACAAGAGCGCCAAAAACTATTCAAATGGAATGCAATATAATTATACAAATGAAGGTTTGATTAAATTGTTTATTCTTCACGGTCAATGCGATCAAATTATAGCAAGAAAATACAGAATGATTAATGAGATGTATCCTGACATAGAAATTTTTAGGTATTGCAGAATTAATCCATCCTCTATGGATCAAAACTTGAAGTGGGACGAAGAATGCCTGAAGCTGAACATAAAAAGAAGATAACATTTTAAATGGATTAACTTCTTTTAACGCAAATCCTCATGCTTTCACCAGAAGTGCAGAATAAGATTTAGGCCTAACCAGAACATTCTGCATGATCTAGCTACAATTTGAACGCATTGACTGTGAAGAATGAACAACTTCATTTGTATAAATACTGCCTTCCATTTGAATGATTTTTCAACCAAATCTCCGTTAATTAATTCAACAATACTTCTCAATCGATGCCAATTGTTGAATTATCATAATTTACATGTTCTATGACATTTCATGGACAGCTAATACCAAATGTACCATAATATTCCTATTAGCATGAAAACTTAGGTATAGGAACACGTTATATCGTTTGAAAGGAAATGTAATTCTCTTTCAATACATCTATGATACACAGGTGATTCCGTTTGAAAAACGCACTTTTTATCGTTTAAGTTTGTCTCGGAAAAGCCTCTGATTTTGAAGATCCCTGTATGATTAGAGACGTATATCGTTATACGTAAATGATACACAGGATATCGCTAATGCTTACCCGAAATTAAGGTCTTCTAGGCTTCCAAGTAACGAAGTAATGAATGTTGAATTGAAGCCATGTTTTGCACAAAAAAGGAAGTAAAACAATTAATTACTCGAAAAGCGCTAGAGATAGGGATGATGAAGTCGATACTGAATTAATCAGGAGGCTACGACGGATCGAAAAAAGCAATAATATATAGGGTGTTCTATTTGAAATATCAAAGTTGTTAGTGCTTTTTGATATAAGCGGCAACACCGCAGCGCTGACATTTTTTTTGATCGATGGAGCAGTGGTTCCTAGCCAAGGAATCAAATTTGCAATCAAATCATACGTTCCGTTCTCCGTAAAAGTCGAGGGTACCATTGACCGTGGCCCATCCTGTATATACAAGTATGGGCTTGTGATACATCGTTTGAATGGTCTCGTCATTCCCTCTTCAGAAATGTTCTCACATTCTTGTTTATTGCAAAAATCTAATTAGAAAAAAATAAAATCAAGTGATAGCGAAATTTGGCACAATATCGAAAACTAAAACGTAATACAGAATGTAGCAAAAGAATCATGAATTTTAATGAAGTAGATGTTCAAAGTGTTCACCGCGAACGCCTTGGCAACATCCTAACCTCAAATACAAATTTGTTCCAACATTAGTCAACATCCTAATCCACCAAATCGCAAGCGTTATTCGATATTTTAGGTAATTCAAATCAAGGGGTTTAATTTTGTACACAAATCTTTTCACATATTCCCATGAAAAGAAATCTAATTAGGTAGTTAAGATCAGGGGATCGCAGGGATCATTCGAGCGTTCCTCGCCTTCCTATCGACCGATTTGGAAATATTGCGTCGAGGTACTGCCGGACATTGCGTTAGTAATGTGGTGGTGCTCCATCCTGTTGGAACCATATCGTATTCCGTGGAACTTTAGGATTTCCTTGATCAGGTTATAAATTAGCCAACATTGGAATGACGATTTCATAGATTAGGCAGTTACCACAAAATTAAATTTATGGTAGCAACAATATGGAGCGCCTCCTCACTATGATCTACGGGTTAGGTATTTTTTGGATGCGAATTTTCCAAATGGATGGACGTAGAAGATACATAGAGTGGTCAGCTCGTTCTCCGGACCTGAACCCGTTAATTTTTTTCCTTTGGGGTTACTTATATAGAAGCACGTGTTTGCGTTAGACGACCAACATGCTTGCAGCAATTGAGTTGAAGAATTATTTATGAATATGAACTAATACATGGAGAAGTCTTGGAAAGAGTGTCTCACGAATTTGTTAATGGGCTTGCATATTGTCAGGAGGTGAACAGCGATCATTTTGAACATTTGAAGTGATTTCGTTTAAATTATTATTCTCATTAGCCTGAAGTAAATGAATTTATATGTTCTTTAATTCTGATGTGATTTATTTCTCGTTTTTGGCGCTCTAGTTCCTCGGAACTGAGTGCTTATCAATTTGCCCAAATTTCTGTAATTTTCGAATTTTTCGATGAAAATGGTCTTAAACGATTTGGTTCGACTCACTGATCAAGAATCCGTGGTCGAAATTCATACTGTCCGGCTGGCCGTAAGCACGATAACTCTCGAACGGAATGAGCTAGACAGTTGAAATTTTGAGAGTAGGTTTGGGAGATTAATATCTCGGCTAAGTTCGTTATTGGGCAAAATCGGACAGATGGTTTCGGAGTAACAAAAAAAAAATTTTTTTTACACAACAAATTCCAAATTAGATTTTTTTTAAATAAGCAGTTTTACCATAAGAATCCAGTGATATCATTTTCAACTCTAACAAGCTAATACTTTCGGTGATATGATTTTTCAAAATTTCAATAATAAATCGTATTCCTACGTTTTCACAGAATGATATAATTATTCTATGTATGAATTGTCATAATGTCAACTTATTTTCCTGAGACATGACATTATCTAATCAATCGAAGAATTATGAGAATAAAGTGTATTCGGAAATGTGAGCGAAGTGAGAAAAATCTCAGTTGTTTGCTCCGAAATTAGTTTTTCTCAGAAAAGTATTACATTTCGGAACGGATCATGAAGTAAGAGATCTGAGAGAAGTGAGACTGCTTTTCATCCATAGACATAGAATGCTCAGTTCTCTCACTTAATGACGGGACTGACGGAAGGGAATATTATAACTTCAAAAAATATTATGTTGGAGTTGAAATACTCGTATTTTGGCGATGCAACGGGGACCTCACCCAAAAGTGTTTGAAAATATTACGTAAATATTGAAAGCATAATTCTGCAGTTCGAGAGAGGAGAAAATTTGGTGAACGTAGATCAGGAAATTTTTGATCGATTACAAGATAATTTTTCATTATTACTTCTCTTATTTCATACATGTTTTATGGAATATCTACTATTTGTAGGTACTTTGAACCTGTTTTGGGCAATTGTCATACGAAACTTGTTTTTTTGGCGCTCTAGTTCCTCGGAACAGAGTACTTATCAATTTGCCCAAATGTCTGTAATTTTCGAATTTTTGGCTGAAAAAGTTCTCAAACGATTTGGTTCGACTCACTGATCAAGAATCCGAGGTCGAAATCGATTCTGTCCGGCCGGCCGTAGGCACGATAACTCTCGAACGAGAGGCGTTAGAGGATTGAAATTTGCGAGGTGGGTTTGGAGCGTAAATATGTCGGACGAGTTCGTTAATGGGCGAAATCCATCCAGCGGTTTCGGAGTTATGGCCGATTTTAGTAAAAATATTTTTTATGAATATTTCCGAAACCGATCACTCGATCTATCTGAAATTTAGCATCAAATTGTAGAATCACGACTTCTATACGCATGTGAAGTTTTGTATTGACCAGGTTACCGCAAAGTGTGAAAAAAAAAATTGAAAATTTAAAAAAAGTTTTTCTACAATAACTCTCGAACGGAATGAGCTAGGTAGTTGAAATTTTCAGAGTAGGTTAGGGAGATGAATATCTCGGTTGAGTTCGTTATTGTGCAAAATTGGCCAGATTTTATTTGATTTCTTCCATGGTGCAGTTCTCGTTCTCAGAT
Source organism: Halyzia sedecimguttata (assembly GCA_937662695.2). Classification (NCBI taxonomy): domain Eukaryota; kingdom Metazoa; phylum Arthropoda; class Insecta; order Coleoptera; family Coccinellidae; genus Halyzia; species Halyzia sedecimguttata. Next base: position 19,590,457 of record OW569420.2, on the reverse strand, counting down.
TGCTCATTCAATCTTGATAAATAAACTATTATTTGAATTGAATTTCCTTTATGATGCAGTTCTATCATATGAATACATTGATATAATTCCCAACTCTGAGAAACCAATACTTTCGGAGATATAATTTGTCTGTTTGAACTAGAGCGCCAGAAAGCTCCTGTCCACAGGGCTTGAACCCATTTTTACATATTATTTCCACTAAACTTAGTATGTACGATTTCAAAATAAAGTTACAAAAAATATGGCATCAGATACTCTATGCGTCGTTGGGCCTGTATGCAATGTTTCAAAAATATCGCTTCAAAGATATTTACTTGGTTCTACACTTCATCCTAACCATGTATATTAACGGCCAAACATTCGCAAGACACTGACATTTGGGTCAAATGATAGCGGCTTGATTAGAGAGTGCAAAAAAAATCGTTGTGTGAAAACTCTGTATTCTGCCTGAGTTTAAGTTCCTTCGAAATTGCAGAGGAGATTTTTGTTGGACAATAAAAGAACATTAATTGAATCTAGAAGATTCGAATTTGGAATTGGTAACTTCAGCTTGGCGAGGTGTGTATGCACAGCTACGTTCTCATGACATTCCCGACTGGGAGACTCATTTCCTTGCAGCGTTGACCTCCGTAGTGAAGATGATACTCGACAGACTCGTCCCAACAACCTACATATTCAAAAAATTTCTAGAGATTGCCATTTACTTTGCATCATCTTCATTTGAATATCGTAATCGATGTAACACTGGCTTCGAAAGTGCCTCGAACTATAGGAACTATAGGTCAATTGTTAATATTTTGTTATTACCAACAATAGGCGTAGCGTCATGGAGATTGTGGAGATTGTATGGAGATGGAAAGTTTCCTTATTGATGGAAAATCCGGAAAATTCTGCCATTGTTCGACTGTGAATGCGTTAATGTTTGTGCGGAAGTCTTCGATGTAAACAATTATTTGGTATTATTTTTCTTGTTAATCAGTTAATTTTCCCACTCGGTCTCCATTTTATACGGTGGGAGGAAGGATAAGATTCATACAGCTAAATTCTCCGAATATAAAATGTATATTTTTTCGTTTGTTTAGGCAAAATCTACTGGATCGATCGAGCTGAAATTGGGTACTCGATTGTAAAATGGTGGCTCGAAGGTATGCGCGGAATGTCAGCGCATATTTCAGTTTCTGACATGAAATTTTCGAGGAAAAAAAGTCTATTTTTTTTTAGTGATACGATATTCACTAAATTTCGCGTTATTGAGGTATTGAAAATAAAATTTAAGATGGGTATAACTCCGAAATTATATCCATTAACAGACTTAACCGTCGTATTAAAATGCGCAACCTACCCTGAAAATTTCAAGAAGCTATTTCCTTCTGTTCGGAAGTTACCGCGACAACGGACGGCCGGCTGGGCAGAATTCATTTTGACCACGAATTCTTCATCAGTGAGTCGAACCTAATCGTTTGAGACCTTTGTCGCCAGAAAACTTGCAAAGTACGCACAAAAATACGCAAAATTTTGACAAAATGAAAGCGATCTGGTACAAGCGCGCCTAATAAATAACTTAAGTAATCATGAAACAACTATATCGTAACGTTTCGGAGTGTATATCAGAGTCCTTCGTCAGATACTTAACGAAAATCTTCAGAATTATTCTTTGTTGATAGCTATTTTGAAATTCGAGAATTGTCACATTGATACTATTGCAATTCATAAATACATCAATCATGAATTTAGATAGAAGAGCTTCTAATAAAATAACAAATAATCAAGTACAAAAGAATAATCAATAAGAAGAGCAACCCAATCTGTTGAATGTGATCCCTTATGTTCGTGGCCTTTCTGAAAAAATCAGAAGAATCGGTTCTTAGCTCAGTATAAGAACCTTCTTCAAAACACAAAACGATCTTAGGTCTTTATTAACAAAGACAAAACCCATTATTGAAAAACCAAAAATAAAAAATACTGCATATATAATATTCCTTGTATTTGTGGTAATTCGTACACAGGAGAACCTCTTCTATCTAAATTCATGATTGATGTAATTATGAATTGCCTGGGATATCCATTATCTTCAAGAAATTTTTTGATGAAATCAATTTCATTATTTCGAATTTCAAGGGTAGATCTAGTTTTGTTAGATCTATCGTAAAGTGTTTTAATAACATATCTTTTCACACTGAGGCGATGGTTCGAATAGAAATTTAAATATCTATTTGTCATTTGTTTTTTACGCAGAACAAATCACAAAATAATACATTTTTTATTTTATAGATATTTTTCAGAGTAAGGGAGAGAAAGCCCAGAAAGAAAGCATTTAATAAATGAATAACTTGGCACGGTAATTAGTTTTGAAAATATCAATATACACCATTCAAGGATTGAGATGTCATGAATTGACGTATGTCTTGCACCAAGTATGCGTTGAGTGCCTGATGATATATTTATCACCATCCACATTTGAAGAAATTCGATATTCTTCTCGAAATCTGAGAATACATAAGTGAATCACCATTTCGTCTACAGCTAAATTCAAAGAACTCTCTCTCTTACATTGGAGAATTGTTGTGCGAAATTGAAATCCGGTTTTAATGAATATATTTTTTAGAATTTTTTTTTATCTCATTTAAATAATTAAGTATAAAATGTCGCTTCAAGAATTTTCCTACAGCTACCTTCATTGGTATTAGTGGTACGAATATACAAGGTGATTCAAGAAGACCTTACCTTAGAATGTTTCAAAGAACTACCAACTAACGTTTTTTGAATGTAATACCCAGTTTTTTCATTGATAATCAGATTTGCCATTGAATTATATATTGTTTTAATACGTCACTTATATATTATTCCCGAAAAATTCATGTGAAATCTGAAAAAACCCTGTAAATTATATCAAATAGGGCTCCATTCCAATGTATATAACTTGTAGATTTTTGCATGAAAATTCCTAATTTTCTAGCTTCTATCAGAAGACATACCAATGCTTCTCCTCCTTTAATCAAAAATTCAATTGAATATATAAGGTGCTTCTATTTCAATGCCAAAGTCAGTCATGACAAAAACCTCAAAACTCGTTTTTTTCAAATGAGAACCCATTTTTTTATTGGTCAGCTGGAATCTACGTTAAAAAATAGTGTATTTTTTGGCGCTCTTGTTATAATACATACCACTGCTTTACTTATCGAATATCTCGGGAAATAAGCATTTTAGAGCAGACCAATAAAAAAAATGGCTTCTCATTCGAGAAAAAATAGTTTTGAGGTTTTTGTCATGACTGACTTTGACATTGAAATAGAAACACCCTGTATGTTCAATTGAATTTTTTATTAACGAAGGAGAAGCATTTGGATGTGTTCTGATAGAGCCTAAGAAAGTAGGAATTGTCATGCGGAAATCTACAAGTTATTAACACTGGAATGAAGGCCTATTTGAGAAAATTTGAAGGGTTTTTTCAGATTTTACACGAATTTTCTGAGAATAATATGTAAGTGACACATTAAAATAGTGTAGAATTCAATGGGTAATCTGATTGTCAATGAAATAATTGGGTATTACATTTAAAAAATGGGTTCAAGCCCTGTGGACAGTAGCTTTATGGCGCTCTTGTTCAAACAGACAAATTATATCTCCGACAGTTTTGGTTTCTCAGAGTTGGGAATTATATCAATGGATTCTTATGAAAGACCTTCATCTTAGCAGAAATTGAATTCAAACATCATAGAAGAATTTAAATTCAACAAGAGTGCCAAAAATTATCAATCCAAAACCAATAGACGAATTCTACCCAACAACGAACTCATCCGAGATATTCATTCCTCAATTCTATGATGAACGATAATATATATCTTTCCTCAAATCCACTCCAATACACCAATATTCCAGTTTTGTTTTTAGTGGAGATATTCTGAACTCAATATTATTAACTTACCATTACCATTCCCATCATCATATGGATTGACCATCGGCATGAAAATATCAACCAACAAAAAGTATGATATTATATTATAATTCTCATAATTCTACGATTGCTGGAATGAATTAGACAACGTCATGTCTCAGGAAAATAAGTTGACATTATAACAATTCATAGAATATACACAGAATAATTATATCATTCTGTGAAAACATAGAAATACGATTTATTTTTGAAATTTTGAAAAATCATATCTCCGAAAGTATTAGCTTGTTAGAGTTAAAAATGATATCATTGGATTCTTATGGTAAAACTGCTTATTGAAAAAAAAATCAATTTGGAATTTGTTATGTAAAAAAAATTTTTTTTTGTTACTCCGAAACCATCTGTCCGATTTTGCCCAATAACGAACTTAGCCGAGATATTTATCTCCCAAACCTACCCTGAAAATTTCAACGGTCAAGCTCATTCCGTTCGAGAGTTATCGTGCCTACGGACCGGCCGGACAGAATGAATTTCGACCACGGATTCTTGATCAGTGAGTCGAACCAAATCGTTTAAGACCGTTTTCATCGAAAAATTCGAAAATTACAGACATTTGGGCAAATTGACAAGCACTCAGTTCCGAGGAACTAGAGCGCCAAAAACGTTGGTATCATCCAGTCGAAAGAATCTGAAAATTTTTCCAAGAATTCAGCTCTCCTAACAAAGCTTAACTATAAAATTCCAAGTGTTTATCTCGAGTCTTTCTTTGATATTCTAACGAACGATCTTCGTGAATCACCCTGTATAATAAACGTCAAGTAATCAAATTGGGCATTTGTCAATATAACCCCATATATGTAATAATTAATCGGTATGTGTCGAAGTGACGAAGATAGATACGATCATTATACCTATCTATTTCAAAACGCTTAAGTTGTAGTTATTTTTTCCTCTTTTCTTCAATTTCTCGATCTTTGCATTTAAGTTCCGTTGAAATCTATTTCAGACACAGTTCTTCCTCTTGTTTCATAATCAAAATTTTGCTTTCTTGTATACCTTTAGTTTTATATTCTGAGCGGCTATAGGCTCTGCCTTCGCTCTCATTCACATCATTCGTTTGATACCACTTTCGGCCAAACATTCGAAAATTACAGAAATTTGGGCGACTCAAAGGGGTACCCGTTCAGAAGAACAAGCGCGCCGAATGCGGCGGAAGCAAAATTGAACGTCTATGCAGATACTATCAAAATACCTTTGGTTTCGAAACTGTTCGGATATTTTTCGGAATTGGATTGTAGAGATGAATCATCAGTGCTTTCCGATGATACGCTTCGATAGATTTCTTCGCGTTACAAAGTTACGGCAAACAAGCGGAAGTACAGGGTCGTATCCAGACGCCATGAACAGAAATCAATGAATGCATTTCCTTCGGGCTTTTTGCTCATGCAATAACGACGAATGGTTGTCTATTGGTTTCATTGAAGGACCACACAGTATTTTGTCTCTAATAAAAAATGATAACAATATGATACATTTTCAAAAAAGCCATGACGTGAAGTCAGAAGTATTCTACAACAAATTATTAAGTTTCAATCCGATCAAATCTGTATTTTTTGAGTTATTGAGGAACTAATATTTCAGAGAAGTATATACCAGTTGGACCTTTTATTCTCGCAATAATTGCAGGAATACAAAGCTGATCGAGCCGAAATCAAGTTCCGTATTGTAAAATGCCGGTTTGAAGGTTTTTTTCTAATGATACGATCCTCACGAAATTCGGTCGTCGACATTCTACAATTAATTACCAAAATTATTGAGAAATATTTCAGATGGGTATAACTGCGAAACTGTTTGGTCGATTATGACCATTAATTAATTTTTTTTAAATTATTGAATTAACCGTCGTATTCGAATGCTCAACCTACACTGAAAATTTTGAGTCGCTATCTCTTTACGTCCGGAAGTTATCGCGGCAACGGTTAATTGATTTTGAATACTTTATACTTTATATTATGAAGAATTTATACAGGGTGTCCCAACGAAAAATTTGACCCCCCAGAACTCAGGAAGAATTTTCGATTTAAAAAAAAAGAGGTCAACTTCTGTTTTGAGGGGACGAACTTCCATCATGAGTTTGTTCCGAAAAAACCAGCCCCATGAAGGTGGCATCAACCCCCAACATTTTTTAAATAGGGAAGAGATGTCGAGTGTTAGTTTGGAAGTTATTTATGTTCTGTACACAACGCAGTTAAAATTTTCAAAATCGGTTCATTATTCATGAAAAAATGTAATAAGTAACAGTTGAACCGCCAAACTCAAGAACCTAAGAGTTTTGAAGAATCCAAAAATAATTTTCAAGTTCTTTCAATTCCTGTGACAACATTGTTCGGAAAAAACCACCTGAGGGTGGCAACAATACCCAACATTTTTTGAATAGGGAGGAGATGTTGGATGTGATTTAGTTTTAGTAATTTCTCTTTTTTGAGAAATATTTTTCAAAAAAGAAAAATTTTTCTTTAAAATTTCTGCACGCCTGTAAAGAAGATACAAAGACCTTGCCAAAAAAGTAACACAGGAGCCACTTTCCCTATTCAAAAAATTTAGAGGGTTGATGGGGATGGCACAGGGTGCAAAAAAGCTCCATCAAAAATGCATAAAAATTTGGTAAAAGTGAAACAAAAATTGACCTGTTTCAGGATTTTGTTGCCAAATATTTTTCTTCTGAGAAAATGAATTTGTTCCATAATTTTGACGCGCACTGTATAGAAGAAAGAATAGAAATTCCCAAATTATACAATCGGAATGACGAAAATGCTAGATTCACAGCAAGGTATTCCAATAACAATCATCCAGAAAGAAATATGAGTCACCAATATGATAAGCATTTGATGAATAAAGCAAAAACTCTTAGGTTCTTGAGTTTGGGCGGTTCAACTGTCTGTTCAACATCACCTTTTGACGGTAAGTTCAATTATTACATTATTTCGTAAATAATGAACCGACTTTGAAAATTTTAACTGGGTTGTGTACAGAACACAAATAACTTCCAAACTGACCAACATTCGACATCTCTTCCCTATTCAAAAAATGTTGGGGGTTGATACCACCTTCATGGGGGTGCTTTTTTCGGAACAAACTCATGATGGAAGTTCGTCCCCCTCAAAATAGAAGTTGACCTGTTTTTTTTTTAATCTTCGAAAATTCTTCGTTTCTGAGTTCTGGGCGGGGTCAAATTTTCGTCGGGACACCCTGTATATTTGGGTTCATGGGTTCAAATTAAATACCAATTATTTATATCAGCTCAAGTGAAACACTGTTTTATATTGATTGGTATTTTTGAATGTTTTATGTCAGCATAGCAGCCGCCTTTTAAATATATAAAGGATCCCTTGGGATCATAATTCAATGGTTTTTTTCTAGATTTCTCACTCAAACTCTGAAAAATAACCATAAAATCAAAGAATTTTTCAATTAATTCGAAATTGCTACCTTGCAAGAAGCAATTTATGGAACAATGTTGCCTAAGAAACAGTAACGAAACGACACCAACGATAGAACAAATAATTCTGAAGACTTCAGCTCACTGTCTGATGAAGGAGTCTGATTTAGGCTCTGAAACGTTACATTAAGTTATTTTATCCTTGGTGTCGTTTCCTTACTGTTTGTTAGGAACATTTTTCCATAAGTTGCTTCTGACAAGTATCTATGTACAAGTTTGATGTACAGGTGCGAAGAAGCACTTTCAAATGAATTGAAAATTTCTGTTATTTTCTAGTTATTTTTCAGAGAGAAAACCTAGGAAAACCAGTGAATGAAGAAGAATATAATAATATTTGTCAAAAATTTGCTCTTCCACACACAATTGAAGCAAGTCGAGGTAGTCAATATAGATAAGAATGAAGCAACATACCTTTGAAGAATGACTAGTACACACCACAAGATAGTTGATAGTTGTCGAAAACGGCAAAGATAAGCAGAACACGAGAAATATTTTGGGAATTCCTAAAATTTAAATTAGATGGTCATCCATTTTGTAGATAAAACGAAACGTCATGTGGGGGGAAAAATATTCGTTTCCTTATCATGACATACAAATGTACTTGAGTGCGTAAGTTTCCTGGTTAATTCGAATGAATTAACACAGTCGAAAAAAATCATTTTCGACATAATTAGGGTTTTCGGAACTGTTTATCAAAATTTAGATTAAATTGTTCAATTTGATATCCTACATAGATAGTTTGCGATCACAATTTACCCTGGAGAAAAACATACGTCAGATTTTCTCACATTTATTTATTTTTGCGCTAATGGCCTAGTGAGCAGCGTGCTATTATTTTGCCCAAATGTCTGTAATTTTCGAATTTTGTCCGAGAATGGACTCAAACGATAAAGTTCGACTGGTTCGGCCGGTCTTCCGTTGCCATGATAACTTTCGAAGGGAAAAAGTTAGCAACTTGTAATTTTCAGGGTAGGTTGCGCATCCAAATATGACGGTTCAAGAAGATGCATAATCGGCCAAACGGTTTCGGAGTGATACCCATCTGAAATATTGTTTCCTCAATAACTCAAAAGATACAGATCCGATCGAATTGAAACTTTAATTAGTCGTAGAATGCCAATGCGCAAATATTCTCAAAATTACGTAATGACCGTATCATTAAAAAATATATTTTCATCAAAAATGTTAATCTCAGAAAAGTAACAACAGTAACAGTTATTCTGAAATATGTCATACTGGCAGTCTTTGAAAAAACACAGTTTCATTTTACATACAAGTTCTAACTCTTTCTTCAACAAACTCAAACAAATATGGTCAATTCCGATTGAGCAATTTGCAAAATTGTTTTCTCTGTTCAACAAAATACAAGTAGACTCCTTATGTTTCCCTTGTTTTGGGTTTTTGTTTTTCATTAATCGGCTTTGTCTTCATAAAGACCTAAGATCATTTTGAGTGTTGAAAACGATTCTTATATTGAACAGAAAAAGGGATCATTTAGTGATGAATTCACCTCCCAAGATATCCTTTGATGATTACATAAGTGAAATATATTGATCATTGAATGAACGAGAGCGCTGAATCTCCTGACTGCAATTATTTTCAATTCGATTGGCAAATTTTAACACAGCCCACCCAACCTGGCTTGAACTATTGACTTATAGGAGAAACAGCTTAAATGAAGAGCAAATCGGGATATTTTAAATATACCCTTCCAACAGTCTTCGTTCGATATCGGAGGTTGAATCAGCCCTTCGTTTTTGGAATCGATTAAATGAGTCATTTTTGCATGTACGTTCCTGACCGGCCAACATTTTGAATTTTTCTGCAAAGGGGTCTATTATTAGCATTCAACCCAGCAGCATATCGTGCGATAATTTAATTTTATGACCCGGAGTAATACTCGCTATTCCATTTTGAATATCTTTCTATCACGAAGTGACTAATTGCGAAGCCTGGGGATCACAAAGCAAATAGCCGTTTTTAACCAAGACACACGCACGTACACGGACGCATGAAAAAACTGTGCTATCCGTCCCTGGACGTCGCAACCTATCCTGCAGGCACGCACTCAGCCAAAACGGACCTGCCTCTCTTTCCGGCATTGATACTCCTAATACCCTTATTACACTATCCGCCTTATTCACAAAGCATTCAATCTCCGTTAAGTCCTAACCGAGGACATCAGTCAAGGATAAATAAGAATTGCAACCTCAATTAACTTATTTAACGGTGATGAAGCAGGCCTGTTTCACGTTAATTTTCACGTTAACTGAGGTTGCGATTCATATTTATCCTTAACTGAGGACCTTAGTTAGGACTTAACAGATATTGAATGCTTTGTGAATACGGCGGTATGCCTTTTTCGTGCCTATTTGTCGGCCTGACTGACTGCGCTTGAAATTTTGAAGAAATACGCATGCACCCGGGGCTATTTTGTAGACTGTTTCAGGCTTGAAAATAAATAGAACTGGTTATATTTGTTCCCCCTGAATCGTGGGGATTTCAAGCCTTTTTGTCGAAATGTCATGTCTACCAACACAATATTTATCTGTCTGAATTGACGTCTTAACATAACCTAGTTTATTCTATCCTTTGAATCGCAGCCTTCGTAAATTCAATAATAAATGTATGTTTATTAATCTGAGGACGTAAACTAACTAAACTTACGAAGGCCAGATAATCTGTGATGGCTATCCCCGAGTGATATGAAGTTTTCACCAGTAGCCTAGTATCGCAAAGTAATTATTAATTTCGTTTTTGGAGAAATGCTTTCTGAAATTACAGTGTCTTTTTTCTGTATGCGAATTTGCACTCTATGCTAGTAGCATATTAAACGTTTCTTCAGACATTCCTAAAATACTATGGTATTGTTTCAAAAATATACGAACAAAACAAGAACTTAAGGTAAATATGTCGATTTCTTCAATGTTTGCAGCTCTGAAATTACTGCCTGAAACAAGCGCGAAAAAAGCATGGTGTAATAGTGCCACTCATTTGGGGGGAAATTCAACCAACAAATAGCCATGAAAATGGGCGCAAATATGTATAGACATGAAAAAGACATAGTGTAATAAGGGTATATCTTACTGATCAGTGAAATTTTGAGGAAATATTTTCATAAATAATGACGAAATTTATTTGAATGCAATTACTTCCAAGGCAAAATTATTTATAGAAAAGCTCAAGAGATCATTATTTTTGTTTTTGGGTTTTATAGGTTCCAGCCTCGACCCTTTTTATGTAATTGAATAAACAAAAGCTTTATGACCCGATATTCACAACATATAAAATCATGGAACAAGGAACCAAAGAAACAATGCTTTTTTTTCGGTGGTTTTCTTAGGATTATTCCGGGACCGTACATGATAAAAAAATTTTTTGGTCAGATCTGCAAGCTATACACTCGGAACTACAATTTGCTCATTATTTCTCTTCGAGTTGAAACCTGTTGAGAAATTTGGACTTTCGTTTATATCCCTTAATTTTTGTAACTAGTGTAAATGTTTTCCTAATCTAATTTTTTGATTTAATTCATAGTATCATATAAACTGCGAAGTTGGCTGTACAGTTTCGGACAGCTGATAAAATATCTTTTCGAGGCAACAATATAATACGAACTGTAAACCCCTTCGGCTGCTCCATTCCAAAACACAGTATGTGAAAATAATGGAATTGTGTGGGAAACGAGATTTAGTGTTTTTGTTTGGCCCTGAGACGTTTTTAATGCAATTTTTTTTTATTTTACGGTTACGTGTTACAGTTCGTCGAATAATTTTTTCTACATAATCAAATTGTACATATCTTTAGTTGTTACTTTAGATTTGGCACATGCTTGGTTTTGGTATTGAATATGAAACATTTTTGCTGGTTTCAAATCCGAGTATCTGCATCAAAATTTGAATAAATAACACTTTATTATATTTCACCGAATTCAAGATAACAAACAGTTTAATTATGTCTAACGTTTATTAGTTTAGAAACACTACAATAGTTTAGATTAACTACAACCAAAGAATCTACTACATACTATCCTCTAAATTGCTGTTGTCATACTCCTCGACTAAATCTGGAGCAGAATCGCAGAATCTGATCATGTCTTTCAAATTGCCAAAACAGAGTATCTGGTATATACTGTGTTTTGCTCTGGGAAAAGCAGATGCTGTGTTTTGAAATGTGAAGATGAGAAAATTTGTGCAGATACTGGGTTGTGGTTATGTCATATCTCTAAATCTATTGAAATTATCAGCAAAGGGGCTAGGTTGAAAGAAGCGTCAAAACACAGTATATCCAAATATTAAGAAATATCATTTTCTGAAAAAATGTTAGTTACTGTGTTTTGGAATGGAGCAGCCGCCTTGATTTGTATTCAAACCCATTCGAAATATAACATTTACCAAATTATTTATGACCTTGCATTCGTCAAATTGAGCATGGCGAAATAAAACATCAATCTGACCATAACAAAGTCACAGTCTGTTCTGCAATTATCCCATTTGTATAGGGATAGAATATAGAATTGGTCTGTTATTCTCTACGTTATTGTGGGTCCAACTAGCAACTGTTACATCAAAATTACCTGTTTTCGTTCGACTTTTTTCAAGGTGAATTTGTCTCAATTCCAAAACCATTAAACTAAACGAATTCCCATAATGCATCGTGAAATGATCGAACAATTCCATTCTATTTTCGCGGCGTTTAATGAGAGGCATTATTTGGTCGAACATATTATTTCCAAGTGAAAGAAATCAGGTCACATTGCACGTGAGAGTTCTGTTTCACTAGTAAAATCATGCTAATATACTATGCAAGCACCCACATGGTCTTGTAACGAATGGAATTATAGAGCAGACTATATGTGTGAATGGGTTTAGGTTTATACCATAAAAACACCATGGACCACACAGTCTTGTATCGATATGATATGATATCTGAAGAGCTGACGGTATAGTTTGCTAACTGAAAGAAAGTGCGAAAGCCCTGTGGACAGGAGCTTTGGCGCTCTTGTTCAAAGTTTGACAAATCATATCTCCGAAAGTATTGGTTTCTCTGAGTTGGGAATAATATCAATGAATTCTTCTGATAGAACTGCATCATAAAATAAATTAAATTCAATAATAGTTCATTTATCAAGATTAAATGAGCGATCTGCAATGATTCAACCTCGTGGAATGAGTTGTTGCAACTTACACTCGGTGCATAGTTTTCACAACTCGAAATACCTAAGGAAAGTATCATCCGAATGTCTAGAGCAAGGCTGGAGACAATGATATAGCAGATTGCACATTTATTCTTGATTGATTGAGTACGAATTACATATAAACAAACTAGAACAGAAATGAATTTGGCATGTCTCTAATGGCTAGATAAGATGACATTTATGAACAGTGAACACAGATAGAACACAGACAGATAGAATTCGCATTCTGTGAAACCATGGAAGTACGATGTATTATTCAAATTTTGAAAAATCAAATCTCCGAAAGTATGTATTAGATTGTTAGAGTTGAAAACGATATCAATGGATTCTCATAATGACACGATCTTAAAGAAAATTGAATTTGAAATTTGTAATGTAAAAAAAATGTTTTCTCGTTAGTCCGAGGAACAAGAGCGCCAAAAAGAATAAAAAGATTTAAAGACCTTACAGCAACAAGGAACTGCAGCATGAGATAAATACACTATTATATCCAATAAAATAATACTTGTTGCTCATGATATCAATAAAATGGTTTCAATTCTTCTTCAATAAACAATTGTCAATAAATATTTTTTTTTAATTCAATTTCGCTAAAAAAGAAAAATAAAAAATAAAAAACAAAATGATAATTTTTTTATTTTATAGATATTTTTCAGAGTTTGGGAGAAAAAACCCAGAAAGAAACCATTTGATAATAGCTTATATTATTATTAAAGAAAAACATCGAAATCACAAAAGACCTAGATTATCGAAATATAAACGTAGTCTCCCTCGTTTCACTGAATAATTTGTCAAAATGGAGCTGACTCGTTATTGATTTTTCGGCGATAATATGGAATATTTCCCTTCAACCCCTTGCCTGAATTCCTACCCAACTTCTGTTTTTCAAATGTAACCATATGTCATGCGTGGGCTCGTTTTTTTATGAAGATTAATTGAAGTCCCTCCAATGGTATCGGTTGGTTTTCTTTGAATAAACGTTCTTAAAGAAATGTGCCCGCTGCATAGTTTTATTAGTTCTTTATTGAAGGAAATATTGAAAGAAACGTGGAAATGGCGTCACTATTACAATCAAGTTCTTGCTATTTTACGAACTCACTTCTTCATTTATGTTTTGGATATAAACAAGCTTTATTCATAAGTGAACAGCGAACCGTGATTATATAAACTGGTTTCAGAGCCACCTGTGTAAATTAAGCGATTTCTGCCCAGAAGAGGGCATTAAATTAAATAAATTAGGCAGTATCGTACAAGAATTAAATGTATTCATATATTTGGTTCGAAATTAAGGATGTTCCTCGATGATTTTGTCTTAATTCCTCATTATCGCCCAGTTTATCGTTATTCAATTATCATTTGATACCGATCTGTCCAAGTATTATGTAAAGTCAACTTGCATCGTTTGAAGAATGGAGTATTTATGCAAGGTCAAAAGGTTTCAATTTAAAGTATGAAAATCAGGTGTAACGTTCCATTTTTGATCCAGGCAGAGGTTTGTTTATGTTTTGCTTGCGATAAATTTGTCAATTGTATTGTCAGTAAATTTGGGGTTGAGTCTCAGTGTTGCCAATCGACGTATAGGGGGTTGTGTTCAAAGAACCGGATGAATTGGCAATATTGTTTCGTTGTGAAATTTTGTCAGAGTCGGCGTCGATGAGATAAGATCGTCCATTTTGTGGAACTTCAGCGAAGGAAGCATAGGGTATACGCATTTTCGAAACTTTGTAAGAATTATTGGAATCTTCTTAGTTGGATATAGTTTCGAAAATCGAATGAACGGAATGAGTGTTGATGTGTATGATGGAGTACGAACTGAAATTGGAATGGAAGAGAATTAATTAGTTAGTTGGTGCCCTCGGTACCTGGCCACGCTCAGTGACCCGATCTCTTTTACTTGTTTTTGGATCCTGTCGAATTATGTATTTTAGTCCCTAAGTGAAATTTACTAGGTAAGTTTCTTCAAGCAAGGGGGGATTTTGTAACGTTCCTTTTTTAATCCAGGAAGAGGTTTGTTTATGTTTTGCTTGCGATAAATTTGTCAATTGTATTGTCAGTAAATATGAGGTTCGACGTATAGGGGGTTGTGTTAAAAAAACCGGATGAATTGGCAATATTGTTTCGTCGTGACGTTGTGAAATTTTGTCAGAGTCGGCGTCGATGAGATAAGATCGTCCATTATGTGGAACTGCAGCGAAAGAAGCATAGGTTATACGCATTTTCGAAACTTTGTAAGAATTATTGGAACCTTCTTAGTTGGATATAGTTTCGAAAATCGAATTAAGAGTGAGGGTTATATTGGTTTGGAAATATAACAGGTAACTTTCACTTGTCTCGAAAGAGGATTTAAAGACCTTTTGCAAATCCAAGTTGACCACGTGAATGATCTTGGCGACTTTGACAGAACGTTGCTGTGTTTCTGAGGAATTATTTGGTGGAGGCACGGCCAGATTTAATTTTGAAGCAAAATTATACAGGATAACCCCGGATATCAGGGGTTTTTATGTTAGGAAGAGTAGAACTGAGGCATTCGAGTATATACAAGGTATAGTAGTCCATAAGTAACGCTGTGAGACAGCCAACGCAGGGTTGCAGATCCCGAGTATATACAAGGTGTTCAGTAAACAACGCTGTGGGACATACAATCGAGGGTTGCAGATTACGAGCACCGAGGGAACGAGGACAGTATTGCGAGACCATCGATGTAATACTACGTTCAGGAATAAGCATAGAGGAGAATACCAGGATACCTGAGTAGATTGACGGAGTAGGAATAGCTAGCACGCAAGTTATTGGAAATAGACCTCAACCTATATCTTATATATGCTATATACAACCTGAACATAATATCCTCAGAACATATAAATTATTGTTGTTGTAAAGCGGCAATTGGGGAAGATTTATGTTAGACGTATATGATCGTAGATAAAAACGTGGAAGCGCCTGAGCTCAAGCCAAGCGTATTCGGATCAAGGAAGAATATCTACGTACAATTTCCGCTGCACCCTATTCAGAGTTTCACAGTAGTTTTTTTTTATTGAATCTAAAGATCTGGGTTGTAAGCTACTGGAATAAATTGTTTGTTTTTAGCGAGAATATTCTTTTGGTAAATTTGGGAATTAGTACATTACGCTGGGGTATCTGGGAGAATTAAATTTGCCTGCCCGCCATTTACTAGGTTCCCTTTTGGAATCCACTCCCATCTCCACTGAAGCTAGACCGCGGATCCCCGAGTTCTAGACCGGTGTGAACCTAGCAGACTGTTTCAGCAGACCGTTTGGCGGAAACACCCGAACGCTCCAGGCCAGTGGCGTGCAGGCTGATTCTAGTTTCTCTCTCATATGATCGTCTGTTCGCCAGAGCACTTGAATATTTTGGATGTGGGTTCCGTATAGCAATGGAAATATCGCCTGAAAAAATTATATCGACGAGGGGCTGCGGAATAGTCTTTTCAACCCTTAAAGTTCAAAATTTAATATCTCCGGAACTATTCGCCGGAGCACATACAGATTTTGCATGTGGGTTAATTATACCGATAACAACATCCCCTGAAAAAATTATCGACTTCCCAAGGGGCTGCGGGGTAGTTTCTTCAACCCTTATATTTCAAAATTCAATATTTCCGGAACTATTCGCCGGAGCACATACAGATTTTGCATGTGGGTTAATAATACCGAAAACAACATTCCCTGAAAAAATTATCGACTTCCCGAGGGGCTGCGGGGTAGTCTTTTCAACCCTTAAAGTTCAAAATTTAATATCTCCGGAACTATTCGCCGGAGCACATACAGATTTTGCATGTGGGTTAATAATACCGATAACAACATTCCCTGAAAAAATTATCGACTTCCCGAGGGGCTGCGGGGTAGTTTTTTCAACCCTTAAAGTTCAAAATTCAATATCTCCGGAACTATTCGCCGGAGCACAAACAGATTTTGCATGTGGGTTAATAATACGGATAACAACATTCCCTGAAAAAATTATCGACTTCCCGGGGGGCTGCGGGGTAGTTTTTTCAACCCTTAACGTTCAAAATTTAATATCTCCGGAACTATTCGCCGGAGCACATACAGATTTTGCATGTGGGTTAATAATACCGATAACAACATTCCCTGAAAAAATTATCGACTTCCCGAGGGGCTGCGGGGTAGTTTTTTCAACCCTTAAAGTTCAAGATTTAATATCTCCGGAACTATTCGCCGGAGCACATACAGATTTTGCATGTGGGTTAATGATACCGATAACAACATCCCCTGAAAAAATTATCGACTTCCCGAGGGGCTGCGGGGTAGTTTTTTCAACCCTTATATTTCAAAATTCAATATCTCCGGAACCATTCGCCGGAGCACATACAGAATTTGTACGTGGGTTAATAACACCGATAACAACATCCCCTGAAAAAATTATCGACTTCCCGAGGGGCTGCGGGGTATTTTTTTCAACCCTTAAAGTTCAAGATTTAATATCTCTGGAACTATTCGCCGGAGCACATACAGATTTTGCATGTGGGTTAATAATACCGATAACAACATCCCCTGAAAAAATTATCGACTTCCCGAGGGGCTGCGGGGTAGTTTTTTCAACCCTTATATTTCAAAATTCAATATCTCCGGAACCATTCGCCGGAGCACATACAGAATTTGTACGTGGGTTAATAACACCGATAACAACATCCCCTGAAAAAATTATCGACTTCCCGGGGGGCTGCGGGGTAGTTTTTTCAACCCTTAAAGTTCAAGATTTAATATCTCCGGAACTATTCGCCGGAGCACATACAGATTTTGCATGTGGGTTAATATTACCGATAACAACATCCCCTGAAAAAATTATCGACTTCCCGAGGGGCTGCGGGGTAGTTTTTTCAACCCTTATATTTCAAAATTCAATATCTCCGGAACCATTCGCCGGAGCACATACAGAATTTGTACGTGGGTTAATAACACCGATAACAACATCCCCTGAAAAAATTATCGACTTCCCGAGGGGCTGCGGGGTAGTTTTTTCAACCCTTAAAGTTCAAGATTTGATATCTCCGGAACTATTCGCCGGAGTACATACAGATTTTGCATGTGGGTTAATATTACCGATAACAACATCCCCTGAAAAAATTATCGACTTCCCGAGGGGCTGCGGTGTTTTTTTTCAACCCTTAAAGTTCAAGATTTAATATCTCCGGAACTATTCGCCGGAGCACATACAGATTTTGCATGTGGGTTAATAATACCGATAACAACATCCCCTGAAAAAATTATCGACTTCCCGAGGGGCTGCGGGGTATTTTATTCAACCCTTAAAGTTCAAGATTTAATATCTCCGGAACTATTCGCCGGAGCACATACAGATTTTGCATGTGGGTTAATAATACCGAAAACAACATTCCCTGAAAAAATTATCGACTTCCCGAGGGGCTGCGGGGTAGTCTTTTCAACCCTTAAAGTTCAAGATTTAATATCTCCGGAACTATTCGCCGGAGCACATACAGATTTTGCATGTGGGTTAATAATACCGATAACAACATCCCCTGAAAAAATTATCCACTTCCCGAGGGGCTGCGGGGTAGTTTTTTCAACCCTTAAAGTTCAAAATTCAATATCTCCGGAACTATTCGCCGGAGCACATACAGATTTTGCATGTGGGTTAATAATACCGAAAACAACATTCCCTGAAAAAATTATCGACTTCCCGTGGGGCTGCGGGGTAGTTTTTTCAACCCTTAAGTTCAAGATTTAATATCTCCGGAACTATTCGCCGGAGCACATACAGATTTTGCATGTGGGTTAATAATACCGATAACAACATCCCCTGAAAAAATTATCCACTTCCCGAGGGGCTGCGGGGTAGTTTCTTCAACCCTTATATTCCAAAATTCAATATTTCCGGAACTATTCGCCGGAGCACATACAGATTTTGCATGTGGGTTAATAATACCGATAACAACATTCCCTGAAAAAATTATCGACTTCCCGAGGGGCTGCGGGGTAGTTTTTTCAACCCTTAAAGTTCAAGATTTAATATCTCCGGAACTATTCGCCGGAGCACAAACAGATTTTGCATGTGGGTTAATAATACCGATAGCAACATTCCCTGAAAGAATTATCGACTTCCCGAGGGGCTGCGGGGTAGTTTTTTCAACCCTTAACGTTCAAGATTTAATATCTCCGGAACTATTCGCCGGAGCACATACAGATTTTGCATGTGGGTTAATAATACCGACAACAACATCCCCTGAAAAAATTATCCACTTCCCGAGGGGCTGCGGGGTAGTTTTTTCAACCCTTAAAGTTCAAGATTTAATATCTCCGGAACTATTCGCCGGAGCACATACAGATTTTGCATGTGGGTTAATGATACCGATAACAACATCCCCTGAAAAAATTATCGACTTCCCGAGGGGCTGCGGGGTAGTTTTTTCAACCCTTAAAGTTCAAAATTCAATATCTCCGGAACTATTCGCCGGAGCACAAACAGATTTTGCATGTGGGTTAATAATACCGATAGCAACATTCCCTGAAAAAATTATCGACTTCCCGAGGGGCTGCGGGGTAGTTTTTTCAACCCTTAACGTTCAAGATTTAATATCTCCGGAACTATTCGCCGGAGCACATACAGATTTTGCATGTGGGTTAATAATACCGACAACAACATCCCCTGAAAAAATTATCCACTTCCCGAGGGGCTGCGGGGTAGTTTTTTCAACCCTTAAAGTTCAAGATTTAATATCTCCGGAACTATTCGCCGGAGCACATACAGATTTTGCATGTGGGTTAATGATACCGATAACAACATCCCCTGAAAAAATTATCGACTTCCCGAGGGGCTGCGGGGTAGTTTTTTCAACCCTTAAAGTTCAAAATTCAATATCTCCGGAACTATTCGCCGGAGCACAAACAGATTTTGCATGTGGGTTAATAATACCGATAGCAACATTCCCTGAAAAAATTATCGACTTCCCGAGGGGCTGCGGGGTAGTTTTTTCAACCCTTAACGTTCAAGATTTAATATCTCCGGAACTATTCGCCGGAGCACATACAGATTTTGCATGTGGGTTAATGATACCGATAACAACATCCCCTGAAAAAATTATCCACTTTCCGAGGGGCTGCGGGGTAGTTTTTTCAACCCTTAAAGTTCAAGATTTAATATCTCCGGAACTATTCGCCGGAGCACATACAGATTTTGCATGTGGGTTAATGATACCGATAACAACATCCCCTGAAAAAATTATCGACTTCCCGAGGGGCTGCTGGGTAGTTTTTTCAACCCTTATATTTCAAAATTCAATATCTCCGGAACCATTCGCCGGAGCACATACAGAATTTGTACGTGGGTTAATAACACCGATAACAACATCCCCTGAAAAAATTATCGACTTCCCGAGGGGCTGCGGGGTAGTTTTTTCAACCCTTAAAGTTAAAGATTTAATATCTCCGGAACTATTCGCCGGAGCACATACAGATTTTGCATGTGGGTTAATAATACCGATAACAACATCCCCTGAAAAAATTATCGACTTCCCGAGGGGCTGCGGGGTATTTTTTTCAACCCTTAAAGTTCAAGATTTAATATCTCCGGAACTATTCGCCGGAGCACATACAGATTTTGCATGTGGGTTAATATTACCGATAACAACATCCCCTGAAAAAATTTTCGACTTCCCGAGGGGCTGCGGGGTATTTTTTTCAACCCTTAAAGTTCAAGATTTAATATCTCCGGAACTATTCGCCGGAGCACATACAGATTTTGCATGTGGGTTAATAATACCGATAACAACATTCCCTGAAAAAATTATCGACTTCCCGAGGGGCTGCAGGGTAGTTTTTTCAACCCTTAAAGTTCAAGATTTAATATCTCCGGAACTATTCGCTGGAGCACATACAGATTTTGCATGTGGGTTAATAATACCGAAAACAACATTCCATGAAAAAATTATCGACTTCCCGAGGGGCTGCGGGGTAGTTTTTTCAACCCTTAAAGTTCAAAATTTAATATCTCCGGAACTATTCGCCGGAGCACATACAGATTTTGCATGTGGGTTAATAATACCGATAACAACATTCCCTGAAAAAATTATCGACTTCCCGAGGGGCTGCGGGGTAGTTTTTTCAACCCTTAAAGTTCAAAATTCAATATCTCCGGAACTATTCGCCGGAGCACAAACAGATTTTGCATGTGGGTTAATAATACCGATAGCAACATTCCCTGAAAAAATTATCGACTTCACGAGGGGCTGCGGGGTAGTCTTTTCAACCCTTAAAGTTCAAAATTTAATATCTCCGGAACTATTCTCCGGAGCACCAACCGACTTTGTATGTAGTTACTTAGACCGATCACGATATTCCCTGAAAAAATGATCGAGGGGCTGCGGAGTAGATATTTGAAACCCTAACTTTAAAAATTCAATAACTAGTTATACAACTATAATTAGTCTTCAACTCTCCAGCGCTGATTTTTGAACAATATAATATGGAATGTTGTATTGGAGAATTTTCCAACAAGAACCTCGTAACTTCAACTTGAAATTGATTTGAATTTTTTTTTCATTGAATGGCGCGTGCATTACCTACTACTCGAATTCGTCATGAAAAAATTAGTTCGGAATAAAATACCATTTCGTTTACCTACTTATTTGCAATTATATAAGTTTAGGAAATATCTGAATCCTTCATACCAAAAAGGTACAATACAGTTGCATCCTCGGTTTCTGTATTGTAATAAATTATCGGTGATAACTGTTGTCCCTGGTCTCATCAAGGGAATTTTCGTAGTTTTTGATCTTGATGTGTCTGTTATTGTATATTGTATATTGATTATACTGATCCTCCTAGGTCTTCCCCAAGGAGACCCCTCATAAGCTCTCGAAGAGCATGAGCGAGTAAGGAGAACCAGTTCGTGTTCTGTGTAGGCTTTGTTACTGTGTCCTTACGCCACCTTAGGCACAGCACTGTTAATTTTTGACCCAACAGTGAATGGTGGCGATTACCGTGACTAGAAAATTTCTTTCCTAGCCTCGGAATTGAACTTGATATCCTATATCAATTTTGTGATAATACGAAACAATTTGATTTCCATAATTGCACTGAATTATATTCAGCAACCTCCATTAAGTTAGCAGACCCACTTGCGAAAATTTTTTTTTATATGGGGTGGCTCTGCTAACTTAATATTAAGTTAGCAGAGCCACCCCATATAAAAAAAAACTAAGCGTGCGAGAAACTTTTTTCTTTCACGACGAATATGCTTTGGTCGTTCGACAATTATTTAGCTCATTTCTGGATGAAAAAAATACAATTAACCAAGTTACGTGATTTGTGTGTGGCCCCTTTAACCTAATATTAATTTAGCCCATACAAAAAAAACGAAGCGCGACGAACTTTTTTCTTTCACGACAAATTCTCGTCAATTATTCGACAATTAATGCAATAGGTTTCATTGAACTTTTCGCAAGTGGCTCTGCTAAATTTATGGAGGTAATTCAGTGCTATTTGACAACTAAAATCAATAGTATTAATTCGTTATGGTTGTCTCTATTTTGCAATAATCGATTGGAAACAATTGTATATATCTTTATGATGGTGTTGTAATGATATTAATTCTTGAAAGAATATAATAAAACAAGACTACTGATTCGTCATTTCATCTGAAAATAATTTCGAACGAAAATATTGATCCTCTTTCTTGTTTAAAGGATTCCAATATCGAGTTTTCAGGAAGTTTGCAACGGAAACACTTCTATGAATATATTATAATTTGGATAAGTACCCGAAGTATATTGAATGCCATTATAGATAACGCTCTATGGGACAATAAGGGATATGCTGCATTCCGTCTCCTACAGATGTTTTTTATGGCGTTTGAAATTTTCAAAATCGATCCTTTGTCAAGACGCAAATACCATCATTTCGAATTCAGATTCCGTGTTTCAAAGAGCCTTGCTCAAGTTTGATACGAAATTTTTGTTTGCGTTAGAGTGTGCAATTCATACTGAGCAATTAATAATATAGTGATTTTCGCTACAAAGACAATTAGCAACTTTAGTGAAAGTGAAAATTTTGTGTTTTCTATCTACATTGTCCAAGGTATTTTTTAATATTATTTATTTTTTTTTTAAATCAGCTCAATTATTTTGTAGTACTATATTTCTGAAATGGATGAGAAAACAATGACGAAAATAGTAGATATCTTGAAGTGTCGATTCCCAAATCTCACTTATGATGATATACCTACTACTTTGATCGATAATGATGATATATTGAGAGACATTAGTTTGATAGTAAGTAATAACAAGAAGAAATGGTACACAAGCAAGTTGAGAAGGATTTTACTTGAAAATAAAACTTTCAAGAGCTTATATGAAGGATGTCCAATAAAAGTAGAAAAAGTAAATTTGTCGCATGTTGACATCGTCTGTGTGCTGAAAGAGATGAATTATCATGATAATAACGTACAAAATTTAAATTATAGAAAACGAAATTCAGTTTACGCACATCTCTGTGATTATTTCGGTAAAAAGAGTTCTCTCAAAAACAGATTTGCTTTTTATAAACTATGGCATCGTAAAATTGATAAATTTTCCAAAGCGCATGATTCCGAAAAATTTAGATTTGACACTGATGTATCAGGTCATTTTAATCCAACTGTAGCACTTGAATTTAATGATTTTGAAAATATAATTCCCAATTCGAGAGAATGTGGTCCACTTAAACACAATTCAACTTTGTTGGACAATGAGAAATTAACTTCTTGCAACAGTGAGGATAAATCACCTCTGGTCTCGACCACTATTGATAATTGGTCGCCTGTCCTATCGATCGAATCAGTCGGTGAAAAAACCGTATCGATAAGTTCCCAAATTCAACTAGGCAAAAAGAATTATGCATCAGAGATGCAAGAGTTCTCTCCAAAGTATTTGGATTCTTCAAAGGAAACATCAATTTTACCTTCAGATATATTGAATTTATTTCAAAACACAAAAAAACAGAGTATTATTCCACTGAACTCCATAAACGATTCACAACCTATTACTATTGATTTCAAAAATTGCACCATTTGGGAAGGACAATTCACAATAGAAAAGAAATTATGGGAACAAATTTATAAAGATAACAAACTAGATACTACATTGTATCCCTATGTCTTGAAGAAACATATAAATGAATTTGTCAATAATACTTGTATAATCGTTATCCGTTATAAAAAATTAATTCGAAAGATTTCATCGATATATATTTATGCAGCTTGTTCACAAGAGCAATGTAAAAAATTCAAAATCATTATTTCCACAATTTCTGCATCGGTGAATGTATACAGTACATCAATTAATTTTCATCATAATGAATACTTGACTGGGCATGTTAAAGGTGCCGAACGAGAAATTATCAAAAGGCAACTTCTCAGACGAAAACCTTTAAGTTACAAAAAAGAAACGCTGTTGAAATGTGATGATCATTTTATTAAGAAGACTAAAAATCTCAAGAATATTGTATCCGACCCTACAGTAAGAAAAATAAGATCTGAAAAACTCGCTCAATTCGATAGGGACAGGAATGATTTATTAGATTTGATCAAATTACAGGCTGATAACAACCATTATTTCAGAGAATTATCATTTCCATTCCAATCTAAATTGTTTTCTGCAGAACAAATTAAAATTCTTCACGATTTATTTCTCACCAGCTCTGGTGAAGTTTTTATACATTTTGATGCAACTGGGTCTATCATTCGACATCCTTATAAAGCAAAAAAAAGAGTTTATCTCTACACAGGAGCGGTAATGTTAAAAACAAAAAGAATATTTCCTGTGTTCTCTCTAATTTCTGCAGAACATAATTCAAACGCAGTTTTCAAATTGCTCCATGATTTTAGATATTCTTGCGAAGAAGAGAAAAAGTGGCCATTATTTTCAGGATTCGTTACAGATTTCAGTTTTGCTACAATTCATGCTGCCATTAAAGCATTCAATAGAATGACCCTATTGGAATATCTGGAGAATTGCTATAAAATTGCCGAAAGTGGTTCTAAAATAAGCGCACAATTAATTACAATTCACCTATGCTGCGCACATTACATGAAAATGGCATGTAAAGATATTGAAATCACTGGTAGGAACGACCAACAAAAATCTCTCTTCAAAGAACTTTTAGCTGTTTCCATTGATATTCGTAATTTACCAGAGCTGGATGAATGGTTCAAAAATGTAACTATTCTACTTTGTAGTAAATCAATGAATCACCTTTCGAAAAAAAGTCTTAAAATTTTGTGTGGAGGCATTAAAACAAATACAGAGTTTGGTAAATATGACGGAAATATTCTGAAATCAGACGATACATCGGAACCCCTTTTTCGTTCAAGTCCGTTCTATAAAAGATATACAAATATTCGTAATGAAATGAGAAAGGATATATGCTTTGTAAAAAATTCGCCGGAAGAAAATATTTACTCAAATGAAGAATTTCTGGAAATCATCTTGAGAAAATATATACCGTTTGCTCCACTATGGACCTGCATTGTATTGAAAATGAGTCAAATGAGAATGAGCAATGCAATAATCGAAAATTACTTCGGATATCTGAAATGTGGTATACTAGAAGGTAATAGAAATATGAAATGCTCCAGATTTATCAGAGCTTATCAAAATGATATAAAAGCGCTCTGTAAAGAATCACTTATGAATATTCAGAAGTCTAATTTAGCTAAAAAAAAGCGAACAGAAAAAGAACAAACTGATGAGAAGAGTTCGCAAGAAACCTGGTGTAGGAAGCCGAAACGAATGAGTTCCCATTTCAGCGGAAATTATATGAAGCAAATAGAAAAAAAACAGATTTCTCCAGCAGACGATCATGAAATTATCCAGGAGGATAATACTGAACAATTAACGATACCCGATGAAATAGAGAATAATCAGATAGCAAAAAATGAAAAACATAACTCCCAACTTTCTGAACAGTGCATGAAGGAAATTGAAAAAATTTCAGTATCTTCTGCACAACGGAAAATTATATTTGAAAAAACAATTTTGCAAAGGGATTCAAAAATTTGGCGAGTTGAAAGAACAAAAAGAATTACAGCTTCATATATCTACCAAATATGTAGATGCAAGGAATCTACCAAAGAAAGTATTTACAAACAAATTAGTGATCCTCCTGTTCTAAATGTCCCAGCAATTAATCATGGAATTGAAAATGAAAAATTTGCAAGAGAAAAATATTGTGAAATTTTCAATGTTGGATGTCAGTTGAGTGGCTTGATAATTCACAAAATCTATCCCTTTTTAGCATGTTCTCCAGATGGTCTGATCAATAACGAGGGAATGATAGAAATCAAATGTCCATATACCATAAGAAATGAGGATCCTAATATGGTACAATTAAAATTCATGAACGAATCGGATGAACTCAGAAGCAATTCCAATTATTATTACCAAATCCAAGGGTTATTGAACATTTCAGAACGGATGTGGTGTGATTTAATAATATATACATTTAAGAATATTAAAATCATCAGAGTAATGAGAAACGAAATATTTTGGAATAACACGATTCTTCCCAAACTGAAGTCATTCTATTATTTCGATTTTTTACCGAGACGATTTCAGAATATATCTATTTCTTTGGGGAGTTTTGAAGATAGAAAATGGAGAACTCTTAAAAATATTGAATTTTTTCCTAATGGATTGGTAAAAGACATAAATTTCTACCAAAATATACCTGATCGTTGGCAGGTAGAAAAATCAGCCAGAAGATTTTCAGAACGGAATTATGTTGTTGCATGTTTCGAAAATGTTTCCTGTCCTGTACCAGAAATTGAGATTAGCGATTATCTCAGCCTTGACTCTGGAAAATATTTGACAAGTTTTGTCATAGACAATTATATAAGTATTATTGATATTCAAGACGTCTTTCAAAAATTTTCAGTACAAATCGCTAGTTATATGTTTTCGAATAGTGCAGAGAAAAATACCATTTTAATTTCAGATAAGAATTATGTAGCATTACCGATAAACGAAAATAATAGTCACTTCATTCTTATAGTCCTCGACGTTAGAGCGAAAGAATTCATTTTTCTAGATTCCTTAAAAAGATCAGACGCAATGGTAAAGGAAAAAACATATAAATATTTTCAAAAGTTCAAACAACTCCTCCTCAATAGCAGCACATGTGAAAAGAATGTTAATGAATGGAAAATAAGAGATGAAATTATCATTCATCAAGAAGATAATTTTAACTGTGGAATGTATGTTTTATATTATTTTCGCCAATTTTTCTTCGGTAAACCTCTGAATGAGGAGCAAAATATGAACCACTTTCGAATTGAAGTGAAGAAATTCTTGTTGAAAAATTCATCACCGATGCACGATAGATGTTTGTATTGTGCAAAAACCGCCTTAAAAGATTTTTATACATGTTTGAGTTGTAAACGAAATTGCCATATTGCCTGCCTAACTAACAAGTCTGAACCACAAAATGAATTCAAAAATAGTTTATGTGATTTGTGTCGTAAATATTAAAGATGTGGCAGCTCATTGTATACCGCAACATATATTGAATCCTCCCTATCGAAAAATCGGCAAAAACTTCAAAATTAATATATGAGAAATATCTGGAAGATAAAAAATTTTATTGGACCTTGCAATTCTCTTATGGATTATGCCTATCGGGGATACCATGTAAAAAAAAGCGCGCCCCGCATTCTACCTCATGGGTGGTGCGGAAATGAGTGCCCAAATTGTAATTACTTCAATAAAACTGCGGTTGAAAGAAACATCGATCATTTTTCCGGAGAATATATGCAAAATCTCCGGAAAAACTACCCCGCAGCCGAGGGGTAAATTTCTGGAAAAAATAGTGTACACAAGAATTCAGAACTCCGAAATTCCAGAAGAATTCCGCAAGACTTCCGAGAATTTCGAATGAATTTCAAAAGAATTCCGCAAGACTTCCGAGAATTCCGAAAGGATTCCGAATGAATTCCGAAAGAATTCCGGGAATTCCTGAAGACTTCCGGGAATACCGGGGTTACCGAAAGACGAAGGACCGCAAGATTTCTGGGAATTCCGAAAGGCTTCCAAAAAGCTGTCGGTGCCAAAATAGCTGCGGTACTATTAAAGAAATTTTCAGGGGAAATCGAAAAATGTTAGTGAAAAATAGGTTTTTTAATACTGGAGTTGAATAAAAACAAGGTAAAGATCCAAATGAAACATATAATTCTACGAAAAAGTTGAGAACGAAACATTAAAATATAAAAGTAGCGATTGGAATATTAATTATTTTTCTTTTTTGAATTTGTTTATATTTTTTTATCATTTTTACTTATTGTGAATGGAATTGATCCTATAGCGTTTACAAGACCATAAAAAATGTATTTTTTGTCCTTTTTGTTCCTCGGAACAGAGTGCTTACCAATTTGCCCAAATGTCTAATTTCCGAATTTTTGGATGAAAATGTCTTAAACGATTTGGTTCGACCCACTGATCAAGAATCCGTGGTTAATTCTGTCCGGCTGTCCGTAGACACGATAACTCTCGAACGGAATGACTAGACAGTTGAAAGTTTCAGAGTAGGTTTGGGAGATAAATATCTCGGTTAATTTCGTTATTGGACAAAATAGGTGGTTTCGAAGTATTGAAAATTAAATATTTTGTTTAGATTATCTCCAGTTAAAACAAAACTGGAATATTGGCTAAGTTTCAATTGATATAATTTATAATTGGTCAGAGTAGATTTGAGGAATGAATATCTCGGATAAGTTCGTTTTTGGGTAGAATCTGTCTGATGGTTACGGAATAATAATATTTGGCACTTTTATTTTTCTGTAAATGATACTTTTGGAATTTTCTCTTATTATGCAGTTCTATCATAAGAATCTATTGATATCATTCCCAACTCTGAGAAACCAATACTTTCGGAGATATGGTTTATCGAAGTTTGAACAAGAACGCCAAAGCTCCTGTCCACAGGGCTTTCCCACATTTTAAGTGCTCCAAGTTGTGGTGTCCGATGATTAGATAGCTATAAATCTTTCTGTTCTTGTAAAATTTCTGTTTATTCACGAATTTCATCTATTTGCTCATTAGAGAGCGAACTCAACACTGGAATATTGTTCAAAGAATGAAAGCTTAAATCAAATTGAAGAAATTCTGGAATTTCACGATTCGATGATGGAGAAATACTATCATTGCAAAAAAATAATTTACTGTTTTTTTTTTCTTTCGAATTTTCTTGAGAATTCATTTTTACTCCCAAGTTGCACGAACTTGCCAATATACACTTAACTATTGCACTCTGCTGCGAAATAATTCCGAAAGAATCCCGTGAATTCCGAAAGAATTCCGTAGAAATTTACCCCTCGCCCGCAGCCCCTCGGGAAGTCGATAATTTTTTCAGGGGATGTTGTTATCGGTATCATTAACCCACATACAAAGTATGTATGTGCTCCGAAGAATAGTTCCGGAGATATTAAATTTTGAACTTTGAGGGTTGAAAATACTACCCCGCAGCCCCTCGGGAAGTCGATAATTTTTTCATGGAATGTTGTTTTCGGTATTATTAACCCACATGCAAAATCTGTATGTGCTCCGGCGAACAGATCCGGAATTATTGAATTGAAATATAAGGGTTGAAGAAACTACCCCGCAGCCCCTCGGGAAGTCGATAATTTTTTCAGGGGATGTTGTTATCGGTATTATTAACCCACATGCAAAATCTGTATGTGCTCCGGCGAATAGTTCCGGAGATATTAAATCTTGAACTTTAAGGGTTGAAAAAACTACCCCGCAGCCCCTCGGGAAGTCGATAATTTTTTCAGGGAATGTTGTTTTCGGTATTATTAACCCACATGCAAAATCTGTATGTGCTCCGGCGAATAGTTCCGGAGATATTAAGTTTTGAACGTTAAGGGTTGAAAAAACTACCCCGCAGCCCCTCGGGAAGTCGATCATTTTTTCAGGGGATGTTGCCATCGGTATAATTAACCCACATACAAAATCTGTATGTGCTCCGGCGAATAGTTCCGGAGATATTAAATCTTGGACTTTAAGGGTTAAAAAAACTACCCCGCAGCCCCTCGGGAAGTCGATAATTTTTTCAGTGAATGTTGTTTTCGGTATTATTAACCCACATGCAAAATCTGTATGTGCTCCGGCGAATAGTTCCGGAGATATTAAATCTTGAACTTTAAGGGTTGAAAAAACTACCCCGCAGCCCCTCGGGAAGTCGATAATTTTTTCAGGGAATGTTGTTATCGGTATAATTAACCCACATACAAAATCTGTATGTGCTCCGGCGAATAGTTCCGGAGATATTAAATCTTGGACTCTAAGGGTTGAAAAAACTACCCCGCAGCCCCTCGGGAAGTCGATAATTTTTTCAGTGAATGTTGTTTTCGGTATTATTAACCCACATGCAAAATCTGTATGTGCTCCGGCGAATAGTTCCGGAGATATTAAATCTTGAACTTTAAGGGTTGAAAAAACTACCCCGCAGCCCCTCGGGAAGTCGATAATTTTTTCAGGGAATGTTGTTTTCGGTATTATTAACCCACATGCAAAATCTGTATGTGCTCCGGCGAATAGTTCCGGAAATATTAAATTTTGAAATATAAGGGTTGAAGAAACTACCCCGCAGCCCCTCGGGAAGTCGATAATTTTTTCAGGGAATGTTGTTTTCGGTATTATTAACCCACATGCAAAATCTGTATGTGCTCCGGCGAATAGTTCCGGAGATATTAAATTTTGAACGTTAAGGGTTGAAAAAACTACCCCGCAGCCCCTCGGGAAGTCGATAATTTTTTCAGGGAATGTTGTTATCGGTATTATTAACCCACATGCAAAATTTGTTTGTGCTCCGGCGAATAGTTCCGGAGAAATTGAATTTTGAACTTTAAGGGTTGAAAAAACTACCCCGCAGCCCCTCAGGGAGTCGATAATTTTTTCAGGGAATGTTGTTATCAGTATTATTAACCCACATGCAAAATCTGTATGTGCTCCGGCGAATAGTTCCGGAGATATTAAATCTTGAACTTTAAGGGTTGAAAAAACTACCCCGCAGCCCCTCGGGAAGTCGATAATTTTTTCAGGGAATGTTGTTTTCGGTATTATTAACCCACATGCAAAATCTGTATGTGCTCCGGCGAATAGTTCCGGAGATATTAAATCTTTAACTTTAAGGGTTGAAAAAACTACCCCGCAGCCCCTCGGGAAGTCGATAATTTTTTCAGGGGATGTTGTTATCGGTGTTATTAACCCACGTACAAATTCTGTATGTGCTCCGGCGAATGGTTCCGGAGATATTGAATTTTGAAATATAAGGGTTGAAAAAACTACCCCGCAGCCCCTCGGGAAGTCGATAATTTTTTCAGGGGATGTTGTTATCGGTATCATTAACCCACATGCAAAATCTGTATGTGCTCCGGCGAATAGTTCCGGAGATATTAAATCTTGAACTTTAAGGGTTGAAAAAACTACCCCGCAGCCCCTCGGGAAGTGGATAATTTTTTCAGGGGATGTTGTTATCGGTATTATTAACCCACATGCAAAATCTGTATGTGCTCCGGCGAATAGTTCCGGAGATATTAAATCTTGAACGTTAAGGGTTGAAAAAACTACCCCGCAGCCCCTCGGGAAGTCGATAATTCTTTCAGGGAATGTTGCTATCGGTATTATTAACCCACATGCAAAATCTGTTTGTGCTCCGGCGAATAGTTCCGGAAATATTGAATTTTGGAATATAAGGGTTGAAGAAACTACCCCGCAGCCCCTCGGGAAGTGGATAATTTTTTCAGGGGATGTTGTTATCGGTATTATTAACCCACATGCAAAATCTGTATGTGCTCCGGCGAATAGTTCCGGAGATATTAAATCTTGAACTTAAGGGTTGAAAAAACTACCCCGCAGCCCCTCGGGAAGTCGATAATTTTTTCAGGGAATGTTGTTTTCGGTATTATTAACCCACATGCAAAATCTGTATGTGCTCCGGCGAATAGTTCCGGAGATATTAAATCTTGAACGTTAAGGGTTGAAAAAACTACCCCGCAGCCCCTCGGGAAGTCGATAATTTTTTCAGGGAATGTTGCTATCGGTATTATTAACCCACATGCAAAATCTGTTTGTGCTCCGGCGAATAGTTCCGGAGATATTGAATTTTGAACTTTAAGGGTTGAAAAAACTACCCCGCAGCCCCTCGGGAAGTCGATAATTTTTTCAGGGGATGTTGTTATCGGTATCATTAACCCACATGCAAAATCTGTATGTGCTCCGGCGAATAGTTCCGGAGATATTAAATCTTGAACTTTAAGGGTTGAAAAAACTACCCCGCAGCCCCTCGGGAAGTCGATAATTCTTTCAGGGAATGTTGCTATCGGTATTATTAACCCACATGCAAAATCTGTTTGTGCTCCGGCGAATAGTTCCGGAAATATTGAATTTTGGAATATAAGGGTTGAAGAAACTACCCCGCAGCCCCTCGGGAAGTGGATAATTTTTTCAGGGGATGTTGTTATCGGTATTATTAACCCACATGCAAAATCTGTATGTGCTCCGGCGAATAGTTCCGGAGATATTAAATCTTGAACTTAAGGGTTGAAAAAACTACCCCGCAGCCCCTCGGGAAGTCGATAATTTTTTCAGGGAATGTTGTTTTCGGTATTATTAACCCACATGCAAAATCTGTATGTGCTCCGGCGAATAGTTCCGGAAATATTGAATTTTGAAATATAAGGGTTGAAAAAACTACCCCGCAGCCCCTCGGGAAGTGGATAATTTTTTCAGGGGATGTTGTTATCGGTATTGTTAACCCACATGCAAAATCTGTATGTGCTCCGGCGAATAGTTCCGGAGATATTAAATCTTGAACGTTAAGGGTTGAAAAAACTACCCCGCAGCCCCTCGGGAAGTCGATAATTTTTTCAGGGAATGTTGCTATCGGTATTATTAACCCACATGCAAAATCTGTTTGTGCTCCGGCAAATAGTTCCGGAGATATTGAATTTTGAACTTTAAGGGTTGAAAAAACTACCCCGCAGCCCCTCGGGAAGTGGATAATTTTTTCAGGGGATGTTGTTATCGGTATTATTAACCCACATGCAAAATCTGTATGTGCTCCGGCGAATAGTTCCGGAGATATTAAATCTTGAACTTTAAGGGTTGAAAAGACTACCCCGCAGCCCCTCGGGAAGTCGATAATTTTTTCAGGGAATGTTGTTTTCGGTATTATTAACCCACATGCAAAATCTGTATGTGCTCCGGCGAATAGTTCCGGAGATATTAAATCTTGAACTTTAAGGGTTGAAAAAAATACCCCGCAGCCCCTCGGGAAGTCGATAATTTTTTCAGGGGATGTTGTTATCGGTATTATTAACCCACATGCAAAATCTGTATGTGCTCCGGCGAATAGTTCCGGAGATATTAAATCTTGAACTTTAAGGGTTGAAAAAAATACCCCGCAGCCCCTCGGGAAGTCGATAATTTTTTCAGGGGATGTTGTTATCGGTAATATTAACCCACATGCAAAATCTGTATGTGCTCCGGCGAATAGTTCCGGAGATATTAAATCTTGAACTTTAAGGGTTGAAAAAACTACCCCGCAGCCCCTCGGGAAGTCGATAATTTTTTCAGGGGATGTTGTTATCGGTATTATTAACCCACATGCAAAATCTGTATGTGCTCCGGCGAATAGTTCCAGAGATATTAAATCTTGAACTTTAAGGGTTGAAAAAAATACCCCGCAGCCCCTCGGGAAGTCGATAATTTTTTCAGGGGATGTTGTTATCGGTGTTATTAACCCACGTACAAATTCTGTATGTGCTCCGGCGAATGGTTCCGGAGATATTGAATTTTGAAATATAAGGGTTGAAAAAACTACCCCGCAGCCCCTCGGGAAGTCGATAATTTTTTCAGGGGATGTTGTTATCGGTATCATTAACCCACATGCAAAATCTGTATGTGCTCCGGCGAATAGTTCCGGAGATATTAAATCATGAACTTTAAGGGTTGAAAAAACTACCCCGCAGCCCCTCGGGAAGTCGATAATTTTTTCAGGGAATGTTGTTATCGGTATTATTAACCCACATGCAAAATCTGTATGTGCTCCGGCGAATAGTTCCGGAGATATTAAATTTTGATCGTTAAGGGTTGAAAAAACTACCCCGCAGCCCCCCGGGAAGTCGATAATTTTTTCAGGGAATGTTGTTATCCGTATTATTAACCCACATGCAAAATCTGTTTGTGCTCCGGCGAATAGTTCCGGAGATATTGAATTTTGAACTTTAAGGGTTGAAAAAACTACCCCGCAGCCCCTCGGGAAGTCGATAATTTTTTCAGGGAATGTTGTTATCGGTATTATTAACCCACATTCAAAATCTGTATGTGCTCCGGCGAATAGTTCCGGAGATATCAAATTTTGAACTTTAAGGGTTGAAAAGACTACCCCGCAGCCCCTCGGGAAGTCGATAATTTTTTCAGGGAATGTTGTTTTCGGTATTATTAACCCACATGCAAAATCTGTATGTGCTCCGGCGAATAGTTCCGGAAATATTGAATTTTGAAATATAAGGGTTGAAGAAACTACCCCGCAGCCCCTTGGGAAGTCGATAATTTTTTCAGGGGATGTTGTTATCGGTATAATTAACCCACATGCAAAATCTGTATGTGCTCCGGCGAATAGTTCCGGAGATATTAAATTTTGAACTTTAAGGGTTGAAAAGACTATTCCGCAGCCCCTCGGGTTGTCGGTATAATTTTTTCAGGCGATATTTCCATTGCTATACGGAACCCACATCCAAAATATTCAAGTGCTCTGGCGAACAGACGATCATATGAGAGAGAAACTAGAATCAGCCTGCACGCCACTGGCCTGGAGCGTTCGGGTGTTTCCGCCAAACGGTCTGCTGAAACAGTCTGCTAGGTTCACACCGGTGAGTTCTAGTAGCTCCGAGCTCCGAGTTTAACCGCTGCGACTTGGGAACAGTCGTAGTGGTAATACAGGGATGTATTTATATTAATCCAAAGCACAGCCTGTGATGGTAGTAGTCAGTAGTGGAATACTATGTTGTCCGAATATCCGCCGAATATCCGCCTCGGCTCTCCTTACGGACGACCCTAATATTACAATAACTTCCAGTAGTCTGTTCTTGATACAAACAGACATATTGGAAGTTGATCAGCTGATTTGTTATTAATTTAACTTCAGGCGTGGATTACAATCCGTTGATAGTATGCAGGGTGTAGTCAATGCCATTCAACATTAACCTGTCTCAGTTGAAAAAACTTGATTGGTAATTACGTATCAATAAACCATATACGTTCTGTGGAAGTGGAACAAAGAGATTAAAGGCACAGTGCAACAATTGAAAACTATTATGACTATTGCATTCTAACTGAATTAATGTTTTTCAGGACGCTATTTTTCATCTCCTCTCCATCGCAAAGTTTCCTATGCATAACTTGTGTAATGTGTACACGCGAATTGATCAAGTTATACAGTATCAATAAAGGATACTTTAGGACACTACAAAAAAAAACTACACTCTTGTCCACTACAGTTTTTGTCGTCCGACATATGTTTCGGAAACAAAATTTCCATCTTCAAAGACGAAGCGTTACTAAAGCATGCTATCAATTTCTACACTTAAGTATATTATATCCTTAGTCATACACCGATTAGTGAGAATAATGAATTGTTAATAGGGGTTAGATCATTATTGAGTAAAATATCTTTTCTCTCATACATTTCGATCCCTTCAAGTGTTCCTAAGTACAATTTATTGGAATTTTTCAACAATTTAACGGAATTTTTTGAAATTGAGTGGCCGGTTGTTGAAACGTGATTTGCAACAGCAGATTTATCGTTGTTGTTGCTCCTAATGTGGCCCGTATACTCTTTATACCGTGTGAGAATATTTCTGGTTGTTTGCCCGACGTAGCACTTGTTACAATCTGAACATTTAATTTCATATATACCAACATGTCCGGAGTTTTATCGAATGTATTTCCTAGAAGTTGTTTAATTTTCGTGGATGTTTTGAAAGCCAGTTTTATATTAACCTTTTTAAAAATACTCTGGAGTTTGTTGTTTGTTTTCGGATGGAACTTGAAACCGTGGAAACCTTTTACCGTTTTTATTCCTTTCGTTAGGGTTATGCTACTTTTTATCTCTATGTTTGCTGGTAATTTTCTGAACTAGTTGATGACTATACCCGTTTCTTTCGACAATTAGGAAATTCAACATTGCTTAGCGGAATATTAAAATAATCGGTTAACGAGGAAATGTAAGCTGGCTGTTTTATGTGACCAGGGAGCCACCGAATCAGACGAAATGTAAATATCAGAATTGGTAGGTTTTCTAAAAATGTCAAAACTAATTAAATTTGAGTTATCTCTAGATATTTTCAAATCTAAGAATGGCAAGTAGCCGTCCTTTTCTATTCCGAAGGTGAACACTGGTAAATTCGTTAATATCAAAATTTTCATCAACAATTGCAAAGATGTCATCTACGTCAAGTTCTAATTTGCTGAGGAACAAATTAGCTAAAAAGGGGAAAAAGGGGGTTGCCCATGGCCGCACCGAAAGTTTGTTTTTAATATTTACCGTTGAAAGAAAACATATTTTGCTTCATGTGAAGCAAGGTTAACATCAAGTACTCATTAATTCCTATTTGAGGTATATCTAAACTAGAAAGCCAGTCCTTCAAATTTGCTATTGCGATTTTAACCGGGGTGTTTGGAAATAATGAAACTACGTCCCACGAAATAAAGCGGTCTTTATCATTGATTTTGAAAATTTTCAACTAATTTGTACGATATTTTTATTGCCAATATATGAGGAGTTTGGAACCTAGTGAATTCATTTACCAACCATTTGGCAAGATTGTAGGTAGGCGAATTTAGAAGTATACTTTAGGAGGAGAATTAATCACTAATTGGTTCCTTCAGGGTTTTCTCCCCCAAACTCTATGAAATAAAAAATGTCATTAATTTGAAATTGCCTCTGCATTAGAAACACTAGATATTCGTCAGAAGCATATAGAACCATGTTGCCTAATAAACAGTAACGAAACAACATCTTGAAAACCTAATTTTACAGTCAAGTTCTACATTTAAACTCGATTGGATCTATATTTTCGAAGATATTGAAATTGGCAAAGTATCTCTATATTATTATGATTACAGTGTACTGGTTTTTACCGATTCACTGCGAAATAGTTCATTCAGAAAATTATCAAATATCAGTTTCCGCTCTGGCTATGAATTTGAACAAGCGCGCCAGTACAAACTGACCTCACGTCAGTGCTTTCCCAACATTTTATTTGAATATTATGTCTTTCATGAACGAAATGAACACGTATGATTAAATTTACCATTACTTAATTTTGATTGGAATATTTATTGTTGAGCACTGTACTTCATTATTTTTTTATTTATTTATTTAGGAATTAGGGACACAAACAGGCATGACACCCAGAAACAGTGTCCACAAACAAAAATAATAACTCAAAAATCAGGTCTTACAGATAATAAACTAAAATAAAACATGCATCATGAGCATACATAAAGCGTCAAAAATAATAATAGCTGAACTAAGGTAACCAAACAAATATCAAGACCCAAAAATAACACAGTAATATAAATTACAAGAAATTATTAAAAAACAAACAAATAAAATTTTCAAATGTAATGTATAGGAACTGGAATGTTCGGTATATGAAAGGATAATAATAATAATACAGAAATTATAAAAAAACAAACAATTAAAATTTTTAAATTTAATGTATAGGAACTCGAATGTTAGGTATATGAAAGGGGTGGTATTTCTTCTCGAATTATTTTCTGTGAATTTACCGGGGAGTAATGAGATCCAGTAGGCAATTTTGGCCCACCCATAGGTGAATTGTGGACAGGTTCATTTCATTTTGGATAACGACGGTAACCTTGCCTATATCACGTCCTCAAAAAAAACCGCCATTATGCGAAATCACGTTTTTGTTAGAGTGAGGGTGTGGGAAAAGGTGTACCCAAGGGTGTAGTCGTTTAATGGTTTCTTCATGGAAGGAGTGAATAACCGATATGCGAATAGGAAAAATTTATGATCATAAAATCGATCTTTAACAGAAAATACAGCTACGTTTCATTTGAATCGAGAAAGCCTATTAAACTTCTTTTGTTGACAGCGGTTATGCCGAGGTCATGTGATGTTATCAACGTGGAAACACTCTATCTCTGTACGAATCGCCTAATAAAAAGAATTGTCAGAGTTCATAATAGCGAATGAGTTTTTTATAGAACATGGGTGCAGTTAAGTTAGGAACCGTTTGTTTCGAAACTCCTGAGTAGAACAAGAAAACGTTAAGCCCCCAGTGAACTTCAATACTTCAGACTTCAATTTCCCAGAATGAATGCAGTCATTCAGAGAGGAATTCATAGAATATGATATAGATTTACGAAAGGGGATATAAAGTCCCTATGTGTCCATCTCTGGTTTGAAGCTTTTATGAATTGGGAATTTGGGTTTAGCATCTCTTAAACCTCAGGACTCATTTTACGTTATTGATTGTGAAGGGTATATTTTTAAGAACTTGAAATAAAATCTCAAAAATTTTATGGAATGAGTTTTTTAAACTTATTCAAGTAAATTCGATGTCATTTATGAATTTCCACAATCCGTTAAAGCGGGCTTTTGAAATGATAATGTACAAATGAAAAATAAGAATTTGCTTTATGATCAATTGGTTGGTACTGCTTCAAATTATAGTTTCAGAAGTCAGGGGCTTGGATGACCTTCCTGAAATCATAATTCGTAGGCTGAAAGTTTTTTTTCATAAGATATTGATATATCTTAGCTATAACCACGGGTCACGAACATCATAAATAGTAGGCTCCAGAACAAGATTTTATATTTATTTTTCCCAAGAACACTATCCTCAAATAATTTAATTTGTTAGTACAGCACATAAACATTGATAGTTGGTTTCTAATTGGGCAAAATCAATAATAATTCATCTCGTAACTTGTAAACTATTCATTTCTATTTGTTCATCCAATATTCATCTCAGATGGCTCTGAACTAGGTACCAAGTATCATACTAAAATGCTGTGATGAGGTCATTCCGTAACCACTTTGAATGTCATAAATATACGATGGTCTATAAATCTTCCTCGTAAAAATGAAATATTGTCTAGATCACGAAAATATATATGCTTTAATTCGGGACTGGATGGAAGGCGTAATCAATTGGTAAAATTGCTAGTCGTTCACCGTCCAAGATAAACGAGGAAATATAGGAGGTGAAGCACATAGTTGAAGTGTTTCTCCTCTGAGCGTTTTAATACTTTAATTTGCTTCATTGCTTCCAATCATAAGCCAGCAGTCCAGAAGCTAAAAGGATGCTATCTCTCCCAGAGATTTTTGGCGCTCTGGTTCCTCGGAACAGAGTGCTTATCAATTTGCCCAAATGTCTGGAATTTTCGAATTTTTCGATGAAAATGGTCTCAAACGATTTGGTTCGACTCACTGATCAAGAATCCGTGGTCGAAATTCATTCTGTCCGGCCGGTCCGGCCGTAGGCACGATAACTCTCGAACGGACTGAGCTAGACAGTTCGTTATGTGGCAAAATCGGACAGATGGTTTCGGAGTAACAAAAAAAATAATTTGTTTAACATAACAAATTCTAAATAATTTTTTTTTCAATACCGTAGCCGGGGGTTACTTTGAACAAGTTTTGCATTAATTCCATTGCAGCGCAAACATTTCTGCAGATATTTGAAAATGTTTTCAACCAATCGATGGCTTATTATCTCAGCTTCAATTTCCCGTTTGTACGACTCCATTATCTTCAATAGAAGTTGGTGGGGGCATATGTTTATATGTTCAGAAATAACCCCTTAAGAAGGGGCTACTTTGAACAAGAGAGCGTCTACCATAGAAAACGCCAGTTTTGGGCGCCCTGTTCATAAAAATCCCTTGAATATGCAAGTATGAGTTTTTAAAAGAATAATGTCGCCTGATAATAAGGTTTTCCTTCACGGTTTAGCTCGTGAACTCCTGGCAATATTTATTTTTTCATCGCAATGCTCCTAAGATTGTAAATTAATTTTTTTTCGCTGAGTTTACTCAAGAATGCACAAATAAACACAAAAATTATAACTTTATTGAAAATATTTACATCTCTCAAGGAGCATGGGAAGCGGTAGATACCAACTGCCACTATGTGCGCGCACAGAAGTTTTTCCTCTTCAGCTGAAAATACGGTTGGACGTCCTGGCGATTTCGCTACAATTGAGAGGTAAGCAGCTGCTGCATTTGCCTTCGCCGCCTTCTTGTACATGCAAATCGTTCCAGAGGGAAGGTTCAATCTAAAACAAGAAAATATTCGTAATTAGGAACAACAATGGATTTGACTGTGCTCTAGTAGGTACCTACGTAAACAGAAAAAAAACTACTCAGTAGAAGCAGCCCCGATAGTTGATTTTCCAGCTAAACACTTTTCTACTGCCTTGGCAAGGATTTCTGTTGAATAATTTCTGTACATCCGAGCTCCCAACTTGCGAATATAAGTTCGCGGCTTGTTGGCTTGCCCCTGGTGAACAAAAAGTAGACGAAGCGCGATGTTCAAAGTAACCCCTCAAAGTTCCTGTTTTTTACTCGATTAGCCATATAAAATCAACGAAATGAGGTAGAGATATGAAACAAAATAGAAAATGTTGCCAATAGATTGATAAGAAATATATAACTTACCTAAAACGGTATTTCACAACAGGATCACTGCGGCAGAGGAGGTTTGAGGATTGTTCTCAGAACAGCTGATTTCACAATTCTGATAAAAAGGCGCGCAGCGGCTCAGGTTAGCCAACCTGACAACGTTTCGCGATCGTAGCGCCGTCTACATGTAATCATTGAATGTTGAGTACCAACTAGAGGTCGCTAGCTTGTGAACTAAGCTTGCTATGAGGATTTTTGATTTTACAACGTATCTGTTCAAAGTAACCCCTTGTGTTCAAAGTAACCCCCGGTTACGGTATGCAGTTTTACCATAAGAATCCGTAGATATCATTTTTAACTCTAACAAGCTAATATTTTCGGAGATATGATTTTTCAAAAATTCAATAATAAATCGTAATTTCTATGTTTTCACAGAATGATATAATTATTATATCTATGAATTGTTATAATGTCAACTAATTTTCCTGAGACATGACATTGTCTAATCCATTTCAGCAATCGTAGAATTATAATATGATATCATACTTTTTGTTGGTTGATATTTTCATGCCGATGGTCAATCCATATGATGATGGGAATGGTAATGGTAATAATATTGAGTTCAGAATATCTCCAGTAAAAACAAAACTGGAATATTGGTTTATTGGAGTATTGGAGTGGATTTGAGGAAAGAATATATATTATCGTTCATCAGTGAATTCAGGAATGAATATCTCTGATGAGTTCGTTGTTGGGTAGAATTCGTCTATTGGTTTTGGATTGATAATTTTTGGCACTCTTGTTGAATTTAAATTCTTCTATGATGTTTGAATTCAATTTCTGCTAAGATGAAGTTCTTTCATAAGAATCCATTGATATAATTCCCAACTCTTACCAATACCTTCGAAGATATGATTTGTCATAGTTTGAACAAGAGCGGCAAAGCTCCTGTAACAGGGCTTGAACCAATTTTTATGTTCATTTTTCATCGGAAATCTAATTGAAACTCCATCCAAATTTCACGAAAGTGTACAAGGGTTGTGATGTTTGTAATTTGTAAAATTATAAAATTAAACTTGATAAAGGCTTTAAATATATTGAAGATACACAGTTTCTAAATGTGAATAATTTTAAGAGGTGGTTCAAACATGGAAAGGGATCTTTCACATATTTTTTCGTTCAAATTCTCTTCCCCTCCAAGCTACTGCCCTTTGAAAGCGGTAGAACAATTTTGTTTTTATAATAATTTGACACCAACCTACTTGATATGAGTTAATATGACTGCATTTGAGAACAGTCTACTTAATCTCAATTTTTTTAGTTTGAACTAACAATTTTAGGAGAAAAAGACCAGACACAAAAAAATTGCTTAAATTTGTCTGTTCAAATAAATTTTTTAGTTCGCAAGATGTTGATACACCAAAAAGTTCTGATTCAAAATATTGATGGGGCTGATATATATTTGTTTGGATATTGAATTAAATTATTTAGTCTCACATTATGCTCGGTAAAGCTCCTGAAGAAAAGCAAGATCATTCGCGGTGAGGGGGGAAGAAATTGTCTGGGTAAATTCTAAGATAAATCTCATCGAACTAAGATGAATGAAACAAGTACTACCACTGAGCTATTGAGCTGTGCTGAGAACCTCAGTTAATCTCAGTGGAAGTCGGTAAAAAGAATATCACTTTTGTGTGCTGATTGATTCCAAAGCTTCATTAGTGGAATAAAATGCACAAAAATCATCTTGCCCTTTTGCGGCATAATCATTCTAGATCGGTCAAGCTCAAAATAAACTGTTGCCACAGTTCAAATATGTTGGCGTAATAATTGAATTGTGAATGGGATATAATTTGATGATTGCGAGTGACCGTTTCATAAATCTGAGTGTTCCAAGTCTTAAACATTCAGTGGTTCTCTTGGTGACTGAAATGGCCATCTCGTCGTGTTGTTTATATCCTCAACAAATCACATTGTCTTTGGCAGCGCGGTTAAAATAACTGTTGGTAATAGAACACAAGTACCATGGAACTTTCTCGAATTACAGTCATTTTCATTAATTACCTCGCCGTATGAGAATTTGGCAGATAAGTTGTGAAACGGTTAGATATAGAATTGTGGAATGGCAGCATATGCTTCGTCGCACTTGAGTTAATAGATAGTCGTCTAGGGTTTGTCCTGTGTTGCTCTGGTTGTAGCGGATCAGTTCTTAAACGACTTAAAAGGCATTCTTTGTTCGCTTCAACTCAATTGACGCCCAGGCCCCAAGTAACGACCTCTATATTTAAAATGACATCTTACATTCGTACTATAAGCTCGTCTCCCACGCAGTCTGCAGTGTTCCGAGTCCATGTGTGGACCTTTTCGAAGATTGGCTTCAAGTATGAAATCACTTCCCACATTCATTCACAAAGATCAACACTAGAAACGGAAATAAATAATCAAGCGGTTTTTGTTGGAGGTTACATCATATCACATAACATGTTATCGCGGAATCTAGGTATCATCGCGGAAGCTCTAATAGCTCAACTTCAATCTGCGTGACCGCACGTAATCGACTTTCGCTCTACGTGCTATCTTAATGGACCTTCTGAATCTGAGGTTACTTATCACATAATTGGAGTTGACTTTCTGGATACAACCATTCTACAGGATTCACCTGAGGGGTTGTTGGAGGATGCTTAAGGTTTAAGACCGCTGGCGACATGTACCAACTAATACAAAAAATCCTTTTAGGGTAAAATTTACTGTAGCTCCAGGAAAAATAGAAACTGTTGTGATCAGGTTCTTAGTCTCTCCACTTTCATCAATCATGTTCCGCGATTTTATTTATAATAATACAAGTGAGCCAGCAGATTCACCAAGCCAGCAGATCAATTAACCGATAGATCTACATAGCAACCAGATCTACATAACCGGCACATCTACGTAACTGGTAGATCTACATAGCCAGCATATCAATGAACCAGTAGATCCACATAGCCAGTAGATCCACATTGCTTGCAGATCTACGTAACCGGTAGATCTGCAGAGCAGATAAATTTATATAGCCTGTAGATCTAACCCCCCCCCCCCCATCCACAAATGACCATTCAAATTATCAATTTTATTTTCAATGTTCAATAACAACACTAAAGTCATTAGTTCAGTTATCATCAATCCGAATAAAACAGAGGTTTCTTGTTTCCACTCGAATAATCATCAAAAATATAGAACTTTGAGTGTCACTTTCGGTGAATGAATATTCTACAAAAATTAAGTGGTGTGCTGAAGGAACTACTCTTCGTACGGAAGCCTAAGCCATGGGTTTTTCTGCCGCTGAATATTGTTGCCTGTTGGCTGGTTTAACAGTCTTTCTGCTCAAAAAATTGATGCACAGCTGAATTTATCTATGAGGAGGATCACTGGAACTATTAGATCTTAACCTATTCATTGGTTACAAGTTCTTTCAAACATTATCCCACCCCATACTCGCAGGCGGACTGCTGTTTTGTCTCCCATATTTCAGACAATATAATTACCAGAA
Organism: Halyzia sedecimguttata; assembly: GCA_937662695.2. Taxonomy (NCBI): domain Eukaryota; kingdom Metazoa; phylum Arthropoda; class Insecta; order Coleoptera; family Coccinellidae; genus Halyzia; species Halyzia sedecimguttata. The sequence goes on along the minus strand of OW569420.2, from coordinate 19,546,661 downwards.
TGAAGTCGCATAAACATATGTGGTGCAACTATTTTCTCTATTCTAATAAAAGCGACAAGAAAATGTGTCTGTATGTCTGTATGGAATTCATGCGATATTTTCAACAAGGATCTAATTACTGATCCTTCGAAAAGAGTTTGATCTTCCCAGGATAATATGGTCTGTTCTAAATCGTTTAAGAACAGGTCATCGTCGTTGCAATAGCATGCTTTTCAGATGGAACTCAGTTGAGAGTCCTAATTGTGAATGCGGGAAAGTGGAGGAAACAAGAAATCATTTGTTAAATAATTGTCTTATCTATGAAATTCACTGGGTAGTGAATTTTATATCAATTTGATAACCATTGACTTCCTTTTCAATTCGATCGATCTCTCTTTTAGTCTTCACCTTATTCAGGTTGAGTTTCGGGTACCTTGGAAACCTCTCTGCTTATCGATATTGAAGATTAAGATGCCCTTCAATATTTAATATTTCAGTTTACTTCGTTAAAAATTTCAATTTTTACGAATCAAAACCCCTACAACGGGGCGATAGGGTTCCAAATATAAAGAAATATTAAATTATCACGTTTGCACGTAAAAGTAGCATGGAAATAAAATGCAAATCAATGTTAATTTATTTATCTGTTATCACTCACGCCACATAAATGTTACAATAATAAAGAAACCCGCAACAAAATATATAGGAAATAGGGTTGTCCGAATTGTCTGAAATTTTTTATGAGTAGTGTATACTACTTCATAACATTATTCAATTACAAATGATTTCCCTTACAACATCGTGCCAACCCATGTGTTGCAGTGGGATGGGTCATTAAAAAATGTGTGAGTTCAAATGGTCTTGTATGATTAGTTTCTGAGATAAGGCCCAAGTTCGTAAAAACGTTCTTTCGGGGTAGGATTGACGAAGAAAAAATTGTTTAGTTAGTCGTTGATTTGAGTCAATACTGTTGTGTTCCATATTGTTGTGGAATGTGGTTATATTATCAAATAATGCTTTTCGAAAAAATGTATAATGAGATTGAATGTGTCGAAAGGTTCCTTAAAGTTCTGTTGAATCGATAGTATCAACCGCATATGTCGTAATACAGTGAACTTCAAAAATACGCATCTTAGAAACATACGAAGTTGAAAAAACTTTTGTGTATGATATTCAACATAGTGTGAGTGCAATTAACCAAAATTTTTTGAGACATTCAATACAAACATTGTAAATGATCTGCAAATAATGTAACGCACTCTTCATGGAAATGAAAGGTATAATATTGAACAACTAAATTTATCAGAAAGTTAACTCAGCCTTTATTCAGTATACAATTCATTCCTTCCTTTGTGATTAACAACAATTTGTCAATTGTTTTCAATGCAGTGGTGAAATTCAACATTTTAAAAATTGATATTTCACAATTAACATTTGTAACAAATTGTACCAAAACGCTAATGACCTAGTTTGTCGAAGCGTAAATTTATAAATAAATAAATAAATATTTCAAGCCCATAGTCATGCGGTGATTGCCCATTCTATTTCTTCATAAGTTTTTACCCTTTTCATATTTCAAAAATCTTTCCGTCCGACCGTATAGCCGTATGGATGGCCCTAATTCAATTGAAACTAAGGCATAATCAACAATCCTCAAAAAACAGCTGATATACATATGAACCGACTTAGAGCATTATTCTAGCGATCCAATGCAGCGATTTGCTCTATCAAGCGTTTTGATTACACTCAAAATATTCAATTAACGAACTTCAAATATCGATATAAATTTGTTTTATCAATTTTTTATGTTAACTTGGATAGTACGTGCACTGATAATCAGGAAATTGAAAACAAAACATCCATTTAATGTATTTATTTAATGATGTGTTTGATGATACATTTTTAATATTATATGGCACAATGTCATATCATCTGGGAGCAACTAAGTTCATTTCGCCAATAGTTTTTATATATTTTTTATCCCTGATTGTATGTTTTGTCTCTGTTAATTAATTTAGTTTAAAACCAAGAGAATATTTGTTTTTCTTCGTATTCGCAATATTCTGAACAGAAGCTACCTCAGCTGTAGAACAACTGTCAACAAGTAGTCAAAACAGTAATTCATGAATTAAATATCCTTTTTTGACCTGTTTGTCCAATGTGAACTTTGGTTGACTAAAAGTCAACTTTTAATGAATGATTTGTTTCTAAAAAACAATATATCAGTTTCTGATTGTTTTCATTTGAATGCAGATTCCATTCTTATAAACAACAAACAAATCTTGTACAAGTACCAGGTACAATGATCGCATTCTTGATTTCTGCTATTTCTGACACCAAAAAGACGTCGAATAATTGCATCATAAGTTTCAAGATGTTTTATATGAATTTGTGGCATCAAACACTGCAACAGTTATGTTTATCACGATATTACTTCTCTTAGACGTTTCTACTAAAAACCGCTAAAATTCAACGAAATGTTCGTTACGTAAACATGGTTTTCAACAGATCCCAGTTTACAGTCGAATGAGCTCCGTAATTATATAAATATTTTTTGCCGCAATTAAAGCAAGCATAAAACGTGAAGTATATTATTTCATTTTCTTTTCGGTTTCGCTGAGGAAATTCTCGTAGAACGTTGAAGCGGAAAAGAGGAGTTATTATCAGATTATTCATTTTTGCGATCGATGTATATTAAAATAAAAAAAAATAATAAATTTGCACTGTGAACATAAAATCCAGATTTAATAAAGCAGAAAATGCGTGGTGCCAATTCAAATTTCTAATTTGAATATTTAAAAAGGAAAAAAAATATGTCGATATGATTTCCAGTGATATTCCTCAAATTTGAAAAAGATGCCTGCCCTCTGATATATTATTGTCCTTGTTAAGATTGAAACTCTAGTTCTAGTCTTACGAATGTGGTTACACTGATTACAAATTGAAGATTTCATTTTCACCCAGCAACTTCTTATACAGTGTGTGGATAAAGTAAGGAACAACATTCATAACTGCATTATTGAATGTACTCATTCAAAACTCTCGGACAGGTCAATTTTAGTTTTCAATCAATAACCTTATGGCATTAAAATTTTATTTATGCCGTCATTCATCTTTACACAGTGACCTCATAATTTTTTTTTTAAATGGCCACCCCAAATTGTATTTGCTGCTTTATTAGACGGTGCAACGTACCTAAATGATAAGGTAAAAAATAGGTACCGTACATAACAATTTGTGTAATAAAGTAGCCAAAAAAATTTCTGTAAAATCTGTAAAAATGAATGACGTCATAAGTACATTTTCTATGCTATAGTGTGGTTAATTAAAAATTTAAATTGACCTGTCAGAGCGTGCCGCTTGAAAACATTCAATAACGCATTTATGAATTTTGTTCCTCACTGTATACACCTTGATATGTAACCCAATTTCTCACTGATATCAGGTAGAATCGCTATTTTACTTATCACGATAAGTATAAAAAATGATTGGGTACAGGTGTAAATTAATAAAAACAAACACATCTTTCGACATGCATGTAGAATGAGTACCCTTAATTCCAATTTAATATCTTATCATTTCTGAGAAATTTGTATCTACAAATTTCGGAAGAGATAAGGTATCTATGAAGGCATCTGGTTCATTCACTTTCGAAACTGATATCTTAACGTACGTATCCATCTTTGGCGATGAATTATGACATTTGAGAATAAACAATGACAGAATATGGAGAAATTAATCTTGTGTCGATAAAAATAACATTTATGAAAAATTTTCTATCAACAATAATAACGAACGATTTCTAAATTTTTTTGAAACACTCTGAACAAATATTATTTTAATAACATCAAAAATAGCAACGCAAATTCGTTTCCTGGCTTGTTGAGGGTAGACTAGAAAATCGAAATTTTTCTACTTTCTAATCCCAGGATTCAACACCTTAACGTGACTTTGGACAACAGTGGATTATGCTGAAATTTTAGGGTAAATTGGTTCACTTCCCAAACTAATAAATCTCTGCAAGAAAGGTAACTGACTTCCGTTGTTGGAGCACGTTCAATAACAACAATAGTTAATTTCTAGGGAACCAATAGACCATGGGATTTCAAATTTATACCCCAGGTGTGAATCCCTGTAACCTAATTTATACCAAGGGGTTTTCCCTCCGAAAACGTGAAAAATATCTATTAAATAAAAAATGCAATTCTTTCGAATAACCGCTCAACAATAAATAATTCACCTAGTCTCTGATGGAGTCTCATTAAGGCTCTGAAACGTCACATAAAAGTTGTTTTAACGTTTTTGATGTTTCGTAACTGTTTATAAGGCAATATTGTTCAATTAATTGCTTCTGACAAATATCTCGTATTTCTAACGCAGATACTATTTCAAAAGAATTACAATTTTTAAATTCATAGATATTTTTCAGGATATGGGAAAAAAACCATTGAATGATGCACCCCCCAAAGTATCCTTTGGTAATTGCATTATCATTTCTCGTAAAAATATTTTTGAATATGAACACTAAATCTATTACGTTCTTTTTTCATACATATATCCCCCGCCTGTACGAACCAAAATAATCTTCAGCGTCTACGTTATATTTAGACGCTTCTTTCAGACCAATACAAAGTATGGATCCAGAACGAAATCCAGTTTATATTTAATCCAGGAATGATTGTGAACTTTGTTGCAAGGTACTCTATCATAGGTTCCCGTCTGAGAATTTGATCCAATCTATTTTCCGATCCTGCAGAAGCAGAGACTCAAGATATCCAGACAGACCCAATAAAATTCGCAATAGCAATCTGATTTTCCTTTATACGAGTAATAATTGAATGAAAATTAGAAAATCCTCGAATTTATTTCCCCAGTTTTATCATTTTCTATTCAAAGTATACCGATTAACTTGTATTTGTGTCCATGTATTGATTTTCTTCCCACGTCTTTTACCTCATAAATTGCGAATTATCGTAGAAACATTTCGACGCAACTTTTCAGATGCCCGATAGTCAAGGTCGTCTTTAACTATGCTGGGGCCCTTGGGCACCCAAGAATTGGGGGCCCTCTTGGAAAGTAAAGAAAGCGAATTATACATTTTACTACTATGATCCTCTATTTATTATGGGAAACCAAATATATGTATAATATCATATGTCACTAATTATATTAGTATGCTGCTGGTTTTTTCGTAATGATTACGATAATGATTTCTTTTGGGATTTCTATTGAGCAAAATCTTCTATTATATCCTTAAAATAAATTTTTTGAAGGATATCCTTATCTTTACACATAATTAACACATTACTTAGTCGTTTCTATAAGATTGTTGTTCAAAATTAAATTTTTATTCTCTTAAGCTGCGAAAATTAATGCTCTTCAGTACAATTGGTAACCATTAGGCATATGAATAATCTTGAAGCAACTAAAACGTTTGGAAAAGTTTCTTCTAATTTATCTGAACTTATTAGGTTATGTAAGGTTCGACATATTCAAATCCGCTGATTGCTTTGCTTTTTTGTTTAAATATTGTATTGAATGAAATCGTTCTGTTTTGAGCTCATATTCATTAATGATAAAATTCGGCAAATTCTTTCCACTTTTTGTTCCACTCCAGATTCGATTATTGTTAACTGACAGAGAAAACTAAAACGATTATCTACACGAAATTTATTAACCATATTTTTGGATTAAAAATTAAGACAAATGTGATGAGTGTTTTAATTGTTACTTATTTAAGTCAAACTATGTTAAATTTGAGTCTTATTTCTTATTGAAAGTAATGTAGATAACTTAAACTCTTAATTGAAATTCTCTCAAATTGTGTCATATACAATCGAAGTAGTTAATGGAAACTTTTCTGCATAATATTGAATTCAATTAATAATTTCTGTCTTTACCTAATTTATTCATTATCTGTTATTGATAAAATCAACATGCCTATTATGAAAGCTCTATTTAATGTTTTTTGCTTTAGTTTCAACCTCTCCATCTTAAAATTTAATTAAACTCGATTTAATTTCGTCTTACTTTTAACTTTTTTTGGTTTTAAATATGTATAACGGAATGCTAACAACTGGAATAATGAAATTTTCTTATTGGATAAGATAAATGTATATATGTAGTTGCTCAACTCTCTTCAGTAGCAGAGCGTAGAAGTTAGTGGCTGATACTCGGGAGGACCTATAGTCGAGAAATCAGGAATTTTCAATTGATAATTCACTATTAGTTAATTATTATCTATTACTAAATGATTCACTATTCATATAAGCCATTGAAAAATCGATGATTAATTTTTATTTTATCTTTTGGTATACAACACGCATATTGTAACGGAATCAGTTTATTATATTTTTCTTCTCGCTTTTAAGTATTATAGCTAACAATTTAGTAATACTATCCAAATTGATTTTATTTTGTCTTACTTTTTTATTTTTGGGCTTAAATTGAGCCAAGTTTGAATATGCCTGCTTTTTGGCGCTCTAGTTCCTCGGAACTGAGTGCTTATCAATTTGCCCAAATGTCTGTAATTTTCGAATATTTCGATGAAAATGGTCTTAAACGATTTGGTTCGACTCACTGATCAAGAATCCGTGGTCGAAATTCATTCTGTCCGGCCGGCCGTAGGCACGATTACACTCGAACGGAATGAGCTAGAGAGTTGAAATTTTCAGAGTAGGTTTGGGGGATAAATATCTCGGCTAAGTTCGTTATTGGGCAAAATCGGACAGAAGGTTTCGGAGTAACAAAAAAAAATTTTTTTTTTTACGAAACAAATTCCAAATTAAAATTTTTTTAATAAGAAGTTTTATCATAAGAATCCATTCATATCATTTTTAACTCTAACAAGCTAATACTTTCGGAGATATGATTTTTCAAAATTTCAATAATAAATCGTATTTCAACGTTGTCACAGAATGATATTATTCTATGTATGAATATGAATTGTCATAATGTCAAATGATGTTCCTGAGACATTATCTAATCAATCGAAGAATTGTGAGCGAAGTGAGAATAATCTCAGTTGTTTGCTCCGAAATTAGTTTTTCTCAGAAAATTCTTACTTTTCGGAACTGAATATGAAGTAAGAGATCTGAGAGTAGTGAGACTGCTTTTCATCCATAGACATAGATATAACTCTCGAACGGAATGAGGTAGGTAGTTGAAATTTTCAGAGTAGTTTAGGGAGATGAATATCTCGGTTAAGTTCGTTATTGGGCAAAATTGGCCAGATTTAATTTGATTTCTTCCATGGTGCTTTTCTCATTCTCATGATTGCTCATTTAATCTTGATAAATAAACTATTATTTGAATTGAATTTCCTTTAGGATGCAGTTCTATCATATGAATACATTGATATAATTCCCAACTCTGAGAAACCAATACTTTCGGAGATATAATTTGCCTGTTTGAACTAGAGCGCCAGAAAGCTCCTGTCCACAGGGCTTGAACCCATTTTTCTTAAATAGATCCTAACCAAGCTAAATAAGTCAATTGATTGGGCAATTTTATACTTCCAAAAGAAAAAAGGCAAAGCTTGGCTTGATTTTGTCTTAATTTGGTTTAAAAAATTGACATAATTTTTGCTTAAATTTTAAAACAAAAGTAAGCTTTATTTTCGAAGCTGCTGCTCACTGTTACTGAGCCCAACAAAAATGTTTTGAGAGAATAAATGTGAGAGAAATTGTTTGTTGTTCGGGGCCCCCCTGAGGATGGGGCCCTGGGCACGGGCCCGTGTGCCCTTATGGTAAAGACGGTATTGCTGATAGTATTCGATTTTTTATCACGTTAGGTTACTTCAGATGTGAAAATTTCTAGTTCAAATATGTCGGAATAGTTTAACGATTTCCTTGCACTCTAGGTTTTCGGGAAGTGACAACCCTGTGAGAATATCGAAAGGGTTGCTTGAATTCTTTTGTTAGGCATATTGCAACATTTAAAACACTACCAGCAGGTAGAAACTGCCGAAGGATGGGTACAGGTTGATTCGTAAAATTCGGTCGATAATGTTGAACAAAACGATTATAAGTTGAGTTGAATGCCAAAATGAGGATATGGCGTTGAAAAATGAACATTTTTCATGCCCTGTCTCTTATCGAAGCTAAAACGTATTTCTTTCAACATCCAACTTTTGGTTCAATATTTAGTTTGAAATAAGTGGAGATATTGAAAAGAATAAACTACTGGATTTCTTGATTGGCAAATCAGACCGTCGAAGTTTCCTCTATCGAGATACAACTGTCAAAATCTAATATATATTCGATATATGGGAATCTCTCGCAAGACATTGATACGGACAAATTCGGAGAGCTCATAGGATATTATGACAGATAGTTTCAAATCAATCATTTTTTCAAAATTTTTACTGATATGATCCTAATGAAATGTCGCAAAAATTTGCCCTTCAGCATTCTACAACTAATAGCCATGTTTGAATTGAATCGGATTAGTAGTTTTTGAGTTATTAAGGAAATAAAAACGAAAGTTCAAATGGGTATAACTCCAAAACCGTCCGACCGATTATGCCTTGAATGAACATAAATGACGCTTTGGAATGCGCAACCTACCCTGATAATTACAAGTCGGTATCTCTTTTCGTTCTCAAGTTATCGTGAGATACATAATATTTTTTAATATATTTTTTTTTATTTTCTAGTGATATGATCCCCACGAAATTTCACATACTTCTTTGTGTCGGTATTCAACAACTAGTTACCAACTTTCAATTCGATCGGATCTGTATTGTTTGAAGACAAAATTAGTACTCCCGAATCGTTCGACCGATTATGCCCATCAACGAAGTCAACCGTCGCATTCATATGCGTAACCAACCCTGAAAATTTTAAGTCGCTATGTCTTCCCGTCCGAAAGTTATCGTGACAACGAGCTTGGGCAGAGTTTTTTACCGTAAATCCGCCACATCTCGAACCCCCTGGTGAATTTAAAATAATTAATCGAAGAGCGAGATATCGTTCTTAAATTGATTATAAGATTTTCCCGATAGGCTCAGAGGAAAGACATTATTTTATTCCGATAGATCAAGAAACTAGAAATGAGTGCTTTATATTCACATCCAGTTATCCATTCGAAATGATCTTCCATCGTATTCAGGAAATATAAAAATCACGAGAAATCGTTTTCTTAATTGAATCGGGCGGAAAGTAAGAATCCGGCTTGTTAATCAATCTTAATTCATCAGTCCCACATTGGAAACTCATATATTAATCACATTGAGCTGGTCAAAACAGTTCGTCAAATGTAGCGTCCTTTTTTCCACAATCTCAAACATGAACTTTTGGCCCGTGGAAGACGACTCGGAAACTTGTTCATCGTTCATGCCAAGAATAAAATGAAATTCATGAATACATCTTAAGTCGTCTTACGGCTTTAATATGTGACACCTGCGTTAGTTGTTGAACTGGTCGTCCATTTAAAAATAGGTTCAAAGAATTATCTTCGATCTTTCTTCAACATCGCGGACTGCAATGGGCTAGCTGCAGCTAAGAAGAGAGCTTAGGAAGAAACATAATCGGAAGAACCGTAAATCAACTGGGCATCGACTAAAGAACGATGAAAATATCGGAAAAATATAGATATACACAAGAGAAATTGGATAAATCATAATTTAACATTCATTCCACCGTAGAATACTGCGGGTTCAGCATAACAAAACTGATTTATATATAGTTTCAGGGATTTTTCTTATTCAATTTTCCAGTCGTACGTACTTGTGGATAGTTTATGATCATCCATAAATTCAATTCATTTTAAGTAACCCAGCGAGATAAAATAGCAAATGGATATATTCGAGCCAATTTCGAAGATAAATCAGTCTCTGCAATCCCATTTGGTGATTGTTGATGATTCTAGCTTTGTTATACTTGTATGGGTTTTTCGTTTCAGATTGAATGATGAAACGATTTCCTGTTTATGTCATTGAATTGATAAAATAGTGATATGAACTATAGAAAAAAAGTTATATGAGTTTTTATTCATGTACCGAAGTTCCATGAATTGATTAACAAATTTTATTCAGGACACCCAGAATTTTATTTTGGAGTCAGGGTTAGTTAAAAGATAAAAGATAGTGTTTTCACTTTCACCTTCACCAGAGGTTCACAATAATATAAATCTTATTATTATAGGTAAACATAGCTTATTATGGTATCACATAGCTGATATGCAATATTTGAAATTAATGACCAATGAAAACAAATGGACCAAATGAATATTAGCTATACCGTGAAAATTAATTGGCATATCAGATTGCAATTTATTATATAAGTGCATTCTTACACGCGTGTTCCACAGTAACTATGATATCTGTTGAGGCCTTTTATTATGTTTTATATTATCTATTTCTAATTTTCAAAAATGTTATTTTGGATATTTTTTTTAACTACTACTCACGAAAGGAGATACAGCAATATTATTTATCAAACTCGCTGTTAGGTTAAAGGTTAGGATATGGATACAGATAATTCGATAAGGTGGGTAATTTCAGAGGACTGCCTTTTCCGTATAAAATTCAATAAATGTCATTTTTATATTTCTTTTATCGTTGATCCCCCATAAAACTTTGATAAATACTCGACGCCGTTTCGAATATAGTGTACTATAACTGCTCTCGCCCAACTAAAAGTGAAATTGGACTATATAATTATAAGACGAACGTGAAAACAGAAGCTTTCTTTGAGATACTTCGGCCCAGTTGACCGACACCTACCTACATAGGCAGGTGTGGGTCAAAAACTTGGGGGTTCAGTGATTTTCACTAGAGACGCTGCTTTTCAGTTACTCACCTGAAAACAATCCGTAAACGCATTTTAATGGCGGCATTCTCCTCGAAGAAGTGCGTCTGCATGGCGGTGCATTTATGTTCTTTTTTCGGTGAGAAACGATAGCGTGACCTATCACATTATTCCTTTGATATTTAAATACCATATTATTTTATGTAACGCGGCGGATATATATGTCGTTTTAAGCTGAAAAAGAATTGTACATTCTGAAATCTTTCTTTACACGACAACAAACCACCTGAAAAAAAATTGGAGAAACCGTGTCATCATCTGAAGTAATTTTGAACATCAAGCTATAGGTACTTCAATAAAATTATATCGAAATATTTGCCACGAAGATCAGGCAGTAATTTTGTCTAAGCAATTAATTTCTTTTCAGCAACGAATTCTGAGAAACAACATTATTCTTCTATCCAATATCTTTTTTCAATAAATTATAACGTCTGTGAATTTATTTATGTAAAAAGAGTCCGAGTATTAGTTTTTTTGTAGTCAAATTAACAATTTCTGGAGATGAAGTCAAGATATAAAAAAATTGGTTCAAGCCCTGTGGACAGGAGCTATTGGGCGCATGTTCATCTTCCTTGTGGCCCGTACTGACCAGTAAAGAAAAAAAGCAGTATCATGTTGAATACCTTAATATTATTCTGGAACACAAATTTTCCATTACAATAATCTTCATCTAGCTTCTATTTAGTATCAATTCCTGTAGAACGTGATCATAATAAGTGTTTTCCATATAATAAAATGTGTTTGAACTTGGTATGTAGGAAATCTGACATCAATTATTGGAATTAATTGATTTGACAAACAGCCGTCAAATGAGGTAAATAGATTTTTGTGACGATTTTCTGTGACCATAGAACGTCAAAACACGCTGGAATGTGAATTTTAAGCAATATCTTCTGGAATTGAGATCGTATCGAACTGAAATTTTGCACACTCGTGTAGAATGCTTGATTTAACGTCGGTACAAATTTTTTTATTAAAAAATTTTCCAACTGCCCGATCCCAACAATACTTAGATAATATTATATCCATAAATTAAGCATTTCATTATTGCATTTCTTGAAATAGGTACCTTTTCAAGTCGATCAACATCGTCCTTCTTTCGACGTCTAAACTATGACTTGATTCTTTATGTTTATGTCTTTGAATTTGTTTTCGGTGGAATTCAAAGAGTTCATAGAATAATCGATGAAAATACAAGTTTTTGTTGCAATCTGATGAATAGTTCACGAAAAAAAAATTTTTTTTTCGAAAAAATTAAAAGAAATATTTTTTTAAAAATTACCAACATTTCGATCATAACAGAATTTTGCCAAAAGTTGCGCGTTTATATCCTCGAACTGACTACCAAGTTTCGATTCAACATCTTCTTTAGTTCCTGAAATATCAGGGAAATAACCTCAAAATTTTAAATGTCTATAACTCCTAAACCGTCCGGCCGATTTTGCCCGTTAACGAACTTAACCGTCGCATTTTGATCAGAAACCTACCCTGAAAGTTTGAAGTCGATAGGACCTTCGGTGCTCCTGTTATCGTGCCTACGGCCGGAAGTACGGCCGGCCGGCCGGACGGCACCCAAAAATCTGACACCGGATTCGTGATCAGGGAGTCTGAATTAGTCTATTAGCCAATTTTCAGCTCGAAATTCGAAAATTACAGACATTTGGACGAAATGATAGGACGATGTTCCCCTAGAACATGCGCCCAAAAAATTGCGTATTGATTCGTATTGATTTATCCTTTTCAAATCAATTTTGCAAAATGTTGGAGTATCAAAAAGATCTGACGCAAAATATTGTAAGGGTTGATTTTCTCACCCTTTGTGATAATACTTCGGAATAACTTTCAACAACTATCATTGAATTAGTGCAATCTGCCAAATTTTATTCCACTGAATTCTTTCAAAGAGGAGATATTCAATAAAAACAAAAAAATGTACCCCAATTTCAAAGGCAGTAACCATCAATAATTTTTGCTGAAGAACCATCTATTAAAATCATTTGCATCAATTCAGAAACACACTATTTATAATGCCACGCTGAAGAATATTGTGCACAGGTTAAGAAAGAATTAACTATATGGCTGGAAATTTCAAGCATACAATATCTTGATTATTCCCCGAGACACTTTATTTGTAAAATTTAGAAACGCCACAAAAATATGTCACTCTGAGATGAAATTCTGAGAATAAACTTGGAATACGTATAATATTATATTTTAGTTCTGTAATTTTTTTTCGGTTTAATGGTCATAATATAATATAATTTTCATTTGTAATTCATAGAAATTTATTTTCTTGAAACATAAAATAAAAATATATCGAAAAGATATTTTCCTAGAGCTTATTAACGAATCCTCTGTTCCTTGTTCAACGTGGAGCCCACTCGATATGTTTTCAAAGTGTATTCTATAATATAGAACACTACGAATACTGTGCGCATGCATGGATTCATCTGGAAAAAGGATCAACTTACAAAATAAACCATATTTTCAAGAGGGGCATGTCACGCTATATTCTGATGAGCGTCATTCTCTACATCCCCCCCAGTTGGATGTTAGGGTTGTTATCCCTAAGTAAATCATTTGGTATGTGTAGCCAGGCAATTGGGGTCCAACGAGACATCGTTCAGAAATGATATAGGAGTTTGGCTACGCTGTTACATCACTATAGACAAATTTAAATGAGAGCTTAGTCTTTGAAAATGACTTATTGTGTATTGACCATTGAAAGTTTTCAGAAGGAACATTTTTTTCTGGTTCCAGTTTTGAATGTTAATTTCTGTCGACCATTTTATGGTCTTTCGGTTTGACGACATACTGATCCGATGATCTGAAAAAAATCTTAGATAGCACTGACGTGAAGTCAGGGGCTTCTGCGCGCATATCAGCAGCCTGCATTAAACAAACAAAAACCTGCCTATGAAAGCATAAAGCTGTAAAATGATCAATTGAAGAGAGATATACAAGATTAATGTTAAACAGAATATTCCGTTATCTTCGATTGCTTCTGCCAGCAAAATTCCAATCCGTATTAATTATATTTATACTAGCTGACCCACGCAAGTTCGCCTGCGCCAAATCGGTTATTGCGGTTGCAATTTCATTTCCAAATGCGAAAAATCTAAAAAAAAAACCTAGAACCCGATTGCAGCGCCTCCTACTGGGACAATTGCGAATACGAACTACCCACTCAAACGTATCTGGTTAAGAAAAGTGAGAAAAGGTCAGAAAGACAGGAGACTGGCTTCGTTCTCATCCCTACTCCGTGCTGTTTACTGGGACGTGACACCGGTATAGTCTGGCAAATGAGTGTTGATCCAGAAAGACACGGAAATTTAAAAAATCTAGCACTAAGTATAGCAGGAATAAACTGCCTTGATACTCTAATAAAACTAAATATTTTTTTTGTACAAAAATTTTAGCTTTGCCATAAGCTCAGGGAAATTTTAATTGAAATAGAGTGAAAAACATTCACAAAAAATACGGCGACTTGGTTTTAATAGCTCTTTCTCTGGGATAACTTACCAAGTGATAATTGATCAGTTATCGAGCGGGATGAAAAATGATTAATTACTAAAATGACTATTAAATAATAGGGCTTGGTGATAGAAGGGTGAAAATTTAGGGTTGTATGTATTTTGTAATGCCACATTATAAAAAAATAAAAACAAAAATTTCGTCCAAAAATAAAAAAAAATTTTTTTAATGGTGAACAACCCTTATCACTTAGGGGTATGAAAAATAGATAGTCGATTCTCAGACCTACTGAATACGCATATAAAATTTGGTAAAAATCGGTAAAGGAGTACGGTAACTAACATTGTGACATGGAAATTTTATATATTAGAAGATTAGTACATATTTAGTTTGTCTGTATAAATATGTATTGAACTGAAGAATAGTTCATTCTGCATTCCACTTTACCCGCACAAAATAATGTTTAAAATTGAGCTTGTTGCTCTCTTTTCACTTCATCATTTTACAGTAAGGTTTTTCAGTTTTATGTTTTCACAGTCAGGTTTTTTTTTTTTTTGATAATAAATTTATTAAGGAATATCATAAACGATTTGATATACGTGTCAACCATTTCGGCAATCTCAAAATGGAATGAAAGAAAGGGAGCGATTGAACCGAAGAAATTATGGTTGATTTCATTGTCATCAAGTGACATTTATCTTGAAAGTCTGCGTTGGTGTCGGATTCGCTCCATATAGTACTCGTAATATTACACGGGTTTCTGCGTAACCCCTTTCAGCCTACTATCGCTTATTGTAAACCATACAGGTAGACAGAGCATTATAAACCGTGATACTTATGGTAGCGAGGTCAGATCGGCTTGGGTAAGATTTTACAGATGCGAACTATCGAACCAGTATTATTATTTATAGTCGATAACCATCAGTTTTAAAAATCGTACCAGAATTTACAGAAATGTTTGATATTTCCTTTTCAAAATATGTATAACGATTTTCTCTATTTGTGTCTATATTTAAAAAATAAATATTTTTTTCTTTCCCGACAAATACGTTTTGGACGTTCGACAATTATTTAGTTCATTTTCGGTTGAAAAGAAATATAATCAACTAAGTTACCTGGCTGTATTACCGAAAAGTTGGGATATTTGTTAATTTATGTATATAAGCTATAAGCAATGGGTTTTTTTGCGTTGTTTCCACCTCAGATAGACAACAAAATAATCAACAAGAAGAACAACACAATGTGATCCCTTATGTTCGTAGCCTTTCTGAAAAAATGAGGAGAATCGGTTCTAAGTTCAATATAAGAACCGTTTTCAAGACACTAAATGATCTTAGGTCTTTATTAACAAAGACAAAACCCATTAATGAAAAACAAAAATAAAAAACTGTGTATCTGTATATAATATTCCTTGTATTTGTAGTCAATCGTATACAGGAGAAACATCGAGACCACTAGAAGTAAGAAAGTCGGAACATAAGAACAACTTGAGAAATAGAGACAGACAAAAATAGCAGAACATGTATGTACAATCCAAGGATATCACATGATGGATTGGAGTAATACAAAGATTCTAATGACAGAATCTGCTTACGTTAAAAGGAAACTTAAGGGATCAACTTGTATTTTGTTGAACAGGGAATGCAATTTTGCAAGCTGCTCAATTGGAATTGACCATATTTGTCTGACTTTATTAAAAAAGGAGTTGGAACTTGGAAATGTAGATGCTAAGTGAAACTATGTTCTATGATTTTCAAATACTGTCAAAGTGACAATTCTCGAATTTCAGAATAGTTATATCAACAAAAAATAATTCTGAAGATTTTCGTCAGTGTCTGACGAAGGAGCCTGATTTAGACTCCGAAACGTTACGAAATAGTTATTTCATCGTTGATGTTGTTTCGTTATTGTTTGTTAGGCAACATTGTTCGATTTATTGCTTCTGACAAATATGTTGCGTTTCTTACACAGAAGCAATTCACAAAATAATAAATTTTTAACAGTGGTAGTAGTCGTGGGATTGGAATATATAGGCACAAAGAATGAGCGACGTTTCGCAACTTTATTGTTGCTTTTTCAAGCTCTAAAATACAAACAACAGTGAACATAATATGCAGAAAATGACAAACAACATCTCTTTACCTAGAAGTCAACGGTGTACTGTTAGCCCTTCATAGGCACACATATAAGATCGCAATATTACCAAAAAGTGGTAAACAGCGACACATTTCCCTCCGTCGTCGAATCTATACTGAATATCAATTATCAACAATCATATGGATTGATTTTAAATCGACTTATTCATCATTTACGCGTAAATGGAAGGACATGCGCCACTATCACCACTCTTAGCACAAACAGAAATGAAACAGGGTGTAAGGAACCCTGGTTAACGCAAAATTGAAAGAAACTATTATTCTTGAATTTAAAACAGGCACCAATGGACACTAAAATTCATTTTATCGAGGGAAAAAAACGAAATCTATATAAAATAAATTTTTATATTCAATACATATTTTTCAGAATTTGGTACAGAAAACCCAGAAAGAGATCATTTAATAATGAATATACCTCCCACAGTATCATTTAATGGTTATTTAAATACTCGACAATTATTCATAGCCATTATGATGACATTTGATGTTTATTTTTGAATGGCCCTGCTAACTTGATATCAAGTTAGCAGAGTCACCCCATATAAAAAAAAAACTAAGCGTGCTACAAATTGTTTTCTTCCACGGCAAATTCTCGACCATTCATGCAATAGGTTTCATTGAAATTCTTGCATGTGGCTCTGTTAACTTTATTAACGTTGAAAAATCTTCTGCTCTCGCTGATTTTGAATTGAAAATGACAAACCTTTCAGAGAATTTTTTAGTGTTAATGCACAATACACGAGGACTTCAAGTTCATTTATTCATTATTAGTTACTCGACCAATGAGGAGTGGGACTATTTCATTCATCAGTATGAAGTAGAGGGCGCCAAATATGATTCACGGAAATTAAAAGATGATTCATGTGTTTTGTAAGAAATGCAGTTTGGATCAAACTGGACATAATCAGCGAACCTATACCGTGTAAATATTTCTATTTAAGTGTTTTTTTATCGATATATCATCTTTATTGATAATATTTCCCAATGAGGAGCGGCACTCGAATACAATTGTTGGGAAAACAGTTGAACGATTAGTACGCTGTAAAATACATAAGAAGCTTGATTTCGAAAAGGCTAAATTTCCAAACAATTTTCTTGATTGCTCCATAGGTGTTGATGACATCAAATTGTGGATACTAATCATGACGAGATGAGCACCTATTTCTAGGGTGCCAACGCAATATTTGTTTTGTAACAGGGCTGTCACTGTTAGTCACAGTTTTTTTCGCAGAAAACAATTTTTTCATTTTTGTTGGGCTCGGCTCTTGCCATTCACCCTGAATCTAGTGGTTATTATGTTCACACATTTTAAATTCATACCGGACATACACAACACCCATGCCTGGACATGCAGGACTCGAACCTACACCACTCTCTCCGACTACACCACAATGGCCGGCTAAAACATGAATTTCAAACCAGCTCAAACCTACAAAAGGGACTAAATATAAATATATAAATACTTGTGAGTATCTTGGAAAAGAACTTTGCAAGCACAGCCAAAGTGGCAGTTTTTTGATATTCGTGTTGAGAAAGGTTTGGCGTTTCAATCGTGAATATATTTACACTTGGCCAAAGCTATATATTCAGTTCAGTTCGCGAAACTTAGTCTTCGTCTATATATGGTAAACATAATAATCCTTTTGTACAGGCTATTCGGGCTGAGATGGACATTTTTGTTTCCAAAATTCTAAGAGTTCTTCGATTTATAGAAGCAACAATTTGGTGAGAACAATATTTCAAGGAATCTTATTAACTGGCTTCCAAGATCGTGTGATTTAACGTCACCTGATTTTTTTTTTGGGGCATGTTCATGCTGACAAACCAACAACTCCGGAAATTGGAGAACAATATTCAGAAGGGCCACAATTATAGGAAAAAGTGGTCTGGGGTGGTAGTCACACCCCAGAAATCCTTCTCAAATCATAAATGACATTGAGTTTGCTTGAAATTTTGAAGTTATAGAGCTCTTAAAAAAACACCCTTTATATTATATGATTTTTATTTCACGTTAATATCTTTCACCAGGTCTATTATTGATATATACTTAATGATACTTACAAAAATGCAACAATATTACTTTAAAATAATGCACAACTTGACCACTACCAGAAAATTAATATTGAAATACAATTTGATTCGACAATGAAAATTCCTAAATATAAAATATGCTTACATTTCTTAGTAGGGTTCCGGTTTGTGGTGGCTAAAATAAAATATCACCAAAAACAGGGGAGAAAGGAGGAAAACGAAAACAAACATTCATCATGATACCTTGAATATCTTCTCGTAATTTATGAGACATTTTCATTCGGAATTCTCATGACATTATAATTTTGCAGTACATACTGGAATACAAGAGATTAGCTTCGAGGTTGATATCAGCATGTCTTCGTCTTGGTAAGAATTACTTTTCCTTTTTTTGCATATCATTCTTCAACAAAAATCTCGTCTGTAGCAACTGGACTGGAATTTCTTGGGTTTGAGTTGAGAGATTTCTTTTCAAGAGTTGGACATTTAATTTTAATTTCATTCTAAGCGATTTGTTTAAAACAAATTGGGAGGTTCGTGGAAAATTTTAATCATATTGGGAAATATCACGCAACGAAGTAGAGAATCAATAGAAGAAATCGTGAATACAGGAACAGTGCAAAATAAATTTTCGAAATGAAGACAAACAAAGATTATTGAAGAATAAATTGAGTATCTATAAAATGAGTTAATAATAAAAGAATACCTGTTGGTTTTCACTTTGGAGAAAAAATGTCTTTGAATATTAAGTAGCAAATAATTATAGCTTCACTCAATTTATAGTATGTTGCATCCCTTGAAGAGCGAATTAAATCAGCATCATTTAACAGTTATCAAATATCAATTAATGTGTGTGATACAGACATTTAATCAGGTTAATTAAGTGTGAAACAACTTATATGCGAGAATTAAAATGAAGCACCTCGACTCCGTCGAAATCGAGATCCGCAAACACCTAATCATCAAAATTTCCGTTTTTAGACGGTTTCGGTGCCGAAGACATATAATCCAGAAGGGGGTGTCATGTCAAGGGTGAAATTAAAACAAGATAATAACTGCACTTAATAATCATTCAAGCACGAAAGCAGTGGAGACAGGTAACATATTATCTGAGGTAAAAGAAACCTTACTATCTACAAGAACAACGGGTTATATACGTTGAAATGTGCGTTGTATAGAGATATCATTGGTTTATATAAGACTTTCGAAGAGTTTAATATGCACAAACACACTTACGTCATGTGCTATGCATATAGACAAATATACTTACCTACTTAGTATGACAGAGAATTCATATTTGATGTAAGACATTAAAGGTAGGATTTGCGTATTCAAGTTGCCCTCTAGGTCGCTCCTTCCAATCGGTGAGTGTTTGCGTTGCCACACGAAGAAAGATTAAAACTCGATAAAAAAAAAACGTTTGAAACTTGAGCTTTACCTCCTTGCTTATCTTCATTATCTCTTAATGACTCCGAATGGGTTTACTCGACCTCTTTTCATTGTGAATGAAGGTATCGTTGCACTAATGCAAAGATAAGTTATTAGAATTCGCATCTTTTTGAAGTGTTGCCAACATCGCAATTGAGTTGAATGGTAAATTTAATTTCATTTGCAGTTCAGTAAACTCAGATCAGTAATTATTAAAAAAAATTGGTTCAAACCCTGCGGACAGGAGCTTTGACGCTCTTGTTCAAACTTTGACACATCATATCTCCGAAAGTATTGGTTTCTCAGAGTTGGGAATGATATGAATGTATTCTTATGATAGAACTGCATCATAAGGGAAATTTTATTCAAATAATATTTTATTTATAAAGATTAGATGAGCAATCTGAGAATGAGAAGTGCGTCATGGAAGAAATCAAGGGTAGTTGTAGGGAGGGGTAATGACGTTTAAAATTTTTTTAGTTTCTAATGGGATTCGAACCCAGGATTCCATGTTGCGAGACAGGAACGTTCCGATAAAAGAAAGAAAACAAATGAAAACTGTTTTCCCACATAACATTATCTTTAGATATGATGGCCACATCTTTGGCGAATTTTGATATCAACGGTTTAGTTCATTCCGATAAAAGAAAGAAAACAAATGAAAATATGATATTTCTGTTTTATATGAATGATCTGAGGCGTCGATATCGTATTCTCGAATTTTTGGCGGAAAATGGTCTCAAACGATTTAGTTCGACTCACTGATCAAGAATCCGTGGTCGAAATCGATTCTGTCCGGCCGTCCGTTAACACGCTAACCCTCGAACGAAAGGAGTTAGAGAATTGAAATTTTCAGGGTAGGTTTAGAGCGTAAATATCTCGGACGAGTTCGTTAACGGGCGAAATCCACCAAACGGTTTCGGAGTTATGGCCGTTTTTAGTAAAAACATTTTTCATGAATATTTCCGAAACCGATCACTCGATCTATCTGAAATTTATGAAGATTGTAGAATAATGACCTTTATACACATGCGAAGCTTTGTATTGATAGGGTAGCCGTAAAGTGTAACAAAAAAATTCTGAATTTTGTTTCTACAATAACTCTCGAACAGAATGAGCTAGGCAGTTGAAATTATCAGTGTAGATTTGAGAGATAAATATCTCGGTTGAGTTCGTTAGTGGGTAAAATAGGCCGGATGGTTTCGGAGTAACGAAAAAAAGATTTTTTTTTAACTTATATATTTCAGATTCAATTTTTTTTTAAGATGCAGTTTCACCATAAAAATCCATTGATATCATTTTCAACTCAAACATGCTAATACTTTCGGAGATATAATTTTTCGAAATTTCAATAATGAATCATACTTCTATGTTTTCACAGAATGCTATAATTATTATATCTATGAATTATTATATGATCTATGTTCATACTCGTACATCCTGTTCTATTAGAGAGAGTCAAATTCATTTCAGCTATTTTAATTTGATATCGTCCGTGGTGCAGTCCTCATTCTTAGATTGCTCATTTAATTTTGATAAATAAACTGTTATTTGAATTGAATTTCCTTTATGATGCAGTTCTATCATAAGAATACATTGATATCATTCCTAACTCTGAGAAACCAATACTTTAGGAGATATGATATGTCAAAGTTTGAACAAGAGCGCCAAAGCTCCTGTCCACAGGGCTTGAACCAATTTCTTAAATTAGAAATTCTCAAACTCCTAAAAAAAACGCCCTTCATTCTCTATTACTAGGAAGAGAAAAACTCCTTGAGAATGACTCAATGTAAATTTTCTTTTTTGCTTCGCGTAATAGTATAGCCGATAGCGGAAAATAAGGTTATAGACTTGAGTGTATTAGATCTCGTTATACAACATAATAGGATATAAGACTCATCCGAATTATTACCTTTGACACTCTATTTAACATTCCTGTATCATTAAAAATTGTGATGTGAAGTTTTTCAATAACGTAAAATTTAACGACGCAGCAGTTTTATTCTACTAAAGATGGCCTCCTCTGGTAACAATAGTCATTGTGTCACCCTTCCGAAGACTACCTGAAGAAATGATTTATCCCAGGGCCGAAGCATATTGTATAGAATTCGTCTCTTATTTTTCAATCGCGGCTAAAAACTTGGACACCATAAATCAGTATTCTATCCGCAAACGTTCCGAGAAAAAACTAAGGTCATTAATGAGACAAAATAACATCAAGATGGACTTAATGATGGAACTCAAACGAGAAAAAGGGGTCATTACTAACAAGTAAAACAACAAAATCATCTTGTGTTCGCTGGTTTTTAGCCCAAGCTTTTGTGCGATTCGATTTGTTCTCTACTTCAATTTCATAGAATGGTTGACTTGTACTTCCATTTGTTACTGTATAGGGATGATCCTAATAAGGTACCCAGCATTTCTTGGAAACGGTTATATTGTTTTAACCATCTGCTAGTAAATGCACAAGGCTGATTTTGTTAATTCATTGTTTAGAATGTTTTAAAGCAATGGTTTAAATCGGGGTCCCTACCAAAATCACATTTCGTTCATTAATATCTCAGTTAAAAAAAGAATTGAAATGGCGCTGCAAATGCTTCTCAAATTCAATTCGAAAATCATTGTCGATATTTTTGTAATGGGTCTTCAATGAGAACGCCCCATTTTCAAATTGACATTACTCACGCACGGCAGTCATTTTTTTATTTGTGACATTGACAGTTGTATTTGACAATGTCTACCATTTAATCATGTAAAGATACATGGTTCAACAACGTTTACAAATAATCCAAATTTATTATGAAAAATCGCTTTAACTCCAATTTTTGGTCGTTATAATTGTCCG
Organism: Halyzia sedecimguttata; assembly: GCA_937662695.2. Lineage (NCBI taxonomy): Eukaryota > Metazoa > Arthropoda > Insecta > Coleoptera > Coccinellidae > Halyzia > Halyzia sedecimguttata. The sequence continues at coordinate 19,523,937 of OW569420.2, read as the reverse complement.
GATAAAAGAACGATTGAACGTTTAGTGAAGAAGTTTGGGACAAATTTTACACTTCATGTTGTTACAGTTCCAGTGAATGTTCGTGAAGACCAACATTTATCGATTTCTCGCCACAAGAACAAGGCATCTCCCAGGCGTCTTTGTGGCGAATTTTACGAAAAGACGTTGGTTTACATCCACACAAAATTGCTTTAACCCAAGAACTCAAACCAACTGATAATTTAAAGCGTCGTGTATTCAGTAATTGGTGCTTAGAAAAAATCGGAAATGAAGCAGATTTTCATAAGAAAAACATTCTCAGCAATGAGGCCCATTTCTGGTTAAACGGTTATGTTAACAAGCAGAATTGCCGTATCTGAAGTGGTGATAAACCTGAAGAATATAAAGAACTGCCATTTCATCCTGATAAACTTACTGTTTGGTGCGGATTTTATGCTGGAGGTGTCATTGGACCTTATTTTTATTATAAATTGTCTGTTCCATTTGGATGGAACAAAGGCTTTTCTCATTTCGTGGGGAGCGCTGCTTTCGAGTGAAAAATGAAAAAAATTGTAGTGCGCCGTAACTTCACTGGGAAAACTCATAAAAGTCTATTAAGAAACAATTTTTTTTTGCTTGATATTATTTTTGAACTTTCTCAGAAAGTATAATCTTGAATTTTTTTTAAACCTATACTTTCTTAATATTTGAGAAATATTTTATATAGCAAAGTTACCTATATTTTAGCAGCAGAATACGCACCTGAAGTTATGTACAGTACTTAGGAAACACCCTGTGAACGGTTGGAGTTTTTATAGTGAAAGATATCAGTAGTGCAGCACGTGAAACCTTAGAGCTCCAAATAGAATAAACAAAGAATTTCGATATGAAATAATAATCAGCAGTTTCATTATCCATAATGGATGCTCAAAGAGCAATAGAATATCCGATGGTTCGATAAAAATGCCTTTGCAGAGGCGGATAAAATGTTGTGGTTATCAGTTTTCACGATGAACCCTATCCTAATTTGTTGCAGGATATAGCAGAATTGCCTCCCACCTGCGTTTGAAGGTAGCTGACTTCAGCAGCATCTTATGAGCTCAAGATTATCCATTGGCTACACTTTACAATGTAGTAATCAGAAAAATACCTCACTGGTCGGCACAAACCGAACGACTCGGGATTAAATTTAATTTCCTCTTTTTGTTTCATCGAGATGTACATTGAAACTCAATCTTCCTCTCAACTACCTGAGGACGTGATCAATTTCTAAGGCCAAATCGAAATTATGCCTTGTAGTTTTACGTTGAACAATTTTCATTAAAGATGATACGAATAAAACGAAACTTCGATCATGTTCGATTATTAAATGATCAAATAACAAGCAGTTCCCGCTCAGAAATCACGATTCATCAAATTGGCTACTAATAATTTCAATAAAAACAGAAGCCCCCCATCAAGCCTATCAACCTCAACCATAATGATCTTTATATGAATATTCTCAATATCAGATCGGTTAGAACAATTTAGAAATGACCTATATCATAAGTAAGTAATCATTGTATAGAACAAATTGGCCTGATGTTCACATGAGTGTTATATATTTGAAAAAAGCATGTTTAGAATTTTTCTACAGCAATTAAATCTAGATATGCATCAGATATAATCATTTTCTTCACACGTTATATGGGAGAAGCATTCATAGAAGTAATGATCATCATTTTATTGTTTCTTTCCTCGTTTAAAAACTTTATTATTTATTCGAGTGTCTGGCGTAACGCCAGCCTCTTAATAATTTCAGTTCAAAATCTTTGCCCTTATGTTTTGACCAATATTGTGGTCAAAGAAACACCACCATTTCTACAATAAGATTTATTATTTCCTGTTCGAAATGTACCTACTGCTTTTCTAAATTCGTGCGTGTATCAATAGATATTTTTTGCATCTTATTCTTTGCTATAGGGCTCTGAATTGTATGCGAATTATTATTCGGTTATTCTAAATTTGAATTTTGTGTTAGTGAAAAAGTTCGAATATTCGACTAATAAATTATAGGTAATCAATTATTAAACTATTCGACCATTTGACTAAATATATTCTAAGAATTCGACTTGATACGAATCGAAGATAGGTATACAGAAAAGTATAGGGCTTGGTATTGTTAAAATTTAAAATATAAGTATTCGAATACTCGTTTTGTATTCTGTTCGAATAGTCCAATATTGCAATAATTGATTACCTATACCTATACCATCTAGATTATATATTCGAATAAAATACCCAACGTCTATTCGATTACTTATATCTTAAAAATTCCGAGCCTCATTCTTTTCTGTGTACCTACCTATCTTGTGAATTACTGGAACAATTTGAAAATTACCTGTCATACGTAGCAGGAGTCTTTATACATAAAAAATTGACATGTTTGTGAATATAATATAATTAAAGAGATAGCTTCTTAGAATTTTTCAACAGAAATTAAAACTAGATGGGTATCAGATAATGATCATTTTATTCTCACGTTATGTGAGACCAAATTCAAGGAACATTCATTGTTTTGTGTTTAGTTTTGATAGATTCATTATTCATTATAATATAATGTATCTGACAGAACTACAACTTATTCACGATTTCAATTCTAAATCTGTCTTTTGAGAATATGATCAGAGAATTATTATTTCCAATTCAAAATTTCAATATCTATGATGTACATACATTTAGCGAACTTCTGATAGTAAAACACAGAGGTATTTACAATAGTTCTGGAACCAATAATTAAATTTTTGAATTCTGTGTACTTCGTAGAGTGAACTGCTTACATTTTTTTCGGTGCATGTTTCCCAATGTTTATATTTGAAGAATTGAAAAACAAAAGAGCGGGATATTTTCATGAAGGGAGGTTCGGTATAAAGATACGCCACTGGGTTCGTGATGGATGATGTACATGTGTGATTCCTCCAAATCCTCGTCGAAGGACCATTTTAAGTATACACAGAAAATGATTGATTCATTAAAAACCAGCCAGTGTTTACAGTTCTTCGAAGCGTCTCTCTGACTACACGTATATGAAAAATATATTTTAAAAACACACACGAATATAAAAGAGAATGAATATGTTGATGACATTCGAACAAATTTTAGTATGCTCTTAATTTTGATGTTTTCATTGCTTGTTTTTGAAATTAGACTCACCTTTTCTCTTAGTATCAGATAGGGTATGAGATTAACCATTTAGAAATAAGTTCAATATAAACAAATTCAAATCACAAAACTTCGCTGTTTTATTCTAATAGAACGCAAACACACCGTTAAAAACACAGAAAAAGTTCAAAACTGTATCACTGATAGGTTCAGAAAAGCCCAGGGGCTGAGCATGTAGTGCGCAGAAAGGATTGCCTCAAAAAAAGTTTGACGTTTACGTATTTTAAAAACAGAACGAGTACCCGCCTTCTACAGCGTACATAAACGTAAACACAAAACACAGCGTGCTGTGTGTAACATAGTTCGGTTCACTGTCACAATCACTCGGACTACTGTTAGTTTCCTAGTCGGGGCCCGACGCAGAGCGGTCGGATGCCTTCGGTTCAACTTTCAAAACCGAACTTCCCAACTATACTACAAACCAAATTACAGAGTCGTTCAAGGCCCGTTTCAAGCCGACTCATTATCCCCTCATTGCTCTGTGCCTTTCTACCTACCTGTTTTATTTGTTGAAACCCGAGACCAGTCTATAAAAAATCACTTGAAACTAGATCCATCGGAAATGGTGGACAGCCGCAAATCGCTCGATGCAGAAGATCATGGGGGCGTAGTGGTTGATCAACAAAATTATCGCAACAACTCTGCTTGATTAAACCTCGCCTCCTTGCCAACATCTCAGTTGATGCATGCCCGAATGCAGCTTTGAAAATCTGGAATTGACCACTGACTTGATGAAGACATTGACAGTCAAGAAGTCGCTGAAACTTGATGCGATTGATTGTGCATCTAATTCGATATTTAAAAAAAATATAATGTCCAATACAGGAACAATTATATTGTCCAATACAGGAGAATGCACAATATAATTTACATGCTTCAATTTCTATTGTGAATCGGCCCGAAAATTTATGTTATAATTTAATATGTCATCATGATATTCATGGTTTTGAAGGTTCTCGCAAAATTTTAGCGATGTCGGACAAAAGCTTTCTGATATATAAATTTTTTTCAATGATTTTTTTAACAGTTTCTAGTAACACGATCTTCACGAAATTTGGTAAACATTTTTGCGTCGGCATTCTAGAACTAATAACCATGTTTGAATTGAATCGGCATCGTATTTTTTGGGTTATTGAAGAAATAATAACCAAATTTCAAATTGATATAACTCCAAAACCATTTGGCCGATTATGCTAATTAACGAACTTAAATGTCGCATTCAGATGCGCAATCTACCCTGAAAACTGCAAGTCGCTATTTCTTTCCGTTCTCAAGGTATCGTGAGATACATAATATTTTTTCGTGATTTTTTAAAAAATTTCTAGTGGTACGGTCCTCACAATCTTTTAAACACGTCTTCACGTCGATATTCGTCAACTAGCAAGGTTCAAATCGGTCGAGTCTATATTTTTTTAACTATCGAGGAAATAATATTCCAGTTGGGTATAACTCCGAAACCGTTGGGCCGATTATAGCAAACTTAACTCTACCATTCAGATATGCAACCTAGAATGAAAATTGCAAGTCCCTATCTCCTTTCGTTTGAGAGTTATCGAGGCAACGGTTACCCATCCAGCTACTGAACTCACACAAAGGTGCTCGGATCTCCAACAATATATATCCTACCGTGTTCAAACTTAGAACTGGTTAGTAGAGTTAGGTTCTGAAGGCTCTCGCAAAGTTTCAGCGATGTCGGACGAATAGTTTCTGATATTTAGAATTTCAATGATTTTTTTAAAAATTTTCTAGAGATACGATTCTCACTAAATTTTGCGAGAATTTTCGCGTTGGCATTCTACAAGTAATAACCATGTTTGAATTGGATCGGTTTCTTCGAGTTATTGAGGAAATAACAACCAAATTTCAGATGGGTATAACTCCAAAACCATTTTGCCGATTATGCCTATAAACAAACTCAAATAGCGCATTCAGATTCACAACCTAACCTGAAAATTTCAAGTCGCTATCTCTTTCCGTTCGTGACATAAATAATATTTTTTAATTATTATTTTAAAATTTTCTAGCAATACGATTGTCCCAAATTTAGATACACGAAAAAAAATATCTGGTAAAGAGACAGCAATGAGGCGTATAGGTTTTGGTCATTTTTTCCTGATAATAAATCTCTTGAATGGGGACACGATGTTTCTTCAATCGTTTCCTCGACTATTAAAGAAGTAGTATATTCTCAGGAAATTTATATTAGCGCTTGGAATTGTATTCAAATAATTTGAATTTTGTGTTATAATATTCGAATATTCGACCTATGATAATTCATTGCCTATAATAAGTTGATCAATTATTGGTATATTCGACTATGCGCATAAAATAGGAATCAACTATTCGAATACTTATATTTTAAATATTCCGAGCGTTATTTTGAAGTTTTATTCTAATAATATGAATATTCCAAATTTTAATTTTGTGTTATTAAAACGATTTGAAAATACGACTATTTGAATATTTAACTATTGAAATTTTCGGATATTTAAATATTCGAATATTGCACCATTTACTTTTTCTGTAGAACAGTTAATTTTAACGCAAAAAAGAAGAACAAACATCGTATTATAAATATTTATAAATACTTCTATTTAAATAAATATACTAGGTAATACTATTTTTTTTTAAATGCTTCCTACTGTTATCATTTTGCGAAGTATCTTGAATTTGAATTATCGAATAATTCAGTAGGTTTTATTCGATAGTAGGTGCTATCAAATAAATCATCTCTAACGAAAATAAAAATAAATTTCTTGTATGATTTTGCGCAGTACGCGTGCGGGAAGTATACAGTATATTTTTTCAATATACTTTATTGGTAATGCAATTTAAGATAAGTCGAGTAGTAGAGATTTCAATGATCATCAACTCATTGAAATACTATCACTGAATATACTCTGTACTACTCGACTTATCTTAAATTTCATTATCAATAAAGTACATATATTGAAAAAATTGTGTAATTACATGATTACGAATTATGAAACTAATCAAGTTAATCAATAAAATAACTGATATTTTCTACATACTCGAATGCTATTTGGTTCTGTGTTGTTGCAATAATTTTGTGTAAGCAAGGCTGAGTCGGTGAAATTTATTAATCATTCAATAAACCAGCGTTAAAGCTCCTGAAGCAACGTCAGGGCTTTTATAATGTCTCGAATTCTATGTAGGTACCATAAAAATTCATCCAAAGAATTTGTTTGTCGCTGGTTCATTTATAATTTATAACACACCAATTTTAATTTTTTTTGTATTAACGAGTATAAATTAAATGGAATTCATATAAGTTTATCTTCATTTATATAATTGCTTCAATAATAGATACGAACTTTTACTACAGCTACAGTATTATATAATAATACAATCGCTATGGATTTAAAATTAATTGATAGGAAGCGTGATTGATTCATTTATGGAAATTATGAGATGAGATATCCTTTCGAAGGAATGATTGCAGAAAGTGTTGTTGAAAATATGTTACTCCGTCTCAGCTAGATTGAAGAGACATATTGTCAGCTCTGAAAATAACGATAATAATTTTTGCCATACCTTTCGATAAGATAAATATTGAAAATAAATATTTATTCGATTGAAGAGGTTGGTCGCATTTGAATCATTTATTATGAATGATTTTGATACCATCAATTTGTATGCACTCATACAATTCAAATTAAGAATGATGAATTGTTGAAAATTGTCTGTCCTGATTGATATCAGATGCGTTAATGTAAATGAGTTTATAGCGCGAATATTATGAATATTTTTACATTGGAAATGGAATAATAAATGATATCGATCATTGTTGTTTCAAGGTAAAACAATAAATTCCAATAATATTTACTGGAATTTTCACAGTGCACGTTTAAAATAATATATAAATTAAATGCAAATGTTATACCAAGTGTCCCAGTTTACATGTTCCAATGGATTATCTCAGCCATTTCGAAAGATAAAAATTTGAAAATTTTATGATTTTCAATTCGTTCAAGGAACCTTCAACTAAGAAAAACAAAAATTGAAAGTCACTTTCGGTTTGACCGGAAGTGACTCTGACTTTTTTATCTCAAATGGCACCCTATATATTTTCTGCATTTTTTAAATTTTACTCGAAATTACCTTTCCAACGATTTATCACACCTTGTATGTTACATTTGATTTTGAGGGAGAAAACGTCAATTGAAAGTATTGCAGTAGGCTACGATATTTTGTGTAACCTTTACTTCGACTTATAATCCATGTGTGCCGATCCATCTATCTTCAAATGGACCGATAAGATGGCCTGCAAGATCTCCAGATTTAACACCGCTAGATTTGTTCCTTTGGGGATATTTGAAAGATCGTGTGTACCAAACTCCACCTATAGATTTGGAAGATCTAAAGAACAAAATAAGGAATGCATATAGAGCCCTTAATGCTGAGGTCGAATGCGTTATTCTCGTTACACTTGTGATATCTTGAGGAGCTCGCAATAGGAATGTCTGTTTCTAGTTATCTGCAAGATATCTTGAGGAGCTCATAGGAATGTCTTATTCTGGTTATATGTGCGATATCTGTAGGAGCTCGCAATAGGAAGGTCTTATTCTGGTTAAATATGCGATATCTTGAGGATCTCCGCAATAGGAATTTCTTATTCTCGTTATACTTGCGATGACTTAAGGAGCTCGCAATAGTAATGTCTTATTCTGGTTATGTGTGTGATATCTTGAGGAGCTCGCAATAAGAATGTCTTATTCTGGTTATCTTTGTGATATCCTGAGGAGCTCGCAAGAGGAATATCTTATTCTGGTCATCTGTGTGATATCTTTGAGAGCTCGCAATAGGAATGTCTTATTCTGGGTATATGTGTTATATCTTGAGGATCTCGCATTTCATCCACATTGTAACCTGTCAGAGACCTCTATGCGAGGTCTGTGTTACTTGGGATATATCAATCTCAGAGGAGATTGCAAAATAGTTATTTTTATATCAATATGGCATATTGGACTTATTTTGATAATTTGAAACAGATATTTCCAGACCAAAGATACTGAAGTAGTAGGTTTTATTTGTAAAAAAAATTGATTTGAAATCGATATTTAAACTCAATACTGGCTTGAAATGCGCAAAATATGGTATAATGGAGGTATTCTAATGAATTGGAAAGAATATTTTCGGAATTCAGAATATGTTATACGGAAACTGAAGTTGAATTCTTAGAGCATAGTCTATGTTCCAAGGTTGAATTAAAAATAACCTGGACCATTCATAGAAGATTCACGACTTCAATGATTTCATACAATTTTCTCTTTATTTTTTGACTTATGTCACATTTCAGATATAGCTGAAATTTTGCCAGAGCCTTCAGAACCTTATTTTAAAGCCAAGTTCAAAATTTGAACTTGATCGGATCTATATTGTTGGAAATAATATTTTTTTCCTGGAAGCCAAGCAGCCTTGGGCGAGTTCACTACCTGGATGGGTGAGGAGTCTAAGCTATGAATATGAACAAGCGCGCCAAAAACTACCTGACCTCACGTCAATGCTTTTTCGACTGTTTCTAATCTATTTCTCGATTCCACGTTGCTTCTGAATGTTTTCTTTGGAGTATGTCAGATATAATCAGATATTCCTATTTTGGAAATATTTAAGCGGAGACTTTTATTTATTTATTTATAGAGACATCTAGTGTTAGAGTTAATACTTAATGAAGTAATGCCCCGAGAGCAATCTGTATTTTCCTGGCGCCATCTACTCATGAATCTGTAGAAACTTCATGGAGTCCAGTGTCCTGTTATTTACGGATGAAGAGAATAGGACTCTATTATCCGGACAAATTGCAGGAAACTTCCTTGAACACTGTGCTCAGGGTTGCGTTCGGAATCAACGTCGGACGTTGCCCGGTGCGTACCCAACCCGTTCGGAATCAACGTCGGGTGAACCTACACAATGACTAACCACAGAAAACAAGCAATCGGGCTCTACGTCGGACGCATCCGACGTTGATTCTGAACGCAGCCCAGAGTTCTAGTAGATAGTTTTCAACAATAGATGAAGAAAAGATTTCCTAGAATATATTTGGTTCATAAAAATGTATTTCCGACAACCGTTCTTCTGCGTCTCGCACCGGAGTTATTCAATATACACCGAAATTATTGCAGTGCTACTCCAGTTGTTTCGGACAACTTTTCAATAAATTTTCATGAACAAAAAGTCGTCTTTTGATATATTTTAATGTCCCGAAATGATAATTATAGTAAATTAAATTTATAGCAATTATAGTAACGCGTTTCATCAACACAGCCACTTCTTCAGACTACATCATACCATATTAATTAACAATCTCCTTATACACGGTGAGTCTCACATTAATTTCAACCATAGATTCATCTCATCAAATAAAACACGGTTTTGATTTACCATTTTTCCTGAATCGGATCAGGCAAAACAAGAGTCTAAAGATTTCACAATGTGCTAATACACTCCTGCACATAAATTATCTATGAATTTGATGGTTGACGAGAAAAGGGTACGGCAACGTGGCTCACAGTTTGATCCAAAGATTCCAAAGCTTAGCGGCCTTAAACTTAGTTAAATTTATGGAATTTCAGATCTGACATTATTCGATGAAGATTTGCTCGGAGACGTTCAAGAAGAAATGATGCGAAACAATTCAATTTTCTAAAATGATTGAGTATTCTCATAATGACTTAATACAAACTTTATCTGCTTTCTTTATACTAATTTAATTTAGTTTTATGAATCCGCGAGTCTGTAGCTTGGAATTAAAAAAAAAAATGGAGAATAATTGGAGAATATGTGTCATACTCATAGGAAACTTCACACCAACTAAGTCAAATCAAGAAACTAAAAAACTGATTTTTGTTGCAAATTTCAACAGCCTGTATCTTTTCACCTGAGCCGAATTTGGAAAATGGTGAATGTGTTTCATTTGATAATTTCATGATTTTTTTTCCGCTCGAGAGGAAAAACCTTTTATAGTTTTCTTATGATCAGAAACTGCTTAAAAATGATTTTTAATAATTATTATCTCTTATTGTTTGAAAAATTGTTTTAAACCAATGCGTTGTTTATGAGATATTTTAAAATTTTCTTTTGAAACATAATTGAAGCTTTATAATTTTTCACTTGAGTAAATTGTTAACAACAAAACGAAAATTAACAATTTTTCAAATTTTCCAACGGAAATCTATTCCAAGACCTTTGAATAATAGCTCCACGAAAGGACGAAATTCTCAGATTAATAGTTTAACAATTATCGCACTTGCAATGGTAATGTTCATGCTACAAAAAATTGTTAATTAACTAATGGATAACTTATTGAAAAGTCGCGATAAACATTTCTGGACCACGGAATATTGTATATGATCTACCCTGCAGACGCCTGAATTTTTTCAATTTTTATTTTCATATTTAATAAGTTTAAATAATATTTATTCAAAGACCGAAGGGGCGGCGAGGCTTACGCAAGCCGGCGTACCCGTTTTCGAGAGTATTTTCAACCCTCTCGGAAAATTATAAATATTGGTTTTTTAGGGAATTTCCTCCTCTTCTTGAATCTTTTTTCAAATTTGAATTATCTCAGATAGTATTTGAGATATTGGTGAAAAAACTAGGGCCCCTCTTTAATTTATTTTTTCCACTTAATTGTTTATAACTATTGCAATTTTTGCGAGCGGCCTTAGCATTTTCTCAAAAACTATCTACACGCCATTCCGGATCGAATGACACCTCAATCATAATTTTCGGAGAATACGCAAAAACTTTGACCTGAAAAGCACCTGTTATTGACTAGACTACTGAACCTCTACGAAAAATGTGCAACTATACCTTACTTGATTACTGAAATTTAAATACTTCTGAACGTGAACTAAAAATTCCAATGGGGTTAAATAAGCACGTTCTCCTGGAACTTGTGATTTATTTCTTGTCCACCTTAAATAACTTATATTTAGACCGGTCTCGACAGTGAAAAATATAGATTTTATTCGCTAAATGCCGAGTGTCATAAGTTGAGTCGGCAGTTTGGTTACCATACCCAGTTGTACTACAGGTGTGTGTTTATATGAATTTATAATAATCCGATTTATTCATATACAGGGAAGTTAGCGTGATGAAGGAGGAGGAATGTTTGTTTCTTATTAATTGCTGTTTTTTATCGCCGCTTCATTCCACAATGGTTCTATTTCAACTGGACATGAAAATAGTGACATTTTCGTATGAATTAGTGAGAGACCGTAGTTCATTTGAATCACAAAAATTAAATTCAAATTGTTCTATCTCCAAACCCATATTCCGCAGATTTTGTTTGCTCACGAAGTCGACTGACACATTTTGATATCGAACCTACCCTGCAAGTATCTCTCTCTATCGAAATTTATCTTGTAATTGAATTTGAATTCGCATTCTTCATGAGTCAAATGTAATCGTTTCGGACAGCCAGGCCACACAGAGAGACCTGGAATCACCCATCCAAGGTTCTCAACTGTCCTCTGCGCCATCAGGTATGTTAACACCATTGACAATGTCCTTAGGATTGAATAAGTGGGGTAATAGAATAAAAGATCGAAGACCCTGTTCTAATAATAAAATAATGAATCTACCTACTCGTACTCATTCAAATTGCCACTACAAAATTTTCTTTACACTACAGGTGTATATTAAGCAAACTGTATTTCACTTTGAACTGAAAATCAATATACAGGGTGAATCCTGATGTTGAACATATTTCATACAGAGATAGACGTCACTCAGACATTTGGGCAAATTGATAAGCACTCTGTCCCGAGGAACAAGAGTGCCAAAAATCAGGCAATCCCATCTGAAAACTTGTTTCACCAGTTTCGGACCAGCCTATAGAGCATGGGCGTAGCCAGCAAAGGGCAGGGAGGAGCAACCCCCCCCTGAAAGAAAAATAAATTAAATGATTTTCAAATTATAATAAACAAAAAATTAAATCTAAAATATACATATTTTTCTGTTCTGCATATTTTTTTTCTATCTGTTTTATATATTTTGTTTGTTGTTGTGGTCGTTTGGTTGCTTTTATGAACATTTTAAAATTAATTAATAAGCTCTAATGAATAAAATTATTCGCATGTCCTTTGTCACTAAAATATATTTCATCAGCAAAAAACAAAGCTGTTTGAAAAACTGACATAGTGCTAAATACGTATATATTAATAGCGTTTTCGATCTATGAATTGGTGGACACCAAAATTGTACCATACCAGAATTGGATGAAAAGGAGTGTTCAATTTACTCTCAGGATACGTCAATTTTAAGTATTCGATTTGACTTAACAGTCGGACATTTTTGAGAAAAATGGTAAAAAAATTGTCACTTTTTTTTTGTTTTCATTAAACTACATTTCTTAATCCTATTAATTAATTAAAATAAATTGACTCAATAAGTAGTTTTAGTGTGAAATATTTTGAAACATTCAATACACAATCCTTCATCAGAATCCGAAATAAACTGCTCCACAAGAGTTAGGGATAATCGTTTCAACTAAAATAACTGACATTCTAAAACCTTTGTTTGCGCTGAAAACGTAATTTTATATAGTTTTAGGTTCAAAACTATAAATGCACGTAAGTTTTTTGGTCTACAACATATGCAGGATGATTAACAGAATAGGGTCAAATTTAGGGACTTTTATTTCCGGACATTTCATTGTTTTTTTTTTGTCTTTTCGCCTTCAATACAAGGTATGACCACCACGGGCATCAATGACCGCCTGACATCTTCGTTGCGTACTGTCAACGAGGGTGTTGAGCATATCTTGAGGAATTTCATTCCATAAACGAAACAGTAGTGCTTTGAGGTCATTCAATGTTTCTGGTGGAGGTTGGTGATCATCTAGTCTTCTTTGTAGCATATACCATACATGTTCTATGCAGTTTAAGTCTGGCGAATGCTGAGGTATTGGTAAATGTGGAATACCATGCACGTCTCGCGCATTTTCTACTATTGCTACACTATGTGGCAAGGGCGTAGCCAGAAATTAATTTCGGGGGGGGGGGGGGTGTTTGAAATAGGAATTAATTTCGGGGGGGGTTTTGGGGGTGTAAGGGTCACTTTCTGCAGCAAAAATTTTTTTTTTAAGAGAAAAATAACATTTCGGGGGGGGTTTGAACCCCCAAAACCCCCCCCTGGCTACGCCCTTGCTATGTGGTCTTGCGTTACCGTCAAGAACTTGGAAAGCTTCACCAATGGCAGCATGAAAATTTGGCACTACGTTTCCAATGACATGTTCCCTATAATGTAAAGCAGTCATATTGCCAGGACAAATGTGAAGGTCTGTGCGCCCGTTGTTGCATATCCCAGCCCATACCATAACAGAGCCTCCTCGAAATGTATGAACCTCTTGCACATGACGGCGATTTCGGGGTATACGCGGCATAGTCCATACCTACCCTTATTCTTCGAGAATCTGAAAATCGACCGTATCTGGATTCATCTGTGAAAAGTACACTACGCCATTGGACGGTCAGATCAACATGCTGCCTGGCCCATTCTAATCTTTATCGTTTATGCTCACGTGTTAACGGAACACCCCTCAATGGACGTCTAGAAGCCAGGTTAATCTCCCCCAAACGACGTCGTATGGTTTCAATGGAAATTTCAGGACCATTGGCATTTAAAAATCGATTTCTCAGCATCCTACATGAAGAAAGAGGATATTTCCTCGCCGAAATGGTGACAAAACGGTCTTGTGTGGGTGTTGTTTTTCTTGGTCCACCAACCCTATGTCTTTCCTGCACCGAACCTGTCTCATTGAACCTATTCCAGAGTCGCGATATTACACTTTGCGATACTTGAAATGTTTCTGCCCCAGTGACTTGAGTGAGGCCACCCTGTAGCATACCGATAGCCCTATTAGCCTCGGCGTTTGTTAATTTACGTCTTGGCATCTTGAGAAGCTCGTGAAATTTACTAAGTTCGATATCGCTAGGAGACTGACAATAAATTAACTGCATATTGAAATGCTAAATCTTACGAATAATGTGAAAAACTGCCAAACTGAAGAAAAAAGACGACCAGATGGTGAAATTATGCATTCAAAGCAAATTAATAAGTTTTTATTGGCAGTTGATCATGTTTTCGATACTGTCTTTAAAATTTTACGCCCCTCAGAACAACTTAATATGATATCCCTATCCCTAACTCTTGTAGAGCAGTTTAATTTCAGCTTATGCGCTGAGTAGAATTGATTCCGACAAAATTTGAATCATTCTCCTAGCCCAAAATTTCCAAGAGCTATCCAGCACTTTTGACTCCCCCTGTATGTATATTAATTCGAAGTTTCTCTATTAACTTACATATGCCACTCACACTTACCCGTGCATGTAATATGCTTAAAGAGTGGAACAGATTTGTTCCTTCCCTGATTAAACTGGGTGATTTTCGTTGCACTAATAATTTTTATTGCATGTAACGATAATTGAGTAACATTTAGGCAAATTTGCAATTCGTTTTACAACCGATTTTCATCGAAATTCCTGCCATAATAATTGCATGCAATCGGACTGTCACACTTGCACGTTACACCTTCATATCAGCAATATTTTATGCAGTTCATATAATTTTAGGTCCCTACAAATTTTGGGGGAAGCAATCATTTCAATGAATAAAATAGGAAGAAAATGAACCCATAAATTTCCATCAATAATAAGCCTTCTCTTGCTGACATATTCTAATTCAATTCTGAGTAAGGTCTCCGTAGGACATCACTAAGCCCAACTAACTGGCTTGATCTGCAATATTGAATTTGATAGGGGAATTAAATTACTTTGATAGTCCGAAATAAAATGAGCTGAAAGATTCATTATTCTATGGAAAGGCGGAGTATGAGATTCTGATAATGGAAGTGGTGTTTTGATGATGCCTGTCATAAAATAATAAAAGGTGCTTTCCCCAAAGCTAGAGAACTGATTGAGATAAAACATCAAACTAGTTGGAAAAGCTCTGTGGCCAGGAGCTTTGGTGCGTTTGTTAAAATTCACAGCCAGGGCGGTGACCCAACCAGGTACTGAAAACAATAATATTTCCAAGAATATAAATTCGACTGTGAAAACAAGCGTCCTAAAAAAATTGGTCCACTTTTTGGCCGAGAATATTTCAAAACGATGTTAATATTGTGGGTCGAGACGAGTTAAATTTGTTATTTATGGATTCATTTTGAAGATTTTAGTATGATGTTGTCTGAATAAGTCACTGTGTCGACGAAACGCATCACAATATTAAATAAATAAGCGTAAATTATATACAATTTTTCATTTCAGTTAATATGTATTCACATCAAGTAAGCGTCAGAAATTGGATCTAATAAACTGGATATTTTTATCCAGAGGTTCTGCAGAAATCCGAAATATTTTATATAATAGGTAAAAAATAACAAATGATGAAAAAGCATAAGTAGATTATTCTATAGTTTGATTTCAATGTGGACTGATTATGAAAACTACAAAAGTACAAAAATGGACCCTTGTCCACTCAAATTTTGTCGTCTGACATATGTTTCGGAAACGATGTTTCCATCTTCTGAGACGCAACGTTTCTAAAGCATGCTATCAATTTCTACACTAAAATATGGGATGGCATTATACCCTTAGTCATACACCGATTAGTGAGAATAATGAGTTGTTAATATGAGTTAGATCATTATGGAATAAAATACCTTTTCTATTATACATTTCGATCCCTTCAAGTGTTCCTAAGTACAATTCATTGGAATTTTTCAACAATTTGACGGAATTTACTGAAATTGAGTGGCCAGTTGTTGAAACATTTGCAACAGCAGATTTATCGATGTTGTTGTTCCAAATGTGTCCCGTATGCTCTTTATACCGTGTGTGAACGTTTCTGGTTATTTGTCTGACGTAGCATTTGTTGCAATCTAAACATTTAATATAATATATACCCGATTTTAACATGTCCGGAGTTTGATCGAATGTATTTCCTAGAAGTTGTTTAATTTCCGTGGATATCTTGAAAGCCAGTTTTATATTAACCTTTCTAAAAATATTCTGAAGTTTGTAGTTTGTTTTTGGATGGAACGTGAGTTCGGAAACCTTTCACTGTTTTCATTTCTTTCGTTACGATTATGTTGCTGAAGAGATTTGTATCTTTATATTTGTTGATAGTCTTCTGAACTAGTTGATGACTACCCATTTCTTTCGGCAATTTGGTAAATAATTTTTCTTTATTTCCTGAAGTTGACATTGCTTAGTGGAATATTCAATAACCGGTTGACGAGGATATGTAAGCTGGCTGTTTTATTTGACCAGGGAGCAACTGAATCAGAATTGGTTTTCTAAAAATGTCAAAACTGATTGAATTTGTTACTTAAAATCTTTAAGAATTTTCCAGATTATTACAATTTTTTACCAAGTCACTATGACTTCATTTTGAAAATTCTTATTCGTTGTTTAAAAAGAATGAAATATGGTCTATTGGGCATATTTTGTTGAGTTGAAACAGACTTTTCAGATCAGAGATGCTGATGTAGATTTTTTGTTATCGACTGAATGAAATTGACATGTGTAAAATTAATATGAATTTGATATTCAAACACACTACTGTCTTTAAATGCGTAAAATAGGGTATGTTGGACATATTCTAATGAATAAGAAAGAATATTCTCAGAATTCAGAAGATGAATTCTGATTAGTTGAATTCTTGGAATATATTTGTAACCAAGAATTCCTTTTCAAGAGAACATTCTTATTATTATTCGAAATAATCATAGGTTGCCCAAAATCCATATTGCAGAATATTTTTTTGAAATAAATTCTGCCCCAGGTATTGGAAGGTATTGACACCAGAAATATTTGGATCATAGCAATAAATTACTTGCAAGAATGAATGAATGATGCAATGAATTAAAAAAAATCAGAAGTGATCGGAAAAGTCGGTTAGGCATATTTTGAAAAGTGCTCGCAGATGTTGGAAGATTAAATTTTGCACAAATTTCTCAAATACGTTAAATATTCACTAGCATTCAGTTTATTGTTAAAAAAAATTCGTTCAAGCCCTGTGGACAGGAGCTTTCTGGCGCTCTTGTTCAAACAGACAAATTATATCTCCGAAAGTATTGGTTTCTCAGAGTTGAGAAATATATCAATGTATTCTTATAATGGAACTGCATCATAAAGGAAATTCAATTCAAATAATAGTTTATTTATCAAGATTAAATGAGCAATCTGAGAATGAGAACTGCACCATGGAAGAAATCAAATTAAAATAGCTGATGAATTTGACTCTCTCTTATAGAGCATCAGGATGACATGTACGAGTATGAACACAGATCATATAATAAAACATAGATAGAATAATTATAGCATTCTGTGAAAACATAGAAGTACGATTCATTATTGAAATTTCGAAAAATAATATCTCCGAAAGTATTAGCTTGTTGTAGTTGAAAATGATATCAATGGATTTTTATAGTGAAACTGCATCTTAAAAAAAAATATTTTGGAATTTGTGAGTTAAAACAAAAATTTTTTTTCGTTACTCCGAAACCATCTGGCCTATTTTGTCCAATAGAGAACTTATCCGAGATATTTATCTCTCTAACCTACTCTGAAAATTTCAACTGCCTAGCTCATTCCGTTCGAGAGTTATTGTAGAAACAAAGATTAAACATTTTCAAAATTTTTTTTTACACTTTACGGTAACCTGATCAATACAAAACTTCACATGCGTCTAAAGGTCATGATTCTACAATTTGATGCTAAATTTCAAATAGATCGAGTAATCGGTTTCAGAAATATTCATAAAAAATATTTTTACTAAAAACGGCCATAACTCCGAAACCACTAAATGGATTTCGTCAGTTAACGAACTCGTCCGAGATATTCACGCTCCAAATCTACCCTACAAATTTCAACCCTCTAACTCCTTTCGTTCGATAGTTATCGAGTTAACGGACGGACGGCCGGCCAGCCGGACGGCCGGACAGAATCGATTTCAACCACGGATTCTTGATCAGTGTGTCGAACCAAATCGTTTGATACCATTTTCAGCCAAAAATTCGAAAATTACAGACATTTGGGCAAATTGATAAGCACTCTGTTCCGAGGAACAAGAGCGCCAAATATATCAGTTGACACCGAAAAAGCATTCAAGGTTTGTCAGTTTTTCATATTCAACTGTTAGAATTTCTGAGGGATGTTCTTAATTACTTTAACAACATTTTCATAAACTTCCACTCATATTAGCAGAACACATCAACATGAATCAAAAATAAAAAAAATATTCAAAGCACTCAAATTCTTTTGTATGTAATTTATAATTCATAATTTTTGGCGCTCTTGTTCCTCGGAACCGAGTGCTTATAAATTTGCCCAAATGCCTATAATTTTCGAATATTTGGTCGATATTTCCACAAGGTTAAATCATTGCAGATGGCTCATTTAATCTTGATAAATAAACTATTAATTGAATTTATTTATCTAATTTTCAATGAATGAATACTCTTCATTGAATATTAAATGAAACTTATCGGTTTGCATCGTAAAATATATAGAATCACATTTGGAGTTGAAGAAAAGCGAAAGGCACTTCGTTCCTCACGGTGATGTCCCCTACCTTATAGTGTCGTTTTTTTAATAACGTTAAATGTGTAGATATGAGTGACAGCTGTCGGGCCAGCACTTATCATTCCCTATTTCATTTTCATAGACAAATAAAGGTGAAAAGCTAATCTTTTATTACCGACTTTGCCTTCCCAAAACATATACAGGGTGAGTCTTTGACCACTGCATTAATTTTAACCAAAGATTCCTCTCATCAAATGAAACACATTTCTCATTTACCATTTTTCCAGATTCGGCTCAGGTAAAAAGTTACAAGCGTTTAAAGATTTCACAATGTGCTAATACACTCCCGCATATAAATTATCTATGACATTGTTGGCGGACGAGAATAAGGCATGGTAACGTGGTTTACAGCTTGATTCGGGATTCCAAAGCTCAGGGACGGATCCATAAAAGTAGAGAAATTTCTGGAGTTTTCCATTTTAACACATTCAACGAAGAATATCTCGAAAACGGTGCGTTTAAGGAGAAATGATGAAGAATAATATAATGTTCTAAAACGATGGGATATTCTTGAAATGACTCAAGAAAAACTTTATATGCTTTCTTTATGCTAATTTCGTTTAGTTTTATGAGTCCACGAGTCCATAACTAGAAAACCAGTAGAAGTAGAAAGTAACTAATATTTGGAAAATATGTATCATAGTTGTAGGAAATTTTACGCCAACATTCATTTTATTCGAAAAAAGGATGTCAAAGCTACAAAATAAAAACTGATTTTTTTTCAAAATTTCAACAGCCTGTATCTTTTTACCTGAGCTGAATTTGGAAAAATGTTAAATGAAAAAAGTGTTTCATTTGATGAGAGGAATTTTTGGTTAAAATTAATGCAGTGGTCAAAGACTCACCCTGTATAACTATATAAATATCGCTCCTTATCTCCATAAAATGAATTACTGCATCTAATATTGCATTGCTAATTTCAGCACCACCTGTACATGCATCCCTCTCGTCCAATATTTCTCACCGGCCTCCATAAACAATAATTTTGGCTCAAGAGAGGCCTGGATATTAATTTATTATTCATAAAGTACCTGGGGCGGTCCAGCGTTTAACTGCAATTACATCAGATATGCATGTTGAAAAATGCACTTTTGAATTACGATTTAAATACTCCAGTTCTTTTTTTTTTGATGAATTTATAATCCTTACCGCCATAAAAATATGTTAAGTGGAATTTGCATCCGAATAACGATTGGTGCGTTAAATAACGACTGCTCAAGTGCTTTCAAAACCCTTTCTCAACAACAACTCAAACAAATCGCGAAAAATGTTTAGAATAAACGATGAACAAGTGTAATGTCAAGATCATAGAGGAACATGAAATTCTTGAAAGACAGATATGTGAAATATGTTACCAACTTCATGATATAATTTAAAGTCGACAATCAGAAACTGTTGACAACTTGATTGGTCGAATATAAATACAGTGAACCAGTTTACCCCGATCGTTGGAATATTTTCAAATTTCGGCAATATCTTCACCAATATAGATCCGATCGAGCTCAAATCTAGAAAATTACTGTA
The DNA here is from genome assembly GCA_937662695.2 of Halyzia sedecimguttata. Classification (NCBI taxonomy): domain Eukaryota; kingdom Metazoa; phylum Arthropoda; class Insecta; order Coleoptera; family Coccinellidae; genus Halyzia; species Halyzia sedecimguttata. The sequence goes on along the minus strand of OW569420.2, from coordinate 19,503,622 downwards.
GTATATGGTTTTGAAGGCTCTTGTAGAATTTCAAAGATATCTGTGGGATAGTTTCTGAGACAGAATTTTTTTAAACATTATTTTTTGATTTTCGTCCCTTACAAAATTTTACAAAAGTCTTCGTGTTGGTTTTATTCTACTAATAACCGTGCTTTGATTCGATCAGATTGGTATTTTTCGAGTTATTGGGTGAACAAAATTTCAAATGGCTATAACTCTGAAACCACTTGATTGATTCAGCCCATTAACGAACTTAGGCGGCGCATTTGTACTCCAAACCCACCCTGAAAATTTCAACTCTCTAACTCATTGCGTTCGAGCGTAATCGTGCTGACGGCCGGCCGGCCGGACAGAATTAATTCTGACCTCGAATTCTTGATCAGTTAGTCGAATTATTAAGAACATTCTTGGCCAAATATTCTAAAATTGGACACATATGGACGACTTGATGGGCACTCTGTTCATAGAACAGCGCACCAAATATTGCAGTTTATGTTGCAGATATATTCATTGCCAGAGCGGTCACCTCTCCAGATAATGCTCGGCTTCCAGGAAAAAAAATATTTTCTCAATATTTCCAACAATATAGATCTAATAGAATTCAAATCTAGAACTTGGCTGTTAAATGAGTTTTTGAAGGCTCTTTCAAAATTTCAACGCAAGCTGAAAGATAGTTTCTGAGATACCGAATTTTTTTGAATAATTTTCACGATCCCCACGGGTCTTCTTGTTGATATGTTTCAACTAACTACCGATTTTCATTTTGATCAGATGAGTATTTTTCGAGTTATTAGGTAAACAAAATTTCAGATGTATATAACTCTGAAACCACGAGGCGCATTCTGTCCATTCACGAACTCAGGTGGCGCAGTTGGACCCCAAACCTACACTGCAAATTTCAACTTTCTAACTAATTTCGTTTGAGAGTAAATGTACCATTTGGGCAAGATGGGCTTCATTGAGGGGGAAAAGAACGCCAAAAATATACCTCTGAAGTATATCAGTAATTTCCCACCCAAGGCATACGAGGGTAGTTCCAGGAGTACCTGACCTGCCTACCTTAAAAAAAAATCACTAGAAGAATGAAAATAAACTTTGTCAGCAGAGGAATTTTACAGGTAATCATTAAAGGATACTGTGGGAGGTATACTCATTATTGAAAGGATTTTTTCTGGGTTTTCTCTCCCAAACTCTGAAAAATATCTATAAAATAAAAATTAATTATTTCGTGATTTGCTTCTGCGTAAGAAACACAAGATATTTGTCAGAAGCAATCAATTGAACAATGTTGCCTAACAAACAACAATGAAACAACATCAACGAAGAAACAACTATATCGTAACGTTTCGGAGTCTATGTCAGACTCCTTCGTCAGACTTTTAATGAAAATCTTTAGAATTATTTTGTTGATAGTTATTTTGTGAAATTCAAGATAATAAGTGTTGAACAACAAATAATAATGCTGAAGATTTTCGCTTACTTTCTGATGAAGGACACTGATTTTTTTAGGCTCTTAAATGTTACAGAAAAGTTATTTTATCGTTGGTGTCATTTCGTAAGTGTTTTTACGCACATGTTTGGGAGAGAAAACTCAGAAAATCAATCACCATGTATAGCTTTTTATATAACAGAAAATGTAGATTTTATGGAATCTACATAACTCAATAATATAATAGTATATACACGGGCGATTTATTCGTTGCTATGTATTCGATTTATAAATATTATCTTGGGTCTTTAAGGTTACAATGAGAGATTCACTAAACTGGCTTAAAAACCTATATAAAGACTTCCTTCCAAAAGGGAAATTGCATATTTCAAATAATTTTCGAATATGTCCATTTGAATTTTTTTTCTCTCCACATGGATGATGTTACAAATATCTTACACTTATTTTGAAATTTGACACACTCAAAATAAGTGTTGAACAACAAATAATAATGCTGAAGATTTTCGCTTACTTTCTGATGAAGGACACCGATTTTTTAGGCTCTTAAATGTTACAGAAAAGATATTTTATCGTTGGTGTCATTTCGTAAGTGTTTTTACGCACATTTTCTAGGGAAAAGCATGCTATAATTTTGCCCAAATTAGTTAATTGGTATAATCGCTCAAATGGTTTTGGAGTTATACCCATCTGAAATTTGGTTGTTATATCCTCAATAACTCTAGAAATAGGAAACCGATCCAATTCAATCATGGTTATTAGTTGTAGAATGTCGACGCAAAATTTCTTGCGAAATTTCATGAGGATTTTATTACTAGAAAATTTTTAGAATTTTGAAAATCATTGAAAAAATTTCTATATATCAGAAACTATTCGTCCGACATCGCCAATATTTGCGAGAGCCTTCAAAACCTAACTCTATACTGCCAAGTTCCAAGTTTGAACACGATCAGATCTATATTGTTGGAGATCCGAGCAGTCTTGGGTGAGTCCAGAAGCTGGATGGGTGACCGTTGCCACGATAACTGTCGAAAAAAAAGCGATAGCAACTTGAAATTTTCAGGGTAGATTGCGCATCAGAATGCGACGGTTAAGTTCGGTAATAGGCATAATCGGTCAAACGATTTCGGAGTTGAAATTTTGTTTTCAAACAATATAGACCCGATTTAATTGAAACTTGGTAACTAGTAGTAGAATGCTGACACAAAAACTCATGGGAAATTTCACGAGGATCACGAGAAAATTTAAAATATTCTGTATGTCAGATATTCAGATATACTATCCGTCTGATAGGTATCGCTGAAATTTAACGAGAGCCATCAAAACCAAAATGTACAGTCGGGTGAGTTCAGTATCTAGATGGGCGACCTGGATAACTTTCGAACGGAAAGATCCTGCAAATCTCAGGGTAGGTTGTGCATCCAAATGCGATAGCTAAGTTCGTTAATAGATATAATCGGGCGAACGGTTTTGGAGTTATTCCTATCGGAAATTTTGTTGTTATTTCCCGAATAACTCAAAAAATACAGAACCTATCCATTTAAACTTGGTAATTTTTGCGAAATTTCGTGAGGATAATATCACTACAAAATTAAAAAAAATAAGTGGAAAGGTTTAACGGGTAATTCCGCAAAAGGAGCATCATCCATATTTCTATGTTAAAAAAAAATATTTATCTCATCATTCTGAATTCGAACAGGACCAGTTCCATATTTTTCGAGATATTAAAAAATATTGGAAGCAGAGCAGCCATAAGCGAGTTCAGTAGCTGGTTGGGTGGCCGTTTCCACGATAACTTTCGAACCGAAACAGATAGCAACTTGCAATTTTATGGGTATTAGGCTGTGCATCCGAATGCGACAATTGAGTTCGTTAATGGGCATAATCGATAGTTTTGTTTTGGTTATACCCACCTGAAATTTTATTCATATTTAATCAATAACTAAAAAAAATATAAATCCGATATTTAAACTTGGTAAATACTTGTAGAATGTCGACGCACTAATCGTATCACTAAAAAATGGGTTCAAGCCCTGTGGACAGGAGCTTTCTGGCGCTCTAGTTCAAACAGACAAATTATATCTCCGAAAGTATTGGTTTCTCAGAGTTGGGAATTATATCAATGCATTCTTATGAAAGAACTGCATCATAAAGGAAATTAAATTCAAATAATAGCTTATTTATCAAGATTAAATGAGCAATCTGAGAATGAGAACTGCACCATGGAAGAAATCAAATTAAAATAGCTGAAATGAATTTGAGTCTTTCTTATAGAACAGGTAGAAATATACGAGTATGAACACAGATCATATAATAAAGCTTATATAGAATAATTATAGCATTCTGTGAAAACTTAGAAGTACGTACGATTCATTATTGAAATTTAGAAAAATCTCCGAAAGTATTCGCTTGTTGGAGTTGAAAATGATATCGATGGAATTTAATGGTGAAACTGCATCTTAAAAAAAAATTATAAGCACTCAGATCCGAGGAACTAGAGCGCCAAAATGTGTAATTCCCTTTCCGGGATTTGAGCCCGCCTTCTCTCGTTCCGAAACCCGACGGGTCAGACCAACCGTCTATCGGGCTCCTCGAACGATGTTATCGGTCTCCGGTATTAGAATAAAACGTCGGTACTTACCTGGGATATATATTCTTAATTTTCACTTTTCGACATAAAATCACCACATGGGGGTTTATTTGACGGTTTTTTACCCTTGTCTCTCTAAGTCGATTTTGACGTTTCTCGAACCAACTATTAGCAAGGAATTAGACAATGTCATGTCTCAGGAAAATAAGTTGATATTATGAAAATTCATACATAGAATAATTATATAATTCAGTGAAAACGTAGAAATACGATTTTTTATTGAAATTTTGAAAAATCATATCTCCAAAAGTATTAGCTTCTCAGAGTTAAAAATGATATCGTTGGATTCTTATGGTAAAACTGCTTATTGAAAAAAAATTAATTTGGAATTTGTTATGTGAAAAAAAATTTTTTTTTTGTTAATCCGAAATCATCTGTCCGATTTTGCCCAATAACGAACTCAGGCCAGATATTTATCTCCCAAACCTACTGTGAAAATTTCAACTCTCTAGCTCATTCCGTTCGAGAGTTATCGTGCCTACGGCCGGACCGGCCGGCCGGACAGAATGAATTTCGACCACGGATTCTTGATCAGTGAGTCGAACCAAATCGTTCAAGATCATTTTCATCGAAAAATTCGAAAATTACAGACATTTGGGCTAATTGATAAGCACTCAGTTCCGAGGATCTAGAGCGCCAAAAAACTAAGAATCCGCTGAAATTCCGCACAAACCTTCAACCCGAATTTTATTTTCACATAGTTTGAAAAATACAGATCCGATCGAATTGAAATCTAGTACTCGGTTGAAAAAACTTGAAGAATTCTATTATTTTATAATTATTCTCCAGAGTACGGAAGAGAAAACCCAGAAAAATGAATGAATGAACCTGCCAAAGTATGAATCATTAAAGTATACTGTGGGAGGTATATTCATTATTAAATGGTTTGTTTCTGGGTTTTCTCTCCCAAACTCTGAGAAATATCTATAAAATGAAAAATGTATTACTTTGTGATTTGCGTAAAAAACACAGATTTGCCAGAAGCAATCAATCGAACAATGTTGCCTTACAAACAATAACGAAACAACATCAACGATGAAACAATTATATCGTAGCGTTTCGGAGTCTATATCAGACTCCTTCGTCAGACACTTAACGAAAATCTTTTGAATTATGTTTTGTTGATTGCTATTCTGAAAATAGAGAATTGTCACCTTGGTAGTATGTCAAAATCATAGTAACATAGTTTTACTTTGCATAGAAATTTCGAAGTTCCAACTCCTTTTTTATAAATTCAGCCAAATAAGGTCAATACCAATTGAGCAATTTGCAAAATTGCATTCTCTGTTCAACAACATATAAGTTGACTCCTCAAGTTTCCTTTTAATATAATCAGATTCCGTCATCAGAATCTTTGTATTACTCCAATCCATCATGTGATCTCCTTGGATTGTACATACATGTTCTGCTATTTTTGATTTCTGTATGTCTCTAGTTCTCAAGTTGTTCTTATGTTCCGACTTTTTTACTTTTAGTGGTCTTGATGTCTCTCCAGTGTACGATTTACCACAAAAACAAGGACTATTATATACACAGTATTTCGATTTTTTTTTTCATTAATGGGTTTTCCCTTTGTTATTAAAAACCTAAGATCGTTTTGTGTGTCGAGACGGTTCTTATATTGAACTTAGAACTGATTCTTCTGATTTCTTCAGAAAGGCCACGAACATAATGTATCACATTCGATAGATTGGGTTGCTGCTCTTGTCGATTATTCTGCTGTACTTGATTTTTCGTTATTTTGTTAGAAGCTCTTCTATCTAAATTCACGAGATTGGGAGAGAACCCAGAAAGAAACCATTCAATAATATCCCATTATGATCACTTATTTTATTCAGATTCCGAAAGTGGGATGATCTTTCGCTAGTTAAATTTGTGGATTGCTTGTAAAGTTAGCTTTACACGTCGAAGAAATCCATGAAATTCTTCGCGAAGTGACTTCATGAAGAAATTGTTCGTCTAAAGCGTCAACTTGACGTGAAGTTACTTCACGAAGAACTTCACGAAATAAGAACTTGTTCAATTTTATCAACAAGTTTCGCGTGAAGTCAGGGGTACCAACATTTGTTTCGTCCCATAAATTATCGGAAGAACATGAACCAGTGGTCGCTGAGGTTCTAGTTGTGTTTTGTGGTAGAAAACGAGTGAAGTTCAGAATCGAGCCGCAGCTGCTTTTGTTGTCGTCTGGATATTTGCTAGGTTAGAAGTTTACAGTTGGTATTTCTGTTATTTGACATTTAACTTCATGAATTTCTTCGCCCGTGTAAAACGACACACTTCATGAAGAAATTCGAGAATAAATTCATGAAGAACTTCGCGAAGAAATTCATGAATTTCTTCGCCGTGTAAAACTAACTTTAGGCCCAACCAAGGGCTCCCTGAGCGTGGGGTGCACGGCACCGGTTAGCCCTTCGATAGCTACGCCCCTGCAGTCCCATCTCACACTTCACATCGCGTGAACCACCCCGACAGACAATAAAAATCAACAATCTACAATCTCTTTTAATTGCAGAATTGTCAACACTATTAAACGTTTTCGTAATCCCTCGGCTGTTGAACGTCGAGTGGGTGTATTCTAAAACCACCTCTCAAACCATTGTGATCACCTCGCCGTCTTTTTTTCCTCCAACAAGAATTGCTGGGGCGTCAAAAATGGGTTTGGTCAACCGGAGGAGGCTGCAGTAGTAGGATTCAAAATCAATCCTGCCGGAGTACCGGCGGTACGTAAAGAACGGTACCGTGTGTGAAACATAATTGTCTAGCGACTAGAGATTGTTTCTCTCAAGCCTTTCAGTCAATCTCCAGCATCCGTAGGAGACCTGCACGCTAGTACTAGACAACCTCGTTCCCACGCGCTGGCCAATAGTTACGTGAAGAAGAGGCATGTGTGATACGTCTAAAAATGTCGAATTTTCTCCAATATCTCAACCGTCTCCTGATACTATCCATCTTCCTGTCATTCATCCCATACTCCTCATCCAGAATCAGTCAAAATACCAACAAGAACCTCCCCAAGTGCAAACACGATGACGATGTCATCAAATCAGACAAACTCATCCCTTATTTGCTCCGGTCGGATTTCATATTCTCCGGAAAGGTAGTTAGTAGTGTACAAAATATCGACAATAAGATAGTGTTCGACGTCTCCATCCAGAAATGTTTCAAAAATTCGGAAAATTTCGGAAACGCTACTGTTGTAAAAGTGGTGAAACTTTTGAGACATAAAGAAGGGTTGACTTGTCGGCAAGTTGTGCGTAAAAAATTAACCGCTATCTTCGTGGGGATGGCGGATGAAAGTTTTGTGGGTGATGTGGAACTTTCGATAAGTCCTGTGCCTATAACCCTCGCTAATTTGGATCGAGTTAGCTCCGCTACGAAGGGTAAGTTTCATTTGTGGGAATAATCCCAAACTCAGTTAATAGCATTTATTTGATCTGGGAACGATCTAATCCACCGATTTTGGATTTTAAATTATACTCTTGTGTGAGGGGGTGAATATACACATCGATTTTTTTTAACGTAAACCCCCAATTGTCATTTCAGAATTTGAAAAGGGGGATGTCTTATCGTACAAGGTAGATAACAATGACGATTTCATGGAAATTTTGCAAAAACCAAAAAATCTGAATATAAATTATGTTCCAAGGAATCGAAAGCAATGTGACGGTAGCTACGCTGTAAATTTACAAACGATTTATCTACGTTCTTTGATGTCATTAAATTTACAAATAATTGCATTCAATTATATAGTTAGCAACTATTTTTCTTCCAAATTTGCTTAGTTTCCATCATCATATATAACTTGCCTTGCGTGAAAAAAGGTACCCTTCATAATACTGCATCGAAAAATAACGGTTGACATTTACAAACAATATAGATATTCTTTTTATATCCCTTTGGAAACTATATCTATTTCCCTATTACATGAAAAAACTCTAAGGGTGAAGCGGAAACAACCAATAATAATTACTGAATTCACGCAACTTTTCGATAACAATGTACATATATGCTGACTTCAGACAAAGTACATACAGGATGGTTTACGACAATTATTCTAGCCCCCTTCGGTATATTGTATCCTTCTGAAAAACACCGATTTCAGTTTCAGTATAGGAAAATTAAAACATTTCAAAGGGTTCAACTGAATGGAATTCAAAATTAGATATAATTAAAGTTAAATCTGTCATTTTGTGGAATGATCAAAAAATACATTTTCAGAAAAATGCTGCTGTATAAAAGAGTCATAGAACAGCACCATGATTCTGTGTAACTAGAGGAGCAACAACGTATTTATTGAAAAACTAAAGTGTTATTTATGAAATGAGAAAGTTAAGGAACATAATCCGACGGTTAAAAATGCGTAAGGGTTGCAAATAATGGGAATCATTCTCAAATATTACATTATTATACGTTAATAAATAATACAGGAGCTCAATAGCTGAACGAGTTGTCAATGAAGGTAATTCATATTCAAACGATTTCAAATGTCCATTATTTGAAAGAATAATGAACCAGAAATTCCGGAGCTTATTCGAGTATTACCCTGGAATTTTCAGTCCAGTACATTTGAAGAGGGGGAAATTATAGAAAGAACTATATTTGATAACTTATTAGTTGAATACATAAAACACTTTGTATTAGTGGAAACACTGCATAATATATTAAGTCTATATGATTGATACAACCATAGGACTTTTAAGGGTAGGTTGTACATCTGAATGCGGCATTAGAGCCTGTTAATAGGCATAATCAGCCAAAAGGTTTGGGAGTTATACCTATCTGAAATTTTGTTGATATTTCCACAATAACTCAAAAAATACGGAGCCGATCCAATTCAAACAATGGTGTATAATGCCGACGCGCAAATGTTTGCGAGATTTCATGGGGATCGTATCACTAGAAAATTTGAATAAAATCTTCCTTCAAAACCTAACTTAACTTGAACACGATCGGACCTATATCGTTGGAGATCCAAGCAGCGTTGGTTGAGTTCTGTATTTAGCTCCTGACATCCAGTCAATGCTTGTTTTCCTGGATGCCAAGCTATGGAAGGGTGAGCACTTTGGCTATAGATTTGAAAAAGTGCGCCACAGTAGACTGACCTCGCGTCAGTGCTTTTCCAACCTTTTTCGAGTAATTTCATCCAGAAACAAAACTTCATGGTCCCACGTGACAGAGGTGTTAGTAATTGAAGAAAATCAGAAAGGGCACTACGTTGTTTTTCGAAGCACAAAGTTTGTTCCTATTATTATAGGCACGTTTCCCTCGGAAAAGTAAATTATGACCATTAATAAAGTTTAAATCTTTCCCAATGAAGTTGCGGGGTTTATCCGATAGAGGAACTCTCAATTCTCGTTTCTGTCGACGAAACAACTCTAAGTGAATTATTCTTGTGGATTATGATGTTGAAAGAGCCTAACAAAACATTCTATATAATACCTTCGCCCCTCATTTCAGGCCGAATCATATTTTATGTAATGTCCAAAGCTTCCTGCTCACAATATTTTCATTAAAGAATGAAAGGTTGTTTTCAAACTTCGTCGCTTCAACAAAGGATGGTCTTGGAGTGAAGAGGGAACGGTCGGAAAATTTGCAGGCTACGCGAGAAGTGTTGTGGAAAAGATTTACGGGCATTTTGTCGGAAAAATTCGGGAAAATCTCATGGCGGACATTGAGCTTTTAATTAGGGTAGCTTGGAAAGTCTCTAATCTAGACAAGGTTAGCATAGCTGCCGCCCTATAAATTTTATGGCAGCGAAATCTTCAGCATTTTCCTGTTGACCGGAAAGCGCAGATTTGCCAGGTGCAACCCGGAATTTATTTATTTATTTCGATGAAATACGCTATGGGAAAAAAATCCAGAAGTATGTACTTAATGATGGTTACAGTAGTGCTGAAGAACTAGAATCAAAATGTTCTGACTCGTATATACTATGGAACCCAATACAAAAAAATTTGAAAAACACTGACGTGAGGTCAGGAGCTTTTGCGCGCATGTTCCATAGCCTATTAACGCCTCATACGAAATCGATCGAGCATAGTTTCTGAAAGATAAAAATGTTCAAGATAGCTGAAAAAAATTCAACCGACAAAATTACTGCTAATAATATGAGAGATAAACGGAATATCGGAGACCATAGTTCAGCTTTCCCTAAAAGTTATTAACTATTTGTACTGTTAATAATGTTTTATTCGCCTCTTCCCAGCTTTTATAAGATATGAATACATTTTAATGACGGACTTGAGTAATGAGAGAATCCTCTATGATCACAGAATTTTCAATTCTGACATATGTAGAATACATATGTGAGAATATACAACAAAAACAAACAAACAACATTGATTTAGATAGGTACCTATAACTCCAAACCCGTTTGGCCGATTACGTCTATTAACAAACATAAATGCCGCTTTCGAATGCGCTACCTACCTATTCGATCGGATCTGTATTGTTCGAAAACAAAAACTCTTGAATTTACTAAATTTTAAATTATGAATTCTGCTTCGGCTTTCAATGAATTGGATTTGTAATAAATTATTTAAATTAACTGAGACCCGAAAACGTTGGGAATTTTAATTGAGGTATACAAAATAAATTTGGAATATATATATATACAATGCGCGTCAAAATTATGAAACAAATTCATTTTCTCAGAATAAAAATATTTGGCAACAAAATCCTGAAACAGGTCAATTTTTGTTTCACTTTCACCAAATTTTTATGCATTTTTGAAGGATTTTTGTTGCACCCTGTGCCATCCCCATCAACCCTCTAAATTTTTTGAAGAGGGAAAGTGGGTCATGTGGTACTTTTTTGGCAAGGTCTTTGTATCTTCTTTACAGGCATGCAGAAATTTTCAAGAAAACATTTTTCTTTTAAGAAAAATAGTTAGTTCAAAGAGGTTTTCAGTATTTGCACTTTGTCACGGCTCATTTACTTTGAGACGATGGTACCTGATGAAATTTGTCATCGAATGAAAGTCAACCATTACAGTTTTGTTTATGCACAACTTTCAACCCCTTTCAACCCCCTCACATTCTAATTTTTCACGTGAGGGGGTTGAAAGTTGTGAATGAACAAAACTGTAATGGTCGACTTTCATTCGGTGACAAATTTCATCAGGTACCATCGTCTCAAAGTAAATGAGTCATGACAAAGTGCACATACTGAAAACTTCTTTGAACTAACTATTTTTCAAAAAAGAAAAATGTTTTCTTGAAAATTTATGCACGCCTGTAAAGAAGATACAAAGACCTTGCCAAAAAAGTACCACATGACCCACCTTCCCTATTCAAAAAATTTAGAGGGTTGATGGGGCACAGGGTGCAACAAAAATTCTTCAAAAATGCATACAAATTTGGTCAAAGTGAAACAAAAATTGATTTTGTTGCCAAATATTTTTTCTTCTGAGAAAATGAATTTGTTCCATAATTTTGACGCGCACTGTATATATTGAAATGATATAACAAATATCAATTTAACATACGATAATGGAACTTAGAATTTTAATTTTAAATCATAAAACTAATAACTAACCTTATCCTATAAATAAATGTCCTTTTATATTCGAAGATGTTGGAATTGGAGACTGGTGAACTTAAATCTTGCTATTTCTTTCTCCCTCGTATAATTCTTCAAACTTGTATCTCGATAGCCCTTACTCATTCAGACTATTCTTCTAAAACTCTTGCGTAAAATTCGGCTTTCAAATACGTATTTATTTCTAATAGATGCGAAATGACTTTTTGAAGTTCGAAATATATGAAGGGTTTTCCAATAAGAGGTGTTATTTTGTTATTCAAAGAAAAATACCATTTTTCAATATAAATGATCGGATGTTTATTTCATTATAAAGAAGAAGCTATGCCGTTAATAGTGGAAAATAACATCAGACAAATGACCACCACGACCACGCTTACAGGACCATATCCTTTTAATGAAATTTTCCATAACCAAATAGCAAAGTGGCTTCCCTATGTCCTCAATAGCCTCACGAATTCCATCTTAGAGGTCTTGAATCGACGCTGGGCTATTGGCGTATACCTCTTTCACTCTTTCACGTGGCCCCAAAGGAAGAAGTCCCAAGGTGTTAAATCACAAGATCTCGGTGGCCAATTGTGATCATCTCTTCGAGAGATAACACGGTCCGGAAACTTTTCCCGCATAAGATCAAAGGTTTCGTTGCTTGTGTGGCACGTAGCGCCGTCTTGTTGAAAGTAAACGTTGTCCAGATCAATACCATCCAATTCCGGCCATAAAAATCATTAATAATCTCTCGATAGCGCAATCCATTCACCGTAACTGTTGTTCCATCCTCATTTTCGAAAAAGTAAGGTCCAATGACTCCGCCGGACCATAAACCGCACCAAACAGTCACACGTTGAGGATAGACAGGCTTTTCAATAATAACTCTTGGGTTTTCCGAGCCTCAGATGCGACAATTTTGCTGGTTGACGAAGCAACCGAGGTGGAAATGGGCCTCATCACTCAAGATGATTTTTCGATGGAATTCCAGATCATTTTCATGCATTTCAACGACCCAATCAGCAAAGACACGACGTTGTTGATGATCGGCCGGCTTGAGTTCTTGTGTTAACTGAACTTTATAAGCCTTAAGACCCAAATCTTTATGCAAAATACGGTGTAATGACGTTTGTGGAATGCCTAATTCCAAAGAACGACGAGGAATGGACAAACCTGGGTTTTCTTCAACACTTTCGGCTACAGCAGCAATATTCTCGGCTGTTCTTGAGTGATCCGTGCACGGGTTTTATTCTTCACATAACTAACTTGTCCCAACAGCTCGAATTTTTCAACCAATTTCTTTATTGCGGTCCGACAAGGTGCTTCACGACGACCCAAAAATGTTCGAGTTTTACGAATCGTCTCTGCCAAATTTTCACCATTTTTATAGTGAATTTTAATAATTTCAATGCGTTCTTGAAGCGTGTATCGTTCCATTTTTATTAATGGCGTAGTTTCTACTTGTCAAATGTCAAAAAATGACAGCTTCAAAAGTGACATCTACCGAAATAGCGGGCTATTCAAAATAACACCTCTTATTGGAAAACCCTTTATGTTGAATGACTAAAGGTTGGTCTGTTCGTCCGTTCGGCTGACCAGCATTTTCAGCTATAAATTCGTAGACATTCAGAAGAAGGACCAATAAATGTAATAATGAGTATTTTTACTGCGGCAACTTAAGGAGCCCCGAGGAGTTCATCGAGATAATGTGAAGTCTCAATTTCACCAAGAACCATCATAGCGCTCCTTAATAATTGATGTCTATAAACAAGCCGAAATTACACATGTCGTGCCTTCAGGTCCCTGAATACCTGGGTCCTGTAAATAGCTCGAAATGTTAATCAAAACCCACAATATTTCATTATTAATCATTTCGTTGCCCTGGTGCTCTACCGTTTCCAAGAGCGTTACGATTCTTGGTATACGCAATGTTAATGGATATTACATTCCTATTTCGCCCGGAAGATAAGACCTTCTGAGGCATTGCGCAAGACTTCCTGACTAAGGTGGAATCCTGAGATTCCAAAATTTTATCTTGATTATTAAGCATCATGTCAGTTTCTCGGGAAATATTCACTATAAATTATTCGAATAGCCTAAATGGTTCCATGGTGACTCACAGCTAGTCATCGAGGAACCATCTGAGATGTTGACATCTTTTATACCTCGTGTTGATAAAGGTAGCTACAACATAATTTCGACCATGAATTCATGATATAATAGAATGTTTTCTTCACTTCAGTAAATTTGTTAGTAGTCGCAGGGTAACAAATCCTATATTAGGGTCGTATACAGAATGGGGAGGGAAAGGAGAGGTATTCATTCTTCAGGATCGGAGATGTGCAATATAGTTTATCAAATGTATTTAAATACAAAATAAAAAATACTATTTATATTCTGTATTTCAAATACAAAATACCAAATAGTTTTTACCCGACTGAAAACTATTTGGTTCCAATCAAAGAGGAGAGGAAAACATGGATTTCAAATCAAAGGTAATAAACAGACGATTTAAGATATACAGGGTGAGTCTTTGACCACTGCATTAATTTTAACCAAAGATTGCTCTCATCAAATGAAACACTTTTTTCATTTAACATTTTTCCAAATTCAGCTCAGGTAAAAAGATACAGGCTGTTGAAATTTTGAAAAAAAAATCAGTTTTTATTTTGTAGGTTTGACATCCTTTTTTCTAATAAAATGAATGTTGGCGTAAAGTTTCCTATAACTATGATACATATTTTCCAATTATTAGTTATTTTCTACTTCTACTGGTTTTCTAGTTATGGACTCGTGGATTCATAAAACTAAACGAAATTAGCATAAAGAAAGCATATAAAGTTTTTCTTGAGTCATTTCAAGAATATTCCATCGTTTTAGAACATTATATTATTCTTCATCACGCACCGTTTTCGAGATATTCTTCATTAAATGTTTTAAAATGGAAAACTCCAAAAATTTCACTACTTTTATGGATCCGTCCCTGAGCGTTTGAATCCGGAATCAAGCTGTAAACCACGTTACCATGCCTTATTCTCGTCCGCCAACAATGTCATAGATAATTTATATGCGGGAGTGTATTAGCACATTGTGAAATCTTTAAAAGCTTGTAACTTTTTACCTGAGCCGAATCTGGAAAAATGGTAAATGAAAAAAGTGTTTCATTTGATGAGAGGAATCTTTGGTTAAAATTAATGCAGTGGTCAAAGACTCACCCTGTATATGCGTTATAATACTTTTGTACTACTCTTTTGGCAAAAAATACGACACAGTGAGTTAGATAAAAGGCAGGACCGTCTAATTTTCAGAGCTTACCTGCGGAATTATTTGGGCAACTTAATTAATTAATAGTGAGTTATTTGTATATTGCGCGTGCTAATAAAAATTGGTTCAAGCCCTGTGAACAGGAGCTTTGGCGCTCTTGCTCAAACTTTGACAAATAATATCTTCGAAAGTATTGGTAAGAGTTGGGAATTATATCAAAGTATTCTTATGATAGAACTTCATAATAGCAGAAATTAAATTCACCATCGTAAAAGAATTTAAATTCAACAAGAGTGCCTAAAATTATTAATCCAAAACCAATAGACCAATTCTACCCAACAACGAACTCATCCGAGATATTCGTTCCTCAATTCTATGATGAATTTTTTCCTCAAATCCACGCTGAAAATTATATTATATCCATTGAAACTTTATTTCAGTTTTGCTTTTACTGGAGCTATTCTGAACTCAATATTATTAACTTACCATTACCATTCCCATCATCATATGGATTAACCATGGGCATTAAATATCAAAATTTGACATATCATGTCTCAGGAAAATGAGTTGACATGTATCAACACAGATCATATTATAATAATTCATAGATAGAATAATTATTACGATTTATTATTGAAATTTTGAAAAAACATATCTCCGAAAGTATTAGCTTGCTAGAGTTAAAAACTACATCAATGGATTCCTATAGTGAAACTGCATCTTGAGAAAAACTAATTTTGAAATTTGTAATGTGAAAAAAAAAATTTTTTTTTTGTTACTCCGAAACCATCAAACCGAATCCGCCCAATAATGAACTTAGCCGAGATATTTATCTCCCAAACCTATTCTGAAAATTTCAACTGTCTAGCTCATTCCGTTCGAGAGTAATCGTGTTAACGGCCGGCCAGACGGCCGGACAGAATCGATTTCGAACACGTATTCTTGATCAGTACAGTGAGACGAACCAAATCGTTTAAGACCATTTTCTGGCAAAAAATCGGAAATTACAGACATTAGGGCTAATTGATAAGCACTCTGTTCCGAGGAACAAAAGCGCCAAAAATAGGGGCTATTTCAATGAAAAAATTGTCAAATCCAAATTATGTGTTGAATAAGTTTATACTTAATAAACAATTCTTTCCTATTTTCTCGTTAACCCAACCTTATCGTTGAACTGTCTCACTCACCAATAATAAACTGTATAACTGGTTCATTGAGAATACTAAAAAATTCAAAAAGTACCTATTATGACAAAAAAAAAACAAAATACGACTGTGAAAATATAACTGAAAAACCTTAATATAAAATTGGTTCGAGGACAGACGGGAAGCCAGGAGCTTTCGGGCGCATGTTCTATTGTCGCATTAAGATGCCTAACACACCCTAAAATTTGCAAGTCGCTATGTCTTTCCATTCTCAAGTAATCGTGGAATAAATAATATTTTTTAATAATTGTCTAGCGATACGGTCCTCACAAAATTTCAAAATCTTCCTTGAATATTCAACAACTACTTTCCAAGTTTCAATTTTTAAATTTACGAGAAAACAATATTCCAGATGGGTATAACTCTGAACCCGTTTGGTCGATTATACCCAACAGTGAACGTAACTGTCCTCTTCGGATGAGCAACCTACCCTGAAAATTGCAAGTCGCTATCTGTTTCCGTTCAAAAGTTATCGTGGCAACGGTCACTCATCCAGCTACTGAACTCACTCAATGGTGCTCAGATATCCAACAATATAGATCCGATCATGCTCAAATTTGGAACTAGATTTTCAATGATTTTTTAAAAATTTTCTAGTGATACGATCTTCACGAAATTTGGTAAAAATGTGCGCGTCGGCATTCTAGAACTAATTACCATGTTTTAATTGGACTGGTTTCATATTTTTTGAGTTAAGGAGGAAATAAAAACAAAATTTCGGATAGGTATAACTCCAGAACTGTGGGCATATTATGCCTATTAACGAACTCAAATGTGGCAGACGGATGCTCAACCTACCCTGAAAATTGCAAGTCGCTATCTCTTTCCGCTCTCAAGTTATCGTGAGATGAATAATATTTATTAATAATTCTTTCAAAATTTTCTTGTTATACGATTCTAACAAAATTGCACATAAGTCTGTATTCTTCAAATACCCAGCAATTTTCAATTCGATTGGATTTGTATTGGTTGAAAACAAAATTATTACTCGGAAACGTTGGGCCGATTATGTCCATTAACGAACTTGTCCGTCACATTGAAACGCGCCATCTACCCTGAAAATTTCAAGTCGCTATCTCTTTCTGTTCTCAAGTTACCGTGGCAACGGACGGCCGGCCGGCCGGCCAGAATCAAATTTGACCTTGAATTCTTTATCAGGGAGTCGAACCCAATCGTTTGAGACCATTTTCGGCAAAAAATTCGAAAATTACAGACATTTGGGCGAAATGATAACGCAATGTTCCCCAGAACATGCGCGCGAAAATGATGAACTGAAAAGAGAGGAACAAGCTTAATGTTCTGTGTCCCCACATTTTATTATGATATGTGTATTAGGAGAATGAACAAAATGTTAGGGTTTTCAATTGATAGATATCCACAATCATTGAAATACGGAATTTACTCTAAAGGGTTTTCCAATAAGAGGTGTTATTTTGATATTCAAAGAAAAATGCCATTTTTCAATATAAGTGATCGGATGTTTATTTCATTATAAAGAAGAAGCTATGCCGTTAATAGTGGAAAATAACATCAGACAAATGACCACCACGACCACGCTTACAGGACCATATCCTTTTAATGAAATTTTCCATAACCAAATCGCAAAGTGGCTGCCCTATGTCCTCGATAGCCTCACGAATTCCATCTTTGTGGTCTTGAATCGACGATGGGCTATTGGCGTAGACCTTCTCTTTCACGTAGCCCCAAAGTAAGAAGTCGCAAGGTGTTAAATCACAAGATCTCGGTGGCCAATTGTGATCACCTCTTCGAGAGATAACACGGTCCGGAAACTTTTCCCGCAGAAGACCAATGGTTTCGTTGCTTGAGTGGCACGTAGCGCCGTCTTGTTGAAAGTAAACGTTGTCCAGATCAATACCATCCAATTCCGGCCATAAAAAATCATTAATCATCTCTCGATAACGCAATCCATTCACCGTAACTGTTGCTCCAGCCCCATTTTCGAAAGGGTAAGGTCCAATGACTCCGCCGGACCATAAACCGCACCAAACAGTCACACGTTGAGGATAGAGAGACTTTTCAACAATAATTCTTGGGTTTTCCGAGCCCCAGATGCGATAATTTTGCTTGTTGACGAAGCCACCGAGGTGGAAATGGGCCTCATAACTCAAGATGATTTTTCGATGGAATTCCGGATCATTTTCATGCATTTCAACGACCCAATCAGCAAAGGCACCACGTTGTTGATGATCGGCCGGCTTGACTTCTTGTGTTAACTGAACTTTATAAGCCTTAAGACCCAAATCTTTATGCAAAATACGGTGTAATGACGTTTGTGGAATGCCTAATTCCAAAGAACGGCGAGGAGTGGACAAACCTGGGTTTTCTTCAACACTTTCGGCTACAGCAGCAATATTCTCGGCTGTTCTTGAGCGACGTGCACGGGTTTTATTCTTCACATAACTAACTTGTCCCAACAGCTCGAATTTTTCCACCAATTTCCTTATTGCGGTCCGACAAGGTGCTTCACGACGACCCAAAAATATTCGAGTTTTACGAACCGTCTCTGCCAAATTTTCACCATTTTTATAGTGAATTTTAATAATTTCAATGCGTTCTTCAAGCGCGTATCGTACCATTTTTATTAACGGCGTAGTTTCTACTTGTCAAATGTCAAAAAATGACAGCTTCAAAAGTGACATCTACCGAAATACCGGGCTATTCAAAATAACACCTCTTATTGGAAAACCCTTTATTTGGGTGGGAGACATTATATTCTCTTGTCTTCATAGTTTAATGGATTGGAATTTAAAGAAAATAATCATCAAGATAGCAGTCATGAGCTAGTGAGACTAAGCGAATGCTCAATTCGAATTATAAATTGTATGCAGATAAAAATGAATAATTTTCATATAATTTCTTCCACTAGAATAAATAATATTTACTGCGGCCCTCTAGGGATAAACCAGAAAATAAATTTATCACATGAAGAATTTAATTCGGACATTCTCGTCATAAAACTGGGGTAGTTTCTTGTTTCAAGAAGTTCGTCGGAAATTGCTCGCTAAGTATCTACTTCCCATAGAGACCATAAAGCATTTCTTGCTCGTATTTGCGAAATTGTCCTCTGCATTGCTCCAGGTCAACGGTGAATAGATTTTCAGGTCGAGTTTGACGGCATGTTAATCTGAAATGATTGCTGGGTTAACAAGTTATTTTGAGGAACAAACTGAATGACCCGATGAATATTCAATGCGAGTTCCTACTTCCGACGACATTATGTCACCTGGGAGTATCGAAAATGACGGAATATCAGTCAAAATTAATTTCGAACCCCTTCATATTTCAATATCGATCGACCTAGAATTGTTGAAACGTTTTCATTATATCACCTATGAATTTGTAAGATAGGTCGAGGAATTGCTATTTTCAGCGCCGTAAAAAAAGGGCTGTTATTATTTACACCTGAATTTCATAGCGCATAAAGTTCATTCAAATATGTTGCTTTTCATGCTAATATTACAGAGGTGGATTCTTAAGTTTGAAGTGTTTCACAAGGAAATATGTTTTGTACACACAAATCGACGGAGGTATACTAGTCACAAAAACTAAGGGATATGAGGTAATATTCCAAATTTTTGGATGATTTTCAACAGGCTTTAACTTGGAGAGAAATGATCATACAGCAAATAAATTAACAAATTGTCCACTCTTCAAATCAGGCCATAAAATTTTCATAATGCAGGTTCCGGAGTAATCAAAAGAAAACTACAGAAATCTGTTTTTTTCTAATATATATTTTTTTTGCTTGTTTTACAAAATACCTACGAGCTTCAAATATCTATACAGTGCGCGTCAAAATTATGGAACAAATTCATTTTCACAGAAGAAAAATATTTGGCAACAATATCCTGAAACAGGTCAATTTTTGTTTCACTTTTACCAAATTCGTATGCATTTTTGGAGGATTTTTGTCCCCATCAAACCTCTAAATTTTTTGAATAGGGAAAGTGGGTCCTGTGGTACTTTTTTGGCAAGGTCTTTGTATCTTCTTTACAGGCATGCAGAAGTTTTCAAGAAAACATTTTTCTTTTTTGAACAATAGTTAGTTCAAAGAGGTTTTCAGTATGTGCACTTTGTCATGGCTCATTTACTTTGAGACGATGGTACCTGATGAAATTTGTCACCGAATAAAAGTCTACCATTACAGTTTTGTTCATGCACATCTTTCAACCTCTTTCAACCCCCTCACGCCCCCCATTTTTTTCTCCATTAAATGGTTCGCAGGGGTTGAAATTTGTGCACGAACAAAACTGTAATGGTCGACTTTCACTCGGTGACAAATTTCACCAGGTACCATCGTCTCAAAGTAAATGAGCCATGACAAAGTGCACATACTGAAAACCTCTTTGAACTAACTATTTTTCAAAAAGAAAGATATTTTTCTTGAAAATTTCTGCACGCCTGTAAAGAAGATACAAAGACCTTGCCAAGAAAGTACCACATGACCCACTTTCCCTATTAAAAAAATTTTGAGGGTTGATGGGGATGGCACAGGGTGCAAGAAAAATCCTTCTAAAATGCATAAAAATTTGGTAAAAGTGAAACAAAAATTGACCTGTTTCAGGATTTTGTTGCTTAATATTTTTCTTCTGAGAAAATGAATTTGTTCCATAATTTTGACGCGCACTGTATATACCTATATACTATATTTAGGGATATCTAGGAACTTTGGATATAATGAATGATAGAAGAATATATTTTGCTCCAATTGAAGAGCATTAAATTTTCGAAAAAAGCTCCATGGTGAAATGTTGAAA
The DNA here is from genome assembly GCA_937662695.2 of Halyzia sedecimguttata. Classification (NCBI taxonomy): domain Eukaryota; kingdom Metazoa; phylum Arthropoda; class Insecta; order Coleoptera; family Coccinellidae; genus Halyzia; species Halyzia sedecimguttata. The sequence continues at coordinate 19,482,754 of OW569420.2, read as the reverse complement.
AAAAATTTTTCCAAAGACAAGCAAAATTTAAGAATCTTATGTTTCGGTGGTTTTCTAGATATTACTCCGAAACCGAACATGGTGAAAAAAAATTATGGCCAGATCTGATAACTCGAGCTACAATTTTTTCATTTCTTTTGTGCATGATAATTTTCCTCCTGTATTTTATTTTAGCAGTCGCGAAGAGATTTTGCCGTATAAAATCACGTTTAATATCTCATTTCTGTCTGGGATCTAAAATAATTATTAATAACAGTTCTTATGACCAAGGTGTTAATTTATTCTTTCCGCGAATCTCTGCAATGAAATTGAATTTAAAATATTCTTCCGGCTAGTGTTAATTGGGCATAGTGATTTACTTTATTTTTCCTCAAATCTTAATCCTTTGAGTCGCCCAGTCTAAATCTTCTGGAACCCGCTTTTCTGTTTGAAAAATATATTCTCGAGAAGTAGGATGGATTGAAATACAGCTGGATTATAAGTATTAGATACCGATTACCAAAAAACCACAGCGATTAAAATTTCAACGAGAATACACTTTACCTAAATTTATATTCCACAATGCTGTACGATCAGCAAAAACAGGGTGGAGCAGCGGTTCACATATCCGACCCGCTCCCCATCATGTTCCCTAGGATGGGAGGATTGTTTCGACGATGCCTAAGACCGTTCAATATGTTGGAAAATATCATCACCTTTGAAAACACCCTGTATATTTAATTATCTGTTTTATCTGATCTTGTGATGCTTTTTGTTGCGATGAACTTGATGATTTTTCCATCGATACTAATTGTTGAATAATTCATTAAGCCATGTTTATGATTGGTTGCGTAATTAGAGCAATACTTACTCGAATATTCTATATTGCTTTTTTGAATCGAATAGATATTGAACATTATTTGGTATATAAGTGGGAAAAACTACATTTTCATTTGGATGGGTGTTCCAACTGCTTTAAAATTTTCCCAACTGCTTTGAAAATTTGCCAACTCGTTCAACATCCCATCATTTTCCCTCAATTTCAACCCAATCTAACCATTTTAATCTGATTTACAGCAGTCAGAATAAATGCACAAAACTTCTAAGGATACCCATGGCCCATTTTAGTCGAAAATGTTAGAAGTTCTTGGAATGACTCCCAATTTCACACATTGGAAATCTGACGGATAGTTCCTGAAGTTCAGAATTTTATTTTCAAATATATGATTTTCACGAAATATCGGTATTTTTAAACTATCGTCGTTTAATTTGATCAGATCAGTATTTTTTGAGTTATCGGGAAAACATTTAAGATGTTTATAACTCCGAAACCACCTGGCGGATTTTGCCCATTAAACAAATTTAACCGAACTATTTGGACTGCAAACCTACCATGCAAATTTCAACACTCTAACTCATTTCGTTCGAGAGTAATCGTTCGAGACCATTAGGGCAGATTGATAGGCACCCTGTTCAGAGGAACAAACGCGCCAAAAACGACAAAAAAATCCATCCATTTAGACCAATAGACCAAATATCAAGCAGCATTGCCACTCAATATTCTATAATGAAATATCCAAAAACATCGTAACAAAAACGATTTATCGTTGAATTCATTTTAACAGCATTGGTTTATCAGCTAGAAAGGGTTGGTTATTGGTGTTGAAATTACAATTCAACCCTAAATTCATACGGAAATCAATTGGAAGGTCGTTATGAATATGACTATTGGACTTTTTCCATTTCCTGCTTTCCCGCCACTAAAATTACTCTTCCGATGAGGGGCGCCAATTTTTTCAGGTAAATGGAAATGGATTTGATATTCCGATGAAGATTCCTATGAAAGAAAATGTCATTCTAAGATTAACATAAAACATTTTCATCAATATATCCTACACAGTAATTTAGAAGGGGTTGTTTGTTTCAACCCCATGTAGATATCATAGGGTGTCTCGAAAAATAATGGTTCTTGTATCACGTATGATATATGACAACGTTTCAAGATCGATGTCTTTGAGTATTTGGTTCGGTAGAAAAATATTGAAAATAGAGAAATCAATTACCATTTCAAGGGATGTAACTCAGCTAGGGCCGGTTTCTGAGGAATATAACATGTGGTTTATGATTCGAAAAAGTGTCATATAACAAACTATTTGAATTTTTGGCCAAGGAATCACCTCCTGAAATCTTTTTCAGTTTTTTTAACACCCTGTATATTGAATTTAAAACACTAGCAAATTGATTGAGGTAGCTATTTTCTATATGGAATCCCTGGAATAATGAACAATACGAGGTCCTATTTGGTCAATACATTGAATAACTTCATTTCCTCTGCACAATACTCTTGAACTAAATATGAAATTGTTGTTATTCAAATATTTTTGCAATATCTTCAACAATATAGATATGATCGTGTAGATCAAATTTAGAAATAGACTGTAAAATTATGTCTTGAAGAATCTCGCAAGATTTCAGATATCGGACGCATAGTTTCTGAAATAACGAATTTTTTTTTAAATTTTGTAGTGATATAATTCTCAAGAAATTTCGCAAAAATTTACGCGTCAGCATTCTACAACTAATTAGCAAGTTTGAATTGGATCGGTTCGGAATTCTTTGAGTTATAGAGGACATTACATCCAAAATTTCGTATCGGAATAACTCCAAAACTGCTTTGCTGATTATGTCTATTAAGGAACCAAACTCTCACATTCGGATGCGCAACTTACCCTGAAAATTGCAAGTCGTCCACCGCTGCTAATTTCTAATATTTTTGCAATATTTTCAACAATATAGATCCGATCGAGTGATAAAATTTAGAACTTGTCTGCAATATTAGGTTTTGAAGGCTCTCGTAAGATTTCAGCGATATCGGACGGATAGTTTCTGAGATAAATATTTTTTTTTAAATTTTGTAGTGATATTATCCTCAACAAATTTCGCAAAAAATTGCGCGTTGGCATTCTACAACTAATTACCCAGTTTAAATCGGATCGATTCTGATTTTTTTGAGTTATAGAGGACATTACATCCAAAAGTTCGTATCGGAATAACTCCAAAACCGTTTTGCTGATTATGTCTATTAACGAACCCAACTCTCACATTATGATGCGCAACTTACCCTGAAAAGTCGTTATCTGTTTCTGTTCGTAAGTTATCGTAGTAAAGCTCGCCCATCCAGATATTGAACTCGTCCACCACTGCTAATTTCTAATATTTTCAACAATATAGTTCCGATCGAGTTGATTAAATTCAGAACTTGTCTGCAATATTAGGTTTGGAAGGCTCTCGTAAGATTTCAGCGATATCGGACGGATAGTTTCTGAGATACAGAATTTTTTTTGAATTTTGTAGTGCTGCTATCCTCACCAAATTTTCCCAAAAATTGCGCGTCCGCATTCTACAACTAATTACCAGGTTCAAATCGGATCGGTTCCGTATTTTTTGAGTTATTGAGGAAATTACACCCGAAATTTCAGATGAGAATAACTCCAGAATCGTTTTGCCGATTATGCCTATAAAAAAACCTAACTGTTGCATTCGGATACGCAACCTACCCCGAATATTGTAAGTCGTTATCTCTTTCTGTTCGAAAGTTATCGTGGCAATGGCCTGCCGGACCCAATCGAATTTGATCTCGAATTCTGCATCAGTGGGTAGAACCCATTCGTTTAAGATCATTTTCTGTCAAAATTTCGAAAATTACAGACATTTGGGCAAAATTATAGCACGCTGTTTCCCAGAAAATGCGCGCAGAAAGACGGCTTGAAGGTTGATGCAGTTTTTCGGCATGAATAGACAATAGAACATGCGCGCAAAAGCCTCTGACTTTACGTCAGTACCTTTTCCAAAATTTGGGGTATTCATTTAAAAAAAAATTATGACGTCACTCTGTATAAACGAATAACATCATAAGTGCAATTTTTGTGCCATAAGGTGTTTATTAAAAAAAATGGTTCAAGCCCTGTGGACAGGAGCTTTCTGGCGCTCTTGTTCGAACAGACAAATTATATCTTCGAAAGTATTGGTTTCTCAGTGTTGAGAATTATATCAATGTATTCTTATGATAGAACTGCATCATAAAAGAAATTCAATTCAAATAATAGTTTATTTATCAAGATTAAATGAGCAAGCTGAGAATGAGAACTGCACCATGGAAGAAATCAAATTAAAATAGCTAAAATGAATTTGACTCTCTCTTATAGAACAGGATGACATGTACGAGTATGAACAGATGATCAGATCATATAATAAATTATAGATAGATTAATTATAGCATTCTGTGAAAACATAGAAGTACGATTCATTATTGAAATTTCGAAAAATCATATTTCCGAAAGTATTAGCTTGTTGGAGTTGAAGATGATATCAATGGATTTTTATGGTGGAACTGCATCTTAAAAAAAAAATTATTTTGAAATTTCTGAGTTGAAAAAAATTTTTTTTTCGTTACTCCGAAACCATCAGGCCTATTTTGCCCAATAGCAAACTCAACTGAGATATTTATCTCCCTAATCTACTCTGAAAATTTCAACTACCTAGCTCATTCCTTTCGAGAGTTATTGTAGAAACAAAATCTAAAAATTTTCAAAATTTTTGTTTCACACTTTACGGTAAACGGATCAACACAAAACTTGACATGCGTCTAAAGGTCATGATTCTACAATTTGATACTAAATTTAAGATAGATGGAGTGATCGGTGTCGGAAATATTCATAAAAAATGTTTTTACTAAAAACGGCCATAGCCCCGAAACCGCTTAATGGATTTTGCTGGTTAACAAACACGTCCGGGATATTTACGCTCCAAACTTACCCTGCAAATTTCAATCCTCTGACTCCTTTTGTTCAAGAGTTATCGTGTTAACGGACGGACGGCCGGTCGGATGTCCGGACAGAATCGATTTCGACCACGGATTCTTGATCAGTGAGTCGAACCAAATCGTTTGATACCATTTTCAGCCAAAAATTCGAAAATTACAGACATTTGGGCAAATTGATAAGCACTCTGATCCGAGGAACAAGAGCGCCAAAAATTGAAATTGACCTGTCCGAGAGTTTTGCTTGATAACGTTCAATATTGCAGTTATGAATTTTGTTCCTTACTCTATCCACACACTGTATAGACAGTTGTACGGATCGAATCGGGAATTTTCTTTTTCATATCAAAACAATTCCATCAATAAGTTGAAATTTTATCTCGAAACGACAAGTGCGAAGTGAAAGAACACCTGTCATCATATTTTTTCATGAACCTTGATTCAGAATAGACAAAATAGATGTTTATTCCTCATATTTCTGTGATGAATATCAAATGTTTCCACGTTTGTCAGTAGTGCGGTACCTACCTGCTAAGTGGCCGCTTGTCGTTGTTTTGTTTCCACAGATTAGAAGCACAGACTAATAATAATTATGTATTATGATCAAATGCACGAAATCGTGAAAAATTAGAATGTTGGATATTAAATCAGAACGCTGATTTTGAAATTGGCCTCAAGAATCCTAAAAGAACTGGAAAATGTGCATGAAAATGGAATTAAGCCTAATATTTACAATATTCAGCTAGAAATTAGTAGTCTTTACGTAGTTCTCTATTCCTGTATTTTGGTTTTCTGTGAATTCTGTGGTTGATTCTAAGGAGGCTTTTTTCTCACGATTTTATGATACGAATAGAACTGCGTCATTTTGTATTTCGTGTGTGAATTAAAATTGAAAATGATCGATCGATAGTGAATTTAATGAACTGAAAAGAGCAGATAATTGTACCGAATTGGAGATAGTAATGAAAGGTATGTTTCAATTTCGTTCTACTCTGAATTCTTATTCACAGCAGTGTTATTTCGATTTTGATATGATTATAGTAACTCTTACATGTTTATCGATTTTCTGTTCAATGATATACTGAGATATATGTTAAAAAATGGGTTCAAGCCCTGTGAACAGGAGCTTTTGGGCGCATGTTCCTTGTGGCCCGTACTGACCAGTAAAGAAAAAAAGCAGTATCATGTTGAATACCTTAATATTATTCTGGAACACAAATTTTCCATTACAATAATCTTCATCTAGCTTCTATTTAGTATCAATTCCTGTAGAACGTGATCATAATAAGTGTTTTCCATATAATAAAATGTGTTTGAACTTGGTATGTAGGAAATCTGACATCAATCATTGGAATTAATTGATTTGACAAACAGCCGTCAAATGAGGTAAATAGATTTTTGTGACGATTTTCTGTGACCATAAAAAAAATTAAGCATTTCATTATTGCATTTCTTGAAATAGGTACCTTTTCAAGTCGATCAACATCGTCCTTCTTTCGACGTCTAAACTATGACTTGATTCTTTATGTTTATGTCTTTGAATTTGTTTTCGGTGGAATTCAAAGAGTTCATAGAATAATCGATGAAAATACTGAGAGAGACCCAGGAAATTTGACACATTTTGTCTTATATCTCCAGAAATTGAAATCTTATAGAGCCAAAATTTTGCACAATGTTGCAAAATACTACAATTGACGTTAGTACAAGTTTTTGTTGCAATCTGATGAATAGTTCACGAAAAAAAAATTTTTTTTTCGAAAAAATTAAAAGAAATATTTTTTTAAAAATTACCAACATTTCGATCATAACAGAATTTTGCCAAAAGTTGCGCGTTTATATCCTCGAACTGACTACAAAGTTTCGATTCAACATCTTCTTTAGTTCCTGAAATATCAGGGAAATAACCTCAAAATTTTAAATGTCTATAACTCCTAAACCGTCCGGCCGATTTTGCCCGTTAACGAACTTAACCGTCGCATTTTGATCAGAAACCTACCCTGAAAGTTTGAAGTCGATAGGACCTTCGGTGCTCCTGTTATCGTGCACACGGCCGGACAACCGGCCGGCCTGCCGGCCGGCCGGCCGGCCGGCCGGACGGCACCCTAAGATCTGACACCGGATTCGTGATCAGGGAGTCCGAATTAGTCTATTAGCCAATTTTCAGCTCGAAATTCGAAAATTACAGACATTTGGACGAAATGATAGGACGATGTTCCCCTAGAACATACGCCCAAAAATTGTGGAGCTGGTCATCATTGACAGAAGATGAGTGAAAAGCATACCAATTTCGAAATAAACTCAAATTTGATCCATTTTTCATCGTGACTCTGAATTCATTCGCAAATACCATATGTTTGGTAGATATCAATTTCAATTTTATGGTTCGTTTGGTTATCATAACTAGCAAAATTTTGTTTCAAAAATATGAAAAAGCACTGACGTGAAGTCAGTACTCTTTGGTGCGCTTGTTCAAGTTGGCTAATTTGAATTGAATGATGAGTGCTTCAAGCTCAGTGGATGGAGCCGGAGATCTAGTAGAGGGTAGTGGACACCATTTACTGTCGGGTCAAAAATGAACAGTGCTGTGCCTAAGCTGGCGTAATGATACAGTAACAAACTTGACAAGGAATACAGCTTACTCTCCTTAGTCGCACAAGCTCCTAGGAGCTCCTGTAGGATATCCTTGGGGAAGACCTAGGAGGGTCATTAGCAACATCGCCAATTCAGACTGACTTCCCTATGGAAAAGTTGACAGGCACTGACGTTAGGTCAGTCTGCATTAATGCGCTTGCTAATGAGAAGACTATAACTACATGATTATACTGATGCTCTTAGGTCTTCTCCAAGGAAACACTACAGAAGCTTCTAGAAGCCTGTGCGAGATAGAAGAATCATTTTGTTCTTGTAAACTTTCTACCTGTGTCCTACCGCTACCGTAGACACAGCAACGATAATCTTTGAACAGTGAATGGTAGCCTCAACCGTCTTTACTGTAAAATTAGGCTCTGAAGTTCAGCGATATCGGACGGATAGTTTCTGAGATAAAGAATTTTTTTTTAAATTTTGTTGTGATATGATCCTCACGTAATTTTGCAGAAATTTGCGCGTCGGCATTCTATCACTTATTACCAAGTTCAAATCGGATCAGTTCTGTATTTTTTGAGTTATTGAGGAAATTACACCCAAAATTTCAGATCGGAATAACTTCAAAACCGTTTGGCCGATTATGTCGATTATCGAACTCAACTCCCAAATTCGGATGCGCAATCCACCCTGAAAATTGCAAATCGCTATCTCTTTCAGTTCGAAAGTTATCGTGGTTATAGTCACCCATCCGGATATTGTACTCGTTCACCGCTGCTCGCTTTATAATATTTTTGGAATATTTTCAACAATATAAATTTAGAAATTGACTGCAAAATTAGGTCTTGAAGGCTCTCGCAATATTTCATCGATATCGGACGGATAGTTTATGAGATAAAGAATTTTTTTTTTAATATTGTTTTGATATGATCCTCACGAAATTCTTCAGAAATTTGCGCGTCGGCATTCTATAACTAATTACCAAGTTTAAATCGGATCAGTTCTGAATTTTTTGAGTTATTGAGGAAGTTACACCCAAAATTCCAGATCAGAATAACTTCAAAACCGTTTGGCCGATTATGTCGATTATCGAACTCAACTCTCAAATTCGGATGCGCAAGCTACCCTGAAAATTGCAAATCGTTATCTCCTTCAGTTCGAAAGTTATCGTGGTAACAGTCACCCATCCAGATATTGAGCTCGTCCACCGCTGCTCGCTTTCTAATATTTTTGCAATATTTTCAACAATATAGATACGATCAAGTTGATCAAATTTTGAACTTGGCTGTAAAATTAGGTTTTGAAGGCTCTAGCAAAATTTCAGCGATATCGGACGTATTTTTTTTGAGATATAAAATTTGTATCTATGATTTTTTTAAATTTTCTAGTGATACAGCGCCTCACGACATTTCTCAAACTTCTAAATTTTTAAAACTAATTGACATGTTTGAATCAGTTCGGATTCGTTATAACAACAAAAGTTCAGATGATTATAACACCAAAAAGGTTTGGCCGTCTATGCCTATTAGCAAACTCAATGCCGCATTCGGAAGGGCAACGGTTCGAAAGTTATCGTGGTAACAGCCAGACACAATCAAATTCGACATCGATCAGTGAGTCGAACTAATCGTTTGAGACCATTTTCGGCAAAAAATTCGAACATAACAGACATTTGGGCAATATGAAAGAGCGCTGTTTCCCAGAACATGCGCGCAAAAACAGTGTAACCTAACCAAAATTGCGATAAAATCATATTGGATTTTTGTTCTTTAATAATAGTTTGTGCTATCTCTCAAATGATTACGTTTCTTTTCCATATTCTCGACATTAATATTGATATTCCTTTTTCGTTAATAATTCTTCAAATATTGGTCATTATTGATTTGAACTCGCAAAAAATCGAGTCGAAGAAATTATTACCACCGGGTGTAACACTGCTGTAGTCACTGGGTATATGCCTTCAAAAGCGTCGTCTGAGAAATGCAGGTCGATAAAAGTCTTATAATCACTGATTATGATATTTATTTAGCATTTGACTCAGACTCTTTATTATCAATAAAATCGAAATGAATTAATTGAAACAATTTCAGATGCTTATCTCCTTGAATTTATACGTGAAAATTCAGGTTTGATCTGAAATTGATTATTTTAGCTTCATGTTCCGGTGAATGTGTATTGAGAGATGCGAATAAAAGTCTCAAACATGGAAGAAGATACCTGAATAACATTTTAACAGAAGACATTAAAGTGGAATGTATTGAGGATAGATTATATTAAAATATTCAAATATTTATATATTTATCTTCAATATAACATTTGTTTCACTTACACTTTAACTTCTTCAGATATTCATTTTGAACAACTTTATATACAAGGTGTCCCAAGTTCGAGTTCCTATTAGACTGGAGATATTTGAAATCTGAAAATTGGGATTATGATATTGCTTGAAATTCTCTACAGAGTTAAAATATTTTCGAAGCCCAAGCACTTCCGGTTACACAGGGAGTAAAAATAAATTTGATGAAAACATTCTTTTTCAAGTTTTGCATTCCTGGTATGATCAAGTATTCAATGCTGAATACATTCCTGATAAAACCATTGCATTCATTCGTATTCATCCTGAACGTAAACCGTTTTTACAACATCGAAGAAGAAGAATGTGGAAAGGTCATGCATCTTTTGAATTCCAGAAATATCATAACAGGGTGTTTCAAATTTTGTGTCGAAAATTGTGATCAAAAATTGGCCATTACTTCTGTTTTTCAAATCAGAACCCTATTTTTTTTATGATTGCGTTGGATTCTGCGGTGAAAAATAATGATAGTTTTCTAACATGATTATGCTCCTAAAGTCAATAATTTTTCAGTTTTTTTTTCAATTTAGGAGCATAATCATGTTAGAAAACTATCATTATTTTTCACCGCAAAATCCAACGCAATCATAAAAAAATAGGGTTCTAATTTGAAAAACAGAAGCTATGGCCAATTTTTGTTCACCATTTTCGACACATAATTTGAAACACCCTGTGATGATATTTCTGAAATTCAAAAGATGCATGACCTTTCCACATTCTTCGTCCTCGATGTTGTAAAACCGGTTTACGTTAAGGATGTTTAAAATAAGAATAATGAACATAATACTGACTAAACATATTTGACTTTTTTCTGTTTTTTTTTCGATATTTTGAAAACTTATCGAATGACTACAATGGTTTTAACAGAAATGCATTCAGCATTGAATACTTGATCATAACAGGAATGCAAAACTTGAAACATTTTTTTTTATCGCATTTATTTTTACTCCCTGTATAACTGGAAGTACTTGGGCTTCGAAAATATTTTAGCTCTGTAGAGAATTTCAAGCAATATCATAATTCCAATTTTCAGATTTCAAATCTGTCCAGTTCTCCAGAAACGTCTAATAGGCACTCGAACTCGGGACACCCTGTATTGTTGCAATGAAAAATTATGTTTTCACAATATTTCCAACAATATACATCCGATCGAGTTTGAATGTAAAACTTGGCTGTAAAATAAGCTTTCGAAGGGTGTTGCAAAATCTTGGCCATGTCTCAATTGTGATATAAGTCAAAAAATAAGAAGAAAATTCAATGAAATTATTAAAATCGTCAATCTTCTATGAATGCCACAGGTTATTATTTAATTCAACCTCAGAACATAGAACTGTTCTGTTCCAACAATAAATCGATAAGCGATAAAGCGATATATGACAGGTAGTTTCTGAGATACAGAATTTTTTTTAAATTTTCTACGATCCTCACGAAATTTCGCACAATCCATTTTTCAACCGAGTTTCAGTTCGATCAGATTGATGGCTATATCTCCGAAACTACTTGGCAGATCATGCCCATAAACAAACTTGACTGGCGCATTTGGATTTGAAACCTACCCCTGAAAATTTCAACTGCCTAGTTCATTCTGTTCTGTACTTGCAGAGACCTCAAGTGATTATTATGTCAAAGATGTTATGTAATGTATTTTGAGAGGAGATGTCAAGTCCTGCATTTTTTTCCACCAAATTTTTCATGTCATCAATCGGTAACTCAAGAAAACTCATTAGATATTGATCTCCTGTCATCATCAGTAGGCTTAATCCTTGACGGTAAGGCCCTGTGTTTGTTAGATAGAATGTGGGGTACTCGTAAAATATGCCTAACGATATTGTTACCTCTCAGATGCCAGGCATAAAGCTGGTTCTGCTTTTGATGAAGACATACATAGGTATATGAAATTGATTTATACATACAAGGGGCGGGGAAAGCCAAGAGCTTAGTCTGTTATATCCCTCTAATTTAGCCATAAAATCGTTCCCGCAAAGGATGCACCCACCTATAGGAACATTGAAACTGTAACCAGTACCTCATTTGATGATACATTGTTCCGACTAAAAGCTGGTGCGAATTGAACGGTTTCCAGGAAGAAAATCACGTAGAACATTTCGAAACTTACGATCCACCCTAATTATACACGGTGGTCTACGTTGAATTGTTTTGGGAAGCGTTTTTGGCAATTATGGAAGTATCCAGCAACACATTACTTTTGTTACATTGCCATTGCAGTGAATATTGGCGTTAAAATAATTAATGGCAACGTATTTATTTATTTATTATTATTATTGATAAGGGGTTACGTCAATAATAATAATAAATAAATAAATACATTGCCATTAATTATTGGCGTTAAAATAATTAATGGCAATGTATTTATTTATTTATTATTATTATTATTGACGTAACCCCTTATCAATAATAATAATAAATAAATAAATACATTGCCATTAATTATTTTAACGCCAATATTCACTGCTTTTCTCCAAACTTTTCATCATATTTTCATTTAAAATTCAATTACCATTCAATGGTTTCTTCCGGGGTCTTCTATATTTAAAAAAAAATATTCGTTTGAATTGCTTCTGCGCTAGGAACACATGATAATTGTCTGAAGTAATTTACAGAACAATGTTGCCCAATGAAAGTAACGAAACAACACCAATAATATATAACTTTTTTGTAACGTTGCAGCGCCCAAATCCTACTTATTTGTTGTTGAACACCTATTGTGTTTGTCACAAAGTGTGAATAACTAACTAACTCTACGAGCAGTTTGCAAAATTGTTTTCTCTGTTCAACAAAATACAATGCAATTTCTTCTACGGAGTAGAGCCATCTGAAAAACTATATATCTCGATTTTTTCATTAAAAAAATTGGTTCAAGCACTGACGTGAAGTCAGGAGCTTTTGCGCGTATGCCCTATTGTCCGTTCTCCTGTATTGGACACTCTGAATCGAATATACCATGGTGAATTCGATTAAGAGTGCCCAATACGGGAGAATGGACAATAGAACATATGCGCAAAAGCTCCTGTCTTCACGTCAGTCCTTGAACCAATTTTTTTTTAAATTTTCTAGGGGTACGGTTCTTACGAAATTTTAAACACGTCTGTATGTAGATATTCTACAACTACTTATTAAGCTTCAATTCGATCGAGTCCATATTTTTTGAGTTACCGAGGAAATAATATTCCAGGTGGGTATAACTCTGAAACCGTTGGACCGATTATTCCTGTAAACTCTCCCATTCAGATACGCAACATACCCTGAAAATTGCAAGTCCCTATCTCCTTTCGTTCGAGAGTTATTGAGGCAACGGCCACCCATCTATCTGAACTCACACAAGACTGCTCGAATCTCCAACAATATATATCTAATCATGTTCAAACTTGGAACTAGGCACTAGAGCTTGGTTCTGAAGGCTCTCGCAAAATTTCAGCGATGTCGGATGAATAGTTACTGATATATAGAATTTTTTTCAATAATTTTCAATGTTTTTTTTTAATTCTCAAGTTATACGATCCTCACGAAATTTTGCAAGAATTTTCTTGTTAACATTCTACAACCAACAACCATGTTTGAATTCAATCGGTTGTGTATTTTTCGAGTTATTGAGGAAATAACAACCAAATTTCAGGTAGGTATAACTCCAAATCCATTTGGCCCATTACGCCTATAAACAAAATTAAATGTTGCACTCAGATACACAACCTAACCTGAAAATTTCAAGTCGCTATCTCTTTCCATTCTCAGGTTATCGTGACATAAAAAATATTTATTCAATGAAAACTATGATTATGAATAAGGTGCTAAAAAAATCCTTCAATGTAAATGCAGGATCGTATCATATCAGTCTTTGTTGATCAGATATTAAAAACATCAAACGCTTCGGAAAATTCATTACTCGATTTTATATTAAATTAATAAGTATAATTTTAATCAAACAATTTGTATGTGAATTAAATTTCTAACAAGAACAAATTAAGATTTCAGCTTTATTCCGAATATAAGCATCATCCATTCTCCATCATTTCTGTGAAATAATTTTATTAGTGATTATAGTGATATTAATAGTTTCCTGATAGATTCACTTTTCAAATGACCCCATAAAATTAGTCCTTTGGGTCAAGATCCGGAGATTGTATTATTTAATTAAAAACGAATATGTATCTTAATGAGAAAATTGTGGATCATATACAGAGTGATGTTTTCAATACCTGATCATCAATACAAATGATACGATACTATCTTTTACATTAAAATTATTTTTTAGCACCTTATTCAGAATCATGGTTTCCATTGGAATCAGTCTATTGTTATTCCGAGAATTATAGGGCTTATTTTGTTTTTGCACGTATGTTCTTGGGAGCATAATTTTCCCCAAATGTCTGTGATTTTCGAATTTTTTGGCGAAAATGGTCTCAAACGATTGAGTTCGACTACCTGATGAAGAATTCGAGGACGAATTTGATTCTGTCCGGCCGGCCGGCCGTCCGTTGCAACGATAACTTGAGAACGGAAAGAGATAGCGACTTGAAATTTTCAGAGTAGGTGGCGCGTCCCAATACGACGGACAAGTTCGTTAATTGGTATAATCGGCCCAATATTTTCCGATAAATAATTTTGTTTTCAACCAATACAGATCCGATCGAATTGAATCTTGGTGAGTATTTGTAGAATACATATCTAAGGACTTTTATGAGAATCGTAACACTAGAAAATTTTAAAAATACTATTAAAAAATATTATTTATGTCACGATAACCTGAGAACGGAAAGAGATAGCGACTTGAAATTTTAAGGTTAGGTTGTGCTTTTGAATGCGATATTCATGTTCGTTTATAGGCATAATCGGTGAAACGGGCTCGGAGTTATACATCTGAAATTGGGTTGTTATTTCCTCCATAACTCGAAAAATACAAAACTGATCCAATTCAAACATGGTTATTAGTTGTAGAATGCTAACGCGAAAATTCTTGCGATATTTCGTGAGGATCGTATCACTAGAAAATTTTCAAAAATCATTGAAAACAATTCTATATGTCAGAAACTATTAGTCCGACATCGCTGAAATTTTGCAAGAGCCTTCACAACCTACCTCTACTGCCAAGTTCGAAGTTTGAACACGATCGGATCTATATTGTTGGAGATCCAAGCAGCCTTGTGTAAGTTCAGTAGCTGGATGCGTGACCTTTGCCTCAATAACTTTCGAATGAAAGGAGATAAGGACTTGCAATTTTCAGGGTAGATTGCGCATCCGAAGGGGAGGGTTAAAAAAAATTGGTTCAAGCACTGACGTGAAGTCAGGAGCTTTTGCGCGTATGTTATATTTTCCATTCTCCTGTATTGGACACTTAATCGAATTTACCATATTGAATTTGTTCAAGCACTGACGTGAAGTCAGGAGCTTTTGCGGGTATGTTCTATTGGCCATTCTCCTGTATTGGACACTTACAACCGATTTTACCATGGTAAATTATATTGTCCAGTCTCCTGAATTTGCCATATTAAATTCGGTTAAGAGGTTTTCTTCTCATTAAACCGTACCAATTTATTTTCGTCTATTGATATTTGAATTGCTCTGTGAGACACGATAATCCGATATAAAGAGTTTAATTTAGACCTCAAACCGTCAAACCCTAAGGTAATTTATTTCGAACTAGCCATGTCCTATTTAATCAATACATCCATGTGGTCCCTCGATTATCTTTTCATTTCTCCTATTGGTGTGGGACATGTTCCCAGAAAACAAAGGAAGAAACATGTGCGGGCATTGCCGCTGGCGTAGAGGCAAGTCTCGGCATAATTTAAGATAAAATATGGAGACGCAAATGAAAATATATTGGAATCCAATCAAAATAAGTACCCGTAGCCTTAGTAAACACCCCAAATGGACCAGTGTGTCTTGCCTTTACGTTATACATAAATCCTCCAGGCAATTGACCACCCTGTACCTCAAATTCGAGAGTATCTGACAGCCTATAAAGAGCCACTAATTATAGTGAATTCTTTCGGACACCAGGTAAAATTTGTGGGTTGATCATTTCCGGTTTAGATTTATTCGTTTATTTTATCAGCACATCTTACTATCCCCATTCGTCTTGAGGTATACAGGGTGTTTCTGAATTTATTTTAGAGTCTGAATTTTCAGCAATGACTGAGGGGGACTTTTACGTAATTATTGTTATATTCAAGTTACAGCCTTAAACTTGCCTGAAACCTTCATTAATATCATCCTTTTCGTTTTGAAGATATTTACTTGGTTCGATACATTATCCCAACCCTGTATATAAATATATTGCTGATATATGTTTTGCAAATGTAAAGAACCTAAAACATACAGGGTGAGTCTTTAAGTTGAACATTTATTTTAACCATAGATTCCTCTCATCGAAAAAACACTTTTTTCATTTTTTCCAGATTTGGCTCAGGTAAAAAGTTGCAAGCGTTTGAAGATTTCACATGTGCGAATTCACTCCAGGTTATAAATTATGTCTGACATTAATGGTGGATGAGAAAAGGGTACGGTAACGTGGTTTACATCTTGATTTGGGATTCCAATGCTTCAGGACGGATCCATACAAGTAGTGAAATTTCTCGAGTTTCTGATTTTATAAAATTCAATTAAGAATATCTTGAAAACGGTGCTTTAAATGAGAAATGTTGAAGATTATTTTGATTTTCTAAAACTATTGAATATTCTTGGAGTGACTAAGGAAAACTTAATCTGCTTTCTTTATGCCAATTTCGTATAGTTTTATGAATCCACGAGTCTATGACTAGGAAACCAGTGGAAGTAGGGAAAAACTAATAGTTAGAGAATATGTATCATAGTTATAGAAAATTCAACATTCATTTCATTCTTGTGAGGGATTTCTCACCTTAGTTCATTATTCGTAATTTTTTTTTACGTTGACCAAATTTGACATAATTTTGGATGATTGGTGTGAAAGGAGCAAAACTATGCTGTATTTCATGTTGCAAAAGAATTAGTATGATTTGAAGTGGGATATAAGAAACAAAGAAAGAAAAATAAAGAATAAAATATTTTTTATTACAACTAAACTCCAAATTACTTTAGAAAATGTATTCATGAATTATGTTCGAAATGACCTCCACCATTCCTTATAAAAGCACATGTCCTATTTCTAATTTCTTAAGTTGTTATTATCCGCCTGAAATTTACTCTCGCTGTCTTTTGATTACACATTCACTATTTCTTATGCCGGATATTCAAAAGTTTGCTTATAAAATCTGCTGAAACGAAACTAGTGAATGCATTGTAACGAATAATTTTAGAGAATGATGAAAAAGGAATTTGGAAAGCTTTTGAAATAATTTTGTCATACATAAGTTGTGGAATTCAAAAGTTGCAAGCGAATTGATATTTTTCATTCATATACCACATTTCAAATCATACTAACTATTTTCAACATATTTTACAGCATAGTTTTGCTTTCTCCATACATATCATATCCTTTTCTGATCAAAATAACTCAAAATTATAATCAAATTTGGTTAACTAAGAAAAATTAACTAAGCTGAGAAATCTTCGAAAAATCACGGGAACTCAAATATCTCGGAAACTGTTGGTTTTCGGTTATCAATAAATATGGCTCAAACAAAAGCAAATGAGTCATACTAACACATCTGCCAAGGTTCACGTCTAATTTGGAATCACCCTGTATACGGAGAGCAGTACTGTTTCAAAATCACATCTTATATTCTATTGAATTAAATCGAATGTTGTAAGTAATAATATGTTCATGTATACTCATCGTTCCGGTTGTTCTATTAAGATCGAATGACGAAACGATTATATCACGACCATAAGGCGTTTTGTATCTGTATAAAACGTCGTTGTATAAATTAAAGAGTGGAGGTGTCAATAGATCTCGAATTCTTTTCGCATTCCGTTATCTAGAGCTATTCCAGGAATGAGGGAATAGCCATCGGTACCAAGATTCGTTGATTTCAATAAATCGTTACTATCATGTGTGGCATTACACGCAAAGAGAAAAATCCAGATAAAGAAATGACTACGATTGTGTAAATGTCTGTTCAAGACTGAGACTGGCGTCTGTGCTTCCCACACAAGTGAAATGCAGGCTCAATTTACTCTTTGGTCAGGTATCGTCTGCCCACACAATCTATTCCACTTGCCTCCTTGTCACTACTAAATTCAGAATGTTTTTTCCTTTTGCTTGATTTCATACTATGTGGCAAGGTCGCATTTTACGCCGTACGCAACCCGATGTGGTGCAAGAACAAGGAAGACTTATTGTGGGAATGTACAACTATTCACGTGACATCCTGAAATTGATTACGAAGAAAATGGTAATTCGCAAGTAGCACTTTCCTTCCTGATCTCTTCTGGATCTTATCGAAGCTGAATATTCTAGTTTAAGTTCACTGTGGACGGATAATGAAGACTACAAAAGGAACTACACTCTTGTCCACTACAGGTTTCGTCGTTTGACATGTGTAACGCTTCGTCTTTGAAGATGGAAACATTGTTTCCGAAACATATGTTAGACGACAAAACCTGTAGTGGACAAGAGTGTAGTTACTCCTGAAGTGTTATCGAAGCTGGATGTGGCTTGAATGCCACAACACCTGAGCGAAACTTTTTGCGATTACTGAATGATTTCTTTCTCTCTGAAAAATATATATAAAATAAAAAAATTATTACTTTGTAATTTGCTTTTGCGTTAGAAACACGAGATATTTGCCAGAAGTAATGGATAGAACAATGTTGCCTAACAAACAATTACGGTTCATTAACGGGAACTGTGGGAGGTATTCTCATTATTAAAAGGTTTCTTTCTGGGTTTTCTCTCCCAAACTCTTAAAAATATCTATAAAATAAAAATTTATTATTCTGTGATTTGCTTCTACTTGAGAAACACAAGATATTTGTCAGAAGCAATCAATCGAACAATGTTCCCTAACAAACAATAACGAAACAACATCAACGAAGAAACAACTATATCGTAACGTTTCGGAGTCTATATCAGACTCCTTCGTCAGACACTTAACGAAAATCTTCAGAATTATTTTGTTCATAGTTATTCTGAAATTCGAGAAATTCAGAATAACTAATTTCAGAATAACTATCAACAAAATAATTCTGCAGATTTTCGTTAAGTGTCTGACGAAAGAGTCTGATATAGACTCCGAAACGTTACGATATACTTGTTTCTTCGTTGATGTTGTTTCGTTACGGTTTGTTAGATTGATTGCTTCTGACCAATATCTTGTGTTTCTCACGCAGAAGCAAATCACAAAATAATTATTTTTTATTTTATAGATATTTTTCAGAGTTTGGGAGAGAAAACCCAGAAAGAAACCTTTTAATAAACAATAACGTACCAACATCAACGTAGAACAACTATTTTGTAACGTTTCGGAGACTAGATCAGACACCAAGCGAAAATCTTCAGGATTATTTTTTGACAGTTATTCTAAAATTCGAAAATTGTCACATTGACAGTCTTTGAAGATCATAGCAACATAGTTTCACATTGCATAGAAATTTCCAAGTTCCAACTCCTTCAACAAGTTCAACCAAAAATGGTCAATTCCAATTGAGGAATTTACAAAATTGCATTCTCTGTTCAACAAAATATAAGTCGACTCCTTGAGTTTCCTTTTGATGTAATCAGAATCTTTGTTTTGCTCTAATCCATCATGTGATCTTCATGGATTGTACATAAATGTTCTGCTATTTAAGATTTTTGTAAATCTCTATTTCGTATAGCAGAACATGTATGCACAATTCATGGACATCACATGATGTATTGGAGCAAAACAAAGATTCTGATGCAGAGTTTGATTACATTAAAAGGAAAAAAATAAATTTGAAGGTTTTCGCATGGTGTCTGACGAAGGAGTCTGATCTACTCTCTGGAACGTTACGAAAAATGATTTTGTCGTTGATGTTGTTTCGTTATTGTTTGTTATACAATATTTCTGACAAAATATCTTGAGTTTCTAACGCAGAAGCAATTTATAAGATAATATTTTTTTGGGATATTTTTTAGATTTTGGGAGAGAAAACTCAGAAAGAAACGATTTAATAATGAAGATACCTCCCAAAGTATCCTTTCATAATTACTGATTGTTTTACGCTACCTCCATTTTTCACAAAACGCTGAAAATTCTACATAGTTCAGTATTTCTCAACGAAATACACCATTCTTCTATAAATTTGTTGATTTCAATGATTTCATAGAATTTTCTTGATAGTTTTTGAGTCTCCAAAACCTTGTTTTTCAGCAGTTCTAGATTTGAACTGGATCGGATCTATATTGTTGGAAATATTGTAAAAATCGCCTTGATCGAGTTCAGTACCTGGATGAGTGGCCACTCTGGCTATGTTTTTGAACAAGCATGTCAAAACAGACTGACAGTCCTTTCTCAACTTTTTTTTTCCTTTAATGGGTATCTATCATATTTTATTTTGATTGTTTTCTTGGTTGTATTTGGATTTGTAGTCTAATATTGATTTTACTTTACCACACTCACAATAATGAACCTTGGTGAATGGAATTTTCTTGAAGGGTTCCTTATAAATATATAATTTTTGAAATAGCATTCTCACAATAAATTGGTGTTAGCACGATTCAGAAACTAACATATATCTGTCATAATAATAACGTGTAGGTAAACCACGCCTCCACACATCTCCTTTTGCAGTTAATTCCTAGATCAAGTTCACTGAACTCAATCATAACTAGATCATTCCATCGTGTAACGCACCAATGGAAAAATTTGGAAATTTAATTACTCAATACGAAGTAGTAGTAGTTAAACATTGATCAGAATGCCTTCTGCAGGCCGATTATAAAGAGAAAAACTCAGCGTGGGCTGTGTGGGAGAAACAAACAGTCATAGAATTGATGTGAAAGGAATTTTAGCGCATATCAAAGCACCCGACTTTATGTTCTCCAGTTATTTAGCCTCTTTTCTGCACTGTTTGGTAGCGCTTTGTGTGAACAGTTAATTACCTCAAACACTCCTACATCGAATTCACAATAGATGGTAATTGCTTTTTATCGTTTTTCGCCTTATTCAAATCATCATGTACAATGGGAAACTTCTCGCTTTCCACTTTTGTCCGGAGTTTAACAGGTTGGGATTTCACAATCGACTATTTTTTGCGCTCTTTTTGCCCAAATGTTTGTAATATTCGAATTTTGAGTCTAATCTTGAACGATTCCATTTGATGCGCCAATGAAAAATTTGTAGTCAAATACAATTCTTTAAATGAAATTGGTTCAAGCCCTGTGGACAGGAGCTTTTTGGCGCTCTTGTTCAAACAGACAAATTATATCTCCGAAAGTATTGGTTTCTCAGAGTTGGGAATTATATCAATGGATTCCTATGATATAAATGCATCATGAAAGAAATTAAAATAAAAAAAAGTGTCGTTAAAAAAATGCTTCAAATATTATCTCATAAAAAAACAGCAATCTACAATGCTTCAATGCCTAAATGCTTAAAAAATTGTCATAAAATTTATTTATAAAGATTGAATGAGCAATCTGCATTGTTTCAACCTCGTGGAATGGGTTGTTGCAACTTATTACACTCGGTGCCTAGTTTTCAAAACTCGAAATACCTAAGGAAAGTATCATCGAAATGTCTAGAGCAAGGCTGGAGCCAATCATAGCAGATTGTCCATTTATTCCTGATATTTGAGTAGGTAGTGGATTACGAACAAATTATTTTAATAGTTCAAAATATATTAATAAAATACTATCCTCTTTTGATAATTTGAAATTTAATAGTTCATACCACTAACACATTCTTTTCTGTATTATGAACCTTAACTCAAGAGAAAATGATTGATAAACAAATGTAGATCCATATTTCAGATTTTTTTTCTAGCAACATTATGAAAATACTGTATATAGGAACATGTCTCACTACTAAAGGAAGTAATAGGTAATATTAACCTCAGTGTTCAACGAACAGTAATTTCCTTTGATGATTCCATTATGTTCTTCTTTCCTATTGGCTCCATAAACTACATCAAAACAGTCTTGTATATATTCACAAATCAAGGATCGAATACTTGCTTTCCAAGAGAAAGTAACAACTCCGAATTGACTATCTCTAATAACTAGAAAATATGACATTTATGAATAGTGATCACAGACAGATTTTGTGTTGAAAGGTTTTTTCTGGGTTTTCTCTCCCAAACTCTGAAAAATATCTATAAAATAAAAATTAATTATTTTGTGATTTGCTTCTGAGTAAGAAACACAGGATATTTGTCAGAAGCAATCAATTGAACAATGTTGCCTAAAAAACAACAACGAAGCAACATCAACGAAGAAACAACTATATCGTAACCTTTCGGATTCTATATCAGACTCCTTCGTCAGACGCTTAATGTGTTCACATTCTGTGAATACATAGAACTTACGATGTATTATTGAAACTTTGAAACATCATATCTCCGAAAGTATTAGCTTGTTAGAGTTTAAAATAATAACAATGAATTCTCACGATGAAACTGCATCTTAAAAAAATTTGAATTCGAAAGTCATAATTTAAAAAAAAATATATTTTTTCGTTACTCCGAAACTATTAGACCGATTTCGCCCAATAATAAACTAAACCGAGATATTTATCCCTCAAACCTACTCTGAAAATTTCAACTGTCTAGCTCATTCCGTTCGAAAGTTATCGTGTTAACGGCTGGACGGCCCGACGGACGACCAGCCGGACAGAATCGATTTCAACCACGGATTCTTGATCAGTGAGTCAAACCAAATCGTTCAAGACCATTTTCAGCCAAAAATTCGAAAATTACAGACATTTGGGCAAATTGATAAGCACTCTGTTCCGAGGAACAAGAGCTCCAAAAATTAAAAATGACCCATTTAATGAATATTGTGACGCGTTTCGTCGACACAGCAACTTCTTCAGACAACATACCTAATAATGAATTCTCAATGATTAAAAATCTCCTTATTCATTAGAATCGATGGCGTGGACATCATTTTCTTCTAACTTCTTCTGTTAAAAACTAGTTTTTGGCGCTCTTGTTCCTAGGAACAGAGTGCTTATCAATTTGCCCAAATGTCTGTAATTTTGGAATTTTTGGCTGAAAATGGTCTTAAACGATCTGGTTCGACTCACTGATCAAGAATCTATGGTCAAAATCGATTCTGTCCAGCCGGCCGTCCGTCCGTTAATACGATAACTCTCGAACGGAATGAGCTAGACAGTTGAAATTTCCAGAGTAGGTTTGGGAGATAAATATCTCAGCTAAGTTCGTTAGTGGGAAAAATCGGCCAGGTGGTTTCGGAGTAACACTAAGAGTACATTAAGAATTTTAAATTAGAAGAATCCATCGATATCATTCTCCACTCTATTTTTAAAAATTTCAATAATTATTCTCAATTCTATATGATTTAATAGAATACTCTAATTATAATTTCGTGATTTATGAAAATCCAACATCAGATGGGTCTTAGACCTACGTTTTGATTTTAATTACGAAAATTCTTGAAAATTGACGCATAGAAGCCAAATTGAAAAAGTGGACAGGAGCCTAGGCGCTCTTGTTCAAACTTCGACAAATCATAACTCCGAAAGTCTTGGTTTCTCCGAGTCGGGAATGATATTATTGGATTACTTACTATTGAATATAATTTTTTTTATGTTGCAGTTCTATCATAAATATCCATTGATATCATTCCCAACTCTGAGAAACCAATACTTTCGGATATTCGATGACCTAAAAATACATTATTAGAATAATTACATGGTTTTTTTCTCGGTTTTCTCCCCCAAACTCTGAAAAATTTCAATTGAATAAAAAATTTATTATTTTCTGAATTGCTTCTGACAAGATATTTGTCAGATCAGAGACGTCCCTGCCGCGTATGGCCCATTTCCAAATAAAGTTAAACTATTTGCTGATATGATTGCAGCAAGCAGATACAATCCTTCATTCTTCATTGCTACTGTCTCCCTTTTATTTTCATGTTCAAACATTTACTACAAACATTCGAGTATAATATGAGTGAATAAAATTCTTTGAGGTATGAGTTTTCAATTTCCCTTTGTGACGTCTCGACGTAGTTTTGTCAATAAAATAAGGCTGTTGACGTTACTTCCATGTGACCGAATGGAAAATTTGTATGGATATTTATTGTAATTATATGTACAACTTCCAGAAGAAATCTATGCGAGGTATATAGGGTCATTATTTCTTAACCTCACCCAAAATTATATGGGGAATTAATAATAATAACTTTATTCTCCAACAATCATTACAGTAAAATACAAGAATGAAACTGGGAAACGTCAAACAGAAAATCCACTTAGAAGTGACAAGTATCGGCTGCCAAATCAATATAATCTTTAATATTATATGGTTCCAATTGTAGCAGAAACTCATGAATCTCTTTCCGGAAAAATCTATATTCATTAATTTCTCTTATATGAGAAGGCAACGAGTTGAAAAATTTTATGCACTTGAGAGACAGCTACGTGAATATGTAGAAAACAATAATATCTTGCCGTGTTGTCAGTCGGGTTTCAGAAGAGGTTATGGATGTAGCTCAGCACTTCTTGCGATAACTGATGATATTTTGAGGGCTACTGATGAGAGTAAGCTGACAATACTGATGTTGCTTGATTATTCCAGGGCGTTTGATACACTGAGTCACGATATTTTAAGGGCTGTGTTGCGCTATATAGGTTTATCGCAGATGGCGCTCAATATGATAACAGCTTTTTTAACGAATAGGTGGCAGACCGTGGTATTGGACGGAGAGCAGTCTTTATTTTTGAGTGTACTCAATGGTGTACCACAGGGTTCGATTATCTCCCCTCTTCTTTTCACCATTTACATATCAAGGTTTCCATCCGCCTTTCAATCGTGTACTCAGCATTATTACGCCGATGATGTTCAGCTCTACCTGTCGTTTCACTTGGAAGAGTGTCCACAGGCTGTCTCTGCTTTGAATTATGATTTGGGCAATCTCACAGAATTCTCTATCAATCATTCACTGAAACTGAACCCGCAGAAAACTAATGCCATTCTCTTTGGCAGGCAGAGAGATAGGGATATTTTCATGGAAAGGTACAGTCAACAGTTGAAGATGGACAACTGCAGTATAGGTTTTCAGAGTACCGTCAAAAGCCTTGGCCTCTTCATTGATAGCGACTTGCGATTCTCCCATCACGTAAGTCATGTACTGAGAAGAGCGTACGCCAGCCTGAGACTCATTTATCACAGTAGACATTTTCTTGATGTGGGAATGAGGGCATTGCTCTGCGATAGTTTGGTCCTCTCACATTCCAACTATTGTGACGTAGTCTATGGGCCTTGCATCACAACATCCGATGCTCACAGAATCCAAAAATTACAAAACTCATGTTTGAGATTAATATATGGCATCAGAAGATTCAGTGGTATCAGTCATAAGATGAAGGAAATCTCTTGGCTAAACATGGCGCAGAGACGTAGGCTCCATTCTGCTTGTCAGTTTTTTTCTGTGGCGGCGAACAGATCGCCACCATATCTGTATAATTAGATTAGGTTCCGGTGTGATGTGCACAATGTTAATATCCGCTTTAGGGGAAGACTCACAATACCATCTCATTCAAAAGAGCTATTTAAACGCTCATTTTCATATAATGTCGCAAAATGTTTGAACGACTTCCCCTTAGATTATACGAGCGTCAATTCATTTTACTCTAAGAAGAAATTCAGAAAGATGGTACTGGAAATAATTCTGAGTTGATACGTAGTGGAAATAAAGGTAAAAATTTGAATAATTGTCATTGATATTTCTAAGATATGGGTATAACTCTGTATTACAAAAAAAAAAAAATAACTCCTTTTTTTTTCTTTCCAATTGATTTTTTTGTTATTGAGGTAATTTGTTGGTATTATCGTAATCAATCAATGAGTTCATGTAGGGTTAGTTGAACAGACGTTCGGGGTATGAACTACTCGGAACGAACTGAACCTCGCCCTGTATTAATGTTGAAACTTAGATGTAAATAATTTTATTTTCAATAAAAGTCCTTTATTATTATTATTATTATTATATGTAGCAGATTTATGTGTAGATGCAAGATGGTGCTTGGGGTATATGAAAAAATTATTCCTGGTATTATAAGATCCTGTCTTTTAAATTAATCAAGATATTCTCATGAAAATCTAAAATATATTAATGTTTTTGTCACAAAGTAGCTATCAACTCATTTTCTTCGATTAGCATGCTCAAGAAATATGGCTACTTGCCCTTCAACGTCAGAAGCATGAAATTTTCAGGAACTATTACTGAAGACATATTGTACCGTTTTTCCCACTATAATTTGACCCCCCTTGAACTTTGTTACGAATGGAGATACAAAGAAATGTTCTGTACAAAAGTTGTACGAAATCAACTGAATTTTATACAGGGTGGACAAGATATTGAGTGCGACTTCATTTTTTTTATTGAAACACTATATATTTGTTTATATTTGGCTACCTCTTTCTCTCCTGATTTCTAATATATTTGGATACGTTGGTTTATCTCTTTTGTTTTGAGAACTACATAGTCTTCAATTCTGAGAACCACCTGGCAAACTTGGCAGTAAGTTGTCAAGTGGTATGCTGTGATAAATCAACTAACTGCATTGGTAACGATATGACACACGTTTGACATTCGAAAATATTATTTCTCTATTTCAGTATCGTAATGAGTTCATTACAGCACTGAAAACAGTGCTGTAATGAACTCATTCCCGCATGGTTTCTAGTTATATTTTTCGTTTTGTGGTAGTCAGCACTGACATTCGATCAAATTTCAACACACGTCAATTTTCAATGTAATATAATCTGGATATAGTGAAATAATTCTTGAGAGGAAAGGTTTTATCTTCATTAAAAAATAAGGTACTAGAGCTTTTGTTCTTGCTAATTTTGAATCATTCATGCTATTAGGAAACTATTTCAATTCTGATCTCCATGCCTTACGTACGATTCAAATTCAAATTCCGTAATCTGTCAACATTTGTAACAGTCACACCAACTGCCAAGATACAATACAAAAGCCACTAAGGATGAATAATTCGATTTTTTTATTAAATTTCAACAGTATCTTACAATTTTTTTCTGAAATAGAGAAAATATCGTCTAATACTCGTTGCAAAAGGCAATTGCACCACTCATGCGTTCGAATTTCACATTCGTGTTAGAATAGGAGCCCATTCTGCAACTTGATTTAGAATATACTATTCTGAAACATGCATTACACAGAAGCGGAAAAATTTGAAATTTTTTCACAGCCTCCAACTTGACAACTGACTACTGAGTTTGCCAGGTGGTTCCCTCTGTAGTTCTCAAAATAAGAGAAATAAGCCACCATACGCACGTATATTCGAAATCAGTAGAGAAAGAGCTAGCCTAATAAAAAAATGTATAAAGTGTTTCATTTGAAAAAATAAAGTCGTACCCAATATCTTTTCCACCCCGTATATATTTCAATTCTCGAAAACCACCTGAAAACATTCAGTTGATTTCGTACAACTTTTGTATAGAACATTTTTTTGTATCTACATTCGTATCAAAGTTAAAGGGGGTGTCAAATTATAGTGGGAAAACCGGTACGTTTTTCACACCGACTTTTACGAAAAAAATCTACAGGCTATTCATAAAAGCATGCCGAATTTCAATTCAAGTTCTCATTAAAAACTTCCTCATTTCAAATGGGAACCCATATTAATTTTATTTTGATTTAATTTCTATATACAAATAAATAAACTCCCATTAGCCATTTTCGAGATAGTCAAGAAATAACACGTTTCTAAGGTTAGTATCGCAATCAGTTCTAATTATTTATCTTATTATCAACTAATTGAATATTGGAAATATCTGGTCAATTTCACGCATATCGTTTATAGGACATGACATTATTTATTTGGATTATTTGGATTAATCATGGGCATTCAAATTTCAAATATCACGCAAAAAGTATGATATCATATTATAATCATCATAATTCAGCGATAGCTGAAATGAATTTGGCATGTCATGCCTCTTATAGGAAAATAAGTTGAACGCAGATCATTAATAATTCATAGATAGAATAATTATAGCATTCTGTGAAAATTTAGTGAGGTGAACTGTGGCTAATTGCCAATAATACCTAACAAGGCACACGGTGAAATATTTATTGATTTTAACCATCAACAAATATTCCGCGTGGCCGGCCTGATCACCTCATCGCTCAGTGTTCCCCAAAGAGGAAAGTATCATTCAGGAGCAGACACAGACCCAGGGTTTCATGGTTATTACCAATCATCAGTGTGACTTAGCCAAACACTGAATAAATACTGCCGGCGTTCTAGGATTGGTAATAACCATGAAACCCTGGGTCTGTGTCTGCTCCTGAATGATAATTTCTTCTTTGGGGAACACTGAGCGATGTGGTGATCAGCCCGGTCACGCGGAATATTTGTTGATGTTTAAAATCAATACATATTTCAACGTGTGTCCTTTTAGGTATTCTGTGAAAACATAGAAGTACGATTTATTATTGAAATTTTGAAAAATCATATTTCCGAAAGAATTAGCTTTTTTGAATTAAAAATGATATCAATGGATTCTCATGGTGAAACTGCATCTTGAAAAAATAGAATTTGAAATTCTTATGAAAAAAAATTTTTTCTGTTACTCCCAAAACGTCTGGCCGATATTGCCCAAACCTACTCTGAAAATTTCAACT
The DNA here is from genome assembly GCA_937662695.2 of Halyzia sedecimguttata. Classification (NCBI taxonomy): domain Eukaryota; kingdom Metazoa; phylum Arthropoda; class Insecta; order Coleoptera; family Coccinellidae; genus Halyzia; species Halyzia sedecimguttata. The sequence continues at coordinate 19,454,278 of OW569420.2, read as the reverse complement.
GTCTAGCTCATTTTGTTCGAGAGTTATCGTGCATACGGCCGGCTGGAAAGAATCCATTTCGACCACGGATTCTTCATCAGTGAGTGGAACAAAATCGTTTAATACCATTTTCATAAAAAAATCGAAAATTACAGACATTTGGGCAAATTGATAAGCACTCTGTTCCGAGCAACAAGAACGTCAAAAAGTATAACAATAGTAACAATAATAGTTCCTGAAAATTCCATCCTTCTAACGTTAGAAGGGCAATCAGCGATGACCGTCTTTCTGATCATCCCGCATAGAGAATATTTGTCTGAAAGCTCAAATAATTACGGAATATAAGAGAATGATCAAAGTCACATTAATATTCGATGGTGAATATAAAAATGTGATAATTTATTGAGTAAAAAAAAATAATAGCATGAAAATATTTTCGATTTTCTCGGCATCCCTCATGAGATACTGAAAATGAATTTCATGAAAATATATTTAGTAGTTCTCCGAATAATTTTGGGTGACTTCAAGAAAGAATGACCCTGTATTATGTGTACGTAGCGCAGCACACGAGCCATGAAAGGATTAACCGTACGTGTTCTATTTATGTTTGATATCTTGGTAATGAAATTAACTTGCCACTAAATCAAGATACAGGACGCGAACCAAACAGAAGCTGCTTTGCAGGATCAGGCAGAATATGGCTTTTGATTTTGAATTTTTATTAATTATGCTGGCTTTAAGAGGGGGATTATCGGATAATGTGACGTATGTATAGGATTCCAGTATAATCCAGAGATTACTGCGATAAATTCCAATATTGGACGATGGCAAGGAAATATTACACACGAGTCTACAGCGCAGTAGACGGGTTGATGTTTGGATATTTTGCGATAAATTCAAGACAAAAATTCAGGGTGATGACGCTTCCCTATTAGCATTTATTGGTTCATTAATTTGAAGAAAATTCCCTTTTTGGCATTACTCTATTGTGGTAACCATGGCATTGGAAATGAAAAAATAAAAAATAAAAGGTTTCAAAGAAAGGATAATTCTGTTCAGAAAATTTCCAGTGATTTTTCCTAAGCCACGATCCACAGATCGAATTAAGTTTTTGAATACACAAGTTTGAATCTAGTGTAAAGAAATTGATTTATCAATGTGATAACTAAAAGGTTAATATAATAATATTCAATATTTCAATCGTATAAATCCATTTCGCCTACAACTAGTAGTCTCGTCCGATACAATGTGCATATGCCGAAGTATTTTTCGATTCTTGAAACGGCAGATAATTTGCAAAATTCAATAAACCTCGAACCAATCAACCGATAGATTTAAAAGTTCAAAAAAATCAGGTTCAACTCGTTCAGAGCTGTTTACCAATGGGTTCTCGAAATGCGTTCGAACACCCTATTGGCAGATAACTCTGAACTGGTTGACTTATTAGCAACGGTATCAGCCACTTTTCAAAGTTATTTTTGTTTGTGCACACATTTTTCTTCCATTTTATTCATGTTTGTACATTGGATATCTTTATCGTAATTTGTTAATGAGGAAATGAAATTTTAGACAAATATTAATCATTTTTGGCGCCCTTGTCCTCGGAACAGAGTGCTTATCAATTTGTACAAATGTCTGTAATTTTCGAATTTTTAGCTGAAAATGGTCTTAAACGATTTGGTTACCCTCACTGATAAAGAATCCGTGGTCAAAATCGATTCTGTCCGACCGGCCGTTAACACGATAAGTCGAACGGAATGGGCTAGACAGTTGAAATTTTCAGAGTAGGTTTGGGAGATAAATATCTCGGTTAAGTTCATTATTGGACAAAATCAGCCGTATGGTTTCGGAGTTACGAAAAATAATTTATTTTTTTTAAATTACAAATTTCGAGTTCAATTCTTTTTTAAATGTAGTTTCATCACAACAAGCCATTGATATCATTTTCAACTTTAACAATCTAATACTTTCGGAGATATGATTTTTCAAAATTTCAATAATACATCGTACTTCTATGTTTTCACAGAATGCGAATTCTAGCTGTCTGTGTTCTTTTTATGTTCACTGTTCATTTATGTAATCTTATCTACCTATAACAGATATATCAAATGTATTTATTTTCTAACAAACAAAGTATGTTTGAATACAAAATGACCGATTATAGGATATTATAATTACCCCTACCCTGCCCTTAGATAATCCATATGATGATGGAAATATATAATTTGGTATCTAAGTTTATCAAATTGGATTCAGAATATCTTCAGTGAAAACAAAACTGGAATATTGCTTAAGTTTCAATTGATATCCATCGAGTTATAATAATACTTATAAAAACAAGAATATTCTGGAAAAAGTGAGCCACAACTACAGCACAAGATACGAGGAAAAAGGCAGTTACTATTCCAATTTTGCATAAAAACATCAGTTACCGTTGTTTCTCTAACATTGCATTGAAAGTATTTAATTCCTTACCAGACACGTATAAAATGTACCTTACTGATATAAAATCTCTTGATATTGTAAAATCGCTGTTTAAAAAGTACATTGTTCATCTAGGTAGAAATGGCGCGAAGAAACTCATTGAGAATTGAGATTGGACCTTCTTCTCCCTTCACCCTCATTTGAGGAACTGGGTCATTGCTCTGTGATGCGTACCTTTGCCTTGTTTGTATATGCGTCATAATATAAAAGTGTGATGCCCATGCACAACAGTAATGTTATAATGGGCGAATAACTTATTGTTTATTTAGACGCAATTATATATATTATATATTATGCTAATAAAAATTATTATTATATAATATAATTTTCAGCGTAGATTTGAAGAACGAATATCTCGAATAAGTTCGTTATTTGAATTTAATTTAGTTTCTTTCAAGTTGCAGTTCTATTATAATCATCCATTGATATCATTCCCAACTCTGAGAAACCAATAATTCCGGAGATGAATTGTCAAAGTTTGAATGAGAGCGTCAAAGCGCCTGTCCACAGAGCTTTCCCACTTTTTTTTATTAGTGTAATTGAAATTTTTCGGACATTTCAATATCCTCAAAATAGAACAAATATGCAAATATGGTCAATTTCAACTGAGCAATTCGCAAAATGGTCCACTCTGTCCAACAAAATGCAATTATTCGATTTCTTAGACTTCCTCAGACTCTGTCATCAGAATACCTGTTTTACTCCAACTTATCATATGATATGATGAACTCGGAAATTCCTTCTGGGGAACAGAGTGCTACAGCGCCCAAATGTCTGTAATTTTCGATTTTTTTGCCAAAGATGGTCTCAAAGGATTAGGTTCAACTCAGTGATGAATAATTCAAGGTCAAATTTGATTCTGTCCGGCCTACCGGCCGTCAGCATGAAAGCTTCCGAACAGAAAGAGAGTGACTTGAAAATTTCAGGGTAGATGGTGCGTCTGGATGCACAAGTTTGTTAATGGGCATAATCTGCCTAACGGTTTCCGAGTAATAATTTTGTTTTCAAGCAATACAGATCTGATCGAATTGAAACTTGGTAGCAAGTTGTAGAATACCTACACAAAGACGTATATGAAATTTTGTGAGGATCGCATCACTAGAAAATTGAAAAAAATATAGTAAAACATATTATTTATCTCCCGATAACTTGAAAACGGAAAGAAACAGCGACTTGCAATTTTTAGGGTAGGTTGCTCATCCGAATGCAACATTTGAGTTCGTTAAGGGGTTAGGTGTAGTCTGCTTTTTTAAGAAATCTTTTTCTGCATTTTCGTAAAGCATAATATCTCAGAAATATTCTCTGAAAATTTGAAGTAAATGCGACATATACTTTTCGAGTAATTCGATTATTATTAGCAACGGGCTCTCGGGCGCTCTGGGCGAGAGCTGGTAGCTAACAGCAGGTAGCTAGCAGCTAGCGTGCTAACGACAACACTCCAGAAGGTAGAATGATACGTAAACAACATCAAATAGATATTTTGGAGGCTGCCACAATGGCTGAAGAACTATTATATGGCTCAGGAATAGATGACGTAAGTAATTGAATAATACGTAAATTGAGTGTAAAACAAATGCGTTTTTCTCAAAACTACGTTCTTTGAACTGGTGACCACTCTAGCTCGAAAACCGCTTGGTAGATTCTAATGAAATTTATACTGCTTTTCGACAACATGAGAGACTCATGCCTGATCAAAGGATTATCTTTTTTCTTTTAATTTCGAATTTTATGAATAATTAACTGTTGGTTTTTTCCCGAAAATATGGAAAACATTTTTCTCAGGCTGCCATTTAGTTAATTTAAAAGAAAAAAAAGCTTCGATCAGGCACAAGATTATCTATTAATGAAACTAATTTTTTTGTCCGATTGATTTTTGATGAATCTCTAAGGATAAGTGATGGTCACCGCAAGGAGCTGGTCTGTAATTTTCTAATTTTTTGCCGAAAATGGTCTCAAACGATTGGGTTCGACTCCCTGATGTAAAATTTGTGGTCAAATTTCATTCAGTCCGGCTGTCCGTGCCATGATAACTTGAGAACAGAAAGAGATAGCGACTTTTCAGGGTAGGTGGCGCATCCCAAACGACGGACAAGTTCGTTAATGGGTATAATCGGCCCAAAGCTTCCCGAAAATATGGAAAACATTTTCCTCAGAATGCCATTTAGTTAATTTAAAAGAAAAAAAAGCTTCGATCAGACACAAGATTACCTATTAATAAAACAAATTTTTTGTCCAATTGATTTTTGATGAATATCCAAGGATAAGTATGGTCACCGCAAGGAGCTTTCGGTCGGAACTGGATCAACACAAACAGCCATTACTTTCGAAATTATTAATATTTGTTTCTCAAATTTCTGTCAAATCAAGTCGAAACCTTATTTGATGATACCATATTTTTACTTTTATAAAATAAAATAATTTACTGGCAAAAAAAATTATTTAAAATTGTCATGTTTTGACGCTTTTGTCTACTCCGAACCCCTTAATAGGCATAATGGGCCGAACGGTTTTGGAATTATCCCATCTGAAATTTTGTTTATTATTTCCTCTATAACTCAAAATATACAAATTCGATATAAGTAAAACTCGGTTATTACTTGTAAATTGCGGACTCGCTGATTCTTCCCGAATTTCGTGAATATCGTATCGCTAGGAAAAAAATTAAAAAATTTATCTCCAAAAATTATATATTTCAGAAACTATGCTTCAGAATAAGCTGAAATTCCGCACATAACTTCGAGCCACCATATTACAATCGAGTACCGAATTTCAGTTAGTTCGACTTCGTATGAGGCGTGAATAAACAATTAAACATGTGCGCAAAAACGTCAGTGCCTTTTTCGGAATATTTGCGGACAAAAGTGAGATTAACTCAACTCGAAGTGATTTAACTTATATTCACCATTTACCCGGACACATCTGAAATGTCTTCCTCATCTCGGAAACCGTGAAATAAAATTTCAGGTTGTTTAGTGGAGCCTGTACAATGCTCTGGAGATATAGTGAGCCAGCAAGTGCTATTATCTTGCCGTTACATAATTCAGAGCCGCTAACTATCAACGTGGGATAACTTGTGTTTCACCCCTTCATCGTGCATCCCATTCGTCGTTTTTGGCACAGCGACATCACCACGAAACGAGATAGCTAACGCTCAGCGGAAGAAATTGGGCTGATATTTTTCGGCAACCATTTGGAATGAAGATAATGAGGGGAGGTTTGTGCGTAAGCACGGTAGGAAATTTTGACGTGTTAATTAAAGGGTTCAGAGTTTAATTTTCACCTCCGTCAAGTTGAACAATACTCATTGTTATTTTTCATTAGTCGTGTGTCAAAATTGCGAAGAAAATGTTCATCCAGCATACTGTATATTATTTTCATAGCATTTTTACATTTTATACCAACCAAAGAACACATATGACATTTTGCCTCATTATTATCATAAATAACCTTTTTGCGCCTATGTTCTGGGGAACATTGCATTATCATTTTGCCCTAATGTATGTAATTTTCGATTTTTTTGACGAAAATGGTCTCAAACGATTGGGTTCGACTCCCTGATGCAGAATTCGTGGTCAAATTTCATTCAGTCCGGTCGTCCGTGCCACGATAAATTGAGAACAGAAAGAGATAGCGATTTTTCAGTGTAGGTGGCGCATTCCAAACGACGGACAAGTTCGTTAATGGGCATAATCAGCCCAATGGTTTCCGAGTAATAATTTTGTTGTCAACCCACACAGGTCCGATCGAATTGAAACTTGGTGAGTAGTTGTAGAATATAAACCTAAGGACGTTCGTGAAATTTTGAGAGAATCGTATCACTAGAAAATGTTTAAAAAATTATCAAAAAATATTATGGCGAGAACCCGACATCCAAAAAGGAGACAACCATGGGTAACCACTGGATTGATTAGGTCTATTCATACGAGAGATGTATTGTATCAGAGATTTCTCCAACTTAAAACTATTGATAGCAAACAGGAATATGCTAAATACCGTAATAAACTGAACAATCTCTTGAGGAAAGTGAAGTTCTCCTATTACAAAAAAAGAATAGACGATGCAAATGGTGACAGTAGGAAAACTTGGGCTGTCTTTAGGGAAATCTCAAATGATGCCATTCCATCAAAAATGAATCTAAATCAAATCGTGATAAGAGGCGAAGAGTTAACTGATAGGAAAAGGATTGCTGATGCAATGAACATATTTTTTACGGATGTTGGTGAATCATTGGCTTCGGAGATTCCTAAGGATCCTTGTAATATCAAATTCAGGCTGAAGTCATACAGCAACTCCATATACTTGGAGCCGGCAAGTGTTGAAGAGATGACCTGCTTAATAACATCTTTGAAAGGTCGGAGGGCGCCAGGCTACGACATGATCACTACCGAATTGATCAAAATTATTGCGCCTTACATAGTTGAACCCTTCGTTAATCTGGTTAATTCTTGTTTGTCGGTTGGTTTGGTTCCTTCCTGCTTCAAGACGGCTCTGATCACGCCATTGTACAAGGGAGGTGAAAAAAGCGACCCAGGTAGTTACAGACCCATCTCTGTGATGTCTGTGTTCTCTAAATTATTCGAAAAAGTGGTTTACACTAGACTGATGAAATACTTGGATAGATTTGGGATTCTTTCTGAGAACCAGTTCGGTTTCAGACGAGGGAAGTCTACTGCGGATGCAATCAGCGTCCTAATGGAGGGTATTCATGAGACTGTTGACAGAAATAAAAAAATCCTTTGTGTTTTCGTTGATTTAAAGAAAGCATTCGATACTGTTAGCCATGACATCCTTCTGAGCAAATTGTACGATGTAGGGATTAGAGGTGCCGCTTATGATTTGTTTGCAAGCTATTTAAGGAACAGAATTCAGAGAACAAAGATAGATGACGCCCTAAGCGATGACACAACTATTAAATTTGGTGTGCCCCAGGGAACAGTGTTGGGACCCGTTCTCTTCCTTATATATATTAATGATTTGCTCAAACTAAATATCTCCGCTAGGATGATATCATTTGCTGATGATACTTGTTTTGTCTTCGAGCATGACTCCTGGGCGAGTGTCAGGGCTGTCGCTACACACGAACTGAAGCTTGTGAAGAGATGGTTCGATCATAATCTCCTTTCGGTCAACATGACCAAGACAACCTTTCTGCCAGTTTCGTTGTATGCCGATCAATTGCCGGACTACGATGGATTGTATTTTGGGGATACAGAGATAAAATCGACCAAATCCTGCAGATATCTGGGTGTTTTCGTTGACTGTCATCTGAGATGGGATATACAGTGTGCTGAGTTGAATAAAAAACTACGTAAAATATTGTATAAAATACGCATTGCGCGAGAGATATTACCCATGAGTCAACGTTACTCCGTTTACTATGCGTTGGTACAGTCTGTTCTTCAGTACGGTGTAGGCGCATGGGGTGGCCTATTGAATAAGTATTATCTGTCTATTGAGAGGGCCCAGAAACGACTATTGAAGGTACTTTTCATGAAGCCAGCGTTTTTTCTTTCTGAGGAACTATATTCGGATCTGGGGATAATGGATGTCAGACAGCTGTATGTCAGGAGTTTGATCACTTCTGTGCCTAAATATCGTCATAGGCTGGATTTCCTCTGCTCTGTCCATAATACACGTCAGACTAACAGAGGGATGGTGAGGGGATACAGGATGACTAAGGAAAAGCTAAGATCCTCTTCTCTGTACAGATTACCACAGGTTTATAATGTCATGCCCTCCTGCCTGAGGTCTCCACAAAGCTCTCATTCTCTGAGGAGAAATGCCACTTACTGGTTGCTAAATGTCTTCGGAAGGCAATCTACTCGAGCAATGTTCCACAGCTCATCGATGACGACTCATGCTACTAATTTTTAGTACCTACTTTTTTTTTGTTCACATTACTGGCTTTATAAGTTATATTGTTTTTATTGGACATATAATGTCAGCCTTTACTGTTTTGTTCTTTTATTGCCCTTTCGGTTATTGGGATTCATGCTGAACATTTTTGATCATTTGGTTTGTAAATTGATGTGGATATGTAGACTATGTTGTGTTGGGCGGACTCAAATACAAGCTCTTAAATGGGCTTTCTTGAGTTCTTTCCAGCATTATGCGAAGATTCTCTACTACTGTGTATATAAATGGGATGAATAAAGATTATTATTATTATTATTATTATTATTTATGTCACGATAACGCGAACACCTGCGAACGGAAAGAGATAGCGACTTGAAATTTTCGGCTAAGGTTGTGCATCTAAATGGGACATTTGAGTTTATAGGCATAATCAGCCAAACGGTTTTGGAGTTATACCCATCCGATCCAATTCAAACATGTTTATTAGTTGTAGAATACCAACGTGAAAATTTTGTGAGGTATCACTAGGAATTTTTATAAAAACCATTGGAAATCGTTGAAAAAAATTCTATATATCAGGAACTATTCGTCCGACATCGCTGAAATTTTGGGAGAGTCTTCAGAACCTAACTCTACTGCCAAGTTCCAAGTTTGACCATGATCGGATCTATATTGTTGGAGATCCGAGCCTTCTTGTGTGAGTTCAGTATAGCTGGATGGGTGACCGTTTCCTCGATAACTTTCGAATGAAAGGATATAGTTACTTGCAATTTTCAGGGTAGGTTGCGCATCCGAATAAGATAGTAAGAGAATAAGTTCGTTTTTGGACATAATCGGTTTAACGGTTTCGAAGAAATACCCATGGAATATTATTTCCTCGATAACTCAAAAAAATTTAGACTCGATCGAATTGAACCTTGTTAACTTGTTGTAGAATATCGACATAAAGACGTGTGTAAAATGTTATGAGAACCGTACTCCTGGAAATTTAAAAAAACATTACGAAGAAAAAAATGGGTTCAAGCACTGACGTGAAGTCTGTAGCTTTTGCGCGTTTGTTCTATTGTGCATGGTAAATTCGATTAATAGTGTCCAATACAAGAGAATGGACAATAGTACATATGCTCAAAAGCACCCGACTTCACGTCGGTGCTTGAACCAATTTTTTTTTAGTTGACATAATTTCTATATTCACAGAGAAGAATTACACAATAACTTCAACCCATCTATTATGTACATAGAGGGTAAAAACACAGTCGAAAATTCAAGAAATCTAAAATAGAATTCCTGTAAAAAATTTAAATTATCTGAAATGTTAAGTAGGGTAAATTCAAAATATATACATATCAAAATTTGAAATATCTATAATCCAAATTTAAAACATCTAAATATGAGTCAATATAGAAAAAAATCAACAAATGGAAAAATTAAAATCCCTGTTATTCGATGAATTTTGGAGTAATTAAAACATTCTGGAATGAAGAAAAAATATGCAAGTTTCGGGTGGTTTAAATATCATCTTTAATGAAGGAAAGCGAAAAGTTTCAACAGGTGAAAACTGTCCTGAGTGGGGTCAACAAAAAAAAAAAACTGAATTCTTGCTGGATAAATCGGCGTATCAGACAATTTGTCAGTGAAGTATCAAATTTCATTAGTATGAACAAGATCCCTGCACCATTAAGCTCATGACAACATTGGAATAAATGAAATCAGTTGTTTCTCGTACCTACTTTTCAGATGTGAACGCTCGTTAAATATCTCATATGCTGGACTACGAGTTTATTAAAAGTGAAATCAAGTCCCAGGTAAACTAATGGTATCTCCAGCAATGTTGATTAAAATAAGTGTGAATTCTACACAACATTCATTACTCCGAACATATTCAATCGAATCGTTTCGTATTAATCTAGAAAAATATGCAGATCCCCGGTGTTTACACACTGCCATTGTAGATAGAGAAACGACGAATTCTGAAATAAAATCATTTCACGAGATACGTGGAGGTGCTTACGAATACCTGCGACGCCCACTGCTTTTCCTTCTGCTTCGATATTATATTTAACCATATGTGAATTTCTCGAATTATTTAGCCGATTTGGCTTTTGCAAAATGAACAAACGACTTCGAATAAAGCAATATGAGGGCGAAACAGTGGTGGATCTCGAAGAATATTCCCGAAAATTTCGATTTTTAGGGGGATACCCGACGTACCGGAACATATGGTGTTAGTTTTGATTTTTCCTAAGAATTTATTCATACGTACATATTTCGTAGTATAAATCAAGTACTAATGTTGATTTCATTCCGGTGAGAATGAATGCCGCCATATATCAAGAAGATTACTTGAAATAATTTGTTGTTCGGAAAATATTTGTTAACCCACTCGCGCAATTTTTATGACATGATCCCTTTTTGACTCCATTAAGTATTCAATTTATGCTCTGAAAGGAGACAGCAAGGCGCTAGCCCACAAAAAATTTAATACCGTTCCTCATGAATAATTCCATGCAGCATCCAACCACATTCAAAAAAATACTTCGGTTCTTTTTTTTCATACGGTCTTTAAATATCTCGAATATTTTATCGTGAACAAACAATTTTTTTTGCGTAGGTCCATATTGTTTTATTGACTATATCAAGATTCTTCGGAATTGAACAGAATTATTTTTCGAATCTGAATCTATCTATCTATCTTTAGTATTCTGGTTTCCTGAATATACGGACATCCAGCAAGAGTCAATTCGACTAAATAAAATTTTCTATACTACAATGTTTCGACTGTATGTTTCAAATTTGCGTTTTATTCATTATAATATGTATACAGGGTGATTCACGTAGACCGATCGTTAGAATATTTCAAGGAAAGACTCGAGATAAAAACTTGAAATTTCATAGTTAAGCTTAGTTAGGAGAGATGAATTCTTGGAAAAAATTTCAGATTCGTTCGACTTCCGGTTTCACCGGAAATAATACCAACCTTCGTTTTTTTTAATGTAATAGCCAGTTTTTTCATTGATAATCAGAATACCCATTGAATTCTACATTGTTTTAATGTATCACTTACATATTAATCTCAGAAAATTCGTGTGAAATCTGAAAAACCCTTTAAATTTTCTCAAATAGGGCTTCATTCCAATGTTAATAACTTATAGATTTTTGCATGAATATTCCTAATGTTCTAGCTTCTATCAGAAGATATACCAATGCTTATCATTCGTTAATTAACAATTCAATTGAATATTCAGACTGTTTCAATTTCAATGTCAAAAGTCAGTCATGACAAACACCTCAAAACTCATTTTTTTCAAATGAGAACCCATTTTTTTTATTGCTCAGCTGGAATCTACGTTAATAAAATTGTGTATTTTTATAATACATACTACAGCTTAACCTACCGAATATCTCGGGAAATAAGTATTTTAGAGCAGTAGTATTTCTTACACTTATACACTATTTCATAACGTAGATTCCAGCTGACCAATAAAAAATTGGTTCAAGCCCTGTGGACAGGAGCTATTGGGCGCATGTTCATCTTCCTTGTGGCCCGTACTGACCAGTAAAGAAAAAAAGCAGTATCATGTTGAATACCTTAATATTATTCTGGAACACAAATTTTCCATTACAATAATCTTCATCTAGCTTCTATTTAGTATCAATTCCTGTAGAACGTGATCATAATAAGTGTTTTCCATATAATAAAATGTGTTTGAACTTGGTATGTAGGAAATCTGACATCAATTATTGGAATTAATTGATTTGACAAACAGCCGTCAAATGAGGTAAATAGATTTTTGTGACGATTTTCTGTGACCATAAAAAAAATTAAGCATTTCATTATTGCATTTCTTGAAATAGGTACCTTTTCAAGTCGATATACATCGTCCTTCTTTCGACGTCTAAACTATGACTTGATTCTTTATGTTTATGTCTTTGAATTTGTTTTCGGTGGAATTCAAAGAGTTCATAGAATAATCGATGAAAATACTGAGAGAGACCCAGGAAATTTGACACATTTTGTCTTATATCTCCAGAAATTGAAATCGTATAGAGCCAAAATTTTGCACAATGTTGCAAAATACTACAATTGACGTTAGTACAAGTTTTTGTTGCAATCTGATGAATAGTTCACGAAAAAAAAATTTTTTTTTCGAAAAAATCAAAAGAAATATTTTTTAAAAAATTACCAACATTTCGATCATAACAGAATTTTGCCAAAAGTTGCGCGTTTATATCCTCGAACTGACTACCAAGTTTCGATTCAACATCTTCTTTAGTTCCTGAAATATCAGGGAAATAACCTCAAAATTTTAAATGTCTATAACTCCTAAACCGTCCGGCCGATTTTGCCCGTTAACGAACTTAACCGTCGTATTTTGATCAGAAACCTACCCTGAAAGTTTGAAGTCGATAGGACCTTCGGTGCTCCTGTTATCGTGCCTACGGCCGGAAGTACGGCACCCAAAAATCTGACACCGGATTCGTAATCAGGGAGTCCGAATTAGTCTATTAGCCAATTTTCAGCTCGAAATTCGAAAATTACAGACATTTGGACGAAATGATAGGACGATGTTCCCCTAGAACATACGCCCAAAAAATGGGTTCTCATTTGAAAAAAATGAGTTTCGAGGTTTTTGTCACGACTGACTTTGACATTGGAATAGAAACACCCTGTATGCTAAATTGAATGTTCAATTAACGAAGGAGAACCATTGGTATGTCTTCTGATAGACGCTAGAAAATTAGGGTTTTTCCCGCAATAATCTAGAAGTTATTAACATCAGAATGCCCTATTGCCCTATTTGAGAAAATTTAAAGGGTTTTTTCAGATTTTCTGAGAATAATATGTAAGTGACACTTTAAAACAATGTCAATTGTCAATTCCAATTCGGCAATTTGCAAGATTATTTTCTGTGTTCAACTTGTATTTTGTTGGACAGAGAAAACAATTTTACGAAGTATTCATTCTTGAAAAACACTTTTTTCATTCACCATTTTCAGATTCGGCTCAGGTAAAAAGTTACAAGCATCTAAAGATTTCACAATGTGCTAATACACTCCTGCATATAAATCATCTATGATATTAAAGATACGTTAACGTTGTTTGCAGGGGCGGGATTCCAACGCCCGGTGGAGGATCAATTAATGTAGTGAAATTTCTGGAGTTTCTGATTTTATAACATTTAATGAGAAATATCTCAAAAAAAATCTCGAGGAGAAATGATAAGGAATAATTTAATTTTCTAAAACAATTGAATATTCTTGAAATGACTCAAGAAGAATGGTATCTGCATAATTTATGCTAATTTCGTTTATTTTTATAAATCCACGAGTCTTAAACTAGGAAATCAGTGAAATTAGAAAAAAAACAATATTTGGAGAATATGTATCATAATTATAGGAAACTTCACACCAAAATTAATTTTATTCGGAAGAAAATGTCAAAGCTACAAAATAAATAAAAACTGATTTTATCGAAATTTCAACAGCCTGTATCTTTTTACCTGTACTGAATTTGCGAAAATTTTAAATGAAGTAAGTATTTCATTTGATGATTAGAAACTATGGTTAAAATCAATGTAGCACTCAAGACTGTATGCAATAATAATTTTCTAAAAAAAATGTTCGGAAATAGGATAAATCCCGAAAGATATATGCCAACAAAATATTATCATATCTTGGGCAACTTAAGCCAAGTTGTGTTTCTTCACAATTGATTAATCATTCATTATTATTATCCTCCAAACGCAATCCTGATAAGGGTCTATCCAACATTCCTCCGTGTACTACCTGTATAGCAGCAACCTTTCAGTAGAACGAGATCGAACACGCGCAGTTTCACTTTCCAAACCGAAAATGTTTTCAATTCAATAGCATCAGAAACATCCATTCGAAATCCATACAGAATTTTTCTATTGAAAAAAGTTCCGCTGAAATCCCATATTTAATTGGCAATCCATTTCTCCGGCTACGAAGACGCTTGCACATTTGTAAGAAATGTCATAAAGGAAGAAGAGGAAATAGAAGGATGGGAAAATTACATCCTACATGACTGAACAAATGCTCTTCTTCCTTCTTCTATCAAAGACATTGATAACATAAATAAGAGCGGAACTTCGCGAAAGAACATTTCACATTGTTTGCAGGTGTCGAAATTTACATTTAATAACGTTATCGATTTTGGAACGTTGTTCTGCTTCATCTCGGTTGCCAGTGGTGTACGTGACATACTGCATCTACCACCCCAGACTAAATTATTAGGGAACGGGCTCTTGAAACTATTCAACCAGAGATAGTGCCTTTTTGGCGCGCTTGTATCCCTGAACCTATCGATTTGCCCAAATGTCTGCAATTTCTGAATTTTCGGTCGAAAATGGTCTCAAACATTCAACTAATGAGGAATCCGAGGTCAAACTTAATGCGATTATAATGGCGCACAATTTTAAACTTCGCAATTGCCGAATGAAATTTTTTTTGGAATGCTAATGGCATTTACTTCATGAAAATCCATAGCAAATCGAATAAAACATGGTAGATCGATTAACATGTTTTTATTGATTGATTCTTCGAAACTGTGAGCCTTTTGAGACAATATTATACTGTATAAGCTGGTCTGAAGATGTCGCAGCGGCTACGAAACACACAACACAACGAACAGAGTGTTTATCAATTTGCCCAAATATCTGTAATTTTCGAATTTTTGGCTGTGACTCGTCTTAAACGATTTGGTTCGACTCACTGATCAAGAATCCGTGGTCAGAATTTATGCTGTCCGGACGGTGCGACCGTAGACACGATAACTCTCGAACGGAATGAGCTAGACAGTTGAAATTTTCAGAGTTTGTTTGGGAGATAAATATCTCGGTTAAGTTCGATATTGGGAAAAATTGTAACGAAAAAAAAATTTTTTTTCACGTTACAACTCTTGGATTCAATATTTTTAAAGATGCAGTTCCATCATAAGAATCCATTGATGTAATTTTCAACTCCTACTTCTACTTCGTACTTCTATATAGAAGTACGATGATAACATATATATGTTGTCACAGAATGCGAATTCTATGTGTCTGTGTTGTATCTGTGTTCACTGTTCATTCATGTCATCTTATCTACCTATAAGAGACGTCATATTTATTGGCGCTCTTGTTTCTGTTCTAGTTTGTTTATATAATTCGTAATTTGAAATGATTTTGCATGAGAGAACAAGGTTCCGCATCTTGAATTTGTGAATATATACAAGTTTTGATACCAAAAATAATTTAGACTTTTTGAATATTGAATTATTTATGTGCCAATATTGGGGATGATGTCTCAGAAGATTTAGAATTGGATCATCAATTTTCATAAAAATAGTATACAGGGTCCACTTCTTACGAGCATGTTCTAGGGAATTTATTGCCGGAAATTTTATGATTTGAGTCGACTCAGTGATAAAGAATTCGATTATGTCCGGCCATCTGTTAAAACGATAACTTTCCTACGGAAAGAGATACCAACTTACAATTTTCAGGGTAGGTTGCGCCTCCAAATTCGATAGTTAAATTCGTTAATGGGCATAATAGGCCCAACGGTTTTAAAGTTATACTCATGTATAAATTTAAAAAAAAATGTTGATCAAACATTTTATATTTCAGAAACTATCAGTCAAACATCTTAAATTTGTGAATATATACAAAAATGTTTTGATACCAAAAATAATATTGACTTGTTGCATATTGAATAATTTATGTGCAAATATTGGGGATGATGTTTGCTTAATGATGTAGTTTATGAAGGCAATAGGAAAGAACAACATAATGGAATCATCAAAAGAAATTACTGTTCGTTGACCAATGAGGTTAATATTACCTTTTACTTCCTTAAGTAGTGTGACATGTTCTTATATACAGTATTTTCATAATGTTTCTAGCAAAAAAATACTGAATTATTGTTCAATGAATGTGTTAGTGGTATGAACTATTAAATTATGAAAAGAGGATTGTATTTCGTTAATATATTTCAAACTATTAAAATAATTTGTTCGTCAGCGTATACCTATTCAGATATGAGGAATGAATGGACAATCTGCTATGATTGTCTCCAGCCTTGCTCTAGACATCTCGATGATACTTCCCTTAGGTATTTCTAGTTGTGAAAACTATGCACCGAGTGGACCCATTCCACGAGGTTAAATCATTGTAGATTGCTCATTTAATCTTAATAAATAAACCATTATTTGAATTTAATTTCCTTTATGGTGCAGTTCTATCATAAGAATCCATTGATATCATTCCCAACTCTGAGAAACCAATACTTTCCGAGATATGCTTTGTCAAAATTGAAGAAGAGCGCCAAAGCTCCAGCCACAGAGCTTTCTCCCATTTTAAATGTCTTTTTAATATCCAGTGATATCATCTTTGTCCATTATGAAATACGAATAATTAATATTGGAAATTTAATATAGAGTGTCTTGTGAAAGCCCGGATTAAAAAGTTGGACACTATCTAAAAACGAGGGGAAACGAGGAGGAAATTATCCTTCACCGAGATGACAAAAATCTGTAATGATAGGAATCAAAAAAAACTAAAAATTAAAAATTACAAAAAATCTGATTGCTGCAAAAATTATTCCCTGAAAGGGGTGAAACAAGCTTAAGAACGTTTCGGAATGTGGCTCGTACAAACATTCCAAAAACATAACCCTCCTTCCTTCGGGTAAAAACCAATTAATTCCTTAGAACGAACAAATTAGACCTGAAATACTAGTATTGATAAGATGCATTCAGAAAGAACCATTAAATTCCATATCACATGAATAACATTTCGAAGTGGTAACAACAATGACCAAAGAAAAATATTATAAAATTTGTTAGGGTACTCTACAGTGGATTAGCAGAAATTTCAATCCAATAAAATACTCGTTGTTTTCGTGTTGGAACAAAAACAAAGCTGTTCATTCTTCGGTACCTTCTGCTTGTCTTCAACATTATTCCTTAACATGAAATCTGTTCCTAATTATTCCTTTACTTATATTGAGCTGTCCATTAGTGCAGTGTTTACGTTCTGTTTGCCGATGACCAACGAAATACTTGAGTAAATAAAGTCATTCAGATAACTATACTTTGGACAGACCAATATACTTGAGTAATCCGTTTGCAGCAAGTGAGATATCGAATCAACGACATTTTTTCAATGGAAACATTTCTTAGTGGTATGAAGAAGTAAGAAGTGAATAGACAGAAATAACTATCGATCGATTAGATGCATGTAATGGAAATGTTCTTGCGATCTCTGTTATATTTTTTTTAGTGCACATAAGTACTCTGTAATATATTTCCATTGCCCCGTGCATAACTCAGAAGAAATAAATAATTATATCTTTTTCGAGGATTATCGTTTTCGAAAATGACCTATTTATTACCTCGATTATTTTGGTAGAAAACTTGCCAGTCGGGCTGGGTGTTTGGTACTAACGATAACTTTCGAAAATAACTCAAGTAATGGTCGCACATTGGTCAAAATTCTCCTGTAATTCATTGAATTATTAAGTGCGAACTCCATTGAACATCTTTTGTCAAAGAGTATACGTATAAACATTGTTAATGATTTTTTGCAATACCAATGACATTAAGAAAGAAATGTTGAAAAAAAAGGGGGAAAGCCCTGTGTCAGGAGCTTTGGCGCTCCTGTTCAATTTTTGACAAACCATATATCCGAAAGTATTGGTATCTCAGAGTTGGGAATGATATCAATGGATTCTTGTAATAGAACTCCACCATAGCAGAAATTAAATTCAAGTATTAGTTTATTTATCAAGAATGAATGAGCTATCTGTAATGATTTAACCTCGCGGAATGGGTTGTTGCAACTTACACTCGGTGCATAGTTTTCACAACTCGAAATATCTAAGGAAATTATCATCGAGATGTCTAGAGCAAGGCTGGTGACAGTCATAGCAGATTGCCCATTTACTCCTGATATTTGAATAGGTATAGGCTGACGAACAAATTATTTTAATAGTTCAAAATATATTAATAATACCACTAACACATTCATTCTGTATTATGAATTTTAACTCAAGAAAGAATATTTGATACACAAATGTAGATCCATATTTCAGCATTTTTTTGCTAGCAACATTATGAAATTACTGTATATAGGAACATGTCTCACTACTTAAAAAGTAAAAGGTAATATTAACCTCGGTGGTCAACCAACAGTAATTTCTTTTGATGATTCCATTATGTTGTTCTTTCCTATTGCCTTCATAAACTACATCATTAAGCAAACATCATCCCCAATATTTGCATATAAATTATTCAATATGCAACAAAACAATATTATTTTTGGTATCTGAACGGTCTTGTATATATTCACAAATTCAAGATTTTTTCCAATACAAAATTTTTTCATAGTACGAATTATACAAACAAATCAAATGACAGGAATGAACACTGAACACAGATAGAACACAGACAGATATAACTCGTATTCTGTGAAATTATAGAAGTACGATGTATTATTGAAATTTCGAAACATCATATCTCCGAAAGTATTAGCTTGTTAGAGTTGAAAATGACATCAATGTATTCTTATGATGGACCTGTATCATAAAAAAAAATTGAATTTGAAATTTGTTATGTAAAAAAAAAATGTTTTCCTTACTACGAAACCATAGGACCGATTCAGCCCAATAAGGAACTTAGCCGATATATTCATCTCTCAAACCTACTCTGAAAACTTCAACTGTGTAGCTCATTCCATTCGAGAGTTATCGTGCCTAAGGCCGGCCGGACCAGCCGGCCGTAGTTTTTGCCACTTTACGGCAATCCGATCAATACAAAACTTCGCATGCATATAAAGGTCATAATTCTACAATTTGATGCAGAATTTCAGATAGATCAAGGGATTGGTTTCGGGAATGTTCATAAAAAAGGTTTTTACTAAAACTGACCATAACTCCGAAACCGCTGGGTGGATTTTGCCCGTTAACGATCTCGTCCGAGATATTTAGGCTCCAAATCTACTCTGCAAATTTCAATCCTCTGACTCCTTTCGTTCGAGAGTTATCGTGCCGACGGCCAGCCGGACCGGCTGGACAGAATTAATTTCGACCACGGATTCTTGATCGGTGAGTCGAACCAAATCGACCATTTTCATAAAAGAATTCGAAACAGACATTTGGGCGAATAGATAAACACTCTGTTTCAAGAAACAAGAGCGCCAAAAAACACAATTACAACTCTATTCGTAATTATTTTTCGATAGTGTTCTTTGTAATTTTCCAATTCCAACGGACTATATGCCATTTTTGCTAATGAAGCACTGACGTGAAGTCAGGAGCTTTTGCGCGCATGAAGTTGAGCATGAATAAAGGAAGTATCAACACGTGAAAAAATTCATTGGGCATCGACTGAATTCAAGTTTTAAAATGAAATAATTCCAAAAATACGAAGCTGATAGAACTGAAATTCGGTTATCTATTTTAAAATAGCTGCTTGTAGGTTTGTGCGAAATTTTTTTTATTTATACATGAGTAACTCTGAAATCGCTCGGCCTATTATGCCCATTAACGAATTTAACCATCACATTTGGAGGCGCAACCTACCGTGAAAATTTTAAGTTGGTATCTCTTTCCGTTAGAAAGTTAGCGTTGCAACAGAGGGCCGGGCATAATCAATTTTGACCTCGAATTCTTCATCACTGAGTCGACTCAAATCATAGAATTTCCGGCAATAAATTCCCTAGAACATGCGCGTAAGATGTGGACCCTGTATACTATTTTTATGAATATTTTGAATTCAATTTTTTTAAGATGCAGTTTCACCATAAGAATCCATTGTTAGCATGTTCAACTCTAAGAAGCTAATACTTTCGGAGATTTCAAAGTTTCAATAATACATCGTAAGTTCTATGTATTCACAGAATGTGAACACAGAATCTGCCTATGTTCACTATTCATAAATGTCATCTTTTCTAGCTATAAGAGATTGTCAATTCGTAGTTTGAAAATATTTTCTCTTGGATAGCAAGTATTCGATTTTTGAATTTGTGAATATATACAAGACTGTTTTGATGTACTTTTTGGAGGCAATAGGAAAGAAGAACATAATGGAATCATCAAATGAAATTACTGTTCGTTGACCACTGAGGTTAGTATTACCTTATACTTCCTTAAGTAGTGGGACATGTTTCTATATACAGTATTGTCATAATGTGGCTAGTCAAAAAATACTGAAATATGGATCTATATTAGTGTATCAAACATTTTTTCTTGAGTTGAGGTTCATAATACAGATAAGAATGTGTTAGTAGTATGAAATATTAAATTTTGAATTATGAAAAGACGATAGTATGTTATTAATATATTTTGAACTATTAAAATAATTTGTTCGTAATCCACTACCTACTCGAATTTCATGAATAAATGGACTATCTGCTATGACTGTCACCAGCCTTGCTCTAGACATTTCGATGATACTTTCCTTAGGTATTTCGAGTTGTGAAAACTATGCACCGAGTGTAAGTTGCAACAACCCATTCCAAGAGGTTGAATCATTGCAGATTGCTCATTTAATCTTGATAAATAAATTTAATGACAATTTTTTAATCATTGAAGCATTGAAGCATTGTAGATTGCTCTTTTTTTTATAAATATAATTTTTGAAGCTATTTTTTCAAACGACACTTTTTTCAAATTTAATTCCTTTCATGATGCAGTTCTATCATAGGAATCCATTGATATAATTCCCAACTCTGAGAAACCAATACTTTCGGAGATATGATTTGTCTGTTTGAACAAGAACGCCAAAAAGCTCCTGTCCACAGGGCTTGAACCAATTTTGTTTTATACTTCTTCAGTTTCGTTTCGAATCCACCCCACGTTGCAACCCACAAAAAACCCGAATGTCAAATCGTACAATCTTCCTGGTAATTTCTATTTTGGACACCTCATAATGCATCATTCTCATAATTTATGTGGAGGATATTATATCGTCATCATCTACCAGCTGACTCCAACCACTTACCTACTTGTAGAAGGAACAAATAGCTCTTGGGGTTTTATTGAAAAGTCAGTCATCTATCATTTATAGGTATAGATGGAAATCAATTTACATATGTGTATCAGAGGCACAGGAATGCAGATGGGGCACTGGTGGTTAAAATTATATGTACACTCACGAATGAAAATACTTACGACATAAATTAACACATTCGTTAGTTCTTGTAAGAATTCGAATACGGAGTGTTTCAAACAAACGCGGCCCAATTGCTAGGATAGTTAGAACACTAAAAATTGGTTCAAGCCCTGTGGACAGGAGCTTTGGCGCTCTTGTTCAAACTTTGACAAATCATATCTCCGAAATTATTGGTCTCTGGGATCTCTTACGATAGAACTACATAATGAAAGAAATGAAATTCAAACAGACCGATTCTGCCAATAACGAACATATCCGAGATATTCATTCCTCAAGTCTGCTCTGAAAATTATATTATATCAATCAAAACTTAGGTAATATTGCAGTTTTCTTTTTACCGGAGATATTCTGAATCCAATTTTATTATGTTTCTTACCAAATAATATATTTCCATAATCATATGGATTATTCACGGGCATTATATTATCACCTTGAAACTATAATATCATATCATCCTCATAATTCTACGATTTTATTATTATTATTATTGATAAGGGGGTTACGTTGCACCGCGACCTTGAGATCTATTGTGCCCCCCAACAGAGCTGTTCTCACCATTACGATAATTCTACGATAGCTGAGGTTATTTCATTGGTCATTTTGCATTCAATCATACTTTGTTTTATAGAACAGGAGGTTTATTTTATATGAAGAATAAGGAACCAGAAATAATTTTTACATTTATCTCTCATAGGAAAATCAGATGATAAGTAAAATCACAGATCATATAATAATTCATAGATTGAAAAATTAAGTACAGCACTCTGTGAAAAGATCGAAGTACGGTTCATTATCTAATTTCGAAAAATCATATCTCCGTAAGTATTAGCTTGTTAGAGTTGAAAATGATAAGAATGGATTTTTATGATGAAACCGCATCTTAAAAAAAAATAATTTGAAATTTGTAATGTAAAAAATTTTTTTTTCGTTACTCTGAAACCAACACGGACAGAATCGATTTTGCCCATTAACGAACTTAACCGAGATACTTATCTCCCAAACCTACTCTAAAAATTTCTACTGCATGGCTCATTCTGTTCGAGAGTTATTGTAGAAACAAAATTTGAAAAATTTTTAGATTTTTTTTACACTTTACGGCAACCCGATCGATACAAAACTTCGCATGCATATAAAGGTCATTATTCTACAATTTGATGCTAAATTTTAGATAGATCAAGTGATCGGTTTCGGAAATATTCATAAAAAATGGTTTTACTAAAAACGGCCATAACTCCGAAACCGCTCAGTGGATTCCGCCCGCTAACAAACTAGTCCGAGATATTTACGCTCCAAACCTACCCTGCAAATTTCAATCCTCTGACTCCTTTCGTTCGAGAGTTATCGTGGTAACGGCTGGACGGACGGCCGGACAGAATCGATTTCGACCACGGATTCTTGATCAGTGAGTCGAACCAAATCGTTTAAGACCATGTAACAAGCGCCCTCTATGAGAGCCAGATATAAAAAAATCAAGAGATGTGTCAGGTTTCAAACATATTTTCATTACATGTTGTCAGTAGTTCAGACATGGTCGAAAAAGAGTAAGTAAATTCTTAGGGGAACCAAAATGTTTGCACAGTGATTCAGTATTCAATTCTCAAAGTCCAAAAATTAATACAGAAGTTCACAGTGGATACATTATGAGTAGACATCGGATTATATGCATTAACAAAGTGGCAAAATATGCATGCAAATATGCACTAAAACGGGGTAAAATATGCACAAAATATGCACTGAAAAATGCACCTATTTCCATTAAGTCTTTGGTTTATTCTTATAATCGATAATTATAATTTTTGTGGCAGGGCACAATTAGACATTTCTCCAAGTTTTCTATAGAAAACTTGATACGTTTGTCAATTAATAATATAATATAATATAATATTAATTTATAGGCCGAAAATTACCTCTCTACATCCACTGACGTTACTGGACAAAATTTGAATTTTGGCGTCATTTCTGAAGTTATCTCTGGTGGCAAGGTTTGACTAGTGCCATTGATACAATATGCATTGATCTTCTTGATTGCCTCGAGACCCGGGATCTTATACAGAAGGGCATTTAATTTTCCACGGACCTTTTTTGACAGAGAGGTCTGTTCGATCAGTTTTTCTAAAATTTTCATGGATTTGAACAGAGTAAGGTTTTTGGTTTCCAATCTCTTTATGGCTTCGGGTATGTGGCGATCAATGTAATGCGTGATCATTACGGCTTACTACCGAAATATGCACTATTGACAAGAAAGTAACAAAATATGCAATAAAGTCTTAAATATCGCGTTATATGCATTGGCATATGCAAATATGCAACTGCATATAATTCGATGTCTAATTATGAGTGAATGAATCCGCCTAGTGGTTTTGGAGCCATAATAAAATTCGGAATCTCAGAAAATCTCTGTCAGATATCACTGAAATTTTGTGAAAGCCTCCAAAATCTTATTCTACAGCTAAGTTCTACATTCAAATTCTCCAGATCATTACAATTTTTTACCGATTGACTACGAAAAAATTCGGTATGAAACTTCTCAAATGTCAGTGTCAGAGGACTCTGGAAAACAGTTATTATCTTAAATTTTGTTGTAATTTCCTCAATATCTGAAAATATACGTTTCCGATCCAATTAAAACATGGTAATTGCTTGTAAAATGCCAACGCGCTAATTTTAGCAAAATTTCGTTAATATCGTATCACTAAAAAAAAATTTAAAAATGTTTTCCTTCAAAAATTTTGTATTTCAGAAACCTTCGAGCCACCATTTTACAATCGAGTACCGAATATCAGTTCGATCGACTTCGTATGAGGCGTGAATATCCAATGGAACATGCGCGCAAAAGCTCCCGACCTCACGTCAGTGCTTTTTAAGAATTCTTCTTGTGGGCAGGAACAAATTTTGTCAACAAAATACTTCGGAAATTTCCCAACTGAAAGCTACAAAATGTTGGTGTTATCGTACGATTGTAAATGTCAATCCTATCAAGGAGAACTGTGAACATAAAACATTCTTAATTACCCGGAGATGAAAGCCTTTTCACAGGTAATAGCCGGTGAATCTGAGGATGCAAGAACCGAAGGGTTGAAGGTACAGCCGTCCAGCATGTAGGTTTTATCTATTCGACCATCCCATGACTCGGTAATTTAGGGTCGTAACCCTTCTCCCTACCCAGATATATTTGACATTTATAACCGATTTCGAGTGATTCCTATGACAATGACCATTCTTTTCCATTTTCTTCATTTACATACAATTTACGATGACAAAACGGTACGAGGTGGTACAAAAGTCCCACCTTCGAATGTAATGTGTAATAAAATCCAATATACAGCTGTAAATCCACAGGATGTCTAGTATATTACCAATTCCAAAATATTATTCGTGTACTTTCTCCGGCTTTAAACTCATTTTAATAGTTTATTTGTCACAAATTAGGTTATAAAAGCTTTATTGACTATAACATTGTCTAGAAGTGACCACACAAACTAAATGACGTAATTCATTTTGGAATAATCAGTTATCATCAGAGATACACTGCAAAGTTTCCCACAATACTTTTTATCTCCTTCACGAAATGTTTAAATTCTCTTTATTTTTTTCACCTTTTCTGATTTTTTTGCATTTTCAACTCCAAGTACGCAACTGAGCATCGGATATCAGCAAAAATGATGAAAAAATAAATAAATTATATCGTTTTTCATTCTGAATATACCAATTATCAAAAGAAATTATTTGGTTAGGCGGTCAGGGCAAAGCGAAGTGGAATACTTTTCCTTTAGCTCAAGCTTTCGAATATATATTGTCCCTTCTTCAGGAGCAGCTGCAATAATAAGAAGACATTTTTTTAAAGCAACATGTAAAAAACAAAGTTGTTATAATTTACGATGTGAAATTGTCGCTTGAAATTGATTAATAACTTCTCATATGAACAAGGTCAAACGTTGGTTTTTTGGAGCGGCAAATATTTCGACCTAATTTTCATGTAACTCCTAGAAGAAGCCAGTTATATAGTATTTGGGCTCTTTTTAGCGCGCTTGTTCCCCTGAATAGAGTGCCTATCAATTTGCCGAAATGTCTGTAATTATCGATTTTTGGCGAAAATGGTCTCAAGCGTTTAGTTTCCACCTACTGGCGAAGAATCTGAGCTCATCTTAATTCTATCCGTTCGTCCGTTGTCACGATTACTTCGAAATAAATGAGTTCCAGAGTTGAAATTTGCAGGGTGGGTTTGGAGTCCAAATGCGTTGGTTCAGTCCGTTAATGGGCAAATTCCTCCTAGTGGTTTCAGAGTTATAGCCATCTGAAATTTTGGTTTTCGAGAAACTCTCAAAATACTGATTTGATCGATTTGAAACTTGATAGTTTCTGTATCTTGGTTACTATCCGTCAAATGTCTCTGAAATTTTGCGAGAGCCTTCGAATTTGTTTTAACAGACAAGTTTTTCATTTGAACTCGGATTTATATTGCTGGAGATTGGTAAAATATCGAAATATTTTAACGATCAAAGTGGACCAGATTCCCGAATACAGTGGACCAGATATCACAAATGAAACAAATGTTCTGTGGTGAGAACTATCAGCCTCTATCTATGTGTTATGTGTTATAAGGTTAGTGTTCATGTCCATGTTATCAATTAATTACCTTTTTCCGCTTGAGAGGAAAATCCTTCCATAGGCATATCCTGAGATGGTCTGCTCTCTCAGAAGTGTGGGACTCCAGTTGTTCTTTGGTTATTCATTAAAAAACCTCTCACACATTCCTTGGAGTAGTTCTTCTTCCTGTCCTTACAGCGTCCCTTAATGAAAGAGATGAGCTGCAAGTGGCCTTCATGACTTGAAGTGATCTGAGCAACACTGCGCTAAATCCTCTGCCAGGGATTAAAAGGACGGACTAATCTTCAATTCGGTCACGTTGTTCGCTCTCATTCCGCCTAGGCACCTTATGATTAGTACAACCATCGTAACTTTATGCCTTGGATAAAGATCACCAGTTCGAACATTAAATCCTTGTATTTTATCTCTTCTGTTCTTCTTTCATCACATCACCACATTATTTGCGGCGGTGGAGGATAACAAAAAAATTCCTTGAGCTCTTTCTCAAGCTGGAATATATCTGGCTTTATGGCGTGGATCTGCCGAGTTGTTGGAATAGCATAGTTCCAGTAGATGAGAGCTCTATCATTTTCAACAACTGCTTCAATCTCTAAAGGCCCATATGGTAGCACTGGTTCATTATCTATATCATTAACCTCTCTCAGATGGAAGTAGAGAATTCGGAATGCCGCATTGTGTCGTTCCACATATCCTGATCGAACATGGACTCTGCAAGCAGACAGAATGCGCATAACAGTTTCCTGCTGACTGTGACATGCTCTGCACGTTGTTGGGGTGTCCACTCGCGTGATGTTTTTTTATACCATTTTGTATTTATCACTCCATCTTGACAAGCCATAACAAATCCCTCCGTTCCCGACTTGAGCTCAGCTGAGTTAAAAGAAGGTGAAGGATAATTCTTTCGACATGCCCTGTTCTTTCAAACTCCTGAAATATATGGGGTGCATGTTTTTACTCATGTGATCTTCGACTAGTGTCTTCAGTTGTGCCTGTCTGATCTCTTTGCCTGCTCTACTTTGCTCCGTTGGTGAGATAGGTGTTCCTGCCAGAACATGATCGATGGATATGCACGTCATGCTGACCTTCAAGGCTCTCTGACTTGCCCTAAATATGAAATCTCCTTGGTTCCTAATTTCATAATGAACTACCATTTTCAGAAGCGGGTCTTCACTTCTCAGTACCCTCATTGCCATTTCCAACGTTTGTTGATGGTGTTGGTATTCCAAACTTTTCAAACCTCTGACTCCCTGCGTTCGTGGGAGGCATATTCTTTGTATCAAACAGTTGGGATGCAGGCTACGATTCATGTTCATCAGTTTACGAGTGGATCTGTTTAGCTCGAGAATTTCATTCAATTAACATCATTACTCTATGGGTGAGAATAATAATGCTAAAACAATCAATACTAAATGCCGATTTTCAGTATTGTAGATTGTAGATTATATTTAAAATGAATAAGTTTAAATAACTTGAGACAATTTGATAAGTTGAAACTCAATAATGGAAGGATTCTAGAGCTTTGCTATTCCAATTTAGGAGATAATTAATATGGCACTATCCTAGCAGCTCTAGAAATAGATAATTAGTAAACTACAGATTTTGCTGAAGCCAGATTACTGGATGAAGAACTAAGTCACAAACAAAAAATAGTCAAAAGTTAAGTTTCAAGGCGAATAATAATAAATAATAAATTGTTTCCATTGTGGAAGTTTGGATCATTTTATTGGAAAATGACTTAAGAAGAAAGGTAGAGGAAGACCAGGATATAGAGATAGAAGATGGTTACAAATAGAGTAAACAGCAGTAGGCAAGGCCGATGAGAAGGAAACTGAGTTACTGTTGTTTACAGCACATTTATGTGAAATCGAAGAAATACAGTTGTTCACAGCACAATTATATGTTGTGGAAGGCAAATCATACTTTTTTTATTCGAGCGCAAGTTCTAACAATAGAATGAGATTTTTCTGCAATAGATATTCAATACCACGGTAGTTTAAACAATGAGGTATACAAGTATATTTTCCAGATAAGTGAGTAGGTTGCTTTAAGTTTAACAAAATTTGTAGCCTTTGGTAAGTTCAGGACCTGGATGGGTGATCAATCTCGCTATGAATTGAACGAACGCACCAATTGAGACTGACCTCACGTCGGCACTTTCGCAACTTTCTCCTCAATCAAAATGAAACCCTTTTGAATACATGGATTTCGTAAATTTTCATGAGACAGTAATAAACTGTTAAATTCAGGGCTTTGAACATCACCATCGGCCCCTGTACATGTCTGACGAGCCATCAGCGCCCTATGCATAAATTTAGTACGAAAAATCGTCCGTCCATGTAATTATTTATCGCGAATTCTGACAAGTTGCTAATAGAGGAACCTTGGATATTTCGAACCATAAATCATCGATATACCTTTACTAATCGACATACAGACGTTTTCAACGCCTCTACCTATTGGCAATGATTTAATTATCAAGTTATGGTTGCCACGTTTTTCGTCTGTACAAAACCAGTGTCACACCTTTATAGGAGGGATGATGGATCTTTTGTTGAGGACACTATATTGAACTGTGCAAGCAAAGTTCATGGCTCATCAGGGAAGAAACACGTTTCTGTCAAGAATAGATTTTTTGGTGAACCCTACCTTAACCACCACCTGAAGATATAACGAATTATGTCAACCCCCTATATTTTGTAATTATTCAGAAATCGTGGTACAATATTGGCCAAAAATTTGATCTTAACCTTTTTGCGCGACAAATTTCGAACGGAAAGAGATAGCAATTTGAAACTTTCGAGGGAAGGTTGTACAACCTAATGCGACATGTGAGTTCGTTAAAAGGCATAATCGGTCAAACGGTTTTGGAGTTATACCCATCTGAAATTTTGTTGTTATTTAATCAATAATTTAACATTAAATCAATCAATTCAATCATGAATTAATCAATGGTGATTTTTTTTTCTTATTCTTAGGAGTCTAAAATATAAAAAAAACATACGATCATGGTTCCTTAACGAAAAGCCGATTTTTAACGAAGGAAAGAAAATTAAAATCTTTTTTTTTAGCCTTTTTGAAATATGTCAATCACCAAAACTCGTCAGAAAATGTCTCTTATGCTCCTATAGACTCAGGAATTTTTTGAAGTGGTGGAACAATTTGAAAAAAATTAAAAACTCATTTTTTTCCTAAAATCCTGCTTTTTAACACACTTATATTTTTTTTCGTTTGAAAAAACAAGCAAAAATTTTTTCATTACTCATAATTCACACAATTACATTAGCGTCGTAATAAATGAAGACAGTGATGAAGACTAATCTAGTAATTGTTTCGATTATAATTTTTATTTTTGTTGTATCAAAACATTTTTCCAATTGTATAAAAAAATATAAAAATCGTCTCCAAGTGTCTGTTGAATCATTAGCCCTTTTACTTACTTTAGGTTCCTGATTTTTTATGTTTATCTTTGAAAAAGATGTATTTTTGATAAAAAAAAATTTCCTACGTATTTTTTCGAATAAAAAAACAAAAGTGTGTTGAAACGCAGGATTTTAGGAAAAAAATTAGTTTTTAATTTTTTTAACATTGTTCCACCGCTTCAAAAAATCCAAAAAAATTCCTGAGTCTAGAGGAGCATAAAAGACATGTTCTGACGAGTTTTGGTGATTGACATATTTCAAAAAGGCAAAAAAAAAAATTTTAATTTTCTTTCCTTCGTTAAAAATCGGCTTTTGGTTGAGGAACCATGATCGTATGTTTTTTTTTATCTTAGACTCCTAAGAATAAGAAAAAAAATCACCATTGATTAATTCCGAATTTTACTATAAAAATATAATCAAAATCTAAAAAACAGGTTTTTTTGAAAATCTCGAAAGACGTTTGAGTAGAAGGGCTAAAAATTGAGGTCAATTATTTTTATTCGATTTGAGTCAAAAAAGCCATGGGGGCAGATTTCCCATATTTATCCGGCTATGCCCTTTGTCATCAAGTGATTAGCTAGATCTCAATATCTCAAAAAGGTATATCCAAAGGAAATTTTCTCGTATTGTCAACCTTTCCAATAGATTCGTACCCTCCATATCCTTGAACAAGGATCTGATCGAGTCAATCGCGTCTTCCTAATCCTTCGGTTCCAGCAGTTTGTTAGCGAGTTTTGAAATTGGTTCTGTTCCCACAAGGACAGAAATGTAGTAATCCAAGTTCGAGCTGTCCAGAGTTCCGAATAATTCGCATAAGTGAGGTAACGAAGTTAATATGAAAATTAGCGAACAGTTTCCCGTTCCCGAATCTAATATCCAAGTAGTCGAAATAATTCCTCCTAGGGAAGTTGTAGAACCTCCCTCCTCCCCTTGGTCATTTTGTAACCTGCTACCTTACCGAATAATTAGTTTGAGTTGGAGTAGGGGGCTCCAACTGGCCACACTCTAGGACCTGTGTATTAACTCAAACATCTTGATTGCCGTATATAATTGGACAGGGCGAATCGAAATTTTGGAGTGGTCAAACTGAGTTCAAGTTAAATATTGAACGTTATGTAGAACGAAAATGGATAGAGACCTCAACTTTAAGCTATAAATCTAAGTGCCACCAACTGATTCATTCAAGTTGTATCAACACTGCCTTACACTTCTGTGGAACTTGATGAAGGTATCGCAAATTACTGGAAGTACGCGGTAATCAGAAATCGGATGAAACATTTTTAAAAGCACTCATGTGACGTCACGAGCTCGTTAATTTGATGATTATTGAATCTGTTTGAAAAATAGTCAGAGCAATTAGGCAATTTCTCTTAACATCTTGAGCAAGACTCTCTAAACCTCATCCCGATAATTGCCCTGCCGGCATAATTCTTAATAAAAAAAAATCGTTTAGCTTCTGATGCAATTCCCCAGAATATCAAGCCATTGCTCAGAAGTGACTGAAAGCTAGAAAAATACAATACTCTAAGAACCTCATGTTTGTCTATGTACATTCCTAAAAACTTCAAGTTTTGCTGAAACTTTTATTTTATTATCCTTAAATATAAATTATTTTGGGTAACTAACATAATAATAACAATATAACATAAACAAAATACATTTATTTTAGTAGCGTTCAATATCAGTCAACCGATTAAATAAATGTAGACAACACATCAGTGAACCAGTAGAACTACATAGCCAGCAGATCTACGTAACTGGTAGATCTACAAAGCCAGTTCATCTGCATAACTGGAGATCAGCATAGCCAGCACATCTACGTATCTGGTAGGCCAGCTGATTTACGTAATCAGTAGATTTACGAACCGGTAGATCTACATAGCCAGCACCTATGCGTAACTGGTAGGTCTACATAGCCGGCCGATCTATGTAACCGGTAGATCTACGTAACTGGAAGATCCACATAGCCCGCAGATCTACGTAATCGGTAGATGTGCATAGCCGATAAATCTAAATATCCTGTAATTCTACCAATCGATAAATCTACGACAAACCATTGTAGGCATCTGAAAAATGAGATATATTTTCGCATAAAATATAGCAACAATACGATGGATTATCACTTACTGCGTAATCTCAATATCTTATTCGTTCAGATGTCTCTTGTTTCGTTTGAAATTTCTTCGGAAACGGAATTGTTCCAAATAACTGGCAAAATATCATATGACTGGCAAAATATCATCTGTGTCCATTTGAACCTGAAAAAAAGGGGGAAAACCCTGAGGCAGGAGCTTTGGCGCTCTTGTTCATTGTTTTTTTTGACAAAACATATCTCCGAAAGTATTGGTTCCCCAGAGTTGGGAATTATATCAATGGATTCTTATGATCTAACTGCACCATAAAAGAAATTAAATTCAACTAAAAGTTTATTTATCAAGATTAAATGAGCAATCTGCAATGATTCAACCTCGTGGAATGGGTTGTTGCATAGTTTTCACAACTCAAAATACCTATGGAAAGTAGGGCTTCACGTGAGAGCGAGATTTTTCTCGTCTCGTCTCGCTCTCGTCTCGTCTCGCTCTCTTCTCGTCGCGTAAAAGCGAGACGAGACGAGACGAGACGTTCTCAAAAATATTATAGGCGATACGAGACCACATACAGCGCAACACGAGAGTCTCGTTTTTGGTCTCGTTAAATTTTTTGAATGAAGTTTTATATACGACTCGACTTTTTTCAACACCCACAGAAAGCAATTGAATATGAAGAGTTTCCACTATAATTACCAATATATATTGTCTATATTACGCATCGATCGTTCTAGAATTAAACGATTATTTAGAAGATTATTAATTCGCTATGACCTTGCGATAATTGAGATTATTTTTCAAGAAAAATAGAATACACAACCATAAAAGCGGATGCCATTATGAATTCAATACTTTTATTGCCCCTAAATCCCAATGCTTTGAAAATTTCGTCTCTATCTGAACATCTGGAGAAATTTATTCTCTTGTGCTCCTTGTAGTGAAGATGTGAACATTTATTGTATACATCGGTGGAACTACGTATAATAAAACTGGTACAGAAATGGAGCTATTCAATGTTTCGAAAAGTGTTATGAGGAATACGCCAAGAACACCCTCAATGATCTACCCACTGGGAAGGTATTCTTTGAAAACTATACCAAATTGTTCAATTCTATTAAAAAATGTATCGACATCGATAGCCTATTTAAAACATCAACAAAACTTTTGAAATATTGGAAAGCTGAGTTTGAAGAATATTTACTGTTAGAACGAGCAAATAGGAATCAAAATATTTTACAGTGGTGGAAAGTTCTTCCTACACTTTCTAAGATGGCCGATGATTTATTAAGGGCTACATCCGTACCTGTTAGAAGATTATTTTCCACAGCAGGTATGATGATGGCAAAAACACGTACATCATTGAAAAACTATGTGATGCAAGCGTGATTATGTTTGAATTCTTGTTCATCGAGTAATTTAAAAGTTGAAATTATCAGTGTTTAAAATTAAAAATAATATGTACAGGTCCAAATATTTTTGTATGAAAGCATAATAAATATAGCTTTACAAAATTATTCATTATTGTTTACCATTTCGTTTATATATTATAATATGTATTTATTATCGTTATTCAGAATTAAGCAAGACGAGACGAGACAACTGATAACGAGACGAGAACGAGACTTAAACGAGTCTTAATTTTTTGTGAATTGGCGAGGGCGAGACGAGATTTCCTATACTCTCGCCTACTCTCGTCTCATGTGAAGCCCTAATGGAAAGTATCATCGAAATGTCTAGAGCAAGGCTGGAGACAATCATAGCAGATTGTCCATTCCTGATATTTGAATAGGTATAGGGGGACAAACAAATTATTTGAATAGTTCAAAATTTATTAATAAAATACAATCCTCTTTTCATAATTCAATAGTTCATACCACTAACACATTCATTCTGTATTATGAACCTTAACTCAAGAAAGAATATTTGATATACAAATGTAGATCGATATATCAGTATTTTTTTGCAAGCAACATGATGAAAATACTGTATATAGGAACATGTCTCACTACTTAAGGAAGTAAAAGGTAATATTCTCAAAGTACGAATTATATAAACAAACTAGAACAGAAATAAGAGCGTCAATAAATATGACGTCTCTTATAGGTAGACATAAGATGACATGAATGAACAGTGAACACAGACAGATAGAATTCGCATTCTGTGAAAACATAGAAGTACAATGTACAATGTATTATTGATATTTTGATAAATCATATCTCCTAAAGTATAAGCTTGTAAGAGTTGAAAATGACATCAATGGATTCTTATGAGGAACTGCATACAAAAAATTGAATCCAAAAGTTGTAATGTAAAAAAAAATTTTTTTTTCGGTATTCCGAAACCATCAGGCCGATTTTTCCCAGTAACTAACCCAACGGAGATATTCATTTCCCAAACCTACTCTGAAAATTTCAACTGTCTAGCTCATTCCATTCGAGAGCTATCGTGTCTACGGCCGGACTGGCTGGACCGGCCGGACAGAATAAATTCTTCATCAGTGAGTCTAACCAAATCGTTCAAGACCATTTTCAGCCAAAAATTCGAAAATAACAGACATTTGGGCAACTAATAAAAAATATACATATAAAATAACATACTAATTAGTTACTGGTAATTAGGGATTTTCTGTTGAGGCCAATAACAGTATAAAGTTCGGTGTACTCTTTATTTTTTCATACCTTATATATAAAATAACATCAGATTCTGACGTCTGTAGATAATACAATGAAAAGATTATCCCCTTATCATCATGAAATAAAAATACGATTAATTTTTTACGTCCGCTAAAAAATCGTAAGGTTACAGCAGTTTTCGTCCTCGTTTTGTAAATTTCATTTCTATGATACGCCGCACTTTCCTAAGCACCCCTGAAGTATCGTCAATCCAATTTCGGGGCACAATATTGCATTTTAAAATTGTTGGGACAAGTTTACGAACAAGTGGAATGCCAAGTGCATCTCACTGCATTTTATCTCGGGCTATTTCACTGTAGAAATGCTATTGAATCTTTTTAATGTCAGCCATATCTTGAACTCGTCTTCGCATCGGTTCCATTTTAAGAGTTTCATGTTTCTTTCTCGTTTGCTAATATTTTACATCACTGAAATCAGATGTAAAATTTAATTATAAGGATAAATCAAAGAATTTCTATTGTCGGAATTTAGCGTAGTTTCGTAGATACCCAAAAAATTAAACAATTAAAAAAGTAATTATTATTTTTAAATTTGCAGACAAAATTTACAATGAAGGTTCGATAATATAATGCCGTGCACCATTATTATTAGAACGGGGTCGTCAGGCTTGATTCAACCCTTCAGAACTGCGACCGATACGAACTTTTGGTCTATTACCCTGCTTATTCAATCCTAAAGACATTGTCAATGGTGTTAACATACCTGATGACGTCCTTAGGAGCCTTGGCTATCACGCTGTGAGGTTTTGGAGCTGGCTCGCCCATAAACAGTGCGTTTCAAAAAGTACGCACCAAGAGGAAATTTTCTTGCCTGTGTAGTTTTTTTGAAATTTTGGTATTCGGGAAAGTTGGTGCTCAAGAAATGATGATTTCTGACATATATGTCATTGATCCTGTTACTCTGCAAACCTATCAAAATTGACATTTTTTTATAAAAATGACCAAAAGACGTACAAATCAGAACAATATCAAAATGTTTCTGAAAGAAATGTTGCTCAGAGTTTAATTTTATACCAAACTGCCAAATTTCATAGTGCAATTCCGAAATTTTTTGATATTAATATTTTGATGACAGCACGCTAGAGGGAGCTTTGGGCTTCGCGGAAATTTTAAATTTTATTCGGAATGTAATTCCAATGAAACTGACATTATCATAATTCAAATAAAGTTCATATTGATTCAATGTTCCTCATAAATTATGATTACTATAGTGAAAACCTCGCATGATTTCTGCAAACTGAATTATACTAGAGAAACTAAATACGCAAAGAGCTAATATCTTGTTAATTATTCTTGGAACATCATAAGAAATTAAATTCTTCGATTTCACATCTGAAAATTAAATTCTACACCGCTGAAATCCCTTGTGAATGTATTAACTCAAATACCACTAAAAACGCAATACATACATCATCTAAAACAAAGTTACCTGTCAAAATGAAATCGAGTTGACAGGCGCATTAAATAAATAAATAATTTGTAAGTGTATCATTCTATGCACCTGTCAAATCGATTTCATTTTATTATTTTCACAGGTATCTTTGTTTTAGATGAGGTCTGTATTGCGTTTTTAGTGGTATTTGAGTTAAAAAAGTCACAAGGGATTTCAGATGATTGGAGAATTCTTCTTCAGAAGAGAAATCGAAGGACTTAATTTCTTTAGATTTTCCAAGAATAATTAGCAAGATATTAGCTCTTTGCGCATTTCATTTCTCAAGTTTGATTCGGTTTGCACCAAGATTGTGAGGTTTTCACGATAGTAATCATAATTTATGAGAAACATTGAATTAATATAAACTTTATTTGAATTGCGATAATATCTCTTTCATTGGAATCACATGCCGAATTATTTTTCAAATTTCCGCAAAGCCCACAGCTCCCTCTAACGTGCTCTCATCAGAATATGAATATCAAAAAATTTCGGAATTTCACTATGAAATTTGGCAGTTTGGTATAAAATGAAATTTTGAGCAACATTTATATCAGAAACTCTTTGATATTGTTCTGATTTCTACGGCTTTTGGTAATTTCTCTAACAAAATGTCAATTTTGACAGGTTTGCAGAGTAACACGATCAATGACATATATGTCGAAAATCATCGTTTCTTGAGGAACAACTTTCCCGAAAACGAAAATTTCAAAAAATTATACAGGTGAGAAAATTTCCTCTTGGTGCGTACTTGAAACACACTGTATAAGATTCTCAAGCTAGCCAGCTCTGGGCATTTGCAATCTTCCTTTTCGGATCCACAGAGCCTGCTTGTTTCTTCTGCTTACTTATCCTTGCGGTACAAATAGTATTTGTACAGACAGTGCCCTGTCTGTAGTCCCACCATTACCCGAAGCTCAGCTCATGGCAGCTGTAGGAGCTTCCTTGTATAGGATACTGAGAAATTCACGAATTTTTTGCCCGTGCAAGGGTTTGAGGGTGTAAGGGTCACTTTCTGCAGCAAAATTTTTTTTTTAAGAGAAAAATAACAAATAACACTCTTGAGCACGAATGTATACAGCTAGATGCAGGACTCATATCCCAGTGGCACAGAGATCCTCCGTTTTGGATTATATACCCCTACCCCAACACCTGAACCCTTAACTGATTTTGATCCAAGCATAGCCAGAGTGATCACTAATCCGGGTACTGAACTCTCCCAAGCTGCTTGGCTTGCAGGAAAAAAAAATATTTCCACATTACTTATCTAGAACTTGAATATAAATAAGGTTTTTACAAAATCTCAGCGAATCCTATCTGATATGCGATATAAAGGTCAAAAAATAACGAGAAAATTGTATGAAATCATGAATCTTCTATGAATGATGCAGGTTATTACTAAATTTAACCTTAGTAAATAGAACTATGTTCTAAAAATGCAACTTATCAGTCATCATATGCCATATTCTGAATTCTGAAAACATTCCTTCCAATTCTGAGAATATATACGTTCAATATACCATATTTTACGCATTTCGAGCCAGTATTGCGTTTAAATATCGATTTCGAATCAATTTCACAATTGGGACCTTCATTCGGTATAGAACAAAAAAATCTACTTCAGTTTCCCTGATCTGGAAACATCTGTTTCAATTCACCAAAAGACATCCAATAAACCTTATTTGATTATTTTTGACCAACGAATGATTTTAAGTAATCTTTTAAACAAATTCCTCTTCACATATAAAAATGAAATGGCCATAGATATAAACTTTTTTGGTGCCATTCTTCCTCGGAACAGTTATCAATTTGCCCAAATGTCTGTTATTTTCGAATTTTTGGCTGAAAATAATCTTTAACGATTTGGTTCGACTCACTGACCAAGAATCCGTGGTTGAAATCGATTATGTCCTGCCGCCCGGCCGTTAACACGATAACTCTCGAACGGAATGTGCTAGACAGTTGAAATTTGTAGGTTTGGGAGATAAATATCTCAGTTAAGTTCGTTATTGGGCAAAATGGTTTCAGAGTAACGTGAAAAAAAAATTGTTTCACATAACAAATTTCGAATTAAATTTTTTTTAAGATGCAGTTTCATCATAAGAATCCATTGATATCATTTTCAACTCTAGCAAGCTAATGTTTTCGGAGATGTGATTTTTAAAGATTTCAATTATACATCGCACTTCTATGTTTTCACAGAATGCGACTTCTATCTGTCTATGTTCTATCTGTGTTCACTGTTCATACATGCACTCTTATCTACCTATGACAGATAAGTCAAATGTAATTCTGTTCTAACAAACCTTTGTTGAATGCAAAATGAAAAATTATAGGATATTATAATTACCCCTACTCTATATGCCCTTGGATAATTCATATGATGATGGAAACATATAATTTGGTAAGTTTATCAAATTGGATTCAGAATATCTTCAGTGAAAACAAAACTGGAATATTGCCTAAGGTCCAATTGATATAATATAATTTTCAGAGAAGATTTGAGGAATGAATATCTCGGATAAGTTCGTTATTTAATTTTATTTAGTTTCTTTTATGATGCAGTTCAATTACAAGAATCCATTAATATCATACCCAACTCTTAAAAACCAATAATTTCGGAGATGAATTGTCAAAGTTTGAACAAGAGCGTCAAAGGTCCTATCCACAGGGCTTTGCCACTTTTCAATTGTATCAATTCAGACTGGATCATTAAATTCATTTGAATTTTGATATCCTCGGCAAAAAAGTAATAAATGTATCACCCTTGAAAATTTGGCTGTTCTACTATAAAACAGTGAACCAGTACACTTAAATAGATATAAGATTTCTAATATTTTCAACAACAAAGATCGGATCGAGTTTAAATGTGGAACTTGGCTGTAAAATTAAGTTTCGAAGGCTCTACTTCAGCAATATATGACGGATATATCCTGATATACAGAATTTTTTCAAATGATTTGTTTAAAATTTTCTACTCAGTGTATCATCAAGAAACTTTGCAGAAGTCTTTTTGTCGGCATTGTTCAACTAACTACCGAGTTTCAATTCGATCAGATCAGTATTTTTCGAATTATTGGGAATACAAAATTTCAGAAGGGCTGTAACTCTGAAACCACCAGGCGGATTTTGCCCATCAACAAAGTGAACAAGCGCATTTAGACTCCAAACTTACCCTGCAAATTTTAACTCTGTAACAAATTGATAGGCACTCTATTCAGGGGATCAAGCGCGCCAGAAAAGTCGAATCAACACGAAGTATAAAGAGAATTTGGAAAATAAGATGGCATTTATGTTTCATTTTTCCAGCGCTGTTACGTAAGGCGCAGCTGATTAATTCTTTTCAACGGCCGAAGGATGTTCCTTAAGAATTCCATGCACGAGTGTTATAATAACAAATATCTATGATGAACGATGAATTGACATAAAAATGTGGCATTTCAAAATCTGTGGGCGTAGATATCTAATACGTGATCGAGTTAACATTATGCGTATTATTAAACCAAACATGTTCGAACGTATTCCGATAAAGTCCAGGGGCATGTCATTGGGTTATCCCGGGAAACATGGCTTCCTATTTCGCAAATCAGGACTACTTCATTCGCAGCCATCCATCCTTTATTGAATTTATATCATAAACTGTACAGGAATTTTCTGGAAAACATCATACAAGGTCCTATGAAAGAGTTTATTATTTGGTTTATTATTTTTAAATGATTTGTAATTTCCTCATGGAAATTCTCTTCATCTTCAAATGATATTTTGTTCACCTATCAACTAATTTTTAGTTTATTATTTACTAACAATATACCGTCAGAATCGTGTAGAGAAATTTTTTTTCTAATTTTTGAAAATTTCGTTACATTTATTCAAGAAAAAAAATTGAAAGATATTGCGAAAGTTCAGCATAAAGTTCGATATGTTTTGGAACGGAGTTGAGGTGGAATTTGGGATATTCAGTAAAAATATAATTTATTAGCTGGCCCGGCAAACTTCGTAATGCCTAACTTAATAAGAAAAAAAAAATGCTCGGTATGAAGTTTAATTATTATTTTCAATTAATTGCACATGATGTTGCTTACTTACAAAACAGAGTTTTCCTGAAATACTGGCCATTTATAAGGTTACAATTTGATATTGACAGACACAATCAATTTAAATCTTTCTGATAAAATAAATTTTTTGTTTTGTTTTGTGCTGCGTGAATGAACAAAGATGATGGTTTTCCGACGCGTGAACACACGACATATAATTGTCCATGCGCCATGTCCACACATCAAAGAAAAAACAAAATTGTTACATTATGAGAATCCATCCAAGGTGCCTATTTAGTTAATGCTTTGTTTGTGGCACAAACCACTTCAATCGCGTACAATTGTGCCGTCATAAAAAGAACACCCTGTATAGTAAAGGTTTATTTTCAATGATGTATGCCTCGAAAGTATATTTTTTAACTCAATTAAATGAAATTGTACAATTGGCTGAAAAGCATCAAGTTGCAATTGACGTTAAAAGAAAAACACCCTGTATTGAAATTTCGGTCAAATACATTATGAGGCTCCATCCTAGGTGCCTATTTAGTTAATGCTTTGTTTGGGGCACAAATCACTTCAATCGCGTACAATTATGAAGTGATATAAAGAATACCCTGTATAGTAATGGTTTATTTTCAATGATGTATGCCGCGAAAGTAATTGTTTAACACATTTGAATGAAATTGTACCATTGGCGTGAAAAACAGCAAGTTGCAATTGACGTTAAAAGAAAAACACCCTGTATGAAAATTTCGGACAAATATGACGTGAAAAGAAAAACACCCTGTAGGAAAATTTCAGACAAATATATTATGAGAATCCATTCAAGGTACGTACCTATTTAGTTAATGATTTGTTTGTGGCACAAATCACTTCAATCTCGTACAATCGCGTGCCGTGAGAAAGAAACACTCTGTATAGTAATGGTTTATTTTCAATGATGTATATCATATTTTTTAAAAAAATTGAATGAAATTGTACGACTATGGCGTGAAAAAGAGCAAGTTGCCATTGATGTTAAAAGAAAAACACCCTGTAGTCATTTTTAAATTTATTCACCTTTTAAACCTTCCCTGGACCTCCACAAATAATTCAAGAACAAAATTAGCCAAATGGGTTCAGCCGTTCTCGAGCTTTAGCGAGACTAACGAACAGCAATTCATTTTTGGCGCTCTAGTTCCTCGGAACTGAGTGCTTATCAATTTGCCCAAATGTCTGTAATTTTCAAATTTTTCGATGAAAATGGTCTTAAACGATTTGGTTTGACTCACTGATCAAGAATCCGTGGTCGAAATTAATTCTGTCCGTAGGCACGATAACTCTCGAACGGAATGAGCTAGAGAGTTGAAATTTTCAGAGTAGGTTTGGCAGATAAATATCTCGGCTATGTTCGTTATTGGGCAAAATCGGACAGATGGTTTCGGAGTAATAAAAAAAATTTTTTTTTACATAACAAATTCCAAATTAAATTTTTTTCAATAAGCGGTTTCACCATAAGAATCCAATGATATCATTTTTAACTCTAAGAAGCTAATACTTTCGGAGATATGATTTTTCAAAATTTCAATAATAAATCGTATTTCAACGTTTTCACAGAATTATATAATTATTCTATGCATGAATTGTCATAATGTCAACATATTTTCCTGAGACATGACATTGTCTAATTCCTTGCTAATAGTTGGTTCGAGAAACGTCAAAATCGACTTAGAGAGACAAGGGTAAAAAACCGTCAAATAAACCCCCATGTGGCGATTTTATGTCGAAAAGTGAAAATTAAGAATATATATCCCAGGTAAGTACCGACGTTTTATTCTAATACCGGAGATCGACAAGATCGTACGAGGAGCCCGATAGCCGGTTCGTCTAGTCAGTCGGGTTTTCGGTTTCGGAACGAGAGAAGTCGGGCGCAAATGCCGGAAAGGGAATTACACTTTTTGGCGCTCTAGTTCCTCGGAACTGAGTACTTATCAATTTGCCCAAATGTCTGTAATTTTTATTTAAGATGCAGTTTCACCATTAAAATCCATCGATATCATTTTCAACTCCAACAAGCTAATACTTTCGGAGATATGATTTTCCTAAATTTCAATAATGAATCGTACGTTCTTCTATGTTTTCAAAGAATGCTGTAATTATTCTAAGACGACACTGGTGCATAGTGGTTGGATATCCGTTCCAGCAAACCGTTTGTTCGATGTGTAGATGGTTACTGCCAAGCACATAGTAAAGGATAGAAGAAAAAGAAGAAGTAATTATTCTATCTAAGCTTT
The DNA here is from genome assembly GCA_937662695.2 of Halyzia sedecimguttata. Taxonomy (NCBI): domain Eukaryota; kingdom Metazoa; phylum Arthropoda; class Insecta; order Coleoptera; family Coccinellidae; genus Halyzia; species Halyzia sedecimguttata. The sequence goes on along the minus strand of OW569420.2, from coordinate 19,412,243 downwards.
ATTATATGATCTATGTTCATACTCGTACATTTCATCCTGTTTTATAAGAAAGAGTCAAATTCATTTCAGCTATTTCAATTTGATTTCTTCTATGGTGCAGTTCTCATTCTCAGATTGCTCATTTAATCTTGATAAATAAACTATTATTTGAATTTAATTTCCTTTATGATGCAGTTTTTTCATAAGAATACATTGATTTAATTCCCAACTCTGAGAAACCAATACTTTCGGAGATATAATTTGTCTGTTTTTATAAGATAAATTTTGAAGCATTTTTTTTAAATTACACATTTTTTAAATTTAATTTCTTCCATGATGCATTTCTATCATAGGAATCCATTGATATAATTCCCAACTCTGAGAAACCAATACTTTCGGAGATATAATTTGTCTGTTTGAACAAGAGCGCCAAAAAGCTCCTGTCCACAGGGCTTGAACCCATTTTTTATATATAAAGATTAAATGGTTTCCTTCTGGGTTTTCTCTGGAACTCTGAAAAATATCTATTAAATGAAAATTTATCATTTGGGAATTACTTTTGCGTAAGAAATACAAGATATTTGTCAGAAACAATAAATCGAACAATATTGCCTAACAAACAATAACGAAACAACAGCAACGATGAAACAACTCTTTCGTAACTGAAATTCGAGAATAGCTATATAAACAAAAAATAATTCTGAAGATTATCGTTAAGTGTCCGACGAAGAAATCTGATTAATGCGTTAATCCTTCAATGATTATAAAATATAATTTCAAATATTGTGGAACTATACAGGGTCTTTAAATTGTACTTGGAAAAAACGTAAACGAAGCATTTTCTTAAAAAGCACTGACGTGGAGTCAGGAGGTTTTTTGTGGGTAGACATACTTATAAACGTGTAAATGGGAAGTCCTATTCCACCCGCCGTGTTCTCCATCCCCATCTGCCTATCATTTGTCACACGACTTGGCTCACCGGTAATATAAATTAGTGAAAAATTTGATCGATTAGGAAATAGCTCCAAAGGATGAAAAAAACGGTCAAGAAAAGTTGCACGCCTATGCATAGTACCATGATTATGTGAGTACATGTTGTTGCTGGCTTGTGTGACTGGGATAAAACACGGAGTAGATAAAATGATTCAGCGTTGTACAAAGAGCTTCTAGTAATAATTCACTGATTAATATAACACCTTTGGCTTTGATCTCTTATTATGTTACCTCAGGTGTTCAGAACGCTATAATATATTCGGGCATTTTTAATTTTATCTCAGACGAACTTCATTTAATGAGAGTTTAGAGTAGCGATCTAGATGATGCTATTGATTTCGGTAAAATTCAAAGAGAAAAGGGATCCCCAACAGAGTCCTCATGCATTATGAATATTATTCAATTTTTATTGATTCCCCTGATAAGAATGAAAAATTAATTTAAAATCACACATTAATTTCTTATCATCTTCGCTGTTTGAAAATCATATCAGCTTTGATAAAACATGGAACATGCGTTTGAATGAATAGAACAATCCATTGAACATTTGAAGAACATCCCTATTCGATACAAATCGGTATTTTTTGGGGAGAAAATCCAGAAATTAACCATTTAATAACAAATCTATTACAATAGAAATACAAATAAGAATAATTTAATCATGCTATTACACAGAGTATTTACAAACGTCATACAAAGAAAAATACATACAGTGTGGTCCAATGAAAACTTAACACCTCGATTTTTTGGCTTAAAATAAAAATGTGGAAAATCGCTCAGACCGATCAATTGCTAATTCGAGGGAAACAACTTTTCGGCTCTTTGCATCCCCGTAACTGCAACCCTCTAATGGGGGTGAGCACAACCCCTTGATTTTGAATAGAGAAGAGGGGTGTTCCGATACCTCATTTTGAAGATCTTATCGAGTACTATCTGATCCTGAACTTTCGCTTCAAAATTTCCATCGATAACGAAATGACAGGTAAAATAGTGGAGGAGTACTTACTTTTGTGATTAGTTCATTAAATGCTGGAAATGGGCACCATTCACTTCCATGCAGTAATATGAGTTTTGCTGAAAACGTTCACGTACATTACTCAAGATTTCTGGTGTAATTTGACGGCATTCATTAATGATCCGCAACAATCCAGTGACTCAGGCTGGGTAGCGTAAATCTTGGATTTGAGCTGACTCCATAGAAAAATGTCTAGTGAAGCCAGATCAGGTGATCTGTGTGGCCACTCAATATCTCCCCTTCTTCCGATCTAGGAGGAAAATTTTCATCCAAGAACTGACGCACCGGTAGAACGAAATGAGAGGGTGAGCCATCTTGTTGAAAAATAATCGTTTGATGGTCTTCTGCATTCTCCAATATTTGCTCGAGGGCTGGATAGATAGCGGTCTTCAATAGATCTAAATAAATTTGGCCAGTGAGATTACCGGGTCTAAAAAAAGGGCCGATTATGCGATTTCCATTAATACCCACCTAAAAATTTAATTTTTGGGGACGCTGAGTATGCACCACGCGAAATAATATTGGATTTTCATCTGACCAATACCGACAGTTATGCCGGTTTACAATGCCGTTAAGGTAAAATCAACACTAGTCCGAAAAACAAATATCGAACAAGTAGTTTTGATTAACGTTAATCATTTTACTGACCACTTCACAGAACTGGAGTCGGCGATCGGGATCACCCTCATTCAGTTCCTGAACCAATCGTATCTTATAAGGATGCAATTTATGTTGTTTCAGGATTCTCATGATTGTTGTGCGTGAAACACCATATACATCGGACAACTTCCTGAAGTTACGGGGATGAAAAAAAGCGGAAAATTTCTTCCCCCTCGAATCGGAAATTGACGGGTCCAAGCGATTTTCCACATTTTCATATTAAGGTCGGAAAATCGAGGTATTGAGTTTTCGTTGGACCACCCTGTAAATGATTATACTGGCACTCCTAGGTCTTTCGGGAAAAACCTCAGAAGCTCTTAGGACCCCTTGGAGCTTGTGCGAGTCAGAAGGATCATTTGCGTTTCCTTATTCCATAACACTCTTCATTTTGGACCCAACAATGAATGTTGCCGATTACTTCTTCTGACCTCCTGGACTACCACTGTAACACTGTTGATTGAAAAGCTGGCGTCTTTCCTATCAGAATTCCCTCATATGATTTCGATTGTTTTGTGAATCGGACCACCTACGCATTATTCCTCAATAAATTGAGCTTAAGGGAAATATTGATCCAAACTGAAGGAAACAAGGATTTGAAGAGATATTCGTTTCATTGAACCAAATTGAAAAACGTACTCTGTGAAATGTTATAAAGGGTTTTCCAATAAGAGGTGTTATTTTGATATTCAAAGAAAAATGCCATTCTTCAATATAAATGATCGGATGTTTACTTCATTGTAAAGAAGAAGCTATGCCGTTAATAGTGGAAAATATTATCAGGCAAATGACCACCACGACCACGCTTAAAGAACCATATCCTTTTAATTAAATTTTCCATAACCAAATCGCAAAGTGGCTGCCCTATGTCCTCGATAGCCTCACGAATTCCATCTTTGAGGTCTTTAATCGTCGCTGGGTTATTGGCGTAGACCTTCTCTTTCACGTGGCCCCAAAGGAAGAAGTCGCAAGGTCTTCGAGATCACCTCTTCGAGAGATAACACGGTCCGGAAACTTTTCCCGCAAAAGATCAATAGTTTCGTTGCTTGTGTGGCACGTAGCGCCATCTTGTTGAAAGTAAACGTTGTCCAGATCAATACCATCTAATTCCGGCTATAAAAGATCATTATTCATCTCTCGATAGCGCAATCCATTCACCGTAACTGTTGCTCCAGCCTCATTTTCGAAAAAGTAAGGTCCAATGACTCCACCGGACCATAAACCGCACCAAACAGTCACACGTTGAGGATAGCGAGGCTTTTCAACAATAACTCTTGGGTTTTCCAAGCCCCAGATGCGACAAAATTTTGCTTGTTGACGAAGCCAGCGAGGTGGAAATGGGCCTCATCACTCAAGATGGAATTCCGGATCATTTTCATGCATTTCAACGACCCAATCAGCAAAGGCACGACGTTGTTGATGATCGGCCGGCTTGAGTTCTTGTGTTAACTGAACTTTATAAGCCTTAAGACCCAAATATTTATGCAAAATACGGTGTAATGACGTTTGTGGAATGCCTAATTCCAAAGAACGACGAGGAATGGACAAACCTGGGTGGCAATATTCTCGGCTGTTCTTGAGCGACGGGCACGGGTTTTATTCTTCACATAACTAACTTGTCCCAACAGCTCAAATTTTTCCACCCATTTCTTTATTGCTGTCCGACAAGGTGCTTCACGACGACCCAAAAATGTTCGAGATTTACGAACCGTCTTTGCCAAATTTTCACCATTTTTATAGTGAATTTTAATAATTTCAATGCGTTCTTGAAGCGTGTATCGTTCCATTTTTATTAATGGCATAGTTTCTACTTGTCAAATGTTAAAAAATGACAGCTTCAAAAGTGACATCTACCGAAATAGCGGGCTATTCAAAATAACACATCTTATTGGAAAACCCTTTATTTGCTTATTAGAAACAAAACGCCATAGTGCTGTATTTCATTGCAATTGAACAACCCTGTCATGTTGCGTCAGGGAGGAATTACCTATAGCTGAAAAACATCTTCCCACACAGACAACTACTCATTACTTCCACTCACAAAGTTATTAGCTGCTTTACCCATTTCCTCAGCAACTGTGTTGCGAGATCTGATTCACTATGGCGATTTCCTCAGGTGAGAGAGAATAAATTTCAATGAACTGGCGTTACTTGCTCAAGACGTTGGTTTCTGTTTGAATTCATCTGTGAAGAACTGACATCATTATCCAACGTTCAAAGTATTTATGTAGCGAGCATACTGGTACAGAATCCGAATAAGACTCCCATAAATTCACTGGAATGTGTGAACAGTAGTTCCAACTTATGAAGCTATCAGGTGGAGGCATTTCAAACACCCCATTAACTGTGATATTTACGAGTGCCTCGCGTAGAATTCTTTCCGATTGGGCATCTTTGCTTAATCAGATCACCGTGTATTTTGCAGATGACGAATGCATATACATTGCTGTATGAAGAAGACCCGATGAAATCTTTGCACCTTGGCGTAACGATAAACTATCTGCTTTTATAGGGTCGTTCGCTGTCTGTTCTGACATTTCGATAGGATGCTCGGATAAATTTATAATACGTACTCTTTAATTGGAACAAGTCTGTCCAGATGAAATACAAACGTTCTTCCTACTCGAAAGTCAACTAATATTTATAGTTACCGAATGTTGACACTTCCAAGGTGTGGTGAAGTATCAGAAATAAGGGGTGGACCATTTGAAATTTACATTTTTGATCGGCTATAAGTAAAAAACTAATGAATATTCCTTCAAAGTTATGAAGTTTGGCGATCTGAAAGGATTTATTGCGATTTATTCAACAAATATTTAATTTCTGATCCTTCGAATAGAATTCCGGGGTTCGATCGTCCAAGGAAAGTATGGTCTATTTTCAATCGTTTAAGAACCGTTCATGGTCGTTGCAACAGCATGCCTTTCAGATGAAACTCAGTTGAGAGCCCTAGTTGTGAATGCAGGGAAGCAGAGGAAACCGTAGATCATTTAGATAATAATTGTCCCATATATAGATTCCAGAATGGTTTTAAGGCTATTCATAATATGTGGAGAGGTTTAACGGTCTCTGCTAGTCCTTTCATCACAATAACTAGTGGTTAGCTTTCCTAAAGCGTTATTTTTTTCGTATGGCTCCGTATTGCGCATTGCGTATTAACCTGGGCGGTTTCGCACCCCAGTGGTCAACGGCATGAGACTCCAATCCGAGTACATGCTGATTACCACATAGGGGAAGAGAATATACGTAGAGATCTATAGTTTGGTTGATTGAATTCCAGGTGTCACTTGTGTGTAAATTCTACTCATAAGTGATTGCTGGTTTTCTTTAAACCGGTTACTTCGTTGTGTTGATTTCATCAGCGTTGAATTGTGCTCCACTGATGATTCCTAATAAGGATGAAACCGCGGTATGTAGCTATTCAACTTTGATGAAATCATACTCACTCTGTGGATTGCTCCAAAACCTTGGTCTCTGGCTAGTCCTTTCATCACACCAACTAGTGGTTAGCTTTCCTAGAGCGTTATTCTCTTTGAATGAATAACTATTCCCACGAATTTTCGCGTTGACATTCTGCAAACTAATAACCATGATTGAATTGGATTAGATTTGTATTTTTTGGGTTATTGAGGAAATAACAACCAAATTTCAGATTGATATAACTCCAAAACCCTTTGGTCGATTATGCTAGTTAACGAACTCAAATGTTGCATTCAGATGAGCAATCTACCCTGAAAACTGCAAGTCTCTAGTTTATTCCGTTCTCAAGGAATCATGAGATACATAATATGATTTCGTAATTTTTTAAAAATTTTCTAGTGGTGGGGTCCTCACAAAATTTTACACACGTCTTCATGTCGATATTCTGCAACTAGCTACCAAGCTTCAATTCGATAGAATCTATATTTTTTGAGTTATCGGGGAAATAATATTCCAGATGGGTATAACACTGAAACCGTTGGGCCGATTATGGCCAACAGCGAACTTAACTCGCCCATTCATATGTGCAACCTATCCTGAAAATTGCAAGTCCCTATCTCTTTTCGTTCGAGAGTTGTCGAGGCAACGGTCACCCATCCAGCAACTAAACACAATGCTGCTCGGATCTCCAACAGTATAGATCCGATCATGTTCAAACTCTAAACTTGGTAGTAGAGTTATGTTCTGAAGGCTCTCGCAAAATTTCAGCGATGTTGGAGGAATAGTTTCTGATATATAGAATTTTTTTCAATAATTTTCTATTTTTTTTTTAATTTTCTAGTAATATGATCCTCACGAAATTTTGCAACAATTTACGCGTTGCCATTCTACAACTAATAACCATGGTTGAATTTGATCGGTTTTGTACTTTTTGAGTTATTGAGGAAATAACAACCAAATTTCAGATGGGTATAACTCCAAAACCGTTTTGCCGATTATGCCTATAAACAATTTCAAATGGCGCATTCAGATTCTCAACCTAACCTGAAAATTTGAAGTTGCTATCTCTTTCCGTTCTTAGGTTATCGTGACGTAAATAGTATTTTTTAATAATTTTTTAAAAATTTTCTAGCGATACGATTCTCACAAGATTTCACAAACGTTCTTTAGTTTATTATATTCTTCAACTACTGTCCAAGTTTCAATTTGATCGGATTAGTATTGGTTGTAGAAAAAATTATTACTCGGAAACCATTGGGCCGATTATGTCCATTAACTAACTCGTCCGTCGTATTGGGATGCACCACCTACCCTGAAAATTTCAAGTCGCTATCTCTTCCCGTTCTCAAGTTATCGTGGCAACGGCCGGCCAGCCGGACAGAATCAAATTTGACCCCGAATTCTTGATCAGGTAGTCGAACCCAATCGTTTGAGACCATTTTCAGCGGAAAATTCGAAAAGTACAGACATTTGGGCAAAATGATTACGATGTACCCCGGAACAAACGCCGCAATAAGAAACCTTTTGCAGGATCAAAATTCTATGCTCTATTGCATAAATGTGGTTAGTGCAAAAAAGAAAAATTTCACAGTATTGAAAAAATAAACTTCGGGCTTAAATTTAAAATATTTAATGTCTACGATTTAACACCAAATATGCAGAATGTTGACAATGTATTGTTTATGAAGATAAATGACGAACCAGTAAACGAATGTAATGATAAGTGCACTTAGTACCTTTGTGTTAGCTATCACAGAATTTAAAGTACTTATTGCTTTCAATAGATGGCGACAGGGGCATTGAAATAGTCAATATCATTCACATCATTCGTGCACAACGTAGTTGCAGGGCCGTCGAGAGGGCGCTACAGCCGGTACAAATTACCGGGGCCCTGGCTCATGGGGGGCCCGGGCTCGAGCTCGAGCAACAAGAATTTTTTCATTAATACGGTAAAGTAATACCATCGGGGGGGCCGTATTTTTGGTATGTACCAGGGCCCGCCGAAGCTCTCGACGGCCCTACGTAGTTGTGTGGCTATTACATATCACAAGCTACTTAGTACTTAACTAATTTTTGTAAGAAACTGAATTTTACAGTATGCATTGAAAAAATAAACTTCAGGTTTAAATGTAAATTATTTGATGTCTACTATTTAACACCAAATATGAAAAATGTTGACAATGTATTATTTATAAAGATAAATGCCGAACCTGTAAACGAATGTAATGTTAGTGCACCTTTGTGTTATCTAAGAATTTAAAGTACTTATTGCTCTGAATAGATGGCGACCGGGGTCTTGAAATAGTCGATATCATTCGTGCACAATGTAGTTGTCTGGCTAGTACATATTACAAGCTACTTAGTACTCATTTTTGTAAAAAAGTGAATTTTACAGTATGGAAAAAATAAATTTCAAGCTTAAATATAAATAATTTAATGTCTACGATTTAACACCAAATAAGCAAAATATTGACATTGTATTGTTTATAAAGATAAATGAGAACGAGTAAACTCATGTGCCAAGTGCACCTAGCACCATTGTGTTAGGTATCTAAGAATTTAAAGTACTTGTTACATCAAACAGATGGCGACAGGGGTTTTGAAATAGTACTGTATTGGTGCACAACATATCACAAGCTTCTTAACTTATTTTTGTGAAAAACTGCACTTATCACATTTGTGCGCTAGACCATCGAAATGATCTAAGGTCTTTATTCATTTATTTGCGGTTATTTGTCAGTAAACTGTTCTTATAAGAATAACTTATGATGAGGTACCCATCGTACAGCTACAAATTTTCAGAAAATGTACAAACAATGGAGATCACGTGAGGGAAAATTATTTTTTTTCGGATATAAAAATTTATTTTCACTTTCACCAGTGCCGTCCATGTCGGCCCAATATTCAATATTGGAATTGATAATACGGTACTATACATTTTGCCCAAATATCTATAACTTTCGAATTTTTTGCCGAAAATGGTCTCAAACGATTAGGTTCGACTCAGCGATGAAGAATTCGAGGTCAAATTTGATTATGTCCGGCCGGCCGTAGCCACGATTATTTTCGAACGGAAAGAAAGAGCGAATTGAAATTTTTAGGGTAGGTGGCGCGTCCAAATACGACGCACAACGTGTACGAATTTTGTTTTGAAACAATGCAGATCCAATCGAATTGAAACTTGGTAACTAAGTTGTGGAGTAGCGACGTAAAGACGTATGCGAAATTTCTTAAGGATCGAATGACTAGACAATTAAAAAAAAATTATTATGTATCTAACGATAACTTGAGAACGGAAAGAGATAGTTTAATGAAGTTTGATTTTTTTAAGAAAATCAGACATCATTTTGAGAGGCTATATCTTCAATATCCGTTTAAATTTCAATGCAAGACCATCCAAGTTCATTTAATCAGGTTCCGAAGTATTTTTCAATAAAATTTCGTTAAACCATGAATCAGGAATCCGTTTTCATAAATTCGTAAAAATCATGAATTTATTCCATATGATACTCAGTTATCAGAAATAAATTGCAGGGATTTTTCATTTTCTATTCATGGAAGCTATTTTTGATATTTCAGCAGAAATGAACGAAGTAAAATTCATTGATAACATTTAAAACAAAAATAAAAAATTTCCAATTCTTTCATAAACAAAACGCAATTCAAATTCAATGTGGCATATTTCCTGATGAATAAGGCATGAATGAACTATTTACTGCTTGCAGTTCTATCAGTGTCGATAAATAAAATTTCAGTCTGTTTTGACTTGCTTGTTCAAATTTATAGGCTATACATAACTCCGAAACCATTCAGTGGATTTTCCTTAATAGCTTCAAATTCTTAAAGTACTTATTGCTTTGAATAGATGGTGAAAGGGGTCTTGAAAGAGTGAATATTTCCATAAATACGTAAAAATCACGAATTTATTCCATTCATTACGATCCTCAGTATTCCGAAATGAGTCAACAACCGAAAAAGTATATTTCTGCATTTAAATCGCGTTTTTTTAGCCGCAAAAACGCTACCGATATGATGAGGCGACCTTGAATACAGATACCATCATTTTTCGATGCACTGATACGCGATGAACCGGAGCTGAAGACTTTTTGGCGCTCTGGTTCCCCGGAACAGAGTGTTTATCAATTTGCCCAAATGTCTGTTATTTTCGAATTTTTTTATGAAAATGGTCTTAAACGATTTGGTTCGACTCACTGATCAAGAATCCGTGGTCGAAATCGATTATGTCCGGCCGTCCGGCCGTTAACACGTTAACACACTCTTGAACGAAAGGAGTTAGCGGATTGAAATTTTCAGGGTTGATTTGGAGCGTAAATATCTCGGACGAATTCGTTGACGGGCGAAATTCACCAAGCGGTTTCGGAGTAATGGCCGTTTATAGTAAAAACATTTTTTATGAATACAGGGCCGTAGCGAAGAGCTATTCCGTGGGGGGGGAGAAACGTCTTTTGGCGCCCCTAATTAGGAAAAATAGACAAAAATCGAAAAACACACATATGGATGAAGTGTACATATATTGATACATACTACATAGTTTCTTAGTAAAGAATGAATTATAAATTAATATAACTATCAATGAAAATTATTTTACAAAGAATACCGCTCTGAATTTGTGTTTTTGAGTGAAATAAATTGTTTGCATCTCTCAACAGATCCAGGGCCAAAAAAGAATTATATTTGACAAAAATAAATATATATACCAAGCTTTCGGGATGATAAGAATAATCTGAAGATTTTATAGATATTAAAAAGAAAACTTTCGAAAAATGATATAACAATAATTTCACGTTACCCTGCTATCTAGAGTGGAATGTTCCAACAATTCTTCAAAAATATCTGCTATTTGGAATATTGAATGAGTTTTTTGTAATTCCTGAATTTAAGCAATATTTTTGTGTCATCACCCTGAAAATTTTTGTAGTTTGCATATAGAAAATTAAATCTTCGATGTCACTCAATAGAATATTTTACCGAAATATCACGAAAAAAAAAATGTTATTTTATAGACGCTGAAAATCAACCTGTAAGTGCAGTTGTTAAATGAAGATTCACAAGGTGCTACTTCCCTTAAAAACTATGTGTCAGCAATGGCCAAAACTTTTCGCTCTATTCGAAAATACAGTTCTCTTTTTAGAACGTTCTAGGTAATTTTAGAATGTTCTAGGTAACATCACACGTTATCATTTTGCCCAAATGTCTGTAATTTTCGATTTTTTTGCCGAAAATTGTCACAAACCATTTAGTTCAACTCTCTAATGAAGAATTCAAGGTCAAATTTGATTCTGTCCGACCGGCCGGCCGTTGCCACGATAACTAGAAAACGGAAAGATATAGCGCCTTGAAATTTTCAGGGTAGGTTGTGCATCTTAATGCTAGTTTGTTCATAGGTATACCTATCTGAAATTTGGTTGTTATTTCCTCAATAACTCGAAAAATACAAAACCGATCCAATTCAAACGTGGTTATTAGTTATTGTAGAATACCAACGCGAAATCTTGCGAAATTTAGTGAGGATCGTATCACTAGTAATTTAAAAAAAAATCATTTAAAAAAGTTCTATATGTCCTAAACTATTCGTTCGATATCGCTGAAATTTTGCCAGAGCCTTCAGAACTTAACTCTACTGCCAAGTTCCAAGTTTGAACACGATCAGATAGATATTGTTGGATATTCGAGCAGCCTTGTTTGAGTTCAGTAGATGGATGGCTGCCTGTTAACTGACTCGATAACTTTGGAACGAAAGGAGATAAGCACTTGCAATTTTCAGGGTAGGTCACGCATCCGAATGGGAGAGTTGAGTTCGTTTTTGGGCATAATCGGCCCAACGGTTTCGGAGTTATAACCACCTGGAATATTATTTCCTCGATAACTCAAAAAATATAGACCTGATCGAATTGAAGCTTGGACTAGTTGCGGAATATCGACATAAAGGCTTGTGTAAAATTTAGTGGGAACCGTAGAAATGAAAAAAAAATGGTTCTTAATCGGTATATTCGATTAAGGAGAATGGACAATAGAACATGCGCCAAAAGCTCCTGACTTCGCGTCAGTGCTTGAACAACTCGCCATGTATTCATGACATTTGCGCCTTTTCCCGTTTCAATTTTTCTTTTCTGGGCTGTCCTTCTGAATTCCGCTCCAGACGGTTTGAACTTATTTTGGCAAGGATCCATATCCATATTCGGTTTTCGATTTTAAATTTCAATCAATATTCATATTCACTATTAACGAATAATGTATATAAGAAGAAGAAGGTTAGTTTCTTTCTATTGAACGATTTTTATGTATAGCCGGGGAAGGCTGGGAATTCCCCACTCCTGCCATCTAGTCTCTAGCAGCAACAAAGCTTTCTACAATGCTGTCGGTCTTGTACAAATAAATTTAGTAAATGGTAGGGTAGGCAATCATTCGATACAGTCACTGCACTTATGTATAATAATAATCATCTTATGCAAGTAGTAGTTCAAAAAAATCTATTTTCATTATGTCATTTTGCTATAGTTTTTCAAATATCCGCGGTCAATTTGGCGCCCTTTCAGATATGATCCGGGGGGGGAGGCTCCCCTCCCTCCCCCCCCGGTAGCGACGGCCCTGTATGAATATTTCGGAAACAGATCACTTGATCTATCTGAAATTTAGCATCAAATTGTAGAATAATGACCTTTATATGTATTGATCGGGTTGCCGTAAAGTGTAAAGAAAAAATTTCAAAAACATTCAAATCTTGTTTCTACAGTAACTCTCGAACAGAATGAGCTAGGCAGTTGAAATTTTCAGAGTGGGTTTGGGAGATAAATATATTGGCTATGTTCACTGGGCAAAATCGGCTCCATGGTTTCAGAGTAATGAAAAAAGAAATTTTTTTTTACATTATAAATTTAATTTTTTTTAAGATGTGGTTTTATCATAAAAATCCATTGGTATCAATTACAACTTTAACAAGCTTATACTTTCGGAGATATGATTTTTCGAAATTTCAATAATGAATCGTTCTTCTACGTTTTCACAGAATACTTTTTCTTCATATAAAATAAACCTCCTCTTCTATAAAACGAAGTATGATTGAATGCAAAATGATCAATGAAATAACTTCAGCTATCGTGGAATTATGGGGATGATATGATATTATACCTTTGAGGTGATAATATAATGCCCGTGGATAATCCATATGATGATGGAAATCTATTATTTGATAAGATACATAATCAAATTGGGTTCGGAATATCTACAGTATAAACAAAACTGCAATATTGTCTAAGATTTAATTGATATAATATAATTTTCATAGTAGATTTGAGGAATGAATATCTCTGATAAGTTCGTAATTGGGGAGAATCGGTCTGTTTGAATTTAATTTCTTTCATGATGCACTTCTATCATAAGAATCCATTTATATCATTCCCAGAGACCAATAATTTCGGAGATATGATTTGTCAAAGTTTGAACAAGAGCGCCAAAGCTCCTGTCCACAAGGCTTGAACCAATTTTTTCCGTAACAATTTTCGCGCAGGCTAGAGTTCCTTCCAATTCGCCTCTAGGCAAACTTCCCTCTGACCAATTAATTACTTAGTTGATTTTGAGTCTCACAGTACATTATTATTATTCAGAATTGATTCCTTGATTCCGGTCCGTACCGTGTTGGTTGGAATTTGGTTTTAGCCTGCTTGTTCCGCAAGGAACAGTGTGCTATCATCTTGCCCAGATGTCAGATATTTTTTTTTATTTGTTGGCGAAAATGGTCTCAAACGATTGGGTTCGACTCACTGATGAATAATCCGGGGTCAATGATCATCTAATATATAAAATTTCCATGTCACAATGTTAGTTACCGTACTCCTCCGAAACGGCTTCACCGATTTTTACCAAATTTTATATGCGTATTCAGTAGGTCTGAGAATTGGCTACTATCTATTTTTTATACCCCTTAGTGATAAGGGTTGTTCACTCTTAAATTTTTTTTTTAATTTTTGGACGAAATTTTTTGTTTTTATTTTTTTATAATGTGGCATTACAAAATACATACAACCCTAAATGTTAACCTTTCTATCACCAACCCCTATTTTTTCATAGTCATTTTAGTAATTAATCATTTTTCATCCCGCTCGATATCTGATCAATTATCACTTGCTAAGTTATCCCAGAGAAAGAGCTAATTAAAACTTAAGTCGCCGTATTTCTTGTGAATGTTTTTCACTCTATTTCGATTAAAATTTCCCTGAGCTTATGGCAAAGCTATAATTTTTGTACAAAAAAAATATTTATTTTTATTAAAGTATCAAGGCAGTTTATTCCTGCTATACTTAGTGATAGAATTTTTGAAATTTACGCGTCTTTTTGGATCAACACTCATTTGCCAGACTATACCGGTGTCACGTCCAAGTAAACAGCACGGAGTAGGGATGAGAACGAAGCCGGTCTCCTGCCTTTCTCACTTTTTCTCACTTTTCTTAACCAGATATGTTTCAGTGGGTAGTTCGTATTCGCAATTGAGCCCGGTAGGTGGCGCCGCAATCGGGTTCTAGGTATTTTTTAGAATTACGTGTTTGAGTGGGTCCCTGGATAACTTGGAAATTCAATTGTCCCGGTAGGAGGCGTTGCAATCGGGTTCTAGGTTTTTTTTTAAAGATTTTTCGCATTTGGAAATAAAATTGCAACCGCAATAACCGATTTGGCGCAGGCGAAGTTGCGTGGGTCAGCTAGTAATAATAATAATAATAGCGTGAAATAAGATATATTCATCCCCTATTATATCAATTTTGAGAGCAGGAATATAAGCTTCCGAACGCGACACATCTACAGTATTTGTCTCTTGGTTTGGCACACCGCTGAAATAGACCTGAGTATCATGTTTCGGTAATCAGTTTTGCTAAGAAGGAAACCCTTGTCCGTGCCTACTTTGTAAGCCGTTTATTAACTCGAGCATCTTAGTTACCCGAAATTAATTAAGGCTAGAGGGATGAAATAATATCTGTTCAGGTATGCTGTAATTGAAAAACGCTTTCCAAACCTCTATCGTGATGATCGAAACTATCGTAAGACATTGTGGTAAAGAAAATTAGATTGATGATTACAACAGTATTTTCCGACCCTCATGTTAATCGATTGATACATTTTTGGAATATATTTTATTGGATTAATTCCATAATTGTATACCATTCGAGTTAATCTCAAATTTGCAGGGTAGATATGGGACATAAATATCGCGGCTATGAAGGAAAATCCACTGAATGGTTTCGGAGTTAAAACCTATAAATTTGAACAAGCATGTCAAAACGGACTGAAATTTTGTTTATGGACACTGATAGAACTGCAAGCAGTCAATAGTTCACTCATGCCTTATTCATCAGGAAATATGCCACATTGAATTTGAATTGCGTTTTGTTTATGAAAGAATTGAATGAAAATTTTTTATTTTTGTTTTAAATGTTATCAATAAATGTTACTTCATTTATTTCTGCTGAAATTTCAAAAATAGCTTTCATGAATGGAAAATGAAAAATCCCTGTAAATAAAAGCTTAAATTTTAAAGGGTTGCAAATAACTGAAGAGCTGGATGTTATTTAATGCTCTTCAATCTAACCTTTCCCCAGCTGTAGTCAGCAGTCTTCACGGAGGTCATAAAGAGATATATGAATTGATTAATATGCTTCTCCCTATCGACTTTGTAGTCATACAGGGTGTTTCACAAATGGGTCGCCAAGTGTTAGGAGCAGATTTTTCATATCAAAATAATGCTTTTCACATAAGAATTTTTCGAATTCTCATACTCTGATAAACCCCCTGGCAATGTGTGACAATTTGATAGTTAATTTCTTTTCTCATAAGTTAATGGTTGTATTGAAATGACTGAAATACTACTTTCGTCTATGCCCTTATGGCGAATTGGTTTCATCCCTTTACTACATCTGTAAGAGTTGGAAATATTCAACCCCTTACAGATGTATTAAATTTTCAATTACTAGAGCAAGTCTCATACCATTTTGAAATTCTTATTAATGTGGAAAGTTTTGGAGAGTCTTGCCAAGTTAACGTATCACATTTTTTTCAGTGCGGACAGTTTTGGATGAATTATTAATTTTGAATGCTTAGTTGGGCGAAAAGTGATATTTTTTTTCCAAGCTGGGACAGTTGGCTCAAAATATTAGGCACCAATTTAGAAAAGCAATATTCAGGATACCTACATAATAAAAATTTAATTGAAATTAATCTAAAGGTCTGTAGTGGCTGGAGTTGAAACACCATCACTGAATGAAGATTTTCTCAATTTTCTTGAAATAGCTATAATTTTGAAAATACGTAACTATGATGACATGGCCTTTCACTCGGTTTCGGCTTGACGTCGACATCTGGAGCACCCTGTGTATGCTTAGAACTCTAGTATATTTGTTTAGAGAATCGTGGTTGAACCATTCTTTTTGTAATTAAAAATTGGTTCAAGCCCTGTGGACAGGAGCTTTCTGGCGCTGTTGTTCAAACAGACAAATTATATCTCCGAAGTATTGGTTTCTCAGAGTTGAGAATTATATCAATGTATTCTTATGATAGAACTGCATCATAAAGGAAATTCAATTAAAATAATAGTTTATTTGTCAAGATTAAATGAGCAATCTGAGAATGATGAGAATAGCACCATGGAAGGAATCAAATCAAAATAGCTGAAATGAATTTGACTCTCTCTTATAGAACAGAATGAAATGTACGAGTACAGATCATATAATAAATCATAGATAGAATAATTATAGCATTCTGTGAAACCATAGAAGTACGATTCATTATTGAAATCATATCTCCGAAAGTATCAGCTTGTTCGAGTTGAAAATGATATCAATGGATTTTTATGAAAACTGCATCTTAAAAAAAATTATTTTGAAATTTGTAAGTTAAAAAAAAATTTTTTTTTCGTTACTCCGAAACAACCTAGCCTATTTTGCCCTATAGCGAATTTAACCGAGATATTTATCGCTCTAACCTACTCTGAAAATTTCAACTGCCTAGCTCATTCCGTTCGAGAGTTATTGTAGAAACAAAATTAAAAAATTTTCAAAATTTTTTTTGACACTTTACGGTAACCCGATCAATACAAAACTTCACATGCGTCTAAAGGTCATGATTCTACAATTTGACGCTGAATTTCAGATAGATCGAGTTATCGGATTCGGAAATTATTCATAAAAAATGTTTTTACTAAAAACGGCCATAACTCCGAAACCGCTTGATGGATTTCGCCCATTAACGAACTCGTCTGAGATATTTACGCTACAAACCTACCCTGCTAATTTCAATCCTCTAACTCCTTTCGTTCGAGAGTTATCGTGTTAACGGACAGCCGGCCAGACGGCCGGCCTGCTGGACAGAATCGATTTCGACCACGTATTCTTGTTCAGTGAGTCGAAACAAATCGTTTGATACCATTTTCAGCAAAAAATTTGCAAATTACAGACAATTGGTCAAATTGATAAGCACTCTGTTCCGAGGAACAAGACCGCCAAAAATAAAACATAATTTAGATCACTTCACCAAATCTTATGGGTTCTCTTAATTGGTTGTTGTGTTAATTTTTGTACAACATAAATTTGGAGTAATATTTGAACAACTATTTATAGTTATTCATTATCTCATAAGTATGTCGAGGAAGAAAATTCATTAACCCACCAGCTCACCCCTTTTTTTCACCGTCAGAACCTTTTCGTCGAATCCGGACATTTTGTATTCGTTAATTTCACTCAGAGCAGGTTGTTCAAACGCATTTTTACCCGGAGTTAATTAAATGCCTTTCAATCCAGACAAGTCATTGATAGGAAAAAAGAAACCGCCTCTGCTTACCGTACATACGATGGATGGGGTGTTCTTTATACCCAGTGGTGATTTGTGGAGCAATGTTAACAGCAACCTCGCCGTGGCTCACCTTCAAGGTCCGATCCCAACAAACCCTCTCTAAACCTTCACTACATCAACCAAATATATAGCTCTGATTCCATTTACCCAAGGGCCGTTATTCTTTCAACTTAATTTCAGTTTTAAACGAATGGCTGTTTATCCATCCTTGAACTTTAATACAGATAGTTTCCTGCATATATTTCTTATCGAAAGTGAAATCAGCGAACTTCCGAAGGAAAGAGGGTTATTTTTTTATATGTCTATTACTACAGTCCGCTCAACAGCCTGAACGGCTTGATGCATTTCAACATACAGTGTGGAAAAGTCAAATGGTATAAATTCATTTTCTTGATTACTGTACATATTTATGACAAATACATGATGATACACGTCGAATATAAATTTTAAATCGTCATTCTTCTTCGTAAAAATGCGAACCCTACCTTCAACCCCCTTCGAGATGTACAAACCCCAATTTTTCAAATAGTGGGCTATTTCTCTGTTCAGAAATGTTATCACTTTCATGTTTATTACAAAACTCAAACAGAAAAAAAAAATAAAATAATGTGATTACCGAATTTCATTATAATATTCCCTCGAATATTCCTAAATCTTATTGCAATAATACTAAACTGATATGCCTTCAACATGTGATAGAATGAAAATGATAACTCCTGAGATGTTGAATAATAGAAATATGGATCATGCGGAGTAATATATATATATATATGGAAAGGTACCAGCAGAATTATTTTTAATCTGCTCCTTTTGCGGAATTACCCGTTAAACCTTTCCATATATATGTTGAATAATGTTGGAAAAAATTTTTATCTGAGGTAAGGATGTTGCTAAGGCGTTCGCGGTGAATATTTGGAACATCTACTTCATTAACAATCATAATTTTTGGCGCTCTTGTTCCTCGGAACAGAGTGCTTATCAATTTGCCCTAAATGTCTGTAATTTTCGTATTTTTTGATGAAAATGGTCTTAAACGATTTGGTTTGACTCACTGATCAAGAATCCATGGTCAAAATCGATTCTGTCCGGCCGTCCGTCCGGCCGTTAACACGATAACTCTCGAACGGAATGAGCTAGACAATTGAAATTTTTAGAGTAGGTTCGAGGGATAAAAATCTCGGCTAAGTTCGTTATTGGGTAAAATCGGCCTGATGGTTTCGGAGTAACGAAAAAACAATTTTTTTTACATTAATACTTTTGAATTCAATGTTTTTGAGATGCAGTTTTATCATAAGAATCCATTTATATTATTTTAAACTCTAACAAGCTAATACTTTCGGAGATATAATTTCTCAAAATTTCAATAATACATCGTAGTTCTATGTATTCACTGTCTGTGTTCACTGTTCGTAAATGTCATCTTATCTAGCTATTAGAGTCATGTCAATTCCTAGTTTGAAAAACAAGTATCCGATTCTTGAATTTGTGAAAATATACAATAGTGTTTTGAAACCGAAAATAATATTGACTGGTTGCATATTGAATAATTTACGTATAAATTCGGGATGATGTTACAGAAGATTTAGAATTGGATCATTTTAATGATGTAGTTTATGAAGGCAATAGGAAAAAAAAACACAATGGAATCATCAAAATAAATTACTGTTCGTTTACCACTGAGGTTGATATTACATTTTACTTCCTTAAGTAGTAAGACATGTTCCTATATACAGTATTTTCATGATGTTGCTAGTTAATATATTTTGAACTATTAAACTAATTTGTTCGTAAGCCTCTACCTACTCAAATATCAGGAATAAATGGGCAATCTGCTATGATTGTCTCCAGCCTTGCTCTAGACATTTCGATGATACTTTCCTTAGGTATTTCGAGTTGTGAGAACTATGCACCGAATGTAAGTTGCAAGAACCCATTCCACGAGGTTGGAAGTTTGTCCAAAGCTCCTGTCCACAGGGCTTTCCCACATTTTCGATTTGTGTGTGTCAATATGTGCGTCAGAATTTTCATAATTAAATTCAAAACGTAGGTCCATGAATCATCACTCATGTTGGATTTATATACATCAGCAAATTATAATTAGAGTGTTCTATGAAATCAAATAGAATTATTGAGAATAATCATTGAAATTTTGAAAAATCATATCTGCAAAAGTATCAGTTTGTTAGAGTTGAGAATGACATCAATGGATTTTTATCATAAAACTGCATCTTGAAAAAATATTGAATTTAAAATTTGTAATGTTAACAGTTTTTTTCGTTACCCCTAAACTACCTGGCCGATTTTGACCAATAACGAACTTAACCGAGATATTTGTCTCCCAAACCGACTCTGAAAATTTCATCTGTCTGTGGGAGAGTTATCGTGTTAACGGCCGGACGGACGGCCGAACGGACGGCCGGACGGACGGCCGGACGGACGGCCGGACGGAATTGATTTTGATCATGGATTCTTGATCAGTGAGTCAAACCAAATTGTTCAATACCATTTTCAGCCAAAAATATTTATCCCCCAAACCTACTCTGAAAATTTCAACTGTCCAGCTCATTCCGTTCGAGAGTTATCGTGCCTACGGCCGGACGGCCGGACCGGCCGGGCAGAATGAATTTGGACCACGGATTCTTGATCAGTGAGTCGAACCAAATCGTTTAAGACCATTTTCATCCAAAAATTCTAAAATTACAGACATTTGGGCAAATTGATAAGCACTCTGTTCCGAGGAACAAGAGCGCCAAAAACATAAATAAAAATTACAAAAACCCCGACAGCTGCACTATAGTCTTCACCCGCGATTGATATTGAATTCCTATTTAAAATAATCTTTCAAACGTATTGCCTGACTTTATAAAAATGTCTTAGCCATAGACAGTGTAAAACACTGGCCCAGGATTATACGAATTGTTATAATATTTCGATATTTTTCCAATATTTCTAATAATATAGATCCCATGGACTCTAAATGTAGGACATGGCTGTAAAATTAGGTTTCGAAGGCTCTCGCAAAATTTCAGCGATATCTGACTAAAAGTTTCTGAGATATATATTTTTTTTATCTTAAGTTACACGATGCTCACGAAATTTTGCACTACTCTGTGTGTTACCATCTTTCAACTAACTGCTAGTTCCAATTCTATCAGACCAGTATTCCTCGAGTCATTGGAGAAACAAAATTCCAGGGCGTCGCAAATCTTTAAAAAAAGGTGATTCGTTGCCTTATGTATTTGTACAAAATTTCAAATAGATGCAATATTAGACCAGCCTCGATATATATAGTAGAATGAAACCCATTGTAAAAGGAAGAGAATATAACAAAAATTATAGAAAAAATAATTTACGGGTGATCTGAGTTCGGGAAGGGGAAGGGGGCGAGTTTTTAAGGGTAAAAAACGGTTTATCTCGATTTCCAGCAAAACTAAAAGTCCTATGAAAAAAAGTTGAGGGGCAAAGTTGTAGGTAATGAAAAGATCTACAACTTTTGTGTTCACACTTTTTTTACATAACCCCAAAATTTGTGTGAAAAATTCAAATAACAACTTTCCTGGTTTTTAATTTTTATCATTTACAAAAAAATTTTTTTTTTCACCAAATTTGGAAAAAACTTACCTTCTTATGTTCAAAATTCACTGTAATTTTTTGGATTAATTTTTTTTTCACCTTAATTTGACTTAATATCGAAAAAGCAGCCTAATTTTCAATCAAAAATTCTCACATCAAAATATTTGCTTTTTTAAAAAAGGTGAGCTTTTTGTTCGTTGAAATCTTTACTTTCTGATGGTTTAAAAAAAATGTACATTACCATGGTAAATTTTCCCAGAAAATGCTAAGTTAATAAAGTTAATATTTAATAAGACACTAACAATATTTTGATAAAGTTGTAGAATCTTCTCTCAATTATATGCGTAGATGCTTATTTATTGCTATTTTAATATAACTTATACACCTGAGTGACCTACGTAAAATTTCAGCCCATCAAAAGTTATCTCATACAGAATTGGGCAAAGGGCTACTAGGGTCTGGGCCTTACTACCTGTTATTTCGAAGCATTTTCTGAGAAAATTTACCATAGTATTGTATATTTTTTTTTAGACTATCAGAAAGTAGAAATTTCAACGAACAAAAAGCCCACCTACTTTTTTAAAAAAGCAGATATTTTGAGGTGAGAATTTTCAATTGAAAATTAGGCTGCTTTTTCGATATTAAGTCAAATTAAGATGAAAAAAATCCAAAAATTACAGTGTATTTGGGACATAAAAAGGTACGTTTTTACCAAATTTGGTGAAAAAAAATTCTTTTGTAAAAGATAAAAATTAAAAACCGAAAACGTGGTTATTTGAATTTTTCACATAAATTTTGAGGTTATGTGAAAAAAGTGTGAATACAAAAGTTGTAGATCTTTTTATTATCTACTACTTTGCCATTCAATTTTTTTCCATAGTTTTTTTCCATAGTTTTGCCGGAAATCGAGATGAACTGTTTTTTACCCTTAAAAACTCACCCCCTTCCCCATCCCGAACTCAGATCGCCCGTAAATTATTTTCCTATCATTTTTGTTATATTCTCTTCCTTTTCCAATGGGTTTCATTCTTCTATAAATTTTTTTCACTTTTTACCATTTTAAAAGGCTTCGATATTTCTTCACAAAGTTCTAATGGCCACTGCCGGTGAGACACGCTTGTATAGTAGACATTTCTCAACCGAGGCCGAATACGAAATCAAACGCTCTCAAAACACTTCAATTCCATTGAATGGAATATTCATGACAGCCTGGACGGAAGTAATGGAAACAATTTCCACTTTTCACGTTGATTCTAATCGATAGAAATTGCCGTGTTTTCCGACAGACTCTTGCAGTATTTTGGCCTCGAATATCCGAATGTCCATGAGTATCCTTAGAATATTGGTACGTTGTGAACTGCAGCCGCGAAAATGAAGTTAGGAGAGGCGGAAAATCATTTTCACTATTTTTGTTTTTTGCACTAGCAGTATAATTGATGTCATCCGAATTGTCTGCATTTGCTAACAACTCTCAGTTCTATACACTATTAGAGTTGGAAATGACAAAAAACGAGTTTTCCAGGAATATATCGCAGTACATAAATCGTATGGCATTTTTAGGCAAAAAATAGTATGTAGAATAATAGTCGACTCTGTTAATTATTCTCATTAATTTATGGCGTTCAAGAATGGCACTTTATTTGAATATGTGCTCATTAGATTTTCCCCGCTGGGTGAATCCTGCAGCAGTGATTAGCAATAAATTGGTTCGTTATTTTAAGGGCTTCATACGACAAGAGTAGGCGAGAAAATAAAAAATCTCATCTCGGTCTCGCCAATTTCCAAAAAATGAAGTCTTGTTTAAGTCTCGGTCTCGTCTCGTTATCAGTTGTCTCGTCTCGTCCCGCTTAATTCTGAATAACGATAATAAATATGATAATATATAAACGAAATGGTAGATAACAATGAATAATTTTGTAATTCTATATTTATTACGCTTTTAATCAAAAATATTTACAAATTTTTTTAAATTTTGAACACTGCTAATCTCATCTTTCAATTTAATCGGCGACCAAGAATTCAAACATAATCACGTTTGCACCAAATCATTTTTCAATGATGTACGTGTTTTTGTCATGATCATACCTGCTGTGGGAAATAATATTTCAACAGGTACGAATGTAGCCATTAATAAATCATCGAGCATCTTGGAAAGAGTACGAACTTTTTCATGCACTTTCCTCCACTCTAAAATACAATTTTGATTCCTATTTGCTCTTTCTAACAGCAAATATTCTTCAAACTCCGCTTTCCAATGTTTCGAAGGTTTTGTTGATGTTTTAAAGAGGCTATCGATGTCGATACATTTTTTAATAGAACAATTGGTATCGTTTTCAATGAATACCTTCCTAGTAGGTAGATAATTGAGTGTTCTTGGCGTATTCCTCATAACACTATTTGAAACATTGAATAGCTTCATTTTTCATTTCTTTACCAGTTTTATTATATGTACTTCCATACAGATGTATACAATGATTTGTCAAATCTCCACTAAAAGAAGCACAAAAAAAAACAGAAAATTTTCTAGATGTTCAAATAGAGACGAAATTTTAAAAACATTGGCATTTAGGGGCAATGAAAGTTGTCCGTTAAGTATTGAATTCATAATGGCTTCAGTTTTTATGGTTGTGAATTCTATTTTTTCTTGAAGAATATCTCAATTATAGCAAGGTATCAATTTCGGGAGGGGGGGGGGGGGGGGGTTCAAATAGGAATTAGTTTTGGGGGGGGTTTTGAAATTTTTCCAATTAACTTATAAGGACAGGCAGTGCAAGGACCGCTTTCTGTAAGAAAAACAGTTTTATTCATACACTTTCAACCTCCCTCACGCCCCCCTCATTTTTTTCTCCATTAAAGGGTTCGTAGGGGTTGAAAGTTGTGCATGAACAAAACTGTAATGGTCGACTTTCATTCGGCGACAAATTTCATCAGGTACCATCGTCTCAAAGTAAATGAGCCATGACAGAGTGCACATACTGAAAACCTCTTCGAACTAACTATTTTTCAAAAAAGAAAAATTTTTTCTTGAAAATTCCTGCACGCCTGTAAAGAAGATATAAACCCTTGCCAAAAAATTACCACATGACCCACTTTCCCTATCCAAAAAATTTAGAGGGTTGATGGGGATGGCACAGGGTGTATCAAAAATCCTTCAAAAATGCATAAAAATTTGGTAAAAGTGAAACAAAAATTTACCTGTTCCAGGATTTTGTTGCCAAATATTTTTCTTCTGAGAAAATGAATTTGCTCCATAATTTTGACTCGCACTGTAATCTGTAGTAAATGAGATGATCTTCCAGGTAGAAATTTTCGAGCAAATGAAACCCTTTCAACCTATATACGTTTATTACTCAATTGTTTAAAGACACATACTCAACCGAGAGTAAAAAATCGATCTTGAAATCAACACATTCAAATCTAAAATATAAAAATCTGAAAGGATAGATATCTATGATAAGAAATACGTTACTATAAGAAGTCATAAGAACAGCTGAAAAGTTGAAATAAAAATGTGAAGAAATCATTTTGATTTACAATAAATTATTTCACAGATAGAGTTGATATTTTGCAAAATATATTGATCTCTATGTAGACATTTTCTAATTTTACGAATAAAAACTTTATACGAAAAATTTAATTAGTCCAAAAACGAGACTCTCGGGTTGCGCTGTATGTTATCTCGGTATCGCCTATAATATTTTTCAAAACGTCTCGTCTCGTCTCGTCTCGCTTTTCCAGACGAGGAAAATCTCGCTCTCGTGTGAAGCCCTAGTTATTTTTCCAATGGTAATCTTCTGGCATCCAGAAATGTTTTCCAGGCCTCTCTGAAATTTTCGCAGTTAACTCCGGGTCCCCTTAACATGTTAATATGAATTCGAGAACATATCAATATTATCCTGGATACAATTAGAGCGTTGTTCTAACGGACGTTTCAACAAATGGTTTTAGTCAGAATTTATCCCAGCTCTGACCAAAATACTGCGTTTTTCTGTAGATCCGAAATGATATATTTGTTGAAAGACCTTGTGCGATCAATACTCATCGTGATAACTAGTAGATGTGGACATTTCTGAATTTTCGAACAAAGTATGGGCCTTTTCTGAAATATTTACTTTTTTTTCAGGTCACAGATGTCATCAGAACGAAACAGAGAGAGCCGTCTATGGAAGTGAGTCTTATTTTGTAATTAACCATCACAATCACTTTATTTAACCAATTTATACAGCAAAAATATTCCCCTATTTGGACATGATCCATTGAATCGGAAAATTTATATCTCTTCAAGATATATTTCATTCATTCAAATGAATCGAATTTGATGAAAGTTTTAAATTCAACTTTAGATTTACAATCCTATATTCTCTTTAATATTAATAATAAAAACTGTGGCAAATGCTATGCGGGACAAACTGATGGAAGGTATTTGAAGAAACGGATGTCTGAACATGATATAGACACAAGAAAACTTAACATTATCAACCCTACTGCTATAGTTGAACATTAATCATAATCATGATTTCGCAAAGTCAATAGTTCTTGATCTTCAACTATACAGTGAGCGTCAAAGGTCATTATTCCATGAATTTATTTTCTCCCTTTTCAGGAATAGTGAAATATGGTTTGATAGGTCAACTTAATTCATTTTTGCGCGTATGTTCTGGGGAATATCGCGTTATCATTTTGCCCAAATGTCTGTAATTTTCGAATTTTTCTCCGAAAATGGCCTCAAACGATTGGGTTTGAATCCCTGATCAAGAATTCGAGGTCAAATTTGATTCTGTCCGGCCGGCCGTCCGGCTGGCCGTTACCACGATAACTTGAGAACGGAAAGAGATAGCAGCTTGAAATTTTTAGGGTATGTAGCGCATCCCAATAGGACGGACAAGTTTGTTAATGGGCATAATCGGTCCAATGGTTTCCGAGTAATAATTTTGTCTACAACCAATACTAATCCGATCGAATTGAAACTTGGTGAGTAGTTGTAGAATATAAACCTAAGCACGTTTGTGAACATCGTATCCCTAGAAAATTTTTGAAAAATTATTCAAAAATAATATTTAAGTCGCGATAACCTAAGAACGAAAAGAGATAGCAACTTGAAATTTCCAGGTTAGGTTGAAAATCTGGGTGTGCCATTCGAGTTTGTTTATAGGCATAATCGGCAAAACTGTTTTGGAGTTATACCCATCTGAAATTTGGTTGTTATTTCCTCAATAACTCAAAAAATATATTCCAATTCAAACATAGGTATTAATTGTAGATTTCTTGCAAAATTTTGTGAGGATCGTATAACTAGAAAATTTTTAAAAAATCATAGAAAATTATTTAAAAAAATTCTATATATAAGAAACTATTCGCCTGATATCGCTGAAACTTTGCGAGAGCCTTCACAACCTAACTCTACTACCAAGTTCCAAGTTTGAACATGATCGGATCTATATTGTTGGAGATCCGAGCAGCTTTGTGTGAGTTCACTAGCTGGATGGGTGCTCGTTGCCTTGACAACTCTCGAACGAAAGGAGATAGGGACATGTAATTTTCAGGATAGGTTTTACATCTAAATGGGAGAGTTAAGTTCGCTGTTGGCCATAGTCGGCCCAACGGATTCGGAGTAATACCAATTTGGAATATTATTTCCTCGATAACTCAAAAAATATAGACTCGATCGAATTGAAGCTTGGCAACTAGTTGTAGAATATCGACGTGAAGAGGTGAGTAAAATATTGAGAGGATTGTACCACTAGAAAATTTTAAAAAAATTATGAGATAATATTATGTATCTCATGATTCCTTGAGAACGGAAAGAAATAGCTACTTGCAGTTTTCAGGGTAGATTGCGCATCAGCATTTAAGTTTGTAAACTAGTATAATCGGCCAAATGGTTTTGGAGTTATATCAATCTGAAATTTGGTTGTTATTTCCTCAATAACTCAAACAATAGAAATCCGATACAATTCAAATATGGTTATTAGTTGTAGAATGCCAACGCAAAAATTCTTGCAAAATTTCTTGAGGATCGTAGCACTATAAAATTTTTAAAAAATCATTGAAAAATAAAATTGGTTCAAGCACTGACGTGAAGTCAGAAGTTTTTGCGCGTATGTTCTCTTATTCATTCTCCCTTATTGGACACTCTTAATCGAATTCACCATGGTGAATTCTATTGTCTGTTCTCCTGTATTGGACACTTCGAACTTACCATGGTAAATTCGATTAAGAGTGTCCAATACAGGAGAACAGACGATAGAATTATATTGTCTGTTCTCCTGCATTGGACACTTCGAATTTACCATGGTAAATTCGATTAAGAGTGTCCAATAAAGGAGAAGGGACAATAGAACATACGCGCAAAAGCTCCTGGCTTCACTAAAAAAAAATCGGTTCAAGCACTGACGTGAAGTCAGGAGCTTTTGCGCGTATGTTCTATTGTCCCTTCTCCTTTATTGGACAATCTTGATCGAATTTACCATGGTAAATTCGAAGTGTCCAATACAGGAGAACAGACAATATAATTCGCCATGGTAAATTCGATTAAGAGTGTCCAATAAAGGAGAATGGACAAGAGAACATACGCGCAAAAGCTTCTGACTTCACGTCAGTGCTTGAACCAATTTTTAAGGAACATTTTGCCGTAGTTCTTATTCTTCTGCCGTTTTCCGGCACCAAGCAGTGACGTCATCGACATAATTGCAAGCCCTTAGTTTTTTTGCCATGGATAGATCATGAAATTCTGAATTCAGTAATGCCATTTAGGTCAATAATACTCGAGATATAAATTTTTTAAATTTGAAAACATGTGAAGATTTCGAAATGAAGTCTTCTCCAAATAAACACATTTATTGCCAGAACGATATTTGAAGGTGTCATAACAAAAATTATCAAAGTAAGTGTTCAAATTGATGGCCATCCAGTTCTTGACAGTACGCCAATGGAGCTTGAGACTCAGAACAAACATTTTAAAGAGTTTCAGGCAGTATTGCTCCTATTTTTTCCCGAATCCTCTGTTTCCACTCTTCGATCGTGTTTGGCCGATTGAGGTAAACTTTGCTTTTGATATAACCTCGTGAGAAGAAGTCTAACAGACTCAGATCTGGCGTCCGAGCCGGCCATTCAATAAAACCTCGCCGGCCAATCCACCTGTTCGAGAACACTAAGTTCAGGCAATCACATACATCTTGAAAATAATGGGGTCGAGCTCCATCCTGTTGAAACCACATAATCAGAATTTCTATTCTGGTGTGATGCCGATAAACATCGAACCATTTTTAGTTTAGTTTTCGACAGTAAGTGAATGAAAATTAAGAAAGTATTTCGAATTACATTCATTCAAAATTGGTTCAAGCCCTGTGGACAGGAGCTTTTTGGCGCTCTTGTACAAACAGACGAATTATATCTCCGAAAGTATTGGTTTCTCAGAGTTGGGAATTATATCAATGGATTCTTATGATAGAACTGCATCACGAAAGAAATTGAATTTAAAAAGAGTGTCGTTTAAAAAAATGTTTTTCAAAAATTATCATTTAAACAAGAGCGCAAAAAAAAGAGCAATCTACAATGCTTGTCATTAAATTTATTTATCAAGATTAAATGAGCAATCTGCAATGATTCAACCTCGTGGAATGGGTTGTTGCAACTTACACTCGGTGCATAGTTTTCACAACTCGAAATACCTAAGGAAAGTATCATCGAAATGTTTAGAGCAAGGCAGGAGACAATCATAGCAGATTGTCCATTTACTCCTGATATTTGAGTAGGTAGAGGCTTACGAACAAATTAATTTAATACTTCAAAATATATTAATTAGCAACATTATGGAAATACCGTATATAGGAACATGCCTTACTACTTAAGGACGTAAAATGTAATATTAACCTCAGTGGTCAACGAACAGTAATTTGTTTTGACGATTCCATTATATTCTTCTTTCCTATTGCCTTTATAAACTACATCATTAAAATGATCCAATTCTAAATCTTCTGAAACATCATCCCGAATTTATGCGTAAATTATGCAATATGCAATCAGTCAATATTATTTTCGGTTTCAAAACAGTCTTGTATATATTCACAAATTCAAGAATTGGATACTTGTTTTTCAAACTATGAATTGACATGACTCTAATAGCTAGATAAGATGACATTTATGAACAGTGAATACATAGAACTACGATGTATTATTGAAATTTTGAAAAATCATATCTACGGAAGTATTAGCTCGTTAGAGTTGAAAATGTTATTGTTGTATTCTTATTATAAAACTGCATCTCAAATAAAATTGAATTCAAATTGTAAAAACAATTTTTTTTTCGTTACTCCGAAACCATCAGGCTGATTGTGCCCAATAACGAACTTAACCCAGATATTTATCACTCGAACCTACTCTGAAAATTTCAATTGTCTAGCTCATTCCGTTCGAGAGTTATTGTGTTAACGGCCGGATAGAATCGATTTTGACCATGGATTCTTGATCAGTGAGTCGAACCAAATCGTTTAAGACCATTTTCAACCAAAAAATCGAAAATTACAGACATTTCGGCAAATTGATAAGCACTCTGTTCCGAGGAACAAGAGCGCCAAGAAGTGTTTATTTGATGAAGACTTAATTTGGAAGTTTCATATGTTTTTCAAAATCTCGAGAATTATTGTCCCAAATTGCGATACATGTGCATTACTGAATCCAGAATTTCATGATATATCCATGTCAACAAAAAAAATATCTTGGTAGCTGCTGGCTAACTGAAAATTAATTCATTATTCCATACTTTTGACGTTCACTGTATTTATTTTTGTGCATATGGATTTTCGATATGTGTATCTATTATGTCTGACCATGTTTTGAATTTTAATTATTTTATAGTGAATAATTACTTTTGGTGAGTACTTTCCAAACATATTTACAAAATCGTTTTTAATTCATATAATTATAATAATGCATCGTTACAGAACCCCGAGGATGAATTTAATTAAATTCAAAACATCAACAAGCAAACAATAGTTTTTTCTGCAACATACATTGATCCCAATCACAACCTTGTGTGTTTGCTATTTACATTTATGTGTTGTACCTATACCTTTTTTAATCTATGTTAGTATTTAAATTTAATTGTGTGTTTCATGTTAAGTTAGCTTCTCATACGAAGTATATATATACAACCTAACTCCGATAAAAGTTGTTATTAACGTTAAAAATACAATTTTTTCGTCGTTATATATTTTGTCTTAAAAATTTAATTTGTATGAATAACAAGTGGGAATTATATCAACTAATATATCAATAATAATAACAATTATCCTCAAACTGGAAGTTAGATGAACACTTAATATAATAATTATTATTATTATTATTTATTTGATAAGAGTTAAGAAATCTATAAACTCACAGAATAACAAAATAAATTAATAACAATTTATTCGTACGTTTCGTTTTTGACAACTTGGAACTCATCAGTAATATCTTATTTACCACATACTCATCATATCATCTTGTAGGCATACCTCGCACTATTATAAGAAGGAATGATGCCAACTTGTTAATATAGACAATTTCAGTCATGCGTTAACATTGACCACAAAAACAAATCTTCATGGATGATACTTTAACACCGAGCATGGTCAGTCTATGAGGTGATATGATGATTATGGTGCAATTTATATATCATTTAATTAATGATTTATAACCTGTTTCTCTAGTTCTTGGTTTGGTTGTATTAAAATATTTGAGGCAGAAGAACATTCAGATATACGTACCTAATGATTGGAAGCATCATTCAACAAACAACATAGTTCGTGATTGGAAATTTTAAGTTTGAGTGATGTATTGTATGGCTTAAATTTCAGTTCGCTATTCGGGTGCCATCATATAGTCTCTAGTTTAGTTCGCTCCTAAATGAGAGGTACATATATATTAGCATGTAATCCATCATCAAAAGTTCAGCATTCAGCCCTTTATATACAGTGAATAATATATGAATGGATATAATCGATACCAGTGCCTTCATAGGAATATGCGATGATCCTGTACGGATGGATAATTTTTGTCACGCTCCAAAGTATATAAGAAGGCATAATGAAACCTTAATATCAAGCAATTAAGGTCCTTGAAATTAAATGAAGGACATGGAACAATTTGCGAATATTCAAACTGTGGTATGAAGATTTCTGAGTATGTTTTTCAGTGGGGGTTGGTTGCTTCCTAATAATTCATAATTAAATATACAAAGGCGGTTCTGAGCAAGTGAGTTATTGATTTTCCTTGCCTTTCATGTGGTCGTCTCCAGTTTAATTTTGAAATATTTATTCGTAAAAATTAAATTTTTGTTAAAATTCTTAATTTCTAACTACTTGGATAACTTTTTCAATTCACACTTACTCTTAAAAATTAAGTTATGTTTATTCAACAGTATCGATGGCCATCTATGATCGTTTTGGAGATATTTCCATTTTAAGAAAAACTTTGACCGCTAAGGAGGGTACTTTGATACCTTATATCTCAGTGACTGTTAGACGTAAAATAATTACACTTTGGGAATACCTCTAAAAAAATGCTGTTTATTGAAGTATTCATAATCATTTTTCACAACAATCCACAGGTTCTTCACAAACGATGAATATGGTTTTTCTTCAGTTTTTTCCAATAAATCTAGGTTTTTTCAAATGGAATGCCCCTTTTTTCATTTGAGATAGTAATTCTAGACAAAGATTCTGGTAGTAGTTTTGTTTCAGGCTTTATAGCTCCGCATCTATAAAACAATAATGTACTTCAATTGATATTTATGGTAATGTTTCGTTATAAACTTACTGAGTATTCAGAATTTCAAGCTGTTGTCTTATATGATTTAATGAGTGCTGAACAGCTGCTTTGCTTCACCTGAATCTTTCAAAGAATTCCTCGTCTGGCTAATTATCAAAATTCGCTATTCTCTTTTTTTATCTATATATTTTTGGTCTTCTAATGATTAGTTCTATATCACTGTAGCTATAGTTGCTACTATTCTCAAATACTGACGAGTATGTATCTATTTCCATTGCGGTAGTTGAAAGGGAAATTAGTCCACATTATAAACAGGGCTAATTAAAAATCTTCTATGTTTGAGGTTAACAGCTGCCTAAATTGAACTTTCTATCTACTTAAGGCGGGTTTATACTGAAAATAAAACAAATCAATAGAAAACAAGAAAAAAGTTGAAATAATATAAGAACGAAGAGATAAAACAATTGGTTTATACAGATGAACTCAAACAAAATAAGAAATAAGAATGAACCAATCAATTCTCAACTTTTTTACGGTGATTCTTTCATCATGCACATTTCAATTTTCTAATCAGCATAAAATAGAATAAAAAATGAAGATGAGAGTCGGTGATCTTTAGTTTTCATTCTTATTTCTTATTTCATCATTTCGACTTTCTCTTTTTATTTTAATTGGTTTCCTATTATATTTCCTATATAAACCCATCTTTAAACGGCGTTATGTTGGCAATTTCCTTCTTGATGTTGGTCTTCCAATCTTGTAGGGCCTTTGCCCATTTCACATAAACCCGGGATTTCATTTCGTCCTCGGGATCGACTTTCAGAATAACCTCACATGCATTCCTCCGAGAATTGAGGTCACGTTCAGAAAGTCCCTGCACAATCGCCATCTTGAATGGATGGAAATTAAGATCAGCATGAAGGATTCTTGTTAAAGAAAGATCGGAAATGCCGAGGGCTTGCACGCAGAACGCCATGGTGATCGCAACAATGAAGCTCTCACTGCCTCAATGTTCTCAGATGATCTAATGGGGCGGAGGAAGTCCATAGTTCTTCGTCTTCGTATGGGAGAGGGGCCTATGGGGCTACATTTAAGCGATTCCAAAAGATGCGATCATATAACATCCATCCGAAATATAGGCCTTAACGGCAAACGCACGTTCCTCACTGTGCCAACGCATGATGGCGAATTACCTGAATCGAAACTAAACTTTATACTCCCACCTTTCAAACGAGACACTATAACTCCGCTACGATATCAAGCGACTGAAAATGTTTAGTTATAGTAAGGTAAAATGAAAATGTTTAGTTATAGTGATGTAAATAGGCGGTGTGCATATTTGTTCCCAGAATTTGTACCAATTTCCAGCTCTATTGGAATTGTTGTAAGCAAACTCCTATTTTTTGAGCTAGCTTGGCCGGACTATCTGGCAATGTTCATGGAATTCCAAATGATAAAATGGTAGGTCTGCCGCTCGATGTTCGCTCGGACTCTACAAAGTCCATGAGCGGATTGGTGCGGGCAGATAGAGAATATGCGCGCCAGGGGATGCTAGGATATCTCGCAAACTATACATCTTGTGAGACGTTTGAACATCTCGAAGATAACGTGTCGATAAGCGGCTTTTGCTTTCCGTGTCTGTTCAAAAATGCTCAGGATTCCCTGGCAGCGACAGAGATGTCGCCTGCCTATTCCAATTTACCAACGTATATTGGGTGAAAAAGTAACTGTTGAAACACCGATAAAACGTTTTTGATTAAATGAGAACGGAGTGGAGTTGGTTAACACAAAAAACTGCTGTTTCCATAAATATAAGAATACTTCGCAGTGGAAGCCTTTAAATGACGCTTTATGGGGATTATTGCTTATCTTGGAGATTAGAGCCATTTTCCGGCTGTTATTTTGTTTCCTGTACTCGTACCTATGTCGAACATAAACCTCTTTCCCTATTCATTCCTGTATTCTTCTGCATCGACTCCAATTCCAACGATTCGTTGTCGTTGGTTGGTTCCCGGACGCGTATTGCCGTTGTTGACTATGCTGCAATCTCAAGGCGAGTTTACACAGCAGCTTGAAACTAGGAAGTTCGAAACCGAAATTTTCCAAAATACTATTTATAGATTTATTGCAAACTTTTCGAGTTTCAAACAGAATTCTCCAGCGCTCCAGCTGATATGTCCGCGGGTATAAACTACTGACATCTCGTCTAGTCGTGTGATCAAAATAAATAGTCTGAAACACTTTTTTAATAACGCATACTTTTTTGCTCGAAGTAAAAAACTGTGGAACTAGAATGTTAAAAATAAACCTAAAAGTTAAAAACTATCTAGTTTCTAACTGCTTTGGAAACGCCTTAATACTATAGAAAGAGGAGTAACAGCATTTCATTCACAAATTCTTAACTGAATGGTTCCTTGATGGATTTACTCTCCCAATCTCTGAAAAAAATCTATGAAATAAAAAAAAAAATATTGATTTGAAATTACACTTGCGTTAGAGACACAAAATATTTTTCAGAAGAAATTTATAGAACAATGTTATTTAATAAACAGTAAGAAACAATATCAACGATAAAACAACTATTCTGTAACATTTCGGAAAATAAATCAGTCTAAAAATCAGTCTAAAAATTTACCATGGTAAATTCGAATTAAGAGTGTCCAATACAGGAGAATGGACAACATAATTTACCATGGTGTATTCGATAAAGGGTGTCCAATGCAGGAGAATGGACAATAGAACATACGCGCAAAAGCTCCTGACTTCACGTCAGTGCTTGAACCAATTTTTTTTTCCGTAATTTTTTTCAACTTTTCTAGTGGTAGGTACGGTTCTTAGAAAAATTATTTATTTCGCCATTTTTTTTAAATTTTCTAGGGGTACGGTTCTTAAAAAATTTAATTTTTTTACTCTACTAACTAGTAGTAGAGCTTCAATTCGATCGAATCTTTATTTTATGAGTTATCGAGGAAATAATATTCCAGGTGGGTATAACTCGGAAACCGTTGGACCGATTATGCCCAAAACTTAAGAAGAAGAACTTAACACTCCCATTCGGATACGCAACCTACCCTGAAAATTGCAAGTCCCTATCTCCTTTCGTTCGAAAGTTATAGAGGCAACGGTCACCCATCTACTGAACTCGCACAAGACTGCTCGAATCTCCAACAATATTAAACCGATCGTGTTAAAACTTGAAACTTGGCATTATAGTTAGGTTCTAAAGGCTCTTGCAAAGTTTCAGCAATTTCAGACGAATAGTTACTGATATATAGAATTTTCAATGATTTCTTAAAAATTTTCTACAAATACTATCCTCACGAAATTTTGCAAGAATGTTCGCGTTCGCATTCTACAACTAATAACCATGTTTGAATTCAATCGGTTTTGTATTTTTTGAGTTAATGAGGAACAAAAAACAACCAAATTTCAGATGGCTATAACTCTAAAACCGTTTTGCCGATTATGCTTATAAAAAAACTCAAATGTCGCATTCAGATGCACAACCTAACCTGAAAACATCAAGCCGCTATCTCTTTCCGTTCTCAGGTTATTG
The DNA here is from genome assembly GCA_937662695.2 of Halyzia sedecimguttata. Lineage (NCBI taxonomy): Eukaryota > Metazoa > Arthropoda > Insecta > Coleoptera > Coccinellidae > Halyzia > Halyzia sedecimguttata. The sequence continues at coordinate 19,376,448 of OW569420.2, read as the reverse complement.
TGACAACAAAAATATTTTTTAATAATTTTTCAATAATTTTTTAGCGATACGATTCTCACAAAATTTCACAAACGTGCTAAGGTTCATATTCTACAACTATTCACCAAGTTTCAATTCGATCGGATTTATATTGGTTGAAAACAAAATTATTACTAGGAAACCATTGGGTCGATTATGCCCATTAACGAACTTGTCCGGCGTATTGGGATGCGCCACCAAACTTGAAAATTTTAAATCGCTAGCTCTTTCCGTTCTCAAGTTATCGTGGCAACGGCTGGACAGAATCAAATTTGAATTCTTCATTGGGTAGTCGAACCAAATCGTTTGAGACCATTTTCGTCAAAAAATTCGAAAGTTACAGACATTTGGGCAAAATGATAACGCTATGTTCCCCAGAACATACGCGCAAAAAGCCACACGGTGAAATATTTATTGATTTTAACCATCAACAATCGCGAGCGATTGATTTAAGTTTCCTAGAACGTCTTTGGTGTCATTTGTTGGCTAAGTCACACTGATGATAGGTAATAACCATGAAACCCTGGGTTTGTGTCTGCCCTTGAATGACGCTTTCCTCTTTGTGGGAACACTGAGCGATGTGGTGATCTAGCCTGGCCACGCGGAATATTTGTTGATGGTTAAAATCAATGAATATTTCACCGTGTTTCTTTTTTAAGTTCACCATAAAAGTAACTACACTCTTATCCACTACAAGTGTCGTCTGACATATGTTTCGATCTTCAAAGACGAAGCGTTACTTTTTTTAGTTATTGACAATTAGCACAGTTCCCTCATTGAATGCTAAATCATTCTCCTTCATCAGACATACCAAGCGAAAATCTTCAGAGTTTTTGTTGACAGTTATCTGAAATTTGTCACATTGACAGTCTTTAAAGTTCTTACTCTTTCTTCAATAAATTAAACCAAGTATGGTCAATTCCAACTGTGTAATTTGAAAAATTGTTTTCTCTCTTCAACATAATACAAGTCGACTCCTTAAGTTTCCTTTTTTTGTCATCAGACTCCAATGCATCATGTGATCTCCATGGCTTGAACATACATGATGTACTATATTCTAGTTTGAGTTCACTGTGGACTTATTATGACCTCTACAAAAGTAACTACACTCTTTTCCACTACAGTTTTTGTCGTCTGACATATGTTTCGGAAACAAAGATTCGAATTCAAAGACGAAGCGTTACTACTAGTAACGCTACCAAAACAACAAAATCAATTATAATTATTCGAATCATTCATTAGCAGCAGGACATGAGTTTAACCCGAATTTCAGAATTCTACACAATTGGAATCAAGATGGGCCACTAAATTATTGACAAATGCTGGATATAAATACAGGAATAAATATTCTAAACGTTTACAAAGTACTAGCAGTGTCAGATTGTGTCAAATATAGTAGGAAGAAGAAGAATGAAAGAAAGACTATAGGTTTAGGTCATAGATTTTGAGGTATAGAATTACCTCTTAATTATTAATTACCTGTTAAGAATTTAGTAAGATACAGTCTGAGGAAGTCACAATATTAAATAAATAATTGTAAATCATATATAATTTTTCATTCGAGTTCTTTATTATTATCATTAGTTTCCGTCATCGTCTAATGGAGAAGGATGAATGGAAATATCTCAATGAAAATCGACTCCAAATCTATTATCATAAATAACTGATTGAAGGAGTAAGATTGATTGTCCATAGCATGGGTAATGCATCTTTTTGTAACAAGTTCAATCAATGACGGTACCAATTTACTCGCTCAACATTTGAAATCTACGCACTACGCAATCATCTAGGAAAATTTCGAGTCGAGGAGTCAGAAAAATGAATTTCTAACATGATTCCAAAAGCTATTAGTTAGTAATACTAAACCATAAGCTCCCGGAAGAGCAATCCGTCCAAAGATGAGAATGAAAATTTATACTATCAGCAGGATATAAGCATCATGTATGAAGATTGCGTTGTGAATTTTTCATTAGAAAGAAGCATACATCGAAAAGTATATCTCAATATTCCGGCCCAGAGATGAAAGGGGGCTCCAAATACCTCCTTTCTACATAGATAGCGTTCTTTTCACAGCGTGATCCCCAGTGTAACTTTCTAGGCTTCCGCGAAACTAATCGACAAAGACTATGGGAGCCCGGTATGAATACTTGCGCCCCAAATTTTTCCTGAATAAATTTTCAGTCCACAATAGACGTCCCCGAATGAAGTGATATTTCCTCCGGTTTGTTGCTCCACACACCTTGCCCTTTACCAGTACGTCTCCAATTTTTCATTCCGAGTGAAAACATAATTCAGAATGAAACGTTAAAATATATTGCAGGCCTTGCTCGTACAGAGCGTCCTGTCAACAAGCCATAAAATCTCTATTATCCTTTTATTAGATTAGGTTGGTGACTTTAAATCATTTATACAATTTGTTGCATCCCAACTTGTTTATTCGAAATGATGGATGTAGGATAAAAAGGAAACAATGTGTTTATTCCCTGTGATCCGGGAACTGAGGACATTATCCTATTTGACTTGGAGGACAAAGTTTTCAAGATGTAGGCATAGTTGTTGATCTCGTTGTTCGTGTGATGAAAGTATTGTTCGTTTTATAATAGAATCTGTGTCAAAGACATAACAGCGCCATGGAAGGGTAGAATTTTTTGACTAAAAAGACATAAAAAACATAAATAATTTTAATAATGGTTTGGCCGATTCCACCCAACTTGTGGCCTCGATTCCATCAGGAAGTACGTTTCCCCTCTGTATATTGTATACCAAACAATCTGTTTTTGTTGGTGTGGAAGATGTGGCAAGTTTCCCAGCTTTAATGAATAAAATCAGAACTTTACAAACAGACATGTGCAGAAGATGCCACCAATGATTAGAAAATTATTGAAACAGCATATAACTTCTGATGTCCACAGGCACAATCAAGTATGAAACCTTATCCATCAAAAAATTGGATCAATCTCTGACTTGAAGTCAGGAGCTTTTGCGCGCATGTTCTGTTGTCCATTCTCCTGTTTAGACACTCTTAATCGAATTTACCACGGTAAATTCGATTAGTCGAACCAACTTACGAAAATTACTCTAGATTTGCTGATGTAGTAAAAGCTTCAGCTAAAAAAATCATTCCGAGGGGTTTCCGTCAAGAGTACATTCCTGGTTGGTCAGTTGAAGCAGAAAATTTATATAAGGATTATCAAAATTCCCCAACTAATGAAAAATGCAAGAAGCTAATCAATTCGATAAATGCAAGTCGTAAGGAAAAGTGGAATAGTGTAGTTTCCGATATGAATTTCACATATTTGAGTAAGAATAGATATGATGTTTTGAGGAAATTAGGAGAAGCTACTGCTCTAACATTGTCAGCTTCTAAAATTGATCCTAAATTGATTGCTCGTCGACTTCATCTGTAGACAGTATCTCGAATCTTTTCAACTTGGATTAATTAAAAATGGGTTCAAGCCCTGTGGACAGGAGCTTTCTGGCGCTCTAGTTCAAACAGACAAATTATATCTCCGAAAGTATTGGTTTCTCAGAGTTGAGAATTATATCAATGTATTCATATGATAGAACTGCATCATAAAGGAATATCAAAACAAATAATAGTTTATTTATCAAGATTAAATGAGCAATCATGAGAATGAGAACTGCACCACATTTTCAATTTTTTTTTGACACTTTGCGGAAATCTGGTCAATACAAAACTTCACATGCGTATAAAGGTCATGATTCTACAATTTGGTGCTAAATTTCAGATAGATCGAGTGATCGGTTTCAGAAATATTCATAAAAAATATTTTTACTAAAATCGGCCATAACTCCGAAACCCCTTGATGGTTTTCGCCCATTAACGAACTTGTCCGAGATATTTACGCTCCAAAACCACCTTGCAATTTTCAATCCGCTAACTCCTTTCGTTCGAGAGTTATCGTGCCTACGGCCAGTCGGCCGGCCGGACAGAATCGATTTCGCACTCGGATTCTTGATCAGTGAGTCGAACCAAATCATTTGAGACCATTTTCAGCCAAAAATTCCAAAATTACAGACACTTGGGCAAATTGATAAGCACTCTGTTCCGAGGAACTAGAGCGCCAAAAAAACAAGTTTCGTATGACAATTGCCCAAAACAGGTTTAAAGTACCTACAAATAGTAGGTATTCCATAAAACATGTATAAAAGACGATAAGTAATAATAAATTACCTTGTAATCGATCAAAAATTTCCTGATCTACGTTCACCAAATTTTCTCCTCTCTCGAACTACAGAATTATGCTTTCAATATTTACGTAATATTTTCAAACATTTTCGGGTGAGGTCCCCGTTGCATCGCTAAAATACGAGTATTTCAACCCCAATATTCCCAAGTTACAATATTCCCTTCTGTCAAGTTGACTTTATGACAATTCATACATAGAATATACATAGAATAATTATATCAATCTGTGAAATACGATTTACATTGAAATTTTGAAGAATCATATCTCGGAAAGTATTAGCTTGTTAGAGTTAAAAATGATATGAATGGATTCTTATGATAAAACTGCTCATTAAAAAAATTTTAATTTGGAATTTGTTCTGTAAAAAAAAATTTTTTTTTTGTTACTTCGAAACCATCTGTCCGATTTTGCCCAATAACGAACTTAGCCGAGATATTTATCCCCCAAACCTACTCTGAAAATTTCAACTCTCTAGCTCATTCCGTTCGAGAGTTATCGTGCCTACGGCCGGCCGGATAGAATGAATTTCGACCACGGATTCTTGATCAGTGAGTCGAACCAAATCGTTTAAGACCATTTTCATCGAAATATTCGAAAATTACAGACATTTGGGCAAATTAATAAGCACTCAGTTCCGAGGAACTAGAGCGCCAAAAACAGCAGTTAAATGCACTAAATCTCGAAAAGAAGCAGGATTTGATGGAATTTATCCTGAATTCATCACTTGGGCAAAAGGGCCTTGTCCTGGTTATTATCATTCTATAATTATATTCTGAATACTGGAAATATTAAAAAAGAATTCCGCAAAGCGAAAGTCATAGTGATTTTAAAACGTGGAAAGTATGCTTCTGATCCTAGCAGTTATCGACCCTTTAGTCTGTTGAGCGTTTCTTTTAAAATTTTAGAAATATTGATTCTTTTTAGGGTTGAATCGTCTGTAGAAGATGTTCTACAGAATTGCAAGGGGGGCTTATGGAAAAATTGGAATTGTTGTGATCAGGTTCTTAGTCTAACTCCTTTTATCGAAACAGCTTTCAATAATAAAATGAAATGAGGAACAGCATTTGTGGATTTTTCGGCAGCATATGACACGGTATGGAAATATGGTTTGATTTCAAAACTTTATACTCATTTAAAGTTTGTAAAAATGGTTCATTTACTCGAAAACATGCTGACAGATAGAATGTTGTTTTTGTTGATAATAATAGTAGTAATTTCAAAATTTTGAATAATGGTCTCCCACAAGGTTCAGTTTTAGCACCGCTTCTTTTCAATTCATATCTGTGTGATAGTCCTGCTAATTCCTCTGAGATATTCATATACGCTTATGACATTGCCTTGCATTTCGTCATTCTGACTTCCAAAGTATAGTATATAATCTATCTGCAGATTTAGAAATGCTGGAAAATTACGTATTTCGTTGGCATTTGTGCCCGAATGCAAATAAAACTGAGACTTCTCGCTTCCATTGGAATAATCATCAAAAATATAAAACATTGAGTGTAACTTTCGGTGATTCTTCTTGAGACATAATTTTAATCCTAAATAAATAGGAGTGAAACTATTCCTCTTTGAGTTCCAAAGCCCATTTGGATGACTTGGGTCTGAAGTTGAAAACAAGGAATAATATTCTGCAGAATTTAGGTAGTATTTCATGGGGTGCTGATGCAACTACTCTTCCAACGGCAGCTTTAGCCTTGGTTTTTTCTGCCGCTGAATATTGTTGCCCCGTCTGGTTTAATAGTGCTCATACTCAAAAAATTGATGCACAGCTGAATTAATCTACGAGGATCACACTGGAACTATTAGATCTACACCTATTCATTGGTTGCCAGTTCTTTCAAATATTGTACCGCCCCACATTCGCAGGCAGACTGCTGTTTCAAATTCTTGGAATGAATTTCGTTCTTTTCCGAATTTATTTCCGATTCTTTCCTACATTCCAGACAATAAGATTCCCAGATTGAAGTCACGTAACCCTATATGGTCCAACTGTTTTCTTGATTCGAATAAAAGTGACAAGGAAGTTTGGAGGTCTGAATGGATGTGTTGCGAATTATTCAACAAAGATTTAATTTTTGATCCTTCAAATAGAGATCGGGGGTTTGAGCTTCCAAGGAAAATATGGTCTATTTTGAATAGTTGAGAGTCCTAGTTGCGAATGCGGGGAAGCAGAGGAAACCATAGATCATTAAGTTAATGATAATTGTTTCGGGTAGGTACCTTGGAGAAACCTCTATCTGCTTGTTGAGGGAAGTGATAGTGAAGAAAAAGATGCCCTTCAATATTTAATATTTGAGCATATTTTGTTAACACTTTCAATTCTCATAAATCACAACACTAACGGGGAGATAGGGTTTTATTGCTGAAGTTTTTTCCCTAAGCTCTACTATCATATAACGAATTCTATGGTACCCCGGTACCTCTGCTAACACTTTTTTCATACACATGCTTAATTGTTAGATAAAAAAAATGTAATGCTCGAAGCTCATAACAATATGTATATCATTGAGTTGCCTTGGGTGTTCAGTACCTGGACGGGTAACCGCTCTGGCTATGGCCAAAGCTGACTGACCTTACGTCAGTGCTTACCCAACATTTTATAAACTAATAAAGGAGTTTGGGTGATCACAGAAGTATGCTGAGTTATTAGTTCTTTCGTTGAATTTCAAGATTTTGATGTTTACATGTGCAGCGAACCCCATGGCTTGGAAAAGGTGTTACAGTATTATGCTCCACTGGAAATATCCCACATTGGACGCTTATGGCCCATAGTCTGGAACATATATCGACGCATGAGATTGGTGTATTAAACACGAAATTTCCAGCGATGAATTTAATCGTTTTCTTATGACTATTGAACACGACACGCTTAACTGATCGAATAGTCATAAAACGAAATTACAAGGATCTTAATTTCCCTCCTCAGTAATTTCCAAACAGCCGAATCGTCCCAATGATATAATCGAATTATGGGTGGAAAATGGGAAATTGCTCGTTATTAAAGAAGCTTTGTATAATTCCACATTTCCTTCATTGCCACGATTGTGGTGATTTTGAATGAGTGCCACTTTAAGATATGGCATCGGGAGTATTCACCGCCATCTGCGGTTTTTGAACATTTTGCATAAAAAAAATTGGTTCAAATACCGATGTGAAGTCAGGAGCTTTTGCTCATACTTTTAATCGAATTTACCATCGACATAGAACGTTTTCTCAGCTTTTATAAGATACTAGTTGGCCCAGCGAGCTTCGTACCGCCTAACTTAATAAAAAAAAATGCTCGGTATAAATGAAGTTTTATTATTATTTTCGAATAATTGCACATGATGTTTTGATGCTTATAGGTACTTTCAAAACAGAGTTTTCCTAAAATACTGGCTATTTATAAAGTTTCAATTTGATATTGACGAAACACACAGTTATGATACAGTCTCTTTATCATTTTAAAGCTTTCTGATAAACAATATTTTTTGTTTTGTTTTGTGGTGCGTAAGTAAACAAAGATGACGGTTTTCCAATGCACGAACACGCGACGTATAATTGTCCATGCGCCATGTCCACACATCAATGGAAAAACAAAGTTGTTACATTATGAGAATCCATCCAAGATACCTATTTAGTTAATGCTTTGTTTGTGGCACAAATCACTTCAATTGTGCCGTGAGAAAAAGAATACTCTGTATAGTAGTGGTTTATTTTCAATGATGTATGCCTCGAAAGTATATTTTTTAACACAATTGAATGAAATTGTACGACTATGGCGTGAAAACGAGCAGGTTGCCATTGACGTTGAAAGAAAAACACCCTGTAGACATTTTTATATTTATTCACCTTTTAAACCTTTCCTGGACTTCCACAAATAATTCAAGACCAAAATTAGCCAAATCGGTCCAGCCGTTCACGCGTGATGGCGTGACCAAGGAATATAGGGATTTATTTTTATATAAATAGATGAATACATTTCGTTAATATTAACGATAGACTTGAGTAATGAGAGAATCGTCTAAGATCGCAGAATTTTTAATTGTGACATATGTGTTCTATCGGAATTCAAATTTTTCAATTATCCAATAATATTCTAAAAAACTTACGTCCCAAGTAATTTCAGGTTACGGTATTCACGAAATTGCGTGAAAATTAGGGGAAATTTAACGAGTGAAACCTTCAATGGGTAGTGAACAAGAACATCTACTTCAGCATTCGTAATCTGAAAATATATGCTTCAATTAATCAAAATAAGTCAAAAATGTTTTGACGTCTCACAATATTGAATAAATTAGTGATATTGACTATTCCTTCAAATTATGGTGGAATTTTTTAAATATTTGTCAGAAGCCATATTTTCGAGGCTACATACAAACACCTGGAAGATAAGGAAACACATTTTCTAAGATCAAGATTAGAATACACCCTCCTCGGGTAACAGATGAGGGTATAAATTCCTTATGCCGGATCTTTGCCTATTCTCGAATATTTATCTAATTGATAGCACTTTCTTCTTGCGGCTACGAACACACATTTTATTTATGGTCCGAAAGGACTGAATAGATTCGAATTGCTGTGTAAGATATCGAAAATTTACTCTGTTTTGTACAGACCACTAGAAAAGGGAATTTTGATTCAGATATGGAACACAAATTATACAATGTTCTTGAGAAATCCGTTCGCGCTTTGTACAATGTTTTTGAAGATGCAAATGCATTTCCTTCCGAAAGTTGGACGGGTGGTTGCGAGGCTGACAAAGTACTGAAATGATGTATTTCTGCATCTCAGATTCTCTGTTGTACAAGGAGGGGCTCCAGAACTATGAAGTGACCATTTACGGAAAGATTGTAGCCAAAGATGTTTATAGAAAGGTTGTTCCTCTTTCTTAAATTTAGGTTGGGTAGGTCATAATGTACTAATGTTATGGATTGTTTTATTTATTTTATTTTGTAGGATGGTTAGGCAAGTATTATTCTTATGAAATGTGAGGTTTTTAGGTATTTATCAAATTTTTTCTTTTGAATAATAAAATAAATAATTGAGTAAAGAGAATATTTTCTCATGGAACAACAGCATTCTTCATCTTAATTTGTCAATTTCTTCATATTATCACCCGTATTGGGGCTTCATACGTGAGCGAGATATTTCTCGTCTCGTCTCGATCTCGTGTCGGAAAAGCGAGACGAGACGAGATGAGACGTTTTGAAAAATATTATAGGCGATACCGAGACCACATACAGCGCAACCCGAGAGTCTCGTTTTTGGTCTCGTTACTTTTTGGCGCTCTAGTTCCTCGGAACTGAGTGCTTATCAATTTGACCAAATGTCTGTAATTTTCGAATTTTTCGATGAAAATGGTCTTAAACGATTTGGTTCGACTCACTGATCAAGAATCCGAGGTCGAAATTCATTCTGTCCGATGGTTTCGGAGTAACAACAAATTTTTTTTTTACATAACAAATTCCAAATTAAATTTTTTTCAATAAGCAGTTTTACCATAAGACCATTAACTCTAACAAGCTAATACTTTCGGAGATATGAGTTTTCAAAATTTCAATAATAAATCGTATTTCTACGTTTTCACAGAATGATAAAATTATTCTATGTATGAATTTTCATAATGTCAACTTATTTTCCTGAGACATGACATTGTCTAATTCTTTTCAGCAATCGAAGAATTATGAGAATAAAGTGTATTCCGAAATGTGAGCGAAGTGAGAAAAATCTCAGATGTTTGTTCCGAAATTAGTTTTTCTCAGAAAAGTTTTACATTTCGTAACGGAAGATGATCTGAGAGAAGTGAGACTGCTTTTCATCATGCTCTGTGGCCCTAGTTCTCTCACTTAATGACGGGACTGACGGCAGGGAATATTATAACTTCAAAAATATTATGTTGGTGTTGAAATACTCGTATTTTGGCGATACAACGGGGACCTCACCCAAAAATGTTTGAAAATATTACGTTAATATTGAAAGCATAATTCTGTAGTTCGAGAGAGGAGAAAATTTGGTGAACGTAGATCAGGAAATTTTTGAACGATTACAAGGTAATTTTTCATTATTACTTATCTTCTTTCATACATGTTTTATGGAATATCTACTAGTTGTAGGTACTTTAAACCTGTTTTAGGCAATTGTCATACGAAACTTGTTTTTTTGGCGCTCTAGTTCCTCGGAACAGAGTGCTTATTAATTTGCCCAAATGTCTGTAATTTTCGAATTTCTGGCTGAAAATGGTCTCAAACGAAATTGTAGAATCATGACCTTTATACGCATGTGAAGTTTTGTATTGACGAGGTTACCGCAAAGTGTCAAAAAAAAATATTCAAAATTAAAAAAAAGTTTTTCTACGATAACTCTCGAACGGAATGAGCTAGGTAGATGAAATTTTCAGAGTAGGTTAGGGAGATGAATATCTCGGTTAAGTCCGTTATTGGGCATAATAGGCCAGATGGTTTTGGAGTAACGAAAAAAACATTTTTATTTGACGAACAAATTTCATATTCAATTTCTATTTAAGATGGAGTTTCATCATAAAAAATCCATTGATATCATTTTTAACTCCAACAAGCTAATACTTTCGGAGATATGATTTTTCGAAATTTCAATAATGAATCGTACTTCTATGTTTTCACAGAATGCTATAATTATTCAATCTAAGCTTTATTATATGCTCTGTGTTCATACTCGTACATGTCATCCTGTTCTATAAGAGAGAGTCAGATTCATTTCAGCTATTTCAATTTGATTTCTTCCATGGTGCAGTTCTCTTTCTCAGATTGCTCATTTAATCTTGATAAATAAACTATTATCTGAATTGAATTTCCAATACTTCCGGAGATATGATTTGTCTGTTTGAACTAGAGCGCCAGAAAGCTCCTGTCCACAGGGCTTGAACCAATTTTTTTTATGAAGTTTTTATTCGAAAAATTAGGAAAGGTCCACATAGAGAACAATATATTTCACAAAATATCAACTCTTGTGACTATCAGTGAAATATTTTATTGTAAATTAAAATTATTTTTCCATATTTTTATTTCAACTTGTTAAATGGTGTTGTAGTAACGTACCTCTTATCATAAATATTTATCCTTGCAGATTTTTAGGTTTGCATGGGCTTTTTTCAAGATCGATTTTTTACTCTCGGGTTAAACGTGTGTACTATTGAAAGAGTTTCTTTGGCTCGAAATTTTCTGCCTGGAAGATCGCCTTATTTACTACAGATACATACAGTTAACGTTTTATATATACGATTCGACCTTTTTCAACACCCACAGAAAACAATTGAATATGAAGAGTTTCTACTATTATTACTATCATATTTTGTCTATTCGATTCTAGAAATAAACGATTTTTTAAAATATTATTAACTACTATGTTTGTTATGACATTGCGATGATTGAGATTATTTTTCAAGAAAAAATAGAATTCACAACCATAAAAACTGAACCCAAGAATTCAATACTCAACGGACGACTTTTATTGCCCAAAAATCCCAATGCTTTTAAAATTTCGCCACTTTTTGAACATCTGGAGAAATTTATTGCTTCTTCATGTGCTTCTTGTAGTGTAGAAGTGAACAATTATTGTATACATCTGTGGAAGTACATATAATAAAACTGGTAAATAAATGAAAAATGAAGCTATTCAATTTATTATGAGGCCTCTTTAAAACATAAATAAAACCCTTCGAAAAATTGGAAAGCTGTGTTTGCAGAATATTTGCTGTTAGAACGAGGAAATAGGAATAAAAATATTTAAGAGTGGTGGAAAGTGCATGAAAACATCAGTACCTGTTGAAAGATTATTTTCCACAGCAGGTATGATCATGGCAAAAACAAGTACATCATTGAAAATAATGTGATGCAAGCGAGATTATGTTTGAATTGGTGGTCATTGAGCGTATTAAAAATAGCTTTACAAAATTATTCGTTCATATATTATAATATTTATTATCGTTATTCAGAATTAAGCAAGACGAGACGAGACAACTGATAACGAGACGAGACCGAGACTGATTTTTTTGGGAATTGGTGAGACCGAGACGAGATTTTTTATACTCTCGTCTCGTGTATTTTTAGTAGTATTTTGTGTAGTTTCCAGTGAATTAATCTCATAATTGATTTCGCAAGTGCAATGTGAAGTAATTTTAAACTTCAATTTGAAAAATAATCATTTGAATACTTCATTGTTTCTACCTCAAATATGTCGTCGAACCTGCATTCTCTTCCGTGAGTTAATTTGGTGATGGGATTGCCTCTTGACAAATCAATTTCATCAGGGTGAAGGGTCAACTCTAAGACCAATATCTCCTCAATACACCTCGATCATTTCGAGTTGGTATGACTAATGAAAATTTGTGATTGGAAATCTGAATTGTTTGGTCAAGTTCTTCAAATCTGGGCCTCGTAGGGCCCCTTCGGTCTCCAGAACCGAATCTGCATTGTTCATTAAATCAGGTTCGATTGTCAAATATGTCCACTCCAGAGTTGAAACAAGTTTTCCCATTTCAAGTAACGAATCGATAAGTCTCGACTTGCAGTAGCGGTTCGTCGTCTCAGATGATGGAGTCCGCACATATATTGTGAACTGTAAACGTCCTTATTGTATGTCCAATCCGACACTTGCTGAATACTAATATTAGCGTTTTGGCAAAAATGTACACAAGGTGCCCGGGAGGAATGCGCAAAACGGAAAATATGAACTGAGGTCATCTGGGTGGACTCATCGAGAGATTTTAATCGTCTGAGGTCCTTGGTATTGGATATAGGTACAGGGTGATTTCTGGATATTGAGTGAAATTTCAATTTTTTGGCGCTCTTGTACAAACAGACAAATTATATCTCAGAAAGTATTGGTTTCCCAGAGTTGGTAATTATATCAATGGATTGCTTTGATAGAAATGCATCATGAAAGGAATTAAATTTAAAAAAATGGGTTCAAGCCCTGTGGACAGGAGCTATTGGGCGCATGTTCCTTGTGGCCCGTACTGACCAGTAAAGAAAAAAAGCAGTATCATGTTGAATACCTTAATATTATTCTGGAACACAAATTTTCCATTACAATAATCTTCATCTAGCTTCTATTTAGTATCAATTCCTGTAGAACGTGATCATAATAAGTGTTTTCCATATAATAAAATGTGTTTGAACTTGGTATGTAGGAAATCTGACATCAATTATTGGAATTAATTGATTTGACAAACAGCCGTCAAATGAGGTAAATAGATTTTTGTGACGATTTTCTGTGACCATAGAACGTCAAAACACGCTGGAATGTGAATTTTAAGCAATATCTTCTGGAATTGAGATCGTATCGAACTGAAATTTTGCACACTCGTGTAGAATGCTTGATTTAACGTCGGTACAAATTTTTTTATTAAAAAATTTTCCAACTGCCCGATCCCAACAATACTTAGATAATATTATATCCATAAATTAAGCATTTCATTATTGCATTTCTTGAAATAGGTACCTTTTCAAGTCGATCAACATCGTCCTTCTTTCGACGTCTAAACTATGACTTGATTCTTTATGTTTATGTCTTTGAATTTGTTTTCGGTGGAATTCAAAGATTTCATAGAATAATCGATGAAAATACTGAGAGAGACCCAGGAAATTTTGTCTTATATCTCCAGAAATTGAAATCGTATAGAGCCAAAATTTTGCACAATGTTGCAAAATACTACAATTGACGTTAGTACAAGATTTTGTTGCAATCTGATGAATAGTTCACGAAAAAAAAAATTTTTTTTCGAAAAAATTAAAAGAAATTTTTTTTTTAAAAGTTACCAACATTTCGATCATAACAGAATTTTGCCAAAAGTTGCGCGTTTATATCCTCGAACTGACTACCAAGTTTCGATTCAACATCTTCTTTACTTCCTGAAATATCAGGGAAATAACCTCAAAATTTGAAATGTCTATAACTTCTAAACCGTCCGGCCGATTTTGCCCGTTAACGAACTTAACCGTCGCATTTTGATCAGAAACCTACCCTGAAAGTTTGAAGTCGATAGGACCTTCGGTGCTCCTGTTATCGTGCCTACGGCCGGACGGCACCCAAAAATCTGACACCGGATTCGTGATCAGGGAGTCCGAATTAGTCTATTAGCCAATTTTCAGCTCGAAATTCGAAAATTACAGACATTTGGACGAAATGATAGGACGATGTTCCCCTAGAACATGCGCCCAAAAAGTGTCTTTTGAAAAAAATGCTTCAAAAATAATCTAAAAAGAAAGAGCAATCTACAATGCTTCAATGCCTTAATGCTTCAAAAATTGTCATTGAATTTATTTATCAATATTAAATGAGCAATCTGCAATGATTCAACCACGTGGAATGGGTTGTTGCAACTTACACTCGGTGCATAGTTTTCACAACTCGAAATACCTAAGGAAAGTATCATCGAAATGTCTAGAGCAAGGCTGGAGACAATCATAGCAGATTGTCCATTTATTCCTGATATTTGAGTAGGTAGTGGATTACGAACAAATTATTTTAATTGTTCAAAATATATTAATAGAATACTATCCCCTTTTAATAATTTAAAATTCAATAGTTCATACCACTAACACATTCATTCCTGCATTATGAACCTTAACTCAAGAAAAAATGTTTGATACACAAATGTAGATCCATATTTCAATATTTTTTTGCTAGGAACATTCTGAAAATACTGTATAAAGGAACATGTCTCACTACTTAAGGAAGTAAAAGGTAATATTAACCTCAGTGGTCAACGAACAGTAATATCTTTTGATGATTCCATTATGTTCTTCTTTCCTATTGCCTCCATAAACTACATCAAAACAGTCTTGTATATATTCACAAATTCAAGAATCGAATACTTGCTTTCCAAGAGAAAATGACAACTACGAATTGAAAATCTCTAATAGCTAGAAAAGATGACATTTATGAATAGTGATCACATACAGATTCTGTGTTGACATTCTGTGAATACATAGAACTTACGATGTATTAGTGAAACTTTGAAACATCATATCTCCGAAAGTTTTAGCTTGTGAGAGTAGAAAATGATAGCAACGGATTCTTTTAATAAAACTGCATCTTAGAAAAATTTGAATTCAAAAGTTGTATTGTGAAAAAGATATTTGTTTTCGTTACTCCGAAAATATTTGACTGATTTTGCCGAATAACGAGCTTAACTGAGATATTTATCCCTCAAACCTACTCTGAAAATTTCAACTGTCTAGCTCATTCCGTTCGAGAGTTATCGTGTTAACGGCCAGCCGGACGGCCGGACAGAATTGATTTCGACCACGGATTCTTGATCAGTGGGTCAAACCAAATCGTTCAAGACCATTTTCAGCCAAAAACTCGAAAATTACAGACATTAGAGCAAATTGATAAGCACTCTGTTCCGAGGAACAAGAGCGCCAAAAATCCACACCGGAGTAGCAGCCCAGGCGAATTAGTGCTCTAGCCCCTAAAAATTGCTCCAGAGCTGGAAATCGTTTTAAACTCTTTTTGGGGACCTGTATAACAAGTATCTGAGTTTGCGACGTTTTCTAGGTTGTGCTTCAGTATTTCGCTTATAACTCGAAAAGTACGCATCCTACAGAAAATTTGTTTCTTTTCCTTTTTGAAGAACATTATTAGCGTCCAATGGCGGTCAAAACATCGAAATCGGTTCAGCAGTTCAGCCGCAATCGCCCGTCAAAGATGAGCAATTTTTACAAACTTAGGGCAAAGGTTGACAAACCTCAATTTCTAACGCTTTTAGGTCGAGAAGGACTTCACCAATTGAAAAATGTCATAGAACTAAACTTGTAGGAAATTAAATTGTGCATTAGATGTTTTTGAAATTCGAAATTTGGTCACTTCAGAGCTGAGATATGAATTTTAAACCGAAAGAGTTCGTATAGCGCCATATTTTCGCTAAGACAGTTCAACGCAGGAAACTTCGTCTTTTCCTGTTCTATTTTCTGGGATCGTCTGGTAAGTCTTTAATGATTGATGGTGACCTCGTAATCAGAGCTTGATATAATGATTGCTTAAGTTCAAATTCCTATATAAAATGACTTATTGTAATGTTTCTTGAAAGAAAAGATACCTGAAAGTGAGAAGTTTTGAGTTCAGACGAAGTTTCCTGCGTTGGACTGCCTTAGCGAAAATATGGCGCTACGAACTCTTTCGGTTTAAAATTCATATCTCAGCACTGAAGTTACCAAATTTCGAATTTCAAAAAGCATCTTATTCACAATTAAATTTTCTACCAGTTTAATTCTAAGATATTTTTCAATTGGTGAAGTCCTTTTCGACGTTAGAACTTGAGGGTTGTCAACTTTTGCGCTAAGTTTGTAAAAATTGCTCATCTTTGAAAGGCGATTGCGGCTGAATTGCAAAACCGATTTCGATGTTTTGAACGCAATTGGACGCTGAATGTAGTGTTCTTCAAAAAGGAAGAAGATCAAATCTCCTGTAAGATGCGTAATTTTCGAGTTATAAGCGAAATACTGAAAAAAGTGCGAACATTTCGTGGTTTTCAGGCTCTCAAATCTGAAGCACAACCTAGAAACCGTCGCAAACTCACATTCTCGTTGGAAAGGGGTTAAAATGGGGTTGCAATCCAGCTCTGGCGCAATTTTTAGGGGCTAGAACCCATTTTAGCACTATCTTTCCTGGGCTATAGGAACAGTTGCTTTCTTTGTTAATATCAGTTCACCGTGTACGTGAAGTGTATTTCAACAAAAAACTAGATTGATATTTCACCCTGTATGGAATATACCACATCTTGTATCCTATAACTTTACAGACAAAGGTTTACACTACTTTGAGCTAATTTTAACTGCAACTTATTTTTGATTTTCCACATTATTCTTGGTTATGTTCAAATTTTTCGTTCGTTTCACTCATAAGTAATCATTAAAGGATAATTTATGAGGTATATTCATTATTAAATGGTTCCTTTCTAGATGTTTTCTCCCTAAGTTATTATTTTGCGAATTACTCTTGCCTTAGAAACACAATATATTTGTCAGAAGCAATGTATAGAACAATGCTGCCTAACAAACAATAACGAAACATCAACGATAAAATGACTATTTCGAAAGGAACCATTCAATAATTTTTCTCATGTTTGTACGTGGTAGATTGTCCTTTATTTTGTACATTAGTTGGGAGCGATGTGCTTGAGAGAAAGAAAGAATGGCCATTAACATACTTGGCTGCGCGACCTATCCTGAAAATTGCAAGTCGCTATCTCTTTTCGTTCGAAAGTTATCGTGGAAACGAACTGCCGGAGGGACAGAATTCAATTCGACCTCCAATCTTTCATCAGTAAGTCGAACCTAATCGTATAAAACCATTTTTTGCGGAAAATTCGAAAATTACAGACATTTCGGCAAAATTATAGCACGCTGTTGCCTAGAACATGCGCGCAAAGATAAGACACACAAGAATCGTGTACATAGAGTTGGTAGTGGCAATATTGGAATGACCATTTTATGGTGTTTTCGCTCGAATATTGTCTTAGGCATTCCTGATAATAATCGAAAAGTATTTAATACTCTCAGCTAATGTTTCTTCCGATAAATTGATTATGGCGCGCAAACTTTTCGGCTGTTGCATCGTCTTGATGGAACTAAGGCTCTGCGATATTATTTTCAATAGGAAATCTGCGAACATCTTCAAATATAATTCATATTTCGGAAGAAAGTTGATTTCATATGTTTTACCTTCCTTAAGCCTAACTATTCTGAGAGAGTTTTGGTGAAAAGTATTTCGATTGATTGAGATCGCTTTTCCCAAAGATTTCCGTTTACCTTATCTTCTATCGCTGCCACTGTTAACGGATAGGTTTTGTCAGGGGGTCAAGAGTTAATATATGGAATCGAATCATCTAATTCAGGCTTCGATAGATTGAACTTATTTTTCAACTGAAGTAGCTTACTTGATAGGTAGTTAGGTAGTTTTTCCGTTCAGTATTTAGTTCAGATGAGTTGCCATCAAATTTAGCTCACATAATTACCTCCGATATTCAATTAGAAGTTAGGTAAAGTGGATATGCCGGTAGATTTTTATCGTATATAAAGAGCCGGACGGTTCGGACCCTTGCTAAAACAATCCTTATATTATGTGTAGTATTTTTAAGGATATTTTATCAATGTTGTAGCAATCCACAACAATAGAAATATAGGAAAAATGTATCTTTTCACTCAATTAAATCTAAAATACTGATCACAATACAATAATTAATAAGTAATCATTAAAGGATACTGTGACAATTCTTGAATTTCACAAAATAACTATCAACAAAATAATTCTAAAGATTTTCATTAAGCGTCTGACGAAGGAGTCTGATATAGACTCCGAAACGTTACGATATATTTGTTTCTTCGTTGATGTTGTTTCGTTGTTGTTTGTTAGGCAACATTGTTCAATTGATTGCTTCTGACAAATATCTTGTGTTTCTTACACAGAAGCAAAACACAAAATAATTAATTTTTATTTTATAGATATTTTTCAGAGTTTGGGAGAGAAAACCCAGAAAAAAACCTTTCAATAATCAATAAGTCATTCAAAAACTTCACTTACTCGAACTTGCCCCAATTAGATTGGCATTCTCCGATCTCATGTTTCCTCTTTGGCCTTTCCACGAAGATTCAATGCACACACGTTTAGAATTTTCTTTCTTGATATATGCTCATGACAACAGTCAGATTATATACATTTTCTGGAAAATATTGAACATGAAACAAATTATAAGATTGAATAATATCATCAATGAGTATTAAATTGAATGCAATAACAAGTCAAATAGACAAAGTCTTTGAATTATTGAAACATATTCATTGACATAGTAATAAATTAAGGAATGGACTAATCTGTAGCATAATGGATTACTGACAAAATATCGCTGAGACGGAAACCCCCTCTGAAATGCTTGGATCCAACGCCAAAAATCATAATCTCGCCTCTCGGGCACATTCTCTTTCTGTTCACCATCAAGTCATTGTCTTTCTACAGTAATGCTTTTCAGAATAACAAAAACTGTTAAAAATAGAGTACAATAAAGAGCTACAACAGATTTTATCTAAGATGCTCGCTGGTTTATTATTATCAATGCAAACGCATCTGTTCGAAGCAATTTGAACAATCCCCTTCTATTCACACTATCTGTATGATTAAAGTACACAAGCTGAAGTGAAATAAACAGCCTGAACTGAAAATTACGGAGACTCTCTTTCTATTTTCAGAATCTACGTTTCCATTTTAACATTGAATGAATATGAAATTATATAATCACTAGCTGACCCACGCAACTTCACCTGCGCCAAATCGGTTATTGCGGTTGCAATTTTATTTGCAAATGCGAAAAATCTTACCAGTGGGACCCACTCAAACACGTAATTCTAAAAAATACCTAGAACCCGATTGCAGCGCCACCTACCGTGTTCAATTGCGAATACGAACTACCCACTCAAACGTATCTGGTTAAGAAAGGTGAGAAAGACAGGAGACCGGTTTCGTTCTAATCCCTAGTGTTGATCCAGAAAGACGTGGAAATTAAAAAAAATCTAGCACTAAGTATAGCAGGAATAAACTGCCTTGATACTTTAATGAAAATAAAATTTTTTTTTGTACAAAATTTTAGCTTTGCCATAAGCTCAGGGAAATTTTAATCGAAATAGAGTGAAAAACATTCACAAAAAGACGGCGAATTGGTTTTAATTAGCTCTTTCTCTGGGATAATTTACCAAGTGATAATCGAGCGGGGTGAAAAATGATTAATTACTAAAATGACTATTAAGAAATAGGGGTTAGTCATAAAAGGGTGAAAATTAAGGAGTTGTATGTATTTTGGAATGCCACATTATAAAAAAATTAAAACAAAAAATTTCGTCCAAAAATAAAAAAATTTTTTTTATCATTTATTCATAACCCTTATCACTTAGAGGTATGAAAAATAGATAGTAGCCGATTCTCAGACCTACTGAATACGCATATAAAATTTGGTAAAAATCGGTAAAGCCGTTTCGGAGGAGTACGGTAACTAACATTGTGACATGGAAATTTTATATATTAGAAGATTATATGCGATATTAATGATTCAAATGATATTCGACTTTTTATAAGCTATTTTTGTCTATAACAATCCGCCTAGTTAGCATAAAAAGAGGCAAATCAAATTCAGTAGATGATTTAACTACTTTCGAACCGTCAGAACAGTTCAAATCACCCTTGACATCATATATGATTTATTTTCTTTGATGTTTTCGTTGAATAGGGTTTCAGAGCACTCACTCACTTGAATCTGTTTCAAAATAAGAATTTCTAACCTTCATCCGATTGATCAGTGGATTCTGGTGAATTCTGCGAATATCTTAATATGGTTACTATTGTGAAGTCTTTGGGTTACATTCATGATATCTCCAGGGGATTACTTCAAGAATTCCATAGGCAATCTTAGTTATCCTATAGAACCTACTTTGTGACTCGAATGAGTATATCTATATCTTACTTCAAATGCCGTTCGCATAGGGCTTCACACGAGACGAGAGTAAGCGAGAATATAAAAAATCTCGTCTCGATCTCGTCTCGTTATCAGTTGTCTCGTCTCGTCTCGCTTAATTCTGAATAACGATAATAAATATTATAATATGTATATAAAGGAAATGGTAGATAACAATGAATAATTTTGTAAAGATAGGTATATTTATTACGCTCTTATACAAAAATATTTGTACATGTACATAATTTTTTGTATTTGAACACTGTTAATTTCATCTTTCAAATTACTCAATGTCCAAGAATTCAAACATAATCACGGTTACATCACATTAACTTCCAATGATTTTCGTGTTTTTACCATGATCATACCTGCTGTGGAAAATGATCTATTAACAGGTACGGATGTAGCCATTAATAAATCATCGGCCGTCTTGGAAAGTGCAGGAACTTTTTCATGCACTTTCCACCACTCTAAAATACAATTTTGATTCATATTTTCTCTTTCTAACAGCAAATGTTCTCCAAACTCAGCTATCCAATGTCTCGAAGGTTTTGTTGATGTTTTAATACATTTTTTAATAGAATTTGACAAATTGGTATAGTTTTCAATGAATAACTTCCCAGTGGGTAGATCATTGAGGATGTTCTTGGCGTATTCCTCATAACACTTTTAGAAACATTGAATAGCTTCATATTTCCCATATTCACTACAAGAAGCACAATAAAAAACAATAAATTTCTCCAGATGTTCAACTAGAGACGAAATTTTAAAAGCATTGGGATTTAGGGGCTATAACAGTTGTCCGTTAAGTATTGAAATCATAATGGGATCTGTTTTTATGGTTGTGAATTCTATTTTTTTTTGAAAAATAATCTCAATTATTGCAAGGACTATAAAAAAACGTGTATTTCTAGAATGATGGATGAATAATGTATACAAAATATATTGGTAATTATAGTGGATACTCTTCATATTCAATTGTTTTCTGTGGGTGTTGAAAAAGGTCGACTCGTATATAAGAAGAGTTAACTGTATGTCTCTGTAGTAAATAAGACGATCTTCCAAGTAGAATTTTTCGAGCCAAAGAAACCCTTTCAAAAGTATACACGATTATAACTCAGTAGTTTATAAACAAATATACTCAACGAGACCAAAAACGAGACCCTCGGATTGCGCTGTATGTGGTATCGGTTTCGCCTATAATATTTTTCGTCTCGCATTTCCGAGACGAGAACGAGACGAGACTAGAAAAATCTCGCTCTCGTGTGAAGCCCTATACGCTTGCAAGAGGAGATCCCATAAATGCTTAAATGTGACCTCTCAGAGACGTCCTAAAGAGGTGTGTGTTGCCTGTGTGTTCATCCCAAATGAAACAATGCCGGACCATGATTCATAGAAACTTTTTGCGCTTGGATCACATCATCTTTCAAATATGTACGTGTTTTTGCCATGATCATACCTGCTATAGAAAATAATCTTTCTACAGGTACACCACTGTAAAATATTTTCATTCCTATTTGCTCTTTCTAACAGCAAATCTTTTCCAAACTCAGCTTTCCGATATTTCGAACGTTTTGTTGATATTGAAGAGGCTATCGATGTCGATACATTTTTTAATAGAATTGGACAAATTGGTATAGTTTTCAATTAATACCTTCCCAGTGGTAGATCATTGAGGGTGTTCTTGATGTTTTCCTCATAACACTTTTCTAAACATTGAATAGCTTCATTTCTTTACCAGTTTTATTATATGCACTTCCACAGATGTATACAATAATTGTTCACATCTTCACTACGGTATTTGAATGGAGTTTATCTTCATTTTATCTCCCGAATTCTATTGATTAAATAAACGGAAAATAAACCACATGTTATATTCCTCAGAAACCGGCCCTACAAGAAGCCCAAGAAAAAACAATAAATTTCTCCAGATGTTCAAATACACACGAAATTTTAAAAGCATTGCGATTTAGGGGCACTAAAAGTTGTGCGTTAAGTATTGAATTCACAATCACATCAGTTTTTATGGTTGTGAATTCTATTTTTTCTTGAAACAAAATCTCAATTATCACACGTTCATAAGAAACATAATAATCAATAATCTTTTAAAAAATCGTTTATTTCTAGAACGATTGATGTTTAATATAGACAAAATATATTGGTAATTATAGTAGAAATTCTTCATATTCAATTGTTTTCTGTGGGTGTTGAAAAAGATCAAGTCGTATATATGAAAAGTTTACTGTGTATATCTGTAGTAAATAAGACGATCTCTTCCAGGTACACAATGTTTAGCCAAAGAAACCCTTTCAATATTAAACACTTTTATTACTGAGTAGTTCATAGACAGACATATAAACTCAACCGAGAGTAAAAAATGGGTTCAAGCCCTGTGGACAGGAGCTTTCTGGCGCTCTAGTTCAAACAGACAAATTATATCTCCGAAAGTATTGGTTTCTCAGAGTTGGGAATTATATCAATGTATTCTTATGATAGAACTGCATCATAAAGGAAGTTCAATTCAAATGATAGTTTATTTATCAAGATTAAATGAGCAATCATGAGAATGAGAACTGCACCATGGAAGAAATCAAATTAAATCTGACCAATTTTGCCCAATAACGAACTTAACCGAGATATTCATCTCCCTTAACCTACTCTGAAAATTTCAACTACCTAGCTCATTCCGTTCGAGAGTTATATCTATGTCTATGGATGAAAAGCAGTCTCACTACTCTCAGATGTCTTACTTCATGTTCCGTTCCGAAATGTAAGACTTTTCTGAGAAAAACTAATTTCGGAGCAAACAACTGAGATTTTTCTTACTTCGCTCACAATTCTTCAATTGATTAGATAATGTCATGTCTCAGGAACATCATTTGACATTATGACAATTCATACATAGAATAATACCATTCTGTGACAACGTTGAAATACGATTTATTATTGAAATTTTGAAAAATCATATCTCCGAAAGTATTAGCTTGTTAGAGTTAAAAACGATATCATTGGATTCTTATGGTAAAACAGCTTATTGAAAAAAATTTAATTTGGAATTTGCTCTGTAAAAAAATTTTTTTTTTGTTATTCCGAAACCGTCTGTCCGATTTTGTGCAATAACGAGCTCATCCGAGATATATATCTCCCAAACCTACTCTGAAAATTTCAACTGTCTAGCTCATTCCGTTCGAGAGTCATCGTGCCTACGGCCGGCCGGCCGGACAGAATGAATTTCGACCACGGATTCTTGATCAGTGAGTCGAACCAAATCGATTAAGACCATTTTCATCGAAAAATTCGAAAATTACAGACATTTGGGCAAATTGATAAGCACTCAGTTCCGAGGAACTAGAGCGCCAAAAATCAATCTTGAAAATAATACATTCAAACCTAAAATATAAAAATCTGCAAGGATAAATATTTATGATACGTTACTATAAGAACAAAAATATTTCACAAGAGTTGATATTTTGTAAAATGTATTTTTCTCTTTGTAGACCTAATTTTTTGAATGAAAATTCATAAAAAAATTAACGACACCAAAAACGAGACTCTCGTGTTGGACTGTATGTGGTTTTGGTATCGCCTATCATATTTTTGAAAACGTCTCGTCTCGCTTTTCCGAGACGAGACGAGAACAATCTCGCTCTCGCGTGAAGCTCCAGTATGCACATCAAGTTGATCGAAGTTTTGTGAATCTGAAAACTGCGACTTCCCGGAAAGTCTGTATTGTTAATCCCTCTTAAATCTCGCCTTTCTCCTCCAAATAAAGGGGTACGAAATCAAGAGAGTCTCATACATCCAAACAAGTGTAACTACTTGTTTTCGCAAATTCAATATGTATATAAGAGTTTAGAGTGTGACGAAGTAGTTCTCGTCCAAAGAGGCGCAACTCCAACACCAACCCCCCAACAGCGAAACCTTTGAATTGCACCGTCAGTCTTTCCCGAGCCACCCTGCCGAGAACAGCGGATTCTCCACGCACAATTACCACATTTCCGCGCCGTGTTTTCATCCCTTACTATACGTAAACGCGCGCCATCCGGCATGCTTCTTCGCTTGTAGTAGTGAGGACACTAGCCTGGCTTCATAAGGTACGTTTGGTGTGGATGGTTGGCATTTTTTGCAGCTCTTGTTCCGTTCGAATCAACTTGTACGAGGCTCTAGGAATTTGGTATAGGGAAGAAATTAGAAACCTTCGAGCGTGTTGATATATCCTTCAGTACTCATATATCTTGTTTTCTTTGAATCCACCTGTGAGTATTCTAAATTGAGCGAGTAGAAGAAGAAAACAGTAATCAAAAGTTAACGTGGTTGAATTTACTCACTTAACCTTAAAACTTCTCAGTTTTTTCGATACAAACATATCCAGGAATATGTAATGTCAATATGTGGTTTTGTGACATCCTGTTATTACCAATTGCCTAGCTGTGTCCCGACAAGAGGATTCATTGATTAATCAACTAAACGATAATAATTTCCTATTATCCGTTGATAATCGATATCAAATTAATCAAGTAAGAAATACATTAAGACTAAATGGTCTTTTAATGGGTTTTCCTTCCTAAAATCTGAAAAATATCTATAATAAAAATTGGTTCAAGCACTGACGTGAAGTCAGGAGCTTTTACGCGGATGTTCTATTGTCCATTCTCCTGTATTGGACACTCTTAATCGAGTGTCCAATTCAGGAGAAGGGACAATATAATTCATCTTGGTAAATTCGATTAATTAAGAGTGTCCAATACAGGAGTATGGAGAATAGAACATACGCGCAAAAGCTCCTACTTCACGAAAGTGCTTGAAACAATTTTTTTTTCGTAATTTTTAAAAAATTTTCTACGGGTTCGGTTCTAACAAAATTTTACACACGTCTTTATGTCGATATCCTACAACTAGTTACCAAGCTTCAATTCGAACATACGCGCAAAAATGAAGAGACAAGAGGAGAAAAACGAACAAATTAAAAATTACACATAACCTTTCAAATGTCTCCTCTCACAAATATACTCCTCTGTAGCCGCATGGATCTCTTCAAGAAGAATCGCCTCCGTTAGTTTTCAAATATATTTACTCTTGTTCTCAGAAATCCCTTCCATATTTGATTTCAAAAAGGCTCATAAGGCCTATGGTATTTCCTAGTAATACGATCCTCACGAAATTTTGCAAACATTTTTGCGTCAGCATTCTAGAACTAATTACCATGTTTGCATTGAAATGGCAACGTATTTTGTAGGTTATTGAAATAATAATCAAATTCCAGATTGATATAACTCCAAAACTATTTGGCCGATTAAACCAGTTACCGAAATTAAATGTCGCATTCAGATGCGCAAACGACCCTGAAAACTTGCAACTCGCTATTTCTTTCCGTTCTCAAGGTATCGTGGGATACATCACAAAATTTTACACACGTCTTCATGTCGATATTCTACAACTATATAGTTAGCAAGCTTCAATTCGATCGAGTCTATATTTTTTGAGTTATCGAGGAAATAATGTTCCAGATGGGTATAACTCCGAAACCGTTTTGACGATTATGGCCAATGGCGAACTTAACTGTCCCATTCAGATGCGCAACCTACCCCGAAAATTGAAGGTCCGTATGTCCTTTCGTTCAAGAGTTATCGAGGCAACGTTCACCCATCCAGCTACTGAACTCACACAAGGCTGCTCGGATCTCCAACAATATAGATCCGATCGTGTTCAAGCTTGGAACTTGCTAGAGTTAGGTTCTGAAGGATCTCGAAAACTTCAGCCATGTCGGATGAATAGTTTCTGATTTATAGAAATATTTTCAATGATTTTCAATGATTTTTTAAAAATTTTCTAGTGATACGATACTCATGAAATTTTGCAAGAATTTTTGCGTTGGCATTCTACAACTAATAACCATGTTTGAATTGGATCGGTTTTATATTTTTCGAGTTATTGAGGAAATAGTAACCAACTTTCAGATGGGTATAACTTCAAAATTGTTCAGCCGATTATTCTTATATACAAGCTCAGATGTCGCATTCAGGTGCACAACCCAACCTGAAAACTTCATGTCGATATCCCTTTCCGTTCTCAGGTTATCGTGACATAAAAAACACAAACACGTTTATATTCTACAACTATTCACCAAGTTCCGATGCGATCGGATTTATAATGGTTGAAAACAAAATTATTACTCGGAAACCATTGGGCCGATTATGCCCATTAACTAACTTGTCCGTCGTTTGGGATGCGTCACCTACCCTGAAAACTTCAATTCGCCAGCTCTTTCGGTTCTCAAGTTATCCTGACAACGGCCGGACATAATCAAATTTGACCACGAATTATTCATCGGGGAGTCAAACCCAATCGTCTGAGACCATTTTCAGCAAAAAATTCGCAAATTACAGACATTTGTGTAAAATGATAACGCGATGTTCCCCAGAACATACGCGCAAAAACATATTTTCCAGAAGGAATTTATGGTTACCTTATAAACAGTATGAAACACCAACGATTGAATAACTTCTTTATAACGTTTCAGAGCCCGAATCATACTCCTTCATCAGACGATATTCAGAATTATTTGTTTTCTATGTTCAACGAAATACAAGTTGACTTCTTAAGTTTCCTATTTATGTCATGAGAATATTCGTTTTACTCCAATATGATCTCTTATTTTTGATTTATGTATGTCTCTATTCGTAAAGTTTGTCTTGCGTTCCGATGTTCTTACCTCTAATACTCTGTTTGTTTCTCCTTTATACGATTTACAACAAATAAAAGGAATATTGTTTACACAATTTTTGGGATTTACTTTTTTATTAATCGGTTCTGCATCTCAGAAACTATCCGTCCGATATCGTTGAAATTTCGCAAGAGCCTTCAAATTTTCATTTTACAGGAATGTTCTAGATTTGAACTCGATCGGATATACATTGTAAAAGATATTAGGGAAATACAGAAAAATCACAAAAAAATATATTGGGAATATTATTTTCCTGGAGCTAAGCAGCCTTCGGCTAGTTCAGTACCAGTATAGGTGACCACTGTGGCTGTTAATTTGAGCAAGTGTGCCAATGCTCCTGGCTACAGTGCTTTCAACTAGTTTCTAAAACGAGCACCGCGAAACCGCAAAAAGTACTATATACAAAATGGCGAATGCGCCGGTTGCATTGATATTCAAAGTTTCATCATGTTTTTTCGATTTGGTTTATATTTTCATTCTAGCGCATCGCAGTTAAACCAGAGAATAGTAAATTTTAGATGGAGAACCATTGTCATCAAATATGTAGATGAGAATGTTCGTCGGGCCACATGGACTAATTAGATTTCCTAAATTCACTTATGTAAAAATAGGTGTTACTAGCTGACCCACGCAACTTCGCCTGCGCCAAATCGATTATTGCGGTTGCAATTTTATTTCCAAATGCGAAAAATCTTAAAATAAAACCTAGAACCCGATTGCAGCGCCTCCGACCGGGACAATTGAATTTCCAAGTTATTCAGGGACCCACTCAAACACGTAATTCTAAAAAATACCTAGAACCCGATTGCGGCGCCACCTACCGGGTTCAATTGTGAATACGAACTACCCACTCAAACGTATCTGGTTAAGAAAAGTGAGAAAATGTGAGAAAGACAGGAGACCGACTTCGTTCTCATCCCTACTCCGTGCTGTTTACCGGGACGTGACACCGGTATAGTCTGGCAAATGAGTGTTGATCCAGAAAGACGCGGAAATTTGAAGAAATTTAGCCTTAAGTATAGTAGGAATAAACTGACTTGAGACTTTAATAATAATAAATATTTTTTTTGTACAAAAATTTTAGGTTTGCCATAAGCTCAGGGAAATTTTAATCGAAATAGAGTGAAAAACATTCACCAAAAATGCGGCGACTTGGTTTTAATTTGCTCTTTCTCTGGGATAACTTACCAAGTGATAAGTGATCAGTTATCGAGCGGGATGAAAAATGATTAATTACTAAAATGACTATTAAAAAATAGGGGTTGGTGATAGAAGAGTGAAAATTAAGGGTTGTATGTATTTTGTAATGCCACATTATAAAAAAATAAAATCAAAATATTTCGTCCAAAAATTAAAATAAAATTTTTAAGGGTGAACAACCCTTAACACTTAGGGGTATGAAAAATAGATAGTAGCCGATTCTCAGACCTACTGAATACGCATATAAAATTTGGTAAAAATCGGTGGAGCCGTTTCGGAGGAGTACGGTAACTAACATTGTGACATGGAAATGTTATATATTAGAAGATAGATTAAAACACTTTACGATAGAGTTAATCTAATTTGTTCTACTCTGGGAATTCGAAATAATGAAATTGATTTCATCACAAAAATTCATGAAAGTAATGGATATCCGAGACAATTCATGAATACATCTATCATAAATTTAGATAGAAAATTTTCTTATTAAATAACAATGAATCAAGTTCAACTAAAAACTAATTAGCACGAACAACATCCGAATCTATTGAATGTGAGATCCCTTATGTTGGTTATTCAGAAAAATCAGGAGAGTTGACGCAAAGCTAAATATCGTCGTTGCGCCTTCAAAACGCGACATGTGCATATATTGTGCAAAATGCGTTAAGTGTATATTTCGATTAAGAACTGTGCAAGCTGGATATTTTGTTAAAAGCTGCCATGTGATAATCACACTAGATTCGGTTCCAGTTGGATTTGATCGAAAAGCGACAAGTACGAAATCGAAAATATGCTCCTGCAAAACACTCTAAGTGTATGAATGCACAATTTATCAAAAGTCACATGTCGCATTTTGAAGGCGCAACGACGATATATAGGTATAAAAACCGTGGTCAAGACTCAAAATGATTTAGGGTCTTTATTAACGAAAACAAAACGGATCAATGTCCACTAGAAGTAAGAAAGTCGGAACATAAGAACAACTTAAGAAATAGAGACATTGTGGTGAAACAAAGATTCTGATGACAGAGTCTGATGACATCAAATGGAAACTTAAGGAGTCAACAATTTTGTAAATTGCTCAAATGGAATTAACTATATTTGGCTTATTTTGTGTAAGAAAGGAAATTTCTATATAAAGTGAAATTGTGTTACTATGTTTCAGACCTTCAGTGTCACAAATTCCATAATAATATTGAACTTCAAATAATTCTGAAGATCTTCTCTATAAGTGACTGATGCAGGAGACTGATTTAGGCTCTGAAATTTTACAAAATAGTTGTTTTATCGTTGGTATTGTTCCATTACTTTTTATTAAGCAAAATTGTTTTATATTGCTCCTGACAAATATGTGGTGTCTCAAACGCAGAAGATATTTCAACACGATTCAAAATTCTTCGTTATTTTATACATATTTTCCTGAGATTCGTGGAAAAATCCAGGAGATGACCATTGAACAATGAATGAACCTCCAAAAGAATCTTTTAATAATTACTTGAGATCAAAATATACTGATGCCGTTGAAGAATCCATCCCTCAAGAAATATGCAGTTTATAAATCCTCAATTCGATTATAATTCGGATATTTCGTGAATTTGAACGGAAAAAACAACATATACATTCGCTGTAAAATCGCTTCGCATGCCTTTCAAAAGCGGATATTTCCCAAGATAAACGTTGGAAAGAAATTCGTAACTTCCTATGAAGCCAAAATTCCTCCATTTAGGGGAAAAACTGTGGCGTTATGCAAAATAAGATTATCTTTGAATTGGGTTGTATGTTGGCGTTTTGGCATTTTGTGAGGAAATTATCTAGTTTTCTGTTGGCGAATAAGGAAATTGTCTCCGAATTTTGTTGCGAAAGTGTTATCATCGCGTTGCAAGCGTTTACGGCGATATTGAAAATCGCTTAGTATTCTCATTTTGAACACCTATATACATTCCGTTCTTAGGATACATTAAAACTAACTTGCATTTCTGAATGAAAGGTCTTGAAAGTAGAGAAAGGGTTAATTTGTAATTGTTGAATTGAAAGAAAAAAAATATGTTGATAAATAAAGATGAATGACTATACAGGGTGGTAAACGAATAACTGTACATAGTTTCATTCTGAATAGATGTTAATCATTAATTCATCACTAAATGGTTCCTTTCTGGGTGTTATCTCCCAAACTCTGAAAAATATCTATTAAAATAAAAAAATTATTATTTTGAAATTGACAAAGACAGTCTCGAAAAAAAACATAGCAAGTTTCATCATGTTTTTTCGATTTGGTTTATATTTTCATTCTAGCGCATCGCAGTTGAACCAGAGAATAGTAAATTTTAGATGGAGAACCATTGTCATCAAATATGTAGATGAGAATGTTCGTCGGGCCACATGGACTAATTAGATTTCCTAAATTCACTTATGTAAAAATAGGTGTTACTAGCTGACCCACGCAACTTCGCCTGCGCCAAATCGATTATTGCGGTTGCAATTTTATTTCCAAATGCGAAAAATCTTAAAATAAAACCTAGAACCCGATTGCAGCGCCTCCGACCGGGACAATTGAATTTCCAAGTTATTCAGGGACCCACTCAAACACGTAATTCTAAAAAATACCTAGAACCCGATTGCGGCGCCACCTACCGGGTTCAATTGCGAATACGAACTACCCACTCAAACGTATCTGGTTAAAAAAAGTGTCGCAATTTTGTTGCGAAAGTGTTATCATCGCGTTGCAAGCGTTTACGGCGATATTGAAAATCGCTTAGTATTCTCATTTTGAACACCTTTAAACATTCCGTACTTAGGATACATTAAAACTAACTTGCATTTCTGAATGAAAGGTCTTGAAAGTAGAGAAAGGGTTAATTTGTAATTGTTGAATTGAAAGAAAAAAAATATGTTGATAAATAAAGATGAATGACTATACAGGGTGGTAAACGAATAACTGTACATAGTTTCATTCTGAATAGATGTTAATCATTAATTCATCACTAAATGGTTCCTTTCTGGGTGTTATCTCCCAAACTCTGAAAAATATCTATTAAAATAAAAAAATTATTATTTTGAAATTGACAAAGACAGTCTCGAAAAAAAACATAGCAACATGGTTTCACTTTCCATAGAAGGTTCCAAGTTCCAACTCCTTCTTCAACAAATTCAACCAAATATGGTCAATTTCGATTGAGCAATTTGCAAAATTGCATTCTCTGCTCAACAAAATACAAGTCTACTCTTTAAGTTTCCTTTTTATGCCATCAGACTCTGTCATCAGAATCTTTGTTTTACTCCAATCCATCATGTGATCTCCATGTTCTTCGATTTTTGATTTTTGTATGTCTGAGAAATGGTTAATAACTTCCCATGTGTTTTTTTATCCTCTTCCTTAAAATTCT
The DNA here is from genome assembly GCA_937662695.2 of Halyzia sedecimguttata. Lineage (NCBI taxonomy): Eukaryota > Metazoa > Arthropoda > Insecta > Coleoptera > Coccinellidae > Halyzia > Halyzia sedecimguttata. The sequence goes on along the minus strand of OW569420.2, from coordinate 19,344,447 downwards.
TGTCCATATGTCTCATGTGAACTGCTGATTCGTAATCTCAATTGCGTTTAAGGGTTTAACTGGGGTTTATGTTTGTTGTTATTGAAGTTATCAATTTATATTTCTTTCCGCGAAATGTATTTTTTTTTAAATTCGTGTATTGCTTTCGCATTGTGAAGTAAAGAAGAATTCTTCGTTTTATTCGGTAAGGTTAAACTTTCCAAAAAAAAAAGAATGTATACAATTAGGAAACTCAACAGATGAAAAAATTGTAATATATTTATTCCATAGGTTCATTACTGGAGGAAAGGATGAACTGAACATTCTCGGAATATTCGTTTTTCGAACTTTCAAATAATTCTGATCATTGGAGAAGTAACTCAAAGGGGGAATCTAAAATAAAGAGCAATAAAATATGCATTCTAATATTACCCATCAAGACGAAACAGGATCAACCATACCTTTTTCACAATTCGAGATTTCGAACCATATTTTATAATCTTTTTGGCGCTCTTGTTCCTCGGAATAGAGTGCTTATAAATTTGCCCAAATGTCTGTAATTTTCGAATTTTTGGCTGAAAATGATCTTGAACGATTTGGTTTGACTCACTGATCAAGAATCCGTGGTCGAAATCGATTCTGTCCGGCCGGCCGTTAACACGATAACTCTCGAACGGAATGAGCTAGACAGTTGAAATTTTCAGAGTAGGTTTGAGGGATAAATATCTCGGTTAAGTTCGTTAATGGGAAAAATCGGTTTAATAGTTTCGCAGTAACGAAAATATTTTTTTTACATTACAACTTCTGAATTCAAATTTTTCCAAGATGCAGTTTCATCATAAGAATCCATTGTTATCATTTTCAACTCTAACAAGCTAATACTTTCAGACATATGATGTTTCAAAGTTTCAATAATACATCGTAAGTTCTATGTATTCACAGAATCTGAACACAGAATCTGTCTGTGTTCACTATTCATAAATGTCATCTTTTCTAGCTATTAGAGATTGTCAATTCGTAGTTTAAAAATGTTTTCTCTTGGAAAGCAAGTATTCGATTCTTGAATTTGTGAATATATACAAGACTGTTTTGATGTAGTTTATGGAGGCAATAGGAAAGAAGAACATAATGGAATCATCAAAAGAAATTACTGTCCGTTGACCACTGAGGTTAATATAACATTTTACTTCATTAAGTTGTGAGACATGTTCCTATATACAGTATTTTCATAATGTTGCTAGCAAGAAAATACTGAAATATGGATCAACATTTGTGTATCAAACATTTTTTCTTGAGTTAAGGTTTATAATACAGAAAAGAACGTGTTAGTGGTATGAACTATTAAATTTTAAATTATGAAAAGAAGATAGTATTTTATTAATATATTTTGAACTATTAAAATAATTTGTTCGTAATCCACTACCTACTCAAATATCAGGAATAAATGGACAATCTGCTATGATTGTCTCCAGCCTTGCACTAGACATTTTGATGATACTTTCCTTAGGTATTTTGAGTTGTGAAAACTATGCACCGAGTGTATGTTGCAACAACCTATTCCACGAGGTTGAATCATTGCAGGTTGCTCATTTAATCTTGATGAATAAATTTTTGAAGCATTAAAGCATTGAAGCATTGTAGATTTCTCTTTTTTTAAAAGATAATTTTTGAAGCATATTTTTCAAACGACGCTTTTTTTAATTTTCATTTCTTTCATGCTGCAGTTCTATCATAGGAATCCATTGATATAATTCCCAACTCTGAGAAACCAATACTTTCGGAGATATAATTTGTCTGTTTGAACAAGAGCGCCAAAGCTCCTGTCCACAGGGCTTGAACTAATTTTTTTATTCAGGACGGTAGAACATAGATATCGAAATAGCTTGCATTAGCTGCTTCATTTTAAATACGTCTGGGGGGACATACGAACGAATCACTCTCATGACGGTAGTGAAGAAATATCAGTTGTTCAAAGAAACTATGTAGTTTAGTTATATCCAGTTGGAACTGGTGTAGCTCTAAGGCGATATCCATGATGACAAATCATCGATTGTTTGAAATTTTTCGGTTGGACTAAAAAGTTTCAGTTAATGGAAAATTAATCGGTGGAATGGCTGGGCATGAAAATGCATTAGGGAGTTCAGAATTTAGTTCGTTTACTTCGTTCTAGAAAAATTATTCCTTTAGATCGTAGCATATTATCGTAGTCCTTGAGGTATTCTGTATGGAATAAGTTAGGATTGAACTACTCGTCCTATACAGGCTATCTTCAAAGAATGTAGAAGAAGCCATCCCGCCCAACCGTTCCTTCAACAATCTCTAATTTTATATATATTCCGTTCTCACTAATCAGTTAGTGAAACATTCTGGAAAATTAATAAAGTGAAGAAAGCATATTGGCTTAAGTTCCACAATAACATAATATGTTGTGCATCTATCCACTCTTTCATGTAAAAGAAAAGGGGATATATCATTATATTAATCAAATCCCACAAATCAGCAACAAAATTTACAATATATTGTAACAACATAATATTTCAAAGAATACAGATCCGATCGAATTGAATCCTGGTTATTTTTTGTGGATTGTCAACTGAAATACTTATGCAAAATTTCGTGAGGATTGTATAACTAGAAAATTGAAAAAAAAAACAAAACAACAAGATTTGCAATATATTGTAAAGACATAAAATTTGAAACAATACAGATCCGATAGAATTGAAGCTTGGTTATTTATTGTAGATTATCAACACAAATACTTATGCAGAATTCCGTGAGGATCGTATAACTAGAAAATAAAAAAAAACAATTAAAAAATTATGTATCTCAGATATCCGTCCGTTTTTTTGCGAGACCCTTCAAATCCTAATTATAAAGCCAAAATCCAATAGATAGCGACTTGCAATTTTCAGGGTAGGTTGCCAATCCGAATGCGACATTTGAATTGGTTATCAAGTAAAATCGGCCAAACGGGTTTGGAGCTAACTGAAAAAATACGGATCCGATCCAGTTCAAACATGGTGATTAGTTGTAGAATGCTGACGCGCAAATTTATGCGAAATTTCTTGAGGAACATATCGCTAGAAATTTTTCAATAAATTGATTGAAAAAAATTCTATATCTCAGAAAGTACCAGCCAGATATTGTTAAAATTTTGCGAGAGCTGTCAAAACCTTATTTTGCAGCCATGTTCTAGATTAGAACTGGATTAGATCTATACTGTTGCAGATATTGAGGAAATATAGAAAAATTATAACCAAGTTCCCGATCCCCTCATTTTAGCGGAGCGGAACTAACTACTAGACTGTCGTGTTCATAGTATTCGCAGAAAAAAAATTGGTTCAAGCCCTGTGGACAGGAGCTTTTGCGCTCTTGTTCAAACTTTGACAAATCATATCTCCGAAATTATTGGTCTCTGGAAACGATATAAATGGATTCTTACGATAAAACTACATTATGAAAGAAATTAAATTCTAACAGACCGAGTCTCCCCAGTAACGAACTTATCCGAGATATTCATTCCTCAAATTTACTCTGAAAATTATATTATATCATTTAAAACTTAGACAATATTGCAGTTTTGTTTTTACTGGAGATATTCTGAACCCAATTTGATTATGTATCTCATCAAATAATATATTTCCATCATCATATGGATTATCCACGGGCATTATATTATCACCTTAGAAGTATAATATCGTATCATCCTCATAATTATACGATAGCTGAGGTTATTTAATTGGTCATTTAGCATTCAATCATACTTTGTTTTCTAGGACAAGAAGGTGTATTTTATATCAAGAATAATGAACCAGAAATAATTTTGACATTTAGCTCTCATAGGAGAATAAGGTGAGATGTATGAACACAGATCATATAATAATTCATAGATAGAATACTTAAGTACAGCATTCTGTGAAAACATAGAAGTACGATTCATTATTAAAATTTCGAAAAATCATTTCTGCGAAAGTATTTGCTTGTTAGAGTTGAAAATGATATCAATGGACCCTTATGGTAAAACTGCATCTTAAAAAAAATTAAATTTAAAATGTGAAAAAAAATTTTTTTTTCGTTACTCCGAAACCGTCAGGTCGATTTTGTTCAATAATGAACTTAACTAAGATATTTATCTCCCAAACCTTCTCTGAAAATTTCAACCGCCTAGCTCATTCTGTTCGAGAGTTATTGTAGAAACAAAATTTGAAAATAAAAAAAAAATTGACACTTTACGGTAACCCGATCAACACAAAAATTCGCATGCGTATGAAGGTCATTATTCTACAATTTGATTGTAAATTTCCGATAGATCGAGTGATCGGTTTCGGAAATATTCCTGAAAATGATTTTAACTAAAAACGGCCATAACTCCGAAACCACTCGGTGGATTTCGCCCATTAATGAACTCGTCCGAGATATTTACGCTCCAAACCTACCCTGCAAATTTAAATCCTTTAATTCCTTTCTTTCGAGAGTTATCGTGTTAACGGCCGAACAGAATCGATTTCGACCACGGATTCTTGATCAGTGAGTCGAACCAAATCGTTTAAGACCATTTTCAGCTAAAATTCGAAAATTACAGACATTTTGCCAAATTGATGAGCACACTGTTCCGAGGAACAAGAGCGCCAAAAATGTTTATGTGGATAAACAGATATCATTCTGTTTCATCCTATAAAAGATATCTAAGATCCCGAAAAATGAGCTAGACGACAAAATTTGTTGTGGAAAAGAGTCTGACTTTCAAAAAACATCCTGTATAGGCACGGAGTGACAAATATCGAATATTCTGTAGCAACTTCTCCGTCTGAATGACCTCTGGACGGTTTGTAACTCCTTCAGTTGAGATCATTAGGTGATGCAAATAAAGGTCCCAGAAGGCAAGTTTGCAGGATTGAACTGGAGTGAAGACATCATGTGGTCAAAGGGATGGGAAAATATGAATTATGAGCGGCGCATCAACCCGCCAGGTTATGCCATCAGCAAAGCACAAGTCACATGTTATAATTAAATGAATGAGCGTTCTGGAAGATGGCATGCATGATAAATAGGATCACCGTAGCAGAGCAATTAAAGAAGGGGGTTTTATATATGACCGTCACGCGGATGTTGTTGGAAGAAATAAATAAAGGCGAAGGGTTGTTTATGTGATCCAGGGGCGCAAAAGCATCCCCTATTTCTGTTTCTATTAATGCTGCCGTTGGAATACACACGAAAAAATAATAACAGGCTCCTGATATTTATTCAGTTATAAGTACCGTTTCAAATTGTCCTGATGAAGTGAATTTATATGGAATGAAATTAACAAGTTGTTCAGATCGTTTTTCTTTGATTCCTTCTCAAAAAATAGGGCGGGTCTTTCATATAAACTTTTCTATTTTGCCCCACCCCCTGCTTATTCACACCCCCCTGAAGATGGCGTTTTTAATTATTTTCTTAAAAATAAAATAACTGACAAGAATTAAATCAAGAAGATATATTATTCGGGCGAGAAGACATTAAAAAAAATGTTTGGTGGTGTTCCTCTATGATTGAAAGTGGTAGAGAAAGCCATCTCTAAACTATGTTTCGCAAGAAACTTTTTTCCATACTCATATTAAAAAAAAACAGAGTAGGTACTTTATTTTTTATACCGTTTCACGGATTCTAATTTACGAACTACATAACTCCCAGAATCACTAGGTTAGAGTAATAAAAGTTCCTTTTCCTTAAATCTGGATACTTTATATAAATAATACCAAGAGTGGTTTGATCTAGGACGAAAAAAATTCCGTTTTCGCGAAAAAAATTTGTTTTCCATTTTGGATATAAAAATTGGTTCAAGCCCTCTCTTGTTCAAACAGACAAATTATATCTCCAGAGTTGGGAATTATATCAATGGATTCTAATGATTGAAATACATCATGGAAGAAATTAAATTAAAAAAAAAGTGTCGATTAAAAAAAAATGTTTAAAAAATTATCATTTAAACAAGAGCGCAAAAAAAAGAGCAATCTACAATGCTTCAAAAATTGTCATTAAATTTATTTATCAATATTAAATGGGCAATCTGCAATGATTCAACCTCGTGGAATGGGTTGTTGCAACTTACACTCGGTGCATAGTTTTCACAATTCGAAATTATCATCGAATTGTCTAGAGCTAGGCTGGAGACAATCATAGCAGATTGTCCATTTATTCCTGATATTTGAGTAGGTGGTGGATTACGAACAAATTATTTTATTAGTTCAAAATATATTAATAAAATGCTATCCTCTTTTCATAATTTAAAATTTAATAGTGCATACCACTAACACATTCTTTTCTGTATTATGAACCTTAATTCAAGAAAAAATGTTTGATACACAAATGTAGATCCATATTTCAGTATTTTTTTGCTAGCAACATTATGAAAATACTGTACATGGGAACATGTCTCAGTACTTACAGAAGTAAAAGGTAATATTAACCTCAATGGTCAACGAGCAGTAATTTCTTTTGATGATTCCATTATGATCTTCTTTCCTATTGCCTCCATGAACTACATCAAAACAGTCTTGTATATATTCACAAATTCAAGAATCGAATTTTTGTTTTCCAAGAGAAAATAACAACTATGATTTGACAATCTCTAATAGCTAGAAAAGATGACATTTATGACTAGTAATCACAGACAGATTCTGTGTTCACATTCTGTGAATACATAGAATTTACGATGTATTATTGATACTTTGAAACATCATATCTCCGAAAGTATTAGCTTGTTAGAGTTGAAAATAATAACAATGGATTCTTATGATGAATTTTTTTCGTTACTCCGAAAGTATTGGACCGATTTTGCCCAAAAACGAACTCATCCGAGATATTTATCCCTCGAACCTACTCTAAAAATTTCAACTGTCTAGCTCATTTCGTTCGAGAGTTATCGTGTTAACGGCCAGACGGCCGGACGGTCGGACGGACGGACGGCTGGACATAATCGATTTCGAACACGGATTCTTGATCAGTGAGTCGAACCAAATTGATTAAGACCATTTTCAGCCAAAAATTCGAAAATTACAGACATTTGGGCCAATTTATAAGCACTCTGTTCCGAGGAACAAGAGAGCCAAAAATGATACCATTCATAGAATCAAGTCCGTAGAATGAGAAAACAGGATCAGACATTCAAAAAAAAATAATTTTTGAAATAGCGTTGCTCGGAAGTGAAATTTTACAAAATATAATCTCACTTTCAAGATGCACTACTCCTTAATAAGTCCAGCTATCGAGATCAAATTTGCATATAATTTTGACACATTTGACACTCATACCTGAAATTTCAGATGCGCAGATGCCGCAGTTTGAGTAAACCACGGATCGGCCTGCAGGTCCATTCTCGCGTATTTTCCGCGGGCCATAATTCACGATATGCGGAAAATAGAGAAAAATTGTTGGCACCAGTGGATTGTACGATCCCGAATTTATAAAGAACAGTCATGATTTAATTCAAATTGGATAATTTTTGGGCAAATTGGATATTTTTAGGGCAAACATTTTTTTTCCCCGAATTCGAAAATCATAAATTTCATAGAATCGATCCCGTAGAATAACAAACTGTAAACAGATATTTTCTATGACGTTTAGTATCCGATTGACAAAGTTCGCAAATAGATTTTTTCTTCTAACTACGAAGTTTATGTTCCGGAGGTCGTAATTAAAAGAGACTCATTCACACAGACTGATTATTTTTATTCAGGATAGATTAACATGGACTAGTTTTGGCGTGACGTCCCTTCAACTAAATAACTTTTCTTATGACCAATTTATGAGGATCAAATTCCTACCTACATAACTGCCAAAAAAAAATATAGTAGGACAATAAGAGTTACATATTCTTGAAGGTGGATCGTCTACCTACAGATTACCAAAAGATGTTCGATCTAGGTCGAATAAATTTTTTTGCGATATTAGCGGAGCTATTAAGAATGTGACGGAGAGGGAAAACGGCTATAAAATCCGAACTACTAGACTGATTTGAAAAAACGATACCTTTTTCCGGATTAGCATGATACGTAGAATTCAGATTTAGTATTGGCAACACGATGCAACAACTAATTCAAAGATGACAACACATTTTTTAGAGATTTTCGTCTACATACGACGCTTATGTTCAAAATGTCGTTATTCCTAAAGTATCCATCGCACAAAATAATTATTCGTGCTCACAACTGATCAATGCGTCGCTCGCATAAAATGTGTGCTTAATTTTATTCTTGTCAGTTTTTTGGTTTTTATGAAAAAAAATAAAAATTGCTTTTCGGGCGCCATTTTTATTGGGCTGTAACTAAGCAGGGCTCAAAAAATTTTTTTCGCAACTATCCATATACAATAACGAATGCGAGTTGGTGAACAATATTAGAAATAAAGATGTATAATACACGCAATATTTTTCGTCAATCCCTGATGAGGTGTAGTACTGACAAAATTCATGGTTTTCCAATACGAGAACATGCAACATATTATTTGCGATATGAAAAGCTTGGATATTTTAGATCCAACTCACAAGTGGACACTATTCGGTATTTTCGATGGAACGTTTAACACTCCGTAAATTTTAATTATTCTTGCAAAGTTTAGTGAAGTATCGAAATAAATGTTGAATCTTAATACTAAAAGATAGATTTCATTTTGTCGTTATATTATGTGATTGCAAAAAGGATACGTGGAATATCGAAACACATGAGTTTTAACGGTCAATTATTCATAAACTTACGATTTTTCTTTATTTCAAAAATATTTTCGAGTAGTGAGGGAATACCATTATGGGGTACTATGTTATTATATGCAAATTTTGTTTTGGAAATGAGGAAGAAAATTTTCGTCGGAAGGTATTCATTTTGCAGAGAAGTGGATGTCTGAAGGTTTCTCAGGGATCCATACTGGACCAAAATCTGTTTTCCTCTCAGTAAGTAACTTGTGTTCACTCTGAAAAGGATAATTTATTGAACAGATTGCAACTACACTCTGATCCACTAATACTCTTTGCTCCTGACGCAGGTACAACAAAAGTCGTTACATTACTAACTATAATCTACTTGCTAGTCAATTTATATCCAGGTCTGGACTTATAGTCTAGTCACCAAGTGCTTTTTAGGTCAAAAATTTTGCGTATTATAATATATATAAATTATGATTCAGGTGTCATTCGATTCGGAATGGCATGTAGATAGTTTTTGAGAAAATGCTAGGGCCGCTCGCGAAAATTGCAATAGTTATAAACAATCAAGTGAAAAAGAAAGTAGGGGCTTTGGTTTTTGCCAATATCTCAAAAAGTATCTGAGAGTATTCAAATTTGAAAAATGATTCAAGAAGAGGAGGAAATTTCCTAAAAAAAGTCTCAACTCCCGGAACTAGGACCAATATTCATAATTTTCCCAGTTGTTTAAAAATACTCCCGAAAACGGGTATTCCGGCTTGCTTAAGCCTCGCCCCCTTCGGACCTTTCATGAATAAATTAAATAATATTTATTCACTTATTAAATACGAAAATAAAAAGTTGAAAGAATTCAGGCGTCTGCAAAATAGATCAATGAACAATGATCCGTTAGTTATCCATAAGTTAATTAACAATTCTTTGTAATACGAACATTAACATTGCAAGTGCAATAATTGTTAAACTATTAATCTGATAATTTTTTCCTTTCGTGGATCTATTTTTCAAAGGTCTTGGAATAGATTCCCGTTGGAAAATTTCAAAATTGTTAATTTTCGTTTCGTTATTAACAATTTACTTTAGTGAAAAATTATAAAGCTTCAATTATGTGTCAAAAGAAAATTTTAAATTATCTCATGAACAACGCATTGGTTTATAACAATTTCTTAAGCAATAGGAGAAATTAATTATTATTTTCAGTAGTTTCTGATCATAATAAAACGGATCAATAGTAATATTATAATTTAAAGCTTTATAATTTTTCACCTAAGTAAATTGTTTAAAACAAAACGAAAATAATTTTTTTTTTAATTTTCTAAGACCTTTGAAAATTTGCTCCACGAAAGGAAAAAATTCTGAGATCAATAGTTTAACAATTAGTGTACTTGTAATGTTAATGTTCGTGCTACAAAAAATTGTTAATTAACTAATGGATAACTCATTGAAAAATCGCGATAAACATTTTTGGACCACGGATTATTGTTCATTGATGTATCCTGCAGGCGCCTGAATTTTTTCAATTTATTTATTTTCATATTTAATAAGTTTAAATAATATTTATTCATCAAAGGTATGAAGGGGTCGAGGCATGCGCAAGCCGGAGTACCCGTTTCGGGCGTATTTTCAATTCTCTAGGAAAATTATATATATTAGTCCTACAGATCCGGCAGTTAGGACTCTTTTTTAGGAAATTTCCTCTTCTATTTGAATCTTTTTTCAAATTTGCATTATCTTTGAGATATTGGCGAAAAAGTAAACCTCCTTCTTTTTTTTCACTCAATTGTTTATAACTATTGCAATTTTTGCGAGTGGCCTCAGCATTTTCTCAAAAACTATCTGCATGCCATTCCAAATCGAATGACACCTCAATCATAATTTTTGAAGAATACGCAAAAATTTTGACCTAAAAAGCACTGGTTGACTAGACTATAACCTCATGTCAAAATTGGGATTTAAGGATCCATTGAATTTTCGGATGTTGAAAGATTGGATGTCAAATTGCTTCTTCTGTCCCCATTCATGACAGATTCATTGAAAAGCTCTAAATATTAGATACAAATAGATTTTATAGCAATTTATATTTCAAGAAAAATGGAATGCAGGTTGAAGAGTAAATAGATATAAATCGACAAACTCGAAAAAACTTCCTTAAAGTATTCGATTGTCTGGAATAATTTGCGAGAATTTTGATGCCAGAATAAAACTGCTGGAATCCGTTCATCGATCCCAGTTTTCAATTAAACAAATGATTCAATTCCGGGTCCCTTTAGGTCCTTCAACAGCCGGATACATTTGCCTATAAATGTGAGTGAAATAAGAAGGATAAATCCGAAGATATACTTCCTTATTGAATTCGCAAGCAATCAATCAATAAGAGCGTTTACTGTGTTTTTTCATTTGCAATTGAATGCCGTTTTTCTCTTATCCGGGCAGCGTTCTCGAAACTGGAACCCTGGAATAGATTTGAAGGGGTTCGAATAAACAGGGAATGAAAGTGAAGTGGGACAATTTGCTTCGAATAGAAATGTATAGCATTCGCACTATTTAAAGTTTGATTATATTCAATCTGGAGAAAATACTTCAAATTTTTAAAGTTGAATAATTCTAAGCTTTTGTGAAGAGGATACAGTTGTTTTAAAGGAGCTTGATATTCGAGGAAAAAATAAGTTAAATATGATGAAGAATCGAAATGAATGATGTTGGCGATTCTTCCATTTTTGATTAGTGTCAACACAGAATCAACTGGTATGAACATGTTTGTGGAGGGTGTACTGAAATAATATTGAAATACATTCACCGGCTAAGGAATTTGCAAACAACTTCTTGTGACCAATATTGGAAGACTATGACATCGATTGTTCGTGGTTTCACTAATAGTCTAGTTGATTCGGAATGGTATGTAGATAGTTTTTGAGGAAATGCTAAGGCTGCTCGCGAAAGTTGCAATAGTTATAAACAAGTAAGTGAAAAAAAGAAGAAGTTTCTCAAAAACTATTTGAGATAATTCAAATTTGAAGAAAAATTCAAATAGAGGAGGAAATTTCCTGAAAAAAGTTCCGAATGCCGGAACTGTAGCACCAATATTTATAATTTTCCTAGAGGGTTGAAAATACGCCCGAAAACGGGTACTCCGGCTTGCGCAAGCCTCGCCCCCTTCGTATCTTTGATTAATAAATATTATTCAAACTCATTGGATATTAAAATAAAAAATTGAAAAAATTCAGGCGCCTGCGGGATAAATCAATGAACAATAATCCGTGGTCCAAAAATGTTGATCGCGATTTTTCAATAAGTTATCCATTCGTTAATTAACAATTTTTTGTAGCACGAACATTAACATTGCAAGTACGATAATTGTTAAACTATTAATCTGAGAATTTTTTCCTTTCGTGCAGTTATTTTTCAAGGGTCTTAGAATAAATTTCTATTGGAAAATTTCAAAAATTATTAATTTTTGTTTTGTTATGAACAATTTACTCAAGTCAATAATATAAAGCTTCAATTTATAATATTACTATTGGTCCGTTTTATTATGTTCAGAAACTACTTAAAAATTATTTTTAACAATTATTATCTCCTATTGTTTAAAAAATTGTTATAAACCAATGCATTGTACATAAGATAATTCAAAATTTTCTTTTAAAACATAATTGAAACTTTATAATTTTTCACTTGAGTAAATTGTTGATAACGAAACGAAATTTAAAAATTGTTCAAAATTTTCCAGAAAGAATCTATTCCAAGACCTTTGAAACATAGCTCCAAGAAAGGAAAAAATTCTCAGATTAATAGTTTAACAATTATCGCACTTGCAATGTTAATGTTCGAGCTACAAAAAATTGTTAATTAACTAATGGATAACTAATTGAAAAGTCGCGATAAACATTTTTGGACCACGGTTTATTGTTCATTGATATATCCTGTAGACGCCTGAATTTTCTAAACTTTTTATTTTCATATTTAAAAAAAAAAATAAAATTGATTCCTAAGGAGGCAAGGCTTACGCAAGCCGGAGTACACGTTTTCGGGAGTATTTTCAACCCTCTTGGAAATTTATAAATATTGTTCTTGTTCCGGGAGTTGGGACTTTTTTTAGGAAATTTCCTCCTCTTCTTGAGTCTTTATCAAATTTGAATTATGTCCCATAATTTTTCAGATATTGGCGAAAAATCAAACCCCCTTCTTTTTTTTCACTTAATTATGTATAACTATTGCAATTTTTGCGAGAGGCCTTGTCTTCTACAGTTTTTGTCGTCTGACATATGTGGTTGGTAAAAGGATTCAATAGAAAATTTAGAAAACTGGCTTTCTAGTTTAGATATTCCTCAAATAGGCATTAATGAGTACTTGATGTTAACCTCGCTTTGCATGGAGCAAAATATCTTTTCTTTTAACGGTAAATATTATGAACACACTTCCGGTACTGCCATGGGTAACCCCCTTTCCCCATTTTTAGCTAATTTTTTCCTCAGCAAATTAGAACTTGAAATAAAAAAACAGAACACGAATATTGTCCAACATTTTGGGCTAGATACGTAGATAACATCTTTGCTATTCTTGATGAAAATTTTGATATCAACGAATATACCATTGTCTTAAACAGTAAATACACATCTATTAAGTTCACCTTCGGAATGGAAAAGGACGGCTACATGCTATTCTTAGATTTGAAATTATTTAGAGATAACTCAAATTTAATTAGTTTTGACATTTTTGGAAAACCTACCAATTGTGAATACGAAATGTAAATATTTCGTCTGATTCGGTAGCTCCCTGGTCACACAAAACAGCCAGCTTACATCTCCTCGTTGCCCGGTTGTGTAATATCCCGCTTAGCATTGTAAACTTCAAGAAAGACAGAAAAATGAATTTCCAAATTGCCGAAGGAAACGCGTATAGTCATCAACTAGTTCAGAAAATTATCAGCAAACATAAAGAAAAAATCTCTTCAGTAACATAACCTTAACGGAAGATATAAAAACGATAAAAAGTTTTCCCGCTTCCACGTTCCACCCGAAAACAAACAACAAAATCCAGAATATTTTCAAAAAGGTTTATATAAAACTGGCTTTCAAAACTTCCACGAAAATTGAACTACTTCTAGGAAATACATTCGATAATACTATGTTAAAATCGGGTATCTATTAAATTAAATGTTTATATTGTAACAAGTGCTACGTCGGGCAAACAACCAGAAATATTCTCACACGGTATAAAGAGCATACGGGACACATTCGGAACAACAACATCGATAAAGCTGCTGTTGCAAATCATTTTTTAAGAACTGGCCACTCAACTCCAGAAAATTCCGTTAAATTGTTGAAAAATTCCAATATATTGCACTTAGGAACAATTGAAGGGATCGAAATATATAAGCGTAAGGATAATTTACTCAATAATGATCTAACCCCTATCAACAACTCATTATGCTCACTAAGCGGTTTATAACTAAGGGTATAATGTTAACCCATACTTAAGTGTAGAAATTGATAGCATGCTTTAGTAAAGCTTCGTCTTTGAAGATGGAAACTTTGTTTCTGAAACATATGTCTGAAGACAAAAACTGTAGTGGACAAGAGTGTAGTTACTTTTGTAGTATTCATAATAAGTCCAAGGTGAACTCAAACTATAATATTAGTATGTGCAAATTCAGAATAACAATACTCTTTAAAATAAAAAAAATGAGGGTATTTCCGGTGAAAGGGAAAGTACAGTAGTAAAAAAATATGGCATCAGATGCGTTATGCGTCATTGTATTTCCTGCAGTTTCATAATTATCGTCCTTTCCGTTTCAAAGATACGATCATTATCCTGGTTCCATAGTTTATCTCAACCCTGCATAAAATTCGGATTATTCGTCAATTACCTATGATCAGTTGTTGAAAGAGCTATGAAACCGTGTGAAGAAAAATTTGTTAATGTAGATGCAGCAATTGGTGATGGGAAACTTATAAACCTTATATTTGCAACAATTTTCTATTTTCCGATAGTGAATAGTAAGAAAGTATGTAAGCTCTCACAAATGAATGCAGCGATTTGATCGAATTCTTAATATAGAACACGGCATAAAGACATAATTGCTGCAGAAGCATCAAATGGGAAAGAGCAGGATGGAGACGTAGAATGATGAGAAAGGAACGAGATTGAACTGTGTCGCGCTCACCCAGGTCTGGAAGTAGAAGTTATCATTTTCCTTCATTCTCTTATTTACATTTCCACTCACAAACATATTTGTTTCCCCCCGTGATTTTAAAACCGCAAAAATATCTTCAGGAGGTCACTTCTATTGCTCTGTCATAATACACTTATTCTCAGAAATAAATGGAAACATAAAATCCAATTTTCCTCATGCCATATTGAGTTCCTTACCTATAAAAGATTCAAAACTTACGGCTTCATTATATTTTCCTTCAAGCTTCATTATTTTTTGCAGAAACCTGCGAAGAAATCATATTGAATTTTATGCCTGGTACTTTTCTGTCTCGTGCGATGATTTACGAAGTATTTTTTTGTTGGGGTATACTGCCTGGTTCTCGAAAGTATAATAATGTCTATCTGAATATGGATATTGAGTTTTTGCTAAGCACTTGTTGGAACATTTTTCAAAATTATTAAAGTTAAGAAAACACTTGGCTTGAGTTTCACAATATATGGATATGTTGTTGACTTATACAGAGTGTCCCAGAAGTCGTCGTCGAGTATTTTACGGGTTTTCAGAATTATATGCATTTGAAAAAATCGAGAAAATCTTCACCCTGTATTGGTTTTTTCACTCCCACAATTAAAAATGTTCATTTTGATTTCAATTTTATTCTTATTGTGTATGCTGAATATTGCTTCTCTAAATTGGTGCCTAATATTTTAAGCCCAGCTTGGAAGGAAATGTCACTTTTCGCCCAACTTAGTAGGTATTCAAATTTATAAGGATTTCAAAATGGTATAACACTTGCTGGTAATTAAACAAGTTTCATACATATTTTTCTGTAAAGAGGCCCATTTTTGAAAAATCACCATTATTTTTTGCTGTAATAAAAAGTGGGAAAGGAATTATAAACAAAAATCATGTGATATATTGTATATTGTATACTGTTTTAGAGGGTATCGTTGCACTACGATCTTTAGGTCTATTGTGTCCCCCCCGTACGAGCTTTCGGTGTCATTACCATCTACAGCTCGCCTTCTAGTTCCAGAGTTCTGATGAACTGGATGTCTTCCAGGAGGTTACATCATCACTCCTGCAGCTTTCTTGTCCAAAGTCCTTGCGTTGCGCAGAATTTGCACTCGTCAATTTTGGTCCTAATCTCATCATATGCTTCCTAAGGCCCAGTGCCCTGTGACCTGTGAGGAAACCAGTGAGGAGGTGCAGCGTGTTCCTACTGAGATCCATATATTTCTTCCGCAGGAATTTTTTGGTGTGATACATCCCGAGGAGAGATCTTCCGAAAATACCTCTTTCAGTTTCTTCTTTCATCTGAAATTCACTTTTGTAGGTTTATCATCCAACCGGGCCAATAAAGGGGGTTTGTGCTCCTTTCTAGGCAAGGGTGTTGGCCACCTTATTTCCTTCAGTTCCCACGTGACCTGGATCCCAGACCAAGGAGACCCTGTCATTCTTGCCTACTTCATTGAGTTAAGAAAAATCATGTGACAATTAAACTTTTAACCAAAGTAATGAAAAAAAAATGTAATCTTAATACTTTGTTTGCAGTGACTCTAACATCTTGGGGGAGGATTTGCTGAACTTGATTACGGACTACGCAGCAATTGAAATAAATGTATATCCGTTGATTGCTCATACAAGTTCGGCTTTTTATCATTTATTTATTTGAATCAAGAATGGTAGAATATATATCATACATAACCAAACAACAAGTGGAGTCTCGCACTCCTGAGAGAGCGGACCCTCCCAGGGTG
Source organism: Halyzia sedecimguttata (assembly GCA_937662695.2). Lineage (NCBI taxonomy): Eukaryota > Metazoa > Arthropoda > Insecta > Coleoptera > Coccinellidae > Halyzia > Halyzia sedecimguttata. The sequence goes on along the minus strand of OW569420.2, from coordinate 19,327,880 downwards.
AGACAGATTTTTCCTCTCAAGCGAAAAAAAAAAGAGTTGTTATACTAGTGTAGGATTTTTATATCAATCGCCTAGGAGTTGATTGATTTACGGTCCTAACATTCGTCTTTCATGTCTTCGGTTTTCAAAAAACACTTGTTCTGCTTTTTACACACTTCATTTACAATTCAACTCGAAGAAATATTCACAACTCTGACAGTATTTACTTCCGCAATTAGTTCGCCAACTACCGCAATATACTCCAAATTCCTCTGATTCAGAATTCAATAACCGTCTCAGGGATAAAAACTCGTACTCGAAAACCGTCTTACTTTTACCGTCTTCGTCTTATCCCTCCTCAGAACACACTGGCCTTTTTTGCGATTCCTCCTACCCTAGGTACATACTCTGTTTACCCCCCGTAATTGGCTTGCCCTTGATATCACAGGGTAGTGCAATGATTGGCGATTCTCTGGCTGAACTACCCCGCCTTAGACCAATAGGATTCCCCGGGAACGATCCCACGGTCATAAGGCAATTCCTGGAATCTAATCGTTGTTGATGTTGCACCTCAAGAGCCCTTCGGGCTACAAAATCTAGATACAGATATCCCGGTAACGCTGTCCTCCTTGGAGACGCCTGAGAGTTGGGGTTTGGTCTTAAATTCTTCATCTCCTGTCATCGTCTTCTGAATCTATGTAGATATTAGCATATCTAACGGTATGCTAATGGATTTTAGGCGACAGAGGTTCCAGAGAACTGCAGATGTATCCGTTTGTACCCTTAAAATGTAATGATAATCCTAACTATATACAATCCTTATTGAAATCCTACACTAGTCATAATTCCATACGTTGGTTTTAGTTAGGAGACCTCTATACTGATTTAAAACAGACCATAGAATGGAACCTAGTGACATGGCTATTAAATCATCGAAATTCACTCAGTACATTAGGACACATAATATCAATGTGGAAAGATTTAATGGGTAATTCAGCAGTTTAGAAATTTAGCGTCACAATTTTCATATTTTCCGAAAAACATCCTGTATCTCCGAAACGAGGATCCAACAGAACGTTTGGTGGCCTGTTTTGAATAACTGTAGAGCTCTTCTATGTAAGTACAACCAGTATGGACAACAAGTTTGGACTATTGGGCACTAGTCGCACTGTACATATGGAAGATACCTGACTTCCGCCTCAGCATTCCGAAACAGCTAGTGGACGCACTCAAACTAAGGTGATTTATTATTATTATTATTATTGATAAGGGGTTACGTTGCACCGCGACCTTGAGATCTATTGTGCCCCAACTAAGGTGATACGAGCCTGTAGACGCTCAACTAAACGCTTAATATTCAAAGCGTTAGAGGCGAAATATGCCCAATGTATCGATTTCGAAAACAATTACGTTATCAGGATACGTGTATCAACTTTCAACAATGAAACGATGAGTATACACAGCGATATGTGGTTTAGTATGAATTCATCCTTCCGTGATCTGAAACCAATTATCTGCTCTAATCTGGCGGTTGTTAAAATCCATCTAATTGCCTCAGCGTCACTTGATGTCTAGGGAATATTCATCTATGAACCACAGTTGGACAATCGCACATTCATTACCTACCTAATATTTGTAACTAACTGGTAGTAATTGCAGAATATTCTGATACTACAACAACGCATGCTATAACTGAACGCTCAACGACAGAGATATCGTTAGTCTTCTAATTGTTAGCCTGAATGATTGATTTTCATGTGCATACGTGACTGCTTGCTCTGTTAACACCGGGAATCAAATGATCAATTATGTTCATCAACTATAGCATAGGCATCTAGCACGAATAAAATAGTTATAATGAATATTCCGAAAGATTATTAAAATAAAGAAAACACTCGGTTCGAGTTTAGGTTTTTATCAAATTTTCGAAACTATTTATAATAAGTAATAATTTAAGGATACATTGGGAGGTACATTTATAATTCAATGGTTTTTTACGTGCTATTCAGATGAGCAGAGTGCCTATCGTTTCGTCCAAATGTCTATAATTTTCGAATTTTTGCCCAACAATGGTCTGAAACGATTAGCTTCACTGACTCGCTGATAAAGAATCCTACGTCAAACCTGAGTCCGTCGGGCCGGCCATCGGTCCGCACGATTACGCGCGAACGCAATGCGTTAGAGAGTTAAAATGTTCAGAGTAGGTTTTGCAGTCCTAATGCACCAGCTGAACTCGTTAATCGGCAAAATCCACCTAGTGGTTTCAAAGTTATAGCCATATGAAATGTTGTATTCTCAATAAATCGAAAAATACTGATCTGATCGAATTAAAGCACCGTAGTTAGTTGAAAAATGCCGACACAAAGATTTATGCAAAATTTGGTGAGGATCGCATGAATGTAAAATTTAGAGAAAAATATTTTTAAAAATTCTGTATCCCACAAACTATCCGTCAGATACCGTTGAAATTCTGCGAGAGCTTTCAAAACCTGATTTTACAGTAAATTTCTAGATTTGAACTCGATCGGATCTATATTGGTGAAGATATTTCTGTTATATTTTGGCAGCAAATCGTCGTGCTGGTCTTAACTGGGCCTTATAGACTAGAAGAACCTGATCTGCTGAGAAATAATGCCTAGCCTTGAAAAAATATCCCAGCTTATTCGCAGCCACATGTTTCCCTCAGCAGACCAAAGAATTGACAGTCATGCCAAGAAGACTCATGGAATCCTCTGCCGCATTTGTGAAAATGAAACTTTTTTTGCGTCGAGCCAATACTCCAGTTCACTCATTCTATACCGGAAAGCCAAAAATCGATTAATTAAAGTTGATTTACTTTTATTCGCCAGATTCACCCCTCGCATCAAAATTTGACAGTATAGTTTAGTGGTGAAATATCTGGCAACAATGAAGGGTTTGAGTGTACGGTTGATACATATTTGTAGGAGCTCCACGTTTCTCACATATAAACAGGGAACTTTCAAATTGTTGGAAACCTTGAAGGACTGAGTAGAAACATACAGATATGAACTCCAGTATCTGGGATAGCTTCAAGGAGACTACGTCTTCGCTTCTGCAGATTTCTTGCCCAAAGCATTCCTTGCGTTTGTCTGAGATGGCGAGGCATTCCATTATCAGGTGATCAGGAGTTTCATCCTCCTCCCCACAAAGTCTGCATTAATCAGTTTTTGCTAGCTGTAATCTCATCATATGCTTCCTAACACCGCAGTGCCCAGTGAGGAAACCAGTGAGGAGGCACAGCTTGTTTTTACTGAGATACATATACTTCTTGTATCTGACAGTGTCAAAGTTCCGGAGGGACTGTTTGAGTGATACATTCCTGGGAAAGATCACCAGAGTATATCTCTTTCATTTTCATCTTCCATCCGAAACTTACATCTTAATAGCTGTATCTACCTACCCCACAGTAGGGTTTCGGGCAGAGCTGTGCCGAGCACTGAAGAAAAGTGCTTCGAGCCCTGAGCACTAAGCACTCAATAAAAATGATCCCGAGCCTCGAGCACAAAGCACCGCATTTTCACAAAGGGTTTGCGATTACTAAGCACTTTATAAAAGTAATTCGGTTGTTCGAGCACTAAGCACTTTTAGATGAAAATGAGGATATTCTCTGCGAATTATTATATAAAATTGTATTCAATTGGAGAAGAAATAGAGTGCAAAAGGATAAGAAATAGAGTGCAGCAAAACTAATTTCTATAAAACTAACGATCTCAAAATTCGTTCTATTCTCACATATATCGAAAAGATCTTTATTATTTAAGGAAATCATACAATGAATGGAAATATGAATCCATAAGAGCCTTAGTTTTTTTCTGCACATGTAAAATGTATTTTCCTACTTAAATATGGGACAAAACCCGAAACATAGTATTATATTATGAAACTTAGGCCAAGTATTTTCTTTCCCTTTATAATACAAAAAATCACTGACGTGAATTCAGTGCTCTTTGTGGCATTTTTTCATCAATACATAATTGAATTCGAATCGTTCAACATGAAGTCAGTTTTTTTTCATTTCTCAAAATCTCAAAAATTTAATCCGCAGAAATCGGGTAGCATTATTTTCTATTGTGATTGTATTCATAAGCAATTTAGTATTGTAAATAAGATAGATTTCGGAAAGGCTTGGTGCTTAGTAATCCTCGGAAGTGCTCGGGAGCACTTAAGGGATAACTAAGCACCAAGACTTTTCATGTAGTGCTCGAATTACTAAGCACTGAGCATTGGTTTTAAAAAGTGCTCGGGAGCACAGAACTCGGGAGCACAAGAAGGCTTCAAGTACATTCGCAAGCACTAAGCACAATGCTTCGGCTCAGCTCTGGTTTCGGGCCAACAAAAATGGTTTGTGCTCCTTTTTTGGCAAGTGTATTGCCCGAGTGACAAGGAACCCAGACCAAGGAGACCCTGTTGTTGTTGCCTACTTCATTGAGTTTTCTTCGGCACTTCCGTATTAGCTAAGACTCGATAACATGGGAGCTCAGAGCTTTAATAGCAGCTTGCTGTCAGAATGGATTGCTATATCACACCTCTGATGATTCCTTTCTAAGTTCATTTCCATGCATCTATCGATTGCAAGTATTCCTGCCTGACGTTTGGATAGGAGCCTAGCGATAGTGAGCATTTGGAGCCTCCCCATATACTCCAGCGCCAGCTCCTACATTGGTTTATGAACCGTCTGAGTACCATTTAATGGAAATTTTTTGAGATTTTTGGTGGTTAATTCCCTGTCCCAGTCTTTCTTGCATCGTAGTGTTTTTTTTTCGCTGCTCACTTTCTTAATCATTTCGTCACTAGGAAGAGTGGCTGATGAAATTTACCTGGTAAGAGAGAATCAGGACTTCTGGCTTTTAATACAACTACAAATCATCTCTTTTTCTGACGAGTATATCTAGCTCATTTGTCACAAAACAATAGTCCCATTTATGTTGATAGAACAGTATTTGTGATGAATATTCTAATATGCAAGCCTTTAATGAAACGAAAAGCTTTCGCCGGCTTAATAACCAGAAGGGGAGACAACGCAAAATGGGCAGTAAATTAAATCAGTATTGTTTTTGCCCGCAAAGTTTCGGATAGAAACACGACCTTTCATGCTCTACAATTTAAGCCATATTAATAAAACGTCATGTTGGCACTTGGTCTTGGAATAACTCACGTAAACGTCACAATATGTTATGGCGTTTATATTTATTGCTCGCCTATGTTAATATTAATGACAATGAATAACAGCATTCACTGTACAAAAGGTTGGTATTCCAGTTACGACCCATATACAAATTGAATACCTATCCAAACTTCCGGCAGACTATCAGCGCCAAAATATTGCGTTAAATAGACTGGACAAATTTGAAAAATATTTTAAAAGTCAGCTTTCGCACGCTTGTTCATCTCTGGGTCCAAATCTATACTATCGAAAACAATGAAAATCGAGAGGTATTGAATGAAATCGATATTCTACATCTAAACACTTAATTTCGACTCGATCGGATCTGCAGTTTTTGTAATGTTGGGAAAATTAAATTTCAAATGGGCAAATCGAAGCAAAAAGACAACATGGCGAAATATTCGTCAATTTTTGCCATCAACAATTCCCTCGGTCCGAGCTTGCCACCTGAATGCTCAGAGGAATGTGTCATTCAGGGCAGGTACGTACCGGTTTCATGTTCGTTACCAACCATCAGCGTAACTTAGCTGGATGACAACACTGAATCACAAACGAACGAGCTCTAGAAAACTTAAACCATATGGTGGCGAAGTACTGGAACGAAAATCTCACCAGCGCCACATACGAAGATCCGTAGGAAGTTCAACTCTATGTGATGCGGAAACCTTGAGTAATGTTCAGTGACGTTCATTATTTTGTTGCAAGAGGGAGTTCAGGGACTGCAATGTAGACTAACTATATAACATCATCGCGATATGAAAACGCTCAGCTTAGTGTGGTTACAGAAGACCACAAACCAGTGAACATAGAAGAAGAGTCACCTCCTTCTATATATCGGAGCAATTTTAACACATACATGATATCAAAGACCCACTTTTGTATTACTGGACCGCGAAGTTTGTCATAGTGTAGTTGTCTGAAGATAGAGATTGAGATTTTCCGGAATATTTATGCTGCAGGGTGCAAATAGTATGCAAGCCCTTTAGCAGTAGATTGTAGATTGTCAGAGTCATAAGGAGGACCTAACTTGCACTCGCAACACTGCAGCACACGAGACTTATTGTGTTTAGCGTTGTGGTCTGCTATATGAAAAAGCTATGCGTTTTCACGTGATCCAATTGCCCTTTCACTAGGTTCCCTTTGGAGAATCTGGATGAATTTGGAAGATAACATGGGAGGTCCTTTTATCCTCCTCATTGCACAAGCTGCACTCTCTGAAGATGCCAATAGTGCGTATGTGGTTTCTTAGATTAGTCATGTGTCTCATTAGTCCAGTGACAGATCATGTTAGATCTCAATCTGGGGAGATCTTTGGTGAGTGAGATATTGTCTTCTCTCAGAATTCCCTTACTATCTCTCGAGCCTGAGGAAAGATTCCAGAACCTGGTCTGGTATTACTTCCTCATCTCCTAAGTAATTTATTTTCTATCTCCAGTTTTGGTTATCCCGACCACCGGCTTTGGACCACCAAGGGAAGTCTTAGAGCCTCGTTTGACAAGAACGTCTGCCTTATCGTTGCCAAGAATCCACTGTGTATTGACACCCCTACAAGTGCTACCTTGTTGTGGTCTGTCAAATAAGAGACAATCTCTCGGTAGTTGGAATATATTGCTGTCATGCGCCTCGGAGGTATAAATGCTGCATACTTGGGAACCTCACAGTATATGCCAGCTCTGGACCCTCTGGGTGATTTGAAACCGTCTGTATACCAAACAAGTTAGGTAGAGACAAGTTTGGCTTCAGAAACTTCAGCTTGGTCGTTCATGGAATGATTAATTAATTCCACTGACCCAATTTCGCTAACACAAAATGCCTGTCAACATTAAAAACAGGGAACTCATTTGAGAAGTCTTACATTTGTCATATTCCAGTATCTACTTGACTATAAGCTACGTAATTCGAAGGTAAGATGGAGAAAATAATTGGCAATAAAATATTCTCTGAAACTACCATCTGCAACATCTTGAAACATTTCATGGACGGAACAATAACAGAGATAGATCAAGTGGTGCAAATTAGTTTCTGCATAAAGTATGAAGTTCTGGAATATCCAGAGGAAATGCCGACGGCACGGAAAATAAGTCTTATAACTTCCATGGATTTGGGTCACTCGGTAAAAATACCTCATGAATTATTCTTACTATTATCATTCTTATTATAGATAATGAGACTTATTTCATCGCACATAATTACATTTTATTCATAAATGTAAAATATCAAAAATAATCAAGGGCTTATACGAGGATAGAGGCTTATGAAAGAAGAATTTTGTGGAAAGATGTCAGTCTGTAGTAAGTTGGTCTATTTTGTGATTGTTTGGTCTAAGTAATAATAAAAGGATACTGTGGCAGCTATACTCATTATTGAAAGGTTTTTTTTCTGGATTTTATCTCCCAAACTCTGAAAAATATCTATAAAATAAAAATTAATTATTTTGTGATTTGCTTCTGCGTAAGAAACACAGGATATTTGTCAGAAGCAATCAATTGAACAATGTCTAATCAATGCCTAACAAACAACAACGAAACAACATCAACGAAGAAACAACTATATCGTAGCGTTTCGGAGTCTATATCAGACTCCTTCGTCAGACGCTCAATGAAAATCGTTAGAATTATTTTGTTGATAGTTATTTTGTGAAATTCAAGAATTGTCACATTGACAGTATTTAAAAAACATAGAAAACCCAGAAAAAAACCTTTCAATTATTTGGTCTCTCGATAATTCATAATAATAAATTGCCTTTATTTCGTACAAATGCAAATACGGAGGCAAAGTTTATCTTTCGCTACTCATACTCAGCCCCCACTAAGTTATTTACAAACTATAAAATATAAAAAATCAAAAGAAGAAAGAAAGAAAAACACAATTCATCAACAATTTTCAGTACTTTCTTATATACTGCTCTGTTTTTGTGTGTATTCAGTTCACATGGCCAATTATACGTCTATTTTTGGCGCTCTAGTTCCTCGGAACTGAGTGCTTATCAATTTGCCCAAATGTCTGTAATTTTCGAATATTTCGATGAAAATGGTCTTAAACGATTTGGTTCGACTCACTGATCAAGAATCCGTGGTCGAAATTCATTCTGTCCGGCCGGTCCGGCCGGCCGTAGGCACGATAACTCTCGAACGGAATGAGCTAGAGAGTTGAAATTTTCAGAGTAGGTTTGGGGGATAAATATCTCGGCTAAGTTCGTTATTGGGCAAAATCGGACAAACGGTTTCGGAGTAACAAAAAAAAAATTTTTTTTTTACGAAACAAATTCCAAATTAAATTTTTTTTAATAAAAAGTTTTATCATGAGAATCCAATCATATCATTTTTGGCGCTCTAGTTCCTCGGAACTGAGTGCTTATCAATTTGCCCAAATGTCTGTAATTTTCGAATATTTCGATGAAAATGGTCTTAAACGATTTGGTTCGACTCACTGATCAAGAATCCGTGGTCGAAATTCATTCTGTCCGGCCGGTCCGGCCGGCCGTAGGCACGATAACTCTCGAACGGAATGAGCTAGAGAGTTGAAATTTTCAGAGTAGGTTTGGGGGATAAATATCTCGGCTAAGTTCGTTATTGGGCAAAATCGGACAAACGGTTTCGGAGTAACAAAAAAAAAATTTTTTTTTTACGAAACAAATTCCAAATTAAATTTTTTTTAATAAAAAGTTTTATCATGAGAATCCAATCATATCATCTTTAACTCTAACAAGCTAATACTTTCGGAGATATGATTTTTCAAAATGTCAATAATAAATCGTATTTCAACGTTGTCACAGAATAATATTATTCTATGTATGAATATGAATTGTCATAATGTCAAATGATGTTCCTGAGACTAATCAATCGAAGAATTGTGAGCGAAGTGAGAAAAATCTCAGATATGATTTTTCAAAATTTCAATAATAAATCGTATTTCAACGTTGTCACCATAGATTAAAGACCTTTAATCTATGGTTGTCACAGAATGATATTATTCTATGTATGAATATGAATTGTCATAATGTCAAATGATGTTCCTGAAGTAATCAATCGAAGAATTGTGAGCGAAGTGAGTTAAATCTCAGTTGTTTGCTCCGATATTAGTTTTTCTCAAAAATTCTTACATTTCGGAACTGAACATGAAGTAAGAGATCTGAGAGTAGTGAGACTGCTTTTCATCCATAGACATAGATATAACTCTCGAACGGAATGAGGTAGGTACTTGAAATTTTCAGAGTAGTTTAGGGAGATGAATATCTCGGTTATGTTCGTTATTGGGCAAAATTGGCCAGATTTAATTTGATTTCTTCCATGGTGCTTTTCTCATTCTCATGATTGCTCATTTAATCTTGATTAATAAACTATTATCTGAATTGAATTTCCTTTAGGATGCAGTTCTATTATATGAATACATTGATATAATTCCCAACTCTGAGAAACCAATACTTTCGGAGATATAATTTGTCTGTTTGAACTAGAGCGCCAGAAAGCTCCTGTCCACAGGGCTTGAACCCATTTTATTTTTAATATTAATTCACGAGTTCATAGGTTTATCCTTGACTCGTATCGATAATGTAATGAATAAATAAATAAATAATTAAATAAATAAATTACAAAAAAAATCATATTTTTCTGTCAATCCCAAAACGAACGAAACTTTGAATGATATAAATCAACGGTGTTTTGAATGACAAAATAAACAATAAAACAATGTTATCTAAAAAGCAAACTTTCTCTCTCTTTAAAGTCAACAGTTTCAGCCTGAGCTGTCCCTCAAGAAATTTTTCTGATTTCGTCTTGAATTTGATAGGAACGGAATGGAATAATTTATTTGTGAGTATTATTTTTCACGTTGCTGACTTCCATATTTTCTGTTGTTGATATTTCGACTTGAATATTCGGTCGATAGTAGAATAAGGAATACTGTATTAAAAAATAAAATAAAATTGATATATTCTGGGCAGGAAATAATGACCCTCTGTGAAAAATTCGCGTCTGCTTCGTTTTTGATCTTAATCTTCCGGACCCGGAAGCATTGTAAAGCCAAACAGCTGCCGCGACAACTCTACGGAAATTCTTTGAATTAATATTCATAACCCAGTCGAAGTTTAATGAATTTCGGAAGAATTTCAGATAACGACGCACTTGGGCTCCATAAATATTTGTGGAAATCAGAGCTTTTCCACTACGAAATGAAGCAAGAATATTTTTGGGGAACTTCTGATTTCCCTAAACCTCGTCAATTAATTGCATTGATAGGAATTCTTGAAGCTTCACAATTATCTCGATGAAGAACTGAAAATTAGGTATAATAATATTGTTACATGAATTTCTGTGAGCTATTTCGATCTGATAATGAACTTATGAGGCCCAAGGTTGTATATCTGTGGAACGGAATTTAATTAAAAAATGTCAACAATTTAAAACAAAAGTTGCTCTACAATTTAATCTTCTGGGCAGTTCTATGAAGTTGATGTCAATAAAAAAAATGAAAGGATGTGAAGTTCTTGACTTCACGAGACCTTCCTTCAAGAACACGGGGCGTTTAATCTATAGGATTTCACACGAGATGAGAGTAAAAAATCTCGTCTCGGTCTCACCAATTCCCAAAATATTAAGTCTCGTTCTCGTCTCGTTATCAGTTGTCTCGTCTAGTCTCGCTTAATTCTGAATAACGATAATAAATATTATATGAAATGGTTTATAATAATAAATAATTTTGTAAAGCTATATTTTTTACACTCTTATACAAAAAAATGGGTTCAAGCCCTGTGGACAGTAGCTTTCTGGCGCTCTAGTTCAAACAGACAAATTATATCTCCGAAAGTATTGGTTTCTCAGAGTTGGGAATTATATCAATGTATTCATATAATAGAACTGCATCCTAAAGGAAATACAATTCAAATAATAGTTTATTTATCAAGATTAAATGAGCAATCATGAGAATGAGAAAAGCACCATGGAAGAAATCAAATTAAATCTGGCCAATTTTGCCCAATAACGAACTTAACCGAGATATTCATCTCCCTAAACTACTCTGAAAATTTCAACTACCTACCTCATTCCGTTCGAGAGTTATATCTATGTCTATGGATGAAAAGCAGTCTAACTACTCTCAGATCTCTTACTTCATGTTCAGTTCCGAAATGTAAGAATTTTCTGAGAAAAACTAATTTCGGAGCAAACAACTGAGATTTTTCTCACTTCGCTCACAATTCTTCGATTGATTAGATAATGTCTCAGGAACATCATTTGACATTATGACAATTCATATTCATACATAGAATAATATCATTCTGTGACAACGTTGAAATACGATTTATTATTGAAATTTTGAAAAATTATATCTCCGAAAGTATTAGCTTGTTAGAGTTAAAAGTGATATGAGTGGATTCTTATGATAAAACTTTTAATTAAAAAAAATTTAATTTGGAATTTGTTTCGTAAAAAAAAAATTTTTTTTTTGTTACTCCGAAACCATCTGTCCGATTTTGCCCAATAACGAACTTAGCCGAGATATTTATCCCCCAAGCCTACTCTGAAAATTTCAACTCTCTAGCTCGTTCCGTTCGAGAGTTATCGTGCCTACGGCCGGCCGGACCGGCCGGCCGGACCGGCCGGACCGGCCGGCCGGACAGAATGAATTTCGACCACGGATTCTTGATCAGTGAGTCGAACCAAATCGTTTAAGACCATTTTCATCGAAATATTCGAAAATTACAGACATTTGGGCAAATTGATAAGCACTCAGTTCCGAGGAACTAGAGCGCCAAAAACACGAAAAAGTATAATTCCCTTGATGGGCTTCGAACCCGCCTTCCCTCGTCCGAAACCGAGATATCCACTATCTATACATCTACACTATCGGACTCCTCGAAGGATCCTCTCGATCTCCGGTATTAGAATAAAACGTCGGTACTAACCGCGGATAGATATTCTTAATTTTCACTTTTCGACATAAAATCGCCACATGGAGGTTTATTTGACCGTTTTTTACCCTTATCTTCGCTTCTCGTCAACGTTCAGTCCCGAAAACTGCCTAGAACGGCCATTTCGTTGCGAAAAATTTCCCGCACCCCGTCTAACGGATTCATTTTGACGTTTCTCAGACAGACTTTTAGCAAGGAAAATTCCCGAGGTCGGAACTTCGAGAACTTGTATCGATTTAGTTGACATTATGAGAATTCATACATAGAATAATAATTATATCAATCTGTGAAATACGATCTACATTGAAATTTTAAAAAATCATATCTCCGAAAGTATTAGCTTGTTAGAGTTAAAAATGATATGAGTGGATTCTTATGATAAAACTTTTTATTAAAAAAAATTTAATTTGGAATTTGTTTCGTAAAAAATAAAATTTTTTTTTTGTTACTCCGAAACCATCTGTCCGATTTTGCCCAATAACGAACTTAGCCGAGATATTTATCCCCCAAACCTACTCTGAAAATTTCAACTCTCTAGCTCATTCCGTTCGAGAGTTATCGTGCCTACGGCCGGCCGGACCGGCCGGCCGGACCGGCCGGACCGGCCGGCCGGACAGAATGAATTTCGACCACGGATTCTTGATCAGTGAGTCGAACCAAATCGTTTAAGACCATTTTCATCGAAATATTCGAAAATTACAGACATTTGGGCAAATTGATAAGCACTCAGTTCCGAGGAACTAGAGCGCCAAAAACATTGTACATGTATTATTTTCTATTATAAACACTGTTGATTTCATCTTTATATAACTCGATGACCAAGAATTCAAACATAATCAAGCTTGCATCACATCATGTTTTAATGATGTACGTGTTTTTGCCATGATCATACCTGCTGTGAAAAATAATCTTTCAGTAGATACGGATGTAGCCATTAATAAATCATTGGCCATCGTGGAAAGTGTAAAATATTTTTAGTCCTATTTGCTCATCCAACAGCAAATATTCTTCAAACTCAGCAGTCCCATATTTCGAAGGTTTTGGTGATGTTTTAAACAGGCTATCGATGTCGATACATTTTTTATAGAATTAGACAAATTGGTATAGTTTTCAATGAAAACCTTCCTAGTGGGTAGATTATTGAGGGTGTTCTTCGCGTATTCCTCATAACACTTTTCGAAACATTGCTTCATCTGTTTATCAGTTTTATTATATGTGCTTCCACAGATGTATACAATAATTGTGCACATCTTCACTACAAGAAGCACAAGACAATACATTTCTCCAGATGTTAGAATAGAGACGATATATTAAAATAATTGGGATTTAGGGGCAATAAAAGTTGTCCGTTAAGTATTGAATTCATAATGGCATCATTTTTTATGGTTGTGAATTTTATTTTCTCTTGAAAAATAATCTCCATTATCGCAAGGTCATAACAAACATAATAATTAATAATCTTCTCAAAACTCGTGTATTACTAGAATTGTCGATGTATAATATAGACAAAATATATTGGTAATTATAGTGGAAACTCTTCGAATTCAATTATTTTCTGTGGGTGTTGAAAGAGGTCGAGCCGTATTTAAGAAAAGTTTACTGTATGTATTTATAGTAAATAAGACGATCTTCCAGGTAGAATATTTCGAGCCAAAGAAACTCTTTCAAAAGTATACACGTTTATTACTCATTACTTTATAGACACATATGAGTATACTCAACTGAGAGTAAAAAATCGATCTTGAAAAATGGGTTCAAGCCCTGTGGACAGTAGCTTTCTGGCGCTCTAGTTCAAACAGACAAATTATATCTCCGAAAGTATTGGTTTCTCAGAGTTGGGAATTATATCAATGTATTCATATAATAGAACTGCATCCTAAAGGAAATACAATTCAAATAATAGTTTATTTATCAAGATTAAATGAGCAATCATGAGAATGAGAAAAGCACCATGGAAGAAATCAAATTAAATCTGGCCAATTTTGCCCAATAACGAACTTAACCGAGATATTCATCTCCCTAAACTACTCTGAAAATTTCAACTACCTACCTCATTCCGTTCGAGAGTTATATCTATGTCTATGGATGAAAAGCAGTCTAACTACTCTCAGATCTCTTACTTCATGTTCAGTTCCGAAATGTAAGAATTTTCTGAGAAAAACTAATTTCGGAGCAAACAACTGAGATTTTTCTCACTTCGCTCACAATTCTTCGATTGATTAGATAATGTCTCAGGAACATCATTTGACATTATGACAATTCATATTCATACATAGAATAATATCATTCTGTGACAACGTTGAAATACGATTTATTATTGAAATTTTGAAAAATTATATCTCCGAAAGTATTAGCTTGTTAGAGTTAAAAGTGATATGAGTGGATTCTTATGATAAAACTTTTAATTAAAAAAAATTTAATTTGGAATTTGTTTCGTAAAAAAAAAATTTTTTTTTTGTTACTCCGAAACCATCTGTCCGATTTTGCCCAATAACGAACTTAGCCGAGATATTTATCCCCCAAGCCTACTCTGAAAATTTCAACTCTCTAGCTCGTTCCGTTCGAGAGTTATCGTGCCTACGGCCGGCCGGACCGGCCGGCCGGACCGGCCGGACCGGCCGGCCGGACAGAATGAATTTCGACCACGGATTCTTGATCAGTGAGTCGAACCAAATCGTTTAAGACCATTTTCATCGAAATATTCGAAAATTACAGACATTTGGGCAAATTGATAAGCACTCAGTTCCGAGGAACTAGAGCGCCAAAAAATACATTCAAACCTATAATATAAAAATCTGCAAGGATAAATATTTATGATAAGAGATGCATTACTATGAACAGAAATAATTCACAGATAGTGACAAGACTGACAAGATATTTTTTTTTTATATTTTGTAAAATATATTGTTCTATATGTACCTAGACCTTTCCTAATTTTTCGAATGAAAACTTCATAAACATAACGAGACCAAAAACGAGGCTGCATGTGGTCTCGGTACTGCCTATAATATTTTTCAAAACGTCTCGTCTCGTTCTTCCGATACGAGAACGAGACGAGACGAGAAAAATCTCGACCTCGTGTGAAGTCCTAAATTTGAACAAAATGAGTTTTGGGAAATTGTTCATTGTGGAGTGTTCGTGCCGCTTGGAGGACTTGAAAAATATTCCACTTAATCTACTCTTAAGTAGGGAGATCTTCATTACTGACTTGGCATAGCGGAAATCAAACTCTTGATTTGGTGATTGCTGTTTCTTATTTTCTGTAGGTACATCTTTTCGTATATTCTTCTTATTTGGCTGGATTTTAGTTTCTGCGTTCATCTATGGTTCTCGCATCTACATTTAATTCTATTTGTTCTTCTTCTAACTTAGTTTGAAATGAACTAATTGATTTTGACTTACTGATAATGCAATCCACTCCTTGGCTGTATCAATCTGCTTTTAGTCACAGTATTGCCGATCGGAACATTTACTTTTCTAGTGATTTCTTTTGGAAATGTAACAAGACAAAGTTTAAACAATACAAATAATAAATGGCTGCGAAAATGAAATGAATACACAGCACTGAGTAGGAAAGGCTTTACCCTTGCTTAGCTATGAAATGCGAAATAAGTGCTTTTCGTTTCAGTATGTTGTAATCAACGAGACTCGCATAATGTTTGTAGTCTAGTCAACAAGTGCTTGTTTGGCCAACATTTTTGCGTATTCTCCAAAAATTATGATTGAGGTGTCATTCGATTCGGAATAGCATGTAGAAAGTTTTTGGGAAAATGCGAAGGCCGCTCACGAAAATTGCAATAGTTATAAACAATTAAGTGAAAAAAAAGAGGCTTTGGTTTGTCACGAATATCTCAGAAACTATCGAAGATAATTCAAATTTGAAAATAGATTCAAGAAGAGGAGGAAATTTCCTGAAAAAAGTGCCAACTCTTGGAACTAGGACCCATATTCATAATTGTCCCAGAGGGTTGAAGATACTCCCGAAAACGGTTACTCCGGCTTGCGTAAGCCTCGCTTCTTTCGGGCCATTCATGAATAAATATAATTTAAAAATTAAATATTAAAATAAAAAATTTAAAAATTCAGGCGTCTGCAGGATAGATCAATGAACACTAATCCGTGGTCCAAAAATATTTATCACGACTTTTCAATTAGTTATCCATTAGTTAATTAACAATTTTTTGTACCACGAACATTAACATTGCAAGTACGATAATTGTTGAACTAGTAATCTGAGAATTTTTGTCGTTTCGTGGAGCTATTTTTCAAAGGTCTTGCAATATATTCCAGTTGGAAAATTTGAAAAATTGTTAATTTACTTAAGTGAAAAATTATAAATCTTCAATTATGTTTCAAAAGAAAATTTTGAATTATCTCATAAACAACGCATTGGTTTATAACAATTTTCTGAACAATAGAAGATAATAATTATTAAAAATCATTTTTTAATAGTTTCTGATCATAAGAAAATGGATCAATAGTAAAATTATAATTTGAAGCTTTAAAATGTTTCACTTGAGTAAATTGTTCATAACAAAACGAAAATAACAATTTTTAAAATTTTCCAAAAGGAATATATTCTAAGACCTTTGAAACAATAACTCCATGGAAGGAAAAAAATTCTCAGATTAATAGTTTAACAATTAGCGTACTTGCAATGTTAATGTTCGTACTACAAAAAATTGTTAATTAACTAATGGATAACTAATTAAAAAATCGCGACAAACATTTTGGACCACGGGTTATTGTCCATTGATATATCCTGCAGGCACCTGAAATTTAAAAAAAATTTATTTTCATATTTAATAAGTTTAAATAATATTTATTCACGAAGGGGGCGAGGCTTAAGCAAGCCGAAGTGCCCGCTTTCGGGCATATTTTCAACATTCTAGGAAAATTATAAATATTGATCTTATAGTTCCGGCAGTTGGTACTTTTTTTTTCTTTTTCTATTTGAATATTTTTTCAAGTTTGAATTATCTCAAATAGTTGTTGAGATATTGGCGAAAACCTAAACCTCCTTCTTTGTTTTCACTTAATTGCTTATAACTATTGCAATTTTTGCGAGCGGCCTTAGCATTTTCTCAAAAACTCTGCATCTGCATCTGCATGCCATTCCGAATCGACTGACACTTCAATCATAATTTTCAGAGAATACGCAAAAATTTTGACCTGAAAAGACTTTTACTATGTACTATTTATTCGCTGCGTACGATTACCCCACATGACTCTTGAGAGTTCAGAATTTCATCAGCAAAGGGATGTTATTAGCGTGATAGTTCCGTCAGAACCATACGGTTAATGAAATTGTACTTTTAATTTAATAATATATGACTTCCTGAAAGACATTGAATGTCACTGAATGATGAATGCACCTCCCAAAGAATCCTTCAATGATTACTTAGAGTGAATATTGGTCCATGTTTTATTATTCAAAATCCTCCGTAATACGGTTCTGACATTCGCAAAAAGAAGCCCTCAGTAGAGAGGTTCAACAGTCGCAGTGACAAGATCCAGAAATTTTAATTCACTTCCAAACAGTTATAATTGCTCCTTAAAAATTCTGAAGCAATCCACGTCTACGCTCGGTTTACATTTCAAGATAAGCTTTCTACGTGCAGTGGACATCCCGTTAATGACGTTGAATCTACTTATCTCCAAGAAATTAGGTTGAGGACTCTTTTCTCGGAAGATCAGCGATGTCTGCCCCTAGCATTTAAATTATCTCTTGGCAACTTTTGATTTCCACATCAGATTGTACCCCAGTTAGATTTCAACTAGCCCTTCAAGTCGAACTTGTTGAGATATGGCACTTGAAACACTCTTTTATTCGTCGTTTGGATGAAAGCCCTCGAGGGGAGTTAGAGCTGCAAGTAACTAGTGGGTTAAGATAATCTAACAACAGGTGTGAACTTTCTCCATGTCGATTCATCGAAAAAATTTGGAAACCAATGACGTGAGGTCAGTCAGAGAAAGAGCCTTGTATTCAAGCCGGAGGTAGACAATTGTTGGAGAATGTTGATACAATGCTTGAACATAGTTCTTACTTAAACAATTATTAATAATAGTGAAAGAAATCTTGACATAAGTACCGACCACCGAGGCAGATCAAGGAAACTTTTTTCGAAAAAGGAATTTTTTTTAAGATTTTTCCCATTTACGTTCGTGAAAATGGGATGGAAATGGAGGTACTCTCGGAGAGAGAAAGGGTGGTTCTATGCGGGACTTTTTTCCGTCTTGGCCGGAACTCGTTGCGTCTATTTATAAAAAAATCGTAAAATCGGGCAAAAAAGTCGTTTTTTGCTGAAGAATAAGAAGAAAAAAGAAGCCTTTATGCGTGGCCGGGTTCGGCGAAGGTCGGAGGATATTTGAGTAGGAACAGAAAGACCAAAGAATAAGCGACTCCAGTACGACTTCCTTTTTTCGAAAAAAATTCCGGTTTCTTGGAATTAACACCGCAAAAAGTGACTTTTCTCTCGAAATTCCAACAACACCGAATTTTGGCTGACTTTTCCAACGAAGGACGCTGTCGTTCATTTCCGTTGCTCACTGAAGTCAATTTTGACATTTTGACAATTTTGACTCATTCCCGAAGTAATTCCAAACGAAGGAAGAAATATCTGAACGGTAAGATCGGAATAAGATATGGAGATTACACGATAGGTAATAATCATACGAAAATATATATTACTTTTCAGAAAGAAACCCACAATATTCTGTCCCCATATTATTTTGGAGGTTATGTGTATAAGAACATTCAGTAGTAGATGGCATAGATTTAGCATAGACAATCGGAAGTATGTAGGCCGAAAAACAGGATATTTTTCGAAAGACATTCATGAATAGGTACCGTATTTTAGCTCACTTCCCACTATCAGGTATTTTATAGTAGTTATTCTACGTACCCATTTACTCTCTGATAGTTTTTCCTTTTCCAAATTAATCAATGCAATAATGGAATTCTTGAGGATTATTATACGTTGCATTGAATTATTTCATTTGAAAATGAAGTACATTTTTGCACAAGCTGGATAGTTTTCCATAGATAGAATTCAGGAAGAAATGTATCACTCTTATTATTTCACGATTTTCACACCAAAATTGTGATCATAATTCAACGAATTAAATCTTGATGTATAAAACCAGTATCTTGCGTTGTTGAAAAATCTGTGGATTTTGCCTGGTGAATAGATTCCGATAGGTTTCTTGAAATGAACAACAATTCTTACAACTGAATTACTGCTCAGGGCTCACTCAGTTGAAATTGCGGTATAATATCCCAATATTTTTAGTGCGAGAAGAGTTGATAATAAGTGAATTAACTATTTTAGTGTGGATATTGAACATTGAAAATAAAATTGATAATTTGAATGGTCATTTTTGGATGGCCTGGCTAGGTACATTTATCTTTATCGGATGGGAAGATCTATGGACTATATAAATTTATCTGCTATTCAGAGCTACTGGTTACATAGATCTGTTAGCAATGTGGATTCGCTGCTACGTGGATCTTCTGGCTATGTAGATCTACCGGTTCATTATGTTGGCTACGTAGATCAGCTGGCTATGTAGATCAGCTAGGTCTGTAGATGAGCTGGCTATATAGATCTACCAGCTAAGTAGATCAGCTGGCTATGTAGATCTACCGGTTAATTGATCTGCTGGCTAAACGATATCATCTGCTACAGTTTTTCGTGGAGCATATAGGACACCCTTTATACTAGTTTTAGGCGTTGTGCAACGATCTATTGTTCCATGGTTCACTTCGTAAATGGCTGAAAAGTTCAAAACGAAAAACACAACTCAAATGCTCAAGCTCCCTCTGAATTTAACATCTGTCCGAACTATTGCAACACTATTTATATTAATTATATAATTTCGATCAGGTCTCGACAAAGATAAGTTGCCGAATCACGGTTTTGATTACACTCCTATGGCGAAAGCAACAATGTATGCTACGAACCTTGTGTCAGCTCCATTATCTATCCCCCCATTGACTGATACAAAATGTTATCCCAAGTATGACCAATTATTCCGTTAATTACTTCATTGTTTCCATCATTCGATAATATTCCATTTACGAAGATGAATTAATCATCAATTAAATAATTCCAATACTCATTAAAATTGTTCGACAGCGCATACGCGGCCAATTTTACGCGAAACGAAGGTATATACAATTTGATTGTTGACTATTTGTTGGTAGACTTGCGCTCCACTGAGCGTCCTAGAACAGAACATTTGGGTGAGAACTCATATTAATTGAAACAAGAGGCATTAACTTTGACGAACATTTTTCGAACCTGAATAAACTGGAGAGCCAATGGTCATTTTTCCAAAATTCGATTGATATGCATACGAAGTTTTGTATTGATCGGGTTTTTTTAATTTTTAAATTTTGTTTCTATCATAACTCTCAAACAGAATGAGATAGGCATTTGAAATTTTCATAGTAGGTTTGGGAGATAAATATCTCGTTCAAGTTCGTTATTGGGTAAAATCAGCCCGATCGTTTTGGAGTAACGAGAAAAAAATATTTTTTCACATTATAAATTTCAAATTCAATTCTTTTTAAGATGCAGTATCACCATAAAGATCCATTGATATAATTTTCAACTCTAACAAGCTACTACTTTGGGAGATATGATTTTTCGAAATTTCAATAATGAATCGTACTTCTATGCTTTCACAGAATGCTGTACTTAATTATTCTATCTATGAATTATTATATGATCTGTGTTCTTATGTCATCTTATCTTCCTATGAGAGATGCAAAATGACCAATGAAAAAACCTCAGCTATCGTAGACTTATGTGGATGATATGATATTATACTTTTAAGGTGATGTTATAATGCTCGCGGATAATCCATAAGATGATGGAAATATATTCTTTGGTGAGATACATAATCAAATTGGGTTCAGAATATCTCCAGTAAAAGCAAAACTGCAATATCTTGTCTAAGTTTTAATTCATATAATATAATTTTCAGAGTAGATTTGAGGAATGAATATCTCGGATAAGTTCGTTATTAGGGAGAATCGGTCTATTTGAATTTACTTTCTTTCATGATGCAGTTCTATCCTAAGAATCCATTTATATCATTCTCAGAGACCAATAATTTCGGAGATATGATTTGTCAAAGTTTGAACAAGAGCGCCAAAGCTCCTGTCGACAGGACTTAAACCAATTTCTTATATATAATATATTAAACATGAAATTACCATGTATTATTCAGTGTCAAGTTTCTGAGAAAAGAATGAAGCGATGACAAGTTCAAACAAGACCGATGTAATTGATGAACAGGAGTTATCCTAGAACAGAACCTTGGGGATTTCCAAGTCTCAAATCATGTTCATTAGAAAAAGAGGCATTAACTTTGACGAACATTTTTGTACAATGAATTAACTGGAGGGCCATGTCAGAAACCCATACCTGAAGCCAAATTGTAAAATTTGTCCACAAATTTGTAGAGTGGGGGCTGAGATGAGTCTTACAATATTGCAACGAACATGTTTTCGTTGGACAATTCCAAAGAATCATCATTGTAGAATATATTAAACCTGAAATTACCATGTCGTATCCACTGTCAAGTTTCTGAGAGAAGAATGATGCGATGCAAGGTTCACAAAGACTGGTTGATGTCTCACGAATCCATGATATTATCTGGGCTCAAAATTCAATGGAACATCTTGTTCGCTGGCCTCAATTGACGCTTCCTGCATTAGTGATTTTTTGCAGGAGGCACACATTGTTGTTGGAGGAGAATCCCGAACATCATATTTCATCTGGACTTATTGATATGCAAGGCTGCTAAGGTCCCCCAAAATCGTGTACATTGTTCGTTTTCTTTCCGAAGGCATCGGGCTAAAGCTCCCTGAATTTAATTATACATTCGCTAGGGTGGATAACCTATTACTTCGGTGCCACTCCTTTTGATATATAGTAAAAGGTGAGAAAAATTTGCCCTATTATTCGAATCGGGTTCAGCAGGGACGCATTCAGAATTCCCACCTTAAAATAGCATTCTTCAGCACCACAACTTTATGGATTTTCTTTATTGAGGAAACTGGCGAGACCCGAAAAAAGTTTATGAAGCCCTTCATAATGCTGCCAAATTTCGACACCTCTTTTACGGCGTTTATTTATATAGAACATGATTTATTTATTTCGGTATTTTGAATTGAAATTGGCCGATACATACTGCACAAAGCTATTATTATTATACGGAGATGGTTAAAAGTCCGAAATAAAAACAATTTTAACAACCAATAATTTTCAAAGAAAACTCTCAAATACGTCAATTCATTTTTGTGCGCTCGAACATTTCACCTACATGTCTGCAATATACGAGCCGGGAATGGTCTCAAACCATTCCATTTGACTTGCTGATTGAAATTAAATCGGAGATACATATATTCATTTTCAATTTTATTTTTCCAATATTTCCAAAAGTTCCAATACAATTACACAGCGTAAAGTCCACCCCCTCCCCATCTGTTGGATTGCGGATGTTACAGAGCGATTTGATTATGGTCTACCTTAGCTAAACCTGGCCTTATGGTACCCTAGCTGAACCTGGCAGTAGGTATAAAATGCAAAACCGCACGGGGGCACTACGGGGGCAGTAGTATACGGGTGTGACAAGCCCGCGGACCCCGGTCACTCTCAACCGAAGATACATCACAATCTTGCTCCTTTATCTCTCTGCCAACTCTTCTTTGGTCTGTTGGCGTGATAGGTATTCCTGCTAGCTCATGAACGATGGATATGCCAGTTATACTGAGCTTTTCCAAAGCTTTCTGACCAGCTCTAAATAGGAAAGCTCCTTGGATCCTAATTTCATGATGAGCCACAATTTTCAGAAGCGGGTCTTAACTTCTCAATATCCTTATTGCAATTTCCAACGTTTCTTGATGGTGTTGGTATTCCGAACTTTGCAAATCCCTGCCTCCCTGCGTTCGTTGGAGGTATATTCTTTGTATCGAGCAATTGGGGCTACGATTCATGTTCATCACTTATGTGTGGATCTGTCGAGCTCGAGAATTTCATTCCCTGTCCAGTTAACTACCTCGAAAGAGTAGGAGACTATCGGGACTGCCAAGCTGTCCGTAGCAGACACTTCATTTTTCCCGGACGGTTATGATCTACATATATTTCGGAGCTTCTTTTTGTACCTAGCTGTTAAGGCATCTTTGATTTGGGTTGTCTCCAGCGCGCCTCTTTGTTTCATAGCAAGGAATTTGTATGTTTCTTCCTCTTTGAGGTGTCGAATGCTTATTCCCCCTTCTAGGTCGATGTCTTCTCCTGATTCTTCAGTTCGTCCTCTGCTTAGATGAAAAAGAGCACACTTGTCCAGATTGAATGACATTCTTATTGGTGAGGTGTATTCGACAACGATATTCAGTAGTGGTTGTAGTGCTGCCTTGGAAGGAGCGTACAGTTTTAAGTCGTCCATGTAGAGGAGACGTGAGATCAGATATTCTCTTCTGCCTGGTGGCCCGACTTTGTACCCTATTCTGCTTGCCCGTAACTCAGTTTTTAATTAAAGAAGTGTTATGCAGAACAACAATAGGCTTAGCAAGTCTCCTTGAAATACGCCTCGCCTGTATCTCATCCATCCGGTAAAAGTGGTCCGATCTTAGTCCTCCATAACGCCATGATGTTTTCCATCGCATGGACGATGTTAGGGTGGACTTTGAGCATCTCTAGCAGCCGAATTATCAAGCTGTGCGCCGATGTGTCAAATGCTTTCGCGTAATCCAACCATAATGTATATAGGTCGCGCTTGTAGTGTCTCGCATCTTGACTAATGCTCTTGCCTATAAGTAGGTTGTCCTTGCACCCCTGTACTCCTTTCCTTGCTCCCCTTTGTTCGTGGATTTGATTCCACAATGGTCCAATTGACTCCAGAATCCGATGTTGAAGAACACTTGTGAGAATTTTATACAGTGTGTTGAGACACGTGATTGGGCGGTAGTTGTTCGGCTGTCCTAGATCACCTGATTTCAGTATCAGCACAGTTCTGCCGTCTACCAACCATAAAGGAATTGGCTCACGGTGTGTTACTATCTCCCTGAATAATCTAGCTAGGGGATGGTGAGTAGCAAGAAGGTTCTTCCACCGGTAGTTCTGAACGCCATCGAGTCCAGGTGCCGTGAAATCATGCTTGTTCTTCGAGGCATGTCTAATCTCTTCGGTTGTTATGTCAGTCAGCTCTTCGGCCTGTTGCAGATTTTGATCACATAATACCTGGAATGCTGGAGTATCCCTGGTCTCCGTTGGTCGCTCGTACAAATTTTTCCAGAAATGTTCGACTTGCTCCGGTGATGGTGGGTTTTTTGCCTCTACTTGTTTAGGTCGAAATAACTTCGGAGGCTCTGTGGTGAAGGCGTTGTTTATTATTATAATTATGTTAAAATCGACGAATATGTGCCTTTTAGTTATTAGTGGTATTCTTTTTACCAATTTCAGCTGAGATTAACTGAGATTCTCCGTTCTGACTCAGTAGTTAGAAGGCAAGATGCAAGATTCTATGCATCTATTGAGATGCAACAAGGTAAAAAGAATACCACTATTAGCAATTAGCTACAGTTCACCTTATTCTATGTTCCGTCAAGTACAGTTCGTATGAACAACTTTCAGTTGATTTAACGGTGAAATTCCTCTCTGAAATCCACTGATTCGCCTCTGTGTTGGATCTGAAGGAATCTAATTGATTTTTCACATACTCCGCCGACTTCTCCATATATGACACCTATTCTCACCTCTCCCAAGGATCAGATCTCATACTTCATACGATTTGCTCGCAGAACCGTTCATTTTGTTCAGTGCCACTGAGGTACAAAATTATTTTGCGGCCCCTGAACATTTTTCAGCCCGAAGAGAAATTGATTGATTATTTAGGGTCTTCTGAGTTCAAGAAATACATAGAAAGGGAGACCGGTATAAAGTTTGGACCTTTACTGTGAGTTGTGGAGGTCAACGGGAAAAACGGAAAGTTTTTGTGATGCACTTAATATATGGTTTTCTACGAAAGTGAATTTCGCGAATTATTTATGGCGACAGGATCTGAAAACGATCATTTTTGGCTGGGAGAAACGCATTTCGGGATTAATTTCTTCGTATTTCTGGAAGCCTTAGGTTTTTTGTTATTATTTCATCTCTCCATAGAGATTGAAACGATGTCATTCTCTTGATGAGAATAGAAGAATATAGGATTACTATATATATACTATATATATACTATATTATTCTACTTGTTTCTGATGTTGAAATTATATGTCGTCTAATATGCTAAACATAGTTCAGTGGTTTCTCCGAAAGTGTGAAGATTATAAATGCAATAAATATTCTTACAAACCACTGAAAGCAGTAACTTTTGCGGGCATGTTCTTTTTGGCACTCTTGTTCCTCGGAACAGAGTGCTTATCAATTTGCCCACATGTCTGTAATTTTTGAATTTCTGGATGAAAATAGTCTTAAACGATTTGGTTCGACTCACCGATCAAGAATCCGTGGTCGAAATCAATTATGTCCAGCTGTAGGCACGATAACTCACGAATGGAAGGAGTTAAAGGATTCAAATTTGCAGGGTAGGTTTGGAGCGTTAATATCTTGGCCAAGTTCGTTAACGGCTGAAATGCACTAAGTGGTTTTGGAGTTAATGCCGTTTAGAGTAAAAACATTTTTTATGAATATTCCCGGAACCGATAACTCGATCTATCTGAAATTCAGCACCGAATTGTAGAATCATGATCTTTATGAGCATGCGGAGATTTGTATTGATCGGATTGCCGTAAATTGGCAAAAAAAATTTAAAAATTTTTACATTTTGTTTCTACAATAACTCTCGAACAGAATCAGCTAGGCAGTTGAAATTTTCGGATAAGATTTAGGAGATGAACATCTCGGTTGAGATCATGATTGGGCAAAATCGGCCTGATGGGTTCGGAGTAACAAAAAACAAATTTTTTTTTACATAACAAATTTCAAATTCATTTTTTTTAAATGCAGTTTTACCATAAAAATCCATCGGTATCATTTTGAACTCTAACAATCTAATAAGTATTTCCAGAGATATGATTTTTCAAAATTTCAATAATAAATCGTACTTTTATGTTTTCACAGAATGCTATAATTATTCTATCTATGAATTATTATATGATCTCAGTTCATACTCGTATATGTCATCTTGTTTTCCTATAGAAGATGGTCAAATTCATTTCAGCTATCGTAGGATTATAATATGATACTATACTTGGTGATATTTTAATGACCGTGGATAATCCATATGATGATGGAAATATATACTTTGGTAGGTTTATCAGAATGGGTTCAGAATAGCTCCAGCAAAATCAAAACTCAAATATTGGCTAAGTTTCAATTGATATAATATAATTTTCAGAGTGGATTTGAGGAATGAATATCTCCGGCAAGTTCGTGGTTTTCGGCGCTCTTGTTTGAATTCAATTTCTTTCATGATGCAGTTGTATCATAGTTGCTTATGATGCAGTTCTTTGATAAGAATCCATTGATATCATTCGCAACTGTGAGAAACCAATAATTTCGGAGGTGATTTTTCAAACTTTGAACAAGAACGCCAAAGCTCCTGTCCACAGGGCTTTCCCACTTTTTTCTATTCACATACCTAGTCACGAAATACTGCATGAACCTTCAAGTCGCCTTTTTTCAACCGAGTAGGTTCTAGATTTCAATTCGATCAGATCTGTATTTCTGAAAATATTGTAAAAATATAATTTGGCTTAAGGTTTGTCCGGAATGTCATCAGAATCTGACAAATAGATTATAAATATATATATATATATAAAATTTTTGGACATTTTTAAAAATTTTTCTCGAAGAAAGATTTTAATTTTATTTTTCTAGTGATACGATGCTCTCGAAATTTCCAAAATTTGCGACTCAGCATTCTAAAACTAATTGCCAAGTTTAAATTCGATCGGTTCCGTATTTTTTGAGTCATTGAGGAAATACCAACAAAATTTCAGAAGAGTATAACTCCGAAACCATTTGGCTGATTATGCCAATTAACGTACTTAGCTATCGTATTTGTATGCGTAACCTAAACTGAAAATTGTAAGTCTCCATCTCTTTCCGTTCGAAAGTTATCGTTATCAGCCGGAGAGAATTGAATTTGAACACGAATTCTTCATCAGTGAGTCTAATCTGAAACTTTGGGACCATTTTCGGCAAAAAATTACAGACATTTGGGCTAAACGATAGTACACTGTTCCCCAGAATATGCATTGATGAATGTAATAAAAAAGATAGAACAGAAAAATATTATTAACTCATGCACATATATTACATTATACAGTGCGCGACAAAATTATGGAACAAATTCATTTTCTCAGAGGAAAACTATTTAATAATTTCACGCTTCAAATATTCACTGGTGGGGAAAGGCTGATTTCCGTGTTTTGTCTCATAGATGGCGTGGGCGATTAGGTATGATTGACCAAGCCGGCTCTGAGAGGCTTAATCCGGGTCAGATTAGTTGAATTTGTTGAGAAGGTACAGAGTACTGATGAAGGCCAAGAAGCCAGAAACGCGTCTGCTCTTGCTTTCTCGGCAAATCAATGAACCCCCTGGGGTCTATTTGACTTGTGAAATATATGCATAAGTATATTAATTATACGAAGCCATTATGAAGGACCCTATTGGCAGGAACGCTCTGGACTTGTTGATTTAGAAAAATATTTGGCAACAAAATCCTGAAACAGGTCAATTTTTGTTTCACTTTTACCAAATTTTTATGCATTTTTGTAGGATTTTTGTTGCACCCTGTGCCATCCCCATCAACCCTCTAAATTTTTTGAATAGGAAAGTGGGTCCTGTTGTTAATTTTTGAAAAATAGTTAGTTCAAAGAGGTTTTCAGTATGTGCACTTTGTCATGGCTCATTTACTTTGAGACGATGGTACCTGATGAAATTTGTCACCGAATGAAAGTCGACCATTACAGTTTTGTTCATGCAAAACTTTGCGAAATATTATTCTCCTGAGAAAATGAATTTGTTCCATAATTTTGACACGCACTGTATATTCTGTATACGAAAATTTCTAGTTCGGACAATATAACTGTCAAACTGAAGTTAGCTTATAGCTGATCGACCCTACCTGACATAAAAATTACAAACCTTTCTGAACACAAATGTCAAATAACTGTCACTTTGACAAAAGTTATTCGAAAGTCAACCCTACCGAAAAATTGCATCCAGCCTCAATATATTATGTAATTAAAGCATAACATCATCAGTTGAATCAACCCTCAAAGAATGCACATTGACGAACATGTTATGATTAAAGTCAATGATTGGATTGGAAACAGAAAAAGTCCAATTTGAAATCGGACTCTGGTTTTAATTTATGGGGAGTTTGCTACAATGAATGCCCTCGAAGTAACTCCAATTCCCAAGGAGAATTCCAAGTTCCAAAGAGTGAAATTGGGAACTTTATTTATTATTGCTCTATCGATTTTGGTTCTGCATAAAATCCGAACTACCTTATACATCCTAGGAAATGGTTCGGTACCGTAGCAATGAAAAAGCTAATTACCTAACGAACTTTTCGGAAAGTTTTTGTAAATCTACGGGGACTCTATATTATTCTAATCGTTTCTTTCGAACTTAAGTTCACCAATTTGCGAACTCGTTCGAACGTCCATGAGGCTGCTATGTTTTGCGGCCATTTCACTTGTGATAAGAAAATATAGAGTTTTGCCAGGAAATTCCGCACCATCATCATAGTATCAAATTGTGTTGTTTCTTCCATCTAGAATGCGTTGGATGCCCGAGTTTAAAATTCCCATATTTAATAATAAGGTACCTAAGCCAAATATTGCCATGTTCCTATTACTGCCACCCGATCCAAAATCCTGCCATCGGTACTCTGTCGGCCGGTATCCGTACTAAACCTTTCTACGTGTTGAGATTAACCAATCCAACGCAATAGAAAAGTGCCCAGTCTGCCCGCATCACCCTAGTGAGAACCACTGTTTATTTTCAACCTCGCTATAAAAATATTCACGTGTTATCGAGTTCGTATCGGCTTACCAGCCGAGATAAATTGTGCAAAAAATTACATAAGGTAAGTTACAAAGCACATGTTTTGTTATAATAGGGTTTTTTTATGTTTAATATTAAGGTGTTTCTTGAACTAGGCAGTTCTTCAGTAGATCCACGGGTGCCTATTATTGCCATCCATATATAGACCAAATATTGCCATGGCAATATTTGGTACATATAATTTTTTTTTAATATAATTTTTTTGGCTTATGTAAATAAATTTATCATAATAAATGAATTGTGATCAACAAACTAAAATTGATAATATTTTATTCACCAAAGCAACTAGATTGCAGTTACTGAATGATGGCAATATTAGGCACCTAAACATTTTTCCAATAATTATGGATTATTGCTTTCAATAAAAATTATTTTTTTATAGATGCCAAAGAAGAAGAGGGCTGAGTGGTCGGAGGATGATCTTAAAAAAGCTTTTTACAGTGTTTATATCCATGTTCCCACTATTGCCACTACATGGCAAAATTTGGGACACATGTTCCAAATATTGTCATTTTACAATGTTTTTAAAAAGTCCTCTTAAAAAAAAATAATATTGGAATGAAAAATATTTGGTATGCCTTTCCACTAGAAAACATAGAATAGAAAACTTTCCCTAATTTACAGGTAGTTTTAGCTAAAAATGGTGAAAAAAAAAATTAAAATTCCTTAGGGTGGCAATATTTGGCTTACTTACCTTACTAAATGAAATTTTGACATAAGGACCGACCACCAAAGCAGATCAAGGGAACTTTTTCGAAAAAGGCTTTCTTTTGAAGATTTTTCCCGCTTACATTCGTGAAAATGGGATGAAAACGGAGGTAATCTCGGAGAGAGAAAGGGCGGTTCTATGCGGGACTTTCTTGCGTCTTGGCCGGAAAACATTTATTTATTTAAAAAAAATCGTAAAATCGGGCAAAAACGTCGTTTTTTGCTAAAGGTGAAGAAAGAAGCCTTTCTAGGTGACCGGGTCAGCGAAGGTCGGGCGGATATTTGGGTCGGAACAAATCCGGTTTCTTCGAATTAACACTGCAAAAAGTGACTTTTCTGTCGAAATTCCAACCACACAGAATGTTGCCTGACTTTTCCAACGAACGACGCTGTAGTTCGTTTCCGTTGCTCACCGAAG
Source organism: Halyzia sedecimguttata (assembly GCA_937662695.2). NCBI lineage: Eukaryota > Metazoa > Arthropoda > Insecta > Coleoptera > Coccinellidae > Halyzia > Halyzia sedecimguttata. Next base: position 19,297,596 of record OW569420.2, on the reverse strand, counting down.
TCAAATTTGTTAAATCCAGACGCATTGAAGACAATGTCAAAAATCGTTTTAAAGGAATAATTTGTTCGAATATATTCGAATAACCAGTAGATTCGCTTGGAGATGGTTAAATCATGGATTCCGTATCGACTAAACAACATATTTGATGATATTTTACCAGTTATTCAGACCAATTCCATTCCCAAAGGAATTCCAAACGAAGGAAGAGATATCTGAATGGTAAGATTCGAATAAGATATAATTACGCGGTAGGTAATAATCATGCGAATTTCGAAAATATATCTTACTTTTCAGAAGGAAACCCACAAAAATTTGGCCCCATATTACTTCGGATGTTATTTGTAAGAACATTTAGTAGTAGAAGGCATTTGAGAAAATATTGCTATTATTATTCCGAAAAAAAACCTGTTCATAAAGATAATGCGATTATGCCGAAAAACAGGATATTTTGCAAAAGACAATCATGGATACTTTATAATAGCTCACTTCCCACAATCAGGCATTTCAGAGTAGGTACAAGTATTCTACGCACCCATTCACTCTCTGATATGCTTTTTCAAACTATTCAATGCAATAATGGATTTCTTGAGGATTATCATACGTTCTATTGGATTGTTTCATCTGAAATTGAAGTACATTTTTGCACGAACTGGACAGTTTGCCATAGATAGAATTCTTGAAGAAATGTATCACTGATTATTTCACCATTTTCATAGTAAAATTGTGATCATAATTCAACAAATTCAATCTCAAATCAATCTCAAATCAAATATTTTCAATGCAAAGAAAGTTGATGATAAAATAATTAACGATTTTAGTGTTGATATTGAACATTGAAAATAAACTTCATAACTTGAATGGTCATTTGTGGATGGCCTGGTTATATAGGTATATTTACCTTTATCGTGTGGGTGGATATACAGGCTATATGAATTTAACTGCTACGCATATCTACCGGTTACGTAGATCTGCTAGCAATGTGGATCTGCTGGCTAGGTAGATCTACCGGTTCATTGATATGCTGGCTATGTAGATCTACCAGTTACGTAGATTATCTGGCTATGTAGATCCACCAGTTATGCAGATATGCTGGTTATGTAGATCTACCGGTTCATTGATCTGGTGGCTATGTAGATCTACCAGTTAATTGATCTGCTGGCTAGGGGGATCTATGGCTAGGTAGATCTGCTTGCTCACTGGTACTAACTAATTACACCTGCAGATGGGCTATGAAGAAAGACTGGTGGTGTGCAAAAAATACCTATTTTGACCGACTATGCTAAAATATGTAGAAGGAAGGCACAGATAGAAAGTGGGCGTTGTAAAAAGGAATGGCTGAAGCTGTGGATTCTCACACAAAGAAATGGAATTCAACCAAAAACATTTTATGTGAAATTGCTTGCAAGAAGCTTTTACAGTTAAAATAGAGAGCCAAGCCCCTAACTGTACAAGCATTCTTCAAATCCTACATCTTGGTCAAAAAGTATGGCTTGGCTGTTTTATAAAACTATTGGGTGGTACAACATTAGAGACCAGGAACTTAATTTCTAACAAAGTACACTGGAGTGTCATGAGATAGATGTTAAACAGCCCAGCCATACTTTTTGAACAAAATGTAGGATTTATAGGATTAGGGCTTGCAGAAAAAGCTCTTGTACAATTAGGGGATTAGCTATTTAGGAGAGCTGATAACTTTTAAAATGTGAAAGCTTTTTTCACGAAATGTTTCTGGTTGGATTTAATTTATCATTTGATTTCTCAGAGCACTACCGTGCATGTTCGGTGAACACAAAATAAAGACTAAAATAATGCGATGGAATTTATTTTCCACAAGTATAGAAGGAATTTATCCATCCTATCATGAGAGATAACGATGGAAGTCTTCGAAACCATTATTCTCCAATGAATCCAGTTCGATCATCGTCGTATTATGGAACTAATACTCTTCAGAAACAATGACAGATTCGATATAGGGGGTAAATCCCTTCAGGTTGAGTGCTCTGATCGGTTATTGAAAAAAAATCCGAAAATCGAACATCCTTCGAAATATTATACTCCTTGATAGGAAGTGAAGATCAATAATGGCTCTTTTCTGGGTTTTCTCTCCCAAACTCTGATAAATATCTATAATGAAAAACTCTATAATTTATATCCTATACAATTCATAAATATATTTTCATGAAATTAGGCAGAAAGACTCCTAATCAAATAACGAGTAATCATGTATAATAACAAGAACAACAACCCAAATTTCTTTAATGTGATCCATTATATTCACGTCTTGCCAGAGAGAAATTAGGAAAATCGATTCTATGCTCACTATAAGACGAGACAGCTCAGCTTGAATTGACCATATTTGGTGAATTTGTTAAAGAAAGAGTTATACTCCATTCACTTTTATAAAGTCTCCCGGTTGGCCATGATGATGATGACGGCTATCACGTTTTTGTAACTACAACTGGGACAGGTTGGCACTCCTGAAATATCGTCAATGTCAAAATAATTCTGCGACACGTTGCCAGTGCCAATTTCTACATCTTTGTTTTAGATGAGGTCTGTATTGCGTTTTTAGTGGTATTTGAGTGAATATATGCAGAAGCCATTTGAGAGGGTTGGAAAATCATTCTTCAGATGTGATATCGAAGAATCTAATTTTTCTTATGATGTTCCAAGAATAATTAGCTAGATATAAGCCCTTTGTCCATTTAATTTCTCAAGTATTGGTTTGCAACAAGATTGTGAGGTTTTCACTATAGAAATAATTATATTACACTAGCTGACCCGCGCAACTTCACCTGCGCCAAATCGGTTATTGCGGTTGCAATTTTATTTTCCAAATCCTTAAAAAAAAACCCAGAACCCGATTGCAGCGCCTCCTACCGGGACAATTGAATTTCCAAGCTATCCAGCTTTGCCATAAGCTGAGGGAAATTTTAATCAAAATAGAGTGAAAAAAATTCACCAAAAATACGGCGACTTGGTTTTAATAAGCTCTTTCTCTGCGATAACTTACCAAGTGATAATTGATCAGTTATCGAGCGGGATGAAAAATGATTAATTACTAAAATGACTATTAAAAAATAGGGGTTGGTGATAGAAGGGTGAAAGTTTAGGATTGTATGTATTTTGTAATGCCACGTTATAAAAAAATAAAAACAAAAAATTTCATCCGAAAATTAAAAAAAAAATGTTTAAGGCTGAACAACCCTTATCACTAAGGGGTATGAAAAATAGATGTTGGCCGATTCTCAGACCTACTCAATATGCTCAAAAAATTTCATGAGAATCGGTCAAGCCGTTTCGGAGGAGTACGGGAACGAACATTGTGACACGAGAATTTTATTTATAAGACTAGCTGACCCACGCAACTTCGCCTGCGCCAAATCGGTTATTGCGGTTGCAATTTTATTTCCAAATGCGAAAAATCTTAAAAAATACCTAGAACCCGATTGCGGCGCCACCTACCGGGTTCAATTGCGAATACGAACTACCCACTCAAACGTATCTGGTTAAGAAAAGTGCGAAGATGAGAAACACAGGAGACCGGCTTCGTTCCCATCCCTACTCCGTGCTGTTTACTGGGACGTGACACTGGTATAGTCTGGCAAATGAGTGTTGATCCAGAAAGACGCGGGAATTTTAAAAAATCTAGCACTAAGTAAAGCAGGAATAAACTGCCTTGATACTTTAATAAAAATAAATATTTTTTTTGTACAAAAATATCAGCTTTGCCATAAGCTCAGGGAAATTTTGATAGAAATAGAGTGAAGAACATTCACAAAAAATACGGCGACTTGATTTTAATTAGCTCTTTCTCTGGGATAACTTATTACCAAATGATAATTGATCAGTTATCGAGCGGGATGAAAAATGATTAATTACTAAAATGACTATTAAAAAATAGGGGTTGGTGATAGAAGGGTGAAAATTTAGGGTTGTATGTATTTTGTAATGCCACATTATACAAAAATAAAAATAAAAAATTTCGTCCAAAAATTAAAAAAAATTTTTTAAGGGTGAACACTTATCACTTAGGGGTATGAAATATAGATGTTGGCCGATTCTCAGACCTATTCAATATGCTCACAAAATTTCATGAGAATCGGTCAAGCCGTTTCGGAGGAGTACGGGAACTAACATTGTGACACGAGAATATTATATATAAGATTAAATAATATGAACTTAATTTGAATTGTGATAATGTCTCTTTCATAGGAATTACATTCTGAATAATTTTTCAAATTTCCGCAAAGCCCAAAGTTCCCTCTATCATGCTGTCATCAAAATATTAATATCAAAAAATTTCGGAATTCCACAATGCAATTTGGCAGTTTGGTATAAAATCAAATTCTTAGCAACATTTATTTCAGAAACTTTTTGATATTGTTCTGCTTTCTACGTCTTCTAGTAATTTTTCTAAAAACATGTCAATTTTGACAGGTTTTCGGAATAACACGATCAATGACACATATGTCAAAAATTATCGTTTCTTGAGCACCAACATTCCCGAAAACCCAAATTTCAAAAAACTATACAGGCGAGAAAATTCCTGTTGGTGCGTTCTTTTTGAAACGCACTGTATATATTCGTTTGAACTTCGAGCATTACAATTTGTTTTTTACCTAACAATAAAGCATGTGTATGAAAAAAATGTTAGCACAGGTACCATACAATTCGATATTATGATACTAGAGCTTAGGCAAAGAACCTCAGCAAAAAAACCCTATCTCCCCGTTAGTGTTGTGATTTAGGAAAATTTAAATTGTTAACAAAATATGCAGAAATATTAAATATTGAAGGACATCTTGTACTTCACCTTTGATTCTTCCTTCATCAAGCAATCTCACCTAATCTGGAAAAGGAAAAGACGAAAGGAGAAAACGATGAAATCAAAAATGGAATATTCTATATTTTATTAAATAGATTTGAAATTCGCTACCCATTCTGAAATGAGTTTGATTTAGGCTCTGGAACGTTACAAAATAGTTATTTTATCATCGGCGTTGTTTTGTTACTGCTCAGAAAAGACACAGGGTGAAATATTTATTGATTTTAACCATCAACAAATATTCCGCGTGGCCGGTCTAGATCACCTCATCGCTCAGTGCTGCCCCAAAGAGGAGAGCGTCATTCAAGGGTAGACACAAACCCAGGGTTTCATGGCTACTGATTTTATTCATCAACAAATATTCCGCGGAATATAAATAATAAATATTTCACTCTGTGTCTTTTCTTAGTTATTGGCAAGTAGCACAGTTCATCTTATTGAATTATTACTGCTCATGAGGCAAAGTTGTACCATAAATTACTTCTGACCAATAAGTGTTTCAAATACAATTTTAAAAGAAATACTTTTTTTTATATTCATCAGAGTTTGGGGCAGAAACTCCAGAAAAAAACCATTGAAATTACTCTTCCTAATTTATGAAAATTATCATTATCAGAACGAGGGTTATTCAATGCTGCAAACATGATAGTTTCTCTGTTTCGATACAAAAAGAATTCTTGTTATATTTTAGAATTCTGATAGTTCCGCAATAGCGAGTTAATTTTTTATTAACCCTGCTGTTAGTGTAGGAAATTCATTTCCATCTCTGAAATAAAGGAAATAAATAAGTACGGGAATTCCGCTTCAATAATTCGAGTGGAAAAAATTGCTTCATTTTCAGCATTCAAACATTTCAGGGAAAATCTCATCAACTCTCTGTCTTCTGGAGAAAGGATTTTCCGTGTAATAATAATTTTCAGAAACCCTTTCACGGCAAACTGAACAATTGTAACTTTACAGGATTCTATAAGTTGCACGAAAAAAGGGAATTGATTTCAATTTGGCTGACGCAAATTGAATTATTGTACCGAAAAGACATAATTTCCTATTTCTAGAGGAATATAATTCGATCCTCGAACTAGAATACTTCTCATCTTCGAGGAAATGGATATATAAACACTTTAACTTTCCGAACAGACACGGAATAAGATGAAAGCGGATAAAGGGGAGTAATCTCTTATTTTATTATGGATGGAGATAAGTATTTCCGAATAAATCAAGTGTCGAATGCCGTTGATCATTTTTTCAATAGAGGAGGATTTTGCGCGAAATGAGATCTGATTCATGATCTTATCTGGACTGCTTATATTTAAGTTTTCCAGGGTAACTTCTTTCGTTTTGAATATTTCTGCATCTTTATGGAGCACTAAAAAGTATGCATTTCATTGATTCTGCTCATTTTGAGTTCTCAAGTCCTTATCTTCTTTCGTCTAGAAACCCTTGACCCTTGGACGAATAGATACCGTTGTCATAAGGGTAGGGTCTTCGTTGAATGCTGAAGAATGGAGGAGACATTCCAAATTCCTGATGCAAAAGACATAATTTCCACCAGATATTTCTGTGAGAAAAATTCCTCTTGTATATCCAAAAAGTATAAAATCTGCGCTACCCTTAAATTTGCATTCCCTCCTAAAATTCAATTAGGCACTGGCAAGGAAGACCCATAACGACATTTTTTATGGAAAAAATCCAATTCACTAATCCAGTCGATAAGATAACGTCATCCCTCGGAACGCTTGAGCCGGCGTTAGAATCTGAACCGGCTAAATTCCTTTTATGTTAATGTTTTACATTGTTCTTGGGCCTTATCTCCCAAACACAATTACCTTTATCTCTGCTTAATTTAACCTTAAACTTATCCTGCCACTCGGTGCAGTTACTATTTTATCGATTCCTGCTTATACAATTCGTTACGGGGATTAGCTGACCTCTTGCATATTTAACCTCTCGAATTTGAAATCATGCAGCAGTAAATTCGTGCCTCAGATTATTTCGCTTGTTTTATAAAAGGCGAAGGCACGGCTCGGGCAGTCAACTGCGAAACGACCCTTCATAATCTTTGTTGTCGATTTATTCGACCCTTGGATTTTATGCTTATGGTCGACTACCTTCTTATTTTGCGGACAATCTCGAAACGCTAATCGCCTTTCAGATGTGCCCTTCTTGGATAAAAGGTAATTCGCTGATATGATATGAGGTTGGTGTAACAATGGTAGTTTATTTTATATAAGACGACAACTCAAGAGGTTCGTCGGGCGATATTTGAGTTGAAAAGATGTATATGGTTTGAATTATGCAATTTTGAAGGGGTCGGCGGACAGTTTGCTGGAATCTCTAACACTCTTGATTAATGAATGTTTCAATCAGGGTATATTTCCCAGTGTCTTCAAAACTGCCAAAGTTGTACCTCTGCACAAAGGGGGTAATGTTGACGAGGTTGATAATTATCGGCCGATATCTATAATGGTTGTTTTTGCCAAGGTGGTTGAGATATTGCTGAAGGTCAGACTGGTGGACTATTTCGAGAGGTTTAAACTTTTTAATTCTTCCCAGTTTGGTTTTCGCAGTGGTCGGTCTACAACAAAAGCACTCCTTGAGATCTTGGAGTGCGTAGTCGGCGGCTTGGAAAGGCATTGATATTCATTATTGACCATGTGTGACCTTTCTAGGGCCTTCGATTGCGTTTCCCATGAAGTCTTGGTCGAGAAACTTGCATTCTATGGTATAAGAGGCACACCATTGAAGTTGTTCGAATCTTATTTAGAGGACAGAAAACAATATACACACCTATCCAACAACTCCAAATCTGAACTGAAATACATTAAGCATGGTGTCCCTCAGAGATCTTTTCGGGGGCCACTGCTTTTTAAAATATATATTAATGACCTTTGTTTCCATATGATGACCAAGTGTCAAGTTGTGGTATTTGCGGATGATACGTCCTTCATCAGCTCTCATGCCAATATTTCGCAACTACTGGGGCAGGCAGGATCCATGATATCTGAAGCTGAAACTTGGTTTTAAGCAAATAGCCTTCAATTAAATACGGGAAAACTCAAAATCTAGTAATCTCCAGTAATAGACAAATCACGGCCGGTAACCACTGTAAATTGCTTGGGGTTGTGCTGGATGACTGTTTGGATTGGACCTACTATGTGGATCAACTGGGTACCAGGTTGTCCAGTGTTTTATTTTTAGTTAGGCAACTTAGCGATTGCTTGAACCCAGATATGTTGAAGATCGTTTATTTTGGCCTTTTCCACTCTTTGGTCAGCTATGGTACGATTTATTGGGGGGATTCAGTTAATTCCGTGAAAATATTCAGATTTCAGAAACAAGCAATAAGAGTACTAGCTGGAGTAGTTTATAATGAACACTGCCAGCCACTATTCAAGAGGCTAAGAATTTTACCAGTTCCCTGTATCTACATACTTCAAAAGTTTCTAGCCTGCATCATCACAACACACTTTCTGCTATGATTTAATGGTCCCACGTTACAGATTAGTGGAATCCGAAAATAATTCATTGAAACGTAAACTTCATAATAAGCTGCCTGTCCAAATGAGATCCATGAATGAGAGTTGCTTTGGAAATAGTGTTAAGCAAATGCTACTTGAACATTGTTTCTATTCTGTTATAGAATTCAATAAATTAAGTTTGTGTATCCTTTACCGTTTTATTCATTAATTCTATTTATTAATTTTTTATTCTCACATTTGGGGTTTTAATTTAAGGGACTGATATACATATGATATACATATTATTTTTACATGTTTGTGTACGCTCTATATGTTAAATTATTTAAACATTGTTTGATTCTATACTGACGTGCTATAAACCATATTCTGTATGTGTGACATAGTCAATAAACTATCTATCTATCTAACGGGGTACCATACAATTCGAAGTATGATACAAGAGCTTAGGGAAAAACCTCAGCAAAAAAACCCTGTCTCCCATGAGTGTTGTGATTTGTAACTATTGTTTACAAAATTTGCTGACATTTAAAAATATTGATAGGCATTTATTTCTTCAATATGGATTCCTTCAACAAAAAACGGAGAGGTTTCTCCAAGGTACCCAAAACTCCTGAAAAATTGAAAGACAAGAGGAGAAAAACGAACAAATTATAAATAATACATAACCTTTCAAAAGTCTCCTCTCACAAATATACTTCTATATAGGCGCATGGGATTTCTTGGAGAAGAATCGCCTCGGCTAGTTTTCAAAGATATTCCTTCTTGATCTTAGAAATCCCTTCAATATTTGAATTCAAAAAGGAAAATGATTATTCAGAACTTCAGATGTTCGAAGACCTCCACAGGGCCCTTATGTAGGGCTATCATCTCCCATAGATATATGTTTTACTTTGTATTGTGTAAAATAATGGAAAAATGAGTCGGAAATGTCATCATGACATTAATTTCAGTAAGGGTTATTTCGCATTTTCATTTTTGGCACGCACAATGGAGCGAACCTATCATTCTGCCCAAATACCTGTAATTCGCGAATGTTTGCCCGAAAATTGTTTAGTTTCGACTAATTGATGGAGAATCCAACGCCTTCTGCATTCTGTGCGCTAAATCCTCGGCCAGAGAGTAGCAGGCCGGAATAATCTTCAATTCGGTCACATAGTTCGCTTTCATTCCGCCTAGGCATCCTATGATTAGTACGACCATTTTAACCTTATGTCTTGGATACAGGATCTCCAGTTCGAACATTAAATCCTTGTATTTTTTCCTCTTCTGTTCTTCTTTCATCACCACATTATTTTCTGCGGGGGAGGAAAATTCGCCAAGAAACAATTCCTTCAGTTCAGTTCTTTGTCGAGCAAGAGTATATCTGCCCTTATGGCGTGGATCTGCCGAGTTGTTGAAATCACATAGTTCCAGTAGATGCGAGCTCTGTCATTTTCAACACTGCTTCAATCTCCAGAGGCACATATGGTAGCACTGGTTCTTTGTCTATACCATAAACCTCTCTAAGATGGAAGAAGAAAATTCGGAGCGCCGCATTGTGTCTTTCCACATATCCTGTTGTGGCATGGACTCTGCAAGCAGACAGAATGTGAATCACAGTTTCCTGCTGGTTGTGGCATGCTCTGCACATTGTGGGGGGTGTCGACTTTCATGATGTTCTTTTTATACCATCTGGTATTTATCAATCACCCCATCTTGACAAGCCATAACCAATCCACCCCTTTCCGGTTTGAGCCCAGCAGACTTCAAAAAGGCGAAGGATAATTCTTCCGACAGTTCCTGATCTTTCAAACTCCTGAAAATATGGAGTGCAGGTGTTTACTCAAGTGATCTTCGAGTAGTGTCTTTAGTTGTGCATGTCTTATCTCTCTGCCAACTCTTCTTTGGTCTGTTGGCGTGATAGGTGTTCCTGCTAGCTCATGGTCGATTGATATGCCAGTTATACTGAGCTTCTCCATAACTCTCTGACCAGCCCTAAATAGGAAAACCCCTTGGTTCCCAATTTCATGATGACCCACCATTTTCAGAAGCGGGTTTTCGATTCTCAATATCCTCATTGCCATTTCCAACGTTTGTTGGAATGGAAATTATTATTAGAACGGGGTTGAGAGGCCTGGTCCAGCCCTTCAGATCTGCGACTAATACAATCTTTTGCCCTATTACCCTACTTATTCAATCCTAAGGACATTGTCAATAGTGTTAACATACCTGATGACGTCGTTAGGACCCTTGGCTATCACGTCATGAGTTTCAGAACGGGGTCAGCTCTGGGCATTTGCAAACTATGGGATCGGCAGTTTCCTTTTCCGATACACAGAACCGGCATGTTTCGTCGGCTGACTTGCCCATGTGGTAGAATAGGTATTTGTACTGACAGTGCCCTATCAGCAGTCCCACCATTACCTGAAGCTCAGCTCGTGGCAGCTGCAGGTGCTTCCTTGTATAGGATGGTGAGAAATTCATGAATCTTCTTTGCTGTGCAATTCCTGGAGTATTTCTTCAAAAAACTTCTGTTATTTAGTGCTCATTGTTAGACCACTGCCCTGTGTTAGCCCTTTCAAAGCCTACAGAAGGGTTCTGGTCCAGCAGGTGTCACCCTGGAGGCCCTTTTCGCAAGTTCATCGTTCTTCTTTTTTCCTTCAATACCACAGAGCCCCAGCCTCACAGAAGATGTGTCCCTAGCACATGAGTCCTCTTACAGACAAATACAGCGGAGCTGTCTGCAGAAAGATAAGACAGGCAGAACTGAAGACACTACTCGAAGATCCCATGACACCTGCTCTTCATATATTTCAGGAGTTTGAAAATCAGGGCCTGTCGGAAGAATTATCCTTCGCCTTATTCCTTCTGAAGTCCGCTGGGCTTAAGTCGGAAACGAAGGGATTTGTTATGGTTTTTCAAGATTGGGTGATAAATACCAGATGGTATAAAAAGAACATCATGTAAGTCGTCACCCCCACAATGTGCAGAGCATGCCACAACCAGCAGGAAACTGTGATGCACATTATGTCTGCTTGCAGAGTCCATGCTCTATTAGGATATGTGGAATAACACAACGCGGCATTCAGAATTCTTTCCTTTCATCCGAGAGAGGTTTATGGTATATACAACGAACCAGTGCTACCATATGTGTCTCTGAAGATTGAAGAAGTTGTTGAAAATGTCAAGCTCGCATCTACTGGAACTATGCGATTCCAACAATATGGCAGATTTCACGCCATAAAACCAGATGGACTCCTGCTGGACAAAGGACTCAAGGCATTGTTTGTCGTTGAACTTTCCTCGCCCGCAGAAAATAATGTGGTGATAAAAGAAGAACCGAAGAGGGAAAAATTAAAGGATTTAATGTTTGAACTGGGGATCCTTTATCCAAGGCATGAAGTCAGGATGGTCGAACTAATCATAGGATACCTAGGCGGAATGGGAGTGGACTACGTGACCAAATTGAAGACTATTCTGACCTGCAAATCCCTGGCCGAAGATTTAGTGCATAGAATGCAGAAGGCGGTGTTGCTCGGATCACTGCGAGTTATCAGGTCCCAGCAACTGTGAAGGCCGCTTGCTCATCTCATTTTTCAAGGGACGCTGTGAGGACAGGACGAAGAACTAATCCATGGAGCCTGCGAACGGTTTTTTAGTGAGTAACCAATAACAACTGGAGTCTCACACTCCTCAGAGAAGTGGACCCTCTCAGGGCGTGCCTATAAAAGGTATTTCCTCTCGAGCGGACAAAAAAATAATTTAACAGGAGGGAACATCGAACTAGGAGGGGGAATAAGCATTCGACACCTCAAAGAGGGAGAAACTTACAAATTTCTTGGAATCAGACAAAGAGGTATGCCGGAGACAATCCAAATCGAGGATGCCTTAACAGCTGGCTACAAAAAGAAGCTCCAAGATATGTGCAAGTCACTGCTATCCGGGAAAAATAAAGTGTCTGCTACGGACAGCTTGGCAGTCCCGATAGTCTCCTACTCTTTCGAGGTAGTTAACTGGACAGGGAATGAAATTCTCGAGCTCGACAGATCCACACATAAGTGATGAACATGAATCGTAGCCCCAATTGCTCGATACAAAGAATATACCTCCAACGAACGCAGGGAGGCAGGGATTTGCAAAGTTCGGAATACCAACACCATCAAGAAACGTTGGAAATTGCAATAAGGATATTGAGAAGTTAAGACCCGCTTCTGAAAATTGTGGCTCATCATGAAATTAGGATCCAAGGAGCTTTCCTATTTAGAGCTGGTCAGAAAGCTTTGGAAAAGCTCAGTATAACTGGCATATCCATCGTTCATGAGCTAGCAGGAATACCTATCACGCCAACAGACCAAAGAAGAGTTGGCAGAGAGATAAAGGAGCAAGATTGTGATGTATCTTCGGTTGAGAGGGACCGGGGTCCGCGGGCTTGTCACAGCCTTATACTACTAAGTAGTGCCCCCGTGCAGTTTTGCATTTTAAACCTACTGCCAGGTTCAGCTAGGGTACCATAAGGCTAGGTTTAGCTAATGTAGACCATAATCAAATCGCACTGTAATATCCGCAATCCAGCAGGACGAAGAACTAATCTATTGAACGTGCGAGAAGCGGATCCTCTCAGAGCGGGCTCATAAAAGGTTTTTCCTCTCGAGTGGAAAAAAAATAATAATAATGATCTCACAAACTGGGTTGTATTAAATCAAAACTTAATCCCCCAATATCTTTCTGAAAAAGAAAAAATTCAAATAGCAAATTAAATAATACCAAAGAGAAAATTGATGCGTGTTTATCAACACGAAGCTATCCTAAAAAGCGCTCTAAATTGTGATTTTAAGCATGTCACATTGAATGGGAGTGAATGGATTTGAGAGCCATGTAAAATTGATTCGATGACATAGAAAGTTCTCGCATCATTTGATTGTTGAAAGTTATTGCTTATCCCTGTGCAATTGTTAATTCAAATTCAGTTAACCCTTTGACAGCAATCATGTTATATTAGATGAAATGTTCATTTTAACATGGTCCATAGTTTGTTGAATGCATCGAAATTCCGGGCTGATGTATTTGAAATTGGAATTCAGCAAGCGTGTTGGTACATTCCATAGTGGTCCCGTGAAGCCTCAGAGTGCAGCTTGTCAATCTCGAACATTTTACTCCGGCACTAATATGTGGATGTAGCGGATAGTTACAAACAACGGCGATTATATCGATAACTTCTCCTACAAGCTTGATTAGAATTTGGGTACAAACGATAGAATAATATACAGTGAGCGTCAAAAGTAGGAAATAATGGATTTATTTTCTCCGCTTTCCGGAAATTCGAAAAATGTTCTTATAGGTCAAAGTAATTTATTTTTTAGGGAACATTTTCCCGTAATTTTATTTGTCTACCATTTCTCGTTACCAAGCAGTGACCTCATAGATATTTTTGGCGCTCTTGTTCCTCGGAACAGATTGCTTATCAATTTGCCCAAATGTCTGTAATTCTTGAATTTTGGAAGAAAATGGTCTTAAATGGTTTGGTTCTACTCACTGACAAAGAATCTCTGGTCGAAATCGATTCTGTCCGGCCGTCCAGCCGGCCGTTAACACGATAACTCTCGAACGGAATGAGCTAGACAATTGAAATTTTCTGAATAGGTTTGGGAGATGAATATCTCGGCTAAGTTCGTTATTGGGCAAAATCGGTCAGATGGTTTCGGAGTAACAAAAAAAAATTTTTTTACATTACAAATTTCAAAATAAGTTTTTCTCAAGATGCATATTCACCATAGGAATCCATTGATGTCATTTTTAACTCAAACAAGCTAATACTTTCAGAGATATGATTTTTCAAAATTTCAATAATAAATCGTACTTCTGTGTTTTCACAGAATGCGATAATTATTCTATCTATGAATTATTATAATTTGATCTGTGTTGATACATGTCAACTTATTTTCCTGAGACATGATATGTCACATTTTATATTTAATACCCATGGTTAATCCATATGATGATGGGAATGGTAATGGTAAGTTGATAATATTGAGTTCAGAATATCTCGAGTAAAAACAAAACTGAAATATTGGCTAAAGTTCCAAATGATATAATATAATTTTCAGGGTGGATTTGAGGAAAAAATATATCGTTCATCATAGAATTAAGGAACGAATAACTCGGAAGAGTTCGTTATTGGGTAGAATTTGTCTAGTGGTTTTGGATTAATAATTTTTGGCACTCTTGTTGAATTTAAATTCTTTTATGATGTTTGAATTTAATTTCTCCTTTTATGAAGTTCTATCATAAGAATCCATTGATATATTTCCCAACTCTTACCGATACTTTCGAAGATTTGATTTGTCAAAGTTTGTTATAAATTTAATTTCTTTCATGATGCAGTTCTATCATTAGAATCCATTGATATAATTCCCAACACTGAGAAACCAATACTTTCGAAGATATAATTTGTCTGTTTGAACAAGAGCGCCAAAAAGCTCCTGTCCACAGGTCTTGAACCAATTTTTTTTTAAAAAACATTTTCACGTAATTTTATTTTTCTATAATTTCTTGTTACCAAGCATCGATCTTTTTTTCTTGCCATGGATAGATCATAAAATCCTGAATTCAGCAACGTACCAGTTACGCCATTGGGGTTATCATTCCTGAGATATCAATTTTTTCAATTTGTAAAACATGCGTAAATTCTTTAATGGAGTAAATTCGCCCAAATGTCTGTAATTTTTTAAGGAAATGGTCTTAAGAGATTTGGTTCTACCCACTGATCAAGAATCCGTGGTCGAAATCGATTCTGTCCAGCTGTCCGTTGACACGGTAACTCTCGAACGGAATGAGCTAAACAGTTGAAATTTTCGGAGTAGGTTTAGTACCTGAATATCTCGGTTGAGTTCGTTATTGGGCAAAATCAGCTGGAAGGCTTCGGAGTAACAAAAAAAAACATTTTTTCGCATTACAAATTTTTAAATCAATTTTTTTCAAGATGCAGTTTCATCATTTATAATAATGTTAACTCTAACAAGCTAATAATACTTTCGGATATATAATTTTTCAATAAGAAAAGTACGATGTACATACTTCTATATGTTTTCTCATAATGCGAATTCTATCTGCCTGTGTTCTATTTGTTTGCTGTACCTGTTGTTCAATCCAGTTTGAAAGATAAACGTCATTAATATCAAACGAAACTGAAAGTATATTTCTGGAGAGTTTGGTTGATGTTAGCATGCAAACAATTTGAAATTTGGATTTGCTAAGTTCATAGGCAGAGTTTTTTTATTAGTGAGTCGAAAATGAATGATGCAAAGAAGGCGAGCATAATTTACGAGTAATCAATTATGGAAGATTTAGAACAGGATTTCTAGCTGATTTACAGGTAGTTATTCCTTAGTAACACTATTTAAGATTTTCGACATAAGTACGCTGGTTTGAGTTCTCTCTGTACTGATTACAGTATATTTGTTTCATAAATAGAACCGGCTATTTCATTTACTTAATTTTTCAGAATGACTCCTGATAGTTTTGAAAAACTTGTAGCTAAAATTTGACCGTCATACAATGATAAGATTTCTTTCATGATGTAGTTCTATCATAATAATCTATTGATATCATTCCTAACTTTGATAGCCCAATACTGGTCAAACAAAGATAGGACGCAAAGGGATTTTAATTTCTTTCATGATGTAGTTCTATCATAATAATCTATTGATATCATTCCCAACTCTGAGAAACCAATACTTTCGAAGATATGATTTATCAAATATTGAACAAGAGCGCCAAAGCTCCTGTCCACGGGGCTTTCCCACTGTTTTATCACAAAAACGATATAAGTATTTATACTGAAAGTCACAAAAAATATTTTAGACTGAATCTGAATTTAATTCGAATTATTTTTTATTTTTCATTCGCCTACTGTCAAAAACAAAACTAAAAATGGTCTAAGAATGACCTTTATCGGCATCACTCGGAATAGAAGTTCTGATATTAGGGTATGTGGAGATAGAACAATAAGTACCCATCAACATGATTGTTATTATTTCAATGAAAAGTATGAGGAGTTCGGATAGAGATTTTTAGTCTTTTTTCCGAACGATGCAGGTCCAGATCTCCCAAATGAAACGCTTTGGTATATTACCTCAATTGGACAAAAAACATCGAGGAGTTGAAACAGAGTATTGGGGACGAAATAAGAGCAATACAGACTGAAACTCTCCAAAATGTTTGTTCCTAGTTTCAATTTAGATTGGCATATTGTCAAGAAGTGAATAGCCCTCAGTTTGATCATTTCTGTAAGTTATGACACGTTCAAGTTTCGTTTTTGCAATAAAAATGTTTTCATTTGTTAGAGACTCCGTTTCAAAATTTCCATGTTTCTCAGATTTAAAAAATGAATGGCGTTACATGAGCATTACTGAATTCAGAATTCAGAAAAAAATAGAGGCTAGCAATGAAAAAATATTGATGACGTCATGGCGTGGTAACGTGAAAGGGTAAAACAATAAAAATTGAGGGAAAATGTTCCCACAAAATGAATTAATCTGACTTATACAACCATTTTTCTATATTCCTGAAAAGGGAAAAAATAAATCCACTATTCCATACTTTTGACGCTCACTGTATACTCTGTATCTACATAAAAAAATTTCTTTCGAAACTAAATACACCCAAATAAACTAAAAACTCCCTAATATTGGTTGATGTTTTAGCTACTTGAGTTCTTTGGATACGGATAAATTTCGAATTACTTTTTTCAAAGTGACATTTGTGTACAGAAAGTGTTGCCATTTCAATCATGAACAGATTTACAACACTCGAAAACTATTTTGAGTTAACTGTGACTCATCGTTGGAAGAAAAAGAATTATGGGAGAAAGTTTGGCTAGTTGTAAAACGGTTCAAGTTTTACATCATAACCTATAATACTGAGTTGAACATCCTTTTGGGACTATTTTGGGTTCTGCCATTTTCTAAATAAGATCCAGTGGGAGAAATTAGAATACATCAGTTTTGGCTTCAGTTAATTTTGATGGATCAATTGATGTAATAGTGATACACTATCCGCCGTATTCACAAAGCATTCAATCTCCGTTAAGTCCTAACTGGGGTCCTCAGTTAAGGATAAATAAGAATCGCAACCTCAGTTTAAGTGAAAATTAACGAAAAACAGGCCTGTTTCAGCACCGTTACATACGTTGAGAGAGGTTACGATTCTTATTTATCCTTAACTGAGGACCTCAGTTAGGACTTAACGGAGATTGAATGCTTTGTGAATACGGCGGTATAAGTAGACTTAGCGTAAACCAGCGCATTCGCCATTTTACACAGATTTTTTCAATAATTGGTACCTACCTATGTTATTTTACCAAATAATTATATATTTTCTTACAATTTGCAGAGTTCACGTTTTGTTAGAACGAATAAAAAAGTTATAACTGTTATATTTTGCAAATGAATTTCCATCAACTATAAAGACCGAATCAATCAAATACAGGGTGCTGTAAGTTCCGAACAAAAAATTACAGGTTCGGAAGATGGAAATAAGGAAAATATTGATAGGAAGAGATTTTAAAATTCATATAAGATCCTAGGAGTAAGCAGTACACATGTTCTACTGTATTTTGAAAGAATCTGTATAATACTCAGCTAAACTTCACTACACGATTATTCATGCTGAACGAATCGACAACAACTTCTTGGAAGAAGGAGCCGATTCCATGTACGGGTTTTCATCGGGATAAAAATTGAATGAATCTGAAAATCAGTAATCAGTAATGTAATCCGGGGGGTTACATGTTACCGCATACTTTATTTCCATGCTGGAATATAAATATAGTCGGGTCACGTGAGTTCGTGGAAAGTTATTTGCCACCAGAACGATGGTGATCTGTTCTCGATGTGAAATCATCCCCCTCACCAACGAAAATATTATATATATAAACCATCCCAAATTGATATTTCACCTCGTGCCGCATCCCATAAAACGAAATTCATTTCCTTTGATTTCGCCGTGATAGCTCTCAAGAGTGATGAACATAAACCGCTTCATTCTTCTTTTCATGGAGGGCTTCATGTTGGTATTCCTACTTAAATGATCACGGGATACGTTGCGAAATTTTCTTCAGTGAATACCAGCGGGATTATACCTGAATTCGAAGACTGCCAGGGAATATAATGGCATTACTGGCTCTATGAGTAATAATTAATTATCACATTCTAGTTGAACTCTGGATTTGGTGCAATTTTTTTTGGTATTTGATATTACACATTAGGACTATCATTATTATGTAAATCATGTAAGCAATCTGAGAGTTTTACTACGTAGTAGTTATCGACCCATTAGTCTATTGATTGTTTCATTTGACATTTTAGAAAGATTGATTCTTTTTAGGAAATAATCGACTGTTTAACACACAAAACACACACAATTTATTAATCCGAAACCCCCAGATCAATTCTACCCAATAACGAACATATATCCGTGATATTCATTCCTCAAAACCACTCTGAAAATTATATTATATCAATTGAAACTTTGCCAATATTCCAGTTTTGTTTTAGTGGAAATATTCTGAACATATATTTCCATCATCATATAGATCATCCAAGGGCATTATATTATCACCCAAAAATTATAGTAACCTATAATTCTCATAATTCTACGATAGCTGAGGTTATTTAATTGGTCATTTTGAATTCGGGGGAAGGGATTCCGAAACAAATTGCGATTTTTTAAGTCAGAAGAACAAATCATATTATCTCAATATACAGTGTGTGGATAAAGTAAGGATCAAAATTCATAAGTGCGTTATTGAATGTTTTCAAGCAAAACGCTCTGACTGGTCAATTTTAGTTCTCAATTAACAACATTATGGCATACAAATTTTACTTATAACAGGCGAAAACATTCATTATTAATTTTTTTTATTATTTGTCAACAATTCCAATTTTTTACAAATCACAACGCTAACGGGCAGATAGGGTTTTTTCCTGAGGTTGTATATTTCATGATCCTCCGTAATTTGAAAAAGAAGGAAAGCCCTGTGGCAGGAGCTTTAGCGCTCTAGTTCAATTTTTGACAAACCATATCTCCGAAAGTATTGGTTTCTCAGAGTTGGGAATGATGTTAATGTATTCTTATGATATAAATGCACCACAAAAGAAAAATAATAAGTTTATTTATCAAAATTAAATGAGCAATCTGCAATGATTTAACCTCTTGGACTGGGTTGTTGCAACTTACACTCGGTTTATAGTTTTCACAACTCGGAATACCTAAGGAAAGTATCATCGACATGTCTAGAGCAAGGCTGGAGACAATCCTAGCAGATTGTCCATTTATTCCTGATATTTGAATAGGTATAGGCTGATGAACAAATTATTTTAATAGTTCAAAATATATTAATGAAATACCATCCTCTGTTCATAATTTAATAGTTCATACCACGAACACATTCATTCTGTATTATGAACCTTAACTCAAGAGAAAATAATTGTTACACACATATTTAACAATATTTCAGCATTATTTTGCTAGAAACATTATGAAAATACTGTATATAGGAACATGTCTCCCTAATTACGAAAGTAAAAGGTTATATTAACCTCGGTGGTCAACGAACAGTAATTTCTTTTGATGATTCCATTATGTTGTTCTTTCCTATTGCCTTCATAAACTACATCATTAAAATGATCCAATTCTAAATCTCCTGAAATATCGTCCTCCAATATTTGCACATAAATTATTCAATATTCAAAAAATCAATATTATTTTTGGTATCAAAACAGTCTTGTATATATTCACAAATTTAAGATACGGAACCTTGTTTTCCAACACAACATATTTACAAAGTATGAATTACATAAACAACCTAGAACAGAAATAAATATGACGTATCTTATAGGTAGATAAGATGAGATGAATGAACAGTGAATACAGATAGAACACAGACAAAAAGAATTCGTATTCTGTGAAAACATCAATGGATTATTATGATGGAACTGCATCTTAAAAAAAATTTAATCCAAAAGTTGTAATGTAAAAAAAAATTTGTTTTTCATTACTATGGAACCATCAGGCCGAACTTAACTGTATTTTTTATCTCCCGAACCTACTCTGAAAATTTCAACTGTCTAGCTCATTCTGTTCGACAGTTATGGTGTCTACGGCCGGACCTGCCGGACAGAATAAATTCTGACCACGGATTCTTGATCAGTGAGTCGAACCAAATCGTTTTAGACCATTTTCATCCAAAAATTCGTAAATTACAGACATTTGGGCAAATTGAAAAGCACTCTGTTCCTAGGAATAAGAGCGCTAAAAAGAGCAATTATTATATTTAAAATAATTATGTGGGAATCTTTTGTAAATCTATCATTTTAGTCACAGATTCGCCACCTCTTCTTATTTATCGATGCTCGTAAAATAGGGTTGATCTCGAACTTGTCGTGCCCTAGTTCTCAGTGCAAGAAATTTCCCGGATCACGTATATCCTTCTCAAAATATACTTTACCCGGAAAAACGTATCTCGTACGTATGTGTCAACCAATCTGCAACTCAATTATTTATAGGTAGAACCGTTCAGGCAAGATGCTGACAACTGCTATAAATACGGGTAAACGTTCTTATACTTGATCCCTGCTTTATTTACATTGGTTTCCCTGCATGTCTCAGGAAATTGGGAACTTTGAAATCGATATTTCCGATAACTTCGTATACATGGATGACTTGCAGATGACAGTATATTGGCGACATGTATATTATGTGTGCAAATATCTGCAGTCAACATTATGCATATCTATCAGTCAACGGTCTTTACCGCTTTGTGTTTTTACAGCGTGGAAAAGCCAAATGGATTAAATTCATTATCTTGGTTACTGTACATATTCATGGAAAATCCCGAAACACGTCAAATTCTAATTTTAAATTGTCATTCTTCTTCGTAAAAATGCGAACCCTACCTTCAACCCCTTCGAAAGACATGTACAACCCCCAACGAGAACAATTTGCGAAGGCGTTTTAAAGAAACTAACATTGCCACAGAAAGTATTTTATTCATGGTACAATCTGGTAAACATAATGTTATGGTTTTTTTTTTCATTTTCTTTCTATCTCATCTTGAAGGCAAATGAGTTCAGTATTATTGTAAGAAGAGTTGAGAATATTCAAGGGATTATTATAATAAATTTTAGGAATCACATGATTTAATTATTTCTATTTTGAGTTTTGCAATTAACATGAAAGTGATAACATTTCTGAATAGAGAATGACGCGACCTTTCAAACGAGCCCATACTTCCTATTTGAAGAATTGGGAGTTGTACATGTCTTTCGACTTTTTTCATGGGGTTATATCAAAAGCTAGCTTACCTGAATCAACCAAAGAACATCGAGGAGTTAAAACAGAGGATTCGGGACGAAATATAAACAATACAGCCTTAAACTCTCCAAAAAGTTTGTTCCGAGTTTCAAGCTCAATTGGCGTCCTGTCAAGAGGCGAATGGCCATCAATTGAACCCTTACCTTGATCATTTTTATAAGTTACGACAACTTCAAGCAACGTTTTCGCTATAAAAATGTATTTATTCGATGAAGATTTAATTTGAAAATTTCCACAGGATTTTTTAACTTTTATAACTCGTTATCAGTTGTCTCGTCTCGTCTCGCTTAATTCTGAATAACGATAATAAATATTATAATATACAGGGTGAGTCTTTGACCACTGCATTAATTTAAACCAAAGATTCCTCTCATCAAATGAAACACTTTTTTCATTTAACATTTTTCCAAATTCAGCTCAGGTAAAAAGATACAGGCTGTTAAAATTTTGAAAAAAAATCAGTTTTTATTTTGTAGCTTTGACATCCTTTTTTCGAATAAAATCAATGTTGGCGTAAAGTTTCCTATAACTATGATACATATTTTCCAAATATTAGTTATTTTCTACTTCTACTGGTTTTCTAGTTATGGACTCGTGGATTCATAAAACTAAACGAAATTAGCATAAAGAAAGCATATAAAGTTTTTCTTGAGTCTTTTCAAGAATATTCCATCGTTTTAGAACATTATATTATTCTTCATCATTTCTCCTTAAACGCACCGTTTTCGAGATATTCTTCATTGAATGTTTTAAAATGGAAAACTCCAGAAATTTCACTACTTTTATGGATCCGTCCCTGACCGTTGGAATCCCTAATCAAGCTGTAAACCACGTTACCATGCCTTATTCTCGTCCGCCAACAATGTCATAGATAATTTATATGCGGGAGTGTATTAGCACATTGTGAAATCTTTAAACGCTTGTAACTTTTTACCTGAGCCGAATCTGGAAAAATGGTAAATGAATAAAGTGTTTATTTGATGAGAGGAATCTTTGGTTAAAATTAATGCAGTGGTCAAAGACTCACCCTGTATAAACGAAATGGTATATAATAATGAATAATTTTGTAAAGCTATATTTATTACGCTTACAAAAATATTTCTACAGGTACATATTATTTTTAATTTTAAACACTGTTAATTTCATTTTTTAAATTACTCGACGACCATGATCACACCTGCTGGGGAAAATAATCTTTCAACAGGTACGGATGAAGCCATTAATAAATCATTGGTCATCTTGGGAAGTATAGGAAGAACTTTTTCATCCCTTTTCACCACTGTAAAATATTTCGATTCTTATTTGCTCTTTCTAAAAGCAAATATTCTTCAAACTCAGCTTTCCGATATTTCGAAGGTTTTGTTGATGTTTTAAAGAGTCAATCGATGTCGATACATTTTTTAATATAATTGGACGAATTGGTATAGGTTTCAATGATAATCTTCCCAGTGGGTGGATCGTTGAGGGTGTTCTTGGCGTATTCCTCATAACACTTTTCGCAACATTGAATAGCTTCATTTCTTTACCAGTTTTATTATGTACTTCCACAGATGTATACAATAAATTGATCACAGCTGCACTACAAGAACCACAACACAATAAATATTCATATAGAGACGAAATTTCAAAAGCATTGGGATTCAGGGACAATAAAAGTTGTCCGTTAAGTATTGAATTCAAAATGGCATTTTTTTTATGGTTGTGATTTCTTTTTTTTTGAAGAATAATCTCAATTATCGCAAGGTCATAACAAACACAATAATTAATCTTCTAAAAAATCGATTTCTAGAATGATCCATGTATAGTATAGACAAAATATATTGGTAATTATAGTGGAAACTGTTCATATTCAATTATTTTCTGTGGGTGTTGCAAAAGGTCGAGTCGCATATGAGAAAAGTTTACTGTATTTATATATAGCAAATAAGACGATCTTCCAGGTAGAAATTTTCGAGCCAAAGAAACCCTTTCAATAGTACACGCGTTTATAACACAGTAGTTTATAGACACATACGATAATACTCGTATAAGATAAATATTTATGATAAGAGATACGTTACTATAAGAACAGAAATATTTCACAGATAGTTACAAGAGTTGATATTTCGTAGAATTTATTTTTCTCTATGTAGACCTTTCCTAATTTTTCGACTGAAAACTTCATAAAAAAAATTTCACGAGACAAAAAACGAAACTCTCGGGTTGCGCTATACGTGGTCCCGGTATCGCCTATAACATTTTTCAAAACGTCTCGTCTCGCTTTTCCGAGACGAGACGAGAAAAATCTCGCTCTCGTGTGAAGCCCTAATGGTGTCACATGTGCAATACGATTCATAGCGAGAAAAGAAAATAAGGGCTTACAATTTAAAAAAAATATCGATGACGTCACTGCTTGGTAACGGGAAATGGTAGAACAATTAGAATTAAAGGAAAATGTCCTTCAAAAATGAATTACTTCGACCTATCAAACCATATTTTTGCGCGTATGTTCTGGGGAACATCGCGTTATCATTTTGCCCAAATGTCTGTAACTTTCGAAAATGGTCTCAAACGATTAAGTTCGACTCCCCAATGAAGAATTCGATGTCAAATTTGATTCTGCCCGGCCGGCCGGCCGTCCGGCCGTTGCCACGATAACTTGAGAACGAAAAGAGCTAGCGACTTGAAATTTTCAGGGTGGGTGGCGCATTTCAATACGACGGACAAGTTCGTTAATGGGCATAATCGGCCCAGTGGTTTCCGAGTAATAATTTTGTTTTCAACCAATATACATCCGATCGAATTGAAACTTGGTGAGTAGTTGTAGAATATAAACCTAAGCACGTTTGTGGAATTTTGTGCGAATCGTATGGCTAGAAAATTATTAAAAAATTATTGAAAAATATTTTTGTTGTCACGATAACTTGAGAACGGAAAGAGATAGCGGCTTCAAGTTTTCAGGTTAGGATGTGCACTAGAACGCGACATTTCAGTTTGATTATGAGCATAATCGGTCAAACGGTTTTAGAGTTATAGCCATCTGAAATTTTCTGAAATTTGGTGGTTTTTTGTACCTCATTAACTCGAAAAATACTGAACCGATTGAATTCAAACATGGTTATTAGTTGTAGAATGCCAACGCGGAAATGTTTGCAAAATTTGGTGAGGATAGCATTTGTAGAAAATTCAAAAATAATAGATCATTGAAAATAAAAAAAAATTATATATATCAGTAACTAATAGTTTGAAATTGCTGAAATTTTGCAAGAGCATTCATAACCTAACTCTTCTGCCAAGTTTCAAGTTTTAATACGATCGGTTAAATATTGTTGGAGATTCGAGCATTCTTGTGTGAGTTCAGTAGATGGGTGACCGTTGCCTCGATAACTTTCGAACGAAAGGAGATAGGGACTTGCAATTTTCTGGGTAGGTTTCGTATCCGAAAGGGAGAGTTGAGTTCGATTTTGGGCATAATCGGCCTAATGGTTTCCGAGTTATACCCACCTGGAATATTATTTCCTTGATAACTCAAAAAAAAAATTGGTTCAAGCACTGACATGGAGTCAGAAGCTTTTGCGCGTATGTTCTATTGTTCATTCTTCTGTATTGGACACCCTTAATCGAATTTACCATGGTAAATTATGTTGTCCATTCTCCTGTATTGGACACTTAATTCGAATTTACCATGGTAAATTTTTCTATTTCTGATGTGTAAGTAAATACCTAAATTATAGATGTGAATCGAACATTCGTTCCAGACATCCAAAATATTCGTGATCTTCGGCACATTATTGTGTTCACAAGAGAAAAGAACGTCTATCCATATATTTTCATCCATGTAACTGATATACATCGGAAACCGTATAGCGTAGAATTAAATCTGAACCCTTTCATAAATATAAATTTTGTTTGTGGATAAAATCGATAGTCTCCATGCCTCGAAGGTGTGTTTTCTCATATTTTATAGGTAAAATGTACCACGCTGTTTTCTACAGTTACTAGAACTGTCGTGCACAAGAACTGAACTCGAAAAAAAATATAATATTAATGCTTCCAGGAAAACAGCTTGTCGATATTTATTTAATGGAAACACCTCAGAGGTTTCATTAATAATACTAGAAATCTTGACATAAGGACCGACTTCCGAAGCAGATCAAGGAAACTTTTTTCGAAAAAGGCTTTTTTTAAGCCTTTTCCCATTTATGTTCGTGAAAATGGGATGGAAACGGAGGTACTCTCGGAGAGAGAAAGGGCGGGGGCGGGAGTTTCTTCCGTCCTGGCCAGAAAAAAGTCTATTTAAAAAAAATCGTAAAATCGGGCAAAAACACTAAAGGTAGAAAAAGAAGCCTTTACAGGTGGCAGGGTCGGCGAAGGTCGGTAGGATATTTGAGTTGGAACGGAAAGACCAAAAAATAAACGACTCCGTTGCGACTTGCCTTTTCCAAAATAAAATCCGGTTTCTCCTTGAAAAATGATAATTGATTAGGGCTTCACGCGAGAGCGAGATTTTTCTCGTCTCGTCTCGTAAAAGCGAGACGAGACGAGACGTTTTCAAAAATATTATAGGCGATACCGAGACCACATACAGCGCAACACGACAGTCTCGTTTTTGGTCTCGTTAAATTTTTTGTATGAAGTTTTATATATGACTCCACTTTTTTCAACACCCACAGCAAACAATTGAATATGAAGTGTTCCCATTATAATTACAAATATATTTTGTCTATATTATGCATCGATCGTTCTAGAAATACACGATTTTTCAGAAGATTATCAATTCGTTAAGACCTTGCGATAATTGAAATTATTTTTCAAGAAAAAAAGAATTCCCAACCATAAGAACGGATGCCATTATGAATTGAATACTTAACGGGCAACTCTTATTGCCCCTAATTCCCAATGCTTTGAAAATTTCGTCTCTATCTGAACACCTGGAGTAATTTATTCTCTTGTGCTCCTTGTAGTGAAGATGTGTACAATTATTGTATACATCTGTGGAACTACATATAATAAAACTGGAAAAGAAATGAAGCTATTCAATGTTTCGAAAAGTTTTATGAGGAATACGCCAAGATACCCTCAATGATATACCCACTGGGAAGGTATTCTTTGAAAACTATACCAAATTGTTCAATTCAATTAAAAAATGTATCAACATCGATAGCCTATTTAAAACATCAACAAAACTTTCGAAATATTGGTAAGCTTTGTAACGTTTTATTTTTGACTCAGGCAAGGGTTTGTTTACGTTTGGTTGGCGAGTGTCGTTTATGTCGTTTGTGTTGCCGTCGAATTTGAGGTTGGATCTCAGTGGTGCCAATCGACGCTAAATAATAATTGTTGTATTCGAAGAGCCGAATGACTGTTGGCAATATTGTTGCATTATGACAGTCGGAAATTTGTGAGGGTCTGCGCCAGTCAGGGACATGAGGTCGTCCATTTTGTCAACATTCAAAGGAGGAGCAGTAGGTTAGGCGTATTTTCGGAACTTAATAAGAATTGGTGATTTCTTCTTAGTTGGATATAGTTTCGAAAATCGAATTAGGAGTGAGGGTTACATTGGTTTGATTTGGGAAGATAACAGGTACCTTGCACTCGTCTCGAAAGAGGATCTAACGACCTTTCTGCAAATCTAAGAGTTGACCACGTGAACGATCTTGGCGACTTTGACAGAACATCGCTGTATGCCTGAAGAATTATTTGGTGGAGGCACGGCCAGATTTGGTTTCGAAGCAAACGTGTGCAGGACAACCCCGAACATCAGGGGTTTTTTGTAACATCAGGAGTTTTTGTGGCAGCCCGAATTTTTGGTAACATCAGAAGTTTTTGTAACATCAGGAGTTTTTATGGTAGCACGGATTTTTGTGGCAGTCCGAAGTTTTTGTGGCAGCCCGAGTTTCTATGGTAGCACGAGTTTCTATGGTAGCACGAGTTTTTATGGTAGCAGAAGTTTTTATGCCAGCACGATTTTTATCTCAGGAAGAGAAGGATTTTTATGTCAGGAAGAATAGCACTGAGGCATTCGAGTATATACAAGGTGGTCCATAAGTACCGCTGTGAGACAGCCAACGCAGTGTTGCAGGTCCCGAGTATATACAAGGTGGTCAGGAAGTAGTCTGTGGGACATTCAGTCAAAAGTCGCAGTGGTTAAATTCGGAGCTACTAGAACTCGGGGATCCGCGGTCTAGCTCCAGTGGAGATGGGAGTGGGTTTCTAAAAAGGGAACCTAGTAAATGGGCGCCAGGTAAATTTAAGTCTCCCAGATACCCCTGCGTAATGTACTAATTCCTAAATTCACCAAAAGAATATTCACGCTAATAACAAATAGTTTATTCTAATAGCATACAACCCAGGTCTTTAGATGCAGCAAAATTTAACTATTATGAAACCCTGAATAAGGGTGGCGGAAATTGTACGTAGATATTATTCTTGGATTCAAATACGCGTCGCTTGAGCTCAGGCGCATTCACGTTTCTCCTCTATGATCATATACGATTACTACAAATCTTGCCCCAATTTCCGCTTTCCAATAACAATAACCTAGATAATTGATAACAATATATGTTCAAGTTATATATATAGTAGGTATAAGATGATTCGGGATATGTTTTCTATAACTTGCGTGCTATTCCTTGTGCCTGAACGTATTATTGCCTCGATGGTCTCGCAATACCGTTCTCCTTCCCTTTGTACTCGCCGTCTGCGACTTTTGACTGAATGTCCCACAGCACTACTTCCTGACCACCTTGTATATACTCGGGACCTGCAACACTGCGTTGGCTGTCTCACAGCGGTACTTATGGACCACCTTGTATATACTCGAATGCCTCAGTGCTATTCTTCCTGACATAAAAATCCTTCTCTTCCTGAGATAAAAATCGTGCTGGCATAAAAACTTCTGCTACCATAAAAACTCGTGCTACCATAGAAACTCGTGCTACCATAGAAACTCGGGCTGCCACAAAAACTTCGGACTGCCACAAAAATCCGTGCTACCATAAAAACTCCTGATGTTACAAAAACTTCTGATGTTACCAAAAATTCGGGCTGCCACAAAAACTCCTGATGTTACAAAAAACCCCTGATGTTCGGGGTTGTCCTGCACACGTTTGCTTCGAAACCAAATCTGGCCGTGCCTCCACCAAATAATTCTTCAGGCATACAGCGATGTTCTGTCAAAGTCGCCAAGATCGTTCACGTGGTCAACTCTTAGATTTGCAGAAAGGTCGTTAGATCCTCTTTCGAGACGAGTGCAAGGTACCTGTTATCTTCCCAAATCAAACCAATGTAAGCCTCACTCCTAATTCGATTTTCGAAACTATATCCAACTAAGAAGAAATCACCAATTCTTATTAAGTTCCGAAAATACGCCTAACCTACTGCTCCTCCTTTGAATGTTGACAAAATGGACGACCTCATGTCCCTGACTGGCGCAGACCCTCACAAATTTCCGACTGTCATAATGCAACAATATTGCCAACAGTCATTCGGCTCTTCGAATACAACAATTATTATTTAGCGTCGATTGGCACCACTGAGATCCAACCTCAAATTCGACGGCAACACAAACGACATAAACGACACTCGCCAACCAAACGTAAACAAACCCTTGCCTGAGTCAAAAATAAAACGTTACAAAATCCCCCCTCACTTGAAAAAATTTACCTAGTAAATTTTACTTAGGGATTAAAATACATAGGATCAAAAAAAATGAATTGACAAGACAACTCATAAATGAAGGTGGATAGATGTCGAAATGTTTCCACCAATCGGAGCTCACAAAAATCAAGTAGGTATTCCTGAAGGAAGAAGCACTCCACTTATACCCAATCATTCCTACATCCTCAATCACAACAAGCATACCCTTCTCATCCAATCATTACCCAGAATCATACCTCATCCAATGCCCTATCATCCATCACAGTCGTCCCGGAAATCCCCTTCTAGTCTCGTTACTCCATCCATCCAGCAATTACCCTCAATCTTCATGCATTCTCCGACCATGTACTCCATCCATACACGGCGAAATTCTATCGTCTATTCTAATTGGTCCCATATAAACAAGGGTAAGTTCTCCAACATGGCGCATAATTCCATACAATTCACACAATAATAATAAAACCGTTGAGCACGAGACAACTACTACAATTCACAGTCCTGCTCAAATAAATTTCCCAACTCGACTCCGACAGACCATCGCTAGAGATAAAAAAAATTGTATAAATATAATTTTCAATAAATTAGGACGAGACAAGACAGATACAGGTAAAGAAGCAAAATGACTAGAAATAATTAAGCACGATAAAGCAAGTTCCCTAAAAAAATTGGGTCAAATATAAAGAAAACAACATCATCTATACAACTGACTCAGACCTACGTTAGATCGGGTCCGGCCCCACGTTATCGTTATCTAGCCCCACGTTGGGCGCCAATTTATAACGACATACGACTGTTCCCAAGTCGCAGTGGTTAAATTCGGAGCTACTAGAACTCGGGGATCCGCGGTCTAGCTCCAGTGGAGATGGGAGTGGGTTTCTAAAAAGGGAACCTAGTAAATGGGCGCCAGGTAAATTTAAGTCTCCCAGATACCCCTGCGTAATGTACTAATTCCTAAATTCACCAAAAGAATATTCACGCTAATAACAAATAGTTTATTCTAATAGCATACAACCCAGGTCTTTAGATGCAGCAAAATTTAACTATTATGAAACCCTGAATAAGGGTGGCGGAAATTGTACGTAGATATTATTCTTGGATTCAAATACGCGTCGCTTGAGCTCAGGCGCATTCACGTTTCTCCTCTATGATCATATACGATTACTACAAATCTTGCCCCCCCCCCTCACTTGAAGTTTGAAGAATATTTGCTGTTAGAAAGAGCAATTAGGAATAAAAATATTTCACAGTGGTGGAGAGTGATGAAAAAGTTGTTCCTACACTTTCCAAGATGGCCGATGATTTATTAATGGCTACATCCATACCTGTTGAAAGATTATTTTCCACAGCAGGTATGATCATGGCAAAAACACGTACATCAATGATGTGATGCAAGCGTGATTATGTTTGAATTCTTGGTCATCGAGTAATTTGAAAGTTGAAATTATCAGTGTTTAAAATTAAAAATAATATGTACATGTACAAATATTTTTGTATAAGAGCGTATGAATATAGCTTTACAAAACTATTCATTATTGTATACCATTTCGTTTATATATTATAATATTTATTATCGTTATTCAGAATTAAGCGAGACGAGACGAGACAACTGATAACGAGACGAGAACGAGACTTAAACGAGACTTCATTTTTTGGTAACTGGCGAGAGCGAGAAGAGATTTTTTATACTCTCGCCTACTCTCGTCTCGCGTGAAGCGCTATAATTGATAAATTAATAACGTAAACCATTTATAGAAGATTCACGACTTCAATGATATAGAATTCATAGAATTTTCTGATATTTCCTGACTTCTTTTTTTTTCCACCAACGAAAAAGCTTTAAGATGCAATATTTCCGTCGACCAGACCGTCGTAGTATCAGGAAAAATTGCGAAATATGGATAATTATTATGAATTTTATATTAAAATCGGTTCAAGCCCTGTGGACTGTCCAAACAGACGAATTATATCTCCGAAGGTATTGGTTTCTCAGAGTTGGGAATTATATCAATAGATTCCTATGATAGAACTGCATCATGAATGAAATTAAATTTAAAAAAAGTGTCGTTTAAAAAAAATGCGTCAAAAATTATCTTAAAAAAATAGCAATCTACAATGCTTCAATGCTTTAATGCTTCAAATATTTTCATTAAATTCATTTATCTAGATTAAAGGAACAATCTTCAATGATTCAACCTCGTGGAATGGGTTGTTGCATCTTACACTCGGTGCATAGTTTTCACAACTCGAAATACCTAAGGAAAGTATCATTGAAATGTCTAGAGCAAGGCTGAAGACAATCATAGCAGATTGTCCATTTATTCCTGATATTTGAGTAGGTAGTGGATTACGAACGAATTATTTTAATAGTTCAAAATATATTAATGAAATACTATCCTCTTTTCATAATTTAAAATTCAATAGTTCATACCATTAACACATTCTTTTCTGTGTAGGAACCTTAACTCAAGAAAAAATGTTCGATACACAAATGTAGATCCATATTTTAGTATTTTTTTGCTAGCAACATTATGAAAATACTGTATATAGGAACATATCTTACTACTTAAGGAAGTAAAAGGTACTAATAACCTCAGTGGTCAACGATCAGTAATTTCTTTAGATGATTCCATTATGTACTTCTTTCCTATTGCCTCCAAAAACTGCATCAAAATTGTCATGTATATATTCACAAATTCAAGAATCGAATACTTGCTTTCCAAGAGAAAATATTTTCAATCTACAAATTGACAATCTCTAATAGCTAGAAAAGATGACATTTATGAATGGTGAACTCAGACAGATTCTGTGTTCACATTTTGTGAATACATAGAACTTACGATGTATTATTGAAACTTGGAAACATCATATCTCCGAAATTATTATCTTGTTAGAGTTGAAAATATTAAAAATGGATTGTTATGATGAAACTGCATCTTAAAAAAAATTGAATTCAAAAGTTATTATGTAAAAAAAAATATTTGTGTTCGTTTCTCCGAAACTATTAGACCTATATTGCCCAATAACGAACTTAACCGAGATATTTATGCGTCAAACATACTCTGAAAATTTAAACTGTCTAGCTCATTCTGTTCGAGAGTTATCGTGTTAACGGCCTGCCGGACAGCCGGACAGAATCGATTCCGACCACGGATTCTTGATCAGTGAGTCAATCCAAATCGTTCAAGACCATTTTCAGCCAAAAATTCGAAAATTACAGACATGAGGGCAAATTGATTAGCACTCTGTTCCGAGGAACAAGAACGCCAAAACTTAGTTTTCTACCCATGTTTCAAATCATGAAAATCTCAGGATTGTAACAACACCTCGATGTGAATTTATAACTGTGTGAATCCAGTCCAGGTACAAACTATCCCACTTCCAATCCAGACTGCCGAGTCGCATAAGGTGCAAAATAAAGCTGGATATCAAAGTTGGTTTGCATCAAGTTCAGAACTTAAGTCCTTTCCTACAAGAGAAATCAATTCATGAAAAAGTTGATACTTAAATACTTTCCACATTGCAGTTCGCGAAAGATTTAAAGATCGCTCTTCGCTCTGATCTGTTCCAGACACCGAATAAGTTTCAGATGGGATTTGGATGTTTTGTTGGAAGACGAAAAGCGATAATAAAAAATTACGTAATTAACATTAGAACCAACAAACTTTATTGTCACGCTAGTGGACACTTGAAACTTGTTAATTAGCTGTAGAGTGCCGACGAACAAATTTTTGCAGATTTTCGTGAGGAGAGTATCACTAGAAAAAAAATTATATTTCATGAACTATCTGTCAGATTCCGTCGAAATTACGCACAAACCTTGCACCCGCAATTTCACAATCTAGGACTCAATTTCAGCTTGATCGGCTCTGGAGTTTAGCAATAGGGCTTCACACGAGACGAGTGTAGGTGAGAGCATAAAAAATCTCTTCTTGTTCTCGCCAATTCCAAAAAAATTTAGTCTCGTTTAAGTCTCGTTTTCGTCTCGTTATCAGTTGTCTCGTCTCATCTCGCTTAATTGTGAATAAGGATAATAAATATTATAATATGTATATAAACGAAATGGTATATAATAATGAATAATTTTGTGATGCTATATTTATTTTTCTCTTGTACAAAAATATTCGTATATGTACAAGTACATATTATTTTTTAATTTTAAACACTGTTAATTTCATCTTTTAAATTACTCGATGACCAAGAATTCATACATAATCACGCTAGCATCACATAATCTTTCAATTATGTACGTGTTTTTGCCATGATCATACCTGCTGTAGAAAATAATCCTTCAAGAGGTACGGATGTAGCCATTAATAAATCACCGGCCATTTTGGAAAGTGTAGCAAGAACTTTCCACCACTGTAAAATATTTTGATTCCTATTGGTCTTTCCAACAAAAATATTTTCCGAACTCAGCTTTCCAATATTTCGTACGTTTTGTTGATGTTTAAGAAGCTATCGATGTCGATAAATTTTTTAATAGAATTGGACAAATTGGTATAGTTTTCAATGAAAACCTTCCCAGTGGGTATATCATTAAAGGTGTTCCTGGCGTATTCCTCATAACACTTTTCGTAACATTGAATAGCTTCATTTCTTTAGCAGTTTTATTATATGCAGTTCCACAGATGTATACAATAATTGTTCACATCTTCACTACGGTATTTGAAGGGAGTTCATCTTCTGTTTAACTACTGAATTCTATTGAATTAAATAAACGGGAAATAAACCACATGTTACATTCTCCAGATGTTCAAATACAGACGAAATTTTGAAGGCATTGGGATTTAGGGGCAATAAAAGTTGTCCGTTAAGTATTGAATTCATAATCGCATCAGTTTTTATGGTTGTGAATTCTATTTTTTCTCGAAAAAAATCTTAATTATCGCACGTTCATAAAAAACATAATAATCAATAATCTTTTAAAATATCGTGTATTTCTAGAACGATTGATGCATATAGAAATAGATAGATAGATATATAGACAAAATATATTGGTAATTATAGTGGAAATTCTTCATCAATTGTTTTCTGTGGGTGGTGAAAAAGGTCGAGTCGTATATATGAAAAGTTTACTGTATGAATCTGTAGTAAATAAGACGATCTCTTCCGGGTAGAAAATGTTGAGCTAAAGAAACCCTTTCAATAGTAAACACGTTAATGACTGAGTAGTTCATAGACATATATACTCAACCGAGAGTAAAAAATCAATCTTGAAGAAAATACTTTCAAACCTGAAATATAAAAATCTGCAAGGATAAATATTTATGATAAGAGATACGTTACTATAAGAACAGAAATATTTCACAGATAGTCACTAGAGTTGATATTTTGTAAAATATATTGTTCTCTATGTAGACCTTTCCTAATTTTTGGAATGAAAAGTTCATAAAAAAAATTTAACGAGACCAAAAACGAGACTCTCGTGTTGGGCAGCATGTGGTCTTGGTATCGCCTATAATATTTTTCAAAACGTCTCGTCTCGTCTCGCTTTTCCGAGACGAGAACGAGACGAGACGAGAAAAATCTCGCTCTCGCGTGAAGCCCTATTTAGCAATTATTGTGAAAATAAAATTTCGAACTGGTATCTGCTGCTTCTGAAATTTCCAATCATGTAAATCTCAGAATTTCAACAACGCCCCGATGGCCGAGTATTACCACAACAACCGTGGCTGGGTACACATAAACATACTTATATCG
Source organism: Halyzia sedecimguttata (assembly GCA_937662695.2). Classification (NCBI taxonomy): domain Eukaryota; kingdom Metazoa; phylum Arthropoda; class Insecta; order Coleoptera; family Coccinellidae; genus Halyzia; species Halyzia sedecimguttata. The sequence continues at coordinate 19,262,601 of OW569420.2, read as the reverse complement.
AATCATCCATCAGTAGTTTGGAGAAATATGATTTAATTTGAGTAAAGGTTATTGGGGAGCAAAGAGCAGTTTTCTTAATCAAGTTTATTACAAAATAAGATAAAAATTATTACAATTTTCGTAATAATAGAACAAATTACAAAAATTGTAGATTTCTTTGAAAGCAATTTTTCTTAAAATGATAATTCAACAAGAAATAATGCTATTTAATTATCAGTACTGCCACATCTAGCATCCATAGGATCACAAATTCGACGAGGCATGCTATCTATCAAGTTGTTCGTTTCTTCTAGATTAATATTTGCCCATTCGTCTAAAACCGCTTGTATATAAGTTCCTCAGTGTTGCCAGGATTGTTCTGACGAGCTTCAATCTTTCTTTTGATCTTATCCCATAAGTGATCTATATGATTCAGATCCGGTGAGCAAGAATGTCACTCTAAATCTGCAATACATTCCGTTTCTAAGAAAATTTTTGAAACCCTGCTGGTATGTAGAGGTGCGTTATCTTGCATAAATAAAATTGGTTCAAGCCCTGTGGACAGGAGCTTTGGCACTCTTGTTCAAACTTTGACAAATCATATCTCCGAAATTATTGGTCTCTGGGAATTCTTACGATAGAACTGCATCATGGAAGAAATTGAATTCAAACAGTCCGATTCTCCCCAAAAAATTACAAACTTATCCGGGATATTCGCATTACCCAAATCTGCTCTGAATATTTTATTATATTATATCAATTAAATATTGCAGTTTTCTTTTTACTGGAGATATTCTCAACCCAATTTGATTATGTATATTTCCAAAGAATATATCTCCATCATCATATGGATTATCCACGGGCATTATATTATCACCTTAAAAGTATAATATCATATCATCCTCATAATTCTACGATAGCTGAGGTTCTTTCATCGGTCATTTAGCATTCAATCATACTTTGTTTTCTAGAACAAGAAGGTGTATTTTATATCAAGAATAACGAACCAGAAATAATTTTGACATTTAGCTCTCATAGGAAAATAAGGTGAGATGTAAGAACACAGATCATATAATAATTCATAGATACCTAGAATACTTGAGTACTGCATTCTGGAGGAAACATAGAAGTACGATTCATTATTTAATTTCGAAAAACCATATCTCCGAAATTATTAGCTTGTTAGAAATGAAAATGATATCAATGGATTCTTATGATGAAACTGCATCTTAAAAAAATTGAATTTGAAATTTGTAATGTGAAAATTTTTTTTTTCCGTTATTCTGAAACCATCAGGAATAACGAACCTAACCAAGAAACTTATCCCCCAAACCTACTCTGAACATTTCAACTGCCTAGCTCATTCTGTTTGAGAGTTATTGTAGAAATAAAATTAAAAAATTCTCAAGATATTTTTGACACTTTACGGCATCCCGATGAATACAAAACTTCGCATGCATATGAAGGCCATTATTCTACAATTTGATGCTAAATTTCAGATAGATCGAGAGATCGGTTTCGGAAATATTCATAAAAAATGTTGTTAATAAAAACGGCCATAACTCCGAAACCAATTGATGGATTTTGCCCGTCAACGAACTTGTCCAAGATATTTACGCTCCAAACCCACCCTGCAAATTTCAATCATCTAACTCCTTTCGTTCGAGAGTTATCGTGTTAATGGCCGGACGGACGGACGGCCGGACACAATCGATTTTGACCACAGATCAATGATCAGTGAGTCTAACCAAATCGTTTAAGACCATTTTCAGCCAAAAATTCGAAAATTACAGACATTTGGGCAAATTGATATGCACTCTGTTCCGAGGAACAAGAGCGCCAAATCCACATCGCCAGAACCTGACTAAAGGTTGCAATACTTACTAAATCAACATACCTTTAACATGTTAGGGTTTGTCGAATGGGAATTAAAGGAGGTCTTTCACCAATCATAATTCCACCCCAAAACATTACAGTACGGAGTCTAGCTATAGTCTCCCTCTACCTCTCAAGATGCGAATTCACCGGTCATCGGATCGTAGGCTGATTTTTCCAATTTTCAATAGTGCAATTTTCATGCTCCAAACGCCAATTTGAACACTCAGCTTTATTTTGCCTTGAAAGTTCTGCAACGCTTAATTGTCTTCTACGAAATAATTCCTGAGCGCGAAGTCTTCTTCTGATAGTTTCGACAGAAACACTCACACCTGCTTGCAAAAGTTGAATCTCTGGTTTATGTGTGGGATTTCTTCTTGCTATTAGAGCTACAAAGCAATCCTGCCCTTCTGAAGTTACTCTTCCACGACTTCTCCTCGGTCTATTCTCTAGGGTTCCCAATTCCAGAGACCTTGAATAGATTTTTTAAACAACCCCTTGTGTACCCCCACCGTTCTTGCAATCTGCCTTTGTGACATGCATTGTTCTGCCAGAGCAATAATTCTTCTCCTCTGGACTTCCGATGTCCGATAACCCAACTTACGGTATTTTTTGGGCGCATGTTCTAGGGGAACATCGTCCTATCATTTCATCCAAATGTCTGTAATTTTCGAACTTCGAGCTGAAAATTGGCTAATAGACTAATTCGGACTCCCTGATCACGAATCCGGTGTCAGATTTTTGGGTGCCGTCCGGCCGGCCGGCCGGCAGGCCGTAGGCACGATAACAGGAGCACCGAAGGTCCTATCGACTTCAAACTTTCAGGGTAGGTTTCTGATCAAAATGCGACGGTTAAGTTCGTTAACGGGCAAAATCGGCCGGACGGTTTAGAAGTTATAGACATTTCAAATTTTGAGGTTATTTCCCTGATATTTCAGGAACTAAAGAAGATGTTGAATCGAAACTTGGTAGTCAGTTCGAGGATATAAACGTGCAACTTTTGGCAAAATTCTGTTATGATCGAAATGTTGGTAATTTTTAAAAAAATATTTCTTTCAATTTTTTCGAAAAAAAAATTTTTTTTTCGTGAACTATTCATCAGATCGCAACAAAAACTTGTACTAACGTCAATTGTAGTATTTTGCAACATTGTGCAAAATTTTGGCTCTATACGATTTCAATTTCTGGAGATATAAGACAAAATGTGTCAAATTTCCTGGGTCTTTCTCAGTATTTTCATCGATTATTATATAATAATCAATAATATTAAGGTATTCAACATGATACTGCTTTTTTTCTTTACTGGTCAGTACGGGCCACAAGGAAGATGAACATGCGCCCAATAGCTCCTGTCCACAGGGCTTGAACCAATTTTTTTAACTGTGCGAAAATAAATAAAATATAAACTCACTTCGACTTGGAGGCGAAACACTAAAATCGAAACTGCCAGAACAAATCCCATCAAGTTATTTGTTTATCTACCTGTTCTTGTTAGTGAACTCATGAACTTTTTCCTCACTTGCAAGAAAAAAAAATGGTTCAAGCCCTGTGGACAGGAGCTTTGGCGCTCTTGTTCAAACTTTGACAAATCATATTTTCGAAAGTATTGGTAAGAGTTGGGAATTATATGAATGGATTCTTATGATAGAACTTCATAATAGCAGAATTCAAACTCAAACATCACAAAAGAATTCAAATTCAACAAGAGTGCCAAAAATTATTAATCCAAAACCAATAGACCAATTCTACCCAACAACGAACGATATATTTTCTCCTCAAATCCACTCTGAAAATTGTATTATATCAATTGAAACTTTAGCCAATATTTCAGTTGTGTTTTTACTGGAGATATTCTGAACTCAATATTATTAACTCACCATCACCATTCCCATCATCATATGGATTAACCATGGGCATTAAATATCAAAATTTGACATATCATATCTCAGGAAAATAAGTTGACATGTATCAACATAGATCATTTTATAAAAATTCATAGATGGAATAATTATCGCATTCTGTGAAAACACAGAAGTACGATTTATAATTGAAAAATCATATCTCCGAAAGTATTAGCTTGTTAGAGTTAAAAATGGCATCAATGGATTCCTATGGTGAAATTGCATCTTGAGAAGAAATTATTTTGAAGTTTGTAATGTAAAATTTTTTTTTTTGTAACTCCGAAACCATCTGACCCATTTTGCCCAGTAACGAACCTAACCGAGATATTTATGTCCCAAACCTATTCTGCAAATTTCAACTGTCTAGCTCATTCCGTTCGAGAGTTATCGTGTTAACGGCCGGCCGGACAGAATCGATTTCGACCACGTATTCTTGATCAGTGAGTCGAACCAAATCTTTTAAGACCATTTTCAGCCAAAAATTCGAAAATTACAGACATTTGGGCAAATTGATAAGCACTCTGTTCCGAGGAACAAGAGCGCCAAAAATAAACGAATATTTCATGTGAATACTGGGTAATTCTTGGTTGTGTGTAGAGTTTTAATTCAGTTGAAGCCCAATGCATTATTTCATGTTAACCCTAAAAGATGCTTAAAGATTCATGCAGTTTTTCGAGAGTGTGCCTGAGGCGTGAATAGACAGTGAACATGCACGCAAAAGCTCCTCAATTAATATAATTTTCATTTTGAGAAGTGAATATACGGTTGAAATATTATATCCCCCCAACCAAAGAGAGCGCTCTATGAGTAAGCTTGTCAATGCAAATTGCTCATTATATTTCAAAGAGTTCTAGCTTTGTCACTTAGAGCACTATAGAGACTTAGTGGTAATCTTCCTACCAGGTACATACATGTTCACTTAAAGTAAAGCATTTCAACCTGAATATGATTGGCGTGAACGCACACTTCTCGCAATGAAAAGATTCCACAACCGACAGCAGAACTCTCACCAATGTAAACGAGTTATATGATGGGGTTGCACCCCCCCATCAAATTAGTTTAAAGGTAATCTTGCATGTCTATATGTACTCTGCAAACCTCTTGGAAAGAGAAAGGAGCGAGTGTTCCAAGTAATCAAATAATTGGAAATCCTTTATGGCGGCGAATTTCTAGTAAGGTATTTATAATGAACTCGACATGGCGAACTTTGATGGTTAATTATCCTGAAGTAAGATAAAATTTGAGGTTAATTGATGAATCAACTATGGATTTTGGAATTTGGAATTTTTACTTCATTTCGAGCTCTTATGGGAGTACAAATTTTATTTTGACTTATCGTTTCAATAAAAAATTTCCGCCGGAAAAATGGATCTAGCATAGGTAAACCGATGTACGGGGTATTTCCAAAAGAGGTGAAAAGCTATTTACGCACAGATGTCGAAATAACAAAGTAATCTTCGATGTTGGCTTTCAAGAATATCGACTTATACAGCGTGCCAAAAAAGTAACGTAACTCGTCAATAATTCTTGTACGAAGAATTATTAAGGAAACCCTCGCACCCGTCGATTTTTAATTTCAAAAGCAATTTATCGTATGCTTTTTTTTAATTTGATAGTTCTCACTAGCTACGCCCCGCACCCCACTACTTTATTTTTTCAAATGCAGATATATGGATTGTGATACATCAAATGGAAGGTAATTTGATTACCTATTTAGCGATGCGGCTAAAAGTTGAATTGGTTGTGTCGTTTTTTTTTATTAAAAAATTAGGAAATAATTTACAATTTGTGATTGGAGAGTACTGCAATCAGACCATTATTTTTTTACTAATTATTATTGAGGAAAATCCATGAATCCATGGACTTATAATTTCGAAAACAGATCTGCCTATGCGTTTTTGAATTTGAAATCTCTCATCTTTTACGCTCCACACCCCTCTACTGTTTCTTTTCAAATAGGAATATATGAATTGTGATATATCAAATGGAAGAACATTCGATTGCACATTGAGCGGTGTGACTGAAAAAAAAACTGTTTAAGTATTTTTTTATTACAAAATTAACAATTTGTGATTGATGTCAGGTTCTTATTCTTGAAATAATAAATATTGAGAAATATCCTCCTACCTGCCGATTCCTATTTTCGAAGTTTGAGAAATGCATGCAGTTTAGAAGTTATGGGTTTAACCCTTAACCCTCAACAATTTTTTTCTATTGGAAAAAATCAAAGGTTATTCGATGACCAATTCAGTTACGAGAACGAAAATAAAATTTTACCTTAAAATTCTTGCAATTAAAATGTTACGATGAAAAGAAAAATTTATACACAAGTTGAAAACAGCTGTTAATGAATGTATTAGATCGCAAATAAAACAATAAACAGATAAGGATGGTGGTGTCGCTTCCACACACATGAAGTTGTTCTCGAAACAAAAGTGATTCCATTTTTAAAACTGAATTGAATAAACTGAACGATACAATTTACATACAGATGAAAGGTGTGAGGGTAGGTGGAATTCAACACTGATTCAAGGTTTTGGAAACAAAAGGTTCTCAAATTTCAGAACGAAATAACGATTAACTAATTATTAACTATTATGGCTGTCAGTTTCAAAATTCTATGATATACTTTAGGACAGAGAACACTATTGAGTATCGGCATATTTTAATCAGCTTGTTTTTCGGTACACCTCACAAACTCCTTCCAGATTTCATCAAATTAAAATTGTTCATGAAATGGGATTTTCGACTGGCCAGTAATTGCAGTGACCCAAAAAATTATCGTCTCACAAGCATTCCATTTCGTTTTTGCACAGCAGGGATTTCTGGTCGAATAAATAGTGGAATTATTGTTTTCCGGAAATGTCATTCTATATAAACAGAGATAAATTACGACAGGCAGCCATTTAAATCTGAAGTTTCACGGCCAAACAAAGGTTGCATATTCGAGCTGGATCCACGTAGTTTTGTGCCGACTTCGTTGGCACTGAGTAGGAGAGATGATTAGATTTGACATTTTCATTTCCCAGGACAACTTTGGACGAGATACTTTATGTTACAATCTTCCAGATCCGGCCATCCTAGGCGGGACTGACCACAGAGACTGGTTTAATATCTAGCATCTAAAGTAGATCCGCTATTCCGCTAAACCCTTTGAACTAATCTGACATTAAAAATGACACTGATTTCCTCGAGGATCTAATTATGAAGTTACACTTTAGGGGACGTTCAAAATTCGTCATTCCATGATTCAACACGAAGATAGCCTGGTTCTTCGTCGGATTTAGGGTAGGAAAATGTTTTGTCATTTTTCTTCGAGCTTAGGAGACCTTATCAACTTGAGGCTGAAATTAGGTGACGTTTTAAGCAAGCTTGGCTATTAAATGTTCAATATATTGAACTCATTTGAAATATCATAGCCATCTTTATATACAGCCCGACAGCCCGGAACATGATTAAATTGCAACTTGTCTCGAAATTCAAGCTTTACGTTCCGCAATTTAAAAATATATTAAACAGTCGGTTTGTTTTCAAAGGTAGTTTCCAAGTGCCGGTTGAATTATAATATATACTAACTGACAAAGAAACTGCATTACCCAGAAGGAGCTGTATAAATATACATTTTTTTTGGTATTACATAGATAGTATAGCATGGAATAAATGATTGAAATTTGAAGAAAAAAAACGAAGGGTTTACAATTTTCTTTATTAAATTTGTTAATAATGTGTTTGTCCACCGCGATTATCTATACACTCCCCAACACGTCTGGACATTGATGCAATAAGATGGTCTATTTCTTCTTGAGGGATACTATCCCAAGCTACCTGTACCTACTTCATGTATCAGAGCCGCCAAAGTCCGTGGGGGCTGGGGTAAATTTTCAAGCCTTCTACCCATGATGTCCCAAACATGCTCTATGGGCGAAAGATCGGGAGATCTGCGCGGCCATGGTAAAAGATTCACGTGGGTCGCTTCAAAAGAGTTTAAACTAACTCTGGCAACATGAGGTCGAGCATTATCTTGCTGAAATATTGGATTCTCGAGCCGGTTAAGGTAAGGAAGAACATATGGCTCCACTATTTCTTGAAGGTAACGCAGCGCTGTTATGTTACCTCGAATAAAGACTAAAGGTGACCTACTTGCGCGTGCCAAAGCACCCCATACCATAACACCTACTGTCCGGTGTACATGACGCTCTATATCCAACTGAGGTTCACTTGTTTCTTCCCGACGTCGTCTAACCCTTCTTCGGCCATCATGTGCACCCAAGGAGAATCAAGTTTCATCAGAAAAGACGACCTGATGCCATTCCAATGTTGACGTTCTCTGCACCACTGTAATCATTGCCGGCGATGCTCAACCGTCAGAGGTAACACAATATGGGGTCGATAATGCTGCTGTCCAAAAGATCTTATCCGACGGTAAACCATTCGGACAGTTACAGGATGGACTTGTTCTCCTAACCACTCATCAGCCAAAGATCGAGTTGTCGCAAATCGGTCTCTAATAGCCATAAGCCTTAGACCTCGATCTTGAACTTCATTTGTGCCCCTTCGACATCTGGTGCCTACTCTTCTTCGATTTTGGGCATTATCAAATCACGCGTGACAACATCTCATAACAGTAGTTGGATTTCTGTTCGTACGGTCAGCGATTTCTCGAAATGACAACCCCGCCTCCCGTAGACCAATAATTCGACCTCTTTCAATTTCACTTAGCTGGCGATCAATTCCGCGTACACGTGCTCTAGGCATTTTAACAACAACTAAACATCGACTTTGGATCTCCTCGAACAGCTGGTTTGTTGTAAAATTTAAAAAATTTGCAAAAAACGACTACAATATGTAAGTAACAAAAAATGTGTACATGAAAAAACCTTCACGATTTTTTCTCCAAATTTTAATCATTTACTCCTTGCTCTAATATCTATGTTTTATCAAAAAAAAAAAATAAAATTTAAACAGCTCCTTCTGGGTGTTGCAGTTTCTTTGTCAGTTAGTATATTTCGTGAAATTGTTTTTTATGAATTAGTTCAATACATATCTGTTTTATGGTTAAATAGTGTTCGTGAATTAAATCGTTTGTAGTGAATTCTCCTTGGGTTTACTTTCTGATTGAGGTGAATACATTCGAGAAAACAATTGATTCTATATTGAGCAGTTTGCGAGATATATCGCGAGAACTTCGATGTTATACCTAAAGCAAAGTTCACATTTACAGCCAGATTGAACATATTTATAAATGAACCGCCCAAAAATTCTATCAAATTTTCAAAATTACTTTCAAAACCAACTCCGAATGCAAGTCTAGAAGGAATACGAGAATTTTTAGAGACTTAAATGAAATTGAACCTTTCATTTAATAATAGAATTGGATGAACCTATTGAAAAATAGGTACTTATTCTAAAAAAAATTAAACAGATGTATCCATTTTTGTATCAATTTTTTCCATTCAGATGGATGGATCAAGAAGCACAAAGAAACTCTTCACTTTTTAATAATTAATTTCAAAAAGTTCTTCAGTTCAGGACAATAACGAACTTCATTTGAAGAATTAAATAAAAAATAGGAAAAACAATGTTGATGTCGAGGAAATGGAAAAGAGACGAAATAATTCGGGGCATAGAAGAAACGAAGAATTGGAAACTTTAATATGATTTTATCGCAAATTTCTACCCTAGTTGAATGAATGTTATGTTTGAATATATATATAGATATATTTATTTTTATAGCAAGATTATAGGAGATAGATAAATTTGACAGCAAGACGGTGCCTGGATTTGAATTTAGAATTCATTTTTCTGTGGAATTACATAGTAATTTTATGGAAAGTGGATACACATACCTTCGATTGAATATTTGAAACATATTTCAATGAAGTAGCGACATAATCCAGATTGCTTGTGAGTAATAGAAGTTGAGCGTTAATATGGGTCATTAATGGATGATTTTTGAACGTTAAACATTGTCATTATTGCGAGGTCGAGGAAAACATTATAAAATGCATTGTGAAATTCATTCTACCCAGTTTTGACGATGTGATAAAATCTGAAACATGAGCGAAATTACTTTGAAAATTTTCAAATAATTACGTATATTCATTCACCTTCATTCAGAAGATACTTCGGAAGTCCTAATCAATTGTATCATCTCAAAGTCCTCTATATCGGCAAGGTACTCGCATAATAAGAAGTTACATAACTATAACAATGTAGGTATCCATTCAGAAGTGTTCAGAATTCCCTTCATCTGTTTTATTATTCAATGTTCGGAAGCCTTTACAGAGGAATTCAGGACAAGTTGTGGCCCATATTCCCTATTATTAGATCTGCTGCATAATGACATGTATTTTGCGGTTCTCTAGCGATGGTAAAACGAAAGCTTGGACGCTCACAAAGGGTTGCTCTCCTCCTTCAGCATATTTGTTTCCTAATTTCGTGTCACTTTTTCGTCATAGTTGACCAATCGCGGCGTTCTAATCTCCAAAGTTTAGGGAGGGCCTGCTTTGTATTCCTGGTGAAAAACCTATGAGCTTCGCTCATCAGATGTCACGGCAAAAGCGGGAAGAAAACGTTTTTGTTATACAATCTTAATTACCTACAGTGTCAGAGTCTAAATTCCGAGCCGAGCATTTTGATTGAATCGTTATAAGGAACATGAATAAGAGTTCTTTTCTGGAGAACTCTTCAAACTGAAGTCATAAATAAAATTGGAAAGGGTTTGTTGCTTTTGCGCTGAATTCAAGATAGATACTGTATTTTTCTAGGGCAATTATTAATCGTGAACGTTTTGAAGAAGTTTTTATGAAACCAATAGAGATTGAAGGAAAACTGAAAACAGGGGACACCGCAACAGGAGCGCCGAGCAACCAATTCGTGCCTTCAGCTCTATGACCTCCAATTCAGAGGCAAACTATGGCATCGGCAACCTGTCCTACAAGGGCACTTGAGATTATCACAAATCTCACATCACTTCATCTAGTGATAGAGAAAATGACCCATGAAGCCATTCTCAGAATATCTAGGAAAGGGACAGGTTGTGAGAGTATTAAAAACCAGAAAGCCTGGTCCTCTCTTACCAGGCACATTTCATCAGCCAATCTTCCAAGTGACGAAATGATCAAGAAAGTGAGCATCGAAAAGAACTTCACTATGATGCTAGGTAGGAAAAGAGACTGGGAAAGGGAATCCACCAGCCAAGTGCTTAAAAGAAATGCCATTAAATGGTACACTGACGGTTCAAGAACAACTACAGAAGCTGGTGCTGGAGTATATGGGCCAGGCACTAAATGCTCGCTATCCCTAGGCACTTATCCGAGCATCTTACAGGCAGAAGTACTTGCAAAGAAAGAAGCGTGGAAGTGAACCTAGAAAGAAACTATCAGAGATGTGATATAGCAATCCACTCTGACAGTCAAGCTGCTATTAAAGCTCTGAGCTCCCATGTTATCGAGTCCAAGCTAATATGGGAGTACCGAAGAAAAGTCAATAAAGTGGGCAATAACAACAGGGTCTCCTTGGCCTGGGTTCCTGTTCACGCGGGAATCAAAAGAAAGAGGATCCAACACACTTGCCAAGAAAGGAGCACAGTCCCCCTTTATTGGCCCGGAACCTTATTATTATTATTATTATTATATGGGTTGTGCTGGGCAGACAAAACCCGCCCCTCCACTGCGACCAATCGGTCTATTGTGGCACACCTATAGTATATAACCTAAACTTCACCCACAAGCTCAAGTCTCTTGATGAGGGATATGAGTCTGGTGGGTGAGAACTTGTCCAGTTCCCTCAGTGTCAGCTTGTGGACTCCTAGTTCCTCCAATCTGATCCTGTCCCCAGCGGGGCAGTCACACATGATGTGTTCGATAGATTCGTCGTCCTCCAGGCAAAGTCTGCACTCGGAGTCTTCAGTCAACCCCAGTGTATTGAGGTGTTTCCTGAGGCCACAATGGCCCGTGTATACAGCTGTAAGGATTCTCAGGTCCGCCCTAGAGAATTTTAGCCATTTTCTGGCTCTTTCAGCTGATGGGCCAGTAATTGTTGAGCGAGCATGTCTGTGTCCAGGTATGCTGCTCCAGATTTCTTGGACCTTTTGATCCACCCATCTGTTGTTTTCCTTCGCCGCTGCTCTGAGAGAGATACCGCAGGCAGGTTCAGGCCCAATGAGCCCCATGGAAGCCCCCCGTGCCGCCAATGAGTCCGCCAACTCATTGCCCTTTATGCCCGAGTGGCCCGGGACCCACAAGAGCTGCAGCCTGCAGCGCCCTCCAAGTTCAGCGAGTGTGGTCCGGCAATCCTGCACAAGCAGGGATTTGCAGTTGTATGAAGTCAAGGCCTTCAAGGCAGCTTGGCTGTCCGATAGGATCTTGATTGATCCGTGAGCCCAACCTTTCTCAAGTATGAACTTCGCACAGTAATCAATGGCAACAATTTCTGCTTGAAAGACAGTCGCAAAACTACCCAGGCTGAGGAATTCACCCCTGGCAATTCTGCAACCGCTGACTCCCGCTCCCACCCCTTGGGTAGTAGCGGAGCCATCTGTGAACCAGCAGGGACCCTCAAGCAGTCGGGTCTCAGAGACGGCCCAGTCGTCTCTGCTGGGAAAAACGACTCGGTAGGGCCACTCTGTGTAGGTTCTGGTTTTAGATACGTCCGGAACCTTACTGTGGGGTTGGTAGATACACCTGCAAAAGTAAATTTCGGATGAAAGAAGAAACCGAAAGATCTATACTCTGGAGATCTCTCCCCGGAATGTATCACTCCAAGAAATTCCTCCGGAACTTTGATACTGTCAGATCCAAGAAATACTTGGACCTCAGTAAGAAGACGCTGCATCTCCTTACTGGTTTCCTCACAGGGCACTGCAGCCTCAGGAAGCATATGATGAGATTAGAGCTAGCAGAAACTGACCGTTCATATTCTGTTGGGAGGAGGATGAAACTCCTGATCACCAGATAACGAAATGCGTCGCCATCTCAAACCAACGCATGGAATGCTTTCGGCAAGAAATCTGCAGGAGCGAAGAAGTAGCTTCCTTGAAACCATCCCAGATACTGGAGGAAGACGAGCTGTAGATGGTGATGACATCGACAGCTCTGACGGGGGGACACAATAGACCTTAGGGTCGCAGTTCAGTGTTACCCCCTACAATAATATATAATATATATATACATGGCATCGGCATGGAGGAAGCATAAACAGCCCGTGCGTTGCCACCTTAACCTGAGTATATGAAATATATAAATAAAGATAGTGCGGAAAGTTTAACGAGTAATTCCGCAGAAGGAATAAATTTTTGCTTCTCTTTCACAAGATATAGATAATTCATTCATCTCGATTGTCATAATATACCAAAGCCTGGTACACAGTTTGTCAATGCCGCATGAACACGGCCAACCGACGCATATATATATGTCTACGATCCCATAGAGTTCATGTGAACCTTACCTTCTAATTATAATGGTTATTCTATCAGTTATAATCACATTTCAGCCACTAGATTTGAGGATTTCTTGTAAATTGATGGATGAATTGGATGAATGGATATTTATGGAATGTTCAATATGATAATGGGTGATGATCATATTATGTATAATCTTCGAATCAATTGTTGGATATTGAATGAAAACTAACTTCCTTATATCTTCGATATTTTGCGATTTATATGAGCCAATTTTGCGCGCATGCTATCATTTTGCCCAAATGTCTGTAATGATTGAATTCTTTACGGAAAATGATCTCAAACGATTAGGTTCGACTCATTGATGAAGCATTTAAGGTAGAATTTGATTTTGTCCGGCCGGCAGTTGCCACGATAATTTTAGAATGGAAAGAGATTACGACTTAACATTTTCAGGAAAAGTTGCGAAACGGTTAAGTTCGTTAAAGAGCATAATCGGTGAAACGGTTTCCGAGTACTAATGTTGTGTTCAAACAATCCGATCGAATTGAAACTTGGTGACTAGTTGTAGAATACCGACACAAATACGTATCTGTAATTTCCTGAGGGTTGTTTCACTAGATAGTTGTAAAAAAAATTATTAAAAAATATTATGTACCTCACGATAACTTGAGAACAGAAAGAGATAGCGAATTGCAATTATCAGAGTAGGTTGCGCATCCGAGTGGAACAGTTAAATTCAACGTTGGGCATAATCGGCCAGACGGTGCTGGAGTTATAACCACCTTAAATTTTGTTGTTATTTCCTCAATGAATAAAAATATACAAATCCGATCCAATTAAAACTGAGTATTTTTTTGTAGAATGCCAACGCACTAGTTTTCGCGGAAGTTAGTGAATATCGTATCACTAGAAAAAAAAATTCATATTTCACTCGTCTGAATTTTCCACTATCTTCTAGGATTGATTCCTGAAAACACCTGTGAATAATTTTTGAGATGAGTACTTCGAAAGTTGACTTCTCAGAATAATTAAGATTGAGCAGGGATCACTTCATTACAAGTTTAGGATAATATCATACATGGTTGGTCAATTACGCTCACAGAGAATTTGAATAAGTTAAATTCGCCGAGGGTTTATGAATCATTCAGAGCAGAAGGCAGAGAAGCAAACATTTCATAATTTACTGAAGTGCAGTGTTTATTCTTTCATGGATCAAATGAGACCCCATAAAGCGAGAAGCAAATCCAAAAATTAACCGGATGATTTCAACACGAAAGGGCTTCTTTTCAGATTACTCCAATCGAAATGATGAATTTTCGGGTGAGATATAATTTTCTGCGAATAATTCAATACAGCTTTCAATTTCGACCAACCGCTGGAAGAATTAGAAGTGCTAATTGAGTGACAGGATTACCAATCGGACAGTACTTGAAAATTCTCGTTCAATAGAATACCTACCACATTATTTCAAACCCCCGGTTCTGAATTTGTCAGATACATCAACGCTGCCCTGGGCTTAGCGAGTATTAACAAGCAGTAGGGTCAGGGCTCAATGTAGGTATTTTTGCCGATGACATAAAATGACATGGAGATTGGAGTTGAGGTAATCCTGTGATTGCCTCATCATCATATCACTATGAATCAAACGTAGGTAATTAGATCTGTTTCATTCGGCAAACGTCATAAACATGCAGAGGTCAGAATTTTGAACGCATGCTCTAGGGAACAGCGTGCTATCATTTTGTCCAAATATCTGTAATTTTGCCGATTCTGTCTGACCGTCCGTCACCACGATAACTTTCGAACCGAAAGAGATAGCGACTTGAAATGTTCAAGGTTGGTTAAGCATCCGAATGGGGCAGTTAAGTTCGTTTTTGGACATAATCAGCCTAATGGTTTTGCCAGGCTACAGGAAGCTCAAGAAATAGTGATTTGATACCCTTATTCAAATCCGCCATTTTATATCAACTGGAATACTGTTCATAGAGTTGATTGGCCTAGAAATTATCAAAATTTTAGACTGAATTGTCATAATATTTTCGTTCCACGATTCCAACGGTCCATTATTTGAGAAAGTGAATAAGTAAAATTCAATGATATTCATTGTTGTCTTCTAGATCTTCCATAAAATGGATACCACTATAAATACAAATAGGTTCATCTTCACTATATGGTTCCATTCTGGGATTTCTATCCCAAACTCTGAAAAATATCTATGAAATGAAAACATTATTAATTTGGGATTGCTCCTGCGTTATAAACACTAAATTTTTATCAGAAGACTATAAAACAACTGTCTGTAATTTTCAATTTTTTTGCCGAAAATGGCATCAAATAATTTGGTTTGACTCACTGATGAATAATTCTAGGTCAAATTTATTTCTGTCCATCCGGCCGGCCATCCGTTGCCACGATAACTTTCGAACGAAATGAGATAGCGATTTGAAATTTCCAGGGTAGTTTGCGCATCCGAATGTGACGGCTAATTACGTTAATGGGCATAATATTGTTGGTATTTCCTCAATAGCTCAAAGATTACAGATCTGACTGAATTGAAACTTGGTAATTACTTGTATGCGCAGAATTTCTTGAGGATCATATGACTAGAAATGAAAAAAATAATAAATAAAATCCGTCAGTTCGCGAGGTCCTTCGAAACCAAATTTTACAGTCATGTTCTGAGTTTGAACTCGATCGGATCTATATTGTTGGTGATATTGGGGAAATATTGAAAAATTACAACCATCACTGTGGATTAGTTTTGTTTTGGCGTTCTTGTTTCTATTCAGCCGGTACAATATTCATATAAAACGCTGATATTATTATTATTATTATTATTATTATTATTATTATTATTATACTGATCCTCCTGGGTCTTCCACAAGGAGACCCCTCATAAGCTCTAAGAGCTTGCCCTGAGTTAGGAGAACCAGTTGTGTTCTGTGTAGGCTTTGTTACTGTGTCCTTACGCCACCTTAGGCACAGCACTGTTAATTTTTGACCCAACAGCGAATGGTGGCGATTACCGTGACTAGAAAATTTCTTTCCTAGCCTCGGAATTGAACTTGGGGCTTCCGCTCCCAAGTCAATTACTCTACCACTGAGCCAATCGCACTACTATACATTGGTAGCTACTATAATTCGTTCAAGTTGCACCTGATCCCTATTATTTCACAACGCAACTTTGCGGTCGATGAAATAATTCCAGAGGCACGCTCCAGCGGCTCCTAGGGTACCGTGTTCGAATCCCAGAGAGCTTTTATTTTTTTTTCATTCCGAACGAAATAATAGATGATAAATATACTAACTGACAAATGAACTGCAGCACCCAGAAGGAGCTGTTTGAATTTTAAATTTGTTTTTGTTTATCATAGATAGTATAGCAAGGAGTAAATGATTAAAATTTGGAGAAAAACATCGTGAAGGTTTTTTCATGTAAAAATTTTTTGTTACTTACATATTGTAGTCGTTTTTTGCAAATTTCTTAAATTTCACAACAAACCAGCTGTTCGAGGAGATCCAAAGTCGATGTTTAGTTGTTGTTAAAATGCCTAGAGCACGTGTACGCGGAATTTATCGCCAGCTAGGTGAATTTGAATGAGGTCGAATTATTGGTCTACGGGAGGCGGGGTTGTCATTTCGAGAAATCGCTAACTGTACGTACAGAAATCCAACTACTGTTATTAGATGTTGTCAAGCGTGGTTTGATAATGCCCAAAATCGAAGAAGAGTAGGCACCTGACGTCGAAGGGGCACAAATGAAGTTCAAGAGCGACTTCTAAGACTTATGGCTATTAGAGACCGATTCGCGACAATTCGATCTTTGGCTGATGAGTGGTTAGGAGAACAAGGCCATCCTGTAACTGTCCGAATGGTTTACCGTCGGATAACGTCTTTTGGACAGCAGCATTATCGACCCCATCTTGTCTTACCTCTGACGACTGAGCATCACTGGCAACGATTACAGTGGGTCAGAGAACGTCAACATTGGAATGTGGAATGGCATCAGGTCGTCATTTCTGATTAATCTCGATTCTCCTTGGGTGAACATGATGACCGAAGAAGGGTTAGACGACGTCGAGGAGAGACGTGAACCTCAGTTGGATATTGAGCGTCATGTACACCGGACAGTCAGCGTTATGGAATGGGATGCTATTGCACATGCAAGTAGGTCACCTTTAGTCTTCATTCGAGGTAACATGACAGCGCTGCGTTACCTTCAAGAAATAGTGGAGCCATATGTTCTCCCTTATCCTAACCGGCTCGAGAATCCAATCTTTCAGCAAGATAATGCTCGACCTCATGTTGCCAGAGCTAGTTTAAACTTTTTTGAAGTGACATATGCGAATCTTTTGCCATGGCCGTCCAGATCGCCCGATCTTTCGCCCATAGAGCATGTTTGGGACAACAAGAGTAGAAGGCTTGTAAATTTACCCCAGCCCCCACTGACTTTGGCGGCTCTGATACATGAACTACAGGTAGCTTGGGATAGTATCCCTCAAGAAGAAATATAACATCCTATTGCATCAATGCCAAGACGTGTAAGGGAGTGTATAGATAATTGTGGTGGTTTTTTCTTCAAATGTCAATCATTTACTCCTTGATATACTATCTATGTTTTACCAAAAAAAAAATAAAATTTAAACAGCTCCTTCTGGGTATTGCAGTTTCTTTGTCAGTCAGTATATCATTAAACGTTTAAATTTGAAATTCGTTTTGGAATTGTTCATATAAGCCTTGGTAGAGAGGCAGATAAAGAATCTTCTGCCATAAATTCTCGTGACACGCCAGGCAGCATTGGAAGCAACCCAATGGGATTTTTTTTATATTCGCTTTCCAAACCAGGGTGTACCAGTATTTTCAATACCGTTTGACGAAGATAAATTCCACTCTACGACGAAATTTTCGACGGTATCCCCCCTGAAGTTTCACAGTGCGAACAAAATTTACTGCTGAAGTTGGACAAATCGAATTCGGGATGAACATTTAGATAACTCGGAAGTCTCGGTTTTTTTTCACTTGGAATTCTATTAGCAATGACCCTAAACGCTGCCTTATTCAATTGAATCGAGGTAATAGGGTTGTTATGAGATTGTTGTGTGTAATTCCCCCCAAAATGGCCAGATTAAGTCTCCAGGAAGACGGTGTATAAGGGACTGACTGACTGATCTTAGGGAGGTATTCTAACGACAGTACCAGGAAATATCTGACATAATCTGAATAATTTAGAGTGGAAAAGAGCTTACCGTTTGTTCTCTGGACTTCTTATCAACGAAACCGATTACAGAAAATTAGTCGGTGGAAAAATACCTGGAAACTCGGAAGATTTAATTCTTTAGGATTCCTTTGTCAGCTTGACGTAAAAAAAGTCGAGAAAAGCACTGACTTGAGGTCAGGAGCTTTCGCCCACATGGTCCATTATCTATTCATACCTCACGAAATACTGATGCACGAAACGAATACTGAATTGAAATTTTAAAATAAATTATTCCAAAAACACAAACTAGATCGAGCTGAAATAGGGTAATCTATAGTGACAGATAGTTCCTGAAATATATCATTATCGAAGACAATTTGCTGGTCAGCATTATACATTATTAAAGGGTTCCTTTCTGGGTTTTCTCTCCCGAACTCTGAAAAATATCTATTGAATAAAAATGTATTATTTTGTGCATTGCTTCTGCGTAAGAAACACAAGATATTCGTCTGAAGCAATTAATCGAATAATGTTGCCTAACAAACAATAACGAAACAACATCAACGATGAAACAACTAAATTTCGTAACGTTTCGAAGTCAGACTCCTTCGTCAGACACTAGCGAAAATCTTCAGAATTATTTTTTGTTGATATAGCTATTCTGAAATTCGAGGAATGTCACTTCGACAGTATTTGAAAATCATAGTAACAAAGTTTTAGTTTGCATAGAAATGTTTAAGTTCCAACTCCTTTTTCAATAAATTCAGCCAAATATGGTCTCCAAGCTTGCAAAATTACATTCTCTGTTCAACAAAATACAAGTTGACTGCTTAAGTTTCCTTTTAACGCAATCAGATTCTGTCATTAGAATCTTTGTATTACTCCAAACCATCATGTGATCTCCTCTGATTGTACATACATGTTCTGCTGTTTTTGATTTTTGTATGTTCCTATTTCTCAAGTTGTTCTTATGTTCCGACTTTCTTACTTTTAGTGGTCTCGATGTTTCTCCTGTATACGATTCACCACAAATAAAAGGAATATTATATACACAGTTTTTTTATTTTTGTCTTTCATAAATGGGTTTTGTCTTCGTTAATAAAGACCTAAGATCATTTTGTGCCTTGAAAACGGCTCTTATATTGAACTTTAGAACTGATTCTCCTGATTTTTTCAGAAAGGCCACGGACATAAGGGAACACATTCAACAGATTGTGTTGTTCTTCTTGTTGATTATTCTGCTCTATTTGATTGATTGTTATTTTATTAGAAGCTCTTCTATCTAGATTCATGATTGATGTATCTATGAATTGACACGGTTATCCATTATCTTCAAGAATTTTTTTGATGAAATCGATTCCATTATTTCGAATTTCAGGAGTAGAACGAATCAGATTAGCTCTATCGTAATGTGTTTTAATAACACCTCTTTTCACACTAAGTTGATGGTTCGAATAGAAATTCAAATATCTATTTGAATGCTTCTTAATACAGTTGTTTCGGCATGGTTCTGATACTTAATTATCGAAACAGCTAGAAAATAAAGCCGAATATTTTCTCTATTTCCAAGATGAATTTTAGTTTTGGTTCCTTTGAATTAATGAAATCGAAAAATGTTTGTAACTCTCTTCCATGTTGCCAAATTACAAATATATCGTCAACATATGGCCACCAAGCTTTTGGGTTCAACAAATATATATCCACAAATTTATCTTCAAAATTTTCCATAAATATATTACTCATAACAGGTGACAAAGGAGAACCCATTGCCATTCCAAAATTTTGTCGGTAAAAACATCTCCTAGTTGGAAATAGGTGGTATTCAAACATACATCGAGCATTTCCATAATATGATTAGCATTATATTTTGAATCTTTAATCGACGAATCATTTTCTAATTTCGTTCTAACTTTAAGAAACTTTCCTTCTTTCCTGTTAATGGATTTAAAAATTAGGTATTTTGGAAGACCATATAAATGTGGTGGTTTACTGTTAAATGGCGTTTTTTGTCTATACGTAGGGGTGTTGGAATGCTTTGATGAAATGTTTTTGACTTTCCTTTCTGTTATAGAAGTCGGATCTTTATTGATTTTTGTATATTTGTTTTTATCATTAACAATATCGAAAAGTTTATTGTTATATTCATTTGAATCCAGTATGAGCGTTCCCTTTGTCAGCAGGTAGGATTTCAATATTGTTATCAATTTTGAGTGAAATAATAGCTTGTTTTTCCGTATAACTTAGGTTTGAAGTTGTTTTGATAGGCTTCTCTACTAACATTTTATCCGATACTCTGAATTCGTTTGATTATTCAGTTGGAAGTTTTTGAGCTGTTTTCTCAATAGATGAATGATATCTAGTATGGGGACATTTCTTGTTGTAACTGATTACCAAGTTTTAATTCGACCGGATCTGTATGTTTTGAGATATTGAGGAAACAATGAGTATAACTCCGAAACCGTTTAGCCGATTATGCCCTCACACAGAAAATTTCAAGTAGCTATCATGGAAAGGGACGGCCGGCCGGGGGGGGACGGATCGATTTGAGCTCAAATTCTCCATCGGTGAGTCAAACCAACGCGTTTGAGATCATTTCCGGCAAAAAATCGTAAATTACTTACATTTGGCAGAAAGATAGCAAGCTGTTTCTAAAACATGCGCGCAAAAATATCTTTTTAAACCACTTCAATTCGTTCATTCTGTATCGTTTCAAATTTGTTTGAAGCATTTCGAATCATTCATTCTGGATCCTTTCGAATCGTTCTAAAACGTTTCCGAACGTTCCGAACCGTTAAAAATCGTTTCAAATCGTCCATACCGAATTGTTTCGATTCCTTCATTGCGAATCGTTTCAAACCATTTCAAATCGTTCTGTCCGTATGGTTTCGTACCGTCTCAATCAATAATTATGAATCGTTTCAAACCACGTTTTGAACCGTTGCCTGAAATTTTGTTATTCGAATAACTCGAAAAATACCGAAATCTCACCGAATTAACTCTCGGTATTTAGTTGCAAATTCCATACTCAAAGACTTATGTAATATTTAATGAGGATTGTATGACAATAAATTTTTGATATAACAATCAAAAGTATTCTGTATCTCAGAAACTATTCGTCAAATATCGCTGAATTGATGCCAGAGCCTTCAAAACCTAATTTTACAGCCATGTTCTGAATTGAATCTCAATAGGATCTATATTCTTGGAGATATAGGCAAAATATCAAAATAGTATATAACGATTACAGCTTACTGGTGCACTGTTTTGATGCGAAGGCAAATTTCATGTTGCAGTTTGAATTGATCGAATCAGAAATGTCATGCCAATTTTATAAGGGAAGAGCAATTTGATCAAAACATTTTTTCAAATAGCTATTTAATAAGTACAGCCGTTCGAGACCACATGAATATGGTACTTGAGGACTTATTATGAATAATTGGGACCCATATATATTTAGGTTTCATTGAAAGTTGAATGAAACCGAAAATATTCTATATAATATGAAATAACAACCAATTAAAAAGCGCAAGTTACTTTTAATCTTCAAAATTTTTCCAGATTAATTCTTAACCGATTCAGGATGAAAAAAAAAAGCACTGACGTGAAGTCAGTACTCTTTGGCGCGCGTGTTCACCGTGGCTAATTTGAATTGAATGATGAGTACTTCAAGCTCAGTGGATAGAGCGAGCCGAAGATCTACCCAAAGGATAGTGGACACCATTCACTGTCGGTTCAAAAATTAACAGTGCTGTATCTAAGCTGCCATCAGGATAGAGTAACAAAGTTGGAAAAGTACACAACTTACTCTCCTTAGTCGCACAAGCTCCTAGAAGATTTGGGAGGGTCAGCATAATCCTAATCATGTTTATAGCACGCGCGCCAAAGCAGATTGACTTTTTACACTTGTTCTTTCATTGTTAAGTCACTCTGCTTTTGCGCGCGAGTTTCAATTTAATCAGATCAGTATTTTTCGAGTTATCGTGAAAACAAAATTTTCAAATTTTCAAAATTTTTTTTTGCCACTTTAGGGCCGTCCGTTCAACACAAAACTTCGCAGGCATATAAAGGTCATGATTCTACAATCTGGTGCCAAATTTCAAAAAGATCGAGTGATCGGTTCCGGAAATATTCATAAAAAACGTTTTTACTAAAAACGGCCTTAACTCCGAAACCTCTCTGTCGATTTCGCCCGTTAACGAACTTGTCCGAGATATTTACGCCACGAAACTACCCTGCAAATTTCAACGCTCTAAGTCGTTCCGTTCGAGAGTTATCGTGCTATCGGCCAGACCGGCCGGCCGGCCGGCCGGACCGGACGGACAGAATTGAATTTGACCTCGAATTCTTCATCAGGGAGTCGAACCCAATCGTTTGAGACCATTTTCGAAAAAAAATTCGAAAAATACAGACATTGTGACGAAATGATAGCACGCTGTTCCTTGCGGAACACGCGCGCAGAAATGGGTTCAAGCCCTGTGGACAGGAGCTTTCTGGCGCTCTAGTTCAAACAGACAAATTATATCTCGGAAAGTATTGGTTTCTAAGAGTTGAGAATTATATCAATGTATTTTTATGATATAACTGCATCATAAAGGAAATTCTATTCAAATAATAGTTTATTTATCAAGATTAAATGAGCAATCTGAGAATGAGAACTGCACCATGGAAGAAACCAAATTAAAATAGCTGAAATGAATTTGACTTTCTCTTATAGAACAGGATGGAATGTACGAGTATGAACACAGATCATATAATAAAGCTTAGATAGAATATTTATAGCATTCTGTGAAAACATAGAAGTACGATTCATTATTGAAATTTAGAACGTCATCGTAGCAGAAATTGAATTCAAACATCATAGAAGAATTTAAATTCAACAAGAGTGCCAAAAATTATCAATCCAAAACCAATAGACGAATTCTACCCAACAACGAACTCATCCGAGATATTCATTGCTCAATTCTATGATGAACGATAATATATATCAGGTGTCACTTGTGTCTAAATTCTACTCACAAGGGATTGCTGGTTTTCTTTAAACCGGTTACTTCGTAGTGTTGTTTTCATCAGCGTTGAATTGTGCTCCACTGATGATTCCTAATAAGGATGAAACCGCGGTATGTAGCTATTCAACTTTGATGAAATCATACACACTCTGTGGATTGCTCCAAAACTTTGGTCTCTACTAGTCCTTTCACCTTCGATTAGTGGTTAGCTTTCCGAAAAGCGTTATTTTCTCTTTTTGTTTTTAGTGGGGATATTCTGAACTTAATATTATTAACTTACCATTACCATTCCCATCATCATATGGATTGACCATCGGCATGAAAATATCAACCAACAAAAAGTATGATATTATATTATAATTCTCATATTTATAGGATTGCTGGAATGAATGACAATGAGACAACGTCAAAAAATCATATATCCGAAAGTATTAGCTTGTTAGAGTTAAAAATAATATGAATGGATTCTTATGGTAAAACTGCTTATTGAAAAAAATTCAATTTGGAATTTGTTCTGTAAAAAAAAAATTTTTTTTTTGTTACTCCGAAACCATCTGTCCGATTTTGCCCAATAACGAACTTAGCCGAGATATTTGTCCCCCAAACCTACTCTGAAAATTTCAACTGTCTAGCTCATTCCGTTCGAGAGTTATCGTGCCTACGGCCGGCCGGCCGGCCGGACCGGCCGCACCGGCTGGACAGAATGAATTTCGACCACGGATTCTTGATCAATGAGTCGAACCAAATCGTTTAAGACCATTTTCATCGAAAAATTCGAAAATTACAGACATTTGGGCAAATTGATAAGCACTCAGTTCCGAGGAACTAGAGCGCAAAAAATCAAATGTTAGTTTCAGAGGAGGTTGGAAAACAGTTATTTAGATACATTCTAAAAGTAGAATTTTGTTGTATTCACGGTTGAAATTGTGGAAAACTTGTTACATTTACTTAAATTGTTGAGCATTATATGATACAACTGCAGTAGAATATCCCTTTTCAAAGTTAATTCCCGATAGGATACTTCCATCACAAAAAAGCTCGTTTTATACGGAAATATTTAAATAATTCATGACACTATATATATGCGCCTATTTGTGGTGATGAACATAGCTCCAACCTCTAAAAACTTCGATGGAGGAATATTGATTCTGAAATTGAAGAATTCCTATTTCTTCATGTTTCCCCTCTTTCCACCTTTCGCTGTATTCTTGTGTAGGAATCGTTGTGGTGGTGCGTGCATTTCGTATGGAGTAATTATAGTTCAAATCTGATTAGCCCGATAAAAAATTCGGTGAACTTATTCACGTCTCACTTTTATAACTTCATACTTTATTAGAGTCATTATATGCTGCTAATTAGACATGAAGTTATGTGGAATTCCGAGTACATTAATTTGTTGAAATGAACACGCTTGCTCATTTACAACTTTACCTTTCAGGAAATCCATACAGACCAGCAGTTTTCCTCAGTTATTTTTTAATACTAAAGGACCGCGATGCGGGAGTTTACCAGCATCGTAATGATAAATTAGACACAATGTTGCCTAACAAACAATAACGAAAAGATCAACTGTGGTTTTCGTTTTCGTGTTGTCTGTTAGGCAACAGTTCGATTGATTGCTTCTGACAAATATCTTGTGTTTCCTACGCAGAAGCAATTCATGAAATGATAAATTTTCTACTTAATTGATATTTTCCAGAGTTTGGGAGAGAAAACCCAGAAAGAAACCATTTAATAATGAATATACGTCCCACAGTATCCTTTAATGATGACTCAAATCAATTTTGCTCTTAAGGGATGTTCAAGAAATTCACCTCATTTTTGTAGAACTGAAGGATTTTTATAAACTACTAGCTGGCTCGGTATGAATGAAGTTTCATTATTATTTTCGATTAATTGCACATGATGTTGCTTTCTTACAAAACAGAGTTTTCCTGAAATATTGGCTATTTATAAGGTTTCAGTTTCATCTTGACAGACACACACAGTTATGATGAATTCTCTTAATTAATTTAATGCTTTCTGATAAACTATATTTTTTGTTTTGTTTTGTGGTGCGCAAATAAATAAAGATGACGGTTTTCCGACGCGCGAACACGCGACGTATAATTGTCCATGCGCCATGTCCACACACCAAACGAAAAATAATTGTTACATTATGAGAATCCATCCAAGGTACCTATTTGGTTAATGATTTGTTTGTGGCACAAATCACTTCAATTATGTACAATTGTGCCGTGATATAGGGAACACCCTGTATAGTAATGGTTTATTTTCAAAGATGTCTGCCTCGAAAGTATATTTTTTAACACAATTGAATGAAATTGTACGATTGGCATGAAAAACAAGTTGCAAGTTGCAATTGACGTTAAAAGAAAAGCACCCTGTGTGAAAATTTCGGACAAATACATTATGAGAATCCATCCAAGAAGGTGCCTATTTAGTTAATGCTTTGTTTGTGGCACAAATCACTTCAATTATGTACAATTGTGCCGTGATATAGAGAACACCCTGTATAGTAATGGTTTATTTTCCATGATGTCTGCCTCGAAAGTATATTTTTTAACACAATTGAATGAAATTGTACGATTGGCATGAAAAACAGCTAGTTGCAATTGACGTTAAAAGAAAAACACCCTGTATGACAATTTCGGACAAATACATTATAAGAATCCATCCAAGAAGGTGCCTATTTAGTTAATGCTTTGTTTGTGGCACAAATCACTTCAATCGCGTACAATTGTGCCGTGATAAAGAACACCCTGTATAGTAATGGTTTAATTTCAATGATGTATGCCTCCGAAGTATATTTTTTAACACAATTGAATGAAATTCCAGGAAAGTATAATTTTTAACACAATTGAATGAAATTGTACGATTGGCGCGAAAAACAGCAAGTTGTAATTGACCTTAAAAGAAAAACACCCTGTATGAAAATTTCGGTCAAATACGACGTAAAAAGAAAAACACCCTGTAGGAAAATTTCAAACAAATACATTATGAGAATCCATCCAAGGTACCTATTCAGTTAATGCTTTGTTTGTGGCACAAATCACTTCAATCGCGTACAATTGTGCTGTGAGAAAAAGAACACTCTGTATAGTAGTGGTTTAGTTTCAATGATATATGCCTCGAAAGTATATTTTTTAACACAATTGAATGAAATTGTACGACTATGGCGTGAAAAAGAGCAAGTTGCCATTGACGTTAAAAGAAAAACACCCTGTAGACATTTTTATATTTATTCACCTTTTAAACCTTCCCTAGACTTCTACAAATAATTCAAGACCAAAATTAGCCAAATCGGTCCTGCCGTTCTCGAGTTTTAGCGAGACTAACGAACATACTGACATATCACGAGTTTTCTCTAATTCATCAACGAACTGCATAATTTAAAATTGATTACGATGTATATTGAGTCTTTTTGACGTGCCCCAATGTATGACATTCCCGGTCTGGCGCAGAAATGGCGCCACGAATAGAGAATTAATATTTTCTTTGACGACTACTAACTTTCAAAAGGTAGCTGTCAGAATTTCAGGACGATCTGACGTTAATTTCAAAAGTTACAAAACTTGGTTTCAATGAAACAACTTTCACAGAAGAATTATATTTGTTGATAAAACATTGATTTAGATGGAAAAGACACTGTTGAATTGAAAACTTGGCTTGATAAGTGTTATTCGAACATTTGTCTATAAGACAGCTGGTTTCTAAGTGGGTACAACGTGTGATATTGTGATAATGCACCATATCACAACTGTTTGGCTACGATGGCAAAATTGCACGAATTGCTTCCGCAACCACCGTATATTCCAGATTTGGCCTCGATAGAAATATTGTATCGCTCTTGAAGGAGACTATGTTAATGAATTAAATCGATATTTAATTTATCAGATGATATGTTACACGACAAAACTTCCAAAATTAATATGTGGAAATTGGAATAATGAGATTGGTTCTTGTGAATACAAGTTCAGCAGCTTACCCCCGATATTTCAGCTTCTATTTGTTCCTTATTATGCCTGAAGATGCGGAAACTCATTTCAAAATGACTGTAGTGTGTTCCAGTTATTCTGCAAGATATACGAAATTAATTAGGGCTTCAGTTTTCCGATGATGAATCTGAAATATTCCAGAATCTATTTTCAACGACTATAATGATATAATGATTTCTGCGAATTCGACATCATAATGAGCGCTGCCTGGGGATATTCTACATTCACCAAGTCTCAAATTAACAAACATTAAGTATAGAAATTCTGAACTCCAATAAATTTACTTCTTCGAGAAATCTGCAGTAATTCGAGCTAAGAACCTGATGGGTCGCATCATTGTTACAAGGATTTATTTGCTACAAGGATTTATTTGGTGCTCATAGAAAGTGCCCTTATAATGAGCAATTATCTATACTAACTGACAAATAAACTGCAGCACTCAGAAGTAGCTGTTTAAATTTTAAATTTTTCTCGGTAAAACAGATAGTATAGCAAGGAGTTAATGATTAAAATTTGGAGCAAAAATCGTGAAGGTCTTTTCATGCAAACATTTGTTGTTACTTTCATATTGTAGTCGTGTTTTGCGATTTTTTTGAATTTTACAACAAACCATCTGTTCGACGTGATCCAAAATCCATGTTTAGTTGTTGTTAAAATGCCTAGAACACGTGTTCGCGGAAGCTATCGCCAGCTAAGTGAATTTAAAAGACGTTGAATTATTGGTCTACGGGAGGCGGGGTTGTAATTTCGACAAATCGGTAACCATACGAACAGAAATCCACCTACTGTTATGAGATGTTGTCCAGCGTGGTTTGATAATGCCCAAAATCGAAGAAGAGCAGGCACCGGACGACGAAGGGGAACAAATGAAGTACAAGATCGTCGTCCAAGGCTTATGGCTATTAGAGACCGATTTGCGACAATTCGATCTTTCGCTGATAAGTGTTTAGGAGAACAAGGCCATCCTGTAACTGTCCGAACGGTTTACCGCCAGATAAGCTCTTCTGGACTGCAGCATTGTGTTACTTCGGACGGTTGAGCATCGCCGGCAACGATTACAGTGGTACAGAGAACGTCAACATTGAAATGTGGACTGGCATCAGGTCGTATTTTCGGATGAATCTCGTTTCTCCTTGGGTGCATATGATAGCCGAAGAAAGGTTAGACGACGTCGGGGAGAAATACGTGAACCTCAGTTTGATATTGAGCGTCATGTACACCGGACAGTAGGCTTTATGGTATGGCGTGCTTTTGCACATGCAAGTAGGTCACCTTTAGTCTTTATTCAAGCGCTGCGTTACCTTCAAGAAATAGTGGAGTCATATGTTCCCCCTTATCTCAACCGGCTCGAAAATCCAATATTTAAGCAAGATAATGCTCGACCTCATGTTGCCAGAGTTAGTTTAAACTTGTTTGAAGCGACCCATGTGAATATTTCGCCATGGCCGCCCAGATGCCCCGATATTTCGCCCATAGAGCATATTTGGGACATCATGGGTAGCAGGCTTGGAAATTTACCCCAGCCCCCACGGACTTGGGCGGCTCTTTGGCGGCTCTGATACATGAACTACAGGTACAGGTAGCTTGGCATAGTATCCCTCACGAAGAAATAGACCATCTTATTGCATCAATGCCAAGACGTATTGGGGAGTGTATAGATAATCGCGGTGGACAAACACATATTAACAAATTTATTAAAAAAAAATTGTAAACCTTCGTTTTTTTCTTCAAATTTCAATCATTTAATTCTTGCTATACTATCTATGTTTAACCAAACAAAAATTAAAATCTAAACAGCTCCTTCTGGGTGTTGCAGTTTCTTTGTCAGCCATTATGTTATTAACTGTGAAATCCACGAATTACCGTATAGAACGCTAGGATAGTACGATATAACTGATTTCATACAGGGTTATTAAATGGTTTCTTTCTTGGTTTTCCCAAACTCTGAAAAATATCTATTGAATAAAAATTCAATGAAAAATTATATACGATTTACACCAATTTCTTTAACATTGTGACGCGTTTCGTCGACACAGCGACTTCGTCTTACTACATCGTACTAAATTCTTAACAAGTAATGATCTCCTTATACCTAGATGACATGGACACAGATACCTATTTAAAACTAATTACATGAGAGACTTATTTAAAACTAATTACATAATCTGATACTGCTAGTTCTTTGTACACATTTACGATAATTCATTCCTAACCCTTTTAATACTTTGATTATCTATTTGAATAGATTGAGTAACGGAGAAAAATTTTGATCTAATTGTTCATTAACTGATTACCCGTATGTTTTTCTCTATTCATTTCCACCATTTCCCAATAATTGATTTGCGCTTTGCGCACCTTTATTCAAATTGTATAGAATTTTGAAATCCAGGTTAAACATGTCCCTCTGCTCATAAATGATTCGAATAATTTGAATTAGTTTTGTTGTTTTTGTAGCTGTGATGAGGTTCCTTTATTCTTATGCCAAAATTTCTACCAGTTTTTCCTATATATGATTTATCACAACTCCCGCAATTTAATTAATAAATACCGGATTTATCTTCTTCATTCCTTTTTGATTTATTGTTCTTTATGAGTTTTGCGAGGTTATTGTTTGTCCGGAATGAGACAACCATCAGGTGAATATCTCATTCCGAGTGCCGATCTATTGGCCCAAATGTCTGTAATTTTTGGTCGAAAATGGTCTGT
This sequence comes from Halyzia sedecimguttata, assembly GCA_937662695.2. NCBI lineage: Eukaryota > Metazoa > Arthropoda > Insecta > Coleoptera > Coccinellidae > Halyzia > Halyzia sedecimguttata. The sequence goes on along the minus strand of OW569420.2, from coordinate 19,232,536 downwards.
AACGTTTAGTTCAGACGCACTGATGGAGAATCCGAGGTCAAATTTAATTCTGTCCGTCCGTGCGTCCACGCGATTACTCTCGAGCGAAATGAGTTGAAGAGTTGAAATTTGCAGGGTAGTTTCGGACACCAAATGCGCTGGTTAAGTTTGACTAAATACGCCAAAGTTTCGGAATTATAGCCATCTGGAATTTTGTCTCAAAAAAAATTACACACATTTGGGCAAAATGATAGCTTGCTGTTCCCTAGAACATGCTCGCAAAAAATGTTACATATTTCATAGATAAGTAACCCATTCATAGCTAGACCCAACAACGAATCCCTTTATCAATTACTTCCATACATAAAACGAAAGAATGAAGAATGTTGAACAAAATCGAGTAAAATAACGTTAATTTGCAGCCTCGGCTGAGTTCAGTAGCTGACTATGAATTTGAATAAGCGCACCGCCAAAGCACACTGACCTCACGTCAGTGCTTTTCCAATTTTTTTCCTATTCATCTGAGTACACAATTATTAGTTAATCATAAAAGGATACTGTGGGAGGTATACTCATTATTAAAAGGTTTTTTCCGGGTTTTCTCTCCCAAACTCTGAAAAACATCTATAAAACAAAAATTAATTATTCTGCGATTTGCTTCTGCGTAAGAAACACAAGATATTTGTCAGAAGCAATCAATTGAACAATGTTGCCTAACAAACAACAACGAAACAACTTCACCGAAGAAACAACTATATCGTAACGTTTCGGAGTCTATATCAGACTCCTTCGTAAGACGCTTGACGAAAATCTTTAGAATTATTTTGTTGATAGTTATTCTTAAATTCGAGAATTGTCACATTGACAGTATTTGAAAATCATGGCTAACAAAGTTTTACTTTGCATAGAAATTTCCAAGTTCCAACTCCTTTTTCAATAAATTCAGCCAAATATGGTTAATACCAATTGAGCAATTGGCAAAATTGCATTCCCTGTTCAATAAAATACAAGTTGACTCCTTAAGTTTCCTTTTAATATAATCAGGTTCTCTCATTAGAATCTTTGTATTACTCCAATCCACCATGTGATCTCCTTGGATTGTACATACGTCTTCAAAACACAAAATGATCTTAGGTCTTTATTAACGAAGACAAAACCCATTTATGAAAGACAAAAATCAAAAAACTGTGGATAAAATTTCCTTGTATTTGTGGTAGATCATACACAGGGGAAACATCAAGACCACTAGGAGTTAGAAAGTCATAGCATAAGCATAACTTGAGAAATAGAGACGAACATAAATCAAAAATAGCAGAACATGTATGTACAATCCAAGGAGATCACATGATGGATTGGAGTAATACAAAGATTCTAATGACATAATCTGATTGCGTTAAAAGGAAACTGAAGGAGTCAACTTGTATTTTGTTGAAAAGAGAATGTAATTTTGCACCGTTTTGAACCGTTTTCAAGGCACAAAATGATCTTAGGTCTTTATTAACGAAGACAAAACCCATTTATGAAAGACAAAAATCAAAAAACTGTGTATATAATATTCCTTTTATTTGTGGTGAATCGTATACAGGAGAAACATCGAGACCACTAAAAGTAAGAAAGTCGGAGCATAAGAACAACTTGAGAAATAGGAACATACAAAAATCAAAAACAGCAGAACATGTAGGTACAATCCAAGGAGATCACATGATGGATTGGAGTAATACAAAGATTCTAATGACAGAACCTGATTAAATTAAAAGGAAACTTGTATTTTATTGAACAGGGAATGCAATTCTGCAAATTGTTCAATTGGTATTGACTATATTTGGCTGAATTCATTGGAAAAGGAGTTGGAACTTGGAAATTTCTATGCAAACTAAAACTTTGTTAGCTATGATTTTCAAATACTGCCAATGTGACAATTCTCGAATTTTAGAATAACTATCAACAAAATAATTGTAAAGATTTTCGTTAAGCTTCTGACGAATCTGATATAGACTCCGAAACGTTACGATATAGTTGTTTCTTCGTTGATGTTGTTTCGTTGTTGTTTGTTAGGCAACATTGTTCAATTGATTGCTTCTGACAAATATCTTGTGTTTCTTACGCCGAAGCAAATCGCAGAATAATTAATTTTTTTTATAGATGTTTCTCAGAGTTTGGGAGAGAAAACCCAAAAGTAAACCTTTTAATTACACAATTATTATCTGAATATTTCACTTGAATTCTTTATCGCTTCAAGTTTATCGAATGTTAGGTATCACAAAGAAATGAAATTCAATCAATGGTATAGCTCTTGATGCCACGTCCATGCTCTTATAAATTTTCGAACGACTCATTGATAATTTTATCCATTGTACACCTTTGAGATTTGTGTGATAGGGTGAGATCGAAAGTTCTGAGTCTCCATCATCCCCCGAATAGTCGACCTTTTGTAACCCCAACATCTAATTCTGTCGGAGAGCAATGAGGTGAAATACTGAATTCCGATTGAAAATTGAAGGCTTAATGTCCGCATTATTACCTCCGACAAACTGGCTTTGTTTTCCTATTTCGTGCCAAAGTGGGTCGAATTATTCGAGGAAATTTGGAAGGGTAGAAGCCGTATTTCCCCTTAATGGAACAATATTAAATATGAAGAATTACGAGCTGAGCCAGGCTTTCCAGTTCTATTCAAAACAATAATCCAAAAGTGACAAATTCAACAGAGGCTTATAGATGAAATAATTGACTCGGTTGTCTTGGCTGCTGTATTATTTTGGAATGGGACCGGCTGAAGAGTTGTAATAATGAGGAGGAATTGATCGATCGGAAACTGTGGAGCACAACATTCTCTGCGCGCCTTTCCCTTACCCCTGATGTACTCAACTTCAGGTCCTGACTTTCAATGAGTTGAGCCATCTATTTCAAATTCCTTTTATTATTTCACTGCATGCTGGAGCGCCGTTACAAACCGAAAATGTAACCTCATTTGGAGCGATACTCCGAGCTAGGTACCTCACTAATGGCAGCCCTTCGGCTATCACTTGAGACGAACACTGCAAAATTTCACACTGGATTATTTTAGCAGGAGGTCGAACTAATGAAAATCCAAAACTCAGGATCTCAGAGTTTTTTTGATTTGCTGTGGACACTTAATAAATGACGGATCTGGATTAGTTTCCTATACAGGGTCTTTATACATGATTGTAAAGGGTTTTCCAATAAGAGGTGTTATTTTGAATAGCCCGCTATTTCGGTAAATGTCACTTTTGAAGCTGTCATTTTTTGACATTTGACAAGCAGAAACTACGCCATTAATAAAAATGGAACGATACACGCTTCAAAAACGCATTGAAATCATTATAAATCACTATAAAAATGGGTTCAAGGCCTGTGGACAGGAGCTTTCTGGCGCTCTAGTTCAAACAGACAAATTATATCTCCGAAAGTATTGGTTTCTCAGAGTTGGGAATTATATCAATGTATTCTTATGATAGAACTGCATCATAATGGAAATTGAATTCAAATAATAGTTTATTTATCAAGATTAAATGAGCAATCTGAGAATGAGAACTACACCATGGAAGAAATCAAATTAAAATAGCTAAACTGAGTTTGATTCTCTCTTATAGAACAGGATGAAATGTACGAGTATGAACACAGGTCATATAATAAAGCTCAGATAGAATAATTATAGCATTCTGTGAAAACATAGAAGTACGATTCATTATTGAAATTTTGAAAAATCATATCTCCGAAAGTATTAGCTTTTTGGAGTTGAAAATGATATCGGTGGATTTTAATGGTAAAACTGCATTTTAAATAAAATTGAATTTGAAATTTGTTGCTTAAAAAAAATTTTTTTTTTCGTTACTCCGAAACCATCTGGCCTATTTTGCCCAATAACGAACTCAAACGAGATATTCATCTCCCTAACCTACTCTGAAAATGTCAACTGCCTAGCTCATTCCGTTCGAGAGTTATTGTAGAATTTTTTTTTTAAATATTGAAATTTTTTTTTTAAATTTTGAAATTTTTTTTTCACACTTTGCGGTAACCTGGTCAATACATAACTTCACATGCGTATAAAGGTCATGATTCTACAATTTGATGCTAAATTTCACATAGATCGAATGATCGGTTTCGGAAATATTCATAAAAAATGTGTTTTACTAAAATCGGCCAAAACTCCAAAACCGCTTGAGGGATTTTGCCCATTAAGGAACTTGTCCGAGATATTCACGCTCCAAACCCACCTTGCAAATTTCAATCCTCTAACTCCTTTCGTTCGAGAGTTATCGTGCCTACGGCTGGCCGGCCGGACCGGCCGGACAGAATCGATTTCGACCTCGGATTCTTGATCAGTGAGTCGAACCAAATCGTTTGAGACCATTTTCACCCAAAAATTCGAAAATTACAAACATTTGAGCAAATTGATAAGCACTCAGTTCCGAGGAACTAGAGCGCCAAAAATGGTGAAAATTTGGCAGAGACGGTTCGTAAAACTCGAACATTTTTGGGTCGTCGTGAAGCACCTTGTCGGACCGCAATAAAGAAATTGGTGGAAAAATTCGAGCTCCAAATTATTTGAATCTGCAATGACTTATGATTTAGAATAGAACACATGTATTGTGATCTCCTATCACCGCAATGGTATAGATTAAGCAATGGTGTATGGATTTACTCTGTAGAGGCCAGTAAAAATGATTATCTGGCGGAATATTCTAATGTTCAGATTCTAGAATCTTCTCTGAAAGCCCACATCAGAGGTGTTATAAACAGATTCATGCAGACTGGAATCTTTAACAAGGGAAAATCGACAGGAAGACCTAAAGTTTCTCAAGAATTTGTTCAAGAACTGAGAACACGTGTTGAACAAAATTCTCAAATGTCCCTGAATAAATTATCTCTACAGTCTGGTGTCCCCCCTGAATGATTGCCACAAAGTATAAAAAAAAACTGAATTTGTACCCTTACAAAATAACGATGGTACAGCAACTCCTACCAATTGATATTCCACGTCGCCCGGAGTACTGCTATTGGTTTCTAAATAATCTTAACGTCGACAGATTATTGACTTGACTTTTTTTAGTGATAAGGCTTGGTTTCACTTGTCGGGTTATATGAATTCTCAAAACTACAGATTTTGGACATCGGAAAATCCCCACAGTTTTATTGAGACACCATTACATTCGCAAAAAATTGGTCTCAGGTAAGCAGTTTCTCGTCGTAGAATATATGGCCCTGTTTTGTTTCATGATACCATTAATGGTGAAAGGTACAAAAGAATAATGCTAGAGCCTTCCATAAACCAACTAGATGACGAAGAAATACAGTTGGGACATTTTCAACAACATGGGGCAACTGCGCACACTAGTTCTTCGTGCTGCCCTTACAGCGTCTCTTAACAAAAGAGATGAGCTGCAAGCAGCCTTCATAGTTGATGGGACCTGATGACTCGAAGTGATCCGAGCAACACCGCTTTCTGCATTTTGTGAGCTAAATCCTCGGCCAGAGATTTGAAGGCCGGAATAATCTTCAATTCGGTCACGTAGTTCGCTCTTATTCCGCCTAGGCATCCCATGATTATTATGACCATCCTAACCTTATGCCTTGGATACAGGATCCCAAGTTCAAACTTTGAATCCTTGTATTTCTCCCTCCTCTGTTCTTCTTTCACCACCGAATTATTTTCTGCGGGGGAGGAAAATTCGACGACAAACAATTCCTTGAGTTCTTTGTCCAGCAGAAGTATATCTGGCTTTATGGCGTGGATCTGCCGAGTTGTTGGAATTGCATAGTTCCAGTAGATGCGAGCTCTGCTATTTTCAACAACTGCTCCAATCTCCAGAGGCACATATGGTAGCACTGGTTCCTTGTCTATACCATAAACCTCTCTCAGATGGAAGTAGAGAATTCGGAGTGCCGCATTGTGTCTTTCCACATATCCTGATGGAGCATGAACTCTGCAAGCAGATAGAATGTGCATAATAGTTTCTTGCTGGCTGTGGCATGCACTGCACGTTGTGGGGGTGTCCACTTTCATGATGTTATTTTTATACCATCTAGTATTATAAACCCCATCTTGACAAGCTATAACAAATCCCTCCATTTCCGACTGGAGTCCAGCGGACTTCAAAAAGGCGAAGGATAATTCTTCCGACAGGCCCTGATCTTCTAAACTCCTGAAGTATATGGAGTGGAGGTGTTTACTCATGTGATCTTCGAGTAATTTCTTCAGTTGTGCCTGCCTTATCTCTCTGCCAACTCTTCTTTGGTCTGTTGGCGAGATAGGTGTTCCTGCTAGCTCATGATCGATGGATATGCCAGTTATACAGAGCTTCTCCAAAGCTCTCTGACGAACCCTAAATAGGAAAGCTCCTGGATTCCTGATTTCATGCTGAGCCACAATTTTTTTATTATTATTATTATCAGCAATATCATAAACAACTTGGGCTCTTCCATCTTCAAAGGATCGCCCCCTCTGCAGAATTGAAATCAACCAAGTATGCAGGAATACGATGCTAAATGTCCTCCTAATTTTCACATGCGATAGCGATACCACGCAGTTGATTTGCATGAATATGTAGCGAACAAATTTGTCTAGTTCGAGAAGGAAACAGCCGAATCGATGCACGTCTATTGATTGATACTGTGGCATTATCACAGCTGAACTGTGTGCGGTCTTTTTAATTCTATTGCGTTTTTCATCCGCTAGGTTAACCATTGGAATTTGATGCATTCCAAAGCGGATGATGTTCCAGGAATGCTTCGTACTGGCAATTACTACACTGAACAATATTTTTGATTTCACTGAATTTTATATTTGCAACTGCGGTACGTGACATGAAATTTCATTATCATTGAAACATGAAGATGAAGCGGATGATGTTCCAGGAACTCTGCGTACTGGCAGTTACTACTCGAATAATATTCTTAAATTCACTGAATTCTATATTTGCATCTGTGGTAAGTGACATGAACTTTCATTATCATTGAAACATGAAGATTGATATCCAGGTGATCCTACCAAACTGCGCTATAAACAGGTAGAAGAATGGTTCAAGCCCGGTGGACAGGAGCTTTCTGGTGCTCTTGTTCAAATAGACAAATTATATCTCCATAAAGTATTGGTTTCTCAGAGTTGGGAATTATATCAATGTATTCTTATGATAGAACTGTATCATAAAGGAAATTCAATTCAAATAATAGTTTATTTATCAAGATTAAATGAGCAATGTGAGAATGAGAACTGCACCAAGGAAGAAATCAAATTAAAATAGCTGAAATAAATTTGACTCTCTCTTATAGAACAGGATGACATGTACGAGTATGAGCACAGACCATATAATAAAGCTAAGATGGAATAATTATAGCATTCTGTGAAAACATAGAAGTACGATTCATTATTGAAATCTCGAAAAATCATATCTCCGAAAGTATTAGCTTGTTGGAGTTGAAAATGATATCAATGGATTTTTATGATGAAACTGCATCTTAAATAAAATTGAATTTGAAATTTCATACTTAAAAAAAAATTTTTTTTCGTTACGAACCCGAGATATTCATTTCCCTAACCTATTCTGAAAATTTCATCTGCCTAGCTCATTCCGTTCGAGAGTTATTGTAATTTTTTTTTTAATTTTCAATTTTTTTTTACACTTTGCGGTAACCTGGTCAATTCAAAACTTCACATGCGTATGAAGGTCATGATTCTACAACTTGATGCTAAATTTCAGATAGATCGAGTGATCGGTTTCGTAAATATTCATAAAGAATGTTTTTACTAAAATCAGCCATGACTCCGAAACCGCTTGATGGATTTCGCCCATTAACGAACTCGTCTGACATATTTACGCTCCAAACCCACCTTGCAAATTTCAATCCTCTAACTTCTTTCGTTCGAGATTTATCGTGTCTACGGCCGGCCGGACCGGCCGGACAGAATCGATTTCGACCACGGATTCTTGATCAGTGAGTCGAACCAAATCGTTTGAGACCATTTTCAGCCAATAATTCGAAAATTACAGACATTTGGGCAAATTGATAAGCACTCTGTTCCGAGGAACTAGAGCGCCAAAAATGTAGCTTTAACTTTTGAATTCTTCAGCTTTTAATTTTTCGGAAAACCGGGACAGCTAACTAAATTTTCATCGCTTGAGGATGAATAGCAATTGCTTTTACCATAGACCTAATGTAATATTACATTAGCTGTATGGTTGATGTAGGAAGCAACATATTTTCGTTTCTATTCATCTCAGCCTATACTTCCAAATGTGCTCGCCAAAAGTAGAGGTCCGAAGAGTTTCGAAGGAGAATTCACTATACACTACTTAATTCAAACAATATATTCAATCACAGAATAGATATCAATGTATTGCACTAATTGAGGAGTAACTTTTCAAAACGCATTATGTCCAATTTGGGTGAAATTGAGTTTGAAGCGGAATCAGAAATGATTTATATAGCTCTATAGCCCTATGTATACAAAATCTACCAAATGGCATTATGTCCCTGTGTAATTCAAATCCAAAGTACGTAAGCCGCATCGCCATGAATTATGTTTACGTTTGTATTTTTAAAACAAATTAAATATAACTAAAAAATTTTTTATCGATTTGCTCATGTTAATTAGGTTACAGGCCAACACTTACTTTGCAGACAGTTCTCTCTTAATTTATAATAAATCGCAAAAAACAGCATTATGTTCAATTTCTACCACAACAAAACGCATTATATACAATGGGATGAATCCAAACGCATTAAGTCGAAACGTTTTTTACATTTTCTGTGTATATCTGATCAATATTGATTTAAATGAGATTAGTTATTAGCTTTAGATTTGAATTTCTTTCAAACAAACTCGACGTACTCAAATTATAAGCCAGGGTGGAAGAAAAAATCGTTTTTTGTTGATTCCCAATAAATGGTTTTTGGACTAAATGCGTTTTGAAAAGTTGCTCCTCAATTCACTAAATACATGGTGGTCAATTTGAAAACTTGCCAGGCCAATTTTGTCACGACAGGGTTGTTTTGAGAGAAAATGCCGAAATAGGTCAATTTTCATCCGGAGGGAGACATATTGCGAGCACAATTGTAAGCCAAAATCTTCTCAAGCCTTAGGAGGGGTTGTAACCAATAAATTCTTAATAGTGAATAGAGTGTGAGCTATACCTCAATTGAAAGACAACTTGTCCCTCTACATGAATACTACAGTTTGCAAATTTGTATTGAATCCTTGATGTAGTTAAAGGGTGTATACTTATCAAAAGAAATGCTCGAAATAATTTCCATTAGGTACTAGCCAAACAATAATACAGTCTGTTCTCAAATGTTTGTATGTCCCCCTCCGAATAGAAATTGACCTGTTCCGGCATTTTCTCTCAAAACATCCCTGCCGTGACATAATTGGGCTGGCAAGTTTTCAAATTGACACCTGCTATATTAATGGTTATTTTATGATAAATGGCTCATCTTAACTTCATATAGATTGAAGAAATTCCATCGAATCCTGGAGGTGGGGATCCTCTTTTAATTGAATTCTGGAAACATCTGTCAGTTTGGGTATTTGTTGAAAGCAAAAGTGCTTTTTTCTTTTTTAATAAATATTAAGCGAGCCGGTCGAGAAGGCGGAAAAAATATCTGCATTACTTTTAATTAAAATGTTTCGTTCAATTTTCAACACTTGCTGGAATTGTCTCCAACATTTCAATTCGTTAGGAGTGGAACAATTTGAATCAAATCAAAGCAAGATGATTATGAGTATTTTTCTGATTTATAATTTTTACGAATTATTGCTTTGCTGATGAATCCAATCTGAACCTGAGGATGATTTTTCCTTCAGGAAATAGGGAAAAAAATTGAAACTCATTGATGATGGAAGAAATATCTTCACTCACCAAAGAAGTGGTGACAATTTTATGAGGATTGACAAGGCTGAAAATGTGTTCCCTTTTCTCCACAGTATTCTGTCCTTCAGCTATTGTAATATTATCAAGAGGTAAGCAAATTCTGTTTGTTTGTAATAAAGAATATCGAAACTAACTGAACTGATTCAAAAAATGATTTCGTTGATAGAGAACTGCATCATTACTGAGTATCATTGTCCCTAAATGTTGAATTTCATCTCTATTGGATCTGTGGTACTGGAAATATTGGTTAATTAAAATTTCGAATTAATATGCTGGATGCTATAAGAATTTATCGTTGTGGGAAACTCCTACCTGGTAACTGTGTATTATATGTGAGGTTACTGGACCAACTGTACTCAAACCTCTTGGCAAAGCTATATAATCTGGACAAAAGATTCTTTGTTGGGTATACACACGGTGTCAAGAAGCACTGCGATTGGGATTTATGGACCAAAACTGTGCCTCGCCATACCTCTAGGGACGAAACTACATGTATTCAAACCCATGAAACACAGCGCGAAGAAACAAGTCAACAAAAACAAAAAAATCGAACCAAGTTCAGTACCCTGTGGGATGCCGATATCAACCCGCAATAGCTGACTCAACACTTTTTCCATCTTGACACACTGAATGCGACCGCCGAAATAACTGCAGACTAATTCCCCTAACAGCAACATTTTTTTTCCATCTTGACACACTGAATGCGACCGCCGAAATAACTGCAGACTAATTCCCCTAACAGCAACATTTATTTATCTATCGAGAAGAAAAAATCGAGGAAGAAGATCAATCCCCCTTTTAGACATTTTTCAAAGATCTTAACGAATATATTAATCACATAAATTGGACGAAAATTCGTCAGTTCAGATCTATTGGAATGGAATCAATTCTCGCTCCTATTTTTACCTGGCTATATTCAGGGAGAATGTTTGTCGTTCGTGAGAAGTTTTCAATTCCTACAATTTCTTCAGGCAGCTTGTTAGAATGTGCAAGTAAAACATAAACAGAAAAATTAAAAACGAAAACACTTGAAGGTCACAAACCCCGAAGGTGCAGAGAGCAATTGTTCAGGCCAAGGGGCATGAACGGGTTGTCAAAAGGACTTAATGAGTGTATGAATGCCGAGTGAGGTTATAAAGCAAATAAATTCAGAACAAGTTTGAATACGCGGTAATTAACATTTATACGCTCAACAAGAGCGTTATGGTTTCAAATAACTCCAGTATATTCGGAAATTTCATCGAAAAGGATTTCCACCCGTTTCACAGCATCGAAAGTCGCGAATGTTGTCGATTCAATTGCTGAAAAAATCTGAGGATTCAAGCTCTCTCTTCCAGGACGATTCACAAGATAAACTGGGAATAAGTGTAAATATAACCAAAACATTTTCTGCTTACTACGACTTATTTCTTTCTGATCTTGATAAGATATGGGATGTATACGGTATTTAGTATATCGACTACCTTGAAAAGGGGCAAAAGCGATCGGTATATGGACCAAGTGGATTCTTTGAACGAGGAAATTCCGAAGAAACAACCGCATATTGAAAGAAAATAAATAATAGTTTAAAAAAATTGGTGCAAGCACTGACGTGAAGTCAGGAGCTTCTGCGCGTATGTTCTCTTGTCCATTCTCCTTTATTGGACAATCTTAATCGAATTTACCATGGTGAATTCTATTGTCTGTTCTCCTGTATTGGACACTCTCAATCGAATTTGCCATGGTAAATTCGATTAAGAGTATCCAATACAGGAGAACGCGCAAAAGCTTCTGACTTCACGTCAGTGCTTGAAACAATTTTTTGTTTCGATGATTCTTTAAAAATTTTCTAGTGCTTCGATCCTCACGAAATTTTGAAAGAATTTTTGCGTTGGCATTCTACAACTGATAACCATATTTGAATTGGATCGGTTTTGTATTTTTTGAGTTATTGAGAAAATAACAACCTAATTTCAGATTGATATAACCTCAAAACCATTTGGTCGATTATGCTAGTGTACGAACTTAAATATCGTATTCAGATGCGTAATCTACCCTGTAAACTGCAAGTCGCTATTTCTTTCCGTTCTCAAGGAATCATGAGGTACATAATATTTTTTTGTAATTTTCTAAAAATTTTCTAGTGGTACGGTCCCCACAAAATTTTACACACGTCTTCATGTCGATATTCTACAACTAGTTATCAAGCTTCAATTCGATCGAGTTTATATTTTTTGAGTTATCGAGGGAATAATATTCCAGATGGGTATAACTCCGAAACCGTTGGGCTGATTATGGCCAACAGTGAAGTCCCTATCTCCTTTCGTTCGAGAGTTGTCGAGGCAACGCTCACCCATCCAGCTACTGAACACACACAAGGCTGCTCGGATCTCCAATATAGATCCGATCATGTTCAAACTTGAAACTTGGTAGTAGAGTTAGGTTCTGAAAGCTCTCGCAAAGTTTCAGTGATATCGGACGAATAGTTTCTGAATTTTTTTCAATAATTTTCTATGATTTTTTTAAAATTTTCTAGTTATACGATCCTCTCAAAAAGCTGCAAGAATTTTCGCGTTGCCATTCTACAACTAATAACCATGTTCTAATTGGTTCGGCTTTGTATTTTTCAAGTTATTGAGGAAATAACAACCAAATTTCAGATGGGTATAACTCCAAAACCGTTTTGCCGATTATGCCTATAAACGAGCTCGAATGGCGCAATAAGATTCTCAACCTTACCTGAAAATTTCAAGTCGCTATCTCTTTCCGTTTTTAGGTTATCGTGACGTAAATAATATTTTTTAATAATTTTTTGAAAATTTTCTAACGATACGATGTTCACAAAATTTCGCAAACGTTCTTAGGTTTATATTCTACAACTACTCACCAAGTTTCAATTCGATCGAATTAGTATTGGTTGTAGGCAAAATTATTACTCGGAAACCGTTGGGCCGATTATGCCTATTAACAAACTCGTCCGTCCTATTGGGATGCGCCACCTACTCTGAAAATTTCAAGTCGCTATCTCTTTTCGTTCTCAAGTTATCGTGGCCGGACAGAATCAAATTTGACCTCGAATTATTGATCAGGAAGTCAAACTCAATCGTTTGAGACCATTCTGCATATATCTCAAAAAGCACCCCACGCTTTTTTACAATAAAATACATTTTTTTGTTAATTCTTTTTTTAAATTCATTTTCTGTTTTTTAGGTTGATTATCTACAAAAGCCTGATTTTTAGTTTTTTAAACTATTATTTCCCTTCTATTTTTTAGTTCACTACAAAAGCGTGTTTTTTGTTGTTTTTATCCAATATCATTTTTTTTTGTGTTGTAGCTTCATTTCCTATTGTTGTTCCCATGAATAATGGACATTTGAACATTCAACCCTCCCAGAGATCCGATCGAAAGGTGAGGCTCTTATAAAACAAGGTGAGCCCATTCATCCCTCGGCTTGTTTCTCACCTATATATTAAATTGGGTGAATGTTCGGTTTTTTTAAGTGAATCTTGAGTGCTCTGCAAGAGACATATATGGCTTTTACATACTGTCGAGTAATTTGTTAGTGGTGCTGATACTAGTGGTGGCGCTTGAATGCTATCAATTTCCTTTAGACCAGGCCTGGGGAAGTTTGGGAAGCCCTGATTTAGACGATAATGCCAATACTCCACTTTTTAGTGTTACTTATAGCGAAATAGTTGGCTATGCCAAAAAAGACCAAAAAAGATTCAGGATTCAGTGCTACAAAAGCGTGTTAAATATCGCTAATCCTGAAGATCCTGGTAAGGATAATGGGACAAACTATTCAAATTATTGCAATATCCTCGGTCCTTGATGAGTGTACAACGTTACAAATTAATGCGTCGTTTTGAAGGGGGTTAAAATCACGTCCAAAGATGCCGTTACCTACATACAAACATACATACATACATACAAAGCTAATAAAGTGCGTCTATAACTACCAGAGCAAAATTGCACGACTTAAACTTCGAATTGCTTCCCAATCTCCCATATATTCCAGATTTGTCCCCCACCGACTTTCAGAAGTTCTCAGGCGAAGGAGGACAGTGAGATACAAGAATGAATAAAACTCAGACATTTTGATTTTTAGTGGGGACTATTATTATGTATTTGCTGTTAATTGCTATAGTTAGACATATTGATAGATAGCTCTTCGAATGGTCGAATAAATTGGACTTCATCTGCATCTGCATCGATTCTTGTTAACCGCTGTAATGCCGAGAACAATGTAAACCGACGATTTCTTGTTGTTCGCCTCTTTTGAAGCCTGAAACTTATCTCATCTTCATCAGTTACAGAACAGCAGAAAGCTGAATTAATTTTCTACCTAACTTGGATTTTAGAAAATTCATCTGATGCGTTTGTTTAACGGCTAATTGAATTTTATTAGAATTCTTGACTTGACTCCTTCATTGAGTGTTTCAAACTTAAGAGGCTTAAACGGAATTTATGAGTTTGGAAAATATGCTGTTTTGTTCCAATTGAAATTCATCTATCAGGCAAAGTTCTTGAAGTGAATATTTCAAGAACTACATATCTAGTCAAGTTGAAAATTGGTAATCAGGTGATCGTATAACTAGCATTATTCTCGAGGCATTTATAAATTCATTTTCGTTTGTTGTCAAATAAATTTTTTAACATCTGTGGGCCAATATTTTGGCATCACATTGTTATTGAGGATTCGAGGTCCTCAATATTATCGTATTGTCTTTTGAAAACCTCATCTTTCATATATGCAAAGATGGAAAAGTCCAGGGGAGTCAAGTCTGGAGAGCGTGTTGGGAAGCGGTTGTCAAAGAACTCCTGCAAATAGCTAAGATTTGCAGAAGTAGTGTGGGCAGTTGCCCCATCTTGCTGAAAATATCTCAACTGTATTTCTGACCTGACAAGTAAAACAGAGCCTCATCACTAAAAAAAAGTCAAGTCCAATAATCTTGCGAAGTTAAGATTATTTAGGAACCAATAGCAGTACTCTAGGGGGCGTGGAATGTATATATTGGTGGGAGTTGCTGTACCATCGTTATTTTGTAATGGTACAAATTCAGTTTTTCTTCAATACTTTGTGGCAAGTACTCAAGGCGGCACCAGACTGTAAAGATTCAGGGTCATTTGAGGATTTTGTTCAACTCGTGTTCTCAGTTCTTCAGGAACTTCTTGAGAAGCTTGAGGTCTTCCTGTCGATTTTTCCTTGATAACGTTTCCAGTCTCCATGAATCTGTTTATAACACCTTTGATGTGGGCTTTCAGAAAAGATTCTAGAATCTGAACATCAGGATATGCCGCCAGATATTAATTTTTACAGGCCTCTACAGAGTAAATCCATTCACCATTGATTAATCTACCATTGCGGTAATAGTACATCACAATAAATATGTTTTCTTCTAAATCATAAGTCATTGCAGATTCAAATATTTTGGAAACTGAATTATAAAAAGATTCTTAACAATTGACAATATTTCAATATTGGCTGTCAGTTTAGAAATTCTATGATATAAACAGAACACAAGAAGTGAGAAGTGGACAATAAAACTACAAAGCCAAACGCGATGTTACAATCACTTATAAAGATCCTGTATCTTGTCAATTGAAAAGGGACATCCTCCGCATCAAATACTTTTACATAGTCATTTCCGTTTGACGAGACGTTTCAAACTTCAGGGTTGATGAAAAAAAGAAGCCAACAAGAGAAGTGAAAGTGCGATGTCTTTCTGAAGAGGTTTCGTTACTTTGAACTTCCTGAATTATAGTGTGACCTACCATAAAATTGGCAAATTGATTCCCAGAATCGTTGAAAAACAATCTTCACGGATTTTTTGCATCGACTTCTCCTATAGTTTCCCGAATAATTTACGCAGTCCAACTTTATTCAATTCCATTTCGGCAGCTCCGCGCCCAGAAAAAGTAATTTTAACTCTTGCGAATTTTTTCATTTATATTCAGGATTGGAGACTTTTCCATGCTTCTAATGAAATGATATCAAAGTTTGGCGCTCCAATTTCATGGGCCAATTCATTAGGGAGTCGATACTACACAAGTCGTTCATCAGTAGTCTATGCAGGTTAATTATTTTAACGGTTGACAGAAAACAGGAAAGGCGATTTCTTCATTGTCTGGGTGGACCTTGGGGATGAAATATCAGAAATTCAATTGATTTGATTAATTGAGGGTTATATTTCCTCCCCGTTGATCTGCAAAATGAGACGTATATCAATATCAGATCCCTTTCGATTGCCAAACTATATCTCGTATTTGTGTCTAGATGTATTTATTCCATCCGGAAATGGCGCAATCTTTTTCTATACAGGGTGGTCCACATTTTTGTAGAATAACTCTAACAGTCGATTAGATGTTCAATTTCGGGACGAAAATAACCTATTATTTATTTATTTATTTATTTACGCCTTTATTCAAGAAAATAAAACATACATATATTACAAAAATGGGGAAAGCCCTGAAGCAGGAGCTCTGGCGCTCTTGTTCAATCCATATCTCCCAAAGTATTGGTTTCTCAGAGTTGGGAATGACATCAATGGATTCTTATGATAGTACTGCACCATAAAAGAAATTCAAATTATAGTTTATTTACAAAGATTAAATGAGAAATCTGCAACGATTTAACCTCGTGAAATGGGTTGTTGCAACCTACACTCGGTGCATAGTTTTCACACCTCGAAATAACTAAGGAAAGTATCATCGAAATGTCTAGAGCAAGGCTGGAGACAATCATGGCAGATTGTCCATTTATCCTTGATATTTGAATAGTTATAGGCTGACGAACAAATTATTTTAATAGTTCGAAATATATTAATATCTGTCTGTCTGTCTGTCCAAACAGACGAATTATATCTCCGAAGGTATTGGTTTCTCAGAGTTGGGAATTATATCAATAGATTCCTATGATAGAACTGCATCATGAATGAAATTAAATTTAAATAAAGTGTCGTTTAAAAAAAATGCGTCAAAAATTATCTTAAAAAAATAGCAATCTACAATGCTTCAATGCTTTAATGCTTCAAATATTTTCATTAAATTCATTTATCTAGATTAAAGGAACAATCTTCAATGATTCAACCTCGTGGAATGGGTTGTTGCATCTTACACTCGGTGCATAGTTTTCACAACTCGAAATACCTAAGGAAAGTATCATTGAAATGTCTAGAGCAAGGCTGGAGACAATCATAGCAGATTGTCCATTTATTCCTGATATTTGAGTAGGTAGTGGATTACGAACGAATTATTTTAATAGTTCAAAATATATTAATGAAATACTATCCTCTTTTCATAATTTAAAATTCAATAGTTCATACCATTAACACATTCTTTTCTGTGTAGGAACCTTAACTCAAGAAAAAATGTTCGATACACAAATGTAGATCCATATTTTAGTATTTTTTTGCTAGCAACATTATGAAAATACTGTATATAGGAACATGTCTCACTACTTAAGGAAGTAAAAGGTAATATTAACCACGGTGGTCAACGAACACTAATTTCTTTTATTGATTCCATTATCATCATTTAAATGATCCAATTCTGAATCTTCTGAAACATCATCCCCAATATTTGCACATAAATTATTCAATATGCAACAATTCAATATTATTTTTGGCATCAAAACAGTCTTGTATATATTCACAAATTCAAGATTTGGAACCTTGCTTTCCAATACAAAATATTTTCAAAGTACGAATTATATAAACAAATAAGATGTTGTTGAACAGTTGAAGTTTTCTGTCCAGCTTTGGAGTCCAAATGTACCGGTTAAGTTCGTTAATGGATAAAATCCTGCAAGTGGTTTCGGAGAAATAGTCATCTGAAATTTTGTTTTTCCAATAACTCGAAAAATACTGATTTTATTAGAACTCGTTACTAGGTGGAAAATAACGACACGAAGAATTATGTGAAATTTCCTGAGGTTCGCATGACTAGAAAACTTGAAAAAATGATTGAAAAAATTCAGAAACTATTCGTCAGATAATACTGAAATTCTGCCAGAACCTTGGAACCCTATTTTACTGCCAAGTTCTAGATTTGAACAGACATTGAGGCAAAGTGATGAATTAATAAAGTCCAATTCTCTTATTATTTGATATTTATATTCCTTACCTACTACTATTCGCTTTATTGGAAGAAAATCCCCATTCCTACCAACCTCTCATATATGGATATTATGAATTTGGCTCGGCTTTTTAGGCTATTACAAGTGATATTGATTCTATGAATAATGAATGATAATCGTGATAGATTATTTCAGGGAAATTAGAAAAACCACAAATATTTGATGGTTGTCCCATTAAAATCCTTTTATGGACGCACTAAGAAAATTTATATTTGTGCAGGAACATAGAGTTTTCTTGACATTTCACGACAATTTCATCTTTTCCCTAGAAATGGAACTAGTCGAAATGTTTGTGAACGGATGCGAAAATCTGTAGATTTTAAATATCCTAATTCTCGTCATCATATAAACGAATAACAATATCGTATACTATGCACATTAAGTAAACAGATATTTAATCTATGATGATCACTTTACATGGATAGTGTCACCTACTCTAAAAATATTAGAGTAGGCTGTGATGGTGTTGATGAACGTTGCCAGATGTATTTCATCGTACTAAAATCGAAGAAATCACAAATGGCTTCATTGTTGGTTGCATAAATATCTTTGATGGTAAACGGAAAACAACGCGGCAACGTGGCCAAGTAACTTGAATCAAATATTCTAGTTCAAGGGCAGATTCATGAAACTAGTAAACTTCTGGAATTTTTATCAGATTTTATAGCGTTCAATGAAGAATATCTCAAAAACTGTGTGAAAATCACTGAAGAATAATTTGATTTTCTAAAATTATTGAATATTTTGGAAATGCCTCAAGATAAACTGTATCCACTTTCTTTATGAATCCACTAGTCTATAACTAGGAAACCAGTGGAAGTAGGAGAAGGAAAGAAATTCGTTCAATTCTGAACACCCATGTGAAAGAAAAACTGATTTTTTTTTGCAATTTCAACAGCTTGTATCTTTTTACCTGAGCCGAATGTGGTAAAATGATGAATGAAAAAAGGTCTTTGTTTGATGAGTGGAATCCATGATGAGTGGAATCTATGGTTAAAATAAAATATACAACTCAAAGACTCGCCCTATACAGGGTGAGTCTTTGACCACTGCATTAATTTTAACCAAAGATTCCTCTCATCAAATGTAACACTTTTTTCATTTACCATTTTTCCAGATTCGGCTCAGGTAAAAAGTTACAGGCGTTTAAAGATTTCACAATGTGCTAATACACTCCCGCATATAAATTATCTATGACATTGTTGGCGGACGAGAATAAGGCATGGTAACGTGGTTTACAGCTTGATTCGGTATTCTAACGCTCAGGGACGGATCCATAAAAGTAGTGAAATTTCTGGAGTTTTCCATTTTAAAACATTCAATGAAGAATATCTCGAAAACGGTGCGTTTAAGGAGAAATGATGAAGAATAATATAATGTTCTAAAACGATGGAATATTCTTAAAATGACTCAAGAAAATGTTTTTATGCTTTCTTTATGCTAATTTCGTTTAGTTTTATGAATCCACGAGTCCATAACTAGAAAACCAGTAGAAGTAGAAAATAACTAATATTTGGAAAATATGTATCATAGTTATAGGAAACTTTACGCCAACATTCATTTTATTCAAAAAAAGGATGTCAAAGCTACAAAATAAAAACTGATTTTTTTTCAAAATTTCAACAGCCTGTATCTTTTTACCTGAGCTGAATTTGGAAAAATGTTAAATGAAAAAAGTGTTTAATTTGATGAGAGGAATCTTTGGTTAAAATTAATGCAGTGTTCAAACACTCACCCTGTATATCTTATTTTTAATGATTCAGAGCTCAAATTCCTTCGATCCTAGTAATAACAACTCACTAGTTAGTTCTGGGGTTGATTAATAATAACCTAATGAGTGTAAGTGTCTACCCCACTCCCCACCACAATGATGTATATGTTGAAGTAGAGGGAGCTTTTCAGCATATCGACCGTAAAACTTGACAGGATACAATTCGGGCGTAATTTAAGCTAGGAGATATTACAAATAGGTTATGGGTTCAAACTGTTGTTAATAACATTCGAAACTTACGGACTGACAACTTTTGGCTGGAAGGTAATACAGGGTAGGGAGATAAATGGTTCGTGACAGTGAAAAGATTGATAGTGGCCACACGCTGAAGCATTGGCCCGAACTCTCAGAGGCAAATGAACGTTCTACAAAAACCACCAGTTCCACACCACATAACCTACATGCCGGACAAAACAACGGAAATCCTGATGCTGCATCATACGTCGAACTTACATAATGGATTTCTTTCCGAAAATACCGTTCGGCATGACACTGATAGCGATATAAAAGAAATTCGAGGTGACTAAACTCCTATTCAAGTTGTATCACGAAGTGAGGGGCGATACGATGAAATAACTTTATGATTTAATCATCTTTAGCCCCCTGCATAAAAGATACATTTGTTCTGCTTCGCCGCAACAAGAAATAATGAAAAGAGCTCCACCAGCCATGCCTTCAAACAAAATACCATGAAATGGCGCAGAGTTGTTTCAATAACCATAAGAACAACAGGAGCTAGAATATTCGAACCTGTATAATTTGATATAATATAATACTATATAAAATAATATCATGCCGTTATAGAGCCCCAAATGTGCGAAAATTTAATGGAGAATTTAATCGAAAGACCATGGTCCTGCAAAAGTAGCCGTGTAGGCCATTTGTCAGATATTAACTAGGGATATATCCTCCTTGGGGTCGTCTCAGATACAGAGCTCATTTTTTTTCCAGTTCCACTCGATATTTCTAGAAATCTTCATGATATGAAGGTTGGTCCAATAAGTTATCAAGAAATAAGTTATTTTAGTGACTATCTTTCATCTCAAGAGAATCTGAATGAATAATGAAATGATCAAATTTTCATGGCATCATGTTCATTAGCTTTATATAGTTATAAAATATAAATATCTCAGTTAAGTTTGTTTGTTTTTTCAAAATTTCAATAATTATTCTCAATTATATATGATTTCTTAGAATACTCTAATTATAATTTCCTCATGTATTTAAATCCAACATGAGATGAGTTATAGACCTACGTTTTGAATTTAATTACGAACATTCTTGAAAGTTGACGCAAAGAAGCCAAATCGAAAAAGTGGGAAAGCCCTGTGGACAGGAGCTTTGGCGCTCTTGTTCAAACTTTGACAAATCATAACTCTGATAGTATTGGTTTCTCCAAGTTGGTAATGAAATCAATGGATACTTATTTAATTTATTTTATTTTACGATGCAGTTCATAAGATTCCATTGATATCATTCCCAAATCTGAGAAACCAATACTTTCGGAGATATAATTTGTCAAAGTTTAAACAAGAGCGCCAAAGCTCCTGCCCACAGGCCTTTCCCACTTTTTATAATGAAAAATGTTTATTGTATGAAGACTCAATTTAAAAAATTTCAAATGGAATGAATTAGTATCTCGAGAATTAATAACCCAAATGACGTTACATGAGCATTCAGAGCATTACCGAATTCAGAATTGTATGATCTATCCATGTCAAGGAAAAAGAGACGGGCTTGCAACTTGAGAAAAATATCGGCGTCACTATGCTTGGTATCAGGAAACGATTGAAAAACCAGAGTTACGGAAAATGTTCCTTAAAAAATTAATTAATTTAACATACGAAACCAGTTTTCAACATTCCTGAAAGGGGATAAAATACATCAATTGTTCCATACTTTTGACGCTCACTGTGTAATCATCCATATAGTTCGCGCAGCGAAAGGAACAGAAACAGAAAGAAGGAGATGTGTCATACATCTAAAGGCACGAAAAAAGAAAAGAAATTAATTCATCTTCCATTCTGCGGACCCGGAGGCAGTTTCTCGAAGACCTTCTACCTTTTTCCATTCCCCGCTTAGTCACGTGACGATGCAGTCTTGGCTGTTGTATAAACCGTTCCGAACACAACATCTACGTGCCCTAAATATGTTGTCGTGTGTCTCCTGCAGCAACAGCCTAGTTCAATAGAGTTGCGGCGGATTTTCAGGGAGTATAATAAATCTATCTCGAAAACTGAATGACCGAACATGAATCATTTCTTTCGTTTCGCGGTCTATTTTGGCTAGAGCAAATAGCAAATTTCATATTCGAGTGTTCGCCGACATTTTGACTTGTGTTTTACAGTAACATCCAAAATAATCTTCCACACATTATTTATTTTTCAGTCAATTGCATCATAGTAGATCTACATAATGAAATGGTGATTAGTTTCAATATTTGATACGAGCGAATTTAGAATTACTTTATATGTTATAAAGGGTATTTTTTAGAGCGTGAAAACTTCAAATTAATATAGAACATCAAAAAATTGGTGGCACGGAAAGTGAAATGTTTTGCGAAATAGAATACTGCAAGGTTGGTAAAAATTAAATGATCTACGGTTTGCCAGTAGCAGTGGTGCAAATTGACATTCACCCTTGGGATGGTTACACAAAGCAGGTAGAAATGATTAACCAAATAAATTATTTGATTTAAAGGATTTCTGGCTTCTAACCACCACTAATAATCGCTATTTGTATCCATAAGCATTTATGGCATAATTTCGCTCCATCATAAAATAGTAAAATACTCTCTCTCTCCCTCTCCCTCTCTTTCTTGTGACTGGAAAAAAGATGAAACTCGCACACTCAAGGATAGGTACTTGCATAAATTTTTCCAATAAAAATTTTTCTTTTTGGAGTTAATCCTCACTTCTTCGAACAAAAAGATTAATTATTGAAAACATTTTTTTTATTGGGCATCTTGCGTCGAGGGTTCAGCCTTGAAAGAATACAAGAAAACTCAAGTTCCTTGAGAAGAAAAGCAAAAAACCGTAGGGGGGTAGGAATATCGATTTTGTTTAATGAATTTTTAAGTTGATATTGAAAAATGAAGCAGTTGTAGCGGTCCAAAAAATGAAGAATTTTTTTTATTATAAGTACCTAATTATTTTTTTTTAAATAATATATTTTTTTCAACTTTTTTCATTAATATATTTTTTCGGTCGGAGAAATGAGGGTTATAGCTAGAAAAAAGTGAATAAAAATCGAAAAAGTGCTCATTGCAGCTGCGGAGGACTAAGAAAAAAAACGCAGCGCTTTGATATTTCCAGGGATTGTCTGGCACACTTCGAGGTTGTAAAATTACCGAAATTATTCGTCGTTCGTTCATTATATCCAAAGTTATCCTAATATCCTTTTCAATGTCATCAAATATTTTTTCTTGAGTCAAAATTATCGCTTAGAAACAAATGTTTTCATCAAAAGATACTAATTGATAGCGTCTTATACGGAATGTTTAGACTTTTTAAAACCTCACTTCAATTTCCCATTTTTTCGCGACTTATTGATCATCGAATTCAAGAAGGACTTTCTTGCTTCGATCGACGATAACTCCACGGTAAATCATCGGAGAATTCTGTGAAAAAGCCACCATAAAGGTGGAGTTTTGAAAAAAAACATTTTTTGACGAAAATCTGGAAATTTTTCTCTCGATATTTTTCTCAAGATTACTCCGGAATGAAACATGAAAAAAAATGTTATGGCCTGACCTGAAAACTTGACACTTGGAGCTGAAATATGTTAATTTTTCTGTATGATCATTTCCCTCTGAGTCAATTGAAAATCACTCAAAAATTTATTATTTTGTTTTATATGCCTTAATAAGTGGAAAGGTTTAACGGGTAATTCCGCAAAAGGAGCATAATTCTGCTGGTACCTGCCTACACGTGTTTCTGCTAGTTAAACCTTTCCACTTATATATATATATTACTCTGCATGATCCATATTTCTATTTATATGCCTTAAATTTGTGACTAGTGTATAAATATTCACCAAGAATTGAACTACTCTCCCAAGGACCAACACTTCAAAAGAATTAATATACTATTCCACCTTGATCGGAGCAGCACCGTGTGAAACAAGAAAACAATGATTTTAGAATTCAATGGAATATGAAGGAATCTGTGAAATAATTAGAGATCTCTACGTGCGTGGCTTGAATATCACACGATTATTTGCCGTTTCGGGTTTGTATGCAGGCCCAGCGACTAGAACTTCGGCCTTATGCTGCTTTTGCATGTACGTAGAGCTCGATTTTTATCGTACGTAACCCACAGCTGACGGCCCCGCTTTGTAGGATACGTGGCTTAACATGAGCCCAATTGACCGGAGCCCAAACACCTTTTTGCCTCTCTGGCTCGTGCACAGATCTATTTCGGAACGTTTAATGTACGAACAGAAACAAAACGGGCAGACAAAGCATAAGAATTTCACATACACAGTTGATAGGGTCAATAGAGGGAACGTTTCTGAATATAATATTTTTAACACGGAACCTGGCCTTTGACAATGGTGGTTTCGAATGGAATAATGAGATCGTTCAATTGAAAAAGTTTTACTATGGATGAAAGTCATCTTTCGAATTCGAGAATATTTGAAAGCTACTTTTTTTCGATGATGAAAGTTCTCTTTGTCAGATTCTAGGGTGATTGGATGCAACATTCCTTCATTCAAATTAATGGAGATCGCATTGTTTCCCGTGTGAGAAGGTTGAATTACAAACCCTTTAGAGAATAATGTGAAAATAAATCTTCAATGGAACATAATTTTGCGCTCATGTTCTAGGGAACAACGTGCTATCATTTTGCCCAAAGGTCTGCAATATTCGAATTTTTTGCCGAAAATGGTCTCAAACGTTTAGGGTCGGAGGTTAAATTTGATTATATCTGGCCGACCGTTGCTACGATAGTAATTTTCAGGGTAGCTGGAACGTCCAAATGCGACGGACAAGTTCGTTAGTGGGCATAATCGGCCCAACCGTTTCTGAGTACAAATTTGGTTTTCACCCAATACAGATCTGATCTAATTGAAACTTAGCAACCAGTTGTAGAATACCAACATACAGACGTATTTCGTGAGGATCATATTACAAGAAAATTTTAGAAAAATCATTGAAAAATGTTATGTACCTCACGATAACTTGAGAACGGAAAGAGATAGTGTAATGAAGTTTAAATTTTTCAAGAAAAACAGACTTCATTTTGAGGAGCTATATCTTCAATATCCGTTAAAACTATACAATGCAAGAGCATCCAAGATCATTTAGTCAGGATCCGAATTATTTTTCGATAAAATTCCGTTGTTAAATTATGAAAGGAATCCGTTTTCATAAATCCGTAAAAATCACGAATTTGTTCCATTCATTACGATCCTCGGTATTCAGAATTAAATCAACACCCGAAAAAAAAAAAGCACTGACGTGAAGTCAGTACTCTTTGGCGCGCGTGTTCACGGTGGCTAATTTGAATTGAATGATTCAAAAATTAACAGTGCTGTATCTAAGCTGCCATCAGGATAGAGTAACAAAGTTGGAAAAGAACACAAGTGACTCTCCTTAGTCGCACAAGCTCCTAGAAGATTTGGGAGGGTCAGTATAATCCTAATCATGTTTATAGCACGCGCGCCAAAGCAGATTGACTTTTTACACTTTTTCTTTCATTGTTAAGTCAATCTGCTTTTGCGCGCGTGCTATAAACATGATTAGGATTATACTGACCCTCCCAAATCTTCTAGGAGCTTGTGCGACTAAGGAGAGTCACTTGTGTTCTTTTCCAACTTTGTTACTCTATCCTGATGGCAGCTTAGATACAGCACTGTTAATTTTTGAATCATTCAATTCAAATTAGCCACCGTGAACACGCGCGCCAAAGAGTACTGACTTCACGTCAGTGCTTTTTTTTTTTTTTTTCAAGTTCCTTTAACAAATATAGCTATCAATACAGTTTGGCTGTTAGCTTTACCGTAGATCAGAAAAAAATTCGGTTGTGGGTCCTCCGTTAGGGACGCAATTGCATCTTCTCCAAATCCGAACGCATTTTAATATAGATCTACCGAATATAGTTATTTATAAATTCGCTTCAGGGCCACCATACAGACATTTCAAATCGGAAACAACGCTATTTCCCCCAAACTGACTTGTGTCCGTGCACTGAATTGACATGAATATTCTTTTAAAACCTCACAATATCGGCTCTTTACTCCCAACATAACCCAAACAAACCAACCCACAACTCGTGGCTGCAAGTCCTCCCAAAATTACACACCTCATGAAAAACTCCGATTCTCCAACACTAGTGGTTCAGGAGATATCGCTTTTTGAATCCACGCATGCGCAGACCCTCACCAGGGGATTCTATAGCGGAAAAGCATCCGCCACCCCAAAACCCCAATCCTCTCTGACGAAAGCACCAGCAGTTGAATCACTGATGGTCTGCTCATGCGCATAACGAAAAATGCCCGTAAGGGGTTACATCCATTTCGATATTAGCCCCAGGGCCACGGTACGGACACTTTAACTCTGAAACAACGCTACATCCCCCAAACTAACTTTTCCTTGCACTGAATTGCTATGAATATTCTTTTAAAACCTCATAATATCGACTCAGCACTCCCAACATAACCCATCCAACCCAAAAACAGTCACTTCTCTTCTGCGCATGCGCAATCTACTCGCGGCTAAAAGTCCTCTCAAAATAACACACCTTACAAAAAACTCCGATTCTCCAACACTAGTGGTTCCGGAGATATCACATCTTTAATCCACGCATGCGCAGACCCTCAACAGGGGATTCTATAGAGGAATAGCATCCGCCACCCCAAAACCCTACTCCTCTCTGACGATATCACCACCAGTTAAATTACTGATGGTCTGCTCATGCGCATAACGAAAAATGCCTGTAAGGGGTAACATCAATTTCAAAATTAGCCCCAGGGCCACGGTACGGATACTTTAACTCGGAAACAACGCTACATCCCCCAAACTGACTTGTCCTTGCACTGAATTGCTATGAATATTCTTTTAAAACCTCATAATATCGACTCAGCACTCCCAACATAACCCATCCAACCCAAAAACAGTCACTTCTCTTCTGCGCATGCGCAATCTACTCGCGGCTAAAAGTCCTCTCAAAATAACACACCTTACAAAAAACTCCGATTCTCCAACACTAGTGGTTCAGGAGATATCACATCTTTAATCCACGCATGCGCAGACCCTCAACAAGGGATTCTATAGAGGAATAGCATCCGCCACCCCAAAACCCTAATCCTCTCTGACGAAAACACCACCAGTTAAATCACTGATGGTCTGCTCATGCGCATAACGAAAAATGCCTGTAAGCGGTAACATCAATTTCAAAATTAGCCCCAGGGCCACAGTACGGACACTTTAACTCGGAAACAACGCTACATCCCCCAAACTGACTTGTCCTTGCACTGAACTGCTATGAATATTCTTTTAAAACCTCATAATATCGACTCAGCACTCCCAACATAACCCATCCAACCCAAAAACAGTCACTTCTCTTCTGCGCATGCGCAATTTACTGGCGGCTAAAAGTCCTCTCAAAATAACACACCTTACAAAAAACTCTGATTCTCCAACACTAGTGGTTCGGAAGATATCGCATCTTTAATCTACGCATGCGCAGACCCTCATCAGGGATCTGAAGTCTATGGAGGAATAGCATCCGCCACCCCAAAACCCCAATCCTCTCTGACGAAAACTACAGCAGTTAAAGGACTTCTCATCTGCGCATGCGCAATACGGAAAATGCCCGGAAAGGGCAGCATGAACCTCAATAACATATGTTTCGGCATTAAAAGCAAAGTATTCCGCAAAATAGTAGTAATTTTTTTATTTTTTTCATGTCACGTGATCTTCACGAAATTTTGCAAAAGTGTTTGCTTTGGTCTTTTGCATCTAACTACTGAGTTTCAATTTAATCAGATCAGTATTTTTCGAGTTATCGTGAAAATAAAATTTTCAAATTTTCCAAATTTTTTTTTGCCACTTTAGGGCCGTCCGTTCAACACAAAACTTTGCAGGCATATAAAAGTCATGATTCTACAATCTGATGCCAAATTTCAAAAAGATCGAGTGATCGGTTCCGGAAATATTCATAAAAAACGTTTTTATTAAAAACGGCCTTAACTCCGAAACCGCTCGGTCGATTTTGCCTGTTAACGAACTTGTCCGAGATATTTACGCTACGAAACTACCCTGCAAATTTCAACGCTCTAAGTCGTTCCGTTCGAGAGTTATCGTGCTAACGGCCGGACCGGCCGGCCGGACCGGCCGGACCGGACGGACAGAATTGAATTTGACCTCGAATTCTTCATCAGGGAGTCGAACCCAATCGTTTGAGACCATTTTCGAAAAAAAATTCGAAAAATACAGACATTGTGACGAAATGATAGCACGCTGTTCCTTGCGGAACACGCGCGCAAAAAGTATAAACTCCGTTTCTATAGCCGCAAAAACGCTACCGATGATAAGGCAAAGTTGAAAGTAGATGCCACCGTTTTTCGATGTACCGATACGCGATAAACCGGAGCTGAGGACTTTTTCATGCCGACATTGTTACAGAACAATTAGTTTTTCAGTAGGTACCAATTTTCGCGAAGATATGAAAGGCGAACTTCTCCTGACAAATTAATTACTTATTTGATTTCGAGTCTTACAGTACATATCATTATTCAGAATTGATGTGCCTTGATTCCGGTCCGTACCGTGTTGGTTAGAATTCCGTTTTTGCGCACTTGTTCCGCAAGGAACAGCTGAAATTCCGCACATAACTTCGAGCCACCATTTTACAATCGAGTACCGACAACATGCGCGCAAAGATTCCTGACTTCACGTCAGTAACTCATCATTCAAGTATAAGAATGCTTATGTACGTATACAGGGTGGGCCGATAAGAACGCAACCTTTTTAGTTTTAAGTGGAGATATTTGATGTATATTGTATTATATGTAGGGTGTAACATTGCACTGCGACCCTAAGGCCTTGGCTGATGAAATGTACCTGGTAGGAGAGGACCAGGCTTTCTGGTTTTTAATACTCCCATAACCTGTTATTTTCCTAGATATTCTGAGAATGGAGATATTTGTTACTCAAGATTACCAATTTTACCTAAAAAATGTTCAGTCGTTTTTGCACCCTGTATGGCACCGTTGAAACTATACTCACAAAGATTCGGGAAGGTTATCCACAATCCCTGGGATAATTAAACTATTTGTGTAGTATGTTAATGGCGTAATCTAGGAACATTTTATTCCGTATGCGGCTCAACCCTAAGTATTGAAAAGTCTCTTCATCCAGCCTATGCCCGCCGATCCTCGTTTGCATTATAATTTGGTTCAGTCAATTTCAAGGGAACCATAAATAACCGTTTCCAACATACGCTGAACTATAAGCTGCAGAAGGGGTGTTTCCGGATTACATTCTAATTTTCGGTTGGATTGTCGGAAAACCAGACGAGAATTTTGACGAGATCTCGCGGAGGCCTGCCGCGAGATGGGATCCATCTGATACAATATCAATCAGATCCGCTGAGCTGCTTTCCGAAAACATATCAACTAGAAAATTCCCAAGCAAACAAAATGATCGATAATATAAACCCGGAACAGGCTTTCTAGAAATTCGATGTGTCATACCAATCATGTCACGAAAGTATCTTGGAATTGTACGATTGTAGTCAAATGAAAAATTATATAGAATTTACACTTATTTATTTAATATTGTCACTCGATGACCTGGACATGGAGTCTTTCTATTTAGTCTAGTGAACAAGTGCTTTTTAGGTCAAAATTTTTGCGCATTCTCCGAAAATTATGATCGAGGTGTCATTTGATTCGGAATGGCATGTAGATAGTTTTTGAGAAAATGCTGAGGCAGCTCGCAGAAATTGCGATAGTTATGAACAATTAAGTGAAAAAAAGAAGGAGGTTTAGTTCTTCAGCAATATCTTGAAAACTATTTTGGATACTTCAGATTTGAAAAAAGTTTCAAATAGAAGAGGATTTCCCAAAAAAAAGTCCCAACTGCCGGAACTGTAGGACCAATATTTATAATTTTCCTAGAGGGCTGAAAATAAGCCCGAAAACGGGTACTCCGGCTTGCGCAAGCCTCGCCCCCTTCATACCTTGGATGGATAAATATTATTTAAACTTTTTAAATATGAAAATAAAAATTTGAAAACATTAATTGTTGCAATTTTTGCGAGCGGCCTTAGCATTTTCTCAAAAACTATCTACATGCCATTCCGAATAGAATGACGTCTCAATCATAATTTTCGGAGAATACGCAGAAATTTTGACCTAAAAAGCACTCTAACAAATTAATATTTTCGAAGATATCATTTTTCAATATTAAATCGTAACTCTATGATATCACAGAATGCTGTATCGAAAATTATCGTTCGTATCTATGAATGTCGTCTGTGTTCATACATTTCATCAGTGTCATATCATCTACAGATAAGAGCTATTAGAGTTCTGTGGATAACATACAAACAAAGTATGATTGTATGCAAGATGACCAACGGAATAACCTAAGTTATCGTAGATATATCTTGTATAATTCATATGATGATGATGGAAATATCTTTTTTTAGTAAGTTAAACAAATTGGGTCAGAATATCTCCAGTAAAAACTAAACTAGAATATTCGCTAAGTTGTAATTGATATAATATAATTTTTTGCATAGTAGATTGGAGGAATGAATATCTCGGATAAGTTCGTTATTGGGTAGAATTTGTCTGTTGGTTTTGGATCAATAATTTTTGGCACTCTTATTGAATTTAATTTATGATGTTTGAATTCGATTTCTTTTGAGATGCAGTCATAAGAATCCATTGATATCATTCCTAACTCTGAGAAACCGATACTTTCGGAGATATGATCTATCAAAGTTTGAACAAGAGCGCCAAAGCTCCTATCCACAGGGCTTTCCCACATTTTTACAGCTATATGCTATACATATTTCAAAGAGAATTTACCAAGTCCTAGCTGTGATCAATATCCAACAACGATTACGTCCATCAATTATTCCAATACATACAACAAAAGTTAACAAAATCTTAACAAAATTAAGAATGTTGAACAGAAGAATCGAATAAAATATGGTTAATTTCTTATTTTGATTGTATTATTTTTATTTAAATAATGAAAAATTTTGAATTATTAGGTACTTGTACAAAATACGCAGTATATTCTTTGACTAGTTCTATTGATTTATCCAAATCCAGAGCACTGATTTCCATATTTTATTTTCCATTAATTAGTCTCTTAGAACCGATTTCTTTTTAATTTCTACCATCAGTTCAATACAAGTCGATTGAGATGAAAGTATTGAAGCATCAGTAACGTAAAATAATCTATTCTAGATCCAAGTTTCATCAGTTTTCCTGCACTTATTCCCAATGAAAATTAACATAATAAGTAGATTGATTTTATTTCGATGTTTCGGATCCACTAACTGCGAAATTCAAATAGTCAGAATTCCACGAGTTATATAATTCTATTAGTAGCTTGATTCCACAGGTTTCTAATTGATAATTGACAGATCGAAAGGGTTACGAACATGGAAGAAGAAATAAAAAGATATTCCAATAATTTGTGAACGAGAAAATCCGATGACACACCGACCCTCGTCCTCCCTCATTTTTCCAGCTAGCCTTATGAAATTTAAAACATTTAATATGCTGACTGGTAAGTATTCTTTGTCACAAAGGGAAATTTCCTCAATCCCTAGATTCTTTCGAATGACAGTCACTTGCCCTTTTCAAATGAGAAATTCCATAATATATAAGTCGGTTTCTAAATTGATGCGGAAGATTTTACAGGGTGAATTTCCAGAGCCATATAATTTTTCTTTTGATTTAGGGTTCTTGCTAATCACTCGGTAAAACATTCTGCAGTGGAGAAAACAATCATTTTCAAAACTGAGTAGTATTTACAGATGAAAGAAGCAGGTATAGGTCAAATTCTACTTTGTCATTAGTAACAGATAGTTCTGCTCTGTGAGCGTAAGAAATATTAAATGATTTCGACACATCTAACATTCTGCTTTTATAATAGAAACACCCTGTATGTTCTATTGATTTTTTAATTAACGGAGGACAGGTATTGGTATGTCTTCTGATAGAAGCAAGAAAATTACGAATTTTCATGCAAAAATCTACAAGTTAGAAACATTGGAATGAAGCCCTATTTGAGAAAATTCAAAGGATTTATCAGATTTCACACGAATTTTTTGAGACTAATATGTAAGTGACACATTAAAACAATGTAGAATTCAATGAGTAATCTGATTACCAATCAAAAAGCTGGGTATTACATTTTAAAATCGAAAGTTGGTATAATTCCTCGAACGAATCTGAAAATGAAGAATTCATCTCTCCAAAGAAAGCTTAACTATAAAATTTCAAGTGTTTATCTCGAGTCTTTCTTTGGAATATTCTGACGAACATGAATCACCCTGTATATATCATCATCATATTATTATATTGTGAAACTCAACCCAAGTTGTTTCCATCGTTTCAGAATTTTTTGTGTAACCTTTTCTCTTTCAAGTTGCAACTCATTGAAGGTTTCCATATAATGATTTTTATATTATATGTCTAGGTATTATTCAAGAATTTAGATTAATCTTATTTTCACAACAAAAAAAATAGCAGTATTGAACTACTGTAATATGATAAGATTTGGGTATATAGAATAAATGGTATGGTTATTCCTAGTTAGCCTTTTTTTTGAAGAAAAAAGTTGCGGAATTATGTATTACGGGTGCCCTCCTTAATCGGTATGGAAGTAGGTACGTTTAAAACATATTTCTCACTTTCTTTTTTGAACCAAGTCGTGAAAAAATTAATTTTATGAAAATTACCAATTCTACATACTCCAAAAATAAAAATACCAAGCGATTATGAAAAATATGTATTCGGTGCAAGATTTCAAAATTTCAAATCAGTTGCACTCGTAAAGTAATACGTCTCCTCATTGAATAAATCCCCTTGCAATCTGAATAATTCGATTGAGTTCCATTCGAATGCTTCGTCTCGAATAGTTCGAAGAATAAAACACAATACCAGTCGTCAGCAATTCAATCCAATCTGCAAAATACACTCCTGTTTGAATCATTAGGCAGGTACCCTGATTTTAATCGTATTTAGTCAATAAAAAGAGGAGCTGCCTCTTCCAGAGTTCCTAACAGAAGCTGGATATCAATGGACCAACTTTTCTCTTCTCATAAAAGTCGCGTTAAAAGTTTGAAGTGCCTGAGAATCATAATTTCCATTGTTGCTAGTTCAACTTTTCAAAATTGAATTTAAAAGCAATCCGGTGTCGGAAATCAACCCACTCGGAAACAAGTTGATATAGGAAAATATTTGAAAGTTTTCGATGGCATGATTAGCTACCAGTCTACAGAAATGTTTCCGCTTATTTGAAACGAATAAGAAACCCGAATATAAGGCAAATATTTCTCAATATAGATTTCAGTGAACTCCATTTCCGAGCATTCCTTTATCTAAATATACAGAGTGAAGCATTCTGAATATCACCAGCTGATCGGCGCTGAAGGACAGTATTGTTCAACCGTTTATCAAAATCAACAATAAGTGATTACGTCATCGATGTTTTATTTCAAATACAAACATATGACATGTGATAATTCATTTAAAAGATATTTGAGGCTTCTATTCATCATACGTACATTTGGAAGTTATTTTGAACAGTGTGAGCCAGAAAAAGAAATTTTGAAATAGAGTTCATCAGAATGCATTCAGCACATAAGTATACAATTGACATTGAAGGAAATACTGATACTTTTGCCCCAATCGCTTTCAATAAGTTTATTCTGCTTAAGATATCAGTATTTCATTCAATGTCTCAAGTCTTCAAGTGGTACATAAATTTCAACCATTCCTCATTGAATAAAACACTTTTTCATTTACCATTTTTCAGCTCATGTAAAAAGATATAAACGTTTCAATATTTCACATTGTGCTTATACACTTCTGCATTTCGTTTGTCCGTTCACCATAGAAAATTAATACTAAAAATTTTATTGTAGAACGACATAAGGACAATGCTGAAATGCTTAGACGCCAAGATGTATTTATTACTTTAACTAACTTTGATCTGTTCACAAATCTCACACCACTTCATCTGGTGATAGACAAAATGCCCCATGAAACCATTCTCGGAATATCTAAGAAAGGAACAGGTATTGAGAGTATCAAAGACCAGAAAGCTTGGTCCTTTCTTAGCAGGTACATATAGGCCAATCTTCCTAGTGACGAAATGCTTAAGAAAGTAAGCATCGAAAAGAACTTCACTACGATGCTCGGTAGGAAAAAAGACTGAGATAAGGAATCCACCACCCGAGTTAAGAAAATGCCATTAAAGGGTACACAGAGAGTTCAAAAACTAATACAGGAGCTGGCGATGGAGTATAAGGTGCAGGCACCAAATGCTCACTATCGCTAGGCTCCTATCCGAGCGTCTTTCAGGCAGAAATACTTGCAATCGAAAGATGCGAGGAAATGAACCTAGAAAGAAACTATCAGAGGTGTGATATAGTAATCTACTCTGAAAGTCGAGCTGCTATTAAAGCTCTGAGCTCCTATGTTATCGAGTCTAAACTAATATGAGAGTGCTGAATATAACTCAATGAAGTAGGGAAGAACAACAGGGTCTACTTGGTCTGGGTTCCTGGTCACTCGAGAATTAAAGGAAATGAGGAGGCCAACACACTTGCAACCCTTTGCGAACTCCTTTTATTGGCCCGGAACCCTACTGTGGGGTAGGAAGAAACTGAAAGAGGTATACTCTGGAGACCTCTCCCAGGAATGTATCGCTCCAAGAAATTCCTCCGGAACTTTGACACTGTCAGATCCAAGAAATATATGATTCTCAGTAAACACGCTGCACCTCCTCACTGGTTTCCTCAAAGAGCACTGCTGTCTTAGGAAGCTTATGATGAGATTAGGGCTAGCAGAAACTGACGAGTGCAGGTTCTGTGGGAGGAGGATGAAAGTTCTGATCACCTGATTACGGAATGCCCGGCCATCTCAAACCAACGCAAGGAATGCTTTGGGCAAGAAATCTGCAGAAGCGAAGACGTAGCCTCCTTGAAGCCATTCCAGATACTGGAGTTCTTCAGAACTCTGGTACTGGAAGGCGAGCTGTAGATGGTGATGACATCGACAGCTCTGATGGGGGCGCACGATAGAACTTGATGTTGCAGTGCAACGTTATTCCCTACAACAATATACAATATATACAGGGTGTTCCTTGAAGACATGCTCATATTTAAGGGGGTGATTTTTCTACGCATTTTTAGAAAAAAACTTCCTATGAACGATGTCGTCCTAAAAGTATTAACTTTTGAGTTACGGGGTGATACAATTTTGAAAAAAAAAATCAGTTTTTTAATAATAACTGAGAAAATATTGTAGACATCTTCATAGAATTTGGTGCATGTCTCCTAAGCATCAAGGTGCATTTTGTGGGGTATAAAAATTTTGCTTTAATTTGAAATTAAATTTACTCTTGAAATCTTCATTAATTTTTGAGCGAATTTGATCTTATGAGTTTTCTTTGTCCGACGCACGGTTTCCGTTTAAAAAACAAAAATCGTTTTACTTCATGACCAAGTCCTCAAAAACCTGATGCGGTGTGGAAATGTTTATGCATCGACTGAAAGCAAATTAAGAGATCAGATTTGTTCCAAAATGAATGAGACTCCAAAAAAAATATTTTCTTGCCAGATGCTCTGCTCTTGATTAAAATAATTGAATTAAATTTGCTCCATATCGCAGTACAAAAATTTAATCACCCTGTATCTCAAAAGTTAAGACTTTTAGGACATACGTTCATAGGAAGTTTATTTCTTGTTATGAGTCAAATAATCCTTCCCTCAAATATTAGCATGTCTTTAAGGAACACCCTGTATACAACTATGATCTACAAATATGAATAAAACCTGGATTAAATTATTAATTTATCAAATTTTCTTGACACTTTAGTATTTATAAATAATGACTAATAGAAATTTCATAATATTTCTTTGTACAGATTTATTGAAAAACCTTAGTGACCATTTTTAACAAATTTTTTGAAAAATATCAGGGCTGCTTCAGTTTGTATTACATCAGTCAATTCTTCAACTTGTTTTACAACTTTCATAGAGTTTATAAGGTACTTATATCTATAAAAGTAACTACACTCTTGTCCGCTACAGTTTTTTGTCGTCTGACATATGTTTCGATAAAACTCCGGACATGTTAAAATCGGGTATATATGAAATTAAATGTTTAGATTGCAACAAGTGTTACGTTGGGCAAACAACCAGAATTCTCACACTGTATGAAGAGCATACGGGACAGATTCGGAACAACAACGTCGATAAATCTTCGGTTGCAAATCACAACTGGCCACTCAATTTCAGAAAATTCCGTCAAATTGTTGAAAAATTCCAATAAAGCGTACCTAGGAACAATTGAAGGCATCGAAATGTATAAGAGAAAGGATTTTTTACTCAATAATGACCTAACCCCTATTAACAACCCATTATTCTCACTAATTGGTTTATAACTAAGGATATAATGTCAACCCGTACTGGAATGTAGAAATTGATTGCATGCTTCAGTAACGCTTCGTCTTTGAAGATGGAAACTTTGTTTCCGAAACATATGTCAGAGGACAAAAAAAAATTGTAGTGGACAAGAGTGTAGTTACTTTTATAGTGTTCATAATAAGTCCACAGTGAACTCAAAATAGAATATACTTATATCTCCTGATAAATCAAAAAATAACCATTAAAACCCTCCTTCCTATTTCAAAATGAGTCAAAAGGAAAATAAATGCATTATTCAAATTAATGAGTTGACTTGCTCCGGGAAGAATGAATTTGTGATTAAGTATTTCCTAGACCAAAGTCTCATAAAAAAATATGTCGTCTTGCCACCGCACCTTGCTGAAATTCGAAAGTTCGGCCAACCTACGTCATTTGAATTCAAGATGGCGTGGTTTGAAACTAATATTAAAATTGAATTAGGGTATTTGAAAACTCCATATCTTCATAAGATGCATCCAAACCGAAAGCAACTTTTTTATTAAAATCGCTCAGGAGGAAATCATTGTGTGTCTCGTTTAGGCATTCAGAAAATTCAATATAATGAAGAATTTTCGTCGAGATATGAGAGACTGGAAGGGATTATATCTTGTTTTAAATGCAGAACGATTCAGAATAATTCGCAGTAGTTTTGTTCCATATAATAATGCTTATGTAGCCAACCTAAGAAGGGCTGCATTCAATTAATTGGCCCATTAGACGTGCCTTCAAACTTCGGTACAAGGTTGTTTTTGCGCGCATGTTCTGGGGAACAGCGTGCCCAAATGTCTATAAGTTTCGAATTTTTTGCAGAAAATTGTCTCAAACGATTTAGGTTCGACCCACTGATGAAGTATTCGAGGTCAAATTTTATTATGTCCAGCCGTTGCCAGGATAACTTTCGAACGGGTAGGTGGCGCGTCCGAATACATCGGATAAGTTCGTTAATGGGCGTAATTGGCCCATACTTTCCGAGTACTGATTTTGTTTTCAACCAATACAGATGCGATCGAATTAAAAATTAGTAGTAGTGAAAATCGTATCACTAACATATTTTTGAAAAAAATATGAAAATATATTATGTATCTCACGGTAACTTGAGAACGGAAAGAGATAGCAACTTGCACTTTTCAGAATAGGTTGAGCATCCGAATGCGGCGGTTAAGTTAGTTAACGGGCATAATCCGCCAAACGGTTTTGGAGTTATACCCATCTGAAATTTTGTTGTTATTTTCTCTATATCTCAAAAAATACAAATACGATCCGATTAAGACTCGGAAATTACTGGTAGAATGCCGAAGCACTGATTTTCACTAAATTTCGTGAATATCGTATTACTAGAAAAATAATTAAAAACATTTATTTTTTCTTCAGAAATTTTATATTTCAGTAAATATTCGTCAGATGGAATTCAGCACATAACTTTGAGGCACTATTTTACAATCGAATTTTAGCTCAATCGACTTCGTATATGAGGAGTGCTTTTATCAAAACGCCCAGGAATATTTCAGATTTGCACTTCTGTTGTACCGGAAGTCCAATTCTGAAATTTCCGATGCTTGCTACATTTTTTGTCAGCGTCATGTTAACGTAGTTACCATGAAAAAATCTGCCAACAAGGCAAGCAATGGGCCACCAACAGAAAGTTCAATGAATTTCCATCCATAAGTTTATGAGGGAATCCTTGACCTACAGATCTTTGCTTGTTAAATGTTTAAACATTAAACATTCTTTGAAACGTAAACTAAAGTTTCTGCAGCACGATTCTATAGGTATTTGATCAGAATGCTGCTTATAAAATAGAACCCTTTTCGTGGTAATTTTCTACTGATTGTACGGTCTCCACTAATAAGTCGAAATTCAAATATGCAAAATAGGAGGCTCTGAATTCGGCAGAGACCATAACCGATATTAGCATGCATGTATGTATCCATTTTGGCATGTTAACTCTTCACACAAGAGGTATTAACATAATTAGTAGTAATGTTTACGTCTATTGAAATTGAATATGCACCTACCTAGAATTCGTTCAGAATTAGGTACGTCCCAGGCTTTGTGCATTACAAAACGGAAATCTATTGCCTCGTATGCAGAATGCTGTACTTCATAAAATTGCATTGTCGAAAGTAGTTGAATAGTGAAACATATTCCCATACGTGCTGTATTGTTGGTATGGAAATAGAATGGTAGAAACGATAAATGAGGTGTTAAAGTTGGAGTGCACAAAAAACCAATTCATAACTCATAATACTCTCTCTAGCTCTAACATTTATACTGCATCCATGTAGGGAAATGAACTCGTTCTGACTGTGGCTTTTCAGTATATTATTCTACCAAATAATGAACTTTTAGCTGTGTGCGGAAAAAACTTTCTAGTAAGCCATTTCCCTAAATTTTTACACGTTTTGAAGTACATTGAAATCAAAAATCAATTTTAAAAAATCCGTTAGGTTTCCGCTATTTGTCCGGGCTTTATCTGCCAAACTGCTGAAGGAAAATTCATTTAATTCAAGTATAAAAATCTAATATCATCCTAGGGCAATCCTCCGAGTTTTTTATCTGGAATATTATTCCTGATATTGTGAATCAAACATCTCAACATTCTGCGATTCGTACTTCGAGGATTAGGAGGCAAATTTGGGGAAACTTCTAACAACAACCCCTATTTCAAGACAGCATGCTGAACCCAAATTTTTGCAGAGCAATTCGATGGTTAATTTAAAAATATAACGACTGTCTTTGTTAATTTCAGTTATTAATTAATAATTTTGACCGCGGCTCCTCTGCTTCAATTACATCGTCGAAGTAATTGCAGCTGTCTTGGGGTTATCAATAACTGAGCAAACGGATTTAATGGAACAAGGAAAACATTATACCGCCATTCAATAATTTCATTGGTACTGAAAACATAATATCTGGGTTTGTAGTTGTTTTCTTTGCGATCATTCCGTTCAAATTACAAGAATAATGGCTGAAGCAATCGGGGGATGTAAATGAAAACACAATATTAAGTGTAGATCCTTCAACCATAATGTACATTCCATTGATTTTTGGATTCATGGGAATATTCAAGTACAACTGTGCGACAGTATTTGGATTGAATAATCTAATATTTAATGGTTTCTTTTTGGGTTTTCGCTCCCAGACTCTGAAAAGTATCTATTAAATAAAAAATTATTATTTTGTGAATTGCTTCTGCGTAGGAAACACAAGATATTAGGCAGAAGCAATAAATCGAACATTGTTGCCTAACAAACAATAACGAAACAAAATCAACGATGAGACAATATTTCGTAGCTTTTCGGAGTCTAAATCCTCAGAATTATATTTGTCGATATAGCTTTTCTGAAATTCGAGAATTGTCACTTTGACAGTATTTGAAAATCATAGTAACATAGTTTTACTAAGGATAGAAAGTCCCAACTCCTTTTTTAATAAATTCAGCCAAATATGGTTATTCCAATTGAGCAGCTTGCAAAATTGTATTCTCTGATCAACAAAATACAAATTGACTCCTTAAGTTTCCTTTTAACGTAATCAGATTATGTCCTTAGAATCTTTAGAAAGTCGGAACATAAGAAAAACTTGAGAAATAGAGACTTACACAAATCAAACATAGCAGAACATGCATGTACAATTCAAGGAGATCTCATGATGGATTGGAGTAATACAAAGATTCAAATGACTGAATCTGATTACGTTAAAAGATGACTTAAGGAGTCAACTTGTATTTTGTTGAACAGAGAATGCAGTTCTGCAAGCTGCTCAATTGGAATTGACCATTTTTGACTGAATTTATTGAAAAAGGAGTTGGAACTTGAAAATGTCTATGCTAAGCGAGACTCTGTTCTATGATTTTAAAATACTGTCAAACTGACGATTCTAGAATTTCAGAATAGCTATATCAACAAAAAATAATTCTGATGATTTTCGTTAGTGTCTGATTTAGACTCCGAAACGTTAAGAAATAGTCGTTTCCTCGTTGATGTTGTTAAGTTATTGTTTGTTAGGCAACATTGTTCGATTTATAGATTCTGACA
This sequence comes from Halyzia sedecimguttata, assembly GCA_937662695.2. NCBI lineage: Eukaryota > Metazoa > Arthropoda > Insecta > Coleoptera > Coccinellidae > Halyzia > Halyzia sedecimguttata. The sequence continues at coordinate 19,192,075 of OW569420.2, read as the reverse complement.
AGAATCTTGTGTTTCTTACGCAAAACCAATTCGCAAGATAATAAATTTTCAATAATTATTTTTATTTATAAGATATTTTTCAGAGTATGGGAGCGAAAACCCAGAAAGGAACCATTAAATGATGAATATATCTCCCACAGTATCCCTTAATGATTATTTAATCTGGAATATTAAAAGGAATATTGCATATATACTGACTGACAAAGAAACTGTAACACCCAGAAGGAGCTGTTTAAATTTAGTTTTTTTTGGTAGAACATAGATAGGATAGCAAGGAGTGAATGATTGAAATTTGAAGAAATTAAAGAACAAGCCCTGTGGACAGGAGCTTTCTGGCGCTCTAGTTCAAACAGACAAATTATATCTGGTATTGGTTTCTCAGAGTTGGGAATTATATCAATGTATTCATATGATAGAACTGCATCAAAAAAGAAATTCAATTCAAATAATAATTTATTTATGAAGATTAAATGAGCAATCATGAGAATGAGAACTGCACCACATTTTCAAATTTTTTTTTTTACACTTTGCGGTAATCTGGTCAATACAAAACTGCACATGCGTATAAAGGTCATGATTCTACTGTCTTCTACAGTCTGGTGCTAAATTTCAGATAGATCGAGTGATCGGTTTCGGAAATATTCATAAAAAATATTTTTACTAAAATCGGCCATAACTCCGAAACCCCTTGATGGTTAACGCCCATTAACGAACTTGTCCGAGATATTTACGCTCCAAAACCACCTTGCAATTTTCAATCCGCTAACTCCTTTCGTTCGAGAGTTATCGTGCCTACGGCCGGTCGGCCGGCCGGACAGAATCGATTTCGCACTCGGATTCTTGATCAGTGAGTCGAACCAAATCATTTGAGACCATTTTCAGCCAAAAATTCCAAAATTACAGACACTTGGGCAAATTGATAAGCAATCTGTTCCGAGGAACTAGAGCGCCAAAAAAACAAGTTTCGTATGACAATTGCCCAAAACAGGTTTAAAGTACCTACAAATAGTAGGTATTCCATAAAACATGTATAAAATAATAAATTACCTTGTAAACGATCAAAAATTTCCTGATCTACGTTCACAAAATTTTCTCCTCTCTCGAACTTTGGAATTATTCTTTCAATTTACGTAATATTTTCAAACATTTTCGGGTGAGGTCCCCGTTGCATCGCTAAAATACGAGTATTTCAACCCCAATATTCTTGAAGTTACAATATTCCCTTCTGTCAAGTTGACTGGCAATTCATACATAGAATATACATAGAATAATTATATCAACCTGTGAAATACGATTTACATTGAAATTTTGAAAAATCATATCTCCGAAAGTATTAGCTTGTTAGAGTTAAAAATGATATGAATGGATTCTTATGATAAAACTGCTTATTAAAAAAAAATTCATTTTGAATTTGTTTTGTAAAAAAAAAATTTTTTTTTTATTACTCCGAAACCTTCTGTCCGATTTTACCCAGTAACGAACTTAGCCGAGATATTCATCCCCCAAACCTACTCTGAAAATTTCAACTCTCTAGCCCATTCCGTTCGAGAGTTATCGTGCCTACGGCCGGACGGCCGGCCGGACAGAATGAATTTCGACCACGGATTCTTGATCAGTGAGTCGAACCAAATCGTTTAAGACCATTTTCATCGAAATATTCGAAAATTACAGACATTTGGGCAAATTGATAAGCACTCAGTTCCGAGGAACTAGAGCGCCAAAAAACGAAGGGTTTACAATTTTTTTAAATAAATTTATTGATAATGTGTTTGTCCACCGCGATTATCTATACACTCTCCAACACGTCTTGGCATTGATGCAGTAAGTTTGACTCTTTCTTCTTGCGGGATACTATCCCAAGCTACCTGTAGTTCATGTATCAGAGCCGCCAAAGTCCGTGGGGGCTGGGGTAATTTTCCAAGCCTTCTACCCATGATGTCCCAAACATGCTCTATGGGCAAAAGATCGGGGGATCTGGGCGGCCATGGCAAAAGATTCACAAGGGCCGCTTCAAAAAAGTTTAAACCAACTCTGGCAAAATGAGGTCGAGCATTATCTTGCTGAAATATTGGATTCTCGAGCCGGTTTAGGTAAGGGAGAACATATGGATCCACTATTTCTTGAAGGTAACGCAGCGCTGTCATGTTACCTCGAATAAAGACTAAAGGTGACCTACTTGCATGTGCAATAGCACCCCATCACATAACGCCTACTGTCCGGTGTACATGACGCTCAATATCAAACCGAGGTTCACGTTTTTCTCCCCGACGTCGTCTAACCCTTCTTCGGCCATCATGTGCACCCGAGGAGATTCATCAGAAAAGATGACCTGATGCCATTCCACACTCCAATCTTGACGTTCTCCCGACCACCGTAATCGTTGCCGGTGATGCTCAACCGTCAGAGGTAACACAAGATGGGGTCGATAATGCTGCAGTCCAAAAGACCTTATCCGGTGGTAAACCGTTCGGACAGTTACAGGATGGCCTTGTTCTCCTAACCACTCATCAGCCCAAGATCGAGTTGTCTCAAATCAGTATATAATAGCCATAAGTCCTAGACATCGATCTTGAACTTAATTTGTGTCCCTTCGACGTCCGGTGCCTCTTCTTCGATTTTGGGCATTATCAAACCACGCTTGACAACACTCATAACAGTAGTTGGATTTCTGTTCGTACGGTTAGCGATTTCTCGAAATGACAACCCTGCCTCCCGTATACCAATAATTCGACCTCTCGATAAATTCCGCGTACACGTGCTCTAGGCATTTTAACATTAACTAAACATCGACTTTGGATCTCCCCGAACAACTGGTTCGTTGAAAAATTTAAAAAAATTGCAAAAAACGAGTACAATAATTATGTTAGTAAGAAAAAATGTTTACATGAAAAAACCTTCACGATATTTTCTCCAAATTTTAATCATTTACTCCCTGCTATACTATCTATGTTTCACCAAAATAAATTTTATATTTAAACAGCTTCTTCTGGGTGTTGCAGTTTATTTGTCAGTTATTATGAAATATTTGTTCTGATATTCAATTCGATCAGCCCAATATGTTTCGAGTTATTCGGAAAAAAATGGCTATTACTCCGCAACCACGAGGCCGATTTTGGCCATTAACGAACTCGACCGACGCATTTGGATTCTAGACCTACCCTGTCAATTTCTACTATAACTCATTTCATTCGAGAGTAATATAGTCTACGGACGCTGGGCCGGACAGAATTATAATTCTAATATTACAGACATTTGGGCGGAAGGATAGGAAAAATAAGCGTGCCAAAATGAAGGAAAATTCTCGTCCAACCGGTAAAAGCATGTACTGCAATTGAGACTATATTTATGATGGATGATCTGCCGAAATAAAAAGGATGTTCATTAAATAATAGCTCTAAATCATAGGAATTTTCCATTTATTTCCTGGTGTCGGTACGAATACACATAGTCGGCATGAAATATATCCGTTTGTTTCAGATGGATACCAATTCATGGACGGTCATATTTTTTTATTTCTCGTCCATTGTTTGCGTAATAAAAATACGGGAGATGATGGATGTCCTTATGGATAGCTGAAACTGACAAACGAAAATAATAATCGCAGATAGGGGGCAATATGGAAATATCATAAATTCGTTATTTCCAATGAATTATTTAATTAAAGCCTCGGAAACGTGAAATAATGTTGCAAATATATAAAGTGAGCACCTGACGGATGGAACATATTTATATTCTTTGAATCCATTGAATTCCGGGAAAAATCCCGAAACGGGTAATTTTCAATTTTTATTTGCTCAACATTTTATAAAAATTTGAAAGTAATTTCGTCATCGAGGTAGATGTGGTGACTTCGTCGATTTTTTTCAATACAAACATATGACATGTGATTGAAAAGGTTTTTCAGTGTTCTGTTCATCATGCGTAATTTCGGAAATTATTATGTACATGATGAGTCATAAATAAAGAAATGCGAAATAGTTTTTATCCTCTTCTTTGAAATTTTTTTCAAAAGTTGGACAATCGAAGATTAAATTTGGTTTTTTTCCTGATATTTCTCGGAATTCAATGGACTTAATGAAAATAAAACCTTCACGAACTATATATATGGATATGCACCATTTTGATTGATCACAGGAAATTATTATGTTGATGATTCTTAAGTAATCATTAAAGGATACTGTGGGAGGTATACTCATTATTGAACGGTTTTTTTCTGGGTTTTCTCTCCCAAACTCCTAAAAATATCTATAAAATAAAAATTATTTATTTTGTGATTTGCTTCTGCGTAAGAAACACAGGATATTTGTCAGAAGCAATCAATTGAACAATGTTGCCTAACAAACAACAACGAAACAACATCAACGAAGAAACAACTATATCGTAACGTTTCGGAGTCTATATCAGACTCCTTCGTCAGATATAGACTCCGAAACGTTACGATATAGTTGTTTCTTCGTTGATGTTGTTTCGTTGTTGTTTGTTAGGCAACATTGTTCAATTGATTGCTTCTGACAAATATCCTGTGTTTCTTACGCAGAAGCAAATCACAAAATAATTAATTTTTATTTTATAGTAATTTTTCAGAGTTGGGAGAGAAAACCCAGAAAAAAACCGTTCAATATTGATGATCCTTATTATTGTTATGAAAATTTGAGATCCTAACCATTACTAAATTAATACCAACTTTTGTTTTTTAAATGTAATACCCAGTTTTCTCATTGATAATCTGATTACCCATTGAATTCTACATTGTTTTAATGTGTCACTTACATATTATTCTCAGAAAATTCGTCTGAAATCTGAAAAAAATTCTTTAAATTTCCTCTTAAACTTGTAGATTTTTGCATGAAAATTCCTAATTTTCTAGGTTCTTACAGAATACATACCTATGCTTCTCCTACATTCATTAAACATTCAATTGAACTTAAAGGATGTTTCTATGTCAATGTGAAAGTCAGTCACCACAAAAACCTCAAAACTCGTTTTTTTTTTCAAATAGAAACCCATTTTTTATTGTTCAGCTGGAATCTACGTAAAAAAATAGTGTGTTTATGTATGTATATTTTTATAATACATACTACTCCTCTAAAATGGAAAAAATTTAAAAAAAAAACGAGTTTTGAGGTTAATGTCATGACTGACTTTGACATTGAAATAGAAACACCCTGTATGTTCAATTGAATTTTCAATTAACGAGGGAAAAGCATTGGTATGTATTCTGATGGAAGCCAGAAAATTAGGAATTTTGCAAAAATCTAACATTGGAATGAAGGACTATTTGAGAAAATTTGAAGGTTTTTTTCAGATTTCAGACGAATTTTTTGAGAATAATATGAAGTGACACGTCAGAACAATGTAGAATTCAATGGGTAATCTGATTATCAATGAAAAAACTGGGTATTTTTTCAGATCCTTTTTCCAAAATCAAAATTGACTTCTAATAATGCTCATTGAAATAAATAATATATTGTAGTTATTGTGTACTAGAAGAAACAGATAATTTCAAATTCATAGTGTAAGAATGAGAAAATAATTTTGTTATTTAAATTTTATTTATTCGTCATTACATTAGATATTATGTTTATTTTGTTTATATTTTTTTCAATCAACTACCTAACGAAGTACAACCACGTTGGATTTTCTAACTTACTTAATTAATTCTGGACAGAAAAGAGATAATAGTCTTGATTTGATCAATCCGGCCGGATTCTATGAAATCCGGTGAATTCCGGCCGGATTGAAAATCACACCGGATTGCAATCCCTAATAAATATACAGGGGGTCCGGATTGAACGGATTCAGATACATATCTGGATATCAGTAGAAATTTTATTTTGGAATTCTTATTGTTCGAATCTTGAAGATGTGATTTATGGGCAGAAATGTAGAAACAAATACCAGTTAAGGTATCTCTGATCTGAACTCGGAAGGAGAACTGCACTGCTCCATAAAAGTTGAGGATGTTTAGAAATTTCGAAAATGTTCCGAAAGTTTTCATTTTATTAAACCAATTTTTAAATAAAATTTAAAGTGTTTATCTCGAGTTTTTCCTTCAAATATTCTAACGACCGGTCTTCGTGAATCACCCTGTATATAGAAGAATTCCAAAGCTTATATTAATTATTGGTTGGAATTGATTTCAAATATTGAAATACGAAATGGCATGTAAAAAGTGTCCCGACACATAATGATCATAAAGGTAAAATATATTCCAGTATCTTAAAAATAGACCGAGCCAATCACGAAATCGATTGACTCGGTCTATTTTTATGATACAGGGATATATCATACCTATAACTGGAAGAATGAAAAATTGAAGTTGAAAGAATAGACGAGGCCATACATTATTCAATTCACTCATCCTTTTAAAATTTCATTATCGGAATTGATAAGTACTCCAATCGATAAAAAACTCGGCAAATTTTATATTAGTTCTTATTATGTATATTGAGTCCTCGCTAATTAATTGGTGGAACATTTTGACAAATTGACAAAGTGAAGAAAACACTTGACTTAAGTTTCACAATGTAATACAACAATAACTATCGATTATCAACAAATTATATTGTGATGATTCTACATAGGTCAGGCCGGATGTTCTATAAATATTAGGGTAGATGAACATAAAAATGCAGAACATTGTATGTTCGATTGTTATCATGGTTTATATAAAATAGCCTCTTGATTGAATTAATGAATTTTTTTTTCGACTCCTTTTTGAATTACTTCAACTTTCTCTTCAACGTGAAACACTTTTCCAATTAAATAATATTTTTCTGTAGTACTAACGAAACCTACCAGTATGTTCGTATGATATTGTTTGATTTCTGTGGAAAATATGCTAATTTATCATGTAGCTTTAGTGTCCTATATGTATCAATGAAAAATTTATTAGCCTGGTCCTCTCTTACTAGGTACATTTCATCAGAAAATCTTCCTAGTGACGAAATGATCAAGGAAGTAACCATCGAAAAGAACTTCGCTACGATGCTCGGTCGGAAAAAGGTTGGGACAGGGAATCCACCACTCAAGTTCTTAAAATAAATGATATTAAATGGTACACAGATGGTTCAAAAACCACTACAGGAGCTGGCACCGGAGTATATGGGCCAGACACCAAATGCACACTATCTCTAGGCTTTTATCCGAGCGTCTTTCAGGCAGAAGTACTTGCAATAGAAATATCCGTGGAAATGAACATAGAAAAAAACTATCAGAGATGTGATATAGCAATCCACTCTGACAGTGAAGCTGCTATTAAAGCTCTGAGCACCCATGTTATCGAGTCCAAGCTAATATGGGAGTACCGAAGAAAACTGAATGAAGTAGGCAAGAACAACCGGGTCTCCTTGGTCTGGGTTCCTGGTCACGCGGGAATCATAAGAAATGAGGAGGCCAACACACTTGCCGAGAAAGGAGCACAAACCCTCTTTATTGGCCCGGAGCCCTAATGTGGGGTTGGTAGATACACCTACAAAAGTGAATTCCGGATGAAAGGAGAAACTCAAAGAGGTATTCTCTGGAGATCTCTCCCCGGAATGTATCACTCCAAGAAATTCCCCCGGAACTTTGATACTGTCAGATCCAAGAAATACTTGGACCTCAGTAAGACCACGCTGCACCTTCTCATTGGTTTCCTCACAGGGCACTGTGGCCTTAGGAAGCATATGATGAGATTAGGGCTAGCAGATTAGGGAGTGCAGATTCTGTTGGGAGGGGGATGAAACTCCTGATCACTGCTTGGGATCTCTTGGAGAAAAATCGCCTCAGCTAGTTCTCAAAGATATTGTTCTTAGAAATCCCTTCAATACTTGAATTCAAAAAGGAGAAGGTTGCCCTTAAGGCCAGGAGGGTCTCTTTCAAAACCAGTTCTGTTCGAATCGGGAACTGTTCGAAGACCGCTACAGGGCTCTTATGTAGTGCTATCATATCCCATAGATGCATGTTTTACTTTGTATTGTGTACAAGAATGAAAAAATGAACCGGTAAAATTAACGTTATAATTTAAAATGTCATCAGACATATAAGCGTGTTACCAGCAAATTTCGAATGTATAAAAACCTACTTATTTATTTGTAGGACAAATTCTGTTTCGAATAATTCATAAAATAGTTCCGGCATTCAAGTAGCTCCAAAATTAACTGCTATTAATCAACTTTTCATAATCACCAAATTAACGTGTTTTACATCTGCGCAATCTGTTAGGTACCTGTTCCGTTAATTTTCGCAGAGGAAAAAGTTGGGCGCCTCGCTGAAACGAAGCCGCTTACGGAAAATCAGCTGAGTATTAATTGATTTTGCGAAAAAGGTCCACTGCTCCCGGACTATTATGTAGTTTACTGGAAAATCATATTGTCCGTTATGATGAGGAAGCTATGGAGCTGACCTTATTGATGTCTCATTTTATCGTTGACATATACCCAGTGTCAGCAAATTTCTGGCGATAAGTTTCCGAGATACTGAATATTGCCCTTCCTGTGATATGACTCTCATAAAATCTTGCATGAACCATATAGTCGCCATTCTATACCTTGATACCAAATTTCAATTCGATCGTATCTGTAGTATAGGAAATATTGGAAAATAATATTTCAAATGGATGTAGGTATCACCGAAACCATTGTGGGAAAGACCAAAATTTGAAAACAACAGACATTCGGGCTAAAATTAAACGCTTTTACTAGATTCAAATCCACGTGAACTGAATATTCTGACGCGTTTCTTCGTTGTAGATTCCTATAATAACATCATCCAAAGGTAAAATTCACAATGTAGATAGAAAATGATGGAGAAATAAATGTTTTGGATTCAATAATAACGCGGAAGAGAAATAAAAATGAGTTTTTAATATTTAGGAAACCATCCGGCTAATTAAGGTACCTTTATCAGAAGAAAAAACAATTATAAATTAGCGAACAGATAACGGTAAACAATGGATATGATCCAGAGTTAATCAGAAAAATGTTGAATTGAATTAAGGATAAAAAGTGGGAAAGCCCTGTGGAAAAGAGCTTTTGCGCTCTCGTTCAAACTTTGACAAATCATCTCCGAAATTATTAGTTTCTCAGAGTTGGGAATGATATCAATGGATACTTATAATAGAACTGCATCATAAACAAATATGATATAACTGCATCATGAAAGAAATTAAATTCAAACAAGAGCGCCAAAAACCTCGAACTTACCCGAGATATTCATTCCTCAAATCCACTCTGAAAATTATATTATATCAATTGAAGCTTAGCCAATATTTGAGTTTTGTTTTTACTGGAGCTATTCTGAACCCATTCCGATAAACCAGCCAAAGTATATATTTCCATCATCATATGGATTATTCACGGTCATTAAAATATCACCAAAAAGTATGATATCATATTATAATCCTCATAACTCTACGATAGCTGAAATGAATTTGACTCTCTCTTATAGGAAAACAAGATGACTTGTACGAGAATAATTATAGCATTCTGTGAAAACATAGGAGTACGATTTATTATTGAAATTTTGAAGAATCATATATCCGAAAGTAGTAGCTTGTAGAGTTGAAAATTATATCAGTGGATTTTTATGTTGAAACTGCATCTTAAAAAAAATTGAATTTGAAATTTGTGATGTAAAAAAAAATTTGTTTTTGTTACTCCGAAACCATTTTGCCCAATAACGAACTTAACCCAGATATCCATCTCCCAAACCTACTCCGAAAATTTCAACCGGCTAGTTGATTCTGTTCGAGAGTTATTGTAGAAACAAAATTTAAAAATTTTTGAAAATCCGATCATTACAAAACTTCGCATGCATATAAAGGTCATAATTCTACGATTTGATGATAAAGTCAAATAGATCGAGTGATCGGTTTCGGAAATATTCATAAAAAATGTTTTTACTAAAAAGGGCCATTACTCCGAAACCGCTTGGTGGATTTTGCCCGTTAACGAACTCGTCTGAGATATTTACGCTCCAAACCTACTCTGCACATTTCAATCCTCTTACTCCTTTCCTAGCGCAAGAGCACCAACAATTAAAGATTCAATAAAGCGATAAACGAGAAAAGTCAAGAGTTTATCAGTTAAATTGAGGCTGTTATGATAAATTATATATAGGCAAACAGGTAGAAATTTTTGATAAATGGTGGAAATAGATAGAAAAACATACAGGTAATTTAGAACAAATATTTATCCGTTACTCAATATATTTAAATGCAGAATAAAATTCATAAAAGCGCTAGGAATGAATGTTTTTAAATGTCTACAAAGAACTTGCAGTGTAAGATTGTGTAACTAGTTTTGAAGAGTTTTAAGTCGTAAGAAGAAAAAGAGCAGAAAGACTCTATTTCGGAGTCATCTATTGAGATGCGTCACAATAGTAAATAAATAAGCGTAAATAATAAATAATTTTTCATTTGAGTTAAAATAATAGCGCCCTGGTATAGGAGCGTATGAAGAGATTTACCCTAGAAACAGCCTGTATATATGTGGGTATGGAATTTGAGTCCAGCGTCTGAATTTCTATCTTTTTCAATGTTTCGGCCACGATTCTTAAAACATTTTGAAAAACTGAATGTAATTCAATGTGTGATCCAAGCTTTCTCACTTCGGCAATAAGAGGAAACTGTTTTTATCGAATACTTCAATTTCTGTTTCAATATTCATATACAGGTCCGTCGAATTCAGCCGGAAAATACTCCATAATGCTGTAGAAGGAACTTCAGATCCTGAAATGGAAGTTCCCTACGAATCGAGTAGATAATATATATTTTCTGCAAGAGATTTCGCACGAGAGAGAAAAGGAAATATCAAGAAAATGATAGTATAAAATTGTCGATTCCCGTCATATCGCAGCCACAGGGAACATTTTAGGAAGGTCTTGGGCAAAATGGGGCTGACAGGTTGTTGCCAAGTGTTCCTGAAGTCTACTTCTTATTTGATATTCACTCTATGTTCCAACTCACGTCTTGTACGCCGCGAACTTAGCAAATATGTTTTTTGGGTTCGGTATAATGTCCGGTTAAATAAATATGTTTGTATGTCGCATTGTAATTGGAAAATATTATTCGTACTTAATCTGAATCTCAACACGGAAATGAAAAATTGGTTCAAGCCCTGTGGACAGGAGCTTTCTGGCGCTCTTGTTCAAACAAACAAATTATATCTCCGAAAGTATTGGTTTCTCAGAGTTGAGAATTATATCAATGTATTCTTATGATAGAACTGCATCATAAAGGAAATTCAATTCAAATAATAGTTTATTTATCAAGATTAAATAAGCAATCTGAGAATGAGAACTGCACCATGGAAGAAATCAAATTAATATACCTGAAATGAATTTTACTCTCTCTTATAGAACAGGATGATATATACGAGTATGAACACAGATCATATAATAAATCATAGATAGAATAATTATAGCATTCTGTGAAAACAGAAGTACGATTCATTATTGAAATTTCGAAGAATCATATCTCCGAAAGTATTACCTTGTTGGAGTTGTAAATGATATCAATGGATTTTAAAGGTGAATCTGCATCTTAAAAAAAAATTATTTTGAAATTTGTAAGTTAAAAAAAAATTTTTTTTCGTTACTCCGAAACCATCTCGCCTATTTTGGCCAATAGAGAACTTAACCGAGATATTTATCTCCCTAACCTACTCTGAAAATTTCAACTGCCTAGCTCATTCCGTTCGAGAGTTATTGTAGAAACAAAATTTAAAAAAATTCAAAATTTTTATTTACACTTTACGGTAACCTGATCAATACAAAACTTCACATGCGTCTAAAAGTCATGATTCTACAATTTGATGCTAAATTTCAGATAGATCGAGTGATCGGTTTCGAAAATATTCATAAAAAACGTTTTTACTAAAATCGGCCATAACGAAACCGCTTGATGGATTTCGCCCATTAACGAACTTGTCCGAGATATTTACGCTCCAAACCCACCTTGCAAATTTCAATCCTCTAACTCCTTTCGTCCGAGAGTTATCGTGCCTACGGCCGGACCGGCCGGACAGAATCGATTTCGACCTCGGATTCTTGATCAGTGAGTCGAATCAAATCGTTCGAGACCATTTTCAGCCAAAAATCGGCAAAACGTTATTCAAAGGAGTCCAAAAGTTGAATAATAGAGGGCTCTGACAATAACAGGGAATTTCGAAACAATGGCTATCATTGTAAAGATAGCCATTCTCGTGACGTATGGGTTAAATATGTCCGAATTCAATAACCTCTTGATGAAGTCGACAAGTTTTATTCGATGAAATTCATGTAGCAGGAATATGTCAAGAGACCAATGTAATACTCCTATTATAGAACATGAACGGCATTCAACCGAAATTATGTTATATATAATGTGCATAAAATACGAATGGGTCCAATGTCAAATTTAATTGCTCAACCACATTAGGGCAGTTAACAAAACTAATGAAAATTCCGATTCGAATAAATTTGTTTGTGAGTTCCTGTGAACTTATTTTTCATCCTCTAATTTTCAACGCTGTGCATGGAAATAATAAGGGCGTTGACGGTATCGTATGTGATGTTGCTCCAATTTTCTTGGACCGAGAGTTCCTGGATTGTGCTAGTTGGATTTGTTCAGAATTAGATTGCGCATACAAAAAAATCCCTCATGTGCCCAATGGGATTAATGTCTGGTGAATTTCTTGGCCACAGTTATCTTTGAAATCCGCCAGGAACTCATACTCGCAACCGAAGAAGAATAGGAAAGCGTTTCATAGGATACCATCCACAACCTTATTTTTCCATGCACACCTTAATACCAAATATTAATACAATGTTTGATTCCTCTTCTAGATTATTTTCCATTAAATGGTTTCATTGAATTCAAAAATTAAAAATTTTGATGAACAGAAGGGTGTCCATGAATTTTGGAGGTATGTGTATTTTAAAATTTAAGAATTCCACATCTGACGTGTATAGGAATAATTGCCTAAAAGACTCATTTTCAGCCTTTCCAGATCTTAACGATCTCGTAGTTTTTCAGCTTGAATCATATATCAGATGCATATCGTTCTTGAAGACTATATTCGAATAAATCAGTGGGGCACTCACTGAAAGCATTCTTGCCTAGTTCTTATCGTCTCAGAAAGTATTTTGCGGAAAACTCTGTCTTAGAAGTTTCCGAAACTTCGAGATGCATAACCATGATTTCTAATTAAATGCAGAGTATCCCCCTTGGTATTCGGCAAACATTCATTTCTGGAGTTTTATCCGATTGAAAGCCGTAGCTCTGACGCGTTAGTCTGATGTTGGCGAATTCGGTTAATACTTAACTGAATAAACACGTCGGTCAACAGTTACGATCAAATTGAGATTTCATGATAGAATTCATGATATTCTTGTCAGAAAATCATTACTGGGGAAAATATAAAAGTAATGAAGTAGCGTCGGGAGCTGTCAAATGACAAATTTCACCTGACACTCGCTACGATAAAATCGAAAGTTTATTTATTTATTATTTATTTATATTATTTATTTATATTATTCATGATAGCATTGATGATATTCGTCTAAAACTCGAACATTTTTGGGTCGTCGTGAAGCACCTTGTCGGACCGAAATAAAGAAATTGGTGGAAAAATTCGAGCTGTTGTGGCAAGTTAGTTATGTGAGGAATAAAACCCATGCACGTCGCTCAAGAACAGCCGAGAATATTGCTGCTGTAGCCGAAAGTGTTGACGAAAACCCAGGTTTATCCATTCCTCGTCGTTCTTTGGAATTAGGCATTCCACAAACGTCATTACACCGTATTTTGCATAAAGATTTGGGTCTTAAGGCTTATAAAGTTCAGTTAACACAAGAACTCAAGCCGACCGATCATCAACAACGTCGTGTCTTTGCTGATTGGGTCGTTGAAATGCATGAAAATGATCCGGAATTCCATCGAAAAATCATCTTGAGTGATGAGGCCCATTTCCACCTCGGTGGCTTCGTCAACAAGCAAATTTGTCGCATCTGGGGCTCGGAAAACCCAAGAGTTATTGTTGAAAAGCCTCTCTATCCTCAACTTGTGACTGTTTGGTGCGGTTTATGGTCCGGCGGAGTCATTGGACCTTACTTTTTTTTCGAAAATGAGGCTGGAGCAACAGTTACGGTGAATGGATTGCGCTATCGAGAGATGATTAATGATTTTTTATGGCCGGAATTGGACGCCGTCTTCAAGAAGACGGCGCTACGTGCCACACAAGCAATGAAACCATTCATCTTTTGCGGGAAAAGCTTCCGGACCGTGTTATCTCTCGAAGAGGTGATCACAATTGGACAACGAGATCTTGTGATTTAACACCTTGCGACTTCTTCCTTTGGGGCCACGTGAAAGAGAAGGTCTACGCCAATAGCCCAGCGTCGATTCAAGACCTCAAAGATGGAATTCGTGAGGCTATCGTGGACATATAGGGCAGCCACTTTACGATTTGGTTATGGAAAATTTCATTAAAAGGATATGGTCCTGTAAGCGTGGTCAAAGTGGCCATTTGCCTGATGTTATTTTCGACTATTAACGGCATAGCTTCTTCTTTATAATGGAATAAACATCCGATCATTTATATTGGAAAATGGCATTTTTCTTTGAATCTCAAAATAACACCTCTTATTGGAAAACCCTTTACATCAGAACGAATAATCTAGAGAGCATTCCACTTCACAAAAGTCAGCATGCTTACAGGGCTGGCCCATCTACAGAGACTCTGCTTCAGCTGACTAATGTCGTCCAGGGAACTCTGGACAACAAAGAAATCGCTATGTGCACGTTCCTGGATATATCTTGGGCCTTTGACAACACAACACATGTGTCTGTTGAAGAAGTACTTGAAAGGTGAGTAGTGAATAAAACCATTATAAAATGGATGTATGAGCGACGAGGATAGCCGAGACACAGGTGGGTAATGAGACCACATCTATCAAAGCCACTCGTGGAACACCTCAAGGGTGAGTAACATCTCCCCTTCTTTGGAGTCTAGTAGTGGATAAGCTCAACCACAGGAGTTTGGCTTCGGGTGTATAGGCTATGCTGATGACATAGTCCCGATAGTCAGAGGTAAAGTCGAGGGCACCTTGTGTGACTTACTACAGGAGGGTCATAGAATTATGGAGCAGTGGTGCTTGTTGGTGGGGCTGAGCATAAGCGCGAACAAGACCACAGTGATTCCGTTTACTCGAAGAAGGAAACTTCCAGCTGTGAGATTCCTCTGATTTGAACGGAGATATTATAGAATGGATGTCTGAAAGTTAAATATTAAGGGGCAACACTAGATAGTAAACTCCTGTGAAATATACATGTTGAAATCACTGCTAGTAGAGCAATAAAGGTTTTAATGGCGTGCAAGAATCTATCCAGTAAGACTTGGGTCTGCTACCCTGAGATATTCCAGCTGTGAGATCCCTCTTTTTGACAGTGAGATATTATAGAATGGAGGTCTGAAGTTTAACTTCAGACTATAGGAGTAAGTCTAGATAGTAAACTTCTGTGGTATAAGCATGTTGAAATCACTGCTAGTAAAGCAATAATGGCTTTAATGGCGTGTAGAAATCCAATAATAACGTATGGTACAGTAGTCTGGTATACAAAAATAAGCCAAAATAGAACGAGGAAAGCCCTCGACAAAGTCTAAAGGCTTGCCTGTGTGTGTATCACCGGATCTATGGGAACCTCTCCTGTCAGGGCACTTCATATTATCACAAATCTCACAACCCTTCATCTAGTGATAGACAAAATGACCCATGAAGCCATTCTCAGAATACTTAGGAAAGGAACAGACAATGAGAGTATTAAAAACCAGAAAGCCTAGTCCTCTCTTACATTTCATCTTCCTAGTGACGAAATGATTAAGAAAGTAGACATCGAAAAGAACTTCACTACGATGCTACATAGGAAGAAATACCGGGACATGGAATCCACCAGCCAAGATCTTAAAAAAAAATGTTATTGAATGGTACACAAAGCAATATATGAACTGGCGCTGGAATATACGGGATAGGCACCAAATGCTCAATATCGCTAGGCTCCTATCCGAGCGTCTTTCAGGCAGAAATACTTGCAATGATATTTACCTGGAAATGAGCCTAGAAATCACAGGTGTGATATAGCAATCCATTCTGATAGTCAAGCTGTTATTAAAGCTCTGAGCTCTCATTATATCGAGTCTAAGCTAATATGGGAGTGCCGAAGAAAACTTAATGAAGTAGGCAAGAACAACCTCCTTGGTCTCCTTGGTCTGGGTTCCTGTTCACTCGGGAATTAAAGGAAATGAGGAGGCCAACACACTTGCCAAGAAAGGAGCCCGAACCCTTTTTATTGCCCCGGAACCCTACTGTGGGTTAGGTTAGGTTAGGTTAGGTTAGGTTAGGTTAGGTTAGGTTAGGTTAGGTTAGGTGACTACAAGAGTGAATTTCGGATGAAATATGTTAGTCATTCCTGAAAACGGCTCTTCATTTTCAGTTGACCACCCTGTATATGGGAATATCGGAAGATGATCCCGTTTCTGAAAGATTGTGAGGAATCATTGATATTAAATCCAAATAATTGATTCTGGACATAAAATAAAATCCAAAAACTCAAAAGACTAGATTATTTCAGACCGAAACTGAATAGCCAAAGTGTAATGAAACAATGAAACACTTCACATTAAATTCTACTTGCCTCCAAAAACCAGAATGTGTTGTATTATACGTGATAATGAAAATTTAATTTGTAGAATAATTAATAATAGGGTATAATCAACAACATAGAGATAAATTTTATTCACTTTGAACGAGTTTTCACCATTTCATTTAATTAAAAATGAAAAATAATAGACTTCAACCTGTTGTAAATAAAATAAATAGTTTCTCATATGTTGGCAACTCACATATTTGCTGCCATTTTGATATCATGGGATCTCCATTTTAATTTTCGGGATAAACAATTTCGCAAATTGCTCAATATCATCATATTTGCCTTAATTTGTTAAAAAAAGAGTAAGAAATTTCTATCTAGAGTGAATCTGTGTTACTATGTTTTTTTCATGGACTGTCATGGACTTATTGACTGATGAAGGAGTCTGATTCAGGTTCTGAAACGTTTTATCGTTGGTGTTGTTTTGTTACTGTTTATTGTTCTATATATCGTATCTGAAAAATAGTTTTACTAACACAGGAGCAATTTTAAAACCACTGAGATATTTTTCAATATTTGGGCGCCGCCCAAAGCATCCTTTAATGTTTAATTAGAGTCTGTTATGTATATTCTATTCATCTATTATGTCTATTCTATTCAATGTTTTATCCTAGTTCATTTAGAAGTCTACACAGGTCCTTCAGACATATCTCAAAAATTTCTTATCTGCATGAAAAGTTTTGCCGGAAAGTAGTCGTTATTTTAACTGAGTCAGACCTAAACGGGAGAGTGAAGAAAATGAAGAGATTCGCTATCCTCAAAGCAAGGAAATAATTTGGAATCAGGTCAGACGTTTAATTTCTACAGATAATTTTGTACAGATAGTGTTATCTATTAACCGTCTCGCATTTCCAACTATCGCAAGATGAAATCTGGGGATAAAAACGTAGGATCTCAAACGCGTTGGCCCAGCGAACTATCAACTCCCCGGCATCCTCGAAGATGGAAGTTGTGCTCTGGATATGTTCATCAAAAAGTGAATGGAACACGGGTACGAATTGTATGAAGTTCATCCTTATCAGAAAATGATTTTGCCCTTCATTTTCTTCCTAGCACGAAACAACGTCAGAAATGCATTCAGTTTGCATTTGTTTTGCAGGAAAGCTGTATATGCACATGAAATTACTCAGCGCAATCTCCTTCTTTCCACTCTATCTCTCTCTCTCACACACAGTTTTCAGGAAAAAATATTTGATTTCTCTAATAACAACGTTATTTGAACACCGAAAAATTATTAGAGTAAAGGTTATAAAAAACTAGACGAAAATAATTCAAACATAAATTTATATTTGGAAGATATTGTTTCTCTAGTTTTATATTATATTGATCACATAACATTGTGGTAACTTGTGTGGTAACATCTTCAGTATAAGAACTTATATCTATACCAATTTTCATTTCGATATACAGGGTGAGTCTTTGAGTTGTACATTAATTTAAACCATATATTCCAGATTTCTCTCGGGTAAAAATATTTTACAATATGCTACTAAATTCCCACACTTCAACACATAACGGTTTCTTGATGGAGGTTAGAATCATTTTTATCATCTGATATTTGAAATTCAATACAATTGTTCGAGGAAACTTATTTATTCAATGCATGCAAATTGGAAACGCCAAATGAAATAAATTTATTATTTTAGTTACTGAACATATTTATGGAAAATCCCGAAACACGTCAATTTTAAATTGTCATTCTTCTTCGTATAAATGCGAACCCTATATTCAACCCCCTTCGAAAGAAAGGTACAACGCCCAATTTTTCAAATAGGAAGTAAGGTAAATATCCCAATTATCGGCAGTGTCCCAATTATCGACAACTTTGGATTATCTTCCATAAAACAAGACGAAGAGAGATTCCATAAAAATTTTAATTCAACAATTATCTAGTTTTTAGCTTCTTGAAGGATTTCATTTACACCATTGATTCCTCTTAACCATCCTCACCGAAACAGCAGCTATTAATCGGTCGAATGTCAGTCTTCATCGAGTGTGCACTGTTTTCCTTGCTATTCAAGTAAGTTCACACTCTTCACTTCTCTTCACTCCAGATTCAACGAATCGAGGTGAAATTAAATTTTTTGAAGAATAATATAATTTGAGAAGATTAACTGTATTCAGTTCTATTGAGAAATGTTTAATGTGTATCATATCTTATGAGCAATTTGCGTGTCGATGAATGGTACATCTGAAACATATTGTGTCCCAGATCGACTTCTATGTCGATATTTCAGTCGCTGAGGATGATTTTTGATTAAGTTACAGAAATATTAACTCCATTTTCCTGCATAGGATTCTTTCGTTATTGTACCCGTTATTGTACAAAAGATCCATAATTTTCAGTGTATCAATTATCGACACACTGTTTTCCATCGAATTACTAGATGAAAGTACAACAAATTTTGATGTCGATAGAACGTTCAACTCTATGCCGATAAAAGGTTCAATATTCTGTCGATGACTGAGATTCATACCATAAGTAAAAATAATCAATTTTACGGAGAACTCATTGAAACTATTTTTATCATCTTTTGATAATCAGCTCTTAGAATATTCAAAATGGCTCTCAGTACTGACCGACATTCGAATGTGGCCCATTTTTATGATTTAATCATCCATTTTTTCACGAATGTCGATCATACGCACATCTATGTGGTGATAAGTGGTTATATTTAGTTTCCAGTTATCTCATGATTATAAAATGTCTAGAAGACTGCAACACACACATGAACAATGTTGTGTCCTTTCGGAAGCAACTTCTGACGCAAATAATAATTTTGAATCGAGTAGAATAAACTTTTCCCTGAATTCGTCTCTCTTGGATGTAACGGAAGAGAATTTGAGTGTAGGTTTACTACTGGATTGTTATGACCGTGATTACTCCGAAACTGATATACATTTTTCTGGGTTACATTTGAAGCCCAAGTTTTTTTATGGATCAAGCAAGTAAGAAATAATATAGAAAACACCAATACATATAATATCAGAAGTAGAGTATATCCAACCCTGTTCAAAATGTTTTTTTTTACCTTCACTAAACCAACCAACCAACCACCAAAAGTAACAGGAAGCAGAAGAAATAATTACATGCTGTTGCGTGTTCCTCGAGCTAGCAGGAAAAATCACAGGATAATATTGAAGAAAAAGAAGGCAGAGCAAAGGGACAAAATAAGGGAGAAGATTAGAAAGAATAGCTAGAAGCGAGGAGAAATGTAAAGATGAGGAAGAGAGAAGAATAGCAAAAATGGCTAGAAATAAAGGGAAATTCAGAGATGAGGAAGATCCTTCTTCATCAAAGCCATTGCTAGGAGTGTTCAAAATAGGAAATGGCCAAATAAAATAGATGATTTGGATTGCACTATCGATGAGATCACATGTAGAATTACAGAGCCTAAAAAGTTGAAGTACCTGAAATAATGTTAATTTCTGACGATTGACCAAAGATCATCGAATATTTTTTCATATTAAGCAGAGAATTTATATTTCTTGTTTTTCAGTTTTAGTGAACTATTATTTTCACTGAATATATTAATATTTCTTTAAATACAAAAATATTATTGATACCAAATTCTGGCTTTCCCACAGTGTCGGTAATCAGTTCACAAGTATGTCGATGATTGGTAATTCATATTTTTCTGGTGTCGATAATGAGGGCATCTGCTCGAAGACATCATTCATTTTGTTTAAAATATTTTGCCCTTTCAAGATGTTCGTTCTTTGTACTTTTATCATAACTGAGGGTTCAAAGAAGTAGAAACTGAAAATTTCATTCATATAAAATCATTCTTTGAAGTCGAAATGTATTAGACACTTTGAGGAACACGTTATTGTGTTGATAATTGGGACATTTACCTTATGGGCTTGTGATACATGGTTTGAAAGGTCTCGTCATTATCTATTCAGAAATGTTATCACTTTCATGTTTATGCAATTTTGACGATAAGCATGGCCGTGGAGAGAAACAGTGAACTCCTCAGACAACCGAACGTCTACTAATTGGATAATGTTATTATCCATGTTCATCATTTGCTCACAATAAGAAGTTATCCTATCAAAATCATCTTCCAAGAGCTCCTGTGTAGGTATCATTTTATAGGGATGCATTTTATTTTGTTTTAATATGTTTAGAATCAATGTATGCCTTACATTGAATGTTGTGGAGGCATGTCTACTCGAGATATGTGAATTTTCTTCAAAGGCAAGCCTCAAACTAATTTCACATCCCCACACAATGTATAAGCAGCTGCTTTTTCAATCTGCCTTACATTCCCAAACTCGCGAAACTGCTTCTCTATTTTACTTACTGTCCCTTGGGTTATAGGCGGCAAATTCGGAAATTACTCATGAAACAAGCGACTTACTTATTTTTGTGTTCGGGTGTTATCTCCGTAACCAATCATTTGTAAAATTGTTATTTTGTGCATTTCCCTTAATCGAACCATTATTCAAAATTGAAGTTAATGAAATTGAAACACAAATTAGACCATTTATAAAATACAACTTATCAGCACAAAACAATTTGCGAAGGCAAATATGTTTGTATTATTGTAATTAGATTTGGGAATATTCGAGGGAATATTATAATGAATTTCGGTAATCTAATGATTTTATTTGTTTCTATTTTGATAATTTCATATTTTTTTTTTTTTTTTACATTATATAGATTGTATACGATATTTTCTCTTCCATATTTGTTAATATACCATATTTTGATTTCAAAACTGGCTGAAGGACTTTGGTCGATGGCCTTTTGGATTGTTCCAATAAAGAACTATTAATAATAAATGAATGTGATGATATTTTTGAATAAAGAATGAGGAGACGATGCATCACAAGATCATACTTCCTATTTGAAAAATTTGGGATTGTACCTGTCCTCCGAAGGGGGTTGACGGTAGGGTTCGCATTTTTGCGAAGAAGAATGACAATTTAAAATTTGAATTTGGCGAGTTTCGTGATTTTCCATAAATATGTACAGTAACCAAGGTAATGAATTTATTCCATTTGGCTTTTCCATTGTTTTCCATTTTTCATTGTATAGTTATTGAGTTTGGGAGAGAAAATCCAGAAGAAAACATTGAATTTTATACAATATCCTGATGATAGTTCACTTTTGATGAGACGTCCAATTTCCTCTAGTCTGCGACATCTTCAAACTGTCCGAGTGACCGTTTTCTTATCAACAGAACTTCATGTTCACAACTGTACCACTAGGTTATGGAATCCCGAACAAAAGGGTATCCAACAATAGCGGTTAAATGAACAATGCAGACGTAAAATGTATGCATATTCGGTGAATTCCATACATAGCATGAACCCAAGCTAAATGGACTGAAAAAATTAAAAGTGATCAGAGTTGAAATGCGCGATAAAGCGATGGGAAAGGATGGGATTGCCTACTCGAATTCAATCATCTTCCAAAATGAGTACAGCTCATGTTATTTTAGTTTTAATATTTCATCAAATTCATAACTTTCGGAATTGTGGGACAACAATATGTTCGTAACTATTGTGAATGTGTAAGGAATAGAATTTTAAGATTGAATTTGTAGAATAAGTATGAGGCCTGGATAAGCCGGTCGAGTTCGTGAATGGGCAAAATCCGATGAAGGGCTTCGGAGTCATTCGGGTTCAAAACTTTAGTTTTCCAATATTTCCGGAAAATCTGATTGAGTTCAAATTTGGTATTTAGGGATGGAACAACGATTGTATATTTGTATATTTGCCTTCGAATGGATATGCAAATCCATTGAAAAAAGGACAACACTTTACTATGAAAATCTGTAGATTTTTGTTCCAATTTAGTGAGACTGTCAGAGAGACCTAATTAATCAATATTTTTCAGTGAAATAACATGCATAATAAATCAAATTCGTAGCAATAATCATTGAATTTTGTGTTCTTTACAGAAAAACCTCATTTCCTGTCATGATATCACTTTTCCATGTACAGAACTGGCCACAAAAAAGACTTGTGCGAAAATGAGGTGGTCAAGTTTTTCATAAATAATGGAGAGGATTTCTTCAGTTGCAGAATTATATATTGCCATCGAATTATTGGACAAACATTCTAGTTTGAGTTCACTTGGACTGGCTATAGATAATACACTAGTAACTACACTCTTGTACACTACAAATTTTCTCGTCTGATATATGTTTTGGAAACGATCCTTCCATCTTCTGAGATGCAGCTTATATGTCCTGCTCTTTCGATATGATTGTGCATATTTGCAGGTGTCTGTAACACTTGTACAAAGGGTTGAATTTCAGTTTCTGATCTGAGTATCAACAAACATAAAAATAAACAACTCTTCAGTGACATAAACAATTTGTTTTTTATCTAACAATAAAGCATGTGTATGAAAACAGTGTTAAAGGAGGTTACTGTAACGGGGTACCATATAATTTGATATATGATACTAGAGCTTAGGGAAAAAACCTCAGCAAAAAAACTCTATCTCCCCGTTAGTGTTGTGATTCATGGAAATTGAAATTGTTAACAAAATATGCCGAAATATTAAATGTTGAAGGACATCTATTTCTTCACTCTCGATTCTTCTTTCAACAAGCATAGAGGTGCCCGAAACTCAATCTGGAAAAGGAAAAGTTGAAAGGAGAGAACGAACAAATTAAAAATGGAATATTCTATATTTTATAAAATGATTTTAAATTCGCTATCCATTCTAAAAATGATTCAGAAACATTATGAATAGCCATAAAACCATCCTTGAATCTATAGATTCAATTATTACTTAAATGATCTATGGTTTCCTCTGCTTCCCCGCATTCACAACTAGGGCTCTCAACTGAGTTCCATCTGAAAAGCATGCTGTTGCATCGACCATGACCGGCTCTTAAGCGATTGAGAATAGACCATATTATTTTCCTTGGAAGATCAAACCCTGGAACTCTTTTTGAAGAAGAAATTAAATCTTTGTTGAATAAATCGTAAGAAATCCATTCAGACCGCCAAACATCCTTGTCACTATTATTCAAATTGAGAAAACAGATGGAACATTAAGGATTTCGTGATTTCAATCTGGGAATCTTATTGTCTGGAATGTAGAAAAAGAAAACGTTTCCAAGCTTTCACGTCCCATCCGAATTAAAACTCCAGAATATGTTTAAAAAGGTTAATATAAAACTTGCTTTCAAAACTCTCACACAAATTAAACAACTTCTGATTAAACTCGGGTATATATGAAATTATGAAACATTCTCACAAGGTATGACTAAGGGTATGTCAGCCCATTGCACTTGAGTGTAGAAATTGATAGAATACTTTTGTAACGCTTCGTCTCAGAAGATGTAAACATATGTCAGATGACAACATTTGTAGTGGACAAGAGTATAGTGAGTATTAAACAAAATGCTGCATATTTGATATGAATCGGTGAATCCTAAGTATTTTAATTTCATCGTCTAAATTAAGCGATTAACATTACGAGTTTTTATATGATTTTTGGTATATCTGTATATTAATATGACCAGATTCTGGGGTTATTCTTGAGGAATATTTAATTCTCTATTTATCTTGTATTCATTGATGAAAAATCTGAGAACTTTCGCTGAAATGGCCGGAGCTGTTATCTGTTTTCAACAAGTTCCAGAGGCTGCATTCCTTGCAGTAAAGCACCGAAAACCATCAGGAGCCGTTGCGCGCTGAGTATCTCCGAACGCCCCATTCGTTACTATCTGTTTCTGGGGGCCCAAAAGTGAAATATTGTAATTGTCCATAAAATCAAGCGGTTGGAAGCCCCTAATCCGAATTCACTTTCATCCAAGGCGGAGCTGAAATAATTGACTCAAACAAGGAAGTGAAATCAGAGTCAATGATTCCTCGAACAGGGCGAGTTTATGAGATACCAGCGCCAGAGTTATTTTATAGGATGAATTTGGAAACGATAGGACTAAGCCGGTTGCTAATAGGGTGATCGACTGAATTTCACTCGTAAAATCCCGAGAAAGTTGGGAAACTTTCAAGTGGGATCTCGGATTCAATGATAAAATCTATTTTCGGAAGCTCAATATTCAATCTTTTTTATGATGATTATGCTAGAAACATGGTTTTCAATTTATCCTTAATATACTAACTGACAACGAAACTGCAACACCCAGAAGCAGGTGTATAAATTCAATTTTTTTTTGGTAAAATATAGATAGTACAGCAAGGAGTAAATGATTGAAAAATGAAGAAAAAAAACGAAGGGTTTACAATTTTTTTTAATAAACTTGGTAATAATGTGTTTGTCCACCGCGATCATCTATACGCTCCCCAAGACGTCTGGACACTGATGCAATAAGATCTATGACATTGATGCAATAAGACTATTTCTTCTTGAGGGATACTATCCCAAGCTACATGTAGTTCATCTATCAGAGCCGCCAAAGTCCGTGGGGGCTGGGGTAAATTTCCAAGCCTTCTACCCATGATGTCCCAAACATGCTCTATGGGGGAAAGATCGGGGGATCTGGACGGCCATGGCAAAAGATTCACATGGGTCGCTTCAAAAACTAACTCTGGCAACATGAGGTCGAGCATTATGTTGCTGAAATATTGGATTCTCGAGCCGGTTAAGGTAAGGGATAAGATATGGCCCCACTATTTCTTGAAGGTAACGCAGTGCTGACATGCTGTCATGTTACCTCAAATAAAGTCTAAAGGTGACCTACTTGCATGTGCAATAGCATCCCATACCATAACGCCTACTGTCTGGTGTACATGACGCTCAATATCAAACTGAGGTTCACGTCTTTCTCCCCGACGTCGTCTAACTCTTCTTCGGCCATCATGTGCACCCAAGGAGAATCGAGATTCATCAGAAAAGACGACCTGATGCCATTCCACATTTCAATGTTGACGCTCTCTTTACCACTGTAATCATTGCCGGCGATGCTCAACCGTCAGAGGTACCACAAGATGGAGTCGATAATGCTGCAGCCCAAAAGACCTTATCCGGCGGTAAACCGTTCGGACAGTTACAGGATGGCCTTGTTCTCCTAACCACTCATCAGCCAAAGATCGAGTTGTCGATCTTGAACTTCAGTTGTGCCCCTTTGACGTTCGGTGCCTACTCTTCTTCGATTTTGGGCATTATCAAACCACCCTTGACAACATCTCTTACCAGTAGTTGGATTTCTATTCGTATGGTTAGCGATTTCTCGAAATGACAACCCGCCTCCCGTAGACCAATAATTTGACCTCTTTCAAATTCACTTAGCTGGCGATAAATTCCCCGTACACGTGCTCTTGGCATTTTAACAACAACTAAAGATCGACTTTGGATCTCCTCGAATAGCTGGTTTGTTGTAAAATTTAAAAAAATGGCAAAAAACGACTACAATATGTAAGTAACAAAAAATGTTTACATGAAAAAACTTCCACGAGTTTTTTCTCCAAATTTTAATCATATACTCCTTGCTATACTATCTATGTTTTACCGAAGAAGATTTGAAATTTAAACAGCTCCTTCTGGATGTTGCAGTTTCTTTGTCAGTTAGTATAATTCCTCTTCCATTCCACGACGGTCTATAGTCATTACACTGAATTAATGATAAATAGATTTACCTAATTTATAACACATAGGTATTGTATTGAATCTGATGAGTTTTAAACCAAATTTGTGATCACAAAAAAGTTATTTCAATAAGTGGACATGTTTTCACTAATTGGAAAATCGCTATCCCAAGCAAATTTTATAAAAATATATCTTAATATGTGTGGATAATGATTAATTAACAGTGCTGTGCCTAAGGTGGCGTAAGGACACAGTAACAAACCCTACACAAAACACAACTGGTTCTCCTTACTCGCTCAAGCTCTTCGAGAGCTTATGAGGGGTCTCCTTGGGGAAGACCTAGGAGGATCAGTATAATAATATACAATACAATACAATTGATAATGACCATTTTTTGATATTCTCAGCACGCCACAGGTTATTTAGTAATTTGATATAGTAATCTCTAATCAAATATACTGCTTCACAAAAGTTAAGGAAGTTCAGAAATTTGGAGACCATTTCAGAAGTTTCAGAAGACGATTCTTGTCCACCAAATGTTCATTTAGGATATATCAAATGTTTACTCTCTTATATCTGAATGGTTTTGCTCCTTGTTTGATAACTTTTTCAATTTCAGGCAAGTTCTTGTCGTTTGCATTTCTGAGAATTTTGAATCAGTTATTATTCAACGTTCTTACAATAAACTTTGATCCAAAATCTGAAAATTTATTTTGCAATAATGCCTAGATGTAAACTAATTGACGTAACGTGAACTAATTAACGTAGTAACGCTAAGAAGCCGGCTTGAAGGTTCATGCAGTATTTCGTAAGGGGCGTGAGGCCTGAATATACACCAGAACTTTAAAATATTTCTCGATTTTTTTTCAGTTGAAGTAATTTCGCTATATGTTTCAGATTGCCGGAGTGTGAGAGTAATTTAAAGGAACTACACTCCTCAGTGCAAGCAACACAAGTGCTGGAAATAATAAAGACGTCATACAGGGAAAAATGAACAAATTAAAGAGAAAACGGTACGCGGTGATATCGACGGCTAGACGATACAATATCCCAATCCCTTGCCCCTCCACGTAAAATGATATATGGTACGTAGGGGATAATGGAATTGCCGGTTTATAAATCCGTCTAAAATGCGTTACAAGCAGGAGCCGTGTGGCAACGTGGTGGCATCTTACGGTAACAGTGCCGAGGATCACGACGAAGACGGCTTCGTACCTGCAAGTAATGCCTATCAGAAAGTCATTAGAAACCCCCCCGACGACAATAAAGTATCGAAATCCTCCAACGGTGTCCAGGCGAGGACGATAGATTCCCAGTCGTGTGGATGGTGCTTAAGCCCTTCCTCGCCGGCCACGACGCCCGTCAGGGACTCTTGTTTCTTCTCATGGTGTCGCCCTACACTGCTGCTTCTCATCCTCATCCTACTGATCATCATCTTCGTTTTCATCTCTGGGGTGTTGCTCTACTATAACTGTACGTCCCATACGTAAGATACATGTTTTGCTTGTGTTTAATGTACTTGTAGATTTATGTTTGTGTTGCTTTCAACGTTCTACAAAACATTTTTTTTTGTAGTGTAGTTGTTCTTATGGTAGTCATGCTAGCATTACAGGATATTCCTCAATTCATCGGTGCCTTCATGGAAGCCACACTTCGACAGATACCAAAAATCATATGAAGGGTTTTCCAATAAGAGGTGTTATTTTGATATTCAAAGAAAAATGCCATTTTTCAATATAAATGATCGGATGTTTATTTCATTATAAAGTGTTTATTTCATTATAAAGAAGAAGCTATGCCGTTAATAGTGGAAAATAACATCAGGCAAATGACCACCACTACCACGCTTACAGGACCATATCCTTTTAATGAAATTTTCCATAACCAAATCGCAAAGTGGCTGCCCTACGTCCTCGATAGCCTCATGAATTCCATCTTCGAGGTCTTGAATCGACGCTGGGCTATTGGGGTAGACCTACTCTTTCACGTGGCCTCGAAGGAATAAGTCGCAAGATGTTAAATCACAAGATCTCGGTGGCCAATTGTGATCACCTCTTCGAGAGATAATACGGTCCGGAAACTTTTCCCGCAAAAGATCAATGGTTTCGTTGCTTGTGTGGCACGTAGCGCCGTCTTGTTGGAAGTAACCGTTGTCCAGATCAATACCATCCAATTCCGGCCATAAAAAATCAATAATCGTCTCTCGATAGTGCAATTCATTCATCGTAACTGTTGCTCCTGTCTCATTTTCGAAAAAAATAAGGTCCAATGACTCCGCCGGACCATAAACCGCACCAAACAGTCTCACGCTGAGGATAGAGAGGCTTTTCAACAATAACTCTTGGGTTTTCCGAGCCACAGATGCGACAATTTTGCTTGTTGACGAAGCCACCGAGGTGGCAATGGGCCTCATCACTCAAGATGATTTTTCGATGGAATTCCGGATCATTTTCATGCATTTCAACGACCCAATCAGCAAAGACACGACGTTGTTGATGATCGGCCGGCTTGAGTTCTTGTGTTAACTGAACCTTGTAAGCCTTAAGACCCAAATCTTTATGCAAAATACGGTGTAATGACGTTTGTGGAATGCCTAATTCCAAAGAACGACGACGACGACGACAAAGAACACCTCCCAACTCGTCAGTTTCTGCCAGCCCTAATCTCATCATATGCTTCCTAAGGCCGTAGTGCCCTGTGAGGAAACCAGTGAGGAGGGGCAGCGTGTTCTTACTGGGGTCCAAGTTTTTCTTGGATCTGACAGTATCAAAGTTCTGGAGGAAATACTTGGAGTGATACATTCCGGAGAGAGATCTCCAGAAAATAACTCTTTCAGTTTCTTATTTCATCCGAAATTAACTTTTGTACGTCTACCAACCTCACAGTAGGGTTCCGGGCCAATAAAGGGGGTTTGCGCTCCTTTCTTGGCAAGTATGTTGGCCTCCTCATGTCCTTTAATTCCCGCGTGACCCAGGAACCCAGACCAAGGAGACCCTATTGTTCTTGACAACTTCATTGAGTTTTCTTCGGCTCTCCCATATTAGCTTGGACTCGATAACATGGGAGCTCAGAGCTTTAACAGCAGCTTGACTGTCAGAGTGGATTGCTATATCACATCTCTGATTGTTTCTTTCTAGGTTCATTTCCACGCATCTTTCTATTGCAAGAAAGATGCTCGAGTAGGAGTCTAGCGATAGTGAGCATTTGGTGGCTGGCCCATATGCTCCAGCGCCAGCTCCTGTAGTGGTTTATGAACCGTATGTGTACCATTTAATAGCATTTCTTTTAAGAACTTGGGTGGTGGATTCCCTGTTCCAGTCTTTTTTCCTACCAAGCATCGTAGTGGATTAACCATTGAATTCTACATTATTTTAATGTTTTACTCACATATTATTCTCAGAAAATACGTGTGAAATCTGAAAAAACCCTTCAAATTTTCTCAAATAGGGCTTCATTCCAATGTTAGTAACTTGTAGATTTTTACATGAAAATTCCTAATTTTCTAGCTTCTATCAGAAGACATACCAATGCTTCTCCTTTGTTAATTAAAAATTCAATTTAACATACAGGGTGTTTCTATTTCAATGTCAAAAGCAGTCATGAGAAAAACCTCAAAACTAATTTTTTTCAAATTAGACAACACAATATGTTACAGAACCTGAAAGCCTATAACCTCCTGATGAAATATGAATTTATTGAGCATATTGCCGAAATTACTATACGCATATGTCGAGGAGAGAACATCAATTTTCACGAAACTAAGTAGCACATCGAAGAACTTCAACCATTAGTATTATTGTGCATACTGACGTCAATCTTGCGAGAATAAAATATGTTAAATTGAGCGTGGTTGAGGGTTAAAACGCCCAGGTAACGTACTTTCTTGGCCTCCTATTTTCTGAACTCATGTGGCGTAACCCTGTTAAACGTTGAAACCAGATCGTTTAATTCCAAGAATACTTCTGTAGTTGCTTCCATTCCGAACTTGCTGATGAACCCCTCACTGCTAATAATTCCGAGTTAATTGAGTAAAACATACATTTAGCGAACACGAACTTGACAATTTTATAGAAAGTTCGGCTCACCTAAATGCGCAAATCTCCACTTCTCCCCTGTTGGTTGTGGCGTTGCTGGAAATATTCGCCATTCGGAATGTTTGTATCTTGCAAACTGGACGGAAGCAAATAAAAACTCTGAATAAATGAGGGCTTTGCACATTACAATTATATTCCTTGTCGCGAAAAATTGTTTCTGACTAATACTGGAATCCTCACAGCTGAATCTTTAAGGTAAACTCTTGTTACAAAATCCTAGGGAAGGAGCCTACAAGTATTTTGATCCATGAATTAACTTGAAATGAAAAAAAAAAAAAGCACTGACGTGAAGTCAGTACTCTTTGGCGCGCGTGTTCACGGTGGCTAATTTGAATTGAATTATTCAAAATTTAACAGTGCTGTATCTAAGCTGCCATCAGGATAGAGTAACAAAGTTGGAAAAGAACACAAGTGACTCTCCTTAGTCGCACAAGCTCCTAGAAGATTTGGGAGGGTCAGTATAATCCTAATCATGTTTATAGCACGCGCGCCAAAGCAGATTGACTTTTTACACTTTTTCTTTCATTGTTAAGTCAATCTGCTTTTGCGCGCGTGCTATAAACATGATTAGGATTATACTGACCCTCCCAAATCTTCTAGGAGCTTGTGCGACTAAGGAGAGTCACTTGTGTTCTTTTCCAACTTTGTTACTCTATCCTGATGGCAGCTTAGATACAGCACTGTTAAATTTTGAATAATTCAATTCAAATTAGCCACCGTGAACACGCGCGCCAAAGAGTACTGACTTCACGTCAGTGCTTTTTTTTTTTTTTTTTTCAAGTTCCTTTAACAAATATAGCTATCAATACAGTTTGGCTGTTAGTTTTACCGTAGATCAGAAAAAAATTCGGTTGTGGGTCCTCCGTTAGGGACGAAATTGCATCTTCTCCAAATCCGAACGCATTTTAATATAGATCTACCGAATATAGTTATTTATAAATTCGCCTCAGGGCCAACATACAGACATTTCAAATCGGAAACAACGCTATTTCCCCCAAACTGACTTGTGTCCGTGCACTGAATTGACATGAATATTCTTTTAAAACCTCACAATATCGGCTCATTACTCCCAACATAACCCAAACAACCCAAAACCATTCACTTCTCGTCTGCGCAAGCGCAGTATACTCGTGGCTGCAAGTCCTCCCAAAATTACACACCTCACAAAAAACTCCGATTCTCCAACACTAGTGGTTCAGGAGATATCGCTTCTTGAATCCACGCATGCGCAGACCCTCACCAGGGGATTCTATAGCGGAAAAGCATCCGCCACCCCAAAACCCCAATCCTCTCTGACGAAAGCACCACCAGTTAAATCACTGATGGTCTGCTCATGCGCATAACGAAAAATGCTTGTAAGGGGTTGCATCCATTTCGAAATTAGCCCCAGGGCCAAGGTAAGGACACTTTAACTCTGAAGCAACCCTACAGCCCCCAAACTGACTTGTCCTTGCACTGAATTGCTATGAATATTCTTTTAAAACCTCATAATATCGTCTCAGCACTCCCAACATAACCCATCCAACCCAAAAACAGTCACTTCTCTTCTGCGCATGCGCAATCTACTCGCGGCTAAAAGTCCTTTTCAAAATAACACACCTTACAAAAAACTCCGATTCTCCAACACTAGTGGTTCAGGAGATATCACATCTTTATTCCACGCATGCGCAGACCCTCAACAGGGGATTCTATAGAGGAATAGCATCCGCCACCCCAAAACCCTAATCCTCTCTGACGAAAACACCACCAGTTAAATTACTGATGGTCTGCTCATGCGCATAACGAAGAATGCCTGTAAGGGGTAACATCAATTTCAAAATTAGCCCCAGGGCCACGGTACGGACACTTTAACTCGGAAACAACGCTACATCCCCCAAACTGACTTGTCCTTGCACTGAATTGCTATGAATATTCTATTAAAACCTCATAATATCGACTCAGCACTCCCAACATAACCCATCCAACCCAAAAACAGTCACTTCTCTTCTGCGCATGCGCAATCTACTGGCGGCTAAAAGTCCTCTCAAAATAACACACCTTACAAAAAACTCCGATTCTCCAAAACTAGTGGTTCGGAAGATATCGCATCTTTAATCTACGCATGCGCAGACCCTCATCAGGGATCTGAATTCTATGGAGGAATAGCATCCGCCACCCCAAAACCCCAATCCTCTCTGACGAAAACTACAGCAGTTAAAGGACTTCTCATCTGCGCATGCGCAATACGGAAAATGCCCGGAAAGGGCAGCATGAACCTCAAAAACATATGTTTCGGCATTAAAAGCAAAGTATTCCGCAAAATAGTAGTAATTTTTTTATTTTTTTCATGTCACGTGATCATCACGAAATTTTGCAAAAGTGTTTGCTTTGGTCTTTTGCATCTAACTACTGAGTTTCAATTTAATCAGATCAGTATTTTTCGAGTTATCGTGAAAACAAAATTTTCAAATTTTCAAAATTTTTTTTTGCCACTTTAGGGCCGTCCGTTCAACAAAAAACTTCGCAGGCATATAAAGGTCATGATTCTACAATCTGATGCAAAATTTCAAAAAGATTAAGTGATCGGTTCCGGAAATATTCATAAAAAACGTTTTTATTAAAAACGGCCTTAACTCCGAAACCGCTCGGTCGATTTCGCCCGTTAACGAACTTGTCCGAGATATTTACGCTACGAAACTACCCTGCAAATTTCAACGCTCTAAGTCGTTCCGTTCGAGAGTTATCGTGCTAACGGCCGGACCGGCCGGACCGGCCGGCCGGACGGACAGAATTGAATTTGACCTCGAATTCTTCATCAGGGAGTCGAACCCAATCGTTTGAGACCATTTTCGAAAAAAAATTCGAAAAATACAGACATTGTGACGAAATGATAGCACGCTGTTCCTTGCGGAACACGCGCGCAAAAATGACAGCTGAGATCTGGCGTAAATAGAGATAATTTTAGATGGCTATAATTGCGAGACCACTTGGCGCAATTTTGCCATTAACAAGCCGAACCCGCACATTTGGACTACAAACCTACTCTGCAAATTTCAACTTTTTAACTCATTTCGTTCGATAGTGACCGTGCCGGACAGAATTGAGTTGGACCTCAGATTCTCGATCAGTAAGTCGAAACTACGAGTTCGAGGCCATTTTCGGCTAAAAATTCGAAAATTACAAATTTATAAGCAGGGGTGTATCAGGATAATCAGGGGTGTAAGTTCGAAAAAGAGCAGTCGGAGATGGACATAGTGATTCACTGTAAGCCGTTTGGTCGATTATGCTCATTAACGAACATAACCCTTGTGTTCGGATGCTCAACCTATCCTGAAAATTTCGAGTCGTTATTTCTTTCCGTTCAAAAGTTATCGTGGCAACGGCCGACCCGACATTATCGAATTTGACCTCGAATTCTTCATCAGTGAATTGAACTTAATCGTTCGAATACATTTTCGGCAAAGAATTCGAAAATTACAAACATTTGGGCAAAATTATAGCACGCTCTTCCCTAGAACATGCGCACAAAAAACTTGAGTATGAATGCTAGGCGAATGAAATTTAGTGTATTTAGTCTACTAACTATACCATTTCAAGTTCAATTTGGGAAAAAGTAAAACCAGTTTCGGAAAAAGTAAAAGCGATTTCGGAAATAGTAAAACCAATTTCGGAAAAAGTGAAACCAATTTCGGAACAAGTAAATTAAATTTTTGGTTTATGCTTCGGCAATTTCAGTGCATTTTTCATTGTATTGGAGAAATACAGGGTGCGGCAAAACGAATAGTGCAGTTTTGAATGGCTATTAAAAAAAAATTGGCAGAACATACGAAAAAATGGTTTGTTCTGTTTGATTCTGTACTACACCCCATTTGTTCACTTAAGTTTTAATGATCGAAGAATACAGCAAGCGGGGTTTCTCAGCTCTTGGGAAAATTTGGATTAAATACACTAATATACGGCGTTTTTGGCGCTCTTGTTCTTTGGAACAGAGTGCTTATCAATTTGCCGTAATGTCTGTAATTTTCGATTTCTTTTGTGAAAATGGTCTAAAACGATTTGGTTTGACTCACTGATCAAGAATCCGTGGTCGAAATTGATTCTGTCTGGCCGGCCGTAGGCACGATAACTCTCGAACGTAATGAGCTAGACAGTTGAAATTTTCAGAGTAGTTTTGGGAAATAGATATCTTGGATAAGTTCGTTATTGGACAAAATCGGTCAAATGGTTTCGGAGTAACAACAAAATTTCTTTGCAGTAGGTACAAATTCCAAATTATATTTTTTTCAAGATGCAGTTTCATATGCAGTGATATTATTTTTAACTCTAACAAGCTAATACTTTATAAGATATGATTTTTCAAAATTTCAATAATAAATCCTACTTCTATGTTTTCACAGAATGCTATAATCATTCTATCTTTGAATTATTATAATATAATCTTTGTTGATACATGTCAAATTATTTTCCTGAGACATGACATGTCATATTTAGGGCTTCACACGAGACGAGAGTAGGCGAGAGTATAAAAAATCTCGTCTCGCTCTCGCCAATTCCCAAAAAATTGAGTCTCGTTCAAGTCTCGTTCTCGTCTCCTTATCAGTTGTCTCGTCTCGTCTCGCTTAATTCTGAATAACGATAATAAATATTATAATATATAAACGAAATGGTATACAATAATGAATAATTTTGTAAAGCTATATTTATTACGCTCTTATGCAAAAATATTTGTACATGTACATATTATTTTTAATTTTAAACACTGATAATTTCAACTTTTAAATTACTCGATGACCAAGAATTCAAACATAATCACGCTTGCATCATATCATTTTTCAATGATGTACGTGTTTTTGCCATGATCATACCTGCTGTGGAAAATAATCTTTCAGCAGGTACGGATGTAGCCATTAATAAATCATCGGCCATCTTGGAAAGTGTAGGAAGAACTTTTTCATCACTCTTCACCACTGTAAACTATTTTGATTCCTATTTGCTCTTTCTAACAGCAAATATTCCTCAAACTCAGCTTTCTAATATTTCGAAAGTTTTGTTGATGTTTTAAATAGGCTATCGATGTCGATACATTTTTTAATAGAATTGAACAATTTGATGTAGTTTTCAAAGAATACCTTCCCAGTGGGTAGATCATTGAGGGTGTTCTTGGCGTATTCCTCATAACACTTTTCGAAACATTGAATAGCTTAATTTCGTTACCAGTTTTATTATACGTAGTTCCACAGATGTATACAATAATTGTTTACATCTTGACTACAAGAAGCACAAGAGAATAAATTTCTCCAGATGTTCAGACAGAGACGAAATTTTCAAGCATTGGGATTTAGGGGCAATGAAAGTTGTCCGTTAAGTATTGAATTCATAATGGCATCCGTTTTTATGGTTTTGAATTCTATTTTTCTTGAAGAATAATCTCAATTATCGCAAGGTCATAACGAATTAATAATCTTCTAAAAAATCGTGTATTTCTAGAACGATCGATGCATAATATAGACAAAATATATTGGTAATTATAGTGGAAACTCTTCATATTCCATTGTTTTCTGTGGATGTTGAAAAAAGTCGAGTCGTATATAAAACTTCATACAAAAAATTTAACGAGACCAAAAACGAGACTCTCGTGATGCGCTGTATGTGGTCTCGGTAAAGCCTATAATATTTTTGAAAACGTCTCGTCTCGTCTCGTCTCGCTTTTATGAGACGAGAACGAGACGAGACGAGAAAATCTCGGTCCCGCGTGAAGCCCTAGTCAAATTCATTTCAACTGTCGTAGAATTATGAGGATTATAATATAATATCATACTTTCTGGGTGATATTTTAATGCCCATGGTAAATCCATATGATGATGGGAATGGTAATGGTAAGTTAATAATATTGAGTTCAGAATATCTCCACTAAAAACAAAACTGGAATATTGGCTAAAGTTTCAATTGATATAATATAATTTTCAGAGTGGATTTGAGGAAAAAATATATCGTTCATCATAGAATTGAGGAACGAATATCTCGGTAGTTAGTTGTTGGGTAGAATTGGTCTATTGGTTTTGGATTAATAATTTTTGGCATTCTTGTTGAATTTGAATTCTTTTATGATGTTCGAATTTAAATTCTGCTGTTATGAAGTTCTATCAAAAAAATCCATTGATATAATTCCCAACTTTTACCAATACTTTCGGAGATATAATTTGTAAAATTTTGTACAAGAGTGCCAAAGCTCCTGTCCACAGGCCTTTCCCACTTTTTTACATTTTGTATCCCTTGATACGCGCATTTGGGATCATTGAATTGCAAATAAATACTTGATTTCGTTACACACGAATTTTTGATTGGTGCAACGTACGAGTTAAAATCATAAGAAATAAGAACTATTATGAACATAACGAAAATGGATACAAATTGTAGTGATTCTGAACGTTTTGTGCGAAATTGGATTTACTTTTTCTGAAATAGAACTTGAAAAAGGAATACATAATATCCTAAAGATTTGTACTCCTGTCCAGACCGAAATTACAGTTCGAAAATGCGTAGTGGAAAGTATGGAAAATGTGTATCTGAATGTCTTGATTAATACAACACCTTGCTCAAAAAGAAGGATATTATTGATACTGAGATTGGAATAAGAATAGCTGGAATAAGTGAACGTATCCTTATTCCATTTTTACTTATTTCCTCGATTCCGCTGTTCATTCGGTTTGACCCTCGCATTCTCATCCTTGAAATAGCTTCCGATTCATCAAGAAACCCTTCGCCTAGTGTAGAAACCGGGAAGCCAACGGTACACCAGATGCGAATAAATGCCGGATTCAGTTTGGAATATTAACCGATCTCGAATTCCTGCTCTCACATTAATCTGGGAAGTGTCGAAAGAATAATAAAGCTAAAATATGAAAAAATTGAACGCTAAAGTTCCCGCGCTGGAATAGGAAGTGGAAAAGAAAAATGTGAGGGTGAGAAACTGCAGTTCCCAACTGTTCTATATTTCATGGGGCCTAAGCCGTTCAAGGGAATACAGGAATTGATCGATAAATCCTCGATTTCATAAACACGAAAAAAATATCCCTCAATGCTGGAATTATGCTCTTATGGAGTGTAGTGAATTTCGCACATTCGAGTAGGAGTTCATGGGGTGTTCTAAGGAAATTGGGAGAAGCTATTCATCTAACACGTCATCTTCTAAAATGGATCCTGAATCAATTGCTCATCGACTCGTTGATTTTTCAAATTGGGTGGAAATTTCAAGATCAAAAATTGAATTATTTGAAGTATAATTTGCGCAAATTTAGGATATCATCTCCAGCTGTAGACAGTATCTCAAATCCATGCAACATGAATGAATTAATATCAAATAAAATTACATGCACTGAATCTCGAGAAGCTGCAGGATTTGATGAAATTCATTCTGAATTTTTATCTAGTTGGCTCTCATTCCGCCTAGGCATCCTATGATTAGTATGACCATCCTGACTTTATGCCTTCAAATATTAAATCCTTTTATTTTTCCTTCTTCTGTTCTTCTTTCATCGCCACATTATTTTCTGCGGGGGAGGAAGATTCGACGACAAATAATTCTTTGAGATCTTTGTACAGCAGGAGTATATCTAGTTTTATGGCGTGGATTTGACGAGTTGTTGGAATCGCATAGTTTCAGTAGATGCGAGCTCTGTCATTTTCAAGAACTGCTTCGATCTTCAGAGGCACATATAGTAGCACTGGTTCATCGTCTATGCCATAAACTTCTTTCAGATGGAAGTAGAGAATTTGGAGTGCCACATTGTGTCTTTCCACATATCCTGATGAAGCATGGACTCTTCAAGCAGACAGAATGTGCATGATAGTTTCTTGCTGGCTGTGGCATGCCCTGCACGATGTGGGGGTGTCCACTTTCATGATGTTCTTGGGCGCATGTTCTAGGGGAACATCGTCCTATCATTTCGTCCAAATGTCTGTAATTTTCGAATTTCGAGCTGAAAATTGGCTAATAGACTAATTCGGACTCCCTGATCACGAATCCGGTGTCAGATTTTTGGGTGCCGTCCGGCCGTCCGGCCGGCCGGCCGGCCGTACTTCCGGCCGTAGGCACGATAACAGGAGCACCGAAGGTCCTATCGACTTCAAACTTTCAGGGTAGGTTTCTGATCAAAATGCGACGGTTAAGTTCGTTAACGGGCAAAATCGGCCGGACGGTTTAGGAGTTATAGACATTTAAAATTTTGAGGTTATTTCCCTGATATTTCAGGAACTAAAGAAGATGTTGAATCGAAACTTGGTAGTCAGTTCGAGGATATAAACGCGCAACTTTTGGCAAAATTCTGTTATGATCGAAATGTTGGTAATTTTTAAAAAAATATTTCTTTTAATTTTTTCGAAAAAAAAATTTTTTTTTCGTGAACTATTCATCAGATTGCAACAAAAACTTGTACTAACGTCAATTGTAGTATTTTGCAACATTGTGCAAAATTTTGGCTCTATAGGATTTCAATTTCTGGAGATATAATACAAAATGTGTCAAATTTCCTGGGTCTCTCTCAGTATTTTCATCGATTATTCTATGAACTCTTTGAATTCCACCGAAAACAAATTCAAAGACATAAACATAAAGAATCAAGTCATAGTTTAGACGTCGAAAGAAGGACGATGTTGATCGACTTGAAAAGGTACCTATTTCAAGAAATGCAATAATGAAATGCTTAATTTATGGTTATAATATTATCTAAGTATTGTTGGGATCGGGCAGTTGGAAAATTTTTTAATAAAAAAATTTGTACCGACGTTAAATCAAGCATTCTACACGAGTGTGCAAAATTTCAGTTCGATACGATCTCAATTCCAGAAGATATTGCTTAAAATTCACATTCCAGCGTGTTTTGACGTTCTATGGTCACAGAAAATCGTCACAAAAATCTATTTACCTCATTTGACGGCTGTTTGTCAAATCAATTAATTCCAATAATTGATGTCAGATTTCCTACATACCAAGATCAAACACATAATATTAAATGAAAAACAATTATTATGATCACATTCTACAGGAATTGATACTAAATAGAAGCTAGATGAAGATTATTGTAATGGAAAATTTGTGTTCCAGAATAATATTAAGGTATTCAACATGATACTGCTTTTTTTCTTTTTTTTATACCATCTGGTATTTATCACTCCATCTTGACAAGCCATAAGTATATGGAGTACATGTGCTTACTCATGTGATCCTCTAGTAGTGTCTTCAGTTGTGCCTGTGTTATCTCTCTGCCAACTCTTCTTGGGTCTGCTGGCGTGATAGGTGTTCCTGCTAGCTCATGGTCGATGGATATGCCAGTTATACTGGGCTTCTCCAAAGCTCTCTGAACAGCCCTAAATAGGAAAGCTCCTTGGTTCCTAATTTCATGATGAACCACATCTGGAGGTGTCAATGACAAATTTTCTTCGTAGTTCATTTTAGAAACTGGCAAAATCAGATTTTAATGTTGAATTCAAAGCAGATAGATACATTCGATAGTACGATAGTGCCGCGATTTGAATTTAGAATTCATTTTTCTGTGGTATTACATAGTAATTTTATGGAGAGTAAATACACAAACCTTAGATTGAATATTTGAAACGTATTTCAGTGGAGTTGTGACTTGCTTGTGAATAACTTCTATGTGCGGTTTCCCATGACAATCATGCATATTCAGGATATAAATTGAGCGTTAACAGGGGTTATTAATGTATGATTTCATGAACGTTAAATATTGTAATTATTGCGGATCTTTGATGATCATAAATTCCAGTAGTGTACGGTGTTTCAATTCAGTGACATATATTACTCATTCATTGTACGAGTTAGTCTTTATGGGATGCTTGACTTCGAAGGGTTCTTTTTCATGTCAAAGTGAAATCACTTCTTTTAGGTATATCGAAATTCCGCATAATTAC
Source organism: Halyzia sedecimguttata (assembly GCA_937662695.2). Classification (NCBI taxonomy): domain Eukaryota; kingdom Metazoa; phylum Arthropoda; class Insecta; order Coleoptera; family Coccinellidae; genus Halyzia; species Halyzia sedecimguttata. The sequence continues at coordinate 19,151,886 of OW569420.2, read as the reverse complement.
CCAGTCATAAAATATCAATGAGTGATTTTTACTTTTACTTATGTTACATAATATGACGCTCCCATTGCTCCCAATTTATGTGGCAAACCTAACCTATTCAGCACATTTATGTTCCTGATGGAGAAGCATTAACCTAATTTGTTGACCATGCATTTTTCAATCAAGTATATAACTCGGAATCAATGGTCAATACCGTGTGTGGATTGGCTGAAAAGCCATATTCTAGTCGATTTATAAATGAAGACTGATCCAAACGGTCGAAAATACCGGAAGAGAGCACAAATGATCGTTTGAATCCACGCCCCATCTGCATTTTGACGCGTTGGCTACAAATTACAGATGTAGATGTAATCTTTCAATCCTATACGTTTTTTCGAATCCCAGCATCGGAGGACTGTAACATACGGGGAGATGTGTAGCACATTAGTGTCCATATGTTACCCCGGTGCCATTATATAGACATCACCGATAAATACGATAAGGGTGATCGATGACTATAAACGCTTGATTACTTTTATCAGTAGCTCACTGTTTACACCCTCTTCACACAATGCTAGCAGGGAAATTAATAGGATGTTATTTATTGCTTGTTATGCAATATGCAGCATGCAGATACAACGGGGTGAAAGTGGATTACTTAGTGTCTTGACAAACGCCATTTCCGTGTGAAATTCCAATCGGGCATTATATCCGGTTGGAATCTTTTCAGCGCCGGATAAAATCGATTTGACTATATCTACGAGGGTATTTCACGAATTATTTTCCTTATCATAGTTCAATGACAAATGCAAATGCAGTGTCAGGCAGAAGCTTATTATTATTATTATATGGGTTGTGCTGGGCAGACGAAACCCGCCCCTCCACTGCGACCAATCGTTCTATTGTGGCACACCTGTAGTATATAATCTATACTTCTCCCACAAGCTCAAGTCTCTTGATGAGGGATATGAGTCTGGTGGGTGAGAACTTGTCCAGTTTCCTCAGTGTCAGTTTGTGGACTCCTAGTTCCTCCACTCTGATCCTGTCCCCAGCGGGGTAGTTGCACATGATGTGTACGATAGACTCGTCGTCCTCCAGGCAAAGTCTGCACTCGGAGTCCTCAGTCAACCCCAGTGTATTTAGTTGTTTCCTGAGGCCACAATGGCCCGTGTATACAGCTGTAAGGGTTCTCAGGTCCACCCTAGAGAATTTGAGCCATTTTCTGGCTCTTTCAGCTGATGGGCCAGTAATTGTTGAGCGAGCATGTCTGTGTCCAGGTATGCTGCTCCAGATTTCTTGAACCTTTTGGTCCACCCATCTGTTGTTTTCCTTCGCCGCTGCTCTGAGAGAGATACCGCAGGCTGGTTCAGGTCCAATGAGCCCCATGGAAGCCCCCCGTGCCACCAATGAGTCCGCCATCTCATTACCCTTTATGCCCGAGTAGCCCGGGACCCACAAGAGCTGCAGCCTGCAGCGTCCTCCAAGTTCAGCGAGTGTGGTCCAGCAATCCTGCACAAGCAGGGATTTGCAGTTGTATGAAGTCAAAGCCTTCAAGGCAGCTTGGCTATCCGATAGGATCTTGATTGATCCGTGAGCCCAACCTTTCTCAAGTATAAGCTTCGCACAGTGATCAATGGCGAGAATTTCTGCTTGAAAGACAGTCGCAAAACTACCCAGGCTGATGGATGCACCCCTAGCAATTCTGCAACCGCTGACTCCCGCTCCTACCCCTTGGGTGGTAGCGGAGCCATCTGTGAACCAGCAGGGACCCTTAAGTAGTAGGGTCTCAGAGACGGCCCAGTCGTCTCTGCTGGGAAAAACGACTCGGTAGGGCCACTCTGTGTAGGTTCTGGTTTTAGATACGTCCGATCGCCTGCACATTATCTCATTGGCCTCCAATTCAGCCAGGCAGAAGCTTATTGTTTGACATGAGTTTGTGCAAATAAGCATGCGGCTATCAGTTCAATTGGATCTGATTTGTATATTCTGAATGATTGAGGAAATAACAATAAAATTTAAGATGGGTATAACAGCGGAACCGTTTGGCCGATTATGCCCAACAACTAACTCAACTTTCCCATTTGGATGCGCAACGTACCCTGAAAATTCCAAGTCGCTATCTCTTTCCGTTATCGTGGCAATGGTCACCCATCCAGCTTCTGAACTCACCTAAGGCTGCTCGTATCGCCAACAATATAGATCTGATGCTGTTCAAATTTGGAACTTGGCTGTCCAGTTATGTTTTGAAGGATCTCGCAAAATTTCATCGATATTGGATGGATTTCTGAGATACAGAATGTTTTCAATGATTTACTAGTGATACAATCCTCACGAAATTTCGCAAAAATTTGCGTCGGAATTCTACTACTAATTACATGTTTGAATTAGATCGGATTCGTATTCTTCGAGTTATTGAGAAAATAACAACAAATTTCAGATGGCTATTACTCCAAACTCGTTTGGCCGATTATGCCTAATAACGAGCTTAAATGTGGCATAGGCAAGCCACCCTGGAAATTGGAAGTTGCTATTTCTTTCCGTTCTTAAGTTATCGTGAGATACATAACATTTTTAATATTTTTTTTATTTTGTATTGATACTATCCTCACAACATTTCAATAGGTCTTTGTGTCGGTATTCTACAACAAGTTACCAACTGTATTGACATTTTTTCCCTTTCAATCGATGCGATATATATTTGTTATCTTTTTAGATAACAAATACTGTATTTTTGGGTAGGCAAAAACAAATTAATTGGATCTGCGGGTGGAGGCTTCTTACCAGGGGCGGCTGGTGAGGGAGGGCTGCAGGGTGCCGCCCTCCCTAGCAAAATGACGTACATATATGGAATCGGCAAATGTCCTCACTAAGCAATCAGATAGTCTCACTCAATTCTCAGTCCTGATTCGGGCATATTAGTAGAAGCCCATAGGGGAATAAATAGCTACGCTCAGTAGTAGTATACCTTGCTCATTATTACGCTAAATAGATACGTATTGTAGGCGCCAATTGTTTCATGTTATAAAATTGCGTTGAGGATTTAAGGACTGACACTGATGGTATGTGATCTAACGAAAACTTTAGTTTGACGCAAATGTTTACGAAAAGACTTCATGGTTGTGCGGATTTGAAGAAAAATATGCGTTTTTTGGCGTTTTTTGGTGGTGACAATAACTGGATAAAAGAAGGTGTACTTGAATTGAAACATCTGGGTGAAAAGATTAAAAAAAATACTTAAAATCGGCCAAACATATGAACAAGATTGTAAGCTTCCGGCTATTGGCCACAACTAATATTTCTTCTGGTTTAAGTTCTTAAGTTTAAGTAGTGCATATGTTGAAAACATTCGTATGCACATCAAAATGGTTTCAAAAAACCGATAAGTCCTGTCAAAAATTATCTGAAGTCTGAAGTTGTGAGGTAAACGCAATCTTGCTCTATGTGATCATAATGAGTCCGGAGAATCGATTAATAACATAAGAAAACGAGAACGTAAACGGTTGCTTACGTACTTTGAATTCAATATGTTGTCGTTTGAGCCGTTTTGTGAAGTATGTAAAGTTTTGAATTTTTTTTATATCGATGCCACTGACAACCGCAGAAACTGAAAGATGTTCCTCTACTTTAAAATTGATCAAGACGTTCCTAAGGAATACAATGTTCGAATAAAGACTGACGGCGCTTGCAATATTGTCCATCGAACAAAATTTAGTTAAATACATTCCTGACTTCAACGAAAAGGTGATCGAGAAGTTCATCTGTGACCAAAACAGAAGGATTAAGTTTCATTTCAAGATGTAGGCATTTGGTAATTACATTTTAAAATATATATCCATTTTTTGTATTCTTGAATCAGCGCCCCCCTGAACAAAATTATAACCACCCGCCACTGCTTCTTACGGATGTAATTTCGTTCAATTGCCTGAAATGATAGAAAATAAATTCAAAAATACTCCGGGAAATTGTAACCTTTCACTGGTTACATTTACCCCGAATTTATACTTACCCCGGTGTACCCTAAATAAATAAATACCAAGTATATGAACGTTGCAGGGGATTATGTTGAAAAAGAAATTACTTCTATTCTTGTATGTTAGGGACAATAATTCGTGAACTACCCCCGTACATCTACCACATTGGATATGTTCAGGACCTACGTATCTTGAACTCATTTCTCTATTTTACGGCTTCCATACCTGATTAGTGAACAATGAAAGCTTTTGAAAAATACTCTGTTCATACGTTGCGGTTTCTTCCGAACTATTGAAACATAGACATTTCCAGTCGGTATAGGAAAAGGACGACACAACCAAATATTAGGAAAGCACGGACGTGCATAAGGCGCCTCAGGGCACCCGTTCATTGAATGATTGCACTGAGTTGCAATCCCTAGAATTAATTGGAAATTGTCTACATGATTTGTATCCTTCCTTCTTTAATTGTTTAAATTGAATGATTCACGGACAGGTCATGGTAAATAATGAAATGTTTCATGTTTTTCATTATTATAATGAAATGTTGCTGAAAGGGGCTATGACATGTCGAGGTAAAAAATATTAAAATAATATCAATAAATTGCTTAGTTTCCTACTAAATTCAATCAAGATATGGAGGCGAAGTTTAGTTTGCTCTACTCATCAACAAGTAAAAAAAAAAAATTGTTTGTCTGCCAAACCCAAAAAACCTAAAAAATTCACGGTAAAACAACATTGGTTGGGATATGAAGAAGATAAATCTGGTGTCCATCAGTTAAATTGCTGTAGTGATAAATTATATATAGGAAAATCAGGTAGGAATTTAGGAACAAGAATTAAGAAACGCCATAACTGCTATCAACACAACAATATTAATTGAGAAGTATGGAAGTTGAAGGGTTTAAGTGCATTTTTTGAAGTTTTGAGATAAATGGCTTCAAAGTTAAATTGAATTTCAAAATTCCAGGAATTACTTTAGAAAACTTTGTTGATTTTTTAGATTTATACAGGTTGAGTCTTTGACCACTGCATTAATTTTAACCAAAGATTCCTCTCATCAAATGAAACACTTTTTTCATTTACCATTTTTCCAGATTCGGCTCAGGTAAAAAGTTACAAGCGTTTAAAGATTTCACAATGTGATAATACACTCCCGCATATAAATTATCTATGACATTTTTGGCGGACGAGAATAAGGTATGGTAACGTGGTTTACAGCTTGATTCAGGATTCCAACGCTCAGGGACGGATCCATAAAAGTAGTGAAATTTCTGGAGTTTTCCATTTTAAAACATTCAATGAAGAATATCTCGAAAACGGTGAGTTGAAGGAGAAATGATGAAGAATAATATAATGTTCTAAAACGATGGAATATTCTCGAAATGACTCAAGAAAAACTTTATATGCTTTCTTTATGCTAATTTCGTTTAGTTTTATGAATCCACGAGTCCATAACTAGAAAACCAGTAGAAGTAGAAAATAACTAATATTTGGAAAATATGTATCATAGTTATAGGAAACTTTACGCCAACATTCATTTTATTCGAAAAAAGGATGTCAAAGCTACAAAATAAAAACTGATTTTTTTTCAAAATTTCAACAGCCTGTATCTTTTTACCTGAGCTGAATTTGGAAAAATGTTGAATGAAAAAAGTGTTTCTTTTGATTAGAGGAATCTTTGGTTAAAATTAATGCAGTGGTCAAAGACTCACCCTGTATATGAGTGTCCAATAGGGGTGAATAAAACATTATTACTAGTAATCTTATCCTTCGAATGTAATATTTTGCACTTTTTGGATTTTTGTAGATATTTTTTTTTTAGTGCACTCGAACCATTTTACTTCCAGGACCCTCAATTATAATCATTTATTAGCAGAACGACATAAGTTTAACCCGGAGTTCAAAATTTCACTAATTTGAATAAAGGAGCACAAAAAAAATATTGGGGAATACGGGTTATTTAGTTAATGAACGGGAATCAAATCTCAATTTTACCCCTTTACTCAGTCCATTTGAATAGAGAATGAATTTATAATAGCGGCAAAAATGAATAATTTTAATATTTTTACGACGCACTAGCAGTGTAAAATGATTTAAATAGGTGGTAAAAAGAAGAACAGAAAAACTTTATGTCCGGCTCATCGATTTTAATGCATAAGGAGATCATTAATTACTTGTAAATAATTTAGTACGACCGAGTCTGAAGAAGTCCATGTCGACGAAACGCGTCGTAATGTTCAATGAACAAGTGTAAATGATATATAAATTTTCATTTGAGTTGATAAGGATATGCATCAAGTGAAAGCCACAAACATTCAACTTTTATATTAATGGAAACTGTATCGAATTTATATTCATGAATGATCCCAAGTAGTTGTGCTTAGTTTATGTAAGAGAATTATTCAATATTCCAAGCTTTGGGATTAGAATTTCATTAATATGTCTGGAAAATGTCCTTCCTCTATGGATTCTCACAGCTATTCCAAAAAGTCATGAATATATTGCTCTACGATCAGTAGTACGTGAATCATAATTAATTGGAGAAATATCTGAAATGGAGTTGTATTTAAGAAGTATAATTATCGCCAATTGGTATAGTAGTATATATTCCTTTGATTTAGAGCTTTATAATAATTAGCAGAGGTTAGTATAACGGTGTACCATACAATTCGACGCATGATACAAGAGCTCAGGGAAAAAACTCAGTAAAAAACCCTGTCTGCCCGTGAGTGTTATGATTTGTAAATATAGAACTTGTTTACAAATTTAGCTGAAATTTGAAACATTGATCGGCGCTTGCTTCTTGAATATAGATTCCTTCGTCAAAAACCGGAGAGGTTTCTCCAAAGTTGCCGAAACTTCCTGAAAAATGAAAAGACAAGAGGAGAAAAACGAACAAATTAAAGATAATCATAATACATAACCTTTCAAAAGTCCAATCTCACAAATATACTCCTCTGCAGCCGCATGGATCTATTGAATAATCACCTCCGCTAATTTTAAAAGGTATTCACTCTCAGAAATCCCTTCAATATTCGAATTCAAAAAGGAAAATGTCGTTGGTCATAAGACCGGGAGGGTTTTTTCAAAACCAGGGATGATTATTCAGAACTTCAGATGTTCGAAGAACGCTACAGGACCCTATTGTAGGGCTATCATCTCCCATAGATACATGCTTCACTTTCTATTGTATAAAAGATTGAAAAAATGAGCTGGAAAAATTAACGCTTTAATTCAATATGTCATCATGACATTTGCAAAGGAGGTATGAATAAATTAAAATATTCAACTTATATTATGCAGGGCGAGTACCTGAGTTGTACATCAATTTTAACCATATTTGTTTGTGAGTCGAAAGTCTACGTGACGTGATTTACTAAATATAGATTCTTCACCTAATGTACTTCCGTAGTGGGCTATTACCTAATGCACTTTCAGTAGAATTGCTGATCTTTTCATTAGATTTCATTGGAATTTTGATTGCGTGCTTGTTGATAATAATTCTGATACAAAACCCACATTGTGAGAGTTAATCAATTTTGACTGGCTATATTCATAGATATCGTGTAAATCTTCAATCAGCGGATACCTATCTTGTTGTTAGTTTGCTCGGAATTAACAGACTGATTTTGAGGGAATTTCCTCCCGATTGGTAGATAGTTTCATCGAAATCTAGCCATGAAATTGCATCGATCAGAATAAATGAATAGGAAAAAGTTTTTACGCCGGAGCACTCAAATTTTACTACTTCCGAAATTTATAGGTGTTTTCATTCATTCTAAGCTTCAATTCACTTTAAAAGTTCGGAACTTACGCTATTACCTTTTGTCTGGCGAAAAAAAGAGTATGGAGTAGAGTCGAAAGGAGAATTCCAAGAATATCCTATATTTAGTTAAACTCAAACAATAAACGGGTATTAATGAAGCAAGAATTTCCTTTTCGAATTAGGTGTGCAGGTGATTGACGGAAGAACAGTTCAGTCAATTAATGTCATATATATATTTTTTTTCGATTGAGAGCTTTATAAGTTTCAGCAGAGGTTAGTGTAACGGGGTACCATATAATTCGACGCATGACACAAGAGCTTAGGGAAAAACCTCAGCAAAAAACCCTGTCTCCCTGTTTTATGATTTGTAAATATTGAACTTGTTTACAAAATTTGCTGAAATTCAGAACATTGATGGGCATTTCTTTCTTGAACATGCATTCCTTCGTCAAAAAACGGAGAGGTTTCTCCAAAGTTCCCGAAACATCCTGAAAAATGAAAAGACAAGGGGAGAAAAACGAACAAATTAAAGATAATACATAACCTTTCAAAAGTCGCATCTCACAAATATACTCCTCTGCAACCGCATGGATCTCTTGAAGAAGAATCACCTCCGGTAATTTTCAAAGGTTCACTCTCAAGAATGCCTTCAATATATTAATTCAAAATGGAGAATGTCGCTACTCATAAGGCCAGGAGGGTTTTTTCAAAACCAGGTTTGACCATCCAAGCAATGATTATTCAGAACTTCAGATTTTCGAAGACTGCTACAGGACCTTACTGTAGGGCTATCATCTCCCTTAGATATATGCTTCACTTTCTATTGTATAAAAGATTGAAAAAATGAGCTGTATAAATTAACGTTTTCATTCAATAATGTCATAATCATGTTTATGATTACTCAAATTCGGAATAAAATTGATTCATTCGGTCTATAATTGTTGGAAATTCATTTTTAGTAAATAATTATTCACTGAACATCGTTCAAGTTTTCCGCATCACGGAGGGTTGGAGTTCTTAAGGATTCCCCTAGGTGGCTCTGGTTAGATTTTTTTCGAGTAGTTCTCAACAATAGGGCTTAAGTTTCCTGACGCTCCTTCGTTTGTCATTCAGTGGATAAGTTACGCTGATGATTGGTAACAACCTTGAAACCGGTGCTTATCTGCCCTGAATTACGCTTTTCTCATTGGGGGATGACTGAGCGATGAGGTAGCTAGTCTGGATCGCGAGGGAATATTTGTTGATTCTTCGGGTTTCTACATTTGAACTGTGTATGAGAAACACTCACACAAGATCTTGAAAGTAGGTAAATATCGGGAAAAGAACTGACGTCAGGAGCTTTCGCGTGTATGTCTTATTGTCTATTCTTGCCTCACATACCCTCACGAAATACTGTATGAACACGTGAAAAATTTTTCTTGAGCGTCAACTGAATTCAAATTTCGAAATAAATAAATTATTGAAGTGACACAGCGGGTATTCGAATCTTTATCAGCTGCGCGGCAGGCGAGGACGCTAACATCTAGGCCATCGAGGCGTTGTCACAATTCTGAGATTTATATAATTTGAAATTTCGGAAGAAGTAGATCAGTTCTAGATTGTAATTTCACAATAATTCCTGAAATACAAAGCTGATTGCGGCTTGATTTTTTCTCGAAATCTCAGCAGAAATTGACAGATTGTTTCTGAAATATAAATTCTTTTCAAGTGATACGATCCTGACGAAATTTTGCAGGAATTTGCGCGTTGGTATTTTACAACTAATTAGCAAGTTTGAATTTGATTGGATCTGTATTTTTTGAGTTATTGAGGAAACAATATTTAATATAGGAATAACTCCGATTCGAACCTAATAGTTTCAGACCATTTTCGGCAAAAGATTCGAAAGTTACAGACATTTGGGTAAAATGAAGCTGTTCCCTAGAATATGCTCGCAAATACAAGACATGCTGAGGTGATACAAATTAATTGGGGGCTGCCACTAGTATTATCAAACTACTCGAAGATGTTCAGGAAGGGTGATTTGTGAAAATTTGTTGGTTCATTTAAAAGATTTTTCTGGGATTATATCTATTGATTTCGAGAGATTTTTAAACTTTTTTTCTCGATATGGATGATTTCATAGTTGTTATTAAAATTATGTACAGATTCTTTTCAATGGTTTACATATGTTGAGTGTGCAGAGTAAGATATCTAATACTTCACACTCAATATATGCGAATCATTTAACTGCCTCTACTGGCCTTATAAATGGAGAAATTGATTATTGATTTTCGGGACCCTACTTATTCAATTCTAAGGATATTGTCAGTGTTATTAACATACCTGCCGATATCCTTAGGAGCCTTAGCTATCACGTCGTGAGGATTTAGAACAGGCTCACCCATAAGTAAAATTCTTAGGCTTTGCAAACTGTATGTTCGTACAATTGTTATTTGTATCGATATTGCCCAGTCAGCAGTCCAACCATCACCATCAGCTCGTTGCAGCTGCAGGAGCTTTCTGGTATCATTTCTACAAAGAGCTAAAGGGTTTTCCAATAAGAGGTGTTATTTTGAATATCCCGCTATTTCGGTAGATGTCACTTTTGAAGCTGTCATTTTTTGACATTTGACAAGTAGAAACTACGCCATTAATAAAAATGGAACGATACACGCTTCAAGAACGCATTGAAATTATTAAAAGTCACTATAAAAATGGTGAAAATTTGGCAGAGACGGTTCGTAAAACTGGAACATTTTTGGGTCATCGTGAAGCACGTTGTCGAACCGCAATAAAGAAATTGGTGGAAAAATTCGAGCTGTTGGGACAAGTTAGTTATGTGAAGAATAAAACCCGTGCACGTCGCTTAAGAACAGCCGAGAATATTGCTGCTGTAGCCGAAAGTGTTGAAGAAAACCCAGGTTTGTCCATTCCTCGTCGTTCTTTGGAATTAGGCATTCCACAAACGTCATTACACCGTATTTTGCATAAAGAGTTGGGTCTCAAGGCTTACAAAGTTCAGATAACATAAGAACTCAAGCGGGCCGATCATCAACAACGTCGTGTCTTTGCTGATTGGGTCGTTGAAATGCATGAAAATGATCCGGAATCCCATCGAAAAATCATCTTGAGTGATGAGGCCCATTTCCACCTCGGTGACTTCGTCAACAAGCAAAATTGTCGCATCTGGGGCTCGGAAAACCCAAGAGTTATTGTTGAAAAGCCTCTCTATCCTCAAAGTGTGACTGGTGCGGTTTATGGTCCGGCGGAGTCATTGGACCTTACTTTTTCGAAAATGAGGCTGGAGCAACAGTTACGGTGAATGGATTGCGCTATCGAGAGATGGTTAATGATTTTTTATGGCCGGAATTGGATGGTATTGATCTGGACAATGTTTACTTTCAACAAGACGGTGCTACGTGTCACACAAGCAACGAAACCATTGATCTTTTGCGGGAAAAGCTTCCGGACCGTGTTATCTCTCGAAGAGGTGATCACAATTGGCCACCGAAATCTTGTGATTTAACACCTTGCTACTTCTTCCTTTGGGGCCACGTGAAAGAGAAGGTCTACGCCAATAGCCCAGCGTTGATTCAAGACCTCAAATATGGAATTCGTGAGGCTATCGAGGACATAGGGCAGCCACTTTGCGATTTGGTTATGGAAAATTTCATTAAAAGGATATGGTCCTGTAGGCGTGGACGTGGTGGTTTGCCTGATGTTATTTTCCACTATTAACGGCATTGCTTCTTCTTTATAATGAAATAAACATCCGATCATTTATATTGAAAAATGGCTTTTTTCTTCGAATATCAAAATAACACCTCTTATTGGAAAACCCTTTATTATGTTATTTGGGTCTCATTGTTGGACCAATGCCTTATGGTGGTAGTTTCCAAGCCCACAGAAGGGTTCTGTTCCAGCAAGTGTTACCCTGGAGGGCCTTTTTGCAGGTTCATCGGCCATCTCATTTTCTTCAATAATACAGTTCTCTGTCACCTATAGAAGGGTCACCTCATTGCCTCTAGGCAATTGCTTTATGGTATTCCGGCACTCCCCTGATAATATTGATCTGAGCGAGTTTAAATCTAGAACTTGGCTGTGAAATAAGGCTTTGAGGTTCTTGCAATGTTTCAGCGCTGATATAAGTCAAAAAATATCGAGAAAAGTCTATGAAATCATTGAACTCTCGAATCTTCTATGAATGGTGCAGGTTATTATTTAATTCAACCTTAGATCATAGAATTGATCCAGGAATTCAACTTATCAGTTATCATATTCCATATACGAGGTCTGTTTGAAAATTTCGTTTTCAAATTTTTATTATTAAGCCCTGGATAGCTTGTTTTGAGATGGCATTTGGAGACCATGACGAATTTTCTTCAATATCATCAACAGTCTCGAAACGGTTATTTTAATTTCAGAAATCGCAAGGGGCCAGATCTGTCGAGTACGGAGGCTGAGGGAGGATAGTCATCTGATTTTTGGCACAAAACTTCTTCACGTAACCGTTGCTAAACATGTCAGTAGTAAATACAGTTCCCTGTTTCAATCGTATGTATCTTTTCTTTAAAATAAGTCCATAAGTACCCTACTTAACTCGTTTCGACACGCGATACCTATTAAATATCGATTTCAAATCATGTTGTGAACAAATCTCTCTTCCCTTATAAGAATGACATAATGACAGACATGACATCTCTAATTCTAGCATCATGAAATTCGTTCGACTTCGCGTCAAAAATTACAAACCGTCGGTATTTTTCAGCTAACTACCGAGCTTTGATTCGGTCAGATCAGTATTTTTCGAGTTTTTCGGAACACAAAACTTTAGATGGCTATAACTCCGAAACCCCTCGGCACTCTGTTCAGGTGAACAAGTACACCCAAAAGCTGAAAATGGAGAGCTATAGTATCGTCTTTATAACTACAACTGTCATTTCAAGGTAGAAATGAAGTAATTTTGATTTTTCAGTATACCAAATTTGTATATTTCATCATATCACTATATGGTTCTTTTCTGTGGTTTCTCTCCCAAATTACATAGTAAAGTGGGCAGATACAATCCTTGTGAACTGTCAATGTATGTGTACTTGAATGCAATTTCAAGACAAATTGGGAAGAATAATTACTATTTCACATGCAGGCGGATTTCATTCCTTTTTCAATTATATCCGAAACTATTATTATCGTTATCGTGGATCGCATACAGCTATGTCTAATGATGTAATCCAATTTCTGAAGTTGTAATCAACGTGGAATAATGACTTCGGGTTGATGAAAACCGAACGGGAAGTATGGATGAAAAAATTCAGCCATATCTAATTTCAGAATCAATGTTTTCAGTTACATCAACGGAAGAGATTAACTGAAATTATGTGAGCCGTATTATTCTCAAGATTCTGTATAGGGTAATAACGTTGATAATATAGTACTCAAAATGCTTGAACCGCCGAATAATTTGAAATCCTTCTTGAAATTCAGAACGACCTCTTTTAGTGTGGATCGCCAAGAAATTTTCGAAAATTCGAATATACTAGAAAAAATATACACTCTGAAACGATTAGCTCCGACTCACATAACAAATAATATACGAAATTATCCACGTTTGACGTCATTTTATTGAAAGATCGACATAAATTCAGTAGATATAACATTCATTAAAATTATTTTCTCGATAGAAGTGAAAAACAAGCTTTTCATTGATAATGGTTATAAAAGAGTCTTTCTTGAAAAAAGGCACTGCCACACGAGACCACAGCCACAGCAGTGGAGGGAGATATAGCAGACGTAGAGAGTATTTTCTGAAATACAGATTTGTTTCTATATTTTTTTAAATTTTGCAGTCATGTGAACCTCACAAAATTTTGCGTAAGTCTTCGTGACGGTATTTTTCTACTAACTACCGTGGTTTAATTCGTTCAGATTATTACTTTTCAAGTTATTGGGAATACAAAATTTCAGATGGCTATAACGCTGAAATCACTCGATGGATTTTGCCCATTACTGATATTAGCCAGCGCATGGCGCATTTGGACTGCAAATCTTACTCATCTGCCTACTCTCTTACTCATTGCGTTCGAGCATAGTCGTACTATTATAATCAATTTTAAACTCAAGTTCTTCATCAGTGAGTCGAAACTAATCGTTTGAGGCCATTCTCAGCCAAATATTCCAAAAATCCGTACATTTGGACGAATTGATAGGCACTCTGTTCACCTGAACAGCGCGCCAAAAATTGATGTGAATTCCGTAACTTGAATTCCTCCTATTACTGACCTTTGTACCTTGTTTTCAAATTTCTAATTCCAAAAAGATTATCATGTTACATATTATTCGGTCAAGTTTAAAACGAGAACTTGGCTGTAAAATAAGTTACATATCATAGAAAAGATATACCAATTCCCACTAGGTATAGAACGAATGTTATTACTGACGTATCGACTTGTCACATTTGACGCCGATCTAATTCATCAAATTCTCTCCGTCACGTCAAAATTGAGAAACTGTTGACAACTACGCTGGTCGAGTGTAAAACTAAGACAGGTTGAAATATCGTCAATGTCAAAACAATTCTCTGAGACGTTGTCAATTTCTACTGTCAACAATCAAAATAATGTTCCATCTTAGACAAGATATTATCACAGATCATTATCTTCGAATAATGAAAAACTTTTTGGTTTGAAATTGAATATGCCGAAAGCAGTTTTGAAAAAGCAGAGACAAATTATCAGGAAGTGCTATACAGAACTGAAATCTGCAATAGGAAAACTTCATTCTATCTTAGGACATCTTGAACGCTCGAATGTGATCACTTAGTTTCCTATATCCTGTCACTATATTTTATTAATGTTTAACAGTGACTCGGGTTTCGTAGTATTACTACATTTCGAAACTGGTGTATTTAAATTTGTTCAACAAGGTATTTAAATGTCTTCTGTAGGCTTATTTCTTGAGAATTTCGAAAAGTGAGGAATTCCGTAGGTACGTCTGTTCGTTTAGAAGTTTTCCTGCCGGGTTATTCAAGTACTTTTATTCTTTTTTCAAATGAACTATCACAAAGTAACGGACTACTCTATCCATTATTTTTCATTGAAATTTCAACACTTGATTCTTGATTTCCGTACCAGAAAATAGCATAATTGAATCTTCCAACCGGTTTATATACGTGAAATAATTCCATAGTAACAACAGAGACAAAAATTTCTTCAACAGTCGCCAGGTCTTTGGAATTGTTGAATTCACATAATATCTTCTCAACTTCATTATTTTTCCCAAGAAAATTCACATTGGAAAAATACGTAGTTACTATGACTTGTATGTAGAGAGGACAACGTTGCGTAGTTATCTGACAGGAAAATGAGCATAACCTAAGAGTTTCAAAATATACACGGTGATATGTGTCGAAATTTCATGGCCAACAGGGAGACTTTATAAGAGTGAATGGATTATACATCTCGATTGTTGAAATATTTCGATATTTCGGCAATATCTTCACCAGTATAGATCCGATCGAGTTCAAACCTAGATCATTCCTGTAAAATAAGGTTTTGAAGGCTCTCGCAGAATTCCAACAGTATCTAGCGAATAGTTTCTGAGAAACCGAATTTTTGGCAATATTATTCATCCAACTACCGCGCCTTAATTCGAGTAGAAAAGTATTTTTCGAGTTATTGGGAAAATAAAATTTCAGATGGCTATAACTCTGAAACCAATCGGTGGATTTTGCCCATTAACGAACTTAGTCGGCGCATTTGGACTCCAAACCTACTCTGAAAATTTAAACTCTTTTGCGCCCATGTTCCATTGTCTATTCATACCTGATACGAATTAGATCGAGCTGAAATTGGGTACTCGATTGAAAAATGCTGGCTCGACTCTGACTCAGACTCCGACTCTGATTACGACTTTGACTATGCTTTCCGGCACTGAATATGACTGGCTATGACTATGACTCTGATCCGACTTTGACTATGACTCTGACGTTGACAAGGGCTGTCGTCTGGCGTATGGACCTTTGCCGCGGCCGTGACTGTCGCCTGTCGTATCTATGACTGTGTCTATGCCCCGTCTATGTCTCTGCCTATGCTCAGCCTGTGACATGGCCCTGGGCGCCATCGCCCCGTTCGTCGTCGCCTTCGCCTTCATCTTCACCTTCGTCTTCGACTTCGTCTTCGTCGGCCAAATGTTAAATTATCATGTTTGCACGTAAAAGGATCATGGAGATAAAATGTAAATCAATTTTAATTGAACGAATATATTTAGCTCGCACTGTTTGGTTATTGGGTCAAATTTAGTTGTTGAAATATTTTCCTTTTCCGGTTGACAGATTGATCTGATATTTGGTACACACCTTAAGTTTTGACGACAATACAAGGTGGCCACCGCCACGAAATGGAGTATTACAAATTTTTCACAACCCCCTCAACATGGGTATCAAATGCTGGGCTTGACTTGTAGAATAAAGGATTCCAAATCCAATAGAGCCGCCCACAAAATGGCCCATTATATACCTATGTTTTCACAACCCTCCCAATATCGAAGGCTTGACTAGTAAAGTATAGTATACCAATTCTCACTAGGTATTGAACGAATGTTATTACTGACGTATCGTCTTGTCAAATTGAACTTCGGCCGATCTAATTCATTAAAACTGTTGACAACTTCACTGGTCGATTGTAAAACCCGTGGACCAGTACATCTCAATCAATCGAATATTTCGATATTTCCACGATATCTTCACCAATATAAATCCGATCGCGTTCAAATCTAGAACTTTAATGTATAATAAGGTTTTGAAGGCTCTCGTAGAATTTCAACGATATCTGACGTATAGTTTCTGAGATACAGATTTTTTTCAAATATTCATTGCGTTCGAGCGTAATCGTACTGACAGCCAGCCGAACGGCCGTTCAGAATTAATTTTGAACTCGGATTCTTCATCAGTGAGTCGAAACAAGTCGTTTGAGATAATTCTTGGCCAAATATTCGAAAGAATTATTAAATTATCATGTTGGAACGTAAAATTATCATGGCGATAAAATGTGAATCAAATTTAATTAAACGAATTTATTTAGCTCTCCCTGTTTGTTTTTTCAGCCAAATTTAGTTGTAGAAATGTTTCCCCTTTCCTGTTGACAGATTGATCTGATAGTTGGTAGACACCTTAAGTTTTGTTGACAATACAAGGTGGCCACCGCCACGAAATGGCGTATTACAAATTTTTCACAACCCCCTCGACATAGGTGTCAAATGATAGGGCTTCACTAGTAGAATAAAATATTCCCGCAAAATGGCCCATTACATGTTTTCACAACCCTCGTAATATGGAAGGGCTTGACAAGTAGAATATAGTGTACCAATTCTCACTAGGTATTGAACGAATGTTATTACTGACGTATCGACTTATCAAATTTGACCTCGGCCGATCTAATTAATTAAAACTGTTAACAACTTTGCTGGTCGAGTGTAAAACCCTTGGACCAGTACACATCGATCAATCGAATATTTCGATATTTCTGCAATATCTTCACCAATATAGATCCGATCGCGTTCAAATCTAGAATATTACTGAAAAATAAGGTTTTGAAGGCTCTCGCAGAATTTCAACGATATCTGACGTATAGTTTCTGAGATACAGAATATTTTCAAATACTCATTGCGTTCAAGCGTAATCGTGCTGACGGCCGGCTGAACGGTCGGTCAGAATTAATTTTGATATCAGATACTTCATCAGTGAGTTGAAACTAATCGTTTGAGATCATTCTCGGCCAAATATTTGAAGAAAATATTAAATTATCATGTTCGCACGTGACACTATGATGAAGATAAAATCTAAATCAATTTTAATTGAATGAATTTATTTAGCTCGCCCTGTTTCTTTTTTGGGTTAAATTTTGTTCTTGAAACTTCGTCTCTTCCCTGTTGACAGATTGGTCTGATATTTGGTACACACCCTAAGTTTTGATGACAATACAAGATGGCCAACGCCACAAAATGGCGTAACATATTGCTGACAACCCCCTCAACATGGGTATCAAATGATAGGGCTTGACTAGTAGAATATAGAAGCTAGATTCAAAAAAAAATAATCCAAATCCAATATGTCCACTAACAATATGGCCCCTTACATGTATTTTCACAACCCTCTCAACCCATGAACTCATATTATTACTGACCTTCGATACCTGTTTTCAAATTTATAATTTCAAAAAGATATTATCATTTCACATATTATTCGATCAAGTTTAAATCGAGAACTTGACTGTAAAATAAGTTACATATCATAGACAAGATATACCAATTCTCACTAGGTATTGAACGAATGTTATTACTGACGTATCGACTTGTCGAATTCGACTTGGGCCGATCTAATTCATTGAAACTGTTGACAACTTTGCTGGTCGAGTGTAAATCCAGTGGACCAGTACATATCGATCATTGGAATAGTTCAATTTTTCTACAATATCTTCACCAATATATATCGGATCGAGTTCACAATAAGGCTTTGAAGGCTCTCGCAGTATTTCAACGATATCTGAGGTATAGTTTCTGGGATACAGATTTTTTTCAAATACTCACTGCGTTCGAGCCTAATCGTGCTGACGACCGGCCGAACGGCCGGTCAGAATTAATTTTAATCTCAGATTCTTCATCAGTGAATCGAAACTAATCATTTGAGATCATTATCGGAAAAATATTCGAAAAAAATATGAAATTATCATGATCGCAGGTAAAACTATCTTAGAGCTAAAGTCTAAATCAAATTTAATTAGATTGATCTGATATGTGGTACACCCCTTAGGTTTTGATGACAAAACAAGGTGGCCACCATCACGAAATGGCGTATCATATTTCTCACAACCCCCTAAACATGGGTATGAAATAAACTATAATATTATAAAATTGACTATAATAGAATACTGTAGGTTGATTTTGAAAAAAAATTCCAAATCCACTATTGCCACCACCATAATGTCCCATTATAGTATACTATGGAGCAAATCCAACCAAAACCTTGAAAATAAAATTGGTTAACAAAAAATTTCAGTCAATCTGCCAAGTGGTTTCAAGTTATAGTTATCTGAAATACCGTTACTTGAACTCCTGTTATTACTGACCTTTGATACCTTGTTTCTAAATGTCTAATTTCAAAAAGACATTATCATTTTACATAATATTCGATCAGGTCTAAATCGAGAACTTGGCTGTTAAATAAGTTACATATCATAGGCGAGATATACCAATTCTCACTAGGTATTGAGCGAATTTTATTACTGACGTATCGACTTGCCAAAGTTGATTCCAGTCGATCTAATTAATTAAAACTGTTGACAACTTCGTTGGTCGAGTGTAAAAGCCGCTGATCAGTTCATATCGATCATTGGAATATTTCGATATTTCTACAATATCTTCACCAATATATATCCGATCGAGTTCAAATCTAGAACATTGCTGTATAATTAGGTTTTGAATGCTCTCGCAGAATTTCAACGACATCTGACGGATAGTTTCTCAGATACGGAATTTTTCAAATACTCATTGCGTTCGAGCGTAATCGTGCTGACGGCCGGCCGGAGGGACGGACTGAATTAATTTTGAACTTGGATTCTTCATCAGTGGGTCGAAACTGATCGTTTGCGATTATTCTCGGCCAAATATTCGAAAAAACTATTAAATTATCTTGTTCGCGCGTAAAAGTTTCATGGAGATCATATGTAAATCCATGTTAATCAAGCGAATTTATTTAGCTCGCCTGTTTGTTTTTTGGTCTAAATTTTCCCCTTCGCTGGTGACAGATTCATCTGATATTTCGTACACACCTTAGGTTTGATGACAATACAAAATTGCCACCGCCACGTAAATGGCCTAATACATATTTTTCACAACCCTCTCAATATGATAGGGCTTGACTAGTGGAGTACAGTATACTATGGAGCAAATCCAACCAAAAACTTGAAAATAAAATTGGTAAACAAAAATTTTGAGTCAATCCGCCATGTGGTTTCGAGTTATAGTCATCTGAAATTCCGTACCTTGAACTCCTGTTATTACTGACCTTTGATACCCTAAATTTCTAATTTCAGAAAGATATTATCATTTTACATATTATTCGATCCAGTTTCAATAGAGAGCTTGACTGTAAAATAAGTTACATATCATAGACGAGATATACCAATTCTTACTAGGTATTGAACGAATGTTATTGCTGACGTATCGTCTTGTTGAATTGGACTTCGGCCGATCTAATTCATTAAAACTGTTGACAACTTCACTGGTCGAGTGTAAAACCCGTGGACCAGTACATCTCAATCAATCGAATATTTCGATATTTCCACGATATCTTCACCAATATAAATCCGATCGCGTTCAAATCTAGAACTTTAATGTATAATAAGGTTTTGAAGGCTCTCGTAGAATTTCAACGATATCTGACGTATAGTTTCTGAGATACAGATTTTTTTCAAATATTCATTGCGTTCGAGCGTAATCGTACTGACAGCCAGCCGAACGGCCGTTCAGAATTAATTTTGAACTCGGATTCTTCATCAGTGAGTCGAAACAAGTCTTTTGAGATAATTATTGGCCAAATATTCTAAAGAATTATTAAATTATCATGTTCGCACGTAAAATTATCATGGAGATAAAATGTAAATCAATTTTAATTAGATTGATCTGATATGTGGTACAACTCTTAGGATTTGATGACAATACAAGGTGGCCACCACCACGAAATGGCGTAACATATTTCTCACAACCCCCAACCCCCTAAACATGGGTATGAAATGATAGCGCTTGACTACTAGAATACAATAGGTAGATTTTGAAAAAAAAATCCAAATCCAATACCGCCGCCAATAAAATGTCCCTCTCAATATGGAAAGGTATAACTAGTAGAATACAGTATACTATGGAGCAAATCCTACTAAAAACTTAAAAATAAAATTGGTAAACAAAACATTTGAGTCAATCCGTCAAGTGGTTTCGAGTAATAGTCATCTCAAATTCCGTAACTTGAAGATATTATCATTCCCCATATTATTCGATCAAGTTTAAATCGAGATCTTGCCTGTAGAATAAGTTAAATATCATAGACAGGACACACCAATTCTCATAGGTATTGAACGAATGTTATTTCTGACGTATCGGCTTGTCAAACTTGACTTCGGCCGATCTAATTCATTAAAACTGTTGGCAACTTCCCTGGTCGAGTGTAAAACCAGAATCTTTAATTTTCAGAACGATTTGTTCGTACTGAACCGGTAAAAAATTAAGTACGAAAAAATTATTCAGAAAAATATCAGATTTCAGTTATAGAGGAGGTTGGAAAACAGTTATTTAGATGCATTTATATCGATATTTAAAGCCATTCATGGGATATAGAGACATATTTTGATTAATGTAAACAGATAATTTCAAATCAGAGTTGCAGAAGTAAATTTTTCTTTACTGAAGGAAGGTTTTATTTGTGGAATTTATTTGAAATCGATATCCATAAGCAATACTGGTTCGAAAAACGTAAAATATAGTATATTGGACGTATTCTAAGGAATTGGAAATAATATTTGCGGAATTCAGTATATTGAATATGATAACTGAACGGTCGATTATCTCCTGACTTGAGATAACTAGCGAAAAATGCGACGATACAAAAAGTTTCAAGGTTTTTCAAAATCTATACAAAAAAAAATATCACGTATACAGGATAAGCCAATCATGAGGAAACAGAGTTTCTCTTTTTTTAATGGAACACCCTGCTTATTATTGAAAACAAATTTCTTGTAAATTATACCAGAATATTTCGGTTAATAAGTTTTACTTCTCTCAAATTTATTAAAGGAAAAGTCTGAAATGAAACACTTTTTTTATTTTACATTTTTCCAAATTCAGCTCAGGTAAAAAGATCCGGCTGTTGAAATTTTGAAGAAAAATCAGTTTTTGCGCGCGTGTTCCGCAAGGAACAGCGTGCTATCATTTCGTCACAATGTCTGTATTTTTCGAATTTTTTTTCGAAAATGGTCTCAAACGATTGGGTTCGACTCCCTGATGAAGAATTCGAGGTCAAATTCAATTCTGTCCGTCCGGCCGGCCGGTCCGGCCGGCCGGTCCGGCCGTTAGCACGATAACTCTCGAACGGAACGACTTAGAGCGTTGAAATTTGCAGGGTAGTTTCGTAGCGTAAATATCTCGGACAAGTTCGTTAACGGGCGAAATCGACCGAGCGGTTTCGGAGTTAAGGCCGTTTTTAATAAAAACGTTTTTTATGAATATTTCCGGAACCGATCACTCGATCTTTTTGAAATTTGGCATCAGATTGAAGAATCATGACCTTTATATGCCTGCGAAGTTTTGTGTTGAACGGACGGCCCTAAAGTGGCAAAAAAAAATTTTGAAAATTTGAAAATTTTGTTTTCACGATAACTCGAAAAATACTGATCTGATTAAATTGAAACTCAGTAAATAGATGCAAAAGACCAAAGCAAACAGTTTTGCAAAATTTCGTGAAGATCACGTGACATGAAAAAAATAAAAAAATTACTACTATTTTGCGGAATACTTTGCTTTTAATGCCGAAACATATGTTTTTGAGGTTCATGCTGCCCTTTCCGGGCATTTTCCGTATTGCGCATGCGCAGATGAGAAGTCCTTTAACTGCTGTAGTTTTCGTCAGAGAGGATTGGGGTTTTGGGGTGGCGGATGCTATTCCTCCATAGAATTCAGATCCCTGATGAGGGTCTGCGCATGCGTAGATTAAAGATGCGATATTTTCCGAACCACTAGTGTTGGAGAATCGGAGTTTTTTGTAAGGTGTGTTATTTTGAGAGGACTTTTAGCCGCCAGTAGATTGCGCATGCGCAGAAGAGAAGTGACTATTATTGGGTTGGATGGGTTATGTTGGGAGGGCTGAGTCGATATTATGAGGTTTTAAAAGAATATTCATAGCAATTCAGTGCAAGGACAAGTCAGTTTGGGGGAAGTAGCGTTGTTTCCGGGTTAAAGTGTCCGTACCGTGGCCCTGGGGCTAATTTTGAAATTGATGTTACCGCTTACAGGCATTTTTCGTTATGCGCATGAGCAGATCATCAGTGATTTAACTGGTGGTGTTTTCGTCTGAGAGGATTAGGGTTTTAGGGTGGCGGATGCTATTCCTCCATAGAATCCCCTGGTGAGGGTCTGCGCATGCGTGGATTCAAGAAGCGATATCTCCTGAACCACTAGTGTTGGAGAATCGGAGTTTTTTGTGAGGTGTGTAATTTTGGGAGGTCTTGCAGCCACGAGTATACTTCGCTTGCGCAGACGAGAAGTGAATGGTTTTGGGTTGTTTGGGTTATGTTGGGAGTAATGAGCCGATATTGTGAGGTTTTAAAAGAATATTCATGTCAATTCAGTGCACGGACACAAGTCAGTTTGGGGGAAATAGCGTTGTTTCCGATTTGAATGGTCTGTAAGGTGGCCCTGAGGCGAATTTATAAATAACTATATTCGGTAGATCTATATTAAAATGCGTTCGGATTTGGAGAAGATGCAATTTCGTCCCTAACGGAGGACCCACAACCGAATTTTTTTCTGATCTACGGTAAAACTAACAGCCAAACTGTATTGATAGCTATATTTGTTAAAGGAACTTGAAAAAAAAAAAAAAAGCACTGACGTGAAGTCAGTACTCTTTGGCGCGCGTGTTCACGGTGGCTAATTTGAATTGAATGATTCAAAAATTAACAGTGCTGTATCTAAGCTGCCATCAGGATAGAGTAACAAAGTTGGAAAAGAACACAAGTGACTCTCCTTAGTCGCACAAGCTCCTAGAAGATTTGGGAGGGTCAGTATAATCCTAATCATGTTTATAGCACGCGCGCAAAAGCAGATTGACTTAACAATGAAAGAAAAAGTGTAAAAAGTCAATCTGCTTTGGCGCGCGTGCTATAAACATGATTAGGATTATACTGACCCTCCCAAATCTTCTAGGAGCTTGTGCGACTAAGGAGAGTCACTTGTGTTCTTTTCCAACTTTGTTACTCTATCCTGATGGCAGCTTAGATACAGCACTGTTAATTTTTGAATCATTCAATTCAAATTAGCCACCGTGAACACGCGCGCCAAAGAGTACTGACTTCACGTCAGTGCTTTTTTTTTATTTTGTAGCTTTGACATCCTTTTTTCGAATAAAATGAATGTTGGCGTAAAGCTTCCTATAACTATGATACATATTTTCCAACTATTAGTTATTTTCTACTCCTTCTGGTTTTCTAGTTATGGACTCGTGGATTCATAAAACTAAACGAAATTAGCATAAAGAAAGCATATAAAGTTTTTCTTGAGTCATTTCAAGAATATTCCATCGTTTTAGAACATTATATTATTCTTCATCATTTCTCCTTAAACGCACCGTTTTCGAGATATTCTTCATTGAATGTTTTAAAATGGAAAACTCCAGAAATTTCACAACTTTTATGGATCCGGCCCTGAGCGTTGGAATCCCGAATCAAGCTGTAAACCACGTTACCATGCCCTATTCTCGTCCGCCAACAATGTTATAGATAATGTATATGCGGGAGTGTATTAGCACATTGTGAAATCTTTAAACGCTTGTAACTTTTTACCTGAGCCGAATCTGGAAAAATGGTAAATGAAAAAAGGGTTTCATTTCATGAGAGGAATCTTTGGTTAAAATTAATGCAGTGGTCAAAGACTCACCCTGTATATAAACGACCCAGTATATTGATTTTCTTACACATTGATAATAATGAATGTAATTCGAATTTTTAATCATCATTTTCAATGACACTTAAGCCAATACATCGTTCTTCTACGAAAAATAATTCGATCGTTGTTAATGAGAAGGATATAATATATTGATTCTTCCAAAGCCATTTATAATAATAATATGGACTTCATTTGTTCATTCTATACAACTATGTGTATATACAGCGAGCGTCATAAGTATGGAATCAAATTAATAAATTTTGTAAGGAAGAGTTTTTCGTAATTTTTATTGTCATACCATTTCCCGTTACCAAGCAGTGACGTCATCAATATTTTTCTTAAATAACATGCCCCAATTTTTTTTTCTTGCCTTGGATAGATCATAAAATCTGAATTCAGTAATGCACATGTATGCCGATACATGTAGGTTAGTAATTTCCGAGATATCGAATTTTTAAAATTTGTAAAACTTGTGAAAAATTTCAAATGAAGTCTTAATTTGATACAAGAACGAAATAATAAAACGGTGGCATTTCTGAAAGGCTGATCTCTATCTAATCGACCCCCAACCTTACTAATGATAATACCCACCCAATCAGAAGTGACGATTCTATTTGAAAATGTTTCATTAGTCACGAGGAATCTACAGCTTCCCGTTGCGACACTTGTTTAGGAACATCCTATATTTGTCAAATCTGTATATACTAGTATCAAAATATCCTCAATCCAAGTTACAATTTACGCTTCGGTGCGTGAATGAACATGAAGTACCCAATTCAATAACTCTCATATAATTTCTTAGCGTGGATTCATGCAGCATCAAATAACAATTATCAAGTAAAAAGTATCAAATAACAATTATGAATTACCAAGTACAAAAATGCAGCATTCATGCACTCAAATTAACAATTAAGAAATAAAAACCCACAAGTCAAAGATCCGAGGTATCAATTTTTCAAAATAACCTCTGTTCCCCCTATATTTGAAAACAAGTGTTTGAAATTCAATTTTCCAATGTGATAACACGAAACCCACCAAATAAATTAAATATTTTACAAAGTGAGGTTATATATGTATGTATGTAAATTCTCGGACAAACAGAGCCCCAAAATAGTAACCCCCTATTTGGGGAGGTTTGAACATGGGCTCAGCACAGTAAGGCTATGTACCCAATCTCGGTAATTTTCTTCGTCGTATATCCTGGTGTCCCTGGGGCCAACGGGAGTCTCGGATAAACCGATCAACAGGAATATTACAGCATCGTGTACGTTAACTATCCAACAATCACCATGAATCCGGACAATCTTTCCAAACTCTTCACTAATTACAATAACACTTATAACATTTAATAATCTTAGTCGTTCTTGTTTATATATTTTTCAATTTATACTTAATTTTGGAGTTCCAAACTGGGACGCGGGGAAAGTAGACATCCCGCCGTAACGACCATTTTGGAACCAAAGTGAGGTTATATTTACATCATCGGACTGTCTAATCTACGTTCAGCTGCGCACGAGTTGCGTACAAGTACAAAATCTCGTTCAATTAAATTAGAAAGTTAAAAGTTGGCGAACTTCTACTTGTTATTTGTTAATTGATATTTTTGTTACTTGGCTGCATGAACACTCTCATTGAGATATATGAAGTTCAACTTTTGCTCACTATTTGTAATTGTTAATTGTTACTCGATACTCGTTAATTTAGGCTGCATGAATCCACACTTAGTTCATGAAATCTGAAAATGTTGGATATTTTTTTGAACCCTTGAAACTGTTTTCTCATTTTGTGAAATAGGACCATATGTTTTTTTCTATATCTTTGTTTTGTTTTTCCTCTGAACTATACAGCCATTCAACCTGTTTACCTTTTCTTCCCAATGGAAAATCAGAAATATTAAATTGAAAAAAAAATCATTTGCACTTACTGTACCGCCAGTCCTCACATTGTTCCACTTGATACTCCAAATCAGGGGTCATGAATTATAATAGTTGTAGATTATTGACCATCTTCTTCATCAATGTATTAATTAATTAAGTGATAGTTATCAATCTGTGTACAAAGGTTCAGTCCCATAATTCAAACGGTTCCTAGAATATTGGCGTAATATATATAATGAATTTAAGCGAAAAAGACTTGTCTCGCCATGTTCGCTCTTCATGTTATCGGAAAAAAAAACTCGGTTAACATTGAAGGGAAATCATCTATAGGTCAGTTTCTCGTTGCGTCACTCATTTAGGAACTCATATATTAGTCATATCATGATATACTAGTACCACAATATGATCAATTCAAGGTACAATTTACACTTCTGTGCAAACGAAAACTAACATCAAGTTCTTAATTCAATAACAATCATTTTATTTCTTAGTCCGTGATATACGAAAATGTTGGGCAATTTTTAATACAATGATAGTTTTCTTATTTTGGGTGTTTTTTCTATATTTCGTTTTGTTTCTGATCTAAACTATAGAGTCATTCGGCAAGTTTAACTTTTCTTCCCAATGAAAAAAAAAATCAAATTTCGAACAAAAAAATTATTTGCACTTACTGTAGGTACCGCCAACGCTTCTTCATCAACGTATTGATCGATTAAGCGGTATTGTCATTAATGTTTTATGCCGAATAATTTCTTAAATTATTGAATATATCTGACCAACTTCAAGTATCGAACTGAATGAAAATTCTTCTCTCCAAACTGGTATTGTTTTGGATGTTATATAATTTATGCCTGAGTCATCCATATATGATTTAGTATTGAATATTCGAAATAAATTCATGGAAATTTTCCGTTTATAAGAATAAAGTAATTATTGCTCAGGAGCGGATATATACTTATGGTCTTTTCGGGATGCAGCCCAAGGCCTCGGAGGTTAAAGGGCCCCCATGCACAATTGAAAAAAATAGACTATATCTTAAAATAAAAAATTGGTTCAAGCCCTGTGGACAGGAACTTTCTGGCGCTCTTGTTCAAACAGACAAATTATATCTCCGAAAGTATTGGTTTCTCAGAGATGAGAATTATATCAATGTATTCTTATGATAGAACTGCATCTTAAGGGAAATTCAATTCAAATAATAGTTTATTTATCAAGATTAAATGAGCAATCTGAGAATGAGAACTGCACGATGGAAAAAATCAAATTAAAGTAGCTGAAATGAATTTGACTCTCTCTTATAGAACAGGATGACATGTACGAGTATGAACACAGATCATATAATAAATCATAGATAGAATAATTATAGCAATTTTTGAAAACATAGAAGTACGATTCATTATTGAATTTTCGAAAAATCATATCTCCGAAAGTATCAGCTTGTTGGAGTTGAAAATGATATCAATTAATTTTTAGGGTGAAACTGTATCTTAAAAAAATATTCTGAAATTTGTAAGCTACGAAAAAATTTTTTTTTGTTACTCCGAAACCATCTCGCCTATTTTGGCCAATAGCGAACTTTACCGAGATATTTATCCCCCTAACCTACTCTGAAAATTTCAACTGCCTAGCTCATTGCGTTCGAGAGTTATTGTAGAAACAAAATTTAAAAATCTTCAAAATTTTTTTTGTCGCTTTACGGTAACCCGATTAATACAAAACTTCACATACGTCTAAAAGGCATGATTCTACGATTTGATGCTAAATTTCAGATAGATCGAGTGATTGAATCCGGAAATATTCATAAAAAACGATTTTAGTAAAAACGGCCATAACTCCGAAACCGTTTGATGGATTTCATCCGTTAACGAACTCGTCCGAGATATTTACGCTCCAAACCTACCCTGCAAATTGCAATCCTTTAACTCCTTTCTTTCGAGAGTTATCGTGTTAACGGACGGCCGGTCAGAATCGATTTCGACCACTGATTCTTGATCAGTGAGTCGAACCAAATCGTTTGATACCATTTTCAGCCGAAAATTCGAAAACAACAGATATTGAGGCAAATTGATAAGTACTCTGTTCCGAGGAACAAGAGCGCCAAAAAGTTGGGACAGCACTGACTGATTTTGAGAAATAGGACCATTTTTCTATAATTTTGTTTTGTTTTTGATCTGTACCATACAGCCATTCAGCCACATTAACGTTTCTCCTGAATGAAAAATCAAAAATATTTAATTTTGAACAAAAATAGTTGTGTAGGTACTTACATGACTGCCTCTCTTAACCTTGGCCCACTTGAAATTCCAAATCAGGGATTTCATGAATTATATCAGTTGCAGATTTTTGACTATCTTCTTCATAGATGTATTGATTAATTAAGCGGTATTATCATTAATGTTTTACGCCGAATTATTTCTTAAATTATTGAATATATCTGACCAACTTCAAGTATCGAACTGAATAAATATTCTTCTCTCTGAAGGGGTATTGCTTTGGATGTTATATAATGTATGCGTATCTAATGCCGGGTCCAGACGGGTGTAATGTAACGCGTAATGTAATGCGTAATGTAAGGCGAATTCTCCGTGTGGACGGTACTACGAGCATTGCATTTAACGCTCGTCTACCGTCCACACGGAGAATTCGCCTCACATTACGCATTACATTACGCGTTACATTACAGCCGTCTGGACCCGGCATAACCTGAATCATCCATATGATGCAGTATTGAATATTCGAAATAAATTCATGGAAATTTTCTGTTTATAAGAATAAAGTTATTAATGCTCAGGGGCGGATCTATACTTAAGGGTTTTTTGGGATGCAGCCCAAGGCCCCGGGGGTACAAAGGGCCCGCATGCACAATTGAAAACAATAGACGATTTCTTAAAATAAAAATAGTTGGGAAAGCACTGACTGATTTTGTCATTTTGTTATTTCTATCATTTTGTTTTGTTTCTGTAATCGGTGTCTAAGAGTTCAGTTATATCGTTCAAACAGTTCCAAGGATATTGGCATAAAAATAAAATGGTTTCAAGTACTGACGTGAAGTCAGGAGCCTTTGCGCGCATGTTCCATTGTCTATTCACCTCTATTGGACACTCCTATTCGAATTTCGCATCGATATAGACCGTTTCTCAGCTTTTATGAGACATGAACGAAGATATGAATAAGTACATTTCACACTTTTTTAACAGACTTGAGTAATGAAAGAATCGTATAAGATCACAGAATTTTTAATTCTGACATGTGTATTCAAATCAGAATTCAAATTCTTCAATTATCCAATAATAAACTTACGTCTCAAGTAATTTCAGGATACAATATTCAGGAAATTCGTGCGAAATTTAGTGCTGTCTTCAAGTAATTATCGAGATTTAATTGGATTGGATTTGTGTATTTTGTATTATAAAGGAAATAACAACAAAAATTCAGCTGTGTATAACTCCAAAACCATTTAGCCGATTGTACCTATTGAGGAATTCAAATGTAGACATTCGGATGCACAACATACCCTGAAAATTGCAATTCAATATCTGTTGCCGTTCTCAAGTTATAGTGAGATACATACATTTTTTTTCGTAATCTTTTTGAAATTTTCTTGTGATACAAGCCTCACAAAATTTCACATAGGGACTAGTAACCAAGTTTCAATTCGATCGGATTTTTATTTTTTGTGGTATCGAGACAATAATATTCTAGATGGTTATAACTCCGAAACCCTTGGCCGATTATGCTCAACAACAAACTTAATTGTTCCATTTGGATGAGCGCAACCTTCCCTGAAAATGCAAATCGCTATCCCTTTCCGTTCGAAAGTTATCGTGAACTCATGTTATAATATGAATCCGATCATGTTCGAACTGGGAACTTGGCTGTAAAGCTGGGTTTTGATGACTGTCACAAAATTTCAGCGATTTTGGATGGATAGTTTCTGAGATATAGAATTTTTTTCAATGATTTTCAATAAGTTTTCTGAGATTTTTTAGTGATATTATTCTGACGAAATTCCTCAAAAATTTGCGCGTCGCCATTCAACATATTACCATGTTTTAATTGGATCAGATTAGTATTTTTTGAGTTCTGTAGGAAATAACAACAAAACTTCAGATATGTATAACTCCGAAACCATGTGGCCGATTATGCCTATTCACGAACTATTTTTTTTTAATTTTCTGGTGATACGATCCTCACAGAATTTAACATACGTCTTTATGTCGGTATGCTACAACTAGTTAATAAGTTTCATTTTAATCGGATCTGTATTGGTTGAAATCAAAGTTTGTACTGGGAAACCCTTGGGCCGATTATGCCCATTAACGAACTTGTCCGTCGCATTTGGACGCGCCACCTACCCTGAAAATTTCAAATCGCTCTCAAGTTATCGTGGCAACGGCTGGATGGCCAGCCGGACCTGTTACAAAAAAGGGGGAAAGCCCCGTGATAGGAGCTTTGGCGCTCTTGTTCAATCTTTGGCAAATCATATCTCCGAAAGTATTGGTTTCTCAGAGTTGGGAATGATATCAATGGATTATTATGATAGAACTACATCATGAAAGAAATTAAAATCCCTTTGCATCTTATCTTTATATAACGGTCCAATTTTGGCTACAAGTGTTTCAAAACTATCAGGAGTCATTCTGAAAAATTGAATAAATGAAATAGCCAGTTTTATTTATGAAACAAATCTGATTTAATCAGTCCAGAGAGAACTCAAACCAGAATAATTATGTAGGAAATCTTAAATAGTGTTGATAAGAAATAACAAATATAACTTTACTTTAGTGTCCTCCAAGAATAATATAAAATAGAAAAAATATTGAAAAAATTATATAGAGGCCTGAAGAAGCAGACGAAATAATCTGCGAAACGTCGCCAAATATATGTTTTAGAAGAGCCATATTATTTGTTACTGTCCTATTCCCGCAATATTTTTTCTATTTTATATAAGAAATAACTACCTGTTCATTAGTTGGAAATCCCGTTCTAAATCCTCCATAATTAGAGAATGACTCGTAAATTATGCTCGACTTACTTGCATCATTCATTTTCGACTCACAAACCAAAAAACTCTGCCTATGAACTTTGCGAATCCAAATTTCAAATTGCAAATTGCTGCTACATGCTTACATCAACCAAACTCTCCAGAAATGCACTTTCAGTTTCGTTTGACATTAATGACGTGTATCTTTCAAACTGGACCAAACGCCAGCTACCGCAAACAGACAGAATTCGCATTCTGTGAAAACATAAGTACGATGTATTGTTGAAATTTTGAAAAATCATATCTCCGAAAGTATAAGCTTGTTACAGTTGGGAATAGATAATATCAATGGCTTCTTATGATGAAGCGGCATCTTAAAAAAAAATCCGGTCGATTTCGCCTAATAACGAACTTAACCGAGATATTTATGTCCAAAACCTACTCTGAAGATTTCAATTGTCTAGCTCATTCCGGTCGAGAGTTATCGTGTTAACGGGCGGCCGGGCAGAATCGATTTCGACAACGGATTCTTGATCAGTGTGGCGAACCAAATCGTTTAGACCATTTTCAGCCAAAACATCGAAAATTACAGACATTTGGGCGCCAAAAAACACACACTTTCGAAAACACCCTATGCATAAGACTAAAAAGTCACCAAATTGATATTAGGGTATCCAGAAGAAAATATCTCCAGACTATTTCAGGGATTCATCCTGATATTTGAAACCGATTTCTTGTCGAAGACATCGACGAAGAACCTACCTGTTCGTCTCTGCTAATCGAGAAAATTGGAGCCTCCTATTCCGATCTGAATGGTGATAATTTTTCATAGTGCTGAAAAAACATGGTGATAAAAGCCAGAGCCATCGCTTCAAACGTGGGTGCCCGAATCTGCAAGTTTCAATTTCAGAGAGAGAAATATGGAGCAAATAAAAGTTAATTTGTTTTCACAGCTGCGTAACACTTGAAATTCAGCTATTAATTTCAAAGATTTAGGGCTTTATTGAAGTTGCATTCTGGCCAGGCATTTTTCTCACATTTGAATGTTCATAAATGAATTTTATATCAGACAGTCCTCGCGAAAGCTGACCATTAAAATATTTATTTGGAGACACGAGTGAAGGAATAATATTATCATAATATCCTCCAGGGTTCTCGAAGCGGTGGACTGAATATTAATTTTCATTTTCGAAGATTCAAGATTGGAATTCCATACTGGAAAATATGGTTACGTCTGCCAAAATTAGTTTAATATAAACGGTTCTAGAAAGCCATCGGTAATAAAAGCTATTTTAGATTTTCTATTCGAAATCGCTTTATAATAATAATCTCGATATTTAAGTAGTCATTAAAGGATACTGTGGGAGGTGTAGGTACTCATTATTGAAAGGTTATTTTCTGGGTTTTCTCTCCCAAACTCTGAAAAATATCTATAAAATAAAAATTGATTAATTTGTGATTTGCTTCTGCGTAAGAAACACAAGATATTTGTCAGAAGCAATCAATTGAACAATGTTGCCTAACAAACAACAACGAAACAACATCAACGAAGAAACAACTATATCGTAACGTTTCGGAGTCTATATCAGACTCCTTCGTCAGACGCTTAATGAAAATCTTTAGAATTATTTTGTTGATAGTTATTGTGAATTTCACAATAACTGCTTCTGACAAATATCTTGTGATTCTTACGCAGAAGCAAATCTCAAAATAATTAATTTTTATTTTATAGATATTTTTCAGAGTTTGGGAGAGAAAACCCAGAAAAAAACCTTTCAATATCTCGATATTTAATTAGTAATTCGTTTTATTTTCAGATCGATGAATCCAGATTAACGAGAATTAGTTCTTCTAATTCTTTCAGTGATAATTTTCATGAAACAGAGAAAAATCATTCAAATTGCTAAGTTACATCTTATTACTCAATTGAATTTTTTGAGCTATCAATGAACAAAATTTCAAAGATCATATTTCTGTGCCAAAGGTGGATCATGCTCATATCTGAAGTCGATCTTCCTAATTGATGTTAAAATCTACAGTGCAAAAATCAAGTCTTAAAGATATTTTGTAATTATTAATCATGTTATCGTTTGAGAGCACTTTAGGCCCAAAATTCACATAATACAGACATTTGGGCCTAATTATAAGGCCCTATAAAGATGTAGTGAAATGAAATTCATGAATTAAAATGCAAATGACATTTTTGAAGGTACAATACAACACGGCATTGTGAATAAATTGAATAACGTTTATGTAAATTCTTTGCGTACTTTTTTAAAACATCTCTCATGGATACTCTGTATTATTGTGTATTCGGTGCATCCAAGATAAGAATAGGTTAGCATATTATCTAGGATACGGTATGAACAAAAAAAAGGTTCTTCATACCTAACAATATGCCGTTCATAATGTTTCATCATTCTGCATACTTCGGGAAAAAATCGTAAACACTGATAGTTTTTTTGTGAAATAGTTATACATATTTTCCTGCCTTCATTTGAAAACGCATTCTGAAATAAATTGAACATTTACATTGTCACATGGCTCTATCTAATTGTTTCAACATTTTTGTAATCCGACGTTTCGTCCTAGAGGAGCCATCACCAGCTCATTTTCACAAATAGGACCCTGTTACTTTTATCTATTTATATCGCCCAAATAGTTGGAGGTTGAAAATAATCATTTAAGGATACTGAAGGAGGTATATTCATTATTAAATGGTTTCTTTCTGGGGTTTCTCTCCCAAACTCTGAAAAATATCCTTCAAATAAAAATTTATTAGTTTGTGAATTGCTTCTGCGTAAGAAATACAAGATATTTGTCAGAAGTAATGTATAGAACCATGTTGCCTGACAAACAATAACGAAACAACATCAACGATGAAACAACTATTTCGTAACGTTTCGAATCCTAAATCAGACTCCTTCGTCAGACACTAACGAAAATCTTCAGAATTATTTTTTGTTGATATGGCTATTCTGAAATTCGAGAATTGTTGTTAGTGTCTGACGAAGGAGTCTGATTTAGACTCCGAAACGTTAAGAAATAGTTGTTTTATCGTTGATGTTGTTTCGCTAATGTTTATTAGGCAACATTGTTCGATTTATTGCTTCTGACAAATATCATATGTGTCACACGCAGAAACAATTCACAAAATAATAAATTTGTATTTAATAGATATTTTTCAGAGTTTGGGGGAGAAAACCCAGAGAGAAACCATTATATTGTTGAAAATTGAAAAATTATTAAAAAGCACTGCCATGAAGTTGGGAGCTTTCCCACCCATATTTTTTTCTGTATTGACGCCTTACATATCCTCACTAAATACTGTATGAAGCTTCAAGCCGTCTGTTATATGGTATTTCTGGAAATATTGAGGAAATAAAATTTGGCTTGAATGTTTTCGTGGAATTTTTGCGGAATCTGACAAATAGTTACTGAAATATACAATTTGCGAAGAAATATTTTAATTTTTTTTTTTAATATTTGGTTTCTAGTGATACGATTCGCACGAAATTTTGCACACAACAATTATACAACTAATTAAGTAGTTTCAATACAATCGGATCTGTATTTTTTGCGTTATCGAGGAAATAACAACAAAATTCAGATGGGTATAGCTCCGAAACCATTTGGCCGATTACATTAACGTACATAACCGTCACATTCGGATGCGCGACCTATCCTGAAAATTGTAAGTCACTCTCTCTTTCCGTTCGAAAGTTAGCGTTCGGACGGTGGACGGCTAGCCGAACATAATTGAATTTGACCACGAATTCTTCATTAGTGAGTTGAACCTAATCATTTGAGACCATTTTCGCCAAAAAGATCGAGAATTACAGACATTTGGACAACAAGATAGCAAGCTGTTCCCTGGAGCATGCGCGCAAAAGCACAGCTTTTCTCTTATTTAACAGACCTGAGCAGTCTACGTTTCCAGGTCCTAAATCTATCACATACTTATATTGAACACACTCTATACTAATTTCCATACTAATTAATAATAAATTGTTGACATTAGTTTTTCTATGCTCCTAGTAATATTATCTCCACGAAATTCAACATTAACATTCAAACCGATGTTTTAATGGATATGCGAATAATGCCATTGAGAAAATACAGATAATAAAAAAATAAACGTTCAAGTAAAATCTTCGCCTTTTTCAAAAGGTAATTCGGTTGAGATCGAGCCTGGAAACGTTTAAAATTGATAAGATCGAAATCCCCTGTGGATACACCAGTCAGCTACGAAATCGTACAATCGCAGCCTGCACCATAGCGTAAGTTTGCAGAAAATGTATAATGCACCGTCGCTCGAATTATTCAACTCTCTCTGCTCTATTTTCTTATTCCATTAGAAAATTGCCCAGTGGATGTATTATGAAAGTTGACCCATGGAGTCGGAAAGTAATCCTTTGTTCTCTTACACGAACTTGCTTACAATAAATATCGCAGTGGCAAAATAATTCAAAAGGTTGAAAACTTCTAGCGGGTTGAAGTGAATGTTATCTCCAGATTTTCGGATATCAGAACTGACTGAATAATAGGTGGACTGCGTTGGTTGAATTGCATCAATCATACAGTCTTGGTATAGCCAGGGTCACAGGAAAAATTCACATTTTGGCATTAATTAGATCAGAAATCGTAAATCCTGAGAGTAGATTCAGTTTGGAAGAGTAGACATCAATGTTTCACTTGACAGAACGTCGTACCCTCCATGTAGGCTGATCGAGGCGACGGAGGGTCGGAAGGTGAAACTGGAGGTGATGGTACTTCGTTGCTGAAAGCACGTTAGTTGAGTTAGTTAGGACAGAGACAACAAAGAGACGCGTAATTCCCCACTAAATTTTATCCCATGTTTTGCATCCTTAATTGTTTGCATGAGCAAAGGTGAAAGTAGATGGCACTAGCGTTGCTTTAAGGGTGCTTAGCGCGGGAATTTCAAATTAGTGATGGATTTACTTCAATTTATTTAGTTTTGAGGTTTTGAATACTTGAAAGCAGTTTTGCGCAACCATAAAATCGTAATGAAGTTGAATTGAAAATATGAACAAGCCTTTAAGCTATTGATATGGTTGCGCGAAAATGCTTCCATAAAAATGGAAATACGACTTGTAAATGGAGATTTATGTTTTAATGAAATTTCGATAGAAATGCTTATGACAACTAACATATAAAAAAATGGGTTCAAGCCCTGTGGACAGGAGCTTTCTGGCGCTCTAGTTCAAACAGACAAATTATATCTCCGAAAGTATCGGTTTCTCAGAGTTGGGAATTATATCAATGTATTCATATGATAGAACTGCATCCTAAAGAAAATTCAATTCAAATAATAGTTTATTTATCAAGATTAAATGAGCAATCATGAGAATGAGAAAAGCACCATGGAAGAAATCAAATTAAATCTGGCCAATTTTGCCCAATAACGAACTTAACCGAGATATTCATCTCCCTAAACTACTCTGAAAATTTCAACTACCTACCTCATTCCGTTCGAGAGTTATATCTATGTCTATGGATGAAAAGCAGTCTCACTACTCTCAGATCTCTTACTTCATGTTCAGTTCCGAAATGTAAGAATTTTCTGAGAAAAACTAATTTCGGAGCAAACAACTGAGATTTTTCTCACTTCGCTCACAATTCTTCTATTGATTAGATAATCTGTCAGGAACATCATTTGACATTATGACAATTCATATTCATACATAGAATAATATCATTCTGTGAACGTTGAAATACGATTTATTATTGAAATTTTGAAAAATCATATCTCCGAAAGTATTAGCTTGTTAGAGTTAAAAATGATATGAATGGATTCTTATGATAAAACCTCTTATTAAAAAAAATTTAATTTGGAATTTGTTTCGTAAAAAAAAAAATTTTTTTTTGTTACTCCGAAACCATCTGTCCGATTTTGCCCAATAACGAACTTAGCCGAGATATTTATCCCCCAAACCTACTCTGAAAATTTCAACTCTCTAGCTCATTCCGTTCGAGAGTTATCGTGCCTACGGCCGGACGGCCGGACCGGCCGGACAGAATGAATTTCGACCACGGATTCTTGATCAGTGAGTCGAACCAAATCGTTTAAGACCATTTTCATCGAAATATTCGAAAATTACAGACATTTGGGCAAATTGATAAGCACTCAGTTCCGAGGAACTAGAGCGCCAAAAACAAATAACATATGAACAACATTGTGTACAGTAGTGGTATGATTAACAGAATAAAAAATATTTCCTCATTATTCGTTCTCCAGAAGTGAACAGATGCCAAGCAAAAACTCAACAGAGTAAATATTACATATTTTTGATTTTTCTCACATTTTTTGACTGCACTTTTTCATTTCTCGTTTCTCTGAACTTCTGGTCTTCTCTTCTAATCCACCAGCCTATGCCAATATTGAATATTGATTGCAATATAATAACTTCTACCTTATTTGAATGATGCTCACATTTCAACCATTTAAAATCCATAGTATCTTTCAAGAATTTAGTGGCATGACAAGGGAGGTCAGAAATATTAGATTTATCGATTAAAAAATTCTCCAGGTATACTACAAAAGTAAGTACACTATTGTCCACTACAGTTTTTGTCGTCTGACATATGTTTCGGAAACACTGTTTCTATCATCGAAGCGTTACTCTACAGGGATGTAATACAAAGTGCAATACAAATTGTAAAAACTGTACTTTAGATACATTGAATTATTTTTATCATCTACCCAGTCCTTGTTCTAGGTAAATATGTTGTGTGGATCCAATTCATCTGATGATAATACAGAACAGTCTTCACATTTGAATCTTCTATAAATTACTCTCAAAATAAATCCAGCAACATATATGCCACCGAAAAGGTTGCCGTACTTCCATGAATCACATCTGCTTCAATCTTGAACAGTGTCTCCTCTGTAGATACTTCTGGCATTAAATGAACAGGATCTCCATCTTTCAAATTCACTGATACCTCTATTGTTCCTGCACCAGATATGACTTAAAATGGCTGAGAAGTTTTTTTGGATGTTTGTGGCAGATCCAACTCCATATTAGGATTGCATATTTCTATACCTAGAAACAATGTAAATTTCAACTTTCATATATGTGTCTAACAATACATATTTGAAAATATTAAATCCTGTGATTTTACAATATTCTGGATACATCATGATGTGGAAAAGTAAATTCAAATCTGTGCATGTGAAAACAAAAAAAATCAGACTGAAGGAAACTTAACATATACTTATATAATATACCTGTGATATCATTTGGGCTATCTGAGTCCACTAGCACTTCATTACATTCTTCAGAGACAACAACTCTGCTTTCTTCACATTCTTCATGCATTGCAGAAGTTGAAGGAAGTGAAATATTGAAGAATTGCATTGGAACTGCATCTCTC
Organism: Halyzia sedecimguttata; assembly: GCA_937662695.2. Classification (NCBI taxonomy): domain Eukaryota; kingdom Metazoa; phylum Arthropoda; class Insecta; order Coleoptera; family Coccinellidae; genus Halyzia; species Halyzia sedecimguttata. The sequence goes on along the minus strand of OW569420.2, from coordinate 19,113,222 downwards.
TATGCAATTTATGATTTATCGGATCAATGTATGACTCCAAGGTGAAATGTTTTGAGCATATTCTATACTGTCGGATGTTCTCTATAACGAATTTCATCCCCAGTTGTTTTTGCCAAATTTTTGACCTGCCAATTCAAATATCATATTATTTGGACCTTACTCACTGATATAAATATTTTCAACTCACTTGTTTAAATTTGTTGGAAAATAATGCATTTTTGTAACTTCGCTTTCTCCAGCCCCACAAACAAACTTTTAACTTTTTTTATTGAAATTTGTAAACAAATACGCTGAAAATAAATAACACTCAAATTTTCCAACTCGGCTGAAGCATGTGGGATTGATTTCTAGGTTGCCAAAATTATTGAGCACGTGGACTGAAAATCATTTGTGCAGCATTTGCGCCTTAGACGAAAAAGGAAAGAAGTAGTTCTTTTTCATACAATAATGATATTTATTTTCTAGTTTGGCAACCTCCACAAAAGTGTAAGCAGCGCCTCTATATTCATATTCATTCAGGCAAGACAAAGATAGCTTTATGCCAAATTGAATGATATAAAAAAAGGACAGAAGAGAAAGTTACAATGGGACAAATTTAGTGAAGGAGTTTCACGTCTCTTTGTTGTCTCTGATTAGGATTGAAACTCCAGGCCGGAACGAACTCCGAGCTTGGAAGTTCACAATTCATTTGTCGTTGAGTGTATTCAGAAAGGTTTTCTGAGTACGACAATAAACATCTGAGAGAGGGTGTTCTAGTGCTGATACCTGAATTACCTGCAAGGTATAGGGCCAGGCCCAGATCTAGTAGCCCATTTCAGGATCAGGCCTATATCTACCTGAATCGGTTACCTGAACCATTGTATATCTACCTGCAAGCTTTAGGTACGGGCAAATTATTTTATAGTTTAAGGCACATGCACCTGCTATATTTTGACAGGACTCTCTTCCAGTTTGAATTCTCACACACACTAATGTCAAACAATGAGTTTTTATTTGATTTTGTCATTCAACTTGTCATCAATTTGAACTTCGAAAATATTGAGGAAATGAAATTAGGAATGCTCTGCTTCTAATTCGAGCCACAAATCTTGTGAGACCATTTTCGGTTGAACTTCCGAAAAGAACAGACATTTGGCAAAAAGAGTCAAAGCATTAGAAAATTTAAATCTTTTTGTTGAAACTAAAATGAACCGTTGTCGTGTGATGTATTTATGATGGAGTTTTCATTGGTTTACAATTAAGTAATGTGTTTATTCAGCTTCCTTAATATACTCGTTATCATATGAAATAACTGTAGGTCTCATTTTTTCAGATTTGGTGCACAAACCCCGTCTACATATCATTGAAGGTGAGTAAAATTCCTCCTCATTTTAATCCACCGCTTAGGAATGCTCGAGCTGGGGATGAATTTTCAGTGGAGAATGCAGGTTTTCCACAGGCACATTTTCTTCTGGAGTAAGATAACTGGAAGACGTAGAGGACGTCATCCCAGCTAGCGTTTATAATTAAACCTTGGTCGTTCGAAGATAACGTCGATATAATCTCGGTATTTATATCACAAAAGAGGACAAAATCTCTTCTTGAACTTTGGCGGCAAACAAATGAACGGAGGTGGTTTCCACGTTAATGATTATGCTCTTACTTCATCCATGTTTATTCATCACCGGATTAACGATTTTGAGGGCGGAATGGATCCTTTGAGGTGTTTTATAAGTGTTCCCAACTTTTTGTCGACGCTATCTAATGAATTGCAATACCTGTTCAACAAAGACATATTCGTGGGGGAAAGTTCGAAGCCCTTGAGAGATTCCGAGTGAATCACCATCATCATCAAGGATAACTGATATTCTCTTGGAGAACTTTGTGAAACTACGTGAATTTCCATGAAACATTAATCCAATAATGATCAGATTTCCTGTGAGCTACCATCACAATGTTTCAGTAATCTGTTCATAGATGATGAGTATTTATGCGAGATAACTGAAACCAGTAAAATTACATGAAGATCTTGGACTTCACGGCACATCAATTACAACCACATAGCAATAATACTTGAAGATATTGAGTTCTCGCAACTCACTTGGTGAAACATTTAAAAAATAGTTTGGGGAAGTACTTACGTAAGGTTAGTCTGCTTTGGCGCTCTTTCGAATGACATGATTATGATTATAGGATTATACTGACCCTCTTAGGTATTCTCTAAGGAGCTTGTTCGAGTAAGTGTTCTGGGTAGGATTTGTAACTCTATCCTTATGCCATCTTAGACACAGCAATGTTAATTTTTATCCAGAAATGAATGTTAGCCACAACCGTTTTTCTTAGCCAAGGGGTTTGAAGCTGGGATTTCCGGTTCCTAGTCAAACACTCTATCCACTGAGCTAGAAGCATTTGTTTAAATGAGCTCCCCAAATTTTTTTGGCTGCTTTATTAGACGGTGCGCAACTTACCTAAATGATGGTGTGAAAAATTGCTACCAATTTATTTCAGAAAATAAAAGGAATTTGTTATCTAGTAGGTACTCTATCTGTGCTATGAATGCTTTGTTACCAAAGTGAAATTTTCATCGCAATCGTTTTTTGTGCACATCATATGTTAATTAAATCATTCACTAGTCTAGTCAACAAGTGCTTTTTAGGTCAAAATTTTTGCGTATTCTCCGAAAATAATCATTGAGGTGTCATTCGTTTCGGAATGGCATGAGGATAGTTTTCGATAAAATGCTAAGGCCGCTCGCAAAAATTGCAATAGTTAAAAACAATAGAGTGAAAAAAAAAAGAAGAAGGTATAGGTTTTCGCCAATATCTCAAAAACTATTCGAGATAATTCAAATTTGAATAAAGATTCTAATAGAAGATGAAATTTCCTAGAAAAACTTCCGAACTGCCGGAACTGTAGGACCAATATTTATAATTTTCCTAGAGAGTTGAAAATACTCCCGAAAACGGGTACTCCGGCTTGCGTAAGCCTCGCTCCCCTCGGACCTTTCATGAATAAATATTATTAAAACTTATTAAATATGAAAATTAAAAAAATGAAAAAATTCAGGCATCTGCAAGATTGATCAATGAACAATAATGCGTGGTCCAAGAATGTTTATCGCTACTTTTCAATTAGTTATCCATTAGTTAATTAACAATTTTTTGTAGCACGAACATTGATATTGCAAGTGCGATAATTGTTAAACTATTGATCTGAGAATTTTTTCCTTTCGTGGAGCTATTTTTCAAAGATCTTGGAATAGATCCTCGTTGGAAAATTTGAAAAATTGTTAATTCTCGTTTTGTTATTTACTATTAACTTAAGTGAAAGATTATAAAGCTTCAATTATGTTTAAAAAAAAAATTTTAAATTATCTCATAAACAACGCATTGGTTTATAACAATTTTTAACAATAGGCGGTAATAATTATTAAAAATCATTTTTGAGTAGTCTCTGATCATAAGAAAACGGATCAATAGTAATATTATAAATTGAAGCTTTATATTTTTTCACTTAAGTAATTTGTTCATAACAAAACGAAAATTAACAAATTTTAAAATTTTTCAATAGGAATCTATTCTTAGACCTTTGAAAAATAGCTAACGAAAGGAAAAAATTCTCAGATTATTAGTTTAACAAATAGCGTACTTGCTATGTTAATGTTTGTGCTACAAAAATAGTTAATTAACTAATGGAAAACTAATTGAAAAATTTCGGTGAACATTTTTGGACCACGGATTATTGTTCATTGATCTATCCTGCAGGCACCTGAATTTTTTCAATTTTTTATTTGTATATTTAATAAGTTTAAATAATATTTATTCATCAAAGGTACGAAGGGGGCAACGCTTGCGCAAGCCGGAGTACCCGTTCTCGGGAGTATTTTCAACTCTCTAGGAAAATTATAAATATTGGTCCTACAGTTCCGACAGTTGTGACTTATTTTAGGAAATTTCATCCTCTATTCGAATCTTTTTTCAAATTCGAATCATCTCAAATAGTTTTTGAGATATTGGCGAAAACCTCCACCTCCTTCTTCCGTATACATAAGTCTGAAGTTCTGTTGTTCGTTTGCGGTGAACATATCAAAATTTTGGGATTGCAGTAGCTAATTGTTACTTTGAGTTATTCCTGATATTTTGCTATTGTTCTTCGAATTTGGAATATAGTGATTGCTTTTTTCTATTTTTATATTTTGTTGGGTCACTCGTGTTTTTGTGAGCTTGTGCCGTCTTGAAGAACGTGCTATATTTTTGTCCAAATATTATTAATTTTGGAATTTTTGGCCAGAAATGGTCTCAAATAATAAAGTTACTCTAACTGAGGAATAATGTAGGGTCAAATCCAATTCAGTTCGTCCGGCAGTAAGCACGATAACTCTCGAACGAAATTAGTTAGAGTTCAAATTTGCAGGGTAGGGTTGGGGCATGAATATCTCCGATAATTTCGTTAATGGGCTTAACCCGCCGAGTGGTTTCGGTGTTATGGCCATTTTGAGTTTATGTTTTTTTCCTAATATTTACCAAACTACTGAATCGATATTACTGAAATTTAACACCAAGTTGTAGAATTACAACAACTTTTTTCAAATGTTTCACCAAGTGAGTTGCGAGAACTCAATATCTTCAAGTATTATTGCTATGTGGTTGTAATTGATGTGCCGTGAAGTCCAAGATCCTCATGTAATTTTACTGGTTTCAGTTATCTCGCATAAATACTCATTATCTATGAACAGATTACTGAAACATTATTTTCGGAAAATACGCAAAAATTTTGACCTAAAAAGCACTTGTTTACTAGACTATAGTGAATGATTTAATTAGCATGTGCTGTGCACAAAAAACGATTGCGATAAAAATTTCACTTTGTTAACAAAGCATTCATAGCACAGATAGATTAATAGATAACAAATTTCTTTTATTTTCTGAAATAAATTGGTAGCAATTTTTCACACCATCATTTAGGTAAGTTGCGCGTCTAATAAAGCAGCAAAAAAATGCCAGGTGGTTAGTTAAAAACTAAAATTGATCAGTCCGAGTGTTTTGTTTGAAAACGTTCAATAACGCAGTTATGAATTTTGTTCCTTACTTTATCCACACTCTGAATAGAACAGCAAATACGATTTTTATTATTCCATCCATTTATAGAGATGTAATCAGACATCATGAATCAAACCCAAAATTGGTCATTTAGTATGTTCCACAGCCTTGTCGATATTTCGATGAATCGAGGAAATTACATTATAGAACGCAATATCATCAAACAAATTGCAGTGTATAATGGCTAGAATCCAATATGAATAGATGAGTTGTTGCGAATGAAAATATTAAAATTTAAACATTGCTTCTTCCTATTGGGAAGATTATTCTTAATATCCTCCAGTTTACTAGAAGCTTATTCTGCTTCTGTGGAAAAAAAGTGGGAAAGCCCCGTGGACAGGAGCTTTGGCGCTCTTGTTCAAACTTTGACAAATCATATCTCCGAAAGTATTGCTAAGAGTTGGGAATTATATCAATGGATTCTTATGATAGAACGTCATCATAACAGTAATCTATGATGAACGAGATATTAGCTCCTCAAATCCAGTCTGAAAATTATAATACATCAATTGAAACTTAGCCAATATTCCAGTTCGGTTTTTACTGGAGATATTCTGAACTCAATATTATTAACTTACCATTACCATTCCCATCATCATATGGATTAACCATGGGCATTATATAACCCAAAAAGTATGATATCATATTATAATCCTCATAATTCTACGATAGCTGAAATGAATTTGAGATGTCATTTCTCTTATAGGAAAATAAGTTGACATGTATGAACACAGATCATATAATAATTCATACATAGAATAATTATAACATTCTGTGAAAACATAGAAGTACGATTTATTATTGAAATATTGAAAAATCATATCTCTGAAAGTATTAGCTTGTTATGTTAAAAATGATCTCAATGGATTCTTATGGTGAAACTGCATCAAAATTGAATTTGCAATTTGTAATGTAAAAAAATATTGTTTTTGTTACTCCAAAACCATCTGGCCGATTTCGCCCAATGACGAACTTAGATGAGATATTAATCTCCCAAACCTACTCTGATCAGTGAGTCAAATCGTTTAAGACCATTTTCATCAAAAAAATCGAAAATTATAGTCATTTGGGCAAATTGATAAGCACTCTGTTTCGAGGAATAAGAGCGCCAAAAATTGAATTTGGGTACTTGAAAACAAATTTATACCTCAGCGAAGTTATTGAAAACCATATCTTAAACGAAGAATAATGATTTAGAAGTTGAGACATCAACTTGAAGTGACTACGTAAATGATCACAATAAAACTCTTCAAAAAAATGCCCTAGTATAAAGGGTTGGTCTTTAAGTTGTGTATTAATTCAACCAATTCCAGCAAAACATTAAAATTTTTTATCTTTTCCTAAAGAAAAGGATATATTTTCGGATTTGAAAAGTACCTGATGAACAATTCGATATTTTGCCCTTCAGATCCTATCAAATTTATTCCTGTTATGCTCCTCTAGAGACCAAAATTATTTGAAATGTCTCGCTCCCTACGTAATAAATGTTATTCATGTGAAGTAATAGTTTTTCGCATATTTTCACGGAAAAGAACTGAAAATATCCCAAAATTCCGTCTTTTTCCATTCTTCCAGAAATTCTCTTCTACCCTGCATCCAAAATATCTAATACGTCACTGAATTTTATGGATGTTAAAGATAATAATAATAATAATAAACTTCCTTCATTTGTTTGCAAATACAAAACACATTTTTACAGATATTCATGCAACAGAAATAAAAATTATAATACAAAATCAGAAGTAAGCTTCACAAAACATTTACAGAGGTCAAATAATCTACAAAGATGAACAACGCATAACAAAGTTATACCCAGGGATCAGCACTAGATCAGTTTTACAACAACATAACATTGTTTTGTATTACTGATTTTGAAGCAAAATTTTCCCATAATTACGCTTTAAGAAAGTAAGAGATTTGTCCAAGACCATAGAAATGCTATTAAAAATTAACACTGCATTATAAGTAAATGACCGTTGAATAATCTACAACCTATATTTAGGCAGCATAAGACTATGCGATTGCGGAAACCTCAGAGACAGGCCGTGAACATCAATTTGGACCTTAAGTAAGATGGATTTGACGTCAAAATAACACGGTATATAAAAGCCGAGGTCATATTTATACAGGTTACCAACATTCAACCAACCAAGTTGTTTTATTTTGCTCGATACGCGATCGTATTATCTTATTCCAAAAACAAATCGATCCATAATATCAAGAAAAAGAATTCAAATGGGCCTTTGAAGATTCAAAGAACGCTTCACGTTAACCATATCTAGCTAGAAAGTATCTCTATAAGCGTATCTGGATGTTCCTCTCTTATTCCCAATCGAAATGTTCAGTTGTTATATTCTGAATAAATATATCGAAATATTGAAAGCCCGCTGTAATAGTGATTGCCGAATAATCGATATATCCTCTCAACTTCAACTTCTCTCGTCAATGTGAATAATATATCTGTATTTTTAGATGAAAAAATTGGTTTAAGCCCTGTGGACAGGAGCTTTTTGGCGCTCTTGTTCAAACAGACAAATTATATCTCCGAAAGTATTGGTTTCTCAGAGTTGGGAATTATATCAATGGATTCTTATGATAGAACTGCATCATGAAAGAAATTAAATTTAAAAAAAGTGTTGTTTAAAAATAATGTTGCAAAAATTATCATTCAAACAAGAGTGCCAAAAAAAAGAGCAATCTACAATGCTTCAAAAATTGACATTAAATTTATTTATCAAGATCAAATGAGCGATCTGCAATGATTGACCCTCGTGAAATGGGTTGTTGCAACAGTAATTTGTTTTGATGATTCCATTATGTTCTTCTTTCCTATTGCCTTCATAAACCACATCATCCCGAATTTATACGTAAATTATTCAATATGCAACCAGTCAATATTATTTTCGGTTTCGAAACAGTCTTGTAAATATTCACAAATTCAAGAATCGGATACTTGTTTTCAAACTACGAATTGACATGACTCTAATAGATAGATAAGATGACATTTATGAACAGTGAACACAAACAGTGAATACATAGAAGTACGATGTATTATTGAAATTTTGAAAAATCATATCTCCGAAAGTATTAGCTTGTTAGAGTTTAAAATGATATCATTGCATTCTTATGATAAAATTGCATCTTAAAAAAAATAAATTCAAAAGTTGTAATGTAAAAAAAATATATTTTTTCGTTAATCCGAAACCATCAGGCTGATTTTGCCCAATAACGAGCTTAGCCGAGATATTTATCCCTCGATCCTACTTTGAAAATTTCAGTTGTCTAGCTCATTCCGTTCGAGAATCGATTTTGACCATGGATTCTTGATCAGTGAGTCGAACCAAATCGTTTGAGACCATGTTCAGCCAAAAATTCGAAAATTACAGAAATTCGGGCAAATTGATAAGCACTCTGTGCCGAGGAACAAGAGCACCAAAAAACGAAAGAATGGATGGAAGAAATCGTTGTTTAGAAAGCTGTCGAATTCCATTCAAACCAATAGCGCAGAGCTATCCACTGGGGAAACGGACGTAGATTTGGAAAATTAGAGACAGAATTAAATATTCGTTGATGAATTACACCAGAGTATGCTCGAAGCATAATAAATTTCTCATTAGGAGCCTTGAAATTACTCCAAGAAACTTGGAGACGTGGCACACTACTTGTTTGTAACTTGTTACAGTATAATGTTCGGGTTATGTTGGGTTTTACGTGACAATTCCTATATTAATAGGTTGTTAGACATAAGAGAAGGAGCTATGAATGATTGTGAATTTTTTCTGGTGATTACTTAGGTCTAATTGTAGTATTTCAACAGTGGAGAATAATTTACTATTCAACTCCAATGGAATTATTATAAAGAATGACTTATTGGTGGATTTCAGGACCAATTCCTGGGAGCGAAACTTATTCGGTTCAAACGATTTCGACTTAGAGGATATTCAATTGGTCAGGAGTACTTCTTAAAGTAGTATTTCAGTCCGTTGCTAAGAAACGAACTTTACCCGACCGAAAATGACGTATTCTCACTATTTGCATGCAACCCTTTCCATTTGCATATTTAAAGATGAAGCGGCAACTTTCAACATTTTCTGGACGACATGCACCATATTTTCTATACAGTGGCATATAAGTTTTATTTATCACAAATAATCTTGGTTTGTTCTTTATATTATTGGATATTTTCATCAAAAGCTTGAATCCAACATCTTCTATGTCATTCAAATTCAATCAATAAAGTCCATCATGACGACAACACCAAATATTAAATATAATATATTAAATTTTCTGATGATATCAATTTCCTTAATTCGATTTTCAAGAGTAGATCAAATTAGATCTGCTCTATCGTGAAGTGTTTTAATCACATGTCTTTTCACACTAAGTTGATGATTTGAATAGACATTCAAATATCTATTTTTTTCTGTCTGCTTTCTGAAGACACTTTTTGCGCTCGTGTTCCGCAAGGAACAGCGTGCTATCATTTCGTCACAATGTCTGTATTTTTCGAATTTTTTTTCGAAAATGGTCTCAAACGATTGGGTTCGACTCCCTGATGAAGAATTCGAGGTCAAATTCAATTCTGTCCGTCCGGTCCGGCCGTTAGCACGATAACTCTCGAACGGAACGACCCAGAGCGTTGAAATTTGCAGGGTAGTTTCGTAGCGTAAATATCTCGGCAAGTTCGTTAACGGGCGAAATCGACCGAGTGGTTTCGGAGTTAAGGCCGTTTTTAGTAAAAACGTTTTTTATGAATATTTCCGGAACCGATCACTCGATCTTTTCGAAATTTGGCGTCAGATTGTAGAATCATGACCTTTATATGCCTGCGATGTTTTGTGTTGAACGGACGGCCCTAAAGTGGCAAAAAAAATTTTGAAAATTTGAAAATTTTGTTTTCACGATAACTCGAAAAATACTGATCTGATTAAATTGAAACTCAGTAGTTAGATGCAAAAGACCAAAGCAAACACTTTTGCAAAATTTCGTGATGATCACGTGACATGAAAAAATAAAAAAATTACTACTATTTTGCGGAATACTTTGGTTTTAATGCCGAAACATATATTTTTGAGGCTCATGCTGCCCTTTCCGGGCATTTTCCGTATTGCGCATGCGCAGATGAGAAGTCCTTTAACTGCTGTAGTTTTCGTCAGAGAGGATTGGGGTTTTGGGGTGGCGGATGCTATTCCTCCATAGAATTCAGAGCCCTGATGAGGGTCTGCGCATGCGTAGATTAAAGATGCGATATCTTCCGAACCATTAGTGTTGGAGAATCGGAGTTTGTTGTAAGGTGTGTTATTTTGAGAGGACTTTTAGCCGCCAGTAGATTGCGCATGCGCAGAAGAGAAGTGACTGTTTTTGGGTTGGATGGGTTATGTTGGGAGTGCTGAGTCGATATTAGGAGGTTTTAAAAGAATATTCATAGCAATTCAGTGCAAGGACAAGTCAGTTTGGGGGCTGTAGCGTTGTTTCCGAGTTAAAGTGTCCGTACCGTGGCCCTGGGGCTAATTTTGAAATTGATGTTACCCCTTACAGGCATTTTTCGTTATGCGCATAAGCAGACCATCAGTGATTTAACTGGTGGTGTTTTCGTCAGAGAGGATTAGGGTTTTGGGGTGGCGGATGCTATTCCTCTATAGAATCCCCTGTTGAGGGTCTGCGCATGCGTGGATTAAAGATGTGATATCTCCTGAACCACTAGTGTTGGAGAATCGGAGTTTTTTGTAAGGTGTGTTATTTTGAGAGGACTTTTAGCCGCGAGTAGATTGCGCATGCGCAGAAGAGAAGTGACTGTTTTTGGGTTGGATGGGTTATGTTGGGAGTGCTGAGTCGATATTATGAGGTTTTAAAAGAATATTCATAGCAATTCAGTGCAAGGACAAGTCAGTTTGGGGGATGTAGCGTTGTTTCCGAGTTAAAGTGTCCGTACCGTGGCCCTGCGGCTAATTTTGAAATTGATGTTACCCCTTACAGGCATTTTTCGTTATGCGCATGAGCAGACCATCAGTGATTTAACTGGTGGTGTTTTCGTCAGAGAGGATTAGGGTTTTGGGGTGGCGGATGCTATTCCTCTATAGAATCCCCTGTTGAGGGTCTGCGCATGCGTGGATTAAAGATGTGATATCTCCTGAACCACTAGTGTTGGAGAATCGGAGTTTTTTGTAAGGTGTGTTATTTTGAGAGGACTTTTAGCCGCGAGTAGATTGCGCATGCGCAGAAGAGAAGTGACTGTTTTTGGGTTGGATGGGTTATGTTGGGAGTGCTGAGTCGATATTATGAGGTTTTAAAAGAATATTCATAGCAATTCAGTGCAAGGACAAGTCAGTTTGGGGGATGTAGCGTTGTTTCAGAGTTAAAGTGTCTGTACCGTGGCCCTGGGGCTAATTTCGAAATTGATGTAACCCCTTACGGGCATTTTTCGTTATGCGCATGAGCAGACCATCAGTGATTTAACTGCTGGTGCTTTCGTCAGAGAGGATTGGGGTTTTGGGGTGGCGGATGCTATTCCGCTATAGAATCCCCTGATGAGGGTCTGCGCATGCGTGGATTCAAGAAGCGATATCTCCTGAACCACTAGTGTTGGAGAATCGGAGTTTTTTGTGAGGTGTGTAATTTTGGGAGGACTTGCAGCCACGAGTATACTGCACTTGCGCAGACGGGAAGTGAATGGTTTTGGGTTGTTTGGGTTATGTTGGGAGTAATGAGCCGATATTGTGAGGTTTTAATAGAATATTCATGTCAATTCAGTGCACGGACACAAGTCAGTTTGGGGGAAATAGCGTTGTTTCCGATTTGAAATGTCTGTATGGTGGCCCTGAGGCGAATTTATAAATAACTATATTCGGTAGATCTATATCAAAATACGTTCGGATTTGGAGAAGATGCAATTGCGTCCCTAACGGAGGACCCACAACCGCATTTTTTTCCGATCTACGGTAAAGCTAACAGCCAAACTGTATTGATAGCTATATTTGTTAAAGGAACTTGAAAAAAAAAAAAAGCACTGACGTGAAGTCAGTACTCTTTGGCGCGCGTGTTCACGGTGGCTAATTTGAATTGAATGATGAGATCAAGCTCAGTGGATAGAGCGAGCCGAAGATCTACCCAAAGGATAGTGGACACCATTCACTGTCGGTTCAAAAATTAACAGTGCTGTATCTAAGCTGCCATCAGGATAGAGTAACAAAGTTGGAAAAGAACACAAGTGACTCTCCTTAGTCGCACAAGCTCCTAGAAGATTTGGGAGGGTCAGTATAATCCTAATCATGTTTATAGCACGCGCACAAAAGCAGATTGACTTAACAATGAAAGAAAAAGTGTAAAAAGTCAATCTGCATTGGCGCGCGTGCTATAAACATGATTAGGATTATACTGACCCTCCCAAATCTTCTAGGAGCTTGTGCGACTAAGGAGAGTCACTTGTGTTCTTTTCCAACTTTGTTACTCTATCCTGATGGCAGCTTAGATACAGCACTGTTAATTTTTGAACCGACAGTGAATGGTGTCCACTATCCTTTGGGTAGATCTTCGGCTCGCTCTATCCACTGAGCTTGAAGTACTCATCATTCAATTCAAATTAGCCACCGTGAACACGCGCGCCAAAGAGTACTGACTTCACGTCAGTGCTTTTTTTTTTTTCAAAATGGTTCGGATAAATTGTCGAAACATCTTGAAATGAAAGCTGATTATCCTTCTCTATTTCTGAATGAATTTTATCGTTGGTTCTTTGAATTTATGAAATCGAAATTTTTTTTGTCTTCTGTATCTGTATATATACAGGGTGAGTCTTTGACCACTGCATTAATTTTAACCAAAGATTCCTCTGGTCAAATGAAACACTTTTTTCATTTAACATTTTTCCAAATTCAGCTCAGGTAAAAAGATACAGGCTGTTGAAATTTTGAAAAAAAATCAGTTTTTATTTTGTAGCTTTGACATCCTTTTTTTGAATAAAATGAATGTTGGCGTAAAGTTTCCTATAACTATGATACATATTTTCCAAATATTAGTTATTTTCTACTTCTACTGGTTTTCTAGTTATGGACTCGTGGATTCATAAAACTAAACGAAATTAGCATAAAGAAAGCATATACAGTTTTTCTTGAGTCATTTCAAGAACATTCCATCATTTTAGAACATTATATTATTCTTCATCATTTCTCCTTAAACGCACCGTTTTCGAGATATTCTTCATTGAATGTTTTAAAATGGAAAACTCCAGAAATTTCACTACTTTTATGGATCTGTCCCTGAGCGTTGGAATCCCGAATCAAGCTGTAAACCACGTTATCATGCCTTATTCTCGTCCGCCAACAATGTCATAGATAATTTATATGCGGGAGTGTATTAGCACGTTGTGAAATCTTTAGACGCTTGTAACTTTTTACCTGAGCCGAATCTGGAAAAATGGTAAATGAAAAAAATGTTTCATTTGATGAGAGGAATCTTTGGTTAAAATTAATGCAGTGGTCAAAGACTCACCCTGTATATATCATTTTGCCAAATTATAAATATTTCATCGATATATGGCCACCAAGATTTCAATGAATTTGTATCCACATATTTTTCGTCGGAGTTTTCGATGAATATATTTTTCATGACAGTAATAAAAGGGAATCCATTGCCATTCCAAAATTTTGTCGATAAAAATCATCTCTTAGTTGAAAATAATCGTTATCCAAACAAACATCAAGCATTTCCATAATAGCATTTGTATTAAATTTTTAATCCTTAAACACTGAGTCATCATTTTCTAATTTTGTTCGAACTATTCGGGACTCATCGACCGGAACATTTGGGAACAAACTGACAACATCAAAACATACTAGAATGTTATTTTGGTTCAAATTTAAATTTTGTAGTTTTTCCAGAAAGTTGTTCCTCATTAAACTTCCTTTCCTTCCGGTTATAGATTTAAAAATTGTAGTGAATATTTCGCTAAATTTTGACATCGAGATTCAATATTAGCACTATTGGTCTCAGGGGAATTATAGGTTTCAGTATTTTTGAAAGGCCATATAAATGTGGTGGTTTAGTGTATAATGTATTACATTATGTATACATTATATATATATTCTTTTGAACTTGAGCATTACAATTTGTATGATGTCATGAGGATATTAAAATGTATATAATAAACGCCAACTGAGTTGATTTTGAGTATTCTTGCAAAGCTAGAAGCTGACTGGCCTATTATACCCTGGAAATAGTTAAATTTTCCTGGATAGATAGAGTATCAAACTTCAAAAGGAAGAAAACATCTGGTACGGATTGTGAAAATCCTTTTGAACTTTTATTCCAAACAACATCATTATCTATATACATCCTGAATATCCTGAATATCAAGACAAGACTACGATTCAATTTGTTATTTATTTCTACGCAATTTCCCTCGAAGAAATGCGAAAAACTCACGTTTCGCATTGTTAAAATGGATTTTCTGTATTCCATCTGAAAATCAAGGTGGAAACATACGTCAAGTGGTGCTCGATGTGCTTTGAGGAAATCAGGATTCATCAAATTTACCAGACATTTGACTCTTTGAAGTGCGCTATCTTTGCAGATAAATCTTTCGGAGATTGCCTCGAAAAATATACAAGTTGGTTTCGTAGGTGAATCTCGATATCAACAGAGGGTAAAACTTGTCGGAAAACAATGGAACAAAAACTATCACACAGAATATACAAATGATCATCGAAAAAGCCCTACTATGTCAGCTGTCAAAATCTGAAAGTTAAACGGAATATTCATATTGATGAATGAAAAAAAACAAAAGTTATAGTCAAATTTTGTTCACAATATTCGACAGCATATTTGGAACACCCTCTGATGATAATTCTCAGATTCAAAAGATGCACGATATCCTGATTTTCTTCTATTTCGAAAATGTGAAGAAGATTTACGCCTATAGGATTTTGAAAATAAGAATAATGAACATAATACTGGCTACGCATTTCCTTTTTTTTTCATTTTTTTTTTTTTGGTATTTTGAAAACTATTTGGACTAATGCAATGAATTGGACAGAAAGTCATTTAGAATTGAATACTGAGTTACATCAAAGAATACAAAATTGGTTCAAGCACTGACGTGAGCTTTTGTGCGTATGTTCTAAGATTAAGAGTGTCCAATACAGGAGAACAGACAATATAATTCACCATGGTAAATTCGATTAAGAGTGTCCAATACAGGAGAATGGACAATAGAATTCACCATGGTAAATTCGATTAAGAGTGTCCAATACAGGATAATGGACAATAGAACATACGCGCAAGAGCTCCTGACTTCACGTCAGTGCTTGAATTTCTTTCATAATTTAATTGAAATTTTCTAGGGCTACGGTTCTTTTAAAATTTTAATCACGTCCTTATGTCGATATTCGACAACTAGTTACTAGGCTTCAATTCGATCGAGTCTATATTTTTTGAATTATCGGGAAAACAATATTCCAGTTGGGTATAACTCTGAAACCGTTGGACCGATTATGCCCGTAAACTAACTTATCTCTCCCATTCGGATACGCAACATACCCTGAAAATTGCAAGTCCCTATCTCCTTTCGTTCGAGAGTTATTGAGGCAACGGTCACCCATCCTTCTACTGAACTCACACAAGGCTGCTCGAATCTCGAACAATATATACCCGATCGTGTTCAAACTTGGAACTTTGCAGTATAGAGTTAGGTTCTGAAGGCTCTCGCAATTTCGGACGAATACTTACTGATATATAGAATTTTTTTCAATGATTTTTCAAAAATTTTCCAGTAATACGATCAAACGAAATTTTGCAAGAATTTTCGCGTTGGCATTATACAACTAATAACCATGTTTGAATTTAATTGGTTTAGTCTTTTTCGAGTTATTGAGGCAATAACAACCAAATTTCAGATGGATATAACTCCAAAACCATTCGGACGATTATTTTTACGAAATATGTTGCAAAATAATAAATATGGATTGTTTTAGAGGAATCAGGTTAGCCACTGTCGTAAAATGAGAAACACCCGTGTACTGTCAATAATTGTACATATACACTTCTAATTTTTAACTGATATTTTAATATTTATTAACACATGTTCGGGAGATAAGTTATATCCTTCTCAGTACATCTGAATCTTATCTCCCGAACATGTGTTAATGAATATTAAAATATCAGTTCAAAATTAGACGTGTAAATTATTGAGATTACACGGATGTTTCAAATTTTACGACTGTGGGTTGCTAGATTCCTCTTAAACAATCCACAATTATTATTTTGCAACATATTTCGTAAACTTCTCAAGGTAGACACCACAAGCCAGTATTGCATTTGAAAAAATCGAGTCATTGCAATTTGTAATTTGTCATTTGAAAAAAATCGTAGTAGGCGTTGAAACATCAATTTTGAATTCGTGTGCATTTCGAAAGATGCGCTTAAGGAATCGACTGGAAAAAAGATGGTTGAGTTATATCGAATGGTTCCGAAGTTATGAATTTGTTTGTGGGTCCATGCACGACTCCATTTTGACATTTAACATGCATAAGGCAAAATTCAATGCAGATAAGCCAACTGAACCGGGATACGTTATATATAGACAATTTAGAGGCCAATCCAAAAATGTAACGGAAATGGGGTGTTGTCATTTAAAAAAACCGAATTCATGTATGCATTTCATTTTCGGACATCCTGTATATAGATAAAAATATTTTCAGATTGTGCTGATTGTCGCACCTATCATTTGAAAAAAAAATCAAGTCCATAACTTGGATATGCACAAAGTTATGGACCATGTACGCACCCCTTGGTCGCCCTGTATAATCCATTTCAAAATAATTATAATTCGTTAAAAATTGGTGAGAAAAAATTGAGAAAGAATTTTAACTGGCCCTTTGCTTCGCTTGAAAACTTCCACCGAATATTCATGACGATAAAATGAATCATATTTCTTAGATCATCCATCATAAAAAGTTCATCAATAATGATTAATTTCTGAGATCAAAATCGATTTCTGAAACAAATTGAACCGCAATTGCATGGAGCTATTAAGGTTGCCATCATTACTTCCGGAAGAGTTATAGTACTCAATCTGCTGGTTTTTCTGAAGACCATCAATTCACGAAAATACATCGAATTGGCATCGCATTCCATTGCTCTGCCAATTTATCTTCAAACAAATAACCAGGTAGTTGACTAAGTATTTCGGAGTTCCGTAAATGACATTTACTGTCACAATGTCGATTTACCAAGACGAAAATAAATGTTTCCCGCAAGGGTTCAGAATTATGTCACCGACAAGGCTATTAACCTTTATTAATTGCAAGAACTTCATGAAAAGTCAATGCACTACGTACGGTAATATATAATCTGCAGCTTGCCAACCCTCGGATTGGCCATGAAAACATTTGCATACAGCACTCCATTGCCAACTATCGTTCTGAAAAAAGAACTGATTAATTAACCCTTTTTTTCTCAAGTGACATTCGGGCAAGGTCCGTCACCCTACTTTCATCACTATTCTCAATTAATCACATTTGAATTCAACTAACTAGAGTCACAGGTTACATTTTTACAGACATTTTTGGCGCTCTTGTTCCTCGGAACAGAGTGCTTATCAATTTGCCCAAATGTCTGTAATTTTCGAATTTTTGGCTGAAAATGGTATCAAACGATTTGGTTCGACTCACAATCCGTGGCCGAAATCGATTCTGTCCGACCGGCCGTCCGTTAACACGATAACTCTCGAAAGAAAAAAGTTAGAGGATTGAAGTTTGCAGGGTAGGTTTGGAGCGTAAATATCTCGGACCAGTTCGTTAACGGGCGACATCCATCAAGCGGTTTCGGAGTTGTGGCCGTTTTTAGTAAAAACATTTTTTATGAATATTTCCGAAACCGATCACTCGATCTATCTGAAATTTAGCATTAAATTGTAGAATCATGACCTTTAGACGCATGTGGAGTTTTGTATTGACCGGGTTACCGTAAAACGACATAAAAAAAAATTTGAAATTTTTTAAATTTTGTTTCTACAATAACTCTCGAACGGAATGAGCTATGAAGTTGAAATTTTCAGAGTCGGTTAGGGAGATAAATATCTCGGTTAAGTTCGTTATTGGAAAAAATAGGCCAGATGGTTTGGGAGTAACGAAAAAAATTTTTTTTTAACAAACAAATTTCAAAAAAGAATTTTTTTCAAGATGAAGTTTCACCATAAAAATCCATTGATATAATTTTCAACTCTAACAAGCTAATACTTTCGGAGATATGATTTTTCGAAATTTCAATAATGAATCGCACTTCTATGTTTTCACAGAATGCTATAATTATTCTATCTATGATTTATTATATGATCTGAGAGTCAAATTCATTTCAGGTATTTTAATTTGATTTATTCCATGGTGCAGTTCTCATTCTCAGATTACTCTTTTAAAATTGATAAATAAACTATTATTTGAATTGAATTTCCTTTATGATGCAGTTGTATCATAAGAATACATTGATATAATTCTCAACTCTGAGAAACCAATACTTTCGGAGATATAATTTGTCTGTTTGAACAAGAGCGCCAGAAAGCTCCTGTCCACAGGGCTTGAACCAATTTTATTCTCAATGATTTGAAAACCTCAAACGACATCAAAACAATGCAGCAAATTTTAGAGAAATGTTTATTAGTATCATATGCAAAATTTCAAAAATTTAGGTTATATTGAAAAGAAGTTGGGGAAGCACTGGAGTGGCGTCAGTCTGATTTGGCGCGCTTTTTGAAATTCATAGCCAGAGCGGTCACAATATAGGTCCGATCGAGTTTAAATCTAGAACTTGCCTGTAAAACAAGGATATGTTCAAAGAATTCTGCATTCTTTAAATATACTTTCCAATTCATTGGAATACGTCCATATTTTACACATTTCGAGCCAGTATTATTACATTTAAATATCGATTTCAACTCAATTTTACAAATAAAACCTTTATTCAGAAGAGAACACAAAAATATTCAGCATATATGATCATTAAATATCTGTTTCAATTTATTCGATTACCTACGTTCAAGTTACCTTATTGCGCGTATGTTCTGGGGAACATCGCGTTATCATTTTCCCCAAATGTCTGTAATTTTCGAATTTTTCGCCGAGAATGGTCCCAAACGTTTGAGTTCGATTCCCTGATGAAGGATTCGAGGTTAAATTTGATTATGTCTGGTCCGCAGGCCAGCCGTTGCCACGATAACTTGAGAACGCAAAGAGATAGCGACTTGAAATTTTAAGGTTAGGTTGTGCATCTGAATAGGACATTTGAGTTTGTTTATAGGCATAATCGACCAAGCGGTTTTGGAGTTATACCCATCTGGAATTAGGTTGTTATTTCCTCAATAACTTGAAAAATACAAAACAGATCCAATTCAAATATGGGTATTAGTTTCAGAATGCCAACGCAAAAATTCTTGCGAAATTCGTGAGGATCGTATCACTAGAAAATTTTTAAAAAATCATTGAAATAAATTTTTTATGTCAGAAACTATTCGTCCGACATCGCTGAAATTTTGCGAGAGCTTTCAAAACCTAAATCTACTACCAAGTTCCCAGTTTGAACACGATCGGATCTATATTGTTGGAAATCCGAGCAGCCTTGTGTGAGTTCAGTAAGGAGAAAGGAGATAGGGACTTGCACTTTTCAGGGTAGGTTGTGCATCCAAATAGGAGGGTTAAGTTCGTTTTTGGTAATTGGTCCAACGCAAGGGCGTAGCCAGGGGGGGGGGTTTTGTGGGTTCAAACCCCCCCCCGAAATGTAATATTTTCTCTTGAAAAAAAATTTTTGCTGCGGAAAGTGACCCTTACACCCCCAACCCCCAACCCCCCCAAAAACAAAATTTCAGGTGGCTATAACTCCGAAATCACAAGACACCTTTCGCTTATTAACAAACCCAACCGGCGCATTTGGACTACTAACATACCCTGCAAATTTCAACTCTATTATTCATTTATTTCGAGTAAAATCGTTCCTACGGACGGCCGGACAGAATTAAGTTTGATTAAACGATATACAGGGTCTATTAGACGTTTCTGGAGAACTGGACATATTTGAAATCAGAAAATTGGGATTATGATATTGCTTGAAATTCTCTACAGAGCTAAAATATTTTCGAAGCCCAAGCACTTCCGGTTATACAGGGAGTGACAATAAATTTGATGAAAAAATATTTTTTAGAGTTTTGCATTCCTGGTATGATCACTTGATCATACCAATGCTGAATACATTTCTGTTAAAGATATTGTATTCATTCGAAAATTCGAAAAAAAATATCGAAAAAAAACCGCTCCTAAATTCAATTATTTTTATTTTTTTTTATTGAATTTAGGAGAATAATCATGTTAGAAAACTATCATTATTTTTCACCGCAGAATCCAACGCAATCATAAAAAATAGGGTTCTAATTTGAAAAATAAAAGTTATGGCCAATATTTGATCACAATTTTCGACACAGAATTTGAAACACCCTGTGATGATATTTCTGAAATTCAAGAGATGCATGACCTTTACACATTCTTCCTCTTCGATGTTGTGAAAAGGATTCACGCTCATAATATTTAAAATGAGAATAATGAACATAATACTGACTAAACATATTTAACTTTTATACAATGGTTTTAACAGAAATGTGTATTCGGCATTGAATACTTGATCATACCAGGAATGCAAAACTCAAAAAAAAATGTTTTCATCAAATTTATTTTCACTCCCTGTATAACCGGAAGTGCTTGGGCTTCAAGAATATTTTAGGTCTGTAGAGAATTTCAAGCAATATCATAATCCCCATTTTCTGATTTCTAATATATCCAGTTCTCTAGAAACGTCTAATAGGCTCTCGAACTTGGGACACCCTGTATTGCTACTCTGGGTATCCAATACGAGGTTCTAGACACAAGATAAATTGGTACTTTAGCGAATGGGCTGTGTTGTTACTGTTAATCCATTCTATTCCAAAAGCATGGAACCAAATGTATAGCTATCAGCAGTTTTGACGTCATTAAACGGAGGAATAATTTTAAATCAGCATAAGGATTCATTATGCGTCCGTAAACTAATTTCAGTTCTCTGGTAAACAGTGTACTCATTGGGAGTGGACACAATAATTCACTAAAACACCAGCGTGTTAATGTGTTTATGGGTTTGTGATATTACCCTTTTACCATCGTTTTGAATTTCATGAGGACAGAAACATAGGCGGGAGCCTATGGGAAAAAAGGGACATGAATTTCTCGATTAAACCTAGCCGAAGTATTAAAAAAAAGCAATTGATAGAAATTTTATTTATAGATATCAAGTCACAATGCTTCAAAAAAAGTTGGAAAGCCCTGTGCTTTGGCGCTCGTGTACAATTTTTGACAAACCATATCTCCGAAAGTATTGGTTTCTCGGAGTTGCGAATGATATAAATGGATTCTCATAATAGAACTGCACCATAGCTGCATTGAATTCAAATAAAAGTTAATTTATCAAGATTAAATAAGCAATCTGCAATGATTTAACCTCGTGGAATGGGTTGTTGCAACTTACACTCGGTGCATAGTTTTCACAACTCGAAAACCCTAAGGAAAGTATGATCGAAATGTCTAGAGCAAGCCAGGAGACAATCATAGCAGATTTTCCATTTATTCCTGATATTTAAATAGGTATAGGCTGACGAACAAATTATTTTAATAGTTCAAAATATTTCAATAAAATACAAACCTCATTCTGTATTATGAACCTTAACTCCAGAAAGAATATTTGATACACAAATGTAGATCCATATTATAGCATTTTTTTGCTAGCAACATTATGAAAATACTATGTATGGGAACATGTCTCACTATTTAAGGAATTAAAAGGTAATATTGACCTCGGTGGTCAACGAACAGTAATTCTGAAACATCATTCTCAATATTTGCACATTTATTGTTCAATATGCAACAAGTCAATATTATTTTTGGTATCAAAACAGTCTTTGTATATATTCACAAATTAGAGATGCGGAACCTTGTCTTCCCACACAAAATATTCTCAAATACGAATTATATAAACAAATAAGATGACATGAATGAACAGTGAACACAGATAGAACACAGACAGATAGAACTCGCATTCTGTGAAAACGGAAGTACGATGTATTATTAAAATTTTGAAAAATAATCTCCGAAAGTATTAGCTTGTTTAAGTTGAAAGTTACCTCAATGAATTCTTATGACGGAACTGCAGCTTAAAAAAAATCGAAATTAGTAATGTAAAAAAAAATATTTTTTTTCGTTACTCCGAAACCATTGAGCCGATTTAGCACAATAACGAACTTAGCCGAGATATTTAACTCTCAAACCTAATCTCAAATTTCAACTGTGTAGCTCTTTCCGTTCGAGAGTTATCGTGCCTATGGCCGGACGGTGGGTCATAGTTTTTTGCCACTGTACGGCAATCCGATCAATATAAACCGCTTGGTGGATTTTCCCTGTTAACGAACTCGTCCGAGATGTTTACGCTCCAAACCTATCCTGCCAATTTAAATCCCATAAGTCCTTTCTTTCGGGAGTTATCGTGTTAACGGCCGGACGGACGGCCGGCCGGGCAGAATCTCTATCGACCACGGATTCTTGATCAGTGAGTCGAACCAAATCGACCATTTTCAGCCAAAAATTCGGAAATTACAGACATTTGCACAAATTGATAAGCACTCTGTCCCGAGGAACAAGAGCGCCAAAAATGAACTATTTATGTGCCGTTCTGTGAAAACTGTATTTGAAGGGCAAAGCAATGCAGAATCAGATGATATTTACTGTACTTTTACGATGTGTTTTATATGAACGCGTTGTTGGCCTGAGGTGATAATACCAGCCAAATTTGAAAGAATTAATTTGACGGTTTGGGAGTTATTGCCAAAGGTTCATCCTGAATGAATAAATCCCCCTGTATATCAGCGCGAAGTACATGATGCTTGGTACACAAATCTCAAGTGGGAATCGGCCATCTTTTAGAAGCGGGACCACGAAGATTGTTGTAGTGTGTATTCTCTAAGAAAAAGTAACCTTTTTTGAATCAGAATAATATACATATTTTGTTTGTTTTTATTCCGATCAACTAAGTATTCACTATGCATTACTCATATAAGCAGATCACCAATGAATTATTATAATCTCACAAGTTACATTCCTTTATGGATTCCTGTATATTACACTGCTTTACAAGGGAATTTAAAGGCAAAAGTTTCTGCGTGAATGGGAAAATGCCTGGAAATGCAGGTTCTTCACAAAGTCGTGGAATATTCGGTATGAACCCTCCCACATCAGTCTGCCCGCTGTCATTTCCCTCAGGTCTTTGACTGGCTTAGTTTGAGGTTATATCGTCATGAGATTGTTCAAGTGGAATGAAAAGAAATCCCCCTTTAAAATGTTCCAGTGTAAAACGAGTATTTACGTATAATCCGAGTATCTACTTTGTGTCCATCCTCTGAATCAGAGGATAAACGGAGAAAGGTCGTGTTCCACAGGAATACTTTATACTTGTTTTGGTACAAATCGTTGGAATGATGGAATTACTGGTCAGTTTTGAGTGTAAAAGCATTTTCTGCGAATTAAATTCACAAAATAAATTTGGAGAACATCTCGGAGGATCGATGTTTAATTACGGTTGTTGCAGAACATTAATTTGGCCTTTACATCGTACAAATTCAAATAATAACAAATTATATCTCCGAAAGTATTGGTTTCTCAGAGTTTAGAATTATATCAATGTATTATTGTAATAGAACTGCATCATAAAGGAAATTCAATTCAAATAATAGTTCATTTTTCAAGATTAAATGAGCAATCTGAGAATGAGAACTGCACCATGGAAGAAATCAAATTAAAATACCTGAAATGAATTTGACTCTCTCTTATAGAACAGGATGACATATACGAGTATGAACACAGATCATATAATAAATCATAGATAGAATAATTATAGCATTTTGAAATTTCGAAAAATCATATCTCCGAAAGTATTAGCTTGTTGGAGTTGAAAATTATATCAATGGATTTTTACTGCATCTCGAAAAAAAATTATTTTGAAATTTGTAAGTTAAAAAAAAATTGTTTTCGTTACTCCGAAACCATCTCGCCTATTTTGGCCAATAGAAAACTTAACCGAGATATATATCTCCCTAACCTACTCTGACATTTCAACTGCCTAGCTCATTCCGTTCGAGAGTTATTGTAGAAACAAAATTTAAAAATTTTCAAATTTTTTTTTTGACACTTTACGGTAACCCGAGCAATACAAAACTTCACATGCGTCTAAAGGTCATGATTCTACAATTTGATGCTAAATTTCAGATAGATCGAGTGATCGGTTTCGGATATATTCTTAAAAAACATTTCTATTAAAAACTGCCATAACTCCGAAACCGCTTGATGGATTTCGCCCGTTAACAAACTCGTCCGAAATATTTACGCTCCAAACCTACCCTGCAAATTTCAATCCTCTTACTCCTTTCGTTCGTGAGTTATCGTGTTAATGGACGGCCGGACGGCCGGACAGAATCGATTTCGACCACGGATTATTGATCAGTTAGTCGAACCAAATCGTTTGATACCATTTTCAGCCAAAAATTCGAAAATTACAGACATTTGGGCAAATTGATAAGCACTCTGTTCCGAGGAACAAGAGCGCCAAAAACCATACATTGAAGAAACTCAGAGCATCTCTTATGTTTCGGGAAGTCAGTACTCTTTGACGCGCGTGTTCACGGTGGCTAATTTGAATTGAATGATGAGTACTTCAAGCTCAGTGGATAGAGCGTGCCGAAGATCTACCCAAAGGATAGTGGACACCATTCACTGTAGGTTCAAAAATTACGACTTTTTACACTTTTTCTTTCATTGTTAAGTCAATCTGCTTTGGCGCGCGTGCTATAAACATGATTAGGATTATACTGAACCTCCCAAATCTTCTAGGAGCTTGTGCGACTAAGGAGAGTCAGTTGTGTTCTTTTCCAACTTTGTTACTATATCCTGATGGCAGCTTAGATACAGCACTGTTAATTTTTGAACCGACAGTGAATGGTGTCCACTATCCTTTGGGTAGATCTTCGGCTCGCTCTATCCACTGAGCTTGAAGTACTCATCATTCAATTCAAATTAGCCACCTTGAACACGCGCACCAAAGAGTACTGACTTCACGTCAGTGATTTTTTTTTCAAGTTCCTTTAACAAATATAGCTATCAATACAGTTTGGCTGTTATCTTTACCGTAGATCGAATAAAATTGCGGTTATGGGACCTCCATTAGGAACGCAATTGCCTCTTCTCCAAATCCAAATGTATTTTAATATAGATCTACCGAATATAGTTATTTATAAATTTGCCTCAGGGCCACCATACAGACATTTCAACTCGGAAACAACGCTATTTCCCCCAAACTGACTTGTGTCCGTGCACTGAATTGACATGAATATTCTTTTAAAACCTCACAATATCGGCTCATTACTCCCAAAATATCCCATACAACCCAAAAACAGTCACTTCTCGTCTGCGCATGCGCAATCTAGTAGTGGCTGCAAGTCCTCACAAAAAACTCCGATTCTCCAACACTAGTGGTTCAGGAGATATCGCTTCTTGAATCCACGCATGCGCAGACCCTCACCAGGAGATTCTATGGAGGAATAGCATCCGCCACCCCAAAACCCCAATCCTCTTTGACGAAAATACCAGCAGTTGAATCACTGATGGTCTGCTCATGCGCATAACGAAAAATGCCCGTAAGGGGTAACATTGATTTCTAAATTAGCCCCAGGGTCACGGTACTGACACTTCAATTCAGAAACAACGCTACATCCCCAAACTGACTTGTCCGTGCACTGAATTGCCATGAATATTCTTTTAAATCTACTCGCGGCTAAAAGTCCTCTCAAAATCACACACCTTACAAAAAACTCCGATTCTCCAACAATAGTGGTTCAGGAAATATCGCATCTTTAATCCACGCATGCGCAGACCCTCACCAGGGGATTCTATGGACGAATAGCATCCGCCTCCCCAAAACCCCAATCCTCTCTGACGAAAACACCACCAGTTAAATCACTGATGGTCTGCTCATGCGCATAACGAAAAATGCACAAATGACTTGTCCTTGCACTGAATTGCCATGAATATTCTTTTAAAACCTCACAATATGGGCTCAGCACTTCCAACATAACCCATACAACCCAAAAACAGTCACTTTTCTTCTGCCCATGTGATATCTACTCGCGACCATAAGTCCTCTCAAAATCACACACCTTACAAAAAACTCCGATTCTCCAACAATAGTGGTTCAGGAGATATCGCATCTTTAATCCACGCATGCGCAGACCCTCATCAGGGGATTCTATGGAGGAATAGCATCCGCCACCCCAAAACCCCAATCCTCTCTGACGAAAACTACAGCAGTTAAATGACTTCTCTTCTGCCCGGAAAGGGCAGCATGAACCTCAAAAAAATACGTTTTGGCATTTCAGGCAGAGTATTCCGCAAAATAGTAGTAATTTTTTGATTTTTTTAATGTCACTTGATTTTCACGAAATTTTGCAAAAGTGTTTGCTTTGGTCTTTTACATGGAACTACTGAGTTTCAATTTAATCAGATCAGTATTCAGTGAAAACAAAATTTAAAAATTTTTTACATTGTGTCAGATTGCTCAATTTTGTGGTATATATACTATATCTTAGCTATCTAGAACTTGGATAAGTACCCTAGTTTAATAAGCAGATCTGCACCCCACTTCATGGGGGTCACAGGGTGAAAATGTAGCATAATTCTTCTTTTTTTTGTTCGCTTATTCAAGTCCAGTCTAATAAGTTCAAACCTACGACTTGCACCCTCCATTGTGGGGGTGAAGGGTAAAAGTTACAGATTTTTTAATTTTCTTGTTGTTTGTATGCCCTAGACGGCATTCCCAATCTCAACCTTCTACGACTTCGGAAAGTACCGTAATTTCATTCACAGATTTGCACCAACCTTTATTGGGGTTGGTGGGTGAACATTACAGATTTCTCAATTTTGTCGTTGTTTGTATGATCATCCTAGCCTGCATATCAATACTCAGCTCTCTAGGACTCTTCATGGGGGTTGGGGGGTGAAGAAATGTCATAATTTTTCTGTTGCTTGTTAGCACAATTCAAAATTTCTCAATTTCATCGTTGTCCGTATGCTCATCCTAGCCTACATACCAAATCTCAACCACTTAGGGCTTCAGGAAGTACCTTAGTTTTATTCACAGATCTGCACTCCCCTTTATAGGGGCTGGAGGGTGAACATTTCTCAATTTTGTCGTTGTATGCTTATCGCAGCCTACATACAAAATCTCAGCTGCCTAGGACTTCAGGAAATACCAATACAGATTTGCACACCCCTTTATGGGGTTCTAGAGTGAAATTTACATAAATCTCAATTTTTTTTATTGCTTTTTCGCTAATACCATAGCCCAGTAAAATTAGACAAGAAAGGGTCAGGTAGGAGAAGAAATAGAAGATAAATAATTTCTTCACCAAGTCATTTCTTTACACCTGGGGAATCATAACTCAAAATTCTTCGAGCTTTGAGGGGAGCACGAGGAGGGGGAGGGATTTAACAAATGTTTTCAGTTATATACTTGATATTTGTCAGAACCAATATATCGAACAATGTTGCCTGATAAACAGTAACGAAACAATACCAACGATCAAACAACTTTTCTGTAACGTTTCAGAGCCTAGATAACCTCCTTCAACAGATACAGAGTGAAAATCTTCAGAATTATTTGTTGTTGAATATTATCTGGGAATTTGTCACACGAATTATTTTGTCTGAAGAAACTTACTCCTAATCTGACTCAAGCTTGACCTTTGCCATTATTCTATTGTCCTGCATCTGCACATGAAAGTGAGACTGTTTTCTGTGAGTGACTGTTTATTGTGTAATTCTTTAAATTTTCTGAAAATATTGCAGATTGCCCATACTTGGTTTTCAGTTATCATTAAAAGATATTATGGGATATTATCATTCAATGGTTTCCTCTCCCAAACTCTGAAAAATATGTTTATAATTTAAATTGTTTTGAAATTTATTCCGCGCTAAAAATACTAGATATTTGTCAGAAGCATGGAGCAATGTTGCCTAATAAACAACACCAACGATAAAATAACTTTTCGGTAACGTTTTAGAGCCTAAATCAGACTCCTTCATCAGACACTAAGCGAAAATCTTCAGAATCATTTGTTGTTGTATATTATTCAGAGTTTGAAGAAAATTGAATGAACTGGTGTGAAATTTACAACGTTTTTCAATATAAATCAGACATTGTCCACGGAACTCATTTCATGATAGGTGGATAGAAAAAAACCTTATGAGACTGAAGTGTACCGAAGGGAGTAAATAGAGAAGAAAAACTTTTTGCCCTACAGTCATAAGATCCAATCGTCTGGTTGTCAATCTCGCTGAATAATCCCTCTGACTCACCTTAAAAATACCAAGGGACATTTTTCCAGAGGAGATCCGTTTCGTACAGCACTTTGTCGCAAAAACAGGTGTTCGACCATCCTCTACATCTACTTTACGTCCCTCAGAGAAAGAGATTCCCGGTTATATATAATACTCCAGAGTATAGACCTT
The DNA here is from genome assembly GCA_937662695.2 of Halyzia sedecimguttata. Taxonomy (NCBI): domain Eukaryota; kingdom Metazoa; phylum Arthropoda; class Insecta; order Coleoptera; family Coccinellidae; genus Halyzia; species Halyzia sedecimguttata. The sequence goes on along the minus strand of OW569420.2, from coordinate 19,084,535 downwards.
TCTAACTCACAGTAACTTGTTATATAGGGACCCCCTCAGTCATTATATTTATAACCAACAATTAGAGTGGGTAACGTTGTATATTTTTATTCCTATGTGCTTCAATTTATCCAAATAAACCGTACTTTCTGAAATTGTTCATACGCTAGGTCCCACCTTTCATTTCCTTTCGACCCTCTGCGCCCGACTTATTATCCAGTTATTAAATATAATGTGCCTGGTTGTTTTTCATTTGTCCATTTGGAGAACATATGGATGTCGTCCGGATATAAAAAAAGGCGACCCGGCCATGAGAGCGTCGTAAAAATTTATGATTCTTCAGGTATGCTGAATGGTGTACTCTATTGGTTTCGCAGGAAATATTTGTTCATAAAAAACTTGATGAGAAAGTTCATGGAATGAAGCTATTCGAGCCCCACATAATATGTTCGACATCTCTATGATGTTTTGAGTCGAAAATTTTCCCACTTCACGCCTTGTGTTTGATACGTTTCCTTGAAAGGTGTTCGGCCACAAAATAAAAATATAGGATGAAGGATTTATTCACGGCTTACATTCAAAAACATTTTATGAGTTTGAACTTCGAGGTGAAACATTCTTCGACTGAACAGCAACAATCATTGCCCTGTAATCAAAACTAGCCCCGTCATCTCCCAAAGTGCCTCCAGAGAAAATAATACCATTCAGGGCAGAAACGTACCGGTTTCATGCGTGATATCCATTATCAGCGAACCATAGCCACAGAATTACCTCCGAAGGATCTCGTAGAAAATAAACGCTATGGTGGCGATGTATATGACACGCAGTCTTACCAGCGCCTCCTCGTAAAATCCTTACGAACTACAACCCTCTATGATACAGGATCCACTCTCACTCTCGTACACTTCGCGTGACTCGGGGTGTACCCGTCTCCCTTAGTTTTTCTCCACTCTCATAGGGTTGTACTTCCAAGGTGGTGTTCAACGTTGAGGGGTGAATTGCCTGGCTGAGATACTTTGCTTATACTACTGGCGTTCCACAGAAATGGTCCACGTGTCTAAGACAAATTCCAAGAACTTGAGCCTCCGACGAAGTGAGATAGTATATAGATTGATATATATATATATATATATATATATATATATATATATATATATATATATATATATATATATATATATATATATATATATATATATAGTATATTATTGCAGGGGGTAACGTTGCACTGCGACCTTAAGGTCTATTGTGCTCCCCGTCATCACAATCTACAGCTCGCCTTCCAGTTCCAGAGTTCTGATGTACTCCAGTATCTGGGATGGCTTGAAGGAGGCTACGTCTTGGCTCCTGCAGATTTCTTGCCCAAAGCATTCCGTTATCAGGTGGCGAGGCAAGGCATCCCGTTATCAGGAGATCAGGAGATTCATCCCAACAGAATCTGCACTCGTCAGTTTCTGCTACCCCTAAACTCGTCATATGCTTCCTAAGGCCACAGTGCACTGTGAGGAAACCAGTGAGGAGGTGCAGCGTCCATATATTTCTTGGATCTGACAGTGTCAAAGTCCTGGGGACTTTGACACTGTCAGACCAAGGGGACCCTGTTGTTCTTGCCTACTTCGTTGAGTTTTTTCGGCACTCCTATATTAGCTTGGACTCGAGAACATGGGAGCTCAGAGCCTTAATAGAAGCTTGACTGTCAGAGTGGATTGCTATATCACATCACAGTTTCTTTCTAGGTTCATTTCCACCAGCATTTGGTGCCTGGCACATATACTCCAGCGCCAGCTCTTGTGGTGCTTTTTGAACCGGCTGTGTACCATTTAATGGTATTTATTTTAAGAACTGGTGGAGGATTCCCTGTCCCAGTCTTTTTTCCTACCGAGCATCGTAGTGAAATTTTTTTCGATTGGCTGATGAAATGTACCTGATAAAAGAGGACCAGGCTTTCTGGTTTTTAATACTCTCATTATCTGTTCCTTTCCTAGATATTCTGAAAATGACTTAATGGGCCATTCTGTCTATCACTAGATGAAGCGGTGTGAGATTTGTGATAATCTCAAGTGCCCTGATAGGACAGGTTCCCATAGCTCCAGTGATACACACACAGGCCAGCTTTTCCACTTTGTCGAGGGTTTTCCTCGTGCTATTCTGGCTCGTTTTTGTGTACCAGACTACAGCCCCATAAGAGATTATGGGTCTCACAATCATGACGTACATCCATCGCAATATCTTAGGGTTGCAGCCCCAAGTCTTACTGGCTAGATTCTTGCACGCCATTAAAACCTTTATTGCTTTACTAGCCGAGATTTCAACATGTTTATTCCACAGGAGTTTACTATCTAGTGTTGCCCCTAGATATTTAACTTTCAGACATCCATTCTATAATATCTCCGTTCAAAAAGAGTGATCACACATCTGGAAGTTTCCTTCTCCGAGTAAACAGAATCACTGTGGTCTTGTTAGGGTTTATGCTCAGCCCCACTTACAAGCACCACTGCTCGATTATTCTAAGGTCCTCCTGTAGTAAGTAACACGAGGTGGCCTTGAATTTACCTCTGACCATTAGGAAGATATCATTGGCATAACCTATACACCCGAAGCTGAGCTCCGTGCCTGTGGAGGAGCTCGTCCACTACTAGGCTCCAAATAAGGGGAGACGTTACTCCCTCTTGAGGTGTTCCACGAGTAGCTTTGACAGAAGTGGTCTTATTGCCCACCTGTGCCTCTGCTATCCTCGTGAAAAACAGCTCATACATCCATTTTATAATGGTTTTATTCACTCCCCGCCTTTCAAGTGCTTCTTTAATAGACAAATGTTTTGTGTTGTCAAAGCCCTAGATATTTCCAAGAATGCACACATTGCGATTTCTTTGTTGTTCAGAGTTAAGTGAGATAAGTGTTTATGAGACAGGTGACATTATTATTTTCATAGCATTTCCTGTTCAGGGGAAAAGTATTAGGTGTCACTAGACGGATTACTCGGTAAATGCGGAAAATTCATGGAAATTAGTTCAAAAATTTAGTATCATCCTGAGACGATTTTCCGAGCTTTCGATTCAGAACGATTATCTGTGAGTAATAAAAATTGTCGAATGAAACAAATGGATTTTTCTAATTCAAATTTTGTTTACCGCGATGCTCTACAATCCATTGTTATAAAGAAGAAGGCAAAAAATCAGTACAATTATAGACACTATAGGGATAATAGTTGAATTCATACCAATAAAGAATTCAATTCGGTTCACATCTATCAGAAAAAATTGATTGTAAAAATAAATCCGGCAATAAAAAGAAAACATCGGTGTCCGTTTTCAGGTGGCCAATTCCGCCCTTTCACCACTTTCGCACAATATGTTTCGTCTGAATATGAAAGGTTTTCTCCTCCACGGCACCATAATAACACCAACAAGTGGATACAGCGGAGCTCAAAGTATAAGCAACACGCCGAATATCTTTTATGTCCCCGTTTGGAACCCCTGACCGCATATTTCCGATATTTTTATGCCCCGAACTTTAAACTCCCCCCGCTCAACCGTTCCCAGATCTAATTTCGACACCAGGATAGAAAATTCGGCAGAGAATTTTCGACCAATATATTTTGTCCCATACTGGACTGAAATCTCGACAGCTCTTGTGTTAGGAAAGATTTCCGGAGGAGGTGGTGCAGATATTGAATTTCGAGATTGGACACAGAAATATTAGTGGAGCTCAGATGGAACTTACGATGCAGACCACCGAGGTGGGATTCGGAAAAACAGATCGCTCAGTCAGCCAGATTTATCTACATATTATCAGCATTCCTACGAGTTCTTCAAGAACTTGGAAACACAATATTTATCTCGGATTTTCAGCATTTCGTGATGTCATCAGAAGGAAGGAAATAGAAAAAAATTATAAAAGCGCTAACGTCGGATCAGGAGTTTCAGAGCGCTCGTTCGTGTAATGATCAGTCAGTATACAGGGTCATTCTTGTAAAGGGACAATTAGCCTTATATGGAAAAGTAAAAAATGGGTTCAAGCTCTGTGAATAGGAGCCTTCTGGTGCTCTTGTTCAAACAGACAAATTATATCTCCGAAAGTATTGGTTTCTCATAGTTGGGAATTATATCAATGTATTCTTATGATAAAACTGCATCATAAAGGAAATTTAAATCAAATAATAGTTTATTTATCAAGATTAAATGAGCAATCTGAGAATGAGAACTGCACCATGGAAAAAATCAAAGTAAAATTGCTGAAATGAATTTGACTCTCTCTTATAGAACAGGATGACATGTACGAGTATGAACACAGATCATATAATAAAGCTTAGATAGAATAATTATAACATTCTGTGAAAACATGGAAGTACGATTCATTATTGAAATTTCGAAAAATCATATCTCCGAAAGTATCAGCTTGTTGGATGATATCAATGGATTTTTATGGTGAAACTTAAATCTTAAATATCTTAAATAAAAATTGAATTTGAAATTTGTTACTTGAAAAAAAAATTTTTTTTTTCGTTACTCCGAAACCATCTGGCCTATTTTGTCCAATAACGAACTTAACCGAGATATTCATCTCCCTAACCTACTCTGAAAATTTCAAATGCCGAGCTCATTCCGTTCGAGAGTTATTGTAGAAAAATTTTTTTTTAATTTTCATAAATTTTTTTTGACACTTTGCGGTAACCTGGTCAACACAAAACTTCACATGAGTATAAAGGCCATGATTCGAAAATTTGATGCTAAATTTCAGATAGATCGACTGATCGGTTTCGGAAATATTCATAAAAAATGTTTTTACCAAAATTGGCCATAACTCCGATACCGCTTCATGGATTTCGGCCATTAACGAACTTGTCTGAGATATTTACGCTCCAAACCCACCCTGCAAATGTCAATCCTCTAACTCCTTTCGTTCGAGAGTTATCGTGCCTACGGCCGGCCGCCCGGACCGGCCAGACCGAATCGATTTCGACCTCGTATTCTTGATCAGTGAGTCGAACCAAATCGTTTGAGACCATTTTCAGCCAGAAATTCGAAAATTACAGACATTGGGGAAAATTGATAAGCACTCAGTTCCGAGGAACTAGAGCGCCAAAAATGATGCTCATAAAAATTCACACACAGAGGTTCTGGACCATAAACTACTTTTTTTAAATATTGGCAGTTTTCTACCACTTTCGGTTATACTGAAAGTAGCTACCAACTTCCTTATTTTAAATTCCAATCCCCATTTTTGCGCGTATGTTCTGGGGAACATCGCATTATCATTTTGCCCAAATGTTTTGAATTTTTCGCCGAAAATGGTCTCAAACGATTGGGTTCGACTCCGTGATGAAGAATTCGATGACAAATTTGATTTTGTCCGGCCGGCTGTCCGACGTTTGCGACGATAACTTTAGAGCGGAAAGAGATAGCGACTTGAAATTTTCAGGATAGGTGGCGCGTCCCAATACGACGGACAAGTTCGTTAGTGGGTATAATCGGCCCAATGGTTTCCGAGTAATGAATTTGTTTACAACCAATACAAATCCGTAAATTTGTAAAATACAAACATTTGTGAGAATCGTATCACTAGAAAATTATCAAAAATATTATTTATGTCATGATAACCTGAGAGTGGAAAGAGATAGTGAATTGAATTCTCAGGTATTTGGCATCTGATTGCAACATTTGAGTTTCAACCCAATCTCACCATTTTCATCTGATTTACAGCAGCTTGAATAAATGCATTATAGTTCTGAGGATTATCCTCCCATTGTTCATTTTGGTTGAAAATTCTGAAAGTTCTTGGAATGACTCCCAATTTAGCAATCTCGTCATTTTCCTCAATTTTAACCCAATCTGACGATTTTTATCTGATTTACAGCGGCTTAAATAAATGCATAATACTTCTAAGGATATCCCATTGGTCTTTTTGGTCAAAAATGTTAAAAGTCCTTGGACTGACTCCCAATTTCGCACATCGGAAAAATAATACCATCTCATCATTTTCCTCTCAATTTCAACCCAATCTAACCATTTTATCAGATTTACAGCAGTTTGAATAAATGGATTAAACTTTTAAGACTGTTTCCTTTTCCGATCCACAGAACCTGCATGTTTCGTCTGCTAACTTGTGGTATTTGTATCAGCAGGGTCCTGGCTGTAAGAGGTATAATATGGTGGGAAATCCAAGAATGTTTTTGCCTGTGCAAGTCCTGGATTATTTTTGAAAAGGGCTGTTCTGTTATTTAGCCTTGTAGGGGCCTTTTCCAAGCCCAAATAAGAATTCAGGTCCAGCAGGTGTTACTCTCGAGGCTCTTTTCGCAAGTTCATTGGCCATCTCATTTCCTTCAATACCACAATTCCCTGGCACCCATAGAAGAGTCCTGATTGGGTCTAGCCAGTTGATATTCGGCATTCCCAGTACAGTAGGAAACCCTGGATGCTCCGGTGATTCCAGGTCTCGAAGTGTGGTCAGACACTCTTGAACACAAATATAGACAGCAAGTGTATTTGCCTGTAAGATAGAGGGCTCATGTCCCAGGGTAACAGAGATCCTCAGATTCGGTCCATGTATCCCAATACCTGCATCCGTTTCTGATTTTAATACGTATACCAAATGGATGACTTTTTTTTTGTCCAACCGGTCCACCGCACTCAGATGGTCTCTTATGGCCCTTACAAAAGGTGTTCCAAAATCGAATATGGTTAGCATTACATCTCAGGGCTTTGCTGAGAGGTTTGAGTATATATCTGTGGCTTGGAACAAGAAGGGCCAAGGTCAATATTTTGCGTTTTCCAGTTTATTATTGCCTTGAATTTTTTTCATTGTATTCTTTCATAAGTCGTAATTTGTCCGGCGCATTTTTTCATTCTTTTATACAATATAAAGTAAAATATATATCTATGGGAGATGATAGCCCTTCTTAAGGGCCCTGTAGCGGGCTTCGAACATCTGAAGTTCTGAATAATCATCGCTTGGACTTGGACCGGTCAGACCTGGTTTTGAAAGAGACCCTCCTGGCCTTACGAGCAACATTTTCATTTTTGAATTCAAATATTGAAGGGATTTCAGGAGTGAATATCTTCGAAAACTAGCAGAGGTGATTCTTCTCCACGAGATCCCATTCGCCTACAGAGAAGTATTTTTGTGAGAGGAGACTTTTGAAAGGTTATGTATTATTTTTAATTTGTTCGTTTCCTCCTCTTGTCTTTTCATTTTTCAGGTTGAGTTTCGGGTACCTTGGAGGAACCTATCCGTTTTTTGACGAGGAAATCCACATTGAAGAAATATATCCCCATCAATATTTTTAAATTTCAGCAAATTTTGTAAACAATAGTTACAAATCACCACACTCACGGGCAGAAAGGTTTTTTTGCTGAGGTTTTTCCCTAATCTCTTGTATCATACGTCGAATTGTATGGTACCCCGTTACACCAACCTCTGCTAACACATATACAGCTCTCAGTCAAAAGAATATATATATATATATGCTAAAACTGCCAAAGTCACATCCAACCAGTAACATCCCCATGATTGAAATGACTGGCCAATGTTACGATGGACTCAGCTGCATTATCATTTAAGCTGTAACTAAAAACGTTTTTGGTGTTATTTTCAAGTGCGATTTTCTCTAAAGAGAATTTTTTGAGTAATCATTGAAGGATACTGTGGGAGGTACACTCATTAATAAAATGTTTCTTTCTGGGTTTTCTCTCCCAAACTCTGAAAAATTTCTATAAAATAAAAATTAATTATTTTGTGATTTGCTTCTGCGTAAGAAACACAACAAACAATAACGAAACAACATCAATGATGAAACAACTATATCGTAACGTTTCGGAGTCTATATCAGACTCCTTCGTCAGACACTTAACGAAAATCTTCAGAATTATTTTGTTGATAGTTATTCTGAAATTCTAGAAAATTTGTTGTTTGTTAGGCAACATTGTTCGATTGATTGCTTCTGACAAATATCTTGTGTTTTTTACGCAGAAGCAATTCACAAAATAATTAATTTTTATCTTATAGTTATTTGGGAGTTTGGGAGAGAAAACCCAGAAAGAAACCTTTTAATAGGAGTATTTTTACTTTAGCCATTTTAGTTTCAAGCCACAGATATAGAATATGTAATCCTCAAAATCTAACGATATATCCAGAAGGTTCCTCTGATTTACTACGCCGAGAGTCAGTCGTAGAATAAATATAGCGAATTCCAAATTACCGAATGCAAATTGAAAATATCCCATTCATAATTCAAACGATATATTTGATATTTACTTATGTCCTCAGCCTAATATTGGCTAAAAAGAGAAAAAGGGGCTCTCCGTATAATTTTTCGGCTGATCTGAGGCACATCCAGTTCCTACTCTCCATTATACACTTTCTGTTATTGCAGTGTTCCATTTTACATCCTCTCTCATCACTTCATTTTACTGTTGAAGCCAGTCGGTTCACCGTTTATCTTTCTTATCCCGATTCCCCTTTTTGAGAAAAGCCTAGCTGCCGTCTCTTTCCGAATCGTACTAACGAAGCTTTTACTTGATATATCGTTTTTCTCTATTCTGCAGTCAGAGGCGGACCTTAAATCGAACTTAAGATGTGATTATACCGGAGTTGTTCCGATTTTTCCTACGTCTATTCGGTCCTTGCCGCTCTCCACGTAGAAGGCGGCAAATCTTCTCAACTGTAGGAGAAACAATTCGATGTTATTTAGCCAAGATTCGATTCTTTCGGATCGACTGAATTTTAGACGGAAGCTGACGTGCAGTGCCAGCTAAATATACTCTCGCAGTTGTTACTGAACTTTACGCTTCACGTTACCTACAACTGACACCCCAAATCATGAACGGCGAATTGATGATTGGTCATATTATCCTCTCTGATCAAACGAAAAAATGGTCTCAAGAAATTTTAGAAAATCCAGAAACATGAGATGTAACAACTAAGTTGCTTCCTCAGTCTTTGACGAAGGCCCGTCAATAAGAAGCCTGGACTACCTGAGGTCGCAACCCGTGCTTCATTCAGAGGAAAATTTCTCAAAGTGTGTGCCCCTCGTTTAGCCAATGCATATGCTTGCACGTTACCACCAATGTCTGTATGTGCTGGACACCAGATAACGTTCAAAGCATTATCAAAGACAGCACGAGCAGGGCTTCCCGTATTCTTCCACTAGAATAGGAGTTTATCTTGACATCAGATAGAGATTTTAGTATTCTCTGACTGTCGCAGGATATTGAGATTTGTTTGCCAGAGTATCCTCTACGAGTATTCTCCAGCGTACAGACCAGAACTGCTTATAGTTCTGCCTGCACTATAGAGCAGTCCTTCCCAAGAAGAATGGACAGATTTGTGTAAAGGCCCATGATCCCAGTACCGGCCATCGGTCAACCAGGTGGGTTCCTTCGGTTCAAGAAGCCTGTATGGTGTACACCATTGTTTTCGATCAGGAACGACCACTCTATAGGGTTCGTGAAAGCAGAGAAGGTTACCCGCAGGGTCATCTCTACGGAGAAAGGACTTGTCCTCATCCATTTTGAGTGCGTATGTGTTACCCCTGAACAATCCACTATCACGCCGTTGTCCCTGTTCCCACATTCTAAGTGCTATTTTCATAGCAGCCTGCGTGACCACGAGTTGTATGGGAGATACAACAGTGGACACTTTAAGGATGCTGTTGGAGAATAACTCAGAGCGCCTGTTATGCTTGAACAGGCGCTCCTTTGGCATTTGGTCATGATAGTGTGGGTACAGGCCTTCTCCATAGAAGTCAATCCCACCACGGCGTTAACAAGTTCTTTTTTCGATGACATATTCATTTTTTTTTCGTGAGCAGTATTCTATACTAAATGAATTTCAATAGTAGGAAACATGAGATATTAAAATAAGGCCATACAGTATGAACAATCATTCGACAAAATCTCTTCATCTCTATGCCGAATTCTAACTCTCTCCAGGCATTTCAAGATTTCTAATAATGGATGTTTTTAAGCTGCATAAAATATTTCTATAAGAATAACTTTTGAATGACGTTTGTCACGATGGCAGTTCTTTGACGTTTGTATTCAGGAAGGTTTGCTACTTCGATCATGAATGGATGGACACTTGAACAATGCCACCACGGCGTTATAAAGTTCTTTTTTCGATGACGTATTCATTTTTTTTCGTGAGCAGTATCTATACTAAATGAATTTCAATAGTAGGAAACATGAGATATTAAAATAAGGTCATACAGTATGAACAATCATTCGACAAAATCTCTTCATCTCTATGTCGAATTCTAACTCTCTCCAGGCATTTCAAGATTTCTAATAAGAATATTTCTATAAGAATAACTTTTGAATGACGTTTGTCACGATGGCAGTTCTTTGACATTTGTATTCAGGAAGGTTTGCTACTTTGATCATGAATGGATGAATGAATTTATATTCAAAATCATAATTCAATTTGCGAAAATTAGAGAACTTGGATCTCCAATAATAAAGATCCGATCGTGTTCAAATTTGGAACTTGGCTGTGAAGTTAGGTTTTTGAAGACTCTAACTAAATTTCAGCGATACGCAATTTTTTTCAATGATTTTTTTAACATTTTCCAGTGATACTATCCTCACGAAACCTCGTGAATATTGGCGGGTCGGTATTCTACAACTTATTACCATGTTTAATTGGATCGGATTCGTATTTTATGAGTTATTGCGTTTAATGAGTTATCAACTACCCTAAAAATTGTCACTATCTCTTTCCGTTCTCAAGTTATCGTGAGATACCTAAAATGTTTTCGTAATTTTTTTAAAATCTTCTTGTGATACAATCCTCACAAACTTTCACATACGTCTTTATGTTTATGCATATTGGAATATTGGAAACATTGGGAATATCATTTTTTTTCTTGGAGCTTAGCACCTTTGGGCGAGTTCAGTACCTGAAAGCCACAGGGCTTCTTCAACTTGTTCATGTTTTATTTTGATTTGAAATTCTCAAGCTCTAAGAAAAACACCTTTTATACCATGTACAGTTTGTAATCGGTGAATTTTTGTTTCAGAACCCTGTGAAAAAACTTTCTGCGCATGGGGAGCCCACTGTATTACGGGAATAGACGGCAGAGCTTTATGTCAATGTCCAACAGAATGTAGGAGAGAGGAAGCTCTCGTTTGTGGATCTGATGGAAAAACTTATGAAAACCACTGCCAGCTAAGGGTGGCTTCCTGTAAGGTCAGGCAGAATACTTACGTGAAGTATCAAGGGAAATGCGGTAAGTTCTCATGTGTGATATAGAATAATGCGGATGGTTGTGCAAGCATATCTACCTAGGATTAATTCAAGAACAATGACGGAAATATGTGAAGAGCGGAAACGCTGAAGTATAAAAAAAATTGCTTTTCAAATATCACATCAGATTAACAGAAGTACCATTTTAACCTAGCAGTTGAAGAGCAACGTATTATTTAATGATTTCACCAGGAAAATGCGCGTTTAAAATGAATGTTTTTTCATGTCGAGTTGTTAATTCTTCATTCTGAAATATTCTGAAAGATTACATTTTCATTTATGTTATACAGCTGTAATTCCTCATCCCAGTTTGTAATTATCAATGTATATACAGAACTCTCTTCTTCATTGTTTTCATGAGATTTTCAGTGACAAGCCAAAAAAATTGCGTTTTTCTCAAAGAGATTAATTTCATATTCTAGACGAGAAGTTCTCTTCAAATAATTACAACAAAAACTTTCCCTTCCACTTTTCTGAAATTACTCGGTATTTATTCGAGCAAATTGAACCGTTGAGCGGCTTTTATTATGTCACAATAACTTTTCATGGAATAGCGTGGATTGAGAAACAAATAAAAATAAATATTTTTTGAATTCTCTCGACATTATCCTACAGAGTGTGCCTAACAAACGTTTTATGAAGGAATATTTTTTCGATATTATATCCGACCATTATACTTCATCATCAACAAATATTCCTTCATGACCCGAGCTAGCCAAGTCACCGCTCAAAACGCAACCAAAGGGAAAAACATGTTTATTGAGTTTCACAAAAAAATTACAAAAATTTGTTCGCTGCACGACTACAATGGTTTATTATCTGAAAAAATGATCAACCAAAATGAAAGGAACGATTTTGTTCTATATTCCGAGGCTCAAATACATTTTAAGAAAACTCTCGAACTATTATACTCAACAATTGCACATAAATGTGTTTTTTTTTCGTCTGCAAATTATAGATGACAATCTCTTTGCGATAGTTGCTACTTCATTAGCTCAAGGTTCCTTCGGCAAGATAAGACAGTATAAAAACTTGCAGACAATTACCGCTAAAAGCATATAATCATGCATGGAAATATGTCGTCAAATTCGATGATATTGCATCTGCTCTATACGCTGAAGAAAGAGTCAAAACGAACAGAACTGCGGATCGAATAATTACAGGAAATCCATTGAACGAGATATAGCGGGATCCAAACAAATTGGTATCACCATATATACTCATTGCGCCGCTTATTCCATGGGCGTAGGTGTTATTCGACCTATATACTCCCACATGCTGAAACTGCAGATTAATTATTTATTCGTAAAACTATCCAAGAACATGCTCGAAGAAGAACGTATCCAACTGACTCAAAACTGGAATCACTAAATCCGTTACACCAAGTATCAAAAAAGTAACTATAATCGTTGAATATTTAAAAAGCCCGCTTAAGGGTATTATCGAAATTCTTGTTGTCCCTAAGTTGTCACAACTGTCATCTGTCATTTAATGTATTCACAGTGCTCTATTCAGTCAGTTCATCTTATGCGTGTTCTTGAAATGAATAAAAATATCGAACAAGAAGCTGTCTTCAATGTTTCATTGCAAATAAGTAATCATTAAAGGATACTGTGGGAGGTATATTCATCATTGAATGGTTTCTTTCTGGGTTTTCTCTCCCAAACTCTGAAAAATATCTATAAAATAAGAATTAATTATTTTATGATTTGCTTCTGCGTAAGAAACACAAGATATTTGTCAGAAGCAATCAATCGAACAATGTTCTTACGCAAAAGCAAATCACAAAATAATTAATTTTTTATTTCACAGATATTTTTCCGAGTTTGGGAGAGAAAACCCAGAAAGAAACCATTCAATGTTTCATTGCAAATGCTTGATGCAATAAGAATTTCTCATAGTAGAAAATATGAGGTATATATTGTATATTGTTCTGGGGATAATTTTGCACTGCGAACTTAAGGTCTATTTTAATTGTAATCATTCAGTCTGATAAAATTTATGAAAACATACAAGTACATTTACGCAGAATATTCATTTGTATTGTATATCAAAATTGTCGATATTATTACAATACAGATGTTGACAAATTACATCACATAGAAGTGTCTGCATGATTCCGTGGTGGAAAGGTTGGATCAGTACAATAGAAATATTATATTACACTAGCTGACCCACGCAACTTCACCTGCGCCAAATCGGTTATTGCGGTGGCAATTTTATTTCCAAATGTGAAAAATCTTTAAAAAAACCTAGAACCCGATTGCAGCGCCTCCTACCGGGACAATTGAAATTCCAAGTTATCCAGGGACCCACTACTAATTCTAAAAAATACCTAGAACCCGATTGCGGTGCCACCTACCGGGTTCAATTGCGATTACGAACTACCCACTCATACATATCTGGTAAAGAAAAGTGAGAAAAGGTGAGAAAGACAAGAGACCGGCTTCGTTCTCGTCCCTACTCCGTGCTGTTTACTGGGACGTGACACCGGTATAGTCTGGCAAATGAGTGTTGATCCAGAAAGACGCGGAAATTTTTAAAAATCTAGCACTAAGTATAGCAGGAATAAACTGCCTTGATACTTTAATAAAAATAAATATTTTTTTTGTACAAACATTTTAGCTCTGCCATAAGCTCAGGCAAATTTTAATCGAAATAGAGTGAAAACATTCACAAAAAATACGTCGACTTGGTTTTAATTAGCTCTTTCTCTAATCAAAAATGATTAATTACTAAAATGACTATTAAAAATAGGGGTTGGTGATAAAAGGGTGACAATTTAGGGTTGTATGTATTTTGTAATGCCACATTATAAAAAAATACAAACAAAAAATTTTGTCCAAAAATTAAAAAAAGAAATTTAAGGGTGAACAACCCATATCACTTAGGCGTATGAAAAATAGATAGTAGCCGATTCTCAGACCTGCTGAATACGCATATAAAATTTGGTAAAATTCGGTAAAGCCGTTTCGGAGGAGTACGGTAACTAACATTGTGACAGGGAAATCAGAAGAAGAAGATAGAAGAGTACATTATCAGTCAAACATAGGAGAATGTCGATTCAATTTGTTTCATATTAGGACTATAGCCAATTGTTACATGGATGCGAAACCGCACTGAGATCATCAATGCTTTTTGCGCTTATGTTCTGGGGAACATCGCATTATGATTTTGCCCAAATGTCTGTAATTTTCGAATTTTTTGCCGAAAATGGTCTCAAACGATTGGGTTCGACTACCCGATGAAGAATTCGTGGTCAAATTTGATTCTGTCCGCCAGGCCGGTCATTGCCTCGATAACTTGAAAACGGAAAGAGCTTGCGACTTGAAATTTTCACTATCAGTTACTTATCCCAATACGACGGACAAGATCGTCGAAGGGCATAATGGTTTCCGAGTAATTATTTTGCTTTCAAGCAATACAAATCCGATCGAATTGAAACTTGGTTAATAGTTGTAGAATACAGACCTAAGCACGTTTGAGAAATTTTGTGAGAACCGGATCACGAGAAAATTTTTAAAAAATTATAAAAAAATATTTTTTATGTCACGATAACCAGATAACGTAAAGAGATAGCGACTTGAAGTTTTCAGGTTAGGCTGTCTAAATGCGACCTTAGAGTTCGTTTATAGGCATAATCGGCCAAACGGTTTTGAAGTTATACCCATCTGAAATTTGTCTGTCATTTCTTCAATAACTCGAAATATATAGAACCGATTAAATTCAAACAAGGTTATTAGTTGTAGATGCCAACGCGAATTTTTTTTTGAAATTTCGTGAGGATCGTATATCTAGAAAATTTCTAAAAAATCAATGAAAATTATCGAAACAAATTCTATATAACAGTAACTATTCGTCCGACATCGCTGAAATTTTGCGAGGCCAAGTTTCAAGTTTGAACACGATCGGATATATATTTATGTAGATTCGAGCAGCCTTGTGTGAGTTCAGTTGATGGATGGGTGACCGTTGCCTCGATAACTCAGAGAGATAGGGATTTGCAATTTTCAGGGTATGTTGCGTATCCGAATGGGAGAGTTAAGTTCGCGTGCCGGTCCAACGGTTTCGGAGTATAAACCCACCTGGAATATGATTTCCTCGATAACTCAAAAAATATAGACTCGATCGAATTGAAGCTTGGTAACTATAGTTGTAGAATATCGACATAAGGATGTGTTCAAAATTTCATAAGAACCATACCCCTAAAAAATTTCAAAAAAATTACGTGAAGAAAAAATTGGTCCATTCTCCTGTATTCAAGGTAAATTCGATTAAGAGTGTTAAATACAGGAGAATGGACAATAGAACATACGCGCTAAAGCTCCTGAGTTCCCGTCAGTGCTTGAACCAATTTTTTTGAGTTCATTGCTGTCCCTGACTACCTAACCAAAAAATTACCTCCTAATGTGGATAAATTGTATATCGGGTGTCCCAGTATACATATTCCAATGGATTGTCTCAGCCATTTCAAAAGATAAAAATTTGAAAATTTTATGATTTTCAATTCGTACAAGGAACCTTCAACTGAGAAATACGAAAATTGAAAGTCACTTTCTGTTTGACCGGAAGTGGCTCTGGATTTTTTATCTCAAATAGCACCATATATAGTTTTTGCATGTTTTTAATTCTACTCAAAATTACCTCTTCAGCGATGTATCACACTTTGTATTTCACATTTGATTTGATGGAGAAAACGTCAATTGAAAGAATTACAGTAGGCTGTGATATTTTGTGTAACATTGATTTTGACTTCAATCATCGAGATCAATAAAAATACTTTCCTCGAGTTGAAATCAACTATGTATTTTACCGTACGTTAAACAAAGAATGAATAGTAAAAGAAACAAAAAATTACAAAAAAGGGGCCAAAAAATACCTATAATAACTAAACCTAATGTTCGAAATGTTGACCATCTGCTTCTACACATATTTCAGCTTGGTGGACTAGTTCACGCGAAGTAACACTTCTCAACACCTCAGCATTAAGGGCTCTATATGCATTACTTATTTTGTTTTCTTGATCTTCCAAATCAATAGAAGGAGTCTGGCACACACGTTTTTTCAGAGATCCCCAAAGGAAGAAATCTAGCGATGTTAAATCTGGAGATCTTGCAGGCCATGTTATCGGTCCATTTGAAGATAGATGGATCGGCACACACGGATTATAAGTCAAAATCAAGATTACACAAAATATCGTAGCCTACTGCAATTCTTTCAATTTGGAATTTCAATGGACGTTTTCTCCCTCAAATCCAATTTTAAATTCAAAGTGTGATACATCGTTGGGAAGGTAATTTCGAGTATGATTAAAAAATTGCATAAAACTTATAGAGTGCTATTTGAGATAAAAAAAAGACTGAGTCACTTCCGGCCAAACCAAAAGTGACTATCCAGTTTTGTTTTTCTCTGTTGAAGGTTCCATGAACGAATTGAAAATCATAAAATTTTCAAATTTTTATCTTTTGAAATGGCTGAGATAATCCACTGGAACATTTATACTGGGACACCCGGTATTGTGGTGTGGTGGCCGAATATGTTTTGATATGCGAAAATTTAAGACCGGGTAACGAACATTTTTTGAATAAAATGATAAACCACCGACATTCTACACTGTATCATCATACCCGGATGATGCGATCTAACAATTGATAGAATACGTCAATTCGGTTCCCGTTTTTCCCATTTAATCTCATGTTTCCTCCAGACTAAGCCTCTTCAAATGACATAAACAAGACAAACCAATAGGACTTCTCATCTCTTATATAATATCATTCCCTTCACTTATCCAGTATAAGCTCCGACCTACGGCTATGTCCAGGCTAACCCAGATCGAATTGGCCATTCGTGGATTACCAATTTGTCCAGGATAGCAGAATAGTTTATAGTTCAGACATGTTTCGGATTTCTGGCTGATGGAACTATGGACGAAAGAGATTAAACATGAATTGGAAATATGCTGTAACGATATCAGTTCACATATATAAGTCTGGATCTTCTTCGATAGGAATTTCGACTTGAATTATGTTCCAGGTGAACTAGGGATCGCCAATTTGATTTTAATATTATATGGTATCATATTGTTCTATAGTTATATTTAACATTGATATCATTCAATAATTGTTTTGATTGTGCGCTACAGGTAAAAATTTTGTAGGAATCAGGGGGCACGGCAGTGTCCCCATCCTTTACTGGAACCATTTCGCCGCATTTTCAGGCCCCTAATTGAGAACCTTTGGACAAGACCAGAACGCAGAAATCCAGTAAGCTATAAAATCACACACTTAAAATAAAAAATTTCAAGTCTGTAGGTCATTTAGTTCCGAAGTTAAGCGAAAACAAAGTTTCGCATTTATGACACTCACTCACTCATAATCATCAGAATAGAACTAGTACTTCCCATAAACTCAGAGAGCTAAAATTTGGTGCAGAGTTAGGGTTTAATAGCCACGTAAAGGGAAAACTATAAGAACTAGGATAATCGAAGATCTGGAGTACCTGGTAACCCTTATCTGAAAACACAAGAGCCCAACAAAACTATTAAAGATCGACATACCGCCTTTACAAAAGATATTCAACTTTGTTTGCCTCTTCATTTGATGTCAAAAATCGAAGGTCTGAAGTATCTGATGAAGAACCCTCAGCTTGTCTCAGCTGTATTAGAGATTTGGTAATGCTCCTACTTTTGGTACATACAAAAATCGACTGTCATTGCAAACATCCAGCGTAGTGGGACACATCTTCTAATTTAATCTAGACTATTGCTTCCCACTTTTAATACGCATATGAATAAAATTAAAGAAATACTCTGGATAAGACTAGACTGGCTTTTATACTTATACTTACAAGTTTACAAGAAGAAATAGTCTAACGATTAACTTTAATCTACTCGAACATCACACAAATCAAATAAACAAATTACACTAAAATATTAATTAATTTCGCTCAAAATTTGGTCAAAATATAATTCATTTGACTTAAGAGAGGCGGTTTTACCTGCACACGTCGCTAGATGGCGCTGACTGTATTTTAAAACGCGCTTACGTTTGTTTTTCCGATAACCTTATATGGCGAAGTGGCAACCGGCCGCGTTGCAGTCGTATACGACATTCTTCTACAGCACTTGAAAACGTTCGCTATAGGGATTGAGAGGGATTTCCAGCTTAGGCGTAAATACCGCGCCGATCTTTCAGAAATTAAACCGTATAAACAGGCCAAAAAAAATGAATAATGAACGCGAATGAGCAATACGTACTGTTGCTACTGTACAAGACTCAGAACCGGAAAAAAAGAGAAGAAAGATTTGTAATAATGAAGAAACTACTCCTAAAAAGAAAAAAAAATGTGTCGAATATGAAAATCTAATAAAATAAATCAATATGCCCACGTTTCTACAAAAAGAAGAGGAATCCCACCAAAAACATTCTGTAAAAAACAAGCCAAGTCTAGATGGAGCTGCTTGTTTATCTCTAAAAAGTAATGAAATCTGGACAAAGTCATGCCAAGTCTAAGGTTTCTTACTGTGATTTCTTCATTATTATAGTTAATGTTGTGTGACTTGGTCGTTGAAGGGTACACAAGGGTACAAAACCAGGTGCTCCATGACACCATCGCACCAATCTGTCGCCAGAACCGCTACCCATTAACGATACCAGTATGGGCTATTATCTCGCTTAACAAACATAGGTAGTTACAACAGATATAACATTACACGTAAACAAAATTGACTTGTATCCACTAACGTATAAAGAATGTTCGACGGCCACACAACATTAACTATAATAAGGAGATCGCAGTAAGGAACCTTAGACTTGGCACGACTTTGTCTAGATTTCGTTACTTTTTAGAGATAAACAAGCAGCTCCATCGAGACTTGGCTAGTTTTTTACAGAATGTTTTTGGTGGGATCAAGCTTACAGTTGGTGAGAATACAAAAATTTGTTGAAAACGGAAACCAGACGAAAACATTGGGTCAAGCACTGATGTGAAATCAGGAGCTTTATCGCACATGTTTTGTTGTCTGTTCACCTCTATTGGACACTCTAAATCGAATTTACTTTCAATATGGATCATTTTCTCAGCTTTTATAAGATATGAATACATTTTAATGACCCGAGTAATGAGAGAAACGTCTAAGAGCCGAGATTTCCTAATTCTGACACATTTTTTCTATCGGAATTGAAATTCGTTAGTTAAATATCTGATAATATGCGAAAAAACTCACGTCTCAAGTAGTTTTATTGAAAGATCGACTTGAATTCAGTAGATATACTATTCATCAAAGTTATTATTTCGTTCGAGAACAATTTCGGCTACGGCAACCGATCTCGCTTTGTCATTACTTACCTTCGATATATTTTCTAATATTTAATCTCTAATATCTAATTTCAGTATACGAAAATCGTATAACTCCGAAACCGTTTGGCGATTATGCCAACAACGAACTGAACTGTCTCCTTCGGACGCGCAACCTTCCCTGAAAATTGCATGCCGCTATCTCTTTCAGTTCGAGAGTTATCGTGGCAACGGTCACCCATCCAGCTACTGAACTCACCCATGGCTGCAAAAATCTCCAATAATATAGATCATGTTCAAATTTGGAACTTCGCAGTAAAGAGATTTTTTTTTCAATAATTTTCAATGATTTTTTTAGAATTTTCTAGTGATGTGATCCTCATCCTTATGAACTCGAACCCTCTGCGATGTTCATGTCTTTTGTCGCAAGAGAGTTTCAGGGCCTGCCATGTAGACTATACTCCATTCACTTTTATAAAGTCTCCCGTTTGGCCATGAAAATTTGACACATTTCACCATGTATATTTTGAACATGTTAGGTTATAGTCATTTTCCTGTTAGATAACTACGCAACGTTGTCCTATCTACATAGAAGTCGTAGCAATTACATATTTTCACAATGTGAATTTACTCCGGAAAAATAATGAATTTGAGAAGATTTTTTGTGAATTCAATAATTCCACAGTCCTGGCGACCGTAGAAGAAAATTTTTCCTCTGTTGTTACTGGAAATATTTCACGTATATGAACTGGTTCGAAGATTTAAATATGCTATTTCCTTGTATGGAAATCAAGAATCAAGTGTTGGAATTTTATTGAAAAATAATGGATATAGTAGTCCGTTACTTTGTGATAGTTCATTTGAAAAAAGAATAAAAGTACCTGAATAACCCGGCAGGAAAATTTCTAAACGAACAGACGTACCTATGGAATTCCCCACTTTTCGTAATTCTCAAGAAATAAGCCTACAGAAGACATTTAAATACCTTGTTGCACAACTTGAAATACACCAGTTTCAAAATGTAGTAATATTACGAAACCCGAGTCATTCTTATACCTTAATAAAATACAGGGTGGTCCAGATCTTAACCAAGAAATTTTAACCACGTATTCTACGTCAAAAATAAGCCCTAGTTTGTCATATAAACATATGTCGGGAAATGCTTCCTCTTTGAGATACAAGGTGTTAAAATTATTAGAAAAAAAAAATGTTTTTCTTTCTTTTACTTCGAACACCTTCTTAAAATTCATAATTGTGTGTGGCTATTAAAACTTATTAATTTTGTAATTATACGTTTCGTTTACAAAGATAGTCTTATTATTATTATGTACCATATCAAATTTTAGCGATTTCCTCATGCATGAGAATGTGTTTAATTTTTTTACTCGGAAACGGTGCCTCGGATGTCAAAAACGCAAGAGAATGAATTTGCTCCATATTAAATAAGGATTTCAAGAGTAATTTTTAATATTGGAAAAACCAGTGGTGTATAATTTTTTTGTCTGAAAATATTCAGTCTCGATGCAGTGCGGACGCCACTGGTAGAATAAACAAAAAATTATTCCATTCAAAAAGTGCTCCTTGATCCTTAAAACCTATGTCCCAAATTTATTAGAAATATTCAAAAAAGTGTAAAAGTTATTAATAAAAAACATTTTTTTTCTATAATTTTAACACCCTGTATCTCGGAGAGGAAGCATTTCTCGACATATGTTTGTATGACAAACTAGTGCTTATTTTTGACGTAAAATACGTGGTTAAAATTTCTTGGTTATGATCTGGACCACCCTGTATAATGATAGGAAACTAGGTAATTAATTTCATTCGAGAGTTCAACATGTCAGAATTAAGTTTTCCTATTGCAGATTTTGGTGCTGTATAGCACCTTGTTTCTGCTTCTTTAAAACTACTTTCGGCATTTTCAATTTCAAAGCGAAGAGTTCTTAATTGTAATCGAAGATAATGGTCTGTGATAATATCTTGTCTAAGATTGAAGATTATGTTATGATTATGTTGAGAGTAGAAATTGTCAACGTCTCGGCGAATTGTTTTGACCTTGACGATATTTCAGAAGTGCCAGCCTGCCTGTGTTTTAGTTACAAAATCGTGATAGACGTGAATCATGGCCAACCGGGAGACTTTATAAAAGTGAATGGAGTATACCTATTTGACAACGCTGACCACAAGACAGCTGAACATCAAAGGTGACTTTGCTATTTCAAGCTTTTAGAAGGATGAATTCTCGGTACGTTCATAACAGTTTATAGAGCTGAGACATAAAGTTTTGCGCACCCAGTAAATTGTTTCAATTCTGTCTCACTTGCACTGCTCTGAATAAGTTGCGAAAAATGTCGACCAAAACTTCAGGTGTTTCTTTTCTTGTACGGAATATTTTTATTAAATCGTTGCGGTTCCTCAACAAAAATTTAAATACGGAAGTAACTAAAAATCAATTAACCGTTCCTGTCGAAACTGGCCGGCTGACAAGTTTCCAAGTTCCGCAAACTTCCACCGAACGAACATAAATAAAACATTTTTGATGTTTTCCAGTGAATGCCGAAGTTTCCTATTCGCTTCTTCGTTCGAGCACATGGTCCTTTATTATTTTCCTGACTAGAAAAGCCGATTACGTTGTCAGATATGACTGGTGAATAGATTGGGGGACCTTTCGAGTGATCTTACTTTTCGGAAAAACGAGAATACACGAGAGCTCACGTTAAACTTGATTCTGATCGGGAAAAGTTTGCGTAAAAAAATATGCTTCGTTCGAAAGCTTTTCCGAGCGCTATCTGGATGAAGGTGGAAAACTGCGAAGTCATCTGGAGTTGAGAGAATTAGGGTGGTCTACCTAGGAGTAAGAAAGTTTGCGGGGATTATTGGGAATATGCTTGTTCTCAACGCTTTAGTTGGAGAAATACCAGGGTGCTGTATTTTTACACTTCCGGCTATTTTCCTATTTGTTAACCGATTATGTTCTCAGAAGATATTGGTCATACTCATAGACAATTGAAGAAATTGTGGATTTATCTTCTTCCCTTTCAGAAATAGCGAAAGATGGTTTGATAGTTCAAATTAATTTATTTGCGGCGCTCGTGTTCCTCGGAACAGAGTGCTTATCAATTTGCCCAACTGTCTGTAATTTTCGAATTTTTGGCTGAAGGTGGTCTTAAACGATTTGGTTCGACTCACTGATCAAGAATCCGTGGTCGAAATCGATTATGCCGGCCGGCTCTCCATTAACACGATGACTCTCGAACGAACAGCTAGAGCATTGGAATTTTCAGGGTATGTTTGGAGCGTGAATATCTTGGACGAGTTCGTTAACGGGGAAAATCCACCAAGCAGTTTCAGAGTTATAGCCGTTTTTGGTACAAATATGTTTTTATGAATATTTCCACAACCGATCACTCAATCTATCTGAAATTTAGCATTAAATTGTAGAATAATGACCTTTATATGCATGCAAAGTCTTGTATTGATCGCATTGCCGAGAGTCAAAAAAAAAATTTTTTATTTTAAAATTTTGTTTCTACAAGAACTCGAACAGATAGAGCTAGGCAGTTGAAATTTTCAGAGTAGGTTTGGGTGATAAATCTCTCGGTAAAGTTCTTTATAGGGCAGAATAGGATGGTTTCGGAGTAACGAAAACAATTTTTTTTTTATACCACAAATTTCAAATAAATTTTTTTCTAAGACGCAGTTTTATCATATGAATCCATCGATATAATTTTCAACTCTAACAAGCTAACACTTTCGGAGATATGATTTTTCAAAATTTCAATAATAAATCATACTTCTATGTTTTCACATAATGCTCTAATTATTTTATCTATGAATTATCGTATGATCTGTGTTCACACATGACATCTTGGACTTGCGTCCAACTTTTACGTATGAGTTGGACACAAGTCCAAGATCTGTTTAGAACGGAACAACCAATATGAACTTCGTCATATTGAAGAGAACTACTCATCTGTCAAATATTCTGTTACGTTTTACGCGCCATTTCTCAGTGCGTTTTTCAAAAGTAAATATACAAAGGCTGTTTTGAGCAGGTGAGTTGTTGATTTTCCTTGCTTTTTATGTGGTCGTCTCCAGTTTCAATTTAAAATATTCATTCGTAAACATTAAATATTTTTTAAAATTCTTAATTTCTGAACTACTTGGGAAACGTATAAATATAAGGTAACTTTGAACCGTTAACGTAGAGAATGCCACGAAAATCGGAAAAAGTGACAACCGGTGTCAGAAAATATGGTGCAGAAAAGTGGGAAAGCCAGGAGCTTTGACGCTCTTGATCAAACTTTGACTCATAACTCCGAAAGAATTGGTTTCTCAGAGTTGGGAATGACATCAGTAGATTCTTATGATAGAACTGCATCATAAAATGAAATGAATTAAATGAGAATTCATTGATATCATTCCCAACTCTGAGAAACCAATAATTTCGGAGTTATTTTTTTAATAGGCACATTCTGTTTTATTATGAGAATCCATTGATCATTCCCAACTCTGAGACACCAATACTTTCGGAGATATGATTTGTCAAAGTTTCAACAAGAGTGCCAAAGCTCCTGTCCACAGGGCTTTCCCACTTTTTTTAGGAACATTTTCCCATCATTCTTATTTTTCTACCCTAATTTATTTTCTTGACATGGATAGATCATAAAATTCAAAATTCAATAATGCCCATCTAACGCAATTTGGATCAATAATTCTCGTGATATTAAATCTTTCAACTTGAAAATTATGTGAAAATTTTGAAATGAAGTTCCACCAAATGAACTCATTTTGCAAAAATTTCTTCAAGCCATGTGGACGGACGCTTTGGCGCTCTTGTTGAAACTTTGACAAATCATACATCCGAAAGTATTGGTGTCTCAGAGTTGGGAATGATCAATAGATTCTTATAATAAAACAAATTGTGTCTAGTAAGAAAAATAACTTTGAAATTATTGGTTTCTCAGAGTTGGGAATGATATCAATGGATTCTCATTTAATTTATTTTAATTTATGATGCAGTTCTATCATAAGAATTCATTGATATAATTCCCAACTCTGAGAAACCAATACTTTCGGAGATATGATTCGTCAAAGTTTGAACAAGAGCCCCAAAGATCCTGTCCACAGGGCTTTTCCACTTTTTGTACCATATTTTCTGACACCGGTTGTCGCTTTTTCCGATTTTCGTGGCATTCTCCTTAAAAAGAAAATTAAAAGTTACCCGATGTGCCAAATTCAAATTGTGGGTAACATTGAACGATTCAAAGTTACCTTATCATACGTTTCCCAAGTAGTTCAGAAATCAAGAATTTCAACAAATATTTAATGTTTACGAATGAATATTTTAAAATGAAACTGGAGACGACCACATAAAAAGCAAGGAAAATCAATAACTCACCTGCTCAAAACCGCCTTTGTATACAAAGCTGAAAAACGCACTCAGAAATGGTGCGTTAAACGTAACAGAATATTTGACAGATGAGTAGTTCTCTTTAATGTGAAAAAGTTCATATTGGTATGTTCCGTTTTAAACAGTATCTTAGACTTGCGTCCAACTCACACGTAAAAGTTGGACGCAAGTCCAAGATGACATGTGTGAACACAAATCATACGATAATTCATAGATAAAACAATTAGAGCATTCTGTGAAAACATAGAAGTACGATTTATTATCGAAATGTTGAAAAATCATATCTCCGAAAGTATAAGATTGTTAGAGTTGGAAATGTTATATATGGATTCTTATGATAAAACTGCATATTGAAAAAAAACTAATTATAAATTTGTAATGTAAATAAATTTTTTTTTTTTTCGTTACTCCGAAACCATCAGTCCGATTCTTCCCAATAACGAACTTAGCTGAGATATTTATCTCCTAAACCTATACTTTGAAAATTTCAACTGTCTAGCTCATTCCTTCCGAGAGTTATCGTGTTAACGGAGGACCGGCCGCACAGAATCGATTTTGATCACGGATTCTTTATCAGTGAGTCGAACCAAATCGTTTAAGACTATGTTCAGCCAAAAATTCGAAAATTACAGACATTTGGGCATATTGATAAGCACTCTGTTCCGAGGAACAAGAGCACCAAAAACGGTATTTGCAGGTGTCATAACTTACGAAAATTATCAAAGGAAGTGTTCAACTTGATGGCTACTCATTTCTTGACAAACATTCTGGGAAGTTTCGGGCTGGATAAATATACGAACGACAACCTACCAAATTAGTATTCAGGTAGAATCCAATCAATATACTGGCTGTCCCAAGTTCGAGTGCCTATTAGACGTTTCTGGAGAACTGGACATATTTGAAATCTGAAAATTGGGATTATGATATTATTTGAAATTTCCTACAGACCTAAAATATTTTCGAAGCGCAAGGACTTCCGGTTATACAGGAAGTGAAAATAAATTTGATGAAAAAAATGTGTTTTCAAGTTTTGCTTTCCTGACATGATCAAGTATTCAATGTTGAATACATTTCTGTTAAAACCATTGTATTCATTCGAATAGTTTTTCAAAATATCGAAAAAAAACGGGAAAAAAAGTCAAATATGTTTAGTCACTAATATGTTCATTACTCTTATTTTAAACATAAACCGTTTTTACAACATCGAACAGGAAGTATTTGGAAAGGTCATGCATCTTTTGAATTTCAGAAATATCAATACAGGGTGTTTCAAATTTTGTGTCGAAAATTGTGGTCAAAAATTGGCCATAACTTCTGTTTGTCAAATTAGATTCCTATTTTTTATGATTGCGTTGGATTCTGCGGTGAAAAATAATGATAGTTTCCTAACATGATTATGCTCCTAAATTACATCATTTTAAATTTTTTTGTTTTTTTTTTCAATTTAGGAGCATAATCAAATTAGGAAACAATCATTATTTTTCACCGCAGAATCCATCGCAATCATAAAAAATAGGCTTCTAATTTAAATAAAAAAATGGGTTCAAGCCCTGTGGACAGGAGCTTTCTGGTGCTCTAGTTCAAACAGACAAATTATATCTCCGAAAGTATTGGTTTCTCAAAGTTGGGAATTATATCAATGTATTCTTCTGATTGATTTGCATCATAAAGGACATTCAATTCAAATAATAGTATATTTATCAAGATTAAATGAGCAATCTGAGAATGAGAACTGCACCATGGAAGAAACCAAATTAAAATAGCTGAAATGAATAGACGAATTCTACCCAACAACGAACTCATCCGAGATATTCATTCCTCAATTCTATGATGAACGATAATATATATCTTTCCTCAAATCTATTCCAATACACCAATATTCCAGTTTTGTTTTTAGTGGAGATATTCTGAACTCAATATTATTAACTTACCATTACCATTCCCATCATCATATGGATTGACCATCGGCATGAAAATATCAACCAACAAAAAGTATGATATTATATTATAATTCTCATATTTATAAGTTTGCTGGAATGAATGACAATGTTATTAACTCACCATTACCATTCCAATCATCATATGGATTGACCATCGGCATGAAAATATCAACCAACAAAAAATATTATATTATATTATAATTCTCATATTTATACGATTGCTGGAATGAATGACAATGAGACAACGTCATGTCTCAGGAAAATAAGTTGACATTATAACAATTCATAGAATACCCACAGAATAATTCTATCATTCTGTGAAAACGTAGAAATGCGATTTACATTGAAATTGTGAAAAATCATATCTCCGAAAGTATTAGTTTGTTAGAGTCAAAAATGATATGAATGGATTCTTATAGTAAAACTGCTTATTGAAAAAAATTTAATTTTGAATTTGTTTTGTAAAAAAAAAAATTTTTTTTTGTTACTCCGAAACCATCTGTCCGATTTTGCCCAATAACGAACTTAGCCGAGATATTTATCCCCCAAACCTACTCTGAAAATTTCAATTGTCTATCTCATTCCGTTCGAGAGTTATCGTGCCTACGGCCGGACAGAGTGAATTTCGACCACGGATTCTTGATCAACCAAATCGTTTAAGACCATTTTCATCGAAAAATTCGAAAATTACAGACATTTGGGCAAATTGATAAGCACTCAGTTCCGAGGAACTAGAGCGCCAAAAACAGAAGTTATGGTCAATTTTTGATCAAAATTTTCGACACAAAATTTGATACACCCTCTGATGATATTTCTGAAATTCAAAAGATGCATGACCTTTCCACATTCTTCCTCTTCGATTTTGTAAAAACGGTCTACGTTCAGGATGTTTAAAATAAGAATAATGAACATATTACTGACTAAACATATTTGAGTTTTTTTCCAGTTTTTTTTTTCGATTTTTTGAAAATTATTAGAAAGAATACAATGGTTTTAACAGGAATGTATTCAGAATTGAATACTTGATCATGTCAGGAATGCAAAACTTGAAAAAAAATTGTTTTCATCAAATTTATTTTTACTCCCTGTATAACCGGAAGTACTTGGGCTTCAAAAATATTTTAGCTCTGTAGAGAATTTCGAGCAATATCATAATCCCAATTTACAGATTTCAAATATGTCCAGTTCTCCAGAAACGTCTAATAGGCACTCGAACTTGGGACACCCTGTATATAAAAAACAATGCCACTTTTCGTTGTAAATTTATTACTCAAGAACGGGCCCGCCTATCCAAACCAAATGTTTAGGCTTTGTTCGGACTATTTAGCAGATGGTTTATGTGAAGTTTGCACAAAATCGGTCGAGCGATTCTTCATTTATCGAAGGAAATTCTTTGAAAATTTTACTATAAACATGATGTTTTTTTGAATGTTAGGAGGGGGGTTTGGAGCAAATTTAGAAGGGGTTTATCGAGGAAAAATACGGAAGTTTAGTAGAGTTTCGCGTTCTCGGAGTGAAAAGATGAGGGTGTATTTTAAACAAAATCGCGAAAAGGCGAAAAAACGCAGATTATGGCGAAAGGAGCAAAATTGTGGAAAGGAATTCGGAGGAACGGTGGCGTTCGGAATGACGGTATTCGCGGGAACGTGAAGACGAGATTTGAAATTAGTCCGTAACGGAGCCCTTTTTCGATCCTTCCTTTCGTTTTCCCGGAAGAACTATAGGAAAATGTGACTTTTCGCGAAAATCGACAAAATTCTGACGTTTCACGTATTTCTGTGGCGAATTTTAACGAGCGACGAGAAATGTCAAATCGAATTTGAATTTCGAACGGAATTACACGAAGATCTTGGAATCGTCTAGAAAAACTGCTAGAAATATGAACGAGTTACCGATTTCGATCGATCGCTTGACAGGATTGACGATATTATGAAAATCGAAAGACTGAAATCATTCGAGTACTAATAATCTTTATTTGGTACATACATGATTCACGTAGGCAACATGGCCGAGTGAGCTGAGGCGTTGGATTGGGAATTTATAGCTCCCGAGCCTTGCGGGGCGGCGGGATCGAATCTCGGAGCGTCCGAAATAGCATTCTCTTAATTTTTTTATTTTTACCCAATGAAAAACTGAAAGGAGCGTTACTCCAGTAATCTTACGTATCTTGGGATTTGGATCTTTTCGTTATGTTACGAAATCTATAATGAATATCCGTTCCATCGGACGGATTTTTGCAAATTTTTGAAAATGAAAAACCCCCTGCAGGGAGGGCACGTACCGGGCCGCTAGTAGGTTATAAACCATACACCACATACACGTTTGAGAATGTGCGTGCAAATATTCCAAAATAGCCGGCTATTCGAAATTAAACCTCCAATTGGAAATGCCATACATCAGAATAAATACTGAACCTTCCTGTATATTTCCTTTGCTAAAAAGTAAAAACCCCTGTTGAAATTTGAAAATTATCGATGAATGGTGCAATTTCAGTTGAACCAAATCCAGACAGCACAAATATAGTCGATGAGGAAACAAAGCGCCATTTTATTTTCGAATGAACAATCAATCAAAATTCATACATAATGGATGCTGCGTTTTTCCGAATTTTTACACCTCCGTCAGCATTTAAAATTCTGATTGATTGTCACTGTACCAACTCAACGAAGCTTTTACTATGCGTAGATCCACGTGTTTTTGGCTTACTGATGAATTCATCACTATTAGCTTTTCCATTCTAATATAAAATTCCGTTCAGTTCATATAGACAGTTTATTGATTCAAATCATTTTCGTAATGTGCGAAATTCTAGTTTAGGTATTTATTCGGGAATGTATTGATATTTTTGGTATAAAGATGTTACCCATCTCTTGATGGAACAATATTTCTTTTAAATATTGTTAAATAAAAACACTGCAAATGAATCATGATTATTTATTATTTCATCAATAAAATTCACCAATTCACTGTGTTCTATATTTAAACAGGTTCGTTATAAATGATTGTAGCATCGTAGTTGCTTCTGAAACCCCTCAATTTGCCTGTTCACATTTGCAATTCCAGCCACAGAATTCATAAGATACGCATAACCTCACTTTCTTCTTTGTTTAAATTGGTAATGAAAAATTATGAGTTCCAAAATGATTTTCATTGGGAGATCCTTCCGTCCCAGTTTGGACCAAAATTTGTATTATACAAAACAAATTTTTGGATTTAAGTTTTTATTACACGTGATTTCTGGTACATAGGCTAATTGCTGAGCCTAACTCCTTCTCTGGGTCTACAACAACTTCTCTGGGGTTACAACAAAGAATGATGAATGATATTGGAATTTTACTCCGATCAGGAGTTTTCTTTCAGAAAATATCAAGCTGATGGAATCAAGAGTGAATTATTTATGAGTTGGAATTCTATTCTCCTAAGTTATTTTCAAGAGGTATCATATTAGCCATTGAACATATACGAATAATGTGTTCCCTTGTGTTTGAATCGAAGATATTTTGAAATCCTATATAGAATTTTTGAGATGTGAGTACTGATAACTGAATGCATACTGTTGAACTAATTTTAATGTTCGAATGCAGGTAATCTTATCTTATATATAAAAATTGGTTCAAGCACTGACGTGAAGTCAGAAGCTTTTGCGCGTATGTTTTACCATGGTAAATTATGTTGTCCATTCTCCTGTATTGGACACTCTTAATTCGAATGTAGGTACCATGGTAAATTCGAATTAATGGCGTTGTAGTTGGAGTTGTAGTTGGATTGGAGTTGGAGGTGGAGATGGAGGTGGAAATGGAGATGGAGTTTGAGTTGGCGTTGAAGTTGGCGTTGGGGTTGGCGTTAGGATTGGAGTTGGCGTTGTAGTTGGGGTTAGAGTTGGTGTTGGAGTTGGCATTGAAGTTAGTGTTGGGGTTGGAGTTGGCGTTAGCGTTACAAAATACATACAACCCTAAATTCTTACCCTTCTATCACCAACCCCTATTTTTTAATAGTCATTTTAGGAATTAATCAGAGTTGGAGTTCGCATTGTAGTTGGCGTTGGGGTTAGAGTTGGCGTCGGAGTTGGAGTTGGATTTGGAGTTGGATTTGGACTTGGACTTGGACTTGGACTTGGACTTGGACTTGGACTTGGACTTGGACTTGGACTTGGACTTGGACTTGGACTTGGACTTGGACTTGGACTTGGACTTGGACTTGGACTTGGACTTGGACTTGGACTTGGACTTGGACTTGGACTTGGACTTGGACTTGGACTTGGACTTGGACTTGGACTTGGACTTGGACTTGGACTTGGACTTGGACTTGGACTTGGACTTGGACTTGGACTTGGACTTGGACTTGGACTTGGACTTGGACTTGGACTTGGACTTGGACTTGGACTTGGACTTGGACTTGGACTTGGACTTGGACTTGGACTTGGACTTGGACTTGGACTTGGACTTGGACTTGGACTTGGACTTGGACTTGGACTTGGACTTGGACTTGGACTTGGACTTGGAGTTGGTGTTGGAGTTGGAGTTGGAGTTGGAGTTGGAGTTGGAGTTGGAGTTGGAGTTGGAGTTGGAGTTGGAGTTGGAGTTGGAGTTGGAGTTGGAGTTGGAGTTGGAGTTGGAGTTGGAGTTGGAGTTGGAGTTGGAGTTGGAGTTGGAGTTGGAGTTGGAGTTGGAGTTGGAGTTGGAGTTGGAGTTGGAGTTGGAGTTGGAGTTGGAGTTGGAGTTGGAGTTGGAGTTGGAGTTGGAGTTGGAGTTGGAGTTGGAGTTGGAGTTGGAGTTGGAGTTGGAGTTGGAGTTGGAGTTGGAGTTGGAGTTGGAGTTGGAGTTGGAGTTGGAGTTGGAGTTGGAGTTGGAGTTGGAGTTGGAGTTGGAGTTGGAGTTGGAGTTGGAGTTGGAGTTGGAGTTGGAGTTGGAGTTGGAGTTGGAGTTGGAGTTGGAGTTGGAGTTGGAGTTGGAGTTGGAGTTGGAGTTGGAGTTGGAGTTGGAGTTGGAGTTGGAGTTGGAGTTGGAGTTGGAGTTGGAGTTGGAGTTGGAGTTGGAGTTGGAGTTGGAGTTGGAGTTGGAGTTGGAGTTGGAGTTAAAGTTGGAGTTGGAGTTGGAGTTGGAGTTGGAGTTGGAGTTGGAGTTGGAGTTGGAGTTGGAGTTGGAGTTGGAGTTGGAGTTGGAGTTGGAGTTGGAGTTGGAGTTGGAGTTGGAGTTGGAGTTGGAGTTGGAGTTGGAGTTGGAGTTGGAGTTGGAGTTGGAGTTGGAGTTGGAGTTGGAGTTGGAGTTGGAGTTGGAGTTGGAGTTGGAGTTGGAGTTGGAGTTGGAGTTGGAGTTGGAGTTGGAGTTGGAGTTGGAGTTGGAGTTGGAGTTGGAGTTGGAGTTGGAGTTGGAGTTGGAGTTGAAGTTGGAGTTGGAGTTGGAGTTGGAGTTGGAGTTGGAGTTGGAGTTGGAGTTGGAGTTGGAGTTGGAGTTGGAGTTGGAGTTGGAGTTGGAGTTGGAGTTGGAGTTGGAGTTGGAGTTGGAGTTGGAGTTGGAGTTGGAGTTGGAGTTGGAGTTGGAGTTGGAGTTGGAGTTGGAGTTGGAGTTGGAGTTGGAGTTGGAGTTGGAGTTGGAGTTGGAGTTGAGTTGGAGTTGGAGTTGGAGTTGGAGTTAAAGTTGGAGTTGGAGTTGGAGTTGGAGTTGGAGTTGGAGTTGGAGTTGGAGTTGGAGTTGGAGTTGGAGTTGGAGTTGGCGTTGGCGTTGGCGTTGGGCAGGCGTTGAGGAGGCAGTACGAAGTCTGCCGGGCCAGCTAGTAAATCAATAAAAATGGAAAGAATACAACGAAGAACTGTAAGATAACTCCCAATTTGGGAGTCTGACCATTTGTGAGAATTATAAAAATGAATTCACATCGAATATTCCAAACGTGCTCCATTATTCTCAAGGCATTCATAAATTCTTTTGCGTTTGTTGTCACATAAATTTATTAACATTTGTGGGCCTTTATTTTGAGAGCACATTGATATTGATGATTGGAGGTCCTCGATATTATCGTATTGTCTTTTGAAAACTTCATCTTTCAGATATGCAAAGTTGCTAATGTCTAGGTGATTCAAGTCTGGAGAGCGTGTTGGAAAGGAGGGCTGGAGTCCTCGACTTATTATACGGTTGACACAGAACTCCTGCAAATAGGTTAGATTTGCAGAAGTAGTGTGGGCAGTTGCCATATTGTTGAAAATATCCCAACTATATTTCTTCGTCATCTAGTTGGTTTATGAATGGCTCCAGCATCATTCTTTTGTACCTTTCGCCATTAATGGTATCATGAGAGAAATGGGCTACAATATATTCTTATTCACAGTTCTTCAACAACTTCTTGCGAAACTTGAGGTCTTCCTGTCGATTTTCACTTGTTAACGTTTCCAGTCTTCATGAATCTGTTTATAACACCTCTGAGGTGGGCTTAGAGAAGATTCTAGAATCGGAATATCAGGATATTTCCCAGATATTCATTTTTACAGGTCTCTACAGAGTAAATCCATTCACCATTGGTTAATGTACCATTACGGTAATATTATCACAATAAATGTGTTTTGTTCTAAATCATAAGTCATTGCAGATTTAAATAATTTGGAAACTGAACTATTTTAAGAATTGACAATAATTCAATATTGGCTGTTAGTTTAGAAATTCTATGATATAAACTGAACACAAAAAGTGAGAAGTGGCAAATAAAAATCCAAAGCCAACTGCGACCTAACGATAATCAATAAAGAGCCTGTATTTATGCCCATTTTTCCACACTTCCAACCCCACTGATTTACAATTAAGTCAGTGCATTTTTTTGCTTCTAGATAATCCAAAACATGAACTGTGAAAATTTTAGGGTGTTACAAAATTATTTCGCAGCACGATTCTTAAATTCGCATATATATATATATATATATATATATATATATATATATATATATAATATATATATATATATATATATATATATATATATATATATATATATATATATGTCAAACGTATAGTTCCGGTACTTTTTTTGAGCCCTATTGCCTTTTGCCGGAACTTTTGTCGAGTTCCGGTACTGGTCCGGAATAAATATATGTTATTCGTTGGGTTCCGGTACAGTACCGGAACAAATATCGTATTTATGTCAATTGCATGCTGCCGGTACCTCACCATATCAGTACTAAATTGAAATGTATTTTGGATAAATGCTACGTTATATCTGTATCATGCTAATTATCAAATATGAATAGATATCCTTGGCAACTGCATATAATTTGGGTAGATTAATATCCAATATTTTTCATTCAACAAATAGATTTCTTGTCAATATAAAGTAGAGTACAATGAATATATATTTTCGTGAGTAGACATTTATTCCTCCACATATCCGCATTATATTCCGACGTTTAGAATATTTTTGTATGGTTGTTAATACGATTATCTGTAAATAGAGATCTAATCGAGATGAACTTTGGCAATTAAATGGAGAATTTTAAGATAAACATAATTTCCCCCCAGGGGTCCGACCGGTATTCATGTGATTAAATACAAAACTTCTTGATTCAAATATATCACCAAAAGTTTCAATCCTTTATTCAAAACCATTCAACAATTACTGTTCTACTTCATGTTCTGGTCGAAATTTGTTGGAATTCACTGAAATGAACTAAGCTTTTGCAAGCCCTTTCATTTCATTGTTCAGATTATTTTCAATTCAACAACGTAATGGATACAAACGAAAAATATGAATTTGTCAAGCCGGTTTTTTTTGGATCTAATGTCGATAACCCTGACTTTTCTTGATCTACGGTACTGGTAGAAGTTAGTTTCAAATACCTAGGAGGTTTTGCGCCTATTCATTCAGGTAAATTTCAGATCATTTCAAATAATATTTCGATTCAATTATACACACCACTGTTAATCTATCTCATGAGCATATAATTACTGGACTTTTTTGGTAGGTACCTGATATCGTTTACCAGGACTTCAGTCGAGTTCTGGTTCAGGCTGAAATTAGTTTAAAGTCAATGAGGTGAACTCTGGAGTTTTTGCGTGCCCGTTTATTTCACGATTCAAATAATAATTATCTGAACCATGAAATGAACGGTCCTTTTCAACTGATTTTATTCAGTACCGGAACTCGTCAAAACAACCTCAAATGAAGTACCGGATATAAACCCTTGGCATATATGTATATGGTATAGTCTAGTGAAACTCAAGTGAAGTATTGTGAATTATTTAAAATTCTCCACTTGAGTTTCACAAGGATATACATATTATTATAGAAAATTTTAATGAAATTTACTTGAATTATTTCAATTATTATATAACTGAGAACAATACTCATTTGGAGGTTTTTTATACAAATCTAACACTTATTTCCCTGAATTATATTTAAAAAGACTCTTCCCAAATAAAGTGACGCTTTTATCTGAATTCATATATTTTCAAACTACCTACAAATGTTTCCATGGATCATTGAAAATTATATAACACACTCACTCTACCAAATTTACATCATATTCCAGTATATCAAAATGATAATTTCAAACCATATCAATATATGTCAAGCGTTTAGTTCCGGTACTTTATTTGGGATAATGTAGTTTTCCGGTACTTTTGCCAAGTTCCGGTACTGAATAAAATCAGTTGAAAAGGACTGAAGTAAAGTGCACGTTCATTCAAACTTTTCGGAATTTCATCACTGTAAAGTTTGAATCGCCTTCGGAAAGTTTAGTGCAGGAAGAAGTAGAATCGATCATGATTATTCAACCAATATAAACAGGAATAGAATATACCTAAAAACATATAATTTGGGTTGATAATAATCCAACATTGTTCATTGAACGAATATATTTATTGTCAATATAAATATGAATATCAATAATGAATATTAATTTTCGTGAGTAGACATTTTGATCTGAATTCACATAGCTGCATTATTTTCCGGCTTTTTGAATTATTTTGTATGATTGTGAATACGATATTTCCGTAAATACAGATCTAATCGAGATAAACTTTGGCAATTACATGGATAATTTTAAGACGAACATAATCCCCCAAGGGCTCCGACTGGTATTTACGAGATTAAAAACAAAACTTCTTGATCCCGATATATCTCCATTTATGTAAGTTTAAATCCTTTATTCAAAACCATTCAAAAATTATCTACTGAACTTCATGCTCCAGTCGAAATTAGTTGGAATTCTTTGAAATGAACTCTAAGCTTTTGCTAGCCCTTTCATTTCATTGCTCAGATCATTTTCAATGCAACCACGGAATGGATACAAACGTAAAATATGTATTTGTTAAGTCGGTTTTTTGTTGGACCTTATGTCGTAAACCCTGACTTTTCTAGATCTACGGTACTAGTACATGTTAGTTGCGCCTATTCAGTCAAGTAAATTTTCAATCATTTCAAATAATAGAGATATGGATCATGCGGAGAAATATAGTTTATTCCATACTGATACATTATGAAGAAATAAACCCTTAGTTACCGTAACTATAAACATGGTTATATCTCCCTTGGGAGTTATACTCCGATACTAAGCAGTCAAATTTTGTTTCATTCAGTATGAAATAAAATTAATTATCTATCACGTGAGCTATTGGATGTTGAAAACCTCAGGTAACTTAACAATCCCTCGGGACTCACGTCCCTCGGGATTGCAATCTATTGCCGACTGTAGTTAACATCCACATAACTCCCTTGATACATAATAACTATAAGTGGGAAGCCAACTAGCAAAAACACGTGTCGGCAGGTACCAGCAGAATTATTTTTCTCTGTTCCTTTTCGGAATTACCTGTTAAACCTTCCCATTTCCGATAATATTTGAGTTAAATTATACAAACCACTATTAATCTATCTCATGCACATATAATTCAAATGTGCATATAGTTCGAATAATAATTACTTGAACCATGAAATAAACGGTACTTTTCAACTCATTTTATGCAGTACCGGAACTCGGGAAAAGTACCGGAAAACTACATTATGTCCCAAATAAAGTAACGGAACTAAACCCTTGACATATACGCATATTGTTTAGTCTAGTGAAACTCAAGTGAAGAATTGAGGAGCAACTTTTCAAAACGCATTTAGTCCAAACATTTTATTGGAAATCAACGAAAAACGATTTTTTCTTCCATCCCGGCTTATAATTTGAGTACGTCGAGTTTGTTTGATAGAAATTTGTATCTAAAGGTAATAACTAATCTCATTTAAATCAATATTGATCAGAAATACACAGAAAACGTAAAAAACGTTTGGACTTAATGGGTTTTGATTCATCCCATTGTATATAATGCGTTTTGATGTGGTTGAAATTGAAAATAATGCTGTTTATTGCGATTTTTTATACATTTTGAGAAAACAGTCTGCATAGTAAGTGTTGGCCTGTAACCTAATTAACATGAGTAAATCGATAAAACATTTTTTTGATTATATATTTTTTTTTTTAAATACAAACGTGTACATAATTTATTGCGTTGTGGCTTACATACTTTGGATTTGAATTACACAGGGACATAATGCCATTTGGAAGATTTTGTTAACATAGAGCTATAGAGCAATAGAAATCATTTCTAAATCCGCTTCAAACTCAATTTCGCCAAAATTGAACATAATGCGTTTTGAAAAGTTACTCCTCAATTATAAATTATTTATAATTCTTCACTTGTGTTTCGCTAGAATATACATATTGTTATAGAAAATATTAATAAAACTTACTTATATGATTTCAATTATTATATTACTGAGACTCAATGCTCATTTGGGAGTTCTTAACATAAATCGAAATATATTTTATTTCCAATTCAAGATATCGGCTGCCAGACCGTAGCACCCGAAACTTCGTTTATGCGTACACTTTGAATTTGAGTATTTGTCACTAGTTCTACAATTAAAAAAATACATTGCTACCTGCTTAGGGGCCTAAATTACATACTCTAACCAAAATATATATCACGATGTACCTTCTGTCAAAAACTACCAAATTATCCTATAATATATAAAAGGAATCTAAACTACTATATAGTGAACTCGAAATTAAAGAAAAATATGAAGTAAAAGGTGTTTCAGGATAAAAATTTGATATGTGAATGTGCCTAATATATTTTTTGAGAAGAATCTATTGCGAGGCACTTACAAGCGTCCCTTGTATGGAAAAATGTCCCTTTTTCTTATACTAACAATATATCCAATGTATCAATAATCGTGCTATCTCAAAGTTGAGAAAAATTATGTTTGACACTGAAAATTTGATACGTTATTAATCATGATATACTCTTTCAGAAGAATCTACCGCGATGTAATTACAAGCCTCTCTTGTATGGAAAACTACCCCTTGTCTCTACGACCAATGTATATCACAATAATCGTGTTATTTCAAAGTTGAAGAAAATTATGATTTTTCACCATGAAAATTTGATATGATGATACTCATGATGTACTCCATAAGAAAAAGCTACCGTGATGGGCTTACAAGCCTTCCTTGTATGGAAATCTACCCCTTGTATCTACTTCCAATAGATTGAATGTACCAGAATAATCGTGTTATTTCAAAGTTTAAGAAAATTATGAAGAAAATGATGTTCCACTCTGAAAATTTGACGTTTTAATAAATCACAAATAAAGTACATTATCTTTATCAGAAAAATCTACCGCGAAGGACTTACAAGCCTCCCTGGTATGAAAAACTACGTCTTGTCTCTACTTCCAATAGATCGAATGTATCAGAATTATCGTGTTATTTCAAAGTTAAAGAAAATTATGAAGATAATGATGTTTCATCCTGAAAAATTTTTCTGATAAAGTACATTATGGTTATTAACATATTAAATTTTCAGAGTGAAACATCATTTTCTTGATCTTTGAAATAACACGATAATTCTGATACATTCGATCTATTGGAAGTAGAGAAAAGGGGTAGTTTTCCATATAAGGGAGGCTTGTAAGTTCATCGCTGTAGATTTTTCTGATAAAACACATCATGATTATCAACATATCAAATTTTCAGAGTGAAACATCATTTTCTTCATAATTAACTTCAACTTTGAAATAACACGATTATTGTGATACATTCGATATACTGGTAGTAGAGATAAGGGGTAGTTTTCCATAAAACGGAGGCGTTTGAGTAGATTTCTCTGAAAGCGTACATCATGGATATTCACATATCAAATTTTCATCGGAAACACCATTTTCTTCATATTTTTCTTTCACTTCGAATTCCCTATATAATAATAGTTCATATTCATTTATTATATGATAGGAAAATGTGGTAGTTTTGACAGAGGGTACATCGTAATATATTTTTTAGGGTAGATCCCTATTGAGGTAGCAACATTTTTGTATTGAAGAACTATTGGGAAATATTCATATTTCTTGAAAATGTAAGCATAAACGAAATTTCGGCTGCTACGGTCTGGCATTCGAAATCGGCTGGTAACTTTAGACTGCTATCTTCTTCATACCGGTTGCTCAACCTACCCGAAAAAATTGGTTCAAGCACTGACGTGAAGTCAGAAGCTTTTGCGCGTATGTTCTATTGTTCATTCTTCTGTATTGGACACCCCTAATCGAATTTACCATGGTAAATTATGTTATCCATTCTCCTGTATGTTTACCATGGTAAATTCGAATTAAGAGTGTCCAATAAAGGAGAATGGACAACATAATTTACCATGGTAAATTCGATTAAGGGTGTCCAATACAGAAGAATGGACAATAGAACATACGCGCAAAAGCTTCTGACTTCACGTCAGTGCTTGAACCAATTTTTTTTGAGTTATCAAGGAAATAATATTCCAGGTGGGTATAACTCGGAAACCGTTAGGCCTACTCTGAAAATTGCAAGTCCCTATCTCCTTTCGTTCGAAAGTTATCGAGGCAACGGTCACCCATCTACTGAACTCACACAAGAATGCTCGAATCTCCAACAATATTTAACCGATCATATTAAAACTTGAAGCTTGGCAGTAGAGTTAGGTTATGAAGGCTCTTGCAAAGTTTCAGCAATTTCAAACGAATAGTTACTGATATATAGAATTTTTTTTTTATTTTCAATGATTTATTAAAAATTCTCTACAAATGCTATCCTCACCAAATTTTGCAAACATTTTCGCGTTGGCATTCTACAACTAAAAGCCATGTTTGAATTTAATCGGTTCAGTATTTTTCGAGTTAATGAGGAACAAAAAACCACCAAACTTCAGAAAATTTCAGATGCCTATAACTCTAAAACCGTTTGACCGATTATGCTCATAAACAAACTGAAATGTCGCGTTCTGGTGCACATCCTAACCTGAAAATTTCAAGCCGCTATCTCATTCCGTTCTCAAGTTATCGTGACAACAAAAATATTTTTTAATAATTTTTTTAAAATTTTCTAGCAATACGATTCGCACAAAATATCACAAACGTGCTTAGGTTCATATTCTACAACTACCAACCAAGTTTCAATTCGATCGGATTCATATTGGTTGAAAACGCAATTATAACTTGGAAACCACTGGGCCGATTATGCCCATTAACGAACTTGTTCGTCGTATTGGGATGCGCCACCTACCCGTTCTCAAGATATGGTGGCAACGGCCGGACGGACAGAATCAAATTTGACCTCGAATTCTTCATTGGGGAGTCGAACTTAATTGTTTGAGATCATTTTCGTCAAAAAATTCGAAAGTTACAGACATTTGGGCAAAACTATAACGCGATGTTCCCCAGAACATACGCGCAAAAATGCTAATTGCTATCTCTTTCCGTTATCGTTATCGTGGCAACGGTCACCCATCCAGCTACTGAACTTGCCCAAGGCATCCCGACTTCCAATTGTTTTTCAATATCTCCATCAACCAGGATCCGATTGTATTTAAATTCGCAACTTGCCTGTAAAATTATATTTTGTAGACCCTCCCAAAATTTCAGTGATATCGGACGGCCAGTTTCTGAGATAGAGAATAGTTTTTAATAATTTTTTTAAAATTTTCTAATAATATGATTCTCACGAAATTTTACTCTTTGTGTCGGCATACGTCAACTAGTTACCAAGTTTGAATTCGATCGGATATCGATATCGTACTGATACTTTCTGAAACAGAGTTTTTAATGATATTTTTAAAATGTTCTAAATATACGATCCTTACGAAATTTCTCAAAAATTTGCGCATCAGCATTCGCAACTAATTAGTAAGTTTAAATTGGATCTGATCTGTATGTTTAGAGTTATTTTCGAAATAACAACGAGTTCAGATGGGTATAACTCCCAAACTTGTTGATCGATTATGCCTATTAACGAACTCAAGTATCGGACTTGAATTGCTGATCTACTTTGAAAATTGCAAGTCGCCATCTCTTTCCATTCAAAAGTTATCATGGTAACGGTCACACATCCAGATACTGAACTCGCCCAATGCTGCTCGCTTTCCAGTATTGTTTCAATATCTCCATCATTATAGATCCGATCATGTTCAAATTATGAATTTGGCTGTAGAATTATGATTTGAAGGCTCTCGAAAAATATAGGTTTACTGTTTGATATGGGTTGAAAAAAATTGCAGGTAAACGCCTAGTTCCGAGACCTCGAATATGTACACTACGAGATATAAAGATTGAACGTGTTTGGCAAGTTTAATACTTTTCAGATATGTACTATTTTATTAGGCCTAGTTCCGGGACTTCTTATGTGGAAGATACGAAGTACATAAGGAAATATACGTTATAACAAAAAATTGCTAGCACGTGTTGAAATTTCTTTCCCGCGCGAAACCAACGATTAAGTCTAGGACATATTTATGACGAGATACGGTAGCGTTTGTCATTTATTAGGATTTGCGATTTGGATATCAACCCCTATGCTCTCTCATCTTACCGCGGACTCTTTCATCTTACCGCGACCTCCTAGAGTTCGCTAAGAGAAGTACGTAATTACAGAACAGGGTCACTTCAGGAACCTATATACCCAAAAAGCGTGGAAGTGAAGTCAATCTGCTTTGACCGATCTGAATATAATGTTGAACAACCCTCAAAAACAGACTGATCATCTTAATTGCACTATACTCATGAAATTTTGCATGCATATAAATATCATTATATTACACCCAGGTTTCAACTGGGTCAGGTATTTTCAAGAATAAAAGGAAAATAATATAGAATTTTCATTCGACTTTTTTGTACTGCCTCAGATTGAAATTTTGCGTTCTCTAAAAATCACTTTCCATGACCAAAATATCAAATTTGAAAAACAACAATTGTATTTGAAATTTTTTCGTCCCTAGTAAACCGATCCATAGGAAATTTTGCACACGCTTCTATGTCATTATTATCTCTCTGAACACCAAATTTCAACTCTAATCAATAGATGAGAAATTCTTAAAAAGCACTGACGTGAAGTCAGGAACTTTTGCGCGCATGTACTATTGTCTATTCACGCCTCATACAAAGTGGATCGAACTGAACTTCAGTACTCGATTGGGTAATTATGGCTCCAAGGTATGTGCGGAATTTGAGCGGATTCTGACGGATACTTTCTGAAATATAAAATTTTTGAAGAAAAGATTTTTTTGTGATACGATATTCACTAAATTTCATAAAAATTAGCACATCGGCATTCTACGACTAATTACCAAGTTTTTGCGCGTACGTTGTGGGGAACATCGCGTTATCATTTTCCCCAAATGTCTGTAATTTTCAAATTTTTCGCCGAAACTGGTTTCAAACGATTGGGTTCGACTCCCTGATGAAGAATTCGAGGTCAAATTTGATTCTGTCCGTCCGGCCGGCCATCCGGCCGTTGCCAAGATAACTTGAGAACGGAAAGTGCGAGCGACTTGAAATTTTCAGGGTAGGTGGCGCATCCCAATACGACGGACAAGTTCGTTAATGGGCATAATCGGCTCAATGGTTTCCGAGTAATAATTTTGTCTTCAACCAATATGAATCCGATCGAATTGAAACTTGGTGAGTAGTTTGTGAAATTTTGTGCGAATCGTATGGCTGGAAAATTATTAAAAAATA
Organism: Halyzia sedecimguttata; assembly: GCA_937662695.2. NCBI lineage: Eukaryota > Metazoa > Arthropoda > Insecta > Coleoptera > Coccinellidae > Halyzia > Halyzia sedecimguttata. The sequence goes on along the minus strand of OW569420.2, from coordinate 19,041,665 downwards.
TTTTTCTTGTCACGATAACTTGAGAACGGAAAGACATAGGGCTTGAAGTTTTCAGGTTAGGATGTGCATCAGAACACGACATTTGACTTTGTTTATAAGCATAATCGGCCAAACGGTTTTAGAGTTATAGCAATCTGAAATTTGGTTGTTTTTTTCTCCTCATTAACTCGAAAAATACTAAACCGATTGAATTGAAACGTGGTTATTAGTTGTAGAATGCCAACGCTAAAATTCTTGCTAAATTTTGTGAGTATAGTATATGTAGAAATTTTTAAGAAATCATTGAAAATTAAAAAAAACTTCTATATATCAGTAAGTCGAATTTACTATGGTAAATTCGAATTAAGTGTCCAATACAGGAGAATGGACAACATAATTTACAATGATAAATTCGATTAAGGGTGTCCAATACAGGATAATGGACAATAGAACATACGCGCAAAAGCTCCTGACTTCACGTCAGTGCTTGAACCAATTTTATTTAGTTTTATGAATCCGTGAGTCAATAACTAGGACACCATTGTAGGAAGTAGGAGAAAACTATATTTGGAGGATGTGTGATAGCTATAGGAAAGTTCACACCTAGATTCAATTCATTAGGAAATACCATGTAAGATACAAAATAAAAACTGATACCTGGGCCGAAGGTGGAAAAGTATTCAATGAAAAAAGTGTTTGATGAGAGTGATCTAGGTTGAAATTGATGTATAACTCAATGAGTCACCCTGTTTATGGAAAACGTACAAAAAAATGTTGGTCTATTTGTAGTACCTATACGGGAAATAAACGACATACTGTCATTCGAAATTAAGCAAATGAATTACATTCAGAATAAAATAAGTTGTAAATAATCTTTGAACCATTATTTCTATGTGTAATGTCCCGGAACGAGATACTATGGTGACATCTGAAATGAATCTTTAGAATTATAGGTATTCCAGATGAAATAATTTTGTATACAGAATACACTAAGTTTTCAGGAATCTTTTGATATCTACCATTAGAGTACCTATTATGAATCTATTGTGTTCGAGAAAACCAACAAAAGATATAAAAGTTTCAATCGTTTATTGAGCAGACGTTCGATAATATCCAGGGGTTTTCAGAGATTTTTTGACATCAATGACTTCTTAGAGTGCTATTGATCTAATGTATGCGGAAAAACTATGAAAAATATCAAATTTCCAATAATTTCTGTGAAAAAAGTCTCGGAACTATGCCATATATATCTTGAACAGAAACCACTGGACATATATTGAAAATTCAAAAAGAAACTAGATATTATGGTAACACCTTAAATGAATCTTCCGAATTATATGTATTCGACATGAAATAATTGCAATAGGTTTGTAGGAAGATTTTGACATATACAACTCGAAGGAGTAATATGAATATATTGTACCTATGCGAAATCACTGACGAGAATATTAAATCAACAATTATTTCCATGAGTGATGTCCCAGTACTAGATATTATGGTAACATCTGAAATGAATCTCCAAAATTATATATTGAAGATGTAATAAGTTTGTAGAAATATTTTGACATGTCCAGCTCGTCGTTGTAATATGAATATAATGTAACTATGACAACGGAATAGGAAAATTCTCTATGCGATAAAATTGACAAAATTATAAAAATTTCAATTATTTCTATGAGGATTGTACCGCAATTTGAGCATAAATCGATTTCTGGAATAATACTGATTAATTATAATCATAATGAAGTTTTGTGAGTCTCTTGACATAATAAGACACGTCGAAGTGATGCGAATATATTGTGTGCGAGAAAGTCGATAAAAATATAAAATCTTCGATTATTTATATGGTGATTTTCCCGATTCTAGACGATATATTTAATTGCATCTGAAATGAAACTGATGAATTATTCCTGAATAATGAAGTATTCCATCTTTTGACATAATTCGAGAATAACTCATCAGAATAATATGAATCAATTTTGTGCGACGATAATAATATACAATCTTCAATTATGTATTTCTATGAAAGTCTCTGACCAAGGCGACATCTGAAATGAAACTGATGGATTATATTCTGAATCAAATGAGTTTTTAGAAATCTTTTGACATCTATGACTCGTGGGAGTAATATGATTCTATTTTGTGCGAGAAAACGCTCAAATATATTTCGCGGATATATCGATATCTGAGATGGAACTGAATTATATTCTGAATACACAAAGTTTTCAGTAATCTTTTGATATCTACCATTAGAATACCTAGTATGAATCTATTGTGTTCGAGAAAACCGACAAAAGATATAAAATCTTCAATCGTTTATTGAGCAGGCTTTCGAAAATATCTAGGGGTTTTCAGAGATTTTTTGACATCAATGACTTCTTAGAGTGCTATTGATCTAATGTATGCGGAAAAACTATGAAAAATATCAGATTTACAATCATTTCTTTGAAAAAAGTCTCGGAACTATGCCATATATATATAATAATCTAAAACAGAAACCACTAGACATATATTGAAAATTCAAAAAGAAACGGATTATATATTCAATATATGATCTATGTATGCAGAGAAATATACACCTTGCAAAAAGTACCGGAACTATACACTTGACATATATATATATATATATATATATATATATATATATATATATATATATATATATATATTCGCAATAATTCGCAAAATTATTATCGACCTCCGCACATTCAAAATATCTGTACTAATTTCAGAATTCTAACTGTAGTAAACTCATTTTCAGAATTCCTAATTTGGGTCCGCCCTATATAAAATAAGCAAAAACTGAGCCCTGGGTTTGCAAACGAAAATCCGAAAGATTAATCATACCTCCGAATTATGTTCTCGGAAAGGATGATCAGATAATGATCAACATTTTTCCATCATTGCGAAACCAATTTTTAATTATACTCGATGAATAATATCAGAATAATCCATGTAACACCTCGGCCGCGCAAATGAAAGCTTTTTATTCCGCTGGATTAATTATTTTGTTTTCATCTAGCCCGCAAACCGATTTCATCTCATGCCTGTTAACTTTTTTTATCCGATCATTGAAAATATCAATTTGGACCATTCGATTGTAATTATTGAACAGACTGATATCAAATTTATGCAAAAACGATATTATTTGTCGGTTTCAAAAGTTTCAATATCACAATTAGTTCAGAATAAAAAAAAAACATTATAAAATCACGGACGTCGAGTCAGGAGCTTTAGTGCGCTCATTCGTGGGGACATAAACAACTTTTTGGGTGATTTTCAACAGCTATAACTCGAAGGGAAATGATCATACTGCAAAAAAATTGGGTGAATTTTAGATCAGAATATCTAGTTCTCGGATGGCCACAATATTTTTTATCATGTCAGATCCCGGAGCATTGTTAAGAAAACCACCAAAAAAAAAATGGGAAGACAAAATACCTCTTAATGCATGGTTGCTATATGCATTAAGGGGCATTTTGTGATATGAAACGATTTTATTTTGAAAGAAGATTTGGTACGTCACTGCTTTTCCTCATAATGAATAGAATTTTTCTACTTGCCATTCATTCTGAGCAAATTTGATCTCATGATTCTATTTCTAGTGAATGGTTTTCGCGTAAAAAAATTATGAAAAATTTCTCTGCGTTAATACCATGGCATGAGCGATATCATTTTCGAAGAGACTGGACTTCACTAAGTATTATATTAAATGTCATGAAGATAACATTCTGACAAAATAAGGAACTATGACGCTTCATTTTTTTCGGTTACTAACAGAGTTTCACCCAGTATCTCAAAATTTGATACATTTAGGACATACGTTCATATGAAGCTTTTATTCTTAATCAACCCAAAAATTGTCCCCTTGAATATTTGATCTTACATTTGAAACATCCTGTATAGCATTCTCCGAATACAAAACTTCTGATCTGACAACAAATCGTCAGGCTTGTCAATTATGTACAGAATGACAGTTATTTCTGGAGACAAGTTAAATGAGGGTTCTGCACAAAACTTAGTCAATTAAGTGATTTTGGCGCTCTTGTTCCTCGGAACAATTTGCCCAAATGTCTGTTATTTTCGAATTTTTGAATGGAAATGGTTTGGCTCACTGATCAAGAATCCGTGGTCAAAATCAATTCTGTCCAGCCAGCGGGCCCACCATTAACACGATAACTCTCGAACGGAATCAGCTAGACAGTTGATATTTTCAGAGTACGTTTGGGAGATAAATCTAGGTTAAGTTCGTTATTGGGAAAAATCGGCCTTTTGGTTTCGCAGTAACGAAAAAAAAACTTTTTTTTAATTTACAAATTTCAAATTGAATTCTTTCAAACATGCTGTTCCATCATAAAAATCTATTGGTATCATTTTCAACTCTAACAAGTTAAAACTTTCGGAGATATGATTTTTTAAAATTTTAATAATAAAAACGTGATTCGATGATTTCACAGAATGCTGTAATTTTTCTATCTATGACTTAGTGTGGATTCATGCAGCCCAAATTAACGAGTATCGAGTAACAATTAACAATTACAAATAGTGAGTAAAAGTTGAACTTCATATATCTGAATGAGAGTGTTCATGCAGCCAAGTAACAATTATCAATTAACAAATAACAAGTAGGAGTTCGCCAACTTTTAACTTTCTACTTTAATTGAACGAGATTTCGTACTTGTACGCAACTCGTGCGCAGCTGAACGCAGATAAGACAGTCCAATGATGTAAATATAACCTTACTTTGTAAAATAATCAATTTATTTGGTGTGTATTTATGTGGGTTCCGTGTTATGTATAACATTGGAAAAATGAATTTTAAACATTTGTTTTCAAATATAGGGGGAACAGAGGTTATTTTGAAAAATTAATACCTCCGATCTTCGACTTGTGGGTTTTTATTTCTTAATTGTTAATTTGAGTGCATGAATGCTGCATTTTTGTACGTGGTAATTCATAATTGTTATTTGATACTTTTTACTTGATAATTGTTATTTGATGCTGCATGAATCCACACTTACTCGATCTGTGTTCATATATGTCATCTTATCTACGATAAGAGGCAGACATATCATATTTATTTCTGGTTCTTTTAAAAATTCGTTACTCATGATGATATAAAATACCTCCTGTTCTAGAAAACAAATCCTAGAATTATAAGGATTTTAGGCAATTGCAAAGGTCGTCGGGATCGCTACAGTCGTTGTGAAAATGGTGGCTACAATTGATATAACTCTTGTTTATATTCTTGTAGTTTGTGTCGTAATTGGTAAATCTAAACATCCTTCAAGATAATGATGGGCGATATTGGATGCTAATCGCATATTAATGTGTTGAGTTGTTCATAAGAACAACAAACATACCTAACTAGAAGTACTATGTTTGCAAACATGACATAAAGGGACCAGCACATAATATCAGAATTGATATTTCAGAACCCTCCAGTGATTTTATACTAATTATTTGTGAACGATCTATCGATCTTTGTTCAGCCACCACTCTGCAAAGGGGAGAAGTAAGTAAAAGTGCAGAAGAGTGAGAACATTACAGGTTTAACTTGCTATCAAGTATATACATATTCTTCCAATAAAAATACAAACTGTTTTCAAAAGTAAATAAGCTGTTCTAATCAGATTTCAAAGGCAATGTGGATGGAATAAAATATAAGTGTTGGGCCTACAAACCTATGAAAAAAAATTGGTTCAAGCCCTGTGGACAGGAGCTTTCTGGCGCTCTTGTTCAAACAGACAAATTATATCTCCGACAGTATTGGTTTCTCAGAGTTGGGAATTATATCAATGTATTCTTATGATAGAACTGCATCATAAAGGAAATTCACATCAAATAATAGTTTATTTATCAATATTGAATGAGCAATCTGAGAATGAGAACTGCACCATGGAAGAAATCAAATTAAAATAGCTGAAATGAATTTAACTCTCTCTTATAGAACAGGATGACATGTACGAGTATGAGCACAGATCATATAATAAAGCTTAGATAGAATAATTATAGCATTCTGTGGAAACATATAAGTACGATTCATTATTGAAATTTCGAAAAATCATATCTCCGAAAGAATTAGCTTGTTGGAGTTGAAAATGATATCAATGGATTTTTATGGTGAAACTGCATCTTAAATAAAAATTGATTTTGAAATTTGTTACTTAAAAATAATTTTTTTTTTTCGTTACTCTGAAACCATCTGGCCTTTTACCCAATAACGAACTCAACCGAGATATTCTACTCCCTAACCGACTCTGAAAATTTCAACTGCCTAGCTCATTCCGTTCGAGAGTTATTGTAGAGAAATTTTTTTTTAATTTTCAAATTTCTTTTTTGGCACTTTGCGGTAACCTGTTCCATACAAAACTTCACATGCGTATAAAGGTCATGATTCTACAATTTGATGCTAAATTTCAGATAGATCGAGTAATCGGGTTCGGAAATATTCATAAAAAATGTTTTTACTAAAATCGGACATAACTCCGAAACCGCTTGAGGGATTTTTCCCATTAACGAACTTGTCCGAGATATTTACGCTCCAAACCCACCTTGCAAATTTCAATCCTCTAACTCCTTTTGTTCGAGATTTATTTGGTTCCTACGGCCGGCCGGACAGAATCGATCTCGCCCACGGATTATTGATCAGTGAGTCGAACCAAATCGTTTAAGACCACTTTCAGCCAAAAATTCGAAAATTAAGACATTTGGGCAAATTGATAAGCACTCTGTTCCGAGGAACTAGAACGCCAAGAAGTGGGAAAGTCCTGTGGACAGGAGCTTTGGCGCTCTTGTTCAAACTTTGAAAAATAAAAGGAATTAAATTAAATAAGAATCCATTGATATCATTCTCAACTCTGAGAAATCAATAAATTTCGGGAAATTTTGGAGATATGATTTGTCAAAGTTTATACAAGAGCACAGGGCTTTCCCATTCAATCTATAAAGTATTCGTCACACATAATCCCCTATCCTTAACTGAGTTATTGATGACTAATAATAACAATAGGTTATTTGGAATATATTCCGGCTTATAATTGAGAATTTTCAATGAATTTCAGAAGTAAATCACTAGATTTAAAATTCTTATTAAATTCATGTGTATTTTTATATCATCGAATACCATCCAGAGAAACGTATAGCAAACTTATAGGACGCAAAAGAAATCATGATGAAGGACTGGAGTCGCCTAAAGTGGAAAGGCCGTTACAATGAAAAGTAGATAATACTTTTTCAAGAACGCAAAAACATTCGTTCCATTCAAGAAATTTATGTAGCCTTTCTATTCAGGGATTTTCACCCTTGAATTCGAGGAAGTTTCAATGTTATAGCCGCCTTTAAAGATATATATCTCCATTCGAAATGGCTGTTCATATGATAAAATCTATATCGATGGAATTTGACGTGAAAACTATTCATCTCCAACCTCGTCCAGAGGCGTATCAAGTGAAACATTTCCGCTTAATTTGATTAAGAATGACCCTACGAAATTTTGTAAAGTGTATGAATTACAATATGAGCACTTCGAAGATCTCATTGGTCTTCAATCGCTTATTTTAACAAATCCAATTAGTGCTGTATGAACTGAATGTGAACCACAGCATATTTTCAAAGAGAACTATTTTGTTTGGTGAGTAGAACTACTCGTAGAGCCATTGCACAAAAAATCGCTCACATAAAATATTCAAAATCGTCATACAACCCTGGATCGTGTGTTATTTTCATTATCAGTCTTGGATTCACCTACAATCGATACTACATTGAAAGAATTTATCTCCATAAATGGTGTTGTTCAGAAAGTTGACCGGCAAATATAGTATTGCGGAAATACATGTAATCATTCCAACCACCGATTCGGAATTTTTTGAGTATCTCAAAGAGAATAAGCTTTCAAAAAATTATCAAAATCGATTTAACAATTTTGTACTTATAGGGTTTTCAAAATTTAATGCTTTTCAGGAAACATGCTGTATCTCAGAAAAGATGTTTGAGAGCCCATTTCTGGCTCCTCATATTGTCCACTATTACCCCATGCCCGATGGCCCATTGGTCAGAAAACACCCTGTATACAGGGTGATTCACAAAGACCGTTCGTTAGAATATTTCAGAGAAACACTCGGGATAAACACTTGAAATTTTATAGTTGAGCTTTGTTATGAGAGATGATTTCTTGGAAAAATATTCAGATTCGTTCGACTTCCAGTTTCACCGGAAAAGATACCAACTTTCGTTTTTTTTTAAATTTAATACCAAGTTTTAATGTGTCACTTATATATTATTCTCAGAAAATTCGTCAGATATCTGAAAAAACCCTTTAAATTTTCCCAAATAGGGCTTCATTCCAATGTTAATAACCTGTAGATTTTAGCATGAAAACTCCTAATTTTCTAGATTCTATCAGAAGACGTACCAATGCTTCTCCTTCGTTAATTAAAAATTCAATTGAACATACAGGGTGTTTCTATTTCAATGTCAAAACTAATTTTTTTTTTTCGAATGAGAACCCATTTTTTCTATTGATCAGCGGGAATCTACGTTAAAAAATAGTGTATTTTTTGTAATGCATACTACTGCTCTATAATACTTGTTTCCCGAGATATTCGGTAAGTAAAGCAGTAGTATGTATTATAAAATATATACATTGTTTAACGTAGACTCCAGCAGACCAATCAAAAAAATGGGTTCTCATTTGAAAAAAATGTTTTTTGAGGTTTTTGTCATGACTGACTTTGACATTGTGAAATAGAAACACCCTGTATGTTCAATTTAAATTTAATGAACGAAGGAGAAACATTGGAATCTCTTCTGATAGAAGCTAGAAAATTAGGAATTTTCATGCAAAAATGTACAAGTTATTAACATTAGAAGGAAGCCTTATTTGAAAAAATTTAAAGGGTTTTTTCAGAAAGTTCATATCTGCAAACAAAGCTTAACTATTAAATTTCAAGTGTTTATCTCGAGTCTTCCTTTGAAATATTCTAACGAACGGTCTTCGTGCATCACTCTGTATCACTTATCTATTTTGACAGGTTGAAGGTCAAATGAATCGAAACAGAACCACTTCTTAAATCATTGCCGACATGTTTCGATTTTATTCAAAAATCTTCTTCAGGGCTCTAAAAATGATCACAGAGATTATATACACTCAAACCATACAAAACTGCATGTTGAAATAAACAAATATGTTCTCGTGTCTCTAGATGTAACATCACTATACACTAATATACCAATTGATCTCGCTGTAACATTAATTGAAGAAAAGTGGAGTAGAATCGAGCCTCATACAACTCTAACATTTCAAGAATTTCTGCAACTATTAAATTTCTGTGTTGAAAACAGCTTCTTCATTTTCGATAGCAAATATTATAGGCAAATTTTCGGACTGGGCATGGGTAACTGTCTTGCTCCTGTAGTAGCCGACATTGTAATGTCTTATATTCAGAAGGCTGCTCTAGATAAACTTTCTTTCAGTGTTCCATTTTTCAAACGATATGTCGATGATATTTGCACCTCTATACCAGCTGACAAAGTAGAAGAGATCATTAATGTGTTCAACAACGTGCATCCACGGTTAAAATTTACAATTGAACTTGAGTCTCAAAATAACACACTACCTTTCCTAGACGTTCTACTAATAAGACAGAAAAATGAAATAAAATATGATTGGTATCAAAAACCAACTTTCTCAGGAAGAATTCTGAATTTTAATTCCAAGCACAACATGTCCCAAAAAATTAATATAATCAACAATTTGAAAGGTAGAGCTCAGAAACTATCTTCTCCTGAATTTCACCAAAAAAATCTTAGTAGGATCAGTTCAATTTTGCAGAAAAATGATTACCCGGCAAAAATAATAAAGAAAGTTATTGAAGAGGAAAGTCGACAGGTTCAAAGTAACAGAGACGTTAATATCGATGAGCGCAAAAAATTTCACACAATAACCTATGTGGAAGGTTTATCTGAACAAATTAAGAGAAAGTTTCTGCCATTAAATATAAATCTAACATTTAAATCTAACAACACCATTAGTAAGTTATTCACAAAAATCAAGAATAAAACCCCAAAGGAATTATTGAGTGAAGTAATATACAAAATCAGTTGCAGTGAATGTCGGTCTACTTATATAGGACAAACAGGTCGATATCTTAAAGACAGAATCTCCGAACATAAACGAGATGCCCGCAATGTACTCAATCCTCTAAAAAAGAAAAAGGAAAATAACACAGCTTTAGCAGAACATGTATTTAATACACTCCATTCCTTTGATTTTAATATCGACGCAATAGAAATATTAGGACATCAGAAATTTTTGAGGAAGCGCCTACTTCATGAAATGATTTCCATTAAACAGGATGAAAAATCCATTAATAAAAGAACAGACATTGATGGGTTGAACACAGGTTATTATTATTTAATAACCAAAATTAAAGAAAGAGACAAAACTTGAATAGTTGTTTTCAACTCGAACGTCAATATCATATCTGTCATCTGTAGATCCAAATTGATGAATGTCTATATATGTGTATATTTCTTTATTAGAACGTAATTCATGCATGACATACTGGTTTTAAACTTCAATTCTTTTTGGTCGTTTTCTCTCAATTGATGGTGTCAAGGGTGTATTATTCATTCCAAACATTTCATGATTCTGACTATAAGACCACGATAAAATCTGTAAGTATGCATTGTTGTTCCCTTTTTCAGCTCTTAGCCAAGTACCAATACATAACCTAAAAAAAAAAAAAAAAAATTGTTTGTTTTTGTGAAGAAAGGATTTTTGCTCTTTCTCATGGCATTTTTCAACTGTTTTATATTCTTTGTCTTAGCATAATACGTATACAATAGTTCTTTCCATTCATGTTTACTGTATTGTACGAATATTAATTGTATTATTTATTCATTGTTATTCATAATGTCTATTTGTTTATTTCAACATGCAGTTTTGTATGGTTTGAGTGTATATAATCTCTGTGATCATTTTTAGAGCCCTGAAGAAGATTTTTGAATAAAATCGAAACATGTCGGCAATGATTTAAGAAGTGGTTCTGTTTCCATTCATTTGACCTTCAACCTGTCAAAATAGATAAGTGATTCATCAACAAAGGTCTCAATTCAACAATTCATCACTCTGTATATCGGGAACAACCAAAAAGGGCGTTGTTGGTGCATTTCGATGAGAAAATACTAAACCTTTAATATAGAATTTACAGCGTTTTTTATAAGGTTGAGGGTGAGGTTGAAAAGAGGATGGAAATGAGAATTATTTTACGTAACTGATTGTGGGTTCAAAAGGAAGTGGTTCAACCATTCAATTCCTTGTTACTCGATGATGAATAATGTATTAAACGGGCCCCTATGATACTCCATCTCTTAGTTTGCTGATGGTACCGTGCCATTGATTTTTGAGAGACAATTTTCCGCAAGATGAAACCGCAATGAACGCAGGCACGTATTGGTTCTCGATATATAAAAGTAATGAAAACCGCCCTGAATTCGTCTCCGAACTCAGATCAGAAACTGGGACTCCATTGGAATACGGTTCCTGCATTCATAATTAGGGGAAGAATTAACAGATGATAATTTTTTCAGTCATGAATATGAGAAAATGTTTGTATGTATCTGAAGTTTCTGGGATCACACTAGTTTCTTAATAAATAATAATGAATCAGGTTCTACATTTGAACGAATTCAATATGAGGATTGAAGTACACCAACACAAAATCTTAAAAGAGGTTCTGGAGACAAAAAAGACACGATGAAGTAATAATAACGCGATGTTCCCCAGAACATACGCGCAAAAATTGGTTCAAGCCCTGTGGACAGGAGCTTTCTGGCGCTCTTGTTCAAACAGACAAATTATATCTCCGAATGTATTGGTTTCTCAGAGTTGAGAATTATATCAATTTATTCTTATGATAGAACTGCATCATAAAGGAAATTCAATTCAAATAATAGTTCATTTATTTAATAGTTTATTTTTCAGAGTTTGGGAGAGAAAACCCAGAAAAAACCTTTCAATATTAAATGAGCAATCTGAGAATGAGAACTCCACCATGGAAGAAATCAAATTAAAATAGCTGAAATGAATTTGACTCTCTCTTATAGAACAGGATGACATGTACGAGGATGAACACAGATCATATAATAAATCAAAGATAGAATAATCTTAGCATCCTGTGAAACCATAGAAGTACGATTCATTATTAAAATTTCGAAAAATCATATCTCCGAAAGTATTAGCTTGTTATAGTTGAAAATTTTATGGTGAAACTGCATCTTAAAAACTTATTTCGAAATTTGTAAGTTGAAAAAAAAATGTTTTTCTTTACTCCGAAACCATCTGGCCTATTTTGCCCAATAGCAAACTTAACCGAGATATTTATCTCCCTAACCTACTGTGAAAATTTCAACGGCCTAGCTCATTCCGTACGTGAGTTATTGTAGAAACAAAAAAAAATTTCAAAATTTTTTTTTGACACTTTATGGCAACCCGATCAATACAAAACTACACATGCGTCTAAAAGTCATGATTCCACAATTTGTTGCTAAATTTCAGATAGATCGAGTGATCGGTTTCGGAAATATTCATAAAAAATATTTTTACTAAATACGGCCATAACTCCGAAACCGCTTGATGGATTCCGCCCGTTAACGAACTTGTCCGAGATATTTACGCTCCAAATCTACCCTGCAAATTTCAATCCTCTAACTCCTTTCGTTCGGGAGTTATCGTGTTAACGGACGGCCAGCCGGACGGACAGAATCGATTTCGACCACGGATTCTTGATCGGTGAGTCGAACCAAATCGTTTGATACCATTTTCAGCCAAAAATTCTAAAATTACAGACATTTGGGCAAATTGATAAGCACTCAGTTCCGAGGAACTAGAGCGCCAAAAAGCATACAATATTTTGCTTTTGATATTAAAAATCGATGGGTGCGTGGATTTTCCATAATAATTCCTCGTACAAGAATTATTGACGTGTTACGTTACCTTTTTGGCACGCTGTATATTACATGTCACTCTTATGATGTTCACGTTTCCTTTTCCCAAACGATCTAGGAGATTGACCAATATAAACCATCGAGCAATCCTGACAGGTTAGCTTGTAGACTCCAAATTCATTATCTTTAATTAGTTTATCTGTATTATTTTCAAATGAAAAAAACCCACATTTTCAGATGTTCTGAAAGCTTATTTTCAGATACTTTATCAATGCGAAATTTCAGCGATTTTTTCTGAGATAGAATTTTTGAACTAACTTTCTTCGAAGTTTCTAGTCATGTGATCCTCACGAAATTTTGCATAATACTTTGTGTTCTTTCAGCTCAATATTTTTCGAGTTATATGGATGGCTATAACTCCGAAATCATTTGGCGGATTTTACCCTTTAACGAAGTTAGCTGGCTCCAAACATACCCTGCAAATTTGAACTATCTACCTCATTTCGTGCTAGAGTAATCGTGCTGATAGCCGGACAGAATTAAATTTGACCCCGTATTTTTCATCAGTGCGTCATAACTAATCGTTTGAGAACATTATCGACCAATAATTCGAAAATTACAGACATTTGGGAAAATTGAGCGGTATTCTGTTGAAATGAACAAGCGCAGCAAAAATCGAAGATGAATATGAAAAGATTAATTTTCTGCAAGTAAAGTGAGAAACGGTATAATCTACCCGATTGTTCGAATTTCCGTTTTCGAAATTCAGCATAAAAATACCGTTCACCTCTTTCGACCTGGACTTTTATTACAATCGCATTGTTGGGAATATATTATTCCTCGAAGACTTCAATATCCAGGTCGTAAAAAACTGCGAAAAGATGTGTTCCGAATGCCAGATATCCCGTGCTCACATTATAAGCATTATGAAATCACCTGTGTCGTTAGGGGGCCCGAAGTAAATGCCTGTGCAGAAGAATTTCAGCGAAACAAATGCTTTCCACATGTCCTTTGAGAATTATTGTCGAGATCCATGCACGTCGCCAAGAAAAGTTTCATTGGAAAATTCTCCCCTATCCACGTATTCATCTGCAGTTTTGTTTCTAGACCTCAGAAGCTCTATTCAGATGGAAGGAAAAACGTGGAGAATAATGGATTTACGTATGATCTCAATGGAGGCAATGACTTATTATGCTGATGCTCGTATTCTGTAAATCCAGAATATATCACATCATATAACTTTACATAATAGTAATAATAATGTTCGAAGAAGATCCCTTCGCAGGGAAGACATCTTTGAGAGGTCACGTAGGAACATGTCGACCTCTGGAATATTGTTCCCTGGAACGGAACCCTCTCCCTAATCAAATCAGCTGGTGCAAACCAGAAACTAATACAGACTACAACAGGAATTATGTGATTTATGAATACCGACCAGAATCCATATGAAAAAGATCTGACTTGAGGTCAGTCTGTTTTGGCGGCTTGTTCAAATTCCTAGCAGAAGCGTTTGCCCATCCAGATACTGTAGGTACTCGGCCAAGGCTGCTCTGCTTCCGAGAAAAAAATATATATTTTCACAATATTTCCAACAATGTAGATCGATTTAAAATCTAGAAGTTGGCTATAAAATGAGGTTCTGAAGACTGTGATATACGACAAAAAATAACAAGAAAATTCAATGAAATCGTTGAAATCATGAGAATGATGAAGGATAGGAGATAATTAAACATATCAGTTATCATATTCCATAATCTGAAAAATGTTCGTTCCAATTCATTAGAACACGTCCAATATGACTGAGTAGGAAACTTCCAGCTGTGAGATCCCTCTTTTTGAACGGATATAATAGAATAGAAGTCTGAAGTTGAATATCTAGGATTAATACTAGTTCGTAAACTTCTGTGGAATAGTCATGTTGAAATCACTGCTAGTAAAGCAATAAAGATTTTAATGGCATGCAGAAATCTAGCCGGTAGGGCTAGGGCCTGCAACCCCAAAATACTGCGATGGATGTACGTCATGATTGTGAGACCCATAAACACTTATGGGTATTATATCTAGTATACAAAAATAGCCAGAATACTACGAGGAAAACCCTCGACAAAGTAGAAAGGCTTGCCTGTGTGTGTAGGACTGGAGCCATGGGAACCTGTCCTACCAGGGCACTCGAAATTATCACAAATCTCACACCCCATCAAACAAACAAACAATCAAAAGCTTTATTCCCTGAATCTTGAATAAATATACAAAGAAATGGGAAACCGTCAATAAAAAAAAAAAAATACATTGCCAAATTACATCCTAGAATTTATAATTAAGAAATTCAGAAATCGAATAAGGTTCGATATTTATGATCATGTCTGTGAGAACTTTCTTGAATTTCCTATAATTAACTATGTCCATTATATTCTTGGACAAACTATTTTATACACATATACTTGGAATTTTTTTCAGTTAGTGTCATTTTATGTATCTGAAAGTGAAAGGGAATAGTACGTCTTGTGTTATTAATATTCCTTAAATTCTCGAAATAATGAGGACTTGTTTTCACAAAGAGAATGCACTCTAAAACGAAGAATCCGAAGAAAGTTAGAACCTTATTCCGTCTGAAGTGCCCTCTACACGATTCTCGATATTTTAGACCAATCATGGATCTTAAAGCAGATTTTTGTAACATAAACAGCTTACTGCAATCAGAACCTCCACCCCAAATCACGATTCCGTACCTGAGTAGAGAATCAAAACTGGCGAAATAGATGGATCTCAAAAGTTGCCCATCCACCCGTCGAGATAACACCCTTATCATATAAAGGGCACTATTGAGTTTTTTACTTAGCTGATGAATATGTACGCACCAATTCAATTGGTGGTGTTGAAATCTATTGTATCCGGGAAATTTTGTTTAGATCTATTAGTCCTGAACATGACACACTCAGTTTTATCAACATTTAGATGGAGCCCATTTTGACTACACCAAATACTTATTAGATCAAATGCTGTTTGTGTCTGTTCGATGCAATATTTGAGGTCTTCATTTTTAATGAGTGCATTTGTGTCAACCACAAACAAAAGTATATTGACATTTTTTGGCTGAAAGTAGATATGGCTGAAGGTATTTCATTAATGTATAAAAGAAAAAGAAGAGGACCCAAAACACTCCCCTGAGGTACACCCATACTAAGAACTTCTTCTTTGGACGTGTAAACTTTCTCGCCAGCGTTAACGGAAATTTTCTGCGTTCTGTTGGTTAGGTAACTACAAAGCAGTTCTAGCTGGTTATCCCGAATACCATAGAATTCTAATTTGTCCAAAAGTCTTTGGTGATTTACGAAATCAAAAGCCTTAGATAGATCCAGAAAAAGTCCGATGGGCACCTCACCTTGTTCGAGTGCTCCAACAATACCCGATGTTAACTCATAGAGAGCCGTGGTGGTGCTTTTACCGCGCAAGTAACCATGTTGATTTTTCGAAAATATTTGGAATTTATGAAAGAAGTTCAATAACCTGTTCACCAAAATTTACTCGAAAATTTTTGAAAATGCAGTCAGCAAGCTGATCGGACGGTAATTACGAACATCATTTGAATCTCCTTTTTTATGAAGAGGTTTGATCACAGCTAATTTGAGGGCAGATGGAAATAAACCCTCCGTAAAAGCTTGATTAATAATATGGAACAGAGGTTTAGCAATTATATGAATCGACTTTTTTATAACTGTTATAGGTATATCATCATACCCACAAGAAGCTTTACTCTTCATTTTATTGACCACACTTATTACCTCACTTTCATCCACGGGAAAATAATAAAAGGATTTGTTATTGCGATAACGAGCAAATGGCCCACCTGATATATTAGAATTATGTGAATATTCTGAATGCACTTCTGCAAAAAATCGACTAAAGTTATTCGCAAGGTCTTGTGGGTTGCCAACATGCTCCAGGACATCTCTCATCTTCTGTAACTCCCTATCATATCGGAATTTCACTTTTCTATAATGACTTTTATAATTCGAATCTTGTTGTGAAATAACAAATAGAGTACTCAGATAATTACGGAGTTCTTGAACCTTGGGTGTGATGGGAACTTTAATTTTGTTATTATTTTTAATTGAAATATATGGAAATGAATCATCAAATGTTCGTTTGAAGGTTGTATGAAACATATTCCATAAGGAGTCTACACAAGTACAGAAGTCGGTTGAAAGTATGTTCCAGTCCACAAGGGACAAGGAATTCAAAAACATCTCAGTGTTAGACTCATTTATCAAGCGAATTTTTTTTTTACGATGCTCAGCTGAGACAGCCGAGAAAGTAAATATTTGTGCCCTGTGATCCGATATATGTTCTTCGACAACACTAGCAAATATGTCATCTTCGATATTTGTTATTATATTATCGATACATGTAGAAGATGTTGGTGTTATTCTCGTAGGTTCCCAAATCATTAAATTTGCATTGAAACCCTCAACAAGTGAGATGAACTTCTCCGCTACTTTGTTATTTGTAAGAATATCGATGTTAAAATCTCCAGATATTACAAAAGGACAAGATTCCTCTGTTATTTTCACAAGGATATTATGCATTTTCTCAAGAAATATATCTATGTCCGACGTGTTACTTCATCTAGTAATAGACAAAATGGCCATTAAGCAATTCTCAGAATATCTACGGAAGGAACAGGTAATGGGAGTATTCAAAATCAGAAAGCCTGGTCCTCTCTTACCAGGAACATTTCATCAGCCAATTTTCCTAGTGACGGAATTATTAAGAAAGTAAGCATCGAAAAAATCTTCACTACGATGCTTCGACTGGGAAAGGGAATCCAGCACCCAAGTTCTTAAAAAAAATGCCATTAAATGGTACACATACGGTTCAAAACCCAATATAGGAGGTGGCACTGGAGTATATGGGACAGGCACCAAATGTATCGCTAGGCTCCTATCCGAGCGTTTAATAAGAAGAAATACTTGCAATCGAAAGATGCGTGCAAATTACACTAGAAAGAAACTATCAGAGGTGTGATATAGTAATCCATTCTGACAGTCAAGCAGCTATTAAAGGTCTGACTCCTATGTTGTCGAGTCGAAGCGAAGCGAAGACATAGCCTCCTTGAAGCCATCCCAGATACTGGAGTTCATCAGAACAGAACTCTGGAACTGGAAGGCGAGCTGTAGATGGTGGTGACATCGACAGCTCTGATGGGAGGGCACAACAGACCTGGAGGTCGTAGTGATACGCTACCTCCTACAAAAATATACTATATTTCACGCATTTTGAGTCAGTATTGCGTCTAGATATCGGTTTCAAATCAATAAAATCTTCATTCAGAAGAGAATCGATTTCAGCATCTATGGCCTGAAAATATCTGTTTTAATTCATCAAAATACATCGAATTTACCATATTTGATTCTTTTCGACTAACGAATGCTTTTTAATATCGATATAAATGCATCTGAAGAACTGTTTTCTAACCTACACTAAAATTCAATGAATATTTCAACACTTTGCTATAGAAAATCAGTAAAAATGTTTATCTTATTGAATCACCGTTCTCCATCTACTACTGAAGACAAATTCATTCATTTCTTAAGAAAATTATCGTGTTTATATTCGAATGGATGGCCTGACTGACGGATAGAATTGAATTTAACCACGAATTCTGCATCAGCATTTCTGATGTAATTGTATACATCGATTCTGGAGGACAACAACAAATCTTGGCCATTGTATTGATAAATTAAATTTTCTAGGATGTCCATACAATCGCCCTTCAGTGGTATCCAATAGAGTTTAACTAGTAGTTTCGATTATCAAATGTAGAGTGCATCCAGTTCCAAGAAGGATTAGTTGTATATACCCATCAATTGAATTAGTGGGATATATTAATCAAATTATATCATTAACACATGTTGCATATTCGCGTTTAGTTTTGAACGGAATAAAAGCAAGAGTTTGAGTATATAATGTTCGTACCATGAACACGAATTTCCATGAAAATTAGATGATATCGACTTGGTTGCTTAGACTTCACAATGAATGTATGAAGTACCTACCTGTCCATCAGACATGTTATATACGGAACCGCACCTCCCTTTATGGGGGTTGGAGGCTGAATGTGGAACCGCACCTCCCTTTATTGGGGTAGGAGGCAGAAAGTTACAGATTTCTTAAGTTTTCTGTTGTTTTTTCACTTATTCTAATCTACATACCAGATATCAGATTTCTTGTACTTCGGAAAGTACCCTATTTTTAAGAATTTAATATACAGACTTGTTTCCCCATTTATGGGGGTTAGGGGACTATCTATTACGGAGGAATGCGAAAAGTTTCAAAAGATTCACTGTCTGGATGAGCCAAACTACGGAAAAGAATTCTGATACGATCTGAAAGACAAAAATGCGAATTGTGCCTTTTTTCCCAATAGAAGTTCCGTTTCTTGAGGAAAGAATCGGCAATAGCGACATTTGTGCGGAAATTCGAAGTTTCTGATATTGTGGGCGTTATCAGATATTGTTGACGTTATCAGTTATTGATGGAGTTATGGTTTTCTGACGTAGGAGCGAACGTGAACAAAGCAGTTCTATTTGAGAGTTATTAGGACATATAGGGTGAACATATAGTAGAAAAATTGGTTCAAGCCCTGTGAACAGGAG
This sequence comes from Halyzia sedecimguttata, assembly GCA_937662695.2. Taxonomy (NCBI): domain Eukaryota; kingdom Metazoa; phylum Arthropoda; class Insecta; order Coleoptera; family Coccinellidae; genus Halyzia; species Halyzia sedecimguttata. The sequence continues at coordinate 19,022,082 of OW569420.2, read as the reverse complement.
CTTTGGCGCTCTTTTTGAAACTTTGACAAATCATATCCCCGAAAGTATTGGTTTCTCAGAGTTGGGAATTATATCGATGCATTCTTATGATAGAACTGCATCATAAAGGAAATTCAATTCAAATAATAGTTTATTTATCAAGATTAAATGAGCAATCTGAGAATGAGAACTGCACCATGGAAGAAATCAAATTGAAATACCTGAAATGAATTTATCTCTCTCTTATAGAACAGGATGACATGTACGAGTATAAACACAGATCATATAATAATTCATAGATAGAATAATTATAGCATTCTGTGAAAACATAGAAGTACGATTCATTATTGAAATTTCGAAAAATCATATCTCCGAAAGTATTAGCTTGTTAGATTTGAAAATAATATCAATGGATTTTCATTGTGAAACTGCATCTCAAAAAAAAATTGAACTTGAGATTTGTAAGTGGAAAAATCATTTTTTTTTCGTTACTCCGAAACCGTTTGGCCTATTTTGCCCAATACAGAACTTATCCGAGATATTTATCTCCCAATTCTAACCTGAAAATTTCAACTGCCTAGCTCATTCTGTTCGGGACTTATTGTAGAAACAAAATTCAAAAATTAAAAAAAAAAATTTTTCACTTTACGGCAACCCGATCAATACAAAACGCATGCTTATAAAGGTCATTATTCTATAATTTGATGCTAAATTTCAGATAGATCGAGTGGTCGGTTTCGGAAATATTCATAAAAAATGTTCCTCGGCCATAACTCCGAAACCGCTTGGTGGATTTCGCCCATTAACGAACTTGTCCGAGATATTCACGTTCCAAACCTACCCTGCAAATTTCAATCCTCTAACTCCTTTCGTTCGAGAGTTATCGTGTTAACGGACGGCCGCATGGCCGGCTGGCTGGACGGCCGGACAGGATCGATTTCGACCACGAATTCTTGATCAGTGAGTCGAACCAAATCGTTTGAGACCATTTTCAGCCAAAAATTAGAAAATTACAGACAGTTGGGCAAATTGATAAGCACTCTGTTCCAAGGAACAAGAGCGCCAAAAAGTATTTACTATGCATAATCAAAGATAATGCTTCTCATTCATTATATTTTCTTTCTACATATGGTAGAAATTAAACATGAAAAGTGACTTTCTTTGAAAATTCAATGGTTCATTTAATTTTTTTTTCTTGATACAGGGTCTTTGCGAATGATCGTAACATCGCAGTTGGCTTTGGATTACTGTTTGACGCTACTCGCTTGTGATATGCTTAACTACATATATCATAGAATTTCGAAACTCACAGACATTATTTTTTTATTGTAAATTCAATACATCGATTTTTGTAATGGCGTATGCAATTTTGATGGTAATACATAACCAATTTGGAAAGAGTGATTCAAGTGCACAAAAATCAAATGTGAGATAAGGAGGTTACTAACTCTATCTGTTTCTAGTGTGTTCTATTCTATGGACGTCCCAGAAGTAATCAACTTCGAGATCATTACGCAGTCAGTCTATATGCCTATGTCTATGCCTTTATTCAAGAATTCTAGCACATATTTAACTGTGATTCTAGTTCAGGGCTGGATTCGTGAAAGGATTTAAATTCCTGCAATTTTTATCAGATCATATAACATTAAATGAACAATATACAACTTAAAGACACGACCTAAGTCATTTAATTATTTTCAATCATTCCCAAAGAGACTAAATATATATATAAAAGACAAGAGAAGAAAAACGAGTAAACTAAAAATAAAACATGACCTTTCAAGAGTCCCTTCTCACAAATATACTACTCTGTAGCCGCATGTAACCGCAGAGGTAGACACTGTTGTTTTTAGAAATCCCTTCAATATTTGAATTCAAAAAGGAATGTCGTTGCTCGTAAGGCCGATAAGGTTTTTTTCAAAACCAGCTTTGGCCAAACCAAGCGATGATTATTCAGAACGTCAGATGATCGAAGACCGCTACAGGACCCTAATGGAGGGCTATCATCTCCCATAGATATATACTTCACTTTCTATTGTATAAAAGATTGAAAAGATGAGACCGGCCCAGAACAATCAGAAAATTTTCATTCAATTGTCGATGTATCAAGTTTCAAATGTTCAGCTTCAATGAGAATATCGTCAGTTGAACTAATACCTACTCTATATATTATGGCTTCTTTCCTAGACAATAATAGGATATCACAGAAGAGCCTTGCGCTCTGTCTAACCCTGATTGAATTGAATTGAATTGAAGCACGCTCCTATATCGAGCGAATATACTGTAGGAATAATTGTGAAAGCGCTGACGTGACGTCAGAAGCTTAAGCACGCTTGTTGATTGAAGGATGAATAGATTTTGGAGATCCGTAACGTCTAACACAAGCTGAACTCTAAATATTTCACCTAATCTTGAGCCTTTTCTTAACAGTATCTCGTGAATTGGTAACCTTACACATGCATAGAGTTCACAACTAGAATTAACACACAAAAGTTACCATTGAATTGTCGTAAGCAAGAACAGACACCTGTTTCGTGCTTCCTGGCAGTGTTCTGCAGCTCCAACAAATTCAAGTAAACCATATCAACCTCACGAAAACACTTACGCAAGAGCATATGGAAGTCAGCCTTCACCTCCTGCTGAATTGCCAGTTATGCCTCGTTCCCACGATTTTAAAAATCAAGAGGACATCCGTGCAGTGTTCGATTGTGTTCTGGCTTTATTTTTTCTCCGAAGAATACCTCTCCAATTTTTGAATCCCCAGACCAGTCAAAACACTTTTTATGTATCCAATTTTCATTCAATAAAATAGTGCTCTTGAGCTGCTGATATAGCTTATTATAAGCTGATGATAACTGAATTAACGATTAATAATTGATCATTCGAATGGATGGATTTGATTTTTTCATATTTCATATTTTTCTTGGGGGTAACGTTGCTCTGCGACCTTAAGGTATATTGTGCCCTCCGTCAGAGCTGTTGATGTCGTTACCATCTACAGCTCACCTTCCAGTTCCAGAGATCTGATGAACTCAAGTACCTGGGATGGCTTTAAAGAGGCTACGTCTTTGCTCCTGCAGATTTCTTGCCCAAAGCATTCTTTGCTTTGGATTGAGATGGCGAGATCAGGTGATCAGTAGTTTGATCCTCCTCCCCACAGAATCTGCACTCGTCAGTTTCTGCTAGCCCTAATCTCGTCATATGCTTCCTAAGAAAGAAATGGCCCATAAGGAAAACAGTCAGGTGGTGCAGCATGTTCTTAATGAGGTCCATATATTTCTTGGATCTGACAGTGTCAAACTTTCGGAGAAATTTTTCGAATTTCAGGGAGATTTTCGGAGATCTCCAGAAAATACCTCTTTCAATTTCTTCTTTCATCTGAAATTCTCTTTTGTAGGTGTATCAACCAACCCTACAGTGGGGTTCCGGGCCAATAAAGGGGATACTCATTCTTGGCAAGTGTGTTGGCCTCCTCATTTCCTTTAATTCCCGCGTGACCAAGAACCTAGACCAAGGAGACCCTGTTGTTCTTGCCTAATTCATTGAGTTTTCTTTGGCACTCCCATATTTGCTTGGACTTGTTAACATGGGAGCTCAGAGCTATAATAGTAGTTTGACTGTCAGAGTGGATTGCTATATCACATCTCTGATAGTTTCTTTCTAGGTTCATTTCCACGCATTTTTCGATTGCAACTACACTGATCAACAATTGCTAGGGATCACTTATGAACTTCTCTTCATTTGTATTTTTTTCAAGTTATCTCGTGAATATCTGTACATTATATGTTCTCTAAGGAAAAATTAAGATGTTTTGAGTTGATTATATCAAATTTTTCCTCACTTCATCGGCTCTTGTTCACAAAATCGATTATTATCTGTAGGCTGTTACATGTGGAGTGAAAAGCAATGTGGTATTTGTTATTAAATCTGTTTTTTCTCTCGTTCAAACACATAAGGTGACAATAATTGAAGAAATGAGAACAATATTAGCTTATCAGTCATGCCGAGAAGACGTTTGGCTCCTGTGCAACTGGACCAAATCATACGGTGGATACAGGAAGGTTTGTCCCAGCGAGAAGTGTCCCGGCGGTTGAATGTTTCGCAAAGTGTCGTGAGTCGGGCTTAGAATAGGTTCATCCAAAACGACTCAGTAGCTTATGTTCATGGGGGAGGTCGGCAGCGCAGTACAACAGCTGCCCAAGATCGTCTTTTGGTCCTCAATGCTAGGAGAAATCCCACTTACCCGGCGTCGCGGCTCAATAGATCACTGAGAGTTGCAACAGGAGTTCTAATTTCGAACCAGACTGTAAGACGACGACTACATGTTCGTGGTTTGAGAGCACGTAGGAGGGTACAACATCCCCGTTTGAATAGGGAACACCGGGTTCATCGACGGCAATGGGCTGAGGAGCACCGCAATTGGACAGTTGAAGATTGGAGCCGATGTTTATTTACGGATGAGTCTAGATTTCGTTTGGTCAACTCCGATGGACGTATTCTTGCTTGGAGGGAAAGAGGTCGAAGGTATGCAGAACAGTTTATGGTACCCACAACAGCTTTTGGCGGAGGTTCTATATGTGTATGGGGAGGCATTTGTTTGAACCAACGCACAGAGTTGGTTGTTCTGCAGAACACCACAATGACCAGCCAGAGATATCACGATATGATTATTGAACCCATAATTGTTCCGTTTGCGGCTGCCTTGGGCGAGAATTTCATTTTAATTGACGATAATGCCCGTCCACACCGTAGTCGTCTGGTTAATGAAGCGCTAGAAACTCATGCTATTGATAGGATGGACTGGCCAGCTCGCTCTCCAGACATGAATTGCATCGAACATGTCTGGTCTGAGATGTCTAGACAATTGTCAACCTTAGAACAACCGATCAATAACCTGGAGGACCTTTCTAACGCTTTACGGGATATTTGGACGAATTTGCCCCAAAATTTTATAAATCGTTTGATTGAAAGTATGCCTCGTAGGGTAGAATGCTTGAGACGAGCTCGTGGGGGGCCAACTAGGTACTAGCTTAACCGAAACTTCAGTCTTCTTGTGGTGTCATCATAAAATTTTTATGTTATTCAAACACAGAATTTTGAGTGTTCCTAATAAAGTCTTTTTTCTCTCCAACTTTCCATTTTTTCATTCTTTTCTCAAGTGAACCATATTATCAACTGAAAATACTCTGATATCTGACTAAATTTATAATCTTGGAGCGAATAATTCAGAAATAAATTTAGAAAAAGTAAGTGATCCCTATCAATTGTTGAGCAGTGTATTTCTGCCTGAAAGAGGCCCGGATAGGAGCATAGTGATAGTGAGCATTTGGTTCCTAGCTCATATACTCCAGTGCCAGCTCCTGTAGTGGTTTTTGAACCGTCTGTGTACCATTTAATGGCATTTTTCTTAAGAACTTGGGTGGTGGATTCCCTGTACTAGTCCTTTTTCCTACCGAGCATCGTAGTGATGTTCTTTTCGATTCTTACCTTCTTAATCAAATGCTGAACAGTAATGAAGGAGGTACTTTCTCTATATACATACATACAGCATGTCATATGACGACGACTTTTCGAACGAATTCTCAACGATTCCTTAATGGTATACGTATTTGAAAGGAGTAATACTTTTTTCGTCTACTAAGATTGGAGGCCCTGATAAGGTCCGATTTATTATTCAATATATTTCCCTTTCAGGAATGTCGATACACCCCTTATTCCTTCCGCTTGGGCGATGCCGCCTTTTTCGGAGCTGCCAACGCCTTTACCCTCTTTAGTTTTGGAGCTTTGGGCTTTTCCGTGGGCAATTTCGCGCTCTTTTTGGCCTTGGAAGGTGATTTAGTTAACTTTGGCACATTCTTCTCGGCAGCTACCACCGTCTTTTTAGACTTGACTGCCGCCGCTTGTGACTTCACGGCGGGGGCCTTCCTCTTCTTCTTGTCGGCCGCCTTCACGACCGCGGTGGACTTCTTCACGTCGTCATCCTCGGACCTTCATCACCTTCTTATCGGTATATTTTCTTATCGGTATAGGTAGAACTACAGGCTATGTAGATTTATCGTCTATGCAGATCTACTGGTTACGTAGATCTGCTGGCTATGCAGATCTGCCAATTAAGTAGATGTGTTGACTATGCAATAGACATAGAATAACATGGACTGCTTGTGAGGAAGAGAACATTGATATCAGCACTGAAAAAGGACAGAACATGTAAAGGCAAAACATTGACACATCCCTATTTAGAGGTATACTTTGCAGAGCCACACTATGACTTGAACTATTTTGTGAGGATTTCATTTGTTCGGGGTTAAAATTTGATAGTTTTTTTCTGATAAATTGCTTAAACTAATGATGCTTAATGCCATTTATGAATGTATAATGATGAGTTGGAAAATACTTCGAAACACTTCGAGAGAGAGTAGGTAGTGCTCTTCTTTTTGTGGCTTGTCTTGGCGGGGGCACTACTTTGCCCCCGAATTACAATACAAACTCTAAATATATCGGTCATTGTCATTGACGATCAAAATCCGCAAATTGATAAGACCGTGAGGTTTTTGAGCCTCCTGTATATGTTTCTTATTCAGACTCATTTGTAAGAAGTGTCACAAGTGGAAGTTTGTCTTTCCAGACAAAAAACAATGAGCAGTGAGAATTCATCTTGTTCATTCATTTCAAGCACATCGATCTAATTTTGCCGACGCGGTTTTGAATAAAACAACAATTTATCAAGGACTATAGTGAGGAGGAATGCACGCATATGGGGCATTATCATATTCAGAAATGGGTTATAATGCTGAATTTATGCCCAAGATCAAGTGACACGCACGCAGAGGTGACTCTGACAAATGACCGGGGAACAAACCCACTCAGGAAAGGCTGTCGGGATTTTTGTTTACATTTTCTGTTTATGGCTGATACTGGTGGAATATTTTAACACGATGTCTCCTCTACCTTCGAATGAGATTTTCTGCACACCCGTCGTGTGACCCTAGAGAAAATCAACATTTTTTCAGTTGACACAATTTTGTTTGCGAGAATATTACTAGAATATTATAGAAATTAGGAAAATGCGAAATTACCCATCAAACTTTTTTGCACGCATGTTCTAAGGATCAGCGTGCTATCATTTTGCCCAAATTTATGGCCGAAAATGGTCTCAAACGATTAGTTTCGATTCACTGATGAAGAATAAGAGAAATTCGATATGTCCGTCCGGTCATTACCACCATAACTTTCGAACGGAAAGAGATAGCGACTTGAAATTTTCAGGATAGTTTGAGCATCCAAATACGACGGTAAGGTTTGATAATGGGCATAATCGACCAAACGGTTTCATAGTTGAAATTCAGTTTTCGAACAATAAATAGGGTGAGTCCTTAAGTTGTACATTAATTTTAACCATAGATTCCTCTCATCGAATAAAACACTCTTTTGAAATACCATTCTTTCCAGATTCGGATCAGGTAAAAAGTTACAAGCGTTTAAAAATTTCACAATGTGCTAACACACCCCTGCATATAAATTATATATGACATTGATAGTGATAGTGAAATTGATATGGCAACGTGGTTTACAACTTGATTCGGGATTGCAACTCTCAGGGGCGGATCCATAAAAGTAGGGAATTTCAGATTTTATATCTCGATAAATAGAAGAATACGAGGGGTCTTTCACTGGCCGTTTTTTGTACACTAAAATTCCACTTTTATGAATAATTCCGTTCAATTCCACAAAATTCCATTCAATTCCTCACAATTCCACTCAATTCCATTCAATTCCTCACAATTCCATTCAATTCCTCACAATTCCATTCAATTCCGCACAATTCCGTTCAATTCATCATAATTCCGTTCAATTCCGTTCAATTCTTCGCAGTTTTGTAAAGAACACTCTAGCCTTTAAAATTGATACAAGTAGTTGTTCATATATAATACCTGCTGCGTAGAAATCAACAGGACTTCAGTTTATAAAGTTGTTGCAAATTTGAACACGTTCGGAGCTTTAGTGGTGGAGATATTGAAGAAATACTGAAAACCGAGAAGCGTTGGGCGAGTTCAGCTTTTGGAGGGGTGACCATTACCATGATAACTTTTGAACGGAAAGAGATAACGACTTGCAACTTTCAGGGTGGGTTGCGCATCCGTATCCGACAGTTAAGTTCATTAATGGGCTTAATCAGCTAAACGGTTTCGGAGTCGTACCCATCTGAAATTTTTTTGTTATTTCCACAATAACTCGAAAAAATCTGGTCCGATCCAGCTTAAAATCTGTAAATACTTGTAGAAGGCCGACGCACTTAATTTTGAGAAATTTCGTGAGGGTTGTATGACCAGAAAAAAAATAGAAACATTTCTTCAAAAAAAGATTAAAGCTTTTCTTGAAAAACGTTATATTTCAGAAAGTATTTGACAGATTCCGCTGAAATTCCACACAAATCTTCCAGCCGATTTCGATTTTCCCAATATCTTCAAAAACACAGATCCGCTCGAATTGAAATCGAGTAATCGGTTGAAACAACTTGACGAATTATATCTCCGACAGTATTGGTTTCTCAGAGTTGGGAATGATATCAATGGTTTCTTGAGAAAGAACTTAATTGTGAAAGAAATTAATTTCAAACATCATAAAAGAATTCAAATTTAACAAGAGTATTAATCTAAAACCAACAGACCAATTCTTCCCAATAACGAACTTATCCGAGATATTCATTCCTCAAATCTACTATGATAAATTATATTATATCAATGGATACTTAGCCAATATTCAAAATTATTTTTACTGGAGATATTCTGAACCCAAAATTGATTAACTTGCCATCATCATATGGATTATTCAAGAGCTATCTACGATACCTGAGGTTCTTCCATTGGTCATTTTGCATTCTATTATACTTTGTTTGACATGTCTCTTATCTGTAGATGAGATGACAATGATGAAATGTATAAACACAGATGAAATTCATAGATACGGACGATTTTTCGATTATAGCATTCTGTGGAATCATTAGGTTACGATTTAATATTGAAATTTTGAAAAAATCATATCTCCGAAAGTATTAAATCGCTAGATTTGAAAATTATATCAATGGATTCTTATGATGAAACTGTATCTGGAAAAAAAATCAAAATTTGTTATGTCAAAAAGATTTTTTTTTCGTAGCCCCGAACCCATACAGCTAATTTTGCCCAATAACAAACTCAACCGAGATATTTAGCTCCCAAACCTACTCTGGAAATTTCAACTGTCTAGGTTATTATGTTCGGGAGTTATCGTGTTTACGGCCGGCCGGCCGGACAGAATTGATTTTGACTAAGGATTCTTGATCATCAGTGTGTCGAACCAAATCGTTTAAGACCATTTTCAGCCAATAATTCGATTTTTTGGGCCAATTGATAAGCACTGTGTTCCAAGGAACAAGAGTGCCATGAACACGGCTTGAAGATTCATGCAGTATTAGGTGAGGGTGTATGAGGCGTGAATAGACAGAAGAACATGCTCGTAAAAGTTCCTGACTTCACGTCAGTGCTTTTTAAGAATATTTTTTTTACATTGAGATCTAAAACTAAAAAGATAGGTCTATGAGCATAAATATCTAACTAACTAACGAAAAGGAAAAGGAAGTTTTCCCAATGTGATAGAAAACTACCAAAAAGGGTAGGTACTAAGGTGATAACAAAAGAACTCGCTTTTCACTATGAAATCTGAAATTAGAAGGATGGGTACTAAAAATTCCAAAAACATTGACGTGAAGTCAGGAACATCTGTCCGCATGTTCTATTGTCTATTCAAGCCTCATAATATACTATCATGAAATACTGCATGAACCTTTAAGCCGTCTTTTTGGGATCTTGTTCCTCGGAACAGAGTGCTTATCAATTATCCCAATTGTCTGTAATTTTCGAATTTTTGGCTGAAAATTATCTTAAACGATTTGGCTCGACTTTGTGGTCAAAATCGATTCTGCCTGGCCGTCCGGCCAGCCGTCCGTTAACACGACAACTCTCGAACACAATGAGCTAATTCTGTTCGAGAGTTGTCGAGTTAACGGACAGCTGGCCGGACGGCCAGGCAAAATCGATTTTGAAAGTTGACAGTTGACAGTTGAAATTTTCAGAGTAGGTTTTGGAGATGAATATTTCGGTTGAGTTTGTAATTGGCCTAATCGACCAGGTGGTTTCAAATAAAAAAAAAATAATCTTTACTACAAATTTTAAATTCAATTTTTTTAAGATGCAGTTTCATCATAAGAATCCATTGATAGCATTCTAAACTCAAACAATACAAGCTAATACTTTCGGAGATATGATTTTTCAAAATTTCAATAATTACTCTCAATTCTATATGATTTCATAGAACACTCTAATTATAATTTGCTGCTGTATGTAAATCCAACGTGAGGTGAGTCATAGACCTACGTTTTGAATTTAATTACGAAAATTCTTGAAAATTGACGCACAGAATCCAAATTGAAAGAGTGGGAAAACCCTGTAGACAGGAGCTTTCAATGATCTAATAAACTTTGACAAATCATATCTGCGAAAGTATTGGTTTCTCAGAGTTGGGCATGATATCAATGGATTCTTATTTAATTTAATTTATTTTAAGATGTAGTTCCTTCATAAGAATCCACCGATATCATTTCCATTACTTTCGGAGATATGATTTGTCAAAGTTTGAACAAGAGCGGCAAAGCTCCTGTCCACAGGGCTTCCCCACTTATAGTGTTACCAAGTGAAAATATGTATTGGGCATCAACCTAATTAAAATTTTAAAATATATAAAATAGTGACATCAATCAGCGGGGATTCGAACCCGGTTCTCCTGCGTGGAAAGTGAGCACGCTATCATCTCGGCAATCGAAGTGTTGTTACAATTCTGAGATTTACATAAATCGAAGTTTCAGAAGAAGTAGTTACTATCTTCATCAATCAGTCGAAAGTATTCGTTCTAGACCATTTTCGACAAAAAAAGAATTAAAAACGTTTTGGCAAAATGCACGCATGTTCCTCATGCGCGCAAAAGTGCTTATTTAACTTTGAAGGTGTCTGGTAGCGAGAGGGTGCACCATGCAGTGTCTACGGAGAAAGAAATTCCCTAGAAATTATGAACAAGTCAGGCTATTTTCTAGGTAGAATATTGGCTAAAATTTCTTATATCTCCACTAGGAGTTGTCTCCTACTGATATTTCAACGCAAGGTTCGAATTAGCCAAATGTGATCACCTGCTGTACTTTGTGTGAATACACAAATCTGATGGTCATGGGCTCTCATGGCCATGGTCGTGGGTTTATACAGCCAATAAAATAAAATACAAAACGAATTGAAATGAAATAAGAATCAATGGCTAAAATGATTGGTTTATACAGATAATCTAAAGAAAAATTGGTTCAAGCCCTGTGGACAGGAGCTTTTTGGCGCTCTTGTTCGAACGGAAAAATTATATCTCCGAAAGTATTGGTTTCTCACAGTTGGGAATTATATCAATGGATTCCTATGATAGAACTGCATCATGAAAGAAATTAAATTTTAAAAAAGTGTCATTTAAAAAAATGCTTCAAAAATAATATTTAAAAAAAAAGAGCAATCTACATTGCTTCAATGCTTTAATGCACAATCATAGCAGATTGTCCATTTATTCCTGATATTTGAGTAGTTAGTGAATTACGAACAAATTATCTTAATAGTTCAAAATATATTAATAAAATACTATCCTCTTTTCCGTAATTTAAAATTCAATAGTTCATACCACTTACACATTCTTTTCTGTATTATGGACCTTAACTCAAGAATAAATGTTTTATACACAAATGTAGATCCATATTTCAGCATTTTTTTGCCAGCAACATTTTGTAAATACTGTATATAGGAACATGCCTCACAACTTAAGGAGGTAAAAGGTAATATTAACCTCAGTGGTCAACGAACAGTCATTTCTTTTGATGATTCTATTATGTTCTTCTTTCCTATTGCCTTCATAAACTACATCAATAAAATGATCCAATTCTAAAACATCATCCCCAATATTTATACATAAATTATTCAAAATATGTAATCAGTCAATATTATTTTCGGTTTCAAAACAGTCTTGTATATATTCACAAATTCAAGAATCGGATACTTATTTTCAACCTACGAATTAATTTCTAATAGCTAGAAAAGTTGACATTAATGAACAGTGAACACACAGATTCTGTGTTCACATTCTGTGAATACATAGAACTTACGATGTATTATTGAAACTTTGAAACATCCTATCTCGGAAAATATTAGCTTGTTAGAGTTGAAAATGATAACAATGGATTCTTATGATGAAACTGCATCTTGAAATAATTTGAATTCAAAAGTTGTAATGTAAAAAAAAATATTTTTTTTCGCTGCTACGAAACTATTTGACCGATTTTGCCCAATAACGAACTTAACCGAGATATTTATCCCTCAAATCTGCTCTGAAAATTTGAACTATCTAGCTCAGTCCGTTCGAGAGTTATCGTGTTAACGGCCGGACGGACGGACGGCCGGACAGAATCGATTTGGACCACTGATTCTTGATCAGTGAGTCCAACCAAATCGTTCAAGACCATTTTCAGCCAAAAATTCGATAATTACGGACATTTGGGCAAATTGTCTTCTGAAATATAAAATTTTTGAAGAGATTTTTTTTTCTTGTGACAGGATCCCCACGATATTTTACAGAAATTTGTGCGTTGACGTTCTACAACAAATTGCAAAGTTTCAATTCGATCAGATCTGTATTTTTTGAGTTATTCAGGAGTCAATATTCCAGATGGGTGTAACGCTGAAACCGTTTGGCTGATTATGTACATTAACAAACTTGGCTGTCGCATTCGGATGCGCAGCGTACCCTGAAAATCGCTATCTCTTCTAGTTCCAAAGTTGTGGCAACGGTCGGCCGGGCAGAATAGATTTTGACCTCGAATTCTTGAACAGTGAGACGAATCTTATCGTTTGAGAACATTTTCGGCAAAAAATTCGAAATTAATAGACATTTAGGCAAAATGATTCCTAGAACATTCCCGAAAAAGCAGTCCTCTGCGCATGTTCAATTCCATTCAATTCCTGTATAATGCCGTTCAATTCCATTCACTTTTACTAAATTCCTATATAATGCCGTTCAATTCCATATAATTCCGTTCAATTCCATATAATTCCGTTCAATTCCATATAATTCCGTTCAATTCCATGCAATTCCGTTCAATTCACCCACGATTCCACAATTTTGTACACTAAAATTCCGCAGTGAAAGACCCCTCGGAAGAATATCACGAAAACGGTGCGTTTTTTATGAAGAATAATTAAATTTTCTAAAATGAACATTCTGAAGATGACTCAAGTTATATATATATATATATATATTATATTGAAACACGTGTTGGTAGGTACCAGCAGAATTATTTTTAATCTGCTCCTTTTGCGGAATTACCCGTTAAACCTTTCCACTTATATATTATATTGTATACTAGCTGGCCCGGCAGACTTCGTACTGCCTCCTCAACGCCTGCCCAACGCCAACGCAAACGCCAACTCCAACTCCAACTCCAACTCCAACTCCAACTCCAACTCCAACTCCAACTCCAACTCCAACTCCAACTCCAACTCCAACTCCAACTCCAACTCCAACTCCAACTCCAACTCCAACTCCAACTCCAACTCCAACTCCAACTCCAACTCCAACTCCAACTCCAACTCCAACTCCAACTCCAACTCCAACTCCAACTCCAACTCCAACTCCAACTCCAACTCCAACTCCAACTCCAACTCCAACTCCAACTCCAACTCCAACTCCAACTCCAACTCCAACTCCAACTCCAACTCCAACTCCAACTCCAACTCCAACTCCAACTCCAACTCCAACTCCAACTCCAACTCCAACTCCAACTCCAACTCCAACTCCAACTCCAACTCCAACTCCAACTCCAACTCCAACTCCAACTCCAACTCCAACTCCAACTCCAACTCCAACTCCAACTCCAACTCCAACTCCAACTCCAACTCCAACTCCAACTCCAACTCCAACTCCAACTCCAACTCCAACTCCAACTCCAACTCCAACAACAACTCCAACTCCAACTCCAACTCCAACTCCAACTCCAACTCCAACTCCAACTCCAACTCCAACTCCAACTCCAACTCCAACTCCAACTCCAACTCCAACTCCAACTCCAACTCCAACTCCAACTCCAACTCCAACTCCAACTCCAACTCCAACTCCAACTCCAACTCCAACTCCAACTCCAACTCCAACTCCAACTACAATGCCAACTCCATAACCAACGCCAACCACAATGCCTACTCCAACTTCAACTTCAACTCCAACCCCAGCGCCAACTCCAACACCAACTCTTACCCCAACTACAACGCCAACTCCAATCCTAACGCCAACCACAACGCCAACTTCAACGCCAACTCAAACTCCAACTCCACCTCCAACTCCAATCCAACTACAACTCCAACCCCAACGTCAACTTTATTGAATAGCCATAAAGTTCAAATTGACTCTACATTTTAGTTAGAAAACGTTTGTATGGAAAAAAGAAAAGGGCTGTTTTTAGGGTTTTCCCGGCAATTATTAGAAATTTTCTCCCCGTAAAAACCATCCTTGGACTTCAACGAACATTAAAAAAAAAGAATTAGCAAAATTGGTCCAAGCACGGTTGAGTTATGCGCTTACCAACACATTTTGCGATTCATTTTTATATATAAGAAGATTGTTGTAGGGAGTAACGTTGCACTACGACCTTAAGGTCTATTGTGCCCCCCGTCAGAGCTGTCGATGTAATTACCATCTATAGCTCACTTTCCAGTTCCAGAGTTCTGATGAACTCCAGTATCTGGGATGGCTTCAAGGAGGCCACGTATTCCCCCCCTGCAGATTTCTTGCCCAAAGCATTCCTTGCGTTGGTTTGAGATGGCGAGGCATTCCTCTATCAGGTGATCAGGAGTTTCATCCTCCTCCTAACAGAATCTGCACTCGTCAGTTTCTGCTGGCCTTAATATCATCATATGCTTCCTGAGGCCGCAGTGCCCTGTGAGGAAACCAGTGAGGAGGTGCAGCGTGTTCTTACTGAGGTCCAAGTATTTCTTGGATCTGACAGTATCAAAGTTCCGGAGGAATTTCTTAGAGTGATACATTTCGGGGAGAGAACTCCAGAAAATTCCTCTTTCAGTTTCTTCTTTCATCTGGAATTCACTTTTGTAGGTGTATATTTACCAACCCTACAGTAGAGTGTCATAATTATGGAAAACTTCACATCAAAATTTATTTCATTCGGCAAAACCATGTCAAAGCTACAAAATAAAAACTGATTTTTTTTCGAAATTTCAACAGCCTGCATCTTTTTACCTGTGCCGAATTTGGAAAAATAGTTGATGAGAGGAATCCATGGTTAAAATTATTGTACAACTCAAAGACTCACCCTGTATATCCAATCGAATTGAAACTAATTGTAGAATGCCGAAACAAAGACTTCTGCGGAATTTCGTGAGGATCGTACTACTAGAAAATTAAAAAAAATGTATATTAAAAACTATCCTTCCGATATCGCTAAAATTAGCGAGAGCCTTCAAATCCTAATTATATAGCCAAGTTCCAAATTTGAACACGATCGTGTTTATGTTGTTGTGGATCGGTCGGCGGGGTTTTATTGAATGGCCGGCTCAGTCTCCAAATCTAACTCCGTTATAATTTTCTCGTGGGGTTATATCAAAAGCAAAGTTTGAGTCAATCGGCCAAACAACATCGAGAAGTTGAAACAGAGGTTTTGGACGCAATAACAGGAATTCAGCCTGAAACTCTCCAAAATGTTTGTTCCGAGTTTCTAGCTAGATTGGCGTACGTCAAGAAGTGAATAGCTACCAATTAAAACTCTTTTTTTATTATTATTAAATTACAATAATAGTGGAGGTAAAATCTATGAACTCAAAACAGCCAAAATTAAAAGTATTCTACTAGAATTCAAAAAGAAAAATAGAAACTAATTAACACCCCATCGGTCGTAAGAGTTCTCGAATCCATTGGTGGATGTTGCATTCACCACTGCACCTGGTAGACGATTCCAAACTTCAAAAATTCTGTTGGATAGAAAGTTCATTCAACAGGAGGTTCGAAATGGTTCCTTGGCCAATTTGTAAGCGTGTCCGAAAAGGTACATTCGTTTTGGAAGGAGTAACTGTCCAAGGTCAATACCGAAGAATCCATGCATTGCTCGGAAAGCTACTATCATGTCGCCTCTGGTACGCCGGTCCTCGATGTGGTTAGCCGGAATAAGCCCAACCTTGTCTGGTAGTCAAGTTGAGAGAAGGAGGAACATGGGATTCTTGTGCACCATCTTTGAACAGACTCAAGAAGTTATGAGTCAGATCTTAGAGCGGCCCACCAAACTGGACCACATACTCCAGAATTGGTCTTACATATGTTGTGTATTTTGCAGTCCGTATACTACAGCCTCCAAAAGACCGCTGAATGAGGTAGGTCGATTTTTTGGCTCTACTGCAAGTCTCCGTAATATGCTCAGACCAGTCAAAATCTGCGTTGACGACTACACCAAGATCCCGGTGGCTCCGGACTGAAGTAAGAGAGCGCCCATCTAGCAAATACGGAAGCTTTGGATTGTCCTTACCAATGTGCAGCACACAACATTCTTCGATGTCGAGAGGTAACAACCATTCCTCGACCCACTGAGCAATCGCTTCCAGGTCCGCCTGCAGCTGGTTGGAGATAAGAGCACCTTGAGCCGATCAAATGGGGGAGATCCGATGTGTACAGTAGAAAAAGTACTGGGCCAAGAACTGAACCCTGGGGCACTCCGCTGGCTACCTTCCTCTCGTGTGCAGAGAAAATTCTGCCAACTCTGACCCTGAAAGATCTGTCACTGAGGAATGATCTAATCCAAGACAGCAAAATACCTCGAATTCCCATTTACTCCAGCTTGTGAATGAGACGACGGATGGTTACGAGACGGAGAAGAGTAGATGACAAGTGTTAATTTCAAAATTTCTACGATTTTCAAATCTAAAATATTAATACCTGGAGGAAAGTTGACCCATATTGCGTTACAGGTCCATTTCTGAACTCAGAATGTTATGGTCTACCCATGGCAAGAAAAAAATAGGGGCTTGCAATCTAAAAACAAAATAACGATGACGTCACTGCTTGGTAACGGAAAATGGTAGAACAATGATAATGACGGGAAAATGTTCCTTGAAAACTAAATTAATATGACCTTTCCAACCATTTTTCGCTATTCCTAGAAGGGGATAAAATAAATCCATTATTCCATACTTTTGACGCTCACTCTATACGGAGAATTCTGTTTGTGTTCCAGGAATAGTTCGGAAATAACAAATTTGCTGGAACACAGTGCAATTTTCACGCGAATGTTATGATTAAAAAGAACAGGATCCAGTTGCACGTAAAATATTTTTTGTGAACGCGAACGTACAAACATTCACTTTGTTGTGCTGTTTTGTATCGATTATGTTTATCACCTTGTAGGCTGTACGTTTTCCATGCCACCCACCCCCATCCGCATCCCCAGGGGGTGCATAACGTTTGTCCCTGTACATTATTCGATGCTGCGAATGTTTCAGTCCATTTAATTCGATATGTAGGAAATGTTCTATCTATCTGATGCGATGACATTTGTGTTGTCGTTTCGGCCATTTCTGCCATAGCCGGATTTCGCAAATGCCGACGTTACGTGGATCGACAACATGTCTCCGGCAAGGTATTCCGTTCCCTGATGACTACGAAAAAAATAATGGATTCTTTTATAAGATGGAATGGAAAGTGAGGCAGTGAAGAGGGAAGTAACACAGCTGAAGGGTATCCTATTTTCTATACCGGTTGCTCGATCTGCTCGTATCAAATCAAATTTTCAATGAAGTAGATGACTCGGTTTGGCTCTTTGCCCCCTACCTTCGATGTACACGATTTAGATACAGGGTCGCTGATATGTCTGGAAATAGTCGATGATTTTTTAATCTAGTATTAGCTAACTAAGAAATGTTAAGACACAAAGGTTTAAAATCTATAAAAATAAAGAAAGAATAAGTATACTCCTGTATACTTATTTTTTCATTATTTTCAGTCTAAAAATCATGACCGAACAAAGTTGCTTTTTCTTTGATTAAACATCCTATATTGTATATAATGTATATTGTTGTTGGGGGTAACGTTGCTCTGCGTCCTTAAGGTGAATTGTGTCCCCACAGTGAGAGCTGTCGATGTCATCACCATCCACAGTTCGCCTTCCAGTTCCAGAGTTCTGATGAACTCCAGTATCTGGGATGGCTTCAAGGAGACTACGTCTTCGCTCCTGCAGATTTCTTGCCCAAAGCATTCCTTGAGTTGGTTTGAGATGGCCGCAGTACCCTGTGAGGAAACCAGTGAGGAGCTGTATTTCTTGGATCTGACAGTATAAAAGTTCCGGGGGAATTTCTTGGAGTGATAAATTCCCCGGAGAGATCTCCAGAAAATACCTCTTTCAGTTTCTTCTTTCATCTGAAATTCACTTTTGTAGGTGTATCTACCAACCCCACAGTAGGGTTCCGGGCCAATAAAGGGGGTTTGTGCTCCTTTCTTGGCAAGTGTGTTGGCCCCCTCATTTCCTTTAATAGCAGCATGACTATCAGAGTGAATTGCTATATCACATGTCTGATAGTTTCTTTCTAGGGCAAGTACTTCTGCCTGAAAGATGCTCGGATTGTAGCCTAGCGATTTGGTGCCTGGCCCATATACTCCAATGCCACCTCCTGCAGTGGTTTTTAAACCGTCTGTGTACCATTTAATAACATTTCTTTTAAGAACTTGGGTGGTGGATTCCTTGTCCCAGTCTTTTTTCCTACCGAGCATCGTAGTGAAGCTTCCTATACAGGATGTTTCCTAAACATGCGGCAAAAATTCAGGGGGTTGTTCCTTGGACTATTTTAAGCATGTTTTGTCCTTGGATGATTTTTGAAAAACCTCTTTGTTTCGAAGATACAGGGCGAACAACATTTTTCATATTTTTAAAATTAATAATAGTTTAAATAAAAATGCGTACCGCACTGTGTTTACTAAGTAGGTACAATTTATTTTTAAATTTGTTTAACAACATTCCAATTACTAAAAACGGCCAGTTTTTTGACTAAAAATTGATAAGTGCAGATGGTAAAGGAATACAGATTAAACACGGTTTTCATTTGAATTCGTTTTGTGATGTATTAGCAATTAACATTTTATCTTTGACTATTATGAATCGCTATACAAACGCCGAGATGACTGACATGCATTTCATTTATGGACTTGCTGATGGAAATTCATTAAAAGCTAGGAGGTTGTACATTGAACGATTTCCTGGGCGTAATATTCCTGACAGAAAATTGTTTCAAAATATTCATCAACGTCTGCATGAAACAGGCGCATTGAAAAAAATGGGGGGACCAGGAAAACCAAACACAGTAAGAACGGTGGAACTGGAAGAGAATGTGCTGGACATGATCGAAGAAGACCCTAGTACTTCTACTCGAAAAATTTCCAATACTTTGAATGTGAGTAATAAGACTGTTTGGAAAATTCTTAAAGACAATTTGTTATACCCATACCATATGCAACGCGTTCAGGCACTTATTCCTACTGATTTTCCCCCACGTATTGCATTTTGTCAATGGCTTTTAACCACATTAGTTCAAATTCCTCAATTACTGACGCTGATTCTTTTTACCGATGAAGTGAATTTCTCAAGAAATGCAATAAGAAATTTTCATAACAACCATGTATGGGCCGACGAAAATCCACATGAGGTAATTGAAGATCGTTTTCAACATCAGTTCTCATTGAATGTTTGGGTTGGTATTGTGGGTGACTGCCTAATAGGGCCGATATTTTTACCAGAAAGACTTACCGGGGACGTGTATCGCAACTTTTTAGAACAAACGTTACCTCTGTTTTTGGAGGATGTACCATTGGCAATAAGACATGCAATGTGGTTTATGCACGATGGTGCACCAGCGCATTTTAGTTTGGTTGCTCGTGAGTTTTTAACATTAACATACGGAGATCGCTGGATTGGAAGAGGTGGACCTCATTTATGGCCTGCTCGTTCCCCGGACTTAAACCCCTTAGATTATTTCCTATGGGGCCATCTAAAATCATTAGTTTATACCACTCCAGTAGAAAATGTGGAAGACTTGCGAAATCGGATCATTGCTGGGTGTAACTTAATAAGAAATGATCCTGGTGTTTTTGAAAGGGTTCGGCAGTCAATGAGGAGAAGATTGGATGCTTGTATGCTGGGTAGAGGTGGTCATTTTCAACAGTTTTTGTAGGTTGAGTTGAATTTTCATGTAATTTTTCATAATAAAATGTTATTATCCAAAATTTTGTTTCCCCTATATCTTCGAAACAAATAGGTTTTTCAAAAATCATCAAAGGACAAAATATTCTTAGAATAGTCCAAGGAACAACCCCCTGAATTTTTGCCGCATGTTTAGGAAACACCCTGTATATGATGTTCATATCCTAAATTTAACCGTTTCGACATATCGAATTTCGAAAATAATATAAATTATACAAAACTATTTCATCCATTAAGAAGATCCAAAAACGTTCACTAAGAAGGCAAAAAAGACTGATGAAGATGACACCCTCAGCTGTGAATTTGCGTGCATGTTCTGGGGAACAGGGTGCCATCATTTTGCCCAAATGTCAGTAATTTTCAAATTTATCCATTTGGCCGGCCGTTGCCACGATACCCTTCAAACGGAAAGAGATACTGACTTGATATTTTCAGGGTAGGTCGTGCATCTGAAGGCGACTTTAAGTTTAACTCGAAAAATACAGATCTGATAGAACTTAAACTTGGTAATTAGTTCTAGAATGCCGACACGCAATTTCTGAAAATTTTTTGTGAGGATCGTAGCAATAATAGACTCAAAAAAGTTTTTCTTTAAAGATTCTATATTTCAGAAACTACGTATACAGGGTGAGTCTTTGACCACTGCATTAATTTTAACCAAAGATTCCTCGCATCAAATGAAACACTTTTTTCATTAAACATTTTTCCAAATTCAGCTCAGGTAAAAAGATACAGGCAGTTGAAATTTTGAAAAAAAATCAGTTTTTATCTTGTAGCTTTGACATCCTTATTTCGAATATAATGAATGTTGGCTTAAAGTTTCCTATAATTATGATACATATTTTCCAAATATTAGTTATTTTCTGCTTCAACTGGTTTTCTAGTTATGGACACGTGGATTCATAGAACTAAACGAAATTAACATAAAGGAAGCATATAAAGTTTTTCTTGAGTCATTTGAAGAATATTCCATCGTTTTAGAACATTATATTATTCTTCATCATTTCTCCTTAAACGCCACCGTTTTCGAGTTATTCTTCATTGAATATTTAAAATGGAAAACTCCAGAAATTTCACTACTTTTATGGATCCATCCCTGAGCGTTGGAATCCCGAATCAAGCTGTAAACCACGTTACCATGCCTTATTCTCGTCCGCCAACAATGTCATAGATAATTTATATGCGGGAGTGTATTAGCACATTGTGAAATCTTAAAACGCTTGTAACTTTTTACCTGAGCCGAATCTGGAAAAATGAAAAATGAAAAAAGTTTCATTTGATGAGAGGAATCTTTGGTTAAAATTAATGCAGTGGTCAAAGACTCACCCTGTATATCAGATTCCGCTGCAGCTGCGCACAAACTTTCAAGCTGTCATTTTACAATTGAGTGCTGGATTTCACATCGATCAGCTCAGTATTTTAGGAATTATTGTGAAAATAAAATGGTATCTGTTATGAAATCTGATAATTGGGTCCTTAATACTTTTTTAATTTTAATAATATTAAAAAGTATTCTAGGGTAGATTCTATTCTATATTGAAATGAACACAAAAATTCCTAAATTTGCTGAATTTTAACAGAAAAATAATTTATTTAAAATGCCTAAATTTTTTTTCAATTTCAATTTATCAATTATCGACAAATTGATTACGTTATTACCTATTATGTTTTCTTTTCTTCCAAATCCTGGATCCTCCTTCCGTTTATTCCTTTCTTAAATTAGATAATTTTTGACATGAACTTGGAGATTTAGGATATTCTGGATATTAATTATATAATAAGAGGTTTATTTTAACCTCCTCTCCATCGTAATTTGAAATTAAACAACAACGAAACAACATCAACGAAGAAACAACTATATCGTAACGTTTCGGAGTCTATATCAGACTCCTTCGTCAGACGCTCAATGAAAATTGTTAGAATTATTTTGTTGATAGTTATTTTGTGAAATTCAATGTGACAATTCTTGAATTTCACAAAATAACTATCAATAAAATAATTCTACCGATTTTCATTAAGCGTCTGACGAAGGAGTCTGATATAGACTCCGAAACGTTACGATATAGTTGTTTCTTCGTTGATGTTGTTTCGTTGTTGTTTGTTAGGCAACATTGTTCAATTGATTGATTCTGACAAATATCATGTGTTTCTTACGCAGAAGCAAATCACAAAATAATCAATTTTTATTTTATAGATATTTTTCAGAGTTTGGGAGAGAAAACCCAGAAAAAAAACCTTTCAATAATTCCTTGAAGATTAAACTTTTTGCGTGATGTTCTGGGGAACATTGCATTATCATTTTGCCCAAATGTCTGTTATTTGCGAATTTTCTGCCGAAAATAGTCTCAAACGATTGGGTTCGACTCCCGGATGAAGAATTCGAGGTCAAATTTGATTCTGCCCGGCTGGCCAGCCGTTGACACGATAACTTGAGAACTGAAAGAGCTGCCGATACAATCCCAACAAGGTTCTAGAATGCCAACGCAAATTTCGTGAAGATCGTATTACTAGAAAATTTTAATAAAATCAGACTAGAAAATGTATAATATATCAGAAGCAGTTGTCCGACATCGCTGAAATATTGCGAGAACCTTCAAAACCATGAATGTCATGATGACATATCAAATTATAACATACATTTTCGGGTCGATTTTTTCATAACACAATAGAATCTATGACAGATGATAGCCCTACATTAGGGTGTCCAATTAAGGAGAATGGAGAATAGAATTCACCATGGTAAATTCGATTAAGAGTGTCCAATACAGGAGGATGGACAATAGAACATCGCGCAGAAGCTACTGACATCACTAATTCATTTATTTTAAAATTTGAATTTGCCCAATGCATTTTTTCACGTGTTGGTGCTAAAGATATGGCTTGAAGGTTTATGTTGTATTTTGTGAGGGTGTGTGAGGCGTGAATAGACAATATGTTTTTCTCGAATTTTTTCAACATTTGATCAAATAGCATGTTGAAACTCCTGATGCTTCATCATTGCGTTCCTTAATTTGATTTGAGTTCCATCAATATTCTCCTTCAAGTATACCAGAAAAAGGAAATCGAGGTCCCTCTCACCACTGATTGATGAAATGGACAAATAAATTTTCACTGGATACTTTCTGCCTCATTCGTAGGCAATCTGCTATTCAGTGTGTTCAACGCCATTTCCTTGGATATCGAGGGCGGGTCATATGGACCGAAATTGAAAATAAAGGACGGTCGGTTCAGATCTCAGATAGAGATTCAATCACATTGTGAGAATGAAGGTTTTCTCTGTTAAACTGGTCATGCATATAAATTTCCAAATGAACTGAAAACTACAATATGCGACGTTATTTAAGCCTGGATGCCTCCGTTCCAGCCTTTGAAAAAATCGCAAGGAGAGGATTCGACTGAATGTGGAACATTGAACAGTTTATTTTCAAACATACCGATGAAGAAATTTTCTTCATTGGAAATATTGAATGGAGTTCGTTAGAGATTAACTGAATGAACTCGCCGAAGGAATATCAGTTTTGCCGAGTGCAGCATCTTTTATGATATTCTTCTCAATGGAAAACATTTATCTATTTTTCGTTCCAGTCATGATTTCAGGGTCCAATTCCAATCCATGATTTTCTTTGGTTGGAAATTAAATAATTGTTCAATTAATTTATTGAATAGATATTATATTTTATAATAATAATCATGAGAGCTCCTATGAGTTCCATGAAAAATGAATGGTTCTGCTGAAACTGTTTCTCCGATTTGATTCGTTATTTAGAACAGAATATTCCTATCCAATACGTTAGATATTAATCTATCTATACATCAATTCTCAAATATTCTGTTACCGATGAGGAAATAATATATAGTTGATTTTTGAGTGCTCATGCAGGAAAATGTGAAATATCAAAAATCTACTGTAAACCTACAACTACAAAATCTTAATCAATTCCACCCTTCAAAATATCTACAACTCACGTGGATATAATACTGAAGAGAGCACAAAGATAAATTAAATACACAGGGTGTTTCTAAATTTATTCGAAAGATTCTTTAGCAAAAATTAATGTGGGTCTTCCATATATTTTTTTTTTCCCGAGACCCTTCCCTCCAAGTTACAGCGCTTTGAAATTGGGGGAAAATTTTGTTTTTGTTGAATATTTCTAATGCTAGTTATATATGGCTTGAAGGTTTGCGCAGAATTTAAACGCAATCTGACATATAGTTTCTGAAAAATAAAATTTTGATAATTCTCGGATGAAACGAGTTCGAGAGATAAAATTTGCAGTGTAGATTTGGGGCATAAATAGCTAGGTTTAGTTCGTTGACAGGCGAAATGTAGACAAAGGAAATGCAAAAAATAAAATAAAATTGGTACAAACCCTGTGGACAGGAGCTTTCTGGCACTCTAGTTCAAACAGACAAATTATATCTTCTAAAGTATTGGTTTCTCAGAGTTGAGAATTATATCGATGTATTCTTATGATAGAAATGCATCATAAAGGAAATTCAATTCAAATAATAGTTTATTTATAAAGATCAAATGAACAATCTGAGAATGAGAACTGCACCATGGAAGAAATCAAATTAAAATAGCTGAACTGAATTTGACTCTCTCTTATAGAACAGGATAACATGTACGAGTATGAACACAGAGCATATAATAAAGCTTAGATAGAATAATTATAACATTCTGTGAAAAAAAAAATTCGAAAAATCATATCTCCGAAAGTATAAGCTTGTTGGAGTTAAAAATGACATCAATGGATTTTTATGGTGAAACTGCATCTTAAATGAAAATTGAATTTGAAATTTGTTACTTAAAAAAAATTTTTTTTTTCGTTATTCCTAAACGATCTGGCCCATTTTGCCCAATAACGAACTCAACCGAGATATTCATCTCCCTAACCTACTCTGAAAATTACAACTGCCTAGCTCATTCCGTTCGAGAGTTATTGTAGAAAATTTTTTTTTAAGTTTTCAAAAATTTTTTTGACACTTTGCGGTAACCTGGTCAATACAAAACTTCACATGCGTATAAAGGTCATGATTCTACAATTTGATGCTAAATTTCAGATAGATCGAGTGATCGGTTTCGGAAATATTCATAAAAAATATTTTTACTAAAATCGGCCATAACTCCGAAACCGCTTGATGGATTTTGCCCATTAACGAACTTGTCTGAGATATTTACGCTCCAAACCCACCTTGCAAAATTCAATCCTCTAACTCCTTCCGTTCGAGAGTTATCGAAAGCTACAGACATTTGGGCAAAATTATAGCACGCTGTTCCCCAGAACATGCGCTTGAAAAGCAGTAACTCTGTGGATAGAGTGAACTGGAGATCTACTCAGACCTATTTGCCACTATTCACTGTTGGGTCAAATATTAACAGTACTGTGCCTAAGCTGGTATAAAGATGAAGTAATGAAGCATACACTGGAAACAATTGATTGTCCTAATTCGCAAAAGCTTCTAGGAGCCTCTGAAGGGTCTTCCCTGCTTTTTTAGTTTTTCACTTCACTTCAGTCAATCTGCATTTGCTTGCTTGCTAATGACATAATTATGATTATTCTGATCCTCCTAGATCTTCCCCACGGAGACCCTTCAGGAGCTTCTAGGAAACATTCAATGAGGTGACTAAAAAAAGGCACACAGTGAAGTATTCATTGATTTTAACCATCAACAAATATTCTGCGTGGTCGGGCTAGATCACCTCATCGCTCAGTGTTCCCCAAAGAGGAAAGCGTCATTCAAAAGACACAAACCCAGGGTTTCATGGTTACTACCAATCATGAGTGTCCGTGTGCCTCAGCCAACACTGCATGACACCGAAGTCGTTGTAGGAAACTTAAATTCATGGGTCGCGAACTGGTTGGGAAAGAATCCCATCAGTGGCACCTATGGAAATCCTTACGAACTCCGACCCTCTGCGATGAAGAAAACTTGAGCGATGTTCAGCGACGTGTATTCTTTTGCCGTAAGAGGATCAGGGAATGTTCACTGATTGGTGGTTCATCTAACCACACTAAACTGGGCGTTTTCAGTCCGTAAAGGTCTTATAGGTAGATTGCATTGCCATCCCTGAGCCCCTTACGGCAAAATAATGAACGTCACTGAACATCGCTCAAGGTTTCTTCATCGCAGAGGGTCGGAGTTCGTAAGGTGGCGCTGGTGGGAACCTTTCCCTACCAGTTCGCGACCGATGGATTTAAGTTTCCTAGAACGCCTTCGGTGTCATTCAATGTTGGCTAAGTTACATTGATGATTGGTAATACCCTTGAAACCCTGGGTTTGGATCTGCCCTTGAATGACGATTTCCTCTCGGGGGAATACTGAGCGATGAGGTGATATAGCCCGGCCACGCGGAATATTTGTTGATGGTTAAATAAATAAATATTTTACCGTGTATCTTTTTTTAGCTTCTAGGAGCTTTTGAGAATTAAGGCAGTCAGTTGTATCCTGTGTAGGCTTTGTTACATTATCCTCATGGCATCTTAGGAACAGCACTTTTAATATTTGACCCAACAGTGAATGATGGCCACTAGCGTCTAGATCTCCGGTTCGTTCTATCCACTGAGCTCGAAGCACTCATCATTCAATTCAAATTGGTGAAGGTGAACAAGGGTGCCAAAGAGTACTCACGTCACGTCAGTGCTTGTTTATATTTTTGAATAAAATCCCCTGTGACTCAGACAAGATACACGCACATCTTATCTAAGAGCCGACGCACACGGGTCGACCGGCATATATTTGACACGATCAGAATCGCATCGGCAATTTCAGCGACCTGTCATTCAGGGCTTTGGTTTATCGTTCAGTCTCATGATCACAGAATAAAATTCATTCAAGCCAGAAATTCATCGAAGCGCATAATATTTACATTCCACATAACCTTACTTCCAACATACAATAATATTGAATACAAGAACGAAATCAACGCAAAATGATGAATAGGAAAAGCTCATCACTCACCAACAATTTGCGATGCCAACATTGAATTCAGTTATGTTATCTGCGATCTACCATATTCACTACTCTATTCTATGATCTTCCTAGAAAAGAATGATCAAGGGCGGTGTCTCCGCTCGAATTTTTGCATTTATAACCAGGCCCCGTATACTCGACGTTCGTAGAGATGAGTATTTGCATGCGATAACTCCTACAAGAAATCTCATCTCACTTCTCCCTCACTATTTAGTAGTAGAGAAACACATTTCAACCGACAATTCACATATGGAGTTTGCGCAGAGTCACTGACGTGATAAATCTCGTAGGAGAGATCTCTCTCAACATTTCGTGAATAGGGGCCCAGTATAGTATATCATGTCTATGCATATATCATAGATGCTTATAATTACGTTCTATGCATCTTGCATATAACAAACGAATTCATATTTCAAAACTAGACGTCATACTCGTTGCGATTTGGAGCGTACGATTTGGAAAGAAAGATCCACGCGATCGGAGTGCAGGAAGTATATATCGACATATCGCGCGTCGCTGACGTCATGGAGGTAAGTTTATGTAGTTCTAATTTATATTTATATTGATTTGGACCATTATTTTCTGTATAAGTGGCCCATTCCTTCTATATTGAATTATAAGTAGATACCTGAAGAGTCTAGGGAAAAAAACTGGCTCAGTTATCATTGTAATTATATACTAAAATGACATATATTTCAACAAGCGGACACCCCTTAGAACCATTATGGAATGTACCCAATTTTTTTTAATCTCTATAATTTATGGCATAAATGTCACTACTTTTGTGCACAGTTTACAAGGAAGGCAGCACTTCTTATGTTATATTCTGTGGTCCTAACTAACGAAGTAAGGAAGTAAGGTTATGTGGAATGTAAACATTTCGCGCTTCAATGAACTTCTGGCATTTATTAAATTTATTCTGTGGATATAACACTGAACGATATTCAAAGCCCTGAATGACAGATCACTAAAATGGCCGATGCGATTGTGATCGCGTCAAATATATGCCGGTCGACCCGTGTGCGTCGGTTCTAAGTGATTTGAGATAAATCTTCTTATTTAGTGGTTAGGATTCTACAGATGAAATATTCAAATTAGTACACCCTCTGTATTCGAACTCCTGAAGTATTCTGGAAATAGCAGACTGCCGCTAAAAAATCATACACTCAAATCTCGTACGCATTTAAACTTCGCTTACGCGAAATCGTTGCAGAATGTCGTCTCCTATCATCTTCAACTTCTAAGTCAGTTCACATGGGCAAAACGTTCCCAAATGAAGGAAATCTGTTTGCCTAGACCCGAATATATCCCGTATCCGCAAACAGAACTTCCTTAATTGTCCCTTTGAGTTCCCAAGGGTTACTCAGATTCGTCTCACGCCAAAGTAAACGTCCGTCCGTTCTTCACCTTCAATTGGGACGCCTCTGACCCCCTTGCACGGGGTCAAAATTCGCGGCAATCCGTTGGCGTTCAATTTGAATTTCTTCGTGGAGTTAAACAAAACTTAAAATCAATATGGCGCCTGCCCAGCTGCTCTGCGGTCACCCTTGCATCTCCGAAGTGATCGGTCCCATGGTTTCGTCAGTAAAGTTCAAACTCGGGCTCTGAACACGTGTTCGCTCCATTTCGGCGACGATCGTGAATGTCCGCGTCCACGTTTTCGCACAAAAATGTGATTTTGCGTATCTTCCTAAACTGTTAATGTTCGACAATAATCAACTGCGTATCTCAGAAATCAACAAAGGTAGAGCTGTCGGCAACTTTCAAACTCACGCATGTCAACTCTGTAAAGTTTTCTTCCTACAGAAATATTATTCTTTATTTTCTATGTCCTAGCCAATTCAATATAATCGCAACTTTTTTCTGTTTATTAGTCGGGGCAATCTCTCCGCTGATCATTTTTCAAGTTTCTAAGCTTCCATATATGACATATTGTCCCATTTTCCGTCATAATTCACATAAAATGGATTCATTATTGAGGGAAAGAAAACACTTGGCTTTAGTTTCGCAATATAATACTCTCTTGTTGACAATGTCAACTTGACATATATTCTCCGGGCTTTATCACATTTTCAAAACTGCGGAGTATAATCTCAACAATACAGTTTCTAGGGATTCAAGAATATATAATCGTTTGCTTTTATTGTCCGAATGTATTTTCGTTTTTGTAGAATATATGAAATGATTTTCTTCGATACGATGATCTGATATTTTATTTCGAAGTATGATTTTTTTTTTGTTCATCTACCCTAATATTTATCGAAAGTCCAGTCTGAACTATGTAGGATGCAGTGGTCATTACAATAAAATTTATAAATACCGCCATTTTTCCTCAATGTCAAGACAATCTTTGTTATTGATCAAGTGTGCACCAAGTCTTATTTTTACATATGTTGTTAATATTATGTTTTTTCGATATATTGCAAATTCTGTTGCTTATTTCTGGGATGTAATTCATTGAATGATATATCTCCTTTTCTGTTGAATAAAGGGGTGGATAGATGAATGACGTTAATCTTTTGTGATTTTTTTTTGTAGAATAATTTATTTATGGCATTTTAGCCGTAACCGTAATTTGAAGCTAATGTTTTTAAAATACCTTGCAACTTTCTGATGAGTTAGGAACTGTCAAAATTCTCCCAACGCAAAATTAATTTCATTTAATGTTGTAAATTTTTTTCATCAATACCTTCGATAAAAATAAAAATTATCATTAAGAACACATTGCATGATAATCCTACACCAACCCCCCAAAGTATTTTAGAAACAATGCTGTTGCCCGAATTCTGCCTAAGAGTTATTTCAAATTTGATAACAAAATATACTAACAGCTAAATTTTCTTCTAATGGGTTCTCGCCTGAAACTACTTCTGAGTGAAATTTGAAATTTTCATGACATTTCTTGAAAAGAAAATTTTTTCTTCGCGAAATAATTTGCTTGATGAAGTCCTTCATTGTAAAATATATGTTTATGACGTATTTTGCATCTGGCCCGGTACCAACAGACAATTAGAACTCTTTTTAAGATTATTAAATTATTTTCACAACTCTATCCAGTTCACTAAGTAAATATAAAATATTCAAAAATCATTGAATTTTCTAGATATTCCACTAAAAAAAATGCCCGTTTCATTCATTCGTACACAGGTTGATCACTATGTCCAAATAACGGTTATAACAAAATAGATAAATTATTTCCCAAAAAAAAAACACAAAAGATTAATGTCATCCATCTATCCACCCCTTTATTTGGAGAAATATCACTCAATCAATAACATCCCACCATTAAGCTACAAAAATGCCCAATTTATAAATTATACTGTAATGAATGAAAATAAAATATCAGAACATTGTATCAAGGAAAATCATAAAATTTCACAAAAACAGAAATATTACATTCGCGCAATTAAAGTAAACAATCAGA
Organism: Halyzia sedecimguttata; assembly: GCA_937662695.2. NCBI lineage: Eukaryota > Metazoa > Arthropoda > Insecta > Coleoptera > Coccinellidae > Halyzia > Halyzia sedecimguttata. The sequence continues at coordinate 18,991,354 of OW569420.2, read as the reverse complement.
TATTTTATCTAACGCTCACAGAGTGCCACTAATGCTCAGCTGGAATTTTACCAATTCACCTCAGTTTCGCGAGAACTCAATATCTTTAATATGGATTCTGTTGCATTCATTTTATCCAGATCCAGTCCCATTTCATTCGATGTTCCCCTTTGCCATAATCTGGCCTTCAGAATGAAAATATTTTTCCAGTCACATTTGATGCCACATCTTACTCAGGATGTCCTGACCTCTAGAAAGTTTTTCTTTTAACATGCTGAAGAATCGAATGAAATTCGAAACGAGGTCACATGTCCTCCGATATCTGAAAAAATTACAAGTTATATATTTGTCTATGGTCCGGAGAGAGTAAATTACGTCAAACACGTTGACAGACAGACTGACAACTGACAATGATGGAGTATCCTCATTTTTCATAGTGTCAAACGCAAGGATGAAAATGCGTGCCTTTTCATTCACATGCAACAATATCCTTTTTTCACTAGAGTACTATTTGAAGGGGACTTCATTGTCAATTTCGCACAATAGAGAATTCATCAGTAATGACAAACTGAATAATCATTATACAGGGTGTTTTTTGAGGACTTGCAGAAACTCCAGAGGCTCATTTTATAACTGAAAATAAGGCTAGTCAGTAGTATAAATTATTTACGATTTCGCTCATCAATGTTTTTTATTGAATTTATATCTAAAACTGCGTCAAAAAATCAACTTCTTTTTGTTCAAATCATCACTGACATATTTCCAGGGTAATAAAGTAGACTCCTGAAAACTGGAGCTCTTCATATTTATATTTATATGTCGTGCAAGAGGGATTTCTGTGTCATTTAAATAACACAGGAAAAACTTTTTTTTCGAATTTTGTAGCTTATAAACCAATCATCGAATTCTTATGAGCGATACACATTTCTGTGGAAATTGAACGCTCTACAAAAAATGTGAATTATAATTTTTTGATAAACTTACCCGTTCAAAAGTGATTCAAACAGAAAATCAAATTTATGTCATAATTACACTTTTTACTTCAATTTTATGACAGACTTGCTCCTATTTTATTTGACTGGAAAATATAAATCTCCGACGCGGGACCTCTAAATATTAATATTGAGAGTTCCGGTTTTCAGAGGCGTCTATTTTTAACATCCTGCAGATATTTCAGTACGGATATTAGGAAAAAAAATGGTCGATTTTTGATGCAGCCTAATATCTATCCTCCATTCCTATTCCATCGGGAACTTCACAACGGATAAACTCAAAGACACTTTTTTTCTCAATTATTATTAATGAATTTCCATTAATTTTTTCTTCTGCGCTTTCTCAATGACTTAAAAATACCCTGAAAACGAAAGACTTGTGTAATTTAATATTCCTTCAACTATGAATTTCCACAGCGGCACATTTCTGCGCGATTATTCACCGAATAAAAATTCTAAACTAGAAGCTGTATACATATAGGAAGACAAATTGACAATAATTAATTTTACAAACGTTCCTGCACATACTTGAACATACATATATACGATTAACATCTTAATTTGACACAGCTCGTTAATTATTGGATAATAGTTCCCCCGTAATAATGGTCCAATTTGGTTTCTGGCCAGAATTTCTAGAATCTTCACATAAAGACACATTCGATCTATAAGTAAGTCAAGGTCGTTTTCCATAGAAACTGGAATTGGAACTGGTCACATTCAGAAGATTTACAGAAGTTGAAATGTGCTGAGATACAGATTTATCGACTCTCAACCTTATTTTCACCTCGTTAACAAAAATGATTGCAAAAATTTTCATATTGTAGATAGTCTGGGCTTACGACCACCTATAGTTACTACGAATTGCACACGCTGAAGGAGAAATGTATCGCCTATTTTTATGTAGTCAACAATTTTTGTGAACTATTTTCTAAAAATCGTGTCACGTACTGTACAAATGATATATCTCGATTGAAATGTCGATTGATGTACCATTCATCGTATTAACATTATTCGTATTCAATCATCAGAAGAATTGCCTCGGCTGCTACGTATTTCCCAAAGGTAAGCCTAATCAGGAGGAATCTGAGATTTTAATTATAACTTCAATAGCTTTATTTTCCAAAACAAATCCCCATTACAAAATAAAATTTATTATATAAACAATGAGGAAGAAAATGCGATTCTCTACCCTGTAAAGGTATATTTTTTATAGCAACAAAACTATAAGACAAGCAACATTTCCATCGACAGCTTTCAAGAATTGTCATCATAGAACTATAATAATAATTGATATGTACATGTAAAACGTACAATGTTCTGGAGAAAATCTAATTCGACACCTGAAAATACATAATCTTCATGATTATTCAAATAAAAAATGTTTTCGATGTTCTATTTCAGACGATCAACATCTCATTCAATAGTTAGAACAGCACCTTCGCCATTTTGTGGTTGTTAATTAAATTAATGTGAGTATTATGAGTGAGTTAAAAGTAACGCACAAAATTCATCTTCGGTATTTACTATTTTCTAGAAAAATGCTCAGCAGGTCAATTTTGATTTTAAATAAACTTTTCATGTATAATTGGGGACTTTGACCGGCATCCTCCACGAGGGGTGGAGAGTAGTTGAGTTTTTTTAAATGGCTTCCCTAACTTTTTGTGCAGGAAATGGATAGACCTTTTGTTGCTGAGGATTATTTGGTCAATTGGTCACCCCTTTTATTATTGTAGGGATATATATTGTAGTTTTCCGTATAGTTTTAGGTGAGGTTAAGAGAGTACACTTCCATAGTCAACAGTTTTAACACTTCCAAAGGCCAGTACTGAACAAATTTCAGATCTTAGACCAATTGGTATTGTCGGGATTGTCTAAATTTCTCGATGAGATAATGGCCGTTCAACTCGATGAATATCTTGAATCAAATAAGATTTTACCGTATATCCAGTCCGGCTTTCGACCGGTTACCAATAGTACTCTTCTTAATGTGACTGATGATATTCCACAGTCAATCGATATGCCGGTGAATACAGTAAGGCATATCACATAACCGATTCAATTTCTCATTAATTCTCAAGGCTGCATTGTTCAATTCATTCATGAAAAAATCAAGGACAAGTTAGAAATCATCAGCATGCATGTGCACTTCGCAATGTTCACTTCGGAAATTGGCTGGTGTAGAGACGATATAGAGTATTGGTTCAAGAAGAAAGCCCTGAGGGATGTTCAACAGGAATTTAACACTAGAAACTTCTCCACCTAACTTATCGTTCTGAGAACGCTCACTGAGATATGACTTTAACAGTTGTTTGCCTTCCCACATACTCCACAAGAATCTTATATGGCCGAAGAATGTCCTGGCCATGGCATTAAATCATGAAAGTGTAGACTGACGTTTCTAATACATCATCCATTTTGAATGGGACCTCATGAAATTCTACATCATTATTCAAACCGATATTCTCTAGTGGACCTTAATCTCCGTTCATATTTCCAGACCCAGTGGGCAGATTTGGCCAATTAATGAACATGATCTTCTTATTCGTGCTTTAAAACTACACCGCAAATGTCAAGTCCCTAAGTTATTCTAAGCAGATCCGAAGTAGGAATATAATACCCTAATACTGAACGAATGAAGTGGTGATGTTGAGTATGACGAGCATAATACCTCTTCAGCCGAGTAATGAAGTCTGTCGTCTCGATATTATACTCTTTGAGGAGGAATCCCCTTACGAGTCCCCCGTTAGAAATCTTCATCCTCTGAATTATATGATACAATTATGATGTGTTGCATAATTTCATTTCTATAGTTAACACACGTTCATTGAAAATTACAGATATTATTATTGTGAGACAGAGGAGGATATGAATCAAGTATGAAAATAAAATTAGAGTGTTGTGGCATGAGTGCCACTGGAACGTGGAATTATTGGAAAATTATAGATTAAATGATCACGTAATATTTAAATTGAGGACCATTTGATATTACTAATATTTACAAATTGGGCGCATTCTATGTAACGGATTATTTTGACGTAATCACTTGTTATTAGATCTATAAACTATGTTGCATTCATTTGGGCTTGTTAATGCATTATTTGATTTATAATATTCAGGATGTTTATCCCATAATGGTCATCGGAATTCGCTTCAGATGTCGTTCAATGTTCAATATTACGTGCTGATATTGAGGAATGAAAATGTTTTATTTATACAGAGGAAATTAAAATGATGAAAAAATTATGGAAGTAAACAAACAACTAAGCTTAGGTTCCACAATATAATAATAAGTTTTTGACGTATATATTTCGGGTTTTATCGCACTTTCAAAACATAGTTTTGAAGGTTTCGGATTTTCAAACTGGGTTTCGAAAATGGAATAAAACCTAAAACAACATATTATTAAATTATGAAACTTGAACAAAGTCGTTTTCTTTGCTTGAAAATTTTTCCAAAAAGTTTCACGAAGTGATTTGCGAGAACTCAATATTAATATAATGACAAAATGTTTTGCTGACGAACGAGAAAAATATTTGTGAAACCACTTACAATGAAATTTCATAAAAATGTGTAGCAAAGTTAACACAAAGATACATTATTTCATCATCTAACATTCATCATCTAACAATAAATTAACAGGAAGATCCATTGAAAGAATGGAAAATAAACATGTTTATGTTGAGTCCTTTCAGATACCTAGTTTGAAAATGTCCTTATTATCTCACTTTAGTCAATATCCAAGATAGAGTTATGAGAATGAATTAACGTTCCTCAACATAAAATAATTGCCTGCTTTTTAAGGCAAACCAAAAGTTCCGCAATTCCCATTAGTATCCATTTATCAACCTCTGGAGCTTAGCAGCGTTGATATCAAATTAATGTTCCACGCTAAGGGATTATTTAATCAAGATAAGGAGATTTAGCTTCAAGAATAATGTTACATTGATTATCGCACTGTTTCTGCATTTGAAGAAACGGTTATAAGCATTTTAAACTAGATTTGTTCACCAATTTCCCTGAATTGACAATGACAGTGACGGATTACCAATAAGTGTACATATGCAGATGCACTCAACAACTCATTCAAAAAACCATTTTCAAATTTGGTAAAATAAAAAAAAAATTTTCATAGGACATATATTCTTCACATTCTGGATTTTCTCGCCGGAACGCTGAAAAATATCTATGAAATGAAAAATTTTATAATTTTGAAATTGTTTCTGCGTTAGAAACTCAAGATATTTGTCAGAAGCAATATAATTGCCTATTAAATAGTAACGAAACAATATCAAATTTGACACATTCACAAATACCATCGTCAATATGGCATCTGAAAAAATTGTTCGGATTCTGTCATTCGCGAACAGTGATCATTTATCGTGCATCCCCAAACGCACGCACCACCTCTGGTTTCAGAGATTGATTTCTCAAATTCGATTATTAAAGTCTACGAACAAAACGTAAAATATTATACTTACAATCTCGCAGTTTTCTGTTGTGGACACCGATCCATTGTTCTTATGATTAATAACATCACGAAAACTTTTCAATGTTCAATTTATGGTTAGCAGGCCAGTCGAGTCTGGCATGGGAACCTGCGCATTCGCCATTTTGTACATTCCGTTACATAATAATTAATAATTAATTATTCTAATGTAGGTAAGTAATACCAGTGTTCAATAATTGGAGTGGATACAACAAGTTTTCCTGAATTTCAACCGTGAATATTCGAAACAAAAAAATTGTGGTAAATATTAACGTCGTACTCATTACTTTCACACCAACGAAAAATTGGGAAACATATTTTTGCGCGTATGTTCTGGGGGTCAGCGTCCTATCATTTTGCCCGAACGATCAAATTGAAACCTTGTAGCTAGTTGAAGAATTCCAACATAAAGACATATGTGATATTTTGAGAGGATCGTATCAGTAAAAGATTTAAAAAAAAAAAATTTAAGAACCGTACCCCTAGAAAATTTCTCAAAAATCATGAAAAAAAAAAATTGGTTCAAGCACTGACGTGAAGTCAGAAGCTTTTGCGCGTATGTTCTATTGTCCATTCTTCTGTGTTGTATTCTGTATTTTCTAGGAGCACGGTTCTTAAATTTTTTTTTATCGTCATTTTTTTCAAATTTTCTAGGGGTACGGTTCTTACAAAATTTTAAACACGTCTTTATGTTGATTTTTTACTACTAGTTACCAAACTTCAATTGGATCGAATATTTATTTTTTGAGTTATCAAGGAAATAATATTCCAGGTGGGTATAACTCGGAAACCGTTAGACCGATTATGCTCAAAAACGAACTCAACTCTCCCTTTCGGATACGCAACCTACCCTGAACATTGCAAGTACCTATCTCCTTTCTTTCGAAAGTTATCGAGGCAACGGTCACCCATCTACAGAACTCACACAAGAATGCTCGAATCTCCAACAATATTTAACCGATCGTATTAAAACTTGAAACTTGGCAGTAGAGTTAGGTTATGAAGGCTCTTGCAAAATTTCAGCAATTTCAAACGAATAGTTACTGATATATAGAATTTTTTTTTTCAATTTTCAATGATTTTTTAAAAAATTTCCACAAATACTATCCTCACGAAATTTTGCAAGAATTTTCGCGTTGGCATTCTACAACTAATAACCATGTTTGAATTTTATCAGTTTAGTATTTTTCGAGTTAATGAGGAACAAAAAACAACCAAATTTCAGATGACTATAACTCTAAAACCGTTTGGCCGATTATTTTCATAAAAAACACTGAAATGTCGCGTTCTGGTACACATCCTAACCTAAAAACTTCAAGCCGCTATCTCTTTCCGTTCTCAAGTTATCGTGAAAACTGAAATATTTTTTAATAATTTTTTAATAATTTACTAGCCATACGATTCGCACAAAATTTCACGAAAGTGCTTAGGTTCATATTCTACAAGTACTCACCAAGTTTCAATTCGATCGGATTTACATTGGTTGAAAACAAAATTATTACTCGGAAACCACTGGGCCGATTATGCCCATTAACAAACGTGTCCGTCGTATTGGGGTGCGCCACCCACCCTGAAAATTTCAAGTCGCTAGCTTTTTTCGTTCTCAAGTTATCGTGGCAACGGCCGGACGGCCGGCCGGACAGAATCAAATTTGACCTCGAATTCTTCATTGGGGAGTCGAACTAAATCGTTTGAGACATTTGGGCAAAATGATAACGCGATGTTCTCCAGAACAAACGCGCAAAAAAATATTATTTATCTCAGGATAACTTGAGAATGGAAAAAGATAGCGACAATTTTTCGGGTTGGTTGCTCATCCACATCTGACATTTCAGTTGGTTAATAGGCATTATCAAAAACTCAAGAAATACGAATCCGATCCAATTCAAACAAGGTTATTAGTTGTAGAATGCCGACGTGCAAATATTTGCGAAATTTCGTGAAGATCAATGTCAGAAACTATCCGTCCGAATTTTGCGAGTCTCTTCAAAACCTTCACAGCCAAGTTCTATATTTGAGCACGATCATGTCCATACAGTATGCGTCAAAATTATGGAACAAATTCATTTTCTCAGAAGAAAAATATTTGGCAACAAAATCCTGAAACAGGTCCTGTGGTTCCTTTTTTGGCAAGGTCTTTGTATCTTCTTTACAGGTGTGCAGAAATTTTCAAGAAAACATTTTTCTTTTTTGAAAAATAGTTAGTTCAAAGAGGTTTTCAGTATGTGCACTTTGTCATGGCTCATTTACCTTGAGACGATGGTACCTGATGAAATTTGTCACCGAATTAATGTCGACCATTACAGTGTTGTTCATGCACAACTTTCAACACCTACGAACCCTTTAATGGAGAAAAAAATGGGGGGGGGCGTGAGGGGGTTGAAAGGGGTTGAAAGTTGTGCATGAACAAAACTGTAATGGTTGACTTTCATTCGGTACCAAATTTCATCAGGTACCATCGTCTCAAAGTAAATGTGCACAAAGTGCACATACTGAAAACCTCTTTGAACTAATTATTTTCCTAAAAATAAAAATGTTTTCTTGGAAATTTATGCAGGCCTGTAAAGAAGATACAAAGACCTTACCACAGGACCACAGGACCCACTTTTCCAATTCAAGAAATTTAGAGGGTTGATGGGAATGGCACAGAGTGCAACAAAAAAATTCGGTAAAAGTGAAACACAAATTGACCTGTTTCAGGATTTTTTTGCAAAATATTTTTCTTCTGAGATAATGAATTTGTTCCATAATTTTGACGCGCACTGTATGTTTGGAGATCGGAGCAGATTCTTAATCAGTGAGACAAAAATCCGAAAATTACAGACAAGTGAGCCAAAAACGGAAGGTTTCAATGGAAAATTATGAAACTTTCGTGAAAAATTTGAAACGTTTTTTATACTCGGAAAACACTTCATCTTCATCTGCCAAATAGTCACCACGGGAAAAGATGATGTTATAAACTGCGGCTATATGACGGGGAAAATATGCATGCAATTTCGGCGCAGCCTTAAATCACGTGGTACACGGGAACAAAGAGCTGTTATCCATCTTGAGTATTCCCAGCCGCAGGTGCTTTCTGTTTTTGGCTGTATTATAGTAATAATTCTCACATATTCATTCGGCAGAGGTCCAAGGTGAGTAGCATTAAAGAATGGCCCCGGGTGGAGCGCAATGAATCAATTGCTAGTAATAAATGAGAAGACCGCCTGTAAGCCCTCCAAAACGGACATTTTCGGTCAGATCGGTTACTATGAAATATCTCCAGATATATCAGGAGTCGCTCTGATGCCCTACTGCAATATTTGCTGAGTAAACAGAACCGAAACCCTGGTAAACTTTAATAATCTTCCCCTTGCAATCGTACCGCCAAGCAAAATATTACTCCTTAGAGTAAATTAAATACTTTAGGTTTATTTACTTGGCTCTGAAGGTGTTCTCGGAGCTATGTACCCCCGGCTCAAGTCTTTCATGACATTACACGATATTCCCCAGGATTTATGACCGGAAAACTCTGGCTTTCGACCGATGAAATTTGAATTGAGTTCTTGATATTTATCGCTTCTCATTATTGGTTAGATTTGGAATATGGTAAAGTAATAAAATTCGAATTATTCCTGTTCTACTGAATTTAGTAAAGATCACAATTCATCTTCAGCACTTTGAATCGAATAGGCAATTACCTATAAGTTGATAGGTAATAACAATTATAGTAACAAATTAACTGCATTGAAATGTATAATGCATAATGCATATATGCATAGGTACATGAAATTATTATTAAAAATAAAAGCCCGACTGGGAAGACATATAACTGATGAACTGATAAGAAAGAAACAAGCTTAATGTTGAACAGAATTTTGTTCGTGTAATGTGGAACGTTCAAGAACAATTTTTCAGTTCAATACATATTCAGGTAGACAATAAATTATGCTATAATATAAATATAATGATAATTAATACGTATCTGAATTTTGTATGTGGATAAAGTAACGAACAAAATTCATAACTGCGTTATAGAATTTTTTCAAGCTAATCTTTTGGACAGATCAATTTTAGTTTTCAATTAATTTACCACCTTATGGCACAAAAATTTTAATTATGACATCATTCATGTTCACTGAGTGTCGTCATTTTTTTAATTGAACACCCCAATCTTCTTCTGCAATATTACATGGTGCAACTTACCTAAATGAAGGGTAAAACATTGTTACCTAGCACATGTCAGGAGTAATCTGATCCACTTCAGCGCGAATTTTTTGCCGTAACTCTTTTTCATTATTTGGCCTATAGAAATAAACCTTTGATTTTAATTAAACCCACAAAAGAGGGTCAAGTCTGGGGAACGCGGTGGCCACTCAATAAATCATCGACGTCCTATCCAGCTTCCAGGAAATGTGCGGCGTCAAAATATTGACGGACGTTTATTCCAAAGTGAGGAGGAGCCCCATCTTGTTGCAACTGAATATCCTGATGGGGTATACCTGCTTCGTCATCATTTGGGTATATTGCTGCCAGAGCAGGAATTAAAGTTCAAATAACGTTCTGCTGTAAGAGTTTCGTCAAAAAAGTAAGGCCCTATTAAACGCCGTCCTATTATTGCAATGTAAACATTCAATTTCTTGGTGACAGTGAGCATTAACTCTTGACCAATACCTGCAATTGTGACGATGTAATGTCCCACAAAAAAGTGGCTTCGTCTGAAAATAAGATATTATTTAAAAAAAGGGAGGTGTTCATCGCAGCGTAGCATTAGTTCTTCGCAAACCTGCAAATGGTGGTCTGGATCATCCTCGTTCAATTTGTGAATCAGTTGAACTTTGTAACGATGGTAGTTCTCTTTCTCGAATAAATTCGCGAGGATATAAGAAATCTGTGTGTGATCTCAAATCTTTTCTTTCCAGAACAAAACGACCCATGTCGAGATAAAATATGTCACTACGGTGCCAAATGCACAGTCCTTCCTGATGGCCATAACGCAACTTGTGTATGTCCCACCACATGTCCGAATTATGGCGACCATGTCACGTCGAGGCCGGTGTGTGGTTCGGATGGGGTCACTTACAACAATCAGTGTGAACTTCAACAAGCAGCATGTACATCGAGCATCAACATTACCATCAAATTCCCTGGGAAATGTGGTGAGTATTAAGATTAAAGAATGTTATTTCATTGTTCACGAGCTCATTCCAAGTATCGTTGGAATTTTCATCTGGTTTTAGAGTATCTGTTGTAAGTATAGATTCACATGATGAATATATAAGAGTTTCCTTCACTCTCAAACAGATGGAGCCAGAAAAACAAGCTTGTGTAAGTACTAACCTGTGGCTATGTGAAGCCTGGTCAAGGATGGAGTTCTGGAAAAGCTTTGGGCAGGCGGTTTCGGTGCCCAGGCATACGCTGAGGACTTAGTGTTAACTGCTAAAAGCAAGGCATACTGAGTAGCCGAATGCAAGCTGCCCCCAGTATCGCCGAAAAGTGGTGTGAGGAAGAAGGACTTAACGTCAATCCCTCTAAGACGACCTTCATTGCATTCACTAGAAGGTGAATTTCAGAGCTCCAGTCCTATATAACCAGACTCTGAACTTCTCCAGTGAATGCAAACATCAAGGAGTCATATTAGATAGTAAACTCAACTGAATAAAACACATAGACAAAATTCTTTACAAAGCCGCAGTGGCTATGTGGACCTGCAAATGGCTCTTTGGGAAGACATGGGGACTGAAACCGAAAATGGTAATGTAAAGGGTCAGCCATCTAACGTTTTTTCTTTCAACTAGTGCTTATTTCGTGAATGGTAACACTTAGCTCATGTCTGATTTGACAGATAATTAGTTTTATCCTTCCGCTGAACGAATATGGTTGTGTATACGCTTGAACAACGCTGAGTAATATTGCGACATTACTTTGAAAATCATGGTAATGTTGCAGAATGTGTGCGAAAATTGCGTACGGATTTTGGAAGAAGAGAAGCACCGTCAGCTCCGTATGTTCATTATCTTGTGAAAAAAGTGAAAGACACTGGCATCCTCATCGATAAACCAAAGCGTGAAAAGCCAAAAACAGTGCGTACACCCGAGAATATTGCTGCTGTGGCAGAAAGTGTGCGTGAAGCGCCATCAACATCAATTCACCGTCGTTCTCAAGAATTGAACATTTTGGAGACATCATTGAGACTAATTTTGCATAAAGACCTTGGTATGACGCCATACAAAGTCCAATTGGTTCAGGAGTTGCCCTGTTTTTGAAGATCGCATTATCAGCCGCAGAGCTGATGTCGTTTGGCCACCTCGGAGCTGCGATTTGACACCGTTGGACTATTATTTGTGGGGTTCCGTCAAAGATAAGTGTTATGCCAACAAGCCAGAGACAATTGACGCTTTAACGGACAATATTCGTGAAGCCATTGGTGAAATACAGCTGCACACAATCGATAATGTGCTTAAAAATTGGACCGATCGTGTAGGCTACTGCATAGCCAGCCGAGGCAGCCATTTGAATGAAATTATTTTCCATTATTAACTGGAAGGATTGTACTTTCAAATAAAAAAAGAAATTTGAGAAAATACTCAGTAGCTTTTTTTTTATTGCATTTTCAAAAAAAAAAGTTATTTGGTGGACCCGTTAGTTATACAAAGCAGTAGTACGCCTCGTCACCTACACATCCTTAGCATGGTGGACAAAACTGACGAAGCCACCACACACAGTCGCTTGCAGAAACAGCAATGGCTTCTCTGTGTTGGTGTCACAGGAGCTTCCTATAATACTCACACAGCAGCACTTGAGATGGTACTTAATCTGCCTTTCTTGCAATTACATACAGCGCGCCCAAAAAGTAACGTAACTCGTCAATAATTCTTGTACGAACACTTATTAAGGAAAATCCTGGCACCCTTCGATTTTAGATTTCAGAAGCAATTTATCGTATGTAGAAGAGAAATAACAGTCTTAGAACTTCAAGTTTTATTGGAACCTTAATTCAATTATCCGGTGGCATGTTTCGGCAGTTCTACTATACTGCCATTCTCAAACCAAGAATCTGAAAAAACTATAATTGAAAAATTTCGCAGACAACTGAGTTCGATTAAAAGCCAAAACATTCTAAAACTGAAGGAATGAAAACTATCTTAAACAGTTATGAGGTTATGTGAAAATGTACAAATAAACAATAAACAAACCAAATTAAAATTGAATTTTAAACTTACAATTGCCGGTTCCTTAGTCATATAATAAATAAAAATCATTAAGTCATTAAGGTAAAAGATTGAGAGGTCAATAGTTAAAATTGCAAACAACGGAATAAACTACATATTAAAAACATTCTCCGGATGATCGAGATCGGAAAACCATCATTAATCAGGAGTGACAACTCAAACACAAACAACTAAATACACATGAACTACTCCAAATCATGTTCTTCTTTCCCTTGTGGAGTAATAGGCCGAAGTGCCAAATTTGAAAATCTGCTTCTAGTGGGTGCCAATAATTTGTAGGTGTCTTTTATATTGTTCGTCAACATAGCATTCAGAGTTTTGAGCCCACTGTCACTCATGTGTTTGAATATTTCGACCTCTTCCAAGATTTCTTGTTTGAACCCAAAATCACAATGATGGATCAATCTTGTATTGGTGTCAATATCAAATTTGTGATCTTCCTCTCTAAGGTGGCAACCAAAAATAGATTTGTTGTTATCGGGGTTTCTGACGCTAGCTAGGTGTTCTTTGGTCCTTGTTCTAATGGACCTTCCACTTCTACCCACATACACAACATTGCAGTCCTGGTCACCGCATTCTAGTCTGTAAATTCCTGGTTTGTCAAGACTATCGATAGGGCTTTTGTTTTTGACGAGGGACTTTTTGGTTGGAATAGTCGCATCATTCTCAAGGGCTGATTGGACCAGTGGTAGTTTTTCTTTATTTTTCTTTTTTATGAGATATTCAATGATGTCAGCTGAGTAACCATTTCTAACTGCCAGATACTTGAGAGTATTGACTTCTTCAAGATAGGATTCTGCATTCAACGGTATTTTCAGGAGTCTGTCTATGTATGTATTGAATGATGCCATTTTATGACCCATAAAGTGACAAGATGATCTATCAATAGTAGATCAATAGTAGTAGTAGATCAATAGTAGATCAATAGTGGGTTTAGGAAACCCACTCAAACGGACTCTACTATTGATAGATCATCTTGTCACTTTATGGGTCATAAAATGGCATCATTCAATACATACATAGACAGACTCCTGAAAATAGCGTTGAATGCACAATCCTATCTTGAAGAAGTCAATACTCTCAAGTATCTGGCAGTTAGAAATGGTTACTCAGCTGACATCATTGAACATCACATAAAAAAAGAAAAATAAAGAAAAACCACCACTGGTCCAATCAGCCCTTGAGAATGATGCGACTATTCCAACCAAAAAGTTCTGTAATATTCCGTTCTACGGAAATGTCTCATATAAGATTGCAAATGTTCTGCGTCAGGTTGAAAACACAAAAATAGCATTCGTATCACAGAATACACTGCAGAGGTCCCTCGTCAAAAACAAAAGCCCTATCGATAGTCTTGACAAACCAGGAATTTACAGACTAGAATGCGGTGACCAGGACTGCAATGTTGTGTATGTGGGTGAAGTGGAAGGTCCATTAGAACAAGGACCAAAGAACACCTAGCGAGCGTCAGAAACCCCGATAACAACAAATCTATTTTTGGTTGCCACCTTAGAGAGGAAGATCACAAATTTGATATTGACACCAATACAAGATTGATCCATCATTGTGATTTTGGGTTCAAACAAGAAATCTTGGAAGAGGTCAAAATATTCAAAATCATGAGTGACAGTGGGCTCAAAACTCTGAATGCTATGTTGACGAACAATATAAAAGACACCTACAAATTATTGGCACCCACTAGAAGCAGATTTTCAAATTTGGCACTTCGGCCTATTACTCCACAAGGGAAAGAAGAACATGATTTGGAGTAGTTCATGTGTATTTAGTTGTTTGTGTTTGAGTTGTCACTCCTGATTAATGATGGTTTTCCGATCTCGATCATCCGGAGAATGTTTTTAATATGTAGTTTATTCCGTTGTTTGCAATTTTAACTATTGACCTCTCAATCTTTTACCTTGATGACTTAATGATTTTTATTTATTATATGACTAAGGAACCGGCAATTGTAAGTTTAAAATTCAATTTTAATTTGGTTTGTTTATTGTTTATTTGTATATTTTCACATAACCTCATATATATCATATATAATCCATTGATAAACTATATTAACTTCAATGTTCCTCAATATTGGAGCCGGACAAGGGCTCTCTTCTGGGTACCTAGATCTTGTACTGCACTGTATTATGGTTCTTTATTTTTGAGAATGATGAGGTTTTATAATTGGCACATTCATAACTTGGACATCTTCGGTGTGAGTCTCGCTGTGTTCAGGAGATCACTATTTTCATACTTAATGAGAACTTATGGAGTGTGAACTGCTGATAGGGTTTCTTGTACGAATTTGTATATTTGTTATTTTTTTTTTCTGTTTTCTCTCTTGAAGGATTTTTTTTTTGTAATTCTTACATACCTGATTATGTTAAACATCTGAATTAATTGGGATGTACACTTTGTTTTTCATTAATATTGTAATTCTGCGAACCTCAGTAATTGGATTTTTTTTCTGTTGAGGTTCCTATTGAATAATAAATAAATAAATAAATAACTGTTTAAGATAGTTTTCATTCCTTCAGTTTTAGAATGTTTTGGCTTTTAATCGAACTCAGTTGTTTGCGAAATTTTTCAATTAGAGTTTTTTCAGATTCTTGGTTTGAGAATGGCAGTATAGAAGAACTGCCGAAACGTGTCACTGGATAATTGAATTAAGGTTCCAATAAAACTTGAAGTTCTAAGACTGTTATTTCTCTTCTACATTTTCACTTCAAGCATGGGTTTTTACGAAATCAATTTATCGTATGCTTTTTTGAACTTTATTTTTTCAAACGGGAATATATGGATTGTGATACATCAAATTAAAGGTAATTCGATTACCTATTCAGCGATGTGGCTAAAAGTAGAATTGGTTGTGCCGTTTTTTTATTAAAAAATTAGGAAATAATTTACAATTTGTGATTGGAGTGTGAGTGTGAGTACTGCAATCAGACCATTATTCCTTTACTAATTATTATTAAGGGAAAACCATGAATCCATGGATTTGTAAATTCGAAAGCAGGTCTCCCTATGCTTTTTTGAATTTGAAATCTCTCACCCTTTAGGCTACACCCCTCTACTTTTTTTTTTAATAGGAATATATGGATTATGATATATCAAGTGAAAAGACATTCAATTGCACATTGAGCGAAGTGACTGAAAAAAGAATTTTTATAACAAAATTAACAATTTGTGATAGGTGTCAGGTTCTTATTCCTGAAATAATGAATATTGAGAAATATCCTCCTACTCGCCGATTTCTATATTCGAAGTTTGGGAAATACATACAGTTTGAAGTTGGGGGTTTATACCCTTAACTCTCAACAATTTTTTTCTATTGGAAAAATATTGCTTGTGATATATGGCATCAAAAGTTATTCGATTACCTTAAAATTCTTGCAATAAAAATGTTACGATGAAAAGATAAATGTGTACACAAGTTGAAAACAGCTGCGAATTAATGTATTAGATCGCAAATAAAACAATGAACAGATAAGGATGGTGGTGTCGCTTCCACACACATGAAGGTGTTCTCGAAATAATGTGAGGAGTTCAAGAAAAACTAGTTTTTGTTGAAAAAATATTCTTTTGTCAATCTAGAAAATCAACTAAAGATGACAAAATGTAGGGTATCGTTTTAGTTGCTAACCGATCTCTTTATGGCGAATGATATCATATTTTCCGAGAATTTTCGACATGAATCAATTGAGTGAAAAGCAGCGAATAGATATTTCTGGAATCGCAAGCAGACCTATGAACAAGTGTGCGAAATTTTTAATTAGAGTTATCAAGACAGAAATCCTATAAGTAAAACTACTATTTGTCGGATGGTTAATAATATCCATATAAGAGAATCCGAAACAATCTACACGAAAACTGGTCGATGAATTCGATGTGAGTAAGCAGTCAGTTGCTAATCTTCTTAGAAAAACTAAGTTTCACCCATACAGGATTCAAAGCACAC
The DNA here is from genome assembly GCA_937662695.2 of Halyzia sedecimguttata. Taxonomy (NCBI): domain Eukaryota; kingdom Metazoa; phylum Arthropoda; class Insecta; order Coleoptera; family Coccinellidae; genus Halyzia; species Halyzia sedecimguttata. Next base: position 18,974,728 of record OW569420.2, on the reverse strand, counting down.
AAGAATTATCTGATGACAATTTCGACCAACGAGCGCAGTTTTGTGAAGTAATGCAGGAGAGATGCAATGAGCATGATACCGTTTCATCAAGAATTCTTTTTACGGATGAAGCTACGTTTTGCTTGAATGGGTCTGTCCATCGACATAATGTCGCTTCTGGTCCACAGCAAATCCTCATTGGGTGCAGACCGTTCACACCCAACATCTCCTTAAATTAAATGTGTGGTTGGGCATAATTGGCCAGCACATTACTGGACCTTTTTTATAGAAGGAAATTTGACTAGTGACTCTTATCTAGAGTTACTGAATCAAATATTACCTGCAGTCATTGATCTCTTTCCCGGTGTGAATGTTCGACAGGTATAGCTGACAATATTTGGTTCCAACAAGATGGTGCGCCACCGCATTATGGAATTGAATGTAATTGATGGCACATTTCCTGAGAAATGGATTGGTAGGAGAGGATCAGTCGAATGGCCACCCCGATCTCCAGATTTGAACTCTGCCGACTATTTTCTGTGTGGCTATTTGAAAAGTACTGTTTACCAAACTCGGCCAGATAACTTGAAAGACCTGCGACTTAAAATTCAGAGAGAAGTCGGAAGAATATACCTGTTGCTGCGTTGAATAATTCATTGAGGAGTTCCGAAGAACGGTTTGCGCATTGTCAAGCAGTCAACAGTGCTCAATTCGAACATTTAATACATTAAAATTATTTTCCATCCTTGAATAGGAAACTCGTCGATTTCAAAAATCGAGTAACCATGCCCAATTGATTATTTTCTAATGTTTTAATAACAAAAAACGGCACAACCAATTTTCACACCATTGAGTAGGTAATCAAGTTACCTTTCATTTGATGTATCACAATCCATATATTCCCATTTGAAAAAATATAGTAAAGGGGTGCGGGGCATAGGGGGTAAGAAATATCAAATTAAAAAAAGCACAGGATAAATTTCTTTTGAAATTAAAAATCGACAGGTGTGAGGATTTAACAGAATAATTCTTCTTGACGAGTTACGTTACTTTCTTGGCACGCTGTATAAGGAAATTCAGCCTGCTGGCTGCAATTACAATTTCTCATAGTGGAAACTCCTACCCGGATACTAGGTAGGATATATGAGTTTACTAGACCAACTGGACTCAAACCTCTTGGTAAAACCCTCAGATGTAATTCCAACCCTATTCGATTTCGGAACACCCTTTGCAACGATCATAATAGACCGTCTGTGTAAAAGAAAAAAGTGTTTTATTTGATGAAAGGAATATATTGTGTAAATTAATGTACAACATGAAGACTCACCCTGTATAGTCATACTGTTCAAGTTCAAGTTGAAAAATTGGTTCAAGCACTGATGTGAAGTCAGAAGCTTTTGCGCGTATGTTCTATTGTCCATTCTTCTGTATTGGACACCCTTAATCGAATTTACCATGATAAATTATGTTGTCCATTCTCCTGTATTGGACACTCTTAATTCGAATTTACCATAGTAAATTCGAATTAAGTGTCCAGTACAGGAGAATGGACAACATAATTTACCATGGTAAATTTTCAAAAAATTCGAAAGTTACAGACATTTGGGCAAAACTATAACGCGATGTTCCCCAGAACATACGCGCAAAAAATAACTATTAGTGGGTGCAGCATCACTAAAGTAACTGACTATATTCGAAGGCTTCTCGAATTGCACTTATCCGCGGCTCAACTTCGTTCTAATTGAAAGGGGGTCCTATTGAAAGGTGCTGGTGCCGACTCTGGAACGCTATCGCAAATTACCCAAACCAAAACTTTCCCCGCTGATATTTCTAAGTACATTAAAGTCGAAGCCATCCAGCCCAGTGTTCTCTGGAATCAGCCAACGTCTAATCAGCCTGGAATGGGAGGTGAGTCTACCCGTTACATCCCCTGTACAAAACACGTGTGAGAGGTAATCGGCGCTCATCTTCCTCTTCGATTGAGCAAGAGTGGGGCAATTGGATGCTTGGATTGAATTCAATCAACATTAAATATTCAATGAGAGCAACACTGCGTTAAATTGAAAGCATACAGCCGCTCTGTTTTTGCCTTCCCCAAATTGAACAGTTAAGTTTCGACAGGGAATTGATTATATCGTTACGATATCTGGATAGCGTCCATAACCTGGCCTGTCTGAGGTATTGATTACAGATTCTTGGGCCAGAACGAGATGACCGCAGTCTAGAGATATGTCAGATTGATGCACCTCCTAATCGTCTGTTTCGAAGGTACCATTTGTGGCCTCAGTATTGTGCCTGATCAGATTCGACGATCCCTCAGGGATTTTGATAATTTACGGCGATCTTCATTTCGAGTGAGAGCGATCAAGATTCTATCGCATTCCCGTATCAGTTATTATCGAATGAAATTTATGAATTCATAATTTGCATTTGGCTATGAGCTTCCATCTTGAGTAAATATACAGGGTGTTTTCAAATGTGAATTTTTTTTGACTGAAGGTTCTATCAAAATTGCCTTCTCCTATTCTTTACTAGGTGCTTGGCTTTTAGCATCTACACATCGAACAAACAGATCACTGGAACGGTTTGCCGTATTTCTTCTCTATGAAATATGTTTCTTCAACTTGTAATTTTTTCGAATCATTTCGGAGGTTTCACCCAAACAGGGAACATAGGGTGTATCCCATCATATGTTTGTGTAGAAAATACACTGAAAAAGGAACAAGGAATCAGGATGAAAAGGGAAAGTACAAAAACCAAGGGACACAGTATAAGAAAATATCCTCAATTCTTTCTCCTAGTGTTCTGTGATTCTCACACTGTGGTTTAAGCCACAGAATTTGTACGTATTCTCCGGAAATTAGGATTGAGGTGGCATGTAGATAGTTCTTGAGAAAATGCCGAGGCCGCTGGCAAAAATTACAATAGTTATAAACAATTAAGTGAAGAAAAAAGAAGGGGCTTTGGTTTTTTGCCAATATCTCGAAAACTGTCTAAGATAATTCAAAATTGTAAAAAGATTCAAGAAGAGTAGGAAATTTCCTAAGAAAACTCTCGGAACTAGGACCAATATTTATAATCTTTCCACTGGGTTGAAAATATTCCCGAAAATGGATACTCAGGCTTGCGTAAGCCTCGCCCCCTTCGGACCTTTCACATGAAAATAAAAATTGAAAAAATTCAGGCGTCTGCAAGATAGATCAATGAATAATAATCCGTTGTCCAAAATGTTTATCACGACTTTTCAGGAGAAAATTTTCAGATTAATAGTTTAACAATTAGCGTACTTGCAATGTTAATGTTGGGGCTACAAAAAATTGTTAATCAACTAATGGATAACTAATTGAAAAATCGCGATAAAAGTAGTAAGACTAGGAACCTGATCACAACAGTTCCTATTTTTCCTGAAGCCTCCCTGGCAATTCTGTAGAACGTCTTTTACAGACGATTCAATCCTAAATAGAATCAATCTTTCTAAAATTTCAAAAGGAACACTCAACAGACGAATGGGTCGATAACTGCTAGGATCAGAATAATTCTTTCCACGTTTAAAAATGCCTATGACTTTAGCTTTTCGGAATTCTTTTGGTAATAAAAATTCTAAACTGAAATAGTCGTCCTTTCAAGGCTTATAACTCAGTTAGGGGCGTGAATTCGAAAAATTTTGGCCCAGAAATCACCCCCTGAAATATTTCGCAGTTGTTTTTTTAACACCCTGTATATATTAATAAATAACATATTCAAATGATATGTTTTAAAGAGAAATTTTAAGATTTGCAGCGTTCGAGATAAACCTAACGTGAGAAACTCTAGAAGTATGCTTATACATGAGTTGAGTCGTAACCCTAAAGGAGCTAATAATTTTTCTGCTAATTTTCAGAATTTACCTTCACTTGGCGTTATCATCTAGAATATAAACATTATTAATCTTTTGAATATACAGTTTCTCATTCGCAAGGGTGTCTGTCCTTATTTGTTCTCTGGAAAATTAGGGTGGAATAAGGTCTGAACAATACTTATATAAACATGCAGGCAAGATTTATGAGTGTCTGTATCATAGATGAGTGTTCTCAAAACATTTTTCGAAGTTTTTCGTACAAACAAACTGCTGATGACGATTTAATTATTTTGTTCTCTATTAGTACCTAATGATACTATGATTTTCCGAATTTTATTTGTATTTCTATTGTGATTTCTTCGATTACACGCATACTTTCATGGATTACGTCTGGCAACGTTGATCTAATCGATCTCCAAATCAATGGAGTTCGATCATATAATTTATTTTTGTGGTTAGAACGATATCATTATTGAAAGGTTTTTTCTGGGTTTTCTCTCCCAAACTCTGAAAAATATCTATAAAATAAAAATTAATTATTTTGTGATTTGCTTCTGCGTAAGAAACACAGGATATTTGTCAGAAGCAATCAATTGAACAATGTTGCCTAACAAATAACAACGAAACAACATCAACGAAGAAACAACTATATCGTAACGTTTCGGAGTCTATATCAGACTCCTTCGTCAGACGCTTAATGAAAATCGTTAGAATTATTTTGTTGATAGTTATTTTGTGAAATTCAAGAATTGTCAACAATTGTCAAGAATTGTCAACAATTCTTGAATTTCACAAAATAACTGTCAACAAAATAATTCTAACGATTTTCATTAAGCGTCTGACGAAGGAGTCTGATATAGACTCCGAAACGTTACGATATAGTTGTTTCTTCGTTGATGTTGTCTCGTTGTTGTTTGTTAGGTAACATTGTTCAATTGATTGCTTCTGACAAATATCCTGTGTTTCTTACGCAGAAGCAAATCACAAAACAATTAATTTTTATTTTATATATATTTTTCAGAGTTTGGGAGAGAAAACCCAAAAAAAACCTTTCAATAATGAGTATACCTCCCACAGTATCCTTTAATGATTACTTAGAACGATATCATTTTATTCATTTATAAATTTGAAGATAATAAGGATATCTAAAGATACTTGTTTCAAATACAAATTTTTTTTTCACACGTAACTATAATGTATGTATTGACAAATTTTGTGAAATGTTTGCTCGACCATTCAGGATCGAATAGGAAAACTGTTTGTACATATTTTCGGGTTTAAATTTGTTTGATGAGTTAAGATTTTCAGAAAATTCTCTTCTTGAGAATTACTTATGAATGGATGATAACCAATTATATTCTGGAATCAATTGATTGGCAAATCGAAAAACGAACCTCTGTTCTTCTCATTATTTATTGAAAATCGATTTCCATCAAGTAAAGACCGAATCAATCAAATACTTTGAATGAATCGTTCACTAGCACTTTGATCATCACTTTGCCCGTCTCTGGCATTAATAAAGTGAGACAGATAGTAAGCAATAAGTTGGTGACATTTTGTTATGAGATAGCGATGCTATACCGCTGTTACAATGTAATATTCTCCTCTTCTCCAACTAGAATAACAATGAAAACAAGGATTTAGTCCCTGAATTCCCCCCCAAATTGAATATTCCCATTCTTGTTACCCAAAATCCACGGTTAATACACCTTTGCCGCTCCCCCGAAACGTCACTTATGTTTGATATTTGTCAAATTGTCGTTTCAGATCCATGCTCCGGGGTTAAGTGTACGGAACCTGAGATATGTCAGCTGGATTCTCACCGGAACCCGATTTGTCGATGCGGAGATACGTGCCCCTTGGAGTTCACTCCGGTCTGTGGATCAGATGGAAAAACTTACTCCAACGAATGCACTCTACGCCAAGAGGCCTGCAGAAGGAGGAAATCGTTGAATATAATATATAGGGGAAAATGCAGTTCAGGTAACTCTCCTATAACAAATAAGTTTTTTATTTCTCCGTTAGAAGTAACTTTTCGTGACAGAATACATCCTAGTTTTTCACGTACGAATCGAGCATTTCGAATTTGCTGCCCATTTTCGCCGAAAAACGTTGAATCGAAACTTCGACGCTATTTGTGAATACGCTTTCAAGGAGTGCTCATGAGTGATGCCCTATTCGACGCTGAACGTTTTTTTTTTTTAATATTGGGTTTTCGTTTGGAATTCGGGAAAATATTCCCTATATCGAAATGTTTTTCTGTGGATAACATTTCAGTAGATTATTTGTCGTGAGTTGATGATATCACGTCCTCTATGGGAGAGTGGGGAAAACCCGAGCATTGAACTATCATAAAAGAGCTAATTACTTTAATTTCTCAGTAAAAATCGAATGCTGTCTTCCTTACACATTCATTAAAGTAAATTATTGGACAGCAGTCGCTATTATAGATAGATTTTTCAATTTTAATTTTTGGTCGTAATCCTACAAAAGAATACAAAGATTTTGCCCCATGGGTGGAGCAAAACCGACAGCCATATAAATGAAATGCAAAACGGATATTTGGTATAATCTTTCAATAAAAATGGTAGAAAACACCTTTCCGCCTTTGATGTTATTTTATCAAATTTTTTCTTTGCGTGCTTTCAAAAGAGAGTATTTTTTTAACTTCTTTGTATTTTTCTTCTTATCTTACGTTGTTTGCTATTTTCGTTTCTTTATCATTCCGCAATTCTTCTTTTTCTTTTGTTTTTGGCGCTCTAGTTCCTCGGAACAGAGTGCTTATCAATTTGCCCAAATGCCTGTAATTTTCGAATTTTTGGCTGAAAATGGTCTCAAACGATTTGGTTCGACTCACTGATCAAGAATCCGAGGTCGAAATCGATTCTGTCCGGCCGGCCGGCCGGCCGTAGGCACGATAACTCTCGAACGAAAGGAGTTAGAAGTTTGAAATTTGCAAGGTGGGTTTGGAGTGCAAATATCTCGGACGAGTTCGTTACTGGGCGAAATCCATCATGCTGTTTCGGATTATGGCCGATTTTAGTAAAAACATTTTTTATGAATATTTCCGAACCCGATCTCTCGATCTATCTGAAATTTAGCATCAAATTGTAGAATCATGACCTTTATACACATGTGAAGTTTTGTATTGACCAGGTTACCGCAAAGTGTGAAAAAAAAATTTTGAAAATTAAAAAAAAAAATTTCTACAATAACTCTCGAACGGAATGAGCTAGGCAGTTGAAATTTTCAGAGTAGGTTAGGGAAATGAATATCTCGGTAAAGTTCGTTATTGGGCGAAATAGGCCAGATGGTTTCGGAGTAACGAAAAAAAAAAATTTTTTTAAGTATTAAATTTCAAATTCAATTTTTATTTAAGATGCAGTTTCACCATAAAAATCCATTGATATCATTTTCAACTCCAACAAGCTAATACTTTCGGAGATATGATTCTTCGAAATTTCAATAATGAATCGTACTTCTATGTTTTCACAGAATGCTATAATTATTCTATCTAAGCTTTATTATATGCTCTGTGTTCATACTCGTACATGTCATCCTGTTCTATAAGAGAGAGTCAAATTCATTTCAGCTATTTTAATTTGATTTCTTCCATGGTGCAGTTCTCATTCTCAGATTGCTCATTTAATCTTGATAAATAAACTATTATTTGAATTCAATTTCCTTTATGATGCAGTTCTATCACAAGAATACATTGATATAATTCTCAACTCTGAGAAACCAATACTTTCGGAGATATAATTTATCTGTTTGAACTAGAGCGCCAGAAAGCTCCGGTCCACAGGGCTTGAACCAATTTTTGTAAATATAATTCCAGTTTATACTGATATGATGTTAAAGTCATAGTTTTCCCCTTCTTTCTGCCATCTTTCTTTCTGTAAGTCTGTAAGCTTTTTGATTCAATCTATCAGGGTTGACCAAGGGGTAGAGGCCTTGTGTAACTTACTACAGGAGGGCCTTAGAATTATCGAGCAGTGCACTGCTCGATAATTCGATAATTCGATAATGCTGAGCCCCACTGACAATCACCACTGCAGTGGTGATTGTCAGTGGGGCTCAGCATAAACCCGAACAAGACCACAGTGATTCTGTTTACTCGTAGAAGAAAACTTCCAGCTGTGAGATCCCTTTTTTTGAACGGAGATATTATAGAATGGAAGTCTGAAGTTAAATATCTAGGGGTAACACTAGATAGTAACCTTCTGTGGAATAGGCACAAAATTATTGAAAAATATTATGTATCTCAGAAACAATCCGTTTGGTATTGCTGAAATTTTGTGGAAGCCTTCAAATTCTAAAGCCAAAAGTTAAATTCGAACACCATCGGATCTATTATGTAGGAGTTATTGAAGAAATACTGGGGACTGAGCAGAGCGTTGGGTGAGTTCGAAAATTACAGACATTTGAGCAAATTGATGAGCACTCTGTTCCGAAAAACCAGACCAAAAATTATTGAAAAAAAGTCTGTATCTTCTATATCATTGAAATTTTGTGACAGCCTTCAAACCCTAACTTTACAGCCGAATTCGAAATTTGAACTCGATCAGATCTATATTCGTGGAGATCCGAGCAGCCTTGGGTGAGTTCAGCAGCTGGATGAATGACCGTTGCCACAATAACTTTCAAATAGAGAGAGATTTCCTCAATAACTCAAAATATACAAATCCGATCGAATTGAACTTACTGGCAATTACTTGTAAAGGGTTTTCCAATAAGAGGTGTTATTTTGAATAGCCCGCTATTTCGGTAGATGTCACTTTTGAAGCTGTCATTGTTTGACATTTGACAAGTAGAAACTACGTCATTAATAAAAATGGAACGATACACGCTTCAAGAACGCATTGAAATTATAAAAGTCACTATAAAAATGGTGAAAATTTGGCAGAGACGGTTCGCAAAACTCGAATATTTTTGGGTCGTCGTGAAGCACCTTGTCGGACCGCAATAAAGAAATTGGTGGAAAAGTTCGAGCTGTTGGGACAAGTTAGTTATGTAAAGAATAAAACCCGTGCACGTCGCTCAAGAACAGCCGGGAATATTGCTGCTGTAGCCGAAAGTGTTGAAGAAAACCCAGGTTTGTCCATTCCTCGTCGTTCTTTGGAATTAGGCATTCCACAAACGTCATTACACCGTCTTTTGCATAAAGATTTTGTTCTTAAGGCTTATGAAGTTCAGATAACAGAAGAACTCAAGCCGGCCGATCATCAACAGCATCGTGTCTTTGCTTATTGGTTCGTTGAAATACATGAAAATGATCCGGAATTCCATCGAAAAATCATCTTGAGTGATGAGGCCCATTTCCACCTCAGTGGCTTCGTCAACAAGCAAAATTGTCGCATCTGGGGCTCGGAAAACCCAAGAGTTATTGTTGAAAAGCCTCTCTATTCTCAACGTGTGACTGTTTGGTGCGGTTTATGGTCCGGCGGAGTCATTGGACCTTACTTTTTCGAAAATGAGGCTGGAGCAACAGTTACGGTGAATGGATTGCGCTATCGAGAGATGATTAATGATTTTTTATGGCCGGAATTGGATGGTATTGATCTGGACAACGAAACCATTGTTCTTTTGCGGTAAAAGCTTCCGGACCGTGATATCTCTCGAAGAGGTGATCACAATTGGCCACCGAGATCTTGTGATTTAACACCTTGCGACTTCTTCCTTTGGGGCCACGTGAAAGAGAAGGTCTACGCCAATAGCCCAGCGTCGATTCATGACCTCAAAGATGGAATTCGTGAGGCTATCGAGGACATGGGGCAGCCACTTTGCGATTTGGTTATGGAAAATTTCATAAAAAGGATATGGTCCTGTAAGCGTGGTCGTGGTGATCATTTGCCTGATGTTATTTTCCACTATTAACGGCATAGCTTCTTCTTTATAATGAAATAAACATCCGATCAATTATATTGAAAAATGGCATTTTTCTTCGAATATCAAAATAACACCTCTTATTGGAAAACCTTTAGAATGCTGGCGCGCTAATATTTGCGAAATTTCGTGATTATCTTTCAGAATCCGCTCAACTTCCGTACATAACTCCGAGCCGCCATTTTACAATCGAGTACTGAATTTAAGCTCGATCCATTGGCCTTGAATGAGACGTGAATAGACAGTGGAGCATGTGCGCAAAAGTAAGAATTTGTTCATCTCCCATCAGTAGTAGCGTCGGCGCATTCCCCATTTTGCAGTCGGTGTGCTCTTTTAGGTCGCTGTTCTTTTTTGGGGTTGATATTTTCGGTAGTTTCGATGTTCAGTAATATCAGAGGTAGGAGGGATGGCGTTATGTAAAATTCGACCTGTCAGAGCATGTAATTCCGAGCCTAACAGTTATAATCCGGTAGTACATGCATTGCGATTTGTGCCTATATAGAATATGGGGAAGGATCAATTGTCATAACAATAGAGATGACGCTGGAGTATTCGCACCTAGGGAAAGGATCAACTAACTAATTTGACACGTAGCGTAATATGCGCCTGATTCATGATATATTCTCCGACGGGAATTGGGGCTTTTCAGATATCAATTTCCTGGTTGTTTGCAGCACAACGATCGAACTCGGGTAATTAACGGATCAGTGGCTTTTTATGAGGGATCAGGAATATTAATTCGCTCGATACTGCAATAATATTTATTCATTTATTCATCTATGCACCAACGGTGAAGAATTTGGATCTACATTGAATTTAATAATGTAGGTTACGTGATAGCAGACAATTATTTTATCGATTATTAGCAAAATGTACCCATCCTCGGGGCTTGTGGTATGATGATTGATCCTGGCTAGGGCTTCACACGAGAGCGATATTTTTCTCGTCTCGGAAAAGCGAGACGAGATGAGACGTTTTGAAAAATATTATAGGCAATCTCGAGACCTCATACAGCGCAACACGAGAGTCTCGTTTTTGGTCTCGTAAAATTTTTTCATGAACTTTTCATTCAAAAAATTAGGAGAGGTCAACATAGAGAACAATATATTTTACAAAATATCAACTCTTGTGACTATCTGTGAAATATGTCTGTTCTTATAGTAACGTATCTCTTATCATAAATATTTACGATTTTCAACTATTGGTCATGCATACCTACATACTTGTTCATCTTCCCATCTGTAGAAATTGATTTTTGAACTACCTCTCATTGTTCCAGGTATAAATCCTTGTGCTAGCGTGATATGCAGTTACGGGGAGGAGTGTACAATCAACAAATTTGGTATCGCTCACTGTGAATGCCCTCAAAACTGTGAACCAGTCATGAGACCTGTCTGTTCTAAAGAAGGACGAACATTTCCTTCAGAATGCGAAATGCACAGATCCGCCTGCCTAAGTCGAACACCCATGCAGATAGGTTCGTAAAAAAACCTATTTTATTATTTAATTGAACAGAAATATTCGCAACCTGAATTCGGATGTCCCACCATTGGCATATTCTGACAGTCACCACATAATTATCCATGAACGTTTATACCTACATAATTATTGTCTTTCTTCTCATTATAACCATTTAACTCAAAAAAATGTATACCTATTTTATTTTCAAGTTTTTAGGGATTCTGATTTTTTTATAAAGTATTATATTTCGTAATAGTGATAATTTTTTTTAGTATTTGAACAGCCCGGAATATAAAAAAAAATTCTAATCGTGTAACAGACTATACTTTCTCCACGACGCTAAATACGAATGCTGGACTTGAAAATGAAAATGGCGTTTCTAAGAACTATATAAAATTATGACAATCAATTCATATCACATATAGTATTTTATTCGCTATGCAGGTGGAAATATTTCAGAATATTTCATATCAAGCGATGCAACGAGATGAACATTCTACAACAATTGATGGAAAGCTAACATTATGTTAGCCGAGGCACAGGTGGGCAATAAGACCACTTCTGCCAAAGCCACTCGTGGAACACCTCAAGGGGGAGTGTAACGTCTTCCCTTCTGTGGAGCCTAGTAGTGGACGAGCTCCTCCACAAGCTGACGGAGCTTGGCTTCGGGAGTACATGCAATGCCGATGACACAGTCCTAATGGTCAGAGGTAAACTCGAGGGCACCTTGCGTGAGTTACTTCTGGAGGGCCTTAGAATTATCGAACAGTGGTGCTTTTCAGTGGAGCTGAGCATACACCCGAACAAGACCGCAGTTCTGTTTACTCGGAGAAGGAAACTTCCAGCTGTGAGATCCCTATTTTTGAACGGAGATATAGAATAGAAGTCTGAAGTTAAATATCTAGGGGTAAGAGTAGATATTAAACTTCTGTGGAATACGCATGTTGACATCGCTGCCAGTAAAGCAACAAAGGCTTTAATGGTGTGCAGGAATTTAGCTGGTAAGACTTGGGGCTGCAACCCTAAGATACTGCGATGGATGTACGTCATGATTATGAGACCCATAATTAAGTATGGGGAAGTAGTCTGGTACTCAAAAACAAGCCAGAATAGTACGAGGAAAAGCCTCGACAACATACAAAGGCTGACATGTGTGTGTATCCAAGTGAATCCATCCAACCAGGGCACTTGAGATTATAAAATATCTGACACCACTACATCTAGTGATAGGGAAAATGGCCCATGAAACCACTCTCAGAATATCTAGGAAAGGAACAGGTAATAAGAGTATTAAAAACCAGAAAGCCTGGTCCTCTCTTACCAGGTACATATCATCAGCCAATCTTCCTAATGACGAAATGATCAAGAAAGTAAGCATCGAAAAGAACTTCACTACAATGCTCGGTACGAAAAAGACTGGGACAGGGAATCCACTACTCAAGTTCTTAAAAGAAATGCTATCAAATGGTACACAGACGGTTCAAAAACTACTACAGGAGCTGGCGCTGGAGTAAATGGGCCAGGCACCAAATGCTCACTATTGCTAGGCTCCTATCCGAGCATCTTTCATGCTGAAGTACTTGCAATAGAAAGATGCGAGGAAATGAACGTAGAAATAAACTATCAGAGATGTGATATAGCAATCCACTCTGATAGTAAAGCTGCTGTTAAAGCTCTGAGCTCCCATGTTATCGAGTCCAAGCTAATAGGAGTGCCGAAGAAAACTCAATGAAGTAGGCAAGAACAACAGGGTCTCCTTGTTCTGGGTTCCTGCTCATGCGAGAATCATAGGAAATGAGGAGAGGCCAACACACTTGCCAAGAAAGGAGCGCAAATCCCCTTTATTGGCCCGGAACCCTACTGTGGGGTTTGGTAGATACACCTACAAAAGTGAATTCCGGATGAAAGAAGAAACTGAAAGAGGTATTTTCTGGAGATTTCTCCCCGGAATGTATCACTCCAAGAAATTCCTCCGGAACTTTGATACTGTCCGATCCAAGAAATGCGTGGACCTCAGTAAGAACACGATGTACCTCCTCACTGGTTTCCTCATAGGGCACCGAGGTCCTTAGCAATCATATGATGAGATTAGGGCTAGCAGAAACTGACGAATGCAGATTCTGTTGTGAGGAAGATTAAACTCTTGATCACCTGACAACGGAATGCCTCGCCATCTCAAACCAACGCAAGGAATGCTTTGGGGAAGAAATCTGTAGGAGCGAAGACGTAGCCTCCTTGAAGCTATCCCAGATACTGGCGTTCATCAGAACTCTGAACCTGGAAGGCGAGCTGTAGATGGTAATGACATCGATCACTGCTGGGGGGCACAATAGACCTTAAGATCGCAGTGCAACGTTACCCCCTACAACAATATATAATATATACATTTTGTAATCAATTTCGAATTTAAAATCTCCATATTATATAGCAGTCGTGGAGAATAAATATTCTGGGTACGTTCCTGGCCCAGCAAAGATTCAACACCAGAGCTGTTATTCTCGAAACAGCCACAATTATGCGAAAAGGTAGAGGAATTTACTTATCGTTGACCAATATTTCCATCGCTATGCTCACTAGCTATCATTAAAGGATACTTTGGAAGGTGCATTGATGTTTTTTTCTTGGGTTTTCTCTACCAAACACTGAAAAATATCTATAAAATAAAAAGATTTAATTATTTTGAAATTGCTTCTGCCATACAGACACGAGATAATTGTCAGCAGCAATATATATATATACTAGCTGGCCCGGCAGACTTCGTACTGCCTCCTCAACGCCTGCCCAACGCCAACGCCAACGCCAACTCCAAATCCAAATCCAACTCTAACTCCAACTCCGACTCCTACTCCGACTCCGACTCCGACTACGACTCCGACTCCGACTCCGACTCCGACTCCGACTCCGACTCCGACTCCGACTCCGACTCCGACTCCGACTCCGACTCCGACTCCGACTCCGACTCCGACTCCGACTCCGACTCCGACTCCGACTCCGACTCCGACTCCGACTCCGACTCCGACTCCGACTCCGACTCCGACTCCGACTCCGACTCCGACTCCGACTCCGACTCCGACTCCGACTCCGACTCCGACTCCGACGACTCCGAATCCGACTCCGACTCCGACTCCGACTCCGACTCCGACTCCGACTCCGACTCCGACTCCGACTCCGACTCCGACTCCGACTCCGACTCCGACTCCGACTCCGACTCCGACTCCGACTCCGACTCCGACTCCGACTCCGACTCCGACTCCGACTCCGACTCCGACTCCGACACCGACTCCGACTCCGACTCCGACTCCATTTGCACCTCCATCTCCATTTCCACCTCCATCTCCATTTACACCTCCATCTCCATTTCCACCTCCATCTCCATTTCCACCTCCATCTCCATTTCCACCTCCATCTCCATTTCCACCTCCATCTCCACCTCCAACTCCAATCCAACTACAACTCCAACTACAACGCCAACTCCATAACCAATGCCAACCACAATACCTACTCCAACTTCAACTCCAACCCCAACGCCAACTTCAACGCCAACTCAAACTCCAACGCCAAAAACATTTTCCAGTAGACCAAATTGTAAATCTAAACCATTCTCGAATCTCCACGAACACACACAAAAAATTTCATCAAAATCGGTCCAGTCGTTTAGGAGGAGTTCAGTCACATACACACGCACACAAGAAATATATATATTAAGATATATATATATATATATATATATATATATATATATATATATATATATATATATATATATATATATATATATATATATATATATATATATATATATATATATATATATATATATATATATATATATATATATATATATATATATATATATATATATATATATATATATATATATATATATATATATATATATATATATATATATATATATATATATATATATATATATATATATATATATATATATATATATATATATATATATATATATATATATATATATATATATATATATATATATATATATATATAATAATGTTGCCTCATAAATAGCAACGAAACAACACCAAAAATTTCAGAATACGTATTCGACAAAAAATAATTCTGAATCTCTAAAACATTACAGAGAAATTGTTATATCCTTGGTATTGTTTCGTTACTGTTTATTAGTCAACATTGTTCTAGATATTGCTTCTGATGAGTATCTCGTCCCTCTAAGGCAGAAGCAATTTCAAAAGAATTTCAAACATATTTTTCAGAGTTTGGGAGAGAAAACCCAGAGAAACAACCATTGAGTAATGATTACTGGTCTGCCAATGGTGGAAAAGCCTGTATAAAAATAAAGCAAAACATATGACAGATGGGTATATACAACACATCGTGAAACCTTTCCATTTCACGATTGTGTTAAGAGTAACTCGACTCTCTGAAATCTTCCTAGCTGCCCTCAATTATTGAAGGTTCATCAACTATTCAAAGAACATCGTGTAGGAGTCCGGCAGTGCTGTCATAACCTAAAATCTCATAACATAAAAGAGAACATTTCTCACAGGAGTCTGAAAATAATTTCCTGAATTTTTTATAGCATATCGAGGCGTGTGTGGCGAGAAAGGACCCTGTTCGGAGCACGTTTGTCTGTACGGGTCTACCTGTGTGGAAAAATCGGGACAGGCTGACTGTGAGTGTCCAGTATGTCCGGCTGAATTTGCACCAGTGTGCGGATCAGATGGAATATCTTACGGCAACGAATGCAAACTTCGACTGGAGGGTTGCAAACACCGACGAGACATAAGGGTGCTTTACGATGGTCCTTGCAGTAAGTGAAATTTGTTTGTCCCTTTGTGTCCCAGTAAACATCGTTATTCAAAACAAATCCGCTAATTCAGTTTTTGTTCAGATGCTTTTTGAACGCTCGTGGGCTCTTTATTTATTATTTGCTAGTCAAAGTGGTTTCCGAGAATATGAACCTTAAGTAATCGTTCAAGAATACGTTGGGAGGTAAATTCATTGTTAAATGGTTCCTTTCTGGATTTCTCGCAAACTCTGAAAAATAT
Source organism: Halyzia sedecimguttata (assembly GCA_937662695.2). Taxonomy (NCBI): domain Eukaryota; kingdom Metazoa; phylum Arthropoda; class Insecta; order Coleoptera; family Coccinellidae; genus Halyzia; species Halyzia sedecimguttata. The sequence continues at coordinate 18,958,525 of OW569420.2, read as the reverse complement.
CTAAGGATAAAAAAATTATTATTTTGAAAATTTCTTCTGCGTTAGAAACACAAGATATTTATCAGATGCACTATATTGAATAATATTCCCTAATAAACAGTAACGAAACAAAATCAAAGATAAAACGACTATTTTGTAACGTTTCGGAAACTAGATCAGAATACTTTATCAGACACTAAACGAAAATCTTGTCACATTTACAGTCTTTGAAAAACATGGTAACATAGTTCCACTTAACTTAGAAATTTCCAAGTTCCAACACCTATAATATATGTTCAATTCCAATTGAGCAATTTGCAAAATTGCATACTCTATTGAACAAAATACGAGTCAACTTCTTAAGTTTACTTTTTGGCGCTCTTGTTCCTCGGAACAGAGTGCTTATCAATGTGCCCAAATGTCTGTAATTTTCGAATTTTTTGATGGAAATGGTCTTAAATGATTTGGTTCGACTCACTGATCAAAAATCCGTGGTCGAAATTGATTCTGTCCTTCCGGCTGTCACGACAACTTTCGAACGCAATAAGCTAGACAGTTGAAATTTTCAGAGTAGGTTTGGGAGGTAAATATATCGGCTAACTTCGTTATTGGGCAAAATCGGCCAGATGGTTTCGGAGTACCAAAAAAAAATGTTCAGATTACAAATTTCAAATTCAACTCTTTCCAAGATGCAGTTTCACCATAAGAATCCATTGATATCATTTTTAATTCTAACAAGCTAATACTTTCGGAGATATGATTTTTCAAAATTTCAATAATGAATCGTAATTCTATGTTTCCACAGATTGCTATAATTATTTTATCTATGAATTATTATATGATCTGTGTTCATACATGTCAACTTATTTTCCTATAAGAGACATGACATGTCAAATTCATTGCAGCTATCGTAGAATTATGAGGATTAAAATATGATATCATAATTTTTGGGGGATATTTTAATGCCCATGGTTAATCCATATGATGATGGGAATGGTAATGGTAAGTTAATAATATTCAGTTCAGAAAATCTCCAGTAAAAACAAAACTGGAATATTGGTTTCAATTGATGTAATATAATTTTCAGAGTGGATTTGAGGAATGAATATCTCGTTCATCATAGATTTGAGGAGGATATCTCGGATAAGTTCGTTGTTGGATAGAATTGGTCTGTTGGTTTTGTATTCATAATTTTTGAATTGAATTTGAACTTAAATTCTTTTATGATGTTTTAATTTAATTTCTGTTATGATGAAGTTCTATCATAAGAATCCATTGATATAATGCCCAACTCTTACCAATACTTGCGGAGATATGATTTGTCAAAATTTGAACAAGAGAGCCAAAGCTTCTATCCACAGGGCTTTCCCACTTTTTAAGTTATCAGACTCTGTCATCAGAATCTTTGTTTGCTCCAATCCATCATGTGATCTCCATGGATTGTACATACATGTTCAGTTATTTTTGATTTTTGTATATCTCTATTTCCTAAGTTGTTCTTATGTTCTGACTTTTTTACTTACTACTTACTAGGAATATTATATACACAGTTTTTGATTCAATATAAGAATCGTTTCCAAGAAACGAAAACATCTTAGGTCTTTATCAACTGAAACAAAGCCGATTGATGAAAAATAGAAATCCATTTGTGGTAAATCGTATATAGGAGAAACATCAAGACCATTAGAGTAAAACAAAGATTATGACAGAGTCTGATGACATAAAAAGGAAACTTAAGGAGTCAACTTGTATTCATATTTTTCCGTGTGTCTTTTATTTATTGGCAATTAGCTACGGTCACCTTATTCTATACAGGGTGTCCGGGAAAATATTGGAAATCTCTCGGATTCAGATAAGACATAAAAAAATTGGTTCTAGCCTTGTGGACAGGAGCTTTTGGGCGCTCTTGTTCAAACAGACAAATTATACCTCCGAAAGTATTGGTTTCTCAGCGTTGGGAATTATATCAATGGATTCCTATGATGGAACTGCATGATGGAAGAAATTTAATTTAAGAAAAGTGTCGTTTAAAAAAAATGCTTCAAAAATTATCTTTTAAAAAACAAGAGTGCAAAAAGGCCAATCTACAATGCTTCAATGCCTTAATGCTTCAAAAAGTGTCATTAAATTTATTTATCAAGATTAAATGAGCAATCTGCAATGATTCAACCTCGTGAAATGGGTTGTTGCAACTTATACTCGGTGCATAGTTTTCACAACTCGAAATACCTAAGGAAAGTATCATCGAAATGTCTAGAGCAAGGCTGGAGACAATCATAGCAGATTGTCCATATATTCCTAATATTTGAGTATGTTGTGGATTACGAACAAATTATTTTAATAGTTCAAAATATATTGATAAAATACTATCCTCTTTTCATAATTTAAAATTTAATAGTTCATACCACTAACACATTCTTTTCTGTATTATGAACCTTAACTCAAGAAAAAATGATTGATACACAAATGTAGATCCATATTTCAGTATTTTTTTGCTAGCAACACTATGAAAATACTGTATATAGGAACATCATATCTCCCAAAGGATTAGCTTGTTTGAGTTGAAAATGATAACAATGGATTCTTATGATGAAACTGCATCTTGAAAAAATTTGAATTTAAAAGTTGTAATGTAAAAAAAAATTTTTTTTTTTCGTTACTCCGAAACTATTAGACCGATTTTGCCCAATAACGAACTTAACCGAGATATTTATTCCTCAAACCTACTCTGAAAATTTCAACTGTCTAGCTCATTCCGTTCGAGAGTTATCGTGTTAACGGCCGAACAGACGGCCGGACGGAACTGATTTCGACCACGGATTCTTGATCAGTGAGTCAAACCAAATCGTTCAAGACCATTTTCAGCCAAAAATTCGAAAACAGTTGCGAGGACCTCTTAAAATACTGCCCTTAAATTTAAATTAGTTTGTTCAGTTTACCAGGGGCGGACTAGGTTGTATATTTTAATGCTTACATTTTTAACACCCCATAGGATAAGGAAACAAATTTGTTTTTTTTAACTCCTTATCATAACGAGGTGTTAAAAATGTAAGGATTAAAATGTACAACCTAGTCCGCCCCTGGTAAACTAAACAAGCTAATTCAAATTTGAGGGCAGTATTTTAAGAGGTCCTTACTACTGTTTGTCATATAAAATTTTCATTAAATTGTATCAAGTAGTTTAAAATTTATTCCAGTAAAATGGATTTCCAGTGGCGTCATTTAGGAGGCCGTATCTCCGTAGGGAGGGCCGCTAGGAAAAAAATTGATGGAAACTTGTCATCTTATCTATTTATATTTTATCTGAACCCGAGAGATTTCCCACAATTTCCCGGACACCCTGTATAATAATTTTGTATTTGATATATACAGGGTGAGTCTTTGACCACTGCATTAATTTTAACCAAAGATTCCTCTCATCAAATGAAACACTTTTTTTATTTAACATTTTTCCAAATTCAGCTCAGGTAAAAAGATACAGGCTGTTGAAATTTAAAAAAAAAATCAGTTTTTATTTTGTAGCTTTGACATCCTTTTTTCGAATAAAATGAATGTTGGCGTAAAGTTTTCTATAACCATGATACATATTTTCCAAATATTAGTTATTTTCTACTTCTACTGGTTTTCTAGTTATGGACTCGTGGATTCATAAAACTAAACGAAATTAGCATAAAGAAAGCATATAAAGTTTTTCTTGAGTCATTTCAAGAATATTCCATCGCTTTAGAACATTATATTATTCTTCATCATTTCTCCTTAAACGCACCGTTTTCGAGATATTCTTCATTGAATGTTTTAAAATGGAAAACTCCAGAAATTTCACTACTTTTATGGATTCGTCTCTGAGCGTTGGAATCCCGAATCAAGCTGTAAACCACGTTACCATGCCTTATTCTCGTCCGCCAACAATGTCATAGATAATTTATATGCGGGAGTGTATTAGCACTTTAAACACTTGTAACTTTTCACCTGAGCCGAATCTGGAAAAATGGTAAATGAAAAAAGTGTTTCATTTGATGAGAGGAATCTTTGGTTAAAATTAATGCAGTGGTCAAAGACTCACCCTGTATAGTTTCGCGTTTCATTCTGATGGAATTTCCTCCTCTACCAAAGAAAGAAGCAATATTAAATACTTAATCATATTGGGGACTTTTGAAACAAGTGGCAAAATAAATAAGTCGTTTTTTATAACAGCAAAAAAATGTACAAACTATTCCAGTCCATTCTAGGGTGGAATAGGTTCGTTTGTTCGGAATTGCAGTGAGCGTAATGCCACCACGTTTGGACCCTGGCCTCGTGATATTAAAGTTGCAAACAGACAGAAATGAACAAACGTAATAATGAAACACTGTGCACCTACATTTGCCATTAAGTTTAAATTGATGCGCGACGTAGTTTGCCAACTAAATACGAGAATTTCCGGGAATTTTTCAGTTGGGTCTAGATACATTTTCCACCTTTCGATTTGCTGCATCAGATACTTCACGAGAGTATATTTTTCCGGCAATATTGTAGCAAATGGAAGTTTTAATAATATGTTATTTTCGTAACTAGTTTAATGAATTTCTCTCCAATGGAGCAGTTCAAATGTGATTCACCCTCTGAATAAAATTGGTTCAATCCCTGTGGACACGAGCTTTGACGCTCTTGTTCAATCTTTAACAAATCATATCTCCACTATCTATTGCTTTCTCAGAGTTGGGAATGATATCAATGGATTCTCATGATAGAACTGCATCATTAAGGGTATTCAATTCGAATAATATTTTATTTATCAAGATTAAATAAGCAATCTTCAATGCTTTAATACTTCAAAAATTATCATTAAAAATAATAAGGAAAGTATCATTGAAATGTCTAGAGCAGGGCTGGAGATAATCATAGCAGATTGTCTATTTATTGCTGATATTTGAATAGGCAGAGGCTGACGAACAAATTATTATCTTTTCATAATTTAAAACTAACCCATTCATTCTGTATTATGAACCTTAACTCGAGAAAAAAAATTTGATACACAAATGTAGATCCATATTTCAGCATTTATTTGCTAGCAACATTATGAAAATACTGTATATAGGAACATGTCCCACTACTTAAGGAAGTAGAAGGTAATATTTACCTCAGTGGTCAACGAACCGTAATTTCTTTGATGATTCCATTATGTTCTTCTTTCCTATTGCCTTCATAAACTGCATCAATAAAATGATCCAATTCTACACTGCTCAACAATTGATAGGGATCACTTACTTTTTCTAAATTTATTTCTGAATTATTCGCTCCAAGATTATAAATTTAGTCAGATATCAGAGTATTTTCAGTTGATAATATGGTTCACTTGAGAAAAGAATGAAAAAATGGAAAGTTGAAGAGAAAAAAAGACTTTATTAGGAACACTCAAAATTCTGTGTTTGAATAACATAAAAATTTTATGATGACACCACAAGAAGGCTGAAGTTTCGGTTAAGCTAGTACCTAGTTGGCCCCCCACGAGCTCGTCTCAAGCATTCTACCCTACGAGGCATACTTTCAATCAAACGATTTATAAAATTTTGGGGCAAATTCGTCCAAATATCCCGTAAAGCGTTAGAAAGGTCCTCCAGGTTATTGATCGGTTGTTCTAAGGTTGACAATTGTCTAGACATCTCAGACCAGACATGTTCGATGCAATTCATGTCTGGAGAGCGAGCTGGCCAGTCCATCCTATCAATAGCATGAGTTTCTAGCGCTTCATTAACCAGACGACTACGGTGTGGACGGGCATTATCGTCAATTAAAATGAAATTCTCGCCCAAGGCAGCCGCAAACGGAACAATTATGGGTTCAATAATCATATCGTGATATCTCTGGCTGGTCATTGTGGTGTTCTGCAGAACAACCAACTCTGTGCGTTGGTTCAAACAAATGCCTCCCCATACACATATAGAACCTCCGCCAAAAGCTGTTGTGGGTACCATAAACTGTTCTGCATACCTTCGACCTCTTTCCCTCCAAGCAAGAATACGTCCATCGGAGTTGACCAAACGAAATCTAGACTCATCCGTAAATAAACATCGGCTCCAATCTTCAACTGTCCAATTGTGGTGCTCCTCAGCCCATTGCCGTCGATGAACCCGGTGTTCCCTATTCAAACGGGGATGTTGTACCCTCCTACGTGCTCTCAAACCACGAACATGTAGTCGTCGTCTTGCAGTCTGGTTCGAAATTAGAACTCCTGTAGCAACTCTCAGTGATCTATTGAGCCGCGACGCCGGGTAAGTGGGATTTCTCCTAGCATTGAGGACCAAAAGACGATCTTGGGCAGCTGTTGTACTGCGCTGCCGACCTCCCCCATGAACATAAGCTACTGAGTCGTTTTGGATGAACCTATTCCAAGCCCGACTCACGACACTTTGCGAAACATTCAACCGCCGGGACACTTCTCGCTGGGACAAACCTTCCTGTATCCACCGTATGATTTGGTCCAGTTGCACAGGAGCCAAACGTCTTCTCGGCATGACTGATAAGCTAATATTGTTCTCATTTCTTCAATTATTGTCACCTTATGTGTTTGAACGAGAGAAAAAAACAGATTTAATAACAAATACCACATTGCTTTTCACTCCACATGTAACAGCCTACAGATAATAATCGATTTTGTGAACAAGAGCCGATGAAGTGAGGAAAAATTTGATATAATCAACTCAAAACATCTTAATTTTTCCTTAGAGAACATATAATGTACAGATATTCACGAGATAACTTGAAAAAAATACAAATGAAGAGAAGTTCATAAGTGATCCCTAGCAATTGTTGATCAGTGTAAATCTTCAAATCATTCATCCCAAATTTATACATAAATTATTCAATATGCAACCAGTCAATGTTATTTTCGGTCTTGTATATATTCACAAATTCAAGAATCAGATTCCTCTTTTCCAGCAGAAAATATTTTCAAACTACGAATTGGCATATCTCTAATAGCTGGATGACATTTATGAACAGTGAACACAGACAGTTAGGATTCGCATTCTGTGAATACATAGAACTAGGATGTATTATTGAAATTTTGAAAAATCATATCTCTGAAAGTATTAGCTTGTTAGAGTTGAAAATGATATCAATGGATTCTTATGATGAAACTGCATCTTAAAAAAAAATTATTCAGAAGTTGTAATGTAAAAAATATTTTTTTTTGTTACTCCGAAACCATTAGAACGATTTTGCCCAATAATGGACTTAACCGACATATTTATCTCCCAAACCTACTCTGAAAATTTCAATTGTCTAACTCGTTCCGTTCGGGAGTTATCGTGTTAACGTCCGACCGGACGGCTGGCCGAACAGAATCGATTTCGACCACGGATTCTTGATCAGTGAGTCGAACCAAATCGTTCAAATCCATTTTCAGCCAAAACTTCGAATATTACAGACATTTGGGGGAATTGTTAAGCACTCTGTTCCGAGGAACAAGAGCGCCAAAAATATCAGAGTAATATCCGATTTTTGGCGCGGTTGTTCACCTGAATGGGCACCTATAAATTTGTCCAAATGCCTCTAATTTTAGAATTTTCGGCCGAAAATGGTTTCAAGCGTTTGGTTTCGACTCACCGATGGAGAATCCGAGGTCAAAATTTGCTGGGTAGATTTGGATCCAATTGCGCCAGTTAAGTTCGTTAATGGGCCGTGTTGTTTCGGAGTTATAGCCATCTGAATTTTTGTTCTCCCAATAACTCGAAATATACCTTTCTGATCGAGTTGAAACTAGTTAGTTGGAAAATACTGGCCTGAAAACTTATGCAGAAGTATGTAAGCAGCGGATGACTGGAAAATCTTAAAATAATTTAAAAAAAATCTGTATCTCAGAAACTATCCGTCAGATATGGTTGAAATTTTGTGAGAGCCTTCGAAACCTTATTTTACAGCCAGGTTCTAGTTATAAACTTGATCAGGTCAGTAGTTTTCGAGTTATTGAGAAAATATCGAAAAATAAAGTTTAACAGCATAATGTCTATAGAATTCACAGCATAAAGTTTATTCCTCAAATCCACCAAGTTCCTCTACAATTAATTTTAGAGAAACTTTGTGGAAGTTTCTAGCAAACAACGTCCAGCATCCAATAGACTGAATTTTGGGTAGACAATACATTTTCGGTAGCTCAAATACAAGTTAATTTAAAAAAAATCCAAATTTACCGAAAATGTATTTTCTACCCAAAATTCACAAACCCGGAAATCAAATGAGACCGATCGTCTCAAATTCAAATTATCCTTTCTACAATCTTGCCAAATTGTTTGTAAAAAGAACGATAAATATTATAAACAAACTTTCGGTACGGCCATGGGTAACCTCCTTTCCCCCTTTTTAGCTAATTTGTTCGTCAGCAAATTAGAAATTGGATGTGTAGTTTTTTATTGAGTTTTAGTGTAATTTTTCATTGAGTTTTAGTCTAATTTTTCATTGAGTTTCAGTGTAATTTTTCATTGAGTTTTAGTGTAATTTTTCATTGAGTTAATATGGATCAGGTGAAAACCCCAAGCATTGAATTCATGTACAATTTCCAGCAGTTCGGAAAATATAAAACTGAATCTGCTGACATAAAAATATAGAATGAATATTTAGTCACTTGTGATTTTGTCCGCAATATTCGAATGTCTAATCTAGATCGTACTTTCTCCTCAAATAAGCAGGCTCTGAAATATCCCCGATCAGAATGACAGAACGAAGACAACGATCTTTCACCAGGGATTTTTATTTTCCTTTCAGTGCAAAGTGTCGATACACTTTCGGAACGGAAGTGAAAAACGAATTAATATGAATCAGACCCTCAAAAGTTGAAAAGGCTTTTAGAGGGAATCAGGCCACTCTTGTTTTCGACGTTTTTCGGCTAAAGAATTTCTCTGGGACAACTTTAAACATCAGCCGAGCGTTGAAACGGAGTTTGATTCGTAATTCGATGAAAATGCCGGATCTACACCTTTATCCTATGCAAGTTTCGTGATTTTTTCTTCGGAAGAAGAGTTTATGGGACCACAGAGGTTGTCGAATCTCCTTATGTCGGCTCAATTCCTGGATATTTCCCAATACTTAGAACTTGCAGGTTTTCATATCTATCTTCTTATTTTAATAGCTTATTATCTTATACAGTGAACGAAAAATGGTTTCATAAGTCAAGTTAATTTATTTTTTAAGGAACATTTTCCTGTAATTCTCATTGTTCTACCATTTCCTGTTACCAAGCAGTGACGTTATTCTTTTCAAATTGCTAGCTCCTTTTTTGGCGCTCTTGTTCCTCGGAACAGAGTGCTTATCAATTTGCCCAAATATCTGTAATTTTCGAATTTTTGGCTGAAAATGGCCTTAAACGATTTGGTTCGACTCACTGATCAAGAATCCATGGTCAAAATCGATTCTATCCGGCCGGCCGTTAACACGATAACTCTCGAACGGAATGAGCTAGACAGTTGAAATTTTCAGAGTGGGTTTGAGGGATAAATATCTCGGTTAATTTCGTTATTGGGCAAAATATGTCAAATAATTTCGGAGAAAACGAAAAAAAAATATTTTTTTTTACATTACAACTATTGAATTCAATTTTTTTCAAGATGCAGTTTCATCATGAGAATCCATTGTTATCATTTTCAACTCTAACAAGCTAATACTTTCGGAGATATGATGTTTCAAAGTTTCAATAATACATCGTAAGTTCTATGTATTCATCAACAGAATCTGTCTGTGTTCACTATTAATAAATGTCATCTTTTCTAGCTATTAGAGATTGTCAATTCGTAGTTTGAAAATATTTTCTCTTGGAAAGCAAGTATTCGATTCTTAAATTTGTGAATATATATACAAGACTGTTTTGATGTAGTTTATGGAGGCAATAGGAAAGAAGAACATAAATAATCATCAACATAAATTACATTTGTGTATCAAACATTTTTTCTTGAGTTAAGGTTCATAATACAGAAAGAATGTCTTAGTGGTATGAACTATTGAATTTTAAATTATGAAAAGAGGATAGTACTTTATTAATATATTTTGAACTATTAAAATAATTTGTTCGTAATCCACTACCTACTCAAATATCAGGAATAAATGGACAATCTGTTATGATTATCGCCAGCCTTGCTCTAGATATTTCGATGATTTTTTTCTTAGGTATTTCGAGTTTGTGAAAACTATGCACCGAGTATAAGTTGCAACAACCCATTCCACGAGGTTGAATCATTGCAGATTGCTCATTTAATCTTGATAAATAAATTCAATGACAATTTTTGAAGCATTAGAGCATTGAAGCATTCTAGACAGCTCTTTTTTTTTAAGATAATTTTTGAAGCATTTTTTTAAACGAAACTTTTTTTAAATTTAATTTCTTTCATGATGCAGTTCTATCATAGGAATCCATTGATATAATTCCCAACTCTGAGAAACCAATACTTTCGGAGATATAATTTGTCTGTTTGAACAAGAGCGCCAAAAAGCTCTTGTCCACAGGGCTTGAACCATTATTTTCTTGTCATGGATAGATCATAAAATTCTGAATTCAGTAATGCACATGTAACGTCATTTGGGTCAATAATTCTCTAATTCTTTTTTTAATTTTGAAAAACATGTTGAAATTTTGAAAACAAGCATTCACCAAATAAACACATTTTTATTGCTAGACAGATACTTGAAGTTATCATAGCTGACTAAAATTATCAAAGTGAGTGTTCAAATTGATGTCAGTTCACTTCGTGACAGTATGCCAATCGAGCTTCAAACTAGGAACGAACATTTTGGAGAGTTTCAGACTGTATGTTTTGATTTCGCCCCGCATCCTCTGTTTCAAATCCGCGATTTTGGTGGTCGATTGAGGTAATGTTTGCTTTTGATATAAGAACAAGTCTAACGGAGTCAGATCTGAAGACCGAGCAGGCCATTCAATCAAACCTCGCCGACTGATCCACCTGTTCGGGAACAATTCATTCAGGTTATCACGTACAAACTATGTGGAGCTTCATCCTGTTGAAACCACAGCGTTTAAGTTGGGAGATCTGGATCTGCATCGTTTGGAAAAAAGAACCGCCAACGCCGGAATCAGGTCATCCCGTAATAAACCCAAATATTTTGGACCTGTTAACGGTACTTCAATAAAGACAGACCCTATAACCTTGTTCCTAAGAGGTTCAGTCCATACATAAACTTTTTCAGGAAATGGTGTATGTGCCTCCATCATCCAGTTTGGATTGTGATTTGACCAAAAGCGACAGTTTTGTCTGTTTACAGTTCCATTTAAATAGAATTCAGCTCCATCTCTGAATGAGGTGGAAACCCTCCATAGGCATTGCACAGATCCATCATTTTTTCGCAAAACTGAGTTCTGCGGTCGAAATAATTGCCATTCAGTTCGCGTACTAAATCAATATTGAAATTGTGCCATTTATGGCCTTTCAATTTTCTCAAAACCAATTTCCTGAATTTTCATTGCTCATATATACAGGGTGTCCCAAGTTCGAGTGCCTATTAGACGTTTCTGGAGAACTGGACATATTTGAAATCTGGAAATTGGGATTATGATATTGCTTGATATTTTCTACAAAGCTAAAATTTTTTCGAAGCCCAAGCACTTCCGGTTATACAGGGAGTGAAAATAAATTTGATGAAAAAAAATTATTTTCAAGTTTTGCATTCCTGGTATGATCGAGTATTCAATGATGAATGCATTTCTGTGAAACCATTGTATTTATTCGAATAGTTTGCAAAATATCGAAAAAAACCGGAAAAAAAGTCCAATATGTTTAGTCAGTATTATGTTCATTATTCTTATTTTAAACATCCTGAACGTAAACCATTTTTACAACATCGAAGGGGAAGAATGTGGAAAGGTCATGCAACTTTTGAATTTCAGGAATGTCGTCACAGGGTGTTTCAAATTTTGTGTCGAAAATTGCGATAAAAAAATGGCCATAACTTCTGTTTTTCAAATTAGAGCCCTCTTTTTGTATGATTGCTTTGGATTCTCCGGTGAAAAATAATGATAGTTTTCTAACATGATCATGCTCCTCAATTCAATAATTTTTGAGTTTTTTTTTTCTTCAATTTAGGAGCATAATCATGATAGAAAACTAACATTATTTTTCACCGCCGAATCCAACGCAATCATAAAATTAGTTATAGTTTTCTAACATGATTATGCTCCTAAATTCAATAATTTTTTAGTTTTTTTTCCAATTTAGGAGCATAATCATGTTAGAAAACATTATTTTTCACCGCAGAATCCAACGCAATCATAAAAAATAGGGTTCTAATTTGAAAAAAAAGTGATGGCCAATATTTGATTACAATTTTCGACACAAAATTTGAAACACCCTGTGATGACATGTCTGAAATTCAAAAGATTCATGACCTTTCCACATTCTTCCTTTTCGATGTTGTAAAAACTGTTTACGTTCAGGATGTTTAAAATCAGAATAATGAACATAATACTGACTAAACATATTTGACTTTTTTCCGGCTTTTTTTCGATATTTTACAAACTATTCGAATTAATACAATGTTTTCAACAGAAATGTATTTTGCATTGAATACTTGATCATACCAGGAATGCAAAACTTGAAAAAAAAAATTTCATCAAATTTATTTTCACTCCCTGTATAACCGGAAGTGCTTAGGCTTCGAAAATATTTTAGCTTTGTGGAGAATTTCAAGCAATATCATCATCCCAATATTCAGATTTCAAATACGTCCAGTTCTCCAGAAACGTCTAATACGCACTCGAACTTGGGACACCCTGTATTGCACCAATTAAAGATAACAGAAATCAACTTTCTCATCGCAATTTATTTTTGACCCGAAGTCAAACAGTTTGAAAGAGCATATCTGTTTGGCAGTATATCTGCTTCAAGCAATAATATACTACAGAATAACTCAATAAAAATTATATACGATTTACACTAATTTATTTAATATTGTGACGCGTTTCGTCGACACAGCGACTTCATCAGACTAAATTATTGACAAGTAATGATCTCCCTATACCTAGATGACATGGACACAGAGCCTTATTCAAAACTAGCTATAGGATAATAATGCAAGAAGCCAGAAACGCGTCTGCTCTTGCTTTCTCGGCAGATCAATGAACCCCCTGGGGTCTATTTGATTTGTGAAATATATGCATAAGTATATTTATTATACGAAGCCATTTATGAAGGACCCGATTAGCAGGAACGCTCTGGAATTGTTGATTTTTTTACTAGCTATAGGACTTAATTCCTTTTTGATTTATTATTCTTTATGAGTTTTGCGAGGCTATCGTTTGTCTGGAATGAGATATTCACCTGCTGCTTTTGAAGAAACCTTTTAAGTTGTTGACTCAGTGTACCGAAATATGTTAAGCTATTGAATATTTTATTTTTATCCTTAATTTCTGGAAATACTAAACTAATTGTTTTTTCTTCAACATTTTTCTGATTAACTCTGTATCATATCCACTGGCTAATTAATATACCTTCATCCGAAGAAAATTATTGTACAGGAATTAGAAATTGTCGAACAAATAGCAGCAAACGATGGATATGATACAGAGTTAATCAGAAAAATGTTGAAGAAAAAACAATTTAGAAAAACATTTAGTTCAGTATTTCCAGAAATTAAGGATGAAAATAAAATATTCAATAGCTTAACATATTTCGGTACACCGAGTCCACAACTTAAAAGGTTTCTCCAAAAAGAACAGGTGAATATCTCATTCCGGACAAACAATAATCTCGCAAAACTCATAAAGAACAATAAATCATAAAGGAATAGAGAAGATTAATCTAGTGTTTATCAATTAGATTTCAGTAGTTGTGATAAATCATATATAGGAAAAACTGGATCCCAATTTCAAAATTCTGCACAATTTGAATAAAAGTGTGCAGCTCAATTATTGGGAAATGGTGGAAATAAATATAGAAAAACATTTTTAATTAATTCAGTTAATGAACAATTAGATCTAAATTTTTCTCCGTTACGCAATCTATTCAAATAAAGAATCAATTTATAATAGTGAATTATTGTAATTGGAATGAATTATTGTAAATGGGTACAAAGAACTAACAGTGTAAGATTATGTAATTAGTTTTCAATAAGTCCCTCATGTAATTTGTTTTAAATGTGACTCTGTGCCCATCTCATCTAGGTATAGGGAGATCATTACTTGTTAAGAATTTAGTATGATGTAGTCTGACGAAGTCACTGTGTCGACGAAACGCGTCACAATATCAAATAAATTAGCGTAAATCGTATATAATTTTTCATTGAGTTAGTATGGATTTGCATCTAGTAAAAGCCGCAAGCATTGAATTTTTGCTTCAGAATATCCTGAAATCCAAGTTTTCTCTGTAATTTTATACTTCATCTCAAATAGTTCCTTGGGTAAGCGGTTGTGGGTTCATCGATGTTCAGCAGAGAAAAACTCAATATTCCTTAGCTATATCGATAATGCTCGTGGAAGAATTCACTTCCATAACCAGGCGATTAATTAATTCTAGATGCTATTCAAAGAATCCTCCGAAGAAATTCGAAATATTTCTTTTTCCTTCCTATTTATTTATGAATTGTGGATATTTCCTCTTAATTATTCAAATATAACTGTACCATAATTATTAGAATAAGATGAGCAAAATATTATTTTCATGACAAAATAAGATAATAATATTGTATATCTAAATATATTCAATTTCGTTATACCCTACTCGAAAAACAGAAGGGAACACAAGAAAAATTGAGTAATTTTTCACGGCCTGTATCTCAGTTAAAAAATTGGTTCAAGGCCTGTGGACAGGAGCTTTTTGGAGCTCTTTTTCAAACAGACAAATTATATCTCCGAAAGTATTGGTTTCTCAGCGTTGGGAATTATATCAATGGATTCATAGGATAGAACTGCATGATGAAAGAAATTAAATTTAAAAAAAGTGTCGTTTAAAAAAAATGCTTCAAAAATTATCTCTTAAAAAACAAGAGCGCCAAAAAGAGCAATCTACAATGCTTCAATGCTTTAATGCTTCAAAAATTGTCATTAAATTTATTTATCAAGATTAAATGAGCAATCTGCAATCATTCAACCTCGTGGAATGGGTTGTTGCAACTTACACTCGGTGCATAGTTTTCACAACTCGAAATACCTAAGTATCAGTAAAGTAAAGTATCATCGAAATGTCTACAGCAAGGCTGGAGACAATCATAGCAGATTGTCCATTTATTCCTGATATTTGAGTAGGTAGTGGATTACGAACAAATTATTTTAATTGTTCAAAATATTTCCATAAAATACTATCCTCTTTTCATAATTTAAAATTGAATAGTTCATACCACTAACACATTATTTTCTATATTATGAACCTTAACTCAAGGAAAAATGTTTAATACACAAATGTAGATCCATATTTCAGTATTTTTTTGCTAGCAACATTATGAAAATACTGTATACAGGAACATGTCTCACTACTTAAGGAAGTAAAAAGTAATATTAACCTCAGTGGTCAACGAACAGTAATTTCTTTTGATGATTCCACTATGTTCTTTTTTCCTATTGCCTCCATAAACAACACCAAAACAGTCTTGTATATATTCACAAATTCAAGAATCGAATACTTGCTTTCCAAGAGAAAATATTTTCAAACTACGAATTGACAATCTCTAATAGCTAGAAAAGATGAATTATGAATTATGAATGATTTATGAATATTGAACACAGGCAGATTCTGTATTCACATTCTGTGAATACATAGAACTTACGATGTATTATTGAAACTTTGAAACATCATACCTTCGAAAGTATTAGCTTGTTAGAGTTGAAAATGATAACAGTGGATTCTTATGATGAAATTGCATCCTAAAAAGGTTTGAATTCAAAAGTTGTAATGTAATAGAAAATATTTTTTTCGTTACTCCGAAACTATTGGACCGATTTTGCCAAATAACGAACTTAGCCGAGATATTTATCCCTCAAACCTACTCTGAAAATTTCAACTGTCTAGCTGATTCCGTTCGAGAGTTATCGTGTTAACGCCGGACAGAATCGATTTCGACCACGGATTCTTGATCAGTGAGTCGAACCAAATCGTTCAAGACCATTTTCAGCCAAAAATTCGAAAATTACATACATTTGGGCAAATTGATAAGCACTCTGTTCCGAGGAACAAGAGCGCCAAAAAATGGTCGTATGGAGGATTTAAACAGATCATTTTGAAAGTTCAAAATTCTAGTTTTCGAAACTTTAGATAGACAAATTTTCAGATATACGGTTCTCACG
Source organism: Halyzia sedecimguttata (assembly GCA_937662695.2). Taxonomy (NCBI): domain Eukaryota; kingdom Metazoa; phylum Arthropoda; class Insecta; order Coleoptera; family Coccinellidae; genus Halyzia; species Halyzia sedecimguttata. The sequence continues at coordinate 18,942,291 of OW569420.2, read as the reverse complement.
CAATCTGAAGAAATAGAGCGAATTACAAATTTTCAGACTTCATTTCCTAGGTCCAGGGGCTTGGAAAATTCCATAGATTTTTTCAGAGTTCGGGAGAGAAAACCCAGAGGAGGAACCAATAAGTGAAACCTAAGGAGGTTCAAGAATTTTTACGATGTGTATATTTGCGTAAAATTTGGAGCAATCTTTTCCACGTAATGCAATTGTTGTATTTTATGTTGGAATTTCGTGAAGAAGTGCAATTCAAGAATATGAATAACACGAAATATTATTCGGCATCAAAAAATGTCTTTCGCATCTTTTGTGAAATGAATATAAAGTTCGCCAAGTGCCATGAATCAACCGAAAGTTTCAGATCGATTTTCTATGATTTATTAACTCAAGACGATCCTACTTCGAGTATCCTCACCGTGAAATTGACCAGGGAATTGCATTCGATTTATCAAAATTTAAAGCTGTTCCAATGTGGTGCTTGCACGGAACAAACTTCCACACATAGGTACTCATAGATTAATCAAAATTAATCATTCATCATATATTTCAGGAGAATGTGAGAACAAAATTTGGTCGGTTATATTGGGTTGTCTCAACTTTTCCTGTCCGAATTTTGATATGAACTAATGAAGAAAAATACAATAAATATGTAATGAAAATTTATTTTATTATATTCGAACGTTACACCATCAGGCAATATATACCATTATTCATTAAAGAATACTTTGGGAGGTGCATTAATCATTCAATGGTTTTTTTTCTGATTTTTCACTCTGAAAAATTTCTATAATACAGAAATTTTTTAATTCTTTTGAAATTCCTTCTGCGTTAGAAACACAAAATATTTGGCAGAAGTAATTTATGGAAGAATGTTGCCTAGTAAACATTAACGAAGGAACACCAACTACAAAATATCTTTTTTGTAACGTTTCGGTGCCTAAATAAGACACTTATCGAAAATCTTCAGAATTATTCTTTGTTGAACACTTTTTGTCACAAAATATTTCAATTCAAAAGAATCAAAATTTATATATTATAGATATTTTTCAGAGGTTGGGAGAGAAAACTCGGAAAAAAACATTGAAAAACAAATATCATTGTTAAATATCAATAAGCCCAGAGTGTTCTACCAATAGTGTCCTCATAGCTGGCCTGAGCGGATATATGTCCTTCTTTGTTTTCAGATGGTTGTGAGAAGAAACCCTGTGATTTTTATTCTGTCTGTGAAGCAGATGGAACATCGGAGGGAAAATGTATTTGTCCAAAAACATGCACAGAACCAAAGGTGAGTGAATATTTATAGATATTCTGACATTGCATATAACGAAAAAAAATATACAATAGCTACTTTATGGAAACCTCCTCAGCTCAAACAATACTTATCTGATTTATAGTCTTTAAAACGAAGATTTATAATATCGGCTGATAAGTTCCAGGTATAATGAAGAAAACACTATTTTCGGTGCGGACTCAATCGAAGTACTATTATTCGTGCAATTTTGCCATCGTAGCCGAGGACTTATGCCAAGGTGCATTCTTTTGGAGAAAGATTATACGTGGCACCCACTTCGAAATCAGTTTTCTCATAGACAAATGTCCATGCACTTTCAAACCTTCATGTTCCTCTGATATACACAAACTTATATATTTTATTTTATTATTTATTATGCAATCAGCCTTCCTCTCACTGCCCCTTGAAATTTTTTCAATTCCGAAATTTTAGGGATTGACAAATCAACCCTTACTATATTTTGCATCAGAACTTTTTGATGGTTCAATATTTCTCAAATCAAAATATTGATTCGGGAAGACAAATTCAATGTGCAACTTTTATTTATTTTGACTTTTTCTCCTAAAATTGTTAGTTTGATCAAAAAAAATATATATTACTCAGACTCTTTTTACATAAATTCACAGACGTTATAATTTGTTGAAAAATTGAGTGGGCGGCTGTGTAAAGTATTCATAATAAATGATATCAAGAAGGTTAGTGTCAAATTAAGTCTTGATGACAAATATTTTTACTGTTGAAATTTTTATAATGTCTAGAGGTTTTCCCGAATTTCAAAGGCAATAACTTGGAGGGAAAGAGGCTAAGAACAAAATATTATATAAAAGACCCCCATTCATTTTCGTCAAGTAACACCTCCTATAATCTTCTGCAGTAATTTAGCAACACCCTGTATAACAAGCAATCAACGTAGACACTTATTATTATTATTTATTAAAACAACCATGAATTCCACTAACAATCATTTATGAAATTGCTTCTATGAAATATTTCACTTGATTGTAATGACTGAATTCTAACGTCCCATATTTGGATATCCGAAGACATTTCTAACAAGAATACTTTATTCCTGTGGAATACTGGGTGATACCATATAAGTCTCGTTAATGGAAACAACAATAAGTTCTCATTTCGTTTGTGGTACAAATTTTCATGTTTTTTATTGAATATCCGTGATTCAAAGATCCATGGTAATATAACCGAGCCAATTTCAGCTGAATAATGGAACCGTCTGCGGCACAGACGGGATGACATACGCCAGCGAGTGCGAGCTACGGCTTACTTCTTGTAAGCTGCAGCAATTCATCCTTCTAGCATACAAAGGGACTTGTGGTAAGTCTTTTCATTCTAATTATCTCAATGACGCTAAATTATTATCCGCTTGTATAATCTAATGGGTGATTAAGTTTTTATTGTCCTCCAAGCTCTGATCGATTGCAAGATTCTGGCGCTTTGAATCGCTTGCATGAGAATATGCAATCAAAACAGATAGACAAAAGCACTATCCTCTGGGGAGAACACCATTTAGAAGGGTTTCACATCTGTCTCACCCTTAATAGAATGCCTTCCATTTTCTTTTCGGTGATATTAATTCTCCTTTTTTAATGAGTCGTCAGCCTTGTTAGTGGAAATATGCTTTTAGGTAGTGTATAAAATTCACAACGGAATTTTTCTGGATTCAAATAATGAATAACATACTTAACAGATAAATAGTCAAATGAAAAACTTATACAGTGTGGATAAGCCCAATGGAATAAAGTCATTATCTTGGTTACTGTACATACTTATGGAAAATCCCGAAACACGTCAAATTCAAATCTTAAATTGTCATTCTTCTTCGTAAAAATTCGAACCCTAGCTTCAACCCTCTTCGAAAGACAGGTACAACCCCCAATTTTTTAAATAGGAAGTATGGGATTGTGATACATCGTTTGAAAGTTCTCGTCATTTTTTATTCAGAGTCAATTCATGTTTATTGCAAAAACCAAATTAAAAAAAAAATCAAGTGATTAGCGAAATTTCGTACAATATCAAAAACTAAAATGTAATACAAAATGTAGCAAAAAAAATATGAATGTTACTGAAGTAGATGTTCAAAGTGTTCACTGCGAACGCCTTGGTAACATCCTAACCTCAAATGAAAATTTCTTCCTACATTATTCAGCAACTCAGACTGATTGATCGACCTAATCGCAAGCGTTATTCGATCTTCTAGCTAGGTCATTCAAATCAAGGGGTTTAGTTTTGTACACAATGCTCTTCCCGTATCCCCATTAGAATAAATCTAATGGGTTAAGATCAGAGGATCGTTCCTCACCTTCCTATCCACCGATTTGGAAATATTGCGTCGAGGTACTGCCGAACATTGCCTCCATCCTGTTGGAACCATATCATATTCCGTGGAACTTGAGGATTTCCTTGATCAGGATATAAATTTGCCGAAGTTGGAACGACATGATTTTGAAGTGGTGCTAAATAAACTGCTCCACAAGAGTTAGGGATAATCGTTTCAACTAAAATAACTGACATTCTGAAACCTTTGTTTGCGCTGAAAACGTAATTTAATATAATCCTGTGTTCTCGTCCATGTTCAATGATGAAAAGTAGGTATCGTAGGGAATTGGACAAATCAAACAGATTATTCTATAACTTCGTCGACGTTTCGAAACCGTTGGTTCCTTTCTCAAGACTCGTTATAATGGTGAAAATCTTAAAAAATTGAAAGGTAATTGTGGATTATAATCAGATTGCTTGGTTTCATCAGATTAAACAAGAGCATCTCAACACGTTGTGTTGAGTTGTGTTGAGATGCTCTTGTTTAATCTGATGAAACCAAGCAATCTGATTATAATCCACAATTACCTTTCAATTTTTTAAGATTTTCACCATTATAACGAGTCTTGAGAAAGGAACCAACGGTTTCGAAACGTCGACGAAGTTATAGAATAATCTGTTTGATTTGTCCAATTCCCTACGATACCTACTTTTCGTAATTTAATATAGTTTTAGGTTCGAAACAATAAATGCACGTAAGTTTTTTGGTCTGCAACATATACAGGGTGATTAACAGAATAGGATCAAATTTAACGATTTTTATTTCCGGACATTTTATTGTTTTTTTATGCCTTCAATACAAGGTATGGCCACCACGGGCATCAATGACCGCCTGACATCTTCGTTGCATACTGTCAACGAGGGTGTTGAGCATAGCTCGGGGAATTTCATTCCATACACGAGGCAATAGTGCTTTGAGTTCATTCAATGTTTCTGGTGGAGGTTGGTGATCATCTAGTCTTCTTTGTAGCATATCCCATGCATGTTCTATGCAGTTTAAGTCTGGCGAATGTGGAGGTATTGGTAAATGTGGAATGCCATGCCCATGTCGCGCATTTTCTACTATTGCTGCACGATGTGGTCTTGCGTTATCGTCAAGAAATTGGAAACCTTCACCAATGGCAGAATGAAAATTTGGCACTACGTTGCCAATGACATGTTCCCTATAATGTAAGGCAGTCTTATTGCCAGGACAAATGTGAAGGTCTGTGCGCCCGTTGTAACATATCACAGCCCATACCATAACAGAGCCTCCTCGAAATGGATGAAACTCTTGCACATGCATGGTGGCGATTTCGGGGTATACGTGGCATATTCCATACCCTTATTCTTCGAGAATCTGAAAATCGACCGTATCTGGATTCATCTGTGAAAAGTACACTACGCCATTGGACGTTCAGATTAACATGCTGCATGGCCCATTCTAATCTTTGTCGTTTATGCTCACGTGTTAACGGAACACCCCTCAATGGACGTCTAGAAGCCAGGTTAATCTCCCCCAAACGACATCGGATGGTTTCAATGGAAATTTCAGGACCATTGGCATTTAAAAATCGATTTCTCAGCATCCTACATGAAGAAGAGGATACCTCCTCGCCGAAATGGTGACAAAACGGTCTTGTGCGGGTGTTGTTTTTCTTGGTCCACCAACTCTATGTCTTTCCTGCATCGAACCTGTATCATTGAACCTATTCCAGAGTCGCGATATTACACTTTGCGATACTTGAAATATTTCTGCCACACCGATTTGAGTGAGGCCACCTTGTAGCATACCGATAGCCCTATTAGCCTCGGCGTTTGTTAATTTACGTCTTGGCATCTTAAGAAGCTCGTGAAATTTACTAAGTTTGATATCGCTAAGAGACTGACAATAAATTAACTGCATATTGAAATGCTGAATCTCACGAATAATGTGAAAAACTGCCAAACTCAAGAAAAAAGACGACCAGATGGTGAAAATATGCATTCAAATCGAATTAATAAGTTTTTATTGGCAGTTGATCATGTTTTTGATATTGTCTTTAAAATTTTACGCCCCTCAGAACATCTTAATATGATATCCCTAACTCTTCTGGAGCAGTTTATTTATCGCCATTCTAATTGCCCCCAATGAAAAAGTGGCCTCTAATCCTATGATATGGTTTCGAACATTTCCTGTAAACATTAACCTTTTGAGGGAATTGCGTCTCTTTCTCTTTCATCCAGTGAGGATTCTCGGTAGACCAGTAGCGGCAATGTTGACGATCAGCATGGCCGTTTGGCTGATTGGATAATATGTGTACGTATTTTCAAAGAGTTGTTCAAGAGCTTCCTGAAGACCGCAATTCGATATCTCTCTTCGTTCAGAAAATAGCAGGCTTTGAATTTGGTTAAAAATTTCCATGTTGCACAACAACTCTCCACCAGTTTAGTTCTATTTTTGGTCAAGGAATCACCTCCTGAAATCTTTCGCAGTTGTTTTTCAACACCCTGTATAATTTATTTGATATTGAACTGAGAAGGAGCATTACGAGGGGATGCATTACAAAACTCCAATCGAATGCATTTAAATGGCATATTGGTAGTAATTATATTACATATTTCATCTGAATCGATTTATACTGTTTGGTAAAATGATGTAAAATGCTTCCAGTTAGCTCTTCCCTGTCTTCCCTATTCGAATTGTCGGAGCCATCGATCTGGTCTGTTGTTTCTCAATTTATTTCATTCCCATGTAGTCGCGGTTTACCCAATTTCCATATGTCAATAGAAAGTTTGAAACTATGTCGGTTAGTTCCAAGTGCGGATCAGCCAATGTCTAACTTCTATACATTTCAATTGTGAACGAGCAAACAATGATCCTCCAGTACGACGCAGACAAATTGGTAATTCAGATGGGATAATTTCAGTTTCCAATGTTTTCCTTGACTCTAAACAATTGGTAATATACCTGAATGAATAAACCATCGTCGAACCACTGAATTAACTAGCTTGTACGCGAGTTGGAAACACATAAATTGTTTTTTTTATCGAAAGAATCCAGGCTAACTAAACTCAAAAAATTGAACGAGAGGGAAATTTGAAAATTATTTTATTAATTGTCCTATTTACGTTGTCACAAACAGATCAAGCTTCATTGCAAAAATCAAATTTACTACACACATCTCCGAAATTAAACTGTAATATTTCCAGTGAAGAAGTATATCACGATATTAATTTGATTTGGATAAACAGGCTGTCCTGGGAGGAATGCAAACAAAATGGATTCCATAACCTCAGGTCATCTAGGTAGACTCATATCGAGGGATTTCAATGGCCTGAGGTCCTTGGTTTTGGATATACAGAGTGTTATTCGGATATTGATGAAATTTAAAAGTTCAATAAATCTTGCACTAATTAATTGAAAGATTACAAAATTTGCTGGTAGGTATTGCTATTTTCGACTACATTCATTCGCCATTACTGAAATTGAAAAAGGTAGGAAAGTTTTGGACGTTTGCTATCTTTCTTAATAATAGTTCACCCTGTACGTGAGCACTGAGAAATTTTTCCAAGTACAACAAAATAACCAATAAGAACAACAGCCCAATCTATTGAACGTGATCCCTTATGTTCGAGGCCTTTCGATAAAATCAGGAGAATCGGTTCTAAGTTCAATATAAGAACCGTTTTCAAGACACAAAAGGATCTTTATTAAGTTACTATTTTTATACATCGACAAAAAATAATAGATCAACAAGTCCAGAGCGTTCCTGCCAATAGGGTCCTTCATAATGGCTTCGTATAATTAATATACTTATGCATATATTTCACAAGTCAAATAGACCCCAGGGGGTTCATTGATTTGCCGAGAAAGCAAGAGCAGACGCGTTTCTGGCTTCTTGACCTTCATCAGTACTATGTAGCTTCTCGACGAATTCTAGTAAACTGAACCGGGTTAAGCCTCTCAGAGCCGGCTTGGTCGATCATACCTTCTCGGCAAATCAATGAACCCCCTGAGGTCTATTTGACTTGTGAAATATATGCATAAGTATATTAATTATATGAAGCCATTATGAAGGAGCCTATTGGCAGGAACGCTGTGGACTTGTTGATTTATTAACAACGGTATCGCCATTTTTCATTATAATTTTTGAAAACGCTAAACAGCGTTCATCGCCATTGGAAGATACTGTCTGAGCTCTGCGGGACTCGTTTCTCGATTAATGTCGAGCGAATGGTGGCATATGATTTCGGGCTTCAAATATTCACTGGTGGGGAAAGGCTGAATTCCGTGTTTTGTCTCATAGGTGGCGTGGGCGATTAGGTATTATCGACCAAGCCGGCTCTGAGAGGCTTTACCCGGTTCAGTTTAGTTGAATTTGTTGAGAAGCTACAGAGTACTGATGAAGGCCAAGAAACCAGAAACGCGTCTGCTCTTGCTTTCTCGGCAAATCAATGAAGCCCCTGAGGTCTATTTGACTTGTGAAATATATGCATAAGTATATTAATTATACGAAGCCATTATGAAGGAGCCTATTGGCAGGAACGCTGTGGACTTGTTGATTTATTAACAACGGTATCGCCATTTTTCATTATTATTATGACAAAAAATAAATTTATGATTGGTCTTACATTTCAATTTTTGTTAAAATAAGGGCATTCCATACAAGCTTTCAAATGATGTATCACAAGTAGGGGGTTTGGCCATCTGAATATCTTGTTTTGTGGTGGCTAGAGCGTGTTGTGTTGTGGGGGTTGTTCAGGGTGAGTGCCATCACTGTCATCATTGTTCCCCCCTCTATTACCATTAGAATGGGATCGTGAGGCTTGGTCCAGCCCTCCAAAACTGCGACCGATACGATCTTTTGTTCTATGACCCTACTTATTCAATCCTAAGGACATTGTCAATGGTGTTAACATAAATGATAACGTCCTTAGGACCCTTCCTAACCTGTCCAGCTCTGAGCATTTTGCTATGTGTTCGGCAGTTTCCTTATCCTATCCAGAGAGCCTGCAGTTTCTTCTGCTGACTTGCCCATGCGGTACAATTGGTATTGTACGTACAGTGCCCTGTCAGCAGTCCACTATTACCCGAAGCTCAGCTCGTGGTAGCTGCAGGAGCTTTCTGGTATAGGATGGTGAGAAATTCACGAATCTTTTATAGCCTGTGCAAATCTTGGAGTATTTCTTCAAAGAACTGTTCTGTTATATATTTAGCTCCCATTGTTGGACCGCTGGCCTGTAGTGGTATTTTCCAAGGCCACTGTTCCAAGTTCTAGTCCGGCAGCTCTTACCCTGGGGGCCTTTTTCGCAAGTTCATTAGCCTTCTCATTTCCTTCAATACCTCATCAATCACCTCATTGCCTCTAGCCAGTTGCTTCATGGTAGGAGGCAGATTAAGTATGACCTCAAGAGCTGCTGTGGGATTAGTATAGCTCGTGTGATACCAACACAGGCAAACCGTTGCAGTGTCTGCAACCGACTGCGTGTGGTGGCCTCATCAGTTTTTGCTCAACATTTCAGTTTTGTCTGTCCCCCCACATTTTCAACAAACAGGGTTTTCTCGGAGAATTCCCATGTTGTTTAGGAGCTTTCTCAGGGTACAGTGTCTGGTTAGTAGGCCAGTTACTGCCCTGAGCTTACTTCTACTCATTAGTAAGACTTCTTTAGTTAGTGAGGGGCAGGGCTGCCCCATCATTAACTTACTATGCCGCTGGCCCGGAGTTTTGTTCCAGTGCCGAGTGTGCTGTGCAAGGATACATTTTTCAATGACGCCTTTCACAGCAGAATTGATCACCCCTAATGCCGATTCTGGCCTGAAGAGGGGGATAGCCGAGCCCTCTCTAGCGAGTGTGACAGCTCCTTCATTCCCTTCAACCCCCGTGTGCCCCGGCACCCACCCGAGCTCAACTCGGTTTCTGGCTGCCCCAAGGTTTCCAGTTGCTGTCGGCATTCCAGCACAAGCCTGAAGTTAACCCTCCAGCTGGCTATTGCCTTAAGTGCTACCTGGCAATCATCAGTGTCACTTAGCCAACACTGAATGACACCGAAGGCGTTCTAGGAAACTTAAATCCATCGGTCGCGAACTGGTAGGAAAAGAATCCCACCAGCGACACCTATGGAAATCCTTACGAACTCCGACCCTCTGCGATGGAGAAACCTTGAGCGATGTTAAGCGACATTCATTCTTTTGACGTAAGAGGGTCAGGGAATGTTCACTGGTTGGGGGTTTTTCTAACCACACTGAACTGGGCAGTTTCAGTCCGTAAAGGTCTCATATAGGTAGATGGCATTACCATCCCTGACCGACCCTCTTTCGGCAAAAGAATGAACGTCCCTGAACATCGCTCAAGGTTTCTTCATCGCAGAGGGTTGGTGTTCGTAATGATTTCCATAGGTGCCGTGCTGATGGTGGGATTCTTTCCCTACCAGTTTGCGACCGATGGATTTAAGTTTCCTAGAACGCCTTCAGTGTCATTCAGTGTTGGCTAAGTCACACTGATGATTGGTAATAACCATGGAATCCTGGGTCTGTGTCTGCTCCTGAAGGATACTCTCCTCTTTGGGAAGCACTGAGCGATGAGGTGATCAGCCCGGCCACGCGGAATATTTGTTGATGGATAAAATCAATAAATATTTCACTGTGTGTCTTGTTAGGTATTATTGGCAATTAGCCACAGTTCACCTCATTATACATGTTTTCTCCAGTTGAGTTTACTGTTTAGTATTACTCCTAGATATTTGCACTCACTGGAGAAGTTCAGAGTCTGGCCATTTAGTTCCTCCTCTATACTATCGAAACATTTTTAAATGTTTTTTCATACCTCCTATAACTTCGAAGATATACCAATGCAAAAGTTATCGAAAATCCAGCCTGTATGTAATCTTGCCTGAGGGAGTTGAAGCGATATCGAGGATTTTCCAGTCGTGTCAAATACTACGTTGTTTACAGTGCTCTGTGGTTCAAGCCATCGCGAATTTAATATTCGCGGGGAATTTCCATAATTTATCGGCACATCCTTCAGTCAATATTGAAGCGAAATCAGGGCACATAACAAAACTTTCTGTTTTCCCTTTTATCAAATCAAAATCCTGTTGACACGGCGAATTTATCGTGTCAGTTTTAAGCGATTTATTCTCGTAAATCTGTCATTCGTCATTCCACTCTTGTGTGATTTCAGATTTATGCGGGGGTGTAAAATGTAAATATGGAGCGCGTTGCGAAGCAGGTAACTGCGTATGCCCGACGAATTGCGAGGGCTCAGGAGTCGAGCCAGTGTGTGCGTCTAATATGATGACATTCCCTAACGAATGTGAATTGCAAAAAGCGACGTGTTTAGACGCTGACAACTCACCCCAGCTAACTGTGGTTTTTTACGGCGACTGTCGCGAAAGATTTTCAGTGGAAGGCACGTACAACGGTAAGTTGCTTTTTGCGTTTATCTTTGAAGATTGGAAGGGCCCTGTCGGCCGGAATAAGCAGTTGAGATGTTCACAGCACATGTTTATGGCGATGCGGAATTGGAATTCGAGAAAAATCAGTGGTGGATCACGGAGAGCTTTAAACTTCTCAGTCCAATTTTAGTCAGCTCCACCCCGGCAAATCATGCCGTCAAAGTGTGTCATCAAGTCTGAGTATCCATTAAGTTTCAAAACGTCTCACTTTCTAACCATACCCCATATAAACTGCTCATCAAAAGTTAAGGATATTGATTGGATAAAATAAGGTGACTGTAGCTAATTGTCACCTTATTGCCTCTAGCCAGTTGCTTTATGGTATTCCGGCATTCCGAGGACAGTATAGGGAACCTTGGATGGGCGATTCCGGGTCCCTCAGTGTGGCCTCGCTGTCCTTTATAACGCATATAATGAATGTCCACTTTTTAATATCTGTCTTCCTACGTTCAAAATATCACTTTACCCTAACATAGCATTCTGTGTAAATATTGTATATCCTGAATAACGAGAAGTAAGACTTCAATATTTGCCCAGACTCTATAGCTGTCTTCAGCCTGTCTATATCTGTCATACCCTAACATTGTGAAAAATGGATATACAATATATGTGCTTTAAATCCTCCATAATATAGATGTGCGCCCTCTTGAGGTTCCTTCTCAGCACAAATGTAGACAGCTAGTGTCTCTGCCTGGAAGATAGGGGGCTCATGTCCCAAGGGCACGGATATCCTGGTACCATTTGCCCAAATTCCTGCACCCTTATCTGATTTTGATCCATCCGTATACTACATGGATGACATTTTGGCCAATCGATTAACGAGGTCCAACGCACTTAGACTGTCTCTTATGACTGTTGCAAAGGGTGTACGATAAATTCTCATTGCATCCAGCATTTTAATTTCCTTACATTTAAGTGCAAGGGAGATAGATTGAGTATAGGACAGTAGTCTGGTATACACAAATAAGCCAGAATAGTACGAGGAAACCCTTGATAAAGTACAAATGCTTGCCTGTGTGTATACCACTGGAGCTATGTGAACGTGTCCTTTCAGGGCAATTGAGATTATCACGAATCTCACACCTCTTCACCTAGTGATAGACAAAATGGCCCATGAAGCTATTCTCAGAATATCTAGGGAAGGAACCGATAATGAGGGTATTAAAAACCAGGTCCTCTCTTACCAGGTATATTTCATCAGCCAATCTTCCTAGTGACGAAATGATTAAGAAAGTGAGCATCGAAAAAACTTCACTACGATGCTAGATAGGAAGAAAGACTGGGACGGGGAATCCACCACCCAAGTTGTTTAAAAAAATGCCATTAAATGGTACACATATGGTTCAATAACTAATATATGAGCTGACGCGTGAGTATATGGGGCAGGCACCAAATGCTCACTATCGCTATGCTCCTATCCGAGCGTCTTTCAGGCAGAAATACTTGCAATCGAAAGATCCGTGGAAATTAACCTAGAATCAGAGATGTGATATAGCAATCCATTCTGAAAGTCGAGCTGCTATTAAAGCTCTGAGCTCCCATGCTATCGAATCTAAGCTAATATGGGAGTGTCGAAGAAAACTTAATGAAGTAGGCAATGACAACAGGGTGCCCTTGGTCTGGGTTCCAGATCACTCGTAACTGGAACTGGAACTGGAAGGAACTGTTAGATCCAAGAAATATATCGATCTCAGTAAAAACACGCTGCACCTCCTCACTGGTTTCCTTACAGGGCACTGTTGTCTTGGGAAGCATATGATGAGATTAGGGCTAGCAGAAACATACTAGTGCAAATTCTGTGGGGAGGAGGATGAAACTCCTGATCACTTGATTACGGAATGCCTCACCATCTCAAACCAACGCAAGAAATGCTTTGGGCAAGAAATCTGCAGGAGCGAAGACCTAGCCTCCTTGAAGCCATCCCAGATACAGGACTTCAGTGGATGGTGGTGACATCGATAGCTCTGACGGCCCTCCTACAACAATATATATAATATATGAGTATGACCACAAGCGCTGCTGTGGGAGCAGTAAAGCCAGCTCCTGTAGAGCTGTAGAGCTTGCCTGTGTTGGTGTTAAAACAGGCAAGCTCCCGATGTTGGATTGACTTCATAGAGACGTCTCTTGACTGTGCTCAGGGAAATGAAGGTACCTATGATATCGCGAAGACGTTGACTTGTCATTCTGCTAGGGCTCAGAGGCTGTCTTTTCACTGACAGAGTGGTAAACCGTCTTCTACTGACGTTGTAGCACGTGGTCTACTGCTTCAGGTTCTTTGACGAATGTTTCCAGAGACAAAGTACCGCGCCAATATACGTGATATCACACTTTACCTAACATTGAAGGAATTGGACACTTGCACTTGTGTTCCACCAACCTGAAGGATCCCAAGGGATGTGTTAACAATATCCTCGGATGAAACTACAGACGAAATATGGACTTCAGAAAAAATAATTAAAATGTGCATTTTTGACACACATGGCAAGAATTGATTAAACGGGAGATATCCTTTACTTCTGACGAGCATGTTATTTATTCCAATATAGTCAACAAAATGTTTCAAGCAAGTGTATTTGAGGCCTGAAAGTAAGCTCATTTCTGTGATTGAAACCTAGCTTTACAATATCGCGTATTCGAAATTCTGCACCATTCACTTGATTTAAAGAAAAACTGCCATGAAAATATTGCCCCCAGTCAAGTTGAACGCAATTCCACACGTAATTATCAATCTTCACATACGCTAATTAAACAGTGTTGTCCCACCCCCAAGTTATCTGTATATTACAGAATATAACTTCCATTTGGAATATTTCGTAAACATTTTTTATTCGTCGTTATAATCTATCTAAAAACATCTTATAAAATTCTAGAGCTCGGCATCTAGTATGTATGGAAAAATTCTGTAAACCCTTGCCTTAGAAAGTGGTTTGATACGCCACTGGGTAGGATGTACATTCTTCTTGTAAACGAGGTTTTCGAGTAACCCTCAGAGAAATTGCCCCTTTCACCTCCACGAATAGTGCAATGGATCGATAATGAAAATTCACCACAACCTGCGTAAAAATTCAATTTCACCAATTCTCATAAATAATTTCACTTCAATCGATTCACCCATTTACTCCTCCACTCGTACAAGTTTTCTCCCTTGACGAATCAGGTCACTATATAAGCCGGATTTCCCTTCCTACCCTAAGATGATCATGTCTGATAATACGTACATTTTTGCCCCTTCGTTTTTCTAACGATGTCCTCAGCGATAAGTGGTGGTCGTAATAAACAGATCATGACGACATGCAATAAACTTGGACATCTGTCTACATAGAAACATTAACCGATTTGTGTCTGCAATATTCTGCACACATTCTCGAATTCTCTATATTTGTGGGAGGTTTTAAGTTAACTTCAACAGCGTTTAATTTCACTTGGAAGATCTTCATAGTGGTGAAGAAGACAGGGTTCTCTAAGATGCTGAATTGCTATCAACGATGAACATATTATTGAAGTACTACACGATTATGTATGTATATAATATGTTGTGTCGGGCGGACGAACCCCGCTCCGCCTCCGCGACCAGTCAGTCTATTGTGGCACACCTAAATGTATAATTCATAGAGATTCAGGGAGATGAGTCTGGTGAGTGATTACTTGTCCAGTTCCCTCACACTCATAGTTCCTCAAATCTGATCTTGCCCATCGTGGCAGTCACACATGATGTGCTCAATAGACTCGTCTTCATTCGGGCATAGTCTGCACTCAGAGTCTACAAGCAATCCAAACTTACTTGTTGGTGTTTTCTGGAAGCTGACCCTTGTACACTGCTGTTAAAATTCTAAGGTCTAACCTGAAGTATTTTAGCCATTGTCTCATTCAGCTGATGAGCCAATAGTTGTTGAGCGAGCATGTCTGAGACTAGATATGCTGCTTCAGAGTTCCTGGATCTTTTGGTCCAACCACATCTGTTGTTCTGCTACCCTGCTGCCTTGAGAGAGATGCCACAGGGCGGTTGAAGTCCAATGAGTGAAAGCCCCTGGTGCCGCCACTGAGTCCACTACTACACGAGTAACTCCACTCTTGTCCAACAAAATTTTATTTATTTCTTTTTTCGGGATTGTAGATTGTCAGAGTCACTAGCACTTTGAATCGTTTCCGAAACATATGTTGGACGAAATAATTTGTAATTTACAAGATTGTAATAACTCGTGTTGCGTCTATAACCAGTCCACCGACAACTTAAACCAGAATATTATTGAAGAATAGCTTTACTAATGAAAACGACACATATGTAGGTAACACCCAAGAAGGTTGAAATTAGTAGTTTTTTGTTGAATTGTGCCAGAATGTAATCAGAAGCATGGGATTCATCTGCGCGATGCGATGACATCCTATTGAACCAACTGAATCGAAATACAATACGGGACAAATCTACCTCTATTTCATGCTATTCAAATACTAACATCCTACCGCAGCGCCTTTCCAATCTCGCTAATCGATTTCCCTAGAAAACTCATTTTCCGACTGTCGTCGGACCGAAATAGGCATCTCCTTCGCACAATGCATGCACAACAAACAGGAAAAACTGCTTTTTCAGCAACTTTGCCGCCTCATACCGTCGCTGTGACAAGTGAGGCCACCAGGTCGAACGAAACCGAAGGGGGCAACGCGAATGCTGAAAAAGAGGCCTGCAAAGACATCCACTGTGATTTCGAAGCTACCTGCGAGTTGGGAAAAGAGAATTTTCCGAGGTGCACCTGTCAGTTCGATTGTGCCGCTGCTGAGCTTCAGTCACCGCCTAAACCGATATGTGCTTCTGATCTCAGAATGTACCCCTCGATTTGCGCCATGAAAATGGAGGCTTGTCAGAGTCAGAAGGAGCTGAGGCTGAGACCTTTGGATCTCTGTCAAGGTTAGTATAGTTCGTCGGAATGAAAGTTTGTGGAAACGTCCAACTTGAATGTGTTTCGTTAGAAATGTTAAGAACAGACTTCGATCTCCAATTATTAATTGAGCCACCAAATAAGAGCTCTTCGGTCTATAGGCTTTCAAACTTCGCTTTAACTGTGAATATGAAACTGACAAAGACATCTCATCTATATGTTCTGTCGACATAGCCAACCACGGAAATCAATCGTGATTATTATAAAAAAAAAAGACCATACTAGTATTAAGTTTCATAGTATACAAATTAATGTTTACATAATACGTTTCGGGTTTTATCCAATTTTCTGAAAATCCAGTTGTGATTCTATTTGGAAGGATGGTTCAATAGATAAATGAATTAACAGGTTTACGTGCAATATGAGGAAATGTTTTCGTAAACTATTCCATTCATTGAAATTCATGTTTCCGAAAACTATTATCGAAATCTATTTTCTCCACGGATAAAAGGCAGATAAAGGAACTCGAATGGCCTACGTATGTAATTCCTTTTCTAAGAGCGCCATATATCGAACGGTATTAGCTCCAGTATCCATTTCCAGGAATGGAAGTTAAGCCCTGCGGGGGTGAAAAACCTCTAACAGACCCGCTAACTGGCAAAGAATTAGATTGTGGCAGTGGGCCAAGCAGGAAGGACTGCCCTTCTGGGTCTTATTGCCATCAAACCGTTAGATTCTCCAGATGTTGCCGTAAAGGTGAGTTGCATGTTGTTTACAAGAATACCTGGCCATTTCAGCTATGTATATGATACATTCATAGAGATAATATTGTGACGAAGAAACCCTGTCCCGAGAATAAAACGAGCGTCCGTATGCACGCAAGGCTCGTTCGCAAAGATCACCACAGGAACCACTTATGAACAGATTCCACTAGTCTTCATCTGCAAATATCTGTTAAAACTCTCTTGTGATGCTATAATAAATCAAATGAATAATATCTAAACTATCCGGGCTTTGGCTATGGGAAACATCTTTGCGTGGGTCTAAAATGATCTCTAAGCTATGTTGCACTGTTTCCTATTCGTTGTTTGTGCTTTATCATCTAACTATCATTCACCCCAGAAAATTATGTATTTGGCAAGCCACATGATCTCTCTGGGAGATAGGGCTTTCCGTAGCCGATTCACATACAACCTTCAAATAGCAGAACCTTCTTTGTCGATCTTATGCAAGTGGAATATCACTCCCCCATGGCCAGTGACAAAACCACTAAGCAACCTTGGTTTTCATTAGTTCCGAAGTATCAATCCAATTAAAATTCAACCATCCATCATCCCACACACGGAATTTCCATGTTGTGGTTTTCGTCAATACGTTAGTGATTAAGTACGCTAACCAGAAGTCTTTTGCTTCTCATTTGCAGTTGCTCGATATGCTAATGTATAGCAGTGGGTACAGGCCCTTCTCCAACAATTCTGCAGGTTTTTCCTTGGACTTTCTCAGTCCCCGTTATACTCTAACCTATAGTACGCTGTGTCGTATACTAAGTTCACCCTGCTCCTTGTTCTACCACAGGACATCCCTTGAGTACACGTGATATCGGCGCCTATATCTGGAAGAACTAGATCTGGATTTGATTTCAAAGATCTAATTAATTGGAGCAATATTTCAGACAGCCATTACTACGAACAAACATGTGTGAACAGTTGGTACGGTTGCTGTCCCGGCAGCAATATCCCGGCTCAAGGTCCAAATAACGCAGGATGTCCAGCTTCTTGCGGCTGCAACAGACTGGGATCTTTTACCGATAGTTGCTTACCCGGAAGTACACAGTGCACGTGTAGACCTGGTGTGGGTGGTGAAAAATGCGATAGATGTGAACCTGGATATTGGGGATTGCCAAAAATTTCTTCGGGACATCTAGGATGTATACGTAAGTAGTTCTTGTATGAATGTAAGATATTTCTATATATTTCCCCAACCTTTCAGCCTGTGGTTGCTCGGCATTTGGTTCGGTCAGAGACGATTGTGAACAAATGACAGGGAGATGCGTGTGTCGCCCTGGGGTTCAAGGTCAAAAATGCACCGTTTGTACCAGCCATGATAAAATCCTAGGTCCAAATGGATGCGTTTCTGGTAAGTTTAAATCATTCTATTATTCAGGATATTCTTGGGATATTACCAAGCCTATGAAAAACACCTTATTGTCTTCTACAAATTGAAACTCTTCTTATGAATAATTCAACCTTTGGTTTGGCTTTAAAATATCGTACGAGGCTTTGTACACCCCAATGAATAGGAACTTCGACTTGATATTATTTCCTTCTGAATCCGGGAGGTTAGCAATATAACTTGAACAAAAATCTTGAAAGAATAGAGTATCTTGAAAATACTCGAAGTGTTTCTCAAATACACCGCATCACTCACGGAGTTCTGTTGTTTAGTGATTTGTTTATTCAAATGTATACCACACTAATTCCTCAGTAATCCATGTAGGTAGGTATGGACTGAGCTGGTCGCCAAAGACATAAAAAGTTGGCCTTATTATAAAGGGTTTTCCAATAAGAGGTGTTATTTTGATATTCAAAGAAAAATGCCATTTTTCAACATAAATGATCTGATGTTTATTTCATTATATGGAAGAAGCTATGCAGTTAATAGTGGAAAATAACATCAGTTAAATGACCAACATGACCACGCTTACAGGACCATATCCTTTTAATTAAATTTTCTATAACCAAATCGCAAAGTGGCTGCCCTATGTCCTCGAGAGCCTCACGAATTCCATCGTCGAGGTCTTGAATCGACGCTGGGCTATTGGCGTAGACCTTCCCTTTCACGTGGCCCCAAAGGAAGAAGTCGCAAGGTGTTAAATCACAAGATCTTGGTGGCCAATTGTGATCACCTCTTCGAGGGATAACACAGTCCGGAAACTTTTCCCGCAAAAGATCAATGGTTTCGTTGCTTTTGTGGCACGTAGCGCCGTCTTGTTGAAAGTGAACGTTGTTCAGATCAATACCATCCAATTCCGGCCATAACAAATCATTAATCATCTCTCGACAGCGCAATCCATTCACCGTAACTGTTGCTCCAGCCTCATTTTCGAAAAAGTAAGTTCCAATGACTCCACTGGACCATAAACCGCACCAGTCACACGTTGAGGATAGAGAGGCTTTTCAACAATAACTCTTGGGTTTTCCGAGCCCCAGATGCGACAATTTTCCTTGTTCACGAAGCCACCTAGGTGGAAATGGGCCTCATCACTCAAGATGATTTTTCGATGGAATTCCGGATCATTTTCATGCATTTCAACGACCCAATCAGCAAAGACACGACGTTGTTGATGATAGGCCGGCTTGAGTTCTTGTGTTAACTGAACTTTATAAGCCTTAAGACCCAAATATTTATGCAAAATACGGTTTAATGACGTTTGTGGAATGCCTAATTCCAAAGAACGACGAGGAATGGAGAAACCTGGGTTTTCTTCAACACTTTCGACTAGAAAAATATTCGAGTTTTATAACCGTCTCTGCCAAATTTTCACCATTTTTATAGTGAATTTTAATAATTTCAATGCGTTCTTGAAGCGTGTATCGTTCCATTTTTATTAATGGCATAGTTTCTACTTGTCAAATGTCAAAAAATGACTACTTCAAAAGTGACATCTACCGAAATAGCGGGCTATTCAAAATAACACCTCTTATTGGAAAACCCTTTACGTTATTTGAATGCAATATTTTACAGCCGACGTGGCCTTGGTTGTTGCTTCATCTTGTCGGGACTTGCCTTGTTATTTCGGAGCTACCTGTGTGGAGAAAAATGGTGCAGCAATCTGCGAATGCAACACCCGATGCAAACTGGACGAAAACGATCAGGTAATTTTTTACATGTTACGTATTATTTTTATCTTAACGGAAATTATTTAACAGGTAGTATGTGGTAGTGATGGTCAAACATATCGCAGCGTGTGTCAGCTGAAGCAGGTGGCGTGCAGAATGCAGAAAGATATAGTTCTTCAGGCTTTTGGTGCTTGTAAAGGTGAGTTTATTTGAACGTATAATATTAGGGTGAGTTATTGGTTCAAGATATTCGAGATTTAATGTGTCGTTTCATCGCTTATGATGATTTCAATCTTCCACGTTAAAATTTGTACTCGGAGACCGTTAGGCCGAATGTGCCCATAAACGAACTTGTCCGTCGCATTAGGATGCGCAACCTACCCTGTAAATTTCTAGTTGCTATATCTTTCCGTTCGAAAGGCAACGGCCGGCATTTGGGCAAAATGATAGCACGCCGTTCCATAGAACATGCGCGCAAAAATAGGGTACCAATTTGAAATATTATAGTATGGTTACACTCGGGATTTCTGAAATGCCCTTTATAAATGAGAGTATATTTCTGAAAAAATGTATATTAAATAATAAAACTTTTGTACATTTTTTTTCACACTGTGAGACACAAAAAGTTAGAGAGGGGTGCATTTATAGCCAATCACCCCGTCAGTGGCATAACGTACACCCCCGCAGACCCCACGGTGCGGGAGGGCCCGGGCGTTGGGGGGGAGGCCGGGATTCGAGAGAATATTTAATTAAAATCGGTAATTTTTTTTTACTTTTAATCCTTTCAACGTCATGTTAAATAAAATAGAGTAAACGGTGACCGACCTCAGCAACAATCAAACGGTGATATAAAAATTGGTTGAAGCCCTATGGACAGGAGCTTTCTGGCGCTCTTGTTCAAACAGACAAATTATATCTCCGAAAGTATTTGCTTCTCAGAGTTGGGAATTATATCAATGTATATTCTTATGATAGAACTGCATCATAAAGGAAATTCAATTCAAATAATGGTTTATTTATCAAGATTAAATGACCAATCGGAGAATGAGAACTGCACCATGGAAGAAATCAAATTTAAATAGCTGAAATGAATTTGACTCTCTCTTATAGACCAGGATGACATGTACGAGTATGAACACAGATCATATAATAAAGCATAGATAGAATAATTATAGCATTCTGTGAAAACATAGAAGTACGATTCATTATTGAAATTTCGAAAATATATCTCCGAAAGTATTAGCTTTTTGGAGTTGAAAATGATATCAATGGATTTTTATGGTGA
Source organism: Halyzia sedecimguttata (assembly GCA_937662695.2). Classification (NCBI taxonomy): domain Eukaryota; kingdom Metazoa; phylum Arthropoda; class Insecta; order Coleoptera; family Coccinellidae; genus Halyzia; species Halyzia sedecimguttata. The sequence goes on along the minus strand of OW569420.2, from coordinate 18,921,258 downwards.
AACTGCATCTTAAATGAAAATTGAATTTGAAATTTGTTACTTAAAAAATGTTTTTTTTTCGTTACTCCGAAACCATCTGGCCTATTTCGCCCAATAACGAACATAGCCGAGATATTCATTTCCCTAACCTACTCCGAAAATTTCGACTGCCTAGTTCATTCCGTTCGAGAGTTATTGTAGAAAGTTTTTTTTAATTTTCAAAAATGTTTTTGACGCTTTGCGGTAACCTGATCAATACAAAACTTCACATGTGTATAAAGGTCACGATTCTACAATTTGATGCTAAATTTCAGATAGATCGAGTGATCGGTTTCGGAAATATTCATAAAAAATGTTTTTACTAAAAACGGCCATAACTCCGAAACCGCTTGATGGATTCCAGCCATTAACGAACTCGTCCGAGATATTTACGCTCCAAACCCACCTTGCAAATTTCAATCCTCTAACTCCTTTCGTCCGAGAGGTATCGTGCCTACGGCCGGCCGGCCGGACAGAATTGATTTCGACCTCGGATTCTTGATCAGTGAGTCGAACCAAATCGTTTGAGACCATTTTCAGCCAAAAATTCGAAAATTACAGACATTTGGGCAAATTGATAAGCACTCTGTTCCGAGGAACCAGAGCGCCAAAAATACAAGCGTAACATTAGAAACGGGCTGCGGGCAAGCCTCGAATAAGTTTGAGAAGGTACCTGTCGCGCCGCAGCGGCACTGTACAGTTTCCTTTGTTCGTACTCTAGAAATAATACTTTAGAGTAATTTTGGTGGTGTCAAACATAAACCACATATTCTAAATAATGTTAGTATTAGGATTACTGTTTATATAGTCATATTAACATTTATTTGTACGCTATTACCGTAGGTCATAAGTTGGCCATCAATCTTTCAATAAATAGGCATGCATTTTTCAGTAGATTTTTTTTAAGGAAAATCATATTCACTGTACTCCACTTATTGTAATATTTTCGAAATGCCGACGCGTAGTGCTACGGTTCGTCGGGTATAGGGGAAGTGTTGGAGATTTTTTATATTAAATAATTCTAAGATGGGGCCCTAAAATTATTTTTGCGGTGGGGCCCGGTCGAAATTCGTTACGCTACTGCACTCCGTATAGACACGAGTAGAATTCTAGTCGAAACATTCAAATGAAAAATTCCCCAAAATTCACAGGAGTGAAACTCTGTGAAGACTGTAAATTCGAAAGTGTCAACCTTGCGTTCTGACATCAGTGCAACGTTGAAAATAGTATATGCCCCATTTTCCAACATTTCCCACCTCAACAATTAATCCGAATCATTGGACGTAGGGTAATGTGTTCCAGGTTTGTATTTCTAGGAGCTCTAATGAAGAGGTAAAGTAAGGCGAGGAGGGATAGTTACGTAAATTATCCTTCCAACTGAATTGATGGGGGCCAGATGGTTCAATTACAAGAGATTATATGAAAACACTCATAGTTATACGCCTTTCCCAAGGATAAAGGTGAATTCCTTCGTTTTGATTCGTCTACACTTGAGTTGCCTATTTGCTAACATTGAAATTGGGATGCGAAACTCAACCAGAACGAGTTGGACCTTCTCCGTGGAGAATATAACTGCTCTACTACGGCTCATGAATCAAAGTGCAATCTTTATGGGTCTTTTGTAGCGGTGCAAGCAAGATAAGAACATCTTTTTTATGGCTCGACGGAACAATTGCCTATTATAAGATAGTGCAGACATTTCAATCTCCCTCAGTTATATCTATTTTGGTGCGCTACATCCTGTTGTTCTTCTAAACCTCTAGGAAATATAGTTCAATTGATAAGCCCTTCAAACACCCTGTACCCTGTGTAATTTGCTGAATTCTATCTCGGTTACAGTGTGTGGATAAAGTAAGGAACAAAATTCACAACTGCGTTATTGAATGTGTTCAAGCGTAACACTCGGATATCTCAATATTAGTTTTTAATTAACCATCCTTATGGCAGAAACATTTTACTCATGACGTCATTCATTTTTACAGAGTGACGTCATATTTTCTTTTAAATGACCACCCCATTTTTTGCGGCTTTATTTGACTTACCTAATGTAAAAAAGGGGAAAAGCCCTGTGGCAGGAGCTTTGGCGCTCTTGTTCAATTTTTGACAAACCATATCTCCGAAAGTATTGGTTTCTCAGAGTTGGGAATGATATCAATGGATTATTATAATAGAACTGCACCATACGAGAAAATTCAAATAATAGTTTATTCATCAAGATTAAATGAGCAATCTGCAATGATTCCACCTCGTGGAATGGGTTGTTGGTTGTTGCAACTTACACTCGGTGCACAGTTTTCACAACTCGAAATACCTAAGGAAAGTATCATCGGAATGTCTTGAGCAAGGCTAGAAACAATCATAGCAGATTGTTCATTTATTCCTGATATTTGAATAGGTACAGGCTGACGAAGAAATTATTTTAATAGTTCAAAATATATTAATAATACCACACATTCATTCTGTATTATGAACCTTAACTCAATAAAGAATATTTGATACATAAATGTAGATCGATATTTCAGCATTTTTTTGCTAGCAAAATAACTAAAATACTATATATAGAAACATGTCTCACTACTTATGGAAGTGAAAGGTAATATTAACCTCGGTGGTCAACGAACAGTAATTTCTTTTGATGATTCCATTATGTTGTTCTTTCCTATTGCCTTCATAATCTACATCATTAAAATGATCCAATTCTAAATCTTCTGAAACATCATCCCCAATATTTGCACATAAATTATTCAATATGCAACAAGTCAATATTATTTTTGGTATCAAAACAGTCTTGTATATATTCACAAAATATTTTCAAAGTACGAATTAAATAAACAAATAAGATGACAAGAATGAACAGCGAACACAGATAGAACGCAGACAGATAGAACTCTCTGTAGCATTCTGTGAAAACATAGAAGTACGATGTATTATTGAAATTTTGAAAAATCATATCTCCGAAAATATTAGCTGGTTAGAGTTGGAAATGACATCAATGTATTCTTATGGTGAAATTGCATTTTGAAAAAAATTTAATTTGAAAATTGTAATTTTTTTTTTTTTTCGTTACTCCGCAACCATTTAGCCCAATAACGAACTTGACCGAGGTATTTATCTCCCAAACGTACTCTGAAAATTTCAACTGTGTAGCTCATTCCGTTCGAGAGTTATCGTGCCTTAGTTTTTTGCCACAAAAAATTAGATAATTACAGACATTTGGGCAAATTGATAAGCACTCTGTTCCGAGGAACAAGAGCGCCAAATATTTGTATTTTTTTCAGATAATAACGCGTAAGAAATAAAAATGCAACTTTCATGGAACAAAATCTTTATTCAACGAAGTTTAGCGCAAATATTCAAATTGCGATTTGCGATCGATTTGGAACTGACCGATATGAGTGTAGACACTTTGAAACAAAAAAAAATGTTTTTTGCACTAATTGTCGTAGTTGAGAAAAATTTAAATATGGAATAATCTATATATTATTCCAAATTTCAATTCTTCTCGAAATTGTGAGCAAAATTGTATAGCACACCGTATCGTAAATTAAACCGTTTTCAAGATATCGAATTTTGAAAATAACTCTCTCATAAATTATGCAAAGATATTTTAGTAGATTTTATAGTGGGGGTATCACGGACATACACGTCATACGTTGAATCCTATTTTATTCATGTGGTTAAAAAAATAATTAACTGGAAATTTCTCTGCCTTTTGGATACACCCCTTATTCTATCACGTAATTCGGATATGTTATAAATCTGACTGAAAGAGACTGCGAGATTCCCTCGAAAAATTGCCTATATGGGCAGAATAAAATTTAGAATTCCGCTTGTTTGTTTAACTTTGTCGGGTGGTAGAATGCTAAATTCACAACCCCAAAAAAATAAATGTTTGTACGCTCAATGGTAGCTATAAAAGTCGAAATCCCAAACAAGCTTTTAATTGCCGCCGTTACCAAAAACAAATTAATTTGTATTAGTTCCGACTTTCTGTGGTGGTGTCTGATTCGCAGTTGAATAGCGGACAAAATAATCGATTTATAATTTGCATTCAAATATACATTTCAATTTCCATTTTCTCCCCCAGATTCGGAAATAACTGCGAGCGCAATATTATCAGATTTGAGCGTGTTAAAATATCTCTTTCCGACATTACGAATTTTAAACAATTGTTCATTGTTTCCAATTAAAAGGAACCGGTTCTCTTTCTTTTCTGAGAGGAACAAGTGGATGGAGGAAATACGTTTTTGGCGCGCTTGTTCCTCAGAACCTTTCGTTCTGCCCAAATTTCTGTAATTATCGAATTTCCGACTCACTGATGAAGAATCCGAAGTCGAAATCCAATTATTTCTGGCACTGAGTTGTAACCCCGTAAACCACAGATCAGATATCCGTAATATCATGAAAACAAAATTTCAAATGGTCACTAAGCATTCGTAACTATTCACGTTCAGTTTTTACCATATCTAGAAGAGAAATATAAAGAACGAGAAAATTAGATTTGGCATAATACATACATTTTTCAAGAACTTTATGCATATATATCCTAATAACTCTCAATTAAGCCATAACGTCAACAATATATGATAAAGTCAACGATAACTAATAACAACGTCGATTCACGTCGTGAAATGTCAAACGTTTCCAACAAAACTGTCAGTTTTCTGGGTCCTATCCTGAAGAAAAGGAACATGCAAAAGAAAGGTGCCTTAACGCTAATTTGTCTTTCAGATAGGAACGGAAAAAATTTAAACCACTCGAAAAATTCATCTTTTTTTCCATTCGATGTCGATAAAATGAGATATCCACAAAATCAGCAATATTGCTTTCTTATCATAACAGAAAACAAGGTTTTTCTGGAGACTGCACAAATCATTGATATTATCTTGTATATTGTTGTAAGGGGTAACGTTGCACTGCGACATTAAGCTCTATTGTGTCCCCCCGTCAGAGCTGTCGATGTCATTACCATCTACTGCTCGCCTTCCAGTTCCAGAGTTCTGATGAACTCCAGTATCTGGGATGGCTTCAAGGAGGCTACGTCTTCGCTCCTGCAGATTTCTTGCCCAAGGGATTCCTTGCGTTGATTTGAGATGGCGAGGCATTCCTTTATAAGGTAATCAGGAGTTTCATCCTCCTCCCAACAGAATGTGCACTCGTCAGTTTCTGCTAGACCTAATCTCATCATATCCTTCCTAAGGCCGCAGTGCCATGTGAGGAGGTGCAGCGTGTTCTTACTGAGGTCCAAGTATTTCTTGGATCTGACAGTATCAAAGTTCCGGAAGAATTTCTTGGAGTGATACATTCCGAGGAGAGATCTCTAGAAAATACCTCTTTCAGTTTTTTCTTTCATACGGAATTCACTTTTGTAGGTATATCTACCAATCCCCCAGTAGGGTTCCGGACCAATAAAGGGGGTTTGGGCTCCTTTCTTGGCAAGTGTGTTGGCCTCCTTATTTCCTATGATTCCCGTGTGACCAGGAACCCAGACCAAGGAGACCCTGTTGTTCTTACCTACTTCATTGAGTTTTCTTCGGCACTCCCATATTAGCTTGGATTCCATAACATAGGAGCTCAGAGCTTTAATAGCAGCTGGACTGGATTAGACCCAGGAGTGGATTGTCATATCACATCTCTGATAGTTTCTTTCTAGGTTCATTTCCACGCATATTTATATTGCAAGTTATTTTCGATGCTTACTTTCTTGATCATTTCGTCACTAGGAAGATTGGCTGATGAAATGTACCTGGTAAGACAGGACCAGGCTTTCTGGTTTTTAATACTCTCATTACCTTTTCTTTTCCTAGATATTCTGAGAATGGCTTCATGGTCCATTTTCTCTATCACTAGATGAAGTGTTGTGAGATTTTTTATAATATCCAGTGCCCTGGTATAACAGGTTCCCATAGCTCCAGAGATACACACACAGGTCAACCTTTGTACTTTGTCGAGGGTTTTCCTCGTACTATTCTGACTTGTTTTTGAGTGCCAGACTACTGTCCCATACGTAATTATGGGTCTCACAATCATGACGTACTTCCATCGCGGTATCTTAGGGTAATACTATCTTGGTTCTCAATAAAAATAAAAGATATTGACAGGTTCACTAAACTGGATTACCAATCTATAAATTTGCATCGAAAAGTGACATTCTTTGAATGTTCAATGGATTTGCGTAGATCTCAGAATCCATATTTAGAACCACTTCCAATATATACTGAAACTTACTGAAACTGAAATTTAGTTTTCTTGGTATAACGGATTTCTGATAACCATTAATTTCAAAAGTATAAGTTGAAAATCAGTAAATCTCATTTATTGAATGAACGAGTGCGCTAAAGCGACATATGCGTCGTGAGTGCTTTCAAACATTTTCCGACCAGATACATCGGCATCGTCATACATTCCCGTTTATTCATTTTAGTACAGAAACACGACCAACGCCATCCAGGAGTATCATATTTTACAAACTTCGCGGGACTTTTTCAACGGAATAATAGATTTATGTGTTAGGACGGTGCCTGGTGGCTTTTACGGAATATTTGTCGGGTACAAATAATTCCCTCCTCCATCTTTCCAGCGTTTCAGCCCAAAAAATATTAGGATGCGAACAGTCGTATGAACCCAAGAAATGCCAAATACAAAACAGATCACTTTTTTTTCGGGCGTATATTTTGGAGTAAATTCGATTTGGTTTTCTGAAGAAACCTGATTGGCTACGCCGAGAATTTTCCTGGTAACAATTTTGAATGAAAGTCTAGAAATACGATAATTTCACACTTGTATCCGCCATTTTAAACAATTTCGAATACTCAGAAACTGTCAATCAATTGCCATCGAAGTATACATAATCTTCTCTGCTGTATCCTCAATTAGAAACAATATCAATATGGAAAAGAATCTTCAGTGTTGCACATAGAAAACTGTCAAAGGCACTCGCATGACGTCAGAAACTGATTTGTAACATATGATATGATATGATTTATATGATATAATATGATTATATAATAATAACATATATGATACATTGGTTCCTACCAAGATGCTTGCTGCCTCACGGTTCGTATCTTCTTGTCCAGCTTATTCAATCTTGATCCTGTTAGACATAGAGCCTGTATAGGACAAGGTCAAGAAAAGAACAATGTTCCAAATCAAAATTGAAAATTACTATCAGACAAATATTCATCAACAGTATAATAATCCTTGACAACATTAACTCTTTTACCGTCCATCTGAAGCACAGAATATCTGATTATCTCAACGCAACAGACAGTGATTAAACAATTTTATACCCTGGTAATAAGGCGAACTTTCAAATTTAGCTTTTCTATGCATTGGTATTATTAGAGGTTTCTTAATTCCTGGTATTGTAGCCATGAAAATCGGAAACTTTGACAAATTAATCTTCATTTTCCTTTACATACATATGATATGATTTGATAGAGGGAGTATTAGGAGTAATCACCCCCACCCCCAGACCAACAATGTATATTGTGGTAGGAGGGAACGTTGCACTGCGACCTTAAGGTCTATTGTGTCTCCCCATCAGAGCTGTCGATGTCATCACCATCTGCAGATCGCCTTCCAGTTCCAGAGTTCTAATGAACTCCAGTGGCTTCAAGGAGGCTATGCGTCTTCGCTCTTGCAGATTTCTTGCCCAAAGCATTGCTTGCGTTAGTTTGAGATGGCGAGGTATTCCGTTATCAGGTGATCACTTTCATCCTCCTCCCAACAGAATCTGCACTCGTCAGTTTCTGCTAGCCCTAATCTCATCATAAGCTTCCTAAGCTCGCAGTGCCTTGTGAGGAAACCAGTGAGGAGATGCAGCGTGTTCTTACTGAGGTCCATATATTTCTTGGATCTGACAGTGTCAAAGTTCTGGAGGAATTTTATGGAGTGATTCCGGGGAGAGATCTCCAGAAAATATCTCTTTCAGATCCTTCTTTCATCCGATACTCACTTTTGTAGGTTTATCTACCAACGCCACAGTAGAGTACCGGATCAATAAATGGTGTTTGTGCTCCTTTCTTGGCAAGTGTGTTGGCCTCCTCATTTCCTGTAATTCCCGCGTGACCAGGAACCCAGACCAAGGAGACCCTGTTGTTCTTGCCTACTTCATTGAGTTTTCTTCGGCACTCCCATATCATCTTAGACTCGATAACATGGGAGCTCATAGTTTTAATAGCAGCTTGATTGTCAGAGTGGATTGCTGTGTCACATCTCTGAAAGTTTCTTTCTAGGTTCATTTCCACGCATCTTTCGATTGCAAGTACTTCTGCCAGAAAGTCCAACAATAACCCAAATGGATAAAAATACATTTTTATCACTATCCCCAGAAATGTTGCTCAGATCCACCATTCATGAAAGCTGGTACAAGGGCGCAAAGGTAAGATACCGAAAGCAACGAAGGGAAGTACAATTATAGTCATGACTGAAGAAGAGTCAGCAATTTTCGCGGATTATGCAGAGCAAGTACTAAATCAAGCTCTTTAGGAATTTTTTATCATTATTACCCTCTTGGTGTCAAAAAACAAGTCAACCAGATAGGTAATTCAAGACGAAACCGGTTAGGAATAGAACTCGACTACATACCTGCATATATGTATTCAAAACAAAGTCTGAAGAAATTCCACAAATCCACATTGCTGGAATGAATTTCTGCCGTGTTTTTTTAATTGTTATTCTTTTCTTTTAGATATTGGTTTAGCGAGCACCGATGGGCCAGCCCATCATTATACACCACTACAGTTCACACAGCCAGATGAAGCTAATTCACTTTCCAAATCTACGAGACATCTGCTAGCTCCAGATCCGAGATATTACTACGAAAGAACAGGATCCTTCGGCAAACCTGCTCAAGCTGTTTCTCATCCCGCAGAATTCGGCTTGACTCCATCAAAATACAAGCCACCAGGCAGCCATAGGAATTTGTTTGACATAAATGGTATGAAAAGTTCATTCAGATTTAATTCCACGATAAAGATGTAGCTACGAAAATTTGTTGTACGTGGTTCTCATGGTGTTCCATAACTTTTTACAGTTGATCGTTTCGATCCATCCTATCGTCCAACTCCAGCAACTGTACATGTTATAGCAGCACTTCTTGGGGACATATGTTCAGATGACTCTGATTGCATTATAGTGAATAGTCATTGTATGAAAGAAGCTTGCATCTGTAAACCAGATTTTATTGAATCAAATGATAGACAAGAATGTTTGGGTAAGCGTCTGTAATATAACTACTTTCTATAAGTACTTTTCGAAATTCATCATCAATACTCATGGCTTTTAGGCTTAAATGTAAAAATTTCAAATCGAGTAGAGATTTGAAATTTTTACAAGAACTATATGCCAATACGAATTTCTTCACATATAATTTCTACCCAGTGGCACTTGTGACCATAGGAGAAGTTGACATCAACTCCATTTTAATGACACATCCTATGTATATCATATCACAATCTCTCCTCCTCCCGGACATCACGTCGAATGAAAAAACCTAATACCACTCTCAAAAATCAGCGAATAAAATGCCGGGATTATGCAAAGAAAATTCAACTCTTAGCACTTAGCTCTTGGAACTTGAACCTAAGAACGGGCTTTTTCTCAGAGTCGAGTTCCAAGAGCTAAGTGCTAAGAGCTAAATTCTCTCTCCATAAACCCGGCATTAGCTTAGCTTTTCTTATTGTGTTTTTCTGTTTTAGAAAAAAATTCAAATTCGGTTGTGGCTGAGCCTCAAGCATGCTCTTCTTTTCCTTGTTTCCACGAGGGCACTTGCATCGATCTACCAGGAGGCACCTACATCTGCGTATGTCAAGCAAATTACACCGGAAACACGTGTGAAACTGAGATCGAAATGGTGAACTACGACATTCCAGCTTTCCATGGTCACTCTTATATACAGCTGAAACCTCTAAAGGCATACTACAAACTTAGTATCGAATTAGAATTCAAATCTTACACATATGACGGTATACTTCTTTACAATCAGCAAAAATATGATGGCTCCGGTGATTTCGTTTCTCTAGCTCTAATTAACGGACATGTAGAGTTCAAGTATGACTTGGGCAATGGGCCAGTGATCATAAGGTGACTATAGGATGAAGTATATACTTCTAGGGCATAGTTGTGCAACTAGAAGATGTTTCCCCATGCTCAATAACAATATTTTTTTAGGTCTATGAATAAAATTAAGCTTATGAAATTCCATAAAGTTGTGATAAAGAGATACCACCGGGATGGACTACTGAAAGTAGACGCTGAAGAAGATATAGGTGGTCAATCTAGAGGAAACTTGAAGGCTTTAGATTTGTTAGACGATACTTATCTGGGATACATTCCCACGAATTTTTCACAGTAAGTTTATTCTAGTGGTCCAAAGGTTCGGAAGCATAAAAGTCTATGATATAATCTTCATAGAAATAATTCTCTATACATCGTGTGTTCCACAGTAAATAGGACTCCTACAAAATGAGATCGAAAATATAATGTTTTTACAAAACTCCTGATGAAAGTTGGTAATGTTATGACACAAAAATCTATTACAATAAAGGAAAAGTAAGTATACGGGATAAGTCAAAGGGTCATGGCGAAACAGAGTTGCTTTATAGTTATTGGAACGTCCTGTATATCCTTCCATATTTCAATTATTCTCAAAATTCGAAACAAAACTGATACGGCACATCATCCTAAATTCAACCGCTTTCGATATATCGAATTTTGAAATAACTTCTTACTACTCTCACATTTATTGATGAAAAACTCCGAAATGTCGGATATTTATTATAAGAAATTTAATTTTCAAAAAGTGTAAAAGGAGAAGTATTTCGATATGATTAAGTTTTAATTATTATTTTTTAAGAGAAAATAAGAAAGTATGATTTTTCACGGTTGATAAAAAGGCATGCAAAGAAAAACTGTATTTTTTGATGAATGTCCTGGATATTTTAATTTATATGAAAATAATAGTTTCGCCGGAAAAAAAAAGAGAAAACAAGAAATAAGGTGCTCAAAGTATTTACTGTTGACCTCCTGAAAGTATAATTCGCCGAACAAAATTTTGTAGTGGACCTAAAATCATGTCGGCAGAAATTTCATTCCTTATCCTCTTCTTCTCTTCGATATTTTACGGCATTTTTCTGAAGAATTCTGAGAAAAATTGAAATATGGAATAAAAAATGGATGTTCCATTAAAGAAGAAACTTTGTTTCGTCATGACTTCTTCACTGATCCAGTAGGTATAATTTTTCTTTATTGTAATGGATTTTAAATATAGAATCCTAAAACATTTTTGTCATTGTAACATTTTCCACTAGCTATCTTACTTCAGGAGATAATAGACCGTTTATACGGTGTGTATCATATATACATGTTGGACATAAAGGATATAGTACCTTTTCAACAAATCAACAATAGCCACTAAAATGTGTTCATTTAAAAAGTCATATTATATTTTGCAACACACCGTGTAGAAGTCCAAAAGCTCTAAGCCAAAAAAGTCTAGTAGTCTTCAACTAGTACTATGTGGTCAGCATTTCTGGGGCTTCTTGGCTTAGAACATTCCTTATTTTCCCTTTTCTTGTCGTTTCAACCTAAACTAAACAATGTGTTTCAGAGTTTTCAAAAATATTGGTACTGACAAGGGATTCCAAGGTTGCGTCAGAAAACTTGAGATAGGGCGGCATAATATTCATTTACATGCTAATAAAGATGATAGAATTCTTAAGACGAAGAACTTATATGATTGCGATGACAAACCCTGTGCCGCAAATCCTTGCCTTAACCTTGGAACATGTGTGGATAAAGACGATAATTTATTCAACTGCAAGTGTGCCGAGGGTTATACTGGAGAAGTCTGCAATAAGTTCTTGAATCCTTGTATTTCGCAACCCTGTTTTGGAGGCGCCACTTGCTCAGAAATTGGACAAGATGATTACATATGTAAATGTCCACCTGAAAGGGCTGGGCATAGATGTGAAATAGGTGAGACATTTTTTATTTTCAGTTTATTACTTTCTCTTTGGAAACATATTTATCGATAGTTGCTGACATAATGACAGATCTCAGGCCTCTTCATCTGGTGTTGACAGAGTACCTAGCTCACGAACCCTCTCTCAGAATGTCTAGAGAAGCGATTGGCAATGAGTAAATAAAAAACCAGAGCGCTTGGACATCTCTCACCAAATAAATCTCATCTGCAAACCTTCCAAGATATCAAACTATAAGGAGATTCAACTTAGGAAGGAACACTGGTAAAAGGAACCCACCACCCACCTTAATTTTCTATGACGCCGATCTTGGCTGAACCAAGGCCTTGAGGTCCTTTGTTTCTCCGCGTAAAGTTGTAGGGACTCAAACCTGATGACATTGCGACAAAAATGACGTGAGTCGCCCAAGCAGGGGCACTCTCACCATAGGCATAGCGGTTTCCTAGCTGTACGGTTCTTAGTTAGGTTGGTTGCTGTAGTTGAACAGAATATGTGGAAGTGTGTTCCTGCACTATCCTCCCGCCACCCATTTTTTTAAAGGAAATACCATAAAATGGTGTATAGATGGCACTAAAACCAACACAAGGACAGGAGCTAGAGTATTCCGACCCAAAATGAAACATTAGAATCAATAGTTTTGTGCAACCTCAATTTTCACTCCTTCAGATATCAAGCTCATCTTTATTTCCAGATATCAGAGAAGTGGTATCTCCAGAATTCAGAGGCTCCAGTTATATAAAATATCCCCTCGTTGTGGACATGAAGAAAAGTTTCAGCATGGAAGTATCATTTCTTCCAACATCCCTTAACGGTGTACTGATGTACAGTGGTCAAAATAGAAATGGCCAAGGTGATTTCATATCACTAAATATTGTCAGAGGTCACTTGGAATTCAGGTTCAATTTAGGAAGTGGCATTGCCAATTTGACGTAAGTTACACCAAAAAATTGTATGGAAATTTTCTCCCTAAATTAGTGTATTACGAAGTGAACAGGGCTTCCTCGATTTAGTACATTCTAGTGGCGCCACATATTCAATTATGATGTCTTTAAACATGCAAGACGTATATAAGCCGAGTCATTGAGGTATATGTTACAGTATGTTTTGCATTGGTGCAAAAAGTGATGAGCCATCATTAGGTTTCAAACATGTTAAGGTTCAATTCAAGTTTTGCCGCTCGTTGTATTTTGTATTAATTTCCAAGAAGTCCTGTTAACTTTGTAACGCACGATATCACTCTGAAACTGATGACTGATGCATATTTTCCTTGAAATCATGACCATTGTTGTCATCTTATTTGTTCACAGAACAAGAGACACTATCGAGAATGGAAAGTGGCACAACGTACGCATTTCTAGAAAAGGGAGGGAAGGTATTCTTCAGCTGGATAATTCTAGTGTGGTTTATGGATTTTCCGGAATACCTATGACTGAACTCAACTTAGATTTGCCTCTTTTCATTGGATCTGTAGGGTAGGAAATGTTTAATTCTTATTTGTCAATTTCCTTAATCTTGTTTCTACTACGAATAAATGATAAGTTTGTCCTTGAGAGTAAGCGTGGCTAGGTGGAACAGGGTGGGAAATATAAGTTACCAGGTAACCATGCAGGTAGTCTGAGAGAGCGGAAAGCCCATAGCCAGGGCAGCCCAGCTAGCACAAGTACGTCACGAGGGCGTTTTAAAAATGTCTACCCTCGAAATTCAGGACGTCTTAGGAACGTCCATTTCGGGAAGTCGAATATAAAACCAATAAAATGAAAGTTGTTAGAAAACTAAAGGATTCTGATTTTGTTGTTGTTTTGTTCATTGTTATTTCATTCCCTTCTTCAATACAAAACTAAAATGTATGTGTGATGTTTTCAAGATTTAAAAATTGGTTCAAGCCCTGTGGACAGGAGCTTTCTGGCGCTCTTGTTCAAACAGACAAATTATATCTCGGAAAGTATTTGTTTTTCAGAGTTGAGAATTATATCAATGTATTCTTATGATAGAACTGCATCATAAAGGAGATTCAATTCAAATAATAGTTTATTTATCAAGATTAAATGAGCAATCTGAGAATGAGAACTGCACCATGGAAGAAATCAAAGTAAAATGCCTGAAATGAATTTGACTCTCTCTTATAGAACAGGGTGACATATACGAGTATGAACACAGATCATATAATAAATCATAGATAGAATAATTATAGCATTCTGTGTAAACATAGAAGTACGATTCATTATTGAAATTTCGAAAAATCATATCTCCGAAAGTATTAGCTTGTTGGAGTTGAAAATGATATCAATGGATTTTTAGGGTGAAACTGCATCTTAAAAAAAAATCATTTTGAAATTTGTAAGTTAGAAAAAAAATTTTTTTTCGTTACTCCGAAACCATCTCGCCTATTTCGACCAATAGCGAACTTAACCGAGATATTTATCCCCCTAACCTACTCTGAAAATTTCAACTGCCTAGCTCATTCCGTTCGAGAGTTATTTTAGAAACAAAATTTAAAAATTTTCATTTTTACACTTTACGGTAACCCGATCAATACAAAACTTCACATGCATCTGACGGTCATGATTCTACAATTTGATGCTAAATTTCAGATAGATCGAGTGATCGGTTTCGGAAATATTCATAAAAAACGTTTTTAGTAAAAACGGCCATAACTCCGAAACCGCTTGATGGATTTCGCCCGTTTACGAACTCGTCCGAGATATTTACGCTCCAAACCTACCCTGCAAATTTCAATCCTCTAATTTCTTTCGTTCGAGAGTTATCGCGTTAACGGACGGCCGGCCGGCCGGACAGAATCGATTTCGACCACGGATTCTTGATCAGTGAGTCGAACCAAATCGTTTGATACCATTTTCAGCCAAAAATTCGAAAATTACAGACATTTGGGCAAATTGATAAGCACTCTGTTCCGAGGAACAAGAGCGCCAAAAAGAATAAAATTTTATAAGAATAATTTTCTCATATTGCAAAAGTTCAATTTCCATAAAAAATCTATTAAAATATTTTATAAACATGCATGAATGAAAACTGAAATGTGAAAACCTAGCCATGCTTCACGATATTGTTGAAATTCTGATTTTGAACATTATTTCCAGTTCATGGAAAAAAGTACACAAATTATCTGGAGTGTACAAAGGTTTCAGAGGGGCTATCCAAAAAGTTTTACTCAATGGGAAACCGCTTCCAATCAATACACAACTAGAAGACTGTTTTTCTGTATTTAGTAATAAAAGTAGCTGTTCAGTAGATGTAGGTATATACGATGGAGCCCCATGTCCCCTCAGGAATAATCCCTGCAAAAATGGCGGAATATGCTTACCACATATGGAAAACTATAGGTGTAAATGTCATTCGAAATTCAGAGGAAAAAATTGCCAAATATGTGAGTGGAGGACATTTGAAAATCAAAGTTCTGTATTTAAATTAAACATTTTGTTTCAGCCCAAAAAAAGACGTACTCTATCAAATTCAATGGTGCCACATTTTTGCAATATAAACATAATCATATCAAAAGGTAAAAAAACAAATCAATCAAATTATTCATTTTCAATTACCTACATACTAACAAATTTTCCACTAACAGTGACATCGAATATCAAAATTATGAAGATGAAGATTATTATATTTTAAATGAAGATAACGTTAACAGTACTAACAATGAGCTTTTTTATGATGAAAATAATGACTTTGATGGAGAAGAGAGGTGAGGCTCTATAAATACTGTTCGCCTTCTGATTAGATGTTTAATTTTGTTTTGCATTTTTGGCGCACTTATTTTCCTTGAATAATTCAATGCAAGTGAAATTTAATAATCCTTATTAAATAACAATAAATAAAAACGACCTTATCAATTTGATTGAAACTCATCAATCAAAAAATATAAATTTATTCTCTGTAATTTTGTACTGAACTTGTAACGATACCAAGAGCCAAGAACATATGCATACTTAGCTCCAGAAAAAATTGGACTTTTTCGAAAAAGGATGAAAAACCCATTTTTTCTGCCAAACGTACTACCATCGAAGAGATGAAGCATTGTCAAGCTGCAACCTAAAATCGGCAGTGCTTATATTGAGAGAACGTGTCATAATTTCGGCAAAAAATTGTGTTGTTTTGAATTATTACAAAAAGGAGTTTCCAAAACACCCAGGAGATACTACCGCATAAAGCGAAGGGGGGTAGTTATGCATAGAGGTCACTAATTAAATTAACACCCAGAAGACTTAATCGATTTGGCGAAAAGCAAGAAAAGACGCGTTTCAGACTTATTGGTCTAAACTTGTTGATTTATTAACAATGGTTTCAGCCATTTTTCAATATTACAATAAATAACACTCAACTGTAAATCTGGCAAAAGTTCTTTAGCCTATAAATTCGTATGCGTATAATAATGATCGTAGGTCTCTGTGACATTGTTGCATTGTTAGAGGTTGTGGAACACGTGATTCAGTCCAGAGTATTCAATTAAATAAAATTACAACCAAGTTAAAAATTTGTTATTTATGAGAAATAATCAACATCAAATGTTCATGTTCAAGACTTTTTAGAATAGAGAGGTAAGATACTTTCGATTTTTGTTTCATTTCTCTTTGCTTTGTCTTTTAATTTTTGCATGCTGATATGTAGATTTTTCTATCTGTTGAAACAGGAGAAAACTTTACAGAAGGAAGCCAGAAAGGTGGAATAGATATGAAATAAGACTAAGGACATACGCTTCAGATGGTCTCATTTTGTGGAGATGTAAAAACAAAAATATCATGCAGAACTACTTCGCAGTATCTTTAGCCGATGGTTTCATCGAATTAAGCTACAATTTGGGTACCGAAACGAAGTTTTTCTCAATCAGGTACTTATTATTTCTAAAACTTATGCAATACCTATTAGATTGGGCACAAAGAACATTCGTTAAACTAGCGTATAAATACGATAAAAATGAGAATAGGAGTTGAATGTCATGGTTCAGGTCAGCTCCTCTTTTAAGAGTTACTGTCACATTAATAAAAATTGGTTCAAGCCCTGTGGACAGAAGCTTTGGCGCTCTTGTTCAAACTTTGACAAATCATATCTCCGAAAGTATTGGAAAGAGTTGGGAATTATATCAATGGATTCTTATGGTAGAACTTTATAATAGCAGAAATTAAATTCAAACATCATAAAAGAATTCAAATCCAACAAGAGTGCCAAAAATTATTAATCCAAAACCAATAGACCAATTCTACCCAACAACGAACTCATATCCGAGATATTAGTACCTCAATTCTATGATGAAACATATATTTTTTCCTCTAATCCACTCTGAAAATTACATTATATCAAATGAAACTTTAGCCAATATTTCAGTTTCGTTTTTACTGGAGATATTCTGAACTCAATATTATTAACTTACCATTACCATTCCCATCATCATATGGATTAACCATGGGCATTAAATATCAAAATTTGACATATCATGTCTCAGGAGAATAAGTTGACATGTATCAACACAGATCATATTATAATAATTCATAGATAGAATAATTATCGCATTCTGTGAAAACACAGAAGTAGGTACAATTTATTATTGAAATTTCGAAAAATCATTTCTCCGCTATTAGCTTGTTAGAGTTAAAAATGACATCAATGGATTCTTATGGTGAAACTGCATCTTGAGAAAAACTAATTTTGAAATTTGTAATGTAAAAAAAAATTTTTTTTGTTTCTCCGAAACCATCTGACCGATTTTGCCCAATAACGAACTTACCCGAAATATTTATGTCCCAACCCTACTCTGAAAATTTCAATTGTCTAGCTCATTCCGTTCGAGAGTTATCGTGTTAACGGCCGGACGGACGGCCGGACAGAATCGATTCCAACCACGGATTCTTGATCACTAAGTCGAACCAAATCATTTAAGGCCATTTTCATGGTCAGTGAGTCGAACCAAAGCGTTTGAGACCATTTTCAGCCAAAAATTCGAAAATTACAGACATTTGGGCAAATTGATAAGCACTCTGTTCCGAGGAACAAGTGCGCCAAAACTCGAACTTATATCAAAATTCGATGGGGCATCGCATGGGAGCATTTCTTTCAGATTTTAATTCTATTTTTGCGTGCATGTTCTGGGGGACAGCATGCGTCAGAATCAGCTGAAATTCCGCACATAGCTTCGAGCCACCATTTTACAATTTCGGCTCATCAACTTCTTATGACGCGTGAACAGATAAAGGAAGATGCGCGCAAAAGCTCTTCTAAAAGCTTTTCTAAAATCGTTTATGGAATATATCTACTTCACGTTGCACGTAATCCTGAACTTGTTTTTCTAGTGAAAAAATGAGAATTTATTTTCACAGATCCAATCAAAAAGTGAACGATGGCCAATGGCACACCATTCAGATTCAAAGAAGAAAAAGAATGGGAATCATTACAATTGATGACCAGGTTCCTGTTAGGGGTACATCCCCTCATGGTGGTCTCATTTTGCATACGAATGCGAAGTTGTGGATAGGTGTGTTGAATTAGATTAGATAAGATTAGATTAGGTACTATAAGGGTTGATTGGCTATGAAGTTCGACTAATAAGATCTATTGTGCAAAAGGGTGCCTCAATCAGTTGTACAGGAAGATTGTCTTTTTAAGGATCCTTTGCGAGGTGAATTCATCATTAAATGAGATATACGAAGTATATGATCAGTTGCGAAAAA
Organism: Halyzia sedecimguttata; assembly: GCA_937662695.2. Taxonomy (NCBI): domain Eukaryota; kingdom Metazoa; phylum Arthropoda; class Insecta; order Coleoptera; family Coccinellidae; genus Halyzia; species Halyzia sedecimguttata. The sequence goes on along the minus strand of OW569420.2, from coordinate 18,902,570 downwards.
AATTAGGGGGTGATTCCTTGTCAAAAATAGGGTGGGTCTTTCATATAATTTTTTCTTTTATGAGCCCCCTGCTTAGTTACAGATGGCGCCCGAAAAACAGTTTTTAATTTTTATATTAGAAACCAAAAAACTGACGAGAATAAAATTGAGAAAACATTTTATGCGAGCAAGAAGGCACTGAAAAAAGTTTTGGTAGTGCTCCTCTATGATGCAAGCGGTGAAAAAGTCACCCCTAAACCTTGTTTCGCTAGAAACTTTTTTCCATATTCATATATTGTACATTGTACAATGAAAAAAATTGGTTCAAGCCCTGTGGACAGGAGCTATTGGGCGCATGTTCATCTTCCTTGTGGCCCGTACTGACCAGTAAAGAAAAAAAGCAGTATCATGTTGAATACCTTAATATTATTCTGGAACACAAATTTTCCATTACAATAATCTTCATCTAGCTTCTATTTAGTATCAATTCCTGTAGAACGTGATCATAATAAGTGTTTTCCATATAATAAAATGTGTTTGAACTTGGTATGTAGGAAATCTGACATCAATTATTGGAATTAATTGATTTGACAAACAGCCGTCAAATGAGGTAAATAGATTTTTGTGACGATTTTCTGTGACCATAAAAAAAATTAAGCATTTCATTATTGCATTTCTTGAAATAGGTACCTTTTCAAGTCGATCAACATCGTCCTTCTTTCGACGTCTAAACTATGACTTGATTCTTTATGTTTATGTCTTTGAATTTGTTTTCGGTGGAATTCAAAGAGTTCATAGAATAATCGATGAAAATACTGAGAGAGACCCAGGAAATTTGACACATTTTGTCTTATATCTCCAGAAATTGAAATCGTATAGAGCCAAAATTTTGCACAATGTTGCAAAATACTACAATTGACGTTAGTACAAGTTTTTGTTGCAATCTGATGAATAGTTCACGAAAAAAAAATTTTTTTTTCGAAAAAATTAAAAGAAATATTTTTTTAAAAATTACCAACATTTTGATCATAACAGAATTTTGCCAAAAGTTGCGCGTTTATATCCTCGAACTGACTACCAAGTTTCGATTCAACATCTTCTTTAGTTCCTGAAATATCAGGGAAATAACCTCAAAATTTTAAATGTCTATAACTCCTAAACCGTCCGGCCGATTTTGCCCGTTAACGAACTTAACCGTCGTATTTTGATCAGAAACCTATCCTGAAAGTTTGAAGTCGATAGGACCTTCGGTGCTCCTGTTATCGTGCCTACGGCCGGCCGGCCGGCCGTACGGCACCCAAAAATCTGACACCGGATTCGTAATCAGGGAGTCCGAATTAGTCTATTAGCCAATTTTCAGCTCGAAATTCGAAAATTACAGACATTTGGACGAAATGATAGGACGATGTTCCCCTAGAACATACGCCCAAAAATTGATTTTGGATAGCTTATCCCATTCTTAACAAATAATATCTCCTGTTATTTCTTGCCTAAGTTCACGGTTTTTGAGAAAAAAAAAATTATCAACAGATAATACGCTGGACCTTATGTATCCATTAAGCGGATGTCAAGTTGACATTTTTATTGGGAACTGGTACAAATATTGAATAAATGTGACAAAAAAAACAATTTTGAACATTTCACAAATTAAATATAACATTAAATAGGTAGAAAGGTACACCTGAAATGCCAAATGCAATTTACAGTGCGCGTCAAAATTATGGAAAAAATTCATTTTCTCAGAAGAAAAATATTTGACAACAAAATCCTGGAACAGGTCAATTTTTGTTTCACTTTTTCCAAATTTTTATGCATTTTTGAAGAATTTTTGTTGCACCCTGTGGCATCCCCATCAACTCTCTGAATTTTTTGAATAGGGTAAGTGGGTCATGTGGTACTTTTTTGGCAAGGTCTTTGTATCTTCTTTACGGGCGTGCAGACATTTTCAACAAGAAATTTTTCTTTTTTGAAAAATAGTTAGTTCAAAGAGGTTTTCAGTATGTGCACTTTGTGATGGCTAAATGAGCCATCAGGTACCATCGTCTCGAAGTAAATGATTTCGAGACGATGGTAAAAATTTGGTAAAAGTGAAACAAATATTGACCTGTTTCAGGATTTTGTTGCCAAATATTTTTCTTCTGAGAAAGTGAATTTTTTCCATAATTTTGATGCGCACTGTATACATTCCAAATAGTAAGAAAGAAATATTCATCGGCTGTGACCAGCAAATTTGTTGATTTCTTTCGATAAATAATAAGATTCTAGACGTCGGCGCATAGATTGGGTTACTCGGTCAAAAAATACGGGAGTATTTTGAATAAGCCTACATATGAAAGAACAATGCGGTTTCTTAAGTCTTCCATATCTTGGACAGGAGTCTTTTAGACCAATGTTTTTAAATCTGGTGATCGGGCAGGCCAGATCTGTGGCCCACCTCGCCCTATCCATCGATTTGGATAAGTATGATTTAAATGCTGACGTTCTCCAATACTGAAATGTGCGGGGACCCATATGCATGAACCACATTGTCCTTCGGACACGCAAAGGAATATTTTGAAGAAGTACAGGAAGTTCTTCTTATAGAAATTGTACGTACGGTATGTACTTTCATTCAATCTAGGTGATAGACATTTTGGACCGATTAACTGATCCCCAACATATCCAAGCCAGGCATTCAGAGAAAATTGTTCTTGGTGGTGAACTACATGTGATAGCGTGTGAGTGTTCTCTTCGGCCTATATGTGGTTATAATGAAAATTAGTTATTGGATATCTAGAAAAATTAGCCTCGTCTATTAATAGGACCTTTTTCAAAAATTGGGGATATTGTTCAATCGTTCCCAAACATCCATGCAAGTGGAGAATTGGAGCTAGACGATTCTGAAAATCCCGTGGTAAGAGAGCCTGTACATACGCGTTGAATACGATATGGATATAAAAGTTGTTCCTTTAAGAAAGCAAACACCGTCATATGGCGAATTTGTAATTGCTTAGCAATTTTCCTAGTATACTGATGTCAGGTTGATCGTCGACAAGATTTAGTACTGCTTCTTCTATTGCTGGAATTCTAATCTCTGAATCAAAGTTAATCAAAACTAGTCAGTTGTCATAACAAAATGACATCCGCTTATTAGATAAATTCTAGTTCGGAAATAATCCCAGCCTCTACGACCCACGCTATCATGATGATAAACTATTTTTTTCCCTCAAAAACCATGAATTTTGGCAAGACATTACAGACCTCATTTGTTAAGAATGAATCAAGTTATCCAAAATTAATTTTCTTATTGTAAAATATATGATTATGGAAAAAAGTTTCTGGCGAAACCAGGTTTAGGAGAGGCTTTTTCTACCCCTTTCAATAATAGAGGAATACCACCAAAAATTTTTCGGAATGCCTTCTCGCCTGCTCAAAATATCTGCTTGATTTCACTCTGAGTTTTATATTTTTAAGAAAAAAAATAAAAACTGCTTTTCGGGTGACATCTTTAGGGGGCTGTAAATGAGCAGGGGGCCCAAAAAAGAATAGATTATATAAAAGACCCACCCTATTTGTTGACAAGGAAAAGGGAATCACCACCTAAATTTTTTGCAACTATTCATATACACCCTGTATACTATCACAACTGCTGCCAGATTCGCACGCAGTACTAGGGGTGCACATCCCTATGCAGTTCAATTAAAAACTCCTAGAACTTCTGTTTATCAGACTATCAGAGGTTCTTCCAGCGAACTGGCAAATTCGCCATTATAACCTAAAACCTTCTACAGCTGTTCCTAAAGTGCCTTAATTTTATTCAGCTGAAATAGCTTTTGAAAAATCCTACTGAGAGAATCGTTGATAATTTCGTTGCATTGTTGATTTTGAACTCCAAACCTTTATTCAAATATAACGTGGAAAGTTTAATTTAATATGCTCTTATTTATAGGTGGAGCTTCAACGTTGCCAATAGATCTGCCATCATCATATTATAAGAGTTTCGTTGGCTGCATTCAATATATTTTGATAAATGGTAAATCTTTAGATATGCTAAGCAGTATTGGAAATATCAATTATCATTTTTGTCAAGAAGATGAGATACAATAAATCATCAATAATTGTGTTTTACTCGTTTTCTTCATGTTAAACCATTGCGCATCCGAATGCGACGTTCGTTAATCGGCCGAACTGTTTCGGTATTACACCGGTCTGAAATGTTGTTGATACTTCCTCAATAACTAAAAAAATTGGTTCAAGCCCTGTGGACAGGAGCTTTTGGGCGCATGTTCATCTTCCCGTACTGGCCAGTAAAGAAAAAAAGCAGTATCATGTTGAATACCTTAATATTATTCTGGAACACAAATTTTCCATTAGAATAATCTTCATCTAGCTTCTATTTAGTATCAATTCCTGTAGAACGTGATCATAATAAGTGTTTTCCATATAATAAAATGTGTTTGAACTTGGTATGTAGGAAATCTGACATCAATTATTGGAATTAATTGATTTGACAAACAGCCGTCAAATGAGGTACTTTTCAAGTCGATCAACATCGTCCTTCTTTCGAAGTCTAAACTATGACTCGATTCTTTATGTTTATGTCTTTGAATTTGTTTTCGGTGGAATTCAAAGAGTTCATAGAATAATCGATGAAAATACTGAGAGAGACCCAGGAAATTTGACACATTTTGTCTTATATCTCCAGAAATTGAAATCGTATAGAGCCAAAATTTTTCACAATGTTGCAAAATACTACAATTGACGTTAGTACAAGTTTTTGTTGCAATCTGATGAATAGTTCACGAAAAAAAAATTTTTTTTTCGAAAAAATTAAAAGAAATATTTTTTTAAAAATTACCAACATTTCGATCATAACAGAATTTTGCCAAAAGTTGCGCGTTTATATCCTCGAACTGACTACCAAGTTTCGATTCAACATCTTCTTTAGTTCCTGAAATATCAGGGAAATAACCTCAAAATTTTAAATGTCTATAACTCCTAAACCGTCCGGCCGATTTTGCCCGTTAACGAACTTAACCGTCGCATTTTGATCAGAAACCTACCCTGAAAGTTTGAAGTCGATAGGACCTTCGGTGCTCCTGTTATCGTGCTTACGGCCGGCCGGCCGGACGGCACCCGAAAATCTGACACCGGATTCGTGATCAGGGAGTCCGAATTAGTCTATTAGCCAATTTTCAGCTCGAAATTCGAAAATTACAGACATTTGGACGAAATGATAGGACGATGTTCCCCTAGAACATGCGCCCAAAAATACAGATTTGATGGGAATCAAACTTGGTTATTAGTTGCAGAAAGTCGACGCGCCAATTTTTGCAAAATTTCGTGAGGATCGTACCACTAGAAAAAAAATAAAAATATTTCTTCAACAAAAAATACAAATTTTTTTTCGAAAATTTTATATTTAAGAAATCATCTGTCAGATTACGATGAAATTCCCCAAATCTTCAAGCAACATAAGTTTCAGATGGGTGTAACTCCAAAACCGTTTGGCCGATTATGCCTATTGATAAACTGAAATGTCGCATTCGGAAACTCAACCTACCCTAAAAAGTCTCTATCTCTTTCCGTTTTCAGGTTATCGTAAGATAAATAAAATCTTTAAATAATTTTTTTTAATTTCTCTAGGGATATGATTTTTGATATTATATCTGGGAGATAATAAAAATTCTTATTATATTGATAAATTTATTTAACATTTAACAGTTTTTAAAGTACAAGTTTTTTATCTCAAATTTTAACAATAATAGAGCAATTCAATACTTCTTGAAATTTTCATCGATTTCAAAATAACATGGACACAAGAATGCTGAACCGATGTGTTAATGTCATGGCCTGGATTGTTTATAGGATTTATCTACTTCTGTAAGTTACTATAAAGTTCTATTTTAGCTCTATAGTCTATACACATTTCTTGTTGTTCAATGATCTGTCTAACCAAATTGATTTTTTTGATCTGCAAAATTTGATTTTCTTTATGGAGAAGATCCATTACTTTATCCAAATTTTCGCTATGCTGTACTACAGGTGAAATAATTTTCTTATTTTTTAGCTGTGCTTGTAGACTATCGATTTCTTTGCGTTCAACCTGTATGGCTCTGATCAGATGTTCGCGAAGCTTCAATAAATTATTATTCTTTATTTTCATGAGAGATGTGGCTTTGTCTATATTTGTAAGATCACCACTATCTTGCACTTCAAAAAATTCATCGGGTTCCAGGTCTTCAAGCTTTTCATAATTATCTATTTTATGAGGAAACTCTATTTCTGGAGATTCTTCTCGATCAAAGTTATGGTCATCAGAATCACGGTCAAACATCGATTCCATCTTAGAAGTAGTTGGAATCACTTGTACAGGTTTGTTTGGAAACAAATTTTCAGATGAAACCGAAGGTTCAATATTGTCAGGTAATACTTTAGTTGGAGGCCACATCTTCGGTATTTTAAACTCTGAAGGAAAAGTAATTTCCTTCTCATTTTTTACTTCTACGGGTTCTTCTGGTCCTGATTTAATAGAAACAACCTTATCGATGATCTCATGTTGTGACGTAACTTCTTTGTCTTTCTGAAAACTCTTCATTTTCCTCTGAAATGGTAAAAAAATTATATGAAAAATATTTTTCCAAACCTTAAGAAGATTTTTACAGCAGAGAAAAATTTCTTTACAAAATGTTTTAATGCCCTCCCTTTTTACACAGAAAACACTCCACGATCGCTGTCAAAAAAAATGTAAAAATTCGCAGACAAATAAACATGTGTACAATCGTTTTATCCACGCTTGTGGTACCTACTATATACAACCTACAGCAGCTAACGATCCAATGGTAAATATGCGTACATATACATTATACACATGTATAATGCTGCTTACCTTCAGCTGTGTAATAATTCTCTGAACCTCCCAAAGGAACTCCTCTCTTTGTTTGACAATACATCCACAATTCATCTCCATATGAATCTGGTTCAATAAAGACTCCTGCTTCCCAAGTTCTTTATGAATTTCATCCGCTGTGGATGGCAGGATAGCTCCAGCACTAAGAGGCGGAATATAATGGGTCAGTATTAGTTTTGGGAATAAAGCTCTACTGTGATTAATAAGAGCTGTTAGAAGCCTTGACGATACATGGAAGGTATGGTTCAAAGAAGCCCCCAAGTTGCTCCGGCTCATCTTGTTGACTTTTTCCTGAAAACAAATAAATGTGTTAGTTTCCTAACTCAATAGAGGATACGATACAAAAGACAATTTAACAGTAATACTGGACGAATTATACCCTCAGGGGTCAGAATCTCCAAAGTCAGGAAGTGGGGGTGTCATAATAGTAATATAATATAATGTATGAGTAATTTACTCATGTGAATGCAACATGAAAGTTCGATAAGGTGAAACATTCCCAATAATTAATTTCAATATCTATACTCACATTCAAACTGATATTGTCCAGATGAATTAGAAGCCAAGAAAGTAACAATTTATTTAAGGGCGGTAAATTATCTATGAGAATTCTAAGATGCTTCTCCCTTGTAGCCGAACTCAGAATTGCACCTGCTTCTTCGAATCGAATTAGCAAATCGTTAGTGAATAGTGGCTCTGGTAGGTCCCTGAAAATTATAGATGAATGAGAACTTTTCTCCGTAATAAAAAAAATTGTGACAGAATAATCGAAGTATGCAGAATTTGATAATCGCATAAAAAAATCTGTCATCTTTGTCATCTAGACCTTTTCAGAAACTACTGAAGGGAAATGCATCAAACTTGACATGAACGGCATTGATCTTGTAAACTTTCTGTTTATCAAAGGGGTGATAATTTAGAAAAAAATCCTCCAAATCTGATCAAAATACTGAAACGGAAGTTGGAATATTTATTACTGTTGTAATGCTTCATTCAAAATTTACTGCTACAATGTTTTACAGTCATTCACGACTGAAAATGCGGAAAAAACAGTAAATAAACACCAGTACATTTAGGATGGAGAATAATAAATATTTGTAAAAATTTGAGCGTTTTTTACCTAAGGTACATTTTCAGGAGACTAGTACTTGTAGGTACATCATAATCAAATAAGTTAACATTCTCTCTATTATTGAACATTTTTCTTATCTGAATAACTTTGGATTTTGTTCCACTGACTTTATAAATTCCTTCAAAAGTAATTCCTGTAACTTCTAAGTAATCTATGCACTGCCGTATAGGCAGAGGAATATCTATACCATCATGGCACTTGCTTCTTTCAACAGACAATTCCAAGCTTACTCCGAATATGGGCAGAGCATCTGAAAACATCTGAGGTTAGGTAATTTTTCAAACAAGCAAAAGATTGTCTTATAATATTCATAATATTTTAACTTCGATCGGGCAATCTAAAGGTTGGTTTATGTTGGTTAATTATTATTATTATTAATAAGTAAACGGATTCTTTAGTCTCAGTATAAACAATATTCCTAGAAATCTATGTTTCAATTTTTAAGTTAAGGGTTAAGTTAAAGTTACCAGCCAGCATAAACCAGCCTTAAAAAATCTGAAACTACTAGCACATAAATTACGTGATGAATTTGATAATCCATCTACTAAAGATTGCATCAAACTTTCAATTCCAACATTTGTACCCTTGAAAAACCTGAGTTCAAGTAACTACTTACCCGCAAGGCTGCAATGCTCCTCGCCAATCTTAACTTTCTTAAGCTTATCAAATTTTCCCTTTTCCTTCTCAACTTTTTTTTCAAACTTTTTGTCTTTGTCCCTCTTCTTGTCAGAGACATCTTTCTCTTTTGATTTGTCCCTCCTTTCTTTTGATTTTGAACTAAACTTGAAGGACTTCGATTTTTTATATTTCCCAGGATTTCTAAAAAATGCTTTTTTTAGTACACCAATTTTCATTCAGAGAAAGGAACTGAATCGAAATTGACAAAAACTAAACAATACGTAAAGGTAAATTGCATATAGTCCATTCAATTTGAACATAACTATCAATAGAATGAATTACTATTTAATTTCAAATGAAAGGCATCGTACCCGATGAAACACATTCATCTCAATTGTTTCTGCATAGAATAACGTAATTTTCCAACTTGTTATTTCGATAATTCAATAGATTCACCAAAGTTAAGACTTGCCTCGATTTTGAGTTTTCATCTCCAGAGCTTTCCCCTTCTAGAGCTGCATAGCCCTTTTCCTTGTCCTTCTTATCTTTCTTATCCTTTTTCTTGCCAATTAACGAATCATTTTTTGTTGGATCATCGCTAACTGTAAAATTATTGATGGAAATATTTAACGAACATTCAATACAAAAAATTTCAACTTACAATCACTGTCATCTTTACATTTCTTACTAGATTCTGTTCCATATAATCCAGGAAAGTCTTTCATCACATCTGGGCTATCGAAATCCATTGTATGATCTCAAGTGGATTTAAACTGAGGCTTTAATCAATTAATAAATTAATAACCCCATTCTATAAACAGTATAAACGTATTTGTGACAGCCAAGTAAATATTAGGTTATGTCTAGGATGACACTTAGAACATAGAATTCTATATTTCAGTACTTCAATTCAATGTTGCCACTACTAGTTTCGGATCCAACATGTCAGACATTTTGTAGCCTTTATTTTTATGATTGATAGTCATCAGAGACATAATTTTCAATTTTAAGGATTTCTGAGTATTCTGGAATATATAAAAGAGAATATTAACGTTGATATGAAAATAATACAATATCCTAGGGGATTTAACATAGAGAAATAGAATTCTATTCTATTGTTTCTGGGATTTAATTGTTGTACGTTTGTCAATACTGAGTTATCTGTGTAATGTGTAACTCATATTTACTTTTGATCTGTTTCTGTGGTTAAAAAAAATTTGAAATTCTAATTGTTGTATATTTTTCCCAAAAAGTAAATAGGTATGCGGAAGCTGAATATGGTTTATATATTTAGTAAAAGGGTAAAAGCTTGTAAAAATAGCGATAATGATGTAATCCAAGATGTGTAGTCTTCCAAGAGGAAATGGTAAGTCCGATTTTCAAGGTAACTATTGATATTTTCAGTTAGTTTTATATTCGTATAACTTCTTCACCGTTTCAGCTTTTCAAGCTATGGCTGGAGAAAATAGGACGTTTGGATCTGTTGAGGTAACAAGTTTTCGATTAATGAAAACCTTAGACTTTAGAACCTCAGTTGAAACTTTGAAAGTGCAGGCATTCAAAGATCTGAACTCTTTGTGAACTTTTGTCATTCATAGTAGAATTTCTTGTTCTGGATATACATGAAGATATTCTTAAGACAATTGGGTCATTATCCAGAACATTCTAGAAATCAACAAGTTCAGAAGCCAATTAGCTCTCGAAATGGGTTCGTATAATTAGTATACCTTTACATAGATTTCACAAATCAAATTAACACCCAGGGGATTTAATTGATTAGCCAAAAAATCAAGAACAGACATGTTTCTGGCTTCTTGGCCAGATAAGATAGATATTTTGCGCCTAATTTTTGGAATAATTATTTGCTCTTTTTCGAAAATATTTCAGTCAAATTACATATTACAATGTGAAGATCTTTATTAATATTTGCTAAAATAGATTCAAAAAATCTAGAACTCATTATAAAGTCTTCTGGTAAGAATAAATGATAAATAAGTGGTCTATTCTGTACTAATAATTCAGTTATTTTATTCTCAATATTTTCTATAATGAATCATTACATTCAACAAGTGTCATGTTCTCCATAGATACAACGTTAGAAGGTACCAGGGTGATGCTGGTTCATGCAGACATCTTACCTCGTCATAGGAAACAGGAGGAGATTTCTGTGCATTTTGAGGACACGCATACTGGTCACTTCGCTGAGACTCACGCTTGCTTCTTGATCAGTACGGGATGACAGTTGGACAGTCAACGGCTTCAATTCAGTCAAGAATGGAGAATGATGGAAAAAAGTGAGTGAATAATAATTTTCAATCAATGCAGTTGTCCTAAGAAGACAAGTCATGTAGGTCCAAAATTGTTTGAAAAATGTTTTCCCTGTGCATCAACAGATTTTCAAGTTTCTTTACCAGATTAAACTGACAATCCATGAACGATTTTGAGGCTAATACTTTAGGTATAAGGCTTATTTCACATGTATATGGTGCCATCAGTTCGTTTTCGGATTCAACCGAAAACCTTTTCACATATACACGTTTATCAAAAGGTTCATATTGGGTTTATGTTTTCTTCTGAAACAGGCTCAAAAGAAATTCAAATTTTTTGCTACATCACATTCTTCAAAGTCATTCAAAATTTAAACACAAACATTTTGGCATGCATCCTGCATCTTTAATTAATCTTTATATTTTTCGAAAATATCTATTTATGTCTATCTGTATATACACAATTGGGTAAACATTGAAAGATATCTGCTCGCTTTGAAGTTAAAACCACAGAACACATATATTAATATTTACTTTATGGTAAAAACCGAAACTGTGGGTGAAAGCTTCGGTCGATCTATGTTCCCTGCAAATGAATTCAGATCTGATTTTCACACTTGACGTCCGAATGGAAAATGAAAACGAACCGAACCAAATAGAACCGTATGCATTGTGAAACAAGCCTAAAGATGCCTGATATTCAATGTTATAACCTCAAGTTTCCGAAAGCTTCTTCTATTTTGGTTCATTTTAGTAGTAATAAACTTTATTAATTAATAATCAATTGCTTAACAACCGAAGTCTTCCTGCCAGTTGCAATTGATTTGTTTTTCATAGTGACAATAATTATATTAATCATCAGTATTATAGAGATTGTAGGTATTCCATCGTCGGGAAAGCTAGTAAATTGTTTCTAGGTATGGCTTCTTCTGGATAACAGCGTATTAGATGATTTATGTTATCTGTATTGTTTTCGTTCTTATTAAATTTCTTGCTGAGTCTGTAGTCTTGCGAGTAGTGGTTCTATTTCTCTGCTTTGGTATAGCAGTTGATTGGAGGGGTTGTATAAGGGGTTGTTTGGATTTCAGAGGTAAGTTCTTTCTGCTGTAGCAATGTTGAGTTGTTTTGGCAGTGTTGAGAAATTTTATTTGGGTGTTTAATATTAAAGTATACAAAAGAAGGATCTATAAAATGCTATTGGAAATGGAACCATATAGCGTCGAGGATTTTTTTATGAGTAACCTTCCTAGATAGATATATAACTTTGACACAATTTCACTTCTAATTGTTTACAATGTCATGTAGCATGATGATTTGAAATAAAGAGTGTTATTATTATTATTATTCAAAAATGGGTCTGAATACATTTTATAAATTGTGAAAGTTGTCGAATTTTTGGTCTCAAATATTTAGTTTCTACTTCAATTCGTGTCTTCAGTCTTTCCTCCATTTTGGAGGAAACTATGGCATCGACACGGAGGAAGCATAAGTGACCTGTCTATTTTATTTCTTGTCATGGATAGCTCATAAAATTCTGAATTTAATAATGCACATATAATGCTATTAGGGTCTATAATTGTCGAGATATTAATTTTAAATTTGAATAACATGTGAAAATTTCGAAATTATGTCTTCACCAATTAAACACGTTTTTATTGCGAAAACGATTCTTGAAGGTGTCATCACTCACAAAATTAATCAAAGTAAGTGTTCAAATTGATGGCCATTAATTTTTTGATAGTATGCCAATCAAGCTTGAAACCCGGAACAAACATTTTGGAGAGTTTCAGGCTGTATTGCTCTCGCTTTCCGTTCTTAAGTTATCGTCGCAACGGACGGCCGGCCGGACAGAATTATATTTGACCTCGAATTCTTCATCAGTGAGTCGAACCTAATTGTTTGAGACCACTTTTGTCAAAAATTTCGAACGTTACAGACTTTTGTGCAAAATGCACGCTGTTCCCCATAACATGCGCGCAAAATTAAAATTTGGTTGATGTTGACAGAAATTTTCATTGTAGGGGGTCTTGAAAAATAGAATTCTTTCTCGAAATCTGACATTCTTGCATTTTGTAGAATAAGTTGTTGTTCAATTAAGCTGAACTTCTCAATACTTAATTGTGTCGCTGAGAACCAGAGCGGACCATCTGCTCACTGTTGGAATGCTAAAAATACCTTCTTTATTGTAGGTATATTGTTGTAGGGGGTAACGTTGCACTGTGACCTTAAGAGTTGTCGTTGTGATCACCATCTACAGCTCGCCTTCCAGTTCCAGAGTTCTGATGAACTCCAGTATCTGGAATGGCTTCAAGGAGGCTACGTCTTCGCTCCTGCAAAGCCCAAATCATACCATGCGTTGTTTTAAGATGGCGAGGCATTCCGTTATCAGGCGATCAGGAGTTTCATCCTCCTCCCTACAGAATCTGCACTCAGTCAGTTTCTGCTAGCCCTAATCCCATCATATGCATACTAAGACAGCAGTGCCCTGTGAGGAAACCAGTGAGGTGGTGCAGCGTGTTTTGATATATTTCTTGGATCTGATAGTTTAGACTCGATAAGATAGGAGCTCAGAGCTTTAATAGCAGGTTGACTGTCAGAATGAATTGCTAGTTTCTTTCTATGTTCATTTCTACTAGTGTCCGACCGAAACTGGTTTTTCAGCCGAAACCGAAACCGAACTTTCGGCCAGGGTCTCAGTTTCGGCCGAAACCGAACCGAAAAATCATATTTCATACTGAAATCTACTGTATTTTTTACAATTTCATTTGCATATACATAAAAACAGTTGAGGAGTGGTGAATAAAATAAAAAGTCAATTTTTTTGAGATCTTTATTTATTATTTTGGTATTAGCAAGTTATCAAAATAATCAGTCGAAGTATACAGGGTGATTCCAAATCAGACGTGAACCTTGGAGGAGGTGTAAGTATGGATCATTTGCTGTGGTTTGAGCCATTTTTATTGATGACCGAAAATCAACAGTTTCCGAGATATTTGAGTTCTGGTTCTGTTGAAAAAGAATTAGTATGATTTGAAAGGGGATGTAAGAAGCAGATAGAGAAAAATAACGAATTCAATATTTTTTTGTTGCAACTAAGCTCGAAATTTCATTAGAAAATGTATTCATAAATTATGTTCCACCATTCCATAAGCAAGCACGTGCCGTCTTTCTCATGTCTTCAATTGTTATTTTCCGCCTGAAATTTACTCACGCTGTCTTTTGATACACATTCACTATTTTATATACCGGACATTCAAGAGGCTGCTTATAAAAAATTTACTGAAACGAAACTAGTTAAGCAATCTAACGAAATCTTTCAGAGAATGAAGAAGGAAGTAGACAAGTTTTTAAAATAATTTTGGCATACTAAATTGTGAAATTCGAAAGTTGCAGACAAATACAAGAAATTCATTTTTCATTTTTTCATATACCACATTTCAAATCATACTAATTCTTTTTCAACCTATTATACAGCATAGTTTTGCTTTTTTCGTACATATAATATCCTTTTCTGATAAAAATAAACCAAAATTATCATCAAATTTGCTCAACGTAGAAAAAATTGACGAAATATGAACTAAGTTCAGAAATCTTTTCAAAATCAACCAAACTCCAAAAACTGTTGGTTTTCGGTTATTAATAAATATGGATTAAACAACAGCTAATGAGTCATACTAACTCCTCCTCCCAGTTTCACGTCTTATTTGGAATCACCCTATGTAATCTAATCAATAATCATTAGTGAATTCTTATGATTTCTCAGTCTTAACAAAGATAGATTACAATAACTTGTACGACAATTATGTATACCTACTTATAACTCCTGGCCAAACGACCAGGATAATTCACGAACAGTCAAGTTTCGGCCCGGCCGAAAGTTTCGGCCATTTTGGGCCGAAACCGAAACTAAGGCCGAAACTAGATTTCTTAACCGAAACTGGCCGAAACCGAAACCGAACTTTCGGTCGGTCACTAATTTCTACGCATCTTTCGACTGCAAGCATTTCTGCCTGAAAGACACTTGGATAGGAGCCTAGCGATAGTGAGCATTTAGTGCCTGCCTCATATACTCCAGCGCCAGCTCCCTTTATTGGTTTATGAACCAAATTCAAGAATGACTTGAAATTTACAGAAAAGGTTTCATGTCGGATTTGATAGAGTTGAAAATTGGTTATTAACGACTTCAAGGCTCATGCAAAGTTTTATGAAAACCGTAAAACGTGAAGTGAAAACATCAAAATTTCTTTCCGACAAAATTTTCTCGGAGAATGAATAATTTTTAAAAATTTTTTTCGTAGAAACATTTCTGTCCGCGATGTGACCGTCACAATTCCTGCGTGATTATCCATATTCTTCAGTTAAGGCCGCACACTGAGGTGTGGCCTAAGGTAGCATCTGAAAGCGAACTTTTTCGATCGAGAAGAGTTGTGGCCCTGAAAAGGTCCCTTTCGTGCCATGCTATTTAGCCGTTATTGACAAAGTTCCTGATTTCCTTGTCCTCCTGTAATTATACTAGATTATTGTTATTTGGAAGTGTTTATTTCTCAAACATGGTGTTGTAAGCAGAGGAATAGCTCTGTATTTATTTGTTTCTTCAAACTTCCTCCTTTTGCACCAACATTTGAAGTCTGTCCCAGATATTTTCTCTAGTTTCCGAAGATCAGTTCTGCAAAAAAATAAAAACAAAGAGCAAAGGAAGTTATTCATTGCTAATAACAAAGGAACTAATAATTAATATGTGTACACAGGGTGTCTCACGAGGTTGTAGGTTCGAAGTATTGTATCATTGACTATGTCTTATCTTAACATAATTGGGATTTGCCTTACAACTTCGTGCCAACCAAGTATATGGAGAACTAATCATGGGATCGATCTGAAAATTTAGTTAGTAACATAATCAAGTAGTCTCTATCTATCTAAAATATTTTCAAACTCGAAGTGTTACCGCTTCTACTGAAAAGTCGTAGAGTCGTAGCTGTTTGTTATTTTAAATGGATTGGATCCAATTAGATTATGTCCCTCTATCCGTTTCGTTCCGTCCGTAAATACTATAACTTTCGAAAGAATGACTTGAAGTTTGCAGAAAAGGTTTCATGAGCAATATTTTCAAAATTTTTCCTTGGAAAAAGTCGATGAGTCCGGAGTAATATTTTCAAAATGTTTCCGTGAAAAAGGTCGATGAGTATGGAGTAATATCTTCAAAATTTTTCCGTGGAAAAGATCGATGAGTCCGGAGTAATATTTTCATAAATTGTCCGTGGGAAAGGTCCAGGAGTCCGGAGTAATATCTTCAAATTTTTTCTATGGTAAAGGTCGATGAGCGCGGAGTAATATGTTCGAAACTTTTCCCTGGAAAAGGTCGACGAGTCCGGAGTAATATTTTCAAAAATTTTCCGTGAAAAAGGTCTATGAGTCTCCGGAGTGATAATTTCAATATTTTTCCGTGGAAAAGGTCGATGAGTCCGAAGTAATATTATCATAATTTGTCCGTGGAAAAGGTCCAGGAGTCCGGAGTAATATTTTCGAAAGGAAAAAGTAGTCCGCAGTATATTTTTGAAATTTTTCCGTGGAAAAGGTCGATGAGTCCGCAGTAATATTTTCAAAATTTTTCCGTGGAAAAGGTCCAGGAGTCCGGAATAATATTTTCAAAATTTTGCAGCGGGTACGAAAAAAACCGCTGGACAACGGAGACGAAATTAGAGGTCGCGATTTTCGTTGAGATCTTCGCTGTGGAGCGGGATTTTTCGATCACTCTGCGCGAGATAAAAATCCCGGTGCACAGCGAAAACGTCATGAAAGTCGCAATTTTGCTTCCTAAGTGCCAAAAACACGACTCTTAATTTCGTCTGCGCTGTGCAGCGGTAGAACGTTCGCTGCACAGCGCAGTAGGTGTTCCGCTGCACAGCGCAGACGACATAAAAGTCGTAATACCTAAGTGCCAACAAAGCGACTTTTAATTTCGTTTGCGCTGTGCAGCGGGATTTTTATCCGGCGCTCGCTGCACAGCGCGGAAGACCTACTGCGCTGTGCAGCGAACGTTCTTCCGCTGCACAGCGCAGACGACATAAAAGTCGCAATTTTGGTTTCCTAAGTGGCAAAAACGCGACTTTTAATTTCGCCTGCGCTGTGCAGCGGAAGAAAGTTCGCTGCACAGCGCAGTAGGTCTTTGGCGCTGTGCAGCGAGCGCCGAATAAAAATCCCGCTGCACAGCGCAGACGAAGTTAAAAGTCACGTTTTTGGCACTTAGGTACCAAAATTGCGACTTTTGTGTCGTCTGCGCTGTGCAGCGGGATTTTTATTCGGCGCTCGCTGCACAGCGCAAAAGACCTACTGCGCTGTGCAGCGAACGTTCTTCCGCTGCACAGCGCAGACGAAATTAAAAGTCGCGTTTTTGCCACTTAGGAAACCAAAATTGCGACTTTTAATTTCGTCTGCGCTGTGCAGCGTAAGAACGTTCGCTGCATAGCGCAGTAGGTCTTTTGCGCTGTGCAGCGAGCGCCGAATAAAAATCCCGCTGCACAGCGCAGACGACACAAAAGTCGCAATTTTGGTACCTAAGTGCATAAAACGTGACTTTTAACTTCGTCTGCGCTGTGCAGCGGGATTTTTATTCGGCGCTCGCTGCACAGCGCGGAAGACCTACTGCGCTGTGCAGCGAACGTTCCTCCGCTGCACAGCGCAGACGAAATTAAAAGTCGCGTTTTTGCCACTTAGGAAACCAAAATTGCGACTTTTAATTTCGTCTGCGCTGTGCAGCGGAAGAACGTTCGCTGCATAGCGCAGTAGGTCTTTTGCGCTGTGCAGCGAGCGCCGAATAAAAATCCCGCTGCACAGCGCAGACGACACAAAAGTCGCAATTTTGGTACCTAAGTGCATAAAACGTGACTTTTAACTTCGTCTGCGCTGTGCAGCGGGATTTTTATTCGGCGCTCGCTGCACAGCGCGGAAGACCTACTGCGCTGTGCAGCGAACGTTCCTCCGCTGCACAGCGCAGACGAAATTAAAAGTCGCGTTTTTGCCACTTAGGAAACCAAAATTGCGACTTTTAATTTCGTCTGCGCTGTGCAGCGGAAGAACGTTCGCTGCACAGCGCAGTAGGTCTTTTGCGCTGTGCAGCGAGCGCCGAATAAAAATCCCGCTGCACAGCGCAGACGAAGTTAAAAGTCACGTTTTTGGCACTTAGGTACCAAAATTGCGACTTTTGTGTTGTCTGCGCTGTGCAGCGGGATTTTTATTCGGCGCTCGCTGCACAGCGCAAAAGACCTACTGCGCTGTGCAGCGAACGTTCTTCCGCTGCACAGCGCAGACGAAATTAAAAGTCGCGTTTTTGCCACTTAGGAAACCAAAATTGCGACTTTTAATTTCGTCTGCGCTGTGCAGCGTAAGAACGTTCGCTGCATAGCGCAGTAGGTCTTTTGCGCTGTGCAGCGAGCGCCGAATAAAAATCCCGCTGCACAGCGCAGACGAAGTTAAAAGTCACGTTTTTGGCACTTAGGTACCAAAATTGCGACTTTTGTGTCGTCTGCGCTGTGCAGCGGGATTTTTATTCGGCGCTCGCTGCACAGCGCAAAAGACCTACTGCGCTGTGCAGCGAACGTTCTTCCGCTGCACAGCGCAGACGAAATTAAAAGTCGCGTTTTTGCCACTTAGGAAACCAAAATTGCGACTTTTATGTCGTCTGCGCTGTGCAGCGGAAGAACGTTCGCTGCATAGCGCAGTAGGTCTTTAGCGCTGTGCAGCGAGCGCCGAATAAAAATCCCGCTGCACAGCGCAGACGACACAAAAGTCGCAATTTTGGTTTCCTAAGTGCCAAAAACGTGACTTTTCACTTCGTCTGCGCTGTGCAGCGGGATTTTTATTCGGCGCTCGCTGCACAGCGCGGAAGACCTACTGCGCTGTGCAGCGAACGTTCTTCCGCTGCAACTCGCAAACGTCATAAAAATCGCACTTTTGGTTCCTAAGTACCAACACAACTTAATTTCGTCTTCGCTGTGCAGCAGGATTTTTATCTCGCGATCTCAACGGAAAAATTTGGAAAATATTTCCCGGACTCATCGACCTTTTCCACGGAAAAATTTTGAAATTATTATTCCGGACTACTCGACCTGTTCCACGGAAAACATTTTGAAAATATTACTCCAGCCTCATCGACCTTTTCCACGGAAAAATTTTGAAAATATTACTGCAGACTCATTGACCTTTTCGACGGAATAATTTTGGGAATATTATTCCGGACTCCCCGACCTTTTCGACTCGTCGACCTTTTCCACGGAAAACATTTTGAAAATATTACTCCAGCCTCATCGATCTTTTCCACGGAAAGATTTCGAAAAATTACTCCGGACTCAACGACCTTCTCCACGGAAAAATTTGGAAAATGATTTCCCGGACTCATCGACCGTTTCCTCGGACAATTTTTGAAAATATAACTCCGGACTCATGACCTACTTTTCCACGGACAAATTATGAAAATATTACTCCGGACTCATCGACCTTTTCCACGGAAAAATATTGAAATTATTACTCCGGAGACTCATAGAACCTTTTCCTCGGAAAAACTTCGAAAAATTTTACTCCGGAATTAAAGGGGTGATTTTTTGTTCTTCGCTGTGCAGCGGGATATCTGCTACAGCCAGGGAACTAAAATGGCGACTTCAAGTCCACCTCATCTCGCTGCATAGTGATGATCAAAACACCACCTCGCTAACGAACAAAACATCTATCTCGCGAATAATACGCTGTGCTCCGAGGCCGAAGACGCGATCTATCATATCTGCTGTAGAAAAAAAGCTGTCGAAAAAAATGTGTCTTAAAAAAGCGACCGTAAAAAAAGGTGTCGTAAAAGAGAGCTGTCATAAAAAGGCATAAGTAATCATTAAAGGATACTGTGGGAGGTATACTCATTATCAAAAGGTTTCTTTCTGGGTTTTCTCTCCCAAACTCTGAAAAATATCTATAAAATGAAAAATTTATTATTTTGTGATTTGCTTCTGCGTAAGAAACACAAGATATTTGTCAGAAGCAATCAATCGAACAATGTTGCCTAACAAACAACAACAAAACAACATCAACGAAGAAACAACTATATCGTTACTTTTAGGAGTCTATATCAGACTCCTTCGTCAGACACTTAACGAAAATCTTTAATCTTCGATTAAAATTTTCGAGTCCATACTTCCTAAATACGATTTACAAATCTTTGAGATATTTTATCCAATTCATTGAAACAAAACTGCTTGCAATTGAATGTGTATACGATAAATGCAGTTATGCTACTTTATGAAATGATTATTTTCTAGGTGCACTGAAGCATGGGATGTGACCGACAAAGAAATCGAAATGTTTTCGCAGGATTGGCTGCGTCACTGTCCCGCAAGAATGAAAGGGGGAATGAAAATTGAGAAATAATGAATTGTAAAAATATGAAAATTGAGAAACAATGAATTGTAAAAATATAAAATAAACTTTTACCAGGCAGTCTCACAGAATATTCATTTCAAACACTTCCCAAGTTATATTATCTGTGACCAATTTCGGTGTTTCCTCCGACTCAATGTTTAATGATATCGAAAAAAATTCAACAAAAGTACGAATTTTTCAAATGATTGGAATATTTCTCAAAGAAATGATCAGTGAAATCATGTGATAATATATGGGAATTTCACGATTTGATCACCTTAGGCAGCGATTGTCAAATATCACAAATACTACTTTATGTGAGATCTCTGAGAGGTCACTATCAGAGATGAATGAGAATTTCCCAAAAAGCTCGGCAGTGATCACAAATATGTTTTCATGCAAGATCGCAGGGACCTCACAATCAGGGGTAAATGCGATTGTCCACTTTTGGTACATGATGTGATCATTTCCACATGGAATATCGCAGAGATCTCGCTGAGCTCATCCCAGGCGGCGTACATTTGGATGAGAAATAGAGCTCTCTTCAACCTCTCAGAGAGGTAACATAGGTCCTAACATTTTCCTGGCAAGAACTCATTGAGATATCTCTGGGAGATATCTGTGTTGCCTGGGGTATAAACAGACCTATTCTGTTTGCGTATTGCTATAATTTTTGCTATTCAAGTCATATTGCCATCCTCCTAATTTTTAACAATATGGCTATAGTATTAAGTATTCTGTTCGGACTGTTATAGCAATGTTGGTTATCAATTTTGTCCCAGCAATATTGCTATCAAGTAGTTCAAAAATCATTGATTTGAGAGCTGACAACCCTGTATTTCATTACTTTTATGTGAAACAGAAAAAGAATTTAACCTTACTTGATAAACATTTCGTTGGTTTTTCGGTGGTTATTCGTAAGTCCTAACCAAATATGTAAAATGTTATTTATGAAACTAGCAAGATGGAGTTATTGATCAATTTTCAGAATATTGGGAACCGCTACCTTGCAAACGAATATTAAATTTAATTTTTTTTCTTCCGTCAGTCAGTCTTCGAATGCACACTTTTAAGTGAAACGGGACTAGTTTTCTCCTGAATAAACTCACTCATCTCTTCAATTAAATCAAAAGCAATCAGCTCTTCATTAAGGCTGAATTAATAGTTTATTTATTTTTTCATCCAGTCCCGTCAGTCTTCGCATGCATATCTCTGACTTAAAAGAAACAGTATCTATCCTAGTTTGCTCATGAACAAATAAATAAATGAATAAAATTCCCTCAGCTCTTCAATTAAATCAAAAGCAGGCTTCTTATTATTTAGGTTATATTTAACAAAAAAAAAAGAAAAGTTCACAAACTATTGTTTGTGAACTTTTCTGTTTACAAATAGAAGGGATTGTTAGTGTCAGACCTAAGTCTTAGATATTCCCTTAAAATTAATTATTTTGAAGTACCTTTAACAAATATATTTTTTATGTAAACCTATATTTATCGAAGAACCTACCTATTTTCAATATTTTAGAATTCTTGGAAGAAAAAAGTGGTTCTCAAAATCGATGATCAAATGCAATATTTCTAATCTTTATGTGGAAGCAATATCTTTTTCTTGGCAATATTGCTATGCACAAACAGAATAGGTCTGAATATCAGTTATAATTTGTTATCTGATTTTTGTGGAGCATCAAGCTTTGATATTATTAATGATTTTATTGTACTGTCAATCGAAAATTACCAGTAAAGCTCTAATCGTGAACTGAGTATCCATATTGGCGACACAAAAAATGGCTTTAGTTACTTAGTTATTGAGGTACTCAGTTGGATGTAGACATGATATTCAAACAAACGTGCCAAAAACATGTGATCAATTTAAGCTACTCTAATGAAATGAGGAACTATCCCATAAATGATAAAAACCAAAATAATATCAAATACCTTGAGTGATTAGAAAAGAAATAATGAACCATCCTGTATATAGAAAGAAATCCTACTGTATTAACGTCATGATATTTATACTTACATTAGGTTCTAATTCAGCCCAAATTATTTCTCATTCATCCTCCATGCTGCAAGCTGTATTGTATAATTCCAGCTCTGAAACAGTTTTAATCCGTTAAATTTCCTTACGTTACACAATTGTACTGCAAATAAAAAATTGGGTATCCATGTCGGCATTAGTGACTTGGCAAGAAGTTCAGATGGATGTAGAAATTATATTAAAAAAATTGGTTCAAGCACTGACGTGAAGTCAGAAGCTTTTGCGCGTATGTTCTATTGTCCATTCTTCTGTATCACCCTTAATCGAATTTACCATGGTAAACTATGTTGTCCATTCTCCTGTATTAGACACTCTTAATTCGAATTTACCATGGTAAATTCTATTTCAGACGATCAATATCTCATTCAATAGTTAGAACAGCACATTCGCCATTTTATGGTTGTTTTTGGCGCTCTAGTTCCTCGGAACTGAGTGCTTATCAATTTGCCCAAATGTCTGTAATTTTTGAATATTTCGATGAAAATGGTCTTAAATGATTGGGTTCGACTCACTGATCAAGAATCCGTGGTCGAAATTCATTCTGTCCGGCCGTAGGCACGATAACTCTCGAACGGAATGAGCTAGACAGTTGAAATTTTCAGAGTAGGTTTGGGGGATAAATATCTCGGCTAAGTTCGTTATTGGGCAAAATCGGACAAATGGTTTCGGAGTAACAAAAAAAAAATTTTTTTTTTTACAGAACAAATTCCAAATTAATTTTTTTTTCAATAAGGAGTTTTACCATAAGAATCCATTCATATCATTTTTAACTCTAACAAACTAATACTTTCGAAGATATGATTTTTCAAAATTTCAATGATAGAATTACTCTAAGGCTATTCTATGAATTGTTATAACGTCAACTTTGACGTTGTCTCATTGTCATTCATTCCAGTAATGGTATCAATATGAGAATTACAATATTATCATAGTTTTTGTTGGTTGATATTTTCATGCCGATGGTCAATCCATATGATGATGGGAATGGTAATGGTAAGTTAATAATATTGAGTTCAGAATATCTCCACTAAAAACAAAACTGGAATTGAGGAATGAATATCTCGGATGAGTTCTTTGTTGGGTAGAATTCGTCTATTGGTTTTGGATTGATAATTTTTGGCACTCTTGTTGAATTTAAATTCTTCTATGATGTTTGAATTCAATTTCTGCTAAGATGAAGTTCTAAATTTCAATAATGAATCGTACTTCTATGTTTTCACAGAATGCTATAATTATTCTATCTAAGCTTTATTATATGATCTGTGTTCATACTCGTATATTTCATCCTGTTCTATAAGAGAGAGTCAAATTCATTTCAGCTATTATAATTTGGTTTCTTCCATGGTGCAGTTCTCATTCTCAGATTGCTCATTTAATCTTGATAAATAAACTATTATTTGAATTGAATTTCCTGTATGATGCAGTTCTATCATAAGAATACATTGATATAATTCTCAACTCTGAGAAACCAATACTTTCGGAGATATAATTTGTCTGTTTTTTAAATTGATGTTAGTATTATGAGTGAGTTAAAAGTAACGCACAAAATTCATCTTCGGTATTTACTATTTTCTAGAAAAATGGGTTCAAGCCCTGTGGACAGGAGCTTTCTGGCGCTCTAGTTCAAACAGACAAATTATATCTCCGAAAGTATTGGTTTCTCAGAGTTGGGAATTATATCAATGTATTCTTATGATAGAACTGCATCATAAAGGAAATTCAATTCAAATAATAGTTTATTTATCAAGATTAAATGAGCAATCTGAGAATGAGAACTGCACCATGGAAGAAATCAAATTAAAATAACTAAACTGAATTTGACTCTCTCTTATAGAACAGGATGAAATGTACGAGTATGAAGATAGATCATATAATAAAGCTTAGATAGAATAATTATAGCATTCTGTGAAAACATAGAAGTACGATTCATTATTGAAATTTAGAAAAATCATATCTCCGAAAGTATTAGCTTGTTGGAATTGAAAATGATATCGATGGATTTTAATAGTGAAACAGCATCTTAAATAAAAATTGAATTTGATTGTTGCTTAAAAACAATTTTTTTTTTTCGTTACTCCGAAACCATCTGGCCTATTTTGCCCAATAACTAACTTAACCGAGAAATTCATCTCCCTAACCTACTCTGAAAACTTCAACTGCCTAGCTCATTCCGTTCGAGAGTTATTGTAGAAAAAAATTTTCAATTTTTTTTTTTACACTTTGCGGTAAGCTGGTCAATACAAAACTTCACATGCGTATAAAGGTCATGATTCTACAATTTGATGCTAAATTTCAGATAGATCGAGTGATCGGTTTCAAAAATATTCAATAAAAATGTGTTTAACTAAAATCGGCCATAACTCCAAAACCGCTTGATGGATTTTGCTCATTAACGAACTTGTCCGAGATATTTACGCTCCAAACCCACCTTGCAAATTTCAATCCTCTAACTCCTTCCGTTCGAGAGTTATCGTGCCTACGGCCGGCCGGACAGAGTCGATTTCGACCTCGGATTCTTGATCAGTGAGTCGAACCAAATCGTTTGAGACCATTTTCAGCCAAAAATTCGAAAATTACAGACATTTGGGCAGTTCCGAGGAACTAGAGCGCCAAAAATTGAATTTGAAATTTGTTACTTGAAAAAAAAATTTTTTTTTCGTTACTCCGAAACCATTTGGCCTATTTGGCCCAATAACGAACTTAACCGAGATATTCATCTCCCTAACCTACTCTGAAAATTTCAATTGCCTAGCTCATTCCGTTCGAAAGTTATTGTAGAAATTTTTTTTTTTAATTTTCAAAAATTTTTTTTTACACTTTGCGGTAACCTGGTCAATACATAACTTTACATGCGTATAAAGGTCATGATACTACAATTTGATGCTAAACTTCAGATAGATCGAGTGATCGGTTTCGGAAATATTCATAAAAAATGTTTTTACTAAAATCGGCCATAACTCCGAAACCGCTTGATGGATTTCGCCCATTAACGAACTTGTCCGAGATATTTACGCTCCAAACCCACCTTGCAAATTTCAATCCTCTAACTCCTTTCGTTCGAGAGTTATCGTGGCCGGCCGGACAGAATCGATTTCTACCTAGGATTCTTGATCAGTGAGTCGAACCAAATCGTTTGAGACCATTTTCAGCCAAAAATTCGAAAATTACAGACATTTGGGCAAATTGATAAGCACTCAGTTCCGAGGAACTAGAGCGCCAAAAACAAATGGTGTTTATTGAGTCATCTGTCAGTCGACTCCTTATGCTACGAATATAACCTGCGGCAGAATAAGCCCTTTCAGCATCCACACTTGTTGGCTTTATTGTCAAAAAAGAATCATGAAGAACGAGCCGAATTAGACACTAAACAGGGGTAGTGATGCAGTAGAGTCGGTGAGGCCTACTAAGAAGTGTGGAGAATTTGAAGTTCCAGAAGAATCAGCGTTAATATCTTGTCTAATATGACAAAAATTACTAAAACCGGATCCGGTATAGGCCGGATGCCGGATCCGTCAGATTTCCGGTTCGGTTTTTCCGGATTGCAATGCCTAATTATTTGTAAGCTATTAGTACATTATCTAGGTACATCATTATTAATTTATTTTCAATAAAAATGTTTAACGTAATTTTTTTTTACCAATTTTATCTTCAAGTTTTCAGTTGGATTTGGTTTTTTTTCATAGTGGACTGAATTCTACTATTCAAGCCCTTTTATTTGATAACCATACTAAGGGGTTGTGAACAAATATTTAATGGGCCATTTTTTTGGCAACCATACTAGATTTGGAGTTTTTTTTCTTAGTGTACTGTATTCTACTAGTCAAGCCCTATAATTTGATACCCATACTGTCATTTTCAGTACAAACATAATAAACGCTCTCTTCCAGGTGTCCAGATAACCTAACTTAAATTATGTTATTCAGGGTGATTGTTTGAAACCGTACATTAGAAGAATTTAGAGATCGTATGTGGTCTTCCTAATGAAAATATTTTCCTCATGCATGAGAATGTGTTTAATTTTTTTACTCGGAAACGGTGGCTCAGATGTCAAAAACGCAAGAGAATGTATTTGCTCCATATTAAATAAGGATTTCAAGAGTAATTTTTAATGTTGGAAAAACCAGTGGTGTATCATTTTTTTGTCTGAAAATATTCAGTCTCGATGCAGTGCGGACGCCACTGGTAGAACAAACAAAAAATGATTCCATTCAAAAAGTGCTCCTTGATCCTTGAAACCAATGTCCCAAATTTATTAGAAATATTTCAAAAAGTGTAAGTTATTAATAAAAAACATTTTTTTGTCTATAATTTTAACACCCTGTATCTCCGAGAGGAAGCATTTCTCGACATATGTTTGTATGACAAACTAGGGCTTATTTTTGACGTAGAATACGTGGTTCTTGGTTAAGATCTGGACCACCCTGTATATTCTTCTAATGTGCGGTTTCAAACAATAACCCTGTATAATATATAATAACCTTGAACCCGAGGAAAAATTGCACTTACACGCTCTTATAACTTGATCTTTGAAGGCAGGATCCACACAGTACTGATCAATGAAAATTGCCTGTAGACTTAAGCTGCATCGGAAATTATTCCTGGTTTTCTTGCACATTTTGCAGCATTCTTTTAAAGTGGGCCATGTCCAGTGCAGCTATTTGTACACCTAAAAATTTTTTACGACTCGTTAAAAACCATGGGGGCCGTATGATAGATTGTTGTGATCAAACAAGTTGGAAAAGCACTTTGGCCAGGAAATTTAGGTGCTTGTTCAAATTTATAGCCACAGTGGTCACCCATCCAGGTACTGAACTCGCTCAAAGCTTCTTAGCTCCAGAAAAACAAGTTGGAAAAGCACTGTGGCCAGAAGCTTTGGCACGCTTGTTCAAATTTATAGTCAGAGTGGACACCCTTCATTGAGGTACTGAACTCGCACAAAGTTGCTTAGTTTCAGGAAAAGAATAACTTCCTTGAGAGGTTTCAAATCCACAAATCACATTTTTCTATTTCGATATGGATTGTGGAAAACTGGCATATCGACTGATAACAGAGATGAAATGCTCTCTGCCATGATGGAAGTCGTAAAGTAAAAATATAATGTGTTCTGTGATGGAAATACAACTATTTTATTGACCATTTCCAAGTGATGTCACAACAGGTATGTGAAATTCGGTGAGGGGCACATAAACGTTTGTTGCTATATGTTTATATGGAGTTTATACTCATGTTATTGCAAATTTTTGTTAAGATGCCTTCGTTTTGTTCAGTTGTGCATGCGAGCAGAAATGGACCAGGTTAGATTTTATTAGAATGCCAGTGGAGTTAAAAAATAGGGAATATAATGTAAATCGATGATCTTATCTAGTGTTCCTTTCGCAGAAGCAACCCTCAAAAAAATAATTTTTTTTAATTTATAGATATTTTTCCTGCGTTTGGGAGATAAAACCCAGAACGGAACCATTTAATAATGAATATACCACCCAAAGTATCCTTTAATGATTACAAACAAAACTAACTAAATTTTAAAAATAGTTATTAAGGAAGACGCAAGACTCTCAAATTATATTTGTGAAATGTTATTATGTGCCATTTTTGAAGGATTGCCCGGATCAAATAGAGTCTGTGTTGTGACTGTTGTGTGCACGTGCCAATCCTTGGTGATCGGTTTATCCCTGATTCCCTCAGTTCCCAGGGACACCAAGGACTTACTTGAGACCTGACACATGAAAATATTTCTTACTGGATTTTGGGCACATAGCATAACTGCTGAGCCTAAGCCTCCTCAACGGTAGTGTGTCGGGGGTCTGCCGATGCCCGTTGTGGAGATTGAGAATGTGAATGAATGAAACAAAACTAACTGCAGAAGAAATGTCAGAATATGTAAAATTGAATCATTAGCATAAAACAAAATATCGCTTTTTTGAGATCAGAGATACAATAAAATGAAGAATACAAGATTGAAACATAAATAATTGTTATTAAATTTTCAGACATTTCATCAATGAATAAATTAATACTTACGTAAGTTGATATCAATTTACAAATTACATTTGAATGATGCTACTCTATGTTTGTTCTATTTGACCCTTTAAATTTTGAAGAGGTGATTCTTCCACGTCTGTAATTGAACCATAAGCTATTCACTAATTGGTCCCTAGTAGCCTTCTCATTAGCAACAATATCATCGGTTGACATGTGAATTGCAATAGCTACGCAAGCTTCTGGTATTTGTTTATAGGATATTTTCAATACCTCTTCTTTGTAGATGGAAGATGAAGAATAGCAAGCAGAGCAACTGGCTCTATTACATGAGCAATTGCTGCAGATCCTGTAATTTTTTATCGGTCAATTCTGCTGCCTGTAGTTCGAGTCCCCCCCCAGTATTTTTCGCCGATACTGTATCCTTGATTCTCGACAGGCCGAGGCCGAGACACCAGGTAGAATAATATAGCTACTATACACTTGGCTGCTAACTGCATTTGAACCAGTGATACATATTCAATGAGCACAGGATGTGTCACCGTTTTTGAGAAATACCAAGCATACATTCACAGGTTTTACTCCAAGTTTCTGCGAATGTTTCTCCTAAAACAAAATTAATAATGAATCACAGCAAATCTGTAATGTTCTGATGGTACACAACAATAATGCTCTGTTACACTTGGTTTTGAAAACTAGCGGTATTAATGTTACCTTTCCAACAGCAACAAGAGTACCAGATTGTTCAGTTTAGCCAAAATCTCCTGCAGAAAACCAGATTCAGAATATTTGTAGGCTTGAAGAGTCCTTTTGAGAGATCGCGGACTTTCAGGGGTACATGTCTTTCACATTAAGGCTGAGTAATCAGAGTAATTACTGTTTCATAATATTCACTAAGAGACATTCACATTCTTCCAGAAATAATCGCCAAAAATAAATTAAAAACAATAAACAATGCACTTTTAACCACAGAATACAAATATATATTTATATATATTTTAACTAGGGTTGGGCAAAACATATCGATATATCAACATTTCAGTAAATATTCGATATATATCGTCGTTATTTTTTCAATACAATGACAATCCTAGCTTTCTATTTGACGCTGTATCACTTCACTTCCAAAATAGCTTTGTTTTGGTTCGCAGTAGGGACAGTTCCGAATCGGTTCTAAAGAGTGGGCCAAACGTAGCGTGTGAAAGATTTCTCCCATTCGCGCAAGTCCAATTACAATAAACCACTGTGTGACTACTTTGAACTGTTCTAGGACAGTCCGAATTGCGAACCAAAACAAGCCTAGTGATGCGAAATCAGTTCAAACCAGAGAAATAGAGGGAAATTCCGGCTATTTCTCTGGTTCAAACTGATTTCGCATCAGTTTGGAAGTGATACAGCGTCAAATAGAAAGCGCCTGATAATCGTGTAGCAACACAGATTAATCTGTGGTAGCAAACACGAAATTTTTGAGAGCTCGCAAACACAAAATTGTCTTTAATCTATGTCCGCACATGACATTTCTTCTTTGTATCACTATCATCGTATGTGACAGTGACAGCTTCTTCGGGTACTGGATATAAACACAGATTAATCTGTGATATAAATATCGATATATCGAAATTTTTATCCGATATTTCGATACTGCTAAAGCACAGATTAACTGTAAAATGTGGTTAAAGACTATCGATACGATATATTTTTTTCATTCGCACGTCCCTACTTTTAACCACAGAATACAATTATTTTTTGATTTTAACACTCTGCAACACAGAACATTTCGTGTCAAAAGAGAAAATCACAGAATGCAATATAACGTGCGTTCAAAAAAATTCGTGGTCAAGTAGGCTATGGAATTATGAACTTCTACATTCTGCTTCTGATTCAGACGTAATTTGATGCTGTTAAAGTCAGCTTACTGGATGTGATTCTATTTATCGCGCTTATGGAATCCTAGCCATTGTATATATTTCTATGCTCCTAGCTTCATATATTTCAAATTTATATTTCTTTTTTGAATTCAACTAATTTAACTAGTCAAAAATAGTAGGAGGAATATTCGTTCGGAAACAAAATTTTTACACCCTGTATAGTATTCCATATTTTCTTCTTAAAGTTCTACACAAAATTGATTTAGCACACCATATTCCAAATTCAACCGTTTTCCATATAACGAATTTTGAAAATAACTTTTACCTACTATTTAAGAAAAATTTCGGAATTATGGATATTTATTATGAAAATTGAGTAAATGGATATGATTGAATTTATATTATTTTTTTAGAGGAAATAAAAAAGCATGCTTGATCAGGATTGATATAAATGCATGAAACGATGTAGATGTATTTTTTATTAATTTCTTCAATATTGTTTTATTTTCTGTACAAACCCGCCTAAATCTCTAGTTCTTATGTTATTTTAATTTCTTTTATTCACCTTAAATGTATTTTGTTGACATATGTTGTCAATTAAGATCATCACTGTTAGACAAAATATAACGATGCGGCGTTGTTATGGAGCTAGAAACTTTCAAAGGTAACTTAATGGACTATAAACTTAATGGACTAAAACATGTTTGTACCTGTAATATACAGGGTGGATCCAAATTAGGAGCGATTTTAAAAAGGCTGTAAAAAAGAATGAAGAAAATCAGTTTTTACAGATAAATTTATTATTTGGTGTAGAATATAAACAAACCTTAATGTTCTTATTCTTCAAAAATAATCACCATTAGATGAAAATCTTTCATCGTGCGTACTTCCTGTGAGCCACAATTGTTTAGTTCTTGGAAAAAATATAATCAGGAAAAGTGGAAAAAATCACAGGATGCGGCAGCATAAATTCTCTTTTTAAAATGCGCGCCATTTAGTCGGTTGATGTCGAAGTGGAGCGTTAGTAGTCTCGTTCGAGAGATGAGACTATAGTCGAATTTAAGCGAGTAACTGGAGCAGAGCGGAGCTCTTGCTAAACATAACCGATCGGTTATCAAAGCAAGGGATTGGTCTTAACTTCTCGGTTCCGTTTACCCGCTTAAATTTGACTTATAAAGTTCTGTCCCAACACAGTTCAGTCGCCATTATGCATTGTAACGTTCAGAGAAATTGCAAGTGCTACAAGGCGAAGAACTAGAGTCCCTCGGCGCATAAGATAAATTGAGAACATGAGGCAGTGAGAGCTTCATTGTTGCGATCACCACGGCGTTCTGCGCTCGCGCAGACATCCGTCTGCCTTTGAAATTTCCGATCGTTCTTTTAGGAGAATTCTTCATGATCATCTTCATTTCCAACCATACAAGATGACAAGTCTTCAATTCTCGGAGGAAGGCGTGTGAGATTCTTATGGGGTTTCTATGAGGATTTTTGAAATCCTCTGTTTATGTGATCCGTCCAAGGACCCTAGAAGACCTGAAAACCAACATCCAGGAAGGAATTGCCAACAGGACACCTGATCTGGCAAGAGCCACAAACTGGCACAAACGACAGAAATCGGTTTAGGTACTCAATGTATGGTAAAACAAAACATTGTACTTTAGGTACATATGTCCCTACATAACAAAAAAAAATCTGATTTATACAGTGGGTTTTAAGTTTAAAAAAAAAAAGCACTGACGTGAAGTCAGTACTCTTTGGCGCGCGTGTTCACGGTGGCTAATTTGAATTGAATGATGAGTACTTCAAGCTCAGTGGATAGAGCGAGCCGAAGATCTACCCAAAGGATAGTGGACACCATTCACTGTCGGTTCAAAAATTAACAGTGCTGTATCAAAGCTGCCATCAGGATAGAGTAACAAAGTTGGAAAAGAACAAAAGTGCCTCTCCTTAGTCGCACAAGCTCCTAGAAGATTTGGGAGGGTCAGTATAATCCTAATCATGTTTATAGCACGCGCGCCAAAGCAGATTGACTTTTTACACTTTTTCTTTCATTGTTAAGTCAATCTGCTTTTGCGCGCGTGCTATAAACATGATTAGGATTATACTGACCCTCCCAAATCTTCTAGGAGCTTGTGCGACTAAGGAGAGGCACTTGTGTTCTTTTCCAACTTTGTTACTCTATCCTGATGGCAGCTTTGATACAGCACTGTTAATTTTTGAACCGACAGTGAATGGTGTCCACTATCCTTTGGGTAGATCTTCGGCTCGCTCTATCCACTGAGCTTGAAGTACTCATCATTCAATTCAAATTAGCCACCGTGAACACACGCGCCAAAGAGTACTGACTTCACGTCAGTGCTTTTTTTTTTTTTTCAAGTTCCTTTAACAAATATAGCTATCAATACAGTTTGGCTGTTAGCTTTACCGTAGATCGGAAAAAAATGCAGTTGTGGGTCCTCCGTTAGGGACGCAATTGCATCATCTCCAAATCCGAACGTATTTTAATATAGATCAACCGAATAGAGTTATTTATAAATTCGCCTCAGGGCCACTATACAGACGTTTCAAATCGGAAACAACGCTATTTCCCCCAAACTGACTTGTGTCCGTGCACTGAATTGACATGAATATTCTTTTAAAACCTCACAATATCGGCTCATTACTCCTAACATAACCCAAACAACCCAAAACCATTCACTTCTCGTCTGCGCAAGCGCAGTATACTCGTGGCTGCAAGTCCTCCCAAAATTACACACCTCACAAAAAACTCCGATTCTCCAACACTAGTGGTTCAGGAGATATCGCTTCTTGAATCCACGTATGCGCAGACCCTCACCAGGGGATTCTATGGAGGAATAGCATCCGCCACCCCAAAACCCTAATCCTCTCTGACGAAAACACCACCAGTTAAATCACTGATGGTCTGCTCATGCGCAGAACGAAAAATGCCCGTAAGGGGTTACCTACATCAATTTCGAAATTAGCCCCAGGGCCACGGTACGGACACTTTAACTCGGAAACAACGCTACATCCCCCAAACTGACTTGTCCTTGCACTGAATTGCTATAAATATTCTTTTAAAACCTCATAATATCGACTCAGCACTCCCAACATAACCCATCCAACCCAAAAACAGTCACTTCTCTTCTGCGCATGCGCAATCTACTCGCGGCTAAAAGTCCTCTCAAAATAACACACCTTACAAAAAACTCCGATTCTCCAACACTAGTGGTTCAGGAGATATCACATCTTTAATCCACGCATGCGCAGACCTTCAACAGGGGATTCTATAGAGGAATAGCATCCGCCACCCCAAAACCCTAATCCTCTCTGACGAAAACGCCAACAGTTAAATCACTAATGGTCTGCTCATGCGCATAACGAAAAATGCCTGTAAGGGGTAACATCAATTTCAAAATTAACCCCAGGGCCACGGTACGGACACTTTAACTCGGAAACAACGGTACATCCCCCAAACTGACTTGTCCTTGCACTGAATTGCTATGAATATTCTTTTAAAACCTCATAATATCGACTCAGCACTC
Source organism: Halyzia sedecimguttata (assembly GCA_937662695.2). Taxonomy (NCBI): domain Eukaryota; kingdom Metazoa; phylum Arthropoda; class Insecta; order Coleoptera; family Coccinellidae; genus Halyzia; species Halyzia sedecimguttata. Next base: position 18,868,857 of record OW569420.2, on the reverse strand, counting down.
CCAACATAACCCATCCAACCCAAAAACAGTCACTTCTCTTCTGCGCATGCGCAATCTACTGGCGGCTAAAAGTCCTCTCAAAATAACACACCTTACAAAAAACTCCGATTCTCCAACACTAGTGGTTCGGAAGATATCGCATCTTTAATCTACGCATGCGCAGACCCTCATCAGGGATCTGAATTCTATGGAGGCATAGCATCCACCACCCCAAAACCCCAATCCTCTCTGAAGAAAACTACAGCAGTTAAAGGACTTCTCATCTGCGCATGCGCAATACGGAAAATGCCCGGAAAGGGCAGCATGAACCTCAAAAACATATGTTTCGGCATTAAAAGCAAAGTATTCCGCAAAATAGTAGTAATTTTTTTATTTTTTTCATGTCACGTGATATTCACGAAATTTTGCAAAAGTGTTTGCTTTGGTCTTTTGCATCTAACTACTGAGTTTCAATTTAATCAGATCAGTATTTTTCGAGTTATCGTGAAAACAAAATTTTCAAATTTTCAAACATTTTTTTTGCCACTTTAGGGCCGTCCGTTCAACACAAAACTCCGCAAGCATATAAAGGTCATGATTCTACAATCTGATGCCAAATTTCAAAAAGATCGAGTGATCGGTTCCGGAAATATTCATAATAAACGTTTTTACTAAAAACGGCCTTAACTCCGAAACCGCTTGGTCGATTTCGCCCGTTAACGAACTTGTCCGAGATATTTACGCTACGAAACTACCCTGCAAATTTCAACGCTCTAAGTCGTTCCGTTCGAGAGTTATCGTGCTAACGGCCGGACCGGCCGGCCGGACCGGACGGACAGAATTGAATTTGACCTCGAATTCTTCATCGGGGAGTTGAACCCAATCGTTTGAGACCATTTTCGAAAAAAAATTCGAAAAATACAGACATTGTGACGAAATGATAGCACGCTGTTCCTTGCGGAACACGCGCGCAAAAATTGGTTCAAGCACTGATGTGAAGTCGGGAGCTTTTGCGCGTATGTTCTATTGACCATTCTCCTGTATTGGAAACTCTCGATCAAATTTACCATGGTGAATTCTATTGTCCGTTCTCCTGTATTGGACACTCTCTTAATCGAATTTACCATGGTAAATTCGATTAAGTGTCCAATACAGGAGAATGGACAATAGAACATTCGCGCAAAAGCTCCTGACTTCACGTCAGTACTTGAACCAATTTTTTTTCGTATTTTTTTTTTAATTTTCTAGTGGTGTACGGTTCTCACAAAATTTTACACACGTGTCTTTATGTCGATATTCTACAACTAGTTAGCAAGCTACAATTTGATCGGGTCTATATTATTTGAGTCATCGAGGAAATAATATTCCAGATGTGTATAACTCCGAAACCGTTGGGTCGATTATGGCCCACAGCGAACTTAACTCTCCCATTTAGATGTGCAACCTACCCTGAAAATTGCTGAAAAAGTCCCTATCTCCTTTCGTTCGGGAGTTATCGAGGCAACGGTCACCCATCCAGCTACTGAACTCACACCAGGCTGCTCAGATCTCCAGCAATATAGATCCGATCATGTTCAAACTTGGAACTTGGTAGTAGAGATAGGTTCTGAAGGCTCTCGCAAAATATCTGCCATGTCGGATGAATAGTTTCTGATATATAGAATTTTTTTCAATGATTTTAAAAAAAATTTCTTGTGATACGATCCTCACAAAATTTGGCAAGAATTTCCGTGTTGGCATTCTTCAACTAATAACCATATTTAAATTGGATCGGTTCGGTATTTTTTGAGTTACTAAGGAAATAACATCAAAATTTCAGATGGGGATAACTACAAAACCGTTTGGCCGATTATGCTTATAAACAAACTTAAATGTCACATTCAGATGCACAACCTAACCTGAAAATTTCAAGTTGCCATCTCTTTCCATTCTCAGGTTATCGAGACATAAAAGATATTTTTTAATAATTTTTTTAAAAATAGTGATACGATTCCCACAAAATTTCACAAACATGCTTAGGTTTATATTCTACAACTATTCACCAAGTTTAAATTCGATCGGATTCATATTGGTTGAAAACAAAATTATTACTCGGAAACCATTGAGCCGATTATGCCCATTAACGAACTTGTCCGTCGTATTGGGATGCGCCACCTACCCTGAAAATTTCAAGTCGCTAGCTCTTTCCGTTCTCAAGTTATCGTGGCAACGGCCGGACGGACAGAATCAAATTTGACCTCGAATTCTTCATCAGGGATTCGAACCCAATCGTTTGTGACCATTTAAGGCGAAAAATTCGAAAATTATAGACATTTGGGCAAAATCATAACGCGATGTTCCCCAGAACATACGCGTAAAAAGAGTCATGCTGCCGCACCCTGTATTATCCCAATCCAATTTTGTCCAAGCATATCACGGTTCCCATTGGATTTGGTTTTTTTCAGAACTTCAGTTATGTTTGTCGACAATGTTCTCCATAGTATTTAGGAAAGATGGTGTAAAGCAAATAAGACTGTATGATTAGGCTTCTTCGGGATGTTGTTACTATGTTTTGGAATGAAATGTACCGTCGTATATTGTTGTAGGGGGTAAGGTTGCACTGCGACATTAAGGTCTATTTGCATCCCCCCCATCAGAGCTGTCGATGTCACCGCCATCTACAGCTCGCCTTCCAGGTTCAGAGTTCTGATGAACTCCAGTATCTGGGATGGCTTCGAAAAGGCTACGTCTCCACTTCTGCAGATTTCTTGCCCAAAGCATTCCTTGCGTTGGGGGTTTGAACCCCCAAAACCCCCCCCTCTGGCTACGCCCTTGATTTCCTGTCCCAGTCTTTCTTCCTACGTAGCATCTTGGTGAAGTTCTTTTCACTGCTTATTATTATTATTTTTATTATTGATAAGGGATTACGTTGCACCGCGACCTTGAGATCTATTGTGCCCCCCATCAGAGCTGTTCTCACCATTACGCCATCTACAGCTCGCCCTCCAGTTCCAGAGTATCACTGCTTACTGTCTTAATCATTTCGTCGCTAGGAAGGTTGGCTGATGAAATGTACCTGGTAAGTGAGGACCAGACTTTGTGGTTTTTAATAGTCTCATTGCCTGTTCCTTCCCTAGATATTCTGAGAATGGCTTCATGGACCATTTTCTCTATCTCTAGATGAAGGGGAAAATGTACCATAATTGCCTCTTCCTGCTCTTAGAAGTGTAAGCCAGTAAAATGCAGGCAAGGCAACATTTATAGGAGATAAAATAATTGCTGATTTTTCCGTATTTTACAGCCACCTACTTGTGAAATAAGTAAAAAATCCAATATTAATACCAACTGATTGAATTCCATGAATTGAATACAATTTTTTTCAAGTTATCGAAAATTTTTGATCAACGATTTGAATTCCTTACTTTTGTAATTGGAAATATTCATACAAAATCTAATCTTTAACTTGGCTTTTACAGAGAAAATTATTCCTATGGAACTATTGCTGCGAAATTGACTATTTCTGAATAAAATAAAAAATATATCCATGATACATCAACTTGACAATAATTGTCACAGTGAAAGTTTTGAGAGGTGTCATAGTGTTGCATTATTTCTTTTAACGAATCTTCACGAGTCAACTGTAGGTAAGTTTGGACAATTTTATGTGGGAGATTAAAAAGAATATTTGTTTAAATCAAAATGACCCACTCATAAATTGAATAAAGGTCGAATTCATTATTGGACTGCCGTCAATTCCACGGCACAAGGTTTGAGTGGAGTATCAATGGAAAGAAAACCTAAGTTTTGTTCTTGTCGGCTAGCAGTTCACCATGAATCTGGAAGAGTCCAGTGAGTTCAATTTTAACAATTAATTCGATTCGATTGACGGTTGAGCGTTAACGATTATTCTTTGTAGATGGTGCGTGGGCCAACAAGGGGAATGGCATCAGAAACTTAAGAAACTAGTGTTCTTGCCAGCAATTCTACTTCCCCTGGTAATCGTAATAATTTTTATTACCAAATATGCGGAAGCTGCGGATTTTCCAACCATAGAAGGTTCTTTGTTATTATTACCGCTTAAATAATATGACGAGATTTAACTTTTTTTTTAGCTTCGACATCCAAATCACCTGGAGGAAATAAAGTTGATCATTTCCTTAGTGAAGAGGAGGTTCAAGGCCATCACGATGATCTGTATGACACCCTTCAAACACAGTTTTTGGTGAGAGTCACTCTTCCCTAGATTTTAAAATTCAATCTAAATTTTTTTCAGGATTACGAGGGTCCATCAAAAAAAAAGTCGAAGTTTCTGAAAAAGGTACGTTTCTCCTTCGATCTGTTCTGCAAAATGTTTTTCGTTTCAATTTTTTTTTATTGCCTTCAATTTCAAATAATCAGAAATCACTTTTTCGGTGAACATATATCTAATTACATCCGTGATAAATACTGAATATTAATAAAAACAAAGAAACTAATGAAAAACGTTGCAGTCTCACACTAGGTTCGTTATTTTCTATTCAAAATATACCGTCCATATTTATTTGTCTGTATTTCTACCGATCTTAACGAATTTCATCTTTTTTTTGCAAATATTTTTTCGCTTCACGACCCCTCGGAGAGAAAGTACAGTTCGATAAACTGATCAGCTCAATTACAAAATCAAAGTAAGTTGTGAACTATACCCTTACCTTCGCAGGAATTTTTTTAATATTTCCTAATTTTCTTAGTTTCAATTTAAAATATTATTTCACCTCCTATACCTGATCTAGGATGGACGAATAAGAAGAAATATAGATACCAGCCATCCTGAGTCTTTAAGAAATACGGCTTCTCACACTGGAAATGTAGTCGAGAAATATGGAGATTCGACTGAGAGAAGTCAAGTTTTTTGGAAGAACGAAATGAATGCTGCAGAAATTAGGAAGTTACAAAGTAAGCTAATTGATACAAATAACTGTAATTGAATCTACTGAAATATTTTGTATACTCTGACCACTACTCTAGTTAGTCCTTTAATGTCCCATAAATTCAACAAAAATATAACTAATACTAATATTGTTCTTAACTTACAGGTAATATCATGAAGCGTTATATGGATATGTCAATAAATCCCTGTGACGATTTTTATAAGTTCGCTTGTGGAAATTGGAAAAACTATTACACCATTCCTCCTGAACGGAATTCATACGATACATTTGAAATTCTCAGAGAAAATCTGGACAATGTACTTGGAGAATTATTACTGGGAAATGAAACAAAAGGGGTGAGTATTCTGCCGCGTATCACTTAGGCATAATACTTTTCCGTTACTGTCAATGGATAAAGCAGATATTGTGTTTTTGCCCCGCTTTTTGGCGCTCTTGTTCCTCGGAACATGAGTGCTTATCAATTTGCCCAAATGTCTGTGATTTTCGAATTTTTGGCTGAAAATGGTCTTCAACGATTTGGTTCGACTCACTGATCAAGAATACGTGGTCGAAATCGATTCTGTCCGGCCGTCCTTTAACATGATAACTCTCGAACGGAATGAGCTAGACAGTTGAAATTTTCAGAATAGGTTTGGGACATAAATATCTCGTTCGTTATTGGGCAAAATCGGTCAGATGGTTTCGGCGTAACAAAAAAAAATTTTTTTTTGCATTATAAATTTCAAAATAAATTTTTCTCAAGATGCAGTTTCAACATAGGAATCCATTGAAGTCAATTTTAATTCTGACAAGCTAATACTTTCGGAGATATGATTTTTCAGAATTTCAATAATAAATCGTACTTCTGTGTTTTCACAGAGTGCGATAATTATTCTATCTATTAATTATTATAATATGATCTGTGTTGATACATGTCAACTTATTTTCCTGAGACATGATATGTCAAATTTTGATATTTAATGCCCATGGTTAATCCATATGATGATGATGTGAATGGTAATGGTAAGTTAATAATATTGAGTTCATAATAGCTCCAGTAAAAACAAAACTGAAATATTGGCTAAAGTTTCAATTGATATAATATAAATTTTCAGAGTGGATTTGAGGAAAAAATATATCATTCATGTTCATGATAGAATTGAGGAACGAATATCTCGGTTGAGTTCATTATTGTTGGGTAGAATTGGTCTATTGGTTTTGGATTAATAATTTTTGGCATTCTTGTTGAATTTGAATTATTTTATGATGTTTGAATTTAAATTCTGCTATCATGAAGTTCTATCATAAGAATCCATTGATATAACCCCCAATTCCAAGGGCGTAGCCAGGGGGGGGTTTTGGGGGTTCAAACCCCCCCTGAAATGTTATTTTTCTCTTAAAAAAAAGTTTTTTTGCTGCAAAAGTGACCCTTACACTGCCAAAACCCCCCCCGAAATTAATTCTTATTTCAAAACCCCCCCCCGAAATTAAATCCTGGCTACGCCCTTGCCCAATTCTTACCAATACTTTCGAAGATATGATTTGTCAAGGTTTGAACAAGGGCGCCAAAGCTCCTGTCCACAGGGCTTGAACCAATTTTTTTTCAAATGTCTTCAGTTTTGATAGATAGTTAAATTTTGCAGGGTAGGTTTGGTATCCAAATGCGCCAGTTAAGCTCATTAATGGGCAAAACCCGCTAAAAGTGGTTTCGGAGTTAAGCGAAATGAATTTCATTTTCCAAATACCTCTCGAAAAAGTGATCTGATCGAATTGAAACCTAGGTAGTTATAGTTAAAAAATTGGTTCAAGCACTGACGTGAAGTCAGGAGCTTTTGCGCGTATGTTCTATTGTCCATCCTCCTGTATTGGACACTCGACTTAATCGAATTGACCATGGTGAATTCGACAATAGAACATACGCGCAAAAGCTCCTGACTTCACGTCAGTGCTTGCACCAATTTTTTTTCGTTATTTTTGAAAAAAATTCTAGGAGTACGGTTCTAAAAAAAAAATTACACACGTCTTCAATTCGATCGGGTCTATATTTCTTGAGTTATCGAGGAAATAATATTCCTGGTGGGTATAACTCACGTCAGTGCTTGCACCAATTTTTTTTCGTTATTCTTGAAAAAATTTCTAGGAGTACGGTTCTAAAAAAAATTTACACACGTCTTCAATTCGATCGAGTCTATATTTCTTGAGTTATCGAGGAAATAATATTCCTGGTGGGTATAACTCCGACACCGTTGGACCGATTATGACCAAAAACGAACTTATCTCTCACATTCGGATGCGCAACCCACCCTGAAAATTGTTCCTTATCTGCTGCTCGGATCTCCAACAATATAGATCCGATCGTGTTCAAACTTGGAACTTGGCAGTAGAATAAGGTTTGGAATTTTTTGATATATAGAATATTTTTCAATGATTTTTCTTTGATTTTCTAGTGATACGATCCTCACAACATTGCGCAAGAATTTTCGCGTTGGCATTCTACAACTAGTAACCATGTTTGAATTGGATCGGTTTTGTATTTTTCGAGTTATTGAGGAAATAACAAATAATATTTTTTAATAAATTTTTTAATATTTTCTAGGGATACGATTCTCACAAAATTTCACAAAAGTCGTTAGGTTTGTATTCTACAACTACTCACCAAGCTTCAATTCGATCGGATTCGTATTGGTTGAAAACAAAATTATTACTCGGAAAGCATTGGGTCGATTATGCCCATTAACGAACTTGTCCGTTGTATTGGGATACTCCACCTACCCTGAAAATTTCAAGTCGCTATCTCTTTCCGTTCTCAAGACCTCGAATTCTTCATCAAGGAGTCAAACCCAATCGTTTGAGATCATTTTCGGCAAACAATTCGAAAATTTCAGACATTTGGGAGAAATGATAACGCGGTGTTCCCCAGAACGTACGCACAAAAATATTGACACGAAGACTTACACATTTTGCAATAGCGCTCAAAACATTATTTTGCAGCAAATATATAGCGACTTGAAATTTTCAGGATAGGTGGCGCATCATATCCATCTGATATCTCAAAATATACGAATCCGATCCAATTCAAACATGGTTATTAGTTGTAGAATGCCAACGCGCAATTTTTTTTGAAATTTCGTGAGGATTATATCACTAGACATTTTAAAGAGAATCATTGAAAAAATCTGTATCTCTGAAACTATCTGTCCGATATGGCTGAAGCTTTGCGAGGGCCTTCAAAACATACCTTTACAGCCAATACCGTCTTTACCATAAGGGCACACGGGGCCCGTGCCCAGGGCCCCATCCTCAGGGGGCCCCGAACAACAGACAATTTCTCTCACATTTATTCCCTCAAAACATTTTTGTTGAGCTCAGTAACAATGAGCAGCCGCTTCGAAAATAAAGCTTACTTTTGTTTTAAAATTTAAGCAAAAATTATGTCTATTTTTTGAACCAAATTAAGACAAAATCAAGTCAAGCTTTGCCTTTTTTCTTTTGGAAGTATAAAATTGCCCAATAATTTGACTTATTTAGCTTGGTTAGGATCTATTTAAGAAAAAGCAGGCATATTCAACTTGGCTCAATTTAAGCCAAAAAAGTAAAAAGTAAGACAAAATAAAATCAATTTGGATAGTATTACTAAATTGTTAGCTATAATAGTTAAAAGCGAGAAGAAAAATATAATATACTGAATCCGTTATAATATGCGTGTTGTATACCAAAAGATAAAATAAAAATTAATCATCGATTTTTCAATGGCTTATATGAATAGTGAACCATTTAGTAATAGATAATAATTAACTAATAGTGAATTATCAATTGAAAATTCCTAATTTCTCGACTACAGGTCCTCCCGAGCATCAGCCACTAACTTCTACGCTCTGCTACTGAAGAGATTTGTCAACTACATATATACATTCATCTTATCCAATAAGAAAATTTCATTATTCCAGTTGTTAGCATTCCGTTATACATATTTAAAACCAAAAAAAGTTAAAAGTAAGACGAAATTAAATCGAGTTTAATTAAATTTTAAGATGGAGAGGTTGAAACTAAAGCAAAAAACATTAAATAGAGCTTTCATAATAGGCATGTTGATTATCAATAATGAATAATAATGAATAAATTAGGTAAAGACAGAAATTATTAATTGAATTCAATTTTATGCAGAAAAGTTTCCATTAACTACTTCGCTTGTATATGACACAATTTGAGAGAATTTCAATTAAGAGTTTAAGTTATCTACATTACTTTCAATAAGAAATAAGACTCAATTTTAACATAGTTTGACTTAAATAAGTAACAATTAAAACACTCATCACATTTGTCTTAATTTTTAATCCAAAAATATGGTTAATAAATTTCGTGTAAATAATCGTTTTAGTTTTCTCTGTCAGTTAACAATAATCGAATCTGGAGTTGAACAAAAAGTGGAAAGAATTTGCCGAATTTTATCATTAATGAATATGAGCTCAAAACAGAATGATTTCATTCAATACAATATTTAAACAAAATAGCAAAGCAATCAGCGGATTTGAATATGTCGAACCTTACATAACCTAAATAAGTTCAGATAAATTAGAAGAAACTTTTCCAAACGTTTGAGTTGCTTCAAGATTATTCATATGCCTAATGGTTACCAATTGTACTGAAGAGCATTAATTTTCGCAGCTTCAGAGAATAAAAATTTAATTTTGAACAACAATCTTATAGAAACGACTAAGTAATGTGTTAATTATGTGCATAGATAAGGATATCCTTCAAAAAATTTACTTTAAGGATATAATAGAAGATTTTGCTCAACAGAAATCCCAAAAGAAATTATTATCGTAATCATTACGAAAAAAAACAGCAGCATACTAATATAATTAGTGACATATGATATTATACATATATTTGGTTTCCCATAATAAATAGAGGATCATAGTAGTAAAATGTATAATTCGCTTTCTTTACTTTCCAAGAGGGCCCCCAATTCTTGGGTGCCCAAGGGCCCCAGCATAGTTAAAGACGGCCTTGTTTACAGCAGAGTTCAAAATTCGAACACGATCGGATATATATTGTTGGAGCAGGGCCGTAGCTAAGAGCTATTCCGAGGGGGGGGAGAAACGTCTTTTGGCGCCCCTAATTTGAAAAAATATACAAAAATCGGAAAACACACATATGGATAAAGTGTACATATATTGATGAATACTACATATGTAGTTTCTTAATAAAGAATGAATTATAAATTAATATAACTATGAATAAAAATTATTTTACGAAGAATACCGCGTTCTGAATTTTTTTTGTGTGTTTTTGAGTGAAAAAAATTGTTTGCATCTCTCAAAAGATCCAGGGCCAAAAAAGAATTGTATTTGACAAAAAAATATTTATATATCAAGCTTTCGAGATGATAAGAATAATCTGAAGATTTTATAAATATTAAAAAGACAACTTTCGAAAAATGATATAACAATAATTTCATGTTACCCTGCTATCTACAGTGGAATGTTCCAACAATTCTTCGAAAATATCTGCTATTTGGAATATTGAATGAGTTTTTTGTGATTCCTGAATTTAAACAATATTTTTGTACTCATCACCCTGAAAATTTTTGTAGTATGCATATAGAAAATTAAATCTTCGATGTCACTCAATCGAAAATTTTACCGAAATATCACGAAAAAAAAAATGTTATGTTTTATAGACACTGAAAATCAACCTGTCAGTCCAGTTGTTGAATGAAGATTCACAGGGTGCTACTTACCTTAAAAACTATCTGTCAGCAATGGCCAAAACTCTTTTCACTCTATTCGAAAATACAGTCCCCTTTTTAGAGCGCATGTTCTGGGTAACATCACACGTTATCCTTTTGCCCAAATGTCTGTAATTTCCGAATTTTTTGCCGAAAATTTTCGCAAACCATTTGGTTCAACTCTCTAATGAAGAATTCGAGGTCAAATTTGATTCTGTCCGACCGACCGGCCGTTGTCACGATAACTTGAGAACGGAAAGAGATAGCGCCTTGAAATTTTCAGGGTTGGTTATGCATCTTAATGCTAGTTTGTTCATAGGTATACCCATCTGAAATTTGGTTGTTATTTCCTCAATAACTCGAAAAATACAAAACCGATCCAATTCAAGCATGGTTGTTGAATGCCAACGTAAAATTTTTTGCAAAATTTCGTATCTCTAGAAATTTTTTAAAAAATCATTGAAATAAATTCTATATATCATGAACTATTCGTCCGACATCACTGAAATTTTGCGAAAACCTTTAGAACTTAACTCTACTGCCAAGTTCCAAGTTTGAACACGATCAGATAGATATTGTTGGATATTCGAGCAGCCTTTTGTGAGTTCAGTAAATGGATGGCTGACTGTTGCCTCGATAATTTTGGAACGAAAGGAGATAGGCACTTGCAATTTTCAGGGTAGGTTGCGCATCCGAATGGGAGAGTTAAGTTCGTTTTTGGGCATAATCGACCCAACGGTTTCGGAGTTATAACCACCTGGAATATTATTTCCTCGATAACTCAAAAAATATAGACCTGATCGAATTGAAGCTTGGACTAGTTGCGGAATATCGACGTAAAGACTTGTGTAAAATTTAGTTAGAACCATAGAAATTAAAAAAAAATTGGTTCTTAATCGGTAAATTCGATTAAGGAGAATGGATAATAGAACATGTGCCAAAAGCTCCTGACTTCGCGTCAGTGCTTGAATAACTCACCGTTAGCCATGTATTCATGACATTTGCGCCTTTTCCCGTTTCAATTTTTCTTTTCTGGGCTGTCCTTCTGAATTCCGCTCCAGACGGTTTGAACTTATTTTGGCAAGGATCCATATCCATATTTGGTTTTCGATTTTAAATTTCAATCATTATTCATATTCACTATTCACGAATAATTTATATAAGAAGAAGAAGGTTATGTTTCTTTCTATTGAGCGATTTTCATGTATAGCCGGGGAAGGCTGGGAATTCCCCACTCCTGCCATCTAGTCCCTAAGCAGCAACAAATCTTTCTACAATGCTGTTGGTCTAGTACAAATAAATTAAGTAGATGGTAGGGTAGGCAATCATTCGATACAGTCACTGTACTTATGTATAATAATAATCATCTTATGCAAGTTATAGTTCAAAAAAATCTGTTTTCATTATGTCATCTTATTGCTATAGTTTTTCAAATATCCGCGGTCAATTTGGCGCCCTTTGAGATATGATCCGGGGGGGGAGGCTCCCCTCCCTCCCCCCCCGGTAGCGACGGCCCTGTGTTGGAGATCCGAACAGCTTTGTGTGAGTTCAGTAGCTTGATAGGTGACCGCTGCAACGATAACTTTCGAACGAAAAGAGATAGTGACTTGTAATTTCCAGGGTAGGTTGTGCATCCGAATGCGACATTTAACTTCGTCAATGGGCATAATCGACCAAACGGTTTTGGAGTTATACCCATCTTACAATTGGTTGTTATTTCCTCAATAACTCGAAATATTAAAATTCAAACATGGTTATTAGTTGTAGAATGCCAAGGCGAAAATTCTTGCAAAATTTCGTGAGGATCGTATTACTAGAATAAAAACTTATGCTTATTTAATTTATTCCATATGAGAAACGGAAGTTATATAAACAAAACATTTTAAGGGAGCTTTGCTGAAGGACATTTTCCATCAACCATTCGAAAAAGGCTATTTACTGAATAATACAATTGACGACTACCAAAATAGTTCCATGGATGCTACAACAAAAACTAAGTATTTCTTTCACTCATGTATGAACCAGAATAAAGTCAAAGATAGAGGCAGTTCGCCACTATTGAAATTATTAGAAGAACTTGGAGACTGGCCGATCCTTAAAAAAGATTGGAAAGAGACTGATTTCGATATAGTTTGGCTCATGGCACAACTGAGACTGTTCAATAATGATATTCTCATATCAGAATGGGTGGGCCCAGATTTGAAAAATTCAGAAGAATATATCATTCACGTAAGTGTTCTTCTTAGATATACTAATTATTTTATACTTATTGAAAGGTTTTTTTCTGGGTTTTCTCTCCCAAACTATCAACAAAATAATTCTAAAGATTTTCATCAAGCGTCTGACGAAGGAGTCTGATATAGACTCCGAAACGTTACGATATAGTTGTTTCTTCGTTGATGTTGTTTCGTTGTTGTTTGATAGGCAACATTGTTCAATTGATTGCTTCTGACAAATATCTTGTGTTTCTTACGCAGAAGCAAATCACAAAATAATTAATTTTTATTTTATAGATATTTTTCAGAGTTTGGGAGAGAAAACCCAGAAAAAAAACCTTTCAATAATGAGTATACCTCCCACAGTATCCTTTAATGATTACTTATTTTATACTTAAAAAACTCTAATGTCTTTTTCCTCGAATAAATATTAATATTCATGTTTCAGTTGGATCAAACTACTCTTGGACTACCGTCAAGAGATTATTTCACCAATCCTCGTCATTATAAGTACATCGAAGCTTATAGAACATTTATTGTCACAGTTGCTCTCATACTTGGAGCTCCTGAAGATACCGTGCATCAAGATACAGATGATATTATTAAATTCGAAACAAAAATTGCAGAGGTAGGAAGAAAGGAGATATAATTGAACTCAAGAGAGAGGAAACAATGTTAACTGAAGATGTTTCTATAAAAATCAGAAAATATGTTTCTGAACAAAATATTCAATTACTTTTCAACCTACTTTCAAGTGGAGAAATACATTCGAATAATATCAAATTATTTTACATCATACAATGGTTTTTTCCTGGGTTTTATCTTCAAATATTTCAATTGTTTTCGAATTGCTTCTGCGTTAGAAACACTAGATGTTTGTCAGAAGCAATAGGTTTTAAGAGAACAATGTTGCCTAATAAACAGCAACGAAACAACACTAACCAACGTTTCAAGGCTTAAATAAGACTCATTCATCAGACACTAAGCGAAGAGCTTCATAATTATTTATTGTTGAATATTAATATTTTGTTTCCGCTCGAGAGGAAAAACCTTTTATAGGCCCGCCCTGAGAGGGTCCGCTTCTCTCAGGAGTGTGAGACTCCAGATGTTGATGGTTACTCACTTAAAAACCTCTCGGCAAATCTCGGCCCGAGATTTGCAGGCCGGAATAATCTTCAATTCAGTCACGTAGTTCGCTCTCATTCCGCCTAGGCATCCTATGATTAGTATGACCATCCTAACCTTATGCCTTAGATACAGGATCCTCGGTTCGAACATTAAATTCTTGTATTTCACCCTCTTCTGTTCTTCTTTCATCACCACATTATTTTCTGCGGGGGAGATATATCTGGCTTTATGGCATGGATCTGCCGAGTTGTTGGAATCGCATAGTTCCAGTAGATGCGAGCTCTGCCATTTTCAACAACTGCTTCAATCTCCAGAGGCACATATGGTAGCACTGGTTCCTTGTCTATACCATAAACCTCTCTCAGATGGAAGTAGAGAATTCGGAGTGCCGCATTGTGTCTTTCCACATATCCTGATGGACCATGGACTCTGCAAAGCATAGACAGAATGTGCGTAAGGGGTTTCTTGCTGGCTGTGGCATGCTCTGCACGTTGTGGGGTGTTCACTTTCATGATGTTCTTTTTATACCATCTGACAAGCTATAACAAAACCATCCGTTTCCGACTTGAGTCCAGCGGACTTCGAAAAAGGCGAAGGATAATTCTTCCGACAGGCCCTGATCTTTCAAACTCCTGAAGTATATGGAGTGCAGGTGTTTACTCATGTGATCTTCGAGTAGTTTCTTCAGTTGTGCCTGCCTCTCTCTCTGCCAACTCTTCTTTGGTCTGGTGGCGAGATAGGTGTTCCTGCTAGCTTCATGATCGATGGATATGCCGGTTATACAGAGATTCTCCAAAGCTCTCTGACCAGCCCTAAATAGGAAAGCTCCTTCATTCCTGATTTCATGCTTAATGTTATTTATTTTATGGTTTGATATTATTTATTTTATGGATCATTTTCAGAGATTGAGAGAGAAAACCCAGAAAAAAAACATTGGATGTTGAATGCACCTTCTAATGTTGCACCTTCTTTAATGGTTATTTATCACTTTATTATTGCAATAATTTCCTCTTTATAGATTATGACTTCACATGAAGATAGAAAACATTTGGAGAGAATTTACCTGAGAACGACTATAGGTGCTTTAGCTCACTTTTTTCCTCAACTCGACTGGATACGATATTTTAGCATGGTTTTGGGAAAAGTTATGAGCCTTGATGATCCAGTAGCTTGTTTCTGTACAGCTTACTTACATAGACTGGTTGATCTATTGAGTAATACGAATTCTAGGTGAGTTCTATTAAGTTCAGCTTGTGCGATTTAGGAGAATCGGTTGCATTCTTGTGTAGGCTTTATTATTGTTGTTGTTTATTAGCTTATTCAATCTCAACCTTGCTTGTCACCATTTGTTCTTTTCCTTCCTGGTGGGCACAGAGAAGTGAAGCAGCAGCTCTCACTGTAGCTACTACATCTTCTAGCGAACTGTCCTCTTTTAGGTGGTCGTCGATGACATTATTCATCACGACTATGTCATGTCAGTTTGGATTCTCTTGTGTAGTCTCAAATGCGTCTCTTCTATCGACGACTTGCTCTGGAACGTCTCTCCACCCCTGTTCTGTTCGCCTGTTGGAGTTTGCAGCATTTCCGACTCGGACTGTAGCAACTCTCACCTGCTCCATGTCCGCTGCTATGACGTGTTTTTCACTCAATCTAGGCGTCTCTCATCCAGGCCCATGACTTATTCTTTTCTCCTTCGATTGATCAAGCGATCTGTTGTTCTGGAATATCTCTCACATGCTCTTCAGCGTGTACTTATATCCTTTCTGGCTCTTGAAACTGCTCCAAGATTCCTCCATTCTTGAGATGGCTAACCTGGTCTCGTAGATTTTGCTGCTTCATGAAGTTGAGATCTGTATGATTCTCATGCCACATACCATGCAGTCTACTCATGTCCTCTTCTTTCTGATCTGGATCTTTGATATAACACAGACAGTTGTTCATGTTGCTCGGGTGTCCACTTGTGGCGTCCCTGTCTCTGTTGCCCGGTCTGAATAAGGATTGCTCTTGTGAGCATTGATTCCCTATGTGATCGACAACTTGTTCTCTCTTCTCCTCGATGCCCTCATAGGAAGCTGTAGTTTCTGGTTTGACAGGTGCCTCCTCAGCATCCTGCCGTTGGTGATCCGCATGCTGTCACATCCAGCACCAATCCAGACGTAACCTGGTGATTCCCAGACATCCACCGTTTTGCGAGGCTTCTTAGTTCGTGATCCATCACCAGTTGAGAGTGACCGGGGTCCGCGGGCGTTGTTGCATTTTGTACCTTCTGCCAGGTTTAGCTAGGGTACCTCGGGTTTGCTAAGCCCGTACTCTGGAACACATCCCAGAGCCCCTGAGGGGTTTATTTTTATATGTGTTCATTATTATAATCGACTAGGGACCGTAAGGTTACTCTCTAGCCAACTAATCTAGCGGCGCCAGCAACTTTTCATTCATTAAATACTTGGAAATTAATATTAAAATTAATTTTCCAGAGTTGTGGCCAACTATCTATTGTGGAGATTCATAAGGCATCGAACAAACAATTTGGACGAAAGATTTTTATTAGCCAAACAGAGGTAACTATCGCAGTTATCCGAAAGTAATACAAAACGAATTTCAAACATGGCTTTTTAGGTTTTACTATATTTTATTCGGTAAAGAAAAACCACCAACGAGATGGCAATTCTGCATTCAACAAACCAATGCCAACATGGGTATGGCCCTTGGAAAATTGTTTGTAGAAAAATATTTTGATGAACAAAGTAGAAAAGATGTGAGTTTAATGAAACCATTGATAAGTGATTAAAGCAGAAGTTTCATTTCAATCATGATTTTCAAGTGATCTTGAATATGCTGTGAATCCATTTTCAACAGCCTACCAATTGAAATCTAAGATAAATCGGGGCACTCATGCCAATATAATAAGATGGTTGTAATAAATCGTCCCTTTATCTCGTATTCCAGACCTTAGAAATGACCATACAACTTCAACAAGCCTTTCAAGACATTTTGAGTGAGAATACATGGATCGATTCATCTACCAAAGACTATGCACTGATGAAATTGAAAAATATAGATCTGAAAATCGGTTACCCAGACTTCATCACAAGCATGTCAGAATTGAATCGAAGATACATAGATGTTGAAATACACCCCGATTATTTCTTTGAGAACACTTTGAGTATTCTGAGACATCTTACTCGCTATGAGCAAAGGAAAGTTGGAAAAGAGGCCAATAGAACGCTTTGGGGAACCTCACCAGCTATTGTTAACGCTTATTACAGCAGAAATAAGAACCAAATCAGTGAGTATATTCAATAAATTATTTCCGATGAAACCTTACATTTCCATTCTTCATTTCAGTGTTTCCTGCTGGAATTCTTCAGCCACCATTTTATCATAAGCATTTTCCAAAGGCTCTGAATTTTGGAGGAATAGGTGTTGTGATTGGGCATGAGATAACCCATGGATTTGATGACAAAGGAAGACTGTTTGATCAACATGGAAACCTAGATTATTGGTGGAAAGAACCATCAGTACTCGAGTTTCACACCAGAGCACAATGCATTATAGGTAGGATGATATAAAATGAATGTCGTACATTTACGAGAATCGATATTGCGCGCAAGTTCTAAGTAACAAACGTGCTATAATTTTGCGCAAATTGTTTACCCAAACTGGTCTCAAACGATTAGGTTCGGCTCACTGATGATGCGAAGAATTTGAGCTCAAATTCATTGTTGCCACGATAAGGAATTTTATATTTCAGAAACTATCTGTCAGATTCCGTTGAAATTAGGCGCAGACCTTCAAGCCGCCATTTTACAATCGAGTACCAATTTTCAGCTCGATCGGCTTTGTATTTTACCAATTATTGTCTAGATAAAATTTCGAACTGGTCTGTAAGTCAGAGAGCTCATGTCCCAGGGGCACAGAGATCATCAGTTTCGGCCATATACCCCAAAATACCTGCACCCTTTTCTGATTTTGAGCCATCTCTATACCAAATGGATGACCTTACCAGGTTGGAGTTTCCCACTACGATAAATTTTTATTGCATCCAGCAAGCTATATTTCTTTACATGTAAGTGCAAGGGATGAAGATTAAGTATCACCTCAAGCACTGCTATGTTTTCCATCAAGGTGGTCTTAGAGGGATTGACCTCAATCCCAGGTAACACAGACCTCGCATAGAGGTCTCTGAGAGGTTACAATGTGGATGAAAATGCGAGCTCCCAATGTGAGATCCTCAAGATGTCACACAGAAGAACAGAATAAGATAATCCTATTGCGAGCTCCTAAAGATATCCCACAGATAACCAGACTAAGACATCCTGTTGCGAGATCCTCAAGATATCACATATGTAACCAGAATAAGACATTCCCATTGCGAGCTCCTGAAGATATCACACAGATAACAAGAATAAGATATTCCTATTGCGAGCTCCTAAAGATATCACAGAGATAACCAGAATAAGACATTCCTGTTGCGAGCTCCTTAAGTCATCGCAAGTATAACAAGAAAAAGATATTCCTATTGAGGAGCTCCTCAAGATATCACATATGTAACCAGAATAAGATATTACTATTGCGAGCTCCTAAGGATATCACACAGATAACAAGAATGAGATATTCCTATTGCGAGCTCCTAAAGATATCCCAAAGATAACCAGAATAGGACATTCCTGTTGCGAGCTCCTCAAGATATCACAAGTGTAACGAGAATAACACATTCCATTGTGAGGTCCTAAAAACCTCGCAAATTCAACAAGAATAGGAAATCAGGTGGCGTGTTGCAGGGATCTACTCCATCCCTACTCTGCACTTCTCGTTTCCACCGGTAGATAGCGCAATCATCTACTCTGTACCCGGAAGAACGACCCCATCGCTAATAACCCGAGTGGAATATCGATCTACCCATTGAAGTGAAGTGATGTATTCGGCGCCACACATGTGCTACACATTTGGAGGATATTAATATTATAGATCCATATCGCAGCCATCTTCCCTCAGTACTGCCCGGTTGAGCAGCCTGAGAACTTCCCCAGGTGATATCTCTGAGATGTTACTGGGATCATCCCCTGTGGAGGACATTTGCAGGTGATAGGGAGGTCTGGACGACCTCCCTGCGATATCGCAATAAATCTCTCGAAATATTCCCCAGGGTGAACAGTTTGAGAACTTCCCCATGCGATATCTCAGAGATGTTACTGGGCTCATCCCCTGTGGCGGACATTTGGAGGTGATAGGGAGCTCTTGGCAACCTCCCAGCGATATCGCAATAGGCGTCACAATATCCCGGCAAGAGCTCGCCGAGACATCTCTGTGAGGTCCCTGTGTTACCTGGGATCCCTTCATCCTCACACCACTTTCCGGTGATTCTGAGGGCAGCTTGCATTCAGCTACTCAGTATGTCTTTATGCTTGCCTCTAACAGATATCACTATGTCATCAGTGTATGCCTGGGCATTGAAATAGGCCGCTAAAAGCCTTTCCAGAAGTCCATCCATGAATAGGCTCCATATCAGGGGTGATATTAGGACCCCACCGTAGTAGGGGTTCTACACGACAGCACAGTCACTTCTGTCTCCCTGTGACGGCTCGTTCTTTCAGCATTGCTGATATCCACTTAACAGTGGAGGCTTCTACCTTGTGCCTGCAGAATTGCATATGGAGGTGTTACAACGCTAAAAAGAATGTTCAAGCAGGTTCATGTAATATTTCGTGAGGGTGTGTGAGGTGTGAATAGAAAATAGAACATGCGCGCAAAAACTTCTAACTTCAAGTCAGTGCTTTTCTCGATTTTTTTTTCTACACAGATCAGTATGGGGCCTATATGCTCCCTGAGGTAAATGCTAGAGTGAACGGGTACTTGACACAAGGAGAAAACATTGCTGATAACGGAGGCTTAAAACAATCTTTCAGGGTGAGTAATAACAATAATTATCTTTAATCTCACTTTACCATCAAACATTGTCAAAAGCCTGATTCACACATTAATGTAAAAGTGTGTAAAGTAAAGTGGAATACAGCTTATGTTAAATCGTATTTCTGTCATTCAGGGCCGGTTTCTCAATTGCGAGTTAACTCGAGGTTGCGGGTAACCCGAGTGTTACGCGTTCATGAATATCGCTAAATACATGCGTAACTCGCAACCTCGAGTCAACTCGTAATTGAGAAACCGGCACTCAGGGCCGGTTTCTCATTTGCGAGTTAACTCAAGGTTGCGGGTAAACCGAGTGTTACGCGTTCATGAATATCGCTAAATACATGCGTAACTCGCAACCTCGGGTTAACTCGCAATTGAGAAACCGGCACTCAGGGCCAGATGGTTCAATTCTAAATTTTATTTCCAAATACCATTTTTCCCATTTTGAACCGTTAGCGATCTACAGGGCGTTTTATGTTAATTCTATTCCATTTTTGCGTGATGTTCTGAGGAACATCACGTTATCATTTTGCCCAAATGTCTGTAATTTTCGAATTTTTTGCCGAAAATGGCAAATTTCACAACGTCCATAGGTTTGTATTCTACAACTAATCACCAATTATCAATTCGATCGGATTCGTATTGGTAGAAAACAAAATTATTACTCTGAAACTATTGGGCCGATTATGCCCATTAACGAACTTGTCCGTCGTATTGGGATGTGCCACCTACACTGAAAATTTCAGCTAGCTCTTTCCGTTCTCTTATCGTGGCAACGGCCGGCCGGCCGGACAGAATCAAATTTTACCTCGAATTCTTCATCGGGCAGTCAAACCCAATCCTTTGAGACCATTTACGGCAAAAATTTCGAAAATTACAGAATTTGGGCAAAATGATAACGCGATGTTCCCCAGAACATCGCAAAAATGGAATAGAATTAACCCGAGTGTTACGCGTTCATGAATATCGCTAAATACATGCGTAACTCGCAACCTCGGGTCAACTCGCAATTGAGAAACCAGCATTCAGGGCCGGTTTCTCAATTGCGAGTTAACTCAAGGTTGCGGGTAACCCGAGTGTTACGCGTTCATGAATATCGCTAAATACATGCGTAACTCGCAACCTCGGGTTAACTCGCAATTGAGAAACTGGCACACAAATGTGTTGAACAGACCGTTGAAAGTTTAACTGATGGGAAGTATTCCAGTCGTCAGTTGGCATATCAGCATTTTTCCTTTACATTATATAATATAATTCTTTCTAGCAAATTATATAGCAGGTTTCATACTCAATGGTTGGTAATATGACACCACATTGAAGTTTTTTGTAGGTTTAAAATATTAATTTCGTTTCGAATTAATTTTTATATATTCAGGGTGCTGGAAATACTTCGTTCAATATCATCCTCCATTATATGGCTATCAGGGCGAATTTTCATTTACCATTTTTCCAGATCCGGCTGAGTTAAAAATATTCAACAGTTTAAAAATTTCACAATGGGCTAATACACTCCTGCATATAAATAATCTATTACTTTGATGGCGGACGAGAAAAAATACGGCGACGATCCATAAAAGTAGTGAAATTTCTGAAATTTCAGATTTCATAACATTCAATGAAGAATATATCGGAAATGGTGCGTTTAAGGAGATATGATAAGAAATGATTTAATTTTCTAAAATTATTGAATATTCCTGAAATAACTCAAGACCAACTTCATCGGCTTTCTTTATCTCAATTTCATTCAGTTTTATGGATCCGGGAGTCAATATTTATGAAACCTTCTAGGAAAAAATGATGTTTGGAAAATATGTGTCATAGTTAGAGGAAATTTCACATCAACCTTCATTTAATTCGGATCATGTCAAAGCTACAAAATAAAAAAACGGAGAGGAAAATATCGTTAAAATTAATGTAAAACTGAAAGAGTCACTCTGTATAAATATTTCAATTTTTCCTACAAATTCTAAATTATTCAATATATTGTCAATTATTCATATATAGTTATCTGCAACCTATCCTATGATAAAATAGGACGCGTAAAAATTTATAAAATTTTCATAATGAATTTATTCAACCCCAAAGGCTTACCAAAAATGGCGTAAAAAGCATCCTGAATCTGAAGAACTGCTACCTGGAATGAATCTCACAGGGGAACAACTATTCTTTCTGAATTTTGCACAGGTAAGTAACCATCAGCAGTATAATGAAACCAGGGGACTCAAATTACTTAATCGTAGATTTGGTGTGGAATTCAAAGACCAGAAAGTGCGAAAACTAGATTGCAAACAGCTGTTCACTCTCCTGGAATCTTCAGGTAATCCAACTTTTATTATCTAATGCCAAAAATATTCGATATAACAAAGAAACACTAAGGCTTGTTTCACATGCATACGGTTCCATTCGGTTCGTTTCGTTTTCGGTTTCAATTCGGTCGCTGGCGACAAGTGTGAAACCGTGCTCCGGTTTAGATTCGGTACCGAATAGAAACCGTACAGCACCGAATACTCCCTCGACACGAATAGGTTTCTATCAGGTTTGGATACGTGTCTAGGGAATTCAGATCAACCGGAGCGTTCACACAAACACGGTTTAGTTTCGGTTTTAACCATAAAGTAATAAATATTTACATAAGTTTTGTGTCTCGTTCTGTGGGTTTAACCTCAAATCGAGCAGATATCTTTCAATATAGAAATATAAACGTACATATTTTCGGGATATTGTTGCTATCTCAGTATTCATGAGAAAATGATGCTTTCCCAAATGTGGATCGACTGATTTCTGCTGTAAATCTAAACCAGTGCTGTGGGACAAAACTTCCGAAAAATATAAAGATAAATTAAAGATGCAGGATGCATTCAAAGATGTATGTATTCAAATTATGAATAACTTTGTTGAATCTGACGTCGCGAAAATATTGAAATTGTGAAGATAACATAAAACCTAATAGGAACCGTATATGTGTGAAAGGGCTTCATTCGTTTTCGGTTGAAACCGAAAACGAACCGAACCGAATGGGAACCGTATGCATGTGAAACAAGCCTGACGGTGGGGGTTTCAAAAACCTTTGACAGCTCTTAATTGCCAACTCATTGTGATTCTATGACAATTTCCAGTTCATTTATGGTGCAACCACCGAATAAAATCCACTGCACTTAAGCTAATCAAAGTTTCGTGAAACCCACCATAAAAAATTGGAAAAAGTCATCATTTAAAGCAATCTTATTTACAGGGTACTGGGCACGCTAAGCAACTCCATAGACTTTGCCCGAGAATACAAATGCCCCCCTGATAGTTCAATGAATCCATTATTCAAATGTGTACTCTGGTGATCTACATTTTTGTATTGCTATAGAATATTTTTTATTTTTTCATTAATATTGAAATAAATGAATTTTTGAATATTTCACTGGCCGTGAATTGAAAACAGTCTTGGTAATTAAATTCATCTAAGATGAAAAATGCGATAATTTTATTGTTGAAGCTTAATCAGAAGTTTTTGTAATGATGTTCAAATCTGTGGTAACCTTCCAAGTTGAGTGCAAAGCAAGCTGCATTAACAGATGATGTCATAGAGGGAGGTCCACAGCTGAAAACGCCAATTCTAGGTGTCTGAAAATATTCAAAATCACTTGTTCAATTTTTTTTCAGTCATCAGTTTGTCTCTACTCACATATTCATGAAGACTTTGCACCGTCTTGAACATTTTTGAGAAACTAGGTCTTCCAAAGTGGGTCACTGCCTTGAGATTTGTGAATAAGGATCTATTTGCCACTCTTTGATAATGTCTCTCCATAACATAAAGAAGTATCATACGGAGATCAAATTTTTCGAAAAATTGTGTGATAAATATGTGGCAACTGAGTACATTTTTGACATCCTTATGTTCTACTTCTCTGATTATATCGATCAACCATTCGAATTGTTTTTGAGTTCTTGAAACCCATATGAAATACACCTGGGGACAAATTGAGGAATTCATAGATATAAAGAATAAAAATTGGTTCAAGCCCTGTGGACAGGAGCTATTGGGCGCATGTTCATCTTCCTTGTGGCCCGTACTGATCAGTAAAGAAAAAAAGCAGTATCATGTTGAATACCTTAATATTATTCTGGAACACAAATTTTCCATTACAATAATCTTCATCTAGCTTCTATTTAGTATCAATTCCTGTAGAACGTGATCATAATAAGTGTTTTCCATATAATAAAATGTGTTTGAACTTGGTATGTAGGAAATCTGACATCAATTATTGGAATTAATTGATTTGACAAACAGCCGTCAAATGAGGTAAATAGATTTTTGTGACGATTTTCTGTGACCATAGAACGTCAAAACACGCTGGAATGTGAATTTTAAGCAATATCTTCTGGAATTGAGATCGTATCGAACTGAAATTTTGCACACTCGTGTAGAATGCTTGATTTAACGTCGGTACAAATTTTTTTATTAAAAAATTTTCCAACTGCCCGATCCCAACAATACTTAGATAATATTATATCCATAAATTAAGCATTTCATTATTGCATTTCTTGAAATAGGTACCTTTTCAAGTCGATCAACATCGTCCTTCTTTCGACGTCTAAACTATGACTTGATTCTTTATGTTTATGTCTTTGAATTTGTTTTCGGTGGAATTCAAAGAGTTCATAGAATAATCGATGAAAATACTGAGAGAGACCCAGGAAATTTGACACATTTTGTCTTATATCTCCAGAAATTGAAATCGTATAGAGCCCAAATTTTGCACAATGTTGCAAAATACTACAATTGACGTTAGTACAAGTTTTTGTTGCAATCTGATGAATAGTTCACGAAAAAAAAATTTTTTTTTCGAAAAAATTAAAAGAAATATTTTTTTAAAAATTACCAACATTTCGATCATAACAGAATTTTGCCAAAAGTTGCGCGTTTATATCCTCGAACTGACTACCAAGTTTCGATTCAACATCTTCTTTAGTTCCTGAAATATCAGGGAAATAACCTCAAAATTTGAAATGTCTATAACTCCTA